>CM064907.1:17042210-21842210 GCA_030347415.2 Decapterus maruadsi
GAATAGAGAATATGAAATAGATAAAGGGGGGGAAATGAAGACAAAAATATAAATATAAATATACAAGAAATATTTGAAAAACACTTCAAAAATAGACAAAGTGCAAGAGCCTCATGTTTCTGGGCTCATTTTCTGGAATGGACTTCAACATGATGCCATGGTGCGATACAAGATGCCAAACACTGTGGACCACAAACCCTTTTCTTTCCATGATCTCAAACAGCAGGAAACATTTTGAAGCAACAAGTTGGCATCTGTTGTCTCGATCAAGCCATTAACTGCAGTTAAAGTAAACAGTTGAGGCATTTCAACTTCAATTTGCTGTTTACATGACTCCGAGGCTAATTACAGCCAGAATTTCAAGCATTGTGTTATTTGGCAAAGTGTATGTCATGTTTTAGTGCCAATTAAGAGAAACATTTGGGTAGTCGTGTGTGGTGGGGGGGTAGTTTGTTATCGGCAGCTGATATGACAGAGGAGGTGCAACTACAGAGTATTATAGAGTATTTCTGTGCATTGATTGTGATTTTCAAGTCGTCAGTGCCGATGAAGCTTCTGATCCATCAGCTTACAATTTATTTCCTATCTTAATATCAACCTTGTGCATCTTTTTTTATTGTTTGTTTAGTGTTGATGTTCCTTGCTACTGGTTGTTATTATGCCCATTGACTTGACAGAAAAACCTATTCAGAGAGTACTGCTCATCAGAGAGGACACGCACCTCAGTCATGATGTGTGAAGCATCATTTCTAGGGACAGTAGGGTGATTGATCCAGGACAGGGAGTGTGACATTCCAGTGGTAGATAATGGTTTTAGGTTTGTTGTGTAAGTGAATGCTAGTTTTAGTTCAAAGTAATGCTACCAGTCGATTAAATAGTTGATCATTAAACGCAAATTAAACATTCATGCTTTTATCTGTTCAAAATGTACCTTAAAAGGATATTTTATAAGTGTTTAATAACAGACAAATAAAATAATGTGATATTAAGAAGAATTTGTATAAATGCCACAAGTGGATGAGAACAAAACATGATATTGTTGAGATACATTTTAGAGCATGTGAACTTATCATTTAAGTGTCTCTTATTTTCTACTTCAGTTTCAAGGTTAAAGCCTCTTTGTTTCTCCACTTTCGTCTGAAGCACACTGATCTCGCTCTCTGTCCTCTACCTCTATCTCTTTATCTCCCTCTTTGTCTCTTTCATTGGTTTCTCCTCCCATGCTTCCCTCCTTCCCCTCCTCTCCCTGCCATTCCTTTTGTTTTGTTTTAATTCTGTAACTTTCCTGTGAAGTATTTCAGCCTCTCCCTCCTTCTCAGTTTATCGCTCTGTCTCTTTCACTTTTGTCTCTCATTTCTCTGTTTCTCTCTCCGTATACTTATCTGTCTTCTTTGTGCTTTTTTTTTCTTTTTCCTTTTCAAACTCCATCCTGTCCCTGAGAGAGTACAGCATGACCGATTGGCACTTACCATAAAAACTGTTGTTCTAAATAGCGTCAGACTCGCGAACGATGCAACAGCACGCATACAGATGAGCGATCAGTGTACATCAGGGAAGATGGACAGTTGCAGCCGAGCGCCTGCGTTTAGATGTTTATCGGAAACCGTCTTTAAAGTGCAGAGAAGTCAAAACCGTCATCGGTGAGGAAATGTTCCCTGATGGAATTACACATTACAGGAAAAAACACTCTGATATAACGACGAGAGAATTTCTCTAATGTTAAAAATCAGTGACCTTACTCCAAGGGAATATGCTGATGAGAGAGTCTGCTGGTCCACCTGTCTGATACGATGTCTCCCCAGTCGGTCTCTAGAGCAGGAACATCTAGAATGATACGTAAATCCTTGATCAGCTGTTTCCACAGCCTTGTTTAATGATGCACCACCTGCTGTGGTTGTGGGATTGTGGTGAAGGTCATCAGTGTTGTCATGGTTAAGTAACTAATTAGTTGGTTAGTTATGAGTTGAATGGCTGACTTACTGTTTTCATTTGAGACATTTTTAGGTTCTTCATGTTGTTACTTTTAGATTTGTTGATTTGTAGATGTTTTTTCCTGAATCTCAAAATCCCCTCAACTGTAAGAGAACAACATCGCTGCGGAGCATTGCAGGTTCAGCAGGGCTTCTAAAAGCCAAAGGACTTGTGTCAGTCTGAGGCACTCAGGGTAAAAGTGCTCTTCAAAAATAGCACTCTTGAAAAATAAATGAAATGAGCTTTCACGCTGCAGGAACAGGGAACCGATATTGTTCAATACTTTGCATCTTTCCGCTCAGGTTCTTTTCTTCTGTTTATGGACTGAGAACCAACGGGCCTGTAAACGACTCACTTTGTTACCATGGTGACTGATTGTAGGAGGATGGAGAACACACTTTTTCATTCCACCAGTGGTGGATGGCGTCCTCGATGCTCCTCTCTGTTCACCTGTTCAGACTGTAGCTGAAGTCATTGAGTCACATACAGTCATGTGCTTAGAATATTCTCTGTTTCCTGTTTTTATCATCAGTTTGGTACATGATGGTTGTTAACTGCTGGTAAGCACTTGACCAGTGGTAACAGCTGGAAGTAGTGGCTACATTTAGACACAGTGTTTGGACATCAAATGAATTACACTTAACAACAGCAGACAGTTACAGTTACATTGATACTGAGTTGTGTTTCCAGATGTATATATATTTTTTTTTTTATCAAATACCTGCTCCAGTGTTATTAAATAGTTTTAGTCAGTGTACAGTGGTAGTCTAAACTGCATTAAAGAACTCAGAACCCTGGTGTGGAAATCTTAAAGGGGCCGACTGATTTGAGCCTTTCTCAGTTTAACAGACTGAGCAGAGATGGCTGTTGCCTGGTCGCCAAGCACACATTATGATTAAAGTTAGCTTAAAGAGGGAAAGCGTCCCTGATGTCCCTGTTTTGCATAACAACAGTATCGGCAGTAGAACACGTCTTACAGTAATGCTACAGTAGCCTCATTTGCCAAAGGTCTGAGGCCACTTTCCTATTGGTGAAGTGGTCTACTTTGGACCCTGGATTATGATCTTCTATGAGGGATTATGGATAAACAGATCCCTGCTTTTGAGCCAGAGAGATTTTTTTTGTTGGTGGAGACCCCAGCTGAGCTCAGAAGAAGCCCACAGCAAATGCCACAGCCAAACTTCCAGGGATCTGTGTGCAGGAAGCAGCCTCAGGCTGTCAGATTAATATTTATTTACTGTGGGTTTTGGAAAGAGTGGTTGTGTGCCATCTTGTTGAGCCACAGAAAATCCGCAATCTTCCTCTGAAAAATCCCCCACAGACTTCGGCCAATCGGCAGAGAGATCCCAGTAAAGGATGGGCGACTAAGCCAGTAGGAGGTGTCTGATATTTTCTGGATCACAGTCAATCTGTGTGTAATACCAAGGAAACACTGAGGAATGACTGAGACCAAGGCACCCAACAACTTATATTTAAAAGCACAGAAAGAGACTTTTCCTCATGTATCCTACAGATTCACCTGACTGGAGCTTCTTCACATGTAAATCACACAAATCAGTGTCAGGAGCCTGGTCTTGATTCACATTCAGCACAAGGCAGATATTGGGCGGTGTTCAGAGAGTCTAAAAAAGCAGTGTATGAACTGCTCATAATTTTGCAACAGGAACTAGACACCAATATGGCCGCCTTCTGCTTTAGCATCTTACAATAAAATCCGAAAACTCCTGTACTGTCAATAAAAATGAGACAGACCCCTCTTAAATACAGTCAAAAAAATCAGGATAGTATTAGGCTTGGGTTGGTTACCGGGCTACGGTATGAAAAAAAGTAAAAAAAAGTAAAAAAAAAAGTAACTGATTTGTTAAGAGCTTCTAGAGGCAACTGCTGAACATCAACAGTTTTCTAATCTTGATTGTATTTATTGATTATTTCTCCTCTTGATTTTATTAAAACAGAGATGGATAAAAGTTCAGTTTCACACAAACTAAACTTTGGTTTAAAGATTAAATATGGATGTGATGAAGTTGTTGTCTTCCACCCTGTGTTACAATAACAGTCTGCATCAGTAGAGTCGGTCCTCCGTGTCAGGTTCCAGTGTTGCTTCCATTACGATGCCCACAGGCTAGAGACAGTGGGTAAAAGTGACTGTGTTACTCACCAGTTTCTCATGGGGACAGATTAAAAGTGCAGCATTAGTTCAGCAGACGTTTCTCGGCCTTCGTCTGTCCACCGTCTCTGTCTGACTCACTCACTCCTGAGAAATTACTGAAATATTTCTGACACCAGCTCCGTGGATCACTGCAACCACACAAGTGTTCTACACTGAGACATCCCTCACTCCCCTCAAATCTAACCATCTTATTCTACATCAATCTATAGCAGTTGTAGAAAAGCTCATGATATTTATTTTACATTTGACTCATGCCACAGTTAAACTTTTCAGTGAATCATGGTTTCTTAGGGGCCCAGCTCTGGGCCTCAACAAATTGTCCTGCTATTTGTAGTCTTACATTGCCCCTTTCGATTTGACCATTCGTAAAATCTATATTCAGATGATCAAAGTCTGTTCAAGTATGTGATTGGTTGGTCTGACCATATAAAAACAAGACAGACCAGTTAATTCTCCATCATTTCATGTATTAATCAATTGCAGATTAGTATTCTAGTCCATTTAGGAATAGATTAATATAAATACAAGTAAAGGTTAAAGATTAATGTTAAAAACATTGAGATAATAAATTATTTGATTCCAGTCTTGGATAAGATCAAACAGTGATGCTCCAAGCTTAGAATCTTAGATATAGAAAGCTCATAGAAATCTATTATTGAAAATATTGTTAAATCTATTATATTAATTTATTGAGACTGATTACTACCAGTCTACACTGGTCTGTTTCCTAAAGTGATGTAAAGGACAGTGAAAGCACCACTGAAACCTGTACATGTGTAAAGCGTGGCTAAAACTAAGATAGTCAAAGAATATTTTGAATCCAGGAAATCTGTGAAGAAAAAAAATAAGTGTAATCCTGTGTTTTTATTTTGTTAAGTGGAGTCCCTTTGTTCTTGATTGCGTGTAAACACAAACAAAGCAGAAAAGTTCTTTGAGGAAGGTTCTGCAAATAAAGTTATAGTTGTTATTATTCAGCACCATTACTCTCCTCGCGGCTGCTTCCACAGCCAAGCGTATGAGTGTTTATGGTTCACGACACAATTATGATTAAGATGTTAGCCTCTCAGAGTGAGGGAGGGAGGGGGAGATAAAGAGAGAGAAATAAAGAAGGGAGGGTGGGGGTGGGTGAGCGAGGGAGAAAAAGAGAGAGAGCAGGGAAAGGAGACAGGCAATTTAGCATCAGCGTCTCTCTCCTGGGATAAAGGCAGCGCTGACCTGTCACTGTGTTGGGTCTGATCTGAGAGCACTCTCTACATCTCGCTCCCACACAAACATCAGCCCTTTCTCCATTTCTTCCTCATTGCAGTTTTAAAGTCTCCAGTAGCTTCAGGAGGAAACACTGAGCTTTTTTTTATAGATCCTAACAGATTGTATTCTTGTCCATGCTGCCAATTTTTTCTTTACGTCTTGCAGAAACAAAAGTCCAATTAAAAACCCCTTAACATGCTCGCTTTAGAGGTAGATAACTGTTTACTGATCTGAACAAAGGACCACACACACCCGAGATTTAAGCACAGAGATAACTGTAAATATACAATGACAAAAATGGTGGTGAATTAAATCGCTGTGATCACTTTACCTCGACACACAAGACAATTTTAAAGCGAAATATCCTCAGTTCTGACAAGCCTTACAGAAAGATTTGATCATCGACAGAAACAAAAGTTAACCAAATGGCTACATTTACAGGACATCGACATCAATTAACAAAACTATGGGCACTGTAGGAATACAGATGTGTATCTGAGCAGTAAAAAAGTCTTTCTATTGGCAATAAAGTTACTGAAATAAACAACATTTCTCTCTCTAAATGTGATTCATTTCATCTTCAGCTGTGAGCGTTTCCCTCCTTTTGTCACAGTCATGTTGTTGTTGTTGTGGGACTGGATTTGCAGTGTGTTTCTCTGACTGCACGTGTTGTGAATTTTTCTCTTTTATGTTACTAATGGGCGATGTTGAAAGCAATTTTGCAGGGCAGCAGAACAATCATTCATATCTGTGATGTTCTGACACAGCTGGAGCGCGGCACGTGGTGTTTACTGTCCACGGAACATTATCGTTCATCAATGAGGCCGCTTCCACAGTTTTTCACACAGCTCTTCTCTGCGTCTTCGGCCCTTCACGCGTGCGTGTCGTCATGCGTGCAGTTCTCATTGTTGATGCTAATTTACAGTTCAGACCAGTGGCGTGTGTCGATTCATCAAGGCCACAGTGATTTAATTATATGAGCTAAAGATCGAGTGTTTATATTCTGTCATTCACACGATGATGGGAAAGTTTTCCCTCTCTAGAGACTGAAGAAGACTTTTGAACAAACATAGATACATCAAGATGTGGCCTCGGTGGTAGACTGAGGCCATTTTCAAAACTGCATACTACCGTACTGCCTAATAATACTGTTACTGTATACTGCATAGTGAATGTGTGATTCAGTATGCTGTTTCAGCAGACCAAGGCCGTTCACGCCGCAGTATACAATATACAATATACAATGTACAATGTACAAGTTTCCCAGAATGCATTTCGCTGCAACCGCAAGTGGAAAATCAGGCGAAAAGCTGTTTTGCCAAATCAATATTGTATGCGGTTTCAAATACAGCCAGAGAGTGTGCTGCCGTCTTGGCAACGCTTGACCCCGCCCCTAACTACTATAACTTATCCAAACAGAATGTGCAGCTACCTCGGCACTTGTCAGATTGTAGTTAACATTTACTCACCCGCCTGTCACTCAAAGTAGCCACACACTTAAGTATACTCAAATTATTACATTTTGAGCCTTAATCACCTGTAAACACATAGTTTCTATAAGTAACCAGAGAGACCAAACTGCCGTAAAAGATGTTTAACATGGGAGTCTATGGAGACTGATGAAGATACAAGAACTGCAGCTTTAAGCACCTCTGTGTTGGTTTCATATTTTCAGGCCCTGAGGTTGCTGCACAGTCTGAAAGTAAAACTCTGGTCTCATGAATGTGACAGCAACCTGGCCCCTCTCCAAATTGTGTGATTTTAGGGCCTCGTGTTATTTTTCAAGAAATATGAGCAAACATGTTCAAGGACAGTGAAAGCAGGGGAAGTCAATCCCAGGAGCCTCTTAACGCTGCAGAGGGAAAGCAATACCTGATCTTCACCTCCTGAATTACTGCTCCTCTGTCTAAATTCTTCCCCTCTTTCCTCAGCTCTCTCCCAACCACCTCCTCTACCTCCTCCACCCTAAACTCTCTTCATCTTTCTCGTCCCTGCCTGTCTGAGTAAGCTCTGGAGGGTTTTGTGCTCTGCCTGGCTGAAGTCCAATGCATCTTAATCACCACAGGGTGCCGATCCAGACTCTGAGCTTGGCACCGTCACTCCCACTCCTCTCCGACTCTCCTCTTCCTCTGCTGACGCTCGTGTCTCTGCGACTGAAAGTGATGTCTTCAGGTGTTTTTTGCCCCGCTTTTACTCGATGACGTCCTGTCTGGTTCTATACGCTTTAAATCCAGTCTATAATTAGAGCCTTTAGTGGATAATAAAGTCATGCTAACAGAGAGCCTGTAAGCTCCGGTGACATTAAAGATTAAGTTAATTATACTTGTGAAGTATCGCCTCAGGGTTCACAGGCTCAGCACTAAAAAGGTAGATCTGTGATGAGAATCTGTGCTGCGAGGTTGGAAACAAAACATGTCAGGACATTTTAGGAATGAGCAACACCGGATGTTGCTGCAGTTACGTTTGACGTATATGATGAATCAAACCTCTAATATTCTCCAAATATCAAACATCACATTTACCAGGGTGGACAATGGTTCTGGATGTGTGTTCTACTAATGCTGACCTTTTCATGTGTGTTTTGCAAACTACACTAAGGTGAGCTTTGGGCAGCACACAGGAGAGTTGGTTTGGAATCAATACCTAATCCTGGACCAGTCCTCCATGTTTCCACAGCCCACTAGGGGTGGTGTCGCCCAGGTTGAACTTACCTAGAACCTCAGATTTGGCTCCACTTAAGAACAACAGATGCTTTTTATGTGCATGTTTTGTAAGTGTTAATAGCTGCAGTGTTTCAGATGGAAAGAATTGATCTGGTATTTTTCTAAAATTCCTTTTTCTAACTGCATTTCATTAACACTTTGATAATTTTCCTGTCAAATTAAGGTGAGTTCAACTATGTTGTTGAAATGAAGTTCAACAAAGGCAACTCAAATAAATCGCAGATCTATTACTGCATCCGTCTGCATCCCATACGACAGTGAGAGACATTGTCACACCCCATCCTGGTTCTCCTATAATATGCATTTCTCAAGTGTTTGAAGACCTCCTAGACCAGATACAAAGTATGAACAGAGGCAGCCACATGCTGTTTTTTCCCCATTTCTAACCCATGCCAAAAAAACAGTTTCAACTCTCTTAATGCAATCAAGTGTATTATAAAATAAGTAGTAAACAGCACGTAGAGTAACAGATGTGGCTCGTCTCCCCTCACTATAAATCTATCTGTCACAGATCTGTCACACGGGGCCGACAAGCGAAGGCTTTGCCAATTATCCTAATCATGTGCTCAACAATGCTGTTGACAAGCGTGCTAAAGCCACTTACCAAGCAGAGAGGGGAGAGAAAGAAGAAAAAAAACAAACCTTTTTCTATATTTGCACCAGATTAGAAAAGGAAGAGAAAGAGCCCAAAGTTACTCAGCTGTTTAAGTATTCATCATGCCCTCCAGTCACGCTTGCCTCTAGGCTTGGCTTCACGTCTGTACGGCAGAATTACCCAGTCAAATAGGTTGTTTTCTTATTTCCAGTTTGGCTGGTATTGTTTTCACTGTGTGTGTAAAGTTTTCTTTTTCCCTGTTGGGCCTTAAAGCAACTCTATGTAGTATTTTGACCTTAAAATAAATTTGCTGAACTCATTGAAGTGGTAGGAAAATGGTATACGTTGCCACCGCTGCAGCCTGGGCGGGGTTCGGCTGAAACTGCACTACTGTATAGGCTAACTTCCCTGCATGAGTAGGAACACCATGGTGAGCTCCAGAGACTGAGCTCCTCCGTGCTCCTCTCACCCACAGCATTATCCCACCCCAGTGCCCTGTGCTGGGCTGCAAGGCCGGCCAGCCTTCCTCGAGCTCTGGAGTTTTGCTCTGCACCAGCCTACCGGCAATAAACGGCGACAGCACCGGCATCGGTAGCGGCAACAAATTCACATACTGTAGACAGTAGACACTGTAGCAGACGGTTGCTTTTCTCATAAATCCTCATCGTATGAAACGAAATTTCGGAGTAAACAAGTAAATCTCATTAGCATCAGTCAGATTCACCAAGATCTAATAATGTGGATGATTGATTGTTTATTTTCAAGACTGTGTGAAGAGACTAGCATTGTGAATTTTCTGCAAATCTACTAAATTGAACATTATTTATTCAACAACTATTAGCATTATGCTACACTATATTATCTTATGTTATCTTGGCTTTTTGTGTTTTACATTGATATGCTGTAGTTTTTCTTTGTAATTTTCATTTTGCAGCTGTAACACTGCAATTAATCCCTGTGGGACCAATAAAAGGACATATTATCTTATTTCACTGAAACAATAGCAAAACCAAAAGCCAAAAAAAGTATTGTTTATATTGAGGTCAAGTTTTAAGTTTGTGTGCATCAGTGATCCCTGAGATGCGGCATCATAGCAGGAACCAGCACAAGGTGGTCTGGCAGGTGTGTGTATGACTGGACAGAATTTTTCCTACAGCTTACAGTCTCAAACTTTCACAGGTGTGTAGTTGAGACACAGATGGTGGCTGGGTTGGTACAGGTGACGTCTGATGATCTCTGCTTCTTCTCCCTGCTTTGTTTAATCACTTACAGTAGAAGCATCTTCATCAGATCTGTAGAAGGTTAAACAATCACTTATTATTACCCTGTTTACTGTTCTTCTGTGACCTTTTCAGTATCTGTAAGTATTAACTGCACTTGTCTCATCTGCAAAGGGCCAGTAAGCAGCGGCAGCACGGTCACGCAGCTCTGTGCTCAGAGTGGCCTTACTTTAATAAGGAGCGGAGCTACTGCTGCACTTTAGAATAAGGGTGAGGAAAGCCCTTTATTTACCATGCAGCATAAATACAGCAGCATTTATCTCACTGACACTTGTGCAGGACGTTAAAGGGTCATTGAGACCTGGGGTCTTTCACAAAAAACTTCTGAATGCAGCAAAAGATACAATCCTTCTGTCAAATAATTTAACTGTAGAAATGAACAATTTACAGAGAAAAATATTAAATACATTTGTAGGCGTATTTCCCAGTGCACGAATGAAAAATTCGTAAACAGGTGGTAATGAGCAACATAATGTTGGTTGAATTAAATCATTAACTGAACCAGAAATGGTTGCGTAGGGGGACAAAAGAGTCTGAGAGATGGTAAGAATTCAGACTGAAACATCCTGACGTCCTGCATCAGCAAGGTCTCTCACAGGCTGCAGCTGACAGTCGTCTCCAGATATGCTGTCCAAATGCAAAGAATAAGGAAAGTTTGAAGACCAATAGATTAAAGACGTTTAAAGTCAACACCATGGAGAAATCTGAAGACATCCAGCAGCTCAGAACCGACACAAACCAGTGGGACACCGGTCCACCCGTCCACAGGCCTGAGGATTTGTCTTTCAGCCAAACAGCCGTCACTCAGGTGTAGAAGCAGAAGTGACTCATCTATGTGCGAAAACACAAGGACTTGGCAGCGGGCGCTTGAAAAGTATGAGTCAAACTCTGAAATATTTGCCTCTGACAGGAGGCAGTTTGTTCGCCCAAGGACTGGAGAACGCTACAGCTGCAGGGCAACAGTGAGTGATGGCGAAGGTTTCCCGCAGGTTTGGGTGTGTTGGCAAAGGGAGTCGGAATCAGTGGTTTACACAGCTGTGGGGAGTTCAGGGAGATTCTTCATGCATCTATCATACAAAATTATCAGAAAGTCTGCGGACTAACAAACCAGAGAGATTTTTGTCGCCAGGAAAATGTAAACTGAAGTTATTCTGTCATAATCAGCAATTAGAAAATAGAGAGAATTTAGCTTTTTGTTGTAGCGGTATACCTTTCGAGCAGTGGAATATATATGTATTTTTTTTCCCATATTCTATGAGAAACACGGTCAGTCCTCTATATGTCCACTGGCCTGATGTTTGAGATAAACAAGGTGGATGGGTTGGTGAAGATGTTTTCGTCAGAGTTTCATCAGATATCTTCTGCTCCTCCACTGATTCTCTCTACTGCTGCTTCTGCTGCCGCTGCTGCCGCTGCTGTTGTTTTTGTTGTTGTTGTTGTTGTTGTTCTTGAGGGTTATAAAAGGAAAAAAATAAAAGTCTTGTACTGAGGTTGTGGTGCTTCAACCATGCAATAAAGACAGAATTGCTCCAGGGGCTCTCCAGACGAAGGAGGAGGACAGTTAATGGTGATGTAGGAGGGATGAGGAGCAATTCAGGACAGTAGCTACTAGATGTCCTCGGTCCTGGTTGTAATGGCCAAAGTGGGTGCATTAAAGGAAACCAATCCACAGAACAGAAACACACCTATTAACAAAGTGCATCCAAATAAACACTGTGTCCATTTAGAGAAGAGCTGATGCCCCTGAGCTCTTAGCATGTTCTCACTTCACCTCGGTCTTCAGCTACTGGAGATGATGTTTAATCAGCCTGAACCACAACACGGTGAAATATTTAGTAAATGTTCACAGTCATCACATTTCTCCACATGCCTGTTTACCCACACACTGCAACGGCCAATAAACCACCCCTGGCTGTCGGCCATTTTGTGTATTCATACATTTGGAGGTGTACAAGCCCCGGTAATGGCGTATCCATTGGCAATAGCCGTCAGGTCCTGGTACCGATCCACATGTTGTCTATAAAAGTCCTAATGGGGGAGCTGCCTGGCTATTTGGCAGCAGGAATAACCAATAACATTTTGTAAAACCTCATTTCTCTCTCTAATCAGAGACAGACTTTGTTTTTGGACCGTTGGGTTTTCTTCTGGCTCTCTGAATGAATAGTTGGCTGAACAAAAGGCGCCGTTGGACGGCAGCAGTAGAGGGAAAAAAAAAAAGACTCAAAGGCCAATGATTTGATTTGCCTCCAATTTGCCACTTATTTTCTTCCTCTCCGGCTCTTCAACTCTGCTTTCTTAACACACACACCTCCACTCTTATGAGAGTGGCCATTATTTAGCTTGTAACCAAGCACCATTTTCTTTTCTCTGTCAGCCTGTAGCCTGAGAGCTTATTGGAAAGCTATCAGTACTCTTTGTGTATGAATGGTGACTGTAGAAAGCACAGGGGGAAGAGGAGTTATATTTCATTACTACAGTGCATTTATTTGATTTGTGATACACTTTGTGAGTGGACTAGATCTACATTCTAATACAGCGGATAAAAATAAAGCAGGGAGAACATTTCTAAAACTTTTAAACTATTATAAATTTGTGGCTGTTTGGACTTTTTAGTAGTTTTTTCTTAAAAGTACTTTAAATGCTTTTTGCACTGTATATTTGTGCTTTGACAGCTTACGTCAGCGTATAGAGAAAGACTTCAGCAACGTTCCTACAAGACTTTTTCATTTATTTCGCTGCCTTCAACTCACTGAATTTTACAGACATGATCTGTTTCATTTTGGAGTTCCAGCTCCATATCAGTTCCAGGGTCAGTTTATCTGAGGTTGCCACACCAGACGAGAGAAAAATAAACAGATCAGAGGAGAGGAAATGGAAAAACCTGCCTGTCAGTATGTGGATTTTTTTTTTTCATAATCAAGCTTCTTGGTGTAAACAAATGTCAGAGTGATCCCGTCAGCTCCACCAGATCCTACTCCGACGGGTGATTGGACGGGACGGGGTAGACGCAGAGTGGCTGCCATGAGTCATAGCCACATTCGGGCGCTCCGCTGCTGTGGCAGATGCTTGCAGATGGAATCATGAAAAAAAAAGGGGGTGAGGCTTGAATCAGGCGCGATTATTAATCCCCACTCACAGGCTCTGCGCTGCTCTCCATGAGAATTTAGCCTGAGAGCTGATCAAACAGACCGGGCTACTCTTAGCTCGTACTGTACAGCTGTTTGTCATAGCACTTGTGTTTTGTTTGAAGAAGTCTGAACAAAAGCTGTGAGATCAATCCCAGAAACATCTGAGAGAGCAGTGATTACAAAACAACACGCTGAACTTAATCCAGTAGGTGTGTGCTTGAATCTAGAGTCTAAGTCCACAGAAGAGACCTTTAGCACATTTAATAACAAAGTATATAAACTGCTTCGATCATGAACATCGTGAAGTTATCATGAGTTTTTACTCAAACTTTGCTTTAATTTTGTTACGTTTTTGTCATATTTTGTCCACTACTGATGGATACTGTGGAGAGGAGTTTGCTCAGTAGAGGGTCTTCTCTTCTTTCATTGAAAACTAAATCAGCCTGGAGGATGTCACCCTGTTCCAGCTGAGATGAAGAGGTGTTCTTAGGGTTGCTGTGCTGGTGCAAAGGTGAAGGCCTAGAAGTGGAGATGTACTGTAGGTCCTCCCTGTCGTCAGTCATCATCAGAAATGTCAACTCTGTGTGAGCAATGTCAACTGAGTGATGAGCTTGATATATCGGTGAAGACTCAGAGAGTATACATAACATAACAATACCCCCATTAAGTTGTACTTACGATGATACACGGATTGTTGACACGTTGGCATATTTACTCTAAACGCTCCGCTGGGGCGCCGGTGCTTTGCAGAATATTTTCTGGGTTGCTGATTATTTGATACACAATCAGGTTTCTACATTTTCACATCATTATCTGGGTCATTGATACATTGGTAGATGAATACCGAGGTCATTAATACTTTGGTATGACAATATGCATGAACTGATACTTTGGTATGTTGACATTCAGGCTTCTGACACTTTGAGGATGTTACAGCTGAACAGACAGAAATACAGAAATGCATTCCAGCAAAACTTTAAATTTTGAGTCATCATGCGTATAACGGTGAATACTGCAGCGTATTCAGGACCTTAAATAACTCTGTTGTTTTTTTTAAAGTCATGGTTGTTGGAGCTGGTGAGAGCAGCTTTGTTTACACTATCATTGATTTTCCTCTTCTCTATCAGCCTAGACATCACAGAGACAAGCCTCCTCATTTCTCAGCATCCCCCCACCAAAAAAAAAGAACTCCAACCATTCACAATGAGATTGCCCTCTTTTTTTTTTTTTTTCTTTTTTGCTGACTGTTGTTTTGGAGTCTCCTCTGTAGCTTTCAATGCTTTCTCACCGGTGCCCCCCTTCTCTCTCACTCTCTCTCTTGCACCATTTGTTTCAGTTAGCGGGTAATGTGTGTGGTTGTCAAAAACGATTGGCTGTGGTGGTCTGAGGTGCGCACTCTGAAGTGCAAAGGACAGTAAATTGTATTTTTCCACAGAGTTATTAGGCTATTATTATGGCGCATGAAGTGAACAATGCGTCCTCGTCTTCACGGGCAGACAATTAGAATCATCATTAATCGGCACTATCAGCACATCAGTGGGGCAGAGGGGGTATAATAGAGTTATAGACCACTTATGGGGCAATCAATCAATGTGATTGCTATCTAAGCTGTCTTTCATTGTGCCAGGGCTGAGTGGCTGGTCAGTGGCTCGACAGGCGGCACTGGAGTATGTGTGTGGAATGTTTATGGCATGTTATTGGTGCAATTGGTGTAACGTTCAGGCGAGCCTTGTGTCTTGTGTTGTCATCATTTTCTCCTCTGCCGTTGCATCACAAATCTCTGGGGCAACCGTGAGGCCCAGTGCGGGTGCCAATAATGGCTGGATATACTGTAAAGCGTGTGTGTGTGTGTGCAATTTCCGCCTGTAGGTTTTTCACTGTATTCTGAATGACCTCTTAAATTACTAACCTGTACAAAAAAGAAAACACTCAAATAGGAGATCCCACAGCTTTCTGCTGTCTGTGATTTCTTTCCCTCTTGATCTCTGGAATGTTCTTTGATTGTGTTCTGTCTCTTAACCCTCTGTTCATACATGCAGCTATAGAAAGATAGGAAGCAGCATAGACATGGAGGTGATTATTTTTCATTGAAAACCTGCTATGTGAGGGCACTGCTGTCACATTAAAGGTGCAAAGACACAAAGCTGGAGATAAGCACCGTGACAACCATGGGTCGAGGAAAGGTTTAAAACTTTTTGAAAACCTGTCCATCTAATTTAGATCAGCAGCTCGCTGTTTTTTCAGCTCACGCATTCCTTTTAGCACGGGAGCAGCCGAGGAGCTCTGATAAATACACTGCACACTGCCTGCCCGGCAGACAGTGCTGGTGATTATCTGATGCACTATACAGTGAAGCATGAAGCAGCTAAAGAGCCAGGCCGATCACTGCTAAAAGTTGGATAAATATTAGATGTGCATTCATAACGTGAACCCCAAAACAGCTCCTAATGAACGTTGTGTCTGCTGGATGTATAAACAGGCAACTTTGCTGACACATTTGCCATAACAACGTTATTAGATGATAATATATTAAAATATTGTGTTTACAGCTTGTTCTGCTGCCAAGAAGTGGTAAAAATACATAATAATGCAAGTAATGGAGCTTTAACTTAATGTGTTTGCCTTGCAGCTCTGTGGATGAAACAACAGCCCACAGGGGAACTAATGTACAGCAGGTCATGTCGCCTTCAGCCTTTAATTATCTGTTCTCTCCTCTCCTCTGTCTGCCTCCTCTCAGATGACCCAAGAACAGTGCACTCATAGGAACAATGTCCAGAGTTCAGAGAAACCACAAGTGTACAAAGTGGGAATATATGGCTGGAGGAAACGCTGCCTTTACTTCTTCGTCCTGCTGCTGATGATCCTGATCCTGATCAACTTGGCGCTAACTATCTGGATCCTCAAGGTCATGAACTTCACCATAGTAAGTCTGCTGCTTCTGCTTTTATTCACCCTGGGATTCCAACTCCTTTACATGCTTTAGTCCTATTTTCTCAAGTGCAAACATTTCTGTTTTAATCTTTTATTGCTGTTGTTGTTGTCTTTGCCCAAAATCCTTTCGGATATAGTTTCTTGGAAGAGAAACTGAAGCATTAGTTCAAACCGGTATGAATCAGAAAAGGACATGAACCCATCTATGATGAATATTTAAGCTCTGCTCATAATGTCCTGAGTCACGTCTCGATCCATCGTTGATGTTCCAACCACTAGATTACATTTACAGCTCCTACTGGAGTGTTTGTGCTTCATTTGTGACGCTTGGCGTAGCATTTGATCTGCTGCTGTGGATACATGTGTGGACGTTAGTTGTAGCTTGTTACTTTTTTATAACTTACATTTGCACTTTGCAAGGTGTTAAAGCTACAGTTGGTAAGTTGACAAAAGTGAAAGTAAAGCCTGCAACTCGGTCTGAAATTTCAAGAAGATACTGTACACCGGCGGATCCCTCTCCGAACTTCTTTACATCTTCTCACACTAAAACATGGGCTCTAGGTTTGTCATTCTAGGCAGGTAGGGCTTAGTTACTGCTTCGTTGTGACATCACAAAGTCACATACAGTAAGTCTTGATGGCTGGTTTTAAGTCTCAGTTTCTGATTACAGGCTATATGCAATTCAGTGTGGACTAAGGCTTTGATACTTTTAGTAGAACATGATCTATAATCACACTACACATGGACATCTAACTTTATACTGTATACAGCTTTAATTTCTAAACCAAATGTGTGAACATGGTGAAAGCTGTGAACTGCTACCACTGTATCATTTACACGTCTTTATTGCCACCCCACTCTTGCTTCTTTCACTCCCCCTCTGCTGCTTCTCTCCATTTAATGATAATAAAAAAACAGAAAACAAAACACCTTTGTACCCTTCATCTGGGTGCATTTACTATATGTGAACCAGAACTAAGGGATAAAAACTCCTCCTCTCCTCCGAGCTGATACTACCACATTAAAACAAAACACAACAAAAGCTCAGAGCAAAGAGGCTCAGATATAAACCATTTTAAACTGAGGATCACAGAGTTGATTCATTTATTTATATATTTTGGCTCTATTATTTTTGGTCCTTGGCCAAACACTGCTGGGTTGTTTTCACGCAGAGCACAATCATCACATTCTTATTTATAGAGTTTAACTGCAGCAAAGCCTCCAAACTGAGTGAGAACAGAATAAACAACTGTGATTTAATAATTAATAATCACGTGTAAAATACATACTGCCATCCGTGACTTTAAGTAGCTAACAGACTGAATGAATGTTGTCTTCAGCTCCCTCTCTCCATCTTTCATCCATCTGGCTCCAGGTGTTTGAGATTTTATGAAGTGAGGATGCAGTCAGTTTAACCAGTCAATTAATAAGCAGTAAAAGAGCAAAATAGGCATTTACCTCCATAAAGTAACATGGACTATTACATTAAAGTATGTGTGGAATGATAAAAGATGCTGTATTCATGATCAAATCATTGTACCCTTCATGCACGTCTGCAGGGCTGCTGCCGTCTCTCCAACTCCTCCTCAGTTCTTCCCCTTCAGTTTTGCTATTCCTTACTGCCCCTGTCTGTCTTAACCTCGCTGCTTCACACTCTCTCTCTGCTTAGCAATCCACTGTGCCTGTGATGAGTCAGATACAGATGCAACAGAGTACGACACACACACATAAAGCACATAAAAACACACGCACATGGCTGTTGCTGTGAATAATACATGAGGTCTGCTTCACAGCGAGGCTTTAATATGAGATCTACATAAATCAGAGAGCAGTTTCTCAGATGCTGAGCCGTATGTTCTGACAGAGCTGCTGCACTCGCAGCAATGTAATGTTTTTAATGTGTCTGTCTGCAGATGATGGAAAAGGGAAAACATTTGAGATGTAGTAGATACTGTTTGTGTGAAATGGAAGAAATCTGAGTCAAAACAAACCAGGAAATGAAACTGCTCTCCTCCTCTTCTGAGTGAAGTTCTCAGATCATTTATTCTGACTGTGACTTTTCCCCCACCGTTGGGTGCTATGTTCATTAGCATATTAGCATAGTCAGACATTTAGCTTAAAACATGCTATGTACAGTCGCACAGAGCTGCTGTGTAGTTAGTTAAGTATCACCAAAGTCTCTGCTATCACACAGTCAGACTGAAACATTTGCTTAGTTTCTAGTTCATTAATTAAAGCGGTAAAAAAGTGAATCTTGGGTGACATAGTTTATAAAAGGATAATTTCACAGCCTTAAGAGCTGACCATATCAAAACAATAATGACTATGATAACACTAACAATGTTCGTCCACATCTACATGTACACAGACATGAAACATTCAGAGCTCAATCACATCCCACTGGGGCTTATTAGCAGTGGTTGTTTATCAAACCGGGGTGGATAGTTTTGAACCTATGACTCTCTCGGCCATCAGGTAGAGGTGCTTTGACAGCTCAGCTCAGCTGCAGGTGAGTCGCAGGTGACTGTGAACCGGCTGGAGAGCTGAGCAACGTGTTTTTTTTAGCGGCACCATCCTTAGGTGTACAGTAGGTGATGCACATTCAGACGTCTGTCATGGAGGCTTCCTGAATAAATGGCATATACAGTAGCGACTGTCAGTCCTCCAATGTAACTTTTTGCGGCGAAATATGACTGAAGGCACAAGTGGAAGTCTGCAAATGTCGACAAGACCAAACAAAACAATGATAGGAGCTGGGGTTGTCCTGAAAACGAGACAAGATTTGAGGAGCTAATAAAAAGTGTCTCAGTCAAAAAACCGGCACGCGCACACAACAAGAAGCAGCAGGGGGGGAGGAGGAGAGCGAACGGCAGGGACAGAGGGGGGTGTGCATGCAGAAGGATTTGGATTGGTTGCTCCCTCTCGGGTCTGGGCAACGTGATTGGTGGAAGTTTTCTCAGCACTGTAGTTGCCAGACAGCACAGATTTTTTTCGTTCTTTTTCATTAAGTCATAACGTATTAATTCCTCTGGCAACAGAGGGACCGTTTCACCCAGTATAACAGAAAGTGCTTTTGAACAGGATCGTAGACCCCACCTTTAACAGTTAATCATCCCTATTCAGAACTGAAGTCACAGTCAACAAAGTCAGAAAACTTGATTGGACCAAAGTAATCATGGAAAACCACTTGCAGTTCATAGGTGACTCTTCACGTTGTGTTATCAGTTTCAATCACAGCTCCATAGTTTGTTGTGTGCTGCAGTAAAATGTGTTCATGCGGAAACGGCGGATAAACGCAACTAATGTTCTACGCTACAGAGCCATGTTTTGTTTTGTAGCTGTAACAGGCTGGCAGACAGCAAAGGACAGCAGTGAAGGTCAGTGAACTGACCTCGATATAAAGATGGACCTAGTCTTTGTGACGTCACCCACCCAATCTGATTTGCTGTCGAGGACTTGACGACTGACTAACTGTTGGACTATGGTGGTCTACGTAACTGCAGCTTTTGGCGCTTTAGTATTGGAATAACTCTTCAGTCCTGCAGGTTTCCGCTTGGTGTTGACACAATAACATTATCATCAAACTGCAGAACACAATCACATTTGCCAAAGTTACCATGATGATGAATGGCTGGTAGACTGATGTGTTGGGAGGATAAATATTGGGAGGGTGTGGACAGGTGGGAGAACCTCTGTCATGTCTGCTGTTGACCCCCTGTGCAGAAATATAGTTTAACGTTGTTTTGTATGCTTTTTTTAAAACACCACCTTTGGGATGTCACATCCAACACAGCGGCAAATCTGCACTTATGAGGATGTTTCATTATCTCCTGAATTAATTCTTAGGTTGTAGAGTACGAAGGGTAAATCCAGACACCATCTCAAAGAAATAATTTTCGTAATAGAAATCCATGAATGTACATGAGATCAGCAGATGCTCAGAAATTTATACCTGCATTCAAAACAGCTAAACTCAAGGACTGAGAGAGTCGGAGGTGGAAGGGGCTGGGCTAGGGTGGGTGGTGGAGGTTAGGGTATGAAGAGATTAAATATTTAAACCAAGTGGATTTAGAGAGATAGAGTGTGAATAATGAATTTAACAGCAGCCTGCAGTGTACGTCAGGTACAGGTGTGTGTGTGTTTGTGTGGAGGCCATAAGTCTGATTGTAGAAATTGTGCAATATGTTTTAAAAGGTGCATGTGCACACAAAGACCCTGAACGTTTAAACCCATGTTCTTCATAAATATGAAAGAAAACTTGCTGTATATGATGTGAGAAGTGTGCCGATATACAGCGTGTGCGTGTGTACTTGGATTTCTTGAGTTTTTTAAATATTAATGTGACATTGGCACATATCCACCCCTACTTAAATGTGTTTCAACTGGACATTAAACCTGTCTGACCTCTAACCTCACTGCTGCAGACGAGCATAAAGAGTTTTGGCGGTACATGGAATATCACATCAATATTGTCATGGTTTTATCTCTGTTTTAAAGATGGTGCTCCACTTATCTCACCCCTCAGACTGCCGCAGCTTCCTGTTCAGGCCTTCAACCCGAGCACACCTACCTGTAAATCACCACAGTGAGCTTCTTCGTTTAGAGTTTCACCTGAGGTCCTGCATACAGCCTCCACTAGCCAGAGAAAGGCAGCACAATTTCCCAGTAGTTCAGAAAGTTTTCAGAATACTCTGATTTATTATTTGTTGATCGCAACGTTCCTGAAAAAAATAGATAAGTTAACTTACTCGTTGAGAATTTGATTGATGAATAAGGCCTTGAGCTCCACCCACCACCACCGCTGCTGCTGTCACCAGGTTGACAGGTGTAGGAACAGAAAGTATCCGGCTGGTTTGAGGAGTAAACACCAGAGAGACTTGGCCACATGTCTGAGCTTCAGTAAGAATCGCATTAGGTGTTTTGATTGTCATCATCAAAATCAGTGACAAGAAACATTGACATGGTGATCATCTTTGTTTATCCTGTTTGTTAATTTGTAACTGACAGTTGCTATAGCAGTGCTAATGCTGCCACCTGTTCCCACAATTTGACAGGACTGATTCCTTAAAAAATGTCTTATATCATATAAAAATAACATCTGGACATTAAAGGGGTTAAACTTGTATACGTCATCACTCCACATTATTCCTTGCAGTGCCCTGGATGAATCTGTAATGTTGTTCCTCCACAGTTAACAAAGTTTTCCAACTCACTCACATCAAAACACCTAAACCCAATCAGCATGTAGCCACAGACACAAAGAGAGTCTTTTGTGGGAGCGAGGGCCGCAGTGTGTCGAATAATCAGACGTGTTGACACGTATTACTGCCTGGCATTTTCTCCATCTGGGGCCACGCTCTCCCCTCGTATTTTGAGCTATTATGTAAATGTGTGTCAAGTCCAACCTGAGAGGACCCTACTCTGTGAGTGGCTCCTCGGAAACTTGCATTAGTGCCGGTCAACAGCTCATCAGTTTGTATAATTGTCAGCGCTGCATGGCACACACACAGGAGCGCACACAAACAAACACCTGTACAAATACCCAGGCAGGTCGCCCTGTGTGGAGGTTGTGCCTTTAAAGCTCGTTTCTGCACACACAAACACACACACATTCAAAAAACTGTTTGTATAAGAGATTATTCAAGCCATGTTGCACTTGCACATAGAATATTTGTGCATCTGCCTCTTTTAGTGATTGAGCACACGTATGCATGGGCACACTCAGGCTGAATGCACCTGCTGATTTAAAGGCCGTTTAAAATGGAAGTCGATGGAAAAAGGATCCAAGTGAGCAACTATCCAGTCTGTGAGTTAATATTGGAGAGGCAACGATTTTTTAATGGCAACATTAGATTTTGTGCAACGGTGAGGAAAGAATCCTTAGCGTAGCAGATGGTCTGAGCCTTGAAGAGGAAGAGGCAGGGGAAGAAGAGGATGAGGAAGAGTGGATTTGAGGCGGCAACAGGAGTTCTTGTGCTTGTCATTTTAAAGACACTCGTTTTCACTCTCTGGAGTGCAGGTCTGATCTCTTTAGTTGGACCTACTGGAACACTTTCCCTTTCAAAGTAAAAGTTGAAACATTGGGGAATTATCAGGTACAGTCATGCTGTCTCTAATCAAAAAACAAGACAAAAACAAACTTGAATTGCAATACTACTCTGTCGTTAATAATGAAAAATATTATATATTACTTGTATTTTCGTCTATTCTTTCTTAAGTATGCCATGTATGTACCTACAATCAATCCATAAGGATGCATTTACAGATTGGTGAGAATATAATAACCCATCCTAGTTGTTTATTTTCATTATTTTCACATCAGCACTATATTTTGATTAGTGCCATAAACACTGCCTGTGTATTTAACTGCACACCTCAGTCTTCATGAACAAATCATAGGCTTCGTGGTGAATGGCGAGTGGTTTCCTCCTGAAGCTGCCGTACATCTGACAGGCCACCGTCCGGCACAGGAAACACTCGTAGACATAGTCATTAGCACTGCCACTGTCAAAGAGATTAAATCTCCCACTCTCATCTGTGATGAAACCAGCTGATCACAGGCAGAGTGCGACCTCACAAAACGTGCACGGGATGATGCTGCATTTGATACAGAAGTATTGGACAAACCACATCCTATATTGACTCAAAACGGGATGTGCTGTTTAATCCTCAAGTACAAGATGTTACGGTATTTCAACGGACAGGTGACAACTTAGTGGCGACACATTTTCTTTTACACTTTTACACTTTGTTTCCAGATAAATCACATGTGTTTATTTTTGACAGCCCTAAAAAAAACACGTCCATCTTTATACATTATGTTGCAGTTATTTCAAGGATAGTTAGAAAGATAAATATATACAAAACTGTAAGATGAAGATGTGTGAAAATTGTATTTTTCAAATTCAGTTCAGAACTCTTTATCACGTGGCTTCCTCTGGAATTTCATTCCTTTATAAGACAATGATGAAATCTAGACGCACTTGAAAACTGCTACTGACATTCCTTTACACATTTTCTCTCTCTCATGCAGTAACACAACATGTGGCAGTGCGTGTTAAGCAAAGTGCAGCACTTGAGGCGAAGGCAGCAGCGGAGTCAGGGTCAGACACTTTGAGCCCTCAGGGCAGAAAATTCATTAAATGTTAATAGGATTCCTATAAATTTAAAATGAAGGGTTAAAATGTTTCCAATTATGATAACGCTTGTTTAGCAGCAGCCAGTCCTTTCCATGATTCTCATTAAGTTGTCAAACATACAAGGCTGCTGTTCCCTGTGGGAACCCCTGGTCTTTCACGGCCGATTCTCTCCATCATGGCCTGACTGCTGTAAACCTGCAGTGAGTAACACAGGCTCCAGTTGAAGAAATGAAGGGTCAGTGTGTGTGTTAGTGTGTGTGTGTGTGTATTCTGCTCGAGCAGCTCTGCGAGTGTGCATCTGCCTCCAGAGATCCACAGCTCATGCAGCCTCCCGTCGTGGTAAATAGACCCATAGCAGCAGCAGCAGCAGCAGCAGCGGTGGTGGAGACAGCCGCGCTCTCTCAGATTGAGACAGATTAAAGTGGCTGCACCTCATGTACATGGCAGTCCGGAGCTGCTGTGGTAATGAGTAAAACCACGGGGGTGCACTGGAGTCGGGGTGGAGGGGTAGTGGTGATGTATTAGCTGCCCTCCTGTCCAGGTCCTTCCACTCCAGTGAACCAGGCCGATTTGCCTGCCAAACGAGAAGCCCTGCAGGGAGGAAGGAACTGATGTAATGGAGAGACTTCAGCGTTAACTTGTGAGTGTCAGCATTCCTCCTGATTAGTCTGCCCTCACTACAGACCTGCACCACAAAACACAATACATCAAAAATAACAACAGTAATCTCCTCCATCAGGAAGCAGGTGTTTCCTGTTCAGGCCACAAACTTTTATTCATTCATTTATGTTATTTTGGGGGCTGAGCAATATAGAAAGTCACACTATGAGTGATAAATTCACTTGGAAAAATGTTTGTATGTTTGTTTAAAGTCCAATTTCACTGAAATGTGGGCTTGAACAAGAAATGCATGTTCGCTATTGGAGAATATGATTTAGACAGAGGCATCTACGTACTATAGCAGCATAATGCATCATTATGGTTTGCTGTGACAAATTTTAGCTTTATGAAAATAATTGCAGCTCTTGCGATTTGGCTATTGCTCTTGTTCTGCTGTTGTTGCTGCTCCTGCTGCTACGACTACTACTGCTACTAAATGCTGCCCATACTAGGTTATCTGTGTGTATGTGTTGATCCATAAGAAGATATTGCTGTGCGTAACTAAGTTGCAAAAACCATCTTAGTGTAGTTGTAAATCTCCTGGATCATCATTTGGAGCTCTGGTAATAACAGGTCAGAGTCAGCCAATCAGAAGAGAATTTTCTGATCCAATAAAAATAGAGCAGATTTCACATAAAGTGGTAACTACTTTGTTGTGACATAAAGTCACATAATTCCTCATGGTTGGTTTCAAGGATCAGTTTCTGGGGTCTTGGTACCTTCACGGTATTAATATACTAGTCTAGACCTGCTTCATAATCACACTACACGTAGATATCTTCCCCTATACAATATGGGACCTTAAAGTGTGTCCAAACAATATTTTTTTATGAGGAAAAAAAGCCTCAAGACCAACTGATTGTCTTGGCTTACTTCCCATCCTCAAATAAAGAGCAGCTTCCTTGACCTTTTCCACTGGGACCATCCAGGATTTCCTCCACATAGTGGATTAGACAGCCCCAAACAGGTCCGCTTCCCCCTGTGAGTTGCTGTAACCACCTGCTTTGTTTTGAAAACAGAACAAAATATGTCTAATTCATCCTATCCCTATACCGTAATAATGATGATATAACTTTCACACATGTAAAGCTAATTCAATTTTACATTGAAAACAAACAAAAAAGTGACACCTTGAATGAGTATCCAACACTTTAAATGTAAAAAAAAGTATTGCAACTTAACAGGAAGCGAACCATTTTTAATTTTCGATGCAGTTTTGTGATTTATGGACATACTTTTTACTTTAACGTCTTTTTTTTTCAGTCTCAACTGAAGATATTTCTGATGTAGAATTGCAAAGCTTTTGATTGATGAAACTGCACCGAACTGAAGGCATGCACCCATCAATATCCAGTTATGTGATGACAGGAAACGTCATGCTTTATAATTTGATCTTGTTTTGCTGCGTTTATCACACCTGCACTGAAGACATCTGCACCCAAATGTGACATCATAGTCATAGAGCCCTAATGAAAACATGAAGTAACACTTTGATGATTTGGACTTGTTAGGTATACTTCCTGTGGTTTAAGCACTGATTTCTGCTTAAATATTTCAGTACTTTATTTCAAAACCAGGTACACAATCAAATTATTCTTTTCAGTCACGTTTTAGTGAATCTCTTCTCTTCACTTTCTTTTCGTAGATGTGATGTTAACTCTGCTCACTGCTGCTGTGATGAACAGAGAAAAACATCTTTCATGCACTTAAGATTACAGGTGTCAAACTGACATAATTGGCGAAAGGCAAATGAAGGCTGAACAAACAAAGCAACAATCAACAGACAAGATGTTTTTCATCCTCCGCCGTCACAGGTGTGTCGGCTCACTGTGCTCAATGTGAGAAAAAGTGACAGGAACTAAACGATATTGACATTTCAGATCTGGAAACAACTGAGGCCAGGAAGATGCTGAAAGATTAAAATAATAATAATGATTATAAAACTGCAGTTGTGAAACTTTCCTTGAATTTTACCCCAAAGCAACATGATGATGCCTGTGGGGCTTTCATCACATCAGCTTCTCCTGGAGTGACAGGTTGCCAGCTTTTGCTGTAGTGGCTGGAACAGAGGAGGAGGGAAGTGGAATTGGTTCCAGGAAACGCATAAAGAAGGAAAGCGCTGGTCTCAAGGTTCAAACATAAAGTCTCTGACACTTTGTTGTGTATTGATGAAAAATAAGTGACCATGTCTTCTTTTGCAAATGAAAAAGAGTTTATTACAAAAATGAACAATGTAATGCAGAATCTGGGAGAGCTTTTGGTACCAATGTGAGATCTCTCCTGTCTTAACCCAAATCCCTTCTATACTGTATATGTTGGCTATACCCCAACACTCCACCTTCACCAACAAAGAGGCACCACTGTCCAGATATTTCATACCCTCTGATCTTTAGGCTACGAAAAAAAACGAAGTATCCTGGACCCCACAGGAAAAGGGACACATTTAATAATATACCACAACTTTCAGTCACATGTATCAGCCTCCAAACTCATACTAAAAGTTTGTTATTGTAACTTTGAGTTATAAATAAGGCCAAAATGAAGCCAATGTTAATCAGTCAGAAGCTTTTAAAACAATATTCCGATCTTTTTCAGGCTCTGAAATTATTAAATAGAATTAAAGAGAATTCTCCAGGACATTCATCATGCTGTGTACATAGTGCTAATTCAGAACTCCATTATTATGCTGACAGATAGGAGCTAACTTTGTTACTGCAGAGCACTCAAACAGGACACTTGAGTCTGTCTGGTCCCTGCTGCCAGGGGGAGATTAATGAAGAGGAGGGAGGGATAAAAAACACCAAACACTCTACCTGGTATCCCCACTGGAGCCTGTACTTAAAGAGAAGTGAGGTGAACTGTTGTGACTGCGTGATACAGATCAGTGGTCCTGGGAGAAGGAGATGGAGCCTACAGGAAGGGAGAGGGAGGTGTGCAGCAGCTCTGCACCCGGGCTGTTGAAGTTGACTTGTCTCCCTCCTCCTCAGTCCCAGGAGGGACCTAAGCGGGGCCCTGCACTGCCGACATCTCCGCCTCTCCAAGCCCAGAAGGGGAGCTTGACCTTCCCCTCCTCAGCCAAACCACCAGCACTTAGCACCTCCCCAGCAGCCCCCCCGCCACATGTTGTTTATTCATGTGTGCCGGTTTGTTGAATACAGATTCCAGCAGGAAATTTTGGCAAGGTCGCAGTGATGTCTCTGAATGTGAAGTGGAAACTGCTGTCGTTCCTATACTTAAAGAGGAAAATAGAATATAAAAGTCTGTATTTTCGACCGGGGATGTTGGGGCTTGCTTGACATTCAGAAGCGTTGAAGGCTCGGTTCACCCAAAAAAATAGAAAAAATAGGGTTGTGTCATTTTGGTTTTTGTTTGTCCAGGTTTTTCAAAGCTGCGGCTCTGAGATTTCTGCCTGAGGAAATCTGGATTCTTATTTATCAAGTGTCTCCAAAATCCCTCCAAGGAATCACACTGAAAACTAGCTTCAAACTGAAAATACTGAATGGGACTTCTACTCTGAGGAAAGAACATGAATCTGTTGTTGTATGACTCTCCTCAGCCTCTTATCACAACTGAAGTTTCATTTTGGTGTTTGGTGGTGTGTTCAAGGGCCTCAAACTGTGATCAAATACATGTAACTAAGATTGTTTTTGCCAAGTCTGAGCAGTCTGTGAGGAGCTGCTTTGAAAACTCCGCTCAGCCATTAAAACTCTCGGAAAAGAGCAAAGATGCGCTACAGGGAAATCTGGTTAAGTCAACTCAAGCTACTGAAAAAAAGTACTTCAAAGTTACTTTGTCAAATTATTTCAAGTACATGTAATACAAAATCATCACAAAATCCATGTGACCAGTATTAATTTTGTGTGAAAGCTGTGTCACGTCTGCTCTCAGCTTTTACACACAGCACACAAAGTGAAAGTGACAGTCTGAACCACGGGCGGAGTGGCCATCGGGACGATTTCCCCGTCAGCTGGCCGGCCAGTAACCTCAAGTGAACCGGCCCGCAATCTGCTCTTCATTCATGGCTGGCTTGTTGAGTTAAAATTACTGTGAACAAAACATGTTCCCATGGAAATCTCCAAGATCTACTACACAACCCTCAAGTCCAACCAATATTCATACCACTTGATTTCTCTCTAGTGACTCTGACCCAAATAAAACCAGCCTACTGATGTTTGTTCAGCCTCCTATCTTGATCTAATTCTTTTTATTGAGATGCAACAGAATTTTCATGACCACAAATATAAAATGACCAGCAATTTCATTTGTTTGTTCTTAAATTAATGTAGAATGGTGCAAATGCCTCATGGGAAATGGTGAATGCATTAGCATCACTGTGAGTTTATCCAATGAACCTGTAGCCTCATACAGTAAGTTATCATTAAGCTAAGGGCTATGCCTAAAAATAGAACGACGCAGCACCGTTACTACCAGAAACCTCTCACATCACAGTAGCCTACTCTGTCTTCTCCATGGTCAGCGAAACATGTTGTGGAGTAGGACAAGACCCAAAACCATAGCGTTTTCAGTGCGCTGTCAGTAAGATCTATTCGCAGAGCTATTACAGCTGTTAGAGTAACTGAGAGGAAGAAATAAAAGTAATAAACATGACTGGATGTTATGGTCAGTAGTGTTCATTCTGTGATACCCCTTATATCAATATCAGTATAAAGTATTTCTGTGCATTTAATTACAAATCCATGATCCAACTGGGGCCAACTTCCAAAGGAAATTGCAAAATGTACCCATATTTCTTCTTTTGCTATAGCCAGATAAAAGTGACCATGCGTAAAAAATGAGTGTAGGGCCAATTAACGACCTTAACGCGCTGTGTTAACGTGAGACTCTTATCACACGATAACAAAATTATTGCACGTTAACCTATTCACTAAATTGGGTCCACATCCGGCCTGCGAGAGAATAAAGATAAACCATTCCTTTCCTTCATGGCCCAATTTCGTTTACAGTTTTACTTAAATGATTTGACAGGGAAAATGGGGAGAGACTGGATGCACAGGAGAAAAAGAGAGAGAAAGACATGCCAGTGAGGGGCAAACGCCAGTTGGGAATCAAACTAGTGACCAGCTGGCCTCAGTTTGCTCATTGCTCATACAGTATGCACCATAAACACCGGGCCATCATGATGCCCTGCTACAAAAAAAAATTATTTTAAAAAGATTAATTTAACTACTTGAATCAGTATCAATCAGGAATGTAGATGAACCACCCCCAGCACTGACTCTGAGGCACTTGAAGAATCTATAAAACTGGGCTCAGACACTTTGTTGTGGACGGAGATGGAGCCCCACAGTTTCTTTTAGCGGGGATGAGCTCCATAGGAACAACTCCCTGAGGGACAAACCTACATAAAACAGGACTTGAACCATTACCCTTCGTTTAGGTGGCGACGTGTGGTCGGATACAAAAACAGCGTCTCTGGGACGGTGTGTTATATAAACATTGTGGACAGGAGGTGACCTCATAGCTGCCGGGACGGTTACCTACTCCTGTAATCTGAGAGAGGAGCACTGACTGTATTTATAGCTCAGAGACAAACACACACGCAACTTTGTCAGTGTCTCTCTCCATCTCTCTCTCTCACACACACACACACACAGACAGACACACACGCACACAATGGTGAGCTAAATGTGGCCTGTCATATAAAGAGCTGTGGTGCTTGTTGTTGTGCTGCTTTATGGGATGGAGTGATTTGGGCCGCTGCGGTGCAGTGGCAGCTGCAGAGTCTTCACTCAGCCTTAAAATGGTGTCGCTTTCTATTAACCTCTGGCTGACACTGTTTAAGGTGGTCACGTTATTAGCATTTGTTTCTTTTTTTTTTTTGTCTTCCTCTGCAATATCTTCACTCTCAACCTTGGCGCCTACAAATGATGTCCCTATACTACTGATGAAATGTACTGTACTATGACCAAACTGCAGCACCTCCATCACAGGCTGGATTGAGCTGAACCCCTGTTTGTAGTTTAGGCAACAGAAGATCTTTGGTTTAGTTCAGTGTCAGAAGTTACTGTGGAGTTTTTTTCCGTTTTAAATCAGGCCAGGGTCGTCTCTAATCTGAACCACAAGTTGCATTGCGGCGGCCGGACGTCATTCATTTTCAATGGGGACTGGGGTCAACGGGCATCGGAAGTGTCGACGGGCGTCGGGGCATCGAGAGCGTCAAATTTGAAGTTGAGAAAAGTTCAACTTTATGCAAATGAGGAGCGTTGCTGCAGCGGCGGCAGCCAGTTGCAGACTGGGAGTCTCACAGCGGGAGAAATTGAAAATCTTCCGTGCAGCTTGAAAGTCCCACCCCTTTGGCTGCCGGCCACTGGAGCTAGCAGGTGGTGAGAAGCCAGTGAACAGAACGTTGAGAGCGTCTGCTGACGCTACTGACGCTTTTGGTGTGAACGCACAGATATAACAGTTAAATCAAGCCGCTGTCAGTGGAGGCTTCAACTCATACTCACTCTTCAGGCCCACATGTCAAAGGACCAGAGTCAGTCTTACAGATGTGAGGATGGCTTCCGGGTGATATTGCACTGATGGATTTTGGTTACTAAACAAGATGACCTGAGGCCAACAAAATGGGAGGGTCAAATTGATGATATCAGACTGCAAACCTCTATTGCCTCTAAATATTTGTATTGAATGTCACTGCAGCTGCTAGGCTGCAGGGTCATGGTAAAGCAAATTTATAGTGATAAAAATAATCAAAGTGCTACATAATGTGCAGCCCAAAGTGTTTTACTCTTGTCACAATAAAACAAGCAAATACATTTAGCAGCATACTCAAATGAATTTAGAAATTAAAAGAGGAGAAATGTTAAAAAAGATTGAAATGAAATAATTATATGTTATAAAACACAAGATAGAAATGGTAAAACTACAATTGGAGACTACAGTAGGTGAAGCTCTATTGTTCTTTGAACAGTTTAATTTGTAGAAACTTAAAGAGTTCAGTGTAGTTCGGTGGGAACCCTTTAGGTAACATCCTTTTTTATATAGTCTATGGTTAGACCTTTCAAAGGATTTCTTTCCATTCCATTTTTTTTGCTTTGTTTCGTTTTCATATCATCATAAAATGATAGAGCTAATACCATCCTTCAGGTTTTAATATAATATAAATCTCATGGGATAAACTGCCAGCTGAGAGCAGATCCTGATTCTGAATCAAAAAAAGGAGAAAAAAAAATCAATAATCACCCAAATTAGTAATTTAGCCTGGAGTGCTGTTTTGTTTGTTTTTTTCTTTACCTACTGTGTTCAGTGGTGCGCTGAAGGAAATGGGAGGTTTAACTTACCGGAGGTCTCTGTGGCCGCAAACAGGAACTTTACCACAGTGTCGCCCGAGTGCCTGTTAGGAGTTATAAGGCGATCAATGGAGGAGATCAGTTTGTTTATTTCAGCAGTGTGGGGTCTTTCCAAAGTCCTGCAAGGAAACAACAGCACACAGCACTGAAGTCTTTAATTAGGAGTAGCTGAGAGGTTGTGTTTTAACTTTTCAGTGTTTTCAGTTGTGTTAAGTGATTCCTACAGGTTTTAAATCCACCATACTCCTATTCAAGTGGTTAGTCAGTTTTCAGAATAAAATCATGTCAACAAAAAGATTTCAGGAGGAAGCAGTTTTCCAAAACAGAAAAATTGTACCTTTTCAGTCCAGCTCTCTATTTTTCACGAAAACCTGTGTATTTTTGTGTATGGGGGCGGGGAGCAAGATACAATATAAGATGATTTTCCCCTTACTTTACTGGAAGCAGTTCAATCCTAATGCATTTCAAGACCCACAGATAAATATCCATTGCTCTGCTGTAGATTGTTGCCGATAGAAACCGGAGAAAAAGCAGTACAGTAATTTCCCTCTGATTGCAGCCCGCCTTCCTCGGAGCTGCACTGATAACATTTTTCAGGAGATTCACTCATGGAAAAAAGGTGGAGTGGGTAAAGAGACAGTGAAGGAGGAGGAGAAGGGAGGGTGGCTGCTGATGAGGATGACAGCTTTTGACTGACATTAAAGGAGACACACTATGCCCCTTTTCCACAAAATAAATAGTTCCCAGGTGTCTTAAAGACGCGTCTGTGACATGCTGTGGTCAAAATACTCCAAGGATCAAACATCACAGCTCTTCATTTGCTCAAAACAGCCCTATTCAGAACGGCTGGTTTCAGAGCCTGTCCCTTTAAATGCAAATCAGCCACTACTTGCCCCACCCACTTATACCAGGTAGAGGTGAGGTTATGCAAATTTGAAAGCTAGTTACAGTACATCACTGGAAGACATCTGAGGGAACAGCTCATAAAACCACAGGGATTTCAATCTAGGGAGCCTGCACATCACAGATTTTTTGTCAATTATCATTTTGGGGGCCGGAAGGCAAGACAAACACCCAAATATATGAAAAAAAGTGACGTTTCCATAACATGCCCCCTTTAAAGGAAAGAACATTGAAACTGACACTTTAATGTGCATCTGTGATTATCATGAAGTTATAGCTAGCTTTTCTTTCTTCTTTTTTCTTTTCTTCTTTCAAAAAACTTGCTCCATTGGCAGATTTTTCTACTTATTTCAAGTGAAAATTAGTTTGAAACAAGTGAAAATTATCTGAAAACAAGTTAATTTTTAGGTGTTGAGATTATTTTTGACTAGAAATGAGACATTTTGACAAGAAATAAGACAAATATTCTTGGAAAGATTTTGAGTTTTTGCAGTGTAATATGTAAACTTGTCGCCAGCGACAATAATTAAAGGCCATCACCATCAACTTCAGTCTGTTGATATGTAAAGATATCAAAAATGTCAAGCAAACTGAAATTGTTCTTATTATCAATTGAGATGAATTGATCGTGTCCATCATCCTGACAGTGACCGTTGGAGACTGCTGACATGTCTCAAAGACATGATCTTTACAATGATAGAATCATTCAGGTGGTTAAAAAAAATAAAAGTAGAACTTTGGCAGTGAGAACAAATCTAATAGACTGAGCTTGGGTCAAGGCTCCGGCCGTGTATTTCATTCAGGTCCAGCTTCTCCCCCCATGAATTAGTCCCAGGCTGCATCCAAAACAGCCCATTTCTTGCCACCATGCGGTCGACTGAATGCAGAATTGGCTGCTGGTGCTGTTAAATCCCATGCTGTTGATGAGATCGGAGTTACTGGCTCTCATTGGGGACAATTAAACCTCAGTGCCTCGAACAGCCTTTACTGAAAGGTCAACAGAGAGAGAGATGGAAGAAAGAGCCAGGAGGGGGATGAGGAGAGAAAAGGGAAAAAAAAGAAGTAGAGCCGAGACGGCCTGTCGGTGGGCTGTTTTCACAGTTCACATGCAATTCATTTCAGCAGAATGAAAGAATAATGAGAGCGGGACAATAAGCATGCACTGCATTTTAGAACTGTGAAATAGAGTTACAGCCGAAGACACTAATTACATTTGAGGCAGAGTGCGTTAACTTCATGAATCCAGCGCTCAGGGGATGACTAATAACGCTCAACTTCAACATTTTATGGTCCCTAATGGGAAAATTAGCTTGCTGCAAGGCGTCCAACAAAATGTATAATTACAAAACATGAGGAGATTAAAAAAAAGTGAGAATATATATAAAGGTGACACGTAGTGATGTGAAAACCTGTCTACTGGGAGACATTCAAAAGGCCATTGCTGTGAAAATATTAGATATTTTGCCTTTTAAATGCCCACAAATTAACAGTCAGGGGGGTGTAATGACAGACAGGTTGGAACTAACTAAATGAAGATTTGTATATTACAGTAATTAAACTGCAGGGTGAGTGGTGCTCTAATTGCACAAGAGATTCCAGTAAATGTGAATGAAGTTACAGCAAGACTCATGCCATGAAAGAAAGCTCCTGCATTACAATGTGAAAATCCATAAATAATCAAGCAATGTGGGAGGATCGCTGTAACCCTACCATTGTTACTCAAAAATGAATTATAATTTTGATGTGGAATTAAAAAACAAAAAGAAAAAACAGTTCACACTCATCATGCTGAAAAGAGACATGTAATTGCTGTGACTCTGTTGTATGTAATGTGTGAATAAGTGTAATTAACCAAGGTGTATATGATGCACCAAAACTGAAAGAACAAGTGGATCGGTTCCATCCTCTGGCTAAATACATGCATTCATCACAGTGTTTGTTGTATTTTCCACTGCCTAACACTTAGCTACTGCTTGTCTCTTTCTTTTTTTGCGAAGAGATAAGAAATACAGAGAAAAGAATGTTTTCTTTAATTGTGTGTGTTGTGCTGCATTTGGATTGGAATAAAACATTTTTTTTGTTTTTGTTTTTCTTTATGAATTACATCATTGATGTGTTTGAAATGATAGGTGTTGGCAGAGGCAGAGTTTCAATTTAAGTGAAAAGTTCTTACAACACAACTAGTTGCCGAAGTTCTTGAGTTGGTCTCATCGAGGTGTTCTGATCTGACTCATCAGTTCAGTCTGTCATCAGCAGAAATCAATTTGTTCCTTTGTCCTGGTAAGATGGACAATCATGAACTGTGCCGTACTGAAAGTGTGCAGGACATCACTCCAACAAATGCCTGATCACTGATTAGCAGACAGACAAGGGGCGGGGAAGAGGGAACTCATCAGTGAAATCAATCTGCTGATGTGAGTGGTCTGTTGCAGGCTCACTGATAGTTGGCTCTCGGTGACATAAGATATCCCATACCTGCCTAACACAGCACATAAGAATTAAACAGGGCACAGAGAGGAATCAAGCCCCATGGGATGCAGCATATAAATGTGAACTTTGCTGGAAGTGTAATTATCTAGACCGCCATAAAAACCATCCCCAGTCAGATCCAAGCTAGAGAGGCTTCACATAGTCGTATCGTCTGTCCAACAATTGCATGTGAGGAGACGGTGCAGTGCAGAGACAGTTAATATCTTAAACAACCAATCCACTGCTTTCCCTGATATCTATGGAGGTCTATACAGATAATGAATGAACAAGGGGATGGCAAAATCTAGATCAAATATTGTACATCACTCATCAGCTTTACTTTTGTTTTTTGTCATAGGTTCAACAAGTTTTCCAACATTTGGTGTATACTTTGAATGCCAATAGTGAATCTTGTATTTTAAACCAATTGTTACTTGTCTTTATTATTGTACCCATGACAGCAGGGTCTGGTACACCTGCTGAGTTATTTCAGAAAACCCTCCTATGAGGGTTCAAAAACAAAAACCCTTAAGGTTGGAGGATGGGTTGACAATTTCTTGCACACTTTCCTAGTCTCTGTAAACTTAACACTCAGCTCATGAATGAAACAAGGAAGTTAATAATCATTTTCAGAAATCAAGAGCATGCAATCAGCTACTCTAGTCCAGCAAAACCAGACAAGCTTGTGTCCTTGATTTGGTTTTGATTCTGTGACTCTTCTGTGATCGGAAGTTGTTCTTTAAGTGCAACTCCTTTATCTTCTCCAGGATCCATCCTGATGGTCTTCTGAGTTTCACTTTCAGAAGTTTGCTCACTTGAACTGCCACAACTTTCTAACCTATTGTTTTCAAGGAGCAAGAGTGGTAACTTGACAGATGAGCCCGCATTACTTTGGTTAATAATAGCCGGGTAGCTGACTACAGATATTTTGGGGAGCAACTCGTAATAGGTTCAAGACAAGTTCAAGATCTAAGAAAGCATCAAAATTTGTTGAACATTTTAAACTCAGCCACAGTAATGATCCATCCATCATCCTGTCTGCCTTGGTCAGAACAATATTGAGCCTGATATTGACAGTGTTGTGCAGGGAGAACCTCCTACCACCACATGTCCTCAGAGAAAACCTCAAGAAAATCCCTCGCCTATATTGTCCTCTTTATGAGGTGATTTCAGTGTTTGATCACAAACACACTGATAATGAGTCATCAGGCAGCTTCTGTGTGAGATGAAGTTATTGTGACCTGAAAGTCATTAGTTTGAGCCTGACAGCGCTCACATCACATAATAAGTACTGCTGACATACCCTTGAGCAAGGTCCTTCACACCCGCTCATGACAGGCAAGCAAATGAACAACCACATATGGAATCCTGCACTCTGAGTCAGTCTGTCATCAACAGTTATCTGCACCAGGTCAGGCCATGTTTCCTTGTATGAAAAATAATCTGCGTCTTCATTATTGTGTGAGCTCGGAATCTTCTTATATAAGTTGATGCTACAAACCCGTCTGGAGTTGCTTTATTTTGTGCATGAACTAAAAACTTACGAAGTACTAAGTCATATAGTGCCTGAATTTGTTTTAATAATTACTTTTCCCAATTTTCTTTATTCCTCTCATTTCTTCAATTGATATTAATTCAAACATTAACTGACTTGAACAACTGAACCTAACATGATGTCAATGAATGCATTGTTCCCTGCTGATCAGTTCAGGCGATATAGCCAAAAGGCATAAAGCTGAATTAATAATGGGATTTTTATGAGAAGGGTCTGGCTGCGGACAGGGGCGTTCCCGTCATGACACGGGAACGCCTATGGGCGTTCCTGGCTGGTAGCCTTTCATGTGACGTACTTCCGGTTGAAGTAGCATTCTAGCGAGCGGCTAGCTGCTGCTAAACTCTGTAAATATATAACTTTAGCAACATTTGAAACATTTTCAGGCGAGAAAGTGGTCGTTTAGATCCCCACTATGTTGAAAATCTGACAAAATACCCGCTGTTTACAAATTTGTTCCGACGAAGTCGGCGTTCTCTGGCGCTAGTAAAACTAGCCGTAGTGAGCAACGCACTTCCGGTTAGTATTACAAAATAAAATACCCGTTGCCTTTTATCGCTTAGGTGCTTTTACTTTGTAAACAGGAAATGAACCTACCCTCGTTGTAGCTAGCTTGGAGCTGCCGTTTTGACTGCTCTCTCGTCCCGTTAATGGCATTTAATCGTTCAATATGCCACCGGAGAGTCTTGCCAGCTCTGAGACAGGCCTGGCTCGTTTTAAAGTATTTATTTATTGATGTAAATGTGGTGTTTTCTGTGCGTAGACTGACCCCAAGGCAGCACTGCTACTGTCCAACCATGGTTTTTTATTCAACAAACTTCTGCTACTGCCACAGTTGTTAGATTTCATCAAAGAGACCAACATTTATTCCCTAAAAGAAGTTTAAGCAGCCGGTGGTAAACCTCTAAAAGCCATCGGGTAAGTTAATTAGCAGTCGTTTTATCCCCGGGTGACGATTGCAGGCTGGCCGGCGAAGCACGTCAGGAGCCGGGCTGCTGCCTCTGTGATGCCGTGGTCACTGCTCGGACCTGCATGGAGCTTCGCTTCGAGGTTAACTTCTAAACAGCCGTCGTTTGGATAAAATAAATATTGGATAAATATGAGCTGTGACCGGGACATCACAGAGGCAGCAACCCCGTCTCCTGACGTGCTCGACCGGCCAGACTACTCCGTCACCTCGCGGGGGAAAACGACTGTTAATGAACTTATCCGTAGGTTTTTAGAGGTAAATCACCGGCTGGTTTAACTCTTTTTAGGAGATAAATGCTGGTTTCATTGATGAAATTGCAATGAAGTTGCATTAGTTTATTTGAATGAAAAGTGAAGCTTCATGTGTGCAGCGTTATGGACACAGCAGCCCTGTCTGGAGGCTCTGCAGCCTAACGTGTGTACAGAAATCACCACTTTTACATCAATATGCATGTTATACAAGGAACCGATAAGTCTGCTTTGTTTCCCCCTTTTTGAAGTTATATAACATGGCAGCATTTTTAATTTGTAAATTTTATGACCTAGGCCTACATATTTCCCATTTCGACATGAAATACACGTAACAGTTACACACTGTATTTATCATGTACACAGGGATACTGAATAACCGGGTTTCTCTAAGTTCGTTAACGTAATGAGCATGGATTTATTCGGTAGCGGCTAGTCAGCCGCTCGGTTAAAAAACAAAACAAAAAACGCCTCTGTTCCTGTTTTCTGAGTATCAAGATCATAGATATCATATGATCAAGATCCATTCCACTACAACGAACCCTCAATTTATTTTACAACGGAAGATTAAATTCAAATTAACGTTCTTTATCTTGCTTAGCTTACTAATGGTAGCTCTACGCTACCTGTCGTATAAACTGACTAGCGGATGTGGCTATGTTAACCCAGCTATTAACCCCCGGATGTTGACAAGCGCGGGTCTAATATAATACATCCATGGCGCGGGTAGACGAAGAAGAAGGGGAGAGGGGGGGGCGTTCCTGGCTGCGAAGGGGGCGTTCCTGGGGACGACAGTAACGCCCATTTGTGTCCGCAGCCGGACGATATTGATTTTTATAACCAATCTTCTGGTAGGAAAGGATCTAAACGTCCATTGGTAGAACCTCTATTTTCTGAAATGCATCAAAGTCATTGACCCCAACCCCAACTTCACAACCCCTCTGTGGTTCTCTCTGACTTTGTCTCTGTGTTATTTCACTTCAAAGGTCTCTCTCTTTCACCAGGTTACACACTTCCTGTTTTGTGTTATGCTTCCCTGGTAATGGTTGGAGTTACATCAGCCATATCCTTTGAAGGCTGTATTTCAAGGAATAAGCTTTTACAAGGCACTTTCATTTTTGTAGTTTGTTAATGAGGTAAGGCGCAATTGTCTTACTCAGTGGCACTTCAAGAGGATTTTTTGTGATACAAGACCCCTGAGCTTCTTGACACAGACAACCTCTCTGATCTTTAGAAACCTGACTGATGGCCTTTTTGGACAAAAGAACCCTGTTCTCCTTGAATAATTGCCTAATTTTCCATGGAGAAGATGGAAGCTCAAAAGAAGAAGATGGAAAGGGATGAATCAAAGGCAGAGGGCAGAAAAAGACTGAAGGGAAAGGTCAAAAGAGCAAACGAAAGCAAAGCAAAGGAAGTGGACAAAAGTAAGTGAAGACATCTAAATAACAAAAGAGCAGAGAACGTTACTTAAACTTATTTAAAGTAGTACTGGACCGGACTGTTGATTTGGGTAATGGGAGTTTTACTGTACTGTGCTCCTCTTCTTTCCAGTCATTTTATAGTCGTAGACAGTTTTCAAAACTTCAGTAAAATGTGCAGGTAGCTCTCAGAATTAACATTTACTGTACAAAAAGAAACTGTCTGAAAACTTTTTAAAGAAAAAAAAACAATGGTTGACAAAATAACAATTTAAAACATAACTACAATTCATACCCACAACAAAACACTACCGCAGTATGTTCAGGCAAAATGTACTCACGAGTCAATACTTATCAGAATTTCTTTAAATAAGAAAAGTAAAGTTGAATCGAGGGAAAGTGGAGAGACATTTCTTCTTCTTCTTCAGCTAAAGTCATTATGAAGGTCATGGTTATCCCCTGTCTCGTTAGTGTCCCTGGGTGTTGTATGACAGTCATCAGAGTTTTTGGAGTCACATGAGGCCAAGTGTGAATACTGTATTTGTTAAATCTCCTGGGAGGGATGAAAGGTAGATAATTGATGCTGTGGACCCATACAGTAGATGACCACCTTCACTCCTCTGTGCTGAATCTCCAGGAGTTGACCTACAGTACGTGCAGTGTTTGTTTAATAGCAGTGAAACTAACTTTGTGTTTGCTGTCTTTTGGATGGACCCATTTCTTGTGCTTATTGAAAATCCTTTTTTCAGATACTCTGGACGTCCACAGGATGACAGTTTTATTGTGTTCATTCTCAGTTTTCTGCCTGTGGTGAGGGATACTGAACTTAGGTTGCTCAAAGCAATGAACCTACATAAAATCATCACCAGCTAGAGCTTTTAGCATCCTCGAGCTCCTAATTTGGTTTTCCTGACATTAAATGCATTGTTCAGTCTCGGCGCACTAATGGAACTCGTTTCCAGCAGCAGGCAGCTCCTTTTAACAAACAAGCTCTGACTTGAGGTTGTAAAAGTTTGAAAACTTAGTGATTTGCAGTCTGTAATGAAAGTTGTTGCGGTGGTGGTAGAGGTAGAAACATGTTGACATTGAAGGAACTTGTGTTTTCTGCTGGGCAGTGAGGAGCTCTTGAAAGAGGTATCCGCTGTCTGCCTGTTTGATGGGCTCGCATCAGAGTTGCGATCTTGTTTCATGCAGATAAACACTGTCTGCCTTTTGGCCCGCTGTGACGATCAATATAAGCTTCGACTGACAGCTATTATGCTCAGCCTGGCAGGGAGGACTGCACGGGTTTTTGTGCCTCACACACAACAGGTGGTGCCGTCATACAAACTCAAGTGTCTGAGTCAATGACAAAGCATTTGAGTGGTCAAGTTCAGGGAAATGTATATTTTAGAGGAAATCAGTCCATCTATTTCTGCCTCCCCAGAAACAGTCCATCATGCTGTGAAAGTGGCTGAATTTCTTTGTTTCTTGCAGTCCTCTGAGGTTCCTCTGCACTCTATCCTTTATTTAAAGTGTAGTTATGAATGAGAGACAAAATGTTTGACAGAGCAGCTGTCAGCAGCCTTTGATGCTGTTTCTTTCACTCCTTGTCTCTCTGTCAATGATACAAGACCCTTCTCAGGCGTGCCTATTGATCACACCACAGAAGCCTTGTCCACGTACACACCAAACCATTACTTAGGCCCAGTCATTTATAATCTCCTGAAACATGGAGATTGTAATTTTATTCTTGCAAAACCAGAAGTTAGGGTCGTCATTCCCAATGGCTAAACCATTTTGTCTCTTATACTTGGATCTGCCCTCAAGATCCATATTTTCAGTCCTTTGACAGTCAAGAATCAAAGGCATCTTCCCTGTAAACATTTCCCTGGAGCGACTGATCGCCCACAGGTTTTAAGAAATTAGGGTTCAATCTGCTTATTAGATGGCATCATTGGACAGACCATTTAAATTTATTATTTATATTATATATTTATATTAGCATATGTGTTATGTTAAGTCAATTATTAAGAAAATAATTAACAGGTTAGATGCTTTCCTCTACTTCATATCACTGTAAAATTAATATCTGTAAGGTTTGATTTGTTGGTCAAAATACTAAAGTTGAAGACATCAACTTGGTCTCAGGGAAGATGTAAAGAGCTTTTTTCACAGAACATGTATTAGTTTAACAGTAATTCAAAACGTATGCACAGAGGCAGAACATTACAATAATTCAAAAAGCACTGCAGCACATACACAACATTTGCCACAGGTTTTGTCAAAATAAGAAGAAGGCTTGTCGTGTTTAAGGCATTTGAATGTTACTAAACTCACAAAAGAACATTGTCAAACATTTAAAGTCTCATCTTGTCACATCAAAGGCTTTTTACAAGATGAGGTTGTCCATCTCCTTTCTTTTTCTCTGTGTTCTTTTACACTCCAAAGACAAAAAGAGGGAGGATGATGAGTAAATTGATGCGGTGATTAAACCATTACAGCTCATATAACTCACAGAAGGGCACTTATATCTCATTTAGAGACCTTGGGGATATATTCTCAGATGGATGGATGGAGGGATGGATATTTGTAGAGTCATGTGTGCATTTCAATGTTTGTACTTTCTGTATTTTGTGTGTGTGTGGAGGGACAGAGGTATCTTTGTGTTTGGGCTGTGTGGCATTGTGTTTATGCATGACTTCTCCTCATTCAGTAAAGCCCCATAAGGTAGAGATCAAAAGGCAGGGGTGGCAGATAAAGCTGACAACTCCCAGCCATACTCGCCTGACTTTTTTCAAACGGGGGATTGGAAGCAGATAACATTGGGAGTGCGCACACAATTCAGCACATAACCAAAGCAAAACTTAAGTGAACGAAAAGTGGCTGCCAAGAATATTTTTCATGCATAGCCCTACACATTTCAGACACATGAAAAAAAATATATATGAAAGAAAAAATCAGGATGCAAGTAAATGGACTTAACTCAAGAAGCAAAATATGATAAACGTGGTCCATCTGTGTATTTTCCATTAGAAAATAAAGTTATTTCTGCATTGCCACATGGCAAAGAAGTCCATAGGGACAGCAGATATAAATATATGAATAAGTAAAAAGGTGGATAGATTGGATATTTCTCCACTTTCTTCTCTGTTGGCCCCCTTAAACGTAACTTATAGCTGAAGAAAGCAGCCATTCTTCTCCAAATCCCCACAGGAGGCTGAATAAAGATGATGACAGGTCTGGATAAAGAATCGCCACATCTCCCTTATCTGCTTTTTCTTTTCTCTATTAACCTTTATTCATCCAGAGACGAGTGGGAAGAGCAGTGAGCTCCACTCTCGTGAGCATTTCCATCAGGATGGAAACTTTCATTTTCTCCTTAATATATCCTTCATTTTTAAAAGGATTTCAATTTTTTGCAATTGCTGCATAGCCAACGCTAGTTTTAACTGCCGTTGACTTACCGGTCTTACCAAGAGGCACTGTTTTATATACAACAGAAGGGTTTATAATGTGTCCTCTGAGCAGCACTACTTCACTGCAGAAAAGACACCTACTGATGAAATATCTTTATATCCCTCATTGAGATTTAAAAAAATGTTTTGCTTGTAATGTAAATGTTGCTGTCACTACATAATCAGTATTAAGATAAACAGCTGTGTACTTACCCACTGCTGTTGGCTTACCTCACTCCCCAGGTCAGCCTTGACGCTACAATGATTTATTGCAAAGTGACAAGATAATCTGGCTGTAAGAGGCTAGCTGGTTAGCATGCTAACCTAAACAGGAGAATAGAGGTCAAAGAAACGGAAGCAAACCAAGAGTTAACATTGGAGACAGTAAAAGAGTCTCTTCTAGACTGTTCTTCTAGAGCCCTTTGTTGTGTAGCAATAGCAAAACTAGCTGCTAGCCATTTAATTTTCTTTTCAACAGTTCCTCACATTATTAGATCTAGTCTTCAAACTTAGACTCACATCACTGGTCTCATACTGAGTAATGACTAGAGCGCTTGGTTGTTTTGAATTAGGGTAAAATATCTACTCTAAAAACACAACTGGTTTGTGGAGGACAGTGCTGTTCGGTATGGACTAGTATATGAATCCATTCATTCGAAATTGACAGTTTTCAAAGGCCACATTGTAATATGTCAATTTATTCATTCAACTTGTTTGTGTCTGCTTTACGTCTAGCTACCACTCAAACTCACTAAACTCACTTTCCCTTAAAATACAGGAACATTTACGGTTCAGAGGGCAGAAGTCCAACTTTGTTTGTCCCAGAGTGAGTGATTATTTCAGCAGTAAAACGACATGCACAGATTGGAGGTTGTGAATGTTTCTCTCAGGTCAAAACAAAAAAATAGATGGATCACATTAGGTCACAGAGGCTTCAAGGTTCTCTGCATCCTCCAAAAGTAGCTTCAAATAAGTCGAGATTTTACTGAAAAATAAAAAAGGAGGGAAAGAGAAACAGGGAAAATATTTGATGCTGAATGTTAAGCTTGCATGAACTGCAGATCCTCAATCTTGTTCACCAGAGTCCTCACTAAACGTCCACATCTGAAGTCAGGCCCGATTAAGAGGAGATAAGAGGAAACAGATTAATTAAAGGGGTTATCGGTCATAATGCCAGGGCATGTTGGAGTGTTGAGCAGGGAAATGTGCTGATTTTCCGGCCTCCAAATGCAACCACGAATGTCTTCAACTCAACACTAATTATTTAACTCATAATCTGTGTACTTTGCAGCAGAGTTCTGTGGAAGTAGCTGTGTGGAAGTTTTTGTTGAACTGCCTCAGACTAATTGCTTATCTGTTCTCAAAGTGCAGATGGCAAGAATTGTTGGACATATGTCTCTGCTGTGCTGTCTATCTCATTAAGATTGTATGCACCTTTTTAAATCCAGCACATAGAGTGTTACAGTTGATCCAACAGCAGAAAAATAGCTTGATTATTATCAGGACACCTGTTAGTAAATGAGCTCTAACTCGTGTGATGATTGTGATGATCAAATTCAAATGAGACAGTTAAACAGTCATTTTTAAGGCAAAGTTCCAAAACACAAAATCAAGTTTACCCCAGTTCATCAGCAGTAATTCTCTATGTGCACTGGTTCCCAAGTCATTCATTTGGCTTTTATACAAAATGGAATGTAAATACTGATTTCTGTTCTTCCAGAAGTCAGAGATGTTTAAAGAGAAAGGATGGCAATGAACGTCCTCTTGCTAAGTCAGGATAAAAGCTGTGTAGTGATGAGTGTGAGGCAGCTCAGTGTGTTCTCATTCAGTGTCACCCAAACTCCATGAGACATATAGTCTAATAATATGATAATATGATTTAATTTATATTAAATCGAATTTACAAAATCAGTATCACAAAGGTATACTAACTATTAATACTGAAGCTTGATTAATAATAACTATCTCTAAAATTACTTGTTAATAGTTCTACACTGACGAGGTTGGCAAGACTCACTTTTGTGCAACATTAAACAGACAAGCATGATTCAAAGGAGTTTATTTGGACACATAAGAGTGGAATAACAAAACATCTAACACAAGTAACATACACATAGGTATGTGCGTGTGTATATGTCTTGTGTGAAGTCAGACAATAGCAGGTTGGCTGAAGGTGATAAAGTGAAGATGGCCGACCATATGTAATGCGAGGTTTTGTCCTTTAACGTTTAGCAATCAGGATGCTCTGCGGCCCTTAAAACCATAAAATATGACGTTTTCTTACAGTATCTCTGCAAGAAGTCAATATAAGGGTAAACAACCTAAAATGCCAGTCAGCTTCTCTTGCGTTTGACTTTGTCCATCTGTCCCCGTCCTTCCCACCATCTGTCTGAGCGTATAGAGACCTTCCAGGCTTCAGCGTCCCTTTCATTGCACCCGTGCCTTGAAGACAAGGCCATTCAATCTGCGCGGCTGAGATTCGATGAAAGTTTGTGTGTCATAAATTTCTACACCATGCAGAGGAAGGGCAGCATTTTTATTGAAGACCTCTGCGATGGCGTCTGGAGCTCTAGGCGTAGCACAAAGACCTCATTTAAAAGTCAAGTCCTCTTTCCAAAGAAAAGAAAAAGGGAGAGGAGCTGGGAGGAGACATAGATCAAAGGCAGAGCTTTGTTGATGCCACAGTGGCACTTTGTACCGCCGAGGGGACTTCCAGAGAGGTGTCGGCGAGGTGACTCACTGATGGTGTTTAGAGATTAATCTAAAGTGGATACCTGCAAGGAGTTTGCGGTCACTGCTGTACTATTATAGGACAATGATACATGCAACAATGTTAAAGTGTATTTACATGTGCGTCATTGAATGAGGTTTTCAATTTGTTCTGAAGAGTTTTCATGAAGATAATATGCAGGTTGTTCTCAAACCTCAACGACCTCTCAACAACTCTATATGCCATAGCTTTTAAAAGACAACACCATGTCTAATCTATAGGCAGCAAAAAGGCACTTTCAAAGGTAGATGTCCATGTGTAGTGTGACTATGAAGCAGGTCTTGGTTCTATATTAACACTGTAAAAGTATTCAAGCATCAGCCCACAGGGAAATGCACACAACCTCTATTCAGAAAATGAGCCTTAAAACCAGCTGTCAGGACTTCCTGTAACTTTGTGATGTCACAACAAAGCAGCCACCAACCTGGACCCACCATCCAACACTTGCAGGATTTGGTTTCTTTGAGTGTTGAACCAGAAATCCGTTATCTTTTTCTTTTTCTTCTTTTTTTTTTTTTTTTTTACATCACAATCACATTCAAGTAAAAATATATACAGTAGAAAGCAGTTTTTTTTAAATTATTTAATCATTGAAAAAACCATTACAATTAGCTACATAAACTAACAATTACTACAAAAAATATTACAACAGTGTGGTGATGCAACACACTCTTAACACTGTTGTGGCCAGACGTGATTGCAACAGTGACCATCGTTGTTTCATCATAAAGCTGCTCCAAGAACCATAAAAACAATAACAGCTTCCAATTAGCCCTCAGTAATTGCTTAATAATCAGGAGATGATTGCACCACTTTGACAACTGTTACAATTTATTCATAACAGTGTGTATGCGTGTGTGTGTGTGTGTAGTGTATGTCTGTCTATATAAGGAGACTAAATGTCCTCACTGTGTTTTGAAGGTGAAACATATGACAGCAAGGACTCTGTGCGGCTCCTCACTTGGTTCTGTGGTTTTATGACATGGATTTAGCTAAAAAACAACCTCAAATGTAATATTAAATACAGAATGATATCAGAGTTAAATACAAAAGGATTTTATTTCATTGTTCCCCACAGCAAGTCAGCATGAGTACAGAAGCCTCAATGCAATTTAACACTCACACGGTGGCATCCTGATCAGATCAATAAGAACTGCTCAGTGCTCTGCTGTTTGTGTCACAGGACATCAGATTGCAGCCGTCCACACACAGACCACCATCATTTAACAGTTTATTCACAACCCCCATCCCCGTGTCTCTGTCTCTCATCCGGCACTGTGAGCCCGCGGGCTGGTGTATTCACATGTCAATCACTGCCAGCGTGAAGACCTTGATGCTGCGCTGCCACCAGCCTCCGAGGGCCGCAGTGTTTGTCCCAGATGAAGATGAAGTTAATGGGAAATCTATCGACCTGTGACACTGACTTTAGGCAGCCGCAGGCGCAGGGAGCAGATATTGGAGGCTCTGAAAAGACTCACAGCAATGCTACCCGCTCCTGCTTTTATTCTTAATCATCTAATGAGATGAAATAACAGATCCTGAGCCCTGACAGACTCTTATCAAGAACAGGAGGAGGCACAGAGACAGACCCCACAGTGAGAGATCTGCACTCTACAGCAGGACAAAGTGGGTTTCGTGGTTTTGTGCTTCTTAAGAAGAAAATGGTCATTGATGTGACGTTCAAAGCTCAGAGGAGTGAATTTGCCTCTGTTGATTTGATTCTATATTGCACTGCATAACAGCAGGTTCAAGGCCCAAGTGACTGTCAGGGGTCATGAGTTGTCATAGACATTCATCTTGTAGTGTTAACTGTACGTGGTATCCTAGCAACTAAATGACACCTCATTTCTATAAGAGTTGAAGAAAATGAAAATATCCTCATTTCAGAATCAGAAAAACTAATGATGCTCTTGGGGGAACTGTGCTGTTACAACTTTACAAAACACATATCAGACAGCGGAAGTAGCAGTAGCAGTAGCAGTAGTAGTAGTAGTTTTATGTCCCCGTAGGGAAATTGCACATGGGATTTCCTCTGTTAAACAACACAAGACAACACAGTAAAGATTTTTGAATAGGTCGACAAGCAGTTAAAAGAATCACACTCATACCCTCATACATATACTTTTATATTATTAAAATCAAGTCTCTGGATGTTTGTGTATTGGTCCAAAGTGCAGTAGTGCTTGGAAGTGTGTGTGTGTGATCTTATGTTGGAGTTTAGCAGTCTGATGGCCTGAGGGAAGAAGCTCCTCCTTATCCTCTCTGTGTTGGTCAGCTGTCTTTATTACACGGCTCTGAATGCTGCTCTCTGATTGGTCCAGCGCTGCGTTCTGCGGTCTCTTATTTCTGTATAACAGCCCGTCGTCAAGTATAACAGACTGTTGCTAGGCGCAGCACCGAAAAGAGAAACTATGCAGGACATTTCTACCTTCTATTTCATTTTTACCGTGATGTTAGATAAATGACTAGTAACTTGTTAGGAGAGTGGAGGCTCCTTCCACATCATGGATGAAAACTAAACCTGCTGATCAGAGCCTCTGACCCGCTGTCACAGCTCTCCTCTCCTCTCGGTGCACCGCGACACAAACACACCCCGCACCCCGTAACCTGTAATCCGTAATCTCTTGTTTATGACAGATACAACTACACAAAATACACACATGTTAACACGTGTATGGTAATCCATTGATCCACTGATTGATTATCAAAGACTTCAAATGCCTGAACGGGGGGAGGCTCAGCAAAACAGCAGCCGTGACCGGACATGCAGGTTCGTTAAATGAGGCCACAAAAAATCAATGAACGTCATATTTTGATCATCATTATACTTCAAATTAATTATTTTACTCGTAAACCGTGTAATAAGTGGGATAATGTATGGTTGGTCGGTTGTTATGGAGAAATAAACCATGAAGGTTCCATACTTCCTGTCGGGGTTTATTTCTCCATAACAACCTCCGACCTATACATTATCCCTTACATAGCGCCTCCCTGAAGGCAACAGGGAGAACAGTCCATTGTTTGTGTGGTTGGGGTCACTGGTGATCCTCTTTGCTCTGGCCCTGCAGCGGTTGTTGTGGATGTCCTGCAGGTTTGGGAGGGCGGTCTTGATGGTCCGCTCAGCAGAGCAAACTACCCTCCTGAGAGCCAGCTGGTCTTTCTTGGTGGCGTTACCCATCCAGTTGATGATACTCCCACTCAGGGCACTCTCTAAGGAGCAGGTATAAAAGTTCCTGAGTGTCTTGAGTGGGAGTTTGAAGTCCTTCAGTCTCCTCAGAAAAAAAAAAAAGGTGCTGGCGGCCTTTCTTGACTAAGCTGCTGATGTGACAGGACCAGGAGAGGTTCTGTGTGATGTGGACACCCAGTTCAGAACATAAGTCCATGTCTTTTTCTTCCTGGTGTGGCAATCAACATATTTGATAGTAAGTGCATAGAGACTTTTTTGACAGGACAGTTAAGTCTCTAAGGATGAACTTTGCATCAGGGGAGAGTGCCTCAAGTTTTTGAGACATTTTAAAAATAATTTCAGTGCCATCCATCCATCCATCCATCCATCCATCCATCCATCCATCCATCCATCCATCCATCCATCCATTCTCTTCTGCTTATCCGGGCCGGGTAGCGGGGGCAGCAGTCTGAACAGGGAAACCCAGACTTCCCTCTCCCCAGACACTTCCTCCAGCTCTTCCGGAAGGATCCCAAGGCGTTCCCGGGCCAGCTGAGTGACATAGTCATTCCAGCGTGTCCTGGGTCTTCCTTGGGGTCTCCTCCTGGTGGGACATGTCCGGAACACCTCCTGGGGAAGGCGTCCAGTTTCAGTGGCTTTATTAACATCAGCCTTTCGTGAGTTTATATGGCTGTAGTAACAGAAATATCTGTGAATAAAAGAAAAATCTGTGATAAATGATTAAAACATAACCACTTTTTTTGATGGTGATGGTAATTCTACCAAAAAGTGTCCCGATTACCTGACTTGTTTAAAAATCCCCAAAAAGACAGATTGTCCACCATACTGCTGGATCCATAGTTGCTGTTTAGTACTGGGAGGCACAATACATAAAAACAGACATATCCACTCAAACAAACACAAGTAATATAAAATTAAAGCTGCTATAGGGATAGGGTTGTCACAAGAACCGATACACCGGTACCAATTCGATACCAACACGAAAAAAATAATTTGATACTGTACCTACAAACATACTACAGTCTGGAGCAAGCAAACATAAACAATTAGGAACAGATACTAGAAATTGGAACTGGCTTGTAATGTAATGAGTTGTTTACTGATCCTGCATGGATGCAGGTGCAGGTGTGATACCGTCTTTCTTCCTGGTACCAGTTATTATTAACAGGATTCTACAGCAGCCGCAACTGAGTCAAAGACAACTGGCTAGCGTCCAGATAGAGAGTGGTGCAGTCATCCAGCCGAGAGGAAATGTGATACAAACTTCAGATCATTAAGAGAGAGTAGTGCTTCGATTTCTTAGCTGGAGCAGAAACCTTTCACAGCAGTGTTTATTTGTTGATCAAATTTAAAAGCTGGATCAAAGCTAACAACGACATTCATATAGATTTCACGGCATTACTGCCGAACGAAGGTACTTCCTGTATGTTTGTGAAAGTCTGGCTGACGTGCTAAAAAAGCGCTGGGAGCCTCTTGGACAGCTTAGGTTTAGAAAGCCGTGGCTTAAAGTGGATGTAAAACCCAAGCAGAGAGAAGGAAGGCGCTTTTTTTTGGATTCATCCACATTATGGTTGACATGAACTCTCTTAACTTGTCCCCTCCTCGTACCCAGCTTCTCCTCCAGATTTGTTTCCACTTGTTTTCACAACACACGCTCCTCTTCCTCTCTCTTTCTTCCCCACTCGCATTTGCCATTGTTCGTATCATTTGCACTTCAACATATCGTCTTTCTCATTTTCTCTTTGCTCTTATCTTGCTCTCTATGTGTATCTGTCTATTTTGCTCAGTCTTATCATTCCTTGACTTTATCAATACCCCCACCCCACCCCACCCCCAACTCCTACCCTCCTTTCTTTCATCTTTCATTCTCGGGTTCTCACACCAACTTCCCCCATCTGCTTTCCCATCCCACTGATGGATGATGCGCCGCTGCGTCGAGGGCCTCAATCAGAGAACCGGGGGTTCGCTGTGAAGAGCAATCTCAAAGCCAATTCCGCTGATAGCCATCACAGGGCTTTGCTACATGACGTTGCAGCTATCACCTGTGGAACGAGAGGAAGGAAGTGCACTGCCCCAGGTGCTGCTGTGCTCAGACACTGGGGCAGAGGGGAAAACTTTTTTTTTCCACTGTTGTTGTTGTTCTTGTTATCAAACAGATCAATTGAAAAATGTATTAGTTTGGAATTTGGCCATTTTGACGTATGGCAGCCATAGTGGGCTGACGAGGGCTGATTCAGAGAGCATTCACTGTTCCACGATAGCAAGGAGAATAGATTGCAAGAGATACATCGTTGTCGCTGGATGGTGCTTCATTTTATTCTCTTGAGTTTTCTTTTGTTTGTTTTTTGGGAAAAAGGCTTGCAAGTGGCCGCAGCACTCTGTCATGGACTCATTTGCATATTAAGCTCTAATGCAGGCTAAGAGAATAAAGCAGAGCACAGCTTCTCCTTGGATGTTCTGTGTTTACCTGTGGCAAACATACAGCTTGGTTTTTACCTCTGAGACACTTGTCAGTGTTTTCTGACATGTGCTGGAAGGAGTTGAAATCTTTAAGCTGCCTGCAGGCTAAGATTTGCACAGGCTGTAATTTAATGTGGGAATCTGCAATGTCACATTATTTACAATTCCTTTTTTTATAATGCTGTCATAGTATCTGACTCTCTGTCATGGAAACACAAATCGATTCCCTCAACAAAGGCGGCCGCAGGACGCAGCACGGAACAGCCTTTTCAAATGTGTTCAGGCATCTTGTTGGCAACAACCTGTGGTTCAGATTTTGAGGAATTTAACTATTTTTAGCATTATGTGGATTCAGTCTAGCAAATATCTCTATTCAGTATTATCATGGGGTGTTGCATCAGTCTATTTTCAAGTACATGAAGAAGATGAATGAATGTCTTTTTCTCGCAAGCTCCAGAAAAAAGCAGAATAAATATATAAAATACAAATTAAATTCTGAGTAAACACTTGCAGCAAAACGAAAACAAATTAAAACATACAAAATAAATTGCCAGACCTTCAGAGAGAAAGTGTACTGTAGCAGCAGGTTTTTTAATAGATATTTTATAAAGTTATTTTTTAAGCTGCACAGACAGGTGACAAACTGTCAACGTTATCAGTGTCTCTGATATTAGATTACCTGCCAAAAAAAAGGAAGAAGCTCAATGTGATGAAAAAATATTGCAAACAGCAATAAATATATATGTAAAATATAAAATACACTTAAAACAGACTGCACTCACGGCAAATAAGCTGCTGTCAAGGGATTATCTTAAAACACTGTTCCAGTTATCAGAAGGTAAATGGCAAAACTGCAGGTCCATGAAGTGATGTACAGAGTTAGCGACGCTCTTAACCCACCCTCTCATTAAATCACCCCAGGGGATTTTAAGATTTGCAGTAGAAAGCAAATATTTATTTGCAGTGTTTGAGCAAAAAATTAAAAGTCAAGAAACATGGTCACAAACCAGGCACATTGTTACCAGTTGCTCAACATAATGTTAAGTATAAAGTGTCTGTTTGGTCATTTGGGGCGAACGTGTACCTGATCAGCTTGAATGCGTCATTAGTTTTGGACTTTTGTCAGTTTATCTTCCCAGGAAGGAGAGCCAGCCAGGTTCACACCAGACCTCGGTGCCTGTGAAGGACTCAAACCATGATGGTGGGACGGTTAGATACAGCGTCTAATCAGGGACCCAGCGCCACGGTGCTATTTGAGGGTTTGTAGACCACTAAGCTTTATATCAACGCCGGGCTGTCTGTGGATTGTGAAAGTGTCAAACTGTGGCTTTCACAGTGTGGAATTTTATATCAGCTGCAGAACATAATAGGATGTTTTATTCTTTATGGTAGCATCACTGCTGCACTTTTTGTTCTGTCTCGGCCTCAAGGAGCAAGTCCAAATCACTGAGAGAATAGTATTATTCTGTTTTCTATCGTCTATCTTCTTCTATCACCACAGATTTTTTTTTTTTTTTTTAAGATACTGTACACTCATGAGACAAATGTGAAAGTCAGGTAGCCAACATCATCAAACCTCAAGGCATATTTTACACTTCCACTTTTACACTGATCCCTAAAAAGGTATATTTTTTTCTAAACATCTCAGTGTAGTTTCTCTCAGGCTTCTCTCTGCAGCTCTGTGTTATCAATAAAGAAAATAGCAAATCTTGGTAAAACACTCTGCGGGGACTGTGACATCACAAAGTTACAAAAGTGGTTTTCAGCCTCAGTGTCTGAATACAGGCTGTTTGCATTCCTCTGTGGACTGAGGCTTTGATACTTTCACAGTATTAATATAGAACCTAGACCTGATCTATGATTACACTATGCATGGAAATGTACCTTTATACAATGTGAGACCTTAAGTATAACAGAAGGCAACCTTTTGTTGTCTGTAGGATGGGCATTGTCTTGTCTTTTCAAATCTATGAAATAAATGAGTTTCACTTGCCATGATAAAGAATGTAGACGACTTCTCCTTATAGTTGTTTGGTATGAGTGAGTTGAGAGGGTTGATCATTATAGTTAGTCAATAAAGTGATGCAAACCTTATTTCTACAATATTTCTTCAATCTTAAACCTAACTATCTTTATGACCCACATAAAATATCTACAGAATGTGTAAATACATTAATTCATGTATAAAGAAATTTCAAAACATGGCAACATAATCAAAACACAAGTTTAACAGAGAAGAATTTGACCACTTTAACAATGTTAAACAGCTTTTGGCAACTTGTCTTTCTTCCCCTAAGGGCAGTCTGCTGTTCACTGTACATTTCTCATTCTCTGAGGTAAACGTCCAAACCCTTAACACCCAGTCCCAGAATAACTTGACTGTGTGGGAGTACACAAACATATATTTATACCTCTAACCATGCAGACGTTTGATTAGATGTCTAGTATGCATATGTCTCACTTGCCCTCTTTAATATTTTCCACTGGGTATGTGGACGTCTATATTCGCTCTAGCCTCAGGTGGCGGCTTGATGCATATCGACGCAGGCGCTCAATAATGGGCCAAGAGCTCTACATTATTGACAGCAGCAACGCCCAGCTCTGTGAAGATGTTGACTTCGGAGGAGGTGGAGGTAGACAACAGACGGTATAGATAGAGAAACAGAGGTGGGCAAGAGGACAGATACTGTATGAGCAAGGATGATTCAAAGATCCAATCCTCAGTCAGTCCTTATATATGGCAGCACTTCCCTGCCGGCTGCCAAACCCACCCCGCCACCCCCTCTGTCCCTGCTCTATAGCACTCACAGCTGGACAAAATAAGTCTGGAGAATCACAGAAGGAACTGGAGGTGCAAATGTTATTTGCAAGACAGACGTTTTCTCCTTTGCTCACCCACTCTCAGAAACCCAGGTAAACAGCAGCAAGCCACATACACACAGACGCATCCAGCAAACACACAAAACACACACACAGTCACCGCATACACACTCAGTCCACACACACCAAGCCCAAATACACAACAAAAACACACACAAACACAATAAATTCTCAATAACTATCCAGCTAACAGTGGTGACAGTGGAGGTAACGCTGGGCTGAGTGTAGATCAATTTAGTCCTTGTTGGAACAAATATTAAAGGCAGAGAGAGAAAGAGGCTGAGTAAGGAAGAAAGGGATTAAGCAAGGAGAGAGAAGGATAATGGGGAAACTTGGGTATATTTGCGATGAATTAAGTCCAAATCTCTCACAGCTTCAGACAAGCAAAGGGAGAAAACAACGATTCATCTCTGAGAAGGTGCAGTGATCAATACTTTGTTCTCACTGCTCTGAATGGTGGTACAACACACAATACAGAGGTGATACCAAGCATGGATGGATGGATGGATGGATCTTACTGTACTTAAGGACAGCAGTTGAAAGTTTTCCAGCTGGCACGTTTATTGTAACGTTGATTGATTTACTGGATGGATGTTTTTTTGAAATATCTCACCCAAACATCGCAAAGTTCAACTTGAACGCACCGTTGCAGACGAAAAAACTACAGAGTTGAGTAACTGGAGAGAGAATATGGTAAGCAAAGTGGATGGACAGATGGATGGACGGATTGCATGAAACTATCCTTGCAATAGATTTTGCATTTCTTGCTGTGATGTAAGCTTCACCAACTTTTCTACTTGATATAGCGATTTCGTACTTTACTTCCCTTAAATATTAAGTTGTGACTTTAAAAAAGGTCAGAACATGAATAAAATATTCACGGATTATTATTCTCTGAGTGACATAAACACTGTGTTCATGCCAAATTTGATAGCAGTCTGGCCAACACTTGTTGACGTGCATTAACTCACTTGGCTAAAGGTCAAACATCAGTGGAACCAGCCACTTACGAGTACAAATCCAAATATTCATGTTGTATCTGTCTGAGTGACTGAGTGGTGTTATTGAATTGTTTTGGGTGTTGTTGTGATGGCTGTCGTCCGAATCATGCCGTCATCTGCCATTTGTCATTTTGCACTGACGGCAAGTTATTTTGAATTTCATGCCTGTTGAATTGAAACACCTTGATGGAATGAAGTGACCGAGAAAGGGAGAGAGGGATAGACCAGAGGGGGGAAAAACAAGTTGCAAGAGGAAAAGAGTGAAAGACATCAAAGGAGGTTTAAAAAAATGAAAGAAGACGGGGAGAAAAAGGAGCAGGATAAGTTTAATCTGAAGCTGACAAACAGGATGATCAGCGGGAGCGACCGGAACAAGGGAGAGGATTTTCAGAAGGTGAAAGACAAGAGGGTGAGGAGGAGGAGGAGGAGGAGGAGAAGACAGGGAGGGGGGAGAGGTGAAGATGCACACCTGAGTATTCAAAGGCCTCTGTCCTGGTGAGAGCCATCCTGAATTATTCATGGCTGGTTCGCTGAGCCAGCTGTAGCACCAGGCTCATGGCAGAGAAGAAGAAAAAGAAGTAGAAGAAGAAATTTCGAACATGAACAGTGGAAATGTGCTCAGGGGTCTTGGTTTTGTCCGGTTGCAGTTTTGAAATGAGATTGTGAGTTCATCAGTGAAGTCGTGCCCTTCATCCAACTTGTGCTGCTTTTACAGGAAGAGGATATAGAACAAGTGATGTTTTAGTGTGATTCAATGTGACCTGTTTTCTGGAAGAACATAAAAGAGCAGCGGAAGAAATCTTTTCTTTTTTGCCTCATTGTCACTATTCCTGTCATTACTGCATGCGGCTGCTGGCAGGCGACTCAAAAAAAAAACAATCAGCTTCACTCTGCTTCGGTCCCCACTGCTGAGTCATTCAGTCCCAGGCTGTGAGCGAAATCACCCCCTCATTCACTCATTCACCTCCCCGTGTACATCAGACGCCGTAGTGGGGCCGCAAATAGAGACGCTTATGAATCATCGTCGTTTTGTGTCATCACTGACAGGTGTGGAGCAGATAGAACGTCAACATCCCATGGGCACTAGACGCTCGCACTTATATTTCACACTCAGGATCCACACACTCAGATAAAATGGCGGAGTAGTTTATTGTTTGTATTATCACCGTGGTGGAGGTTCTTCATGTCCAAAAGCACTCCTCCATTATGTGTTGCATTAGCAAGAAGTCATCCCAAGGGATTTTGGGATGATAGTTTTATTGTGAATACATCTATGATAATAGTAATGACAAACTTTCTTTTTTAAACACAGTTACAAGGTGCTTTACAATTGAGAATAACAAAGTATAGACACTGACACAACAAATTAAAAACAGATTATCATTGAGTACCCTGTAAAGTAAAATCCTTTGGCCCCTCATGGTGAAGGCTGTGTCCCATTTAGTTTAATCCTGGACTCTAGAACAAACATTAGAGTCTTTGCCTGAGGATCTCAAAGAAGGCCGCAGGGGTTTAATGGTCAGAGATATAATCTTGAAGAGCCTTGAAAGTTTGTGCTGTATATCAATCAAATTTAAAGGTGTGAGGAGATAAAAGCATGTACAACAATGTCTGCATGCTTAAAATTTTGAATTGGTCTAATATTAGCAACACAAGCTTTGTGACTCAAGTTGCTGCCAAACATATCACCTAAGTTCCTTGCAACAGGCTCAACATACAGTGACAGGTGAACAATAGTGTGCCTAACAACCCTAGGACACACTCTTTAGGAAACTAAGTGACAGAACACATAGTTCCTGTATAAGAGACAGGTCTAGATTTTTTTGGACACAGCACTGGTCTGTGTTGGTATTATCATTCTGTCTCTGTCCATGGTGCTGAAACAATCTCCTCATTTCTCTTCAGCCCTGAGAGCTTGTTGGAAGTAGCTAGGTTTAACTCTGTACCTGAGGAGGCAAGACTATGCACATTATGTAATCTAAATGTAATTGAGGATGAACTACATTTTGTTTTTCATTGTCCATTATATGACGAACAAAAAAGACAGTTTTTGTTTCAGAAAATGCTCAAATGTGAAGCCTGGGTTGTTTTGGGCTGATGATGAGGTAAAGTTGGAATGGTTCTTCAAAAAAGAAGTCTTTACTATAGCTACTTTCATAAAAAGTGTCTGGACAGTAAGAAAGTAAAGTGAATTATTATGCGAATCCCATGTTGTTGTTTTTTTGTCTACTCTGATGATTTTGTTTGTTGTCTAAATATGAAATGTCTTGTGATTTCAGTCACTCTCTGTCTCAGTGGCCTATACTGTATGTTTGACTCTATACAGTAATTCACTTTATTGCTACTGCATCTGAAATCAGCCATGTGCAACTCAAGCATTCAGTATTTATTCACTGACCCATTATGAGCATGTTAAGGATGGAGGGAGGAACCGAAAAACTTTTACTAACCCTTCATCCCTAATGATCATCACAAAGCTATTTTGTTTTATTCCTGTCTTTTTCTTCATCCTGTTTTTTTTTTTTTTTTGGCTTTCACAGTTATTTTCTACAGTTTCTCCCCTCTGGTTCTCCACAGTGGCTGTTAGGAGACTCTTAAAACTTAAACGCCTCCATTATTGGATTGTTACTGCCCCATTGTAACACTTGTGCCACTGTCAGTCTTAAATTTGTTCTGCTTCACAAGAAAAAGAACTATGTTTCAAGAGCCAACATGAGCTGAATTATGTGAACTCTGCGTCTTTGCGAGTGCGTTATGACTTTATCTCCATGTGTGTTGGAGAGGTGGAGATATGGACACAGGCGCAGCATTAGTTTTCAGCCATTATGCAACCTCGGTGATAATCCAGACTCAGATATGAAAGTAGCCAGCGGGAGGAATCGCTGTGTGAAGAGGGACCATGCCTCTGATAGGAATCAGCCTGTCCACGAGGACGAGTTTTTAAGAAGATTCTGCTCCATGAAGGGAACAGACATCTCCTTTTCTTACAGTCCATTTTCATCATCAACATGTCGGATATTGACTTTAAGTAACGTCCTCTGACAGGCCTGCTGATTTCAATCCAGGAGATCATTGACAGTTGCAACACGTCCAGGACTCAGCCCTCACCCACCTCTCGCTATAATGGTGCCAGAATTTCGATATGTTTTACACAGCAGGGGGGAGGGAGGAGGATTACATGGAGGAGGCTTGAAAACTATCCTCGGTTACTTTGGGATTTCAAGGTATCTTGATCTCCATTTGCTCGTCAGGACCCCGGGGATCAAAAAGACGGCGGGAAAACAACAAAGTCTTTGTAGGAAAAGATCACAGAGGAAGATAGCTGGCTTTTCTCTCGCTCTCTTTCCCTTTCACTTCTATGTCTCCTATCTTTTGAAAAAAATCCAGCAGGTGATCTCATATTATATATATATAATGACCGGATGGAAAGTGAAGCGTCAGCCGGGCGAGTCATGTCTGAATCAAAGTGGCCCCTGAGCCAGTCTCCTCTCACTAAATCTCCTCTTATCATCCCCGGTTGATATCCGCTGGTCTGTAGCTGTTCTGGTGTATAAGCTGAGACAATGGGAGACGCTGTAACACTGCTGCAATACCTTGACTCACTGCCAAGTGACTGATTCCCTGCTTTTTATAAGATAACAGGGGGAAAAGGGCAATAACAAACAATGTATATGAAAGACAGTGGTTGTTTCTCAATCTGCTTTGTAACAGCAGTCTCTGGCCAAGCACTGTTCAGTCCAAAGTCCACATCCAGCCAAGTTTAGATCAAATATCCAGAGGTTTTCTCGCTTTATCGAGGATCCATCAAGATGTTGCTTGTGCAGACTTGGGACAGCTAGATATCCCAGAATGCATTTCACACCAAACAGCAGAGATTCTGGGCCAGACTGAAAGCTGAAACTATTCGACAACTGTCATTAAGTTTTGACATTCTTTCAGGCAAGAAAGTGATCATTCAGATAAAAAATATATAGTCGGTTTATTCAAATGAGCCCTTTGTGGAAATTTGAATTTATTCCTTATATACCGTACTGTGCCACAACTGTATTTGTTGCTGGTAATTAGTCTAAAAGATGAAGCTTAACAAAAAAAGGGAAAAAAAAACTGGCTGAGACGTCCATGATTATACTAGTATATGTACAAACATACCTGCAGAAAATCCTCCTGTCCTCAGGACTGTAAACTTTTGAGTAGAACTTGTCAAGTTCAGCCTCTCATGACAGTCCAAATGCACTTATAGCCTCTAGGCTGCTGCAACACTAATTTATTTACCCATTTTTTAAATGAAATAATATTCACTGCCTGCTGTCACCTTAAAATAACTCACTTTATTTGCAAAAACACAACGTGCATAAGCATTTGCTGTTTCGTGTCGATTAAAAATTAGCTCAGCTTCCACAGAGAGAAACTAAAATTATCCTTCAATGATTAGAGACAGTAAAACAACACAGTACATACTACTGCAGACATATTCACTTCATAAAGATGCTGAGAGCAAAACTGGAGTCAGTGAGGTGAATTAACTTCTTCATAACTCGATGATGAAAGTGACATCTCCTGCATGTGAAATTACATTACCCCTTAAAACCCCAGTATGTGACTTATTTGGCTTTTTATTAGCAACAATCAAATATTGCTTTCTCTTACTTTAGAATGAGTTGATACAAGTCGTTACAAATATACAAGGGGGGGTGCACGGAACCTTGGCTGCCATGTTGAATCGCCCGAGTTCACATGAACGCATCATCAAGAATACGTTCCGATGTGCAACCGCACCGCTAGATGGGGGTAATTCTTGCATACTGGGGCTTTAAACATCACTGTCACATCTCTAAACACAATCACCATTGTATTATCTACAGTATGAGTATTTTGTTTCAGCTGAGACTGTTACATTTAATAATCATGTACAATAATGAAATTCATCCTCTTAGATGAAAATACCTCTCACAGTCTGCAGAAACACTAATCTTTAAATTTCATGCAACCCGCATAGAAATGTAATATATGACAGTATATTATCCTTTTTTAAGAGTAATGTTACCATGTAATCTGTTATGACTGTAGTGTTGTGTGTTGTCCTGCCAGATTCCGCCCCTCCTGCACCTGCATTAGGCCTCGCATATAAGCTGGAGGCAGAGGTACAGTGGAGCCAGCGGGGCAGCAGACAGCTCTAGAGTGTGTGGGGCGAACCACCAATGGTGTACCGGCTGCCTTGCTTCATTTACTTCCTGTGGTTGGGAGGGTGTTTGGTGTCAACTTTAATTTTGGTTGTTTCATTTTAAGGCTGGTGACGTGAGTCACGAATCGCTCTCTTTCTGTTAATAGCCTACTGTGGTGTAGCAGCTCCCACATTGTATTTAAGTTGAATTAACTACAGTAATAAGCAGTCATAAATTAGCTGATATCTGGTTTTCCCTTACTCCCCCGATCCCCTAGACACAGTGACATACAGTAATGACATCAAGAGATAAGTCATTATCACATCTGGATAGATGAAGTACCTTGTTCATGGGAATTTATTGTTTGTATATTACATTTGTGTAGAGAAAACGTAGTTTCACCACAGGTTCTGTTTATACAGTATATGCAACACGTACACAATGCATGCTAATGGATAAGTTTGTAATACTTATTCACAAGTCAAACCACAGCATTAAGAAAGATTAAGAGATTAAGGCAGCTGATTAACGAGATGGTTTAATGAGCGTAAGATGCTCTGTCTACAGTGCACGGCGAGTTTCTACATGGTAGCACTGTAACATCTCATCTCACTCCATCAGGTGTGTGAGATTATACATTTTTTTTTTTTTCACAATTTCTTTATTGATTTTCCATTTTAATGAACAAACATTCATACACGTAACAACAACAACAACAACAACAACAATGAAACACAAAAACAGAAACGAAAACCCCTCTATCCCACCCTCTTCCCACCCACAAGATCTACAGTAATAAAAAATAAAATAATAATAATAATAATAAAATAAAAATAAAATAAAATAAAATAAAAAATAAGAATAAAAAAAATAAAAAAATAAAAATTCCGATAATAGTATCAAAATGTGCCTTACATGTTCAACCTGTACACATTCCTGTGAATATCAATGCTCTACTTCTTCTACACAGTATTAATACTCCAGCCATGGAACCATTATTGGGCCATTTCAAGATCATAAAGATGGTGGCAACAGATCATGTCCAGTTCTAGGTTGAGTTGTTCATGAAGGCTAGGAAAGACGACCACATTTTGTTAAAGTCTTCAACTTTTCCTCTTGCCATGTAAGTCAGTTTTTCCAGTGCCAAATTAGATGACAACTCTGTAATCCATTGGCCCACGGTAGGTCCCTGAATCTCCTTCCATTTTAAGGCAATCACACGTTTAGCTTGCAACAGACAGAAATTAATTAGTTTACGTTTTTTTACAGTCACTGGGAAATTCTGAGGATATATGTGCAATAAACATATCTTAGCTTCAACTGGAATGACATTTTCTATGAGTTTAGAAATTAAGTCAACAACCTCTTTCCAGAATATCTGCAGTTTTTGACAACTCCACATACAATGTATCAGGGTACCAACTTCTTCCGTACATTTGGTGCAGTAGTCAGGAATATTGGGATCAAAGTGGTGCAATTTCACAGGTGTGATATAAGTCCTGAGCAACCATTTATACTGTAGAAGTTTGCATCTTGTGTTTATAGTTTGAGTTTGAGCCAGAAGACATGCCTTCTCCCAGTCCTCTATGCTAATGTCAGATTGAAGATCATTTTTCCATGCAGATAGATAAGAGAGAGAGTTTTCCTTAGAACCTGCTAATAACAAACCATAAAAGATTGATATTTGACCTCTGCCATGTAGGTTGTTTTTCATGAGTTGTTCAATAGTAGATAATGAGGGTTCTGAGGTAGTTTTAATCTGGGAATATATGAAGCTTCTTAGTTGCATGTACTTAAAATGATGTTTCCCAGGTAGATCAAATTTACATTTTAATTGTGCGAATGACATTAAAATGCCTTCTTCATAAAGATCTTTTATTTTGCCTAATCCTTTCTCCATCCATTGTTTAAATCCCATGTCACGCCTCCCAGGAGTAAAGTTTTCATTTCCCCATATAGGTGTGAAACAGGAAAGTTTGGGGGTGTCATTTAAAAAGGTGTGGGCTTCATGCCATACTATCAGAGTGTTTTTGAGGAAAGGATTTTGTGTCCGTTTCCTAAGTATTTTAGCTTGTGATGAGTAAAGGTACTGACACAACGGAAGTTCTATTGCTTCATTTTCTATCTTTACCCAAGCTGGAACTTCTGTTGTATGAAAGTAATACATGGCTGCCCGGAGTTGAGCTGCCCAGTAATATAGCTTCATATTAGGCAGTTTAAGCCCACCACGTTCAAAGGGCAAATAAAGGAGAGAAAGACGTAGTCTAGGGCGCTTGTTACTCCAAATAAAACAGGTGCAGTTTTTCTTAAGAGTAGAGAAAAAAGAGACAGGTAGGGGAAGTGGAATCGCCTGAAAAAGATACAAAAACTTGGGCAGGATAGACATCTTAATAATATTTATACGTCCTATCATAGAGATGGGCATCACATTCCATTTCTCTAGAGACTCTCCTACAGATTTAACAAGTGGGTTATAGTTGATTGGTATTATGTCTTCAATGGCAGGCGATATCTTAATGCCTAAGTAAGTAAATCCTTCTGGAGTATTAGTGAACTGAGTGTGGATCTGGGGACCTTCTCTCTCTTCCTTGTTCAATAGTAGCAAAGCACTTTTTTTATCATTATTTTTATAACCCGAGAATTGTCCAAATATGTTCAGCAAATGATTAAGAGCCTTAAGTGAAGTATCTAGCTTTGTTAAAAACAAAACAATATCATCAGCAAAAAGAGACAAACGGTGTTCTGTCTTACCAATAGTCATGCCCGTAATGTCAGATGACTGACGGATTGCCATGGCTAAGGGTTCAACAGCAAATAAGAATAACAAAGGGCTCATAGGACAGCCTTGGCGTGTGGATCTACTTAAGTTAAAGGGCTTTGAAATTTGATTATTAGTCGCAATTTCTGCTACCGGGTCAGTATATAATAATTGAATCCATTTAAGGTATTTTTCCCCAAAACCAAATCTTTTTAAGACGTCAAATAGGTAGCTCCATTCGACCCTGTCAAACGCCTTTTCGGCATCTAATGACAGGATCGCATGGTCTCTAGCATTTTGTTTGACATATAGAATATTCAACAGCCTGCGTGTATTGTGAAAAGCTTGCCTGCCACGTACGAATCCATTCTGATCGTTGGCGATCAGGTTGGGTATTAGTAATTCTATCCGCTTGGCCAGAGCCTTACATAGTATCTTGGTATCGCAAGACATTAAAGATATGGGTCGATACGATGTTCTATCTAAGGGACATTTGCCCGGCTTTAAAAGGAGGGAAATAACGGCAGCTCTTAAAGATGGGGGCAAAATTCCTTTTTCATATGATTCATTGAACATCTCTAAAAGATGGGGTAACAATTTTCCTGCAAATGTTTTATATAGTTCAATAGGCAGGCCATCAGGCCCGGGTGCCTTTCCACTGCTCAAGTCTTTCATTGCTTCTGATAATTCTTCAACACATAAATGTTTATCAAGATCAATTTTAGCTTCTTCAGTTAATGACGGAAACTGGAGTTTATCCAAAAACTCTTTTTGTTTTCCTGAGCTGTTGATTGAGCTATATTCTGATTTATACAAATCCTCATAAAACTCTTTAAAAGCAGTGTTTATTTCAGATGGATCAATCAGGATTTTCCCATCTTGCGATTTAACTGAATTTATAGCTCTATCAGTTTGTATCTTTTTCAACCTCCATGCTAACAACTTTCCAGCTTTCTCTCCCTGGTCATAGTATGATTGTTTTAACCACATCAAACTGGAGGCTATTTTGTTGGTGGTTAGCTCATTGTACTGCGATTTCAGCAAGAGGAGCTCTTGTCGTTTTTCTGGGGTATCACTGTGATGAAGTTCTTCCTCTAATTTTTTAACATTTTGTTCAAGAGTGGTAAGCTGTGAATAGTATTTTTTGGATTTGTATGTAGTATAGCTTATGATCTCACCCCTTAAATAGGCCTTGAATGCCTCCCATTTTATAGATGCACTGGTTTGATTAGTATTTAGAGAGAAGTATTCATCTATTTTCCCATCAATATACTTTACAAAGTCTGGGTTTTGGAGCCATCTAGACTGAAAACGAAATCTAGGCGGTGAGGCCATTACATTAGGTAGTTGCATTATCAAGGAGATTGGTGCGTGGTCTGAAAGCAGTATACTGTCATACCAACATTTCTCAATTTTTGACAGTAGCCCATGTGAAATTAAAAAATAATCTATTCTCGAGTATGTTTTATATGTGCTTGAAAAGCATGAATAATCTCTTTTTTTAGGATTAAGATATCGCCAAACATCAGTCAAATTTAGATCATTCATGAACTTTTTGATAATTTTTCTTGCTTGCTGATGAGAGGTATCAATACCAGTTGAACGATCTTGTGACGGGTCTAACACGCAGTTGAAATCACCACCAATTATGTATTGACCAGGGTAGGATGATATAGAAAGAAAAAGATTTTGATAAAAAGTTGGGTCATCACCATTAGGAGCATAGACACATATTAAACTGACTTGAGTGGACACTATTGCACCGTTAAGTATAATATACCTCCCTGAAGGGTCTATGTATTTATTTTTTAATTGAAAAGGGATTGATTTATGAATCAATATTATTACTCCTCTGGCATGAGATGAAAAGAAAGCAGAATGAACTTGCCCCGGCCACCTGCTCTTGACTCTATTAATATCATTTTCTACCAAATGCGTTTCTTGTAGGAAAATAATGTTGGCTTTCATTTGCTTAATCCTATTCAATACCTGTTTCAGTTTTACCAATTTGTTCAACCCTCTTGTGTTCCAGCTGGAGATTTTTAATTCCGATCTAGTAGTCATCCATATTTAAAATAAAATTGCACATTCGAAAGGCAAAACCAAAGACATAGCACTGAGATCCTGTTCCCTCCCAAAAACCCTTCATGCACTTCCCCAAACGAAGTACATGTGAACTACAAAATGAGTAATTAACTCTGGTTATGATCAACGTTTGATCCACACAATGAGGAGCAACGTGATTCATGCACTAATAGGCTACTACAACGTCATAGGGCTCACTGACATTGAAAACGGACTTTAAATTCAAGTTTAAGGTGAAAATAAATGGTAGTCAAAAAAGAATAATAAATAAATAAATAAAATAAAATAAAAGAGAGGTGAAGAACGCAAAGCAAAGAAAGAAAAAAAAAAAAAGAAAAGAAAAAGGAAACTAATGTGAAAAAAAAAAAAAAATATATATATATATCACCGTTGGTTATAACTCAAAACTCACATGGAGAAGTTTCATTAAATGTCTAGTGAGGATTTTCAAAATAAAGGTACTCATTTGTGTAAAGGGAGGAATGAAAAGATCATGTCCAAAACACAAGTCCTCCGTCATATATCGTAGTGGTTTTCAGATTTGCCGTTACCTTTTTGATTTAGTCCAGGAAATAGACTCATCGGGTCTCGGAGCTTGGGGGTTCCTGCGGAGTGTCGGTGACGGTAGATTGTTGTGGTGGGATGCTGCGAAGGAAATCCTCTGCCTCAGTGACGGACGTGAAGACACGGCGCCTGCCGTCATAGGTGATGACCAGGTGAGCAGGGTAGAGCAGCCCGTAGCGGATGTTCATGGCACGGAGCTTCGCCCTCACGCCATCAAATAGACGTTGTCGCTGTCTGGTCTCGGTTGACAGGTCTGGAAAAAAGCTGATCCGTTGATTGTTGTAGCGCACCTCCCTCTGTCTTCTGGCTGCTTTGAGTGTATTTTCACGGTCTTTATAGTTCAGAAACTTGATGACAATTGGTCTAGGCGCTGAAGACCGGCTTGTGTTGGCTTGGCCGACCCGGTGTGCACGCTCAATCACAGGGGTGGGGGTCAGAGTGTTGCCCAGTAACCTGGGAAGCCAGTTTTCCAGAAAACTGCACATGTCGGGGCCCTCGGTTTTTTCAGGGAGACCGATTAGTCTCAGGTTGGAGCGTCTTGCCCTGTCTTCTTGGTCTTGGATTTTATTGCGCAACATCTCTGTTGTACCTTCCAGTTGTTTAACCTTTTGTTGGAGAATGGTGACATCATCCTCTGCATGCGATATTCTCTTCTCCGCTTCGCCAATTCTCCTCGACTGGGACAGCAATTCTCCCTTGATACTGTTAACAGCCCCCAGCATGTCAGCCGATTGTTGGCCGAAGTCCTTCTTCAGGGAGCGTATTGCATTCAGTATCTCAGTATTTGACGGTCCGCTAGCATTAGCCTCCTCGTGGTTGTCGTTAGCATCCTGGCTAGCGTCGGACATCGCTGTATTGTTTTGTGCTGTTTCACTCGGAGATTGCTGTCCTTGTCTGCTGTTATTCCGCGTAATCATAGTCCCCGAGACTTTTCCAGGAATAAAAGTGAGTTTGAGTTAACTTTTAGTCGTTTCTTTCAGTATTTTTTCAGAAAGTCAGTGACGAGCCAAGTTACTGCGTGCCTGTCAGTCGCACTCCATAACCGGAAGTCTTGAGATTATACATTTAATTTTTCCCACGCGTAGTCATACCACACACAAGGACAAATAACCAGGTGTTTGTTATGAAGCTGCAGGTGTCAGAAATAAAGTGGCAGGTGTTGGACTTTTTTCACGGATCTGCAGCACATTGGCAGGAAACGCATGATGAAAGAGTCAATCACTGACTCATTCTTGATGATGAGCAACAAAACAAATCAGGAAAATATACATAAAAATGTACCTGAGTTCAGCCTCAGGACATTGTATCTGTCTCTGATGGCTTTAACTGAGTTTCTTGATCTTGCCTCAAGATCCTGTAACGAAAAAATTAAAACACTAACTAAATAACTATCATCTCTCTCAGCCAACCACAGTAGCCTCGTCATCAGATAGTGAGTAATGCTATAGCCTACGCAGCATCTCAGAAAATAAAAATAAAAAAGAGAGAGAGACGCTCGACGATGTGTGGGAGAGATGGGAGGAGTGTCTGCACCGTGCACAAAACTTGCAAAGTGCATCTGGACACACCAAACACCTCACAAAATAAGAGCTTCAGTTCGGTGAACTTGAAATCTGAACCCAGTAAACACCTCTGGGATGTTGTAGAACTGGATGAACAAGCAGCTGATGAATCTGCAGAGATGATGTGATGTGATGCAGTCATCTCAGGGGAAGGTTTCCAACATCTGGTGGAAAAATGAAATTCCCATGAGGACTGTGATTTGCATCACTGATCCAACTGTACACGAATCAGGATGTTTTAATGTGTTTTAATGACCTGCTGATATTTCCCTATGAACTAATCGTCTCTTTGTCCCTCACAGGACGGCATGGGCAACCTCAGAATAACAGAGAAGGGCCTGAAACTGGAGGGGGACTCCGAGTTCCTCCAACCCCTCTATGCCAAAGAAATCCAGTCCAAACCAGTAAGTCACACACTCACGACTACACACCCTCTTTGCATAAACACCACACACACAATCTTTCTCCCCCTCACAGTTAAAATCGGCACCAGCAGAAGCACTCATCACATTAGCAGCGTGTCAACGTTATATACAGTAGCTGTGTCACATAGCGTTTCCCAAATTAATACAAAACTGTGAATGTGTAAATTTGTTTCGAGCACATTTATTTTTTCTCGTGTGCTGATGAGCCACAGCAGCAAAACACAGCGAGCGATGTGACACTGTGTGGATGACACCGCTCAACATGAGGTGAGATAGCGCAGTAGTGTGAAGAGATTAGTGTCTAATGACTCTGAGTGGGAAAGCCTGATGTCCTGAAGCCACGTCTTACACCCTGGAAAATACACAGTTCTGTTGCGACTCACTCTGGAAGCCTTCCACATCCTCACTGCAATTACTGATCTTACCAAGTGTCTAGAAGTTGCTGTAATAAGGAATTAAACACAGTTTCCTTACCTGTAGAATGAAACTGGGTACAGTATGTAGGAAGTTGGAACTACACCTAAGTTTTTCACCAGGGTAGCTGAAAATCATCTGTCCGTTCCCTGCTTCGTATTTTGGCTCAGGTTGTGTCAGTAGACTGAGCCAAGAAGCCAAAATGTTCTATTCTCCATCCACTGTTCCTGGGGGGATACTGGAGCATGTCCAGGTCAGATAGGAATTGTAGTCCATCTCGTTTGCTCTGGCTCTGCATTTGGTTCTCCTCTTGGTTGGGTGTGTCCAGAAAACCTCCACAGATTGTTTAGAGTTGAAGGAGCAAGCCTGTCCTTGTTGTCCCCAGCAAGTCAACATGGTTTAATGCCAATGTAAAAAGAAAAATTAATTAATCAATCAGCAGATATTTCTCATGTTTACATAAACACATATTTTTGAAATTGTGCAAATATGTAATGGAGGCACAAGAGTTAACTATTAATCAATAAATAACTTTTATTATTCAAAATGGCCTCAGTGCAGCATGGCCGTAAACTCTTAGAAAATGTAAAGCAAATAAAGAAATAGAAAAAGGTCAAAAGACTGTAATGAATAATTAAACATTTGCTCTATAGGCTTTTCTAAATGAAATCCAGACAGTGCAGTTCACCTACAAAGTTTGAAGATGCAAAAACAGTCTTCACTTCAGTTCTTGTTTGCTGACACATACTGTACTATAATGCTGAGGTGAAACAATAATAACAATAATTGTTCAGTCCTTTTTTTTATTGACCACCTTTGTACTTGCGTATTTGCATGTGTTGTTTTGTGTTATGCCACACTGTGACAGGAAAAAAAAACAGGAGGAGAGATCTCTGTCATGTCATCGTGTCATGTTGTATCATAAACTATGTAATTTCATGTCATGTCTTATCACAACAAGACAAGAAAATACATCATGACGAACACATACAGCCCCAACGGTGCACCTGTTTCAAAGCAGATGGTCTCAGTGGGGGAAACAAAACGAACACAACAGCCAACAGCCTTGGCAGCATTATTAACACGCCGTCTCCAGCGTCTCCGCTCCGAGCCACAACTTCAGCATCAGTTGTTTTCTTGCAGTGAATCTTTGGGGTTTACCGAACCAGCTGCATAGTCTGTCCTGAGATTCCTACTCTGAGGAGCGTCCTCCGAAGGAAGCCAGGGGAAGATCCAAGCCTGGAGATGTCAGTGATACTAAGAGATGGGCACGATAAAGGGAGAAACATCCCCCTCACCCCCCCCCCACCCCCCCCCCCCCCCACCCCCCGGTCTATTCAGCTCTTGCAGTAATAATAGCCAGGTAGTGGACAGATATGCCAGAGAGCGGCTCGCTTTATCTCTGCTGTCTAGGACCTTACGTGAGCTAAGAGGGAGGATGAGGGATGGGGACAGGAGTGCAGAGAGCGAGAGTGAGGACGGCGGGATGGAGATGAGGGATGGGAGCAGAGAAGGAGAAGTCAGTAATAGAGAGAGAAAGAGGAAGACAGATGGAGGAGGGCTGAATTAGAATGAGGGATAGGAAGTCGGCGAATGTATTCTGATAGACTGTGACATGTGAGAGGCAGCCAAGTTCAACACAGACTCAAACAAGCACAGCATGTTTTCGGTGTATTAAAACCAAGTGCTTGTCTCGTCACGTGGTGAGAGGAGGAGCAGATCTGAGGTGTGTTCATGTGCCGCAGTGTTCAGACAGGCTGTGTTGGTGCCAGTCAATGACAAACTGTGGTTAGTAGAATAATAATGCTGGCGACTGGCGTACATAGCTGCAGGCTGCTGAATTCATCTTTGTTCGTAAAAAAAAGTGAAAAAAAAAAAAAGATTTTCTTACTGCTGTAAAATCAAAATATTGTCCTGGAAAGTAGAATGGACATGCAAGTCAAAACGACGAGAAGAATGGGGGGAAAAATGAACAGGCAGATATGGAGTAAGAGAGGAGACGAGATACAAAACAGTAGAGCTGAGGGAGATATAAACACAAGAGGACAGAAACAGGATAGATGGCTGGTAGCTTCAGCAGACAGGGTGAGGGGAATAATAATGCAGAGGAGGAGGTGGTGATGGGATTGGAAGTGGTCAGTCCAGGAGAAGAGGGATGGAGGGAGTGAAAAAAAATAAACGAAACAGAGGAAAAACCCCAGTTATTCCCCTGTTAAGCGTCCCGTATTAAAGTGAGAAAGACCTCCATGTCTCTTTTGATTATAAAAGAAGTCTAGGTCCTACAGTTAAGTCATGGCTGGGTTATTTGATGGGACTGTGTGAAGTACCTGCAGCAGATTCAGATCAGTGCTCTTTCAGTTTAGAGGAGCAGCAGGAGCACTGCTAGGGGAGCTGACTGATGAGCTGCTGTGGATCAGCAAAATGATGTGTTTGAGAAACCTCTGTAACCAAATTCACTTGAGTGTTATGCATTTCCTCTACCTGCCACCTAAGAGCCCTTTCCTTTAGATCTACAATTTGCAAGACTTTGAAATACCATTACGACACTGAAGCAACAGTGGGTGTGCACTTCACACCTGCCGGCCAGTTTAACACTTTGAATAGTGGATTCACATTTTGTCCGTATGAATTTTAATGTTAATTCGTGTCGACTGGATGTGTAAACAAACAAGTTCACAGCTTCTTTCTGCTGCCTCCATGTCCCTATAAAAATATACAAACACTAGTTTTCACACATTTGATAATTAGCTTGTATCAATGTAATTATTCTAACTTGCGGACTGTCTGCCAAAATAAAAGAGAACAAACCAACAACAACAAGATGGACGGTTTTAATCGGACAAAAAATGACTAAACCCTCACATGTGAATCTAGTCAGAGCCAATGGGCTTCATTTTTACTGATATATTAACTCATTCATTAACTAAACACCACCACTACGGTGAGCCTTGACAAAGATTTTGATTGATTTTGATTAGACCAGGTTGGATTCCTGTTGCAGACTCCATGTTCTGCTGCTGAAAATTGCCCCTTTGGCTCGACTTACCGAGGTTTAATTCAAACACTGAGCTTTTTGAGCCTTTGGAGCAGCCAGAATATTTCTATAACCAACTCCAATCCACGCATCTTTTCTCACCGTTCCCCATCGCTCTCTCTCCTTTCGTCTCCGTCTGCCTCTTCCGCTCAGTGCGAGAAGACTCCTGCTGGGAGTAATATGGTCTGCTGCATTAGTGAGGAAGAGGCAGGCAGAATCAGAAGTGCCACACAACAACAAACTAAACGCATGTACTGTACACAAACAGCCCCCGAGGACTGGAGCAGTAGCCGCTATGAGGCGTTTGGAGAGACTGTGGCAGGATAAACAGTGTGAAGAGATGGAGCGATAACGTGGCTGCTGTGAAAACTAGTCATGCTTTACTCCACAGACATACTGGTGGTGGTGGTGGTTTTGAAGCTCAGGCTTGATGCCGTGGAGAGCAACAACATGTCAGTATTACACAAACCAAGTAGCATCGCAACTGCCGTCTTACCCAGCATGCCTCTCATGGAGCTCACGGTCCAGTTAATTTGAGTAGACTGTTTCTACCGCTGTTGAAACCACATACAAATATGAATACGAATACAAATTATTTTATTAATCCCCAAAAGGAAAGTTGTTTGTCTGTCAGCTCAACACCATTTGCAGAAGAATTAAAAAGCCTGATGGCTAAAGGTACAAAGGATCCTCTGTACTTCTCCGTCCTGCAGCAAAGAGAGAGAAGCCGTCCACCGCCGCTGCTTTCCTGGCCCATCAAGGTGCCATGAAGTGGATGATCTGAGCCATCTAGAATGGCCTCCACCATCTTCACTGTGCACCTCACATGACTGAAGACTCATTATATTATTAAAAATAATGCATCAGGATTTTTAGTCTGTATCCTCGCAACGACTTCATGGAGAACTTCAGCAATTGCCATTGGATGTTGTACACAAGTTGTTATGATTTTTAAAAATGTCAGTTTCTTCACCAATATCTCCAGCTCTTCATGACTCTTGTTAGACAGAGAGTTGATATTTCCTCTACTCACAGAAGTGTCCATCAGTAGTTGACAAAATACGACAGAAACACAGAAAACAGAAATAAAGCAGGTCGAGTTTAAGTAAAAACTTGGTAACACTTTATAATAACTATCCGTTATAACTAGTTAATAGATCATTAGTAAACTGTTAATTAATGAGTTATAAATGATTTGTTAAGTGTTTAACAGTTTGTTAATGGTTTATAAAATGCCTTGTAGATAGTTAATAGACCATTAATAAACTGTTAGTAAATCATTTGTAAATGACTTGTTAAATAGCAGTTAACAATTTGTTAAGGATTTATAACTGCCTTATAGATAGCCAATACATAACTTACAAGCTGTTAGTTAACAAGTTATAAATGACTTGTTAACTGTATGTTAATCATTTATAACTACACCTTATAAATTAGTAATAGATCATGAACAAGCTATTAGTGAATTACTTACTAATGACTTGTTAAGTATCAGTTAATATGCCATGTATGTTATTGGGGACGTTATTCTAAAGTTGAAACTATTCCTCATTTATTAACTGTTTGTAAATGAGGAATAGTTGCAACTTTAGAATAACGTCCCAATAACATACATAGAATATTAACTAATATATTAACTCACACTTTACAGATCAGTTGTTAATGGCTTGTTAACCATCTACTAATACCAGTGAAACTGTAGAACAGCAAATGGGTGGAACAAGTTCAAAGTACAGAAATTTGATGTGATATTTAAAATATCAAAGTTTTGTACCTCAACCTTGTTCCTAGGCTTTTCTGTGTACTGTATTTTACCAAAGAAACACCACAGATGAAATGTTGAATATTGTGTTTAATGTAGGCTACAGAAACACACATAGCCTACGGAGAAGTCTCTGTGACTATAGCCAGAGACGCTCCCGCCAGATTATGTTTGAATTGGCCGAGGGTGACGAGGGTGAAACAAGCCAATCATAATTGGATACACGGGCTGGAGGAGGAGCCATCCAGCCTCCTCCATATGGGCTGGTTGTCAACTTGTCAATCACCTCGCATCACCACTGACAACCAACACGCCCATCCTTCACTCGGCACTGGCAGCTCGCCAAAATACATCCATGCGGCTCGTATTAGCATTGATTTCGAAGAATGAAAACACGGTCTGGTAAAATGTCCGATACCAGTGTTCCCAGCGGCGATGCGCAAAATACCGAGATAAATCCAGGCAATGTCGGGAGAAAGAGAAAGAAGTCAACAGCGGGTACTTCCAGTAAAAAGAAAACTACACATGGACCATGCTGTGCTGGTGGACAACAACGCTGAAGGTAAACAAAACTGCATCTTAAAGTTGTTCAACAGGATAACGTGGACTGATAGATTTGTCCTACATAATTCAACCAGATTAGTGAAGTGTCCAATGATTAATTGTGTGCGTGCGTGCGTGCGTGCGTGCGTGTGTGTAAAACATAATACGCACGAAGATCGCGACCGTTTTATCTTTTTGCCGCTGTGACTGTGCTAGTTTTGTTAGCCTGTCTATGGCGTTTTGCATTGTATGTTAGCATTGGCTAGCGGACTTTATTCTCAGCTGTTAAGTGTTAATGGCTTTACTGTAAGTGTGAATGCTGTTGAAACTGTGTTGGTTGAACATCTTTATGAGTTATATTAATCCTTGTTGTATGTATTTCAGTTTTACAGTAAGCTTCAAGAAGAAGACAACTTTGCCTCTCATTGGAGAACTGTTAGCAATCTGTCAAACACATCACGTTCAAGGAGGGCAGAATAGTTAGGGCTGGGCAATATATTGATATTATTATATAGCATAATAGTTGTCTTGTCAGCACTGGTCTCTGTCTGTCTATGTCTCATAATGTACTTCCTGGTGGGCATATTGTCTTCCCTCCAATTGCTGTTTCCCTGAGTCGATACTTGTATGTTTGTTATACTTAACTAAATTTCTATCTGTTTCAGCACGTCATCCTGAGGAGGTCGTCAAGAGATACAGGAAAGTCCTTAAGGCGTACATGAAAGGAAAAGTCGGTGTCGACCGTAACACCATCGTCGCCAATGCCCCGATCTGTGAGCTGGCTGTTGTGGCCCCAAAGAAATACAAAGAGTTGCTGGTTGCTCATACACCACAGCAACGACTGCAGAACTTTGCAAAAAAAAAAAAATCCTTTTGAGGGATGTTGAACATCAAAAGAAAAGGAAGAAACTGATTCCTCTGTCTAAGAAAGCTTAGATGTGTCACTGTGTGATGGCACCCTAGAGCAGTTTGGTTGTAGGTCGGGTCTGGTTCACTAAGTATATAGAGGGTCCAAGTTGTCCTACTGTAAGACATGTTCATATCAATAATGCCAATGGCTTGATTTTGAGTTATTTTATTTTCATGGCTTGCACAAAAAGTGCCCAAACCTCATGGGTTTGTACTGTACACTGTTGTATACTGCTGTTCTGCCATGTGATGGCTCAGTATGTGTGTTTCTGTAGCCTACATTAAACACAATATTCAACATTTCATCTGTGGTGTTTCTTTGGTAAAATACAGTACACAGAAAAGCCTAGGAACAAGGTTGAGGTACAAAACTTTGATATTTTAATTTAAATATCACATCTAATTTCTGTACCTTGAACTTGTTCTACCCATTTGCTGTTCTACAAAGTTTCACTGGTATTAGTAGATGGTTAACAAACCATTAACAACTGATCTGTAAAGTGTGAGTTAATATATTAGTTAATATTCTATGTATGTTATTGGGACGTTATTCTAAAGTTGCAACTATTCCTCATTTACAAACAGTTAATAAATGAGGAATAGTTTCAACTTTAGAATAACGTCCCCAATAACATACATGGCATATTAACTGATACTTAACAAGTCATTAGTAAGTAATTCACTAATAGCTTGTTCATGATCTATTACTAATTTATAAGGTGTAGTTATAAATGATTAACATACAGTTAACAAGTCATTTATAACTTGTTAACTAACAGCTTGTAAGTTATGTATTGGCTATCTATAAGGCAGTTATAAATCCTTAACAAATTGTTAACTGCTATTTAACAAGTCATTTACAAATGATTTACTAACAGTTTATTAGTGGTCTATTAACTATCTACAAGGCATTTTATAAACCATTAACAAACTGTTAACAAACACTTAACAAGTCATTTATAACTCATTAATTAACAGTTTACTAATGATCTATTAACTAGTTATAACGGATAGTTATTATAAAGTGTTACCAAAAACTTAGAGCTACCAGACTTTGCTGCTCCCAGTTGAAGCACACTTGGAAAACTCATGGATATATCAGTAGATTTCATCATGATCATTATCATTCTTAATTTATCACCAACACCCAGATGTGATGTTCTCCCCCTGTTGACACCACCTGACAGCTGACAGCTGAGCATAAGATGGCTAATATACTGCCATGTATTGATCGTTCTTGGATGCATCACCAGCCTAAATGAGTCTCTGCTGCATCTGTATATTAAAGGGAAACAAATGAGATGGTGGACAAATTAATGGCTGAATGAATTGATTAATGAAATAGATTGTTCAGCAGGAACTGTGTTTACTTCTTGGACAACCTGGCATGTTTTCATTTATGAACCTGATTTCACTGACAAAAATCGAAAAGGGAAGTCTCCTCTGTATTATTGAGCTAGGCACAGCTGCAGGTAATTAGAGCTAATGAGTGTGTGGTGTGTTGTCAGCACTGAGGCGTGCAGACAGAAGTTGAACATCGTGAGGGAAACTGGGTGAAATCTCACCGAGGTCACGGAAAAACCATCTACAGAGAGGTAAATCCATCAGCCAAACACAACCAGTCTCAAACACAGCAACAGGAAGACCCACATCGCAAGGCAAACATTTGGGAGTCCACCTAAATTTTAGAGGCCCTCAAAGAGCGTTTCAAGTGGGGTTAGTGTTGTGTTTGCGCCGAGGAGCCACACAGCCTCAGTTCTTCTCTCATCTGTCTGCTGTGTTTCCAGTTGATGTCTTTTTTTTTCTCTCTGGCCCTGATGTTGGGTTTGTCAGACAAGTGCCTCGCTGCAGTGTGAAGGAAGTTTTAGTGAGATCCCAGCTGGGTGGTTCTTAGCCACTCTGTTACTCAAGGGCACTCATGAAATCTAAATTGTGCACTGGTGTGAGATGCAGGAATAAGGAAGAGCCTCAGATTAACCTCTGGAAATTGGCAGTGAATCCAGATACTAAAACACTGTGCCTCCTTACAATCACCACGCACTGTTCTTCTCTCAATTAAACAATTTCAACAAACAAGCACAGTTCAGACATGTTGTACAGATGTGGACTTATATCACTGGACGATCTGAATTTCCCTCCAAGGGATTAATAAAGTATTTTCTATTCTATTCTATTTCAATTTAGCTGTGACTGCTCTCTCCCACACTGGGTCCCAGCAGCACCCACAGCTTCAATGTTTACACATCCAGTCAAATATGAGCCAACATTTCTAAGTAGTTTGATGTTGTATCTTTTTATGTTAATCAGAGCATAAACTTCTGCAAAAGTTTGTTTTCCCCTTCATAATTATAATAATGAGTCATTTTATGATATAAGTTCAGCAGTCTGGGCAGACTATGTTTAACAAAATGCATGTGTTGGGTCATAATGTTTGTGTTTTATTGCTGTTGTTGAGAGGTTGAGTGTTGGCTGTTACATGGATGAATGTTTCATTGTATAGGGCAGTAATTCTGGAAAATTAACAGTCATGTTAATCGTCAAAATTAAATAAGATCCCACATAAACTCTGAACCTGATGTCTTAACAACTCCACAGTTAATGTTGATGTAATTGTCGCCACAGCAGCACCTTCCATGTATCAACTCCTGTCGTACTTCCTGTCAGTTTTACATTCAGTTCACGGCACATTGTTATTGTAATAACTTATTGCTTATATATCATACATTTGCTGTATTTACTGTGGGAACTTCAATAAGTTTGGCAAGAGCCATAATGTTATCAGTAATATACACACAAGGCATATCCCTCCTCGGCTGTGAACGCCGCACAATGGTCAGGCTGTTATCTCTAATTAAGAAGTTGACTGAGGCATGAAGATTAGTCAGGCACAGAAAGAGCAGAGTGTCCGACGTGATCAGCATTACAGATTGCTCTCTGGAAAATAGGAGTTATCAAACAGAGTGGAGGCTGAGGACTCTTCACTCGGACAGTTGCTCTGTGTGTCTGCTAAGTCGTACATCTATATGAACGTCGCTCTGTGTTTGTGCCCTCCTACTTCTTTGCCAGCCCAGCTTACAAAACCCAACTCTCAAGTCAGCATGGGAACCAGTCAGGTGACGTGTCTAAAACTGTTGACTACCTGTAGAACAGAAGTAGAAAAATAAAACAAGATGGTCGCTGCATGACTTTCTGTTAGACCTACTGAAATCGTACTGAACTACTTAAAGTCAGACTAACACACCTAGATAATGTTGTTTGGAGTTGAGTTACTCAACACATAGAAAATGCACAGCGCTGTAAAATTGTTTTCACTGATCGACATGCTACAGTAGCTACCCGTTAGCTAATTTGTTTGATGGTTGTCGGTGTTTGATGTAATAATTTGGACAGAGGAAGGAAGCTGAAAGGCAGAATATACCTGCCTGTTGTACTCTGTGCTTAATAAGAGGGAAAATGATATAAGGCATAGTCTGTAACCATAGCTCCATTTAGCTGTGCACTAGGGATGCATATTTTCAGACCAATAACTGACGCTAGTTAACTGTTAAAGAACTTTTAACTGGATATGCAAAAGTCTCCCGTTTCTGCGGATGATTAAATTGAATTGTGATTTCTGTCGTGCAAATTCATAAAAAAACAAAAAAAAACATTAAGACATAAAACACACACAAAAAGAAACATACAATATACTGCCCTTTACCTATTTCACCTTCTATTCCCACACTCCTACTCACCACCCACAGCTTCACTCAGCATTGAGTGCAATTTGTGCTTTGGGGTTAAAAGCTGTTTTTTAAACGGTTTGTTCTGGCTTTGATTGTCCTGTAGTGTATCTCCTGCTGGAGGGCATTAACTCAAAAAGACAGCGACCTGGGTGTGTTTTGTCTTTTTGCTTTAGTGAGACAGTGAGAGCCAAAATGTTCATCCAAAGTAGGGAGAGTGCAGCCGATGATTTTTTGAGCGGTAGTTATGCCCCGCTGAAGCGCCGCCTTCTCTGCTACTGTTCAACTGGCTTACCACATACAGAGACAGTATGCCAGCATACTTTCAATGCAACAGTGGTAAAAGGCCACCAGTAGTTTATGAGTGAGGCAGTTCTTCCTGCACTAAGAAGTCTCAGGAAGTAGAGTCTCTGCTGTGACCTCCTTACCAGGTTGTGGTGTTGTCGCTCCAGGTCAGGTCATCTGCAATCTGGACCCCTAGGAACTTGAATGTTCTCACCTCTCTACACAGACCCCATTTGTGTAAAGTGGATTCTCCCGAAGTCCATGATCAGCTCCTTGGTGGTGTTCAGGACCAGATGCAGAGCAGTTTCAGGGCTTTGTGGGCACCACAGTTTTGGGACTACATTTTTAGAACCCATGTTTTTCGCTATATCACCCCCTAGTGAATCGGTGAGGGTTTATGTAGCTCTACACATATGTTTAGAACAGTTTAGGTCCTACAAATGTGGCTCTGCAACTGCTGTTCCTCACAGTACTTTTCATGAAGTAGCAATTTTCTATTCAGTTGAACTCATGAAATCATGAACTCCATTAATTATCTCAAGCTGCTTTACTGGGAAAACCATCACTTCCCACAATTAGCACCTGACACTTGATGAGAGTCGAGGGGAAAGACTTCATATTTACAGAAAGTCACAACAGAACTGGAGTCGTGCAGAAAGGGCAGTATGTAAAGTGTGCTCCTGCAGTCTGCATTAATAAACCTCAGACCTCAACCACAGAGCAGATCATAGAATCATCTTTAATGATGTTTTTTGAGAAACATGCTTTGATGAGGTGGGCTAGAAAAAGTTCCCACACCTAATATGCCTCCAAAAAGCTGTTCAATGGTTAAGAAAACACGAGGGTAAGGTTGGGGCCAGATATTTTATCAGTGGGTTTTTTGAAATGCAGCAGTCCAATAAGCCCCAAGCTGCAACGAGCCACAAAGTCTATATGTGAAGATTTGCTTCTTTACATCTCCATAGTTTCATAACCATTGCAGCTCAAACTAAATGAGTAACTGCGTCTGCCGTCTCTCCACAGGGTCGGCCGTTGTTCCTGCAGTCATCCAGAAACGTGTCGGTCAACATCATGGGCAGCAACAACCAGCTGCTCACACAACTCGTAACAGGTAAGAAGAAACACAAGCTGCTTTCATCTACTTTATTCATATTTTCTTTTTGATATGATTGAGACGTTTTTCAAAAAAACATCAAACCTAAGAAAAATCTAACAACACTGACGACATCAGCTGCAACAGATGCACAACATGCAGGGTGTTCATACCTTCTATTAGTCAGTGAAGATACTCTTTTTTTAGTCTTTGGACACATCTGATTCTTTTTTTATCACTCATCATGATTTTTCCATTTTCATATTGTTTTATTTGAAGAGTTACTTTAGATCCAATGAGGTGAAATTATCCGGTATTTCACATTAAAACTACGATTAAAGCAAACTAAGAGAGAACAAGAATCATCTGTGGGAGTTTCTTTTTTATCTCCAACCATTTTACTCATTTCACAGCTCCTTAGATTCATGTTAGAAACCTTTGGGGGAGTTCAGACTGTTCTGTCAGAAGTCATTTCTTCATTTCCAGCATTAAACATTATCACGTCATAACTTTCTCCCTCACTGTGATGGTACTAGTCTCAGTCACTGCACCGTAACTTTGCCATCACACTTTCTTCTTTCATTCCCACATTTTCCAGCTGTCACAGTCTAATAGAGATGGGCCGTCTATGGTGAATTGGAAATCACTTTGTGCAAACATGCACAGGAAGTGTCTCTAACATTAAACAGTGTGCTGACATTTGCCTTTTGGGCCTGAGGAGGAGGACGGAGTCTTCTCAGACGCGTCTCATAGATGACTAAACGGCTGTTGGTGTCGGGAGGAACTGCAGATGCAGAGTGACAGAATCAATTGCGCGTCTGTCAATCAGTCACACCCGGTGTTAAGTGTTTTCTGCCGCTGCGTGAGACAAAGCAATTTGAGTTGGAGGAAGTTGTCTACATTTCAGTTTTGGCTGCTCAAGTCTGAGCAAATTTTCTGCACTTTCAGTGAAATCTAAGTGTGTGTGTGTGTTTCTTTTTTTCCTTGTTCTCTACTCATGACATGATGGAAACCTCTTTCACCAACGGGCCACATCTGAATGATACAGCAGAGTTTTTTTTTTCTTACTCCTCTCAACATGTCTGTTACTTCTGCTTCTCTGGGGTTATGGGAGTGTTGACTGACAGCTTTTTGGATGGAATCAAAGTAGGTACATAAACTTGTCACAGAGCTGATGTTTCCAAAACAGCTGGCAGATTTGTCAGAGCTAAAACTTCTCATCCTCCATCTGTCAATATTCTGTTAACTTTTCGTACATGATGAACTAGGTGCAAAAATGTCCTATTCACTATAAGGAAGTTAGATGTCAGGGCTGGTTTAATTTTTAATTTTATTTTTTAACAAAAATGGCAGTCTGTTCCTTTTTAAAGAGATTTTACCACCTCAACCTTAAAAAAAAAAAAATTGGTTCCACCCTGCAGGCTTGAACAGTGGCTCTGTTAATGTATGTGGCTCTTTTGTTAAGCATAGCTGGCTGCTTGTGTGGTATGTTCAGGTAAATCTTTTACCACACATAAAATATTATAGCATCACAGCAGTTGTGTATGTAATAATCTATTTTATTACAGGGCTCTATTGAATGCTGCTCTCTGATTGGTCCAGTGCTGCGTTCTGTGGTCTGTTATTTCTGTATAATGACCGCCATCAAGTATAATGGGACGCTGCTCTGATCAGCACAGCACAGAAAAGAGAAACTAGGCAGGATATTTACCTTCTGTTTCATTTTTACCGTCACTAAAAAGCTTCGGACTAATAGTGATGTTAGATAAATGAATAGTAACTTACAAGGAGAGTGGAGGCTCCTTCCACATCGTGGCTGAAAACTAAACCTGCTGATCAGAGCCTCTGACCCGCTGTCACAGCTCTCCTCTCGTCTCGGTGCAGCTGGCACAAACGACACAAACACACCCCGCACCCCGTAACCTGTAACCCGTGATCTCTTGTTTATGACAGATACGACTACACAAAATACACACATCTTAACACGTGTATGGTAATCCATTGATCCACTGATTGATTATCAAAGGCTTCAAATGCCCGAACAGGGGGAGGCTCAGCAAAACAGCAGCCGTGACCGGACAGGTTCGTTAAATGAGGCAACAAAAATCGATGAAAGTCATATTTTGATCATCATTATGCTTCAAATTAATTATTTTACTCGTAAACCGTGTAATAAGTGGGATAATGTATAGTTGGTCGGTTGTTATGGAGAAATAAACCCCTTCTTGAAGTCTGAAGGTTCCATACTTCCTGTCGGGGTTTATTTCTCCATAACGACCTCTGAACTATACATTATCCCTTACGTATTAGTAGGGTAACTTAAAGCAGTAAACCAGGAAATGGGACCTGCTCACCTTAATATTGTCCTAACCTCCTGCCAAGATACACCGATAAAGAAAAAGGTCTATGGATCAAGTAGTTATAAAAAAAGTCACTCAGGGAATTGCAATATGACTCTTTTTTCACTCTCTCAAACCCTAGTCCTCGCTCTACTTAACCCTGCCTACCTGCTTTTACAACAAAGTCAGCGTCAAACACCTGGCAGCTAAGCAAGCAGATACAGTATTCATCTCAGGAGTTGGTCGACACCAAAACATGAGCTAAAAGAGCTGCATGTCTGACACAGAAATGCAGCTTCAGCTTGCTGTGTTTACATGATATTACTATGGGAAAATCGTATTAATTCCTGCTTAAGATAATTATAACATAAGTAAACAGTAATAATAACACAATGCAACATGACACCATCTCTGTTTAATCATTATTTAAGATCTGACTGTTTATGATACAGTGTGCTTTTGAAGTAAAGAAGAAAAGAGTATTAATTTGCTGAAGTCAGCAGGTCCTGCAGGACACATTGCATGTCTTTCACTTGGCTTCTTTTTAGATTTCCAAATACTGAGGTAATTCAGTAAGGAATCAGCTCTGGCTCCAAGTCGCTCTTCTTTGATGTCTCTTCTCTTTCTGTGTGTTCGGTTCAGGATCCAGTGGATTTAAAGCACGAGGCAAGACATTTGAAGTCAAATCCACCTCTGGGAAGCTGCTTTTCTCCGCTAACGAGCAGGAGGTGGTGGTGGGCGCCGAGAGGCTCCGAGTGATGGGTGAGTGACCGGCTGGGCCCGTCATGTCTGCAAAAGTCTGAGTGCGTTGTCAGGAGCCAAAGAGTGAAATCAAAGTGGGTTCTGATGATCACAGGCTGTTTGTTTCTCCGAAGCTACACAGAGTTGTTGCTGCGAGTTTGACTTTTTGTTTGGTTGTGGTTGTTTCTGATGTTGACATCAAGGATCTGTAGATTCTTTGTGCAGTGAGGAGAAAAGGTAAAACTTTAACCTTGTCTCTTTAAAACCTCTCAACATCCCTGAGCTGAAAGATTTATGTTACTGCCTGAGTTCTTCATTTCTTAACATACCTAAAGTGGTCTTGTCAGTTAAATTGCTTAGTCTATTGGCTTCGCCTGACCTCTGCCTTTTCCTCTAAATGGATATTTTCAGTGCTTTCACTCACAACACAACATACTTGTGTTGATTCATCTGCTGCCTAATGCCAAGGTAATTACATCCTTCCTCATTCACGGTGTTGTCTGCAGTGATCTGGATGTTTAACAGATACTGCATCATTCAGTCAGTCTGATTTTTGATTATGAGTCCATAACAGATTCATGTATGTGAACAGTGGTACAGTAATGCAACCTCGACCATACACACAGACCTGTGGACAGGCCAGGACTGACTTGTTTATACTTTTTTTTACTATATTTTATCTCCTCTTTGTGATATCTATGTTTTTTTAAAGGCACTGCTTACTTTCTCTTCTCTCTGTGAAGTGTAATTTAATTATGACTCATTTTTACTAACTGGAATCTGTCGCTTTCTCCATTCCTATAGAAAATGTGCACACTGTACACGTACACCACACTTCTGTAACTGAGCTGACGTGTCAACCTGACATAGAATAAATGCAAAGTAGAGGAATGTAATGCTTATATTAGCATTATAAGCAGCCAGTAGTGAAGGGAGCACGGCTCAGATCTGTGCTGGTAGTACTTGTGTTTGATAGGAGTAAGATGACAACTAGCAAGAGAGGATAAGGAGGATTTCATACGTTTTTCAGAGCAAGAGAGAATTCAGGCCTGTGAAAGAGCTCATGTTTGCCAACAGGACTCAGTAGGGAGAAGGTGACATGTAGTCCTTAGACAAATGAGTTTTGTGCTCATGACAGGAGATAAGAAAGTGACTAAGCTGTCAGTCTCCAAGTGATGCCATTGGCGACAGATGATATCCTGTGAAAGAGGCTCTAACAGAGGATGGTGAGGATGAAATTAGCTCACTACGAAAACACAAATACAATCATAAAGAGAGAATCTGCATACAATTTAAAAATAGAAAAATAATAATCTTGTATCCACTGAGATGATAAAGAATTGGGGCAAAGTCTGATGGGAAATGTAGCCTGCCCACAGGAAGTGATAGATCTCATATACCATTTTTTATTTCCATGTCTTATGTCTATTTGAGCATTTTTTCACAAACTCTAGTGACGAATGGTCAACGTCAGTCAGAAGAAAGGAGGCTCCGAGCCTTTCTTCTGATTGGCTGACTATTTTCTGACCAATCCAAAAATTTGAGATTTTAGGCAAAACATTTAGAGAAACTCTAGCCACTGTCCCTTGCGAGGCTTGGAAGAAGTAAAATTCATTCGAGTTCATGCTGCTTGTTGCAGAAGACTTGGGCTGCTTGTTCTTTACTGTCGCTGTTCCGAAGATATCTCAGCGGGTGGAGCTTTTCTAGACTGGCCCAGGGGGAGTAAGGAAGAACTGGGAGGTGGAGTTCGCTGCTCTTGACGTCAAGATCAGCATTTCCAACTTGCCCATTTGAGCATACGATCTCATAAAAGTGAAGCAATCAATGAAGGGAGTGAACAGGATTTTTTTCACCTCCAGGCGTCAGAAAAAGGAACACATGTAACTGCTACAAAACCAGTATGAAGTGAAATTTGCACGATGTGCCCTTTATTTATTTACTTATTTGTTTTTATTTTATTTTATTTATTTATTTATTTTTACCATGTCACAAGACTGCTGCATGATTTTGAGTGACCTGGGTTCACCTTGTGCCACTTGCATGTACTTGAGTCATGGACAATTGTATTTCCTAACACATAAAATCAAACATATATACAGTATATAATATTTTACTTCTGTTGTTTCCCACTTGAAAACATACAATCTCCACAATGTGTATTTCTGAGACTTTAAGTGGTGGAGTGGTGAATGCTGATGATGATGCTGCTTGAAACACAATGAAAAGAAGTGGATAAGAGCTGTTGTTTGGACAATTGAGCACCTTGATTTAATGTGCAGCTCTCTGTTGTGTGGAGACATCGTATTGACTTACTGAGGTAAGACTAATTATAAAAAAAACAATTAGTTTTGCAACTTCAAAGCAACACATCGACACATTTCTGCTAAAGTGACTTAAGAAAATGACTTTTTTTTCTCCAACACTCTGTGATTACACACAGTAAGATGCAATAGGTACACAACTCCGTGACATATTAAGGAGGTAGGGAGTTTCCACCATATATGTTCATTTACAGTCATTTTGCTGTTCTCATTAAGAAATGAATAGGATGTTAAGTCTAAGCATTTTTACCAACTTCCATGAACAAACGCTGCCAACCTTTTCACCACTTATTAAAGTTTAATATAGTGTAATTTCACTCACACCCTGCATCTAATTTTCCTCTTTTACTTTGTGCTGCTTTTTGGAGAGGAAAAATAATCTTATCCAACCCTGTCATCCAGCTCTTTATTAAAGGTCGCATACTGTATTAAAATAAAGTGAGAGCTTTATGTCCTTTTTTGATTATGCATCAGGCATACGTTCTAATATTAACACAATGAAAGTGTCAAAGCCTCAGTCCAAAGAGACATGATGCACACAACCTGTAAAACTGAGCCTGAAAACCAGCTGTCAGGACTCTAAATTTGTGATGTTGTAACAAAGCAGCAAAGGGTGACCAAACGTCCTCTTGCACAGACATGTTCACAAGTACTGTATGGGGCTTTTTTTTTATGAATTCAATAAAATGTCTGGTTTTCGTTGTTTTTCATGGGGCCTTTGAGCATGTGCTTAAATGGAGTGGCACTTTGCACAGAATACTCCGGCATTTTGTTGAGTTTGACGTAATTCCTGAGAGGCTGCCTCTGTATGTGCGGCTCTGCAACGCGCACATACTGAGGTAGCAGATGTCGGCGCAGCGTTGCCTCTGCTCATAAGATGCAGAAGCGCAAGTGTATCTGTACACAGGGGCGGACCAACCATCTGTGTGTTTTGGAGAATCACAGAACGGCTGGCGGCCACCATGTAGTCACCGTTTTGTTGTTGTTGTTTTTTTTAATACAGTAGGCCTAGGGGAACCAAGGACAGTTGTAACAATTTTTGCATTTATCTGAACAAATCAGAAACCCTTTACACTAGAATATCCAAATTAATGAAGCCTGCGTAAATTCATGCAGGGCACGGAAGTCGCCAGCCCCAGCTGTAGTCAGCTGACAGCCAGCCCATTAGTCTCTGTCCAATCACATTCATGCTCCTACCATAGGCGGTCTATTTAAATGCAGGCTGTCACACTGATTTCCCCCTCTGCACCGCTCTGATCGCTGCGCATTGCTGCGCTGGAAAAGCTTGGACACGTTAGACACGTTGAAGTTACGCACTATAGCTTTAAGTGTCATGGTTAGTGTACACGGCTCTTGCTGCTGCTTCCGCCGCCGGTTTTGCGAGACGGGGTTCCGCGTGAGGGAAGGATTACTGCTCGTGTTCGTGCTCGCCCTGCTGCTGCTTGTGTCGATGCGGACCGGCGGCGGCTGACGTGTCATGGGGCCGCTGCGAAGCTCTCGAACGGAGGACGCCATCTGCGACGACGGGGGGGCTGCTTCTCTCCAGCGGGGCACACCTGGCAGGTGCGGCGGCGTCTCAGCTGTTCCATTGATTGACGGCGGCCGGTCCGGTTCCGGGCTGTGGAGGTTCTGTTGCCAGCCATGCTGCCACGCGGTCGGAGCGTCACACAAGGAACGGTTTGCTTTATTCTTATTCGCGCTGGGTTTCAACCTCCATAGCAATAATGCAGAATCATATTTGGCATTGAATTATCACAGTTGCAGCTTTCGTTCGTGGGTTTGGGGGGTTCTTTGTCTATTTTCTTATGAGCAATGAGCAATTAATTAGAGTCTGCAAACTCTAACATGCAGCTTATAAAATAACGCTGTTCTGAGGAGATGGCTGGGATAGTTGCATTGTTAAAGTCATGACCTCGTTTGTTGCGCATTCAGAGGTCTGCATCTGCAGCAGGCGCTGCATCTCACAGGCTCACTAAGGTAGTATGACCTCTTCTGAGTAGCATGCTGCTCTTATTTAGCAATTAAGAGGTGAGAGGGTCAGAGGTCAGCAGCCAGCGGCTGCCACATATAGGCACACCCAGATAGAATGACCTTTTTGCGGGATGCATGCTTGCGCCCAATTAAAACATAATTCAAGGTCTGCAGAGAGCCTCTGCAACACATATTTAGGCACACTCAGGTAGGATGACCTTTCGCGGGATGCATGCTTGCGCCCAATGAAAACATATAATTTAAGGTCCGCAGAGAGCCTCTGTGACACATATGTAGGCACATAAGGTAGTATGACCTCCTCTGTGTTGCATGCTGCACCCGTTTAAAACATAATTTCTGAGGTCTGCGGCAAGCTGCCGCTACACATAATGCTCCACATGGGCTTATAGGCTGGCGTTGGGCTCCATTGTTTTTGGGGGGTTTAAATTGTCTCCCTGGAGCGACATAGCATGCGCTTGTCCATCCAGGGAGCTCCCAGAGTGGAGCTTCAGCGCCAAGCCGAACTGTATTCCATTTGTGGCTATAAATGGTTTTAATCATGACGAGAGTGTTCCTGAATGAAATGAAGCCTGCGTAAATTCATGCAGGGCACGGAAGTCGCCAGCCCCAGCTGTAGTCAGCTGACAGCCAGCCCATTAGTCTCTGTCCAATCACATTCATGCTCCTACCATAGGCGGTCTATTTAAATGCAGGCTGTCACACTGATTTCCCCCTCTGCACCGCTCTGATCGCTGCGCATTGCTGCGCTGGAAAAGCTTGCCTCCTCCACCCCAGCCTCCACCTTCTCAGTGTCTCAGTGCTTTCTTCCACTCTGGGGGGTTTAAATTGTCTCCCTGGAGCGACATAGCATGCGCTTGTCCATCCAGGGAGCTCCCAGAGTGGAGCTTCAGCGCCAAGCCGAACTGTATTCCATTTGTGGCTATAAATGGTTTTAATCATGACGAGAGTGTTCCTGAATGAAATATATTTAAAAACTTTCATGTGTCACTGCAATGTGGTTGTAACACAGCCGCTGGTTAGAATAGAAAAAAACAACTCAAGATTTGTAATATGTAATGTAATTTTCTTTTGGTTATAATTTATTGGTATTGAAAAAAGTACATTTAAGTAACCGGTATCAAAGTGAAGGTATCTGTATTGGTACTAGTATCAACATTTTTTGATTGATACCCAGCCCTATCCTGACCTCAACTCAAATATCCTACAAAAATGAATCCCTTCTCAACTATGTTTACTGCATGGACATAATGACATCCGAGCAGCAGGTTTGTCCCTGCTGGCTGCATCCTTTACTACATGTTTTCTCTTCCATCCCCTGTTTCTCTCCCTATACAGGCTTTTAAGGGGATCTGGGGGTCCTTGAGAGTGTTCCTGTGACCCTACTGCAAAAAAGGGAACACTTAAGATAGCAGATGGATAGGAAGGAGATATTTCTCATGTGTTTTAAACACTCCACGTCGTGGAATTTATAAAAAACCTGAGACAACTGTGGTCTGTGGTCTAACTGATAGAGTCCTTGAAAAGTTTAAAACAACTCACAGCACCACCTGTCCTTACTCCCACCCCGCCCGCCTCCTCCCTCCTTCCATCCGTGAGAAGGAGCACTGCAGGTGTGTGACAGTAATGAACTCTGACTCCACAAGGCTGGAAAGGATGTAAATGAATGGAGGCGAGGATGAAGAGTAATTGCTTACACAGAGGGCTGTGAAAGATGTTCGCCCGAGAACGTCAGTGAGAGAGAGCTGTTGAGAGAGGCAGAGGGAGACAGGGCACCCATGGGAGCTTTAATGTGGAAAATGTACGGCCCAATCAAGAGGGAGACGCTTCAAATATCTGTTTATCTATTAACAAGATTGAATGGATGGACTGATGAATGGGTGGGCGGGCGGATGAGTGATGGTGAATGAAGGAAGATGGAACCATAATGGTGACTGATGATACAAAGAAAACAGGACCAGGAGCAAGAAAAAGATGTTTTAAGTGGGAGGGAGGAAAGAAACAAGTTTAAAAATACAAGAAAATATAGAGGAAATGAAGGGAGAGGATGTAAAAGGACTGATGGGGATTAAACTGTGAATCAAAGATTGTTTTCTTTTTGCTTAACATTGAGCAGATTCTCTAGTATTATATTTCATGTCTTGATAATGTTCACTGCAAGCTATTTTAGTTCTCTTCCTGCTAATTATCATGCTGTATGAGTCAATGTAGAAAATGTAAGGAACAAGTGATGATTAAATCTGTCCTTGTTGAGCACGGTCAGCAGATTTCTTTAGACCTAATTAACATGGACAAGTGTTTTTGTAAAGGTCTCTGGCTGCAGACATATTTACTTAGACTCGTACATATTTTACACCACTAACTGGGCTCATTGTAGGCAATATGTAGAATATATTCATTTAATGGAGGCATGGGTTTGAATATTTCAGTTTTAGCATTGTATAGCCATCATAGTCATATTTTACTCTTAATTGGGGAAAAGGTGGATGGAAGATGTTGTCTGCCCACAGAAATTAACAGAATAGGCTTAAAGGTCCCATACTGAACACCTTTTTTGTGTTTTATTTGTGTTTTGAAGAGGATTTGTGTCCTCTTATGAATCGACAGGTTGGTGTCAGCAGCAAGCTTGCATGTTCTGTTCATGCTTGAGCCCTTTAACCATATTTATGATCCAGAGCCTGGTGTAAACACAATATTGCCATTAAGTTTAGTGTTCAAATTTAGGTTTGACAGACACTGCATTTCCAAGTTTTTTGAATAACAGGAATATGTGGGATGAGATTAATCAGTGCAACATGGACCCGCTCCAGTCCCGTCTCAAGCTCAGGCAGAGAATCTATCCTCTAAGTAGTATTTATTTTGCAGTCAAAACTCTGCTCTTCAAACATTTAGCAGTTGCTGCCTCTGCCTTAAACTTTAGTACACAACTGTAACTATTATATATATAACTGTGGTCATAATGCATGTTGTTAGAATGTTCTTGGAAAAAGTTACATAATTACATAACTCGATGATTTCTTATTGTTGCTTTAATTACTTAATCCAATTTAAGTCATCCCACACACAGGTTGTGCCCTCCGGAGACAGATACAGAACCACAAAGGAAAAGAAAAAAAACAAAACAAAGTTAGCCAAGTTATGGCGACTGACAACAGTAAAATGCCACTGGGAGTCGAAGTGTAGAGAGAGTCAGAGAGGAAACACAGAGGGAGAGAGCAGCCAGTGATTTGGCAATTACTCCATTTATCTCCACAGCCGTTTGATGAGGCCGCTCAGGGCTACGAGGCTAATCAAACACCTTGGCAACCGCTGCCTCAGCAGACACAGGCGGTCCTCCGAGTTCCCACAAGACTCAAAGTTTCTGTGTGAAGCACCTGAGTGTGTTCTCAAGTCTCAGACTATTTTCAATGCTGTGTTTTCTACTTTGTATTTTCCTACAGTATCTCTGAGCAACTGCTGTGAGTCTTAGTCTGAGCTGTAGTAAAATACTTAAATATCAGACCCTTTTTTTAATAAGTTAAAAGCCTCGTCAAGATCTTGAAAATATTTTTTGACATTGACAATGCCATGAGATTAGCATATTACGTTTATAAGATTAATAAACACCAAGTGTCACACCCAAATGTTTTTAAATGGAAAACAAAGTCAAGGATAAAAAATAAAAAAAAAATATGGTGCAGGTACAATTTCCTCCAACTGATCAGCTCGGACATCATCTGCTCTGTGTGTAAATGACTCCAGTTCTGTTTTTCTATTCTTCTCTTGGGACCACCATCTGTAAAAAAAAGTGAGATCGAAGGCCATTTTGATTTATTGATGTAGCGTATGCACACAGATAAGAGGGAATGAGGCCAAGAATACATTTATATATAAAAGCAAAGCAAGAGTCTGTGTACAATCAGAGAAGGCTGTTTAGCCTTTTGAACTGATGTGTTCAATTTCCTCAGTCAGTGATAAAACACATAGCAAAATGGTACACAGGTTCAATAATGACTGTTGTTTGATGTCAACATGACACATGTGTACAGTGACTTTAACCCTCTTTAGACAAACACAAGCCTGATGAAACGCAGTGTTAATGAAGTGAGTCGCTCAAAGATGGTTGATGAAGATTTCCAACTCTAAATGCCAGCTTTGAATAGTTCACCTTTGAATACTACTTTCAGTTGGAGGCTGCCATGGAAATAGGAAGTTAATTAGTACTGTAAGTACTTAATACAAGAGTTTGTTTTTACACAGATTAAGACGTCAACCTTACAGTAAATCAAGACAGAAATAATCACAAGTTGTAAAGGCTTAATGACTTAAATGCACCAGGTATTTTTAAATTGTCATGTAGGTTATCAAAATCTGAAAAATACAAAGTAAATATGTAAAACAAAGTGCATGATTAACTTTCATATTCAGCATGTCACCGACGGTCCCTCCCTTCACCCCTGCCATGTAATCAAGATGGCAAATGTTGAGGGTAAGAAGTGTCGTGCCTGATTGAGTATTTCTCACCATACTGCAGCGCATGTTGTCATATGGTGAGTGTGAATGTGCTTGTGCTCTCAAAATAGAGAGCACGAATGTGGAAGTGTGTAATTTTAGAGGCAGCACGAGCCTTCGTTTTACTGCCTGCGTGGCTGCGTGAATAATGAGTGTAATAACGACTGTTGTTGCAGCACAACAACACGGACAACTCCACTCCATGAGAGAAGGTCAGCGGTATGTTTCTGACAGGTAGAGACACTAGTTTGTGTTAGTGAGTTATAGCCTCAACAGCTTGAACTGCAGTGTTTAAACTTAGGACGCAAATGCTGCTCTTAAAGCAACACAAAAGAGTTTAATTTCAAGTATGTAAGTAATGACTGAAGTAAGTTTAAGTCTGTGCACATGCACGATCCTGTTCGTCCAACACACACAAGTGGGACAGCTGTGGACGAGTGGCTGCCTCCTCCCTCGTCTCTTTGACGTATGAAGGGTCTGTGCAGGCTTATAAAGCTGCCACATGTCATTACTGAAGCCATCTCTCCTTCCCCACCAATAAAATACATAATTATACCCTGCATATAACTTTAATTGGCCCAACTGAAGTCATTGGAAATCCATGATACTGCTATCATTGGCTTCATTATGGGCTTCTACAGCTATTTACAGTCCAGTCAGACAGGCTTACTGGCTCCCAGCAGACAGACGGTAAATGAGAACACAAACAGGGGGAATACAATAATAGGCCGGGTCAAATCAGAGTTAAAATACTTTCCGTTTTTTGTGTTTTGCTTCAGCCCATTTTTTGGCCGCGTTTTGGATACGTTTGTCACATGGGAGCACGCGCAAAGAGCTGTGACACACAATCACAGAAATGTCACATCCAATTTAGTCTTCTCTATAAGCAGCATTGCCTATGGGAATTTTATCTTTATCTTTAAAAAAAAAAAAAAAAACTCAAAACAACAGACTTTTACTGGCTGGAAAAACAGCAAAACCTTTTTTTCCTGAAATAGTCTTCGATCCACATGGGGTCAACACAGCAATGTACAACGTGTAACCGGTGAACTGCATCATGACAAACAGACGTTGTTTCATCATGTTTATTATTTGTTCCACTGTCAGTTGACATGATGCAGTCGATAAATGGAATACCATTTATTTATGTAGTTTAATTCATTCATTATGCAACAAAACAATGTAGTCAAGTCCAGAATGAAAAGGAGCATAAAGAAGAATAATCACATTTTATATGCATGGTTTCACAAACCATTATTTAAACAAATCAAATGATTCAATAAAAAAAAAGAAAAGGCTGTAGCTCGTTACAGCCATTCATACACCTCTGATATGATCTTTGTTTTAAAGTTGTTGTTTTTTAATTTGATAGCTCATAGTGAGATAGACAGGAAAGGGGGAATGACATACAGGAAAGGTCTGCCCGACGCGGGATTGGAACTGGGAACGCCTGCGTTGAGGACTGTAGCCTATACATAGGGCAGCCGCTTTAACCACAGTGCCACGCACCGCCCCATGATCTTTGTTTTAATTGCTCCATAAACTGATTCCTTTCCCCAGCGACAACATGTTTTGTGTGGACTGCTGAAGTACCTTTTATATTCTCTCTAGTTCTTTAAGATCTCTTTTTCTTTTTCTTTCAAATGTTTTCTGGATGGATGTTATAGAGTTCTCTTATGTCCTTGTTCAAAATTTTCAGAATACTATAATAACGTCTTTAGTATAATACTATAATAATCACATCTGCATTCCCAGGCGGCTGCAGCATTTTTCTGTCAAAAAGAACTTGCTGAAGAGACTAGTTGGAAGTAATATGAAAATGAGAAGCTAATAATAGTTGTGAACGCTTGTTGAACCTATCCATCCTGAATCTTGGGGCAATTTCATGAAAAAAGAAAAGGAAAAAAAGTAATCTTTCATGAGGGATGGCATCCAGAATCTTTTCTCTCAGTGCTGCTGCTACCAGGTCCTGTGGGTGTGAGTTAAATAAAAAGCTGAGTTGCAGCAGCCCGGTGCTGGAGCAAAGGTTTGTAAGTCACTAGGTCAGCTGATATTCCCTCAGCATATTTTCCTGAGGGCTGCAACCCACTCAGACTAGCTCCGAATCAAACTCTGCTTCCAAAATAAGCACTGCTCATCCATGCGATGCGTTCACGCTGTTTCTTTCCCCCTTGGAGCTCAGGAGGAAACCGCAGAGCAGCCGACTGTACTGATAAATACAGTATACAGCTTAGAGCGGAGAGCGGCCAAGGCAAGAGGTATTTAAACTTTTACAGGCAGAGAGCCCAGAGGGAGAGACGCAGGAGTCACCTTGGTGCTGGGGATCAGAGTCGTGTTAACACCTCTGCTCAGGAGAGAAGCAGCAGCAGGAAGCCAGGTGGCGGCTAATGCAACACATGATGTTTATTTTAATGAACATAACTGGATTGCTCATTCAGGATGACTCCAGTGCCTGATACTGGTACAGAAGAGACTCTAGAAGGGAGGAAGTGAGCAAAGAGGAGGAGGAGGCGGAGAGAGGAAAGGTGGGGAGAGAGGAAGGTAATTGGGAGAGAGTCCTCACCCCCTCCTTCCTCTTTCAGAGATGTGCTATCAGCAGCCAGTCAGCTTTGATGCTCATACTAAGTAATTACCACTCCACATTACGGCGTTCGCTCTCTTTCATATTCTGCTGAGGCGAATCGGGGATGACTATGTGATCACAGAAAAGCATTGTGAGAGAGAAAGATTTTTCCTTCTTGTCTGCTTTTTCAAATACGAATAATTTTACTCGGAGACACTTCGTCTTCCCTGGCAGACTGAGATCAGAGTCCACTGGCTCTTTGGTGAAGAATCACAATCAACAATTAAGCTCTGTTCAGGTTTTGCCTCATTTTCAACCTCAAAAAACATTTTGTTACATGAGCACGGATGAAAATAAAGTCCTGAGAAGCTTGTTCTGATCTGATCTTTTTTTTTTTTTTTTCGCAATGTGTGACTGCTAAATGCTGTGTCATAAGATGCATAGATAGTCCAGAGGACTATCTCTCACCATAATGCATTTTTTTTCATATTTACATTATTATTTTAAAATGTTCTACAGTATAGTCTATACCTCAAACATAAAATACTACACTGAAATTACACATTATCTGCTTGCTCCTGAAACATCTCAGCTTGTCTCTGAGGAACTGAGCTGTTGTTGTTCACCTCATTTCCTGGGTCAGCAGCTTTACTCTGAGTGCATCATTCTCAGTAATGATGCAGGTTCATGTTCGACCAGGGCCAATATTTGATAATGTCCACTATTGCAATATCTCTCACCATATGCATTTTTTTCATATTTACATTATTATTTTAAAATGTTCTACAGTATAGCCTATACCTCAAACATAAAATACTACACTGAAATTACACATTATCAAAAACTCCTGAAACATTTATGTAAATATAATGAAGTGTTTAAAGAAACAATAGAGGCCTAATTATACATTTTAAGAAAACTATATACATATTTTGCATAAGTAGAACGAAAGCAAGTATCAAAATGTGAAATATTGTGACATATGTCTCACACATGAAATATAAGATACAATACTATAATTATTTATAATTTATTATCAGGTACAATTATTATGTATTAGAAAATACAACTGAAACACGATATAACACAATTCAATTATCTTCAATATTGTACATCTACATATTATGCACATATGTTGTCATGCAGAATATACTGATACATCTAATTACTGAAAAATAAAGCACAATAATATTATAAAATTAAATAAAACGGTGTGATGATGTGATGTTAGGGTTAATTGTATTGAGGAATTCCATTTTGAATATCACTCAAGCTTAGGGTTAGGGGGTTAGGGTTAGGTCTCTGTCAAAAAACAAAACAAAACAAAAAAAACACATGACTTCAGTAACTTCGGTAACCAGGAAGTAACAAAACTCTTTCCAGTTTTATTGTGAGATCACGCAATTCCTTCTTAAATCAATGAATTATTGTGTGGAATGTGTTTGAAGACTGTTAACATCAGTGTACAGAGCATGGTTGTCCTGATATTTACTGTACGTCATGAATGTTGAGAATCGCTTGAAGCTGTATGAAGATGGGAGACACTACTAAATTACAGGGATACTACTTTTTTCATTTAAATATTGTGCTGTAACCAAATTAGTACCTCACCCAGCATGTTCAGAAAGTCTCTTTTTTTAACTTCATTACTCAGGCAAAATTACACCATATTCAGTTCCTCTGCCTCTGCTGTGCAAAATGCCAAATTAAAGCAGCAGTTCCAGCAAGCACTCAGCGAAATGTGGGACTGAAGCCGCATCAGCATCTCCCACCCCGATCCTTCAGGGACCGGTCTGAGGATGATCCACAGAAAGCAAATCAGAGTCAGAGTTTCAGATGGCAAATGGAGGAAAGCATGCCAAAGTCATAACTCTTTAATAACCTCTTTGTATAATGTAACACTCAAAACTGAAAAAGAGAATAAAGACATTAAATATTAAAAATAAACGACTCAAGAGGGCAAAAAAGTATGAGAAGCCATTTGGGCCAACATTGAAAACTTCACGTGCACATAAATATCTACTCTACTGTACGCAAATACTAACTCGTAAATATGACTGCATCTCATGGAGAAACTATTTTTTAGGGTTTTTGTATTATCATTTTCAATCTAAGCTGAACGTTGGTGTCTCTTGTGTGTAAAACTTTTACATTTATCTCAATTTATCTTTTGGCAACAGTAAGTCAACAGTAAGGTCTGCACCTCACTCGACTCTTGAGTTAAAATAAAGTTTGAATGAATGAATAAATATATGCATGAATATGCATGACTCTTTATGAAGTTTTCCATTTAGAACTTGACGACCTGTCATAAGAAAAAGATGTCTGTTGCCCTGAAAGGTAAAAATAAATTTTTAAGTGACATGTTTTCCCAGTGCAGAGAACCTCTGCTTGAACTCTGTGAAATTTCCTTTCTTTTTTCTTTTTATCTTTTCTGTCTGAACTTTGACTGTTGTGTGTGTGTGTGTCCGTGTGTGTGTATGTGTGCATTTGTTAGCAGTATGGAGGTCAGTCTTAAATTTGGAGCAATTAAAGAAGAAGTAAGTGGTCCGGTCGTTTTCGCTAATGCTGCGTTCCAGGCAGGCTTTTGAAATCGTAAATTACAGCTTCAAGTCACAACTTACGACTTTGTAGCGTTCCAGGTAACCCACTCGTGTTTTTCCGACCTGTTTTACCGAATTTGCCACTTATAAGTTATAAAAAATACGAGTAAGAGTTACACCTTCTTTAGTTTCTCAATATTATTGTGTCTTGCTGTAGGGCCTTTTTCATCATTTTTATTTCCCCATGCATTGAGAATGTGTAGTCAGTTGATCATATTTACAGGCTCATTTGTGCTTCTTCTTCATTACCGATTAGAATTAAAAATAAAAAATAAACCTCGTATTAACATTTGTTTTGTCCATCCAATGATTATCTTTGGCTTGTCCGGGTTTGGGTCATAGCGGAGGCAGGTCAAGAGAAGTGTTCCAGAAATCCCTCTCTCTGGTAATACTTTCCAATTCCTCCCTGGGGATCCTGATGCATTCCCAGGCCACATGGATACATTAACTCTCCAGCAAGTTCTAGATCTGCCCCGGGGTATCCTCCCAGATGGACATGTCTGGAAGTCCTCCAAAGAGATGCACCCAGGAGGCATCCTGATCAGATGACTGAGCTACTTCATCTGGCTTCTTTCAGAGTGAAACTCTGAACTCCTTCCAGATGTCCGAGCTCCTTTACCCTATGTATACTTTCTTTTCATGACTATAGGTGCGCAGTAGAACGAAGATGAACTCCTAACCCTAAGTCCCTTCAACACAATTGTCCTCCTTATTGCTTATGCTGCCTCGATCCATCTTTAAATCACCTTACTCCATCTAGAGATACTTCAACTCCTTCACTTGTGGCTACATGTTTGGTTTCATAGTTACAGTTGACCACCTCTCACTGTTCAAACACACACACACGTAAACAAACACATTTACATTCTGCTAAAGAAGTCACAGGATCATATACGCTGCTTATGTTGTACAAGCACCATCTTCTTCATTGCTCATTCTCACAATAAAAACAGAAGTTTAAACTTCTACAAATCAATTACCTTTGGAGTCAAAATTATGAACTACAAGGGAAAATCCTTTGTTTCTGAACTTATTCACTGGTTGTGAACATCACTGACGGAGCACAGTCCCTGAATATGTGTGATCGCCGGGGTCATGACTTCCGAAGCAAAAATCACACAGAACAAAAAAAACTCTTAAAAACATTGCTCCCACAGGGAGACAGCTTGCCAGACTTTAGTGAATTAATTGGAAAGTTTTGAAAAATACCACCTAACAAACAGAAGTCTCTTGTGACCTTTCCGTCCACTTTTGAATTCTGGGATTACATGAACTGCACCTTTGACCTCCTCTTTACAGTATCTTCCTGCGGGCCCTGATTCATTCTCTGTCATCATTGCAGTAACTCCGCCCTTCATCCACTGCGAGGAAAAACTCTTCCACCACTTCCACCAGGCTCTTGAACTTAAGGTCAGGACCAAGAAGAACTCAGAGATCAGCCGCCCTCTGTACACTGGCCTCAGGAGCTCTGACCCACTCTGCCTCACCTGCTTTGTAATGAGAGTCTGTTTTTTATTTTTTTTATTGTGATTTTTTATGTTTTCCTCTCTAGCTGCTCAGAGGGAGCTGCCATTATTCGGCGTCTGTCTTTGCCCCCTGGATCCTAGGAAGCCTAGAGCTACCGCCTGTAGCTTGCATCAGCCTTTTGGCCCCAAGGTCGGCTCGGATGTTTTGAAGCCTCTATTGAAATATTTCCCCTTGGGAGAGACTCCTTCTATCAGAGCTGCCTGTGAGGACTTTTAAAGCATTTCCCCTCTTTTGCAAAAGATCACACTACAATCAAGCCTATTCAGCCCACTGAGAAAACTGCCCTTTTCGCCCTGTGTTGAGCCTCCCAGGAGCAAATCGTCCCAGGCTGCAGGCAGCCACAAACTGCCAACAGGGGAAAACACAACACTACACTTCACTCTGACTCTCAACCATAGTGAATGGATTGTTTGCTCAAGTGACGAAAACCATCACTGACAAGAGATTCTTGTACTTTTCATTACTTATAGCAACCTATCATTAAGGCTATAGCTCTAAGGGAGGATGTCATCTTTGCATAGTTGCATTTCACCATTCATCACAACTTTGTAATAAATAATTTGACACAAATGTATGAAATCAAAACTTTTTTATTTTATTTCAAAGGTTCACAAAAGCAGAAAATATAATTTAAGTATTTTGGGGGGGCTTTTAATGCCTTTAATTGATAGCAAAGTCAAGAGAGAGACAGGAAATGAGGAGGCAGAGAGGGGGAATGACATGCAGTGACGACTAATAGCCTCAACATGGGGCGGCAGCGCTACCAGGTGAGCTAAACACCACCCCAGAAAATATCCTTTGTGAGAGACCTACATTATGTGGCCTCTGCACCACTTTTCAAGCAGCATGTTCAGGTGACCAATTACAGTATCAGCCAGATGTGAGCTGGACAGTCACAATCACCAATTTCTCTTTAGGGAGCTTTCCATTCACTCCAGATAAAACAATGAAATATCCATTGGTAATTTAAGGAAAGGCAAGATAATTTCATTTGTATAGCCCATTTTTGTCTGCATGTTTGCATATCCATTCAGTGTGAACAATTAAAAATTGATAATGGCTCGAGGAGGCTCTGTTGAATGTCTCTCTTATATTGGGGTTTTAATGCTAACTAAGGTTTGGTACAGTGTGACTTGGGGATCCATAACAAGTTGTGAGTGGCAGCTCTGAGGCCCAAACTTTCAAACTCGTCACTGTGGAGAAATATATTTAGGACCTGATGCAATAAAACTCTCTCCTGTGTCAAGACCAATAAAAAGTTATTTTTTATGATTTTCAATTGCAGTAAATTCCTATTTTTAAAACGAGTGTCTGACAGACCTGAATGGTGTCTATGGCAACATGAAATTATTCATATTAGTTTTATACCATGGAGGGATTCTGCAGCAACAAGGGTGGGAGCCAGGTTGAGTTCCAGAGCAGCCAACAGTTAAGCACTTGAGAAAATATCTTTATCCTCGTGAGGCCACTTGGGTGACTCTCATCTGTCTGCTTCATCAAACCTCTCCCAGCCTCAGCCTCACTCATGTGTCCTCTCACCAGCTTCGCACTTTTATTTCCAGCCCTGCTTTCTTCACCGTGGACACAGTTAAGTCGTAATAAGACTATAAAAGACACTACAGAGTTACAGCATGGTGGGCGACGGGTGGGTTGAGGGGGGGCATCTCTGCATCACAGCAGAGAATTTATTCAAGCCAAGACTGAGGCAGTCTACATTTCATGGTTTTATCTGGAGTGAATGGGAAATGTGCTTGTGCACAGTCAGCCATTGGATTCCTGTCAGCTGACCACGTTAAGGAGATGATGAAGAGTCCATTAAACCCCATTGACTGCAGCCAGAGCTGACCTGTGTTTGTGTGTAGGTGTGTGTGTGTGTGTGTGTGTGTGTGTGTGTGTGTGTGTGTGTGTGTGTGTGTGTGTGTGTGTGTGTGTGTGTGTGTGTGTGTGTGTGTGTTATACCTGCTCATTTCCATTTCCACTGCACCGGACTTTAAACAGACAAGTAAAATGTGCATACTGCACAGACACTTGTAAAACACAGTGATAATCTATGTGACCATTGAAGAGTGACTGTTAAGTGAATGGTGTTAACTTTTTTTCATTCTTGACCTTGACGGTGAATGTAACAAAATAATCTCAAAGTTTAAAGACCTGTTGACATGCTTTTGTAGATTTCACCTAGATGCAGCTTCACAATATTGGAATATCATAATGTTCAGCTCATTCTGGATCATCTTTATGAACCAAAACTAAACACTAAAAACACCAAAAAACTACAAAACAAAACATGATTTTCTCATAAACAAATACCTTAACACCTCTGCACTTGTATATTGAGAATATTATTACAAGACACGCTTCACTTACTTTAAAGTCATGGTCAGAAGTGTTTGACGAGATTTAAAGCTCCCCTGCAGAAAATGAAGCCGAATCTGACATGCAGTGATACATTTTAGGGCTCTGTATTTCATGGAAATAGAATCAAAATTGCAGTGTATACAGTATAGAATGAAAATTAAATTATGTGTCACAGCAGATCATACTGTAAATGAAGCATTGCAGGTTGACAGAGGCACCTGCAGATTGTATTTTACAGAAAGCAACATTCTTGTAGTGGTACAGTCTCCAGCAAACTATCACCCATCACATATTTGGTGAAATCTGAACAACAAATGACACCCAATCTGTTCTAAAATCAACCCTAGTGTCCCTGTTGCATCGTGTTTTTACTTAGTGGGGAGTTTCTTGGTGTGGTGGGGGCATCGCAAGTAAGAGTCAGTGGCACGGAGTGTGGCTGCTGTGACAACGATCCTCCTGTGCCGTTATACTGGCACCAAAAAGACTGTCACGCATTAACACTCCACTGCCTAAATATATACATATGTACATACAATATGTAGCCTATGGGATTGATCATTCAATGATGATGACAAAAGAAAAACGTGTTGACCACCAAAATAATTGTCTTTTGGCTGGATACGAATCCAGACCACAACAAGCTTCAAATTGCAGTGGGGATCAAGTGAGCTATTTGCTACCCTTGTGTTATTGAATTACCTATTATGTTTTGACCCTTTCCAGAGTTGTCTGGCTGTAAACCAGCCAGCCCCTGCCCACGTTTTTATTTATTTATTTATTTATTTTCACACACATCAGTCACATCAACACGGTTGCATGGTCACACAGCAGTCTCGGCCGCATCATTACGCGGCTGTGTTGTGTCATCTGTGGCCAGTCTGTCACTGCCCGTGACCAACGCGGCAACAACAGCGGAGAAGTTTCTAATCAGGCCCGTGGACACCGGGACCTGTGTTAACCCCATGTTTGGCAAGTGGAAATCCCGTTTTCGGTTTATTCATCGCTCGTCGGCGCAGCTGCGCTTGTCCCTGTGTGTGATTTATGCGTTTATTAAGTGGCAGCTGACATAATAATCGATTTGCCTGGCATCGATTGATTCACTTTCAGTACCGTGGTGGTGGACAGCTCCCGTTAAGAGCTTCTTAAGAAGCTTCTTTGGCGTGATCTTAAGGTTCTCCTAAGAAGGCAGTTAAGAACACATCTGGGAAACACCCGTATCTTAGCGCTCCTTCTTAGCGGAACCCTTCTTTAGAGCCTTCTCTGGGAAACGGGGCCAATATCTGTCCAAATGTTACTGTCACAGAAAAGTCAAAAACCAAAGGCTTCTGGCATTCTGAAATACTCCAGTGCTACAGTTATTATAATGAACTATGTTTTCAGACCAGGTACTGAGTTTAACTCTGGTACTCAACATCCTCTCATGCTGATCCGAGACAGAGCTGAAAAAACCCTAGTTAAGTCTTGGCTCCTTCTTGAGAGAGAAAAAGTCCTCCAAGTATGTACATATGGTTGCAATGTATGTGTGTGTGTGTGTGTGTTTGTGTGTGTGGGCGCGCATTTGTGTACCTCACACCTGGCCGACTGCGGGGTTCGAGGACATCTCCCGCGGCCTTGTTTCATTGCTGATATAAATCCAGGCGCCAGCGGTCATGAAGCCAGATTAGATTGTAAGCGTGGCGGAGGGAAGGCGCTCTCTCGTCCCCTCTGCTCCGGGCACCTACAGCTGGCAACGTCCCTGACAAACGAGGCGCATTTGAGAGCCCTGGCAAAGCCGTTTGCAGAGATCATGGCTGGCACTGTTTGTTTTCCAACGGCAGTTATATATCAGTGACAGGCAGCGTGCATCCTATAGGCAGTTGAAGAGTGTAATGTGCTCTCTGTCTTTATCCCCCCACCCAACACGTAATGTGCCATCTGTGTGAGAGGGGAGGCGAGTGCAGTTAGCACTAATGTAGTCATAACATCTAGCATGGAAGCATAACCGACAGCCATGATACCGTTCTTTCATCACTGATGCCTGAATTTACTCTAAGGTGACTTTCACAGTTGTCTAAGATCTGTTCATGTGGTAAAGAGGGAGGGGGAGGTGGGACGTTCGCCTGACTGGGGTCTGATTCTTTTTTGAATCAAATCTATTGAAAGTACTGGTACCGTTAAACAGCAACGCCATCCATTCATTTGGAAAGTGTTTATTTTACTCTTACTTTCCTTTACGCAGACAGGTGACAAATTAAAGGAAAACCTGAATAGATGAGCACAGAAACATGAGAGATTCAGATGCCTCCACACAGGACAGGAGTCACAGTCACACTCGCCAAACCTGAACCCAACTGAACACCTGAAGAATTTGGACTAATGTTTGTTTAGACTGAGTGTCAAGTGGAATTTAACAGCATTTTAGAGGCAATTTAGAGACAAAGGTGTGGAAGTAAGTTTAAAAAAAACTAGCTATAATCAGTTTACCAGATTTCTAATTGCATTGAGGGCGATACAGATGTTTGGTCTTGACCAGAGGGAGGAATGTGTGACGTTTCTTCATTTTTCTTTTCTTTCTTCTTTTTTAGGAGGTTTTGTACATTTTGCCATCACTCCATATGTTCATATAGCAGTGAGGCTATAAACTTGTGTTAATAATCCCCCACATGTTATGATATGCTCTTTTAGCCTGGATCCTACAGTGGTTCAGTACTGAAAAGTAAAGTGATGATCAGACTGGGATTCAGTAAACTTGTTAGCATGTGAACTTCAGAGGGGGAAAAAAGCAGCGATAGAAACTGAAGCAAAATCTGAGAATTGGTATGGGAGACAGCCAATGAGTGAAGGAATAAAGTTCAGTGATGAACTCACAACCTTTATGTGTTCAGTAAACAATGCAATGTTAATACTGATGTTAGTTCTGAGGCAATATCAAACACTCATCAATAGCTCATTTAAACTGTGAGTGAATTATTGAAATATCAGTGATCTTAATGTGACAATTACTCAAAGTGCTCAGTGCTGCTTCCCATATTAGATGGTGTTTGTATTTATTTTAATGGAAACATTTTTCTTCTCTGAAAAAGCAATTTCATCAACGTGTATTTGTTTCCATCAGCCTTTTTTGCTTCTCTTATTTGTTGACTTGCAAACCCCCCCGCCCCCTGTGTTTTTACTTATGTGTAACAGATGGTTGGAAACCTTCTTAGAAAAGATTTTAGCCATTTTCCAGTCTTGAAGTTCAAATTAAATAAAAGTGACGGCACATTGGGTCCCAACAGTGAGACGGAGAAACTCCTTAAAATTTCCTTCACCTCCATTTGTTTCACAGCTTTGACTGGAACAGCTGCAGAGACGCTGATTAATGCACACACAGGAAAGCAAACAGGAACACGACAAACACCGGCCGCCCCACCTACACATCGTGTTGTGTTCTAATCGTCAGGATGGATGTCTGTTTTTTTTTTTTTCACTTTTTTGTGTACATACTCTGCTGCTTGTCATTTGCCCGAGCGCTGCCCTCATTTGTGTTTGTGTCTGCCATATGGTTCTCTCATTACCATTCTAACAGGCACTGATTGAATTTGAGGGATACACAGTGAGGATTTCATCATAACTACATGAAGGAAAATTCACGCTGGATACAGGCCAAGTTTTCAGAGACAAACAGACAAAATAAAAACACGACATTATGAGGTGAAATTTAGGACAGACAAGGTCAATGTCATGTCTTGTGGATTCATCCTTTACATCAGGATCATGCAAGGTGATTTTGTAGTGGCCTAAAAATACATTTTTGCAATTTGTTATAATTAACAAATGATTAAAAAAAAATACATCAGTAATGAAAATAAGTGGTTCATGTCAGGATCAATTCTACAATTAAGGACACAATTAAACATTGTGTGCAACATATGTTTGGAAATATGTGTTTTATGCCTGTTTTTCCCACCATTTAAAATCTAATATTGTGAAGATGTATTAATCAGACCCAGTAGACAGCAGCTCCTCCGCATCTACAGACACCCAGAGGCTCACAGAGCATCAGTTTGATCTGGTATGGATCCTGCAGCTGCCCGTTCTCAGCCTGCTGCTGCACTGATAGGTGGTCTTGTACTGTAGCTGAGGATGTTATCTCATGTTGTGGCACTTAAACACACAATCACACGCCTACACATGTGCTCCCAATCCTGGCTCCTCCACTCTGTCTCTCTCTGTTTAACCCTTCACTTTGCCACCACTCACTGTCTCTCTAAGTCCGGTTATGTTTTATATTTTTGCATAATGTCAACAGATCCCGTCATTGCACTAGAAATAAAGCTCATGATCTTCAAAAATAATTAAAAACTCATCTACAATAAATACTCACCAGAGCACCAAAATGTGGATTAATCCAACGCTGAAAATAGTTCCCAAAATGTTTCCTCCCATTTGAATAACATTTGCTGGAAACTACAAGATGCAGCTGCAGGAATTAGAAATGAAAAATAAATATAACTGAGTTATTTTTCCTGACAACAAGATTTAAAACAATGGCAATGGCAATGCTAGTGTGAGCTTATGCTTGTGGCAATTATTTATGAGACGCCACTGATCTACAAGTGGCAGTGACAATTGTTTACATAATAAAGATTTGTGTCTTCAGTTTGAACATGTGGGTCTTAGTTTTTAGCTTCACAGGAAGGAAGGAAGGAAGGAGGTCGTGGTCTTTTCACTGGATTTATCAAAAACGTTAAATCCATAGTGATTAATTTACCTGCTTGTAGTAAAGGATATCTCACTCTTTAGAAATCACTTTGTCCTCATTTTCTAACAAGACACTTTTGACTTCACGTGAATTCTTTTTTCTTTTTTAATTTCAGAATGAAGGATTTTAATCATCTGTTAGCGCCACAGGCTCCTCACCCCCCACCCTCCCTTTTGTTAAATGTGTTCAGTGGCTCATTTTGCTCTGTTCTTACCAGATCCTCATTCAGCTGTCTTTGACTTACGGTAATGAGACGGAGGGAGAGCTAAATATATTTCATGATAATGTGCGATCTCACTGTCCTGTTGTGAGACTAAAGCCAGTACCCCACCCCCCATCCTACCTTCAAGGACCCCTGTCCAGTCCCAGGCCCTCATCAACTTCACCTTCATCCTCTTCCTTTTCTCTTGCTTCCAGCTTTCAACATCTAGAGCTATTAAAATGAACGGAATAGTGGCACAAACAGAAAAGGTTGAGGAGGAGAAGAAGGAGGCAGTGAGGAGATGAGTGGCAGGGAGAAAGTCAGGTCAGACTGAAGTGAAAGCACTGTTGGATTTATTTGGACCTGAAGTTATTTACCCTCACTGACTCCAGTGGCCTCCTCGGATACAAATTCATGTAATTTTGTCGGTGACTGGATGGAGATGCACGGCTGGGAGATGGATTGCACCAATCCCCTGCATTAGACCACCCTGGTCAGCTTTTGTAGCAGGGTGCCAGAGGTTCCTTATTTCTAGGAGCGTGAGGTGACATCGGTGCCCTTAAATCTGAGCAAAAGCGACAAATAGCAGCCATTTTTTTCTTAATGACAGGCCACAACCAACGGGGAAAAGGTGCCTGGATTGCTACAATTGCTTGTGTGAAAAAGGACACCATTAATGAAAGGAAAATAAGTTCTATCTTAAAATTACTGAGTAACATCGCTGAAGTTCAAAGTTGCTTCTTGGAGTTTTCAGTATAAAAGCTGTGTCCACATCCTTCAGAGGTTGCATTTAAAGACATATTGCATCCATGTGGTGGAACTAGACTCCGTTAAATGTATAATGTATATGTTTCCTGGGTTACCGGTGGATCCTTTCTGGTCTAACCTCTCCCAAGATTCATTGCATGATGGTAATGAAAGTAAACAACACAGACAGAGAGTCCATACTGGTCTGTCCACAACTGTGACAAATGGCCACATCCTTGAGGACTGCATTTCCGCCAAGGATGTGACCTCTGTGCCTCCTTACCTGCGACAGATGAGATTGTCTTTTACGAAAGCCAGCTGCGAAATAAGGAAATAGTAAAATCCTCAAATATTTTTCTTTTGTTCAAATCCTTAGATATTAAATTAAAATGATATAAGTCAGAGGTTCTACAGCAATCCTGATATTTATGGTTCTGATATGAATTTTTGTTCCAATAAAGTCAGATTTCCTGTGAGATGAGGGTGGCTTGACGCTGTGCTCTGATAACCATTCTCATAACCGACTTACAAAATTCACTCACTCTTCACCATTTAGCCGACATCCTGGTTAATTATAGGCTTGCAAGCGGTCTGACATTTGCATTTTTCCTTTCAGTCTTTCATCTCGTGAGACAATTAAGTCTTGGACGGTGTTTGAGTTGCTTTGACACATTGCGGATGTCTGGAAACACAGGACACATTTAAATGGCACACTTTGTTCCCAGCTTTCAGAAAACCTTGTGACACATTGTCTATGCAACAAAGTCCGTGGAAATGATTCAACAGTTTGAATGCAGAAGCAGCAACTCTTGTTTTGGAAGTTTGGCATCTTACAGATACTCATGATAACTCAGTGCAGTTTCTCAAAACATTTTCTGTCATATATTTGAATGTGGTGATGAAGTAGCTCTTCACCAGTCCAGTGTACATTGGCATCACCACTGACATTACTTCTTGCTCTTGAGACAATATTTTCCTTTCTCAACAGTCAGTGATACATCATGATGTGTTGTCACCCTGAACTGAACACTGCAGAGGAACATGGAGGGTGCTTCACGGGGGGCAGGGATGTACATTTTTCATATACTTGTTTATACATGTGTCAAATATAAAATAGATGAAGGTAGGAACAGATAAACTGAGGACTCTCATGACAACAGTCATATTGGTTGGTTCGAGGCACAAAAACGCCTAGGTGAGATTAAGAAAATATTGTGATTTTGATTAAGTACTCCCTCAAGATTAGACATTCTTTGTTGTCAGAGTTACAATAATAACAGTGCAACGGAAAATATTCGCATGGGAATCGAACACCACTCTCGTGTGTCACATTCATTCATCCACCACAACCTCCACCTGACTTGGGCCTGCCTCTTTTATACTACTGTATGTCACAGCAGTTTTCCTTTTTGCTCCTTTCATAATTTCTACAATGACTAGAAGTCGCCTAGCAACAAAATGTAACTAATACATAATAAGATGCATATAATTATTGACTTAATTTCACCAAATGTTTAGTCTCAGAAGCTGAGAGCTGTACATTTATTTAGTCTGTTCCCTTGTTCCCTTCCCATAATATTTGCTTTTTCGTCACTGAGTGATTTCTATCAGCTTTTTTTGCTTCTTCAAACAAAATACAAATCAGTCTCTCTGCTCTGGTTTGACCTTAATTTGCATTGTCATATCAAGTGTTTGCACATTAAGAGGCAAATTCAGCGAGTGTGAAAGCGAGTGTGAAAGCGAGTGTGAAAGCGAATGCTGCTGTTTCTGCTCTTGTGATGTTTGGCACAGTCAAACTAATGCGGCTTTAAAGTGCATGTTGACAGCACTTGGAGGAAGTCATGGGATTTACAATTACAGATACAGTAACAGTCATGGCATCACTGGAGGGGGGGGCTTTAGTAGAGCACAGCTTGCCTTTGGTCAGATAAATGTGTGTACTGGTCTCTGTGTGTGTGTCGGCAGGGGGGGGGGTGACGGCCCTTGTGAAGAGGCTTTTAAGGTGGTGAGTAGTTGTGGTCTTAATGGCCCGGTATGTTCTCCCAGAGGAAAGTTTTTGGAACAGATGGTTGGTTGGGTTACAGACCTAATAGAAAAATACATCAGAGGCTCCACAGTGGTTTAAACTGCTGCTGTCACATCCTCCAGGAGCTCAGAGCCACATCGCCTGACTGACAGTCTGCAGAGAGACTCTTCTCAGAGAATCTGAGCCTGAATCAGCTGTGAAGCTGCAGACGGCTGAAGCCATTTGTCATAACTTTGGAGGGTGATGAATGTTACAGATTATTGTGTGGTAGTGATCAGGGAACCACATCGTTGTTGTTCAGAATGTTGTTATTATTCATGCAACAAAACCCATGAAACTCAGAAGCATGAAACTTCATGACATTATCCCAAATTCCCAGACTAATCAAGCAGGCACTATGCCCAGAGGGGGCGCTGTACTAATCAAGGTTGTTTCTCAACTCATCTGCATCTTCCGCTTAGCAACTATTGGACCAATCAGATCCTCTATGTACTTTGCTGATTTAAAATTGCAAAGGATAACTCAATGAGTTGATCCATACAAGTCAATAAAATGTCATCAAAAAGGTGATAGTACAGTAGATATATGTCCTATATCTGTCCAATGCACAAATCTTTTCATGTTAGATCTTTGCAACTATCCCTAAGTGCTATACAAACAGACCATAAAGAGCTGCTGCAGCAAAAAATAGCAATAATACTTGATATTTAGATAGATAGATAGAAAGATATACTTTATTGATCCCAAGCTGGGAAATTACAGTGCAGCAGCAGCATTACACAGACGCACAGTGATGATAAGACATATACAGTAGTATAAGAATATAAAGAATAAGAATATAAAGAACAAACTATACTTAATAAAATAGCAATAAAATAAAATGAGATGTACAAAAGTATTGGCAGTGTTGATTTTAGTGCAAATTGATTTTAGTGCAATATTTACTGTATATTGCTTTTGCATAAGTAGCTGAAGCTAAATCTGGCTTCCAGCAGCCGATCAAAATTCAGCAGCTTCACAAATTTACGTTAAGATAGTGGTATTTAATCAACTCGTAAAATGTGTTTATTTTTGATTGGAATTTACAGTAACTCAATGATGAGCATTTTGAAGGTTAAAAGTCAAGTTCTACTCCTGCTGTACCTCACCTGCATGTTACTGTTTCATCACTTGGGTTCAAATTCATTAAAGAAGAACTAAGCAGGATTTCTCCCGGGGCTATGCTACATTTTTACCTTAATTAAAAAGCTCTAGAGTAATTGTGATCGTTAACTACATGACTTGTTATGAGTGACAACGAATGCTCTCTGTCTCCCACCTGGCGTCTCACGGTTGAAAACCAACCTTGTAACATCAGTGTAGTACCTGGCCGCCGCCCCGGTGTCCAAGCTCTCGTCTCTGCACACCGCGACACAAACACACTACGTACGTAACCCGTAATCTTTTGTTCATGACGGTTAAGACTACACAAACACACACACCATAACATCGTATATGTTGTGTAACGTTATCCACCATTTATTGATTTTTCGCCGGCTTTGTTGTAAACAGTTGCACACAGGCGAGTGTACAGTAGCGTAACCAAAACAGTGGAAAAGTGAGCAGACTTGCATAGTTCCACTTTACTGTAAACCCAGTTTCCATTTGCAATGAAATAAGAAACTAAATGCTTCCAGTCTGTTTGGACCTGATCACTGCTGCTTACGGCTACATTACATCATTTTAATTAACTGATAAACAGAAAATTCAGTCAATATGAATGTACAGTTAATTGGAAGAAAAGTTAATTTGATCATAATAGGAATTTTAGTAAAATCATTTAATGTACATGTAGCAGCTGATTAAAACATGATTTAATACCTGCCACATTTCCTCTATACTCACATGTAGTTTAATGCTGCACTTAGTTCTTTTGTTCATTTACTCATTAGCTTCTGTATTACAGCAGCAATGAACACTGTTGTGTTGTAGAATCTACACTTGATAGTCGCTGTTTCTAGATCAAGGGAACGTGGTGGTGGGTGGTGCAGCCCATCAGCTGTGCAGAATAGAAGGGGGCAGGGGGTGTAGCCAGATTACTGTATGATCATCACACAGTATTTGCAAACAGGTTTTTTTATGGCCTTAAAGGAGCAGACTGCATAGCATCCTCGCTTCTGCTTTCACCCCTAGAGATGACCACAGGCCATTCACCAGTAGGTGGCGTATTAAGCTGGGACACAGTACAGTACAGTAAAACATAGAAGAAGACTCAGTGGACGGTAGCCCTTGGTGGACAGAAACTATAACACATTCTGTATATCACTGGGGGAAGAAAAAAAAGCTATACCAGGCAATATGCAAACATTATGATCAGCACCTTTCATCCTCCTCACTCTTAATCTTACAGGTGTTTTTAATGAACCTACTGCCATATTCATGTCCCTGAGATCCTGTGGGCAATAACTTACAAGATCTAATGTTGTAAAACTGTATGTGCAGCAATATTTCACTCTCCCCATCAACATGGTGTGTCACCTTGACAGCTCTCTACAGTCATGTGTGACAGTAGCCGCATGGGAAAGGTTAGTTTTGCAGCACCACCTCCTCCTGGCCCTGTAATATCTCTGTCATTAAAACACCCTATTCCCCCAAAATACCTATACCTCCCTGCCACCAATGGTTTTGGCCTGGATAAACAAAATACCTTCTCAGTGGCCTGAAACTCAGGTGTGAAGAGTTTTTCTTATTATTTATTTATCTCATAGGGTTTATAACGACTGTTAATCTTCTTCTCCCATTTCACTTTGTTTTATTTACTCTCCTCACTTGCGGCGCTTTTCTTCATCCACCACATTTCTTTCTCTCTCTCTCTCTCTCTCTGTCTCTCTCATCTTACTTCCATTTCATCCTCCTTCACTCCTCCCCCCCAGCCTGGTTTCCCTCTCTTCCACAGTCTCACGCTCTCCAAAGCCGCCATTCCTTATCAGTGCCACTCGCCCACTGACATGAAATACCATTAAGTGAATCTTCACGAGGCCTTCAAACACAGCTGATTTATCCTGCTGCATGCTTCATAAGTTCTTGATTGATCTCAGCAGCAGACAACAAAAAAAGGAAAGAAATAAGGAGGGGGAAAATGCAGAGTGAAAGAACGAGGAAGCAAAGGAAGGATTGAAAAGAAAGAAAAATTATAGCTGCTGTGCAGCAATGGGCCGAGTCTGGGCTATTTTTTGGCAAATTTAGGCAAATTCTGAGCAGCAAACAGGAGAATGGGCTCTATGCACAGCTCCACTACTTCCTGAACTTAAGGCAGCTCCTTTATTTCCTGTCTTACATTATTGGACACACTGATTAATCCAGGTGTGTCACAATGGTCAGACACACCTGGATTTATCAGTGTGTCCAATAATATAAGACAGGAAACAAAGGAGCTGGCCTTGGGATTGAGTAAATCTGAACTGGACCTTTGTGCAAAGTTTGGTGATTTTTCAGCCATGGGAAGTAGGATTTCCTCAGAAGAAGAAGAAGAATTCCTAGGAATACAATAGTGTCCTGGCATCTTAGCTGCCCGGACCCGAAATAAAAGGGATGGAAAGATGGAGGAGGCAAGATGAGCAGTGGGAGAGGGAGGAAAACAATTAGAGTATTGGGAAGAAATAATTTGTGTAAGGTGAAGACAGGACACGAAGAAAGAGAGAAAGGAACAGGAAGTGAGGATGAAAGTGAAGACGGCCTGAGGAGGAATGATTGAGGGAAGAAAACTTAGGAAAGGATGGAAGAAAGATGAAGTTAAAAAAAAGGTAGTGGGAAAGATGAGAGAAGGGAGTAGGAGCAGAAGGAGAGAGGCAATGATGGAAAAGGGAGAGGAGAAAAACTGAAAGGATTGGATGGGGTATTTGTTGTATTACATAAAAGTCTCTTTTTGTTTGTTGTTCAAGATAAAATGAAACAACTACAAATCAAGAAGAGAAGGAGGACAATGGGAGGAAAACAGAAACATCAAAATTTTAAAAATGTTAAAAATTTTAAATTTTAAAAACAGTGATAAAATAATCTCAGAGAAGGAGGCGTAATATTTTTTGTGGAGGAAGTTGACAAAACCAGGGGATGGCATTTATTGATCTCTACAGTGGTTTGTACATGTTTATGAGTCAAACAGAGAGAGATGTAGAGAAGGAGGGGGGGGATGATGATGATGATGATGATGATGATGATGATGATGATGATGATGATGATGATGACGATGATGACGATGATGGCTGGAGAACAGAGCTGTAAAGAGCAAGTGCAGTGGAGCCATCGAGCGGTTTTTAAATGCAGGTGGGCCTGATCAATGGGAGCGTGCAGCTGCTCATCGACTGGACACCAGATGAGGGCTGATTACAGCACAGTTGAGAAGCACATGAAAGGAAACCGTGGCAACATTCAGACAGGTTCCCGCCTCCGTTGCTGTGACGATTAACAAAATAGCTTCATGAACACGCTTGTTTGTCCTACGTCTGACCCACAGGTCCAAACCCACAGGTGCGGAGAGTCACAGGTGATGGGTAGTTATCCCCTGTTAATCAGATGTCATTGTCGTTTCCTGTGATTCATGGACCTCAGAATAGATTTCATACATGTAAATCAGTGCAGCTGCATGAGCCAGATAACGTTGCCAGGTTGGATCAAGTGGAGATGGAGTAGTTGGCTCTTTGGTCACATGACGTTTCAAGATATTGTGCAAAGTGTATTAAAATGAACTGATTTATAAGGAAAACGCATGATGACACATACATACACAAAATAACCTAATAGAGAGACACTAAGATTAAGAGTAGTGTTTTCAGAGGACACAATAAAGTGCTTTAATGCATTATAAAACTTTTTTTTTTAAATCCCTCAGTGAAACAAAAGAGATGCAGCCCATTGTTTCTGTGTCATGATGTGATGAAGCAGACAATAACGCAGCAGAGGGTTTTACTAGGACAAATGAACACAGATTAATTTAGTGTGCTGACATTATTAGCTTTTGCTTAAAATTCTAATATTTCATTTGTAAAATAAATTGTTTAAGCATAAAACCATCGTCACGCGGGATAATCGCATGGGATGCCCTAACCCACACTGATTAATTATGATAATAACAACAATAAACATTATAACCTTTTATACAAGAGACAGAGCTCAGTTCCATTAGAAATGTATTTGCTCTTCTAAATAAAAGTTATGTTGATTCTACAGAATAATCTACACTTTAATCTGAGCCCTGAAAAAAAAGAGCTCAGGGCTTTACCTTTTTGAACAAATGTACTCAAGAGAATATGTAATGGTGTCCATACACTTTTGACCACTTAGTGCGGACTAATTAAAACGTCTCTGTGGAATCCCTCTCTTCATTCATTCCATTTAACATGTAACACAAAACTCTAATTCAGCCTGTGTAAAGTGTCTATTATAGAGAAGCCGGATGGGTGGAGAGGGACATTTAGATAGATTGTAGCTTTGTTTGAAACAGGTTCATCAAGGCAGTGTGTGTGTGTGTTGCCAACATTTAGAAACTGTTAGATATATGTTACTTTCAGGGTTGCACAAAGGGCAAACAACTGAACTGAAACGAGCTCAACACACAGACACACACACACACCCTGCCAGGCTAATCAGCTTGGCCCAACACTCTTCAAGTCAACGTCCCCGGCAGGCCTATTTGTAGAGGAATATCAAACGTCCTGCTCACTATCATTCTTTCCAATTAGAGGCTCAGGACTTCATTACTGCCGCCCCGCAGGCTGCGGATGCCTAGCACTCGCAAACACACACCCTGACAGACAGACAGGGAGACTGACAGAGAAAGGTTCAGTTACTGTTTCTGTTGAAGGACGTTACCCACTGTGTTGTAAGCGTTGTCTGTCTTGTCTGTCTCACACTTTCCCCGTCCTCACTGTTGCGTCCGTGCGGCACGCTGTCATGGTACCGTCTCCACAGCTGCTCATCAGCTTGTCTTTGTATTTGTCTCTCCTGTGAGAGCGCCAGCGAGTCTTCATTACCCTTTCTGCTGTGTAATTGGCCTCACAACGACTGAGAGAAGAAATGATGATCAACAGGGACAATGACAAGACATCACATCTATTTTCACACTTGTGACAGAATCTTATGTTAAAGGTCCTGTATTTTTTTTGAAAGGTCAATGTGAATATTTATGTCTAAGTTCTTTATTAGTACTGTGAAAGTATCAAAGCTTCAGTCTGCAGAGAAATACTGTACGCACAGCCTGTATTCAGAAACTGAGCCTTGGAACCAGCTGCCAGGACTTATGTAACTTTGTGATGTCACAACAAAGCAGTCACCAAGCCCCGTCCACGTCCACCATCCAACACTTGCAGGATTTAGCTTCTCTGAGTGATTTACCTGATAAGATCAGCGTTTATTGGATCACTCAGAGAGCAATGAGCCAATCAAAGAGAGGCTGAGAGCCTCCTCTCTTCTGACTGGCTGACACTCACCTGTTGTTACAAGAGCTCCAGGGAGAAGCCAGAGGGGTGAGATGTGAAACTACTCAGAGAGAAATCATCGTCTTTTGGATCAACTCTTAAAAATAAAACACAGAAATAGCGTAAAATATGCGGCCATTACATTTTTTGCAAAGATAGAAATGCAGAGAAAATTCAAACGAGTTTTTGATACTGCACCACAGCCCATCACAGCCTGTCTACAGTCATGTCCAGATGGTTAGAAGATCTAATTTCCACACAGATAGAGACATTCAGAATAAATACTGTACATATAGTTGTTTGCTGTTTGCTGACGGTTGTGTCGTCGTCCCCCCGCAGTGACAGAGTTATGAGAACCATCTTCATATTAATGTCTGCCTCAGTATGTGAAAGCTTCATGCTGAATGATGAAAATTGTGTCCTGACTTTTCCTGATTTGAAAAGTTGCTTGGTTCTGTCACATATTTGAAGGAATGGCACAAATGGCCGCAGTGTGAGGAGTTTTGAAGAGTTTATACTTCCCCTTTGTTCCTGTCTGTCCAAACATCTGTCTGTGTCGTGTTCAGGATGTGATGATGCGGCGGAGGGGAGTTACCGGGGACAAGAGACAGAGACAATCAGATGATCTCCTCATGGAGTCTCTTTAATCATCTTTGTTCCAGGGTGCTGACTCATTACCAATGCTCGGCTCATGTCTCTGAACTATGATGATGATGATGATGATGATGATGATGATGATGATGATGATGATGATGATGATGATGATGATGACTGCGTAAGAGTGAAACAGAGAGGAGGAGAAGTGACAACCCTGTCCTTTCTCCTAAGAATTAATCTTACTAATAAAGAACATAATGATAGAATAAATCATAATGATAGAATAAATCAAATAAAGTAAAAATTACAAAACATTGCAGCTGTATCTACTTTCATTTCCCACACTTGTTAATGATTTCTCATATCAAGAATCAAATGCTGGTCGATTTCCTTAAAGAAAAATAAAATAACGGCGATTACAAAACAACTGAACCTCTTTGAACCTCTGACTTTAATCCTTGATGAATGAAACATGAAGTCCGTCTTGCGCCGGTGGAGGAATGCTACACAAAAACACTTCGCTTTTCCAAAACTCCTCATTGTCCCTTTAAAGTCACCAGTGAAACTAACCTGTGTGGCCTTGAGCTGCTGGAGGAAAAAGACTTTTACATGTGTCGTCATTAATTCTCAAACTCAGACTCGGTCTGTTCCATCATCATTCAAGTTGTTTTAACTAGGGGTGTGCATTGGCACTGTCCTCCCGATCACTACGATTCAGAGGGTGATTCGATATCGATTGAGTTTGATTGCAATGCATCAAAATTCTACTGCAAAACACAAATTTTTCATCAGTCATGAGATATTGAACAACAGATTTTATCGGCTGCTATGTTAATATTATCACTCTATTGTATCTTTGACATCAATGTCATTAAATAAAATAACATTAAATGGTACAGACTGAAAGTCTATGGGGCTTTTATTTTGAAGGGCCAGATACAGGAAGTAGTAACACTTTTTTTTTGTTTTTTTTTACACGGCACGGCAAGTCGCGCTCTCTCTCTCTCTTTTTTTTGTTTTTTTTGTTAAAGCGCTGTAGCGGGTGCTGCTGCTGCCGTGTCCCAGTCGCGTCCACGGAGCACATCCATGATCGCGCCGCTGCATCACAGACCCCCCAGCCTGAGCTCAGTCACTCACCCTCCTCCTCTAGCCTGGGCTACTGTGTTTATAAGTGATAAACGGGCGTACTGCCTGTAGTAACGGTAAAACCAGACCGGCTTGTTGAATCTCGGACCCAACACGGCCGGACTCATGAGCGTTTGCTGGTGCTGCCGCTGACATAGCAGCTACAGGCTGCGCATGTCGTTGCGCCGGAAATGCCCTCGGACTGGGAGGTAATTGAAACTTCATAACTCTATTTGAGGCCAGAAAATAAACAAGGACATAATCGATTATGACACGTAGCCGCATCGATGCTGAATCGCGCAAGTCCCGCATTGCAATGCATCGCCGAATCGATTATTGTTGACACCCCTAGTTTTAACTGTGGTATCACTATGTGCTATCATTGAGTTTGATTTGAGGGTGTACCACTCAAACCAAATGTTGGCCACAAGAAAGCCATAAGAGAGGAGTCATGCACAAATCTGGGATAAGGCTGTTTTGTTTTGTTTTTTCAGAACGGAGCATCATGATCCCACTGTGACCTCTCCAACGTACCTATGAAATATCTCTGACCTGAGTCTTTGTCCCTCTTGTTCAACAAGTCCTGACAAACTTTCCTCTCACGATCAAATCAAAATGGATCCGTAAGCAGTGGCTGCAAAAGAAGAGAGCAAGAGTACACACACTGTTGTTTTTGTATTATTCCACATGGGATGACAGCTTGTCAGTTGGTGCACGCTGCGGCGGATTCGGCAAGCTGACATCACTGATGCCACACTGGCGTTGTTAAAATGTCTCCCGCCGATCACTGTCACGCCGTCAGCGGCGTCTCTCCACTCTGTCAGCACATTTAGGGGGGGGTTGAAAAACAGAAGTTGGGGAGTGATATGACCCAGAGTAAATGATGTATATTCACCTGCAGTGTGGAAGAAATTGTTGGTGGCTTGTCACGTCTTTCCTTAGCAGGCTGTAATCTGCTGGCTGCATGCTGCATGTGATGAGTCCAAGTTGAGTTGAGCTGAGAGAGCTCTGACTGTCACCAGGCTGCCATAGTCTTCCCCCTTTTCCCCTGCTCTTCTTCTTCTTCATGTTTCCTTTCTGTTTTCTTCCTCAGTTTCTCCATTCCCTCTTTCTGTTTTGCTCTGTATTCACTACTTACTTTGATCTCCCTTCTCTCGCATTCCCTTCCTCTAATCCACTGGCTGCATACACTATTTGACAGCCTAAACTTACTGTTGAGGTGGAGAATTGCCCCCTTTAATGAAAGCTGCTGATTTCCTTGTACCATTCAGAGGAGAAAGGGCAAAGCGTCTCAGCAGGGAGCGCTGGCTATTTATTAGAGAGAGCTGCTGGCTACACCTCCAGTCTGACTGAAATACTAAAAGGGAAGAATATTATATACTCTGCAGCAGGGAAAATGAGAGTGAGCAAATGATGGACTGAGAGAGAAAGATAATAGGGGGCAGAAAGAGATGAAATGGGTGAATATTAAACTTCCTGGTCCTGCAGGGTTTTGCGGAGCAGGACTCTGTCTTGGGGATATTATATACACCCCTAGGAGTTTGCAGTTTTGTTGTGATTGTGCCTCACAGTGTACAGCTTGTGTTATATTAGAGTTTCTCCAAGAGAAACTCCATGTTTTTCCTTTTTTCCAACCATGGATCCACATTAGAGTGGGATTTGAGCCGAACTACTGGCTCTGGAGAGGGTGATAGGAACTTCTCAACCTTTTGACTTTGGCAGCCAGTCCTCAGCGGATGACTACAGTACTAACAACTGAGGACATATCTTGGTCAAACTGGTCAGACCTTCATACAAAGAGCTAAATGCAAACCACCAGCTAGAGGCCACTTAACATGCAGACAGTTTAGTCTTTAACACAAAATGTGTAATTGCTCACTGTAGTAAAGTAACACGCTAAATACATTAGGGTTACATGCTGTCATTCCGACATCTCACCATTCCAACATCCCACCACTCCGACATTCCACCGTTTAGACATACCATCTGTTTGACATACCACTACCATTCCGACAAGGCTTTCTTTAAGGAAATGTGCGTTAGGCTACTCGACAGGCGACTCCCTTGACAGAGCGCAGACAGGGACTAGTCTGCCTGTCTGGTCTCTACTTGGTCTTTTTACTAAACTTAACCAACTCCTTTCATCAAGCCCAACCAGTGCAAAACCAACAAATGCACTATTAAAGGAATTGTCGGAAAGGCAGGGTGTTTGAAAAAATAAAAGATACTGTCATTCCGACCATCTGAGGTAAAAAATGTAGGAATGATGGGACATTTGATAGAAAATTAACTTTTGCCATTTAGACAATTAAAGTCCTATGTCTGACTGGTGGGATGTTGGAATGGCGGTTGCCTCCCATACATTTGGAATTAATGTTTTACTATTGTAAACTTACTATTATTTTAGAGCATTCTATAAAAGTAGGCTAAATGTCGCATACTATACATTGTTCATTAGCGTGATAAAAAAAATGTAAATGTTATACTAAATATTTTACATTAGTATGCTAACATACGTAACCTAAATATTGTAGCCCATAGAATGCTAACAAGGTAAATGTAGCACTAAATGTTTCATGCTAACAAGCTAAACATTACAAAAGACTACTAAATTACACATTAGCGTGCTAACAAATTAATTGTTATAACGTCTCATTGGCCTATTAACATGCTAACAAACTAATCCTATGAAGAAATATTGTAGGCTATAGTTGCTTAGTGACATGCAACATGTCAACACTCTGTTAACATGTTTAATTCAGTAAGAATATGATTCCTCATATCACTGGCTTCCCAACAGAGGAGTTCTTAATTAACCAGACAAAACACACTTGAATCTCAGTCATTCACTCTCAATTTCAATTAGAAACTCCCTTGAAAAAAACTTAAATTAGAACAGCAAAAAAAGATGGATCAGTATTTGAGGTCTCATCACTCACCTAAAATCAAGAAACACAGACGTAGAGAATGACAAGACAGATGCTGAGATTCTCAGAGTCCCAACAGTATCAGTTACTTTGTCTTTCTTTCACTTTATAACGTAAAGAATATTGTGGTCATTAAAATGTAGTATATTTCAGTTTGTAAAATTGGTGTTAAAAAAAGACACATATTGACAATGAATGCATCTTGTACCAGTGACAGTGGATTTGCTTTTTGCATTATGCAGAGAAGTGCACAGAGATAAATGCAGGGTTTCGCTGTTTGTTTATTGTTGCTCATGTGTCGCCCACAACCGTCACCAATCATTGAAATTATTCCTGGAAGGAGTTCTGTCTGCGCTTCGTGTGTCTCAATATTTCATCACCTCCGAGATACTTCCGGCCACATCTGATGATATCTGCCCCCGCCCGGCCGACATCTACCTCTTCCGTGCACTTACACAAACACTGATACACCCATGTGCACGTAGTCGTGAGCACACGTAGACGCGCAGCTGCTCTCACAGACACATTAATCTTTAATGGCATCATTCATTTTCTCAGGCGACCCCCCTCTAACCCCCCCTCCTGTTCAGACCGCTCCATGAACATGCCAGGGATGTGACGTATGGCCTCCGCTCTGCTGGGTATTCATGCAGAGAGCGTGATCAGGGAACGGGATAAATCAACTTTTATTCACAGAGGCGCACATGAATGGAGCGGTCCCACTCTGCTGACGGAAAACATGACACCGCAGAATACAAATATAGAGACGGTCAGTCAAAAAAATATAAACATCTGCAGTGTCACAGACAGTGTCCATAATCCATGACATTTGACATGAATAAATGCCTTGTCTTGTCAAACTCCTAATCAGTGTCTGACACAGAGCCTGATTGGTGCTGGATTCTTGGTGATGATATTTAGATGATGTTAACACACAGACATTGTTGATAATTGATAATTGACTGTTGTGTTGGTGTCTTACCTAAGGATTTTTATATTGTTTCTTGGAAAATTGAAAATTATTCAAATTTGACCACGTCTTGATTTGTCGACTGTGGTTGTTTCACAATGAAAGCCAAACTGTGTTTGTGCTCAGGGCCAGACTGGGGCTCATTTTCAGCCCTGGAGTTTCATGCCTCAGACTGGCCCACTTCAGACACCACAGAATGGGCTCATGCAGACCCAGCTGCAGAAACAAACTGACAAACACACACACACACACATTACCTACCACTGAGAATAACAAATGAATGAACTGCAATTTAATGCAACAAATGTGAAACCTTGTTAATAGCTTGCTGATCCTCCCAAGACGCACAAATGACTGACTGTAAATGGAACTGTGTTTCGTGTGATCCCAACTTTGAAAGTTGTGAATATGAGGCCTGGATGACAGCAATACAAAAACAGTTTGATAGACGTGTTCTAAATGCTCACTGAAACAGCCTATCATATACCTGGACCATAAACCTGGACGCTACGAGTGACAGGCAAACAGCCAATCATAACAGCTGTGTATTTCGGTACCATCATGTGTGATTATTGACAACAGAACAGTGAGCACTGAAGGAGAGATTATTAATGAAAAAATAAAAATCCACCTCTGGTCGGGTTATCAGTTTGTGCCGAACATTATATACAATAGCTACAATATACCTACCTTTTTAGTACTGGTATAACTAGCAAGCTTATAACACATTACCTTAAACCACAGAGACTACAGTCTTTATGGAGAGGCCTTGAACTCACCACGGAGCGAAATGATGTTCTGACGGTCAACAAGAGTTGTTAAAGTTTGTTTACCGCTCATAAGCAACACGTTCACAGTCATTGTGATGTAGCTGTATGATGTTATGATATTGAAGGAGACAGAGCTAGTGGGTCCGACCGGATGAATGTGCAAAAGTTGAAGCATTTCTGAATTTGGAAAAGGGGTGAAATTGGGGCATGAAGAATCGTGGGAATAATAATAATAAACAGTGTGATTTCAATAGGGCTTTCGCTGGGCGACTTGCAGTCACCGCTCAGGCCCTGATAATTTTAAAAAGTACTGTAGTCAAATGCCAAAAACGTCATTTAAAAAGGTACTCGCATGTTAAAAGAAGAAAAAACTGTTTTCTTGACAGCACTACATCAGCTGTGTTTTAACTTTCTATATGGGCGATAAAAATGGTGGTATGAATAAAATAGAACGACACCGGTTTTATCCTTTAAACTAGTGAGTTAAGGCAGAGTGACAGCCAGAAGCAAAGTAAAGAGCTTTTTGTTCTTTTTATTCCGAATGAGAGCTGGGATTTATAATGTGAGGCTTCTGTTTTATCTTCACTCACTTTCCTGCAGGAAAGAGGCAGTGACATGCACCAAGGCTTCCACTTCACTTTACATCCTGCTCTCTGTGCTCTGGCTCCAACCGACTGAACCATGGGTATTTAAATGTTGCCAGAGGAGTTTTTTTCCTACTGTAACTCATCAGTCCAGTTTCACTTTTCATAAAATCAGAGAAACTAATATTTAAGATTAAAATCCTATTTCCTAAAATAAATGACACAGTAGAAGTTTGGTGATAGATGCTTTATGTTGCTGTGTATTTTAAATGATTTAACACAAAGTTCACAACTGTCAGCTCTGAATTTCTCTTAATACAAGCAAAAATTCAATAAGAGTTCAATCCATTTGGGTAAAAAATAAATAGGCTGAACAGAAGTGTGTCCACCTGTAGCAGTCATTAAAGGGAGAGTTATCTATCCCACATGGATGAGACGGAGCTCTGCTTTGCATAAAGATATTTTATTTCTCTGACTTTTCGACAGGTTGAGCCGTATTATGAAGAGCTCCCCTGAGGAACAAGGGCGTCATAAATATCTCCAGACATCAGGGAAACTCAGCCATTAAACTCCTGTTTAATTGAAAAATACTCAAACATGTCAAACGTGTCCTGATGCGACTGCTTCTGTCCAGGTGGCCTCAGCACAAACGACTTAAATGAGAAAAAGTTGTTTATTTCAGTTGTTGCTCGCCCCGACTTTATGACAAGTTTCACATTAGTGCAACATTTTTCTTCACTTTTATTACACTTCTAATTATTCATAATCTTGACTAATATTCCAATAATATCTTTATAGCGATTTTTGTGGTGCTTTCAATGCAAGCCTGATCTGATAATCACTCTGAAGTACCGCATCAACTCAATTCGGCATGCCAATCAAGGTAATATTTAAATTTTGAGAACTGTGAGTCCACATACAATGAACCTCTGAAGTGGTGTCCTCCCTGTTTTCACGGCAGATTTTCTGTCTCCACTTCTCTTGCACAGAACATGACGTTCTTAATCCTGTCGACATAGCTCTGATTTTCTCGGTGGTTTTTCTGAAACAGCTGCTGATGAGTCAAACCAGAGGCATACTTAAGTCCCCTCTGCGCAGTTTAGTCATCAAGGAGTTGATTTTGGGGCATTTAGTTGTTCTGAACAACATGGCGGGCTCAAGAATTAAACTGAGCTGTCTCCAAGACGCACAGTAAACTGCAACTCCTAACTTGCAAAACTAACCTCAACCCAAACTCCCCAACTCCCTGAGTCCTTAAGTCTAAGACTAATCCCAAACACAACTCCTAAACTTATCCTCAACTCTAACTCCCAAGACCTAACCTCAAGTCCTTAAATTTAAGATTAACAACCCTAATGTTTGACGTGCTGAGCGAGTGAGGTTGGTAGCTTGACCTGTGTACTGTGCACATACTGTAGCTCATCTCTCTGTCTAAATGACAGCAAAAACTGCTGCTGACTAACTTCACCATCAGACTTCAGTGGCGGTGGAGGAAAAAGTGTTCAAATTCCCAACAGCGCCACAAAATGCTCTGAAACGCACTCAACCATGACCATTGATCTGCACCTGATGCTTTGTTGATTCGATGCACCTCAACGCTTTAGTTTGCTCTGAGCTGGGCTCCTGCATCGGCATCACAGTCAATCATTGCCCTGGGTTGTGGCCCAGCTGAGTGTTGCCTTAAGGGCTGTAAGTTTAAGTCACAACTCTGGTGCTAAAGTATTCAGCACATTTCTTTAAACTGTGGTGAATTATACGGAGGAGCCTCTGCTGTCCCTCTCTCTTCAGCCTGGTGTTTGGCTGCACTTTGTATAAGAACAGTTCAATATTTGTATCCTCAAGTCTGGGGGGTAGGGGAGGGGATACAACGCGCTACTGTGTTTTGAATTTGACTGCAGCAACAGTTTTGGACACATTCTTACATACCACTCCTTTAATGTTTTGTTCAAAAACCTTTACATTAATGAGAACCCACATCAGCAGACTCTTTGTAGGCATATTTTCAGTGCAGCAGCTCATGTTGTTGTGGGCTCTCTCTGCCTTTAGTCTGGTCTTCAGCAGGTGGACTGAGATCCGGTGACTGACTCGGACAGTTGAGGATATTCCACCTTTCCCCACTGAAAAGTTCTTTGACTGTATGTTTGGTTTGTCGTCCTGCTGAGTGATGAAATTGAGGAGTGAAATCATTGATGGATGCCAGTGTACCAGTCTCTGTTGGAGCAGTACACACCCGGGCCGAAACAGAACCAGGTCTGACGGATGAGATGGTGGCTTTAGGTCATGAGCCGTTCCTTTTGTTTTCTCCACACGTTCCATCATTTTGATGGTGGTTGATTTATGTCTCATAGGGCCAAAGAACTTTGTTCCACAACTTTAAAGGTTTCTTGCTGTGTATTGTAGCCCAGGCGTTCTGTTTTTGACATTTGTCTCTCTGAGGCACTGGTTATGATGTCATCTCTGGATCATTGACAGAGAAACATGTCCACCTGCAGTGTGTGCTTTTATTAACTCTTTCGCGACCTCACTAATTGCTCATCACATCTCCCTCTCATCACATCTCTGATCTGAGGTCTGATTAATGGGTTTACTGGGATAAGGAGAAGAAGAGAGCTCGGTTCTCCAAAAACTGAGCTCCTGCTCTAATTTTAGAGAAAAATGCACTTTTGTGTCAAGTGGCAATCTGCTCATTTCCGTTATACAAATACGAGATTCCACCTTCTTCTTTTGTATTTTTCTTTTCATCGTTGCTCGCAAAACTAATCACTGAGCTGTCAAATCTAAATCTCATCTGATTTGAGGTAACCTGACCCTTTCATCCAATCCCGTACCATCACGAGTGATGTTGACCACCGGTTGCTGGGGGGAGTTGCTGTTGTTGTAGGCAACTCAATCTCATCGCTGATCTGAAATCTGATATTGTGGAATTCCCTATTCTGCAACAAATCTTTGTCCCAGAGCAGAGCAGCATTCAAGGAGACCGATTACTCAGACAAAACCAAGATCACAGTTTATAAAAAACCCTTATGTTTTGATTGTAGTTTAAAACAGTTTACATATCAGAGGACCATATTCACACACAGGATACCTGAGAGTGTCTATTGTCATGTAAACAAAAAAAAGAATGGTTTTGACGAGTTAACTCGTCAACGGTCCTGAACATCCTCATCAAAGGTCACGAAAGAGTTAAGCTTGCAAATGATTTTCTGCTTATCCAGTCCTCGAACAGCTTGTTTGCAATTTCAGAAAACATCTAATGGTTGATTTTGGTGAAACAACAACCTTGACATCTCTCATGGATTTTTACTGTGTTTATAAACTCATTCATGCCCACCCCTATATTAACAGACAACTCAAGCTCAAGCAAAATGGAAATCTCATCAACTCTGAGCCCCGTCTGAGCACTTTTGTGCCTGAATGTACATTGAAACGATTCACAGTTGTCAGGGTCCAATTACTTTTGAACTGTATAGCAGCCCTTTTAACAAAATGTGCTGCACCACCCACACACTTCTTTATATAGTGGGCTGAGACTCTGCAGTTTAGAGGTTCCACATTTACACTTTTCCCATGTTTATTTAGGATTGTTGATTCATGAGAGCGTACAACAATCACATAATGACCACCTGCCTAATATTGTGTTGGTCCCCCTTTTGCTGCCAAATTTAATAACCTGTGATGCACTATGTATTGTGACGCTTTTCTATCGGAATCAGCATGAGCTTTTTCAGTAGCTGGTCTGTTGGATTGGACCACATGGGTCTGTCTTCACTCCCCACGCGTATCAATAACCCTGTCGGCGGTTCACCACTGTTTCTTCTTTGGACCACATCCTTACGCTTGACCACTTTTCCTGCTTCTAATGCATCAACTTTGAGGGCAAAATGTTCACTTGCTGCCCAATACATCCCACCCACTAACAGGTGCCAGCAGGACATGCTCTCAATGTTATTCACCTCACCTGTCATAATGTTATGCCTGAACAGTGTATATTTGTGGCCCAAACATCCAAAAGTCTCACTATAGTTTTTTTTATCTCTTCTCTCAGGCGTCGCTCTGTAGCTCTGGTAACGACAGGTCACAGTCAGCCAATTAGAAGAACAGAGGCTCTGAGTTTCCGTTGACGCCATTCTTCATGTCTGACGTTGTGTTCTGTGATTTCAGGGGCCGAAGGAGCCGTGTTCAGCAAATCAGTGGAGACGCCACATGTCAGAGCCGAGCCGTTCAAGGAGCTACGGTGAGTCAACACTTCTTCTCCACAGAACCCAATTAAGACACATGCAGTAAACACACAGGTATGTGACAGTTCACAGAGGTGTGTAGACATGTATGTGATGTTCTTTACACCTACTGCATATCAATAATTAAGGCAGTAATAGAGTCAGCCAGTCAATGCCAGTCAAAATCAGTTCAAAAATAATATTTTTTTATGAACTGTTTGAAATTTCACCACCAAAATCTGTCTATTTTGCATTTATTTATTTAACCACACTTATGTCATCTTTGGCTCAGTTGAAAAGATCATCACACCTTTCAATTCCATGAAAAGAAAAAAAAAAGATGTACGATTTGAATGTGATTCCTATGACGTGGTGGAAGGAGCACATTTTCCTGGGTAATTGACTGAAGGAGCCAAAATCAGCACAGTGTAGGATAATCTTAGGGATCAATGGCTACATCTTTTGGCAATAGAAGCATTACCCCCAACCCCCACCCCCCAATCTTCCTTCTCCTTTTTATCAGTCATTCTCCGTCTCCATATCAACAACCAGACGCTCATCAAACATCGGAACGGCATATCTTGTATCAGGGGGAAATGAACAGGAGAGGCGTGAGATGAGAGAAGTAAAGGGAAGCAGAGAGAAACCAGAGCAAGGTTTGGCTGAAAAGACATCAAAGGAAATTAAGGAAAGAGATGATGTGATGACAGAGAGGAGGAGGTGAGGAGGAAGTGATGTGCTCAGCCAGATTTGGGTGAAACAATGACAGTCTGGAGCTTCGTGAGGATAGAGAGTTGAGAGCGGAGTTCATTTCTATGGACTTTTGGAAGTAAAGGCAAATGAGCTGCTGCTAATGCTTCAGCAGAGCTTAAACAAGTTTATTCTCAGTTCAACAATTTATTAGAGATCCTGAAAACTGAAGCCAACACCTCAGCGCTACGAGGAGAAGAATTTACAAAATATCCTTGGTCTGACATTGATAAGTACAAATAATTTGAATTATGTGGTTATATTGTTTACACCTCACCTTATCGAACATCACAGTTGAATGTTGCTATAACTGTATTTACCAGCAGACATCAGTGGTTCTTGCCCTATCCTATTATGGGTCTGGCTCTGGGTCTGTACAGCTGAGGATGTGCCTCTTTGGTGTAAACGTCCTGTTTATCATCTTTCTCTCGTCTGTGATGTCAGATGGGATGACAGTCAATCGGAGAGAGAAAGTGAGATATGGTGACAGATAGAATGTATGTGTGTGAAGAAAAGAGGACAGGGAGAGATCTGATCGGACCTTTCTCTCACTCTCCAGTTGTTCCTAACAAATTTGGTAATCTTGTGCATTACCCAGCACAGATCCAAAGCAGGGGTCTGATGCAGAGTCTGAACAGAGTCTAGAACCACCTGTGGGGTGTGCAGTGACTTTAAAAAAACACCACCACCCCCACCCCCCCACCCCCCTTCACCCACCACACAGTCTCCTTGAAAACATGTGTCGTTTATTAATGGGAATAAACGCTTGATAAGTTTCTCAACCAGATGGTGGAAGCACTGAGCTGAAACTCCGCAATGTTGCTTTAAGACCTGGAAGAAAGACTCAGCAGTTGACAATGTGACAGGTGGCGAAAAGTGCTGCCAACTAAAAGTAGAAACCAGACCAAAGTGTTCATTAGAAAACCTCCACACACCTGCAGTCACTCTGAAGTGATGGGTCCTGTCTTTCTACACAACGACAGTTTTTGCTATAAACTACGGGAAAACCACAGGGATAGGGAAGAAAGATGAAAGAAGTGAAAAAAAAACATGGATAGTATTGAAAAATTCACCTAAGTCCAGAGTGAAGATTAATTAGGAAAGATACTGTAGGGAGGATCAGCAAGAAAGAAAAGCCTTGTAAAGCAAAACTAAAGAAAATTCGTATTTATTTGAGGAAAACTAGATGGATAAAGAAAAAAGAGATAAAGATGGTATGAGATGATAAAGAGGAGGAAAAAACTAGCTTTTCTTCACAAAAGAAACACTGCAGAGGCGAGAGCGACAGGAATTAGGGGATGGACGAAGAACGGCTCTGATGAAAAATATCTAATAACAGTGTTTCAGTGGCATGTGCGCTGAGATGAACTGTGAATCATCAGTCACTGCTGCTCGCCTTTCAAGATCATCATTTCTAGCAATAAAAACAAAGTGACAAAAGTCCCATCAGTGAGACGCAGCCCCCTCCTCCCATCATGTGATTGTCTGTATAATTTGACAGTCACAGTCCACAGTGATGTGTTTTCTTCTTCTCTCCTTCCTCTGTGTTTATGCGTCTTTGGTGACAACCGGCCAATTGAGAATGAAATATGGCTCAAACTATCCAATTATGTCAGAGAAAAGGGGAGAACGAGCTCGTTGGAGCATGGCTAAAATCTAATCTTACTCTAATCTCTCCCAACCCCTTGGCAGGTAGCAATTGAGGATTCAAATCCTATTCTGGGATATCATATTAAACCCCTACCCCACTCCCTCCACACACACATTCATATACAAACACACGCATCCCACCCTCAGCTGTCAGGTCTTTATCGAAACCGTAACCGTCAAATCCATCTGCGGCGCAGTAATGCCTTGTCAACAGGATGTGTCCTTGCATCAGACAAACGCCTTTGTGAGGCGGAAATGGCAGCATAGGTGAGTTTGATAGCACACCTTGATTTATGTCCTGACCAATTCACAGCACAGATAAAGGGAATATATATGAAACAAGAGGGAAAGAGAAGGTAAGGGGGGGAAGCAATGGAAACAGCAGCAAGAACAATTGTGAGTTTTTTTTGTTGTTTTTTTTTTAAGAAAAATGACATGTGAAGCATCTTGACCTTCTGCCAGAGCCTCAAGTTTTCACAGCATGAGAAGTTTGATGGAGTTACATTTGCCTCAAAGGAACTCAGTCCCAGGTTTGTCCTTTCTCACCTGCTTGGGCATTTGTTTTTTGTGCTCTGCGATATAAAAACAGTGCCAGCAGCAGGAGATTATATTCAACATTCTCTGACACAAATACAAAATGTCAACAACACATCATCACAGTCCTAGGAATAATCAGACGGAGACTCTTCCAGAAACTCCTCTGGTCTAGTTCCACCTCTTTCATCTCAAGGACAGATTTGTTGTTGCTGTTGACATTACTGTTCCTAGTCTTTCATATTTTTAAACTATTTTACAATGACACTAAGGTCAGTGTGAATGTTCCCTGTTAAATGAGCTTGTTTTTTGTTTTTTTGCTATAATGTTAATGGCATTAACAACTGTTTATCATCAAGAGGACATGTCTCCAGAGGTGGAGGTTAGCATACCTACTAACCAGCTAGCTAATTGCTCTCAGGCTACACTTACATGCAGTCAGTAAGGGCATATCCCGATAGGCGTATACATGACCAAATATTCGGGTTAGAAAAGGAGTAAACCAGAGGTCATTTTCAGGTTTTTAAAAAACGGAATATGAGCATATTCCGGTTTTTCAAAAGGGTTAAATGGTGTTTACATGGCCGTGTACAACTGGGTTATTGCTAATGTGGCAAGGTGAAAAGGGCCCGAACCCCAGACTCCCGGGTAATAGTCATGCACGCTAACCATTTGGCCAAAAGGACATCCCTATGGCCAAGTAGCCAGGGCGCATGATCAATTGGAGGCATGGTGACAGGACCCTCAACTATCACACTAATATTCCGGTTATGAAAGGGTTATACATGTAAACGTAGGTGACTGTCTTTTTCGCATTTTGTCTTGTCTTGAAGCTCTTTAGTCCTCAACACCTCTTAATACAAACCGCCAAACCACACCATGTATCCAGGAAAACATGCCACAACTAGGCCTATTGGATGAATTGTCATGAAGCTTGATAAAGACATGGGTATGAATGTCTCCTGAGTCTGACTCATGTTCTCCTTGTTGATTTTCTGACTTTTCTTCATTTATCACTCAAAGCTAAACAAGTGAACATGGCTAACTACATGTTAAAATTGAGTTTTATTTGGCTTCATTTTTTTTTTATATCAATGCTTCATCATCACAGAAACTTAGATCTTGAATAATCCACCAACTTGATCCTTGATCAACCTCGTTGTACCATTGAGAGACAAACTTTCTTCAAATGCTGAAGGAGGCAACCTGTGATTTGATACACACCTATTGTTAGCATGATAGCATACTAATTTTGCCACTGTGCCAGTGCAGCCTTACAGAGCTAACACGTCTGTGGACATCAAGTCGTTTTTCAGCATCACGTCAAAGCCAAGTGCCAAAGGTTGTTATGACAACACTTTCTTTATCTTGTGTAGGCTATTTATTATCAAAAAAACAATAAAGCTGCATCTTTCTCCTTCCCTATCAGCAGCAGCACCGCTGCAGAAGAGATTCTCCATCATTAGAGAAGTGTCCATGACTCTTCAGACCTTCTCCTTTCCTCTCAAACCCACCCCCCCCCCCGATCTCACTCTCACTCTCATCTCCTACCTCCTCCTTATGTGCTCTCTTGTCATCTTCTCCCTCCAGCTTCATCTTACCCTCACTTCACCTCCGCCTACCTCCTCCTTCTTCCAGGTTCATTTCTTGATGCTCCTTGTTGTCCAACTTCAGCTCTCCTTCTCATACCATCTTCTGATCCTCTTTTCTCTCTAGTTCCTTTTTACTCTCCTCACAAATATCTGTGATGCTATCTCAACTAAATTTACAAACATAAAAATTGTAATAGCACAAACAGGGATTCAGGCACAGAAAACCAGCACAAGCCTATTTAAAAACAGAGTACATAACATCAGTACAGAAAGAGATCACAACTGATTTTTTTTTGGGTCTGTTTCCACCCTGTAACAGAAGCACAAGAAATAAGAAGTGAACAAAAGCCAAGTAGCAAATTAAGATGCCATCTCTGTGACCTTTCTACCTCTTTCCTTTCTGTCCACTCCAATGTTACAGCCACTCTTCTGTTTTTGCTCCACTCTGCCCTCGTCATCCTCCACATCTTCATCTCACTACGATCTGTAATTGAGAGGATGGCCTGTTCCCCAGCAGAAATGTCCAGGGTGTCCGCTACTGAGACGTTCACAAAACCCTGGGAAGCAATCAGCTTCACTCGTATAGGCCGCGATTGCCATTTAACCTGTGATTTGCTGCGTGGCACGACAGGAACCCATTTCAACTCTCCATAGCTTATATATTTATAACGGCAAACTGTCCTGAACACTATGTTCACACCATGCGAAAAACTGTAGCAAATGATTTAAAGGAGCCGTCCTCCGCAAGGACAAAGGAGTCGCCTGCAGAAAAAAGAAGTATGGACGTTGCCCACGCGCCTCAGACCCTGCAAGTTTACAATTTCTGTTCATGTCAAAAACCTCCAATCATTTCCGTTATTATCTGACAGCAGGCGATATGAGGAGACAGCGTGAAAAGTTATTAACCTTTGATCCTGGTTGTAGATATGAAGCGCTGCCAAGAAAAAGAAAGGATAAGAGGATGTACAACAGTGGAATAGAAAACCTGAAAGAGAACGAGATGGAACTTTATTGATCAATGGGGAAATTATGTTGTGCAGGCCATGAAGTATATAGGTGAGAGCAGACGAAATAAAAATAGATGATGGAATATAATATCAATACAGTGGACTCAAATTTGACTTACTTAAATACAATACAGCAACAGCAAGTTTACTTTATCGCCTGTAGGTTACAGTTTCTTTGTTAAATCAACACTCAGTATGAAAAACTGTTTTTTATTTGAGTGAGTGAAATAAAAGTAAAATAAATGGAGACAAAGTTGGAAAGGAAACAAAAATGAGGAAACATCCTAGGAAATGAAAGTAATAAAATCATGGAAGAGAATTTTTTTCATTACCTAACTCTGAGGAGAAAGGGGGAGATTGAAAGAGGTACAGTAGAAGGCTTTCAGAAGGAGTGATTCTGGTGTGATTGTTTTACTTCACATCCACACACCTGGAGAAGATTATTTGCGTTGTCCCTTAGTTGATTTTTTGTCAGGGTGAAGAATTCAGATCGTTGACCTCGAGCCACCTAATGTGATCACTGGACAAATATCAGTTGCAGTTGCATCATGTGCTTTTCTACACAAACCTTTGACCTACAATCAAATTTAGTCTTCTTGTTCTACAGGCTCTTCTAAAGTTGCAAGGCATTAGGGATTGTGGGCACTTGAAGGTCACTCTCAGCAGCACCTGCTGAAATACCTTTTGCTGTGTTGAAGCAGCTTCACTCTCTGTTTTGGTGTATTTGCAGTAGAGAAACACCAACTGTGGCCCTCAAGAAACCATTCGTGTAGCCAACAAACTTCACAGGTTTGTATCCCTCTTTAAGGTGCTATGCATATCTGACAGATGAAACTTTCAATTTGATTGTAAGGCCAACCTCACTGATCATCTTTTCAAATGCAAATTCATTAAAAACACATGTTTATGTATGTGATCATGGTCCCATTAGTTCAACTGAGAATAGGACTTGATTGTTGACAACAGCAGACGTTTCACCTCTCATCCAAGAGACATTAGAAAACAAAGTATTCATGTATACGACCAAACCTCATGGATTAGAGGTGAAACATCTTCCAGTATCCAGTTGCCCTTGATTCAACCTCTCTTGGATAACGGTGATCTGTTTGATGAAAGTCACCAAAAAAGAGAATCCACCCCTGTTTGTGAGGTATTTGGTTCCATATGTTTGGTTACAAGGGGACGACTCTGGTGAGTTCACTGTACTGTATATCGTTTCATGATGGGAAATAAGCTCTCTTAAATCAAAAGACTGCCATTAAATTCATAGGGGTCAGGTGTTTAAAGACATCCACCACTGTACTTCACCATCCACTTCTAATGAGAGGTTAGAGAAGTAAGAGTGCTGTTGAGGCTTTTGTTCTTAGGCCCTCAGTTTCGGAGCCAGATTTAAGACTTTAAGTATTCGCTGCACAACATCCACAAGATCAATTTTTACTCCCTTGTTTTGCAAAGTGCAAGATTAAAGTCTCATCTGTGTTCACTTAATGTCCAGATACAACAGTTTAAATTGTGCTGGCTCTAAGTTCTTTTTATTTGCCCCCTGGGAGCATCAGTTAGCAGGGATACTAATAGATAGTGTCAGTTGTTGATGGAGGCTAAAACACAAGATACAAAACGTGGTGATTGGTGGTATTTGAAGGGAATGATGCTTGAAAACCTGGGCATCAAGAATTAATCCAATTTAATTGGGCACTTGTTTTAAATTGTCTTATCATAAAGACTCTGAAAGACCCAGCGCTGAAAATCAAGCACACAGTGACGAGGCTTTAGATGATATGTATTTGATTAATCTCCCTATTACAAACACAGTAATTAATTTGTGTTCACACTTAACCCTTGTGGACTAAGAGCAAAGGGTTAATGCGCAAGAGATGAGAGTTTTAATTTGGAAACTTGCTCTCTCTTGTAATCAGTGGACTTTTTTTTCTTTGTGATGCTTTCAGGTGTCATCTCCTCCCTCCTGCAATCCTGTCGGCTCAAGCAGCTCATCAACAAAATACACCATAATCTACACTGTTGTTCATACTGACACCTTTTTAGTCCCACTCTCACCGGCGCCCTTAAACGAAAAGCTCCACAGAAGTGTCATTTTTCCTGTATAGTCCACATCAAACTTTACTGTATAGGGGGTTTCAAACACAAATTACCTCTGCCAGTGATCCGGCTGTTTTCTCCCAGAGGTACTACTAAAACACACTTTTAAAATAACTATAAACACTGTGAGTGGTTTCCCTCTGCGTGATACCACTTAAGACTGTTCTCTTAGAGAATGGCAGCTTCCTTCTTGAGTGACATGAAACCTATATGTGCTCAACCTCTACATTTTTTCAAATTTAGGGAAGAGACATTTTGTGGTCAGTTGCACAAAACCTACTATGCTATTGTGTACGTGTTGCTAGTTCAATTATCTTTATATTATATGATTGTGCAGGCTTTTTACAAATTTACTCTTTAATGAATGGAGTGGGAAAGATCAAAACAGAAAAGTTCTAAATTCCCTTAAAGGTAGGCATGCATGTGTAATGTGAATGTATAAAATACCTGTTAAAATATCAAAGCATCAGTCCATAGACAAATGCACACAGCTGGTATTCAGGAACTGAGCCTTATAACCAACTTTAAGGACTTCTGTTACTTTGTGATGTCACAACAACATTGCACTTACCAAACCCTGCCCACCTGGACCCACCATCCAATGCTTTCAGAATTTAGTGTGAGAGTGTTTTACCTGAAATTTTCTTATTGCCCACTTCGAAAACATTCAGGCAATCAGAAAAGAGGCTGAGAGCCTTCTCTTTCTGATTGGCTGACACTGACCTGTTGTGACTATAGAGCTCTAGAGGGGCCTGAGATAGGAGAGGAAATTGCACTGGATTGTTAAAACCACAAAAATATCTTTTTGTGCATCAAAAAAAAGGCCCTTTAAACACTATGTTGTGGACCAGATGTAACAATACACTGTATTTTGTGTTGGCTTAAAGGGACAACGAGGAGTTTTGGAAAAGCTTTTTCAAGCCTTTTGGCCTATCAAGGATTAAAGTCAGAGGTTCAAAGTTCAGTTACCATCGTAGTTCCGACCATAACGCAGACATACACTATTTAACAAATCAATTGTTTTGAGACAAAACGATTTTTTGGAGCCATTAACAAGTGTGGGTAACATCCACATTAACATGAGACTTTTTAACTTTTTACTGTAAGCTTTTTATTTAACAAATCAATTGTTTTGTTTTTTTTGTGGTAACACAACACAGTTAACTTTTCTTTTTATCTTTGGTAAAAAATCAAGCCAGTGGACATTAATATTTAAGGAGAGAAGTTTACTGTAAAACCTTCACTAACCCAAGGCTTTAAATTCTGTTGTATCCACCACTAAATATGGAGTTTGAGATAAAGACTGTCCTTTGTAAAGATATGTTGAAATATATTAGCAGTTTAATTCAGAATTCAGAATCTGAATATCGCTGTGTTTGGAGCTGCCCAGCAAGCCAACAGAAAAACATGATTACTATCATATAAAATAATCGTTAAGTTGGTGATAATTATCATATATTATCCAATATATGATTTTCTGCGTATAATTAACAGAAAACTGCAGTATGGGTATTTTCAGTAAGCAGCATGTTTGTGGTCTTGACTTATCAGGAATGGGAGACATCTGGGTCTGTTGCTGTAGGTGAAAATAAAGACGCCTCCACTGTTTAATTTGTGCTTCAACTTTCAAGTGTGAGATAACGGATTGCTGGATAGGCCATTCAGAAGCTCACATCGACCCAGAAGACAAGAGCTGATGATATCTATGCATATAAACAGGACCTTTAATAGCTGCTGCTCATTCAAAACAAAAAGCTCAGCGTCCTCCAGCTGAATACAGCGTGATATCAATGAAAACCCTGTAGTGGAAATATTACGTATTTTATGCACAACTGCCATGGTGACAGGAAGACAGGAAGTCTACAGAGATCTCCCCCACAAGTCTAGATCCACTGAAGCATTCTGACACCTTTGCTGCTTCCTGTAAAGATCGGCTTGTGGCTCTGAGTGGTTTTGTCAAGATGCGAAGAGGAGTGGGCAGATTTTTAATCCTCACCACTGACATTTGTAAGCAGCCACAGCGCCCAGGTGGGCACTGTTAAAAGTGTCAAATCCATTCAATTTGCACTCCACTGGTAGCTCTTGAAATGTGGAGGTGTTGTCTACTTGTGGCTGTTTAAGGGTTGAGGGTTGGAGACATTTATGACACAGGGTTATGTTGGGAGTATGAACACAACAGCTGCAGGGTCCTCACAACAGTGAAGGTTGGAATGAACTCATTTTTCATCACTATGGGGCAGCAAAAACTAGTTTTAAATACTGATAGGTGATCACCTTTCTGTTAAACAGTACGTTTTAAATCTGGATGTTTGTAAAGCATCATGATCGTTCATTCTTTTGGTGATCTTCTCTGTCTACAACCACACTCCTCTTTTACCTCTGTGTTTGGTCTCCACAAGCTCCTGAGGCAAATATCTGGCTCTTTAATGGCTGAAAGCTTCATCACTCAGAAGAGAACATGAAATTAAGACATGACAAAAGCTTCTCACAAACAAAAAACTATTTATAACCACAGGTGTCATCGGTTGGTAACATTTGCAGCCATTTTTCTGAATGCACCCATTTTCCCAGGTCGCAAAAAACTCTGATAGGTCAAGGCCTATTTTAAATGAACAGTGTATGATTGAGAGGTCTGTAAGAAGGATAGTGCAGCCCTCAGACCACCATGTATTTATTCTCATCCACTAATAGAATCAGTACATTAGTCATCAGTTATTTCTGTTGAGGTGATCAGTGGTTATTATGACTGTACCAAAAATGCATTATATACGTACATACATAACTTTATCATTCACATAACTAATCAATCTGTTGATTTTCAAGAACAGAGGAACGGGTTCTCTGTATCTGAAGAGTTCATAGTGTTCCTGATGAAAGTGATAAAATTGAAAAAAGTTTTTCTGCTCTGGTTTTCAGAGTGTGAGGAAAAGAAAACTCTAAAGAACAGGAAGCTTCACATTCGTGACTTCATTTTTATCTTTTTAGATTTTAATTAAACTGTGAGACATTAATCAAATCCATATATAGATAAAAAACATCTTGTGAGTGAGGAAACTATTGGGATACAGTTGTAACTTCTTCCTCATGTTGTTCTATCTATCTTGTGTTTTCATTAATTTAATTTCTCGTCCAAACCTTCAGCAGTGGCAGTGATCACTAACAGAGCTGCTCTGCCTCTTTCTGTTCCCAGGCTGGAGTCTCCCACTCGCTCCCTGCTGATGGAGGCGCCTAAAGGCATCCAGATCCTGGCTGAGGCCGGAGACATCCAGGCCATCTGCAGGAACGAGCTGAGACTGGAGTCCAAAGATGGAGAGGTGTGTGAGACAGCAGCGCAAATGGACATATTGCTAATTTTGATTTCTGGTCCAACTTGGGCATTAATGATAGTTTCAATGTCCTCCCTAAGCCAACTGCTGAGATCTGGCAACACTAAGATGACACAAAGAGTTGAATTGATTAAACCGATGATACAGTAAGGCAAGGGGTTGCCAAATGAATGTGGGTGAGATAAATTGTTGAAATTCTCACCAAAACGTGCTTCAAATTTGAACTACTTTCACCTGAAACTACCATTGCTGTTTTTCTTGCCACGTTGAACGTGATTGTTTGCAGATCTCAGTATATTCTGAGGCAACAAATGATGGCAGCAGACTGAACTAACTCATTTAGAAGGTTGAGACTGTCTTTGGTCTAATGACTAATGACATAAACTGTAGAAAAACAATTTCTATATTCAACAGAGACTCATTTGACCTCACTGCATAATCAACCATTAAACCTCATGGAATAAGACTTTAGTCTGTAATTATCTAAAATTCATCTAAACACTCGCCCTCTCACTGTCATTTATATTCATCTACTATGTAATTTGTATTTTTATGGTATTTTAATTCAGTTGATAATACAATCTAATTTCCCTCTGAGCATTAATAAAGTTATCTATCCATCAAACATCCAGTCTGATGAAAAAAGAAACCTATGTTGTACAGTAAGAAATTGCACAGTCTGACATGTGAAAACTGGGACTGCCCTTTAATCAAGAGGAATGATGAAAAATAATTAATATAACCATTCATCATCTATATTCTCAGTAAAAGTAGATTTGACATTTAACATATTTGTTTATCTTATTTTCAAACAAGTTCAAGGGTTTTCCTTCAAAATAAGACAAAATGGACTGGACTGGACTAGACTTGACTCACCCACTCACACATTCACACACAATCATTCACCATAGGTTCATTTGAGGAAATCAGAGGAAATGTGGATAGGGAAGACTGGAGGAGTCAGGAATCGAACCTCTGACCCACCCTCTCCGTTCTGACACTCATCTTGTATAAAATATGATGAACAGACAGTTTGATGTGTCAGAATGATTGCTGTGAAAAAGTTATTAACAGAGGAGTAACACTGTGAAGGATGTAATCATCTTTTTAAATGAAGGCTAATTACCAGCACCAGTCTCAGCCCACATTGTATAAAAATCAAACCCCTCATTAAGTTGTTTATTTGAGTGGTGAAGGAGATCAGGCTGAAACATCCTGTTTCATTTCTTCATAAATAATTCCCTGTGTTTGGTGCAGTCCTGTTTCTTTAGACATGCTTTCTACAAACCTCCCACGCTGAAATTAACTTTTCTCCTCCTCGAGCCATAATGGCTGACAAGGGGGGATGGACTTGGGGGGTTTGTGTGCGTGCTCCATCTCAATTTAGAGCTGTTTCTCCTGTCCAGACTTATTTTTAGCAAACAACAACCCAAACAATAGTCAGCTCCCTCAGCCAACACAGACCAGCTATTGGCTGCTGGCAATTTCCCACAAACTGGCCGTCCACCAGATTCCTCTCTGTCATCTAATAGAGGCAGGAAGTTGATTGTTTTTCCTCTTTAATATTCTTTCTGTAACAACTTGTCCATCCATCCTTCTTCCAGTCCTTTCCTTTCTCCATCCTCCTCGTTCCCTCTGACCCCCTTCTGTCTGTAACTTTGCTTATTTACCATCTTTTTCCCCATTTGCTCATCCACCCCTCATCCTCCTGCTGCTACTCCTTCTTTTATCCCTTCCTCCCTGCTCCTAAATTCCTCCAACCAGCCCCTGATTCGTTACACACATCAGTCCTCGCATTCATCACGGTCGGCTGCGCTGATAAAAGGATTTCCCTCCTTAGGTTGCACCAGTCGTGTCATGTCAGATCTGTTAAAATCAACGAAGGAGGATTAGGGAGAAGAAAGTGTTTGAAAGTTTCCCACAAAAACAGTTTCATACATTAAGACAGGCTGCTGATATGAGGCAAGTGACGAGAGTGTGTGTGTATGAGAGAGAGAGAAGGGGAGGGGCTTGGGAAGGTGCCCTTGGATTCAGTTAAGTCAGTTTAGTAATTGAAAGTAACCACAGCAGTGGTCTGAAGCCACGCCTGTATCACATCCTCTTGCAGTTTTCACGGGTGTGTGGTCGAGAATGAGGCTGTTGAACTCGCCATGGTCAATTCATATAATTAGAATCACGGTCCCACACTCCATTAGTGTTGCAAATGTCCATTTGTCAAATCTATGTCTCTCTCTCTCACACACACACATACACACACAACACTGCCACTGCAATTACAGGAAGGTTTTGGTCATTAGACGCCCACAAACCACATAAGGCTGATACAAAAATAGACACACTTGTGACGACAATGAAACGGTGGATTCTTTAAGCCGCTCACAGTCACGTAACCCACGCACTTAGAGAGTAACTTCACCCTCTTGAACAAATTCAGTTTGATTTAAAGAGAGAACAATGCACTGAACTATTTGTACCACGGTCGGATGCACTGATAAAAGGATTTCCTTTAAGCGGTAACAGCTCAATATAAAGTAAGATGCAAGCAATCATACAGTATATAACGGGAGTGTGATTTCTTGGTCGTGTGCAAATTGAGAGTTCATTGACAAACAAGGTCACAGGTGAAGCTGATTCTTTTTTAGTATGAAGTCCAACTTGTCCCCAACCTCACCACTTGGAAGCTTCTCAACTTAGAGACCCAGAGATGTAAGTGAAGCTTCCTCCAAGTCTTCAACCTGTGGCTTTTCCTCAGAGAACGTGTTGGTCTGGTTCTTTGAAGTGTTTCTTCCACAATTCCATCATCATCATCATCATCCTCCATATCCGCTCTTGGACGAGCCCTACTTTTGCTAAACAAGACACTGGGTGGTTTGACAGACTTTCCTCATGGATGACAAAAAGTCCTCCTCAATGGCCTCCGCGAGTGTCGCCATGATTGTCCCTTCTCATCTGCCTCATGAGACCCCTTGGTGAGTCAAGCCCAAATAGTATTCATCCTCACCACCAGATTTGAAGTTGGTCCATTCAAATTCCAATGTCCCCAACCTCCCTGGGGATGGAAGTTGAACTCCCTGAGAACAAGTTTATGTTAAGCTTTAGGTTTCGGTTTCATACCCTTGGTTTGAAACATTATTTTGCATCAGCAAGTTCCTGACTTGGCCTGCACCCCATCCCAGTGCCTTCCCCTTGCAGGTGATGAGCCCATAGAGTTCTGGCACCATGCCATTTCTTCAGGCCTTCCCTGACCGTACCATCAGATGCTCCTCCCTTTGGCCCAGAAGGGTGTCCTGATTTGCTGATTGGCTTTATCTGGGCAAGGTGACACATTGATGAGGATTAGCCTCCTCTCCATGGGATCAACTGGCATTGGGAGACCCAACCGGGGGCTCAAGCCCCCCACAGCAGACCACTCGAGCACATTAAGGTCTCTGAGGAGTATATCACCACCACAGTAAAAGCTAAAACAGTGACTTCTACCTGCCAAAGCCATTTGTACTTTTGTCCTTCACGTTCACACACATGCAATCTGCTCTTTTTTACACACAAAGATCAGCCATCCCCTCTCTTACACACAGGTGCTCTTAGTGTGTCACATCATCCACCCCTCCTGGTGAAAGATTTGTTCAGCAGCAGCTGTCTGAGGAAGTCAGCTGAGACTCTGCTTTAAAAGTGTTCCAGGTCATTTGATGGCAATGCCTCCCCAAGGCGCCTGGTAATGGCTCCTTTACCTTTTTTATGGCTGGAGAGCTCCTCCTCCCCCCGGCCAGTGAAACACCGGCTCCATATGAGCCCCGAGAGGCCGGGGGGAGGGAGGGCAGGGGAGGGCTGAGAGATGGGATTCATGCAGCAGTGCTTTGTGTCTGTGCAGAGATAGAAAGTCAGTTTGTTCCAATCAGCATGAGGTTGAGAGGAGTAGATGAGTGTGTGTGGGTGTGTAGTTGAAGGAATCGTCTGGAGTTCCACTTTCTTTTTATTGCTCGTGGAGTCGAGAGGAAAGGCCTGAGAATCAGCGGAGAGACTCCACCGGACAGGATTTTATTCTCTCAACATCAGCAGAATATTTCAAAACATCATAAATTCACTACTGTGGATATTTGGAGAAACTTTGGTTATGGGTCAACAATCCACCTGGTAGCTATTTAAAAAAGGTTTAGAATTTCTCTCCCGAATGACGCAACACTGTCGCATTTTGTGCACACCTACAGCACAGAGCACACCTTTCAACGCTATAGACGCCATAAATGCAGCATTCTCATTACTATACAGTATCTTAAAAGGAAAGGAAAGAGTTTTAAGAGTAGTTGCTATCTTGGTAGAGGGCAATGGGTATCCAAATAAATACATATATTTTTTAGATTGAATTGAATTGATTGAATGATGTATTCATGTTGTTTCCGTTGCATGCATGTTCTTGTTTGCTACAAGCAGCTGCTCCAAACTGAGTTGAATCAAATCAGATTGAAACAAAAACTCCTCAATTCTGCAGTTTCCCTGCCATCTCTGCATATTCATGATATTCATACAGCAGAGTTGTCCAGCTTTAGGACAAGTACCAATTTACCCAGCTTGCACCAATGTGTCCTCCTCAATTTCCAAAACTTTGCACCAACTCACAAAACTTTGCCATCCTCCAGACTAGAACCTCAAATTTCCAAAATTCTTCTTCAACATTCATACAGTATCTGCCCATGTTTTCCAGTCTCACTGGTTTTCTCTCCCTCCACTTCAGATCTCTCTGGATGCTCGGAGGATTCGTCTGATGCGGCTGCCAGAGGGGAAGGGCTCCTCCAGCTCCCCATCCTCTGGGACCAGGCAGACTGTCTATGAGGTTTGCGTTTGCCCCAATGGGCGGCTTTTCCTGTCCCAGGCCGGCACCGACTCCACCTGCCAGATCAATGACAACGTCTGCGTCTAGGGTTGACGCCTACAAAAATGTGAATAAACACAGAGATAACCTGAAGGAAAGACGGGCAAAAAAGACAACTAAAAAAACAGACAGATGTACACACATCGCCTGCCTCTAGGACTGATTCAAAGCAAACACAGACACACACAGAGACTGCCAGAGCTGATGGATAAACAATCACAGATACTCAGATACTGTACCTTCACTGATGCATACACACCACAATCTCATACTGACTGATGTTTAGGCTCAACCGATATGTTTTAAAGGATCAGTACGGGAAAAAACTTTGAACTGGAGCTGATGACAGTTGATATTTTGTGCTGATATTTCAATGCTAAACATATTTTTCCCTTGATTTTATATGAGGAAAAGCCTTTGAAAACAGCATTTAGAGCATCATGGGAAAACAAACCTCTCCCCTGAGTCTCATACACATCTGTCCAAGCTCTTCATACACACAATACACTAGAAACATATTAGGCTTTTGAATTGAAATACATCAGTTAACGAAAAAAAATGTGTGTTGCATTTTAACAACTTTTTAATACAACTGAAGATCAGATGTCGAATCAAAAACTGATATTTAATAAAAAAAGACAGTATTGGCGGTATATCGGTCTGACCCTAACAGTCATACAGACGCGCACACTGGCTTACACACATGCATACATGCAGTATAGCTACACATGCACACAAACACACACACTCTTTTTTTGCTCCTGGTAGAAACTGCAGTGAAAATCTCCAGAGATTTTACTATAAGAGACACTGATCTGTTCCCCCTCAAGAGCATCTCAGTACCAGAATCACTAGGGTGATCACCCATGGCAACCACAGCCCTTGCTAACCCACTCCTCCTCTTCCTTTCCCTAATCCTCCCTTCTGTTCCTGTTCTTCTTTTTCTTCACCTTCTCCTCTTGCTCCTCTGTCATTTAGCCCTGACTTAAATAATTGAGAATTTCCATCTGGTTATTATAGGCGACTATATGCACCTAATGACTGAGCAGTGTTACTGATGTGAGTCAGATCAGATTGCATTTGTGGAAAATACACACAAGGTCCATGTGCTATGTGGGTTTTGCATTACGTGTTGTTAGTACGCCTATGTTCTTTTCTTCATGAAAACAGGTCAGTGATAATGTGGGACAATTTCCAAGTAAACATTCACATTACTAAGATGAAATATAATGATGCCATGGTCACATCATATCACGTTTACCCCCTCCGACCCTGATTATTCAAATGAGTCTCCCAACACATGTGGGAAATGTTTGATTTCACAGTGACAACAAATTACCTCTTACATGAAAATCTTCTGGTGACGACCCACTGATAGGGAACTGTGGCTGGTTGTAGTATTTTTACTATGTTAGTGATGGGTCTTCACTCTCATGCTTATTTTTGATATGACGTGAACATGGTAGCAGCATCTGTTAGAAGAAGCCCTGGTGTGAACCACTGACTTTAAATTGAGTGGATGTTTTGGTTTTTTTCTGTTATTTTATTGTTCTGCGTACATTTTTCCTCCTGGCAAACCAGTGTCACCCTTACTTCCATCTCAAGATGAAGAAAATTATATTCAAAAACAAAACAAGAAAACCTTGAAGAAATAGAACTTATGTCATAATGTGAGCTGCCCAACCCTCAGTGGTGGTCACCCTACTCGTTTCTTGCACTGGGATATTTCTATTAAAAACGAAAAAAAGAAAAAGAAAAAAAAAGGACAAAAAACAAACTATAATGCGAGCCACTCTGTTGAAAGAGGGGAACTGTGCCTGTGCCTTACGTCGATGCACTTGTGGCAAGAAGAAGCACATCACACAGACTTTCTTTGGCATCAGCAAGTAACATGGTCCCTGATTTCAGTTTGGTTTAATCCCACTCGCAAAACCTCTCCCTCTGTGCGAATGCAAAGACCTTCAGCCACATCCGACTTTAGCTCATCCTGCTGTCGATGCCTGATTCTGCAAAAGGATGTGTCATTGCTCTGATTTTTTATTTCTTATTATCATTTACCACTTTATTTCACAACCCTCTGGTTACTTTGTTTTTTTTTCATGTTTAATGTTTAAATTCAAACCTGTGGAGTTCATCCGGAAGATTTATGGCACTGATGAGGTCTAATTGTCACTGCTTCATGTATGAAAAAGTATTTCTGCTATATTGACCAATGCTTGTAGCAACTAAAGCATGATGAACATGCTTTATGGTTTTGTTGAAGCAGCTCAAATCACTTGGTTAAATGTCCATATTTTAAACTCCTGTCTTTTACTTTGAAGTGTTGATTCATTGAAAGATATACTGTATTTATTTTTTAGTTTCAAAAACCAAAAAACATCTCAGTGTAGTTTTACATCATACAGCTCTAGTAACAACAGGTTGGCATCAGCCAATTGGAAAAGAGGAGGCCCTTTGCCCCTCTTCTGAATTGGCAGGATTTTGAGTGATCCAATGAAAACAGAGCAGATTTCAGATAAAATACTTAGAGAAACTAAATCCTGAAAGTGTTGGATGGTGGGTCCAGGTGGGCAGAGCTTGGTGTCTGCTTCGTTGTGACATCACAAAGTTAGAGGAAGTCCTTATGGCTGGTTTTAAGGCTCTGCAGGCTGTTGTGCATTTCTCTGTGGACAGAGGTTTTGATATGTTCACAGACCTAACCTATAATCACACTACACTTGAGACTCAATGAAGTGACTCTAAAAAAAATTAACATTAGCTTGAAAAGATGGCAAAATTCTATTAAAGTCTCCTGCAAGAAACTGGACACTTTTTCCAAGTGGCTTGTGATGCTGTTCACACTCATAGTAGCGCACAGCACTTATTTATACCATGTGTTGTTGTGTTAAAGTGTCACATCCTTTCCATGAGTCAGGTGCACCCACCAAGCCTCTCTCTGTCTTAGCCTCTGTTGTTGTATATTAAAGGACTTTCAGAAATATTTCTCAACAAATTGAAACCTATCTGATTTGTTTTTATTTGAATACATGTACACAAGAGGAAATACATCTTTTTATACGGTTGTATATGTAAATATTGTACACATAACCGCGCCAGCGTGCATCAGACTGTACATGCCGACGAAGAGGAAACATGCTCTTTTGCAAAAAGGAAATCTGTTTTTTTATATGAAAATCAGTATGTGTTTTTATACTAAAAAAAATAATGTTGAAGGATATTCATTGAGTTAGCATGTACAGCAATGTATACAATGTTCGCCTATGGAGAACAAGCTGGGTTTGTTTTTAATGCCCTCTCCTCCCTGTGCGCGACTCCCCGCTAAGCTCAGACACTTCACACAAAACACCTGCTTTCTTTTCTGTTTTGTTTTGTTGTTGTTGTTGTTATTGTTGTTGTTGTTGTTGTTGTGGTGTCGGGCCCGAGGTCTTTGCATTCTCTCCAAGTGTGCTGTGTGTGTGTAAAACTGTGCTACGATGAGTGAGCTTTTGTTTTTGTTCTTCTGCTCCACAGAACGTGTTGAATGGTTCTCAGAGAAGCAAACACAGTAACCAAAAGTTTAAAAAAAAAAGAAGAAGAAGAAAAAGCCAAGAGGGAGATGATACACAGGGTTGAGGAGAAATACGCTGCAATTACTGATTTAATAACAGAGAGTTGCAAAAAAAATACACTAAACCTACAGAAAAAACATCATCTTATAGGCAATTACTGTGTTTTAATTCAGGAAAGAAATCTTCAGAGGTGAACCTTGGCCGTCCCATTTCGAACAAGCCAACAAGAGCCTACACTTTCTCTTAGTTTTAAAACAAAAGACTTAAAGGGCCAACAAGGAGTTTCTATTTGCTTATAAAACAGTCTCACGTTAATGTGGATGAATCTATGCTACCCACACTTGTTAATGGGCCCATTTTCGATAAATATATCGTTTTGTCTCTATCGTTATTTTGTTATTATTAGTGGTGGTGGAAATGCTGGGCGAGCCGACCAGCATTTCCTTACTTTCGGTTTCGCGGACGCCCATGAGAATAACGCCGCCGAATCGCCGTTTATGGTCGGAACTACGAAGGTAACTGAACCTCTTTGAACCTCTGACTTTAATTCTTGATGAATGAAAACATGAGGCCGTCTAGCGCCGGTCGAAGAATTCTACGGTTGCTCATAAAGGGGACAGCCCTCCATTCCGACGCACCTCCACTTCGACACCCCGCTGTTCCGAAACACCCTGTTCCGAAACACCGCTGTTCCGACAGCTCACAGGGGCGCGAGGCTGCTGCAGCCGCTGCTCGTGCTGTGACAGCTGACTGAGGGAGATGCTTTGGTTGGGCTTAGGCAATGAAGAAAGGAGTTGGTTAAGTTTAGTAAAAAGATCAGGTAGAGGCTAGACAGGCTAGAAGCAGAATGAACGTTAGGCCTTTAAAATATGAAGTATTTGCTTGTTTTGCAGTTTATTATGCACATGATCCGTTTGACTCCAAAAGGGAAATAAGGATCACTTTTTCCCCCAAAAATAGCGGTGTCTTTAGAAAAAATAGAAAACCCCGCTATTACGATGAATGGAAGTCTATTGTCGGAAAGGCGGGGCTAGCATTTCCAAAACTCCTCGTTGTCCCTTTAAAGAAATCAAGTTTTTGTGGAAGAAAAAGCGCTGTCACGGTTCCTAGGCAACAATTCATAATACAAAACAAAAAACGTCCATTGGTCTGACCGTCTTATTTCAGTTTGGCCTTTGCATCCTCCGAAGAATGCAGCTCCTGAATTTGGACAACGGTAATATTTTCAGAGTGTAAATTATTAACTATCAGATGCATATTGTGTTGTGCAGAGATTGGAGTAAATGTCTGTCAATTATGTTTCTAGTGGTCGCTAGAGGAGCTAGCCTACTCCGCTACTACTAATAATAATGATGTTATGATCTGTGAGCGACTCTTCCAACCCTGTGTGTTCACGCTCTCTACTACCTCTTCCTGGCTTCACACCATTAGGGGTGAGTGGAAGGGAGAAATGGAGGTTCACCGACCATCCTGAATATTCACACTTTTCCTTCATACTTCAGTCTGAAACTGCCATCCATGGAGTAGTTTTCAAAGATGCCATAATAAAAAGGCGTTGTTCAAGTTAATTGTTGAGTTATTGGATCTTAACCGAGCAGAGAAATAATTGCACTGTAAAAAAAAAAAGTTCCTTCAACATAGACACGCTAGTCTCTTCTCATTTCTGAATGACTATTATAAAGGAGCTATTTGTAAATATGGCTGTTGCTACATAGCTCATTAGCAGTAGCTAGCAGTAGCTGTTGCTGTATTCTCATTCTTTTCTACTGAAGTTAGCATGCCGAGCAGCTAGCTCCAGCCCAGTCACATCACTTTCCAACACTGAGTCACTAGTGTCCAGTCTGCTCTTGTCTCATTAACACGGAAATGGCTGAATCTTTGCTTTCTTTATCCCAGTTTAGTTATGTAATAATTGCAAAACTCACAAAGAGCTCCTTTAACTTGTCAGCTTCATCAAGAAACCATGATACTATATTCCTGACAGTGTGAATCAGGCTTAATAATAAGAATGATTTAAATGTTACATTTTAGTTTTGGTTTCAGATCAAAGGGAAATTGAACTCACTAAATTCTCTTTCTTATCTTAAGAACAGAAATTCTGTCACTTCTAGAATATAAACATATAAAATAGTGTAGAAATTGTTGAAAACACATTATACTGTACAACAGTGATGTTTCTGGGTCTGTTTGGTTTGTTTATTCTGTCATTGGTTTTACACACTTATGATAGATGAGACTGGACATGTCTGTTGACAGTGACTCACAGTTTTATATTTCATGTCTGCCCCTCTCATTGAGGCATCAAATCACAAATGATTCAACAGAGAAACTGGAACATTACAACACAGACACTGTTAATCCACACAGAACGTCAACCCACCTCCTACATTTCACTGATGTCTTCATCATCCTCATGACACTGTCGCTCTGAAGACTCGTGAGTCATCGTGTGTTCTTGTTTTATTTTGGTGTCTGAGTGTGAAAGCGGTGGACGTGCCACTAAAACCCACTGAAGGAAAGAAGACTTGGAGCTTTTTCTTTTTTTTTTTTTAATAAGCCTTAAAAAGGCTTTTTATTGTTTGCTTGTGTCCTTTAAGAATCACTAGTGCATACAGTCATTTAAGTTCAGGCCTGTTTTAAACCGTCCCATGTGAAGTGAAAGCTACTGATGTCACCAAGTGTCCAGGACCTGCAGCAGCTGACCCTTGTGTCGCTAAAAGTCAAACGTTTCATCCATTTAACCAGATGAATGAGTTTGTTAACTGACCACAGTCACTCAGCATAAACTTGAATCTCCCTCAACTTACTGTATTTTGATTTGACTGCTCTCCTCCCTCTAGACCCGGTCTCAGAGGTCAGCTGGGGTCGTGCCGCTGCTCTTGCTCGGTCGTGCCAGCAGCGGTGTGAACCGGTGCCACCTCAGATTAAGTGGTGGATACTTGCTTTCTCCTCAGTTTATGATGGTGAGGCTGGGGTTCAGAGAGAGAGTGTTTGATGTGTGTTTCAGAGTAGCTGGAGGCTTGGAAAACAGGATTCGGCGAGTCAGCCGGCTCATTAGTTGATCTTCATTGAGCAGGGGCTAACCTCTAGCTACAGATACACAGTGAAAATTATTCATCTTACTAAGTCATTACAGTTTTGGTCGTGCATCAAATTTGTAGACATTTTAGAACAATTGATATTATCTACATCAAAAGCACAGGAAGGGCAATGAATTCAATTTTTCTAAATCCCATCAAAGCCTCTTTCACATCAGATATACCAACTTGATCACATGTTTCAAGGTCACATCAGAACTCCACGAAACTTGACACCATTTCACTCTGCAGATGTTCTTTTTAATATAAGAGCTTCTTCGTCTTTTTCCCCTTCTTCCTCTGCGTCTGCACACAAAGGGCCTCTCAGTCAGAGATGAGTTTTCTGTTGGATTATTGGAATAAGGAGCTCCATAAAGCTGGAGTGAGTTATTGACTCGGCTTCTCTCTGTATCTTGCCTCAGTTGAGAGGACAGTAAGTAAAAGGCTTTTTTCTTTTTTTCTTTTTTTTAGAATGTCACCTAAAGGGCTGCGTTAAGAGGACGGATGTTTTTGTGATGCAAAACAGTTCCACTTGAACTGCAAATATGGAAAATGTTAAACACACATTGACTGGATTGCGTCTCTTAAGAGGAACTCATCTGTGATTAAATGTCAAACACACCTGAGCTGATTGAAAATCCACTGGATAATGTTTCTGTCTGAAGATTTCTTTGTGCTAAATTACAGGCACCAGTTAAGTTAGTTTTGCTTGAAATGAGAAATGCAGAAGTCGCTGCGCCAAAGTCTAAAACTATAAATGTCATGGGAAGCAGTACTAAGGTATCAAGTCAGTACCAAAACTCTGACAATGTGATGGCCAATGTGTCAGTCTCTGATTACCACTAGAGGAAGTCCCTGTGAGTCAGTCCCCACAGACTCTCATGTTTAAATGTCCAACTTTACAGCAGATACAAACATGTTCACAAGCTGGAACAAAAACCGTTTTGCTATTCATGGTGTGGAAACTTTTAATGACCGGCGTGTGAGCATATGCTTGCCTGACATCAAAATCTCAGCTCTGCACACGCCCCACCTTTTTGCCCATTTTTATATCAGCCTCAGAATCAGTTAGGAGGCGGAGTCAGGCACTGCCAAGAAGGCAACAGTTGAGCAGCTCACTCTGAGCTTCAAAACGGCGCTTTAGAGACCTGTGGGTGGCGTCACAGAGACTATGTCCTTGTTTAATTGCAGTCCACTGACGATACCGATGAGGCCAGATTAATAATCCTACCAGCATTCTGTTATGTTTTTCATGGAGTTTGAACTGACATAAAAATTAAAAAAAAAAAAAAAAAAATCAATGTAGGAATTCTAATTGGTACTGAAAATATTTGACTTAACACAACATAAATATGAGTGATGTGAAATTTGCATTTTTTTTCATCTGGCGTGTGGAATATTTGCCGTTTACTGATTTATATTGTGTGTTAGTGAAATTAAATTACAGGGGCTTGAACTAGTGCCATTTTGTGTCTGTAATACTTTGATCCATGCAGTGTGTGTGTGTGTGTAAACCCTTTAAAGACGTATATTTACTTTAAGCAAAATGAGCGTGTTTGCATATTTTAGGGTCAGTGGTATTTAACGTACACCTAAGTGAAGTAGGTGTGGCTTACCTGCACAAGACTGTGCATGCAGAGCTGTGACGTGTTTTTGTTTTTTTTACATTCATATATCTTATACGTCACTGCAGCTGAAATAATTGACAACAGTGCATTTGCGGTGTAGATTGGGGTGTGTGTTTATGTAACATTTTTTAATTGAACGGCATCTTTCCAGTGGAACAAGGACGATCAATCAGGTGAATCTGTGGCTTCATTCTGCCGTATGTTCCCACATGTACAAACCACCTGTAAATACACAAACCCCGTTTCATAGGAGGAGACGTTTTTGTACCTTTCACCCTGTCGCTTAATGAACATGAAAAGGTACCAATTGTGTTGTTTGCTTGGCACCATTGCTGGTGACCAGTTTTAAACATTTGGGAAAAACAGACAAAAAAATAATAAAATATAAAACTAAGTGTTTGCTTGAGTTGAGCTTCTGTGAATCTGAGATTTGTGAGAGTGAGAATTTGCTTTGTGGTTTTTGTGAAGACTGACTGACGGGATGTTCTTGTTTTCTTCTGTTTGTACCACGATGTACGCAAAGAGGATCCTCACACATTCTATGCAAAACAAATGGTATAATAGGTCGCATTGTGATAATGCAACGAGTTATGTCAGTGAACTCTCTTTAAATTTATTATACTTTCTGTAAACAGTTTGTATTTATGAACTGAGTTGCAAATGAAACTGTATCAATAAACTTATTTTAAAAAATACTCTGACTTCATTTGACACAGTGATTCCACCTCTCTAACACTTTATAATAACTACACACAGTGGGCATCTTAATCTCAATAATTACACAATTTATGACACATTCCTCCATTTATCAAATGCAATTATACACTTTTAACTATGGGCTGATTCTCTAACATGTATAATTGTTAATATTTTTTTAAAAATGTTGGACACAACATTTATAAATCAAGTATTATATCAGTTAGAAACCAGCTATTTAGCAATTTTTGTGGTTTGTAAGATTAGGTGAGTGGGAGTAAAATAAAATATTTGAATGTCATAATGATTACTGAGTGTGTTAATAGATGTTTTATTACACATTTATATTATATCTTTATCTATATATCTATATCTTTTTTATGGTGGTTGTTTTCATTTACATTTTACATCCCTAACCCTTCCCCTGGTAACAACAGCAATTTAATATCACAACAAAGTGAACTTTGATTAATTCCCTCAGGTAAAATCTGCAGTGATGCAGACTTTACCTGAGGTTTTGTATATAAACTGCTCAAAACGTCTGGCCTCATGCCACTGATGCTCTAAAAGTCTTAGAAACTCTGATGGTGTCAAAGTCTGAGTCCATGTGGACGTTGGATCTGGACCTTTTTATCTCTCCTGATGCATGGACAACTTCATCCGCTGGTTTTTTGCTGCCTTTGTAACATAATTTTCCCCCAACAACTGTTTGGTAATTTGTGTTTCACTGAAATGAGTCAAAAGCTGCACGGGGCTAAAGGCTTAAAGCACCGGTAGCAAACCTAAATGGATAATTTCACCTATTTCCAATTGTTGCCTCTTCTCTGGGCTGCGTGGGAGAAATTCAAATCTACCAGCCATGAACCAAAGGAGCTTGCGGGTTAACAGCCACCTGCTAGCTCCACTAATGACTCCACAGGTTTCGCCTTTAAACAGGTTCTTGTCAAACATTTTCCTCATTAACCTCAATCACTGTTGCTCTCGCTGCCGCTGAGCAGCTCACGCCGCTCATGTTATTGTGTTGAAGGTAAACTACGATACAGTATAAATGTTTAATAGTTTCTGAGCTATGTAACACTTAATGACTCTTAATTCTCTAAATGAAAAAAGGCACCGTTCCCATGGAAAACTGTGCCTTAAACTCACAGTTACCAAAACCTCCAAGCTTTTTTTAAAACTATTTTTCACACGCTGAGTTCACACAGAGCTGTGTGTTATGTTGATATTTTGTCCCTCTGCAGGCAGCAGGTTTTTTGTTCTGCTTCAGGCTGTGCTCTTGCTTCCATTATTTCTTCCTTTCTTTCTTGTTCCAGTGTAAATCACATGAATCACCTACTGTACAGCTGTAACACAGATGTGCATTCACACTGAGGAACAGTAGTCACATTCATGCATTATAGAAAACAACGAAAGAATGTGAGAGAGAATTTTGTCTTTAATGCCGCCAGTGTGCAATCGCAGTCCCTATATGAATTGTGAAGGGTGTCTCTGATCTTCGAGCATCTCATGCTAATATTTGGACGCTGTCATTACTTTAGAAAGGTCAAGGTGTGCTGATCCTGCATGGAGCAGTACCCTCCATGAGGCACTTATAGCAGGAATAATAAAGACTCAAGTGAAACTAGACACTTTGTAGTGGCTCCAGCTCTCTGCAGCTTCTCTGAGCCCATCTTAGCTTGTTTCTTTTGTGTCCAGCAGCTGCTCCACCCACCTAGCATCAAACAGATGATTTTAAGCCAAATTTACCTCTTCCCAACAATCCCGTGGGCGTGGCCCAAATCAGGGCTTGTCGTGAATTATTATTTCTCCAAATAATCGTCATGTATGTTGAGTTAATACATTCATGTCACTGCTCCAGATCTATTCCGAGCATCCCCAATCTCAAATTGTAAATATCAAACATCCAATAAAAATAAACCCAACAACCAATGAGAGCAAGCACACCAGGAAGTATCACCAACTGCATTTTGCTTTAAAAGAAATTGGTTGAAACTACAGTATCCTTTTGTTTGTGTTCTCCCATGTTTGGATGAAATGTTGACTGATTAATTCGTTTTTGCATCAAACCATTATAATCCCAGATTGACAACTTTACATCGCAGTCTTTAATGATGTGATGTATTCTCGGTAACTTCCACTTGTATGAACCTGTGTTTGTTCCTGACTAAGATTAGATCCAGAGATGAGGATCACATGTTGATAGCAGGTTAAATCATAAGTCATACAGTAGGCTGCATCCCATTTTGATCTGCCTTCCTTCATTTGAAAATTGTGGAGTCGTGAAGATGAAAAACTGTCTTGAAAAAACAACAACAACAAAAAACCCCACAAAGATCTGATTAAAGTCGGCAACAATAATCATGTTGTGCTGTAGCTCTAATTAATTTTTTCTTCTTTCTAATTATGTTAATCATCTCTCATCTCCTCTAATTTATCTTGTGGCCCCTCAGAGAGGCCCCGGTCTCCATGTACAATGAACAAGAGGGAGAAATGCAATGAGATCAACTGATTCCTGCATCTTATCCATCTCTGGACCAGATGCATAATTGTGTCTGATGTGTCCCAGGCAGTTGTTCTCTGGGAAGCTCGTCCACAATGTCCTTGAAAGGGCTGAGACACCTGCACTGAGTCATGTTGATTTTGTTGGTTGCACCAGGTTTTACCTGAACACTGACTCTATAAACTTTCCTGACACAGTGATGAGCCTTAATGAAAAGAGGCTCCAAACAGCAGGAGGTGTACGGTTCAAGCTGTGGACTAATTGGCTGCAGGTGTTCTGTGATTGAACCATGATGATGATTAATTAGAGGGGGGCCGGTGTTTGGCTTTTTAAACTTAATGCAAGTTGTGTTTCACCTGCGGCCAAAGAAGACAACGAAAGAAAACTGACTACATTAATTTTTATTTTGGTCACCATGTGCATTGGACAGTGTGGAACTGTAAAATGTATATCTGAATGTTCTTAATTGTTTTGTAAATGTTATTTCTAACATGTAATTAAAGGTCAAAACAGGAAAACAAGAAAATTGTAATTTTATTTATACAACAAAACTCACAATTGTTATGTTCTCAGCAGCCTTTCAGCTCTGAGAATGAGAATCTAAACATCTGACTACCACCGTTTGTTTTAATTTTTTATATAACTTTTTATTAAAAAAATGTTTTTACTTGAATTGTTTTCATTTTGCTTTTTTTGTTGTTGTTGTTTTTAAAAGATTTCCCCGTTTTAACTAGCTTTCTCTTTTAAATCTGTTAAAGCACTTTGAGCAGCACCCTGTGTATAATGTCGTCGACCACGCTCCTAACGTGTTGCACCTGTGTCTCATCAGCTCCTCCCAGTGTATTTAGTCTGCTGCTTCCTGTCTGTCAGTTGGCCTTTGTTCTCTGTGAGAAGTGTTCAGTCTGTGTGTGATCAGTTTAATTAGTTCATCTGCTATTAGATTTTTTTTCCCTGAATGATCACCCATAAGTAGCAAAGACTCAAATTGTGATACACCCTACTCCTCCTTAAGGATGTAGTCGATCTGTTTATGCTGTTCAAGAAGCCCTAGATGATTACCCCAACACTGTTTTCTTTGTAGCTTTGTGAAGAGTCAAGCTGCTCTCTAGCAATCTGATGCAAGTGCACCACCACAAATACCATGTAATACAAAGCTGCATTAAACTTTAATTGCGGCCTGATGCTCAGAGAGCTCTCCTGCTGTGTTGGGCTGTAAGTAGTTAAAAACGAAGAATATTCAAATGAGGGGAGAAGCAGTGGGTGAGAGACTGATGATATCCACCGAGGCTTCCTGCCTTGTTGCGATGTAAACAGAGAGAGACAAAGGAGTCTTTTAATATCAGCTGACATTAACATGCATCTCATATCGACGCTGTGCGCAGATATGATTTAGAGGGCACGCATTTATGTCTGGCATTAAAATATGTCTCCAGAAAAACACAATGAAATCAGATTTCTCATTCTCTCATAAAATGTGACTCGTTAAACACAACTCTGTGTCTCTCTCCCTGTGCAACACATTTATCCTTGAAAACTGACAGTAAACACCAGACCTGTGAGTCAACGTGAGTGTTTGCTGGTTGAATCAAAACTTTATTTAGGATTATGGGAGGTTATACAGCCTGAGATCATTTTATTGACACTTTGAGCCCCAGTTAGATAAATGAACGAAATAAATGACAGTCGGGAACAGGTGGTGGTGGTTCCACACTTTGGGAGATATTCACTAGGAGTTGCTAGCACTGATATCTGTGTTGCAGGCAGCAGGCATTAAGCTTAGCTTAGCCTTAGCATAAAGACTGGGAACTGGAAAGTGCATCATGTTCAGTTATACCCAAAGGTCACAGAAACACCTCAGAAAGTTACAAACTAGGTTGATTTTTAGGTTTTTGGTTGGACCAAATAGGGGCCGGTCTCGCTGACTGGTGCTTAGGGCTACACCTATCCTCAGCTGCTCAGGAACTGCTGGTTTGTAATTGTTCAAGGAGGTTCCATGAGGCTTTGCATAAGTGCATAAAACGGACCTGTAGACAGTGCAAAAAAAGAGCATACACTAGTGCAACACATTTGGCAAGGTGGATTCCAACAATAGTACAAATTACTTTATTACAGCGCATATGACATATTGTACAATCACATTATCTTGTGAGATGATTGAGCAGTCTAACAGCCTGGTGCATGAAGCTGTTACAGAGTCTGGTGGAGCGGGCTGAGAGGGGCCGATATCTTCTCCCTTAATTAGAACAAAGACAAAGATAAACAACATGCCAGTAAAGGAGGGAAAGAAAAGACAGCCTTGTTTTTGGGTCAAAAGTAAATTCACCAAGAATACGAAAACTTTGTGTCCATGTTTCCCTCCATCCCAATCCTCAGCTCTTATCTGTGTAGAGTTTATATGAACGTTCTACTCTTCAGTTAAGATATAATCACTTTTATAATGGAGACATGTTAATGGTGGAAAAGTGTCAGCTGTGGGATTGGCAGGAGGATAAAACGTTGTGACAGAACCAGAACATCCGCAGAAGAAGAGATTGAGAGGGGTGGGGGCCAGGGGGGAAAAAACAGCATGTGACCTCATTTTAATACATTATATTATCATGACAGTGTGCAGAGATGTCAGCCTGTCACAAAGTTTACTTCTATGTTATTTTAAGAGCCTGCATGGAGAATATATGACTAATTTAGTCAGAAGTCAAGAAACCACCGGTTGAAGCAAAATCATACAAGTGTCAAATGGAAATCAAGTGCTATGCTGTGTATATGGCATGGAGAGGGAGATGAAGAAAGACTGGAAAAACAGAAAGAAACATACTGTAGGAAGTTAAGGATAACTGTATTAGAGATATGTTGGAGACTGGACATCACAGCTGAGCTACTCTATAATTGCTGTCATGCTTCTTGCAGACAAAATAATTCAACTGCTGCTCTGCCACATATCCACCCATTTTGTTTGCTCCTGCCAACGACTTGATTGGACAACTTAAGCCAGGGTTACATGGTTAACAAGAAACATGTCCCTACTGTTCATGTGCAAATATTGATGTCCTTGTTTTTTTTTGTTTTTTAAGTGAAAGTTAGATATTTTTATGCTAAACATGGCGAACATTATTATGTCTCTTATTTGTTTTAATAGTTTCTTGAGCTGTGGGGGAGCTGACTTTTTTCTGCTAACAGCAGGTTGGGCAAAAAAAAAAAAGTTTTTGCTTCTTTGATCACACATGTTGTGAAGTTTATTCTATGTTTCTGAGCAGTGACAAACCTGGAAGTTCCCAAGATCAGATTACATTTATCCCCACTGTGCATCAACTTTGACAACAATAGTTACATCAGCTCTAGAGTTGTTGATGGGGAAGAAAAAAACCCCATCATTTAATGTACTTTTAAAAATACCCATCCACTGTGCTATTATACTGTCAGGCAATAAAGAGAGTGAGACGTTCATCATCAGTTTCCTACAAGATTTGAAAAAAAAAAAAAGCTTTCAACTCGGTGAACACTCGGTTCAGGAATGATATAATGGATTTCTTCACTTTCATTTACTTGATGTGAACTTCTTTATGTTGCAAGCTCAGCTTTAATGGTATTTAGAAAAACACTTGACAATGGAGTGTTTGTTGTCAAACGTTCTGCACTGTGACATTGAACAATAGGCGTCTTGTCCTTTTGTGCACAGCTCAAGTAGTCATTCAAAATGTTTCTCTCATGAAGAAAGTTAATGGTGTGAGATTCCTTTGTTTTTAAAAGGACATTCTACTGGAATCCTTTTTAAAATAGAGGACACAATATTAACAGAAACATTATAAATTTGACTTCTTCTTCTTGAATATTAATGAATTAATATTCTACTATGCGTTTCATATCTGTAGTTGACTTGGCTCCTTAACTCCTGGCTATAGAAAATGGGCAAAGACGAGTCGTAACTATGGAGCCTCAGTGCATGCTAGTTTGTGGCAAATGTATCCTATAGCTGTAAGTTGTGAGTTAAATAAACAGTTGTCATGAAGGCACAACTTAGCTGTAGAAATCAAAGTGTCTTTGTTAACGTGTTTATTTCTGCTGAAGAGTTTGACATTTTAACGTAATGGGAGTCTATGGTGGCTGACTCACTCTAGTGGTCAGTAGAGGAACTGCAACTTCAGTGCCTTAAGTGGTTTGACTCTCATACGATTTAGTTGAAGTTAGAAAAATCTCCTGGTCTTATTCAATGCAGAAATACTGGCAATGATTTCAGTCACAAATGGGATGTAGACCTGAGTCTCTGGTCTAACTTAGTAAGCTCTTGTGTAGACTCAAATGTAGCCCTTTTAATTCAAAAGCTAAGTTTCCATTTCTTGCTCTGTTTCATGAAAGTCATGAACAGTGACGAACTGGCCATAGGGCAATATGGGCAAATACCACAACGGCCGCGTAATAATGCAGCCGTGTGAAGACGCGACCAAGGTTGCCGCGTGAAGATGCAGCCGTGCTGATGTGGTCGCAAAAAAGTCAGTCAGGGCCAGCTGGTTTACAACCGGCCAACTCTGAAAGACTGAAGACACAATGATCTAGAGGATCAGGAGAAGCTCACCTAGTAGGGCAGTTCCCCCTATAATCAAAAACTTTGTTCCAGTCTGGGTTCAATTCTTACAATTTGTGTGCAATTTTGGTGATCAGTGCATTTACTTTCCTCATCACCAATATGATGATCACTGTTTGTGCAATGTGTGGCCTCTCTCGGTCGAAAATACCAGGGCCTCTTTTTGGTGCCAGCCAGTCCGTCACTGGTCATGAACCTAAAATTTCATGGACCTTGTCACCAAAATTCTTTCAAAATAAGGCAGAAGTAGTTCAGCATTGAAACACACCAATGACGGTTCTCCATGACATTTTAATGAAGCAGTTCTCATTGAGAAGAGAAGACGCTCTCTGCTCTCACTCTGTTAGATTACACTGAAAACCTCTGTCATCTGAATGGCAGTTTTCTTTCTTCCGAGAGGAGCTGACAGATGAATTATTGTGTCTTCTCCATCGTCACTCACTGAAATGAAACGTACCGTGTGTTCTTCGAAATTAAGTGCAGAATAACATTCAGATGTTTTTACTCCTCTGACTCTGTGAAAGGAATAAAAAACTTGAACTGTATTGAATTTGCCTGGGGCGCTCTCTCACGTTCACACGCGTGAGCGTCAGAGTGCAACGCGGGACTGTTTAGTCTGTAAAAATGTCCAAAATCACCTTGTTTCGAGTAAACTTGGATTGCAGCAGAAGAGCAATATGGAGGATAAAGATTACAAGGTTTTTTGTGTAGTTTTATGGATCTTTTTGTGTCAGGCATATTTACTCTCATATAAGGATTTCGTTGGACTCCGAACCCCCCTCCCAGGTCTCCAGATGCACTTTTTTTTTTGTAAATATATTTTATTGATTTTCTGGAATTTTTTACCCCAAATAATACAGCACATGTAGTACACAGTTATCTCCAAAACACAGGGTGCATTGTTCTTCAGTTACATTTGCCCATTGAGTCCACCCTATCCTTCTTATCCAACCCCTTCCACCCACACACCCAACGTCTGGTAAGCAACCAAATGAAAACTAAGAATAAAAACCATGATTTCTTGGTGTGATGTTCATAATGAAGTGCTCACTGGAGTCCGTGCACTAGCAGTGTGTAGTTCCTCCCTCTGCCCTTAGACAGCCTCAGTTTTTGAGCTTTGACTAGGCTACATCACATAATTTCTCCAGATGAGGTGGTTCCAGGTCTGAAGACCAAGGAGGCCACTGAAGTTCATCGAGATCTGAAGTGAATCATTGGCTGTTTTTGATTTTCACACCTGGTGGAGTTTTTGAGCCTGACTGCTTTGTTCCCGTGCGTGTGTGTGCGTGGGTGTGTGCGTGTGAAGTAGCACAGTGTTTCCAACTCCTCAGACTGACAGTTGAACTATCCACCCGGCCTAAATTGAGTTCACACACACATTAGGTTGCTCTGCTCTGTCGAGAGAGAAAAAATATAACAGAAGAAGAAAATAAAACACCCTTCATGCCGTAGCCTAGCTAATTTGATTCCTGCGCTGCCTCCTGACATTGTGGAGACTGAGGCAGAATATTAGCAGGAAGATTATGTCACATTTAGTCAACATTTTTCTTTTTTTGTTTTTAGCTCAAATTGACAGACAAGCATGAGTTTGTGTTTTTATTTGTAGGCGTCCATGGTGAAGCTCTGGTGGAGAGAAGTGGAAGGAGCGTAGTGTGTAGGCTAGCCCGGTGGAAATGTATGAAGATTAAAAGGGCATATGTTTAAATGAGTAGGCTAAGTTGCATAATAAATAGCAGTTAAGATTAAAAAGAGTTGAAGTTCATGGTTAATAAATGTTATTTAAGGTTAAAAATTAAGTTAAAATCATTCAGTCAAAGATGGTCAAACGCTGTTAAAAAAAAAACTTTTTATTTCCTGTGAGAGACTGTGTCAGGCCCATTAGTGGGAAACGCTGTCATGGTGTTCTGATGTGGGGGTTGTGTGATGTAGGCCTAGGCTACCTCCTTTTAACGCTAGGCCCTAGGCCTACATGATTGGTTGATGTGTTTATTATTCGCTGGGCGAAAGCTCAGAAAAATCAACCTCACTCCAAAAAAAAAAAAAAAATAGTGTCGCATTTTCACAGTGTAAGGGGTAAAAATGGAAAAAGGCTGAAGGGTCATCTGAGGGTTAATATGTTAATTATTTGTTGTTTATAAAAGTCTATAACTAGGCTATGTTTAACTATGCCTGAAAGTAGCCTACTATACAGGAAGAAATAGACACAAATGGCTGTGAATGTATTTTATTTTGAAAGGTGTGAGAGAGTGAGCCTATCACCTGCGAGGAAAACAGGAAGTGAGGAAGAGAGGTTAGGCTACTGTATGGAGAAGACGAAAGAAGCACGAGAAAGAGACTGTTGTCTGTCACCGGGGTCGTGGAGGTGTCCGATCAGGATTCTTCGGAAGACTTTGTGGTGACTTTCCTGCCTGTTTGAGTGGACAACTCCACCCGAGTTTTAAGTGAAAGAAAATGAAGCTAGCGGCTGACCGAGTGGCTAGTAGCTTTCACGGACTTTGCTAACATGTTAGCGGATAGCGACCTGTAGCTACGGCAGAGCCTGTGGAAAGCGTGTGTGGAGCTGCGGACGACGGAGCCGAGCCACGGCACGATCGAGAGCAACGTGTGATGACGAGCCGAGTCGTGTAATGATGAGATCGAGGGCAACGTGTGTCTCCTCCGTGTGGATCGTCTCTTCACCTCTCCTCCTCCGGCTTCAGCCGTTCTTCAGCCCATGTGTGTGTGGCTACAACACCTGTGGATTAAGGTAGTACCTCTTTTCTTTTGCCCTGTTATGTTGAAGCAGCCATTTGTTTTGAGGCAACATACCCGAGCTGCATTCAGGTTGAACGGTATATTTTAAGAGTTGATTTTTCATTTCATTGCTGGCTTTATTATTTTTCATGGGGCCCATTAAAGTGTCATGAACATGGTGATATATTTTATCTTTGGAAGAAGTCTGTGAAAAAGTGTGTGGTCTGCTGAATTTAATTTGAGTAAATATAAATAATTCCTTTTTTTTAAAGGCTAAAACTGTTGTGGTCACTGAGTTTATAATTTAAGTTCATTAAGGTAAATAAGAAGAATTTTTAGTTTAAAAAAGTGATATAGAGAAAAAAAATGATTGTTAAAAACTTGATTTAAAGCCCAAGGAGGATTTACCCCCATCTAGCGGTGCGGTTGCATATCAGAACGTATTCTTGATGTTACGTTCAATGTGAACTCGGGCAGAAGTCAGACAGACAGCAGACGCTGCATTTAACAGGATAAACAAACTTCTACAAAGGAGTGGTGCACCAGCACGAGGCAAAACAATACAGGCGTGACAATATGTTGTCATAGTGATGTCGTATTGTTTACTTGACCCACGTTTTATTCTTTTTACCGTCTTTCTCTCGTCGAGTAAAATTACATCCGGTTGGTTTGCCGACGGGGTCATTCAGGTGTCTGACTGCACCTGAATGCAACATCAGTGCCTCCGTCCTCTTATCTTATTGTTTGATAGTAAAGAAAGAGCTCAGGTAGGGCTGGGCGATAAATCGATTTTATCGATTAATTTGAATTTGTACTTTACGTCGATTTATTTTAATGAAAATCGATTTTCTCGTCAACATCCACCACCAACACTCCCTGCTGGGCTCCCGTAGTTCAGAGTGTGCGTGCTCCCCGCAACATCTCTCCCGTGTTGTTAATACATCCATGGTTGTTGCTCCGTATGAAAGGAACAAAATTGCGGCAGCCCAAGCACTGCCACCACCGTGTAGCCAGTTGGTGTAGCAGCTGACTGCTAATGACGGCAGCGCTAGTTGCCTGTACCCTGTACCGACGCCCAACGCTCAGGACAGGGTTGTTAAGTTGTTAATCCGACTCTGTTACTTCGCATTCAAAGCCGTGTTTGGTTTCTGGTGGCAGGCTTGTCGCTCTTCTCTGGGGTGAGGGGTGTGTAATTAGGAGGCTCCGAGGGGAGGGCCATGAGCTCGGAGGGGAGGTGTGTGTGTGTGTGTGTGTGGGGGGGTGCTTTTTAAAAAAATATTCTCATCATTTTTCAGATCGTAGACCAGTCCAATCTGGCCCTCAGAATGAATTTGCCAAGTGGGAAAATTACATAGAAGATAGAAGAGACATATTATTGTTGAAATTGCAGATGTATTTTTATCAAGAAATTTCAGATTGTTGATAATATCTATGTTTTGTAATGAATTTGGATCCAAGTGGGAAAATTACATAGAAGATAGAAGAGGCCTATATGGTCTGTTGAAATTGCAGATGTATTTTTATCAATAAATTTCAGATTGTTGATAATATCTATGTTTTGTAAAAGAATGGTAACTATATAGCCCACAAGGTGATAGATATACTGTTGTAAGTCGATCCTCAAGATGGCACTGCGGCCGCTGACATCACATGTTATCTACTGTATGAAAACACACAGCAACTCAATTTCTAGTGCAGTCACTCAATCTCTCTCTCGTGTACTTTCAATCTCTCTTGCGCAGCTTCTACCTCGCTCACGCATACGTTCATTTCCTCTCGCATTTTTTGCCCAGCTTTTGTCCAATAGGTGTGGAAAGAGAGAGAGAGTGAGAGTGAGCGAGGGACTGAGGATGAGGACAGACAGAATGAGAGGGTGGAGGAAGGGTTGGAGTAAGTAAGTGAAGGAGGGACAAAGTGAAAAGTGGGGGTGAGTGAGGATGGAGGGAGTGGAGTGGGGGTGAGTTGGGTCAGGGGTGGAACAAGTGAGAAAAGTGAGGTTTAATTTAATCTGTGTGTGAAAAGTGTTTCTCCTCCATTGAACATTGTTTCTCACCATTTCCTGCTCATTTGTCATCACATCACCCACCTCACCCATCCTCCCCTCCCCTTTGTCACTCAGACTGAGGCATCTAAAGCTGAGGGCTGCAGTCTTGTTTGTCTCATGAGGACAGAACGACTCACACTGACTTGGGAGTCTCTGAGTTTAAATTAAAAAAAACAACAACAAAAAAACTCAAACTTGTTCAAACAAACATACAAACATGACTTCAGTCCATCTCTGGTGGCGAGGCTCCGCCCCCACAGACTCCACCAGCTGCCGTTGTTCTCCTCTGTCGCCACCTCCCCCCCTGCTGTTCACTGTAATTACTCTTGGACACATAACGGTTCCATCTTCCCAGAGCGGCCGACGCTCCTCACAGCAGCAGATCACAGCAGAGGCAGGACACAGAGACTCTGACGCTCTCACTTCTTATTCTAATATCTGTCTGTGTCTTTTAACAGAACTACTGCTGGAGCGTTTTATCTATTTCTCTCTTACTGGTTCTTTTATTAAAGGTTGAATATGTAAGATTACCAGAACAACAACAGAAAAAGAATTCCAGCAGTCGATTGCCAGACCATTGCTAAGTAAAACAGGCCGTTGCTAGGGACTCCGTTCTGATCAGAGGGCAGAGGAGGAGAACTATGCAGGATATTTACCTTATGTTTAATTTTTACTGTCATTAACAGCATAATAAATGACTTGTAGCTTGTTAGAGGGAGAGTGGAGGCTCTCTGCCTTCCACACCGCTGCTGGAAACCAAACCAAACCTGGGCTCAGAGCCTCCGCTGTCACTGCTCTCGTCAGGTTGAAAAAAAAAAAAAGCTTGGTGGCACCGGGAATCCGCGACAGTAAACGTGTTTATGACGGATAAGACTACACACATACACCCATCCTAACATATGGTAATCCATTGATCCACCGATTGATTATTAAAAAGACTTGGTTGGAAACAAATGCATACGACCGGGAGGAGGCAGGAAAACAGCGGAGAATTGAGCCACTTGTCGGCTACAGGCAGGTACGAATGTAAACAGAACGTTGACAGAAAAGTCATTGTCGAGCCCGTCAAAAAATTTTAAAAATATTAATCCAGAATAAAAAAAAAAATTCATGGAAAAGCAATACCCCTCAAAACGCCCCGTGGATGTAGGTTATTAATTTAAAAAAAATAAAAAGCCTAGCTTTTAATAAATATTCTACATATTCAACCTTTAAGTGAGGACAGGAAGTGGCTGTGTCAGATGTCATTTCACATTACCATGAAGACTTTGGTTTTGTAGGTTAGTTTTTGATGTTGTTTGTTTTTTAGTAACATAATTTAAATCCAGCGCTGGAGAAAAACCACCCACATAAAATATTCAAGTAAGATCACTTGCTGATTGTGACCTCAAACAATAGATCTGCATTAGTTTTAGTCTGACGATGAAGAGTTCAGGACAAATATAGTTCGGAGAGAAGCTTGTGTTGGAATATGTCGTTTTAAATATGTGTGTGAACAGTGAACTCTTTCTTCACCGCCCACGTGTCACTTTCTGTCAATGTGATAGCTCTCTCTTTGTAATGTTATAATGTTTTTCTGGTTTGTCTTTGTAAAATCTGTAATTAAAAAGAAAAACACGGACACACTTAAAAAAAAAGTAGTTGTTTTTCTCTTTTTATTTCGTAAATGTGGCAACAGGGGAACACAGAAGAGGTTCTGTCAAAAATGTGGTAGGCTAATGATCACACTTAAATGAAGAATTTCATGTCATGTTTTCTTTTTCCTTTGTTCACTCCTAAATGAAGAATTTCAACCTAAACAACAACCATGGGTTTTCCTTTTCCCTTTTGAAAATCCTCCACACAGCATCACATGTAATAGACCATAGAATAGATAGATTGTTGTTGCCATGGTTACTAAAATAACTATTTTAAGATTAATTTATAAGTGTTTTACAATTACCTGATCAGTCTACATTAAATTTAATGGATTAACAGATGGAAAGTCGTTGCGACGTGCTTGTGTTTTCGTTCCCGGCAGTGTGGTATGAATAAAAGGGGGAAAGCGGTCTGGGATGGATCTTGTTCCGCGGACACGTCGGGCATTGGCACACTCGCTGACACCATGGATGTATGGTTGACAGACTCGTCTTCTCCGTCTCCTCGAGTCACGTGAGTGAGGTCAAACCAGTGTTGTGTAAGCATGCGTAGATAGAGACGTTTGATTTGTGTTTCTGGTCCTTCTGTAAAGATCAGATTTGCAACTGTAATGTCTCTTATCTATCCGTGCGTAGCTACTTTGTGCACAACGCTCGTTTGACCTACAGACAAATGTAATCTGATTACAGTAATGTGTCACTTTGTAATGCATTACCCCCAACACTGCACACATGCAGAAACACAGGCTAAGAGTTTCTGCAGTCGACCGCAGAGCTGCCCTGAGAGCAGTTAGAAGGTGTGTAATCAAGACGGAGGTTGGCTTAACAGCTCAATTAGCAGCCATAATTAAAACACTCGTTCACAGACAGATAACATGCATCTCTGTCTCACTCTTTCTCTCTCACCCACGCACACACACACACAAACTACAAAATGAAACAGCTGCACACAGGAGCGCCTACAGAACAATAGGAATAAAGCACAGACATCGTCTCAATGCACACAACCACACACACCCTGAGAAAATGAAACTGTTTGGCGAATCCAGTGATGACAGAAACCAGGCAGGAGCTACTCATGTGTGTAATTATTAATCATCACCACAGACAAACCTGCCTGTGTCAGCTTACAGGAGCTGCTGCCACCATCGCTGTGACAATGTTAGCTCCACTTCTGATGATTCCCAGAGAAAGGAAGTACAGGATTATAAAACCAGACCTGGGACCAGTGTGATTTAAGGAGAAAAATGGAGGGAGAGGCAGTGGGGAATGGAAGGCACTTGACCACCGTGGGGGCATGAAAGTGTAATAGAAGCTTATTGTTTTGGTATATATATGATTTTTAAGAGAACATCCCATGATTTGGGTTAATTACATGGTATAACACAATAGAGGGTAAGGGTTAACAGTTTGCTGTCTTCACATGGCATCATATTATCTCTAACTTTCAGGTCTGCTGTTGATATTTTCCCCCTCCTGCTTTTATTTGACTTCCAGGCAGAACCTCGGCACCACAGTGTTTAGCTCACGTATTTCTTTGCTCTGGGTTCCTTTGATCCTCCTCTGTGAACCTCTGTGGTTTCCCTCAGTCAGAGGTGGGTGGATAAGTCACCAGAACCTGTGATGTGATTTCATTACGGCGTAATAATCCTTTACAGCTTGTCCCGTCCCACACTTCTGTCATCGGCTTGCAGCAACAATAAATCTAATCAACAAGCGTGTGTTTTGCACTGAGGGAAAATGAGCCCAAACAACCACTGAGAAAAACATCTTTATTTTATCCTGTCACTTTTTACTGTATCGTACTGTTGCTTTACAGCTTTTCCCACCAGAGTTTTTATCATCTGGTTCTGTTTTTTTTTTATTTCTTTTTTTTCAAGTCTCATACAAGGACTTTCACTCTGTCTTAAATTTTCTGCTTCATTTTGAAACTTTCTTCATTCCCCATCCTCCTGCGTAAGATGAATAAAACATCTTATTGTAGTAGGATGTAAACTTTTCCACCATATCCTCAAGAACATTGTTTTTAAACCTTGTAGTCAAGATCCAGTCACTGCCACCTGACCTGCAGTGACCCCAGCCTCTCCCAGTGACCTGAGTCCTTCTTTCACCCCCCAAGTATGAACAGTTACCATGATGGCCTCCAGAAATTCACAATTCTTCTCTGACAGGCTGAAGATTTGCAACAGCTGGAGCTGAACTGATTTTTTTTTTTTTTAGGGAACTAAACAGCTACTAATGCTAACATCCGATATAGCAATAGAGAAACTTACAGACAGCTCCTTTAAAATGCAGATTCATCCGATGGAGGAGGTATTAAAAACTTATAGAGGCTACAAACTTTTTTTTCTTCTAATAATCCCATTAGTATATAAACTTTCACATTAGAGTCTCTCTTTAAATATTCAAATTAAATACTGATTAATTCATGGTTTTCATTTTAAAAAACAAAAACTAAAATAATGAGATTTCACTGTGACATAATTGAGCACTTGAGGGGCCAAACATCCAGAGCAGAGAGAGAGTGAGAGAGGGAAATCTCAGCAGTGAGAGTCGTATTAAGAAAAGTAGAGTTATAAATCAACCAAGAGGAGGATATTGGAGGGGATGACAGTCACTTATGTAACAGGGAGGAAGTCAGTCCTGCAGGCAGCTCCACAGACAGCGTAGAGGAGGTGGGAGTGTGGGAGGGATGGGGAGGGGGTTTGACATTAACATAGTTCCCACTAATTGTCAGTTTAAGACGTGTTAACAAATTAGAGTGAGGCCTATCTCGTTAAAAACGGATGTAGGTGACAGAAGGCAGTCAATCAACATTATGAGGTCTGAGTCGGTATCAGCTTCACCTGGACCTGCTGTAACTCTGCCGCTGCTCGATTCTGCTCAAGAAGAGAAAAAAACACATGACTGGTGAGAAGACTCAGGTCAGACAAGGTATGGAGTCTCCATCATATCAAGAATAATTCATAAAGGGGTAACATGGACCCACGTGTGGTTTCTGTCTTCTGAAAACCATGTTTACCCCTGTAGTCCAGTGAACACAAAACAAGAAATGGCACTTCAAAAAGAGGCACGCAAACCTTAACTGATCCGATCCCCGCACAAAAGGCACTTAAGCAATTTAATAATGAAATAACTCTCTTAATGATGCAGAATAAACCGGAGTAGAGGGAATTGGGGAACCAGCGAGAATCAGGGGCTGGAAACACAAGGTGTATACAGTGAGCTTGGCAAGTAAGGGCGATGATGAGGCTCATTGGTCAGATCAAACAACCGTCCATCAGTCACTGCCAGCAGGAGTCCGCTCTGCTGGTCAAGGAACACACCGGGAAGAAGTCGGAAGAGATTCAGCACCCCGGACAGCGGCCATGACACGTTTTACCCATAGTGGCTCAGACAACACCTGGAAAAGCCTTAACAATACGAGTTCAGGTAGAATAATGAGCTCTGCAGTCCAACAGGAACAGCAGAGGTTCATTAAGACTCAGTCTGTCCCTGTTGGTGCAGCCCCAACTTCCTGAGAATATGCTGGTTTACTATCTTTCTGTGAACAGTGTTGTGGTGCATGCTGAACTGTCACAGCAACACACCAGCCCCACCGACCACGCACACACATGGAAGAAAGGCAAGGTCTTGAATATAATGACACTGAAATAATTCCCTTGTTTATATATTGCTTATATAGCACCTTTAAAAACTATGGCGTACAAAGTGCAACAGCGATAAACCCATGAGAATCCAAGTAACAACCTCCCTGAAAATGCGTAAGTGACTTTGTATCTGTTTGCACTTACTGTGAGGAGAGAAAAAAAGGGGAAAAAACAATATATATGATGTAAACGTATTGTACATTTTTCAATAAGAAAATTGATCACAAAAAAAGAATCTAAAGCCCCGTTTCCCCTATGTGGTACTTAGAGGGTCGGTACGCTTATTTCAGCGTTTCCACTACCATGGAACTGTACTGGTCCCATGGTACCCGTTACCATTTTTGTAACCCTTCTGGTTGTATAATATTAGCTGTGTTTGTACACTGTAAACACTTAGACACAAGTTAAAGCAGATATCAGTGGAATGTTTTTGTTAATATAAGTCCTGCATAGTCCTATTTTCCGTCAGCTATCACTTACATGGAGTGTTTCAGCCGAAACACGAGTCTCTCCTTCACTCTGCTCTGCTGTAACCCGAGGAGAAAATTTTCCTTGTGGGATACAAGTGTTATCCAATGAGGAGAGAGAACGGCATGAAGGGCTGTGGTGTGCAGCCAAGGGGATGCGCGTGAATGTGGTGACGTTGCACGAGGACCAATAGATGCATGACGAGGGCGGGGGCTGCTAACTGGTCCCATGTGTTTTTCCTTCCTGTGAAGTCATACCGGTTTCTGTAACACGGGTCTTACTGGTTGTGAACTTTCAACAAAAGGACGGTATTAACTGTGTTTGTGACTTGAAGCTGTAAACAGTTTCAAAAGCCTTAACGATACAAGTGAAACTGCTTTAAACGACTGCATATACTGAGCCTTGTCATCAATGTGACACTATAATTGAAAGAGAAAGCCTGTTTTCTCTTTTTTGACGGCCCTAAAACCACTGAAGCGCAGACGTGTCAATCATAGACTGTAAAAAGAATGGACGTAGCATCTGTGACGTCACCCATTGGTTTTGGGGAGTCTTTTTCGTGACTCAAATATGGCGGCCTGAAGAACCCGCCCACTGGCCTCGAAGCAGCCTGTCTCCGGACTGCTCCGGACCTGTCACTCAATGTTTCCGCGCCCTAATTGGCCAGAATCTTAACCTAGTAACAGTAAAACGGTAGAGTTAAAAAAAATTGTCACCCCCCTCAGAGTGTGTGCGGGGGTAGAGACTATCGATTGAGACCAAAAAACGTCCTGACACCAGGCTTTGATCATGTTTATTGAGGATGTAAAGTCGTGTAAAGTGTAAAGTTTTGAACGCAGACGTGAGCTTCACTTCTCAGACCGACAACTGCCCCCTTGGTGTCAATATCTACATGGCTGATTAAGAGCACGCCAGCATTCATCAGAGCAAAGTGGAGTTCCACAGTGACTGGGATCTGCAGGACAGATCCATGTGGACACAGTTCTGACTTGCCGTGTCTTGCCGAGTATCTTTTTTTTTTTAATGTCCAGCCATTTTGTTTGTGTTAAAGATTGGCTTCCCTCAGTGTCCGATTGCTTTTCAAAATGTTAGTTTGCCCAGAAATATAAATAAGTACAAACACATTTTTATCTCGTATCTCAAGCCGTCGCCATGACAGTTTGGGTTTTATTTACGCAGGGTTGGACTTAGAAGGAGAAGCAAAGAGCAGTGAACAGGATTAACAAACAAGAGTGTTTGAAAGATAAGAAGTGGAGGGACAATGGGAGAAAGGAGCAGAAGTAGAGGTGAAGAGAGGATAGGAGTTTGGGAGATGTGTTGTAATAAGCTGCTGCTGAGTCACATCATGCTACCGGATTAATAATCAGCTCTGGATGGCCTAATTGAGAAATCTCATTGTCTTAAATAAGCGAGGAACAGCCAGCGGCCAAGGACACGAGAGGAAGAGCAATTTCCTATTTCCTGCAGCAGTGTTTTCATCACTTATTAAACTGCATTGATCTGTTCCCTCTGTGCACTGTATACGTCGTAAGGAAGCAGCAGTTTAAATCTCACGGCTGTGACTTTGTGAGAGGAAAAGGTTGATGGTTCCTCTTCTCTGGACTTGTTCTTTTGTTCACAACAGACAGAATCTTTGCTCAAACATGTTGGAGTCGATTTATCAGATGTTTTTAAAGATTTCCGCCTCACAGACGAATCTGTCTCCACGCTGTCCTGAGAAGAAGAATGAGTGCGATGGGCTTGTTTAATTCGGCCCGAGCTGAAAGTTAACTTTGCGCTGTTTAGTTTCACACGACACAAAACACACAGAGGACCAGGGCGAGTAAACACAATTTAATTCACAAGCAATTTGTTTTGTTGGACGTTTTTGGAAACCTAATCTTTAATGGGCTCATCCCTGCTTTCTAAGTGCTGGTGATCAGGAGTAAACATCCGGCTTATTACAAATCCTAAACCCTCCAGTTTCTGTTTTTATTTCCTGTTAGTTTGAATCTTATCCCAACATTCTGCTGCTCATTTGGAGGATGCATTTGGAGGACGACTGATAGAGTTTTTGGTGCAACACTGGAGTTGGAAACACTTGAGGACGATCCAGACGTGCGAAACAACAACGTGAGAAAAACGTGTCAAAGGTGGCAAAACATCTGTTTGGATAAAATGCGGTTTCCTTTGCAAACAATGTCTTGAAATATATTTCTGCGTGGCTTCAGAAGGAAGTCAGAGGAAAGGGGCTGAGACTTTTGACTTGTGTATTTTCATAATGTGGCCCAGGATCCTTATGTGCCTCCTGCCAGTCAGCAGGATGTTGTCTTTTACTTGTTCCCAGACCATGTAGTTACAAAGGCTTGTCTAGCACAGTTTACCTGTGGAGTAGTCCTGACTGTTCTCAGTGACTGAGCTAAAAGCTCTATTATTCATTAGCTCTTTAGGCTGAAGCATGTTTAAGCTGCAGCCTTGAGGGCACACAGCGAACCACTAGTCTGGGGCCTCGCTGTTTTGACAGGAAACAGAACCAGGGCGAGAGACAGGCCTTTCAGTCAAAATAAAAGCACCAAGCTAATAAATGCGGCAGAACTCTTTAATTTAAGGAATATAATTTACAAGAAAGTCCCTGAGCCATTAAGTTAACGTTTTGCATTTATTGTATTACAAGTTAATGTCTGTTTTATGTTGGTGAACACTTTTATTTTGGTGAATTTGGTGATTTCGGTATCCGCTACAGGCAGGAACCAGAATGCAGATGAAATTCGGAGGAAACAGACACCAGGCTCTTCGCTTGTCTGAAGAGCCTGGTGTTGCGAGGCTAGCGAACCCCAGGGTCCACTACTTTGAGTTATTATTCATTGATTCACTCGTGCTGTGACGATGATGTGTGCACATTCCCATCCATCACTCCTGCAAAAATAGAACCTTATATCTGGTCAGGATGGTCCCCGACCACCTGCTGTTTGTTACGAGCAGCTCATGAAGTATGTGCAGTTCTCTGTGGACTGTTTGAACTGTTTGTTTGTCTCCATGTGGTTTGTTTTTTTTGTATTTGTCAGGTTGCAATTAGTGCAAGCTGTTTGTCACACAAGGCACGTCAGCGCTGCGGGTGTCCAAAGAGATGGGCTAAACAAAGCACGTCAGTCGTAAAACGTCTCTGCTTAGATTGTGTCCATATGTGCAGGCGACGCCGGTGCAACTTCACAAACAAAGCCTGTTATTAATAATAACTCAAACTACACCGTGCCAAGATACACACACACACACACACACACACATTGATGAACACACTGATGACATAGTAGGGCTGTCACTTTTTATTCGACATTCGAATATTCGTTCGAAGGTGGGGTGAAAAGTTCGTATTCGAACGGTAATGACGTGCTCGAATGTAGGCTGCAGCAAAGATGCGCTGTTTACCGTGCGCCCAGCGCCTGCAGAGAGCGCCGCGGACTGTCCACCGGACACGGAAGTGCCGAGAACAGCGGCGAAGTGCGGAGAAGCGGAGCCAGTTTACTTTCTGTGCCCATGTTAACCGCTGGTGGTGTCACGGCGTGCACCTCCGCAGCCAGCTCTCGCCCTGCAGTGATCGTTTCGGCGTCTGGTGTGTTTTGTGCCCGAACTACAGGAAGTCAAAAACAACGAGAGAATCCGGTCAATTTTCAAAATAAAACACTGCGATTGTGTGCACAGCTGCGGCGGCGGGGGAGGGAGGGGGGAAATTTCGATATATCAGAACGAACAATATTCACTCATTTTTCTAAAAAGTGACAGCCCTATGACATAGACATCGAGCTGCTACACACAATGCCACATGGGCCAACAATAATGTTACACAAAACACAGTCTGTAAATCTAATCAGAGAAGTGTCACATAAACACAAGGTGCATCACTGTAAATGAAGTAGACAGAAATTACATAGAAACACATGACACACATGAAACACACAAAAAACATGAATTTAAAAAAACAAGTTTTACAAGTTAGATTTGAGGTATTATGAATGTTTAGGGGGTATGCCACAGATCAGAAGCTGCAGATTATCAGTTAAACAGCTGCAGGGAATTAAAGATGGGTCTGACTAGCAGATTACATTTACAACCACAACTAAAAGTGTGTTTTTTCAATTTGCCACAATATTGGCTGTGACACAACAACCTCTCCAAAACAGAGTAGCCTTCTACTTTCTATTGGGGTTCGCTGATTGGTTGACATATGGTCTGTGACAAAACATAGACTGACTGACACAAGACTGAAAGAGAGCAAACTTAAAATTAATAAATTTTATTAATCATCTCCACTATAGAAACTGGTTTACCACCACCAGACATAGGTAGACATACCGACAACTAATTAACAATTAACAACAATTTATTAATAACTACATTAAAATAAAAACAACCTAGTGTAAGTAATGTTAAGTGGTTAGCAGGTTTTCATATTAAATCACATGAGGCTTCCGTATTGTTCGGGCTACCTCATAGGCCTTACCTGACACTAGGAGGTGGAAAAGCTTCAAGTTGACTGCGTTCCAGTTACGATTGAGTGAGAAAAGCAACCCTTTTGTTGTTAGCTAATACCAGCTGATAACACACTATTATAGTTTGCATGTGAAAGCACTAGGCTGACCCAAAAAAATCTAAACTTCGAAGCTTCGTTCGTTCATTTTCCTTTTTCACACCGGTTCTCATTGGCAATTGTTACATTGAAATGAGTAGACTATTGGCATCCTGGAATCCTGCCATTACTTTCATTATTTCCGCTACGATCGCGCCACCTTTGATTGACCTTTCTGTCAATCAAATGCTTGTAAATCAGTTGTCTAATAGCTTCTGTGAGGGAATAACAGAATGACGTAATGGTTTTAGTCCAAATAGTGTGAACAAGTTCATATATGGACATGTCCATGCTTATGTAAACCTAAACCGTTGTTTTCCACTTTCCGTTTATTTCCCTCTAGTGGTTTTGTGTTGGGGCTCTGAAAGCTACTACAACACAAGTGGCCTATACTCAATACTCTGCTTGAATGCATCCTGTGCCAACAGTAGGACGCTGCTGCTTTGCAACACATTTCACTTTGTGTGAGACCCAGTTTCCACCAAAACACCCCAGAATTGCTTTGCTGTGGCTCATTTGAATAGAACTCCCTTCTGTGGCACATGTGCAACAATAACAAAGCAAATTTTCAGGTCAGGAGAGTTTAAACAATTTTTAAGTCTGTTGCAACTCTATACATCTTTGAGAGTTCACAAAATGCCATAAATGCTCCAATTTGAATTCATATTTTGTCCCACATAGGCCACTGTAGCTTCACAGTCTCTGAAGGCTCCTTCTCTGTGGATGTAAATGTCTAAAAACGAGACACGCAGACAGAAACGCTTTGTTGAAAAATAGGTTTTGGTACCACAAAGTAGAGAAAAGTATAACGACAAGAAAAATGCTGATCAAGCTTGGTCAATTTAAAAAACTTCACAGACGACAGACACAAAACACACCTGGAATTAGTGCAGTAAGATAAAACTGTGGTGTGTATGCTCTGAGAATCAGTTCAGCCATTTCCTCCCAAGGTCCCAGAGGACAACTCCTCTCTCAGAGAGCCTTTAAGTCTTTTCTGTTCATTATAAAACGTACAACACACAGCCCTCCCCACCTCTAATCCCAGCTCTGCAGAAACTCTGCACATTAATGACGGAGAAGAGAAAGTGAAGACTAATGAAAGTTAAGACTTTCCCACTGGCAGCAGTAACATGTTTATTTATTTGACCACTAGAGGGCAGATAAACTCAACAAGTTGATGGACACAGCCCAACATTGGAAAGGTTATCAAGATTTGTCTCGGCACTAACTAGCCGTACCAATGGTCATTCAATCCCAGTAGACTCCCATGTTAAAATGTCTAACAGCAGATAGAGATAAAGGGAACTCTATGGCAGAGCCATAGCCATCAGCCACCATCATTACTTAGCAATTATCAGGCTTTGTGGGTGATATAGTCTGGCTCGGAGCTGTTTCAGAGTCAGAAGTTAAAGTAAGACCTTTGAATAGCATCAGGATACCAAAAATAATACAGTAGAAGTCCAGAGGTTGTGAGCAAGGCACTGCCAAGATTGCAACAGCTATGCAGCTCATGCTGAGCTTCACAACTACTGTTCTGTTATCTGTGGGTGACGACACATAGGCTAAGTCTTTATTACAGCGTATGGTTAATGACACTGTGTATGGATAATTACACGTTGTTATACATTACGGTGACAAACTTAAATCTACTTATCATTCTTTCAGCTCTGGTGTAATTTTACCAGAGCATCAGCTACGCATTGTTGCCGATGAGACCATATACATGTTATAGCTGATGGTCAATATTATGTAAAGACATTATTTATTTAATTTAAAACAGACCTCTAAATCTACGATTATCATATTTCCAAATCAAACCCATACAAACCCAAAGTACTTGTCACTTGATTTCTAGCATGTGTTCCTGTCACAACACAAAGTAAAACTGTATTCAGTTATAACAATAGCACAGCGACCCAGGCAGCAGGAAAAGAACATGAATGGATCCAGCACCGTGAGTAGTGGGTTAAAAAAGGGGGAGAAAACCCTTGGTACTAGTTTGAAATCACTTCTTTTCTTAAAAAAGCGGCAACAACATGAAGCTGTCTATCTATCAGAGTTTTGTGTCTGACACAGTGTTAGCAGTTGCGCCAATGCAAATTTTCTCTCTCTGTATACTGACAAGGTTTTAGCCCCGCCCCCCACAAGCTATAGCAGGATTGGTTCCAGGTTTTGTTGTCTCTATTTGTGTTCATGAGACTGTCCTGGCAGCTCATGGTGCAAACACACATTCATGGTGTTGGCTATTATATGAAAAATGTTGGATATGATATGAGGTAAACCTGCCTGGTGATGGGTAATATTTGTCTGTCTGTCTTCCCACCAAGTCAACTTTTAGTATCTGAGTTTAGTCCCTGATGCTTGTTGAAAGTCTATGAGTGTCCATCAGCCGTAAGCTTCCTCTTCCATCAGGATCACGGAAAGATTTTACAGTAATGTTTTAGCTCTGTGGAGATACGTAAACCATACGCTGATATTGAAGAGTATGTGGACAAGGTCACATTGAGCGCTTGTTTGGATTGTGCTGCAGATGGAACTTATCACCTTAATGTATGTATAATGGTTATCTGCCATCGCAGCCATGTTGTAATGGTGGCCATGGTGGGCAGCAGTGGATGTCAAACAGAGAGAAAGTCCATTAAGCTCACATTAAAACCTGCTGATGGCCTGCATCTACCGATGCAATTCATTCCTGCAAGATAGAATAATACACATGCCAGGAGAGTCTGAGAAGGTCATCAGCAAACAGAGCAACAACAACAGTGCTCATTACTATTCATTGAAACTCGTATGTAAATAGAAAAAAAAACATGGTGCATGTGAGGCTGCCACAGCACTGCCAAGAGCTAATGAAGAACCCGTGAATGGAGGTGCTGAGGAAACTGACAATGCCGAGACCGTGTTTATTATGGCGGCTGCGTTTTCCTACGGCTCTGCAGGTACCGACGTTAACCTCTGGCATCAATCTGGCTCTATCAAACGTGGCGGTAAAAGCTGAGTGTAGCATGAATGGCAACAATTACACCTCCACAGCCTGTTATGCTCTGTGTATACCAGGAGAAGGTGTTTGTTGCCATTTTTATAACCTCCATTTTTTATTTACATTGTTTCACAGCTTCTCTCTGTCAACCCACACAGCTCAGTCACGTCAATAATAAATATACTTTATACAATAAATAAACATTTTGGCAAATTCACCTATTGTCATAATCCCTATGGTTTTAGGAGTAGGTTCATTACCTTTAATTGTTGGTGCATGTTGTTTTTAGATCTGCGGGGGAGAGATGCGAGCTGCAACAGAGTCTCATGGTATTTCTACGTTTCCATCATCAAGTAAATACACAGTCCAACAACTCCAAATTTGATTGTGTATTTACTTTGATGAAGGAAACATGGAAATACTGTGTGCTCCATCTCTCCGACACTGGTCTCAAAACAACATGCACTGACAATTTGCCTAAATGTTGAAATATCCCTTTAAAGCAGTGTTCCCCAATTCCGGTCCTCAAGGGCCACTGCCTTGCATGTTTTAGAAGTTTCCTGCTACAACACACCTGATTCAAATGATCAGCTCGGCATCAAGTCACCACTTATTTGAATCAGGTGTGTTACAGCAGGAAACCTGTAAAACATGCAAGGCAGTGGCCCTCGAGGACCAGAATTAGGGAACCCTGCTTTAAAGGTTGCATATGGCCATGTGGAGTTTGATTATAAAATTGGTTGTTTTATATTAACATTGTTAATGTATGAAAACAACAGTCCTCGGAGAAATGCACAAAGCCTGTATTCAGAAAACACTTAAAACAAGGCCTTCTGCAGGAGGGTTCAGGACCTCTGCTCTGATTGGCTCACAGACCTCCAGACAGGAAACAAAAAGCTACACATACATGTTTTTATAGATCAACACATCAGATAAAACATGGGAAACCTCCATTGCACAACCAAGAGGCAGCTCCACATGTGTGACAAGGAAGCACAATGGAGTTTGATTATCAAAATGATTGGATGTTGTTTTCTATTTTAACATTATCAGCTGATAACGTGTAAACCCATAGAAAATCAATAATTTTTTTTTACCCTCATTTCAAAGCTATGACCTTCAAAAACAATCTCCCGAAGTTTCACAGTCCAGGTAATTAAGAAAAGGCCAGTAAATGATGATTAAAGTTGACTTGCTACTTAAACCCTCTGAAGATGAGTGTTGCACTTCTGAACCGTTCAAAACAAGATTCGCCTCCGCTCTGCAGGATTGAATGGTGTTCAGGATAAGCAGGGACCTGCTGCTCTGATTGGCTCGATGCTAACCTCCAGAAATGCTAAACAGGAGCTTGCACAAAAAACATCAACAAAACATCACAACTGTTTTTATAGATCAATCACATCAGATTCTCTGCTTTCCGAAATCGATGACAACAAGGGACTGTATAGGGTGGAAACAGGAACAGACTCACAGGCAAAAACTTTGAATGGAATTTTCTCAGGTTTTAGAACAGAATAAGAGAGGATGAGATCGCAATTCAAATGGCCATATCTCGAAAACTATAAAATGTATTACTTTGACTAAGGTATCATTTTAAAGCTTATTTTCTAATCTTTCCATTGATACCAAAATCTCGACTTTGAAATTTGGGTCAATGTGACTCATTTTGATGTAACACGTCACAATTTATTTTACTGTCGCTGTCTGATTTGACTAGAGACTTTTAAGTGTGAGTTGCTAAAAAGCCTGACAAGGTCTGAGAATTTAGGAGAAATTTATCCATGTTTAGGGAGAAAAATTAAAACACACGGGTCACAGAGATGGACAGAAGAGAAGTGGATTATGCTGCGAGAGTGGTTTAAGTAGTTTATGTTGACGTTTTTATACTTTATTTTACAGTCCCCTTTAAAATAGGTCTGTAATACAGGATTAGAAGCACTGTGAATGTGAGCTTTGTGGAGAGCGCTGATAATCCGCTCAACAAAGATGCAAACTTTTATTTAGTATGAGAAAGCCTCTGTGTTTATGGGTGTTTTTTGAGTGTAGATTAGGCACCAGCAGCACAACACCAACACAAGTGAGTGTGGAGAAAGAAAGTGCAGCAGGTAGATCTGCTCTAAGGCATGGGTCCAGATTCATTCATTTAACCGGTGCCAGGCCAGCCCAATTTGTTTAGGACCCTGGAACAACAGCTGATTTGAGTTCAGGCTCAATCAGCCATTGCTCAAGCAAGCCATTGCTACTTACTGATTTATGTGTAGCCCGCACCAACTTTTAAAATATATTTTAGGTGAATTTGCCAAAATGTTGAAATATATTTAAACATTTTACAAAGCAGAAATCACACTGCCATTTGAAGAGACAACTGAGAGAGCATCAGCATTTCAACAACCACGGCCGACGCCACTGAGATTCTGGACTCAGAGAAGTGCTGGTAATGATGCACGTTTTCTGTGTGCGGCAGAGAGTGTCCTGCCAGGACTATTTCATAATTCAGAGACTGACCCAGAATCAGATTCTTTATTCTGAAGAAACCTCTGAGACAGCATTTATTTCATCAAGGGACACTGAGTCTAAGACTATTTTGGGTTTTCTGAGGCAAGATGACCCAACGCAACCTGCTCCTCTGTGGTGTATTTATACAAATTAAAGCAGCATGGCTGATGTGCATGACTAAATAAACTGGCATGGAACTTCTTATAGATTTGGCTAAGAATGCAGATGAAATCACTGTCACCTGATGTTGCAAGAGCAGAGCCAGGACATCTCTTCCTTCCTCTGTATGTGTGTGTGTGTGTGTATGTCCCTTGCCTGCTCTGAGGCATTTTTTGCATTGTGTGTCTGCTCCCAGAGCACCAGAGTTGTTTCCTCCAACAGGAAACAGAGGCCTGAACGGTCAGAATGCGAAGAGGTTTGCGTCTGTTGGACCCAGGGGGCTCCGCTGACAGAGAAACCTTCTCTTTCACACTTTGAAAAGTTACCAGGTCTGGGTTTTTGTCTACTCTTGAATAATTTAAGACTTTTCTCATCCCTGTTGTGTGCTGTGTGTGTGTGTGTGTGTGTGTGTGTGTGTGAGCTGTCTTAACACCACTGCCTGTCTGACCTTGTGGCTCAGAAAACATTCATATACTCAGGATGCCTTAAGGCAACAGGAACATGGGTGCACACAGCAATGATGAGCTCTCTGAAAATAGCACTGTGGGTTGTGAGTCAATGAAACATTGTCTTTTTTCAGTTTGCATTCCTGTCACCGTTTTCAGAAGCAACAATCATCCTGAATGTTTTTGTCAGCAGTGAAAAGAGATTTTCAGTGGCTCCAGTGATATGAAGAGTTTAAAACATCTCCTCCCACCAGCCAGGGTTGAAAATGTTTAAGCAGATTAAATTCAGAACTACTGTTTTTTGAGGCAGAGTTTCACCTCATCAGCGTTCATCATTGACTACAGATTCTGTTGTGGTTCATCATGTGTGGTCTGTTCTCGGCACATTAGTGCCACCAACTGTCTGTCAGAGAATCAGCACAACACATTGCCAACATTCAGCGACAACTACTTCCACTACAACCGATCATTTACAGACGCTTCACATCTCTGGTTGGTGATTGGTCAACTGAACATGCTGCTCCTCTGATCTGCCCACTTAACTTTTTTTGGCCCATTGCCATAATCGCTATAGTCATAGCAGTAGGTTCGTTACCTTTAATTGTTGGTGCAACCTATTTTTAGTACGGCAGAGTGCAGCAACAGGCTGCTCAGGGCTATGCTATGGAGGCTAAGGGAATTTCTTGGTTTCCCTCATCAAACTCATCAAATACACAACCCAGCAACTCAAAAGCGCTGTCGTGGACACGTTGTGAGCTGCAGAACCACCATGCTATGAGATAATGACGGAACGTTACGAGACAGAGCTGTTTTAGAGGTAAATTCATGCAAAACCGCTGATGCGCGTTGCGTTCAGGGACAGTTTTTCAGCAAGCAGTCTCCGTATTTACCCTGTATTTACCTCGAAAACGGCTCCGTTTCGTATCGTTCTGTTATTATCTCATAGCGTCGTGGTTCTGCAGCTCACAACTTGTCCACAAAAGCGTTTTGGAGTTTTGGGATTTTGTATTTGATGAGTTTGAACTTGGTTGAAACCAAGAAATTCCCTTAGCCTCCATAGCATAGCCCTGAGCAGCCTGCTGCTCTGCTCCGCCGTACTAAAAATAGCTTACACCGACAATTAAAGGTAACGAAACCTACTGCTATGACTATAGCGATTATGGCAATGGGCCAATTTTCAAAAATGTTGAACTATCCTTTAATAATAATAGTAATGGATAGTCACAGCGTACGATTGGATAGAACAAAGAGTGATGTATTGTACCAGGTTTTAGCAACATTTTTTGTTGTTATTACAATTTAAATGGATACAGGTGTACAGGTTGTAAAATGATATACAGTGCAACCTCATAGTGCACTCACACCAATACTGTAGTACTGGCGTTGATGGGCGTTGGCAGCAGCGAGTGTTGCAGTGTGAGCATCCAGAGCGCCAGTTTGAAGTTAAGAGAAGCTCAACTTTATGCAAATCAGTAGCATTGCCACTGAAGCAGCAGCCAATTGCAGACTGGGATTCTCACCGCGGGAGAAATTGAGAGAGCCTAAATGGACACATCTGCAGGGTACAGTAGCTTGAAAGTCCCACCCCTTTGACCCACTTGTGCCTGCTAGAGCTGGCAGGCAACGCGATGCCACTGACCAAAGTGTCCTTAGGCGTCTATGGCGCTTTAGGTGTGAACGCACAGTCAGGTGTCTGCCATCTTTGTTGGAAATGTGGCATCATTTGAAGTACCTTTTCTCACTGTAGGACACAAGTTACATACATCAACATGTATGACTTTGTCTGAGTGTGTTTGAACCGTAGCTGAGAGACATTACAACCATTACTGTAACAAAAACCACCTGTCTGAAGTCTGGAGGCCACAGTAACTGACCGCAGCTGCCATTCATCCACAAAGGAGTTGACTGACCTTTTTTAAAGCCATTAACTAACATAGTCACTTGCAGATACTCAAGAGAGTTATTTGGTCATATTGAAGAGAGATTTCTAATTTTTTTTTAACGTCAAGTGTGGGATTAATTTTCGCCCGCAAAGGCAAATGTCTGTCTGGGGAGTTACCTGCCAGGATCCTGCAGCGTACTGGCCTCTCTGCAGGGCGACGGATGTTGCACAACAGCAGGAAACGTCAGCTTGGAGGAATGTTGGAAATAAGGAAGGGGGCAGGGAGGTGGGGGGGATCGGAGGATGAGGGAAGAGAGGGGTTGTAGCAGACTGCTTCAGAAACTGCTCTGGTACCCAGACGTGAGTCACAGAGAGATAAAATGGGTCAGATGATACAGACCTAAAGACATTATGATCCAATCACAAAACATGCTGTAGCATGCAGACTGAAGACAACTGCAGGTTGAGCAGTTTTATCACCCATTACCCATCACACATCATTTAATATCAGTTTATATAAAGATGGGAGTAAAAGGGGAACATCGTCTTACTATGTAGCTTCTATCCCACTGTAGTTTTATCAATCTTGATCAGCTGCTGTGTTTCACCGATCTAGACTGTGGATACAGCAGAAAGCAGACAGCGGTGACTGTGAACATGTGTTCAAATCAAATGTATTTTGACCATACAATGTAGTGTGCGACAGTCGCTTTGTGAATGAAAAATACCAATGAAGCTGACTTTTCTATTGTGTCTCATCAGCCATAAATGTATATCTCCAGGTCATTTTTGATAATATAGCAAGCCTTGGTTCTGTATGAATTGATTATACAAGCCATCAGTAACTTTGTGATGTAACCATTAAGTAGTCACCGCTCTCAGCCATCCAAGCCCCATCCACCTGACTCCACTTCGACCCTGCAGGATTTAGTTTGACTGTGAAGCCTGAGAGAGGAGATGTAAAATCACACTGGAATGGATTTTGGTTCTTAAAAACACAACTACATCTTCTTAACAAGAATAGTGTTGAAATGGGCCCTTTATCTCTTATAATGTTATAAATGAATGAAAACCTCTATGAATATGCCTTTTGATTGTGAATAATAATCTTTGAAAAAAGTAAGGATCTGCCTGCGCTTGTCTTGAGATACCAGCTTTAAAGGACAATTAGCCTTCTCTCTTCCTCTATTATTTGTTTGCAGATGAAATAATTGTGAAATTAAACCCCTCCACCATTAGCGGAGAACCTTTGGAAATCTCCTCATGGGCCCCTCAAGTCCCTGAACCCATTTTTTTCTGTTAATTAGCTGCTGAAACTTTTTTCGTTTTGAATCCAGTCTCACAGGATAGAAGGGAATCTAGGCCCAGGATGGGAAACAAAACAAAAGAGATATTTAAAAGGAGCTTTCCGTTGTAAAGAGTCTGTGTCCGTCTTGAGAGCCATTCCACATCCTGAAGTTTGGCTTTAGAATCCGTGCAGTAGCGCCAGAGGCCGGAGTCAGTCTCAGGCTCCCCTCACGCTAATGCACTCACTCTGTCTCCTGTCCTCAGGTTGTCCTGTAAACACTGAAGAGACACTCTGAGCACATAATAAGAAGGTGTAAACAGGGAGTTTGCTTGTAAGTGGAAAGCATTAACTCCATTACTCCAACCTATGCCGCTGTGGCCGTGGGAGCCCAGGCGTCCTGCGGAATTTTAACAAAAGTTCATCGCAGTAATGGAGGAGGTTTTTCACGTTAACTTTCCTGTTTGTACTCGTAGTCAAGAAAAGCTTCCATTAACTGCTAATCCTCTTTTTGCTACTTTGCCTTTCAACTTTAATAAATAAAAACAGTGGTGAACTGACAGGAGCTCAGACTCACCCGCTGAGCTGTGATGTTTTTAGGACCATCTTCATCCGTGAAACATGGTGAGATGGTCGTCTGGAGATGCTGTGAAGTGCAGCCATTGTGCTATTAAAGCTGTATCAGTTGGACACTTGGAGGAGTGTGATGAAAACACATTGTGGTGTATTGTCAGCAGCACTGTAAGTGCTTCTGTCCTAACAAACCGCAATGATCTAACCACTATTTATGGGATTCATGTATCTGGGTTACATGGGAACCATCAACACTGCTGGGGAGCTCTTTTATTGAAATACATCCTTTAGTTGAAATAACATTAACATCAAACTGGCTGCATGTTAGTGGTTCTGAATGACCCTTTGGTGTCCACATGCAAAATCCTAAAAAAAAAAGGGTCAATTTAAAAAATCCATTTAGGTCCATCTGCATCCCCTACTGTTTGTTAGGCTGCATGTTTTTTCAGACATTTCTACTTCTTCTACTGTATCTTCAGCCCCAGCACAGGGGTGGCCTGCTGGGGCACTGTGGGGGGGCTGGAAAATGTGCACAAAGTGGATTTTAGTCCAAACACTTGCCTTCAAAAGCCTCCTCATTTGAAAAAAGAGTCCCTGGATTCTACCCACCAGGCTAGAGACACTCAGGTTGAAATGTTTGAAAATGAAGAAGAAACAGAATCTTCACATCTGCATCCTCAACAGGGAAAAGGCGGGAAAAATAATCTTGTGGTGCCGGGCTCCTTCAGACAGGCTCCACTGAACACACTAAGAGCGTCTCAAGGGGGAGAGGGGGAGAAATTATGAAGCAATCATTATGAAAAAGTAGAAAACAGACCGACTCCCTTGTCTCTTATTAGCCGTCTCTTGTGGGGTTGACATTTGATCCACGCTCCAACTCCTCAAAAGATGAAGTTTCAACCTTTTTTTTTCATCCTCTCACACAACCATGGCATAAAAATCATTTTAATTTTGGATGTTTGTTCTTTCACATGAGTAAAGATGCATGTTGACACATCACCAGGGGTCATGGGATAGTGGGAGTGTTTCACATCTGTCAACATCAACCACCACGGCTACTGTGGTCTATGAGGGACGCTCTTTATCATCACTTGATGCCTCTGCTGCGTCCCTGACTGTTAGGCCTCTGACACCCATTCATCTGACTGAGTGACTCTTCACACATCAAAACTCTGCATGGACTCTTGGTTGTTCATCCACTGCATGGCAGATGATCTGTTAGCTATATGCTAAAAATAGTTTATGTAATTTCCTCAAATCTATGTGATTACTTTTTAAAATGGAATAACATGTTGCATTTATTAAATCACTGTAATAACAATGTGAGCTTATTAAAACAACCTATTTGCATTATGCAATATGTTTATGGCTTTTTCCTAGATAAGCATAATAAACATACACAACTCTGTCGGTTGTTTATGCAATTTCTAACATGCACATATTTTTTGCTTCAGATACATGCATATATTTATCATTTGCTTACTGTATGGTAATTACTTAACTCCCAGACTGACTGGCTATTTTATTTGTATTTTGATATTACACAGCATGGGTTTTTTGTACCCTAAAAACACATTTTTATTTTTCCAGAATTTTAAATGAGTAATTTTAGATAATAAAATGAAACAAGTGTCTAACCATATAAATGTAGCCAATAAAAGGTTTTTTAGCTATTTAGGTGCAAGAAATTGCAGTCTATAGGACTCACATTATTTCCCTCCTGAGAGTTAGCTCTGTATTGGAGCCCTGAGTGCACGTTTGCAGGTTGCAATCAATCCATCCTAAACTCAACCTGAATCCCAAAGCTGCTCAGCTCAGCTCTTCCTGAATTGAGGAAAGAGGTTGAGGTGTGTGTGTACGCATGTTAGTGTGTGTGTGTGTTGAGTTGGAGCAATGCGCCCCCACAACCCCTCCCCTCCATTGTCAGACATAATCTCAGCAGTTAGAGGGATGAGTTGGAGGGCTTATTCACGTTGAAGTCTGTCTGACGTGGATACCAGTTTCCAGAGGTATTAAGGTAGACATTGTGACATCATTCCCAGACCCAAAGCCAGCTGTCAACCTCCACCCCCTCTCCCCATCACCTATCCTCATGCTGAGACCACAAGAAGAGACATGATGGATTTCAAAGTAGAGTTATTTTGAGTCTGCAGGGGGGAAAAAAAACCCCTAGATGCTGTCAGGATTGCTGCTGCAGCAAACACATCTTTACCTGTAGATCGTCCTTGAAAGATATGTGGGCGAGGGGAGGGCGAGTATAAAAAACATGGTGGAAAACAGGTGGTCAAACATGAGAAAAACAGGGGTAAAGCCTAAGAGATGCTGAGCGGGAACGAAAGAGACACAGAGAAAATAAGGTGAACAAGGCAGAACAAGAGACTGGGAGATGAAACCAGAGAAAAACAGGTCTGTTTTTATCAGACTCAAATTCTCAAGAAAGTATTTTTTTTTATAAAAATTTGCAACATAAAAGGAATTTTGTGCATATGAACATGACAAAACTATCCACAGGAATCTTTCAGATTAAATATCTAAAGTGCATTTGAAATAGTCTGACTACCTTCTGCTTTTATTTGTGTTATATTTATTCACCCCTCTCTTATTTCACATACACCACTGATGGTTTACCTTGTTGAGCTGAGTAATTTGTACAAATGTCACATAGCCCACAACTGTTGCCTTTAATTATACTTGTTTACTAAATTTATTTCAGTGTTTTGTTCTGTCTAGTCCCTGAATGATTATTGGTGCATCTCAAATTCTAAGTGACATAGCGTGGGTTGTTGTTGTTATATAGCAAATAAAATGAGAACATGATGAGCTGCCCTTGTTCAAAATCAATCATGTCTGACTGTGTAAAAGATCTTGTCACTGAAAGACACATTTAAAAAAGGGGAGGAAAAAAAGTTTCATGTCCTTCCCACTCAGCACTTCACATCCTCCTGATGTGATTCCAGAGGACAGAATGTGTTTAGTATTGATCTGAAAGCATTAGTCCCTCCACACAGCCTGAGGAGGTGGAGAGTGTCAGAGCAGTCACTTAACCAGCCAGACCAAAGTCAGTCAGCCATTCAGTCACTCAGTTAATCCTTTTATTATGGCGCATTGATGTCATACAGCAGCAGAGGTGTCATGCTATAGCAGAGCACAGCTAGAACGCACAGTTAAGTTGAAGGTTATGTAACCATGGCTCGGCAAGTTCACACGTGATATTAGACTAACTCCATCATGTTGAGAATAGGGGCGGGGCTTGGAATGCTTTGTGGTGGCATCTTATCTGTGTTTGCTAAAAAGAAAAGAGAGAGTGAGAAAGATGGGGGGGGCGGGCCGTTGAGAACTCAAATCAAAATCATCCATAAAAGCACCCGTAGCCTAAAAGTACAGCAGCCCGGGCCAGAGAGCAGGTGTATGTGTGCGTGCGTGCCATGCGTGTGTGCTATACCTGCAAACTCCATATGGGAACGTATACTTGTATAGAAGAGAAACACACTTTGCAGTAGCCTTCCTGACTTGTATCATCAGATAGATCAAATACTGTAGGCTTAAGGGGTTACACCCTGCCTTTCCAAAACCCTGCCTTTCTGAAAATAGACTCCTATTTTTTTTAAAGACCCCGCTAGTCCAAAAGGCTATTGGGGAAAACCCTCCACTCGGAAACCGAAAAAAAAAGGAAACAAATAAGCAAGGACAACCACAAATGACAAAGAAACACAATATGACCAATACGGCACACAAAACAACTAAGACACAAAACAACTACTAAGAGACACTAAATGGCCAAAAATAGACGGTAAATAAATAATAAAGACACTCAAAACACCTACAAAATTACTGAAAGAGAGGCAGAATAACTTCAAAGAGACATAGATAATCAGTCATTATTCATTTATTGTTTATTAAAGCTCAATTAGAAATTAGCTCAACCAGAAATTAAAGTATCAATTTCTGGTAAGGACTGGTGATTCTATTGTTCTTTAGACTGAATCTTTGTTACATTTAGAAGTTGTTTCACTGAGTTCTCAGCAGGGTATCTGATCTGCAGAGTGTTAGGAGGACGTATTTAGTATTGATCCAGATAACACTTCCTGTCCGTCCCTTGTGTGAGGATGTGTCAGGCCTGTCAATCAGCTCGACAGCCAATCTCTTTAGAGCTGAGGTGAGGAAGTGAGGTGAGGAAGTGGCTTGTTGTAAGTTTTATTTGACAGCTTACCTTGGTTCTGTTCAAGGCGTCAGTCTGTGTAGCAGATAACTGAAAGAAGAAAGCTTTGACAAGGATAATCAGTGCAACACAGCTTTTACATCTTTCTTCTTGGTTTATACTTTTTGTTTGCGGTATTTTACATCACTCACCTTGAGCATGAAATCGTTATAATCACAGAAAGGCTAATAAGAGATAAACCTTCTACGTTGTATAAATTGGATCTAATTGTTGAGTGTTTTTATATCTGCATGATCTACAGATACTCACAATTAAAGGAACTGCTTCTTTGGGTCGAAACAAAGGCAAGGCAAGGCAAGGCCGGTATAGCCCGTTTTAACAAACAGTTTGTCTCAAAGGGCTTCACATAGCATCATAACAACATCCTCTGCCCTTAGACCCTCACATCGACTGAGGAAAAACTCCATGGAAAACCCTTTTAACAGGGAAAAATCGGAGAAACCCCAGGGTGAGCAACAGAGGAGGGATCCCTCTGCACAGCATATAATTTTCACATACGTTTAAGCCGCAGAGCTTTTGTTTTTAGGTTGGTCTTTCAAAAATGGCAAATAAAAAGATCTCCAGTTACCGGTACTGGCAGTGACCTCATCATCCAGAGTTTGCTGGCCTACGGCCCAGCACAGCTCGTGTGTAGGTGAGAGGAGCGGGGGCTTTAGCTCGTCTCCAGAGCTCATCGGTGCTCTGGATGGGAGGCTAATGCATATTTTAGGATGCAGAACACTCATAGGGCTGTATTCGACTAAGGATTTTCATAGTCGAATCTGATTCGTCAGATTTTGCCGTAGTCGACTGATAGTCGAACCTTACAGCTCGAGTCAATTTATTTTCTGTGGTTGAAAGCAGGTTCTTGAATGTAACTAAAAGTCAGACACATATCCTCACAATGTTTTGCAGCTCTGTTAGGTCATGCATGATGTAGCTACATGCTGACAAAATTAGACATGTCAGACTTCCTTGATTTTAAACTTTGGCGGCTCTGCCTCTCGTCTTGCCACTCAGTGAGTGTTCTGCAGTGACTTGTGAGTACCGTGATGTTGACGGTCCTGTTGTGTGTACTGCTCACCTCCGCTCATTTGAGAGAAAAAAAAACTCTGCTCATTTGATTGTGCAACTGCAGTGGCTGATTTATTAATACGTGGTAAGAATATATCCCTTTCCCACTGCCCCAAAAACCCGTTTAAACCCACTAACAATCGTTTAAACACACACAACATTTTTAACTCTTTATTAACAGAAAGTAGCCAGATTTTGTATCAAAATAAGCTTTTTATAACGAAAAAATACATTCTATGTAATATGCTCAGCAGCCGTGGGCACCCCCATATAGTCAGAATGGTACAGTCTTGGTTAGATTCAACTACAAGCTTCATGGTCGAATCAGACTTCTCCGAATAGAATCGTCAAATAGTCGACTATTGAAGGTCAGCCCTATAGATACAATGGAAAAAAAAACATTTTCCTAATCTATTCTACTTGATTAATGGCAGATACAATAAGTGGCCTGTAGATACTTGGTTTGAAAAGTTTCTGTGGCAATATTCACGGTGCAAGTCACATCACGTAACTGAGCCCAATTTAATGACCACTCTTTGCAGCCACTCTCTTTTATATTCAAATGATTTTGGGAAATGTGTTGCATAATTTGTGTTTTTATCTAAGTCACAGCGTGAAAACATACCAACCTGAAATATGATTATTGTGAAATCATGAGGCTTTGATCATGAATGAGCAGTGGTGTGTATTTTTTATGCGTTGAAAAGTGTGTTGAACGTTCTGTAGAACAGAGCAGCACACACTGGTAGCGTCAGTGTGTCTTTGATCACCACAGACTGTTTGAGCTTTTCATAGTTTTGTCGACATTTTCCATGTTTAAATGTGCACCAAAAATTGTGTGGGTGCTGAATGGCTCCCGTTCAACCTGAACGCCACGTCTGTCACATATCTGATCAACAGAGGCAATGATTGGTTGTTACACTCGGCTGCAGGTGCCTTTGATCTGTGGTTTTGAGGTCATGTGATGAAAGAGATTTATATTGGTACAGAGCTCTGGAAGGATCAAACACTGAGCTGAACTGAGCTGAGTGCGGCCTCCCATGGGCCTTCCTCTTCTCCAGCCAATATCTTAGGAGCCAGCGGGTTCAATTTACAGATGCTACAGGTGTTCTCCCTCAGACATTTATTCTTTACAGGGTGGCAAGGTCCATGAAATGACAGTCACACTGTGTGACCACCCTTTCCTTCCTCCCAAAGAGCAGCTGCTCACGGCTTGAGCCAGTGTGTTCACATACCGCTGGTGACATTAACACATAAAACATTATTATTAAAAGGAGATCAATCATTGCATTCTGGCAACTGGTAATAGTGTGATTCCAACAGCAGCCGACTCTTGAGTCTCTCTCTACTAACCCACAATCTAGTGACATTTTAATCATAATAATACATTATGATTTAGAAGTACTTTTCATGCATCTGTACCTTTATTAAAGAAGATGAAAACACACTTTGATAAAATATCAAAAAGAAAAACTACTCACTTCACTAAAGAGAGAAATAATGTAATTAATCTCAACAATATCTCTTGATTATAGAGGGCACGCTGTAGAAAAATCTAATGAAAAACCTTCACGATGCAAATTGTGTCTGATAAAATCACTGTGTAACTATAAAAGAGCCATTCACAGTGCAGTGTCTTCAATTGTCTTTTGGTAAATCCTTCAAATTTAGCTCTGTTTCTTTCTCTCAGTACCAAAGAAGCTGACCATCGTCATGTGGAAACATCCAATAGAGCCAAAAAATGGTTAGTATTTACAACAAATTGGAACTATAGAACATGCTATCTTTGGATCATCAAAAAGGAGGAGGAAACCGAGGAGAAAACTTTGCTTATGGGATACAAGCGTTATCCAATGAGGAGAGAGAACGGCATGAAGGGCTGTGTGTGCAGCCAAGGGGTGCGCGTGAATGTGGGGACGTAGGGACGAGGACCAATAGATGCATGACGAGGGCGGAGGCTGCTAACTCATGGTGCGTTCAAGGAAACTCGTAGCTTGTGTTTTTCCGAGCTGTGAAGTCATACCGGTTCGATCTGGTACGAGTCACCAGGTCGAAAGCTACGAGAGGCCGTTATAGTGCACTTTCACAGGCAACAGGACGGTAAAAACACGAGTTGCGGGTTAGCTGGAACACTACAAAGTCGTAGTCGTGACTTGAAGCCGTAATTTACGGTTTCAAAAGCCTGCCTGGAACGCAGCGTTAGCCAAAACGACCGGATCGCTGATAATCTGCTTTAATGGGACTTTTCCTGTGGTATAACTTTCCCCAAGTATAGCTTTCAAATACTTTTTGCCCAACCACTAAAGCCTATGTTCTGAAAAGTTTCCCACAAAGTGCAAACTGTGCTTGTTGGGAACTAAGAAACTGCTTGAAGGCTCCACATTCCTTTGTTGAAACTACATATTATATGAAAACTCCCACCTGTCATGGGCCGCCTCCATTTCCAGCAGCTGTATTAGGTTCTGTTACATTCTTCACCATATCAAGCCCAGGGAAATTACTTTTCGAGAAGGGACCCTGAGTGTTTGTAACAAGAAAGTGAATGACAGGAGCCAGAGGGACAGAAAGACGGACTCAGATTATGAGATGGAGAGGGGCAGTAGGGGACAGAGACGTCCTGGTTTTATGGCACTTTTTTAGTGCAGCATCAAGTTGAGATTGTTTTGTTGAACTATAACTTATAAAAGCTTTAACAACCGAGAACATAACAGGTCAATGGCAATAATTTCCGTCTGCCACAAACCATCAACAGCGTGAGCAACCATAACAAACCTCAGTCAATCTCCAGCCTGCCGGAGTCCCGCCCTCATTAAACCAGAGATGGCATAAAAGTAGGATGTGTTTGACTGCCGCCCTCGTTAAGTGCTAGCTGAGCCGAGTAAAAGTAGAGGTGAGCGAGAACAGAGAAGCCTTAGTGAACCTGAAAATCTTGATAAACTTGGAGATAGCTGAGCTCTCTCAGTGTTATAATCGGGATACAATTGGTTGAAAATATATTTTAGTTTAGGAAGGTTAAGGAAAACATTGTCCTCCTGGACTTTCTCTCTCTTTATATTGTGTTTCCACACTTTTCACTTTGCTCCTGTTATATTTACTTTTTCATTTTGACTATGACCACTAGATGTCAGCTACTAACAAAACTGGTGGATCATAATAACTTGCTTAACAGAAGACCAGTGGGCTCCATAGGTTTGACCTGCTTTACACCAACACACATTCAAACATGTTAAGCTCAGCTCTCATGTAAACATACAGATTTTTTTTCCCTACAAACCAACACTTCTCACAGTATAACAGTATTGAGGCTGATCAGCTTCCAAATATAGATTTTTTGTGCACTAGTGAAGATGTTTTGACGTTTGATCCGGTTCGTTTCCTGGGATAGTCCGCTTCGTTTCGGCAGGTGTGAAAGCTCATCCGAACTCTGGAGCGGACCAGACAAGTGAACCCTGGTACACCTGAAAACGTGGGTCTCGGTTTGCTTGCAAGTGAACCTGCGGTTCATACAGTATGCAGTGTGAACGCTCACCAGAGGAAACACAGGACCAAATGTAGAAAGTGACACAATACACAGTGCATCTATAAACAGTGCGCATGGAACATTAACAACACAAACACCTTGTTGTCCGTCATCAATCTTATTTTCCTCCGGTGCCGTATGTAGCTGCCTTTATTTGATAAGTAAAAAAAAAAAGTGCTGTATACCTAATAAAACAACTAATTTAATGTTCTGATCCATGTTTGCTGTTTGTTTTTGCAAGTCAGGAGGGAAGGATTTCCCCTGCAAATCTGTCCAATCGCCGAGCGCTCTATTCAACTGTGCGACGTTATTCAGAAAGTTTTGTGCGCTTCAGAAATGGCAGTGTGACAGCACAACTGAAACAAGTGATAAATGCAACATTGTTACAACTTTCAGCTCTCCAGTCCAGCTGAGATGTCTTGGTCAGGTGTGAAAACGACCTTAATCTCTGTGCTGTCAGGCTCATGTCAGTGGGTTGTTCGTTGAACACAGAATGCGATATGCAAACTAATAGGCTGCTGAATGCATTTTCATCGTTTCATTTTAACTCAGTGCATCTCTTTGTTTGTGCTCTGAAAATGAACAGGCTGCTCTAGTGATGCTAATGTTTGCTGAGTCACTTTAGCATAACATATGCACTGTTCATTGAGTAGGTCATCAGGGGGAACTGCATAGCTGCAGAATGGCTCTCAGTGGAATGAACACTTTATGCTTTCATGTTTATCAATGCAGTGTCTGCTCTAGCAAAGCAAAAAGCAACTAGAGCAAGTTTTCAACAGTTTCAGTTTGAAATTGTCAATAATTTACAAGCTAATGCTGAACAACGATGACAACAAGCTTATAAAGTCCAATAATAAAAGCAATTGAGGCAATTTGACACAAGGTATTGGCTCATGAAAGATCAGCAATCTCTGCACACACTGTCCTCCTCAGTTTGTCTTTTGCATCCGATGGACCTCGCTGTTTTATGGCACCAAAGAGCCATAAAACTCCCTTTGCCACCATGTGGCTTCCAATCTTCATTATTGGACTTTATAAGCCTGCTTGGAAGCCCTGTTTCCTGCTGCTCACTAATAAAGAAGCTGACACTGTCTAAATATAAAACCAATCCAATTTTGGAACTCATCAGTACCCAAACAAAAACGCACAAACAATAAAGCACTTTACAAAGTGCAGGCCTCCACAAAAGCCAGCTCATTTTCCCCGTTAGTCCTCACTTATAACATTGAGTTGATGACGAAACAATTTGCATAAAGACTGTTAAGATCTGCCCAGGTGGTCTGAGGAAAACACAATAGAAATCAAAAAGTCCAGGGATATCCTGGCAGCATGTCTCGGATACGACAGAATGTATAATGGAGTTTAGAAGCAATTTTGTCCTTATCCTGCATCCATTTTTCACTGCATGAAACAATATGTGTCAAAGCAAGAGAAATTAAATTAAATATATATTGAGAAATTAAAATTATAGCAGAAGGTGCGTTTTAAGGTAGGTTTTGAACCCAGAATGGCTCTCAGGATCAGCAATAACACCAGTGCTTCAAAACCAATCCTCACAAACCTGTGGGTGATGTCATAGGGCTAAGTCCATCTTTATTGAGGAGAAATGAGTTGGAAGCTTCACTGATTGTGAAATAGAAGTAGTGGTTGAAGAAAATTATCAAAGAAAATATATATTATTTAGCTTGCTCTGGCATGCCAAATAAAACCAAGGTGAATTTCTGGGTGCAGTAAATTCTGGGTTCTGAGCCACAGACACTAGACTTTTAAAAAGAAGTCTGACTTCCTCGCTGTCCTTAAGATATAGATGAATAGAAATTCAGTTTCAACTCAGAAATTGGTGATCAATGAAAACAACAACATTATGAAGACCCTGGTAGGATATCTTTGATGATGGAAGTGAGGGAACTTATGGAAGCATTTATCATTATAACAATCATTCATTTCCTATTGTTTCATTACACTTACACCGAAACTTACTGTGAAACATCAAGTAGACTTGCAGTGTAATTGACACAATGTATCTATTAAATGAAACAAAATTCACATATTTATTATCCTTTTTTGCATCCTAATGAACCATGAAGATGGGAGGCTACGCATGGTCTGAAGCATGCGTACTCAGATATTTCCATTCTCACCGTCCGTGGATTTTTATACATGAGGAAAAATAAATGGCGGTCAGAGTATCATGGTTTTAATTCTCACCGCCCGTAACATTTGGATGTTGATGTTTACAATCCTGGTTTAATCCCAACAGTTATTTACATTGTGATCATCTAATTCATCTTTAAGTTTGTAAGATAAAATACTGAGGTGATCAGGATATCTTTGATGCTTATGTGAACTAGAAACATCAACTGTCACATCATACATGATGAATGGAAGCATTTACATCACAGGAAACGTGATGTATAGACTTTCAACTTAACATCCTTGAACCATGGGTTTTGACTGAGATGATTCATCCATGTTGGCTTCATACTCAGATGTGTTTTAAAAGAGTGCTACAGGTAGAAATACAGGGAAACAATGTCCTCCTGGTTGTATGACTGCTTTGCTTTGCTTGTGTGTGAACTCAGTGACAGCTGTGCAGACGAACCAAATCTTCCCCCAATCTTCACCCAACCAAATCACACCAAGGAAATTCACCTGCCACAACAAGAAGTCCATGATAAACTCCAGCAGAGGACTGTGGCTGAACTGAGCAGCTCGGCCACATCAAGCTGTATTAACTGTATTAATATGAAGCAGTGCCCCAGCCGGAGAAAGAGCACAGCAAATCTCTGGGTAATAAAAAACACAATTGCTGAAGGTGTTTTTGCATTATGCAGCGTCAGGCCTTGGTTTTGCACAGAGAAGCACATCAGAGGGAGCAGCTCTATCTCGGCTACATCATGCATTTAAGGTCAACTTCACAGCATGGTGTCATTATTTTCCTTCCTACTCCGTTACCCTCAAGCCTCCATTTTTCACACTTTATTTTTAATGTTCTTTGTTGTTACTTTTTCCCTCTCCAGAGTCTTGGTGTCTGATGCTGGAACATGTAGGAGTTTGGGACTTCTGTCTCTTTTTTTATTATCTTGAATTGAACTTCTCTCATTAAAACCACCTGAAATTGAGTGATTAGGGTACAAACAGGTAAGAAATCAATTTGATTGCAAAACATTAGATGCTTAAACCAATGCCGCAGATGAAGACCACAGAAGGTTGGGCTTCATCCTACAGCAGGTTGAGCAGCGACATCAGAAGAACTAGACAGCAGCTTCATATGAGGAAGACTTGCACATCTCCAGACATGAACTGCAGTTTGGGAATCACTTGTCGGAAGGTGAAACCAAACATCCTGAAAGTTGGAACTACAACAGCAGCATTGGGATACATTTTCGAACAATGTCCATCATGTATTTGCTCTATGCTTTAATTTCAGAAACACAAGACGTTAGAATATGTAAATTTCTGTAGCAGTTGGGATAATTGAGTTGTTCTAAAACTTTTGACAAAGTAAATGCAACTGCCTGGGGTGGACTTTATCTTCTCCATCAGAAGATTTAAGTCTTATCTTGTAAAAAGAGAAGAACCACCAAGTAAAATCTCTCTATTGGGAGACGAACAGCGGGAGAATCCAAACTCCAGGCCTAACCAGGAGGAATGACTCTACTTGTGAACCAGCTTCTTACACAACACAACACTGCTGCCAAAAACACTCGGAGCTGGGCTGTTTATTTTGAGCTGCAGTCACACTTCATCAGTACAGTGATTATGTAGCCACAAACCTAAGTGTGGAGTTTGCTGGGTTTCCACAGGGGATTCTGTGCAGCAGATGAAAAAGATGGAGATGAAACTGATAAGTCAAGATAAAGTAACTTCAAGGAGTTCTGGAGACTTCATCTTCCATTTGCCCAGAGATACAGTAGAGAAGGCAGAGAAGGTTCCTTGCAAACATCCTTCAGTCTGTTGAAACTTTTTTTTAAAGGGACACATTTATTAATTAATATATTTAAAAAGAAAACTGTTTACATTAACTCATTTGAGCGGGTCTGTTTTCAAACTAATTTGCATCCATTTGCAGAATGTCTAACATCCTCTAGTTTCTGAAAATGTATCTCTGACTGACAAGACAATTTAACACCACTCATCCAAACAAATACGATTTTGGTAAAAACATTAAATAACTGACAATAATATAAAAGCCAGCAAAATAATGAATAAATGTCTATATTAAAAGCTAGTAGAGAAAATAATAAATAAACTGGGACAAAACGCATGAAGCTGAAGCAAAACTTAGACAAATTATTTTGAAAATGCCAGTAGCTTGCTCAATGGATGGTGTTCTCTCATCATAAATACCCACAAAATAAGTGTAATTATGTTTTTATTTAAATTAGTTTAATTTGATGGTGAAGTCTCAGTTTGTGTTTACTTCCACTGCGTCTTGGAGCCGGTTGTGGTTTAAGTATCTTGTCATGTACTGTCACATTTTGAGCTTAATTTTAAGCTCCAGCCTTGATCCATTTTTACTCATAACATCAAACATCAATATTTAAAATGTGGTTCATACCAACAGTTCAAATGATGTCTTTAGAGACCCACATGTGACTCCTGGCCAACAGGGGGCAGACTGTAGTTATCAAGGCAGTGTCAGAGGACAGGCAAGAGGAAATGCAGATAAACATGTAACTGAGTTAAAAAGCTCAGGAGTGAGCTACAGATCTGTGCTAAAGAATTTGCTGCAGCCAGAGGCCTGAACGCTGCTGTAGAGACAGACGGCTCATCACGATGAGTGACAAGCTTCTGGGCAGGAGCAACAACAGCAGAGGAGGAGAGGACCAGACTAACAATAGTCTGTTCCTGGAAGTGAGGACTGGAGCAGAGGAGACAGGTTAACGAAATATTTTAGTCCTCTTGACAATTAAAGAAAATGGGGGTTCAGAACACGAGGGTGGGGGGTACGGGGTGGAGGGGGGCAAAACAGAAGATGGGAGTTCATGCAATTTTGGACACTTGGGTGTGTATTTCTGTCATTGTTTTACACTGTTTTGGACTGTGCTGCCATGGGAGGGTTGTGTTGTGTTGTTGTTTTACAACAGTTGGACCACTATGGCCAAGACTATGAATTTATGCAAGACGCACATGGTTGTTAGCTGATTTCTAATTTGCACCAAAAACAACTCCGTCTTGTGTATATATATATAATTCATAAGATGCTAGTGTAAGCACCTGTCTGACTGACTGATTATAGCTGATGTTATTAAAAGTTAAAGAATTTGATTTGTTTTCTATCTGTATATTTTAACACATTAGACCTGATTTTCCTGTGCCCCTTTTGGTTTGACAGATCATCCCAGAAACCCAAAGCTGCACAGTCAAATCCTACAACCGCCGGCGACCCGTCAAAGTGTCACCCAGCGAGGCGCTGAACTCCCTTCTGCTTCTTCATTGCGGTGAGTCACTGTAGGTGCGTGCATCAGTTAGACGCATGCAAATGCAAACGGATGCTCTCTGTCATGAGTGAGACTATGCGTCTTTTGTGTCGGCTGCTTGGCATTTCCCTCCGATCGGCAGTGAGGGGAGTTCAGATTGAAGTGGCGCAGTGTGCAGCTGAGTGCTATTTAATTACCTGCTTTTGGAAAACCGATGGGAATGCAACTAATTTAGGTCTTGTTTGAAGGGTAAACAAATGTGCCAGAAGACGTCTCCCGCCACCCTCCCAGCAGAGGGAGGGGAGGGGTTGGAAGTGGGAGAAAGCTGCTTCCTATTAGAAATATGATAATAGCCATGTGAGAAGCTCTTGGTGGGGATTGAAGGCATGCAGTAATAGTGACATTGAATGGTTGTAACTTGGCATAACACCACAGTGAATTGATGAGGCTTTGCGTTGTGCTGATAGTCAAATTGTTTTGTTCTGAAACTCAAGAGTGCAACGGCTTCAAAAACAAAAGCAGGAGAATCAAAATGGCTTTGATTTGATATCAAGCACGGCATTTTCAAGACTGACAGGCGCACGGAACGAGCTGAAATGTCGACTTACATGCTGACAGATACTTAAGCTGAGCAGGTTTGAGAGTTCAGGTAGTGGATGTCTAATTTGGGAGCTGGAGAATCCTTTTTTGTGTCTTAACTGAGGCTGAATTAGAAGCCAACAAAAGTTCAGAGGAATCAAATCAGACTCTTTGCCGCTGTCGAGTTCAAGTTGAGTTCAGATTTCACAAATGTGATGACAAATGCATTTTCTGTTCCATCCCTGTACAGTACATCAGCTGTTTTTGTTCTGACAAAGGTCCACATTTTTTAAATTTTACAGCAGAACTTTATTCATTTGCTTTAGACTCAAACTCGTAACTTTATACGTCACGTTTTGAGCATTTGTTTGAGCGTTTTTCTTCTAGTTTGTCCTGGATTTTTTTTTGTATGGGTTGTTTTTACCTGTTAGCTGCTTTTGACTGATGGACTAGCGCTGCACAGGTTTGCCAGGGATGCCTTTTTCTATGTTGTGTTACAATTACACTTACTGTGTGAGCGGGTTTGCCTGGTCAACTTGCACTGGAGTGATCTGCTGGAGGCTCCACAATGAGAGAAATTATTTCTTGGTGTAGAAATATCAGTCACAGATGATGATATCAATCAAGTTGTCTGCTGGAGCCAAAGTTTGAGTGAAATAATTGAGAGAAAAAGTTTCAGATTTTAAATCAGCTGTTTGAGGCCTAGTACATCAAGACACATTACATGGGACAGTTACTGTATAGGAGGAAGAAAATAAGTAAGATGGATTGTTACAACCAAAAACGTAATAACGGCCAATAACGTAATAACTGCCAATAACATAATAATTTTGGCCATTTCAAATGTAATAAAGCCAATAGTGTAATAATGTGCCAATAATGTAATAAAACTTTTGAGCCAATAACGTAATAACTTTTTGCCGATAATGTAATAAGGCATTACATTATTGGCTGGTTATTACGTTATTGGCCTGGTATTAAAAAAAAATCTTTCAAAATGTAATAACTGGTGCCGATAATGTAATGCCTTATTACATTATCGGCAAAAAGTTACTCGCCAGACAGATTTTTTATTGGCTCAAACGTTTTATTACATTATTGACACATTATTACACTATTGGCTTTATTACATTTGAAATGGCCAAAATTATTACGTTATTGGCAGTTATTACGTTATTGGCCGTTATTACGTTTTTGGTTGTAACATGGATGATAAATGAAAACAGCACACAAGCTTTTAGATTCTCAAGTGATGGATTCAACTATTTAGCAGTATTGTTGGCATCTACAGATGCAATACAAGTCGAAGCATCTTAGCTCTGTTAAGAATCAAGCTTTTTGGGTTAAAGGGCAGACTTTGACAGCTGGCAACACAAAGATGAAGACTGTTGACTCAGAAATCATCTAAGATAAACCTCCAAATGCATACTGGCTCAGGTTCATAGAGGATCTTTGTATAGAATAAAAACATCTGTCATTTATCTAAGATCAGCTTTCTACACAAGATCATCATACTGCATAGCAGCCCAAAGATAAGATCAGAGGCTGTAACAGGCTCCAACAACTTGTAAAGTAGAGTTTCAGGACAATTTAGGACGTTAGATTTGGGACTGAAGAGGAAAAACTATGGATAGTTACTGTGCCTTTGATATTTGTCAGTCCTCAAAAGAAGAGAATGACCTCTTGTTTAAAGAAGCTGACCTCAGAGTACTGCATGTTCCTTCATAGTTTGATCATGCATTCCTTCCAAAGAAACGGCTTATTTTAGTGGCCTAAAAGAGGTTTTACCTGAAAAAAAATACACAGTTCCATTGTTGGCGATGTTGGTTTCTTTGGGTCCATTCACAACAATGTATGTTGTAAATCACTGAATGAATGAATTTATTTATTTAAAACAGGGACAGTGCACAGAAAAAACATTAATCTTGTAAAACAAGAAGAGATGCTCTGTGCAAGGCTATGGGCTGGCGTTGCTAAGAGGAGGAGTGCAGAGAGTCTTCTACTGCAATTGAAGCACTTAAGGGCTATTTGTAGATCATACAACCCCACTTTAAAAAAAATGCTACTATCCCTTTAAGATCAGCAGCTAGTAATGTACTTACTACAGTAGCTCCAGTGTGCAGGAAGTTTGTTTTTAATGAAAGCAAAATTGGCCAAAATTAGCTCTCAGGTGACCAGGACTGTAAATATATTAAACCCATTTCTGGTGCACAGTTAGTGATAACAGTTGCTCCATTATCATTGAACTGACAACTGAAGGGAAGGAGCAGAGTTAAATGATGCAGAGAGGCTAATGGGAAGTTGAGAGGCAACGGATGTGGGGGCAGTGGTCTGAAGTAGGACCACCACTTGTGATGACAGCCATACAATAAGTTCACCCAAAGAAAATAGTCTAAAATTAGTAATCAAAGAGCAAAGGAAGACATCAGTGCATTTCAAGAACTTTATGTTGCTATGGACATGATTTGTCAGTATTGTAAAACCACTGAGGGTTAATCCCCTGATAGGGCTGAACCACTTTGGGAGGACCTATTTATTTACTCATTACCCTTATGGCCAACCTCAGGGATGTCACTCGATTCAGCTCCTATCTCTGCTCTTTCCTCCTTCCATTCATCTTCCTCAGTTTCTGTCCTCTTGCACTTTCCCAGCAGCCCTGTTTTGTTTATTTATCTTCTCTCCCATGAGAGGAAGTGTGTTTAAACATGACGACGATGATGGTGGTGGTGATGCTTGTGGTGCTGTGTGTTGATCCCTGGGTGTTCTGTTACAAGACTTCATCACGTCCTCTTATAACTGTAACTGTATTTTGCGATGAGTCTCAAGTCAAGTGAGAAATTAGTTGAGTCAAAAGTCTGTCAAAGCCATTCTCAAGTCTTTTCAATTAAGACCGTTTCAAGTCCTTCATAACAAGTTCATTGAGTCTCAATTAGGGATGCACCGATATCGATACTGGTATCGGGTATCGGTCCGATACTGTTGTAATATACTTGTATCGGTATTGGTGAACTTTACCGATACCAGTGCGTGCAATTGCTCTGCATGAAGACCATGATCAGAGGGTGGCTTTGCATCTTCGTTGTATTTTTTTTTTTAGATCAGAGGCTTGTTACAACATATTTTGTTGTAACAAGCAGAGAAGAAAATCAAACTTGTCTTCCAATTCATTGCATTTTGCCTAATTATTTGTTTTTTTGTTGTGGTAGAAGGATCGGCATCGGTACTCGGTATCGGCAAGTACTCAGAGATCCAAGTATCGGTATCGTATCGGTTTGGAAAAAAAAGTGGTATCGTGCATCCCTAGTCTCAATCATTTAAGAATTGAGTCTTTAGTCATTTAAGTCGAAGTAAGGCAAGTTTGATGTATTTTGACATGTGTGCAAGCCAAGTTTGGGGTCATGTGAGACCCTAGTCAAGTGTCAAGTCATTAAAAAGCATGAGATCTCAGGTTTGTCTCAGGTTTAAGTCCAAGCCACATCTTACATCACTTGAGTTCCACGTATCAAGTCGTTCTCAAGTTACTCAAGTCCAAGGTCAAGTCTCTCATCGACCAGAACAGTGGTCAAGTCTCTAAACTGACGGTTGAAATTTCACAGCCTCTGAACATCCTTATTTCAAAGCCTTTAAAGTGGCCTCTTACATAACTGAGCCCCCTCCCCCAAGACCACCACGTTCACCCTAGACTCAGGCCTCAAGTAATCAAGTAATGTCACAAGTCAGCAGCTGTGTGGTGTGCAAGTCTGTTTGTCTGTGCAGTGTGCATATACGAATTTGAGTTTGTGTTTATAATGCAAGTGTGTCTCCATTTCAGTGTGTGTGTGCTGTTTAAATCTTTGACCCGGGTTAGATGTCATTTCCTCTCCAAATCCTTCAACTTCCCACACACATACACACACACACACACACACACACACACACACACATAAAAGAAAAACACTTTTCTCTCTGCTTCACATTCATCCTCTTGAAAAGACACTCACTGTAATAGTGTGTTCACCCACATAAACAGTTCTTGACACACATATCCTTTCTCTTACCCATTCTCAAACACACACACACAATCACTTTCACACAAATGCACACACATACACACACACAGGCACAGCTTTCTGAGGAGGGAGGTGAAGGGAGGGAGAGGACAGGGGTGCTTCACAAATTGCATGCAGACTTTTTGCATCAAGTGTCAGCCCTCCTGCCTCCTCTCCCTCCTCCTCCTCTTCCTCCTCCTTCCTCACTCCAGTGAACTCTTAAGTCAAACACACCCTCGGTATGAGCCGTGACGGAGCAAACGCTGCCCACATGGGTTAGAAACTCTGCAGAGAAGTGAGCTTTTCTTCAGCGGGAATATGTAACTGTTGAACGTATGTGGAATATGGCTCAGACCCCGGCGGTAAAAACTCCACTGCGGAGATCCTTCAGCGAGCATGTGAAAGACTCCACCAACAAGGCTTGGGATGTCTTCTGGAAGAGCGTGAGGGAGAGGCGGCTGTGGGGTAAGTTGGGATACGGATGTGAATGCAGATTATTTAGCTGGCTGTCGGCTCGGGAAGAGGAGGATACACAAAGTTGTGGCAGTTGCAGAACCTCATCCTGGTTATGACATAGTTAAAACCCTCTGTCACTGACAGCATAATTTGTATCAGTTTTTTTCTCTTCCTCCAAATGTTTTTTCAAACTTGCAATTAATGTAACAGTTTGAGTTCATCTTACTACAAGAGAACCTTAGAATAAATGAGTTTCCACCTTAGCTCTGAATGGTACAACTTTTTTTTTTATTTTTTAAATCACATATTTCCTGCAGCTGAAACTTTTTTCTTTCATTGAGTTCTCCTTTGAGCCTTTTGGCAGATGGGAAAAGAAAAGAAGAAAAAAAACTTTATGAAAGAACATTTGAGTTCAGTAATGGACCGAACAGGCAAAAGAGAAGATCAAGTGCAACAGTGTGAGCACAAAGCCAGTGATGTCTGTTCAACACTGAGCTACTGTCACAGATTGAAAATGCAGTCGCAGCTGCAACAAGTTCAAAACCTTGTTTGCCTTGGTGATTGCAGTAAATTAATGTCACGCAGTGTAAAGCTGTGGCTCTTCAGCATGTTTGAATTATATCTGAACTTGATCAGATGTATTAGGTGTAGTCTCCAGCGCCAATGGCCATAGCAGAGATATAAACTTTAATACCTCTCAAACCACCTGTTGATGCTTTTTTCAATATACAATATTCCTTTTGTTATAATGCTTTGTACACATACAGTTCTGTTGTAGGAAGACTCATTGGGGCACATACTGTATGCAGAAGTCTATACAGTAGCTGCAACTTCACACAATACAGTAGTATTCATAATTTTATTTCACTGCCTGGGCTGCATATTCTCCATCTCTAACATAATGGTTGGGGTGCTGCGTATTTGCACAACAGCTTGTGAGCTGTAGCTGAGTATTTTCCAACAGTGGTCAGAGACTGTGAAGGTGACACTCAGGGCGCTAATGGAGTCCAGGGACTTCCCTGAAACCAGCATGTCCTCCGCACTGAGAAGTCTCCTGGTATTCCACAGACCCCGAGAGGTCAGAGGGTCATCCTCAGCAGGCGTCCGGGAGTGTTTCATCACTATTCACACAAAATAGGATTTAATAGATCAGTGAGTCTGGGAGCACTGCGAGAAAATTGTATGCTTTTTTTTTTTTTTTTACCCTCCTGGAGGTAGATTTGTGTCGTTTGTGGGCTTGTTAGGTGAGCTTGTGACTAGAAGGTTAATTCACTGAACTGGCTGGGAAAATGTCAAGCTGACCCTGAGCGCGGCTCCTCACCTCCACCTCCTGTGGCCGCGCGCTGAGGAGCACGTCCCAGGTGTAAATGTGAGCGGCTGTGTGAATGTAAAGCAGGGAGCTGTGAAGAGATGTCGCAACAGCAGCTAAATATAGCAGCCAGCGGAGCTTTGAATGACCTGCGGAGGTAAACTGAGAAAAAAAAAGTTTAGAGCTGAACAAGCTTTTCCTCCATTTGTCTTTCACATTGAACCCAGCTCATGTGAGCGGAGAGTAAAACAATGTAACTTTGAGAAGTTTGGTATACGTGAATTCATGATGAAATCACTGAGCAGTCATGTGTTGTCCAATATAATGTGGACGTTAGACACATGAGGTCACTGTGATTTGTCGGGACTCTTCACATTTGGAACTTAATGTTGATTCCGAGTGTTTCTCCCTCTTTATTATCTAGTGAGCTTTTGAAATACTAAGTTATTTTAAATTTGTAAAACAAAGACCCTATTATTGGTTACTGAAAAATGCACCACTGTAATTTTGCAGTTGAAAAAGTTCACGGTGCATAAAATCATGAAGGACTAATTGTTGCATTCAATTGTACAATGAAAACGTACTGTACAACTACACAGTTGGACAACCACTGCACAAAGTTGTGTTGTTGTTTATATATTAGGAGAAGTGTCTCCAAAGTTATGTAACTATGCAGGTAAAATCAGTTGGAACAGATTTTAGCTCTGGTGCTTTAATCCAATGTTATAAAACTCAAACATAAAAGCGCTGCTACATGTGGTAAGTCTTAGGCTGTGTGTCCAATGTTTGTGGAGTGTGGTGTGACTGATCAGCTGCAGGAAGGTGAGGCAGGACTCTGGGTTGTAAATGTACCACAGAGATAAACTGAGAAGTTGAATAACCCAGACTCTCATCCGCCCCCGCTTTAAACTCTGTGTCTACCTGTGTGTGAACGCGTGCACAGGTCTGTCAACGTGTGAATCGGTGTGTGTGTGTGTGGGAGGGGGGTTAAATTCTGTGTGTTTGTGTTTTATTCCAACAGCTGGTTCTACTTTTTCTGTGGGAGCTGATACCTTTCTCCAGCTGTGTGTACTCTTACATCTGTGTGTGTGTATGTTTGGATTAAATCAACAGATGACGTAAGGGCGGTTGTGCTGACTGATTGGCTGAGATGGATTATGTTGTTCTGTGCTTCATAATCCATCAGAGAGAGAGGGGGGGGGTGTGTGATTTTTTTATGAACCATGAACCTGCCTTTCTTACTAAACTGTGAGTTTTTATAGACATTTATAGACAGCTGCCAATCTCCATACATTTCTATAAGATATTAAAATCAGTTTAAGAAGAACAAGAAGCTGCACAAAGGGTTATACGCCATGAAATCAAAGTAAAAAGTGTGCAAACAATGGAACGCAAATGCAAAAAAACAGATGTATCAAATTACAAAAATAAATTTCTGTTTATTATGATACATATGGTATTATTTTATTTCCAAATAATTACTAAGATGAAGAATTAAAATTAGTCCCAAGCATAACATATTCTAGAAAACATCTGGATGCTCTTAAAGCAACTGCATCTTAAACAGAAATGTTTGCAGCACTGTTGTTAGTGTGTGATCATGTGGGAGGACAACCTGTTTCCTCAGGACCAGCTGTGCATCAGTTGTACTTTTATTTCATCCCTTACCATCTCAGTCCCTCCACCACGGGACCCACATCACCTCTTTGTCCCTCTTGATCGTCACACTGTCCTAATATTTATGCCACTGCTAAAAAGTTGTCATAACTCACGGCCCAAATATGGTCTTCCATTCAAACCTCTGCAGGCGGCCGCTCGTCCAAACACAGTCTCTGCCAGACACACTCTGTAAACTCTGCCTAACGCTTCATCACCAATATGATTACGATGATGTTCTCCAGAAGCTCCGACGTCAGCAACTGATGCAAGTTGGAATTCAATCCCTACGTATGAGGAGACGTGTGCAAATATGCTGAGAATTTATTCAACTGCAATGCAAAGATTTTGCATGTACATATAATCAGCGGTAATCAAAGTAAGATGTTTCTTTCTATTCTTGGCAGTGATGATTCCCATTCTGACACATCACAAATTAAATTAAATAGCTGAGATGACAATAAAGGTTTTGACCGACAGTGGGGTTTGTGTGCACATGAAGCCTCGAGAAATGAACCTTTTTTCAAACCATTTGGATGGAAAGCCTCAAGGCTTCATCTGGCCATCACTACCCCGAGGCCATGTTTTTTAGCCTCTGACTGGTGAGTTAGGCTTCATTTGATCCAGAAACAGGAAGAGTTGTTGTGACTCAGACAAAGTGTGGAGAGCAGGTAAACACTCAGAAGCTAAAGCATGCAAGCTGATTTTCTGAATGCAAGATATGGGCATTGCTCTGTACTTTCACAGTTTGAGCTTAAGCTAAGATTTAGTTTGACTGACACATGCACATCTACCTTCATACAATTGGGAACCTTGATTTACAAGTTAATCCTCCAGCAATCAAAAGTGTAAAATTGTCTGTCTGCAGGATTTTCCTTTTCAAAGGAGGCGTAGAGGCTTCTTCTGTTTATTCACACAAACAGAAACCAAATCGTTCAATGATTTTACAGTTAAGTAGCCTCACATAGTGAAGTGCTTCTTGAGGATAAAGATGATTAAAACTGAAAATGAGAAAGCAGCAAGACACAGGGGCTCCAAGCCAAATGTGAAAGAGGGAATCAATGTGAAGCCTGGTGTTTATTCTGTAGTGATCAGAGATGGGCCAAATTAAACAGCCATGTGAGGAAGAGGAGAAGTAGAGGAAGAGGGGTGAGAAAAGGAGGCAGAGAAACAAAACCTTTTCTCATGTCTCTGCAGCTTTGACAGACACGCACTCCTCCAGCTTTGGTTTTGCAACTTGTGTGGTAAATTAATCTGAGGTGCAGAGTGTGAGACAGACAATATTAAACCACAGGGTTTAAACTATGGTGACCAAGTATAAAAGAAAATATACACTCATTATTCTTCCTGGAGGCTGTAGAGATTAGGTCACATCCAGTTTTCATAACAAAATCACAGCAATAAGTGCTTTTCCATGCAAGGTAAATCTCAGTTGAGCTTTCCAACATTCACATTGTCAAATTCAATCCACCATGCCCCTTTGAAACAATCTGCCACAGTGCATCTTACCATAGGTAACAGGAGCAGAATCCACACACCAAGTCTTTTCTTTTTTTTCGTCTGAGATTTATGCACATTTAAAATTTGACCTCATGTTGTGTCGATCATTCTATACACTGACTTCAAAACATCACCAAGGTTTTAGAAACAGGTTTGATTTTCTGATTAGATTAATCAGAGTCTCGTCAGGCTCAGGATCATGGAAGTTGGCAAACTTTTAGAATGCTAATAATAATCCATCAAACTGGACCACTGACATCCTAAAATTAAACTATGGATATGATCATGATCATTCTGCAACTCATTTACAAGCAGGTCCCCTTGGTCTTGACGTCTTTTCAGGATTGGATGAACACAATATTTTCTTTTTGTGTTATTTTGTATTCTTATTTTTCAATAAGAGGGAGGACCACAAAATTATCCTCACTGCATGCGTGACGACTTTTGTTTCCCTTTCCAAAGTTTGGAACAGAAAATAAAAATAATAATAATAATAGCATAGTAATAAAAACACATTGGACTCACTGTATATGTGTCTGTGTGCATAACGGTTACGAAACGAAACGCATACGAAAAAACAGACTTGGTGTGCAAAGGCCTTAACGGTGAACAAATGTGCAAGAAAGAGCCTGACGAGGCCCAAATAAGCCCCAAAACAACTGTCAAACTTCATTGAGATGATTCTTGATTCTTTAAACCACAAATGCATCTTATGGACCAACACTTCAAACTAAAGAAAATTGTAAGGTATGGGACCTTTAAGATTTATTCACTGACTCATGCATACAGGTGGCAAGAAATACAGGCATGTGGACAAAGATCTGGTTTGAGTGTCGGCCAAAGCTTAATTATTTCCCTGCTGTTTTCTGTCTTTATTTCCCTCTCCCTTTCTCTTCCCCTCTCTTCATATAGACCCTGTATGTCTCCTGCTCCTGGATTTCATCAACAGTATTACCTCATACTTTCTTCTCTTCGTTCCCTCTATCCTCTGTCTGGTGTCACTCTGACTATATTCATATGACAGGCTAAGGAGAGTGCAGACTGTGTGTGTGTGTGCGTGTGTGTGAGGGTATTTTACTATTATGATCAAGGCTACAGTTTGAACATGAAAAAACCTTTCCAGATGTGAAGTGGGGGGGTGAAAATCCATCTGGAATAAAAGGTAAAAGATTCAGATTTCACGTTTCTCTAGTTGAGCCACAGCACAGAGCATGTGTCTGAATCGTGCTGTTTACTGAGAGCCCCCTCCCCGCTGACACACACACACACACACACACACACACACACACACACACACACACACACACACACACACACACACACACACACACACACACACACACACACACACACATTCCTCCAAAATTCATGAATATTTTACCTTACAGAGCCCTCCAAATCATTTTTATCAAAAATTGTTTGATTACTGGAGATGCAATCTGAGCGTGAGGAGATGAGAGTAAGAAGGAAGCAGGTCTTCCTGTCCAGAATGAGAATGACTGACTTCTGCTTGAAGCCCACAAGAAAATGCGTCTAACGCTACAGCAGACAAGCCAGAGAGCGGATCGGTATACTGAGGCTTCAAATGTTAGCATCGACCACGTCCTCCTCACTGAGTGAGTGTTAATGCTTTCAGATCAGTCTCAGAGAGCTTTGTCTTTCTCAGCCTTTGAAAGAACGCCTGGTGAGTGTCAATGTACGTCTATTTCCCAATGCCATCGCCTGGTGTTGAGACTTCTCTTTGTGTTGTGCATCTTATGTGCTCTAATGATGAATGTTTGCATCATTGCAAGCCAAGAGTTAGAGCATTAGGGGTTTCGAGATAGAGAATGGAGAGTTAGGGGTTAGGTTTATGAGGATAGAGAATTCAGGCTTAGGGAATTAGGGGGAAGTCAGAAAGATTGGGGCTCTATAAAGCACTATTTAATCGAAACATCAAAAATATTTCTTGTGCATTTACATACATCTCAGAAGAATGTGTCCTTATTCCTGTGATAAGTGATTACAGTTGAAAATATTGCTCTGCTTCAGTGCAAACCAACTACAAAAACACAAATAAATTAGATGCAGTCGCAGCATCGTTAACAGGTCCATTAGTTTGGTTTTGGGGCTCTGCTGTTTCCTCTTTTAGTTCCTTCTTAGATTTTAATTCCTTCAGGATGCTTTGGTGCTGGAAAACATTTTTTTTTTTGGCCAAATATCAGTGCTTGTCCCACATAATAACTGTATGTCTGCCTGATTTCATCCAACTGAATGACTTTGCATCATTTCCCCCAGACTTATTTGGTATCTGTCTAGATTTTGATCTGAAGTTTTATGGAACTGAGTGAAGTTTGACCACACAGCGAGCATTCATGGGAAAAATCCATCAGGTTGCTTGTGTTGATGGGGTTGGAAAAAAAAACATCTGCCTGTTTCCCAACAATGAGAAGCACATGAGGTAGTAGCGTCAGAGGGATGAAAAGGAAACATAAAAGGAGGCAAAGTGAAGCCAGAGTCCCATATTCCATAGTATTTATTCTGTTGGTTTTATTATGTTGGAAGGTAAGTGCTTCAGCAGCTTCCAAAGAGAGCAGAGAGACGAGGTGGTGGCGAGGAGAAGGAGGAGGGAGCCACCTGAGAGCCACACAGACAGACCCAAAATGGCTGCTTTGCTCATCACCTTGCTGTAGACTTTCAGACGGGGAGGCGGTTGTGGCAGTAAACCAGGGCACAGCAGAGGAAAATAGTTTATCTGAAATGACTGTGCTCTCTCGGAGCAACAGGGCGTCCTGAGGTTTACAGAGCTTGTTTGTTACTGGTGCAACACAGTGCTTTTCATGTTGAGGCAGCAACAGTTTTTGCCAGTTTGCAGTGGAGTTTAAGTCCCATCATAGATGAAATCCCCATCGTTTCCTTTTTGCCTTTTTTTTTAAATTTGTGATCAGTTTAGCAAACCTTTTCCTCAATAAACGTTAAAGTTTAAGTCATGAGGAACTGCTATGATAATAATGGTAGTCCATCCAGCTGTCCATTTTTTACACTGCCTCTCAGTGCAGGGCAATGGTAAAAATGATACAATGTATACAATATGTAGTTTGTTCCAGAGCAATGGATTAAAACAGAGTGGCGACACTCCCATAGGACTCCGTTGTTCAAAGATGGCGGGTCGACTTCGGGGTCATGGAGCCCTCAATAGTTCCAAACATTCCTCCCGTGGCGCTGGACCGCGGCTGTTTCTATGGCCGGACAGCAAGAAACTCCTGAGCTAAACTGATGAAATACCGACCAATTTTAAGTCATAAAGTGGTAATAATCTTTGCACGGCAGTGAGCGAGTACAATAAGTACATGGGGGGGGTTGACACATCCGACCAAATGCTGAGCACAAACTCAGTTCAGCGGAAGACCAAGAGGTGGACAATCACAGTCTTCCAGCATCTTGTGGACATCTGTGTAACAAATAGCTTTGTGATCCACAAAGAGGTGTGTGCCAGCCAGCAGCTTCCCCACATGACCCGGCAGCAGTTCCAGGAAGAGCTGACAGCAAACCTGCTTGGAACCCCGCTGAAGGTCTCTGTTCCTCCTCCTCCACCAACTGCCAGTCACTGCCCTGTCCCAATAAGCACTGGGAATCCATCCTCCGAGCGTTCCACCAAGGGGAGGAAAACTTGCAAAGTTTGCAAGAGGTGCACTGGCTGGATGTGCGAACTTTGCAAGGTGTCCCTGTGTCTCCAGCCAGACAGAAACTGTTACAGGCAGTACCACATTGAGGGTGGAATGTAAATATTGTACATATTGTATATAGTTATAGTTTTATTTGACATGTGTACATTGTTTGATTTTACACATGTTGTTGTGTATTTTGGGTTACACTAGGACCCGTAGTTGAGATGCACCTGGTGCATGCTGGGTAACCTCCGCTAGGTTGTTGTTGTCTGTATAGCCATGGGCTAACGAGTTGCACCGCTATCAATAAATCTTTTGAAGATACGTCGTGGTCCGAGATATCATTGTTATATTAAGAGAACGGAAGATATAACAAAAGTGGCGACGAGGACGGCTGGGCCAACGCTGCAGTACGCGACGGAGGAGTGTTTGTGCCGTTTTTGTTTTTTTTCCTGCGGATGCCTCGCGCTGCCGGGTGTTAGACGCCGCCGGAGAGGGAAGCTTCGCCATGTGTGCTCCGGTGGATGCGGCTGCCTTCAGCTAAGCGGGGAGGAGTGTGCAGCGGGAAAGGAACAAGGGAAACACACCGTGAGTAACGCCGGAAAAAGCCTCGACGTTACGGGAAGGGACGCCATATAACCAGGAGCAAGAAATGGCTGGAGTTATTGGCTCGATCGGTCCCTTTGATGAAAGCGCGGAGCAGTGGAGCTCCTACACAGAGCGCTTCGGATATTTCGTCGCAGCTAATGGAATACAGGATGATAAACTGGTGCCCATTTTTTTGAGTGTGATCGGCCCAAAGACTTTTAACCTGCTACGGAGCCTTGTACAACCAGCAAAGCCAGGAAGTAAAACTTTCGACACACTGACCAAGCATTTTTCACCCAAGCCCCTGGTGATCGCTGAAAGATTCAGGTTTCACAAACGAAACCAAGAAGAGGGTGAGTCTGTCACCATGTTTGTGGCATCATTACGCAAATTAGCCGAATACTGTGAGTTTAAAGATGCTTTAAATGACACGCTAAGAGACAGACTAGTGTGTGGATTAAGAAATGAAGCTGCACAGAAGAAATTACTCACAGAAAGTGACTTGACTCTTGACAAAGCAATTAATATTAGTGTGACAATGGAACTAGCTTCAAAAGAAGCTCATGCTCTGCATGCTACAGGCAGAGTACACAAAGTGGACAGTGGTAAAACAAATGCAGGGCCATGTTTCCGCTGTGGCAAGTTAGGACACCTTGCTAATGATTGCTGGTGCAAGGAAATGGACTGCAACAACTGTGGAAAAAAAGGCCATGTTGCACGTGCATGCAGGAACAAGAAGAGCAAGGACAAAGGCTCAAAGTTTGGAAATAAAAGAGACACGGCAAAATTCAAAAAGGAAAGACATGTTCGCACGGTCAAGCATGATGAGGACAGACTGAGTGATTCCTCAGAAGAAGAAGTGTCGACTGCAATAAATACTGTGCGAATATTGACTGTTGATGACACTTCAGATGGCTTTTGGGCCAGACCCAAGCTGGAAGGACATTCTGTAAAAATGCAGATAGACACAGGATCAAAAGCATCATTAGTGTCATATGATGTGTACAGGAAATTTAAGCACCTTCCACTCCGACCTTCCGACACAGTCTTTAAAGGATACACTGGACACCGAGTGCAGATCAAAGGAATGACTGAGGTGACTGTTCAATGTAATGACCAAACAGCCAAACTGCCAGTGTACATAACCGAAAAGAACTGTCCTGCCATAATGGGCCGTGAATGGCTCAGGAGAATCAGACTCAACTGGCAGGAAATAAGGAAGCTGTCACACGGTTCCAGTCAGCTGCAGACTATCCTGGAAAAGCACAAAGAAGTTTTTTGTGAGGAGTTGGGCAGCATGAAAAAAATAACAGTGAAGCTGCATGTCAAGCCTGACAGCAAACCGGTGTTCATGAAAGCGAGACCGGTCCCTTACGCCATCCGGCCCAAGGTGGAGGCTGACTTGGACGCGCTGGTCAAAAATGGAGTTTTGGAGCCTGTGACGACGAGCGAGTGGGCCACGCCCATCGTTCCGGTTCCGAAAAAGGACGGAGGAATTCGGATCTGTGGAGATTTCAAGGTAACAGTTAACCCTGTACTAACAGCTGAGCAGTATCCTCTTCCTCTGATAGATGACTTGTTTGCTGGCCTGAGTGGGGGACAAAAGTTCAGCAAAATAGATCTCAACCAGGCTTACTTACAAATGCATGTCGAGGAGCAGTCACGTGAAATGCTGACTGTCAACACACACAAAGGACTTTTTCGATACTGCAGATTGCCTTTTGGCATCACATCAGCTCCAGCATTGTTTCAGCGAGCTATTGATCAAATCCTGAGCGGATTACCCGGAGTGCAGTGTTACCTGGATGATATCCTGTGTACAGGAGCAGATGATGAGGAACATCTGCGCAACTTGGATGCAACTCTTCAGAGACTGGAGGAATACGGATTGAGAGTCCGTAAAGAGAAATGCGACTTCTTCCAATCATCTGTTGAATATTTAGGTCATGTGATTGACGCTAATGGACTACATACTGCACCTTCGAAAATCACAGCGATTGCCACCACAAAACGTCAGCCAGCTTAAGTCGTTCTTAGGACTGTTGAATTACTACGGACGGTTTATACCGAGCTTGGCATCACTTCTGAAACCACTACATAACCTGCTACGAAAAGAGGAAGCATGGCAGTGGACAGCAAGCTGCCAGGAGGCTTTTCAGAAAGCAAAGGATTCACTGACTGCATCAGAGGTCTTAACCCATTTCAATCCTTCGCTCCCGATTCAGCTTGCCTGCGACGCCTCTCCGTATGGGGTAGGGGCAGTGATTTCCCATGTACTGCCAAATGGCCAGGAAAAGCCAATTGCTTTCGCATCGAGAACACTAAACAAGGCTGAGTCCAATTATGCGCAGCTGGAACGAGAGGCTCTGAGCATTGTATTTGGTGTTAGAAAATTTCACCAGTACTTATATGGTAGGAAGTTTACACTTTTAACTGACCACCGACCTCTTACGACCATCCTGGGACCTCACACGGGGATTCCGTCCCTTGCTGCATCTCGCCTGCAGAGATGGGCGTTGCTGTTATCTGGACATTCGTATGACATAAAGTATCGCAAGTCGGAGTCTCACTGCAACGCTGATGGTTTATCCAGGTTACCGCTTCCTGTCAAGAAACCGGACTCGGACGCGGTGGAGATCCTCTACTTCAGGGAGGTAGAAAAAGCGCCTGTATCAGCTGTGCAGGTAAAGAAAGCGACCAGAAATGACCCTGTGTTGTCGACAGTGATGGACTTGATCGTTAAGGGTCTTCCTACGGGTGAGGATGCAAACTTGAAGCCCTTCCTTGGAAAGCGGGCGGAGCTTTCTGTTCAGTCGGGATGTTTGCTATGGGGGAGGAGAGTCATTATTCCCCTGTCACTTCAAACAAAAGTGTTACAGCAACTTCATGCGGGACACAGTGGAATAGTGAGAATGAAGGAAATAGCAAGAAGCTATTTTTGGTGGCCAAATATGGACAAACAGATTGAAGAAATAGCTAAAAGCTGTTCATCTTGTCACAAGGTTCGAAACAACCCGCCATTAGCTCCTCTTCACCCCTGGGAGTTCCCACAGGAGCCATGGCATCGTGTGCACATTGACTTCGCAGGTCCATATGAGGACAGAATGTTTCTTGTTGCGGTTGATTCACACAGCAAATGGCCTGAAGTGACTATCATGAAATCAACCACCACAGAAAAGACCATAGAAGCACTTGGAGAAATGTTCAGTAGGTTTGGATCTCCTACACAGCTAGTCTCTGACAATGGACCTCAACTGGTTTCACAGGAAATGGAAGCTTTCCTGCAGGCTAATGGAGTGCAGCACATTACATCAGCTCCATACCATCCTGCAACAAACGGCCTCGCAGAAAGGTTCGTTCAGACAATGAAACACGCACTGAAATCATCACAAGGTCAAGGAACACTACATCAGAGACTGCACAAATTTCTGCTTAACTACCGAAACAGTCCACATGCAACCACAAAGACGTCTCCCGCCAACCTGATGTTCAAGAGAGATCTGCGCACGACCTTTGATCTCTTGAGACCATCAGCAGTGAAAGACACTGTACAAAAACAACAAGAGAAACAAATAATGTACAGAGGTCAACAGGGCAAGGAGAGAGTTTTCAGCCCAGGTGACTCTGTGCTTGCCAGGAACTACAGAGGGGAACTTAAGTGGGTTCCTGCAACTGTAATTGCACAAACTGGACCAGTCTCATACACAGTACAAGTTGCTGATAGTGTTTGGAGACGGCACGTGGATCAACTTCTGCAGACCTCACCAGTGTCTGTAGAACGGTTTCCTGAAGATCCTACGGAGGCACTAATCAACTCATCAGTTTATCCACCAGTGCAAGTAAACACATCAGAGACAGCGGTTCCAGTTGCGGATGTGACTGGAAAAGAGACTGAGACATCTTCTGCTGCATCCGTGCCAGAAGCAGACTCGACACCAAAGAACAAAGAGACTGATGTTTCTACAGACCGCAGATACCCCACCAGAGAGCGGCGGTCTCCTGCTCGCCTGAGTTATTAAGTTAGAGCACCTGACCCAAGTCAACGGGGCAGAATAATCCCCATGGGTCATGGGGGGGTTGAGGTGGTCTACCCTCGCTCCCAAGTTAGGTTCATTATAAAGAAAGAAATAATTATTAGTAAAATAAAAGTTTTCGTTGTTGTAATCAGTTGAACAAATGAAGAAAAATGGAAAATGTTTATGATATTGTACTGTCATGTTACAGTGAAGACAGAAGAATTTGAGTAGAGACTTCCCTGTTGTTTCTGTAGTACATCCTTTGTAAGAGGGGAGGAGATGTTGTGTATTTTGGGTTACACTAGGACCCGTAGTTGAGATGCACCTGGTGCATGCTGGGTAACCTCCGCTAGGTTGTTGTTGTCTGTATAGCCATGGGCTAACGAGTTGCACCGCTATCAATAAATCTTTTGAAGATACGTCGTGGTCCGAGATATCATTGTTATATTAAGAGAACGGAAGATATAACACATGTCACCTGTTATAGTTGTATTTGACATGTGTACATGGTTTGATTTTGCCATTTTGCACCTGATGGTTTGGTTTTGCACTTTGTTCTTACCTATGATATATAGTTGGGTTTTCCACATTTCACCCTATGGCTTGGTGTTGCTCTTTTCCACCTTATTTATATAGTTTGGTTTTGCACTTTTTCACTTGACATGTATGGCTTGGTTTTGCACTTTTTCGCCTGTGAAAAGAGTTCAATTTTGCACTGTTTTGTGGGAACCCAAAGCCCTAGACACAAAAAATCACTAAGATTGATTCCCAACATGTTTAGGTTCCCATTTCAAATGTCAAATCAGAACTTCATGTGCAATAACAGTATTTTCCTCACTAAACCCCTGAAAAAACAAAGTTCGTTTTTGTGTTTTTCTTGATTTAAACTGCTCTTGCTTCCATATTATGTGCAATAATCATTTACCAGATGTTAAAAATTAAAGTTTAACTACTCCTGGAAAAATGGGTCAAAGGAAACAGACATAGGACATTTCCTTATTATTGTATAGCCATAATAACAAAATATGTCCAAACGGCCATTTTTAACCTCAGTAGGTAAAGGGTTAATCAATGAAACCAACATACATCTCCTACAAAGAGTTTAACCAGCCATCGGTAAACGCGTGCGGATACGTTACTTGGCTCGTAGTCTACCCCGCCGGGAGGACGAGAGACTGCCGCCGGCAGATGAGGTCAGTAGAGCGGCTGCTGCAGCTCTGTCAGCCGTTGCCCTGGTCCTCGGTCGCGGCTCACACAGACTCTGCACTCCTCCCAAACAAACGCCGATGCAAACTGACCCCAGACTTCGGATTAAACTGTGACTTTCTGGCATGAAAAAATATTAGAACCGTTACGTGTTAACTGCGCTAAAGCCAGCATCAAAACAGATTTTATCAGCTTTACTGCTATGGCTGTTGGTGCCGCGGAATGACGATAGCGAATGCTAATTACTGTTAGCCCGTCTATGAGATTTTACATATACATTAGCATTATTTTATGTTGAGTTGTGATACTGGCTCTGTGCGTTTTGAACGTTGTTTGAAACTATGTGGGTTTGATTGAACATCTTTGATGCTATTCCCGCTTAATATATTGCTTTACTCCTCTTTTTATATTTTACGTATGCCATTTTAACTGTAGGGCAGGCTAATCTTCAATTTGGAGTACAAATAAAACCTTGAAGCAAAAAGATTTTGCCCTTTGTTTGAAAACTGACATAGATAATTCAGTAACAGTTGTGAATATAGCTTTGTACGGTTTATTTTTAACATTTTACCGTCCAAAAGCAAGTTTATTACTGTCTGCCCCATAGAAGAACATGACAGCGGCAGCCTAGTTTTGAACTATCGGGAGCTACATGAACCACGTGACCACGCTGGCGGCGAGATCAAAAGCTGTCGCCACTCTGTTTTTCCATTGCTCTGGTTTGTTCTATTGTGCTTCTTTTATTACTCTATTGTGTATGGTGCTAGAACAGTCTCATAATGATTAAATGCACACAAAATGCACAAAAGAAGATTCACAAATACATTTTCAATGCACACAAATATGAAACACCCGTCTTGCCACAGTCGCCTGCCGCAGAGTGTGATGGTCTGTCGGTCGAGGTTGACTGCTTTTGTTAAAACACCTGTGAAAAATCTTTGTATATGTGCTTCACACCCTGTTTAAGCACCAAGCGCGTCAGATGAAAAAAGTGACGCTGATCATTACAAAGGTGAGCCTGAAAGGCGTCCATGCAGCATCAATTTGTTCTGGCACGACTTCTCATAGACTGATAATGTTAGGAATTTGTTTACAGTGCAAGCTTTCCACTCGTTATTGCTGTTTTTTGGTGTATTTGTGTGGCCGCGTTGCTAGCCCTGGTAGTACTACAGCGAATTGAGTCATTTTCTGAAAGACACAGAATCTGTATGGTTAATATGCACACCTGAATATTTGCTTATTTATCGATAGGCATATCGTCATTGCAATATTGAACAGTGTCATTGCACATTTTGCTGATATTGTGCGACCCTGCATTAGCCTGTTCTTGACTAACACAAAACAAAGATCTGTTGTGTTAATCAGGATCTAATTTACAAATGGGACAAGACTACAGAAAAATAAATACTGAAAAAGCGCTTTAAAGGCGCCATATGTAAGATTGTGACCAAAAACGGTTACTGCAGTCAAATTCAAAACACAGCGATCTCATTTTTTCTCCCAGCCATAGCAGCAGCTCAGTGGAAGCAGACAGGAGGCTGAAATGCCACTGACGCCGCCGTGACTGGGAGAGAGGGCTAGGTGGCGCAACATGCCAACACGTAAATTCAAAACATAAACATGATTTGCAGTCTGCAAAAAAAGATTTTTAATGTGAATACTCTGGCTGTACTATTGTTGTTGGTGAGTTCATCATGTTATATTAACATTATTCCTGAGTCTCTGTGACATATTAAGAGGATTTTACGGCCACTTGCTTTAAATTTCTTACATATTGTACCTTTAAATGTAGTAATTCAAATTTACATTCATGTTCACATTTCTTTAGTCTGCACAGGTGTTGTTATGATATTTTGTTCCCTGCAGTTTTTCATTTATTTCTCTCCCTTCAGAACCTGTGTGAGTTCTAGGGGTTTGACAGAATAGTCGAATATTCGAATATTCGACTATCAAAATCAATATTCGACGCTGTGAGTCATAGTCGAGTATTCGCCTTTTCCTTTTTTTTCATTTTTCAAAAGCCCGGTGCTGTAATGAAGTCGTTGAATGGCGTCTACATTAATGCTCTACAGCAGATATGCAGCAGGGGGCGCTGTGGGCGTGTGTGAGACTAGTAGCGTGTGGTTCCCAGAATGCATTACGGCCGGTGAAGCCAAAGCTATGTAGCCCTAGCCAAAAGCTGCTAATTCAAAGCAGCTAAAAGTTAGCGTGGTAGCCTGTCACTTTATTAAATTTTAATATTTTTTTCATGAGAGAAAGTAACCGTTTCGCTCCTTAATGTGCAGTTAGTTATCTAAATGCCGCGTGTTTGGACATTGGCTCCGACTTTTTTTCGGACCAGTGAAGCTCCGCCTGTGTGAGCAGCCACCCAGGAGCAGCGAGTCACCTTCCCCAGGCTGCAGAGCTGGTCAGCCGCCGAACATCCGTCACCGTCCCCGGAGAGAAAACTACGCTAATGAATGTACCCGCAGGTTTTAGAGGCTTATCGCTGGCTAGTTAAATTATTTTTCGGAGATAAATGTTGTTCTCATTGATGAAATCTAACAACTGTATCAGCAACATTAGTTTGAATGAAAAGTGAAGCCTCAGGTGTGTATTATATTGGACAACAGCTGCGCTGTTACCCAGGGCTCTGTATGTACAAAAATCACCACATTTACATCAATAAATAAATGTTTTACAATCAGTCAACGTGGCATTTTATTTCTAAATTGTGTAGCATGTAACCATAGTATGTAACAACGGCCGAAGGTGGTTATATGGCTACGTATAGAGCGGGGGAGTGTCCAATGCAGGTCTGCGTGTGACTGGAAAAAATATATATATTTATTTTAAAACGTGTTGAAATGAATAGCAAATAATAGTGAGACTTCATAATGTATAAAATATTAGGCTAAATACATGTAAATGCTTATCCACAATGGAAAACAGCGACTACATTGTGTATTTATAACAGAAGCAAACAGTGTAGGGTTATGGCTGGCAGCTGAGGTGCCGTATGGATTAGGAAAAAAAAATCTGGTGAATATTCGACTATTCGTCGACTATTGGGAAGTATTCGGCGAATACTAAAATCCACTATTCGTCAATGCCCTAGTGAGTTCACATCAGAACACTGTTCACTTTTTTAGAATAATATTCAGCATCATTTTTCAGTTACTGTCAAACCAGCTCGTCCTGTGCCTTTCGGTCCTGATTAGCTCGTCTTGTTATTTTAATTAATCCCCTCTTGTGTCATTGTTCACCTTCCTGCTGCAGGCCCCACCGTGACTTGTGTTGTCGTTTCCATGTCCGCAGAATGTTTTGGGGGTGTTGAGCTTTTTGTTCTCATCCGCTGCAAAAAATACAGAAACTGAAAACCTGTGTGTGTGTGTGTGTGTGTGTGTGTGTGTTTTGGACTACCGTTGTTGTTTCCCCAATGAGAGCTTCCACTGCAATGTGCGCCCACCTGAATGGAGGTTATGTTATTTTTCATATCTGTTGAAAAACTCCCTGGACCCAGCCATCATTTGTGTATCTGCGGCTGAATAACTTTCCGTATCGTTACCCAGGGGAGGAGGAGAAGGAAAAAAAGAGAACGAAATGGCTATGTATTTCTTTCTTGCTACTTTTCCAATCTTGTAGGGGGACACATTATAACGGTGGAGGCAACAAATTGGTTGGGACAATGCAGGACAGCAGCATTGTGTTGGTTCGGCGGACGGCAGCAAGTCATCTTGCTCAGCGCTGCCCCCAAACAGACCTCATTTTCCCTTCTGTGAAGAGTTAGCATGTACACACTGCTGCAGGGCCGGCAGCTTCAACCTCACACAAAAAACACAACAACTTTTTTATTATAATGTTTGATATTTATTATAAAAAATAAAAACTGATTATTTAATTTGCATTTAAATAAGTACCATTTAACTACATCTAATTAATTAAAACAAGACCAGTACCACATACACCTGCAGTTGTGTCATTTTCTGCTTCGGGATGTACAGTACTGTATCAACTCACCAGTGGAAGTTACCTTAAAAAAAAGTTTAGTATATAAAAAAGTGCCAAAGTCCAAAATGTGATTTTTCTGACCCTCATCTTCTGTCCAGAAATTCAGCCAAATTGCTTCTGACCAAAAATCTCATCAAATGTCCAACAGTGCAGATACACTCACATCTCTATTATCCGAGTGCACAGCCACATCCCAACAAGTCAACACAAATTGTGTCGCATTTCTACACACTGTCTGCTCAGCTAGTAGCAGTTTTTATCAGAGCAGGCACTAACAAAGTTCAGCAGGTTCATTGAAAAGTTCTCAAACTTTGAAATGAGCTACGAGTCCAACATTCTCTCTTCTTGAGCTTTGGATAGTGCTTTTTTTATTATTGGCTGATGAGGCAGAAAACAAGTACTTTGATCAACTTGTTGTCAACGATGTGGTGACTGACAGATGTTGTCTGAGCCTGTTGAAAATGGGGTTGATGAATGTCAAGTCCTTTATCTGCAATATCCACAGCACAAAATTAGTGAGTCTGTCATTTACTACAGTTGACCAGCCTTGAGGCCCTGGGTGTCCCCATGGATAATAATAATAATCATAATAATTATAATAATAGAATTTATTTGTATGGCGCCTTTCATGGCACTCAAGGTCGCCTCACAGAAAAAACAAATACATACAGAACATCTCATAATGATAGTGCGAAAGACACAGCAAAAAATAGGACATATAAAACATTACAAATACAACAAAAAAGCACCAAGGAAGAAAAAAAACAACAATCAAATGAAGTAAAACAAGTGCAGTGAATTAAATTATAAGCAAGTCGGAACAGGTGAGTTCTGAGATGGGATTTAAACAAATGAATAGATGTGGTGTTATGGATACCAGACTGAGAGATGCTGATAATCCAATACCACTGTACGAGTTAAATCATAGCAACTAGTTAATTAAATATCTAATTATTCTGGATAATTATTATCTTGGAATAAGGAGTAAATAAATGAATGAATCGCCTCTTTGGGCTTCTGTAAATGACAATTGTCTTGATTTGGGATCCTATGGGATCCAAGAAAACGTGACCCAAACCATTGTCAAGTCTGACATTCTGAGTTCTGATATTTCCCTATGATGTCTATCTATGTTGTGTATCTGGTCATGACAAGACATTTTCATGTTTTGGCTCACTGATTCTCTGACTGCAAAATTAAAACCCAAGAAATGTGGATAGACGCAGAATAACATCTCATTACAGGCCAGGTTTCAATACGCTGAAAACTAACAAATTATGGGCGTCTTGGGATTTGATTGTTCACCAGCCCATCGGTGATGTATTTTAAGGCCAAAATATGTATCTTTAGCTAAAAGCATCAGCATTGTACTTAAAACATTTTTTTTTTTTTAAGATTTTTTTTTAAAATTGCAAATAGAGTTTCTGTCAGTGCGTTTCTCTTCAGGCTTGAAGGGTTTCTGCTCATTCTGGGATTACGTCTGCTCATTATGTGCATCAGGAATTGATTCTCAGTGCTGGGAGACTGTCATTCGTTCAACATTTCAAATGTTTTCTTTCCTCTCTAATACCAGGGGAAAAAAACAATTGTGAATATAATAACGGAGGTTGGGGGTGCAGTTCATATGTATTCATATGTTGTAAATGTGCAGTGAAGTGAGAGCTTTTAACTCTGTGGTTGCTCCCACTTACTGTTACAGATCTCTCTGCCCTGCAGAGTCTGTATCTGACTGTAAGATGTAAAATATTAATTATGATGATGATGATGACTATTCAGGGAAATGAAGGTGAATAATAAGTAAAACTTATGCTCCAACTTTTTGTTCGCATCTTTTCTTAGTTTAGTTTATATCTATACATCATAACTGACAGTATGGTTATTAATTACACAGCCATTGATTTTTAATAAAAGCTGTCATCTGTGCTTCCATTGTGAGCCATATCTAATTACAATAGTTATCTTCAGATGGAGTTTTAGCTCTCTTTTAGAAAAAAGTTTGTGACTTGAAACATTTCCTGGGACAAGATGTGACCCAAGCAAAGTAAAAGAAAATTTGACCATACAGTATATCAACTCTTTTTCAATTGGCTCAAGAAAAATTGGCAAATGAGGATTTAAATTGGTAAATTTAGACAAGTGATCTGTGTGAGCAAAAGAATATATGTATTACAGACATTCCCAGAAAACATAAGTGCTGTAAAAACAAACTTGGAAGACCATCTTTACCAATAACCAGGGTTTCAGTATGTTTTCCTGGAGTTTTCTTTTCTTTCTTTCTGCCATGCGTGCAGGCTCGTTTTGTGCAGCACTATTCACTTGCACGTTCAGGTGCTCTGTTTAAAGCTGTGTTCCCCTTGAGGAAGATCTTTCCTGGGGCTGATGGGTGCTTTGGTGGTTTGGTTGCTTCTACCTGCCTGTACCACTGTCATTCCCATTATCACAGGAGAGAATACTCTGTCTGCTTTTATGGCTTCATTGTGAAGCTGCTAACTGATGAGCAGATGCTAAATGGCTCTTAGAAACAGTGAGCGTCTATATTCATTCTGCGTCTGAGTGTGTGTGTGTGACTACGACAGGATTGGCTGCCTGACAAGCAGCCACTGTTGTTAAGGAACTTCACCGCTCGAGTACAGACTCTCGCGTCAAAGAGCCAGAAGCCTTTTTGGCCCTAAAAGGAGTCGTCCCGTCGGGCAAAGATGAACGTCTGTGGTCAGGTTTGTGTCTGGATGAAAAGCTCTCACACCGAACCTGGCATCTTAAAAACAAAAGCTTTCCCCAGCTTCATTTCTCAGCTGTAGGGCAAATAGCTCCGTACGCGGTCATTTGTCACATGCGTCCGATGTGTTTGGCACATGGCTGCTGCTCTCGCAACCTTTTTAATTAGTGACATATAATAACAGCATACTATTACCTGCTCCTAGGACATCTGATGAATATTAAGAAAAAGCACATGTAAAAATCATAGTTAAAAACAACAAAATTATTTCTTCTTTAGTCTCCCTTAATGCACTTTACATTTGAAAGCAATCTCAAAGTGCTACTAAATACAGAGCATAAAAAGGGGGATAAAGACACTAATAAAAGGTAAAAGATATATAAAATAATTAGCCATATGCTTTAGTGAAAAGGTGCTCTCAGGTGTTCAGGGAGAGCATTTTGGGGGGTGAGCAGTTCTTTGAGGAAGACCAGAAAAATGCATTCACATTCATTTCACCAAACCCTGCTGTGCTTTTTCTTTTCCTAACTAAGAGATCCACTGGAGAAAAGAGAGACTCTTTGTTTTCATGACAAATATATCCTGAGCTGTCCTCCCCACCAGAGGAGCAGTGTTCTGCAAGACAAAGCAATAACTCAGGGTACAAGGTCCAGGTGAGCTGCACACGTTCCTGAAAGTCACTGTGCAGAAACTCTGCTGGGAGAAACTTCCAAATAGACACATTTCATATAAAAATATGAAAGGCTGGTCCTGAAACAACCAAACCCCAAACCAGCATGTCGCCCAGTACAACTGTGTGGCTCATTGGTGTGTTTTGATTGAACAGTGGAGATCCATGGTTCAGTTTATGGACTGACAAAAAGCGGAGAATTGGGCCTTAAACCACTTCTAACAACTGGACGTCAGTCTGTAAAGGTTATTAGTACAACAAGTGAAACAGAAACTACGTGCACACTGTGATCTCCACCTATACTATTTTAGCTCCGTACCAGAAACCTAATGCAACAGAAAAATGTAAATGCACAAACATGAACCTACACTGTGTCTGAGTCAGCTGTTGTAAACAGGAAGTAGATTGTGTAATCTGATACATAACATAATCTGATCTGAAAATACTCACAGATAAATGCAGGTTTAACTCGGCCCACACAGCAGCTGCAGCAAAGACAATGTTATCAATGTTGCTTTTACTGCTGGGAGTGAGGCTGATAGGACCCAAACAGAGAAAGTCTATGTCATCATTTTCAAAGGTCTTTGAAAACCTTCTTGTGTTGCAGTATGAATGGGCAAAGACGAAGTCCAACAGCGTCTCCAAAAAGTCACTGTTTTAGGGGCTTCAAAACGCCACATCTCAATCTAGCAAATTACCAGCTGTGCTGAAATTCAACACGTCCATAGTTTGCTCATTGTTTGACTTTTAATATAATGAACTCATTAATTTTCAGGTCTTTGTTAAATAAGTGTCCTTAAAGCCCCAGTATGTAGGAATTACCCCCATCTCGCGGTGCGGTTGCATCGTAACGTATTCTTGATGTTGCGTTTACGTGAACTCGGGCAGAAGTCAGACAGATGACGAAATGCCCCCCTCCCCCTCCTTGTATATTTGTAACGACTTGTAACAACTCATTCTAAGGTACAAGAAAGCTTTCGTTTGTATGCGGGTGTGATTCCATTTTTTTTGACAATGGCCTCCACTTGCAGCTGCAACTTGCTTATACAACCATAGTATCATGACTTTGTTACATAAATGAATAATAGCAGCAGTTGACTGTCCTCACAGCCCCGGATCTCACACGTATTCTATGAAGCCCACCCTGTGGGAAAAGAAAGAAATCCACTCTAAATCACTGATATTAAATTGACATAATCAAACATAGATGCTGTGAGTGAAACCGTGGGTATTGACACAAAAAGTTGCTTTAAATCGTTTTCAACGCTGTAAAGTGCAACAGTGTGTTTGCCAGAAGCAGCAGTATGCTCCCATAAAAATCATTATGCATCATAAATTCCTTTGACAGCTCTGTGGCTGTCCCATGGTGTCCTGATAAAGCCTTACTTTTCTGTACATGTTCTCTGCATAATGTTAAACAAGACAGATGATCATTTTCTCCATTACATTGCATTACATTCTTAATCCCAAACCTGCTGTCTGGTAACCCTGGATCGCCAAACCATCAGTCTTCAATAATGAGTTTACTCTATTTTGGTGTATTTGTCAGTCTGTGTGCGTGTGTGTGGGAAGGAGGGTGTTGTAAGGTCCTCATTTACCGGGAGGACACCGTCTACCTGTCTCAGTCCAGCTGTGCCAGACTGATTCCTCGACAGAGGGGGGGTTGGGACAGCAGCAGGACCTCAGCTGAGGCCCTAAGCATCTCTCACACAGTCACACACTGATTCAGCCGTGTTGCGTCGCATTCTTACTCATTGAGAAAACTGGAGAGGCTGCTCTGCATGCTGGGAGCAATTTCACAACTCCTTCTGCACGGCGTAACACCTCATGCGTCGTGCATAATTCTCAGAAAACGATTCTCGGGTTAATTCGCACTAAGTCAGGATGGTGTTGGTGTGAAGTCTGACGGATGAAAGGAGAAGGAAGGTGTTGCTTTCATTTGTCTCCACTCTCTCGAGGATGAAGCAGGATTACGGCCACACAAGGAAGCAGCCAGTAAGAAAAAAAAATAAGTATGGAGATTTCTTTTATAGCTGTGTCTGTAAACTGTGCAGTCTGGCTCCCACATCAATCCCAATCCTGATCCAGGAGTCCCTTTTTAATAGAGGCTGAGGATTACTCGACTCCTGCTGCGTCACTGGCTGCCGTGGCTCGTCGGGGTGGCTGCGAACCCCTCCGCCGATTCATCTTCATGCAGCGTGAATGTGGCCACTGCTGATAAAGCGGAGATGCAGTGCCGACATTGCTCCCCCCTCAGTGGGAGAGGAGGTGGTTCAAGACCAGAGGGAGGGAGGGAGGGAGGGAGTCGAGTCAATGTCCAGGGGGGCTGCGGAGTCCCTGTTGCCATCTCCGTGTTTTCATCCACCTCTGTTCTCCAGCCACCTATCACTCATCGCTGTCTGTTTCCACTGTCTCTGCTTCAGTTTTTTTTTCCTCTTCATCCTCTCTTCATCTGTCTTCTATCTTCACCCTCACCTTCTCTCCTCCTTTGTTTTCCCTCCCCCACCACCACCACTGCAGCTGATTGAAGACAGCCAGAGCAGCACCAGTTGACTTGTAGTGAGATGCAACCACTTAAAACAACAGAGAGGATTTCGAACATGGACACCTGCACATCAACAGGTCCTGCAGTATAATTAATTTATTAACTGATTGAACATCTATGGTTCTCACATTTATCCAGAGCCCTAAGTGACATTTTTAAAGTAACCTTTTAGTTGGTGATATGAACCAGAGAAACCAGAGGAAATCAAGGAGTATTTATATTTACAGTATGGTGCTTGAAACATTCACTGTTGAACAAGGTTTAAACACAATAAAGAGATTTAACCCTCAGCAGTTATTTGTATCATCAATACGTGGCTGATTTCAGATGTTGCAAGATCACAATGTCTCATGGAGCATTGCCATCAACTTCAGTTGAATGTGCTGACTTAAGACGTCCTCTCACATTCTGTTTAATGCTGTCGCAGGCCAAGTATGATATTTTCTGTGTTAAGCATAATAGAAAAATGCTTGGTCATGTAAGTGACGGTGTACTGAAAAAAGGATACCAAGCATTGGCAATGCAAACATTTTTACTGTCATGAGACCGCCAAATGTGTTTATGATTGATTCTGGTCCAACTCTTGACATTTTAGTCAAAACATTTCAATTTGGTGTATTTTGTTGTAAAAATGTAACAGTTACTGCCCTCTATGGGTTGAAACCCGGCTAAGACAATCAAATTTTGCTATTGGCTGAGATGCAGGCCGATGACATTTTTGGAGGGAGCCTTCGACACGAGCTCCGCCCCCTCAGCACCGGCTGCTACCTGTGGCTAACAGCTGGCTGGATGCGGATCGTTTGCAGCACGGCAGCAGAGCTGGTAGCCGGTGGACCAACTGCGGATGCACTGTGTCACAGCTCCGGCGTCCTCTCCTAGTGTCCGTGCTAGTGTTGTCAGAGTCTGTCATTATTAGCTCGCATAAGTGTTGATGTGTGTTTATGCCTTTTTTCTCCTTTGTGTGATTTTGCGCGTGTGAATGCGGTGGAGGAGGGCGGTGTTGAGTTGAATCTAACTGCTGCTAGAGCCCCGCCCATAATCAAGACATTTTGTGAATTTCCAGACGCACATAAGCCAAAGTTGAGGGGTTTAGTTTTAACCTTTAACCTCATCCGCCTGATACAGACATTGTCATGTAATATACGTCACCTGACAACTGCTGTAATCACTACGGCCACTAGAGGTCGCCTGACAGTATACAAGCTATAACCGTGGGTCATCATAAACTGCAGGCTCCTTTATATTTTTTTATTTTTTTTACAGAATCTCCCAAGTTTTCGACTCTTACAGACAACTGTCGCAGTTTTCCCTTCTAAATCTTTCCTTCTTTTGAAGTGTGTGGGGGGGGGGCTGGAGCACCCCTCAGGGTCCCTGGATGTCTAATTTGCTGTCTGGTTTCAGTCTGCCGACAGCAAAGAGTGTGACGACCGACACAGCTTCACAGCATCATGACAGCTTTATTAAAAACAAAACAAGATGTGCAGCTGAGTCGTACGAGTGTGTGGCGTGTGTGTGTTTGCGATTGCGTGTCCGGTAATGATATGATATTGTTTTATGGGTTTGTTGTGGTGTGTGTGTGTGTGGTTAGCAACAACAGGCCTGCAGAGATTGAGATGTTGGGAGGAGAAAAGATAGAGAAAATCCAGCCAAGAGGCTCCACATCTGCCAGGGAGGCAGAGGCTCACCTCTAATGAACCCTCTGAGCCCAGTGAAAAAAGAAAAAAATAAGGATCTGTTACTCTGGTTTTATTGAAGACCTGCAGAGCACACACGGACACACACACATACCCCTGCAGAATATTGTCAAATCATGAACACTACTAATAAAGGTGCTGCCCTGGCAACTTTTTGGGTTTGACTGGTGAAGAGAGAAGTCAACCTGCTACTCTTACCGTCTCTCACACCAGACCCCCTCTTTTAGGCGACATTCAATTTGCAGTTAGCTCGTTTTCCATTTGCAGTTAGTTGGCTAAATGTGAGTCTCCAGGGATCTTAGGAGCTGAGTGAAGCTGAGGGATCGTCACCGGAGCTTCATTACTTAACTTTTCCCTGGAGGAGCCAGAAATTCGGTGGAAGTTGGGTGAGAAATTCGGCCGTGAAAAGTTCGTTCTTGTGTGATTTTCATTATTAAAGGTGACCTCCCTGCAGGTGTGCACGTCCGCAGTGTCACGACGCGGCTATACGTCTTCATCCTGTACCTCCTGAATGTTTGATCCTTGGTGGGGGGAGTCTCTCAGTTGTCATCAATAAACCACTCAGCAGAATACTGTGTTTCTGCTGAGTAGATTGAATAGATTGAAGGAGCTGCAGCGATGACCTTTTGCCCCCGGAGTCACTGTGTTTGTTACTGACATTGTGATGCTCCTAAAAAGCAGTGTAGGCACAGCTATTAAAGAAGCTATTTACACGTTTTGCTACAGTTACCGAGCTAATGTCATCTTTTTTCAACGCTTGGTTAATATTTGAGCTCAGCAGCAAACTATTCTCTTACTCACCAACAACTTCCTCCACAGGTGGCAGGAAACCATTTCACTATCTGTTTTTTTTCTCAACATCTATCCCTTTTTGTATTTACAAAAGTTAGCATGCTATCCAACTAGCTCCAGTTTAGCATACTGAGTATCCAGGCTGCACTGAATAGCTGCTCTATTTAATTTACATTAATCATATGAGAGTCCACCGTTTGTCACAATTAATTGCACACGCCTTATGTGTTCAAATGCACCTTTAAGAGATTGATTGTTAACTATACATTGACCCAAAACAATGTTCAATATTGTCCAGTAATCCTCAAAGGCCACACTGTATTTGGCATAAAAAATGATATGCTCAAATATTAACATGAGGACTCCATCTGAGCGGTAACTATAGAGAATTTAAGAGATTCTGTAAATGTTTAATAATGGACAAATATGCTTGATTATTAAAAGAGAAAGAAAAACATTGACAGACAAAAAAAGAAAACAAAAAAGAAACAAAACAATGTCCAATAAACTCAAATTTAATGAGAAACAAAGGTCAGAAACACTACAACTTATTAAGACCCAGATTTACTCCCTCCACTGACTTATCCAGACATTGTGAACTATCTCGTTTTTCGTATTAGTTTACTGCTGCATTTTTTAAAAGTACTGATCATGCTCAAACTTTTAACATGAGGACTCCATCTGAGCGGTAACTATTAGCAGAGACAGTTTAGTTGCAACTACAGCTGATTCATTTCCGGTAACAAACTATGGGTTGGGTCAAATGTCAGTATTACTGAGTGAGAGTTAATCTTGCTTCAAGAAAATTAGTAATGTTAAAAGGAATTTGCATTAAAGTGTTATCATCACATCAACTTTGACAGCTCTATTTATAACCTCTTGTAATGTAAAGTGAGACTGTGTTGTAGCAGGAAACTTCTAAAACAGCTGTTGATGTACAGGTTTGGAATTGGGGAACCCTCTTTATAACTGTAATTTAAAGTGAGACTTCCAGCTTTAATAAAGTTTTCAAATCTAGATCTATTACAATGACAAAAAGTTATCTCATGGGTCACTTTTTTTAAAATCACACAGGCTCATACTACACTTTACTGAGGGGATTTTTCACAAGGAACCTAAGCTTTTATTGATTAGAGACAGCGCTGGGGTTTATCCTATTTTTCTGCCCTGTTGTGTTTTAACCAACAGACTCACACATGGACTCATAGATAAATCCACCAAATCACCACATTTCATTTCCATCAGAACCCATCTCAGAGCAGATAAACAAGCTGTTTTTAAATCGCATCCTTTCAGAGGATTCATGGCCTTTATTTCCAGATGCAGTAAAGGTCAGGTTTATGTTATAGACAAATTAAACGAATCAGTGTGTAAAACCCACAAGATATAAAGTGTGGTACTGTGATCTGCCCTGATGAAACTGCAGTTCTCCAAGTCTGGGTTTGTGCCTTTGTTGCTGTTGTTGCCTCTGATTCAGAGCTGGCAGCTTTTAAAAGCATCACACAAACTCCACCCAGCTGCTCCATCACCACCTGGCCCGGAGCCCTTCACCAAGCTGTGTGTGTGTGTGTGTGTCTGTATGCACACATCTGTGCAGAGTGTCTGTCTGTCTGTTACTGTGTCTGTCAGACTCTAAACAGTCATCCGAGTGTTTGTGTTAATACATCAAACAACATGCAGATGTGAGTGTCACATTATTTATGATTATAAATATCTTGGTTCCCTGATGTGGGGTCAGAGCTCGGGGCTCATCTTGGATGGCGTTCAGTGGCTCATCATCGCGCCCCGGGGGGAAAATTGCTTTGTAATTTTATTCCAAATTGAGACGTCGACAATTATAAAAATGTGACAGCTCCGTTGACAAATTGATTGCTGGCACGAAAAAATCTTGTCTCATTACCGAGCGACTATTAAAACTTCCAGATTTAGACATTTGTGTGAATATGTACATCGCTTCTGAGAGGATGCAGCCATCTTCATAATGGCCGTCATAATCATCTGTCTCATCTCTGTCACCATTGTCTCAAATGTGTGCAGCTTCTCCTGTAATGGATGGAGATATTCAATGTAAAATTACCCTGAATGTAGTCCACCATCTGTTACAGCCAAAGTCCTGATTGTCATCACCATCATCGCTATCATCATCATCATCATCAGTGAATAATGGAAAACTACCAAACAGAGTTGGCCTCTGCCCAGCGGTGCTCAGGTTTTTAAAATAAATCCAATTCTGCCTTGAAGTCAATGCAGCACACAGAGATTCACTCACTCAGAGGAACAACATGAGGGATGAATTAAAGAATAAAAACAAAAAGTAAAACCAGAATTATCCAAACAGCGTATCAGTCGTCCAATAGTCCAAAAGTCCAATAACAGGAGCAAATGAGGCTGTATGCAGGGGCCACCTCCACACAATAATCTACCTATAATAACGACCTTTGACCTATACTAGGCATGTGCAGGCTGATGTAAACAGATGCAGATGGTTCAACTTTGCAAGGAACAGCAGTCATGAAAAGTAGGAGGTTGTGTGTCAGGTGTAAGTGTAGCAGAAGAGATGCATTTTAAAACTAAATTGTATAATGTAAATGTTGCCTCACAGGAGAGTGTTGCATCCTGTTGAGTTGATGCCATTTCCCAACATCGGTACACTCTTATCAAATAAATGTGCACGATCTGTTCTGAGATAACCTGCAACTTTTCAATGCACAAGTAAGTGTTGGTGAATGAGAGAGAGTGGGAAGCCAGCGAGGGATCATGGTCTTTTCACAGCACGTTCGGTGGTAGCATCAGAAATTGACATGCATGGCATTTATTGAAAGTCACCTGAGCCACCGTTGATATTTTATTATGGTTATTTGAACCTTGTTCTGTCAGTACTTTGTGTGGCCATGGTAACCACAGAAACCATGTCAAGGAGAACCAAAGCCAATCTGACCTCTTCACCAGCAGCACGAGAAACATCAATAAGCAAAAAGCTGCCCGCATGAACTCTCACTGCAGGTCTCAGAGCTATTCTGTTTTGTTGTTTTGCTATTTTTGTTTATTTAATATGTTTTATTTTACCACTTTTGATTTTGCCACATCATACCACATGAAAAATGTTCACTACGCCAGTTCTGACAAACCGTATCACAAAAGTGGACATAAGATGTTTGGTTGATCAGCATCAAACAAAAATTGACAGTGTGAAAACAATACTTTTGAAGAAGTTGATGGCAATACTTCACATCGTCCAATTAAAGTCAGACTTTTAAAACATGCATGTAAACATGTTAATCCAACCAAATCAAACTAAATAAAGTTCTCAAAGTCAGACCAACACACCCAGATGGTGTGGTTGGAAGTCGAATTACTTATAAACTAATGTTTCCATTAATCTGAGACCAAATAACCTCTGAGCTTGCTCCGTCATTCCCACCCCAAGCTTTGATTCAAATAAGCTGAATAACCGAAGAATAAGCCGGCAATAAGGACATAGCCTACAAGACAAATAGGCTACAAGATGTACAGAGCTGTTACGTCGTCCATGTTTTCATTGCTTGACATGCTGGCAGTTAGCCACTAGCTAAATTGTTAAAGAGGCAATGCACCAGCAATCACAGTTTGACAGACTCTGGTCCCATTTAATGCCCTTGTGGAGTTCAACTTGAATGTGCAAGTAAATGTATTGATTGAGCTACTGAAAGTTAAACAGTATACTGTGTTACTTACCCTATTGATGATGAGCTCATTTACATTTTAAACTAACTTACAGAGGAATCTACACTGGTTCCCAGGCAGCAGGCAGAGAAAGGCTATTTTCACACAATACAGCCTCGTCACTGAGCAGCAGGCATCCCATCAGAGTCAGAGGGTCACTCGGCAACAACACTAAACCTGGCTTCAGTTTCATGATAATGCATTGCACCGCCACTCAGCCATGCAACAGCACTAAAGGCTCCACTTTGTAATCTCAGTAATGTAATTAAAATATTCGACTGTACAAAACACAATCATTACCTTCATCATGATGATCATTGTTAGTGCAGCCTCCGGTCGCCATGACGAGCTGTGGGTGGCAAGACCCTCCAGTGACGGCGAACACACGTGTGTTTGCGCTGAGAGTCAGACACCAAACATATGGCATGATGGGTAGCGAGTTTGTTAAGTGTGTTTGTTTTTTCTTAAAGCAGAGCTGCTGCCTGCGGGTGGAGTGAGTGAGGGGAGTAAAGCGTCTCCAGAGCCCATTTGGCATGAAATATGTGGGGTTTTTTTAGTTTATATTTGTTCTCTCTATCTTTGCCTCCCTCTTACTGCAGTCATCTTTTCTCTTCATCTAATACATTCTCTGGTCATTAACAATCCCAGTGTCTGTGTTTCTCTCTCAGGTTCTTTCTCTGTCTCTAGTCGCAGCCTCAAAGTCATATTTTTTCTTCCGAGCTCGCAACAGTCTCTCTTTAATATCAAACAAAAACAGATATTCAGCACTTGAAGTTAAATAAGTTCTTCTCCCTGTTTGGCTGTACTTTTTTGTTCTTAGCCACTGTATTGAATTTCCTCAGGGGGGAAGGTTATGGATTCAACCATCTCCTGATGTCTGTTTTATGATCACATGACCTTCAAGATTTGTTTGTTAAATGAAGTCATGTATATTATGCTGTGCAGATAATAGGGGAAAGGAGTCATCTGAAATACATTTTCTAGATCTGGATTGACTGCATCGATGATGATTACCCATGAGTGATTGATTAAGTTTTATAGACAAGGAAATAGTTGGAGAGAATTGTTCAAGTCTAAACTGTAGGTAAGTACCTGAGTGGTGGGAAGACAATGACAGATCTAATATTAATCAGGTAAGAAGAAGATGCTTTAAGATTTATTGTCATTCTTTAGTTGTTTTATTCAATGATATTATATATTTATTATGTTGTTGTTTTTTATTCCGCTTGAAGGTTATATTCAAATGTGTGAGTGTTGGGGTGCAAGTGTGAACAGATGTTCAGTCGGTTCAAGATGTAGTGAGATTTTGTTAAACTACAAAATGTGAATAAATGAATTACTGTAAAAATAAATAGTAAAAGCACCATCAAGGAAATGATGTAAAGTATATTATACAACCTAGCATAAATGTTTGCTAAAGGAGAATCTACTACATTCAGCACAGTTATTCCAGTGACGGAATAATAATAAAGTAAATAGGTGATGTGTGCTGTGTTGCTTTCAGTTCTCATCCCTGTAAGATTATGAGGTATTTATTCTGAATCTCCTCCCAGCTTGCTGATCCCAGACCTGTTAGGGGACTGATCAGTCTGGTTCCCTCGGTTGAGACATTTGGCCTGATGAATAGTTTCTGAGATGAGTTTATGTAATATACAGATTCAGAACCACTTTCCTGTTGTTAAATGCGACGCAGTCTGCTGTATGTTTTTAATATTAATATAAAAGGTTGTCGCTTTGCATGTTTTAACATTAGTTTCAAGTTATGTCCTGCTTTACATTCCTGGTTACCCATTTTAAAGCCTTTAGACTCATCTTTGCTTTCCTGGAAGCCACTGATTCGCATTCATTTCTATAATTATATAAAATCCATTTGCAGAAACCTGCTTTATAATGGATTTGCATTAAAAGTACAAAACTTAAAAGTTTTATCCCCATGGAAAAAACTAAATATGCAAACAAACTAATATATTACAGCAATAATGTAGAAATGAGTTTTCTTCATTATAGAAATTGAAACACTGGATGTCAAAGCTTCATATGTGCAATTTAAAGTCCCAATCCACACACTGCCGGCCCTGTTTTGTGCTGTTGCATTACACTGATAATTAAGACAATAGTGTATTGTATGTGGCAACAGTTTGTGTTTGTCACTTTCCTTTTTTCAATGTGACAACAACACCGCTGTGCTCAAAGCCAGCTCCATAAAGAAATGTGTCTGGACCTCTGCCATATCCAACACCTTTTAGATGATCTGGAGCGCTGACTCAGAGCCAGCCACCTTAGCAGAGGCCCAACCTCACACAAAGCAGAAATACAAATAGAGAACAAAGCCGATTTCCATGACCTATCTATCTATCGTTTTACCACGAACTGAAAAAATTCTGAGCCTTAATGGTCTTGTTCCTGGATGGAAGCAAATTGTTGTTGTCAGGTTCGACAACCTAAAGACTGTTGCTGTGCACATTAATACTGACATGTTCAATTATGTAGTGTCCATTAGGGATGGGGTACACGACTGAAGTACTCAATGTTGAAGTTGTTTCCGCTATGATTAACCACCACCGTGCTACAATCATTGTTCAACAAATGTTGTTTAGTTTCATTTTGGCTTTTATTTTACATTATTGTTGGGCAGTTTTATTTGAAAGATGTGACAGATATGCAGGAAACCAAAGGAGCCAGGGGGGATGACATGGAGCAAAGGACGATGAGGTGGATTCAAACCGTTGGCCACAGTGTTCAGGACTAGGTCTCTATTATATGTGTTCTATTCTATTCTATTCTTGTCAGCCACTTTAGTGCTCCTATTCTTGGTTAATAATTAACGTAAATGTGAACTATTTGACAGTAATGTTCTTCAAGACGAGAGTAGGCTTGACAGCACAAGCGTAACATTGTGGTGTATTATTGTAATTTTAAGTTTTACAGTAAACTGAACTGTTCTAATAAAACGCTCTTGACTTTATTGTCTCTTACACAACAAGGTCATCTCTGGGGATCAAACAGGCACTCCAAATGTCCCCTCTGTTACTGCTCTGAATGTGACTCATATTCGTCTGGTGTTAGTAATAGCCCGAGGTGACACTGACTGCATCAGTGGCAGCCAGGGTCATCTCAGGTACAAACAACACGCTGCATGCGATCACGGTGTGGAGTCACTGAGCAAATGACTCATGACACCAGGTTAGAAGCAGGACAGACAGAGCTCCTCCCCCTCCGCTGCCACTAGTTAAACACAGAGCTGCATGTGTGACGCATCATGCAAACATCACTGTGTCTTCAAGAGAAATTTCCAGCGATAAACTGACTGTGAGGTCCCTGGTTTCTGACTTGGAAAGAACATTGGTTTCCACTTCTCTAGATTTGATAAACATGCATAAAATATTACACTGAGCAGTGTTTTCCGAGGTGAGTCCAGGTTTCATGGAAGCCATCTGCGGCCCTGGTTCTCATTATATCATGTTGTGGCCCCTCAGAACCTCCGTCATGGCTGAAGGTGATGGTGGAGACGAGCAGGGTGCAGCCTAGCCGGGGGACTGAAAAACAATCTGTTTGTGTCTGACTCAGGTGACTCGGTGCTCTGAGGGAGCTCACTGTCTGAGTGTCAGATTTAGAGTCATGCTGGTTTGTAAATAAAATCATATGCAGGGGGTTTGTTTATTCATCTTTTTTTACTTCTTAAGTTTGTTCAGAAGTTGGAGGATAGTTTTCAACCTTTATAGGAAATACCCACTACTGTATCTTGTAACTTATCGTATCTCGTAACTAGTGTTGCACCGATACCATTTTTTGGCCCCCGATACCGATTCCGATACCCAGCTGTGCAGTATCTGCCGATACCGATACTGTACCGATGCCACGCCATTTGAAAAATTTATATATATATATATATATATATGAGCTTTTTTTCTTCTAATACTATAATCCAATAGAACTTTTTTATTGCCTACCTGGTAAAATGTTCAAGTAACATGTTATTTAATCTTTAAATAATGTTGAGGGTCCAATGTGACCCATTTAGGAACAGTAAAAACACCTTAAACATTTTTCCTCTGACTTTAAGTTGAAACACATTTGATACATAATGGTCTTTCCTGCCACTATGATGATTACTGTATTTAACCACTTTAATCACAGTAGCATAAACTGGCTGGTTGAACGCAGCCTGATGTAAACATTAATAAACTCAGTAACCAATCACACAGGCAGCTCCATGTTGTCCCTGTGTGACGTTCAGGGACAGGTCAGGACAGTCTGAAGACAGAGCTCTGAGGTTGAAGTCTATAATAATGAGATGAGATGAGATGCACCTGTGACAGTGACAGGTCTGTAGCTACGTCTTGACCACATGTCGGCTGATCAGCTGCAGCTGCAGCTGCACCGCGACGAGCGTGTTTTTTTTCCTTCCAATTAAGCTCCGGTAACGACCGCGCCGACATAACGTAGCGTGATTTCTATTTAAATGTGTGCGCAGCGCACTGAGCACACAGAGAGGAGGTGAAAAGACAACAACACTGTTACCTGTTGTATAGTGGCCTCAGCCTGCACTGTACCATCGCTAACACAGAGACCAGAGTGTAACGAGTCAAAAAGCCGCCGACACGCTTCCTGAGGAGTTTTAATGCAGGCTGAACGCAGCTCAAACCGACCCGGTTCCTCAGCACGACGACCAAGCTTTGATAAACACCTGGATCCTCCCGCACACGGCAGCTCAGTGTCGGCGGCTTTTGACTCGTTACACACGGTCTCTGTGTTTTAGCGATGGTACAGACTTTGGCCGGTACACAACAGGTAACAGTGATGTTGTCTCTTTCTCCTCCTCTCTCCCTTGTGTGCTCAGTGCGCTGCCTGCGCTGCCTGCGCTGCCTGCGCACACATTTATAGAGATCCTGCGACTTTATGTCGGCTTTGCTTGTTTACATTTCACACAAAAAAACTCATAGAAAAGGATGGATTAACTGCAATTAATGTAATTGTTTACATCCCTACTTGGCTGGCATGCACTGAACACGTGTGATCACACAGCAGTGAGTGTTGAGCGAGAGAAGACACAAGGCGCTGCGTTCCAAATTCCTTACTGTAACTGTAAATGGTATCGGTGCGTCCTTTGTTAGTACTCGTCGATACCGATGCCGGCATTTTAGTGCCGTATCGGCCCCCCCACCGATACTAGTATCGGTATCGGTGCAACACTACTCGTAACTATAGCCAGTGTTACCACTTACTGTACTACCAGCAAGCATAAAGTCAGTAAAAAAATATATATATTCTCATTTATCCAGGTCATAGTAAACTCCTTTTGAGTGTGTCTTAAAACCAAAACACTGACTTGAAAGAAGCAAAAATGTTTAGTAGAATGCTGGATTCAAAGATGGTAACAAACCTGAACATTAAACAGGCAATTAATTGATCATCTTAACATAAAGTTATTGACAAATTGAGCCTTAAGTTTATATATCTTTGATGATATTCAGTGAGCGGTTTACTGTGGGAGATAGTTGTATTGCATAAATTACATCCATTGTCACATCGCCAGAACTCCAGGCAGCTTGTATGGCCACTGAACCCTCGGGATGAAAGTTGAAATATGATTTAATTCTGTTCAGTCCTGAAGTTACACAACAACTCTGCCACATCTCTCTCGGCCTCAGACTGAAATAGCTGGACAGAATCATTTTATTATTTTTCTGCGGGTTTCAGAGTCTGCTGGGTTAAAGTGAGCCGCAGGAGTTTGTGTGTCAGTAAAATGAAATTAAGAGTTCTGTGGCTTTGACAGTGCCTGCCTCCCAGCCATGAATGAATCAGGGACTTTTTTTTTCCCCTCCCTTTTTTAAAGAGGGGGCCGCACTGTTCAACTGCTCTCTCTGAACTAAAATCTCGACATGCAGATTTATGATAAAAACAGCTCAACAGGATGGGGGAGAAAAAAGTGGGAGACAGGATCCAGAAAACACAAAAGCTCAAACTCTAGGAAAGATTAATGATTTATAAATGAGCTGTTACTTTCGCTAATAGTCTGGATCTTTTTCTTCATAAATGGGTGCTTTCGTTCATCGATGCTGCAACTGGATATTTATTTTTATGCTGATGATACAATCTTGTTTCCCCTGGGCTCCACTCCAAACAAGGCTCTCCCTAAATTTTAGTCAGCCTTCATGCTTTCTAGACATCTCTCCTCGGCTTCAAGCTTGTTTTAACTTCATTATCAATCAACCACAGGAATAAATGTCTGTATAACAATATAAAAAACATATTTGGCGTGCCTGCAAACTCACTGAGCCACAAAAATGATTCCTCAGTGTCGATGTTAAACAACAACCTGGTATGATAGCAACTTGACATCAGTATAAAGCAGTTACTGTAGGAGGCAGGAGTCTTTGACTGGAGTTTAACAGCATCTTAGCTTCCTGCTGTGCAGCTGCTCTGTGATCTGTTGACATGTCAAACCTGACTCGCTTGTTTCTGTGTAAACTTCTACACCTCGTGCCTTGAGCTGCATCGTAATCGCTTCTATATGTGATGCTTTTTCAAAACTAACTACTGTGCGTTCTCAGTTCTCCCTGACTTTTGTTGTTGTTTTCTATGTAGCAGTCAAAACACAATACATTGTTGTGAAGCCTCTTCAAATGTGCTGTTCCAGTTTGTTCGTCTGCGTGCTCATCTCATTGCAATATCCTGCATCTTACATTGCAATGTGCACAATGTAAGTTAATGGTTTTGAGATGAACACATTAATCTAGGTCATTTTCTCTCTAAAGAACAGATAATCGTACTGTCCTCTTCACCAGAATAGTGTTGTTTTTTACAGCTCGATTTAATTTTAGTTTTAGTCTAGTCTTTGTGTCAAACTGTCATTTTAGTTTTAGTTTTAGTCACACACTAGTCAAGTTTCAGTCGACTAAAAGTCTGAGTATTTTAGTCTTATTTTAGTCAGAAATCATGAAAATCCATGACTCAATGATTTGAATCTATTTCTAGTAATGTAATTCTATTTAATCCAGTAAATATAGTATAATTTCCTAGTATAATATATCTGTGTTGATATGCAATGTTGACCTTTGAGGTCAACATTGCATATCAACACAGATATACTATACTACACCATAGTGCTCTGCAAAAACAATTCAGGCCTGTATTCAATGCTCAATTCAATGAAGCCGTTAAATGCTTGAAAGTTGATGAGAGGAATTTCAAAATCAATCCAAACCATAACAGGCAGCCAGTGTAAGTTAGCAAGTATTGGATTGATGTGTTCATATCAGTTAGAGCCACTTTTCTTTCATTCAGCAGCTTGCTGTAGCTGGTCTCAGTGGATGGAGCTCTTACTGATGCAAGTGCACTGCAGTTTTTTCATTTCATTCTTTAGTCTTCATTTGTTTGTATGAGAAGTTAATACATTTTGTAGACTATTGGTCTATCGATTCATTCTGTTTCTTGTCTGAAGGTGAATCATTTGTTCTTGCTGTCCTAATAAATAAGAGTCCACTCGGTGCCACCTGTACAGCATCAGACTTTGGCAGCGGTTCAGAATGTCTGGAAGCCCTTTTGAGTCCCTAAAAAAGATTATGGTATCGCACATTATTTCAACAGGGTGTCTGGCTTTAGAGGCTTGTGTACAACAAAACAACTGTTTTGTCAGAGTTAGAGCTCAGGTATTTTATAGTCTCATATGACATGAGGCTCATTTTTGTAGTTTAAAAGCACATTTTGTTTCTAAAATGGGGTCAGACATATATTTAGAATTTTGTGTTACTTCATCATAGTGAATACGGATGATCTCTGGGAGTAAGTAAACATCATCTAGTGTGCCTCTTTCTGAATCCCTTATGATGCATATTGCTAAGTCAAACCAGAGGATACAGATGTTGTATGCATCCTCCAGGAATGAGAGCAACATCCTCTGTCTATATGCAGCTGTTTCTCCAGCTTCCATTTAGGATAACATTGATTTAAAAATCCATCCTGTTCAAGTTTCCCATCCACACATTCCTGGTTACAGTACATGCAGGAGCTAGTAGGACCGCCTTTCATGGTGCATATTTTTGCCAGGATATAAATACAGTTTCACAGTCTGAAAGTAATGGGGGAAAACCAAGTAAAAAAAAAAAAAAAAGAAACAGTCCAGTCAGGTGAAGGTCTCTCCACTCTCACCTCTAATTCCTCATGTCCTCTGTGTCTCTCCTGCAGTTTACCTGGCATTTTATCGATTGCCTGCACCTCTCCACGCTTCCTAACCCAGCTGTAAACCTGTAAGCCAGTCTGTTGCTCTTTATGGTCCACATTTCTTTCTCCATCATAAGCGTGTGCGGGGAAAACTCTGTGAGGTGCCAACCTCTCTGCACCAGTGGCTCCAAGGCATATTCCTGCACATTTATCATACTTGTCGGATAAAGTGACTCTGATTTAGATCCCCCCCCCCCTACACACACACACACACACACATACACACTTTACACTCTTTCTTCCTCAGAGCTTTTCACATGGAAATGGCTTATTCTGCTCCGACCCGCCCCGTCTGCGCCACAAAAAAGAGACACATTTATCTCTGGGTGGCCAAGCTTTTGCTCCCCTTATTGCATCTTGTCAGCTGTTTTCTCTCTGTACACGCAAGCTCCATCTGACCTGCTTATCCAGCACTATCCGGTGCCATCGTGGCCCAGGAGCAAACTGTTCCCGTCCCGACCAAAATCCATCATGACACCTGGGCTCCTTATCACGTGGAGAGGAGGGTAGGGAAAGAAGCACGGGTGGTCCTAACGCAGTAGATGGTGGGAGGTGAGGGAGATAAAGACAGAACAGATGAGGGAGGGATCACAGAGGAGGCAGGAGGTGGAGAGGAAGAGATAAGAAGAAAGAGAGCAGTGATATGAACAGTAAAAAGTAAGGAAGGGTTCAGGGGACGGGGAAAGATGCAGTCTGGGAAGCAGCTTAGGAGTCGGGTCGACGGGTCGGATGAGGATGAGATGCGACAGTTTTGGAAGATGTGCTGCAGATAAGATGGACGATAAACTACAAACCTCGCGGGGGAAATAAACAGAGGCAGGCCAGGTTGACAGATGATAATGTTAATAACAGGTGAGAAGAGGCAGAGATGGTGAAGAGAGAAGGATAAACCTTTAAAACTGTACCGTCAGCAGGAAGGAGAGAAAACGTTCAGGGGTGTGGGTCCACGGATCAGAGAAACTTAACATTTATGTTTTTTATGCCAACTTAGAAGAAAAAAAGCTGTGAGTGTGAAATTCACCATAAAACTTCATGTGTAGTGTTTAGATAATTATTCATGTTCAGGATCTGAACTCCTTCCAGTTCAGTTCGAAATAAACTATTAGAGACAACATTAATTCAACTGTCTGCTTTGTTTTGAGTGGGTTTACATTTGAAGAGCTTGCAGCCACCAGACCTTGGTTGTCATGATAACAAAAATAACCATGAGCAACAGGGCACCTTTGTCCTCATCATTAGGCTAATGACCGTCATGACTTTGGTTAGATTCAGGAAAAAATGGTGATTTGAGTTAAAATTACAGCCTCCTCAGCATCGGATCATCTTTGTTGTCATGGTGACAGCTCAATCTTCTACTTTCACATGGGAATCAAATACTATACTTCTGTCTCACACTCATCCATCGACCACAACTTCCTCTTGACATAGACTTTCTCTGACCTCTTAGTATTATGTCGCCGCACCTTTCTCTTTTTTCTTCTTATAACGTAGCCTAGATGTTGCCTAGCGACAAAACCTCTACGCGTCATAATAAACTGCTGCACACCTGACAACCTATGGGTTTTTGTTGCAATAAGATTGCCAGATAAACTGTTGATGTTTGTTTTTCATTGGTGGTGTGTGTGCAGAAGCACCCAACAGTTTTATTGTTTAGAGGAAAAGAAGAAGAGAGAAGAGAGGCCACAGGTGGAGACACTAAATGATCTTTTCTCCATCCTCCACACTGCGCTCTCTCTCTCTCTCTCTCCTGTCATCCACCTTGTTGAAGCAGAGCCATCGCTGCAACCACAGGCCACAACAACAAACGCACACTGTCCAAACAAGTTGTATATGGTCATAACACAAACAGAAGATTGTCAATAAAGTGTCCTAAATTTCTAAATAAAAAATGTCTTAAAATTGTCTTCACACTCTAAACATGTCCTCAATTTCCAAAACATCCTCATGCTGAAGGTCTGAACCCTTAGGAGGCCTCACAAAATCAGGGCACACACACACACACACACACACACACACACATACACAACATGGACAAACAGTCTGTTGATGGACAGCCACTAATTCCACTCACACAACTAAACCCTGCACGCTTGACTGCGCTTTTTCTTTCACACGCTGATACACAGTCACTCGCTCACTCACACACACATACAACATATACAGTGTCAGTGGTTTTTCTGATGTACACACACACACACACACACACAGATTCCTGCCTCTCCTCTCTCACAGTCATTTAAGGTCCCTGCAGCCCTGATCAGATTTCAGAGTCAGCCGAGTGTGATGATACAGACGAGCTGCAGCACGGCAAAACACTAAGCTCATGCTGCTCTCTCTGCGTGTGCGTGTGTTTGTGTGTGTGTGTGTGTAGTTCAGAACGTAGCTCATATGCCAGCGAAAGCGCTCTCCACCTGGGATGGGAAGCATTAGCTGTTTAACAGAGCATCAGGGTCAAAGCTCCGCGCTGCTCTCGGACTTTCACCAACTGCTCGGTTTGAATCCAAGAAGTTTTTTTTTCTTTTTCCTCTTCTTCTTTTACAAAACAATGGCAGATTAGAAAAACAGGTGATGGCACGCTTTCATATTCTCCCATAATATTTTTTTATTGCACTCATTATCACGCTAACATAAATCAAGATAAAAGATATAGCCTACACGGACTGACTGGGAGGAGGATCTACAGTGGCTATGTTTGTGCTTGTTGTGGTTTGGAGGAGGCAGCTTTGTTTCACCACAATCGCTGTCTCTTAATGACTAAAGAGAAAGAAAATTTGAAACTGAGACCTGTTTTTTCAAAAGCCGTTTGTGAGCATTCACCATTAGCAGGTCTAAATCATTGTATGGGCCACATACCATACAAACTTGAAGCGATTTTAGAAGAAGTGAAATTATTTATTGAAATTCTCAAATACTTTAAAGGGATAGTAGTATTTTTTTTAAGTGGGGTTGTATGATCTACAAATAGCCCCTTTAATTGCAGTAGAAGACTCTCTGCACTCCTCCCGTTAGCAACGCCAGCCCATAGCCCTGCCCAGAGATTTACAACATAGATTGTTGTGAATGGACCCAAAGAAACGGCCTATTTTCGTGGCCTAAAAGAGGTTTTACCTGAAAAAAAAAACACAGTTCCATTGTTGGCTATAATATTTTTTTTTCCAGCCCCTCAAAGTGCAGGAAAAACGCAGTTTTTATTTTATTTATTTATTTATTTATTTTATTTGGCTCTAACCAACTACGTACCCCTCCCGCCCAGGGTTAGCGCCTGCCGATCAGCAGTTGGTTAGCTCAAAATAAAAAGCGTTTTTCCTGCACTTTGAGGGGCTGGAAAAAATTATATTATAGCCAACAATGGAACTGTGTGGGGTTTTTTTTTTTCAGGTAAAACCTCTTTTAGGCCACGAAAATAGGCCGTTTCTTTGGGTCTGTTCACAACACTGTATGTTGTAAATCTCTGGGCAGGGCTATGGGCTGGTGTTGCTAATGGGGAGGAGTGCAGAGAGTCTTCTACTGCAATTAAAGTACTTAGGGGATATTTGTAGATCATGCAACCCCACTTTTAAAAAAAATGCTACTATCCCTTTAAACAATCTGTCATAATTTCTCAGTCACTTCTATTAGATCAGACATTTCTCCATAGTTGCTGTTTGAAGTGCTGTACGTAGCTAAAGACACTCAAACCCACATGACTTCACCTACATCACTTCTATGTGTCCCTTGGAATGCCTACGTTTCTTTTTTCGAGTTTTTGCAGAGCCATGTGTTGTCAAAGAGATGAAGATCTTTTTTGTGAGGTGCTTGTGTTTCTTTTTCTTTATTTGTGTTGTCTTACGTTGCAGTGTACTGAGTTCTCAGGGTCTCTGCACTCCAGTTGAGAGAAGGCAGCTCAAACGGGGCCCGTGCTGAGCTCATTCTGTGGCTCCTCGGCAGCTTCATTTGGCTTCATTTGCCAAAACAAAACTGTTTAATTTGGCAGTAACTGTGCGGAGAAGAGGGTTGAAATTGAATACATTTATTTTTAATTTACAGTGCATTTTGGGAAACTTTGTTCATCACATTATGTTAAGTAATGCCATCACAAATAAACAAACTACACCCTGACCTGCTGTGCACTGGCTGACAGGCTCTACCAGCTGATATCGATGTGGACCAACTGATCTCTGCTTTTATTTACCTGTAAGTATACGGGCCAAATAACTCAGTGTAGCACAGACCTTTGATGTTTAAAGCGCCACTAATAACAGTAATCAACTTTTGCTGCTTCACTGGTTTCTTTGAAAAACATCAGACTCCCTTGACAGACACTGAGCTTCTGTAATATGATTCTCTCTCTCTTTTCCTCCTTCAGACACTTGATCTGTCATTTTGTCGCCGTCCGTCTTGTCTGTCGTTCTTCTGTCCGCAGGGATGACAGGATATGTGTCAATCATCTTGTTGTCCCGGGCTTTTGTTAGGGAACAAAGCCTGCCAGCCTTTTCAGAGGGTGAACACTGCTCTCAATTTGCTTCTGCTTTTGCAAAATGCATGCTGTCAAATGTCACTATTATTCTGCAGAAGTGTTTGACCCGAGCTGACCCACTTCGTTTGAATGAACACTCACAGGGCAAACCGCGACACAATTGAAGGTCTCGGGGACGAAAACAACAGCTGAATCGCTGAAACTAGTGTTCCAGCACCAGGTTTTAGCTGAATTGACAGATGACTTCATTTATTTTCACCCCCATCCTGGAACATACGGATTCAAATTAGGTTGTGAACGCTCCTGCTTCAGGTCTTCGTCTCAGTGGTTGCTCTGAAAACTTTGTGTGCTGGGGTTTTAGTTGAGGTGGTATAGACGTGGCCTCAGTATAGCTTCAAAAGATTGGACAAAATTAAATTTTTGACCTGATGATGCAGCTCAGATGAAGGGGAGTAACAGTAGAAAATAACCTGCAGAGTACAAGCATAAATAAAGATACTGAGGAGCAAATTAGATTAGAAAGTAAAAGGCTTACAACAGAAGCTCCGAAGACAACAGACAAAAGGTCCCTATAAACAAGAAAAAGCCAATCTATATGCAGTCTTACAGAGCTTAAGCTAAATTAAAATACTAATCAAAGAAATAAACACTATAACAGCCCCTCCTGAAAACACAGAGTAAGACTAATGATGCAGGTAAACCACAACTCCAGTTAACAACACAAACAAACACACACTGCAAAACAATCCACTGGCAACGGCTAAACTATAACACACAGCACTTAAAGAATTGGTCATCAGTGTGTTTGCAGCTCAATATGGACCATGACCATCCACATGGAGGACTGACGCCCAGAATAGCTTTACAAACCTTGATGTGTTAAGTGAACTTACTATGTAATAGTAAATGTGAAGAAACCGGAAGTGGGCGCACTAGAGACTTCCGCTGAGCTAGCTGGCTAACTTCCGCTTTAGAATAATGAGGAGAAACTTTTATAAAAACTATTCTGGATCAAAGCATTATTTGTGTACTTCCGAATAACGTATCGGGGTTCAGGTACATCCCTAATGTTAGTTCTTGAGATTCCCCTCTGGATGAAGGGGTAGGGGTGAAGGGGGCAGGGTTTCAGGACCACACATCAAATGAAGAGGTAGGGCAAATACAAAGGATGCACCATTTTAGGTTGCATCCAATCTTGTGTATCAATCTGGTCCCAGATTTCTATTTATTGTCATGTCTGAAACAGTAAAGTTTTAATCATTTACATGCAGTTGTGTGATGGCTGAGAAGATTTTTGGGTGACAAAAGATATTTAAACTCCACTGAAAGCCCAGTGTGTATTGTTGGGCTAGATTCTGGTCCACCAAATCTCTAGACCTATAAATTGGTCTCTTGTCCTTTCTTTCTCGCAGTGTGCTCCAGAAAATGCCCTTGGCCTTTTATTCTGAGGCACTGATGCAAGAAGTTGACATTTATCTATGATTATTTAGATTTCTGAAGCTTTTCTGACACCATACGCCACTGTATCTGCAAGAAATATCACATTTACATCACACCCTACGGAGACACTCTAACTTTTCCTCTCAGCAGCATAAAGATTCAGTTAGCAGAGCAGCAGACTTTCTTGAAAAGAAAGAAAAATCTCAATCTACATTTTTCTGCAGAAACTTGAGTTTATAAAAACAAATTTCACATGCATGTAAATTAGTAGTGTCTACTTCTCTCCATCTCTCAAATGGCAACCCATTTAGCAATAAACGGATCTTAACTCAGAGGTCAGATTCTCACCAGAAAGCATTGGTGCAGATTACAACCATGAGAATACCTCAACAGATTAAACCTGCAGGTCAGTGTCAAACTGCAGTGGTGGTCTCCGGCCACCAGGTGTCACGTTAGAGTCAAACAGTGAGGAAATCAAGCAGGAAGAGGAGGAAGAGAAAGAATGGAGTAGCTCATGTTGTGCTGTTGTGCTGTTACTGCAGTAAATACTGGGAGGAAAGCATGTGAAATCGGGTGAGAGGGAATAAGAGCTATGAGGTGCAACAGGACAGACAAATGAGGCCGATACAAGATGTTAGATATTGTTAGAATGTGTCTGTTTTGTGTAAAAAGTATAAATTTAGATGTCAATGTGATCATAAGAAGTTCAAACTCAATCTTAGCTTAAGCAGCTCTAGGTTACTAAAACTGTGAAAGTATCAAAGCCTCAGTCCACAGAGAAATGCACAGAGCCTGTATTCAGGAATTAAGCCGTAAAGGGGACAAATTATGGTAATATCATGTTGTTGGGTGTTTGACTTGCCTTCTGGCACCCAAAATGTGAGAATTGACCCAAAAGAAATCAGTGATTTTCAGGCTTCCTGGGTTAAAATCCATGTGGTTTTACGAACTGTTGTCTGACAATAATGTAATTACTTTTCAACTGTGCGTAATACCACTCCTACCTGTAACAGTGGTGTGGGGCAGAGGCAAGCGGTGGTTTATTTGCATTTAAAGGGACAGGCACTGAAACCAGCTGTTCAGAACAGTGTATGAAAAGAGTTGTGGTGTTTGATCCTTGGCAGTTTGACCAAAGCATGTCACAGACATGTCTTTAAAACACCTGGGAACTATTTTAATTTGTGGAAAAGGGGCATAATATGTCTCCTTTAAAACCAACCTTCAGGACTGAAGGTACCTTACCTGAACCCTGTTAGGCTAAATTGTTATTCTGTCACTAACACCAACCTAGAGGTCCAGAGAAAACCTGAAAGAGGAGGTGTAAAACTACACAGATTATTTTTGTTCCTTAAATTCACAAATACTGTCTAAATTTCTAAATAATACACAACAAAAGTGTAGAATATAGATTGGGTTTATTCCTTGTTTTTTCATGACAGGGGCAGTTTAGTTGAGTAATGCCTTCAACTGATTTTACAGTATGTGATTAGCTTTGGTTTTCTACTACAGCAGTCAAGGAAGGTGTTGCCCCCTCCCTCTGCCCCTCTTTCCCTCCTTCCCTCCGCCCTTCGCCCCTTCATATTGTTGAGTTTTGTTTCTTGCCATATTGATTCTTCAATGTTTGGTTGATGGAGTGCGTTTTGTTGGTCAGCGTTTTCACCAACTGCTGACGGAGTGCTGCCACTGCTCTGGTGTTTTCTGCAACATTTTTTTCTCAGCAGTTGTGCCTTCGACAAATCAGAGTGACAATGAACTGAGGGGGAAAAAGGAATAAAAGGACTTTGCAAAGGGAGATGTGTATTTTTTGTAATTTCCAAGCTTTTAAACATTGCTTTAACAATCTGTATGTCAGAAACCAATGCTCTTTTTTTAGTTTGCTCTGCATCCCACCCACAGACTCCCCCAGAGCCTTGTCTTCTCACAGCACCAAATGATCAAGAGCCCATACATCTGTGTTTGCAAAAAAGATGTATGAAATTTCCCTTAACAAGCCTACCGAAGCAAAGAAACGTACCAGTGGATGTTAATTGTAATTAGACCCAGGAATGTTTACAGTAATTATACACCAGCATGATCCGGTATTCTCCCAGAAAGCATAATTAGCTGCTACTGACAAGTTTGTGCAATCATCAAAATAAGTGTCTTCAAAAGGCTTCGTACAGTAGACTCAAGGCGGTTTTAAGAATGAGCCTCTGCAGATTCATTACAACGACGATTGGTCTCATCGTCTTTACATTCACTGTCTCCAGTAAACTGATATTTAGCTGAGCTGAGGGGAAAACCCATGAACAATTACTCATTAGTATAACGTAATGGCATGGTGCAGGTGTTCCAAAGATTTTATTTACAGTTGTTTCCAGCTTTTGTTTTTACATATACAATATTGGCCAGTTGGAAATGTTTAATATACAAAATATAGAATACAATATGTAAAAAAAAGTCACCTTAGTGCACAGTAAGTTGCTGTATATTATTAATGGAATAATTCAAATAACCAATGTGTTTTTATATGATTTCGAAATAAAGATTCAACCAATTCCGCTGTTTGACACTGAACCAAATTGCACAAACATCAGATACTTTTATACTAATGCAATTCTGTGCAAATTATGTACTCCACATGACATATTTGACTGGTTTCAGGTGTTGGTTTGTCATTACGCACTTATTTATTCAAGCAACGTTTTGGTCAATCAAGTGACTTTCAATCAGGACAGGCCAAAACCAAGATTTACAACATTATATTCAGCAACAATTCATCATTAAGTCCCTTGGGTGTCTGTAAAGTAAAAATCCAGAACGCTTCCCTTCTTTTTAGAAGTAAGTTGTGGTCTCCACCCCTAGGTGGCAACATAGAGTAACCTGTTCACTTCCACAGAAGCGGAGAGAGGCCACGTCATGTTTCATTTTGTTAAAGTGGACTGCAACTGGCTAGAATCCCTGCAGCATATTGCACTCTTGTATTCGTTGTTTGAGTTTCCGAGAGGTCTTGCCTACATAGGCGACGGACAGCGAATCATATAAACTAAATGAGTGGACGCACTGGTGATGATGGACTTGATAGGAAACTTTTTGAGGATGACAGAAGTAGGCAGATTTACAGGTGTTGTTGCATTGTGCGCAGTTCCCACATCTAGGCTATAGTTTCTATTTGGGAGTGGTCTTAGACGGGTTTGTTGTAGTTACTTTCTTTATCCTCGCATTTTGGGTTGTGCCCTCCTCCTGTGCACCTGTACAGTATCTTCAGGTGTGCTGAGACCTTGCACTTATACTGTGTGTTTTAAAATCTCTTGTAGTGGGATGAACCTTTTGAGCTGCATAATCAGATTTTCAAGGGTGTCAACCGCAAGTTCTGCAGCCGGAACCACAAAGTGATGATCTGCTGCTGCTGAGGTCAGGGTTTTGTTACACGACTGCAACAAAAACTTACTTGGCTAAAGTTAGACAAGTCTCTTAGATAATCAAATCTGTATCCGTAGAATTCTCAGGAACAGGAACCTGGCCGCTGAACTTCCTCATACTTTTTATTTTCTGGCAGTTTGTTCAGTTTGTTTCATCAGTGGGCAGAAATATTCTGTTAGCTGGTTTATTGATGGAAACGGGGAGAGTCAGTCACAGCGAATCAAAGCTTCATTTAAAGAGCTTAACACTCCAGACCTTAACCACAGTGTGTTCAATCAGTGGGTTGATTCCATGCATGCAGATGTAGTCAGAGTTTGCCTCGGTGACAGTCTACATTGATCTCACATGCTTTGAACTGCCTCTCTCAGCACATATAGTGTTGAAGCGCTCGGTGGACCAACAGCTGCACGGGGAGAGGGTCATTCCTTTTCTCTGTCAAGTGAGAAAGTGACATGAAGATTAACTAGTTACGTCAAAAAGTACGACTCTTGCATAAACACCTCTCTGAAACCTTTTAAACACAAACTGAACATAAGCCTTCCTAAAGCAGAGTTTATATACTTCATTAGTGTAATGTTAGGGTTTGGTAATGTGGGGGCATGGATCAATTGTGGATAAAAGAAACATTTTTGTTTCGCTCCAGACTTTGTCACTTCACAAGAACCTTTTTCTCAGTTCTTTTGGAGTTGTAGTAAAAAAAAAAAAGCAACTAGACTTCTTCTCTTGTTTGAAGAAGTTTCACCCTTCATCCAAGAATCTTCTTACTTCTTCAGTTGCATCACTAACCTAACCAATAACAGACAAGGAGACTAACTTAGGAGCATATGAGTACTACTGTAGAGCAACTCATTCCAGAGGTCACTGTAATAGTAAATTCACATCCACCTTATGAATGCAAAAATACAAAATTTATACTCTGGAATATGTTAATAGTTAACATGAATATACAAATAACCAACTGTACCCACACAACAATCAGTACCCAAACTTCACATTAGTTTTATTGAGGTGTACCTGATAAACTGGGAAATTAGTTCATAACATCAAATTGTATATTATTAATGTGCATCTGCAAAGGAACAATTAGGAAATGTGATGTAAGATATAGCAGGAGGTAAAGTACTTCAGAACTGTGTAGAAAATAAAAGTATAAACTGTTTATCACATGGCGTTGAATGACTCTTCCCACTTTTTCTGTCGCCAGTATCTTAACCTGTAAAGTGTATTCTGAAATTGTTCAGACTCCTCCACCTTCTTCACAAAGGCAAAACCAAACCATCACACTGAGATAAATATTCAGACACTTAGCATTTGAAATTCAGCTCAGGTTTGTCTGTCGGTATGAGGTGCCCCATAAGAAGGAAGGAGCTCACCAACAGGACTGTGTTGAAAAGTTTAACTCCGGAAAATATTTGGCTCTACAATATTCGGTCTACATCCCCCTGCTGGCTCCCGGGCTCTGTCCCCTCAAACCTCAGCAACAGGATAGTATCATAAAAAATAATAATAATGATGATAATATTCATAATAAAACAGCTGACCTATAATCAAATCTATTCATGTTTTTTTTTATCAGATATTCTGCTTCTCAGTGGAGCTGCAATGTTTGAGCTTCGCATCCACAGCTACAGTCGCTGCAGTGATAGTCAGTGACCCACTTCCACCTTCTCAGAGGCACAATAATCTGCTGGTTGTTAAATTCCTCATACATCCAAAGAACATACATACTGTACAGCATACCACACTGATGCAACGCTGGGAGAGTCACACACACAGAACTAAGTCTAAGACCACATCTTAGAGCTTTTATCAGGTTTGAACTAGAAGCAACCCACATTTACATACACACACACACACACAATAAGGCAGCGTGGCTTCTTCGCTTCTCACTCTGCAGGGTTCGTCTGTCGCTCTAATCATTTGGTTCCACTGAGTCTCTGTTAGCGCAGTGTTAGCCTACATACAGTTTGTCTAATTCTTCAGCCTTCAGCACATTGGCCTCATTTCACTGTGGGTTGAAAATTGATTTTATGGCAAAATGTTGCTCAACAGTTTGTGCTTTCAAACCACTTTCTTAATACATGAAGTAGGACAGCAAGCACTGCCGGGCCTCCAGTGAACCACAATTACAGATGTTCCATATCCATTGTCATAATGCCGATTTGCAGATGTTGTGTCAGTATCTACTCTGATAAGGCAGATTGTCAGTTTAACTGATGTTGTTATCTTCTTCAGTTAATCAGGTATTCTGATGTTGACTGTAAACCAGTCATACAAATGTGGCACATATAGTAAAACAGATACAGATGTTATGTATCTATTTCTATAAACCAGATACTGTGTATACAGATGTTGTATACAGTCTCTGGTAAAGCATTAAGAGATGCTGTATATCTAACTACTGATAATGTATTATTTACTCCAATTAATCAGATACAGACGTTAAACATCTACTCCAGCAAACCAGTCATACGGATGTTGTAAATTCAATCCAGCATACAGAGCTTGTATACTCTGGTAAGGCCGAAACAGTTGTTGTCTATTTAACTAGTTCACAGATGCTGTACTGTATATCCACTGTTGTAATGCCGATGTACCAATCTATGTACTTATAAATCCTTTATACGGCTGTTGCATGTATACTAACACATATATACAGACGTTGTACTTATACAAAATAAGATATAAATAGATGTTGTATACTCTGGTAAGACTGAAATTCAGATCATTTTCAGTAAACCAGTTATACAGATGGTTTAGTCCTTAGAGGCTCATTTTTGATTACAAAACTAAAGGAAGAATCCGTCCAAATAAACACGATTAAAATGTAAAAAAAAAAAAAAAACACCACCCACTTGTGTTCCAGCAGCTTTTGGATCTCATATTTATTTCTACCCTTAAGTTGGTTTTTATCTCAGTTTTTCAACAACTGCAGCTGACAAGGTTTTGATTGTCGCCTGCAGCTACAACTCGTAGATGCAGTCGATTAAATAATAGTCATAATTTCATTCAAATGGCAAGATAACTTGATAAAGTTATTTGAGGCAGATTATTATCAGGGGTGATATGTCTCCCTGTCTGCCCATAAATTCACACTCACAGTGGTGTAAGTCTGTGGAGACATGGAGCACACAATGAAAACAAAAACAAAAGTATATAATACTGTAGGCAGAGAGGCCGGGCATGATTCTAGCACTTTTTGTCTCAGCTCCTATTTACCTGCAGAGTGTACCAATGAATGGTGTACATGCATGAATGGAAACCTTCAGCAGGAGGTCAGGAGCAGCTCATAATCCATGTAATTCCAGGAAAGGTGGTTGATACTTACTAAAACAATAAAGGTGTTACAACCATCCCCACTCCTGTCAGCCATTGTTTGACTAGCATGGCGGTTTGAAATGAACATGAATGAAGTGACTCACATTTTACCTAATTCAAACATCCGCGTTATCGATACTAGTCAAAATTTAGACTTGGTCCAAAAGATTAGTTTCCTGCCTGTAAAACCTACACACTTCTTAATACAGCCATGCAACTCTAATGCTATCCCTTGTTCGGGAAAGTGATGTTGTTTCAACCATCCCTGACCATACAGTACCTGGTCTCTGCTACTGGAGTGTACTGGCTCCTTAAGTCTCAGAGCAGTGAGGGAGTGAGAAGCCTTATTCTGAATCTAAAGCATCACTGCAGAAAACAAAACAAGATAACAACACTTGTCATCTTTTCTGCTAATGAGTGGGCTTTACATGAAGTTTCCATTGCTGTTGTAGATGAGTTTGGACAAGCTAAAGCATTAAATACAGTCAACAGGCTGATTCAGCAGTAATTTGTGATCAATATTCTTTATTGTTTACATATTTGTTTTCTACTTAAGTTATTTTACTTTGAGCTTTGATTCCTTTTACTTGCAGTAGAGTATTTTCTATTGTTTTAATGTCAGCCTCCTGTCCTCTTTTTCTCCGTGTTTTCTCTCTCCCTCTTTCTCCCTCCTGTTGTTTTTATTCCCATCCCTTCATCCACCTGTCTTTTGCCACAGCCGCCTCATCTGTTCTTCCTCGCTGCTGCTCTCTTATGGCCTCTCTGCTCATACCTTTTAATGTCATGATCTTTAGCAGCCAATGATTTTCAATAGCGAAAGGTGGCCTGACCTTTTCGTCAAAGGCTTCTTTCCGAACCCTCCTAATACAAGGAGGCAGGTTGCTGTGAGAACTGGGTCCTTTGGTCTGCGCTGAGGGCAGGATGTGAACTGTGTACAAAATGCTTGGGAAAATGCTTCTGTTAAGTCGACTTCAAGAAGGGAGGAAAAAAAGCAGGTGAAAGTCGGGCTGAACTTACAGAAAATCTGGTGACGAGTATGAAACATATAGCAGCTGAAATGCCAGAGGTTTTGAAGCATTAAGATAGCAAAACAAACCTTGAAGGTGTTCAGAAATGGCCGTTTGTCGCGCCGACTTCTATGAGTTTCCACGAGTTGCTGCATGAGTTTACCCAAGTAAGGAAAACAAACTCGATCGGTTGTTATCGAGTGGGCGGGATATTCAATGTTTGGGGCGCGACCAAGCTCAGTGTGTGTGTGTCTCATAATTAGTGTGCCTGCATTATCCAATGCAAAAATAACCAGTATCACTAGTAGTATCAGATACTAAGAAAATGGCTAAAAACATCTGTATCCAGGATTGTGTATTGATATGCCACGGCTGTGCCCACTAAGGAGACTGGAAGTGAAAACCGTTTCATACCATGGTCACAGCCTGAAATGCACAATCCTCTGTGGTGAGTGTTTTTGATTTGTTTCTGCCGCCTCAGGTCAATGTGTGCATTACAGCCTCCATGATTCTTTAAATCCTGAAGACTGTCAGTGAGCATCAAGAGTAAAAAAATAAATTGATTATTACCACAGTGATTAAAATTTATGTTGTTAAAATAATTTTTACCCTGTTAGCCCAAATATTAAAGCGCAACCCTGATTTATTATTAATATTACTAAAAAGCTACAACTTACTTACAGCTACATTTAATGTGAAAGGCTTGATTTTCATTTAGGTTTGTGCATAGTTTAGAACTGTTTCAGGAATTCAGACAGTTTTCATGGAGCATCAAGTTTTACTTAATGATGAATTGGTTTAAAATTGGACAGGTTTGGATTATAGCTTTATGTCATTTGATGACTGTATTTCAGACAGATTTCTTGGCAAATGGTAAGGATTGACCAAGTGTTACATTCAGGTTTAGTTAGGCCACCTCATCAGAGCTGACTTTTACCTCAATCTGATTTACTCTGCTGTTAAGACAGACGGAAAGGAAAAAGCTCCATTAAGTAAATTGCAACCTGGCTTTGTCATATTTCAGAACCGGAGGAGCCTATATAGCACTATAGCCAGAACTAAAAGCAAGAAAATCATGTCCTACTGCTGCTGCAGCTGTCAATATCCTTTGTCTGCCCGTCTGCAGTGAGTGAACCATTCGTATGTTTGTAGTGACAGAAATAAAGAAAATCTGTGGCAGTCTTGACCTGAGCAACGTGTTAATGATCTCTGTAGTCAACCCAGGCAAGGACAAGAGCTTTTGACAAAGAAGAGGGATTATTTTTGATTTCTCATAAAGAGAGTCACAGGTCTGGTTCCTAGCTGTTGCAAAGACAAGATATTACATTAGTTTTTATCCAGGGGGATGTTGGAGAATCTGTAGTTGATCCCAACCTCTCACCTTACAGATGGAGCTGAGATATGGACCTTCTGACCTCATACTTGAAGGTCAGAGGTCATGAGTCTTGTTTTGTTGGCTCAAAACCAAACAACTTGTTGTCATTTATTAATATGTTGACTGACAGAATGATATCATCTTCTAACAGTGGACAAGGGTCATCTTGTGGCATGATCATTTCAGTATCAGAAAAGGTTTGTCCATGTCACATTGACATCATACCAGCAATGTTACATAAAAACTTGCACCGATGATGGAACACTAACAATATTAAAGGTAGGGTTGGAGACCTTATTCTACCAAGTAATTCTACCAACCAATTAATTAATGCTTTTTCACAAAAAATAAAAAAGGTCAGTCACCTGTTGGAGGAACAATCCTGTAAAAACAACATCCAATCATTGGGAATTCAATGTTAAAGTCAAGTGGATTGTGATGTGTCAATCAAGCTGCAGTCTCTTTCTCTCTCCCTCTCCCTCCCTCCTCTGCTTGTACCGCTCTTCATTCACTGATCAGAGTCTTCAACGAGTTACAACCGGGCAAAGACAACAACAGTAACCCAGTGTACCACACTGAAGTCTGGTGGTGACATAGCTCTCAGCTCTCATAGCTTATTATCATGTTAAATGTTTTCTTTCACGTGAATGAGCTATGAGAAAAAACTGGCGCACAGTTAGCGATGCTTCAGTGACACGCTCAGTATCACGGAAGCCGTCACCTTGATGTGAAGCCAACACTGAACAAGCATATGTGGAGGCGTGGCTTCAGAGAGAAGCCTGAGGAAAGGGGCTTGGACTTTTGACTGTGGCCTGCTAGAACCGTTTTTCCAGGATCTCCAACCCTACCTTTAATATCAATTCATAACATCATCAATAAATGTCATCATGTTAGCAGCGGCATTTCAGTGACATTTCTGTCAAAAATACATTTGTAGTGGGGCTCAGTGAGTGCGACCCCCGCATAGCCAGTGTGTAACATAACAAGGCTGCCGAGGATGAGGTGTTCGCTGACTGCTGTTTGACATGAGACTTAGAAACTGATGAGGGATTTTAACCTCCAGATGTCGCTCCAATGCCTGGGCCTGGCAGTGGGACTCAGACCACACTTGCAGAAATCCTGCTGCTTAGTGGTCTGAAAGTGTATCACGCAAAGTGCATGTTCTATGAGATGTTGACCGTGAATTTCTGCTGCAGGAACAATCTAATCAACCAAACGGCATATCATTCTGACATGTCTTTGTCAGCGGTGTAAGGTCCTCTCAAGTTGTTAGCCGCAGCAATTAACTGTAAGAGAGCTGTTCATGTTCACAAATATTGATCATTCTATCACAGACAGAAGCAAGATGGGATTGTAAATCGGGGGATAACCCACCATTAAATGATATTTATTTTCCAGGTATTATCACATCCCTTAGGGAGTTTTGAACTTTTTAAAGGTTTGATATTTGCAAACTGCATTGATCCATTAGCAGTGTGTGAGGGTCCATATTATTAAGTCTGGCATTAAAGGCAAAATGTCAGAGGGATTGCAGACTGTGAAGGCTCGGGTTCTGACTCGCTGTGGCAATTAGGATATAAATGAATGTACTTTTACTGTTCCTCTGAGCTGGGCATTTCAGTTCTCCTGCGCTCATCAGTCTCTCTGCACCTTATTATGTTCTTTGTGATTCATATTCGACATCGACTGCTGCGCAAAGAGACATTTCACAGTACAGGCCAAGATGTGTAAGAGCTTAACTTGGATGATATAAGCATTGCACAATATGCCCTGCAATCCTCAGAGCCACAAGTTAAAAAAAAAAAAGAAACTTCTCAAACCAGTGCTGCAGTATAACCCACTGCTCTCGTATCAGTTGCTTTGTTCTGTATTTTTCTAAAATCACATCTTCAAAAATGAGTCTAATTGTCCAGATATGCCTCTCAAACTGTGTTTCAAACACTAAGAAATTCTCAACCCTGGTCTTGATCTGACAACAAATGCCACCTGGGACGTCATCACAATGCTGATTCAGGTAATTATAATTACAAGCATCTTATAATCTCCCATGTGGGGAGGTGGGGTCTGCAGAGGTTAACAGGCTACATTAACCTAATCTTTAGGGGCCTCACTCGTATAGGAGTGTTGCACTAATGATGGACAGTTTCTGTTATTAGATGATTATAATTGATGCAGCAGAACCACAATTATCCTCTATTTCATCGTTCAAAACTTGGTGCTTACATTGATTACATTACCCATAATGCCCCCTCCCCCCCAAAAAATAAAAAAAGGATTTTGGAGTTCAAGCACATTTTTTAGTTGTTCTCAGATCCTCAGGAAAACTGGGCACTGATGTCTCAAACATTGAACTAAAAGCTCAACAAAAAGTTTTTTCTCAAGCACTTTGGAACAACTACAAGACTCAAGGGGGTCGTCCTGGTGCATAGATTGAAAGCGTGTGAGACAAGGAGGCTGGTGCAATACCATGAAGTGCTTTAAAGACGAAGAAGTAAAAGAGTTTTCAAATCAATACAGAAGCTGACCTTTAAAACAGATGTAATGTGTTCTCTCTTTCTGGTTCAACTTGAGCTCTGAATCAATTGTGACTGAAAAACTAAAGCAAGTTTTTTTCAGGGTGGACCAGATAGAAGAGCAAAACCTGTGTTTTTCTTACTGATAATCTCCACTATAATGTATCTCTTGTAAACACTGTCCATCTCCAGGGTTAAATTATGCAGTATGTGTTAGGGTTTGTCCATGTCTGGTGAACAGGTTGCACTCTTTTATTCAAAGATCACCAGCAGCATCATCATCATCCTCATGAACATTAATGGTGTAGCAGGATGTGGTTTGGATGAGAAATCTGACAACTTGGACACTCCCCACAGAACAATAATATGTATCTAATGCGTTTGATCAAAGTATGGGAACGTGAACTTCACCTCAGAGCAAGGGCGTAGGTTTGGTCTCAACATTGGTAGGGACACACTTTTTTTTTCGTTTACAGTGACATCATGTGAGCTGAGCGATTGGTTGTTTTTTTTCTTGTGTGCACATCCAAATTGCACCAGATTCAACAGTCCTCTGGGCTACATGCACCAAGTGTAGGACCTAGGCTACATGAAAAAAAAAGAAAAAGAAAAAAAGTTTCACGTAGCCTACTGCCTACATCAGACGAATGTTTTTTTTAGTAGGCTATCTTTTTTTTTTTAGGGGCAGATATTTTACCAGCCAACTAAATAATAATTGCTTTCAAGTGTTGTAAATTGCTATCAGTACAGTGCTCTGTGGGAAACAGAGGGGGAGAAACACCTAGACAGGAACCATAGGCTATACAACACCAACAACCACTGAGCTTCTCCATGCCCTCCCCATTCACGGCGTGCCGCGCCGGGAGCAGAGCCACAGCCGTTCCACATCCAGGGGAATCGCTCCGTACACCGGCCAGTGGCCGGCTTGGTAGCTCTGCTCTGGCACGGCGGCGGAGAAGCCGCGGTCGGCTGCTACAGTCTGAGGCCTTAAAAACAACTGACTGAGTTAACCAAGGCGGCTCGGTTTGCCGAGTGACCAAACAATGTTTAAAGTTTATCATTCATTCATCCTTTGGCGAGCTACCGGTGAGCGGTGTCGGAGACCCCAGCGTGCACAGCAGCTGTCCACCTGGACGCTGTGAATGACAGCATGACGCACTTACACCAAAGATCGTCTTTGCCGGAAAGACACATTACTCTGTCAGGAAACCAGCAGATATACGGGCAGCGGTTGTATTGATAGACAGTAGCGGCTGGATATTGGTAGGGACGTGTCCCTAGCGTCCCTACCCAATTCTACGCCCTTGCCTCAGAGATCAGAGCAACAGCCCCATTCGTTGGCAGCAGAAACCTACAAACTTTAGGGCCACCAAAATCCTAGGGCCGGCCCTGCCTCTGGCTGTAGCAATTTTACTCCGTGGTGAGTGTTTTTGACTTGTTTCTGCCCCCTCAGGTCAATGTGTGCATTACAGCTTCCATGATTCTTTAAAGAGTAAAAAAAAAATTGATTATTAGCACACAGTGATTAAAATGTATGTTGTTAGAATAATATTCACCCTGTTAGCCCAAATATTAAAGCACAACCCTGATTTATTATTAATATTACAAAAAAGCTACAACTTGCATCTAACATTTAATGTGAAAGGCTTGATTTTCATTTAGGTTTGTGTATAGTTTAGAGCTGTTTCAGGAATTCAGACAGTTTTCATGGAGCATCAAGTTTTACTTAATGATGAATTGGTTTAAAATTGGACTGGTTTGGATTATAGCTTTATGTCATTTGATGACTGTATTTCAGACAGATTTCTTGGCAAATGGTAAGAAGTGACCAAGTGTTACATTCAGGTTTAGTGAGGCCACCTCATCAGAGCTGACTTTTACCTCAATCTGATTTACTCTGCTGTTAAGACAGACGAAAAGGAAAAAGCTCCATTAAGTAAATTGCAACCTGGCTTTGTCATATTTCAGAACCGGAGGAGCCTATATAGCACTATAGCCAGAACTAAAAGCAAGAAAATCACCCATGTCCTACTTCTGCTGCAGCTGTCAATATCCTTTGTCTGCCCGTCTGCAGTGAGTGAACCATTCGTATGTTTGTAGTGACAGAAATAAAGAAAATCTGTGGCAGTCTTGACCTGAGCCTGAGCAGAAACCTACAGACCCTTTAGTGTTTAGTACTTACTTAAAGCATAAGTCGTTTTGGCTAATGCTGCGTTCCAGGCAGGCTTTTGAAACCGTAAGTTACGGCTTCAAGTCACAACTTACGACTTTGTAGCGTTCCAGGGAACCCGTAACTCGTGTTTTTCTGACCTGTTGCCTGTGAAAGTTCACTATAACGGCCACTCGTAACTTCCGACCCATGAACTCGTACCAGATCGAACTGGTACGACTTCACAGGTCGGAAAAACACGAGTTACGGGTTGCCTTGAACACACCATGAGTTAGCAGCCCCCGCCCTCGTCATGCATCTATTAGTCCTCGTCCCTACGTCACCACATTCACGTGAATGCCTTGGCTGCACACACAGGGAAAGGAAAGTTTTCTCCTCGGTTTACAGCAGAGCAGAGTGACGGAGAGACTCGTGTTTCGGCCGAAACACTCTATGTAAGTGATTGCTGACGGAAAATAGGACTATTTAGGACTTATATCAACAAAAACATTCCGCTGAAGGGTACATTGGGGCATTAGATGTTGATCTGCCCACTACCCCACCACCCTGACAATTAATCCACATCTTCTACTTCTTTCCCAACAGTAACAGCTGCTAACAGACCAGAGTTGTATTATTTTCAGAGAAAAGTGAATGTACTTATAGCATATGGACAGTCTGTGGAGAAGTGTATTCTGCTGGAGTGGTTTGATAAGTCTCTGTGGATGTTGTGATGAACATAATTAAAACTGCCATGACTACATCTGCCATCCACCGGGAAGAAATAAGCAACTAAATTTCCAAACCAACTTTGTAGTATATGATAGATGAAAGTTTTGATGTTTAAAGGTGGAGTTTTAGTTCAATGTGCAAAAAAGAGAGAGAGCAATGAAAAGTGAGTGAAACTGGACCAGAAAGAAAGAGATGAATCGGACACAGATAGATAGTGATACTGAGTAAAGGAGAAAGATTGAAAAACAGAGAAAAATAAAAACCCAAGGAGAGACCAACGGAGAGAGATGAAAAGAGAGATTGAGAGTGAAAGAGTTATCCACGAGCTGTTTATCCAGGTCACTTCAAAGTGCTTCAAAGAAAACCCAAAAGCAAAGTCCCGTCCTGGGCAAATGGCCAAGTCTGACCTGCCTCTCCACTCCTTCCATTAACACCCCTCCCTGAACCGAAAACTGCAGGAGATTTAGTGCAACTGCAGAAAGTGTATATTAAACATTGTCAGCTTAAATATGGCTCCCCATTAACACCTCAAAAGTGGATTATGAATCACCAATAACGAAGCGGCCTAATTTTTTCTTGTTCCCGAGTTATCAGTCATTGTTCCCATCAAAGGTTTATAGGCCCTGGGAGGGGATGGCGGCGGAAAAGTCAGCCCTGCCAGTGTAACTGGAAGTTGGGAGTTGAATGTGAAGTGGAATTAAGTTTGAGAATCAGAGATAGTGAGAAACATTATCCTGCAGCTGAGACTTTAATGTTCAATCAGAGGAGCAGACCGACGTCCTGTTGCTACGGCTTCAAAAATTTCACATCTCATTTGTTGGATCATCCATATTTAATGTGCAGCGCATAAATTGATTTTTTGTTGTCAGATATTTTGAAATCAGCTCCTGCTTGGATGCCCTCAAGGAATCTTAACAGAAAAGAAGCTTATAATTGTACGATTTTTAAATTGTTTAAGTGTGAGATTTTGGAGGATAGAAAGAAAAGACTAAGAATTATATTCTAATGTCTTATTTCAGTCTAGAAAGTAACCTGCAAGATTTTTGCAATATAAACCCAAAAGAGTCTAAACTTCATTTGATTTCTAAAGTTATAACGAATTATATAACACTTTAGGATTCGAAATGGCCCCTGTGCTTGAAATAAAGGGCTTGTTCTGGATGTCGGAGTGCCCCCTGTGGATTTTTGTGGAAATTATGAGCCATTGAGGCAAAGTCTTCCCCGCGGTGGCTTGGGTTTGAGTCCACCCTGTGGCCCTTTCACTGTCACTATAGTTAAAGTCTCTAAAATCTATGAATTGTTCGGGCTTGGGGGGAAAAAGACCTCCAAGGTGCTTGTCAAAACCTTCACTAAACTCCCCTAAATGTGTTCATATAAAAAAAAAAAAAATTAAGTCTCCTCTAGTCATACATATTATTTCCTCACTTTCCTTAAATATTGGGATGGGAAATATTCGGAAATTTTGGGTGCTTTTAGATTTCCGTCACACAGTACTGTAGGTGGTAGTATCTTAGTATCATCTTAGACGTTACACACGAACATGTTTTTTTAGTAATTTTTCAGGACTTGATCTCCAATTACCTACAGTATGTCATTACCTTGGGAAACAAAGTTTAGTTATATCAACAAAACCTGTTATCTCTGGAAATCTGAGGGAATAAAATGTAGACTATATGGTTTCTATTATGATTACATTTCCCAGGCTCCTCATGTACTGTAGACCTCAACTGTAGCTCTGCATTTATACACACTCCAAGGAAACAACTACTCTCCTGCTAGTTCTTCCACTGGTTTATAGAGATCAAGAAATATGTTTTTATGGTAATAATAATAATAATATGAAGAAGTTGCAGTCATCTAAAAACACTCTAAAGTCATGAGGTAGGAATGCAGGGAGATGGGCAGACAGGTAATCAGATGTAGCGTACAGATGTAGCAGACAGTCGCAGGACTGTGGAGAGAAGTAGACGGACAGGCAATCACCCAGGCACTCAGGAAGGGCCGGTTAATCACAGAGGGATTTCCTGAGCGAGCGAACAGGATGGAGCAGTCAGAACGGCGTGTCTATAAAAGGACGTATCGTCCTGTGGATCGCAGCGTTCTGGGCGGGGACTTCCTACAGTCACGCTACAGTGATAAAGACCCTGAGGTGTGGATGTTGGGGTTGTCACAGGCAGCCTCGCTCAGAGACTGTAAATTAAGTTAAAGGGATATTTCAACATTTTGGAAAATTCACCCATTGCTATAATCCCTAGTCTTAGGGGTAGGTTCATTACCTTTAATTGTTGGTGTGAGCTATTTTTAGATCCGCGCGGCAGACGTGAGAGTAGGTCTTGGATTTGCCAGATCACCAGGACTGCAGATCAAAGTGTGATGATGTTGCTCTGTATCTGTTGGACATGGTTTAGTGCTGTGAATACCAAACCAGTTTTTGTTTGTTTGTTTGACACATTCAATATTTTGGAGTTACAAGCTACTAATTACTGGTTAATTACTGGTTTAATTGATGTAACCATACGTTGTCCTTTATATCTAGTGGAATGCAATACCTTTCTAGTGAAGTAAAAGTCATGTGTAGTACAACAGAAAATACACTTAAAGCAGATATCAGTGGAATGTTTTTGTTAATATAAGTCCTAAATAGTCCTATTTTCTGTCAGCAATCACTTACATGGAGTGTTTCAGCTTTTCAGTCACTCTGCTCTGCTGTAACCCGAGGAGAAAATTTTTCTTGTGGGATAAAGTGTTATCCAATGAGGAGAGAGAACGGCATTTCAGCCAAGGGGTGCAATGTGGTGGCAGATGCCTGACACGGGGGCTGCGAACTCATGGTGCAAGGAAACTATTTTTTTTTCCTTCCTGTGAAGTCATACCGGTTTGATCTGTTTCACGGTGGAGAAGTGGCCGTTAAGTGAACTTTCACAGACGAAAGGACTAAAAACACGAGCTAAAAGGAGTTGTGACTTGAAGCTGTAACTTACGGTTTCAAAAGCCTGCCTTGAACGCAGCATTCGCCGAAACGGCCGTGCCGCTGATATCTGCTTTAATAATTGCTGGGTAGATGTATTTAGTTACTTCTCATGGTTTTATTTCAAGTGAATTTACTTTGAACAAAAATCTGTAAAATATTCCTACACCTGTAAGACCCAGATCTCTTGATGTGGAACAAATTATCACCAATCTCGACAAAATAATAGAGATCAAAACTTTCTGAGAAACTGGCTTCGCCTTTTTAAATGTATTTACTTTACCTGGTGGTAGGAAACCCAGTATCGTATCATGAATTTTAAAAACGTATTTCATTCCCTTCACTTTTTGCCCTCTTCTTTCAACATGGGGTTTTTTGAGCAGTCCAGATCTTGCCCTACTGCCCTTCACGCTGGGTTAAGTATCCCTCTGTTTGGTGCCATTGTCATGTGACCCAGGTCAAAGTGAACCTTGTGAAGGAGACTGTGTAGATTATGTCTGGTGTTTTTGTCTCACACCGAGCCTGTGTGTTTAGTCACTGTGCTTTTTAAAGCCTCTTCATATTTGATGCGAGTCTCGGCCATAAATAGAGATGAGTTTTCCAGACGGGCTTTTACTGTCAATTTGATGGTAATTTTCTATTCAGGTAATGACTTCCTGAGGAATGAGTGAGGATGACACACAAAGGCTTGATGCACACACACACACAGAGTCTCAATCTCACCCGTCTTCAAAAACAAAACACATTTTGTTTCTGGTGCAGAAACACTCACAGGGCACAGAGAGGAAATCCCAGAGGTCAGCCATCTTGGCTCCACTCGGGAAGTGATGGTGGGGTTTCCTCAATAACTATAGTCAGCTAAATGCCAGTAAGTGTTAACTTGGTGCCTCATTATGGAGCATTCATACAGTATACATGCAACTTCATATATCTTAATTTTACATTAGAATAGCCTATCCATATTCCAACAACAAATTATTACCTTGGATTTGTGCTCAAGCTGGAGAATTTGGGGTTGTATCACTAAAGACAATTTTTTAAATAATTTCCAACAGTCTCTTAGTGCTATTTTTCTATTACTGTAATCTTGTAAATAAAGTGTACACACATACATACATACATACATACATACATACATACATACATACATACATACATACATACATACATACATACATACATACATACATACATACATACATACATACATACATACATACATACATACATTAAAAAACACTTGGAAAAAGTTTTCAGCTATATTTCATACAGTGCAGCAAATTACAATTTTATCTTTGTCCATAATTCACTTAACATAGAAGAAATCAAAAGAAACAAGCTCTAGAGATTTATAGTGTAGTTGCTCTGAGGTCAAATAACTTTCGTCAAACTCCTCAAAAAGTCTGAAAACATGTCCTTTATCCCTCCCCGTCCCTTATGGAGGATTTAGTCGTCCTTCGTAAACAGCTTGTCCTCTGTTCCTTGTCCTCCTCCCAACATGACATTTGTTCTTAATTGACTTTCTTTGGTTAAGTAAAGGTTAAATACATAATGAAAAACGATTTATCTTTTGTAATCCTCCTGTCTCTCAGAAAGTGTGTGTGCGCGTGCGTGTGCGCATGCATGCGTGTGTGCGCGTGTGTGTGTTGACTTGCTTTTACATTTTAGTGGGGTCTTTACAGCCTTCGGAGTTTGGAGGGACAGCTTCTGGTGTGGGTGTCGTGGTGGTTAAGATGGAAGTAAGCCTTACTCCCCCTTACTCAATAAGGGGCTACAAGATGTCCCAGGTCCCCATGGGGATATGTGTGTAGAGCGTGTGTGTGTGTGTGTGTGTGTTTGAGCATAACGCAGTGCTGAGTGTCCTCAACCATAGAGAACTGAGGAGTGATGAAGCCTCATTGAGAAGGCAATGATGGTTGAGAGAGAGGAATGTGACCACCATTTGTGTCTTTCACTGTTACAATAAAAGGAATTCCAGTAGGCACACAGTTTGACAATGTGTGCATTGCATATATGAGTGTTGACATATGAGATGGATAAATTGCGTGTGCGTGCGTCTTTGGCTTGACTTTAGTGTTTAGAAATTAAAACTAGTTTAAAGTTTGTGGGACCTATATTTGATTAGAATTTTATTAATCCTTGATAGAAGATAAATAAAAATGTGCAGTTAATATTTTTGATCAAATCATGATATCCCACTCCTCTCCACTTCCTCCTCCCAGGCATTAAATGATGGCAACATTTCCTCCATTTTGTCTCCTGCCAGTTTAGTGTCTTGAATGAATGCTTTCATTTTTCAAAACTTTTGTGTGTGCACATGTTTTTTTTTCTTTTCTTCTTTTTTTGGCACAGTGGTTTATGTGAGATTGTTAAAGTCTAATGAAAATCTGCACAACTCAGCGGCATCCTGGTGGCTTACAGTGAGCGATGGCATTAACTACAGCAGGGAGCGATGCTTAATGAGAGCAGGGAGTGTTAACCAGCGAGCCTCTGTCTGAAAAGTCACTTCAGTCTGACTGGAAACATAAGACACACAGTTACCTTATGCAAATAGTTTTTTCAGCTGCCAAATTTAGCATCAGCAGTGTTTGGCTATTCTGCTGAGCTGTGGCCTCACTTTAAGGCTGAAACAGCAGCACATGTGGGTTTTTCTTTGGTGTTGAGCGGGGAAGCTAAAGACCTCTGCATAAGATTTCAAAATCCTACCATACCAAAGCTTCCTGTGTTGTCGACCGGGAGGACAGTGTCAGGTTATTTTTGTAGTCAGGTTAAGGTTTGTTGTTGGACACAGTGTTCCCGTTGAAGGTGGTGATGGACTCTGGGCAGCAAAGATGGTGAAGCTGGTGTTGGAGTGGGATTTCCTGACGGGAACGCTCCGACCTCTGTGACCACTGACCACTATGACCTTGACCAAGTTTCTATTCATAGCTCTAAACTAAACAACAAGCTGCTGTTTATTTATAGCGCAACAATGCACTTGAAATTGACTGACTTTATTTATAGTAATAGGCTATTTATTACCTGCACCTTTGGTATGCTATTGTATTGTTTTTCACTAATAGTACTGAATAATGATAGTGAAAGCTAATGGCTTTAATGCAACCAAATGTGTCACCAACAATGTTAGTGACAGGATGTAGCTGGTATTAAAACGCAGGTTTAAATAGGAGCACTAGTGGCACCATGATGGAGATACTGTACCACAGGCTTCATTATAGTCAGGATAGGACACTAGTAACTTTGTTGGTCTAAATAGTCAAAGTGATGATAGCGTATGTATAAAAAGTAAAAGCTTAAATAGTGAAAGTAATAACAGCATAGGTGTGAATAGTAAGTGTAAATAGGAAAATGTTAATTGCACGTGTAAATAGTGATAACATTAGTGTACTGTAAATAGTAGAAGTGATGATAATACAGTTGCAAAAGTGCATCTGTATTTAAAACATATTTATGAACAATGACCCCCTGGTTCCAACAGCTATTGACTCTTGAATTGGTAATACATGTATTAATTTCTCTGCTATAACAGTGACATTTAGAGAGACTGTTTTGGATTTTTGGTTGTTCATGCCTGTTCTCTGTTTTTGAGGATGCACATGAGCCACAGCAGCAGCACCAGGTTCAGTTACTATCCCTCTCCAGTGTCCACCTCTGGACTTTTGTCAGAGGAGGATGTCAAACATTACACCAGTGCAGGCCAACCGTCACACTTGGTGTTTAGAGGAATCGTGGAACAATAAAGGTGCTGAAAGCCCGATAATAACATCTGTGAACATGATGCCAGGGGCTCTGCTGACCCTTGGCAGTGTCCCCGGGTTTCCATCCACTGCCCAGAACAAAACAACAGAGACCACTTTATTTATAGTGTCATGTCAACAAGTACAGTTGGAAGGATCATCTGTGGGGCGTCCCAGTGACTCAGTGGGATAAGGCACCATGTCGAACTGAGCGTTAGATGCTGCAGAGCTCAGTATAAATATCTTATAAGCTTGAATTTTATCTGACTTTTCAGTTTCTGCCTCTTGAGGATTATTCCCTTACTTTTTTTTTATATCAATATTTCTCTTACAATCATGTTTCTCCGTTATTGTTCTTCAGTTTGATCTTTTCTAACGTTAAACAATATTTAAACGTCTACTGAGATGACTCATTCCTCAAGCTCACACAATATGACTTGCTATAATGCTATGTATAATTTTAGCAAATCTCCAACACTGATTTTAATGTCAGTACATGAATAATTTTTCCTTTTCACCCTAAATTATTTAAGAAACTTTTCTGCTCTCCAATGTCTGCAGATATTCACATCTGCCCAGTCTTAATACACTCAACTATGGCTGGCTATTCATCAGAAAGACACGTGGCTGACAGTATGGTAATGTTCAGGTTTTAGCATGGAAATAAGGATGAACTCTATAAGGAGATAACAAGATGGCAAGAAGAAAGTAATCCATCAAGTGAATCCCCAAACAGCCATTCCTGCTTGTTATATCAACAACAGTGGAGATGAAGTTGAATGGGGTGTTTTATAACAAACAGCTTCCATCTATCAGTTGGTGCTTCAAAATCATATTTTTTATGTTTTGTGTTTAAACCCCACTCTTTTTCCCCCAATTTGGAGCACGATGTGTGTTTCACTGTTATTTAGCATTTAAGGTTTTTCATAAAAATTGTGGCTGATTCTGCCACATATATTTCATGCATATAACATTTGCAGCACAATACATAGATGATTAAATCGGTATCAGGGAAGTATCTGACTGGTTTTAACCACCAATGGTGTTCAACTACTTTTAAAAACAGTGAATGCAGTAGATGATTACTGCACAAATGTATTCAGTTCCAATCAGCAATGATGTAAACACAACATTTGTATGAACATGCACATTTTCATCCCCTTTTTCCATCTTCCACAACATTGTTAACACCTGTTCAACCAGAAGCATCACAGCCTATGCTCATGGATAAAAGAGTGAATTGCCGCCCCATGATAAGTTCAAAATCATCAAATTGTCTCACGCAGAAGCCTAGATCTGCATTATTAAATACTTCTCTGATACTTAATATGTAATATATAAGCACAGTCAAATAAATGTTTCAATGTTAATGTGTAGCTATTATAAAATGTTCCCTAGAAATCTTTCAGACATCAAGAAATCCAGGTGGCCAATTTATCAAGATTTGCAAACACAACAAGTTAAATCAAAGCATCACAGCACTCAGATTTTACTACAAACTGCAAAAAATAAAATTGCTTTACCTACTAAATTCTCCTCGGCTGTTGGTTTCCTCTGCTCTTAACCTTTCTGCCTGCACAGGGAGCATTTCAGTCGAGTCTTGTGAGTGTAGAACTTAGCACACTGACAGCCTTTAAGAGGTAACAGGGAGCTTGTCAATCAAAAAAAAGTCACGATACAGAGCTTTTAACATGCAGGTGACTGTTCTTGGGGCAACATGAAGTGCTCCTCGGGCTCCTCTGCAAAACATTTGACTAAAACAGCACAAAGATGATATGATGTGTTAAGTGTTTTGGTGAAAGCTGCACCTTCACTCACAGGGATTATCCAGAAACAAGGTTTGGATGCTGTGACACAAAGATGCTGCAGCTGCAGTTCAGCTGATGGAGAGGAGAACATAACCTCTCAATTTGACTGTTTTTATCTTCGCTGGAAACAAAACATAAGAGAACGCCTTTGTGTCTAAGTGTTTTGTACCTTTTTCATTTCTGTGTTGTTTTTAAATTCAACGTTTTTCATTCAGTCACTTTCTCCTACACATAACGAAAACGTTTCAGAACTCCAGACCTCTGGGCAGTTTTGTTTCACTGTTGTAGAGTGAGATGAAGGCTGTTCGCTCTTTTTGGCCAGTTGTGAAGTTCGATAAACAACGCATCTGGTTTTGTATCACAGGAAGACATACAAACTCTTTTCTTGCCATGGCAAACAGTGGAAATAAAACTGGAGGGACAGACAAGTGAAACAAGTTTTATTCCCTCGAATCTGCAGACGCCTCTGAATCCAGATACGGATCATTTGGCAAAAACAAACAGCAGATTTTGTATATGACACAACAACACTGGAAAGGAAATAAGGGCCCAGAAAGTCTGGTGCATTAGCTCCAACCATTGGTTTTAGTAGATGATAGTAGTCTTCATAAAGACATTTTCCAAATGAACTGTGTGTGGACGGTCCATTACTTCAGACTTTTAGATCATTCCCAAGTGCTAATAAAGAGCATCTCTAATCAGATTCCCAATAAAGTGATAGTGACCATGGTTGTCTGTTCAGTCAGGATCCGCCCATCTGAAGTCAGACAATACAAAGAATGTTTATACCTCCAGAAAGCATTTAATCAAGACATCAATTCCTGTGGGGACGCCGTGTTTCTTTTAGCGGGAATGAGGCCGTAACATTCATGCTGTTACATAAATTACATGCAGAGACAGATGGGGATTAGTTATGATGTGTAAATTAAGTCATACTTATTTATTGGGAGAAAATGGCATAGTTCTTATTCAGAAACACAGCACAGATGTGTGTCACGCTGGCAGCCACAGAATTGACGGCTTTGGTAGTGGAGAGATTTATTTAATTACTCCGGTCTGCTTCTCTGAAAGAGCCAGCTTGAGAAGCAGAATCACTTAGTGCTATTTTGTTTCTCTTTGGCGCTGCATGTCTCATGCTGATAGAGAGTTGCAAATGAAAAGAAAAGTTTTTACAGATAGACGGATTTCGTCCAGTCCACACCACCGCACCAGTTAACTCAACAAAGTGTCTCGCAGAATTAAAAGCAAGGCTCCCGCATCAAGTTATTATTGTATTACCGATTGCCACGTTTTGTTCCTAGGCGACAACTATGTAGTGGTAGTAATAATTATGACAGGAGCAGAGGGAAGTAGCAGACAGGTGAATACAGTATGACACAGGAGATGTTTAATTCCTATTAACCATAACCCTTCATCAACGCTAACCACATTGTTAAGATTCTAACAGTAAGAACGAGTCTCATCAATTATTTCAATCAAAATTACAATCTTTTTCTATAACTAGTCTGCATGTTTACTGTAAGCTTGACAACCAAGGTCCAGCAGAGGAGACCAACAGGTCAGGCCAAACATCTCTGCAATCTAAAGTCTTCCAAAGACATGATTGAACCAAAAGAAAAGAAATGTCTTCTGGTCATCAAAAACGATATCTTCTGGTCTGTCTAGCTTTGGTTAAGATGTGGACTGAATACGTGACAAACCTCTCTCCTCACCCCCAGACTTCAGAAGTTTTGTTCCAGCAACTTTGCACTACAAACAAACAGTCTTTATTCAAACTGAATCAAGGGAGGGTTTATAGTGTGGGGGGAAAAACAATATGTCTGTTTCTGGTGTGGTTTACAGCCCATTTATAATGAATCCAGTGTTGTATGCCAACATCAAAAATAGGCTATGTCTGCTGATTTACAAAGCTGTGCAAAGGTTTTAGGCACTTATTTAGATTTTTATCCAGTATACAACAGTGGGATTGACTCTATAAGAAGATAACAAGAGGGCAAGAAGGAACTAATCCATCAAGGAAATCCCTAAACAGCCATTTTTACTTGTTACATCTGCAGCAGTGGAGATTAAAATGAATGGAATATTTTGTAACAGCCAGATTTCATCTATCAATTAACTGAACGTATGCTACTTCATAAAGAACCATTTAATAGATAAGAAACATCATGTCATCAGTCAAGGATCAATGAAGACGCCCCACAGCCATGAATCTGTAGAAGTGTGGCAGGTAGTCCCAGATGCTATAAAACATCCTACCAGCCAAGCATCTGAAGGGCTGTAGCTGTGCTGACAAAGACTTTGGTTGGTTAAAGACAAATACTGATCTGACTTGGGTTTGGAGTTTGGGTAGGGATCCCCTATTTTTTTACTGAACGCGATGAACGCGACAACTTTTTATTCAAAGTCAATGTAAATGATGCGATGGCACGACAACTTTTTGTGATTCAAAGTCAAAAAAGTGACAAATGTGTAATGCTGATCACGGGTGATGGCATCGCGTCCATCGCGTTCGGTGTGAAACGTGTCGAAATATGACATTAGAGATTTAGACTGAAATATCCCATTATCTCTCTGATGCTGTGCCATGTTTGACTAAGAAGGCAAATCACATCTCTATTTAATAAACTATCATACACCGTGAATTTCCAATAGACCAACTGATAACAGATAAAACCCTGATGAACAGGGTGTGTTCCCAAAGACAGCAGAGGAGTTGTGATGAAGAGCTTTTGAGTCACACATTCATGGTTTACAGTTTCTCAGAGCCTAAGATGACGTCCTCACAGTGTTTGTTTTGTCTGGATAGCAGAGAAATGGAAAATCATCTGAACGTGACTAAAACACGTAATTCAGTATCAGGACTGTTGTCTGATCGTCTCATGTGTACAGTTACGTGGTAGAAATACACAAAAAAGCAGCTTTACTACTGTCTGCATCACACAAACTCCTGCACACACAGATGAAGCGATGGGCCGTGCAGAGTGTGTGCTGTGGCGTTGAGAGGAGAGGCCACTTCCTGTCCTGCTGCATCGGAAATACCAGCCCCGAAGCCTCTGAGGCTGGATTCAGATTAGACCATAAACACTTGCGCGCGCACATACATACTCATACGCACACAGCCGTTCACACATAAAGTAAACTCAACCGCGAACACACCCCAGAGCACACACGCGAGCAGCAGCCAATGTGCAGAAGGGTTGAAGCTTGTGAGAGTGAACACAACACCATCACATCGCCACGAACTGTAGCTGCCTCCCTCCATCACACAAAAGGACACAACAACACACACACACGTATGTATCGCACACAAACACTCACACGCACAGAAAGTCCCATCCGCTGGGAGTATTGTTGGATTCTTCCTCCTCTGACGCCTGTGAGGCTCTTGCTTGGGAAAAGGAAACGCAGTCTTGTGTAACCTTTATACACAGCAGAGACAGAGAGAGTCTGTTTGTTGGCAGCGCCAGAGGTCAGGCCCTGAGCTCTGCTTTAATCCTGATTTCTACAGTCAACATCTTGTCAGCTCCAGAGACTTGAAGGCCTTTCTCCTCCGTGACTCTGGGAGGAGGGTTTCACTGCTAGCAAATGATTACACTTGTACAAGTGCAATTGAATAGGTTGGCGAGGAAACGTCTCATTTTCAGCGACAACAGGGCTGCATTAATCAGGACTGATGACTAATTTTTATTTTTTTATAGCTCACAATTTTTGGTCTATTTTAAATCAGTGTTTGGTTTTGTGGTGTCTGACGTTTGTGTTTGGTTCAGTCTTAGTTTCCAGGCGTTGTTTTCAGCAAACAAGCTCCCATGAAGCCAGTGTAAACACTACCTGCCCAACAGCAGACTGAACAGCAGGAGACAGAAATGAAAGAGCAGCTGCTCAACATAGTGAAACATTAAGCATCTAAAGAAACAGATCATTCCCTCCGGAACTGGTGGAGACCAAAATAAGAGCTCAAATGAGAATGAATAATAGTAAGTTTTCCCCAGTTTAAAGCTCATCTCAAAGTTTCTTATAATTTCATGAATTTTCAATGTCAGAACGAAGGGTTGTTGCTTGTTTTGTTCCCCTCAGCGTTTATGTACCTTTCTTTAAACTTTAAAACTTTTAATAATATATCTACTTCTTTATAACCCTTTTCAGAACAGTCAAATGCTGAGTGCAGGTACTTTTGGGGCAGTCATGATGTTGACATGATGTCTTTGCACGTACAATAATTTGAACAATTTCAGCCTTGCCAAGTGGCCAATGGCCAAGTGGCCAGTGGCCAGTGGCCACTTGGCAAGTGGGTCAGCACGTCTTATGGGTGAGTGAGTTTGACTTGAGTACCTCTAATCGTCACACGCTGTCACTTCTCCTTGCTGGTACTATACCCGCAGACCTCCGTTACATACATGTAAATCTTTCTTCAACATTAGCTGAAAAAGAATGAATATGTTGGGGGCAATCAGGCCAAAAACATCTGTTTTACACTTATGAATTCCATATTAAAGAACAAAAAATTACAAAACAATAAGGGCATTACAAGTGTTTTGTTGCCAGCTTCCTCAAAGGTTTGGTCACCATGAGAATCAGAGTGTCAAAGTCTTCTTTATTGGCCACAAACAAAAGACGAAAGTACAAAAAGTGCAAAGAACACATCTGAACTAAAGAGGGTCTTGTAATGGATTACACCAGCTGCGCTGCAAGCCAATGTTGTTGCATTCAACCGACCAATGATACAACATCAGATTGCACACACTTGTGAACTCTGATTTCATTTTGATGTCAACTACACACCTGTAAAGTTTTGTGCATCTCACATGACTGTGATGCTATTTTTTGGGCTACATTCACCAAATCTGTACATTAAGTGCTCAAAACCGTCTACTTGACTAATCCTGTCCCTGGCTGTGTTTGTCTGCTGTTTGGTGCTTGTTGGGTACAGTATAGAGGCCGTATCTGAGCTTTTTTAATTAAAACATCTGCTTGATGCTGCTGGTACAAGGTTGATGAGATAAACCTTACAGTAAATGTGCCAAGACAGAGGTAAAAGGCTGAAAAGGCTCTGTACAGCTGCCAGGCTCAGGCTGGTGATTAATTCTTTATTGGTTTGTCATTGAGAGTGACGCCTTTCATATTAGCTGTGGTTATATGATTCATTGTTAACATATTTACCATATTGGGCAATGGAAACGGACATGTCAAGAACTGTGGTCTTAAACATTAGTCAGATACTATAAATGTCATTGTGTCCACATCTTGCTTGTGATTGGAAAGAAAAAAGGGGAATATCCGCACACTGAATTAAAGCTCCCATTTATTGGATACCGTAGCCTACTTGCTTGCAACTTTTCGACCGATGTGGTCTTCCTCAGGCCCATTTGCCTAAAACAGGCATTGGATGTGCGCACAACCACCCTGCTTTTCTGCATTTGGGATTGGAACAAGACATTCCTTCCTCAAAGATCTTTGGTAACATTTCACTTGAAGGTCTGATCATAAGAGTGACATGTCACAGTCATGAACATGTCATAAACATGTCAATATCATAATGTTATTATGTTATTATACACAAAGTGTCATTCAGTTAACCCTAACCCTACCCAGGTGTTATGACATTGACATAATGTGTATATGTTCGTGACTGTGACATGTCACTCTTATGACGGTGTCCTGTCACTCTTATGATCAGACCTTCAAGTAAAGTGTTACCAGATCTTCTTAGTTCTTGTTTGAAGCTTGTTCATCAGTAAGCAATCTCCATTCGTATGTATGTGTATCAGTGAGATCTGACGGTGCCAAATGTCCCACATGTCTCCATCAATAAGATGTAAATTATCAGAGTAAATATAAAACTGGCAATAGAACTGATTTAGAGGTAAAGCTGCTGCTGCTTGGTCTGTTCACAACAGCTGCTGCTGCTGTCAGGGCAGAGGTTCATTCACACACGGGACACAAATGCACCCATTTCTCAATCAGACAGGTTATTTTAATTGGTGGTATTACCTATAATGTTATTTCAGGTGGTAGAGGAAACACCTGAATAGATTTTCAGCTGTAATGTTAAAGTTGATGACAGACCCACAAGGCTTTTTAACCTATAAACCAACTTATCAGGCCTCTGATATCTTCTCCCAAATGTTTCCTCTGACCCCTTTTCTCCCTCTTTCTTTTCTTCCTCCTCTTGCTCTGTGACTCCCGGCAGACTGTGGAAAAAGTCCATTAGTTGTTTATATACTCCCACTTTCTCCTCCTCCACTTGTGAATTAATGTAGCGAATCACGCCAGACCACTCTCCTCTCCTCTCCCCTCTTCTCCTCTGAGGGAGTTATTCACATTTAAAAGCCCATAATCAAACACCTACGCGTTAAATGGAAGACCGTTAATGCTAATGGTATACCTTGGACTGAGCCGAGATGAAACCTTGAAGAACTACAAACTATTAGGGCACAGCAAGGACTTTATCCTTTCTTGAAAGGAGTCAGATATGTCTTTCCTTGCGACTGAGGTGATGAGGAGGTCAGAGATCAGAGATGGTGGGAAGTTTTCAATCTCACAGAGGAGAGAAGTTCATCTTAACACACTGAGCCGAGGACAACATTGATTTGTATGCACTCTGCAAACAGACTATTTCAAATTACACTATTTTAGGAGGGTAAAAAATACAAATTGCCATGTTCAAAGTGGCCCTGTGGAAATCTGTGGTCACTGGGTTGCCAGCTCACTCTGGGATCCAACATTTCCTTCCAGGGAGGGTCAGAAACATTCACACTTTACAGATTTTATCTCCCAAATGTCACTGTCCTGTCCACGACTTCTTCCACATGTCACATGGACACAGAAATGACCAAGTAATTTCAGCCACCCCAGGCCGGCGCTTGGGTGTCTGAAGTGTTTCCCTTGCGTTATTTTTAGGACATCCCCCTCCTGGTGGTTCAGATGGTCCGGTCTGGGCCAGAGGAAGGGGAGTGGTAGGGGAAAGGGGAAATCTTCAACAATGACTTCATTAACACGATGCCCAACATCACCAGCACAACTGGACTTTACTGCTCCGTTACAACACTGGATATAACCTTTCCTTTTTGGATTTAATCCCTTAAAATTCATTGTTTTGTCTGCACCCACATGACTTGTAAGGTCTAACATGGAAGTTTGCTGAAGTTTCCTCTATCCAAGACTTCAGACCTCAGAGGCATGTTGATCACAAGTGAGTACATGTTCAGCTATATTGTGTTGTGTTGTGTTGTGTTGTGTTGTGTTGTGTTGTGTTGTGTTGTGTTGTGTTGTGTTGTGTTGTGTTGTGTTGTGTTGTGTTGTGTTGTGTTGTGTTGTGTTGTGTTGCATGACAGACAGGAAGAAAATGAGGACCTCAGCTCCTTAATGCCTGTTTTTTTGTTTTGTTTTGTTTTTTGATGACAACTGACAATTGGTGCCTGATGACATTCATTAAGTTAATGGTTGCTAATTAGCTTATCAAGTTGTAATTAATGAGGGACCTAATTGAGCCTTGATTACATGGCTTCAGGGCTACTCTTGATGGTGGAGTTCAGCCTCTGCTTTTCAAGTTATTCTTTGAGTAAAAATCACTATCAGCAGTGAAAAATCAAACTGTAATAAGACTGCTCTTGATTCATGAGGGAGAAAAATAAGGAATTCAAAGCACTCCAGTATCGACTGAGAGTTCTTTATTGTTTGAAAGTCGTAGGCCTGAAAACATCATGAGAGCGGTTTTGAACTCTGGGAGAATAAAAGCTTTTTCTCTGGCAGGAAGAGCGTAGGAATCGCTCTGAATGTGCGTGGGCAACTCTCAAAATGTGGCATATTGGAGGGAACTGATCATGCGTTACAGTAGATAAAATTTTAAAAAGAAAAAAATCCAACTCTGTAATATAACTTTTATGTCTAAAAAGTACTACTCACCTGTTGGTGAAGTAGTATTACACTATGAAAATTAGTCAAAAACCTTTAACTGTACTTTTGAAATGTCTTATTGCTTTCAACGGTAACTTCTATGGATATTACATAACATTGTAGTAGTAGTGGTAGTCATGTTGTGTGTCAGTGATTTGAACTGTGTCTGTTAATTAAACTGATATATTGAAGAAATTAATGAAAGGGAAGCTGTAATGATACTGTTGCCTAAATTTCATTAGTAACTAGCGGGTAATAGTGATTCAACTGAAGCCTCGCAGTTACATTTGAGGGAAACAAGCTGTTAAAATAACATTTTTCTTTAATGTCGAGTAAATGACTGGGCTGCAGTCAAAGAAATACTGTTATCAGAGTTCAATGGTTCTTTTGTGTTAATGAACTCTGTTTATGCTGCATGTATTCCTAGTTCAGTCATTAAATGGAGAGTTTCACATCTTAATTGCATTGCATTCTGGTCCATTTCCTACTAAGCCCACACAGCAGTGGGGTGTCCGCTTTTCCTTTTTTTTAACATTAATGTACAATGATGACTAAAAAAGTCTTTGATTGTGACACCAAAGCCAGATTGGCAGTGTGATGTTGTTGATGGGTAGATAGCTGAAAGTGTTTGGTGTGAGCAAACAACTCTGTAGGTGTTGAACATATCTGTGTGGTGTCACTTTATCTTCATTTTACCACATATTCGTGGGAACAGTCCTAGAAAACAAGGTGCAGTAGGTGGTATCTCATAAATAATAATGTATCAGTGAACTTTTTTTTCATCAAAGACACCTCAACTTTGGATTTGGACTTTATGCATTTTTTAAAACTGTGTGGTCAAACCCCACACTCAGTCCTGATGGTGTGTTTACCTCCCGAACAGTTAATGAGCTGCAGTTGTTTCTACCTAAATGCACAAGTGGCTCATCAGCTATGAAAAATCCAAACACCTATGGGACAACTTAAACTTTCAGATTCACTGTAGGTGAGAAATTTGCACTCCAAACTATCCACCTTTTTGTACTGAATAATTTAGTGACAGTTGATTAACAACATCAAGTCTTTTTTTCCCCTTTGTTTACCTCATTAAAGTTACTGAGAGAGTTATAAAATATGGAAAATTATCCAGTCATGCTTACATTACTAATTTTCCACCATCTTGACTAAAGCATCCTTCCAACAGAAAACTTCCCATTCAATCCAGTTTCATGTTTGCTAACCTCTGCAAGCTGGACAAAGGGAAATTAAGCCAAATGTGGTGTCTTAAAAAGCACAAGTTTGTCATTTTTAAATAAATACTTTGGCATTTATGTTTATCAAGCTGGCAAGCAGGATGAGGAGACTGCCAAATCTGTCCAGTAAATATGAAATGATCACACAGCTTAGTTTAAAAGAGCTACTTGTAAATTTTGCAGTTGATATCTACAACCAGTGTAAACATTCAGCTCTTTACAGACCAGTCTTGCCAAGAGCTTCAGTCATTGTTGTGTTTACATTGGTTTGAAACGTGCCCACTGAACAGAAGTACTTAGCTGTGAGCTGGATCAGAGCAAGCTGGTTAGCATGCCAACTTCAGAAGAAAAGAAGTGGAAAAAAAATACAAGCAAAACCTTGTTTTATACTGTAACAGAGGTCTGCAGGTATTGGGATTGTTTTCCACCGCTGCAGACTGTGCTTAGCAAGTTAATGCTAATGTTAGCAACAGGAAAAACTTTAAAACAGCTGATTCAAAGACTATAAAATGGAGAGAAAGACTTGCTTTCGGTGAGTAGGTACAAAATCCACCTAACTTAATTAAGACATTATTCAATTTCCTCTAATGTAGCCTATATGTTTGATTTGCTGAGATTCCAAGGAACCTGTATCATCCAGGATATGATCCACATTTGCTGGTGCTGCTGTTTTTTTTTGGTCGGCCAGGGCCAGAGAAGCTGTTTCCCTCTATTTCTCCTAAGATAGATGGCTGCTGACTGTGGTCTTATATTTGATTGACAGAGTGGTATCGATCTCTTCATCAAACTCTCCGCCAGAAAGTGAGTAAGCACTTTTCCCAAAATGTCAAACTATTCCTTTAAGCATATTATATCAATATGTTCATCTAAATCTGTTCCACTCAAATCCTATGAAACCCAAAAACTAATCCTCAGCTTTGCAGACACCTGCCTAAAAACTTTGTGAGCTCACTTCGTAGCTTAACCACCTCTGCAGAACTACGTCAGCTTCCATTAAATGGAGGTCAAGAGGATGTTGAGTGAAACCTACAGCTGCATTTGTGCCACTGATTAATGCAGAAACCAGTTCAGACGGATAATCTAGTGGAAATTTGGCAGTCTGATGTTTTTACCATCAGTTTTTTTTTTGGTCAGAAGCAAAGGCCAGTGGCAGGCAAGCAGACTAGAAAAGTTTATATTAAGGCCTTAATCATACAACTTCAAATTCATCTCTTACAGCTTGAATAAAATAATGCTTGTGGTGGAAGGGGAGCGGAGTTGCCTGCGGTGTTTCCTCAGTGACGATCAATTCAAGCAGATTCACCAACTGAAACCTCAAATACCACAATTAGTAAAGCCGAAAACTATTTGAGTCCGATACTGTATGTAGGCACAACATAGAAATAAGGACAGGCAGGGTCAATACTTCCAAAAGTTAATATAACTGAAATAAACTGTTGAAAACTAACTTTAATAGGTAAACTCTCAGTAGCTGTTGGCAGATGACCTGAGAAGCTAATTTTGGAGGCAGAACAGATGAAGTGCTCCAATATTAAAGAAAATAAAGAAATCTTCCCTCACCGTGTTTTGCTTGGCCCGGTGACAGCTGGTTAGCTGCCCGGCAGCACATAGCCGGGGCTGTGTCATATCTGTTTCTACGAAATGCCCCTGTAGTCCCTCCAATTTGCATCATGGTAACCCGAGAGCACTCATCTGAGCTCGGTGAAGCCGTTTTTCCACTGGCACTGAGGCCCAGGACAGAGTGTTGTTAGCAACGGAGGGCAACAGTGCACTGGAGTTATTATACTGTACCTAGGTATGAGCTAATGCAGCTGTATACCTGCCAGCTGAGGTTGGGGAAATGGTGTGTTTGTGTGTCTTTGCGTGGCCTTATCCCTTAAAAAATTAAATGAAAAGACTGAAATCATTCACAATATTTGTATTGCAACAATGCTCTAAAACATTCAGTGCAAGGAAACTCATTTAAACAGGGGAAACAAAGCAGAGCAAGAATAAAGATGAAAACAAGTGAAGTTAAATGTGAACAACTGTCAAAGTGTCAATTATATATTTATCGTGGATTACACTGTGATAATCCATGCCCAATCATGACCTGTGGTTTGACTCTTTATACAACTAACAGGTGTAGGAGGTGCATTCGTGAATCTGATACAGTACCAACTCAAACTCAAACTCTGAGGAATGTATAACCTGACTGCAGCGCTGATGTTTCACAGCAGCTGAAGCTCCATTGCCGGTGGAAAAAAAAGTGGGATTGTTTTGTTTTGGGGAGGTTTTTTTATCCCTTTTACTTCACATTGAGAAAAGGCAGGCGTCAAGGTCTCCGTCACGGTGGCCGTCATGACGTTATCTGTGGAATCTCTTGGACTGCTTTTGGTTTACAGTGTCTGTCAGGGACAGGGTCATGTTTGGTCATGTGTCACTCAGCAGAGTGCCCTCATACTACTACACTGATTTCTCCCCTGGGGCTGAAGAAAGTCTGATCACTCTTGGGTTTGTCTTTATCTTTAAAGAAGAAATGGCTGCATTAGCTTGTGGCATTGTATCATGTGCAGAGCAAATACTGCAGAGTTGTGCAGAAATTGGACCTAGAGCATAGGCTACTGATTGAAAATGGAAAGGCACTGAAACCACCATGTTCAGGGCGATGCTCAATAGGTCATAATTAATGTGCTATATAATTACCAGCTTCTATTGGTCAGAGCTGAAGGGCTTTGTTATTTCAATAATACTGAAGTCAGAAGTGGGCGCATTAGCTGAGATCTATTAAATGAGTAACAGCAATTTGTGGGGGTAAGTTATCTCTAACAGCACAGTTAATTACCAATCTGCATCAAGGACTTTAACCTCCTCAACCTGACAGGCTGTGTGGTTCGTGATTACAAATTGTGCTTAAAAAATCAATTTGCTTGCGGTTTGATTTCATTGATTAATTAAGTACAATTAAAGATCCATTAAGTCTTTTCCAAATACGTCATTGCTGTAAATCAGGTATATCCTGTCTCTGTTGGTCATCTATGAGGCTGAGATGAATGCAGTCTGTTGTAATGCGTAAGAATCAGGCAGATTGGATGTTGATCAGTTTTGACAAGTGTGTGTTATTTTTATATTTTTTCCTGCTTTATGTTTGTTGTAGGTTATAATGTAATTACTTTTTCTCTTTGTTAATTAACGTGGGCTTTGGGGATCCCTCAGGGTCACACTATGCTGTTTCATTCAACTGAAATTTGCTCACGCAGCAAATTTTACAAAAACGCAAACCTTAATAATTAACCTTCTTTATGGCGAGAGGTGTCCTGTCAACACTTTTACATTTGTGCATTTTAAAATGGAGTTATGTGGCAAAATGCTTATCTGGGCCAGAGGGGATTTTTAAAGTATATTTTTTTGGCGTTTCATGCCTTTTATTTGATAGATTAGTAGAGATAGACAGGAAAGGGGGAGGGAGAGAGGGGAATGACATGCAGGAAAGGTCTGCCCGATGCGGGACGCGAACCGGGGATATGAGCTTCTCCAGGCTGTTTCAAGTTTATTCATTGAGCTTTACAGTATGCATATAATAGACTTGTCACAAATTTATTTAAAGGAATTTGCTTTGATAATCGCTGGAAAATCACTCTAGAGTCCATCACTGAAATTTCCAAGACATTTACAGTAAACAGCTTCATTTACAATATGTGAACATTTTGCAGATCATTGTCGACATCAGTAGAGATGCAACAATATCTTATTTTTGAGTTTAAGAAATGATTTTCTTAATATTAGAGTATTTTTTTGCAGGTTGTATCTTGAAGGTTCCTGGTTTGCCATAGTGTGTCCAGAGACACTGTAGTTGTATGTTATGTTGCGTAACTTGCGTTGCACTGTACACACACTGACAAACACAGACTGTGAGTCACACAGTGGAGTTGGTGTTCTCCCTGTGGCCATTTGTGACCACGGACATTTTAACCCCCCCCACCCCCACGCGCCAGGCCGACTGGATGACAAGGGGAATTACCAGAAGAGAAAATCAGGGAAAACGTACTCATCATTTTGACAGCTGACATACCTCTGATCTTCAACCACACCTCTGGAGTCCGAAAACTCCCTGTGAGATGCTTTCAAGCATCTACCACCTGAACTGTAAGCAGAGCGGTGACTGCACTTTATCCCCCACCAGCAACCGTGGATGTTTAGCGGGGTGTAAAAATGGTGTGAAAGCCTTCAGACATCAGTTAAACATTGGACTTTGAAGGGAGGGAGCTTTTCAGGAATATGGTTGAGGCAGTTTGAGCCTTTTGTAGATTTGATTAGACACAGAGCACGGCCCCTACTCACCTGGAACGCCTATACATTTTTTAAGTTTAAATCCCCATAAGTAAGCAAGGACACGTTGTATAGGATGGCAGAATGTGCCACAGCTATTATCAGTTTCTCTTCTGTTGTACGGGAACAAATGTTTGATGGGAACAAAATTTCACATGGCTGTGTTGTCTTGTTCTCTACCTTCGACATGCTGCTTGGTTGGCATCAAAACTTGTCATAGCTCATTACCATAACCTTGCAATGACCTTTTTCTAGCACCCACACTGCCGAAGTTGCACCACCGACGCAGAGAGGCGATGACTCACATGGAAAATGAATGGTTCCTGGTCACTCTAATGTTCCACATTTAAAGAGTTTATTCTTCATAATATGAAGAATAAAAATCCAGATGTTTATATTCTTTCTCACATATGCATCTCCAGATCAGGATCAACCCCACTCCAATCCAGTTACACTTAACCAAATGGGCTTTTTATCTCTAAATATATACTTTAACTCCTGTGCACCTTACTTTTCTTCCCTCCTTAACAACTACAAATAAAAAGGAATTTAAAATCTCCAACGTTGGATTGTTTCGTCCAATTTGATGTTCTTGTTTTTGTTTTTCTTTCAGTTTTGGTTTAAGATTAGCTGCCAGACACAGTATGGTGATAAACGACTTATATAATCAAGGTTTGATAATGATTTTTCTCATTGAGGAAGAATGTCATCAGCCTCAAGAGGAATACGCTATGTCAAAAAGGAACATCAAGTCTTCTCAAGTAATTTGCTGTGATTGCCCTGACAAAAGTAAACTTAAATCCCTAATTCACCCTCATTTATGGTGAGCGGTAACTCTGATGGTCCAGGTCTGTGCTTTGGTGGCTAGACAAACATAAACACCCAAACACAAACGGTACACGGAGCACGTAACCCCCCGCCATCCCTTGTAGCTCTCAGCATCCAGGCGCACGCCGTCCAGCTTCCTGGCGCTAGCAGGGTGGAGTGGACTAATCACACATCCAAATCTCTTATCAGGGCCCAGAGGGGCCAAATCACAACTTCCTCACAGACAAAGTCATTTGGAAAGGGAAGAGGCCACTGCCTGCTGTGGTCATGCTCAAACCCAGGAGCAGATACCATCACTTATGTAAACGAGCGGAGAGGGGCCCCTGAATGTGGCAACTGAAGTCAGTAACCGAAAAAGTAGCCTGAGTTTAAGGTTGATTGTTGTTTCTGACAGGTGCAGAGTGTTTTGTTGCTCACAAGAGTCATAATTCATGCAATAATTAGGTCAGATGGCCGTTCACTTCGTTCTTGGTTGTCAGGGAACAGATGTATGTGTTCGTTCCACCTTGTTGTTCCACCCTGTCCATATGAATTGATTTGTTGTCATCAAAGACGTAGGTCCATGTTCAAACTGTAACAGGATTTCCTTCCCCTTACACCTTCTTTCTTTTGTGAGGGGGTTGTGTTTTTCTGATTAATTGTTGATTATAGCTTACTTTAGGCAGCTCTGATGTCATTCAGTCAGATTTGTAGACAACATGTTCATGAGAAACGTGCAGTAAAGCAGATTGGAAACAATCGATTTTAGCAGTTTAATGTACAATTGAGTTGAAGTTTTTTTGCAATTTGAAATGTGTAACTAAATCTAGTGGTTTTCAAGACAGAGGGGCATTATTGCTGTTTAATGTAGCAACATAGGTAGATTGTTTGTACCAGCCTATGTCTCATTCTCATTCTCATATTACAGTAGATATTACGTTATGCTTTTTTAAATAATATTTCACTGTAGAGTTAGCATCTGCTCATAAATGAAGAACACTTGCTGGAAACTTAAAATCCCAGCAGCGTCAGGAAACGTTGTACCACATTTTAAAGCTAACAACGACAATCAGTTGGCAATAATGAAGCAAACAACAAGAAAACTTTCGGCATGTCTTTTGAGAAAATTAATCAAAAGTCCAGATATCCAAACGGTCTCCTGAGCTGTGGACTCCAAATATTTGATTTCCTCCTCCTCAACGTGTTGATATGCAGGTGATCACAGGCCGAAGGGTGGGTTGGTAAACATGAACACGCTGTGTGCAGTTTACTGATGGGGGCTCTTGATTTCTACATTTTGATGTCAAAATTGGAGTTGGAGCCTCCAAGTTGGCCAAGATGCAAACCCAAATACCTTGTAGCATGTAAGGAATCAAAGAAAATCTACTGTTTCTTCTCGTCCAGGTTCGATTGATTCCTTTGCCTGGCACTCCTTTAACACAGTTGTACGCCTACAGTGCAACTGTAATCCATTTTTATCCACAGCTGCCCTGGATTGATTTGAGTCTAAATGCTTTACTCAGGGACCTTGATATAATTCTATTAATAATAATCATTCTCTTTCCCTAACTTTACTAAGATTTTCCCTGCAGGCCTTAAGGACTGTAACCTCAAACATTTTCACCAAAGCCTCGGCTCTGAGCCACTATTGCCTTAAGGCGGGATATTAGAGGCCTATTTAAAGTGGAAAACTGGTTTAAATGACTGTAGCTTTTCAACTTGTGACCCTGAAGGTTGCAAAAAAAGGTGGTGCGGGTGCCTTGCTAAGTTCAGGGACTCTGTCTGTGGTAGATTCACATATCCCTGGATTTACAGAACCTCTCATGGACAAGTGAGACCGTCGCTTGGCAAGCACACTTGATCCCCTTTCTATCTCGAGTGTCACATCCCCATCGTGACGCCGGAAAATTGGCTTAGAGCTCTGATGTTTAACCAGCAGGTTATGTGAAGGGTATACATACTTATGGTAATTCCTCTGTGTTTTACTATTCACTCTTTAATTTACATTGCCTGTTCCTGACTTTGAGTCAGTTTCTCTGTCTGTCTTTCCCTTCTGTCATTTTGAAGACTGCCATATTCTCTGAATTCCCCTCCCTCAGTGTTTACATATCTGGGCCATCTGCTTTGTGTCATGCTGTTCTCCTGACCCCTGGGGAGGATCTAAGGGGGAAACAGCGAGACCACATCATAAGCCAAGTTTCCATCCTGCTGTCAAGTGAATTTTAGGCAAACTTTTGAAAAGTCACAAAGAATAAAATGTGAATTAAGCGCCTTTCATTCAGCTTGGCTGAATGAATAAGTAGGCAGTAAAAACACAACAACCAGACAAGAAGTGTTTGAAGAACCGATCAGTCATGGGCAAACTGCTGTTGTTGTTCTTTAGTGTCGGCTAATGTCGGCCATATTTCATGCTGTCTGAATATGAAAACAAGAAATGCCCTTGGCGATATTCTACCCACGACGGTGCCTCTTATGCATGGCGAGAGAGCAGGTTTAACATTTCAGGGAGGGACGTGGTGGGCAAATATTTTCAGACCCCTCAGAAAATCCACATCCTCTTCTGAGCTTTGCTGCCAGACTGAGAAAGTGATTTCTGTCGCTGCTGAATGTAAACACCCCAGATCAACAAAACACTCTTTATGCTTCAAGTGACAATGTTTTGTTTTTTCTCCACTCAGCCTTTTCTAATACAGCGTGTCAAATTTCCACAAACGTACTTGACTGCTGTTGAGTGTGTGTGAGAATGCTCACCGGTAACTCTAATGCATTCATTTCTAAAGGTGCTGTTTGTAAGTTTTGCTTTTGCTGTATCTGCCTCTGTGTCTCAGATGTTTATATCAAAGCTGGCTGACGCTGGGACATCGTTCAGCTCAGTTGGTAGAGCAGGAGCCCCATGTGTAGAGGCTGCAGTCCTCGCTGCAGGCGGCCCCAGTTGAAATCCCACATCAAGCTGCCCTTTCATGTCATTCCCCCTCTCTCTGCCTCCTGATTTCCTGTCTCTCTGTGCTGTCCATTAAAAGGCCAAAAAGCTCCAAAAATAATATAGTTTTAAAAAAAAAGCTAGCTGATGCTAAGTAGGCAGGTATTTCTCATATACGTAAACACACGAGAACAGATTAGGCTATCAGTGTATTTAATACACTTTAATCAAAGAAACGAGTTTCATTTAATCTCATAAAGCTATAAACTCCCCCAAAATAAATTAACGCAAAAACTTACACAATAAATTACAATATCATGAAATACATTAATTTCAGTTCTACATTGATAACAACAAAAGGAGCAGAAAAATGGTTATGATGAGATGAGAGTAGCAATTCCACATGAAGACACTGAAGATGTGACCTGACTGAGGGGGCGCTGTGTTACAGTCGGATATGGTGAGGGTGCTGCAAACCAGGATGTTCTCTGTAGAGCATCTGAGAGTTCAGTCTGAGAGTTTGACTGTGATATTGGAAGGAGGACACTCTGTTATCAGCATCATATTAAGGTCTTGTTGAAACTGAGGCTGGAGACTGTGACACTCCTTGAAGATGGGCATCAGTAGCAAATGAGAAGCACATGAGAACTTTCCTGTTGATGTGCCACAACATCCACAGCAGCAGCAGCAGCAGCAGCCTTAGGGAGACGGATCAAAAGCAGATGATAGAAGATGAAGAGGAGGCAAACATTAAAAAAAAGCCTCTTTTCTATTTCTCTCAGAAGCACCCATCCCCACTCTCAGCCAATTAGCAGTAATTAAAATGGCCTCTTTGGCCTCAGAGATAATTAATAGCCTGTATGTGCCTTCTTCTTTTTTTTACCCAAATGCAAATGTAATTAAACTTCATAAACAGGCGACTGATTAAGTGCAAATATTTGCCCTCTTAAAGCGGGCGGAGCATGAAATGATTATAATTGAATCAAATGCTGTTTTCCCTCTCACTGTTTGCAGAGATTGAAGCTAAGGAGGCCTGTGATTGGCTGCGCGCGGCCGGCTTCCCTCAATATGTGCAATTATTCAAAGGTAAATATGAAGCTGTTAATGTAATCCTGTGCAGAGTCAGCTCTGAGATGTAACAGACCATATCCAGGTGACGTCTTGGACGCTGTCTTACTGTGTCGTTTGTCTTCTGTTTGTCAGACTGCAGGTTCCCCATTGACATAGAGTGGGCGAAGCGTGATCACCCCTTCCTGGATAAGGATGCTCTCCATTCACTCTGCAGGTAACAAATATATGCAACTAACTGTGTAGATGCATCCATGTCCAGCACAGTCGTTGTGGGCTGGTACTGTGAAGAGCCCAATACACCAAACAGATGTTGTGCTCATTGTACTGTTGTACTATTACTATAGCACTACAGTTGTAGAGTGAGATCTTTGTGTATTATGATCCCTCCGCCACCACACACATGAACAGCAACTCACACTCACAAACTGCCAAGAAACCTCCTGATTTTTACCATTTAACTATTTTAATCGCTGTGTTACTGTATTTAGACGAATGAAGATATATTAACAGAGAACAGGACTATGTCTAATTGAAAACCAAAACATCTTTTATTTTATTTCATCTTTTATTCAAAGATTCATTAATTTAATCACTACAAGTGTATTCATAGTTTCTTACTCTGAAGTCTCATCCAAGTGACACAAAACTCGCCCTGCAAAGGTTTTTTCGCAGGGTGTGACATCACTATGTGTGACTGAGCATGCCTGCACTTTACCTCACTTAACTACTGGAGGTTTGGTGTCTTGATGATGGGCATTAGGTTTATTCTGCTGATCCAGGGCTTAAACCAGCCAGCTGCTGGACACAAGACATCTCAAAGGCTACTGCTGTAGCACATACTGTACAACCTGTGTATGCATATATTACATATACTCAGCAAAGCTCCCAACACCATGCTGTTATGATAGATGATGCAGTTACACAGTGCAGCTCTATACTGCATATAAAAGATGTGTTTATCAGAGAGCTAGTATCATATGTCAGTCTAACCACCATGTCCCACTCTTCTTCCTCTTACAGGAGATTAAGCACTTTAAACAAATGTGTGGAAATGAGGCTGGAGCTGCGGAGATCAAAACGCAGGGTGAGTGTTGACAGTCAACGCAGCAGGACTCTCGTATCGAAGCGGCAGAGTGCATCACACCATGAAATCTGCTCGTTAAACATCACTTGATTGTAACTGATATAAACTGACAGGTCCTCCACATCCTCCTCCTCCTCCTCATCATCCTCGGAGTGTCTATCTAGGAGGATGTGGAGATCAGGCAAGAAGTAGGAAAGAAAAAGGGGACATGAAAAGCTGAACGAATCACCTTTTAGGCACATGGAATTTAAAAGCCTTGAGGTTCAGATAATTAAAATAAAAGTTAAATGATATTTTATCTCATAATTTAATTTTATGTGATATTTTTTATGGATTTTAGGATCAAGGAACATTTTCAACAAAAGTCACCATTAGTAGCTTCTAAATGTGAATATAATGTAGTATAATAAAAGTTAATTATAGTTTTGTGTGACAGTAAGGTCTGTATTTTGCATTTTATTCATTTAAAAAATCTAAACAATTATTTGACTCATTTGACTGTCACTTCAGTATCTGCAGTTTTCAGGTTTCAGGAGCAGAGGGCTTTATTTATAGGTCCATGCAGTATAAAGGTAGATTTCCATGCGTAGTGTTATTATAGGCCAGGTCTAGGTTCTATATTAATACTGAAAATGTATCAAAACTTCAGTCCACAAAGAAATAATCTGATACTGCATTCAGAAACCGAGCATCAAACCAGCCATCAGGACTTAAGTGACTTTGTGATGTCAATGCAGTCACCAAGCTCCAACCACCTGGACCCGCCATCCAACACTTTCCAGCAGGATTTGGTTTCTCTGTGTGTTTCACCTAAAATCTGCTACATTTTTACTTTGTCACAACTCAGTGATATCAACATTTTAGATACTGAACCTCCATAGAAATAGATTTAGATAAAATCAGTGAACTGGCCCTTAAGGTCAAACCATTTTTCTGTATCATCATTGAATATTTATTTTATTGTAAAAACAATCTGACCACATTTTCCAGTCTAAATATAGGTTAACCCACTTAACAACACTTGCTTGTATAAATGTTTGTATAAATTATTCAGAACATCTCTATGCATCTGTGTACATATTAGACCTCTGTGTTTGTTTGAGTCTCTTTTTCTGTTTGCAGACTGTGTGCATGTCCCTCCTCTGCATATATTAGTGGTGTTACTGTGTGTTTGTATAATATGCAGATTCATTGTAAGCTCCTGTCTGTTTGTCTGAACCCTCCCTCCCCCTCCAGGTTGTCGACTGTGACGAGGAGGACTTGTGCGCCATCAGCCCCAACTGGAGCTACGACAGGCGGACGCGGCGATGGCAACGTCTGGACTCCGCCATAGACGTGCTTCGATTGACCGAGAGCCCCACCGGACGCCAGGACGTGTGTCTTTGTGATGTCGGCAACCACCACGATTTCTGCTCTATTCACAGCACCAGCAGCACTGACAGCGAAGGCCACGATGGACACCACAAGACTCACAGACGACCTGTCGCCTCTGCAACCGCTACTGCCGCTGCAAGCACCCCAGACGACCTGGAGACCAGCAGGAGCTCCTCCCGTTGCTCCTCCACCAACAAGACCCACTCCTTGGACACCTCGTTCAGTGGACCCCCCTCCCCTGGGGAAAGTGGTGGAGGATCATCCACCATGAGTCTGGAAGCTGAAGCCTGTTTCCCAGACAAACCTCCCAGGAAAAAGTGCACTAGTCTGCTGAGGAAGATGGAGAAACTGAGGCTGAGGGGGACAACGGGACTCCTCCCCCCTGGACACAGCAGCGGCAGCCGGGCCCAGCAGGTTATAAGCGGGCCGGTCCTGATCCAGGAGGAGGACAGGATGGAGAGGCTGCACTGCCCGTCAAGGTGAGGACTGTGGATTGTGGCCTTTCAAAAAGATTCTATCAAAACTTTTCCTTTAATGCATCTTTAACCATAGTCCAAACATTTCCAGTCTGCAGGGTCGATCCGACAGGCGGGCATCATCCTCTCCCTCATCTCCTAACACCATCAGCAGCAGCAGCAGCAACAGCCAATCAGAGAGCAGCAGCACCGTCAGCACGCCCAGTCCCGTCACCCGGGTCAGGAGCAACTGCAAGCGCTCCAACAGCGGTGCTGGGGCCGGTGGTGGAACAACCTGCAATAACCAGAACCACATGGGAACAGAGGTCTGTCCAGAAGGTTAAGGCCTTCAATGGGAAATATACTTAACGTTTATTTTTAAATTTAGGGTTAGGGGTTAGGGGTTAGGTTAGGTTTTGCTCTGAATCACTTGTGTAGATATTTTCATGATCAGCACTGATGTCACATAAGGAATGGAACAAAATCAGTTTGATATTAACCAGTATTCATTTTGTTTGGTATATTGTGTGACACTCAGCATCCGGGAACATGTTTTAAGTTTAAGTTTAAGTTCACCAAGCACTGTTTCACAAAAGTCGAGTGGAAACAATTCTTTCGCATTCACGTCATGGTGTCATGGGTTCCAACTGAGAGGCAGTTTGCTGGAAATCTGTGATCATATTTAATTGGAGAGGCAAAAACCCAACTGTATTTGAATAACATCCCTCAATTCACTATATTCTTTTTTTTTCCTTTTTGTGGAAAAAGAACCTTCTATTTTCCCTCCAGGTCCTGTTGCAACTACTCGTGTTTCAAACTTAGAATTTGTTGTACAGCTTATTGATCATGATAGAAATGTTCAAGATCAAGATGGTGTGATTAAGCCTGAGCTACAGTGTTCACATAACACACCAGGGTTTTTGCTCTGAAAGCTCCAACCAAAGAGTTATAATAGAAGAAGAATATATAATAGAAAAAGAGCGTATAACCACAGTCTTTAGCAAGGTCATTAATTTCTTTAAAGGCCACTGTGGCTGCACACCATGAATTTATCCAGTGACATTTTCCACACATTTGTCATTAAATAGAAATAGCTTTGAACCCATTCAAACCAATTACATTTGGCACCAAGTGGTCTGTATATTACATAGGTTAATAATAAATATAATGTATACTAATATATCTCCAATGAAATATAAAAAGTGTAGTAAATGGTTTCCCCTTTTCTGTATCCACTCACAGGACTACAGGAACCAGATCAACAACAACAACAACAGCAGCCACGAGAGCCTGGTCTTCCACATCCCCCACGGACACAAACCAGGGACCTTCCCCACCTCCCTCGCGCACAAGCATGCCATCTTGTCCCCGATCATCGACGACACCTCCGTCAACTGGAGGACCGGCAGTTTCCACGGCTACAGGGGACGAAACAGTTGTCGTCGAGAAGGATCCTCGCTGGCCAGCGGGGACCAGGACCCCTCGTCCTCGTCTTCCTGCAGCGGCAGCAGTGCTCCGGTCCGCAGCCCGCTCGCAGTGCTGGATCAGCGGCTCAGCATCTACGACAACGTGCCCGATGACCAGCAGCTGTCTGAAAGCGAAGGCGGCTGCACAGGAAGTGGTGAAGAGTCAGAGGTGAGTCAAAGGCCTGTTACTGTACTTCTTTTACCCCATGTGAGCTAATAATTATTGATTTTAGATTTGCATAGTTTTCTGGGTTGAATAAGGTTTTCAAATGAATAACCTATGATCCATGATGCCTTTCATATACTGAACATCTGTTCAGAAGAGTTATAAAAACACTTCATAAAACCTGTATCAACATGCATAGACATATACTAACCATTAGGAAATCATTTCATTGAATCATTTCAAGTACTACATAAATGTTCATATAAAAAGTTATTTAATCATTTATTTCACTTTACAACCGACTGTCACTAACTCTTGATTTACAGATGGACGTATTACTGTTGGTGACGCAGCTAAAGGTTAATGTTCTGTCACTGATCACATTTAGAAAAGTCACCAAGATACGAACAAACAACGTATCTCAGCAACTTAGCAAAGACATTTATATTATAGTTCATTAGCAAAATGAAACTGATTTATAGCAGAAAATATAATGTGGTTCAACTGATTAGCTTGGAGATCCATCCTAATTGTTGCCATGCAAAAAATTGAAGATTGGGACAGTGGGGAGAGTCGATCCAATGTGTGTGTATGTGTCTCTTGTTCATGTAAAAGCACAAGGAACTTGATGTGGGGTGAACTCTGCTGTTTTTTTTTGAAGAACAGCCCAGGCCAGACATCATAAACAGTAAATGATTACTTGGTGAAGTAATTATCATTGTTAGGAATCAACATGTGCAATAAATTATGGTTGTTCTGTGTAACGAGGCAGTAAAATACTGACATCTGTCCTCTTTTTATTGAAGTTTAACGCTGTGCTTCACTAATCAAATGCACATTCATACATCAAACAAATCAAAAACAATACACAAGCCACTCTTTCTCTCTCTATCTTTGACTCGCCTACTTTTCTACTAAAAGAAAAGATTAAAATCTGATGAAAAAAATCACAATAAATCTATAAAAAACAGAAATAATTCAATCAACGTTATTGATTCGGCTAAGCTAAGCCCCATATGGAGTTGAAGTGTTCCCATAAAGCCTGAAATGATTTTGCGAGTGCTCACATCAAATTTAATTTTTGATACAGTCGTCTTTGACAACTCAGATAAATCACTTTGATTCAAATGGTTTTTTTTATCTTACTAAAACAGAAGAGAGACCATTTGGAATAAAACTGGAAGCCTCTTTGACAAAAAGATGGCAGCCGAGAGGAAAAGTTGATGTTAAGAATTATGGAAGTTATTAGGAAATGGCTTTTCAGAAGGTAGATATGTCCGTGTCTGACCTTCAGCAAGTAAAGATATAAAACCTTGGCCTTGCCTTGTTTGCAGTTTCTAAAAGCTTTGCAGTCTAACTTATTCATGTTTGTTTGTTTTCTCCCAGGTGGGTCGGCTGTTAGGAGATGAGGACGTGTTCTCGGCTCTGGACAGCGTGCTGGAGAGGATCAGCGACCTCCAACAGCTGGTTTCCACCTGGTCTGAGAACTTGTCTGAGGACGACTGTCAGCAAGGATCCTCCACCGCCTCGTCTTCCTCCTCTTCCACCCAAGACTCACCTGCCCTCTGCTCCTCGGCCGCTTCCCCCTGCCCGTCCTCCCCCAGCCACATCCACCTGGAGGTGCAGCATCCGGAGGAGGTGGAAGGAGAAGAGCAGGACGAGAAGGAGGAGGCCGAGAGCTGTGAGAAGGAACCAGCAAATGGAGAGGAGCCCAAATCCCCACAGCCCAGGAGCAGGTGAGAGAGTTGGTAACGATAACTTAATTATGAAAAACATAACTCAAAATCAGGTTTAGGAAACACAAGCAGTTTACTGGACACTGGAAAGTTTCCCTGGACATTTGTAAGTGTAAGCAGAATACTAATAATGACAGTTCAGGCAATTTTATTCCCTCAGGCATAAACCAAAGCAAGAGCAAAGCACTCCAGATTAAATGTTGTATAGTTTTAATTGCCTTTTTTATATATAGTGCTGCTTTTATAACTGTTAGTTGTTGCACATTTGTTCTCAGATATTAGAGCAATAAAAAGTTATGAAGCTTCCCCTGTAATATAAAAGTAACATCATCATTACGCACCAATGGGCTGTCCCTGCTCTGTGTGTGTGTTGTACTGTCTGGTTTAATACACATGCACAGTGTTGTTTTTTTAATATAAATGTGTTTATTGAAACACATCACATCATGTTACATATATCTTTACATACAATAGAGGTGCGTGTTTTTCAAAGGAAAAAAACACAGAGACATAGTACAGCAGAAAACATACAAAACACCCCTAAGCAGTAGTGTTGTAGCTACATTATGAGAATATGAGAGAAGAGGCTGCCATGGAGTATAGGATTTCCCAGTTGACCCTCAACATGAAAATTTGATCTTTTCTATCTTAAGGAGTGACATTAGGTCAGTCTGCCAAGAAGGTCTGCTGGGGGTTAGGCCAACTTACTGTTAGTAAGCAAATATAAGAATGCTAACATGTTTTTGGACTGTATTTGCACACTCATACATGCTAATGCAGTTAATTTATTCATGCATCAAAAAGACATTGGACACTTACTGATTCTAGTTTTGTTGGACTGATTGTGTTTTGGTTGGAGGCTAAAAAGGAGTAACACTATTAGCTATTTGACATCATGACAGATCAGCATGCACATTCTCCTCTGGGTGGTGCTGGGAGCAGATCCCCAGTCAAGTTCTACATAAAAAAGTTTTTTTATGTAGATGTTGGGTTTTCGTCATTACTACAGTCTGAGTCAATATTTCAATATTTTATATGTTAAGAATGAGACATGTTGGATTTTAGTTGCTCAACAACACATACATGCACTACTGTTGTATGAACAGTGGAATGAGAATAAACTTGATTTGATTTGATTTGATTTGATTTAACCAAGTATCTGTGTCTAATGACAGACTGAGGCAGCGTTGCACCTTGGAAAGCTCAGCGTGACTGTCAGCTGTCCTAAATGTATCACTGTTGAGATTCAGACAGTGATATGATTTCCTTTGGAGCCACCCTTGGGATAAACCTCACATATTTCAAGCAACTAGTGCTAAAACTCTTTCACTTGTTTATCTATTTAACAGTTTTGCCTCCCAGTGTGTAAAGTGTATTCATCTCTCAGAGAGTCTGTCATTCAACACTTTTCATCTCTTTTATGCAAATGGATCTATCTGTTCTATTAAGACAGATGAAAACGTGTCGTTTTCAGTTCCGTTGATTCTTTTTGAACAAATTCAAAAGCTCTGCTGTCACTATTAATGAAGCAACAACCGTCATTTGAATTTAATAACATTTTCTGTTTAGATCAAAGTACAAACGCTTATTTTCCCAAGCTCTGGGAGCAAAACTGGCTGCCGATGGTCTCCCTTGTTTGTGCTGTGTTAAAACTGTGTGTGCGTGTCTCTGTGTGTTCAGCAGAGTGAGCCAGCAGCTGCACTGGTCCAGCGAGCAGAGCCTGCCCTCCCTGCCCACCAGTCCAGGGGTGGAGAACCAGTCAGTGTCCCAGTTCCTGCTGCTGCAGAAACTCTCCCTGCTCAAACTCACCGCTCTGATGGACAAATACTCCCCATCCAGCAAGCAGGGCTGGAACTGGTAAGAAGAGAAGGGGAGGTTGGGGGCTCTGGAAGTATTTTTGGATGATTTCATGCTTGAAAATAAAATTGAGGGTTCGCCAGAGGTTGAGGACAGAGTTAACTGAGGCATGGAGAGGTGAGAAACAAAACTTGGGGGAAAAAACTGTGTTTCCTAAACCTTAGATTCCCTGCTCCTGCACACCTGTGTAGAGAAACATCTTCAGGAAAACAACAGTGGAAAGGAGGGCAGGTGGGCGGGCAGGGGGTAAATATTTCAGGCAGCCTATTTAGAAAATTCATTCATTATTCATGGCTCAGGTGCAGCCTCGCCTTGGCTTACAAAAACAGTGTAGCAACATGTTTCAAGTAGAATAAACTTTCCTCCAAACCCCGCAGGTAAGACTGCTGATGCATCACACTGGGACTATATTCTCTATCCTCCCAGGACACACTGTGTCTCCATCCTGCTCTGAAACTCTGCACCACATTTACATTCCCCCTTTCACTATCTGAGTAAACACTGTATATGTACAGAATGTGGTCATCACTTCATTTAGAGTTAGTTCTGAATTCAGGTCCACACGTCACGAAGTCATGCACGAGGCTGTGAAAGCTGGTGCACTCACATCAAGCAGATGCAAGTGGAGTCATTTAAATTCTGAATCTTTCTCCACAAGTTTGGTCCAGGTGAGAAAAAAACATCTGCAGAACCTTATGAAGCAATAGGTGAGAATTGGAATTGGAGGGGGGGGGGGGGTCTGTGTGCAGATCTTTTTAGATTACTGTAAGTTTTTATAGTTAAGACTATCAAAACAGCAAACACAAAGGGTTCGTCCTTCCATATGCATATTCACCCTAATATTTACAACACTGCAGCTTTGTGGTTTTTGTGGTAATTTTCCAGACCCATGTATTAAAAGAAGCATCAAAACCTGCTCATTGTTTAAATGTTTTAAAGGGTCTAAAGAGACAGTTGTTGATTTTTGGAGCGCAGCCAAAAAATCAATGTGTCAACGCCACTAAGGCTTCATTTTCAGCTAAACTATTTCCCTTTTCTCAGTCTCTCCTCTTTACAAAATCCTGCAAATGGTGACTCCACTTGGGCATGGCATTTTTTTTGTGACATCACAAGGTCGCAGAAAGTCCTGACGGCTGGTTTTAAGGCTCAGTTTCTGAATACAGGCTGTGTATTCCTCTGAGGCTTTGATACTTTTACAGTATTAATAGAATAGAATAGAATAGAACCTACAGTAGAGCTACTTAACAGGACTGACACCTATCTAATGTCTGCACAGTAAATCTGAAGCTGTTTTTGTGGCCATTGTCATTCTGATCTTGTGATGTCCTTAAAGCTGCTGGACACATACAGTATGTGAGGGTATAGCAAAGCCTCAAGGAACATCTTCTTGAGTAACACATTTGCAGGCTGTTGATTTCAAACTGTAGCTAGTTCTTATTTAATACACTGGATGTTTCCTCTGCGCTTATTATTGACATACATCGATTTAATGAGATCAGTGTTTTGCCTCCCACACCATGTTTTTGGAATAAGCCCTCATGCAAGATCGAGCCAAATTCATTTTTAAGAACAATAAAACATTCAAATATTCTGCTTGTTTGCTCCGCAGGTCGTTTGTTTTTTTAATGTGCTCTGTGTAAACACATGACCTGCTTGTTTTATGCTTTAGCAGAAAACCAATTTGATTTCTGCCAAGGGTGTTATCCTCAATGAGATAAGACTGAATGCGGCAACTGAGCATAGAACAGAAAACCCTCTTGAAATTATCCTTCATACATATTCGGCTTTAATTAACAGTATCAGACGCAAGTTCAGGGGGAAATTCTGAAAAAAAATGGCCGCTCTGTAGTGGCAGGTTGGGAAAAGCTGTTTCAGCTTCAGACTTTCAGACTGTTCTTTTTCAAACCTCAGTAAGTGGCAGAAAAGGGAAGGAAGTGTATCCACTCTGCAATGAGTGAGCACAAAGTGTGAAGTGCAAATTACCCATTCCATTCTTACACATGTGAACATAATATGACTCCGCTTCGGTGTGACAGTAAAATAACCAAGACACTCCTATTGGAATAAAGTTCAGTCGTTTTCTGGCAGCTTTGCTAAAGAGCATCAGGTATAAGTCTACTGAAATAAGAACAGGGAAATGAGTTTTCATCTGTACTCGTGACCTTGTGGAAACTGTTTTCCAGTTTCTGACCAAACCAAATTTCTTATAAGTGAAAATGTACCTATCGATGAACCTTGCTTTCTGATTCTGCCATTGGGAAGTCATCATCCCTTCTTCCTGCTGCTACAACCAGTTGTTTCTGTAAATGCGCAAATAAAGATAAACGTAAGTAACAAATGTAAAACAATAGGAGTGAAGAGGTGAAATGCTGCTGCCCTATGGATGTTCAGCTATTTTTCCACCTTACCTGCAGTAAGTTCAGGCCTTATAATGTCAATAATTCAATCACAGGTGCCAGAATGAGCACTTTATTATTAAAAACACAGCATATTGACTGATGGTTGGACGAGCGGTCCTCTGGAGTGCTCGCCTTCACTGGTGGATGTTGAAAATAAATCACTTTTGGGATGATGAGCTAGTGGAAAAAAGGTTTTTGATGCTGATTGTAGGAGTGTTTTGGATAAGTTTACTAAGTGAACTCAGTCCGATCATTTTTAGCCGTAGAGGCTAAGGAACCAAAATGGCTTTCTTTCTCTTTTTCCCAAAGAAGAAAAAAGACTCAATCTGCAGTTTTTGCATCTGTAAAGGAAACTAAACACTATCGATGGTTAAAATGTTCTCTATCAGTTCAGCAAACATGAAGAAACTCGAGTGTCCACGGTTTCCCTGCGCCCACACATCTTTCCTGCAGTGCTGATTTGAATGACACGTACACACTGCAGCGATCACTGGGGACTTATGTAATCAAAAAATGTTTATTTGGCTCTTCCTTCAAAAGAAAACAGATCCCACAGCAGCCAAATTGAGCTCTTTTTTTTTCTTCTTTTTTACACTTCACTGGTTGAGATTGAAAATTCCCAAGATGTTTGCAAAAACAGTTTATGAGCATACATTCATTTCCATAACTTTTTCCTCTATAGCACCAACTCATGCTGTTTGATGTTTGCTTTTTGTTTGTTTTTTAAAGAGAGGTTCCAGATCTAATGGACATTTCTGTCTCCTGCAGGACGGTTCCTAAGCAGCAGAGGAAGACCAAGGTAATGGAGGTGAAAGGTCGGAGGGTATTTGGGGTTCCTCTGCTCCTCAGTGTTCAGCAGACAGGAGAACCGCTTCCTCCCAGCATCCTCAGAGCCCTGGTCTACCTGAGGACCGAATGTCTGGACCAGGTAATGATGCTGAAAGCCTCAAGAGACACAACAAACACAACAAAACCTTTTGGCCGTAGATCATTTTGATGCAATGGTGTCCTCTCCTCAGGTTGGTCTTTTCCGGAAGTCTGGGGTGAAGTCTCGTATCCAGTACCTCCGTGAGCTCGTGGAATCCGACCCTCACGGCATCTCGTACGATAGTCAGTCCGCGTTCGACGTTGCAGACATGGTGAAGCAGTACTTCCGAGACCTGCCTGAACCCATCTTCACCAGCAAGCTCTGCGAGTCCTTCCTCCACATCTACCAATGTGAGCAGCTCAGAGGAGACGAGCAGATTTTCTCCTGCTGTGAATTTAATTTCTCACCTCGTAAGATGAGCAGCAAAGGGAGAGACTCATGGGATTTTACGTGTGACTGTTTCCTAACACATCCAAAGACTTTTGACTTTATTTTCTTATTCCAAGATCAAAATTGTGTAAACTCTTAATGCGCTTCCTGCTGGCAGATTTTCCCAAGGACCAGCAGCTGGTTGCGGCACAGGCGGCCATCTTGCTGCTTCCTGACGAGAACAGGGAGGCGCTGCGAACGCTGCTCTTCTTCCTGCGGGATGTGGTGGCCTGTGTGGACGAGAACCAGATGACTCCGACCAACATCGCCGTCTGTTTGGCGCCATCGCTTTTCCACCTCAACACCCTGAAGAGAGACGCCAACACAGCCAGGTGAGCCGAGATCACGGACACGGTTCCCTTTTCCAAAAATCAGTCCCTGGTTTGGCTTCAGATCTTGACCTCGTTTTATGTTTGTGTTTGCCAGTGTATGTGTGTGTGTGTGTGTGTGTGTGTTAGTCGTTACCCACAGCACATTGTCGTTCAGGTGCCACAGAAACATGTTTTTCTTCCTCCTTTTGTTGCCTCAGTGCACGTCTCTTTTCCAGAGTTCCCAGCCTTCACACATGCCGTCATCTCTGGACCAGATCCAGCTGTTATACACACTTTTCTCTGTGTAATGAGAAGCTGTCAGCACCGTTTACACAACCACAACGTTACATAACTCTTACAGATCTGCATCTGGCCTCAGCTTCACTCCCTGATGTGATAGTTTCTGTCCGCTCAGTGGGCAGGAAGTTAGGAGAAGAAGGGAGTGGACGGAGAGATAGGGACGATAGCATGAGGGGACGGAGTTGGACTTCTGAGAACTATAACGGTGGTGTGGTCGGTGGTTTGTTTTATTACGATATGAACATAATTATTTGGGGACACTCAGTCCCATCAGTGCTGACCATCTATCTCCGCTCCTTACATTACAGTAAGCTTTAATTAAAGGAGATATTTATGAACATGAAGATAACAGTGTCTTCGACTGTGTCTATTCTGTCTGACACCACGTGACAATGGTTCCTTTAAAAGCATTACATTTAGTCACTAATTCACTACGGATATAAGTCATCATCACTGCCACTGGATGTCAAGCTCGATCGTCCGAAAGCAAAACAGGCACTTTGTCAGCCATAACAATTAGTTGGTGAATGTTTTCATGCTGCTGTAGCCAGATACTGGTGAAAACACACATGTAACATTATGTAACCGTCACACTAAACTTTAAAGACACTACAAAAGAACAGGGAGCAACATACACATGCTTCTAGACTATACTCTCTCTCGAGTCGAACTAAATCTCAGTGTTTTTGTGTGTGTTACGGTAATGAAGGAACATGACACCCAGTGCAGCAGTGCGGCTCACTGATGTGGTTTAATCATTTTTAGGCGATGATTGTCTAGTTGTGTTACAGAGAAAATACTTCAGCTGTTCCTCCATCATCTTTTAATCATCCATCTTGTTTCCTTCCACCCTCATCTGCCTCTCTCCACGTTTTTCTCATCATCCTCGTTTTCTCCTCCTGTTCTTGCAATGCAATCCCTCCTCTTCCTCCTCCCGTAGCTACTTCCCCCCTCTTCCCTTCCTTTCATCTCCACCTCTTCCTTTTTCCAACTCGCCTCTTTCCCTCCCTTCATCTCTGACGGGACAGTAGATGGAAACGATAATAACGACACAATCAGCGTTTTGTGCCTCCCTTTCTACTGGAAGCCCAAGTCCCCGGCCCGTCAGAAATGTCACACTTTATGTTTGGAACAATAACTCTGGAAATTGACTGCACTTCAACGTTTCTCCCACAGTTTTATAAAACCCCATCTCTACGTCCTCAGCGTTTGTGTTTTGGCTTTGAAATAAACACAGCTACAAAGATACAGACTTTTTAATGGCCTAACTGTCTGTGGGACTAGCAGATAATTTCCCAATTGACTCTAACTTTTTCTTATTCTTCACAAACTAAAACAACATAAACATACATCCTGCACGTCTGTCTGTCAGATTCCAGTAAACCTCAGCGACAGTTTTCCACAGCAACCTCAATCTGTCACTTGCGGTAATTGTGACGCAGCGATGCTGATTCCTGTCAAATTGATTCGATTCCTGCATGTTGCCTCTAATCTGAGGGAAATAGAACCGACCCTGACAGTGACCTTGCTTTTGTGTCATTGTGACCTGCAGGTCGAGTCACAGGAAGTACAGCTTGGGCCGCCCTGATCAGCGGGACCTGAGTGAGAACCTGGCCGCCACCCAGGGCCTGGCCAATATGATCACAGAGGCCCAGAGACTCTTTCAGGTACACAGACTGACATCCTGCTCCGCAAACAGCAACAACACAACAGACTATGATTTTTTTTTTTTTAAAGTATATTTTTTTGGCGTTTTATGCCTTTATTTGATAGATTAGTAGAGATAGACAGGAAAGGGGGAGGCAGAGAGAGGGGAATGACATGCAGGAAAGGTCTGCCCGATGCGGGACGCGAACCGGGGACGCCTGCGTCTGCATATACATAGGGCGGCTGCCTTAACCACTGCGCCACGCACCGCCCCAGACTATGATTTTTATTTTAATTGTAGAAATCATTTTCCAGGTTTTATCTTAACACAAAATTAACAATCTGTTTTGTAGCTTCCAGAGTTCTGGCCTGGTCAGTGTCTCTGTGCTGCCGGCCCCACCGAGGAGCCCCTGGAGGGGGGAGAGGAGGAGCAGCAGCAGGAGGAGAGGAGGACCAGGCTGCAGCAGAGCACTCAGCAGCTGCTGAAGGAGGCCCGGGAGAAGAGCCGAGGCTGGGAGAGCCACTCAGCTCCTGAACCCGTGGAGCTGGCCTTCAAGAAGGTAAAAGGGGGGAGGAAGAAAAAATGTGGTTTCAACTCCAAACCTGAAATTACAAAATCACATAATAGATTTTTTATATCAAATTCAACTATGGTTGACCAACAGTTTAGTATGTTGTTAGTATATAGGAAGTGCTGTATAGTATTAATAAAGTAGGTCGACTAAAGAGGAGGATGAACAGTTTCCTGAGCTTTGATGGAGGAATGAAAAAATTATGGGAGAGGATGAAAAGAGCAAAGGAAGGAAACACAATATAGTATAAAATATACTATAAATTAATACTAAAAAAAATAACGACCATGAACTTATAAAACCAGAATATAACCAATTATGTAGACATAGTGACGTAAAAAAGTGAAAGAAAAAAATAATGAGCCATTTTTTGATATGATGTGTAATAAAGAAGTAATGAAAAAGAACATAAAAAGGGAAGAATCTGACTTTTTTAAGAGTCTTTTTTAATGTTTTTATTGGCCAGAGCCAACACAGTCCCTGAGCTGGGCCTGAACCGGGGGCGATTAAGTCCACGGTCGGTGCCTCGTGCCTCCCACAACCTAAACGTACGTAGGAGTTACTTCCTCCTCTGCGTCCTGACCATGAACTGACCATCTCTGCAGCTCTGACAAATACTTTTTTCATCTCACAAAAAGGCCTTTAATGTAGATTATTGAAGGTGTTTGGTCCAATCATGTGTCAGGATCATTTATATTGAGACTGGACACTAAACAAGTTGTGATAAATCAGGCAACTTAGCACCATCTCACATTATTTATTCTCAAAATCTTCATGTAATCCTTCACTGACACCATGATGCTGAGTTCAGGGCTCTGTGCGGTCAAATCATCAGGATCCACTCGTATAAAAACATCAAGGTGTTAAAAACACTAATTAGGCTCATTTTTGTCAGTACTTGCTGGCAGCACTGAGAACAGCTGAGCTTAGCCTAGCTTATCTCACTGCAGCTCTGAGATCAGGGCATGCTGTGGGATCAAGATAACATTTTAGGAGTTTAAGTTTAAAGCTGAACTTAAAGAGTAAGATTAAATAGAGAAATGAAATAAAGCAGAGTACTGTACCACCTCCCTCTCTCTCTCTCTCCGCCCCTCTTCAGATGGACGACGGCTGCCCGCTGTGGATGTGGCGAGGCTCCGTGGAGGTGGACGCCCCCCACAAGGAGCTGCTCCACCGGCTGCTGAGGGAGCAGGAGCTGTGGGAGCGAGGCGTGCGTCAGTCCGCCGTCGTCCAGACCTTGTCCAAGGACACTGAAGTGTACCACTACCTCCTGCAGAGCCAGGGCCACGGCCTGGACTCCCGGCCCTCCCAGGAGCACCTGCTGCTCAGGTAATGAGCCAAGGCGAGCCCCAGGCTCTCACGGGCCTCTGGGCCTTAACCTGCTGAGCTCCGCGGAGCGAGGAGGACAGAGGAGTCAAAGCTGGAAGTACTCAAAGTGTCAGTCTGATTTTAACTAATACAGAGCAGGCTGTGGTTCCATGTGTGTGTGTGTGGTATGAATGAGGCTTATTAAAACTTTATCCAACCCCCAGAGGCAAATGAGACATGACAGGATGTGTGTTTGCAGTCAGACCACATCATGTTATATACCTTCCTCTGACACCACATGTGAACTTTAGGGCACCCCTAGAGAAAGACAGAGATGAAAACAAGCACTTCTTCATGCAAGCAAACATGTATTGTGAGCTGATGTTCCTCTAACCCTCCCTCCTCTGGCTCTGCTCCCACTGAAGATGTAGATCATAAAAAACACAACACAGATGTCTTATTTCTTTTTGAAAATGTTTCAGTCAATTCCTGACAACAGTTGATAACTGTAGTTTTCAGCAGACAATGCTCAAACAGGAGGAAGCCGTGCGTTTGCTGGGGACTATTTTCAGTGGCAGATTATTCCACAATTGGTGCTTAAAGCAGATATCAGCGGCACGGCCGTTTCGGCGAATGCTGCGTTCAAGGCAGGCTTTTGAAACCGTAAGTTACAGCTTGAAGTCACAACTACGACTTTGTAACGTTCCAGGTAACTCGTAGCTCGTGTTTTTACCGTCCTGTTGCCTGTGAAAGTCACTATAACGGCCACTCGTAACTTCCGACCCGTGAACTCGTACCAGGTCGAACCGGTATGACTTCACAGGAAGGAAAAACACAAAGTACTCCTCCTTGAACACACCATGAGTTAGCAGCCCCCGCCCTCGTCAGGCATCTATTGGTCCTCGTGCTCCGTCACCACATTCACGCGCACCCCTTGGCTGCACACACAGCCCTTCATGCCGTTCTCTCTCCTCATTGGATAACACTTGTATCCCACAAAGAAAATTTTCTCCTCGGGTTACAGCAGAGCAGAGTGACGGAGAGACTCGTGTTACGGCTGAAACACTCCATGTAAGTGATTGCTGACGGAAAATAGGACTATTTAGGACTTATATTAACAAAAACATTCCACTGATATCTGCTTTAAGTGACTATATGTGTGTGTGAGTCTTCCAGGATATTGGTGGATGTGCAGCTGCAATAATGTGCAAGAACTGAAAGTTTTCTTCCTCCTCCTCAGAACCTGGCAGGCAGACCCGTCCTCCGGGCCTCTGTACCTGTCCTCGGTGTCCACAGAGCACCCCGAGGTCCTGGTGGAAGGGGTCAGGGCTCAGGTCCACTCCTGCCTCTACCTGCTGGAGCCCACAGGAGCCAGGAAGACCCGGCTGACGCACTTCTGTCGCACCGACACCAGGTGAGGAGGGAGAGACATTTTATGTTTTTATAGAGCTTAAGGTGAATGAACAACGGAGCAAAGAGAAGCTGAAAACACTGAGTTTAAAATGGCAGAATGGTCCTTTAAGCTGAGACAGGAGGAAATCCAAGGGCAGAGTGAGCTGCAGGAAGCACAGGGAGGCTGAGAGGATTTACGGCCGTGAGAAGCCTATTAAAAGAAATATGTGGAGAGCGCGCTGAGACCACCTTATCTGTCTTAATTGAGCCCGGTCTGTGTTTCTGACCTCTGACCAGCATCTATCTGCAGCGCTATCACAACCTCCCTGTAGGTGGGCGAGAGGGAGCCGAGGAGGAGGAGGAGGAGGAGGAGCGGCCCTTTTTTCTCATGATTCATGCCCTTTGAAAATAAGTAGCTGCAGATTTTCTGCCGCGCGCATGATCAATCTGACTGTGGGCAGAGCCCTGCAGCTCCATTTGTCTGCGTTGATTAAATGAAGTAAACCACAGTGCGACAGAAAACAGGTGGTAGCAGCAGCAGAAGCAGCAGCAGCAGCAGCTCTCACAGAGGACCAGGCCCATACAAACTCTGTCATTACCCAGCAGCACCCTGGGCAGGAAGATTTGGTCAATTCAGTTATGAGCACGCTCAGTGTTTCCTCAATATGATATACAACAGAGAGCACAGGGAGGAAACTGATCAGAGACCAGTGCAGAGGTTCTTTCCTGCCAAAATGAGAAATTGTCAATAACTTTAACTTACTTTTATAAGGAAAGTGGACATTTATGATTAAAAAGTTTACCTTCTGAGTTCAAGTGTTTCGATATAACATAAGATATTAGAGAAATTATATCACAATATTATATTATTCAAATAAAATGCCATGATGGCAAAAGTTAATCTTGGAGTTATAGTCACGGAGACTCTCTACTATTTTGGCCCAATTCATTAAAAAAAAAAATCAAAGTTAAACATTACTTTGATTAATAGCATATTATTATCATCATTACCTTTTCATGTTTGTGCAGAAGTGACATAAACCTCAAGTGACGATCACTCATCAGACCTTCATCCTGCCGAAGGTCTCTGTTATGTCAGAGCGACCACGGAGGGAACCCAGAGTGCCTTCACTCTTGGCTCCGTCTCTCTCTCGCTTCCTCTCGCCTTTCATTTCCTCTCATGGCAGTTCTGCCCGAGCCGAATGTCTGCGCCGAGCCGGGCTGTTCTTGGGATTATTTGCTATGACATTAATTTTAAGTGCTTGTTAGCTTTCAAGGCAAGACAACAGATCCAAAGCATCAAGGTCAATGGGGCTTTTTACAGTACAGGCTTGTGAAACCGATGCTATCGCCTGCAGAGGAAATTAAATACGTTATGGCCTCAGTCCGAGGGTGAGGGAGTGAGTGAGCGAGTGAACGGGAGATGGAGAGGATGTTTGGTTTGGACCGAAACTGCAGAGAAAACAACAAACACATTTTGTACACACTTTGTAGAAGTAGGAGTGCAGTCTTAGTGAACGCGCTACTGTTGGCAGGAAATAATACTGTCATTTACCAAAATAAAAGGAGCTGAGACAGAACAAAATAAGCTTCTGTGGACGCCAGCCGTTTCATATCATCATTCATATTGACCTGTGATGACAGGAAAATAACTTTTAATCTCAATTTTGAAAATACTTCAAAAAAATATATATATAATGCATATAGGAAAAGCTTCTGCAGTGCAGTGATATTGTCAGTCTAATTACTTGACAAAGCCTCAGTCCACAGATAATACAGATAGCCTGTATTCAGAAACTGAGCTTTAAAACCACCAGGACTTACTGTAACTTTGTGATGTCACAATAAAAGCCTGCGCACCTGGCTGACACTGACCTGTAGTCGAGAGAGAAGTTGAAAAAACTACTCTAAGATGGAATTGATTCTTAAAACCAAATCAATTTTCTTACAGAACAATACTTCAAAATAAAATTGTAAACTATGAGACCTTTAACTGTTTCCAATGTGTGTATCTTTGCTGCAGTTCAGACAAACATGATGCAAATGTTGAACATAAAAGTAGGAAGTTTGTTAGGGTTAGGGTTAATAAATAATAGATAAACAGATAAATGCTCATTTGTGACTGAGAAATGAAGATGAATTGAAGTAGATCCTGGAGTGGCTTCAACCACGACAGAAGGGAGCATAGATGTTGCCTTGATGAACATCACCATCTCTACAAGATACACATTTCCTAACCTTTCACTTCTACGTCTGTGTTTTCATTCCTCCAGGGGTCATTCGCAGGAGTGGCACAGTAAAGTGAGTGGACATCTTCTGGCCTCTGGGCTCCTGGCCATCAAGGACTCCTTCAAACCGGACTACAAAGAGACAAAGATATGAGTCAGGGGGTGCAGCAGTAGAAGCCAAGGCCGAGGACGACGCCGTCTTCACAGGACGTTGTCTAAAGGTTGAAACTGGAGGCTCAGAGCTCAGCGTGCAGGGGAGGGAGGTGACCTGCGAGAGGCCTCACTAAACCACCTTCCTCTATTGTACAGTAGTTGCTGCGTGAACTTGCTTTTTTGTTAATGACCTTGCGGACTGCCAGCAGCACGCCCGCGCTCCCCACTGCGTCCGTTACGCTTCACACAAAAAAATGCAAATGAAGGCAAGTTTTGACAAAGGGCATTTGACTGCGATGAAAAGCCGAGGCCTGGTGTGAACCTCTGACTCTGGTGGGGATGGAGCAAGTGGACAGTGGAGTGAAAAATGATTTCCTGCGGCAGGAGGAGGGGACAGGGAGGGACAGGGACACATGGCAGCTGCCCGGACGAACACAGGAAATAAGGACAGAAAACATCAGGAAACAGACTTTTAGCCGGCAGACATTTGGCTTCGGAGGAGAGAGGACACTTCGAACGCATTGAACCTACAAAGAGCGTTACAGAAAAGAGAAGAGACGCCTAAACCCTTCGCTGCGCCACTGCTCGGTGACAGGAAGTCGTCTGGTGTCTGATGCCGCGTCAACAGTTTCTCTGCAAAGACTAAAAAAACTAAAAGACTCAAAAACAAAAAAACAAACAGTTCCTCCACCTGCATCATCGAGAACCAGAGACACCAGAACCAAACTGAGGTGAAATTAAGTCCAACTGAGACTTTCTCTCCCCAAATCAGAGGGAGCTGTTTCCATTTGAACAAGGCTCAGACTCTTCTTTACCTTTGTGTGCGTGTGCTTTTCTTTTCTTTTTTGTTCCAATTCGTCCCTGTGACTTCGACCATGTCCTACAAACAGGACGCCACGTGCGCACCAGTTCAAAGACGGCCGATATCTACCTCTCGACAGGACGACACAGCGGTTTGCGTGACTTTGAAGGCGCGCGACAAAGTTGTGAATCGACGGAGCCCTCGGCACATGTGTGCATGTGTGGGCTTCCCAGCACAGTGACTGATATCCAACCAGACAAGTCCATGAATTTTTTAACGTTTGTATTTATTCGTTGTGATGTTTGGGCCTGTACAGTCGGATTTTATGTGGCACCTGAGTGTTGCTTCACTTTCAGAGGCGACTTGTCCTACATAATTCAACATGTCATCGTTAAAATGTCATTTTAATCCATCAATACTTCAGATTATTTAACTTAATGTATATCTAAATACAAAGTTATTAAATCCAGATGTTTATTTAATTTTGAGCTTTAAGAAAATCTTATTTTGTGTGAGTGTGAAATCTAGATTTACCAGTGCCAAACACCTAATTAAAATGTTTATTTCCCTCAAACTGTTTCCTGTTGTTTCTTCCAGTGATTCCTCCTCTCACTCTCTCCTCAGCACCTCGTCTCGCTGCCAAACACATTAGAGTGACTGTAATTTGGGAGGAACATGGTGGAGCGGGGTTGGGGAGAGTCGGCAACTGGGGCGAGGAGGATGAGGTGCCACACTGTGCCACTGAAGCGCAAGAGATTAATACGCCTGGAAGTCTGAACGCACCGCAGACGACACACAAAAAATAAATAAATAAACTATTTTTTCCTTACAACACCCACTTGCGTCTAATTTGCATAACACTGATTTACATATCTTATTGATTCATCTCTGAGATCAGATCAGTTGAAGCTGCTCGGCGCAGAGAGGCAACATGTGAGGTAGAAACGCCTCCCGTGGCGAGGATGCCGTGCCCTGGTCCAAACAGGATTTTAAGGGAGAGGAATTAATTTATGCAAATTACAAATAACAGAAGCAGCAAAATGCCTGGAGGCAGCTTTAATTTCTGTGCAAGTCTGTTCTTTCCATATGGCGCTAAAACACCGTGAACTGAACTCGGGATGAACTCAAGGTCAAAGGTTAAAATGTGGTCATCCATGCAGCCTGAGACACAGAGTTTAAGATGAGAAATTAACCTTCCAGCAGATCAGATTAATGTTTGCGCTGCTGAAGAGACAGAATCAACACAGTGGGTAATTTTTGGATTCAGAGTCAGAAACGTTAAGTCTCAGCTCTTGACACCTGCTGCCGCGCTTCTTCCTCCACAGAAACAAAGGAAAACAGTTGAGCGGTTAAAGAGCCAGATGTTTATCTCAGGTCGTGGAGACCAAACAAAGAACTAAAAAAGAGACACTGTATGTACATTAATCAGGTGGACACAAAAACCTTTCAGTGAGATCATCACTCCACTCTCCTAAATGATAAACAATTAATTAAGCGGTCAGAAGTGATTAATCTGTCCAGACCTGGTATTAATGTCTGAGGCGATCTGATCACAAGCATTAACGAACCGTAGATGCATTCAGGATGTATTTGAGATCCAGTCACTCACATCACTTTTAGAAGTGGATCAGGACCATGTGGCCACATTCGTTTCAACAGAGTGGCCACATTGAAGAACAGCCTATAGGGCCTAAACAGAGGCAAGGCTGGAAGTCAGGTTTCTGCCTCCTAGTGGCCATATGTTTAATGAACAATGGCAAACACAAGGTGTATTTCTTGGTTTGAAAGATTTGATTGTTTTTTGGTGTGTTGGAGGTGAAAAAAACAGAACAAAGGTTTCGATTACAAATGTTGAAGCGAAACTGGAGAAAAAAAACGAACAAACATAGGATGTCATAACCTGAATCAGTATCTAAAAGTATATTTATGAGGAATTTGTTTTGGTTTTTGATGCGACATAAGACACAAGATAAATGAAAATAATAATAAGATGAATATGTTAAAGATTCAGTTAAAAAGAAATAGTAGGTGTGTATTTGAGATCCAAACCAGGTCTTACTGTAGCGGTTATGGATTGAAGTCCAATTTTATTTTATTTTTAATGAAAAAAGAAACAGATTTTTTTGTGGATCATCTCATGAGAGCCAAGAGTAGTCATGGGTCAGAGACTCAACATATTGATGTTGGTTACAGCTTGTACAGAATCCAAACTGGCCCACCTCTGGTCTTTAGTGAACCTTTAGAAACAAACAACATCCATTGGTCTCCTCCTCCAAACCTCTCAGGCCTTCATACATCTCGCTGTCACCACCTCACCCCCTGATCCAGCCTGAGACTGGGAATAAACACTAGTCGTTGACCGAATCTCTCCATCCCGCTGAGGCTATTGCCTCAGCAGGTGTTAGTGGAGCAGGTTCCTCCTCCTGGAGAGACTGTCACGACACCTTCAGCGCCATCCGTAAACAGCAGCTCAGCAGCACAAGGAGAGGAGAGCAGATGAATGTTTGATGAGGTTGCTGTGGGATGTATGGTCTTAAAAGGTACTGAGATCGACCATAAAGTCCTGGGACTTGTGAAGTGATGACAGAAGACTAGATGGAGGGAGAGTATGGATGTTTGATGGGCAGCAACAACAACAACAACAACTGTACGACTCGTGATTTCTAGAGTCATACAATCTTTATAGGTGTGGAGGTACACAACTGTGCGATGGGTATAGGCAGACTGAACAATTACAGGCTTCCAGGCTGCCTGCGAGCGCCTGTGATGTATAATTAACTTCATCAGATGGGTTTGTTTGCTTTGCACTTGGAGTTTCTGCAAACAAATCCCATTTACCCTCACATAAGGCAGCTAGGGCAAAGGCTCTAATCATCATCATCTAAAAAGGAGTTGGAGTCAAGTGTGACTGTATAGATGGCACCAGGAGGCAGGGCCGTTGCTAGGCATTCTGGGGCCCCTGAAAGAATACCGAAGTGGGCCCCTGACTTTCTCACTTTTTTTCTTAGATTACGTATTATCATTTTTAATTTAGCCTACTTTGTTTTGATGCTAATGCAGCATTACTATGAGTATTAGTCAGGATCTTATGCAGAATAATTCAGTCAAAGATTAGACTACTGTGTTTTTTTGGGCCCCTAGAATTATTATCACCTTTCTCCCCTACTGTATACAACGGCCCTGCCAGGAGGAGCACGTAAAGCTGCTGATTTAATCCTCGGTGTGTACAAGGTTCACTAAACATGACCAACACATATCAGTGTGTAAAGCGTAGGTTATTTTGGAGTTTTTCTATTTTTCTTTTACTGTTATTGTTCTTGCTCTGCCTTTTTCATGTGATTGTGATGACCATTATCATGTTGCTTATTCATCCTGATGAAACAAATAGGATGGCACAGTTGTGTGTGTGTGTGTGTGTGTGTGTGTGTGTGTGTGTGTGTGTGTGTGTGTGTGTGTGTGTGTGTGTGTGTGTGTTTGAGGTAGGGGGTATGGGGTGTTGTGTCTTGATGCAGAAACAAACAAACAGAGGAAGTCTTCACTGGTCCAAGAGTTTGGACCTGATCCAGAATGGATCCATGGAAAACAACCTGAGCTCAACAGGCATAAATCAAAGTTTAAATAAACAGAGAGCGAGTGTGTGTTTGTGCGTGCGGTCCTGAGAGTTTCAGAGTGGAGTCCTACTAAAAATAGCTCTGTCTCAACTTTAAGACTCTTCTGTTTATTGCTCTGAAGTTGGAGGAAGTGCTAAGAGCTCATAAATCACTGTGACAGCTGCTGCAGGTGACGCACCTGCCTGAGTCAGCGTTACACAACATGAACACACTTTAGAAATCATCAGTTTGATTGTAAGAGCATTAAAAAAAATTCAATAACATGAGTGGAGCTAAAACTATTAGTCAATGACTCAACAGTTTCACAACTTTTTTGAGCTAAAAGACAAATATTTTAAATCTTGTCGTTTCAAGATAGAAAACTGTTGGTTTCACTTTACCAGACTGACAACGTCTCATTCAGGAAATGATGGAGAATTGTACTTAATTCTTACATTTAATCAACTAAACAATCAATTTATTAATAAAAACATCAGGTGAATCCCTCAGCATGTTGGACGATGGTTTGTGGAAGCTCTTCTAGCTCACAGAACAATAGGCATTGATTCAATAAACTGATTTGATGGCCTTGGCTGCATTATCAGGCAGAAGTGGTGCTTTATGTGCAATTACATCACCACAGGTTTGTCAGGTCACACAGATATTGTTCCTAATAAAGAGTTCAGTTGAAGTAAAAAATAATCTTTCCTGTGCTGTTGAAGACCCAACTCCACATCACACTTTTACAAATGAGCTCTTTTATACTGTTTTTGTATTCAGGACAGATTTACAACATCTTCACCTTCAACCCTTGAAAAAGGAGCAAGTTCACTGAGTCGTATACATTTTTTAAATCTTTGCGAAAATTTACATAAATGCAGCAGTGATGCAGTGAAGACTCTGACCCTACCGAGACGGAGAGGGGTCACAGATCCTCGCAGAGACAGTCTGTAAACATTTCTGATTAAATCATATTTTCTGGTAACAAAACTTTATCTTGAAACTCAAACCTCAAGTATCACAGGTGAGAAACCCAGCAGTTTAAAAAAGACGGACAGCAGCACAGGTGATGTTCTGGTTCTTTAATTAAAAAAGATCCTTCACATGAGATGTCACTGAAGAGCTTAGTGTGAGGATGGATGAAATAAGCTTTATAGAATAATCTTAAAGTCCTGCAAGTTTTGGCTGTGACGATCTTAACCGTTCGTCGTCCTCATCTTCACCTGGAAGCAATGGTGGTCGCTGTGACATCACATCCTGTGGACGGGGTTGATGCCCAGGATTTCAAAGCCTTTGGCCATAATGGCTGCTGTGGCCTCACAGAGCAGCATCCTCCACATGTTCACCTTCACCACCTCACCTGGACACAGAGAGGAAACAGTGAAGAGTTTAGGTCTTTAAAACAGCAAAAAAAAATATATATATATACACTGTATATATTAATAATAACAATAATTTCTACAAAAAATCAAATCAAATTTGAATACTTTAACCTTTTTTGTTCCCCCTTATTGTGATATTGTACAGATTGAACAATCAGTTATTGAATGAGATAACTGTCAGATGTGTCGATAGAGAAAATAATTCCTGCTGATCCACAGTCAGAAGTGAAGCAGTTTCACAAAACAACAAATGAGAAGCAGATATAAATCTGGAGTCTTGAGATTCCCACATGTTTGTAAGGTTTCTAATAGATCAATGATGAATCATATTAAATCGACAGAAAGCAGATGGAGTGATAATGTGAAGTGCGAACTGGGCAGATGAGTCATCAGGGTAAATATCAGTGAGATGTATCAGAGCCAGAAGGAAGAGGACTGAGGTATTTGGGGTCAGAGATTAAATCAAGCAGACTCAAAATGCTAACACACGAAGAGAGAGACTCATCCTGACATGGCTGCTTGTTCTGATTCACACGGAGGAAGAAGAAGATGAAGAGGGAGGAGGAGGAGGAGGAGGATAAGAAGAAAACTGAGAAGGAGGATAAGAAGAAAAAAAGAAAAAAAAAGAAGACAGAGAGAAGATAAAAAGAACAAGACAAAAAGGCAGGAGGAGAAGACCAAGTAGAAGAAAGAAGAAGAGAATGAGGAGAAGAAGTAAATAAAAGGGGAGGGGGGGGAGAAGGGAGAGGATGAAACAGAGTGAAGGAGAACAGGCAGACAGGAGTCGTGGCAGACAAACTCAGCAGTGAAGCAGAGAATGATACCAACAAACAAGAAAAGGTCAGAGGCCGCGTTTAATGATGCTAGCATTACACAGCGGGGACGTCGATACACCACGGATTCAAATGAAAATCAATGACCCCGAACATCTGCATCCACGACCGGCTCCGCCCACCGGGGGGGACAAGTGGCTGCACGGCACAGAGATGCAACAGACATCAAGTCAGTAATGAGTAGCAGCGGGCGCATCAAGCAGGCGAGTCGTTAAAGGGGCAGGAGCCTCGACAGCCGCTGACGGACGGCAAGATGAGTTTGGCGTTTACACAAACAATTCAACGCTTCAGAGTTTACGAGAGGACGGCGGGCGCTGCTGTTGTGACAAGAAGAAGCTGTGAAGTCATAAAAACACATTTATGTTTAAAACTGTTTATCACAGTTTGATTCATAACTTCTTACAGCTTTGACCTGTTATGAATCAATGGCCACAGCATCATTATATAGTTTAAAGGTTCCATGCAGTATTAAGTGAGATTTCCAGGTGTAGTGTGATTAAAATATAGAGCCTAGACCTCATCTATACTGTGAAGGAGTCCAAGCCTCAGTCTACAGAGAAATGCACACGGCCTGTATTCAGAGACTGAGCCTGAAAAACAGGCTGTCACAAATTCTGTGACTTTGTGATGTCACAAAAGGGTATTCACCACCTGGACCGACCATCCAACACTTGCAGGATTTGGAGTGTTTTACCTGAAATCTCCCTGTTTTTATTGGATCAATCATCAGAGGAGATGCTCAGAGCCTCCAGACAGAGGACAAAACCACACTGATGTGGTTTTTGGGTCTTCAATCACAAATACACTGACCTTTATGGATGTAGTAGGTTAATATCTACTGTACCTGAAACCTGCCGTTTTCTTATTACATCACTCAACCGCACCTTTCAATATAAAGTTATGTTATTATATAAGGGTTTGTGGCCAAAAGTATGTTTTCTTTTTGGTTGTGAGGCAGAGATAGGGTGCTGCGAAAAAAGTTTACGTTAATTATGCACAGTCTGTGGCTCTGAACTCGTCTTTGTTCACATGGAAACTTTCCCATCAGTCTGTACTGTATACTCTTTCTAAAAAAAAAAAATGACATAAAGTAATAGCCTCCAGCTGGGGTTACTGCTGCAGCGCTAACCGAGCATTAGCATAATTAAACAGCTCTAAGCCTGAAGTGCTAGCGCTCCACTGCACCGTGGGGATGAAACGCTCACAGTAACAAGTGGAGGGCTGACGGCGCTCAGACGGCTTTTAGCGCAGACCCTCTCAGAGCCAGACTTCCTGTCGACTGTCTGACTCCCTCCTGCTGCTCTCTGGACCTCTGACCTCGATTTCACTCAAAACAGTTTGTTTCTATAGACACACGGAAAAATGATATTCAAAATCCATTAATGACATCTCTTTTCCAAAAGAGTGTTGCTGAAGATGACTTCCCACTCTGTTGTCAATAGTTGAGAAATCTTCTAACTATCTGGCAGTAACACGGTGATAATAATAAGTATAATATCCTCTCAGTGAGGTCAGCTTCCCAGGAGCTGAAAACTCCTGAAAGACTGGTCCACAGAGGTGAATCTTAATCAAATCAGTCGTCCTAGCGAGGTCAGACCACCTTCCAATTGTGACGCGTCGTCAGCTGGTGGGCTACAGTCATCACAGTCCATCACTGAATACAATAGTTGGTGAAGCCCAGAGGCAGATTTGAGTGATCAATGATAATCAGCACAATCACCAGTCATTCACGAGGCCAGTCCAGAGGATATTTGGCTGATCTGACGTTTTTGTCTCCTCAGTGGAAGCTCGATTGATGTTAAAGTCAGTTATTCATGTGCAAACTGAAAATGTGTACATAAACAGATGGCAATGCACCTCTTGAATCTTTATCTGTTCCTGATCTCTAGCCTGAATTGTGGTGAAGATATGATCTACCCATAATCGAATGTCGTTACCTGTCTTTCTGTCCTTCTCCACGCAGTAGCAGCTGTCGTAGAACTCGGTGAAGGTGGTGGCGAGCTCGTACAGGTAGTCGCAGAGCGTGTGGAGCAGCAGGTCGTCCAGGATCTTCTGCAGAATCTCGGGGAAGCGCAGGATGCACTTCCCCAGCTTCCACTCCTTCTCGTGGTCCAGAACGACCTCCGTGGTCTCTGCCGCTTTCCTCAGCGTGGCCTCGTCGATGTTCGCCAGTCGGGCTATGGACCTGCGGGAAATCATTAGAGAGAGAAATAAGTTGGCCTGAGTCACAGCTGCTTCTCAGCTCAGACTGTGTTACTGAACCACTGCAGATGTTCAGTGCACAGCATATTAAACACAGAGACGCTGACAATGAGGTGAGAGTGGATATGAAATAGTTGGAGTTAGTATGACTAATTCTTCCTTGACCTTAATGTTCATTTAATGTCTTTAGGTTCTGAACTGAACCAAAAGTAATCTGAGCCTCTGGAAAATGTTTCTTTTTGAGCATTTTATTATAAAACAGACACTAATAACAATGTTGATATATATATAAATATCACTTAGTATCACAAATAATACAAATGAAGCCCAAGAATTGTAATTGTGATATGTGCAGATACTGTCATTTCAGTAGGAATGATCATTTTTGCTTAATTCTCACCTGATGATGTGATTCGTTTGTTGGGTCTTGTACCAAACCAAGATGTCTCTTTAAATCTTGAGAATATGACTTATTCTCCACCAGAGAATCTCTATAACATCATGACACTAATGGTGCTGACAATTCCTAATTATGCTGTGACACATTTTAACTTCATCATACATTATTCTAGTTCTTGTGATTTGGACATTGCACTTGGCCATGTTGAAAAACTGATTAAATGTGATATTATATGTAATACTATACAAGTTTAAGGAATCTTTTATTTAAAGAAAACTCTCAGAAACTGTTTTAATACATTAGCTAGAACTTTTCTTCACTTTGCACAGCTCTCAACTCTGAACTTAAGGAAAAATTAGGAAATAATGAAACTGAATTAAATCAGTAACCTTTTTCTCTATTTGCTGAACACTTAATCTGATCATTTCTCCCATTAACTGAAATCACTGCGACAAGTTTTAGCTGAACATTTGGCTACAAGTGGCTGTTGATCACTTCCTCATTTTTCTGTTAGGGAGGAACAATTGAACGACCCCCCCTCCTCCTCCACCACCACCACCAGGAAAGTCTCTGTTTCAGACTTCTTCTTGTCCTTTCTGACACTTGAACACCCACAGTGACGGGGGCCGCTGCCATCAGTGAGTGCTCTATTGACTGAGTGCAGGAACATCCAGTCTTCTCAGGCAAGACCGCTCTCACCCCCCCTTCACCACTCCATCCCTCCATCCTCCCCTCCTCCTCGCCCCTTACTGAAAATTGGGAAGATCAATCTTTGCCGGGCACACTGCCAACCCCCCAACCCCCGAGTCTAAGAGGACGGGGGAGATCAGTGCCGCTCATTGCAGCCAGGAGATGCTCACTCGATACAGGGGACGAAGGGGGAGGAGATATTGGGTGAAAATACCCCCAAAGACTAATCCTGCACCACAACCTCCTGCAAGAACCAGAGAGGCCGATCTGATACGGGTAATGGAAGAGACCTGCTGCTGGTGGGAGGTGCTCTGATGGATGAATGTGTCTGAGGAACTCTGGTCATACTGAACGTCAGTGTCTTCACTTCACGATGCTGAACATGGATTTAAGCCTGAAGAAATGGTCAAGACGATCTTCAAACTGAGCATCAGAATGAAGAAGAAGGGGGATGTAAGTGATTGTGAACATGGAGTGACTGTTGGTGGAGTGTTTCACAAACTGATGATCTACTTTTATTTTCACGCAAAACAATCTCAAGGGTTTTTACAGAGAAGAGTGAGGCACTCTGCAGAAGAACATCTCTGATCGCACAACAAGTGAAACCTTGAAGCAGATCCAGGCGCCACATGCATCAGCTAAAAACAGAGAACTGAGGCGACAGCTCAAGAACTAGACAATCGAGGAATGAAAACATTGCTTGGTCTGATGAGGCTCAATTTATGCTGTGGCATGTGGATGGTCGGGTCAGAATTGAATCAACACCCTTACAGCATGGATCCATCCTGCCTGTATCAACAGTTCAGGCTGCTGCTGCTGGTGTAATGGTGTGGTGGGCATTTTCATTGTACTGTACCAAATGAGCATTGTTTACAGGTCAAAGCCTTCCTGAGTATTGTTACTGACCATGCCCGTCCCATCATGAGCACAGTGCACCATCTTCTGATGGCCAACATCCAGCAGGATAATGAACGAATTCACAAAACATCATCTCAAACTGGTTTCTTCAACATTACAGTAAGTTCACCAGATCTCTGTCCAGTAGTAGAGCTTTAAACTTTTGGGATGCAGCTGAATGGGAGATTTGGTGTTGGGTGTGCAGGCAACAAATCAGCAACAACTGTTTGTGATACCATCTCGTCAGTGTGGACAAACCTCTGAGGAATGTTTCCAGCACCTTGTTGAATCTGTGTATTATGAGAATTAAGGCAGTGCTGACGGCATGAGGAGGTTCAAGCATTAAGCAGTGAGGCGTACCTTATAAAGTACACAGAGTCAGATCCTTACCTAATGCGAGTCAAGGCGTAGAGGAGGTACGCTGCCGTGTTGCCCCGGTCGTCCAGCATCTTGTCGAAAGAGAAGACGTAGTCGTTGATCCGGTTGTGGCAGAGGTCGGCGTATTTGATGCAGCCAAAGGCGACTGACCTCTGGGCTTTAACCAGCTCCTCTGGAGTCAAGACCTGCAGAGACACAGAAGACACAACTGATGACAGGTGCGGAGGCCACAATCTCTTCCATCAACACTTCCCCTCAAAAACTCTTTAAGGTCGCTACTAAGTGCAGCTTCACTCAGCTCGCAATTACTGTAGGCACTTAGTGGTTTTACTGATAGACGCATGAGCAGCATAAGTTGAATTTAATCAAAATAATGAATCAAATTTCCTAACCTTAGGCAAAAAGATTAAATTGACTTATTAAGTCGTAGCGTTCCCTTGCATCTGCATGTGACATGTCTGACACCACAGGCAGCCAACAGAGTAAGAGGACTGGATTATACAGAAGATTTAATGATAGGGATTTGATTGGGAAACAAAAAGACTTCCATCGAGCAGAGCTGGAGTGAGAGGAAGTGATGTGAAGTGGCACAACAATCCCAATACGACATGGAATAAATCAAAGTGTAAAAACATCAATCCCATGAAAAGCCTAAAACCACCAGGTGACACTAGTTGTGTATTATTCATACACATTTAACGACTGGTTTAATTTACACTGTTAAGTACGCACAATGTAAATACATGTGAAGTGGCGTATTGTTAAGTGTTTCTCATGACTCCTTTGACTTTGACAGTTTGGGGATGACTCCGTCAATCATGACTGAATCAGTGCTGGTTGAAGCACAGGCTGTAATTTGCCATTATATCTATTAGGGATTATTTCTCTTTGTTAATTGTTTTGTACGTAACATGACAGAAAAAAACAATTTAGAGCTAAAACTATCGGTTGAATAGCTGATCAAAAGATCAATAATCTGATGACATTTTGGTAATTAAATTATCATTTTAAGTCATTTTAATAATTTTGTGCCGTCTTTGCTTCACGATTTCCATTAGAAAAACTAATGTACTTTGTCAGATCAACAATCCAAAACCCCAAAAGATTAAGATACCAGAGACTGTGAGGCAGTTTAATCTGATACATATCTAAAACAAAGTTGTGGCTGAACACTTTGCTGACGCTCAGCTGACTAAACAATCATCTAATCATTGCTCAACGTGTCAGGACAAAGAGGACATGAGGACAGGATCTGAGAGGTGGGGACGCAGTGTGACACGACAGGATGAGGCAGGTAGAGACAGAACAAAAACAGGATATAAATGAAAAATACAGACAAGAAAAGTTTACATAAAAGAAAAGTATAATAGACTGGAGGCTTGTGGAGAAGAAGAAGAAGAAGAATAAAACAGTACAACTGGAGGAAACAAATCTTAACAGCAGCAGCGTTAGCGCTGGAGACTGAGGGTCAGAGAGGCCAGGGCTGGGGTTTGTTTTAATGAGGCAGGGTTAGCAGATGGTAGACGTGGGCACCGACCCAGGCAGAGAGCAAAGTGCCAGGCCAGAGGGGCCTGCAGGGGAAACTGTGCTGGCATCGCTTTCTCACAACCTTCTCAGCATTAAAATCACTGCAGTTCAACAGGAAGTCACTGGGTGTTTACACTACGCGGAGCGCTCCAGATAATACCTAACCAGGTCATGTTCGTCTGTTGTTTTGTTTTTTTAAACTTGTTTTTATCCCCCTGGAAGTTTAATTTCTCATGCAAACACCTCAGCCTCCGAAGGTGCAAACACATGCAGGCAAATTAACAGAGGAGTCAGAGTGTTGGTGTGTTAAGTGAGGAGAAAACAGCAGCTAATGATAGCCTTGGGATGGAAGGAAAGGGGCTTGAGAACAGATATTTTCTAGGTTGGATCTGGAGAGTAGCTGGAACAAATCAGGTCAGGAGGTGAAAAAAATATATAACACTTCCCATTCCTAAACAACCAACACACAAACAGACGCACTTCTTTCAGTCAAACACGGTTGCACACAAGCTGATGAAGGAGAGCGAGTGTTATTTGTGAGAGCGAGGCAAGAAAACATGACACATCAAAAGGTTTCCTGGGTGAAGAGAAGCCACAGAGGGAACGTGACAGCGGTGAAATCACACTCTCACAGACACACGATGCAAAAAGTTTGTGAAAGATGACTGCATTAGCTAAACATCGTGGAAAATAAAAGACTCAAAGGAATTTCAGATTAAATGATTCAGTGACAAAACATTCGACTCGGGCTGCCAACTCCACCCTGGGACACAGGTCGACCACTTTTGATCCTGACTGAAACATCCAAACACACTGAGGACAGACTAGCATCAACACAAATGGTTCAGACATTCATCTGGTGTTGCCCCGACTTTTCCTCTAGCGATTTGCATGAAAACTACTACCATTTAGTTGGTGTCTGGTACTAATTAGCAAATATTAGATCGATAAATAATAGATCTGATCAAGTTTTGTATCATCCAGTCACACAGTTGGCATATATGTTGCCGTTTTCTTTGCAAGTAGTCTGCCATTTTAATGATTTAAATTGACCTAAACAGGTTGCCTTGCTGCTGCAGTTGATTGTGACTGGTTTGAAGAAATGCTTTTCGACCAGGTAACTTCTATATCGCCTCATCTCATCACTGAGCGGTACCATTTACTCAAACTGCCTCATGTCATCTTCACCATAAACACTCTGCATCAGAAACTTGGAAACATGAGCAGGAAAAGCTGACGACATCAGATTGTGTGCCACATTGAGGCTGACTTGACACAGTGTGACAGCAAACATAAAGGCAGTTTGTGCCCAAACACAATATGGAAAGCAAAGAGGCGCATGATGAAAAGATGGAGGGTAGGAAGACAAATAAAAGCGGGCTGTCCTTAGAGCTCGGCAGTTGAAGAGAACAAAGTCTGATGGCGGCGCTTCCCATTTCAGTCCAGGTCCTCTGTGGACGTGATCAGAGACGCCTGAAGCTTGGCTCGGCTCGCGCAGGATGAGAGCGGGGAGATTTAATGGCTACTGTAGAGTGAGACGGTCATTACTGTAAAATAAGCCTTGTCAGGGTGAATCGAAAGCCGGGCGCAAAGCGGAAATAATGAGCTGCTCACTGGACTAAATGGCTGCTTATCAAAGATTAAACATTTGCCACGAAATATTGATATAAAATGATTCAAATACAAGCTAAAATATTGTGCAGGATTCTGCCAAAAATGATTGGAGCAGACTGTGGCCGAGGAGGGTTTCTGCCATAAAGCCTTAGCAAATTTTCTGAGGAGAAATTAGAGAAATAAAGCAGATGATTAAAAATGAAACAGCGGCAAGCTGGACATAAATAAAAAGAGCCCCAACTGCTTTCATGGGGGTTTCAAGTTAAATATTCAGCGCAGCCATGTAAAGCATTAAAAGAAAAGCTTAATACAAAACAGCACAACCCCCGAGGTGCTGCCGTTGTGTTTGACTTTGACGTTTCTTTGTTGTTTTGCCCTCTAACAACTTCTGCAAGAAGAACTCAAACATGAGTTCATTTCTCCCAATTTAAATCTTTCTCAGTGTCGTGTGCAGTTGTGGGTCTAAGGCCAGAAGAAAACACTTAAATCACCACAGCCACACTGCACCGGCTGTGTGAGCTGGGCTGATCTTGTTTTGGTGTCTTTGCTTTCCTTTTGATTATGTTCTGTTATTGGGGCATGAAGAAGAGTCAAGGACACGATCGCATTGGGGCTGAAGAAGGAGGAGGGGGCACAAATGACTACGCAAAATGTGGTCAAGACGTTTTACACTGTGAGTAATCCTGACAACACAAATTAATGAGTTTTCGTAGCAACAATTTCTTCATTAGTTCCAGTAAAAACAGTTGAGACTGTTTTCTGTCTGTAACCCAGAGTTAGAGGGAATCAGTTTAAAGAGGGAAATGCTGTTGTTACGATTACAACTGAAGCAATTAGTTCATTAACTGATTGGTGATTTGACAGATAATAAATTGGCAGAAATGAGCTGAGCTGAGCTTTACTTTTCTCAGTTGTTCTACCAAATTCCCGTCTGGTGACATCACCAGAAATCACACAGCAGGAGAAAAAACGTTCAAAACCAAACGCCAGGGGCAGCGTTTAGCTCACTGGGGAGAGCTGCCGCCCCATGTCAAGGCTCAGTCCTCGGTGCAGGCGGCCCCGGCCTCCCCATTTCCTGTCTCTCTCGACTGCACTGCCAATTAAAAGGCAATAAAAGCCCAAAAAATATACTTAAAAAAAACGCCAACAGCTGGTTCCAGGTGTCATATCTCTAAATAAAATGATGCTTGACATCGACATCTCATCATCTCAGTGATATTCGTACTCAGACTCTCTCACCTTGTCTCTCTCCTTGTCCTTCAGCTTGTCCATGGACCTCTTCAGTCCCTCCTCCAGCAGGTCCATCAGCCTCACCGTGTCTCCAGACCGGGTCTTAAACTTCTTCCTGAAACAAGAAGAAAATCAGCGTGAGCGTGAACTCTTTATGGAGCACACGCAAGAGACGATTAGGAGATGGATCTGAGTGAGTTTCAGTTTTCAGAAGCCAAAGACTCGACGTGACCAGAACTTTCCTGCAGGTACGAGGACGTTTGATTTTTCCGCTGGCGACGGAGATTAGATTATTTCCACTCGTCAGCGCCGCGGGGTGAAACATTTTGTACAATCAAGCAAATCAGATGAGCATTACAAGCAGAACATGAGCCACAAATTTAATAACCCCCCCACCCCTCCCTCCACCCATTTTGTTCCTGTTTACTCGCAGCTAAGCTCTTACTGTCTGGTTGAGCAATTATGAGAGCAGCATGATAAATTTCTAATGGAGTTTGGTGTAGCGCAGACATTGCGGGGCCAATTTACGCCCCCTCGGGTTACAGTTGGCCGTTTAGCAGCACTTAGTTATGGCCTCTGCGATGCGTAACGTCAACCTCCCCACCAGCAACACCGACATCCAGCCTTTCCCTCACAGACTTAGTCCCAACTCCTCTTCCCTGGACGATTGATTAGGGGGAAAAAAAGCAGTGCTACAGATAAGTGTTCAAATTATAGAGCGTGTTCTCGTATCATCCGCACAGTAATCACCGCTTGCTATAAGAGGAAATAAATTACACACAGTGGGAGGGCTGCAGGTACAAGAACTAGACTGAGATTATGGCGATAAAACAAAATAAAACGTCCCCAAAGAAAAACTTTAATATCATGGTATAAAAGAAAATAAAAAAAAAAACAAATGGGTTCAAAGCAAGCAGTGCTCACTTTTCTGGCTTTTTGTTGGGTTGAGCAAAATAAGGAAGAGGAGAAGAAAGGGTGAAGACGAAGGAAGAGGTAAAGTAGAAGAGGGAGGAAGTGGAGAAATCACAGGAGTGATATTAAGGAAAGGAGTAAGATGAGAAGAAGGTGGAGGAGGAAAGAAAGTACAAAGAAGGAAAGACAGAGGGGATAAGAAATAGAGGTGGAATATGGGATGAAATGGGAGAGAAGGAAGAAAAATGAAGATGAAACGTCCACGGGCCTCAATACACTGATCTTTAGCCCATGTTTGAAGGTTCAGACATAAAAGATTAATTTAGTTGTGGTTGTTGCGTTTTTTGATGACTAAACTTCACACAGCCTGAAAAAAGAGATGTGAAAACATTAACTCCTTTTTATTGATCAAGTTGTCTTTTATTCCATGTCTACAGTCTCTGTATCACTTTGCACAGGTTCTGCAGTCAGTATTTCTTAATTCAAGCACTTCAGCAAAACCATGACTGAGCACCGTGTCTTTGTATTGAGTGGTGTTTGACCAGGAGCGTCTGTGCTGTGACTGTGGACTCTGTTCACCTCCGCTGATTAGAAACTTTATCTTCAGGTCTGAGAGCGTTCCTCAAACTCGATCCGGCCTCCTTGTTGTTGTTGAACTTTTAATTACCGTTGTCCACCCACAGCCCTGCAGAGCCTCCCGCTCCCCTCCTCTCCTCACACGCTGAGTAATAACAGCTCTGAGCTCGCGGTCGCTCAAACGCCGGCTCCTCTGTTTGCGGAGCGGTGGCGGGGGCTGTATATTTTTCCCTCTCTTTTATTTGCCGATGCAGTAAAAAGTTCTGGTTTTTATGTTTGATAATAAATGTGATAAAAACATGAAGGAGAGGTGATAAAGACGCGCTGAAGGACGTTCAGATGATTACAGTGTGGTGGAGGTGGAGGTGGGGTCTCCGGAGGAGCTGCTCGTTTCGTGCTGCAGCTCCAACGACGGTGATTTGGAGCCGCGTTAAACTGTTATTAGGCTACGTGGCCACGGTCCTCAACAGTGTTTATACAAGGCAACTGTATTTAACTATTCCTCATCTTAACATCACCACCATCTGAGCAGGCAGTTCACTTCACTTAGCATGAAGAGAGGAAGCAAAGGGCTTACTTAAAGAGCACCTTCGGGGACTATTTATTAACTATCAGCTATTAACTTTATTCAGAGCTTGCCCTAATTCAGGTGCTGCATCTTAAGACCATGACTGATGCGGCGTTCAAGGCGACGCCGAACTCTGATTTTTCCAACCTCCTACTTGACACACAACAATCTGCCAGCGCAGAACCACACCTTCAATGGTAAAACGTTGCTTAAAATGCATTTTAAATGCCAAAATACATTAAAATGTTATGAAATATACAATTTTTTTAATGCCCTTTGTAATGTTTTAATGTCTTGTGTGAAGCACTTTTAAGGTTTGTCCCAGCTTGCCTTGGGTTTTGGTTATTCTGGCCTGGTGCGTCTTAAACACCTTGAAGTCGGAACCCTGAGTTTTCAACTGGGAGATTCTGAGTTCCGAGTTGTCTCTAACGCAGCACGAGATGTCCTGTTTCATAAACTTCTTCAAATGCGCGTGTCACTGCCTGTTTGGATTGTAGCAGAGGGCAGTGGAAGTGGAGAACTGGAGAATCGCATCATCTACCAGCAGCTGGATTCAGCCAAGTCTCAACCAAAACCGATCCTCATTCATCTGTGTGTGTGTGTCTGTGTGTGTGTGTGTTTTTAACTCACTTGTCCTCCCCCAGCACCACTCCGAAGCCTGCATGCTCCACCCGGGTCACCTGAGGATTGTACCAGCCAATCATCTGAGCCGCAGCAAACACTACCTGAAAGTGTGTGCCCTGAAGGGGAAAACAAACACACACAGAGAAACTGAGTGGCACACAACATAAACTCTAATGTCACATGTCACACACACACACATATATACAGGGTATCAAGGCCTTGTCTAAACGTCCTGCACGTCCACTTCAAACTCACGGTGGCGCCAGAGGACGTGAAGCGGAGTCATCTCCTTGGCGTCGTGGACGTGACTCCATCCAATCAATGTTAAGATGCCGACACTGAACCGCACGTCATTCATCTTCTCTCCGTCCTTTAGCGGGGCGTTTAAGATACAGTCACCTTGGTTACGTTTCCCGACAGGTTGCCTTGTATTTACTGCTCTTGGTAAATTAAGTTCCCTCAGATGACAGCTTTAGTTTCAGTGAGTCTGCACATGCCGAGTCCCTCCCCTCCCGCTCGCATCTGCTGAGGACGATGATGTCTGTCCTCATAACAACCCGCATAACATTTTAAAGCCCAACCTGCTGTCTGCCACACAGACGGTGACTCCTGAAAAGTTTTCAGCCTCTAACTTGAGTTTTTATAAGATTCATATCTAAACGTAGCCTGACAACCCAGACTATATCATTAAAATGTATAGTCCGGCAACGACCAGTAGACCTCGGCTCAATCCAGGGGGCGGGATGAAGCCTTAAGCCCGCCCAACGACTCTCTAAACAGATAGAGCGCTGTGATTGGTGAACACAAACGCTGTTCGAGACTACGGCTCATTTCTAGACTGACCTGCGGAGCAAATATATTTGCTGCCGCTAGGGTGCGTCTTGATTTCTAGGCTAATCTAAAAGGAAGATACCATCTGAACTGTTACCAGATCAAAGATGTTTGAAATGACGATGAGACGATTTTATTTTACCATACAGACATGTACAGAGTTCCACAAAACACCTTCAGTCAAGATTTTCCTTTTATGGCAATGGGCCAACACTGAGTTAAAGGGATAGTTCGACATTTTGGCAAACTGGCCCATTGCTATAATCGCTATAGTCATAGTAGTAGGTTCATTACCTTTAATTGTCAGTGAGATATTTATAGAGCGGCGGAGCAGAGCCGTGAGCTGCTCAGAGCTACGCTAAGGAGGCTCATGGGATTTCTTGGTTACATTGCGCAGGTTTGATGAGGGAAACCAAGAAATCCCATTAGCCTCCGTAGCGTACCTCTGAGTAGCTCACGGCTCTGCTCCACTGTTCTAAAAATAGCTTGCACGAACAATTAAAGGTAACCAACCTACTCCTAAAACTATGGGGATTATTGGCCAATTCGCCAAAATGTTGAATTATCCCATTAAGTGTTGTTTCTGCAGGTGTTGGATTTTCCCCCTCGTTTACTTTTTGATGTTTGCCTCCACTCACCTGCCCACTGTCTGTGACGTAGATGATGACATCAGCCTTCTCCTCAAAGAGGCGCTGGTGCAGGGCGGCGAGGTCCGACGTGTCGTAGGTGTAGCCGCCGTCCGACTTGACGATGGTGAGGGGGATGGACTGACCGGGGGCGAAGACGATCTTACGACCCTCGTCCATCTCCATCAGGCCTGAGGATGGAGAGAGAGGGGAGAGGGTGAGACAGGGAGGGGATGGATGGATGAGGGAAGGTGCACCAGGAGGAGAAGAAAGGGAAGAATGGATAAAATCATGTCACAAGAGAGAGAGAGAGACTAATAATGTGAGTCTAATCCGAGGGGAAGAAGAGAAGGATGAGATCATGAGTAAAACAGAGAATGTGCAGAAAAAGAAGATTTGCGAGTAAAAGAGAAATTACACAACCCCAAAGAGAAGGAATAAAAAAACAGGAGACGCCAGTTTGGAAGACTGAGATATTTATGAGACAATTTTGCCTCCTAGTGGTTTCACCAGGTAACTGCAGGCTCCAGCTTCAAACACAGACACTGTAAATCCATCGAATCTGCATGTGTGGCTATGGCTGATACATTGCACATACTGTACCAGTCTTAACTGAATAACTGTTTTCTGCTTTCTTTCACCAGTTTGTCTCTAATATGCAGAGTAGAGGTCTTCCTGTTCATTACTACTCACTGATATGGCTCTAGGTGAGTTACCCCCGGGCGACCTTTGACCTTGTGCACACTGACCTTTGTCCTCGAACTCCTTCACCACCCGCGTCATCCGGTCCTGGTAGAACGACTCTCCTCTCTCGATGATCTGGATGTCCAGGCAGTCATAGACCTTCTGAAACTCTGAAAACACACGCACACACAGACACAAGGAGAATGACTTATATATATATATATATGACAGCAGTGTGTGTGTTTCAGTGTGAACTGTTCCTTTAATATCACAACTAAGGAGTCACTCACCTCTCCTGGACACGTCGCAGATGAGATTCCAGCCTTTGATGAAGTCAGGTTCTTTGCTCTGCAGCTTCACGACGCACTGATACGCTCGTTTCTTGAAGTCCTCGTCCTCGTCGAAGCGCTTCTTCGACTCCTGATGGAGAGGAGGAAGAGAAATGAGAGGGAAGCAGGCGAAAGAGAGAGGAGAACAGAGAGACAGAGCAGGATGGTGGATGATGTAAGAAGTAAATGAGGTGTGGAGAGAAATGAGGGAAGACGACAGAGGAGAGGACAGATAGTGTTCTGTGAGTTTGCTCTATATACTGTGCAGCCATAAAGAGCTTTTTCTTTGCGGTGAAAACTATTCTCATCTCATCCACAAGACTTGTTCTCCTCAGTCGACCGGATCGTTGACATTTTCCACTTTTCCCTGAGTGCAGCCGCTTTGTTTTTTAAAGTAGCAAACTGTTGATTTTGGCAAACCATCCTCTGATTTCTCTATAACAGATCCATAAACTCATTCGTCATCATCTCCACCTGCATCATCTGCTTTTACTCGAGTCCGAAATGGAAACTCACAGTGGGGGTTTTTTTGTTTTTTGCATGAGCTAACGTTGCAGAAACACTTAGAAGGCAACCATCCACTTACTGCTGAACCACTGCAATTTGGGCCCTGTGTGCTACACAGTTCCTTCTTTATAAGATAAGATTTGAGACTTGTAGGCTCTTTAGTGGGGTATCTTTTTGAGCACTTCTCTGCCTTTAGTGCTAAACAGTGAGAGAAAGAAAAAGAAAAACAGAGCGTTGGATTTCAGACGTGTTACGTGGGGCCATATTTGCCGGTGCACACCCTTTGTGGGTGTCGCCTGTTGATGCAGGAGGCTCTGTGTGTTGTTCCTGGTGGTTGCGTTGCCTTTTTGTTCCTTTAGTTTGGGTTGGAGGTCACCACCAGTGGTTTTCTTTTCTTTTCTTTTAGTTCAACTAGGGTTTAGATTGTCTCACACAGTTTGACCAATCAACTGAGCTCAGTTGATTAATCAGTCAAGTCTGGTGTGCTGCTGCTTTGTTGGAAAGAAAACCTGCAGCCACACTGGCCCTTTGTGGAAAAGGTTGCCCATGCCTGGTTTAGGGTTCGACTAGCCCTGCGTCCTTCTGTTCTTTTAAGCTGGGGTCCCCTCCCCTCTTCTTTCATTTACTTTAATTTCTTGTGCTGCCTTCTTTAAGTCACATTTAAAGTAAAAAATGATGATACTAGAAACTCATTTTAGCCTTGGTTTGTGTTCATAAGGCTGTAACATATCTTAGGGGGCGCTGAGCTGCTGCGGTTTGAACTGAGCGGAGATGGTACATGCTCCACCAGCTGAGCCACTGGGGCGTGTTAATGTAATATCTATTTATTTACAGTATTTCAAACCAAAATGTGCTGAAGCTCAGAGTCTGGAGAACAGAACAGATCATGTCTGACTGTCTAAATACTTTTAGACTAGACTTGTAGATGATATAATGTAGCAATTGTAAATGTGCGTTAATATAACTGATCCAAGCTTTTTGGCTTTTAGTAAAGTGCAATTTGCAGTTTTTATTCTGTTGCATCAATTAAAGCTTTTTTATTTACAGGTGAATTTTTTGGACCAATCACAGACAGCTGCAGCTGCTCTGCTCTCCAAAGAAAAGAACATTTTCTCTACAAAAGCAGATTAATGTATCTGTGCTTTTCTGCAGGATGATTCTGTTGTTTTAACCAAACAGCTCATTCTGCTGACATAAACACAACAAGCACAGAGTGTGAGTGTGAGAAGGCAGACTGTTTAGACTTTCAGATTTAAACAAATAAAAAATCTCCTGGACAAAATGTCTAATAACAAAAGCCGATTTTCAAAATGGTACAGTGGAGCTGACGGCACCATTTTACTGAACAATTTCACTGGCCTTTTACTCCGTGTTTACCCACTGGCAAGTTTTCATTTGCAATCATTATGTCACTTTGCCCAATTACTTTTTGCCATTCGCGGAACTGTCTCTGTTGTCCCTCCACCGCTCTGTTATTTACTTTGATAACCAGCAGAAAATAACTGCCTCTAGCAGAGTTGACACACGCAGCTGATTGGTATTTAACCCGCTAACTCGAGTCTTTTGTTATGTGTCATTTCAGATATTTATCAAACCTTTCTGGCAGATTCAGACACAGCAAGTAAAAAGCAGAGACACGGACGAAGCATCAACTGACTTTGTAGAAGGCCTGCAGGTCGCTGATGGGCGGGGACACCGTCAGGTAGTCTGGGAATTTATCCTGCAGGTGGGCGATCAGCATCCCGAACTGGGTGCCCCAGTCTCCCACATGGTTCAACCTGCAAATGTAAATACGAAATTACAAAGACTGAGGGAAAACGACGGGCTTGTTTTACTCTTTACACAAGCTGTTGGGTTTGTGCTCTGATTTCTTTGCTGTGAGTACATAATGCTCTGTACAGACTCAGTGATGAGGAAAGCCACCCTGATGACTGAGGACCCCGCGCCCACCCCTGCACCACTCCTTCATGCTGCATGAAATCTTTCCCTTTCATCCCCTCTGCAACAGCTGCTCTAAATAGCACAAATGTGTTTAAAGAGTGGTTTTAAATGCCTGGGTGTGGATTTTAATTGTGTTTTTAATGCCTCATGGAGCCGTTTTAAAAGACGGATTTCTGTTACTCCGAACAGACAAATGAAGTATGTATCTATCTATTTATTCACGCCTGCTTCAAAATGTGTCTCCACTGGCCGCTTGTGATTTCTTTCGTCCTACTTTATGTACAAATAAACATGTCAGGAATTGTTTTTAGCCAGACAGATGGATCTGTTGTGAATAAGCGTATGTGAGTTAGGGGATAATATGTACGAATGAATGAATGAATCCAGCAGATAATGAAACTGCACTGGGACTAATTAGACTGTGGCAGAAAACATCAGTAGAAGGATGGTCCTTTAAAGGACATCACTTTAGTAGGCGGTCCGGGATGGATTTGCATAAATGTACACTGCTCAAGGAATGTGGCCAAATCGGTTCTTAAATCTGTCTTAAATGTATCTTGTGTGTATTCGCACCTGATCTTCAGACCTGAACACTGAGATGGGATCACGTGAGACAGACATTAATATCAGGTCTGAACAGGTCCTGATCCACGAGGAATTAAAGGTCACACTTCAGTCAACAATAGAGTGGATCTGCACGGTTCCTACATCTCAGCATGATAAATGCTCCAATGTTTCGTTACAAGTGTTGCAAGTTTGAACATGCGTACAGCACAATAACATCCTCAAATCTTGTTGCGCTCAGTTAGTTAGTCAGTTACTTTTCACATCGCAACTACATTGCATTAGCATCCCAACAGTGGCTCTTCTCTGCTCTGCATTGAATGCTACAGTTAGCGACCTCACACATTCATTTCATGTTAACAGCGACTGCACCGACCTGAGAACATCGTAGCCGAGGAACTCGAACAGTCGACACATGCTGTCCCCGATGATGGTGGAGCGCAGGTGACCCACGTGCATCTCTTTGGCAATGTTGGGGGAGGAGAAATCCACCACCACCTGAGCAGCACATCATAACATACACACTACTTATAACAACAACACAACAAAGTTTTTAATTCGGATAAATATCATCTTTCACTGTTCTGCAGCTGTTCTTCATCCTCTAACTTAGTTTTACCAGTTCTGTATCTTTAATATTAAATACACTAATGCATAAACATGTGAAGATCTCTGATTGTGTGACCGACCTTCTTCTTGGACGGCAGCGGTGGAGGCTGAACGCCGTTGACCAGCAGGTTACTCAACAGTTTGGACACAAACGTCCTCTTCAGGTGGATGTTGATGAATCCTGAAGATGCAAAAACATGTCAGAAGGGGGCGCTAGAGATACTAGCCAAAACTCTGTTATTAAAAACATCTGCTGAGGATGCAAGATCAAACTGACAGAGTGTTTCTGTAATTAACTATTTTATTTATTTATGTATTGTACTTCTAATCTAGTAGATAGAGAATAGAAAATACAGAATCATGTATGAAGCTGTGCAGTTTTTCTAAGCTGTTAAATTTCAATTTCAAACATTTTTCAAAAAATTTCTGCAAATGTATTTATCATTTTCATGAATCAATATTTTGAATGAAAATCAAGTCATATTGTTAAATAAAATTGATGGTAGTAATAATTTTCAAATTGTGTGTAATACACTATAAAACTATAAAAACTGACAACATCTTTGGAACTTTTTTCATTTTAGAAATGTCTAAAAAAAACTGCACTGAAGATTAATGTATTATTTTACAATGGAATATAAATAAAAACTCATGTTTAAAAATGTTCCAATGGATGGAGTGTTTTTGGTACAAACCCTAACCCTGCACATTGTGATTATTACATGGTTGTTTAGTGAAAAAATCAACACGAATAAGTATTTGACCTACTTCTTAAACTAAAGATTTGTGCATGAAATAATAAAAGGACAGCGCATGCTCAAAAAGATTCTCTTATAAAATATAATATATAAAATAAAACAACTATCAGATTTTTTATTTCAATTTTCTCTACCTGGTCCCGCAATTTCAGTTTTCTGGACAAGTTCGTTGTCTGGAAGGTTCTGAACGATCTTCTCTGCGATCTCCCTTGGGTTGACTTTGATTCCCTTTGCCTTCAGCATCTGCAGCACCAAAGGGTCAAATTCTTAAAATGTTTTGAATGAACTGATACAGGACAAGTCAGTGTCCCACTTTTAACCCCAAGAGCAACAAACACACCACTGCTGCATCACTACAACAAATCTCCAGTCAAGTCTGAAATGTAATTAAATTAGACATTTAAACAATATCAGTGTCTGTAGAGTTGTTGAAAGGCTCATTTAAAGAGGAACTATGAAAGATTTTTACCTTAATTAAACAGCTTTGGAGTAATTGTGATGACTTAGAACTTGTTACACGGATAATGGGCTCTCTGCCTCCACCTAGCGTCTCTTGGCTGAAAATCAACCTTACAAGAGATCAGAGCCTCCGACCCGGTGTCCCAGCTCTAGTCTCAGCGCAACGCGACACAAACGCACCCTGTGATCTCTTGTATATGACAGATGAGACTACACAAATTTAGACATTGTAACGTGTGGATTGCTTTCTCGTGGGCTTCTTGAAAACAAATGCACATGGCCGGGAGGAGTGCTAGCAAAACAAGTGGAAAAGCGACCGGACTTGCATAGTTCCCCTTTAACACTGGTTATAGAACGATTTAAGAGTCTTATGCAGTCTCACCTGGGCCATGGCCATAGCACTGTTGCACTGGTAGTCTCCAAACTTGGCCTGCTGGTTGGGTGTGACAGCCAGTGGAGGGTTGTCCAGTTCGGGGCAGGAAGCCCGGATGGCCTCGCCGAAAACCTCCTGAAGCTGCTGGTTGATGTTCATCATGGCCTTACCACAGAACGTCTGATCCTCCTGTAGACCCTGTGGACAATGACACAGGAGGAGGAAGCAGAGTTGAGAAATACATCCTTATCTCCCCTATAGCCTACTTTCGAAACAGCAAACCGCCGTGTGACGTACCCGCTTTAAGATGTTGAGGCGGTATTTCAGCTTGGTGTTTTCTTCCCGCAGCTCGTCCAGACGTGAAGATGGACTCATGCTCTGTGGGTTCTTTAGACTCTCAATCTCTGCAGAGAGACTCTGGATCTCCCGCTCCTGAAACAAATGATAATAATAAATAAATTAATTAAAAGGCTACCCTTAAGAAAATACTTCTATTGTTTCATAGAGTTTGTCAATCAATAACATTTATCTTGGATAGTGGAGTAAAAAGAGATGAAATGATGTGATAAACCTGCAGTGTTTTACTATGAAGACAAATCTGATCATAGGTTAAGTCATAAATAAATAATAAAAATAACTCATTGGAATTAGACAAAGTAATTCAAAACGAAACCAAAACAGTCATGTCGTTATCAGCACCTGATTAAACAAACCTTCAAATAACAATAAAGAGTGTCAGCAGTCGCTGAAACTTGGATGAGCTAGATTTTGTTGGTTAAATTATGGCAGTCATAACTGACATAACATTTTAATCATGTCAGAATAAGTTGATAATTAAATTCCCATTGACACCATTAATTACTTTTGTCCAAAACTATTTCGATTACTATAACATAAGACCGAAAAATCAGAAGATTAACATGTTTGAGAACATTGAGGCATCAAAAGTTTGTCAATGTTGCTTCAAACATGTCATCTATTCAATCAGTTTTGATCAACTCTGGATGAATCATCTGACTCTTGCAGCTCTATTGGTAAAATGAATATCTTTGGTCAGAAAAGAGAAAAGGACTTGTGACTGTTTTATGGCATATTCTAAAAAACAGAATCAATGATGCCCTAAAGTAATATCTACAGCTTTAATTTTGCACTGTAAACACCCAGGGGTTTAAACAGACCACTGGAGGGCACCACGCTTTAAGAACAAGAAGATTAAAAATTATTATCCTACGAGGAAAACACACATAATTTGTGGCAGATGTTAATCAGACAATTTAGTTAGCATAAACTGTTAAGTATAGAGAGAGAAAAGAACAAGACTCCATTCAAATATCTTCTCGTTTATCATTCATTTTATATTCAATAGGATGACTGTTGGTACAATGTGCTAAATACACAGGGTAAAAATAATCATAACATCTTCTGGTAACTTCGGCACAGACAGGACATTTTAGGTAATGATAAACTCATAAATACACACTGATAAACGTGATCACAGAGAGTTACTCCCTGATGTGCTGTCACTGACCTGGCAGCCGGTTGTGCGACCTCACACCACAAACCATGAAAACCAGGTACAAAAGTGTAAAAAGCTCAATAGCATGCGGCGTTAGGTTTACTATACGTAAGCCGAATTTGAGACGGGTGTAAAGCTAATTGAAAAACATTAATTTTGTTATCTAGTCGTGCAGATATTTTCAGTAACAAACAAAAATATTTTTAAATGACAGTTCCTTCAATGCATGTGTCGGCCGGTGGTCGGCCACTGGCCACTAGGCTCTAACTCACACGCATTTAGCCTGGGAGCTAACGTTATCCCCCTCCCCAACAAACCGGCCGCTCACCTGCTGCTGCAGCCGGGCTGTGTAGTCGCTCAGTGGGTCTCCCATCTTTCTGAAACACCGGAGAACAGCTTTTCTCTGGCGGAATGTGGGTACTCGTGGATGATGAAACGAACTGCGTGCGGAGGAAGAAGTTCACAACTTTCTCATGTTGTTCCGGTGCTGAGCGCCGCCATCTTCCTCGTCGCCTTGGCTCTTGGCGCGTGAACCACCACAGAAGGTGCAGAGCGCCACCGCGTGGCCGGCGGCGTGTGGCGTCAGATCAAATTTAATTTCAGGAAGAAACAAGGAATCCTGATGATTTTTTAATACAGTATTGTATATTTTATCATTTCTATTCTTTTGAATAAAATCAGTCAGTAGCATCAGCTGCTTACTTTGGCCATCACTAAAACTGTTGAAATAAATTTCAACAATCTTAGCTGCTAATTTTTGATTATCAAGGTTCTGATGAAAATGTATGTTTGTTTACCTATTAATATATGCTCTGAAACTACTTCTAATGACTACTGTATATAGGCTACCTTGTCAATGCTGTAACGTGTGTATGAAGTTACAGCAGTTTTCTTGGAATTGAAGGTTTGAGGTCTCACTTCATCATTTTTGGTTTGTTATTCATTCGTTGTGATGCTACTGAGTTCACAGTTGTGGATGGTACACTGGGTTTTTGTAGCTGAATTTCATTAAAAGTCTTCACTACATATCCAACATTTCTTCATTTTCAACAAAATGTGCAACACACACAATACCTACATAAATCACTTTCTGACACATTCATGTAGAAGAGAAGAACTTTTTTTATTTGTTGTGAAACTACAAAACATATTGTTTGTTTTTTGTGCTGGTGAAATATTTACAACTCTGGTCGACAGTACAGTGTCTGAGAATAAAATTCACAGCTTTTCGGGACTCTCGCGATAAAAAGAAGAAAAAAAAAAAAAAACAGGAAAAGCACACCCAAATCACAAAAGTGCAATAAATACATGCTGTATGTTTCTCATAGCCGCCGCCGTACACATTACCAGGTTCATCACCAGTCGTAATACAAACAGATTCATTAGAATAATAAAAAAAAACAATAATCAAACAAGGAAAAGAATGCACTTGAACTTCAAAAAACAAAGAATTATATCACAACCTACATAATGAAAAAAAAAATCATTTGTGACTAACAGCATTTGTTTTGTTTTTCTCTGAATGATTTGTGATTTTCTTGTAGCAAAAACCTACATTCCTTCATCCAGATGTTGTTACATATAAACAAGTTTTGATTTAAAGGTTAAACAACATTCGAACGATCATGACAAAGTTGAGTGGACTTAAAAAAAAAAAATAGACAGTGCTGCTCCTCAAACTACACAGTCCTATTCTTTACATCTACTCGCTCTACAGTGGAGGAGAATAAAAAATCAAAATAAAATAAGCAACAACAAAAAAAAAGGTTTCTCCACAGTTTTACCTTCTCAGATCAGATGATGGCGCCCGAAAAAATAAAAAGTACAATAACAGTTACATGTTGCTCTCCAAAGGCACACTCTCTCGCTCTCTCTTTGTCTCTCTTTCTCACATTACTCCAAAGGCTTTCATTCATTTCACAGTGTTCCTGCTACAGTAAAACCCTCAGAGTGCACAGCTGCGTTCACATGCTGCAGGACATCTGACGATTTCTCTTTTGAAAATGATGCCAACAGTTTAGATTCTGATTTTGAACCACTTCAAAATCAGTCTGAACAGTCGATTCGAAATTCACACGTCCTTGTCGATTTTTTAGAGTTTGGTCTGAATTGAGGACAAATTTAGAGGCAGTGCAGTTACTTTGATCAGTAACTTAAGGTGAAACTACCATCTTTGAAATGGAATGAACTTGAATAAACTGTTAACTGTGACGTCCATTGTCTGAGTCTCTTTCTTCTTGCTCTTCATCTCTTCGTCACCTCTCTACTGTACCAACAAAATAATATAATAAAAGGTATAAAGAAGAAGCAGCTCTGATGTATTGAAATAAGTCTCCATTTAACAAGAGGTTATAACAAATACATGCCAAACTAAACCCCAAGAAGCTCAGGGTGCACTGACATACATTTACCAGTTTCAGTCTGCTACACACTACCGTCTGTGGGACATCACAGCTTCAACTCATTATTAACATCATATTCTTGTGACCAACCTCACTATCGTTCGGACAAGAATATGAGATCTCACAGAAACTGCTGTGATTTCAGTTATATTCAACACACCAACAGTTTCTACCCATGTCTTTTCCTGGTCAGCCCTTGCTGTGCTGTTGCCATAAATCCACTAGTTCCGCTTCATTTTGTATTTTTCATTTGGCTCAGTTAGCTGCCATGTTTGTGAGGTGTAAAAGTAGCAACATCTGTTTGGTGATGCTTCCCAGTCTGTTCGATCTCATTGGTTATTGCAGGCATTTAGGATGAGATCGAAACAGTTGTGAGAGGCTTCCAATCGGGCCACACATCGGGCCTAAAATGGTCTTGTGTGCAGCCAGTCTTAACTATTATTATTACTGGTTTGTGTTAGCGAGAGTCCGAGGTAGGGAGGTGGACAAGAAACAGATGGAGAGAGAGCAAGAAAGAAGAGGGGAGTCGACGTCAAAATCGAATCAGTTTAGTTTGTTTCCGTTTCTATTTTATGAGTTAATCTATTATTTCCATCTGTTGTCTTGGACTAGATGGTAAAAAGGCAACAAAATTATAGCAATATTGTTGTGAACACATGGGGAATATTGGTTTATGCAGTTGTGTGTTCGGGCTTCTCTGGGTGTTAAAATCTTTGGTCTTGTGTGACTGTTCAGACTGATCTTAGGTCAGTAAATCACAACCAAACATTTTGTCCGTGCAGATGAACGCAGCCTCAGTGTCGACGTCCTCACAGCATTTGATTCAGTTCCCATCAAGTTTCACTTTCTTTACATACACAGGTTATTTTTCAATACAAGGCATGAAGAGTCATAGTGTTTAATTATTATGTTTGTGGGATATTACTGTATACTTCTATTATTTTATTAGACATTTGTGCAAATTATTCCTACTGATACCTGAATGTGTTGTGACTAACTGTTCTCTTTTTTTATTTATTGTGAATTTTAAACATTTACAGTTTTTGTTAAATAGAAAACAAGATTGATTTTAACTGTTGGGAGGAGGATGAAGGTTTGAGGAGAGACATCATAAAAAAGGAGGAAATCGACCTCCTCCGTTGGTTGTAAACACACCAACAGATGAACGAGACACGGTAAAACAACTGGATCTGATCCACAGCTCAAGCATCGCCGAGAGCTGCTGTAAATCAAGCAGTAAAACAGGAGGAACATCTGGAATGACAGCAGCAGCAGCACCAGGTTTCTGTCAGCTACTTCCTTGTTGACACAGGGAATGGAAATACGAGGAAGGTGATGATATGAGGGGTTTGTGCCATGTGGTGGATTCACCGCAGCGTACCCACAACACCTGTTCAACATGGTGACCCAGCAACGAGCGAACACTGGTTCACGACCTCAGAGCTTCATGTTTTTGTATCTTGTGAGATTAATTTTCATGTTTTCCAGAAGTGGCTTCGACTGATCCTCCTAGCTCTTTCTTTTCTTACTTTTCCTACCCATAATTCATCACTACTTTAAATCCCAAACACTCTATTGTTGATTTGAATTTCTACCTTTTCATGTTGTTGATTCGTTTTGCTTGTGAATAGTGTTGCCAACTCTCTGTACCTGTATTACCTGTCGATCTCCACTGTCCTATCAAATATTTATGACTTTTTCTGTTTATTTGATGGATTTCTGCCTCTTTATCATCACAGGTGCTAAAACATCTGAACATGCAGTCTGATCTTCCCCAGGAGTCCAGTTATCAGCAGGTTAAGTATGAGGTATGTGTCACCCACATCAAACAGCAAAGACTTCTGGGAGTGCTGTTGTGACAAAAGCTGCAGCAAGGACAACGTCTCTAACAGCTACTCAACACGTAGCTACACGCACAAAGACAAACAGCCTCCAACACCTGCCAGTAAACCAGAGAAGAGCCTGAGTCGAGGTCTGCTGCTGATTTATAAGTCGGGTTGCCTTGGAAACTAAGTCAGACGTCAGTAAGTTTTCACTGAGCTGAATATAAATCAAATGAAACATACAGTCGTGTCGGTGTGTAGAATCAGAGTCACTGCAGGTTTTACACCCTGCTGCACCAGAAGGAAACATCTTCTCTGGTTTCAGGGCAGGTGTTTGTGTAAATTGGTTTCAAATCAATAAGTTCAAACTTTTTTAAGCTGATTTTTTTTTTCCTATTGTAAATTCAACAATGTTTTTAATTTGAAGCAATTTGTCACTGAAAGTAAGCACATCTTTACTTACTTAAATCACTCTCATCTATTATGCTCAACTGTACTTGAACGTTTTTATAGAAAGTCTTTCTGATAATTATATATACTATATTACATAAGCTTATTGAGTTTTATTGATTACATTTTATTGCATTATTGTCACACTGTTTCTTTATTTTTACGTTTTTTGCTATAGCTGCTGCAACTTCTGTTTTATTTTATGAAAACCACATTGTTTGGACAAGTGCTATACAAACAAAGTATTATTATTAGTGCGTTAGTGATCACATGCAATTGTCAAAGAATACACATAACATTCAGTGTTAATAAATTCATGTTGACTGAGGTGAAATTTAAGGAGTTTAAAACGGTGGCGTTACCTTTTTCTAAAGTTGAAAACCTAAACTTGCTGTAATTGTATATTCGATTACCAATTTACTGTAGAAAATTCTTCAATTCTTTTAGCTCTACAGTATGTTTGGTCTCCACCAGCTCCTGAAGGAAATACCTAGTGGCTTCTGACAGCTATAAAATATCTAAATTGTAGTCGGGACAAATAAAAAACACAATATTGATACAAAGACTTGATGAGGAGGTCATGACGACAATGCATGCAGTTTGGCTGGGTCACCATGTCAACATGATTCAACAATATACAGATTCAGCTGCAGATCATCCAGTTCGCGATAACATGACTCAGATGTGTGATGAAACGTCCAGTTACAGAGGAATCAGGACAAATAGGCTAAACTAAACATATATTTTAACCAGCCAATCAGAGTCCAAGAGCCTTGAGAAACAAAGCAGAGTCTCTGTCTTCCTATTGGCTGCTGGTCAGTTTCATCATAAAGGGGGATTTAGTCACTTCCAGTCTAACAATCATTCAATCAGTGAGAAGTTCACAGTCATCGAAAATACATTTGATCTTCACTTCCTGTGTGTGTGTGTGTTTCAACAATCATTGAGTGCTTCAACAATCAATAATCAATAATCATTCCAGCACGAGGCAAAGGTTTCTGGATTTTTTCTTTTACTTCCAAAAACCCACATCAAGTTTCTATTTTTCCTTTTTTTTTCACTTTTACCTCAAGTTTCTTAAAGTGCAGACTATCCTATCAACTACCTGAGTGTTAGTGCTGTTTCTACACCTTGCTGAGAGTGTGTTTGTGCATGTGTAACTGGTGAGAGACAATCATGATCCAGGTCATTTAGTAACTTCGTAAAAGGAGTTCCAGTTTTCTCCTCTTGGCTATCATGTAGTGAAAGACTGAATCAGAAAGCATGCTGATGAAGCTCAGGTACAACCGTCTGTGCTCACAACATTATACACATCAGACAAGTTTCTTATTTCTTATTTTTTACATACAAGTTGTGTTAGTGTTTGATTTGGAGATATTAAAGTTATAATCCTCAAGATTTCAGTCCTGCTAAGGTTGGCGTCACCTGTGGTTACTGGTGAATAAAAAGTTTGGTTGGAAATGAGGTACATATCGACCTGGGGGCAGCAAACCCTTTTTCCTCCGTCAGAAATACAACAAAAGAAAAATGAACTGGCATCTGTTTACAGACTGATCATTTCATCATAAAGAAGACTTAAGAAAATAAAAGTCCCCTCAATAAATTCACAATACTGCCACAACAGACACCAAGTTGACCACTGATAACCGCTAAGAACATTTACATAATGATAATACAGTAGTTACTAAATTCATCCAAAACTGAGCCAGGATCCAAAAGTAAACCAATTTAAACTACAGAAAACAAATCAGTAGCCTCATACTACTACTGCACAGTAAAGACTGGATGATTTTATGCCGAGATAAACCTCCGGAGTTACAGTTTATCTCATTTCTTCACTTTTGAAGTAGTTTTTTTTACGTACCTTTAATCTTTTAGACAAAGAACCCCATTGGTTTTAGGTCTTACATAGTCAGTTTGTCTTTTGTGCAGACCAGATGTACCATCAATAATATTACCAGTTAGAAAATTACTTTTACTTCCTGAACTCTCAGAGCCCATAATATCCTCTCCAACCTCACAAAGTCAGGTCTACTGCTGTAAAACTGTCACCATAAATAGTATAAACAAGGGTTTTGATGTATAACAATCTTAAGGATTATAACTTTGATGAGAACGGAGAGGAAATACTCTTCCTGTTCTCTCTTCCTCCTAAAGTTTAGCGAACTTTATTGACTTTAAAAGGAGAACTGACGACATTACGAGGCCCTCTATTAGTGTCTGTAGAGGAAATTACAATAAAAACAAAAAAAACAACAACAAAAAACATTTTGTATTTGCTTGTATGTTTGTCAGCATATAAAGTTTCTTTGTTTCCTCACCAGCTTAAGTTGCTCTTTTTCCTTTAGTACCATTGATTGATTTAAGTTGTGCTACCAATATACATATATCCTTTATGTCCAGATGTGCCGTTTCAGTACAAAAACTCATTGCGCACATGTGCAGCTATGTGATTCTGTGCTGGAATGATTTTAAAAACACCTAAAAGCCTATAAACAGTCTGTTAATACCAGAAACACAACGCCATAAAGAGTGGAAGAGAAGAGCGAAGTAAGAACAGAAGCTCTAGCCGTGCTGTTGCTAATTTACAAATACTATCCACATTAGAAATGCTGAGCTCTTTACAAAGTCGTTTCTTCACGATTTTGTTGTTTTGTTTTTTTTTTTGCTTTTTTTTCCTGTTTTCTACTAAAACATATTACTTTTTTAAATTCTTCATAACACCGCCAAAACGTTTGCTTCATTTGTGAGGAAACAGCAGGTTAAGACTGACTGGGTGAGGAGGGGGGCGATGAAGAGGAGAAGGAGGAAGAGGCGAGGGGGGAAATACTTTGAAATGCTTCTCTACACGCTGTCAGCCGGCAGGTCGGGAATGCTGGTCTTTGCTCGTGTGAAGAACGCCATCTTCTCTCTGAAATCACACAGGGAACGGTGAGAACAGTCCACAGCTGAGGACAACGGGTGCTTCAGATAATAAAATATCACAACATCATAACAACATGAACATTAACTTTGTAACTTAGAGCGAGTGAATGAAAAAAACAACAAGCCCATTATTCACATTTTCTATCACGTATAAAAGTGTGATGTGAGCCTGTTGTTACTCCCACCTGAAGGTCTGGACCTCAGGGACCTCTTTGCGGCTCTGGCCCCTGATCTTGTGGACGTCCTTGGCTGCCGCCCTCATCATCTTCTCCACCCGCTTCTCCTGCAGCTGCTCCTCTCGAGTCTGAACAAGAACAACAAGCACAGACATGTTCATTTCAGACGCACATCAAACAGACCTGAATGCTGGACATTGGACTGATTTGTCCTGACGTGGTCACTCACCTGTTTCTCGGCCTGCTTCAGGAGGAGGCGGAAGCGCTCGTCCTCTTGGACCCAAGCGGGAAGCTCCCTCTGACCTTGCTGCCTCGCCTTCTCCAACTGAGCCTTCAGCTCCCGCAGCACCCGCAGCTCCTGCGCCAATCTGGCCTGCCGCGTCCGGGACACCTGCAGGTCCAGCTCCAAATCCAGGGACGTCCGCAGGAGACCGTCCAGACCTTTGACCTGCACGGGAGGCTGAGGGGAGGAAAAGAAAAGACATGGTTAAGTCCTGTAGACACAACAACTGATTTATCTTATTATCGGTTGATTGGTTGGTGTAAATTAAGTTCCCAGAATTCAGGTGACCATGCAGTAAAATGACATCACCGGTAAGATCAAGAATATAAAATGTCTTATTTGCAGAAGACATTTTTAATTAGTGAGGAGAATAATTAGTAATGAAAACAGTTGATGTAGTTGTGTAAGTATAAGCGCTTGTTGTGTTGGAACAGCTTGACAAAGCTGTTATTTTAATAAACAGACAGGCCAGAGAAAGGCTCAGATGTCACATGACTGTACAGTGACAACCACTGTCACCACCATCTGATGTGTGCAAGTGAATTTCCTGCTGCTGTGGAGCCCCATGAGGAGCACAGAGGCCGAGGAAGCCTCCACGTTAATGGACGCTGGCAATGCCAGAGCTGCATTAAACATTCAGACGGTTATTAAATATTGAGAGTCACTTCACTGGGAGTCAGTGAGCAGCTCTACGAGTCAGCTCTCCCTCTCATCTGCCTCTCTCTCTTGAGAACGGAGAGCACAAGGTCGGTAAACCTTGAGTTTTGACTTCATAATAAAACCGTCAAGATTTACAGACCATCACAGGGGGACACAGGTCAATTCACGGAGACAAACTGCTGGAGAGAAGTGGACGGACATTTTCTGCTCAGGCCCTGAGCCACTGGCTGCAACATGAATACATGTATCTCCACAGACCGGATCAAGTAAGTTTCAAGTTTTACTGAAACACAACTACGGATATACAGTTTCTCTGAGGACCGGGATGTTAAACACAAAATCCTATGAAATGTTATCTGAAAACGCTTCGAATGAATCTCACATGACGTGAGATTCAGGTGCAAGAGAAAATATGTAGCTGGATCCCGAGATGTGAGAGGAGCGATGAGGAAGAGACAGGACTAAAGAAGTCGTTTCTACCTTCTTCATGCGCATGCTGCGTCTCTCTGAGGCGTTTCTGACAAACGGAGACTTCTTGGAGAGGGTGGAGCTGTCACTGTCGCTGCGGTTGATCTGAGGAAAACGGAGCGAAACAGTGAAGTTAAATCTTCTGTGTTTTGAGTTTTTCTCGCTGTTCTGTGTCACATTGTAGTCTGTCAGTTAATCAGTTACCCTGCAGATGTACTGGCTCTGAGGTCCGGGGGAGAAGGTCTTGGAGCGGATGATGGTGTTCCCTCTCATGAAGGGGTTCTGCTGGTGGACATCCGGCCGACGCTCTTTGGGCCGAACCACGGAGCAGTGGTGGGACGATGACGGCAAACCATCCATACTTGTCTCTTTGTTCACCTGGATGAAGAATAGTTTATCCAAGGACAAAGTTATAAAACACTATCAAATACACCATGGAGCTTCAGATGCACTGGAGCAGCTAAAAACAGAAGTTAGTTACCTTCTCTGTGATTGGAGCTGCTGCTGTTACTGCTGTTACTACTGCTGCTGCTGCTGCTGCTGCTGCTGGAGGGTGTTTGGTCACCTTGACCTCCTCTTCCTCCTCCTCCTCCCATTGGCTGCTGTCAGGATAAAACTCATCCTCCTCCTCCAGAGGCCCCTCTCCCTCCACTCCATTTCCTTCTTCATCATCAAACAGGTCTGCCTCCAGCGGGTCGCCGTGCCTGAAAATCAGCAAAAGAGACGCAGATGAGGAGGACTGTTGTACATTTTGGTAAGAAGAAAGAATTCGTATATATTTGATTTTCATTTCTATTTCTTTTATCCATTCATATTTTTCACATTTTTACAACAAGAAATTTTTATGTTATGTCTCTCTGGTAAAAGTAAAAGAAGTGATGGGTAACCACCCGAATATATAAAATAAGGTCACAGTTACAATTCTGACAAATAAATATGAGCTTATAGTTCCTATACAAGGGGAAGTGAAAGAAAAGGAGAAATGTGAGTTTAGTGTAGAAATACTCACCACTCTTCCTCCTCTGGAGCTCCGACTGTATCGCTGCTGGAAACACGCGTCTGAAACACAAACCACATCAGCACCAAACACATTTATATCGTTGCTTTCCCTCGTGTGAATTAGACATTTTGTTGTGTTTTGTGAACAGATTATTTGTTTAGGTCAAATAAATGAACATTGTCAAATTCATTCTGTTCTCACTCATTCATATGAAACACCATGAACAAAATATCAGTTTCAGTGTGTTGTGAACTCACAGGAAGGTTGACAGAACCATTTTTTTGGACTGTTAAATAATCAGCATGTTATGCACAGAGGTGATTTAAGAACTGATTAAAATGTTTTCGTCATGTTTCTCTCATCCGCTGCTGCCAAAATATTTTGTCATACACAGGTGTGAGGCAACAAACTATAGGGGCGGTAACATACAAACTATTTTTCTACCTATCTAAAATCATTTTCATCGAGCTTAAATGCTGTTAACATGATCAAATGTACAAGCAGGAAAAGGAGACTAGTAACTAGTCATAATAATTAGCAGCTGGATTTGCAAATTATCTTAAAATAATGTTCAATAGTCTCAGCGCCCCCCCCCGTACCCTGTCAGAGCCGCCTGCCGCTCGGTTCTCCTTGTCCTTGCTGCTGCTGATCTCAGGCATGTAGGCGTGGCTCAGCAGGTTGTACCACTTGGTGCATCGCTCCTCTGAACAGCTGACATCAGCCAGACTGATCTGAGCCCCCGCCTGGACAGAGGAGGGAAGATGGAGGCAAGTTAAGGAAATACTTTCGGCATCTGCTCATCCTGGTCAGCGTTTCATGCGCCCAGGGCTGTTGTCATTATTGTGTTGTCAAACAGAACAAGAGATATTTTTTATCTCACAGGAAATAATGGCACAAATGGCGCAGACAGAAAAGTGTGGACGTTGCTGTTACAGTATGTAATAATCAACTCAACCATTCAGTCGTCAAAACAAATACTTTTAATTGTCTATTTATTTCCCTTTTTCCTCATTTTAACATTTGAGTCCCAACAGATGCTTCACGGATCTCTAAGAGAGTTTAAAACTGATCTCGCCGCTTGGCTTCAGACTTGGGCTAAAACCAGGAGAGAGCGGCCCCACTGACCAGACACTCCTCGTGGCCCGACTTGCTGGTGTTGCAGACGTCGACCCTCAGGGTCTTCTGACGCAGTGCACTGTGGGATATCCGCATGCCGAACACCTCGTTGACCTCGGCGACATCCTGAGGCAGGGAGCCGCGTGTTCGGAAGAGGCAGCGCGTGGCCTCCACGCAGGGCAGCACCACCACCCGCACATACCTGCAGGACACACAGGTACAGGCGTTACAGATGCTGCTGCTTGGTCGCATGATCTTCTCAGAAGACAGCGGAGTTTTCACTGTATGTCTCTGTATTTGAACGTCTCTGAGCTTCTGGATCCGTCTGGACAAGCTTCTGTGTTTTGTTTCTGTAGCTTAAGCTGTGGACAGAGTGTATTCAACATGTTTCCTACAACTGTGTCTTGTCATTTTCCTGTTTTAAATAAACAAACAGGTTTGTGTTTCATTATTTCAACTGTGATTTGTAATCTTTCTACATTTGAAGTCTGACAAGAGGTAAAGGGGTTGTTACATTATCTGGTCGGCCGGCAGACAGAGGGCGCTGCAGTTGCACAGCTGCATGACGCAGATGGTGAAGCGTTGGTCTCTGGACTCATAACGGAAGCCAAGCTGCACCTGGGAGCAGCCGAGCGCCCGCTCCTCGTAGGAGTTGAGGAGGAGGTCCGCAGGGAGGCCTGGCCTGGACGACACAAACACACACTTTATTTTACGGCAGTGATGGGATGATGATGATGATGATGATGAGGAGGAGGAGGACAGGGCATATGCAGGGTTTTTTTAAGCAATCAAACTGGGAAAGTCTTCTTCATACTTGCGCTCCGAGGGCTCGTACACGCCGCTGTCGCCGGCTACAGATTCATCAGACACTGCTGAGGTCACGCCAATCTTCTTTGGCCCCGCCCCCGTCCCCCGCAGTTGGGGAGCCGATTCTGTAGATAAGTTTAGATAAATTAAAGATAGGCTTCATGTTGATCATGTTATGGAAACTACATCCAGTGAAAGTCTATATTATTATTGTCAATACAAATCCCATAAAAACTCCAAAACAACACAATATAACGTACAACAACATCCACCGGCTCAGAAACTATTAAAAACACATCAGTGCACCTGGTGACATGTTCCCTCATCACCATGAACACACACACACACACACTGTGGTTTATTTGAGACAGCCTCACACACACACAATCCCGCTGCCCCAAATACCTAAAATGTGGATTAATCCACTGCTGAAAATAGTCCCTAACAAAAGCATTATCTCCACCTGTTCCTGCAACTCAGGCAGCGAGAAGCACCACGTCCACGTCACAGCGTTTCCGCAAACATTTGAAGATTTGAGCTCTAAATACATTTTAAAAACTCTCTGAAGTTAAAGCAAACACATCAAGCAAGGAGCTGCAGTTTGACCACGGTGAGAAAAGCAGAGGACGACAAAGAGGGGAGAGATAAAGCAGAGGGGAGTCGTGGCTGGAAGCCTCCGCTCAGAGCCACTTGTTTAATCACTGATTCTGATCAAAGCCTCTGTCAACACTTCACATCTGTTTGTTTTGTGCTGTTGGCTGTAATTAAGATACCGTGGCTTTGCTGAAGTCTGCAGTGTAAACCATCACCAGAGCCTCTTCTTAGTACACGTGGCAGGTGGCGGTGGGAGAAACCTCCACCCCACAACCCCCCCTCCCCCTCCCCCACCCGGCTTAGACTTCAAAACATGAGTAGCAGCCTTTTGTAGTAGCTGCAAGTTACACACTGTTTCACGTATGCTTAAAAACACAATCTCCCAGCAGCGTGCAGTTGCAGATGTTTAATCTGGACGAAGAGGTGTGCTGCTGGAGTCCTCACAGTGGTCTCATTAAATATAATTACGTGAGGGGGGGGGGGTCTCTGTGCAGGTGGAGTCTGGCACCAGGGATGGAGAGTGAACAGGAAACCGGACACCTCGTCCACCTTTCACCCAGCGCTACGACGAGAACCTGAGTCACGTTCAGCTGCGGTTCCAACTCCTATTCTGCTTTAGTTTTCACTCAGACTTATCTATCACTGTGGTTGTGTTTTCAGCCCTTTCCATCGCTGCAAAAACTCCTGTAATTAGCAAGTCATAGCAGTGTTTTTTGTGGAAATTGGGCTTTTCAGTTAACTGGAAGGCTCACGCCCACCAGTGACCTTTTCCTCTGGATTTGGAGAGGATGGGATTATTTCATTATCTCAAACTGAACAAACGGAAATAAACTCACTTTAAAATCATAGAAAAACAGAGGCAGCCCACAGTCAAATAATCTTAAGGATATTCAAAACAGAGGAAATTCTTTCACTTGCAACCAAAAAAAATGTTACTGCAATTGACACAATTGATAGTTGAAACTATTCATTTTCTGATCAACTAGTTCCAATAATTTCAGCCGATAAAATTCACCCCGACAACCGGAACAAAGGTAAAACAGACAGGGGAATAAAAAGTGTCGAATTTCTCAGAAGAAGACTTCAAACATGAGTAGAACACACACACACAGGTGACCCAACTGTAATCCAACACCCTCCTAACCCTCCCCTCCTCTCTCAGCAATCAGGTTTCACTCACAGTATTACATTTCTCACATGTCCCTCTTTCTCTCTCATACACACACACACACACACAGTGACGCCTCGTGTAACAGAGATATGGCCGTTACATCACACACACACCCTCTGTGGCCTCTGTCTTATTGCTGCTCATCTAACTGCTGATAATTCATCACAATCATCCTCCTCTCGTTATTAACTGGGATCGTCACTGCGATCGTTTTCCCGCTGCTCTCCTGAGCTGTGATGCAAAAATAGTTTTCACTGCCGTCAAGGAGACTTGATGTGATTGCTCTGAGGATAAGAGACTCTGAATTGATGTGATCTGTTTCATTTGTCGAGCAACTTCTGTGACTGAACAAGCCTGCACTATTCAAACTGTATTTATTTAAATCTATTCAATGTAGTTGCTCCACCACGCTCAGATTGGCTGCATGACTCTTTTTTTTTTCTTTTTTTTTTAAATAACAGTGAAACCTTTAGCAGCTGCATTTGACGCCACAGTAGCACGACCAGACCTTCAAATACATGCTTCTTTTACTGAGCAACAAAGGATTCAATACTCAAGGCCTAACCTATCCCATGAATCATTGCACTACGGTTATGAAAGCACGACAGACACAGACAAAGCCTGAGGATACACTTTAAAAAAGTAAAGTTTATCCAGTTCAGTTCTGGATTGTGTAGATACTTCTTCACTGTTGTTGTGAACATATAGAATAGAATAAAAGTTTCCTTTGAGTTTACCTTTGACCTCCTCGCCCAGCACGGTGTTGAGGTTCTGCTTCTCCTCCAGCCCGCCCGGGCCACGGTCCTGTCTCTGCTCCTGAGAGTCCAGGCTGAGCTCCAGCTCTGCTAGCCTGCTGTGCAGCTCTATGTCCAGGCCCAGTCCACCAGGTCCTGTCTGGCCCGCAAACGTCTCGCCGGACAGGAAGCTAGTGTCTGTGACCAGCGGCGAGCACGGGGGAGACAGCGAGGAGAGAGACGATCGGGGAGATAAAGAGCTCATGGAGCGAGGGGTCTCCGACAGTCTGAGGGCCTGAATCCTGGACGACCCGATCTCCACTCCCATACCTCCTCCTCCTCCTCCTCCTCCTCCCGTGTTTCCTCCAGCAGAGCTCCCCACGTCTCCTTCTGCACCTCCCGTTTTGCCATCGGGCCTCCCGGCATCCCCCCTCCCGCAACCCGTTACCACCTCATGTTCGTGGATGGTGGTGATGGAGCTGGAGGGCCGGTAGCCCCCCTGGCCGCCCTCCTGCAGGAGGCTGTCCAGCTTGTTTTGGAAATCTGGGTCGGCCAGCTCGGGCTGCTCCAGGTAGATGTCGGTGAAGCTGAGGGAGGAGGTGGAGCCCAGGCTGGAGGTGGTGGCCAGGGAGCCGCGGCTGGACGTCAGCGAGCCTCGACTGCTGCCAGAGGAACAGGACAGGGTGCTGGCTGATAGGCTGGAGGGGGGAAGAGAGGGGGGAAGGGAGGAGGGCAGCACATTAACCATTTATCAAAATAGATATATACAACATCTAAACAAGTTGTGTTAAGTCTGTGATTAACAGCGCTTTTAACACAAAGACCAGAACAGCTTGTGACGGATGAAAACATCTGGATGATGAATAAATGCTGATATAACAGTTTAGACAGGACCCATAAATTTCCCACTCCTTGCACTAACCTCATTCTGATCCTGTTTATGCACATGAATCTACCATCGACCTCTTTAATCACACTGTGTACCATCTTACATGCAGTCTTATTACAGTATGTTGTTGTTGATGGTGAAACTGAACACTAAAAAGAATTAAGAGTGTAGATTTCTTCCATAATAATTCCTGCAACATGAAAAAACAACATTTAGTCTCTGTCGTTTTGTTGTTTATTATTTTGTGTTTTTTAGTGCAGTGGTGGTTTCCCAACCGGTGGTCTGGACCCCCCCTGAGGGGAAAAAGGTAAGGAACCACTGTTTTAGTCTATTAAGAGGGTTGTGTTTGAGCAGCACCTGCAATAGAATATTTCATTCATATTGGTCAACAGGACATGGGGTAAAACTTCCCTCTGTCTTTCTTCGACTCTCCTCATCACCTCAGCCTCACACATTCCGCACTCGGTAAGATCGGGTGTCTAATTATAGACGGGCGGCTCGTTAGCGCAGACACAGTGAACTTCTCGTCTGCAGGCGAGACGTTTGATGTCCGTCAAACAAGGAGGAGAGACGGGGATCAAACAGAGAAAGAGAGACTGGGCCTGCGGAGGAAGATGAAGAGGACTGACACTGGCTCATGTCAACCTTTCAGAATTCCCACTGTTGAATTTAAAAAGCAGCTCTTGTGAAATATTCAGCGACTGGGGAACATGTGCCGATCTTACAGCAGCCTTGCGTCATGTGCTCGGGTTCGGGTACGCAGGATTAGATTTGCCCAGAGATCAGCGCTGCAGTCAAACAGGCGAGGAGAACAAATGGCTTTCGTCTTCAGCAAATGTTTGGTTATTAAAGGTTAAAAACTGAAGCTGCTCTCTGTTTCTCAGATTTCGCAGCTCTGATTTCTGAAACAGCCCGGAAGTGCAATTAATTAAATGGATATTAAAGCCAGAACTCTGGTCCTCTGAGAGTTTACTGGCCTGCCTGTCTGAGTGGGTCTGGTTCAGCAGCTTATTTCATGGTTTTACTGAAACCTGATGAAACTAGGACAAGATTTTACTCTTTTCTTTATAAACTGAATAAACATCCAGTTTTTGTTTATGCTCTGACTGACAGACACATTTCCTCTGTCTGGTAATTTCATTATTTTCTTCTCTCTGTGGAAATTGTGGTATAATACAACTGTTGAGAGATGGGTAAGAAGCTTTTATCAAAGGAATCATCACATAACCTGATGAAGGTCCAAGGGACCGAAACGTTGTGTTGCGTTGTCTTTTATGAAAACAACAATGCAAGTTACGAAAGTGTGCTGGAGGTTCCTTTAAATTAAAGGAATCATGGGGCGGTGCGTGGCGCAGTGGTTCCTTTAAATTAAAGGAATCATCAAATTTGTTTTGATCAAATTTGATCAAATTTCAAAGTCAAAAACTTCAGGGAAGTATACCATCATTGGAAGGTTGTTGTTTTTTTACATCTGATTATTTTTACATCAGTTGAATGCCACACTGATGAGGTTCTGAGTGACTCAGAACATTTCAGAGTCAGATTTCACTTCTTAAGACACATTTCCATAACAACAAAAAGCTTTTGTTGTTTGCAATTGACAATTTAATTTGATCTGTCTGTTGAAGGATTTTTTGTCACGTGTACAGAAAGGTGCTACACAAAGAAAGTCTTAGAAGAAGAGAGACTAGTTGGGCTTTTGTCTCTGTCACTCATGTCGTGGATGTTCACAGGTGACAGGTAATAACTTCTCTATTCACCATTTGATATTTGATGATATGCTCATTTTCTGACCCTCACTTCTTACTGATGTCAATCAATGTATTTCTTTAGTACAATATTGCCATTAAACAGCAGAGAACTGAAGAACGAACCTCTTGAGTTGGGTGTGTAGTGATGTGGCCAGTCGAACCATCTCCTCCAGCTCTCTGACCAGCTTGTTCCTTTTGCAGTGAAGCCGCAGCCTGAAACGATAATAAATAAATAAATATAATAATAATATGATAAAAATAATAATAATAATTTGGTTGAGAAGCAGCTGTATTTAGTGTCTCTGTCTAATGGGGCGTTGACTTTGCTCAAGGATCATAGGTCAAAGTTGATGAAAGTGACATTTTCAGACGGTGAATTTAAGTTCTTATTTCCCGAGTCACTGGCTGAACGGTGCGTGGGTGGACGGACTACAAGGGGTTCCTTTTGTGACCAGGCTCCGCAGCCTCCTCTCAGGTTACAGGAACAGGAGACAAAACACAAAGAGAGACTGAGCTCAGGTAGAGTCTGACCTGAACACAGAACAACAAGAGCCCTGTTAGAGGAGGCAGAGGAGGGGGAGATAAGAGGGGGAGAGAGGAGGACCTTGGCCGTTCTGGTTTGCTGCATGCTGCTATTTAGGAAAGGACCAAACAAAAGAGGAGAAGAAGGTGAAGGAGGACAGGAGCAGAGGGAGCATTTGAGAAGAGCTGAAGAACTTATCATCTTTATATTAAAAAAAAAAGTTTTCACATAACAGCCTTGAGCCATATAAATAAGAGTGTCTTCACACGCTGTAGAAAGTGAAGGTTTAAGGAGGAGGTTGTGGTTAATTGATGTTAATTCTGAGTTGGCAAAACAACAAATAAGAAACTGTCTTTGGGCTAATGCGTTCACTCCCTGCTCATTTACAGTTTGACTTCAGGTGGTTTCATCAAAGAGAGAAACATCAGTCTGTGTTATGTTTTTGATATTTCTAAATAGGTATGTGGAGTACACCTGCGCCTTTTTGTAAGTAGCTAAATAATAATAATAATATTGAACTTTATGGAACTTTTCAAATTGCAGTTTAAAGGTTGTAACATATATATCCATTAGAAACCAGACAAATATGTAAATGAAAGGCATTGGAGAGGAGAGGAGAGGAGAGGAGAGGAGAGGAGAGGAGAGGAGAGGAGAGGAGAGGAGAGGAGGTCTGTCATGACCATGTGTTAATTCCCATCGGGGAGGTTTGACGTGTCTGAAGGTCAAACTCAAACAGGGGTAATAGGTCAGACATGTCATCAGCTGACACACACACACACACACCAGACACTGCACACCTGTGATCACCTGCTCTAATCTCCTCTGTCACCTTCAGACACACGCTGACACAGAGACACTGAACCAGCTGTTGTTGGTTTTGCATGTCAGCCGTGGTCTATTTATACAGACTTGAACATTTTTAACTGTAATGAAGGAAAAATATTTTATAAATGATGAAATTACTAACTAATGCACTTGTTTGTGTCCTGATTCTTAAATGTCCCACACAGTACTGTGTGTACAGCATGAAGCACTTGTACGTATAACTGGGCTAGGGCTGTTTTCGACTAAGGATTTTCATAGTCGATAGACTAGAATACCTTCATTTATTTCCCACGCTTTGGATGATTTTTTACAATATACTCAGAGTAATACTCCTTAAAAAATCCTAGAGGAAACACTGTCATTCTATGTAACAATTTATGCTCAGCAGCCGTGAGCATCCCCATATAGTCAGAATGGTACAGTCTTGGTTACATAATATTTTCTGACGATTCGACTACGAGGTTCATAGTCCAATCGGACCTCTTCGAATCGAATCGTCGACTATTGGGGGTCAGCCCTAAACTGGACGTGATTTCTCAGCTTGTTTTGAGCAGCCAGTTCACACATTTTAAGTCTTTGGCACCCACGATAATATTCAACTTTCAATAGTGTAACTTGATCGAGTAAATCTCTAATTAAAACTAGCTGGGAGTTACAAAGAGCTCAGGAAGGTCACAGCTGATAGCACCAACTCCTGGTTCTTGACAGAGAAATAAACTCAGAGTGTAATGAGTCATTTAAAGGAAGCACGCGCTCTGTTCTCCCGGGTTGGACCCCGCCCCGCTCACCTCTCGGTCAGCGCCTTGCTCTGGTTGTCCCTGGCAGCCTGCAGGTCTCTCTCCAGGCGTTTCTTCTCAGACTCCAGCTTCTCGGCGTCGTTGGGCTCCAGCCGCTGGCGTGGGCTGACGTACTGCAGCTCCTTCAGCAGCTCCTCCTTCTCGTTGATGAGGATGAGGCGATCTCGCTCCGGGTCCAGCAGCCCCGGCCACGCCTCGCTGTCCAGTTTGGCGATCTGCACCTCGATGGTGGCGATCCTGTGAGCGTGAGAAAAGAGAGGGGGGTGAATGTACAGAAATACACATACATATTAACAGACACAAACACACACTGTGCAGGCGAAGTGAAGTTACCTCCTCTTGGCCTCCTCATACTTCAGACTCAGACGAACCTTCTCCGCCAGTTTGTTGGTGCTGGTTATGAACTGGGCACACAAACAAGGTCACATCAAGACCATGAAGTCAACACACACATCACTTCACTGTAAACTATATCAGATTCATGACTAACATGAAGACTAACAGAAAGGTAATATCTAAAGTTATTATAAGATAAAAGCTGCTGAAACACACAAAATATTTATGCTTGTTTATAAAGAACTGAACGTTAAAGGAATAGTTCAACATTTTGGCAAATTGGCCCATTGCCATAATCCTCAAATACACAATCCAGAATTAATATGTGTGGGATTGTGTATTTGATGAGTTTGATGAGGGAAACCAAGAAATCCCATGAGCCTCCATAGCGAAGCTCTGAGCAGCTTGCGGCTCTGCTCCGCCGTTCTAAAAACATCTTGCACCAACAATTAAAGGTAACGAATCTACTGCTATGACTATAGGGATTATGGCAATGGGCCAATTTGCCAAAATGTTGAACTATCCCTTTAAACCTACACCTATGTTTCCATTTGTTCTAGTGGTGAAATGATGATTCATTGATAAGTTCAATGATGTGAGAATGTGGTTGACGATCTAGTTTCATCAACATCCCTACATTTTATACATTAAACAGTCGATTCAACTGCTTAAACTTTTGAAACGGAAAAACTCGTGGGACCAAAGGCGAGACAGTAGATGTCTGTTGTTGCCATGACAACAGCAGAACACTGTGAAGACTCCTCTCTGTGTGTGTGTGTGTGTGTGTGTGAGACTCACCTCTGCAGGGATGTCGGTCTGCGAGCCGGCGTCAGAGTAGAGCCGGGGGATGGACAGCTCCGAGTTGGCGAGCGAGGGGCTGCTGCCCCACAACTCCTGCTGTGAGCCCGAGTCCAGCTGGAAACCGTCCTTCAGCACCGCCAGTTTCTGGATGAACACACACACAAACGGGGAGATGACGTGATTCAGGAGTTACTGTTCTGCTGGTTTGACAGTCGGCAGCTGGAGCAGCAGCAGCAGAGGAACCTTTACCACCTGACTACTCTGCCCCCCCCACTTGTGTCATTACTCTGCAGTCATCTTCATAACCCAGTGGAAGATTTATACATTCTGACATTACACATCACAAAATCATCATCTATGCTGTTGTTGTTTTGCATGAACATCCAAGATCGGATCCACTGCAGTGCCAAAAAAATGTATTCTTTTACATTTTACAATCTTTTATCTGATCATGGTGGAAACGTGGCTTCAGCGTCGCTCTAACTGGTCGGGGCAAAGAGCATCTTCAAAGGGAATAAACTGTAAAATGTAAAACACAAGCTCCTCTTTGTGCTGCAGGCTCTTCCATGAGTTACAGTGATGCAGCGGCCGTGACAGCTGCCACAGCAGCAACACAGTCATCTTTACAGCCCCGTGATGAATATCATATATGACTTTGCGGTGAGTTTTGAAGCTCACTGTGGAATGCATCTTATCTTTGTCTTTTAGATCAGACAGAAAAATAACAAGACATGACTCTATGATAACAGAGGTGTTGCTGTAATTTGATGATGCAGCTTTTTGAATGTCTCATGTCTCTTTCTGAGCCCTGAGGGTCCCAGCACATGTCTTCACAGACTGGCACGTCCACATGAGAGCCACAGTTAAGTGTTAATGGCTGATGCCGTAACTGATTGTTTACAGACAGCTTCAGAGTGATTCCAGGGTATGTTAGTTCAGTTTTATATGTATATTTAATGTGACATCTGATAAGCATTGACTGCTGTTTGTTAAGTTTATTACTATGAGTATATTGTAAGGACTGAGGGTGATTCACATTTAGAAATCCACATTTCAATAAACTCCTTTCTGCTCTGATTTGAACTGAGATCACCTGAGACTATCAAAGTGAAGGGAGACAGCCTGTGTAGAGGTCTGTTCAGAATTAATGGCAACATTTGGGGACAAAGTTTTGGATTATTGATGTTTAAGGAGTGCTATGTGGACTTTTTCAATCAGTTTTTCAAATTATTGATTGGTCACATTCTATAAAACTCCAGAAACTGGTGAAAAATGTAGAGATTTTCCAATATGATATTAATATATTAAAACAGCTGTAAACTACTGACCCTATATGGGTGTAATATGTTTGCCATCATTGTGGTCCAATGATCTGATCCAATACGATTATCACTAGAATAACTTTGATTATTTGCAATTCAAAGACAATTAAAACATGCTCATGAAATGTCCTTTCTATCCAAATAGCATCTAAAACCTAAAGGAAGTCTAATTATTATCACATGACATGAAACGACAAAGAAAAGCTGCACACTGAAACTTAATCAAATATTTGGTGTCTTTAATTAGTCATCTTCCTGATTATGTAAATTGCCCTGAAGCTGTGAGTGACGTCTGCCAGACAACACACTGCTCTTTGACTTAAAGCAAAACATGCAGAAGTACACACTTAGAGATAAGTAATCTACACTCACAGACGCACAAAACATGAATAGACAATCTCGAAGACACACAGGCTGAGCTGTCAGATGCAGATGGTGAAGGGGGAGAGAGTGAGGCAGAGACAAGTGCACTGAGCAGATTATGTATAATTGAAAACACTTCCTCTACTTCCAACCCACTCTGAAGCACAGATTTTCCTTCCTAGGAACTAATGTTTTACATCTATGTAGGGTTTGTATGTCAAATGTTGTCAACACTGAGGCTTTTTTAAACAATTGGAGTTTTTAAAAAATGCTAAAACAGTGATAGAATAAAAGAGCTGGTATCCAGTTTTCTACATCATCTGTTAAACATGACATGCAGATGCAGATGCAGATGTGCAGTGCCTGTGCGTCAAACATCTGCATCATTGGATCAATGAAAAATGTTTTACGGGGTTATAATATATAAACTAGAGCCTCCAGACGTTATAAAGATGATTTATTCTGTATGGACAAACGACCAGACACTATAAACAGCTGTTTTCCAGTTGTTGCATCAGAGCCAGAAAGTGTACATCACACAAATGTCATGCTCACTCCCACTCACACACCTGCAGCCTGTGAACACACTCCAAGTCCCATCATGCAAGTTTACACACTGTAGCCGTGGTGGAAATATTGATGAGTTAACGCAGCAACGCAACACTGTCGCACACAGTTACGGATGGTGAGATGGTGAAGCAGAGACTTGGCAGATAGGAGACGAGGTGGAGACACTTTGTGCGATAAATCAAAACCAAAAACAACTTTATGAGTTGGTAAAATACCAAGTTTTTGTCAATTACGTGAACTGCTGCTGAAATCACTACAATAAATCGGACCCAGTGACTTTCAGTCCACAACCAGTCAATTTCCCAGTCTGGGTTCATTCACAGACCTTTTTAGAACCATTTATAAAAATCTATTTAACGGCCTTTTCTCCATCATACTGGTATGAATTAAATATATCAGAGGAAACCACTAGAGATAATGAAGAGGCAGAATTATTAACCACATGCATATCACACATCTGACAATACAGCTGTATCCAACAACACGACTGCAACCAATTTCTCATTAAACACATGAGCAACCTGAAGGTCAGGTACATCTTTAACAGACTTAATAGACATTGTTTTTTTATTCATCTGTAAGGTCCTAATGGAAACTTCCCATCATGCATCACTTCCTTATTACACTGGTCCAATAGACATTATTAAAACGTTCAGCTGATTGACTGACAGTCAAAGCCCCATGCGTAAATACTAATATTGGAAAAACAGCTTTTAGCTTTTGGAACATTTTACAACACACTACAAAACCTAATGCACGCGTACCCATAGGTCAATTATAAATGACTCTGCTCCAGGATGTTACCGTTCCTAACCCAGTTCTATGTTGTCTGTTTGTACTGTCTGCAATCTGTTGCCGTGCTCTTCTTTTGCTGTATTTTTCAATTAAAATGTACTCTTGACATTACAGCAAATGAGAGTACTCTCTCAATTATTTCTGCAGATTTATTATGGGCTGAATGAACCTGGATAGGCAGCAGAATATTCAGATGTGGAGAAAGAATGAACTGATTGCCCTTTTCAATCAAAATAAACACTGGTGAATTTTATATTATTAAGAGAGGTTATGGCTGTTTTTTATGGAAGTACATTCAATGTTTTTTAAGACATCTGCAGAACCTCTGATTTCTGAAGTCAGGTCAGTGTTGTTCCACTGAAGAGACTTAAATGTGATAAAAGTAATAAACAAACCTACAACCTTCAGGTTCTTTTCAAAACTCAGATCAGTGGATCTCAGATCTTCCTCAGCTCTAGTTTATCTCACATGCACTAGAGAGGAAATGACACTCTGTACATGAATGATGTTCCTGCCATCAGCCAGATTGTTTTCACCCTCAGCAGCACGCCGCCCTCCTCCTCTTCCTCTACAGCAACACTAAAACACCACCTGCCTCCCTGCAGCCTCAACTCCTCTGAGCCACTAAATTGCTTTTTAGTACGTCTGCCGCCCCACCTCCTCATAGTGATATTGAGTTTTAAATCATGTACACACTCTCCAGAGAGTCATCCGCCTTTTTTATTCTATCTCACACTCCATCTCATTAAACTGCTCATTTTCCTTTCTTTCTATGCACTGCTATGTTGTTCATTCGTTTTGCTCAGCCTGCCGTGAGCCATCCAGGTGCTTTCAGATCTCCTGCAAGTTTCATTTGAACTATTTATAGACGATTTTCTACAGTTTAGGAGGAAATCTACACATCACATTTTCCCAGGACCAGATAATAAACCTTCCTCCAGGGTCATTTCAGGTGATCTGGGGAGCTTCCACCAACGCTTCACCTACATGATGCAGACTGATCTGTCAACGTGCAACAGTGCAGCAGCCTGGTCGCTGCTGGATCTGTCCTTCGACCAATGAAGGAGCGCATGTTGGCAAGAATCTGCCCTGGTGTTCTTTCCAAACTAAACCCATCACAGCAATTCATTTTCTCCCTCATCCACAGCAACATTACATCCTCCTGTTTGTTTGTTAAACAACATCAAGACCCGGCCTCGCTGTGATTTCTGACATGATCCACGTGGCTCTCAGTGTCGGGTGTCACTATGTAGATCATCTGTCTCCTCTTTCCTCCTTCTTTTGTCTGTTGAGGAGTTGATACAGGAGCTGATCGACTCAACATCCTCCCGCCTCCAGCACCTTTTAAACAATGCTCAGCCTCCACATGCATGACAAATCTAGACTTAAGTTTACTTCCCTCCTGTTGGAGATACAGATAATTGAGATGAGGGATTAGAAGCATTTAGCTAATTACTAGAAGGAAGGTGGTGCTGGAATTAGATTTAATCGTAGTGGGTTTTACTTTCTACAAACTAGACTATATGAGCTGCTACCTGGTCTTAAAGTTGTGCTCCATCAGTTTTTAAGACCCATATTATATGTAGGTAGACGACACGTCCATATAGCGAAGCTCTAGGCTCTATATTTATTCTGTGAAAGAATCAAAGCCTCAGCCCACAGAAAAATGCACACTCAAAAAATGAGCCTTGTAATGAGCCATTGGGGCTTCTGCAACTTTGTGATTTCACAACAAAGCAGTTTTTGCCCGTATTCTGCTGTATTTCTATTCCCTCCTTGGTTCTTAAAAGCACAGATATATAGCAGCACTTCAAATGAAACAGAGGAAACTCATGAGATATGGGACTTTTAGGTCGACTCTGAAGCAACAAAGGTACAAATATCCTGACTTGTCCCTGCTCCTGTCCATCATATGATTTGAGCTTGAAAAAACATTAAAGATCTATCCCAGATGCCAAAATCCAACTTAGATCCCCGTTAACCCTGATTGCTTCACCATGACATCCTCAGGGTAATTTTCTCAAGCTTGACAAAGCTCCTCCAGATGCTTCAGATGACACAGAGTTAGTAATACACCACCAAAATGAGTAAATAAATCTCCTCATATAAAACCGAGCTTAAGATGTCTTGCTGAAATAACTTGATTGAGGCTTTGTTTCCAAGATGATACATCTAATTTTACCTGCATGAGCTCCTGTTTCTCCTTCTCCCCTGAGCTGATGGCGTCTCGGATGGAGCGGACCTCGCTGAGGATGGCCTGCGCCTCCTGCAGCTTGTAGCCATACGGGCTGTTGGACACCTTCTGGTCGATCCTGGAGGTCAGGAGGGGAAGGAACAAGGGAGGCAGACGGAGAGAGACAGAGAGATTGAGGTAAGTTTGATCAGCAAAAGCAAAGCATCCTCTCAAAGATGAAATGACTTATTTATTCGTACACAGGCAACAGGCCCAGCTGAGTGTACGTGCTCCACATCAATAGGCAACACTGACTCACTGTGACCACAGCGTTTCACCAGTCAGGTCTCGGGGTGATGGAGCAGCGTTACTCACTGTCTCTCCTCACACATAGTTTCCAAACTGTGTCAGGAGAGAGACGAACCCCAACACTTTCCTCCTCAGCCTCCATTAAACTCTAGTCTTACTCTTGTTTATTTATATATATGAGTGGTTTATCTTATTTACGTTCTACTGTGATGTTTAATAAGAAACAAAAAAAGGTGTTTGAACAAGAACACAGTGATCAAACAGTATCAAACTAAATATTTTCATTTTTGACTCATAGTTTGCATTGGACCCATAAAAAATGTTACCTATTATGCTCCTGATGTTGTTATAACAGACACGATAATATCTCGTTTTGTTATCTGACATCACAGTATAAAAAATATTTTTATTTTTTGTTGTGTTGGTTGGAGCAGCAAGATATTTCAAGATGTCACATTGTGCTGGGACACTGTGATCTGCATTTTCTTCGTTTTTCTGATAAAACTTTTAATGAGAAAAAGAAAATAATGGGCACGAGAGGGAAAAATTCTGCTTTTGTTCTGTTGAGTAAAGTCGCTAAACATGTTTTCACATTCTTAGAGTAGATGTTTTTCTTAAATATCATCAGTCTGAGGACAAACTCAAATGTTTGTTCAACTTGTAAGTTCCAGGTAAGGCACACCAGAGCCTGTTTCCACCGTGGGAGGATGGGGCTGCAGGGACGGAGACGCTGCTGCAGCAAACAGCCATGAGAGGCAGCAGCAGCTATGTAAACCCTGTCATCAGCAAGTCATGCATGCATCTGAATAACAGGTCCTTCCACATTCTTCAGAGGGGGGAGAGGGGGAGGGCGGTTCTGACAGAAAGAGAGAATGAGAGAGAAAACAAGGTACAGAGAGAATGAGGAAGTGAGGGAGTGAGAGAGGGAGGAGGGAGGAGGGAGGGAGGCACTTGTCTGTAACAGGCAGAGAGAACAAATAATCCTCTCTAAGTCCTTCTCAAACATGGACTTATGCTGAGAGAAAACGCTGTTTGTGAACTTTTTTTAAATTTAAATCACAATGATCACTTTACTACAACTCAGATAGGGAGGCGTGTGACTGATACTGACAAAGGCTACGCTGTTTAATTAACTACTGTTAATTAATTAGCCAATGTCAATTAAACCAATAGCTACTGTAGCAACGAAGAAAATTACATTGCAGTTAAATAGGATATTGTGCGTTTCAAATGTGGTAAAAGTGATTTCATCAGACTGTTCAACCTGATTCTCTGAAGCGTCTAAATCCACCTGTGGATGCAGGGTGACCTTTGACCTAGAAATACAAAAAATTGGGGATTTCTAACTTTAATTTGTCTTTCTGACCGACTCGCACTTTCATAAACGTTAATCTCTCTCATTGTTTAAATGTCAAAACATGCACACGGCCAAAGGTATACGGACCCTAACCTCAGCTGATAGTAGATTTTTCAGGCTGATAACAAAGACGTGAGATAGTGATATTCTGATTGACATGAAATGGTTCTCCAGTGATTTATTATAGCACTTCCAGAGGTTTATTCATTAAACAGTAGTGACCACATCTCCAATAACTTGATAAAATCACACTCTATAATCCCTTTTTTTACTAATTATTATGAACAGACACACACAACATTACCAGCTGTTAATTATAAAACTATTTGCCCAGGTCTTAGTATTTGTTCCCATTAACATTTCAATTCATTCCCACCTCAGTATCCTGTATAAAAAGGGGCGTCCACATACTTTTGACTACACTGCGTGTTAAATTGCCTCTTTTCTGTTGTGTGAATGTCATAAAACTCTCTCTAGTGCTGCAGTATTTTGTAAAATCTTATCATGAGCTGAGTGTGCGGCTGCATTCCAGTCTAAGCCTATTGGTATTTCTGCAAACAGCGATTGGTTGCCTGAATGGCGTCTGATGACTGTAACAGGAGAGGAAAGTCATGGAGGAATGCCGTCCGACCACTCTGCCTCAGCTACTCTTTAATCCTCCTGACACTCTCACTGTGCCGCGTGAGGCAAGACAAACAGACCGGACATTCCTGTTCAATTCAGCGTCCACCGACGGCGGAGCGGCTCTCTCTCCGAAACGCGCCGAGTCTTCAAAAAAACAGAAAAACACCAACACCCTCCGTTTACATTAGCAACGATCAGAAGAGCGGGTTGTTCTCGGCTGACTCTCTTCATGTTCGGAGGTGTGGAAGTAGGTCAGGTAGACGAGTGCTTTCCCTCACATCCACATTCCTGAGCTGTTGTTCCATCAGTGCGTTTATAGAGGTGTTAGTGTTTAATGATGGGATGGAATGTGTGATAGTGCTGAAGCAATAACTGAGGCGATAACAGCCGTTTACTGCACTCAGGTCTCTACTCAGCTCGCATCAGTTCAGGCAACTTTTTTTCTTTCTTTTTTTTTAATACTACAATTGGTTTCTGACCACACGTTGCTGAACAGAGCAAAATCCAACCAGGGCAACGACGGTAGAGAAGAAGTCTCAGCTCCTTCATCGTTACTGTAAAACACTGCTCCTGTCATTGATTACATCTTTAGGATAAGACAAATGAACAAAGAGCTGTCATCTTCAGTGCGTTTCGTATCTTTTCATCTTTGTAAAATACTCTACTTTATAACCGACGTCTGTGTTTTGTTACATCTTATCTTGTTTTACACAAAGAGAGTAAAAATTAACAATGTGATCAAAGCTCAGTGAAGAAATGCTCCTGTCAGACACTCGCGGTGAAAGACTGAAAGTTGCCAAGGAAGACTCGTCACACTGTCCCTCATCACATCCACAGTGTCCATCTCTACTTCCATCACTTCAAAACAAGACTCACCACCCTGCTGTAACTGTACTGCTCTGTATATTGTAAGGAAGCTAAATAATAATAATAATAATTATTATTATTATAATTATAATAATAATAATAATAATAATAATAATAATAATAATAATAATAATAATAATAATAATAATAATAATAATAATAATAATAATAATAATAATAAATACTAAATACTAATATTGTCATTATTAATAAACAAAAACATCTGAATCATTGCATCTTCTGCGGCTTATAGGGAACGACCCGTGAAGCCCCGGTTTTGTTCATTTTGAGGGTTAAGATTCTCTCTGTGTGAATCGATCAGTCAATATTTTCCTGCGTTTACCGACAACACAGTGAACTGGTTATTGAAGAAAATTGTCAGGTTAATCAGTAATTAAAGTAATTGTTAGTTGTAGCACTGCAATTTGCTGGCACTCAATACTGTGCAGCTGAGTCTCACCTTCATTTCACTGCTTTGCTTACTGTGCATTGTAAAGTAAAAAAATAAAAAGAGAAGGTGATAATATCAGACACCATGATATTTTGGATGAAGTATTGATACTAAAATCTGGATGTTGCCTAATTCCTCATACAAAAAATGTAATATGTTGCTTCACAGAACTCATCAGCCAGATGTGAAGCAGAGAAGAATGAGGGAAGGTCACACTCACACGTTTTATTCAAGTCAGACTGTGAAGCCTGGACGTAGCCTAAAGCACCAGGACCTGATCTACGGAGTCGAGTATCAACAAATACACCTGTCAATGCGCCCTTTAGCCAGGAGTCAAGCAGGAGGAGGCTCGGACTGGAAAGTTTCCAGAAGTGAACACGAGAGCAGGTATGAAGAGCAAACACCCCCCGGGACAAGGACAGGTAGGATGGTTGGACCCTGGGCGAAGTGTGTTAGGACGCAGCACTTACTCTTTGAGTGTCTCGAAGCCTTGTTCTTTGTACTGCAGCTCTTGCTTCATGCAGGCCAGGTCCCGCTTTAGCTTTGTCACCTGACACAGAGGGAGGAGGATAAAGACCTGTTAATATTTATATTATCATTTTATTATTGTTAAAAAAAAAATCTATCAACAGTGTCTGATCTCAGCTCAGTGTTGTTGCTGAAACAGGAAGCAGACGCTCTTACCCGACTTTTGGCCGTGGCGATCTCTGCCTTCAGGATGTCTGGGTCGTACTTGCTGGAGGAGGATGATCTAGAGTTCACTGCAGAACAGATTGGAGGGGAAGAAAGATGGAAAAAGACAAACAACTTAACCCAAAATTATTTTCTCCTTTGGTTATTCTGTTCAGTTGTTACATGTATAACACCAGAACAGAGAGAGAGACTGAATCCTCAGCTGACGTCAGTGTGGTGAATCTGGACTGTGTGTAACTGCTCAGATTAAAATATATCATCAGATTATTTTTTGGCCCTCATGGCTGAAGAGTGAAAGCGCGGCCTCACAAAAGAGAAACCTTCACAGACCCTTTTTCTCTTCCACATATTATATGCAAACCGAAAACACCAATTGCAATTTTATCTCAATAACTATCTGTGAAAAGGAGACAAACAAAACCCCCCAAACCTTTTCCTCCCTCCTCATCTTGTGTTCAGCTCAGTCAAAGCATGTCACTTTCAGCCAGAGACATAAATTCTGCCTCAATGTTCAGCAAAAATGTATATTCCCGACACATCACGTCTGTTATAATCACTGTGTCCTTGATCTTCCTCCTCCACATGAGGACCTAGAGCAGCATACAGCACACAACATCATGTTGTAATAAACTGTGCTGTTTTGTTACGTAATACATTTTTTTTGCTGCATGATGTCTGATCAAGTCTTTTATAATCACTTACATATTTCCTATATCCATTTCCCTTAAATACATTTTCCTTTTTATCTTTGTCTTATCTTTTTGCCTCCCTCCTCCTTTTGCATTTTCAGGGTCTTAATTTTATCATCAATATTTAAATCTATTTCCTTCCCTTTTTAAAAAATGTTTGCAGTATCTTTCCTGCAGGCTCCATTCACTGAGTGATTATACGTGTAATGAGGGAGGCGGATGTGCCAGAGAAAACTCATGCATGTGTAATTGAGGCCTGTGCTTTCGTTCTTCACTCTTATGTTAATGTGTGTGGAAAACCAGCGTGTGGTCCGTACAGGTTTTGTAATCGCGTAATAATTAACGTCTGTGTTAATGATGCAACATGTCATTATTCTCATCAGCAAATAGCTCTGTTTTGGTACATGTCAAATGAACCGTGTAACGCGTGCGCCTCCTTCTCCCTCCTTCGGTCTCCCTTGCGTTACTCACAGCTGGTCTGCGACGTCGACTTGTCCCTCCATGCGTCGTTGAGCTGCCGGTACTCCTGCTGCGCCAGCCGCAGCCTTTGCTCCTTCACCTGGTAGATCTCCTTCTGCGCACTGAGGGCGTCCCGGGCCACGGCCAGGTAGTCCCGCAGCATGGACTCCTGCTCCCGCTGCCACTGAGCCCGCGGGTCTTCCAGCTGGGTGCTCTCTGGAGAAGGAAAGGGATAGGGAAAGGGATTTTTCAACTTCCTCCATTAAGTCCATTCAAATAAGTTTCTCTGTATTCTTCACACAACAAGCAGTAAGACCAGAAGGAGGTGAACTCACTGGTGTTGTGGTCGACATAGTAAGCTCCGACAACGGGGTCGTACGCCTCCTCCCAGCCGACCGGCAGCTCATCCCCGATACAGTCAGCAAACGTCAGAGGCTTCGTCTGCCTGCGGGAAACAGAACCAGAGAACAGACTCAGAACCTGAACCCTCGCCGCTGAGATCAACAGACCTCATCAGAAACATCATATCTGTTAACAACACAATAGTTATTCATCTATTTAGTGGTTACACAAAGGTCAGTGCATGTCTCAGCTACCAGGAACACATGCGCACACACAACTGGTGGTCATAAATGGCTTTGGGTAATTAAATGCTTGTGCAATTTATTAATTAATTTACTATGGGGAAGCCTTGATTTCCTAAAAGCAAATAAAAGCAATGTTAGAACTAATCGCAATGGAAATAAGTTAATACAAAGTTATGTTTGTATTCATGGCGTGTTTCTCATCTGAAGCCTCTGCACACTCCCCAAACCTGTCTCAGGTCCGACTAAGGTGTGTGAGTGTGAGTGTGAGTGTGTGTGTGTGAGAGAGAGAGAAATGCACTGTAAACAAATATTAATTAAGTACAATAGGTAAAGTATGTCAAGTGTGTGACAAATCATAATAAAGATGTCAAACCAGCTTTGCACAGTTCATACCAGGCTGCTGTGCTGTCAGTTCATACCAGGCTGTTGTGCTGTCACACGTCACATGTCGATCCCTGGTTGGTATGTGGCACTCAAACCACTTTACGTCAATTAGCATTAGCCAATAACAGCTCATCAAGCTATCCAATCATGAAGAGCTGCAACTGTTTTGTTTTTTTAATGGTTGTTTTTGTAAGATTCACTATATTTTTACACATAATTGACTTTGATTAACGAGAAAAACAATCAATATTTCACCTGACAGAGAAATAAATGTTCATACGGAGATTCACCGTGCTGATGTGATGGTGAAAAGTTAGTTAGTCATTTTAGGCAATTATTCTTGTGATGAAATCTCTAAGTCACATCCAAGATTACTGTTTATTGGCAAGAACCTGGCAGTTTGATCACTGTCCCAAAGGAGGGCAATGATGTGAGTGATTGGGAAAGGCAAGAAATATTGCAGTTTTTCTTTCAATCTTGAAAACCTCTCACAGTATAAAGAGCACACCATATTGCATGCACAAGCTGTTTATTTTTATGCATTCAGACTCAGAACAGTTGGACCAGCAATTGTATCTCACACCTCCTCTTATGTCCTACATCATAATGCTACGTTTTGTGCCATCTGAACATCTGTTCCCATTAGGGAAAAAATAAAGCGTCTACAAGAAGGAAATAAAATGAAAAAATAAAACCCAGTTAACAGTGTTATTGATCTAATGTGGGGCTGAAACATCCAATCTGAACAAAGGAGTTGCCATCAGTTGGAGGCTCAAATACAAACTACTGTCGCCATGTAAACTATTGACAAAGTATCAATACTGCTCTTAACATTTTAGTGATTCAATATTTAATAACTCTGCAGTAACACACAACCAGTCTCCTCTCCTATAACAAAGGCAAAGAGTGTGCGACCCACATTAAACCGTGGTCAGAAGCAGCAGAAGCAGAGTAACGACCAGACTAGGAGATGGATTTATCCCGGCTCACTGTTTGTCTGAAAGCTGCTCCAGGAGGAGGAGGAGGAGAAGCTGCGGTGAATGTGTGAGTGGGGGGAGTGGGGGTGGAAGGGCTGGTGTTTTACTGAGTCCTCTATTCACCTCAGGAGGGGTGGGGGGGTAAGCAGAAAATGGGGTGGGGGTGGTGGGGGGGTCGCTCTGGCCGGTCACAATAGGAGGAAACCAGCCCGTGGCATTCCACAAGCAGCGCTGACGCATCGCCTGGAGGTTTCTGGGGCAACCCTCGGCCCTGCAGCGGCCCGACTGCGGTCTTACTCCGACCGACCGACTGCCCTGCAGCCGCGAGGGTGAAATTGAACACCATTTCATTTTGTTTGATGGAACCGACTCAACATACAACTAAGGCTGCACAATTATTTGCAACTGCATTTTATTCTCTGATATTGGTAAAATGTTGTCTCAGCATTGTTTTCATCATATCAAATCATATTCTTATGATGTAAAGGCAGGTGCATCTTTGTTTGGTTCAAGATCCAAGAAACATTACACCACTGATTTCAGATTGTTTAAGTACTACTGAAAAACAAATGTGACCATTCACACTGAATATGCATATCGTTATCTCAGTGTGTTTTTTGTATACTGTGCATAACTCCAAATATATACCATGTATCAGTTCCCAGTGATATTTTTTCAAGGAGTTACTGCTTAATCCAATAGGAATGATAAACAATATTATGAGGATAGATAGAATATTATTATTAATTAATTAATGTGATAAAATTATATCTGAACAATGAGAGATTTATGAGAATATTGTAGGCACATTTTAAAACCATCTTCAGCTAAGCTAACAGACAACATCTGGAAACACTGGTTGTAACAGTATAATTTTTACAGGTTGGTAACTGCATTAATCCTGATACAGGGGAATCTGGAATCTGTGCCAAAATAACACAGTGGAAATAATATCTATTCTACTATAAAATGCAGTGAATATCAGCTAATTACCCAAGCCCTCTGTTGTACTACACAAAAAGCCCAGCAGCAATAGTGTACACAGGTATGGAGTTCGTACTCTAACATGTTTGGCGGTGGATAAATATTTAAACAGACGACCTGTCATCAACCCCCCCCCCCCATCCCCCCTTCTCATACCCTTCTGTAAATATTGCATCTTGCAGCCTTTTCATTCACGTTAAAACATTTAAGCTGGTTTGTTGTTGTGAGTCATCATCACGTGTTTGAGAACAGTTTCTTTTCTGATGCCGGTAGTGTCAGGGAGTAGTAGCAGAGTAAACAGAGAGGGTGGACGAGAGAGTCAGTGACAGCTGTGGAGCTTTGAGGACCCAGATCAACACAGAACCTGCAACCATAACCCATTCCTAATCAAAACTTCATGCTGAGATATTTCCAACCTTCCAAACTTTTTTTTTTTTTTACAGATGTCATGAGAACGCAATGAAACATCAGACATCAAATCCTCACTTGCATCTAGAACATCACAGGGGATAAACAAACAAACAACAATAAACAAAGGGAAGCGACCCCTCACTGAGGAAATCGTTGGCGACCACAAACAGCAGAGTAAAAAAGCAAGACTCTTCTGGTGTCTCTCGTGTTTCGTGACTGCGTGTACACACAAACACGGAGCAGCCACTCGCTGCTCAGCACAGAAACTGAACTGGGTCCTTTTTCAGCTGATGAATAATGAAAGGGGCCCGGAGAAGATCCCCTCGGCTCTGCTGCTCTAAATTTAGACTCAGGAAAGACGGGGAGGTTTCTGCCAACCGCTGATCCCAGAAAAAGCCGGCTGGTTGGCTGGCCTGGGCATCCACATCCCATTATTTGATTCCTCTCTCTCTCTCTCTCTCTCTCCGCTCACCCACTAAATCCTGTCCTCTAATCGCCGGGCCGAGGGGAGTCGCTGACCTCAACTCGTCGCTCTCTGTCACGGTTTTCCCTCGGTGCGGAGGACCAGCTGGTCGTGGTGGTGACGGTATAACCTCCATTTCACTGTCACTCATTTGATAGCCAGTTGTAGAGCTTCCCATGTGATCTGGAGCTTCAGTGCTCAAAGTGCCTACGATCGGCAGGAAGCCCCCACATACTGAGAACAGGTAATGTGGACAGAAATCGGCTCTGCCTAATTGCTGAATGATTGGAGCCCAAACATGCAGTGAGTCTCCATCTCCAGTCTCCTTTCTGATGAAGGTCTGATATTCATCCAATATCTGTTTGGGAACAGTTCTAAATAATCAAGAGCTCAAACATTTTCTCTTAGAAACATTGGTTAAAGTGGCTAAAACGTGCAATCCAGCATAGAGAGAGGCATATATGAATGCACCTGTTTGACAAATAAACTTTTACAAAAACATTATATCAACTCGTGGCTTGTTCACTCATAACAATTATTTCTGACTTACTGCGGCTTTTCATAAACATCTCTGTTGCTGCTCTCAAAACAATATTGTTTAGATAACCTCTGATGCTGCCACCACCACCAGGCTGATTACGGAGAATAGAATCCTGAAAATATGCTATTAATGAATTAACAATGATATAACTCAAAGTAAAACACAACAAAAATCATAGATACAGACATGAAAGTGAGTAGAGACAACAAATTGGCAACTATTTTCGAACGGTTATGCTATTTCTGTCTTTGATTTCACTCACTTGTTATTAGGTTATTACTATCATTATAAAAGAACACAACTAAGAAAGAGAAAGAGGCATCACTTTAGGATCTTAGAAATACTTAAATTAAGTATAGTAGTCCCAGAAGTGGAGAGATGCACTAAATGAACTGCATTTATGCAGCAGTTTCAGTTCAAAAGCACATTATAATGGGCCTCTAATTCGAATATGCACACACATCACTGTGTTAACTTGAATCCCGGTAATCTGATGCAAATATGTAGCTTGTTTTGTGAGAACCAGTCTGATTGGTTCAATATCCCAGCTTTCAGCATTCAATCCTTCTTTCTATTGCAGTGTCATCTAAGGATTCAGGTAAATTCCTTCGCTTGAATCACAGGAGGTGGAGTTGGATTCCTGGTTAACAGCAGTTATAACAGACAACATACAGTACCAGAGAGATAATGCCGCATCTGCAGGCTCAGGATTTTCAGTTGAAAACACCTGAGGTGAAAATTTCCTTTCTGTTTCATTTTTTTTATGACACTGCCACCAAAGGTCCACGTGTAGATTGGGTCTAGGTTCCATGAGAGTGGAGACGTCAAACATTTATTACATGAAGAAATCATTTAATGAATCAACACTTCAAACAAAACATATAGGGAAAGTGTTTAATAAATTATAATTAATTAATTGATCACGTCCATTGAAAAAATAATGTCCGCCACAATTTCAGCATAAGATGAATTGTTTAAAACATTTTTTCTGCACAAAACACCAACATGTTCTAGCTCCAGCTTCTTACTTATGAAGATTTGTGTCTTTTTCTTCAAAAAAAAAAGGCTAAGAAAACATCTGTGGGTTTTGGACAGTTGATTAGTGTGTGTGTTAGGGTCTCAGCAGAGTTTCCATGTCACATGTTGGTCTGCACGTTTTTTAAGAAGCTTATCTGAGGCTAAAACTCAGTGAGGAAAACACTGAACTCGTGTCATGTTTTGGCATCAAAAATTGATTTGCAGGATATTAAATTCTGCCTCTATGTCAGCCTTTAAAAGCCGAGGCAGTAGAAAACACACGCATACACACACACCTCCACAGGTTTCGCATACCAAGGTAAACAGCCTGGCCGGGCCGCGGCGTTCTAATGCAAACTGACAAAGTGTGCGGCAGAGTGCAAACACACAGGGAGGCGGGCTGCATAGCTGAACGGTGAGTCAGAGAAACGTTCATTCAGCGCGGCATATATACATTCCTCAAGTCCTGTTATGAGGCTTTAAACTGCATTTCACAGCCGCTCAAAGTCCGAGAGCGAAACAATGACACACACATCACACACTCCTTAAACAAAGCAGCAAATACACAGTGAAAACATCATAAAAAAAGAGAAATGACAGCAGAAATCAGCCACAGTCTTTCTGCACATCAACCTTCTCATACCAATGACGGCGTGTTATCTGGCAGATAACATTCCTTTCACCTGACGATGTGCATTCAATGCGTCACTGCAAGGGTGGATAGATGATATAGTACTCTGAAGAATTCATAAAGGCCTCAGAGGCAGATGCCTCTCTTTGAAAACACTCACAGGGTTCGCTCATTTTTACTACTTCTATTCCTCTGTTAGTTCTGCTTTTTTTGTTGTTGTCCACAGATACCTAAACTTAAGTGTATACTCAATGGCAACATGTTAAAGGTACTATATTGTATAAAGGTAGAGGTGCGTACTAATGTGATCCGGTCTCGGTTCTGTGAAAGTAGAGGAGACGTAAAACTACACAGAGGTCGATTTTGGTTCCTAAAGACTAAAATATATCTTCTTGTAGACTTCAAAAAACAAAAAAAACAAAACATGGGACCTTTAAATTTGACTGGATACTTTATCAAGATTTTGAAAAAAGAAACTGATCACCTGAGAAAAGAGGAGAAAGAGAAAAGTTTTGTTTAGAAATCTTTTAAAGTCTTTGAAAATTAAATCAGCACCGGAATCTGGACGTCCTGTACGGCCATTGGCTTTTCTAATAAATATTATCGGATATCTGTGATTGTTCCTCTGAGGGCCCTAGGCAGGATGCACACACACACTGACACACACAAACGCGCAAAGCTGTCAGTATCAAAATAAGGCTGGCTGTCTTTCTTCATTCCTGAAAGGCAGCCTGCACTGGGAGGGTTTTCACATGACTGCAGCAGGAAACTCAAAACTTCTCTAAATACCAAAGATGAACATGTTTTTGCAGCTGAATGGGCAGAAATGATTTTACTGACACTATGATCCAAAACAAAGGACGTCAACACAAAATGCTGTCTTCCAGTTCAAACAACGAAACACAGAATCTGGTGACACATTGAGGTAGTGCTCTTCAGTCCTCACAAAAACCAGACCAGGTGATCACAACTGGTAAAAACATTCAATAATGATACATAGTTTAAAAAAATGACCATGAGTTCAGAGAATTAGGCTTAAAACTAAATAGATAGTAAATCGTCTGGTAGAAATACAAGGGATCATCTGTAGTTCCTAGGCCCCGCTCTGGCTGAAGGGCAAATAACCGACCAGATGTGTCCATGTGGTCAAATCACACAGCTGGATTTACTGTCCCTGGTGCAAATTAGAGTGTTTACTAATGTGCAGCATATGCCAAGTGTCATAAATACATGAGTAAACACTTATATCTGATAATTACTACCAATACAGTGTGTTATAAACCATTTATTACATGTTTATATACAGATTTAGAATATTAAATTGATTTTGAGTAGATTATCAATCAATTAAAAAAAAAAGGCATCCAATCAGGTTTTAATGGGTTGAATTAGCTCTTATTCTATTCTAACACAAACCTCTTTTTGTCTCAAACCAGTGCACATTCCTGCTTCTGTCTGACTGCTCTTTGTGAGCTGCCACAAATAAATAAGTTATAAGATGGTTGGTTATGTATTAAAACAAACTAGAGTGCAGCTGTGGCTGAGCCAGCCTCTGTTCAGGTCCTAGTTTACAGTTTGCAGGGCCTCATGCTGCACTTTGACCCCGTGCACCTTGGCAGGCAGTGAAAGGGATTTCAGATGAATCAGGCCTTTGGCTGGCGAGTCTGTGCGCTGCTCGGTCCTTCACGTTGTGTGTTTCAGGAATGTGTGTGTGAGTGTTGTTTTTTAAGGACTTTGTTTGGGGAGGTTTTCTTTTTCACTTCCTCTAATAAGTGTCTGAGTGTAAAACAACCAAAGTAGAAGAGGTCTTCATTCCACCTGCCATCTTTAGACTGTGTGTGTGTGTGTGTGGGATGCAACGGTACTCGGTAAAATACCGAATCACCCTGCATGGAACAATACGCCCTTGTGGACCGCGGGTTTTCGGTTTTACAATTCATCCCTCCCCTGCAAGTTCATGTCACTCATGGTGTCTACCCTTCTATCACACTGTTGCAACTGGAGCTGGTAAAAAGTGTGGCACACCAACAGGCATGGCAGCACAAGCAGGTGCTGATCGCAAACACAGAGTAATATGAAAACAATTAGCACAATTAGCACAATTTAGTGCAATTTAGCGTTTAATACCGTCCTGGCGGGATGCCTGTCCATGCACACATGCACGAGAGAGAGACTGAGTCCAGTAGGAGGAACTTACTGGCGGAGATGAGAGATGGTGAAATGCTCTTAAAAAACTTCTTTTTTGGGGGGGGAGAGAAAAAAAAGTTCTCTTTATGCACAAAACACGTACAGAAACTGTACCGAAAAAACTGTGTCCCAAAAACCGAGAACCCTACCTGTAGCCTACCGTTGCTAATGTATGTGTGTGTGGCTTATAACCAATGAAACAGCTCTAGACACCTTTAGGAAGAAACTTACTCTTGTCTTTATTTTGCAGTGTGAACGTGTATCACTGATCTGAATCACAACCTTTTGAAAACAATTAGCCTACTTTATCGCCTTGTGTCATACATTGAATCTTTTATTGCTTTTACATATTGCCTGTTGTATATTATGTTTCAACGTGTCCTTGCTGAAGAGAGCTCATGATGTGAAGGCCAATCAGGGACAAGTCAGCACCTCATAAATCAAAGCAGCCTACTTGTTTACACTGATGCTATAAAGCTGTTATTCTGCAGCACCAGCCAAATGCAGTTGAAGATGTCAGCCATGTTATCAACAATACGAGTATAGGAGAGATGCACTTGTGGTAATAAAAGAGAGCTTTCCAGCAAAACTGATGCTGGAAATGCTTTACTTTGGACAACCTTTTCATATTTTGTATATGAATTTAAAAAATACTGACCTGTAGACCAACCCTATCTCACAGTTTATGTTAACGGTGAACACGTGCAACTGGACTGGAATTGAACCAGGACTTGCTGCCCCAGCAATAACCACTAAGCCACTCAGCTAGCTTGTCAACTTGAGAACAAACAGAGTTTTGATCATTGACTAATCATATGGTTTACACACTACACTGGAGGTGTTACTGTTATTGCAGCATCAGTATTATCACACACATACAGTATAAACACTGGCCGGATGTCATCAAACACATCATGAGTCTCAGTCTTGGATTGTCTCTTTGACAAACCCAACTGATATGTCATTCTTTCATCCAACTAAGACAGCACAAAGATACTTTGACATATAAACAAAAATCTAAAACTTTGAAATGACTTTGTGCAAACTTAACCCCCTCCCCCCAAGAATAAACCCAAGTAAAGAAAGACAAAGGCAATAACATTTTAGAAGACATGATATGGCATTTAGTATTTTATGTCAGGTATTTAAAGCTGGAGTTAATGGCCCTGAGAAACTTCACAACTGAGGACGGAGGAATTATTCCTCTGTCCTTGTTTGAGGATAATGGCTCTGATTCATTCAATTCTTACGGCTGCTATGCGTATAATGTTGATGAACGAGCAACTGCTGCTTAATTCAGTTCAGTTGATTCATTTCCCCCTCTGAATAACAGCAGCGGTTACCTACACTACATAAAACATGTTAAATACTAAGCAGTGGACCTAATGCAACGAGAAAAGACTCAGTGTGCTCGCTCACATCGTCACACAGAAAAGACAAAAACAAGCCATAAGCCTCCTGAATTCCAGACATAAGCCATTAAAGGGATTTGGTGTCAAAGTCCGAGGGGTCTTAAGTAACTGGTCAGGATGAAAAACGAGCCCCCACCACCCCCCATTTACACTGCATTTTGGTGCAAGTAGCTCTGCATGCTCGGCACTCTAAGCCTATTACATTTATGGATTTCTATGAGAGCCAAAAGGACAAAGAAGAAGGTACAGTAAGTCACACCTCCACACCTGTAATTACTCATTTCACAATGTAAATGATCGGGATAAAAAGCAGTTGGGGTTTTAGGTCTCATCTGTTCTTCAGCCTACTGTATAGGCCTTGATACTTTCACAGTATTCAAGCCAGACCAGCTTCATAATGAAAAAATCAATATATACCTTTACACAATATGAGACCTTTAAAGGAGTCATCACCTGGTTTTTTACGTATCCAGCCCCCCTTGGATCGCTTTGGATCAATTCGTAAAACTTATTAGAAAAAAAAAAAAAAATTTAATCAAACATTGAGCTTGTTCTGACCCTTTTTCCTACCGCGACTTTATCACGCGAGATTACGCGCGAGGTTTTGACTGGTCCGGATGTGCACTGTATGAGGCACGCGTTGATTCGCCGCAGGAAGGACAGAGCCGGGGGGGGGCTGGCCTGCATGCAGACTCCAAAACATAAACAGCCCCCTGGTACCGTCTCAGGTAGCGGACGGGCCGGGTTGGGTGGTGAAAGAGGCAGCTTGAGGTCACAGCAGAATCAAAATCTCGTGCTTTAGGAAGGCACACCATTGTGTGCTATTCCTGTTCGGAAAAAGAGCCGAAGCGAAAAAACGGCGCCGCTTTCAAAGTCCAGCTTTTCAGGCAAGTTTCAACTGAGGTCAAACACCAATATGCATGTTTTAACAAGAGAAATTGCGATTTCCGGGTGATGACTCCTTTAATAACTCATCTACCTGTTCTTACTCAAATGAATTATGCAAAGAGATATTTGATTAAGCATTGAAACGCCCCATACCTCCTCAGGCTGAAGAGCCCAGGTGGCAAAAGTACCAGGACAATACTGATGACATGACTGCATCATTTCATCTACATGGTGCCAGTCTCCTGTTCTATCACATCCCACAGTTCAAGTCCAGTTAAGTTCACTGTTGTGATAACTTTAGCTTTGCATAACTGAGCGTTGTCCTCCTGGAAGCAGCCATCAGCAGGGATGCAAACACAGGTTTGGTGAAAAAAGAGAGAGCCTCCAAACTTCTGGCGGGGTCTGGGGGCTTATTTCACTCCAGTCAAACTTGAGATTGAATGAATAATCCATGCAAAGTTTTTAAAAAATCTATACAGCAGCAGCTGCACAGAAACACCATAAGTTGGCGTGGGGAAAAGACTGCATGTTAAGAAGTAATGTGAAGAGAAGTTACCATATTTCCTCAATTAATAGCCGGTATTCAATTAACAGCAGGTCTCATATAATGGCTGCGGGTATTGCTTACATGAACAAATAAAGACCGGCCACAAACACAGGGCGGGCCAAAAAAAATTAAATAAATAAATACAGCCACATGGGACAAACTGACAAGAATATGACCAGAAAGTCTTTCAAAGTGTGTGGACCCATCTCAAGGGGCTATCCTGTTAATAAAGTTATATATCAGCAATGCTCATGTATTTTAATTTGGTGGGAAAATGGCGGCGGTGATGAATGGGAGCGGATGCAATTTCCACTGCTTAGGTTGTTTACATCCCTCAAAGACGCATTTTTTTTCCACAGACAGCATCAGATGGCTACTCAAACTAAAGCAAGCCGACATGTTTGTAAAACTAGAGCTGATTCAATGTCTCGTCGAGTCTCGCACGAGACCCAAGTTGACGTGCTCGGTGTGTTTACGTGCAGTCGGAAGCTCCTGTTTGTGTCATAAACACAGGAATATCAACTCTTGACTTGCTTGAAGTAAACAAACTTTTTGGTGCATGTTTGAGTAGCCATCTGACGCTGTCTGTGGGGAAAACTGTTTATGAGTCGGAGCACACATAACCCCGCTCGCCCCCCCAAATGAAAAACTCCATAAGAATCGCACGAGTCATCCAAGTTCCCGTTAAAAGAGCCGAAATTGCCGAAAAGGAGGCCGTTTTCATCCCTGCATTAGAAGAAGGTAAATGGATTGTAAAGGTAGGATGTGGCCATAAAGAGGTGTAACACAACCGGCCTGGACTGTCAACACAAGGCAAGTTGGGTCCATGGATGTTGAACCTGGCAGCACTAACTCCATCCCTACCATCTGCAGCTTCAGCAGAAACCCAGATCCACCAAACCTGGTTACATTTTCCAGTCTGCACCAGACCCATCCTCATGAATAGGCTTTCTGGTCTCTGTTTTTGGTTGACAGGAAGTGGAATCAGATGAACAGGTATTCCTGATGAAGTGCCTTGAAGTATTCCATAATGACGTTTGACCTTCCAAGCAGCCACTGGCTTTCATTCACTTCCCTTCACCCTGTAGAGACTTGAAGCTTGTCGATGCTATAATATGTAATGTTGGCAACTTGTCCAAATTATATATAATTTTCCAACTGTTAACTTCTGCATGCTTTTTGTTTCCTTGGTTACTGTGCTTGTTCCCTTAGTAGATTTCCAATAACAGCTCAGAGTCAGGATTGTGTTGAATCGTCCTTGAATGCACTGCCGCAACAACATACTTAAGTAAAAACTGCTCAAAGTTGCCTTGTAGGGGGATGATGTGAAACTGACAAAGAAACACAGGCAAAAAGATCAACAAGATACAGCAGCACACAGGGTTTTCTACAGGTGTATTCTTAATCCAAATTGTTAAAATGAATGGTAACAAATGGCCAAAAACAGGAAAATTATGATTCTGTAGTGATATAAACACCATTTAGTCAATGTGCCATATAGCACAAAGGTGATCCATTTCTCATTATTATTATAAAGCAGATCTGCGCTCTATATTAATACAGGGAAAGTACAGCTTCAGTCCACAGAGAACTGCACCAGCTGTCAGGACTTCTCCAACTTTGTGATGTCATACACCTTGTCCACCTTTACCCACCATCCAACACTTGCAAGATTTGGTTTCTTTGAGTGTTTTATCTGAAATCTGGTCTGTTTTTCTTTGATTACTCCTAAAACACTCAGCCAGCCTGAGAAGAGAAGAGGCTCAGAGCCTCCTCTCGTCTGATCATCGGCTTGTTGTTACTGGAGCTCCAGACGGGAGCCCAAGAGTGAAGATGTTAAACTACACAGAGCTGGTTTTTGGCTCTAAACATCCACAAATAAGTCTATGAAATAAAATTCAGAAAAAGTATAAAACATGTGGCCAAGTGATTGAGCTTACACTGTGCCAGTATGTTATCCATACACAGTAATTGCAACAATTATATCCCTTTCCCACTGGCCAAAAAACCTGTTTAAACCCGCTAACAATCGGCTTCTGATGGCAGTTGGAAAGGCTCTAATGTCAGCATTAGTCTCAGTAGTAAACTACGGTACAGTATAGCCTATGTCACAATCATACTGGAGGTAACTTTCCATTTCCAACATACATCTCTTGGAGAGAGTGTTGGGATAGATTCTGTCGTCTACCATCCCACACTTGCTGTCAACTTTTTCTATGAGTTTGATCACGAGTAGCTTCGTTCTGTAGTGATTTAAACATGTCACTCCACATTTATTCTGCCTCTCCCCTTTCAAAGCTAATGAGAAACCACTTCACAGAGCACACTGTGCGAAGGAACATCTTGTTTATCACCAGCTGAGATCTGCTTGATGTAGCACCAAAGGAGGACGACTCTCAGCATCAAGGTCAAATTTCTACTTCAAATAAGACATGGCTGCAGCTCTGAAGACACTCACCCTGTCCTCATTACACTTTCCTCTCATCACCACCACTGCTCTTCAACACTCCCACTTAACCCACGTCTTCACATTATCTTGTGCAAAAAAAAAAAGTGCCATCTGTTATTTCTGGATGAAAACAGCTATAGGTAGACAAGAAAAGAATCAGGTTCATAGGGAGCAAGAAAGGAAAGGACAGGAAATTTGAGCTTTCTAGGGAGATGCCTGTTAAGGGTAATTTTTTACGCATCAGTGAGAGAACTCTTCTGATCATGTAGTTTGTTTTTTACCAAAAAGCTGCATGTGCTTCTTATCTTGTAGCTTTTTGAATCTGAGATGTTGATGCTGTTCTTTATTGTACACAACAGCAGACTGAATATCTTTGAAACTCAAACAGGCATTTCGCTCAAATTTCTGGCTCATTAATCAATAAATAACACAACCTGAAGATTAATCATAATATACAAAGGTTATAAATGTATGGTGACTTCAGGAACAGTAGCAGTCTCCTCTGGCCTGGTCTAGTGGTATGCATAGGTCACATTTACATTTTTTCCTTCAATATCTCATCTGCAAAGGGTCAAAGGTCATCCTACAGCACACTCTCCATACCTGTCTCTGGGGTCGATCCAGCTGGTGATCTGGTTGATGTGGTCAATGTAATAGACTTTGCCATCAAAGTCTCTGGCTTCCTCCCAACCCTCAGGTAGTGGCAACTCCTTCCTTGGCATGTCAGGCGAGTCTCCATGTAATTAACTCCTCTCTACTCAAAATCATAACGAAGGGAAACCATCGCTTTTCTCTGTCATCATCAGCAACAACGGCATCAGTAGTTATTCCCAAAATTCCCGGTCTGGCTCGCCTTGGATTAGGGAATAATAATAATAATCCATAATAATCCACCGATTAGCAATGAATCAAAAAAAAAAGAAAGGGGTTGATAAAAGACACTGTATCAGAGGGTAAAGCAGCTCCAGCAGGCTGCACTTGTGCACCAATTCATCTCTATGCGAGTGTCAACTCATGTGTAATATAAACACAGCGGTCATTAAACTACACCGTGATGTTATTTGGCGTGTTTTTCCAGTTGTAAACGCATGTTTTGCAACTTTTCCGGTGACAACTTTTGAAGTAAACTACAATTATCCACGGTCCACAGCACACGGGCGATGCTGCTGCTGCTGCTGCCGCTGGTCTGTTGTCGGTTTCAACGTAAACACAGAAAGCTGCCTCACGTCCAAGTCCCCAAATCTCAATAAAAACCAAAGGAGGGTGGTAATGTGTCCACAACAGTGACGGGGGGAGCTTCACATCGAGAACCGTCCGAGTGCCGTTAAAAATCCCTCTAAAACCCCCTCACTGAGCTCGTCTCTCCCTCCTGCCTACAGGCCACCATGTTGAGCAGCAGTCACCGATGCTAGCCGCCAGCCGCCGCGGGCACTCCGAGTGCCGCCGAGAGAGGAAAAGTAACGAGCAAATCCGAAGACGTTAAAATCCGGTAAACCCCGCGTGAAACTCGGGTCTGTTATCTTTGTTAAATGATCTGTTTGCAGCCGGACGGGAGGCAGCGGCGGCAGCGGTGCGGCGGTAAAGTCTTCCTTCAGTCCCGATGACTTCGGCCGGTCGACCGTTGTCAAGCACCGTACGTTCGCAACAGCAGCTTCCGGCTACGATTTCAAAATAAAACTTTTGTTGCCAGCAAGGTGAGACTTCCGGTCGCAATGATATGACAGACTGATATCAAAGCTATAAAAGTAAAAGAAAGCGTGCATTCAGATAACACCCAGTTTCAGTGGGAGCAGTGTTGTTGCTCACCCTTTTTTTCTGTGCATCAAAAATAATTTGTAGAAGGCTATCTGATTGGCTGGATTAAAAAACCCACCAGGCTGCAAATTGCCCATGAGCCTTAGTTTGCCCAGGCCTGGTGTAAAATTAAACTCTAAACAAAGGATATAATGAATATAATTGATCACAATTCCTTTTTATATTGCACCTTTAAAAATAAAAGTTTATAAAGTGCTTTGGCATGCAAGCACACACACACACACACACAAGAGCAATGGCAACAAAGAGGCCAAAAACAGAGACATAACACCCATAAGAGTCAAAAAAAAGTATTACAGGAATTATAAGAACTATAAAGCACAGAATGAGCCTATAAGTGAAATAAAACAGAAAAATAAATGCATTGAGAAACAAATGAGAAGTTTCATAAAATAATGCAACTAAATAAGACTAAAAAGGATGTGAAAAAACAATAGAAACGGATAAAAACAAACAATAATATATAGGACAGTAAGATATTTAAAAAGGAGGAACGTAAAAAGGAAAAGGCCACGAAAAAAACAATAAAGAAATCGTCTTTCAATGTGGGGTAGGCCTATAAGAATCATATCATATTCAATTTAAATTTGAACTGTGCAGAAATTCAGTGACAACAACATTGTCTGGCCCACCAGGTCCCTAACCTGAGCATCATGGACTTGGTCTTGGATCACAAGAGACACATGTACTGATGTGGACTAAATCTACAGGTTGTCTGTTCTCCAAGATGTTAGAACAACCTACCTGTAAAATCCTCAGATGTAAGAGAACAGGTGCTGCTTTAAAGGTAAACAAGACGGCAGTCAGAGCAAAAACTTGTTTGTTTGTTTTTTAATCAATACCTAACTTGCACCTTTTTGATGTCCGTTTGATTCACACTTTATGCAAATATTAATAATGTATAGGCCCACTTTCAGTTTTCTGAACTGACATAGTCTACTCTCAAGCTCACAGCGCCCTCTGGAGGTCAAAGTGATAAGGTACATCCTCATGCTGTGCAATGGAGACTGATTTCAGGTCAGTTTTTTTTGTTTGTCTTTTTGTTTTTTTTGCTTGTATAGCTCATGAGCCACATGTTGGATTTTGATTAAACTTGCCAGGATGGTTCCCAACAGCTCCTTAGCTCTTTCATTTAAAACTGACATAATTTGATCAGAGGGCGTCGCTGTAATTTCAAGACCAAAGGAAACATCTGCTGTTCCACCTGCTCTAATTTCGAGGTAGGCTACTGAAATTATAGCTTCAAAATGACTCATGATATTAATTCAGGTCTTGAAGGACACAGAAGGAAGAAGTTTGAATGTTAAACTCAGAGTTGCTTGCAGAACTTTAATCCTCCACTCAGCTGCTTCCTGAACATCTGGTTGTTACTGAATGTCATTGTGGCCTGGTGCTCTGGTTGTTATCAGATGTGACATTTGCATGGTTATAACCCTCATATTCAGCAGCCCTGTAAATTATCTCTGGTTCTTGTTTAGGTGACTTTGCTAGATGTCTAGCAAATTGTTGTAAAGCACTTTCTAACACTGTTTTTGATACTAGTTGTAACAGCTTCGTTCAAATTCTGTCTGACATCCTCCTCCCTTGTCTCTGCTCGGATTCACAACAATTCACTTCTGGCTTCTGACGTCCGTGCTCCCGTCGGTACACCGGCGATGGGCGGGGTGTTCCTGCTGCCTTCAAGTGCCGTCTGGAAGTGGGAAAGCAAGAGCTACATCTCTGCATATCTAATGATGAACTTATTCTATAATTCAGTTGATATCTTGTGTTTGGATCTGTGTTATTAAAAGTCCCCATGGATATAAGAGGCTTTCTCTAAGAGGCTGAATCCTACAACAAAATATTAGGCCTACCACATTTTCATCACAACACCATGAAAAATCCAACAACAGGACATTTCCATAGGTTAATTCCCCAATTATCAAGTCCGTAGGCCTACAACAGGATCAACAATGGACTGAGATCCACCAGGTGAATGACTTACTATCAATTTAAAATTTGACATTTCAGTGTTCATATCTAGTTTTTGCTGCCCCTGAGTGGAAACAATCAGTTACTACAGATCTAATATAACAGAGATCTTGGTCAAGGTTAAATTACTGTAAACTGACATTGACTGCAGGTTGTAGCTCTATAACAATGTCATGTGACTTTCCCCTTTGCCCTTATCATTCAATTTTAGGATAGGATGACAGCCTCAGGCAACACAGTTTATATAGGAGAATTGGGGTGTTTCAGGGTCCTCTTGGTCAGTTTTACCATGACATTCCTTAATCAAATTCCTTTGATGAAGATTTACACTTGCTCGCTACAGTTGTGTAAAATAAGCAGATTTAAGACTTGATTGATTTAAAATAAAAAATAAAATAAAAAATGCGCAAAAGACGCTCAATAAAATTCAGCCCAGGTAATCTGATTCTGGCTAAATAAAAAATTATGGAATCTTCTTATCTGAGAGACTGAAACCTGAAAATGTTGCATTTGTCTGCCTAAAGTATTAATTGAGTATCTAAGTAGCTGCTGGTTTATTTTCTGGTGATTAGTAGTTGTAGTCCTGGTCAAAGGTGCACCTAAAAGCACCGCGAGTCGCATTTTCACCAGAGTTGTGGAGTTTACGTGCAGCACTTAAACGCCTCATCATATTCCCCCTCTTGCGCGTCTCGAAACAAAAACAAGCAGAAAGCGCTCGGTCACATGTAGAGCGGCGTCCGGCTTGTACAGCGAGGAGAGGGAAGCTGCACTCAGTCTGAACACTGTCGGCATCCAGGAGAGCAGTGACCCACCCCCCTCCACCTCCGCCCTCAGGTCCCCCCCGGCTCCGACTCCGGCTCCAGTCGCCGATCGGTGCGCTCCACATATGGTTCTCCTCCGGCACATCTCCATTGCCCTGACCGCCGCCGTGGCAGCCCTGGGCTCTGCTCTCTTCATCGCCTTGAACTACTTCTACAAGAGGCGAATATGGTCACCACAGGCGGAATACTGCACGATCAAGGAGGTGGGACAGCATGTTTCTAATTGACCCCCCCTCCCTTTTAGATCTTATTACACTCAGGTGTTTAACTTAGACAGGAAGGACGTTAAGAGACTGTCATTACATCTCAGTGACTGGCTGCAGAATTTAGATGATTGTAACTGTGATGGTGATGAAGGTGATGGTTGGTAAATGAATGAGAGGTGGTGATGAAGATGATTTTTGATGATGCTGGAGCTGATGTGAATGGAGAGGATGAGGAGGATGGTGCTGCTGATTATGAATAGCCTAACTGATATGTAGAGGATGTGATTATGATGATGATGATGAAGATGATGATGGCTTTGGCCGTGTAATGGTGATGTTGAAGGTAACAAGTCTGAGTGATAAAGGTAATAGCAGTGACGGTGATGAAGAAGCTTCATTAATCACAATGGACATGATGATGATGATGATAATGATGAAGAGGTTGATGCACAGGGGACAAAGATACGATAACATGAGAATTACTTTATTTATCACCCAAGGGAAATTCCTTTGTCTGACAGCTGATTGTATGGATGACACTGATGATGAAGATGATGGTTTTGATTATGTATAAAAAAAACTGATTTGTTGATGGTGTTGTTGATGATGATGATGATGATGATGATGATGATGATGATGATGATGATGATGATGGTGGTGGTGGTGGTGGTGGTGGTGGTGGTATTGTATTAGTGACTCATGATGAAGGTGATGATGACAATAGGAGCATCTCAACAACATCTGAGACAAAGAAAATCATAATAATAGAGAGGGGGTGAGGTGAAGGCTCTGATTGGTGGTGTCACCGTGGTAAAGATGATGACGATACAGAGATTGGTGATAATAATAATGATGCTGGGGCAGTGTTTAGCTCAGCACCCGCCCCAGGTGTTGAGGCTATAGTCCTTATGCAGGCGGCCCTGGTTCGAATCCCGCGTAGAGTGTCCCTAACCTGCGTGTCATTCCCCCCTCTCTCTACCTCCTGTTTCCTGTCTCTCTCTCTCTGTCCATTGAAGGTGAAAAAAACCCCAAAATACTTTAAAAAATAATAACACTGTAATGATGGTGATGCTCCAACTAACCATTATCTGTATCTCAAGATCCATTTTAACAAAAAAGTTCTCCATGAACTTAAAGGTTCCTGTGGCCCATTGTCGTCTGTGGTTACTCATGACCTAAAGTTACAGAATTATGCAAATCAGGCCAATAACATAATGGAAAAGCAATGGAGGTAAATGCATAACAACCTCCAGTCCAGTCGGTGGTCATAAGAAGAAGACAAAGGCTTTACAGTGTGTCAGATTTCCTTAGTGTGGTAGACGCTGTGCGCACCCAACTTTATTTGCTGGTCACTGATTTGAATTCCACTTGGATCTTTTCTTCCATTTAAATGCTGAGGGAGGCCTGGGACTCAATGTCCATCCATCTGTCATATATTTTCTTCTGAGACTCCATCTCCAACTATGATGAAAAACAGTCTTTAAACAAAACAAAACAGTCGGCTTGCAGCTGCAGCTTTTTAAGCATGCTGAAAATACGTGACCGATTGGGTATTAGCTGTTCGTGAACAACTGGAAAGTAGGCTACTACCCCGCCCAGCCAGGGACCTTTTTGGGGACCTTTCAGTCAAATTTTAATTGAAAACTTGCTTTTAAAAATGCTTAAGTCATGATTAAGTCACAACCATGAGGTGTGCACCCTGACAACATGGCTATCTGGTCGCTGAAAACCTCGTAGGATTTCGGAGAAAGTGCACAGACATGTCCATAAAACACAACTGAATTGAATTAAGTAGACAAAAAATATACTTAAATACTGCGATTGCTTCACAGTGGCTGAGCAGCAGTTTAATTCCATATGCCTGCAAGGCTCAGAAGAAACTCTAAATAGTGAGTGGAGATCGATCTGCAGTTGGCCTGTAAAGCAAACAAATGTGATGATAAATAATGTAACAATAATGATCAACACTTTGAGAAATCAAAGGAAGGTCTGATGTCAGTGATGCAGATCATAAACTGTGCTGCTGAAGCTCGGGTTTTCCAGTGATTATACAAAGAAGCTGGAATCAAAACCATGGTCATCCTCAGCTGTCGAGGTAAAGTGTTGAGCTTCTGCATGGACAGACAGAAGAAGCCAGTGGTCTGTTGTAATGTGAAAAAATCAGATCCCTGAGTGTGATTAAAAATCGGGACCAGACTCAAACCAGAAAGAATATGGAAATTGACTGCTCTAATTGCTGCTGTTAAATAGAAGCAGAATGATGTGGGCGGTGATGTTTCTAAAACCTGAAATTGAACGGATGTGTGTTTGTGTTTGACGTGGTGTGATTGAGGCAGCGTACAGATTGTTCAGTCAGATTCCAGCAGAGACAGACAGAAGTGAAGCAGCTGGGTGACTTGATGAATGGTTCTTGAATGAAGCACTACAGCTGCACACTGAATCTCTTAATAAAATCTATTTGCATGTCTCTAATCTTGTTTCCTGGATTCAATCAGCAGCAGCCTGTAATAGGCTTAGCCTGCTTTATCTGGCTCAGTCTGTCTTTGGAGGATAATGTTGTCAGTGTCTGCCAGCAGCTTGCTGCAGAGGGGGACTTAAATGTTTTCATCCCTGGAGCCGAAGTGTACCAAGATGCATTGTAAGTACCAGGACGCATTGTAATCGTGTCTCCAGCATTGGGAAAAGAGCAAGGGAGTTGACTAACAGCGTGTTTTTGACCTCAGGGGGTTTCAGTGGGCGGGAGGGCTGCACATGCTCATTTACACGGCGACAAACAATCACAGCAGAGGAAGATTTAGTCTGTTGGTGAATTAATGTACCTTCAGTGTCTGGGTCCGTTTAGATATTTGGTCTAATTGTTATTTCTGCAGACACAGACACAAGGGAAAACCTGCACCAGAAGCCTTTAGGTCTCATTTTACACCATCTTGTGTTTTAGTTTGAAGTTTTTTCCATAAGAAGTTATAAATTGTGATTTTAAGAACCATGAACTACCTCAGTGTAGTTTACATCTCCTCCCTCAGACTTCGCTCTGGAACTCTAGTAACAACAGGTCAGTGTCAGCCTATCAGAAGCTCTGAGTGTCTCCTCTGATTGGCTGAGAGTTTTCTAAAAAAAAAAGAGAGAGAGAGAGAGCAGATTTCAGGTAAAACATTCAGAGAAACCAAATCCTGCAAGGATGGACAGTGGGTCCAAACTCTGAGGGCTTTTTCGGGACCTTTAAAATATATATATGGCATTATTAAGACACGGCAAATGCTCATAAGGTACTTAATCAATCATAATCAATCATTAATCAATAATAATAACAAACAATCACACATTAAATGTGAAGGTTTAAACAGCAGTTGTCAGACAATCTCCCCTTTGAGTTACATCTTTGTGAGCAGAATAATGAGCAGAAGTGTTTGTGCATAACATTGTAATGTCACAGGGACACTAATCTTTGACCTCTTGGATATAAAATGTCACCAAGACTCTTTTTTGTGGTCAAAAAAAGAAAAGAAAATGTTTGTATAGTGTTTTGTTCCAGCCACATCTGACTGCAACAGTGATCGTTTAAGTGGTCATTGAGGGGGACGATGACTGCTTCAGATGACCCACACAAAATTACACAAGGACAACAGAAAGAAGTCAGCTTTCTGAATATGAATTATAGGAGTAGCCTATGGCCTCGTTTGACTGATGTGTAGGTGAGCATGTGCTTGTCATAAACTGACATTTTTGCTCCATTTTTGGGTTAGCCGGAAGACACTTCAGCTTGTTAACTAGCTAATTATTCAGCAACTGAATTGGCCTTTGGTTAGCCTTCAGGCCAGACACCCAGCTAAGCTAATGATGCTAACAGGAGTGTATACGCTCCACAGTTACCATAGCAACCTTCGCCAAAGTCTCAGCACCACACATGCCCTCTCCCTTCACCCATTATTGCATTAGCCTAGGTGTTAGGGGGCAGAGTCAGACACTGCCAAGATGGCGACAGTAAAGCAGCTCACTTGTGATTCAAAACTTACAATTCAAATAAACAATCACAAATGACAAATGCATAATGCACAATGGATTATTCATTTAATCAATTACTTAACTATGCAGGGTTGGACAGGTCGTCAGTTTTATACTGATAATTTTGCTAAATTAAAATCAATTGATTTTGTTGCCTTTAAAGGGGAACTGTGCAAGTCCGGTCGCTTTTCTGCTGTTTTGTTACCCGCCTCCCAGCTGTGTGCATTTGTTTTCAACAAAGCCGGTGAGGAAGCAATCAATATAACGGCAAATTACATTTTATATCATAATACACGGTGTTACATGTGTATATTTGTGCAGTCTAATCTGTCATAAACAAGAGATTACAGGGTGCGTGTTGTGGTGACACTACATGGAAGGAAGAGAGCCTCCATTCTTCCTCGTAACAAGTTACAAGTCATTAATTTAACCATCACAGTCACTCCAAAGCTGTTTAGTTAAGGTCAAAATAGTAGTATAGTAAAGGTAAAAATCATGTTCCTCTTTAATTAGTGAACCAAATTTGCAGTAATTTAATGTTGGAGGTGATCCACACTCGAGCAACAAGTTGATGCACGCTATCTGTCGTTAAAGGACCATGATTTCAGCAAATGAAGAAGAAAGAGATGTGGTAGAAAGAAAGAAGTCACAGATTTTAATCACAGAAGAACTGGAGCTGGAGGGACTGATGGTATGTGACAGAGTCAGAGGATCATCGTTTCCTCATCTTCTCCCTCTCCCCTGTAAATTGCTGCAGGCGAGTGGGCTATAGTGCTTCTATGTGATAAAGCCCTTGTGTTGCCAGGCGTCTGCTTCGCTGGAGTGTCCTTGAGCAAGACGTTAAATCCCTGCCTGTCAAATCCAGCAGTGCAGATCATGCAGCTGAGATCTGCTTTTCTTTTTTGTCCTCCCTGCGGAGCCAGAAAGTAATAGAAATCAATATAGTATTGGTGTGTTTCTGGGAAAAGGTCTTAACTGGCAGGAGTGAGCTTTAAACTTAAAGGAAAAAGTCTGTGAAGATTTGCACCAACAAATTGGAGCACAAGATAATTGATCCGAAAAAATGTCAAATCCATTTCTTAATCAAAAGGAATGATCAGTGTGGAAGGTTTTAGGCTGTTGATTAACTTTTCCTGTGCAATCCTGAGACCAGGTAAGATCCAATCAGACGACAGGGGCAGAGAGCAGTGATTATGTTCAAGAATTGATCACTTTGCACAAAAAAAATCCATGCTCTTAAAGCTTCAAGAGGCGGATGCATGAGCTCTGCAGCCTCAGCAGCTACAACGAGGCTTCAACACTCCCAGGGTTTGAGGTTTTGTCTCCCAGTGAGCAGCAGTGAAGAGCCTGAAAAAACAGAGAGCTGTCAAAGCAACCGTGTTTATTTACCCATGCGTTTACCCAGCAACAGCCAGTGCTTGCTGAGAGAAACAAGTCTGAGAAAATGAAATTCATCACCTAATTATCTGAACTTCATCCTCTGACCTCTCTCCAACTCTGTGCTGTAGTTGTATCTGTCGAGGGATCAAATTAGAGCTGCTAATTATGAAAATGAAATAAAGTAATCTTCAAGGCACGATCGTCCATCACCAAAGTGAAGTCAAGTGTGATATTTTCTATAATAAAGAAGCTGAAAACCGATGCATCCCGGCTCTAAAAGGGCTAATATGAATTGCTAATTAACACTGCACTTCTGCACACAGCATGAATAAAGACTAACCTTGTGTGACTTTTAAAAAGGAAGATGACTGACGTGCCAAGGATCTCAGAGGGACCACGGCTTTCTGGCGCCTTGTGGGCAGACAGAAAGCACTGATGATTTTGAATCTGGCTGCTAACCTTTACCAACTGTCAGTCTTTCCTCAGACTGAGGCGGCTGAGTGAACGGCAGCCACTCTCTCCAGGTCCCTGCAGGTTCACGCAGATCTGACTTAAAGCTAATAAAGAGCAGAGTCATTACGATGCTGCTTGCTGATGTGTTTCACTAAAGTGAGATATCAGGATAGCTCTCTCTACCTCTGGAGGTTTACACATGCTGACTCATTTTCCTGAACATTATGAAGTGTCTTTTGTACACCCAGGGTCAACGTCCCAGCAGTTTGATGAAGTTTGCTAGAGACATACATAAAATCTGCTCCTTTAAAGCCACTAATTATAAAGCTAGGATAATTATTTTACAGTTTGATCTATAAAATTAAAAACAATCCCCGGTTCAATACCCCCATTGGCCCTTTGCTGCATCATTCCCCCTCTTTCTGCCTCCCCCTTTCCTTTCTATGAATGAATGAATGTATTTATTTCAAACATGTATAAAAAGAAAAAAAGAAAATGTATCTATCTATGTCTACTGTCCTGTCAATTAAAGGTGAAAAGCCCCCCAAAAATACTTTAAAAAACAAACCATAAACAAGATTAAGTAAAATCTATGTATCTGGCTTGACCTGGTGCATAAACAGCTGACATAATTGTGTCTATGTGATTTTTATTTCTCTCAATCTAGCAACAAATGTGGCAAGTCGCCAAACCTACAAGCTGTAAACACCTCAGAACAGAAACTGTTTTTGCCAATTCATCACTAAAGAGCAATGGCCAGTGGACAAGCTCCAAAATTCGACCAGCTGCACAGTGGTGTAGCTTAATCACTTGGTCAGTCAGTCACGGACATTTGTATTTATAGGGCTGGCGTGGGCTGGTTCCCTATCATAGTGTCTGAGTGGCTTGAAGTTACAGTATGCCACAAAAATGTTTATTTTACTGATGAAAGGTCCAGACCACAAAGATGTTCAATATGCAATAATATGAACTAGCATTCACACTGTTAAACATCCTTTATTTGCAAAGGCAAACCTCCATATGCCCACTCTTCCTGAAACTGAGCAAATAACCTTGTTCAGTATTGAATAAATTAGTCTATATTATATATGTTTAATTTTTGCTTTACGTCTGCATTTCTGAATGCCTCTGTGCTGTGCTCTACCTGCAGGAGGAAGAGGAGCGAGGGAAGCGGCAGGTCCTGGTCCTCGGTCTGGACGGGGCTGGGAAGAGCAGCATGCTGCAGGGTCTGACCCCCGGGGAGCCAGCAGCCAAGAGGGGCCGCTGCCGACCCACCCGTGGCTTCAACTTCATGAGCCTGAACGCCCCCGCCTGTCAACTGGACTTCCTGGAGAGTAAGACTCCTTTTTATCCCTCTCATATCAAAAAGTGCAGGCACTGTGGAGCCTTGTGTTTCATTTCAGCAGCAAGAAATACAGAAATGGAAAGAGCGTCCTTACCTCTCTGTTCAGTACAGATGGCCATTTGTTTCATTAAACAGGCATTGTAACGCACCACAGTGCCCCCCAGACAGAAAAATATCTAGAAATCACAATTCTGAGGAAGAGTGTTAAAGGGAAGAACAGATTGTAGGAAATTCGTCAGAGTCAATGAAATCAATATACGTATTCATGCCTAATGTAGCTGGAAATTTTCAAGTAATTTAATGGTTCACTGGATATGCTGTAATATACATTAGTCCTTTGTCTATTTAGCCTATTAATGGCTCCATAAACATAGATCACTGGTTTCATTGTGACTTAGTGGTTCATGGTTCATTACATGTTCCAGAGAGGACACATCACTCTTTATTCTTCATTGGGAGGCTTACTGTTTAGTAGGCTAAGCATTTTTAAATATGCTGTATATATATATAATGTTTTTTTTTCTTAGTACTGTTCACGTCGTATAACAAAGTGGGTCACAATCTTTTGTACAATTTATGGCTACAATGAAGGCTATTAGACGAGTCCAGTCTTCTCAGAGTGGGCTGCTTCACTGTCACCACCTTGGCAGTTCCTAATTCCACAACTAACTCCTGGCTAATCCAAAAGTGGTGGGATGTTTGCTAATTAATGATTAGCATCATTAGCACAGCCAAGCACATCAGGTGGGAACAAAAACAGTTTTTGGGCAAAGAGAAATTTTAACATAGGATAAGATACAATTCTAGAACTGGACTTTAGTTATTATTACCTAATTGCATTTTTATACCACCGAAACAGACACCACCTGTTGCAGTACTCACAAGATCACATGATCATTTTTTGTTTGATTTGTTAGAAATATATGTTGTATTTTCTATCTGCAAAACAAAAAAATTGCATTAGTTTATGGAGTTTTGTGTATGCAAACCACACTATAGTGAATTGTAGGACATTGGCAAAAAAGAAAAGAAAAAACCATTGGCATGAAGTCAGCTCCAGAGCTTCCCCACCGGCAACATATGTACCCTGGTAAATCTGTACGGAGGGAGTAGCAACGCCTGAAGGACAAACTCAAGGAACAAATAACTTGGTTGTTTACATTCTCTAACTGGTGACCTCCACAGCACACAACCGCTAATGTGAAGCAAACAACCAAAAACCATCTGATTACAATCACAGAAATGGCATTTTTGAGATTGAAAGTTAAGCATGTCCAGAATGAGTGTGAGATAACAACGTTTAACCACAGAGGGAGAGCGCTCCAGGATTTATTTACATCCTGAAAAGTTTGAACTGTTTGTAGTTCTATGAAAAGTCATGGACTATTATTACCACCCTGAACCAGGCTGCTAGTGTACCCACGAATCACTCAAGGCTCAGGTTGAACATTTTATTTTGAAAAATAAGGATGGGTGTTATTGTGAAAGAAAAAGTATAAGAAATTATTCATGAATAAAAATGTATTTGTAACACGTTTTACAAATTAATTATTTCTTATTATCATTTCATTATTGTTCAGTGTTACTAACCGTTATCGTCTTATAGCCTAAACAGTTAGCCTATGGTACACCTCCCCCAAGTATATAAAAAAAAAGGGGGGGGGGTATCTACACAGATACAATTACATTTTGAATACATAAAATGATACTATAAGTCACTGTGCAAATATAGGCTACATACACCGCACCAGCATGGCTACAAATCTGTGGACGTGAGTTACAAGTCTGTCTCCAGCTCTGGTTGTTGTTCAGAGCTTGACCCCCCCCACCCCCCACCCCCCTCCATTTCTTCCCTGAAAGCTGCTGCATCCATCACTGCCAGCACAGAGCCACTCGCTATATTGTCCTTATTTGTTCAGTGATTGAGTGAAACCTCCAGCAGTTTCAAGGTAGCTAAGAAGGAATTGAACACCGTTGTAGAGAATCATAGAAACTGTGACTAAAGAGTCAAACAAATCGAGCCATGCAGGCCTGGCAAGGAGATAGGTCCACTTAGATTGGCACAAAATACTTAGATTAGCATTCCACTGAAAGTCACAGCACTGCACTGAAAACTCACATGAATTACTTTTCATTCAGCCGTTCTTGAGTGCGAGTCGTTTAACTGCAGCAGGGCCTCGGAACAAGCTTCTGCAGATGCAGTAGGTGCACTGTGCCTCGTTCAGCCGCTGATTCATTCATGATCTGAACACAGAGATGGTTGGAGTCTTTGTCTCGGTGACGTTGATGCACAGGCGTGTTGACAGCTCAGTGCGGCACTTTACACACATCAGAGGCCGTACAGTTCACAGGCACTGACGAGTTTCTCTCCGCCGGGAAAATCCGGCTAAAAAGGCTTTAAACCCCCAGATGAAAAGACACAGATCAGATCAGTTAGAGAAGTGCCTTTTAGGCTTCTGGGTTTCTGCTAAAGGGAAGTGCAACTGGGGATCAGGAAGTTTCTAAATTTTTATGTACAAATTGTGCGTGTGGCTCTCAGCTTTCCTCTCTGGTAAACATGCTTGTGTCAATAGTATGGTTTGAGGAACTCAAATCAGCCGCCAGCCTTCAGAGTACATCCTATAAACTTAATGATCAGTGTTCAGGTTTACTATAAGGAGCAGTTCGGTTTCAACTTATTCTCACCATGTTTTGACAGAGTAGGAAGGATCCCCTTGAAACCAACAGCTCAAAAAACTTGTGAGGAAAAATGTAAATTAGCTGGTGATTATACAACAGAATGCATGTATAAAAACATGAATTCATAAAACCACTGTGATTGGAGAGTATGTGTTGGCTACAAACAATATTTTTCAGAATATGATTTTAACATGTTTTAACTTTTCTGCAATATTCAAACTCTTTTCTTCTTTTTTTTCTTCTTTTAAAAATATTTTTTGGCCTTTTTGCCTTTATTTGATAGCACAGAGAGATAGACAGGAAAGAGGGAGGCAGAGAGAGGGGGAATAACATGCAGGAAAGGTCTGCCCGACCGCCTTAACCACTGCGCCACGCACTCTTTTCTTCTTTTTGTAAAAAAAAAAAAATTGCAGTTAACACTCATAAGATTAAAGTACATCAACCTTTTTATGCTAATCAAACAGCGAAACTATGTTTATGTTTATCTGATCACAGCTTTAGTGTTGTGACTTTGAAATGTAAAAATGGGCACATCTCAAGGCACCTATAAATACACAATGAAAATCTATGTAGTTTAAACTCATACACATTGTTCGTGTTGTATGGCTCTGGAGTCACAGTGGCATCTGTTTCGCATGCTGTCGGATTCACACCTCCACCACCAGCCTGCGCGCTGCACAGCAGGCAGGAGGGAGGCTTTGACATCCATCCATCCCTGCACCATCTCCCGTGCAGCTTCACACACTTACCTAGTCCCCCTGATGTGTACATGCTTACCAGATGTTCCGTTGTCCTTGTGGGACTGTGTAGTCTGTGAAGTGTGGCAGAAATAAATCTGTAAAAACATGTGTATTTAACATGAAGCTGCAGATTTGCAAATCGGTTACCGAGATTTAAATCCACAATTTCTTCGGGGAAGCGTGTGTGGCATGTTGATGTGGTCACGATCTACCATCCCTACTGTCATTGCTTCTGTCTGGTCGTTCTGGCCTCCGCCCTCCGGCCAACTCTCCATCTGCTCTCCACACGTCCTCAGACCTTCCTCCTTGTCCCAGTCACCTGACTGCCAGACCCACCTGCTAACCTGTCTCCTGTTTACCTGCACACAGCTGTTCTATGTTTCCCCAATCAATTCCTTCCAGTTTTTCCTCATGCAGCCATGTTATCTTTGCTTATCCATGCACCTCCATCCTCTCCGTGTCATCTACAAGATAAGACAAGGGATAATTTTCAGGACCAGATCGATATGGCCAAAAAACAATATTAGGGAGCAAAAAAAATGATTAACCTGTTATGTAAACATACACTCTGCAAATACCCTTCAAATATGATTCAAATAAAATATGTATGGAGGAGGCACAACATTTGACTGCTTAACAATGAATTATTTTATTATTCAAAGTGGCCTCAGTGCAGCACTGCTGTAAACTCTTGGAAAATATCCATGAGAAAAATAAAATTAACAAGAAAAAGGGCCTAAGCCTGTAATGAATAATTACACGCTTTCTTTCTGCAAGCCCCCATCAGTCCTGCAGTGTTGTGTGGAGAAAACCTACAGTATATAAACACGAGAACCACAAACTGAGTAATCAAAACAGTATTTTTCTGAAGGGGATCAACAAAAGTATAGGACACCGTTTCTAAAAGAAACCCAGATGGTTTGAAGTTCACCTGAAAAGTTTGAAGGCACAAAAAGTGTTCACCTTAGTTCTTATTGACCAACACACAGTGATTCTGATTTATCTGAGATCAGTTGATTCAATCGGCTGGCTGATTAATCGGTTGGACCCAAAACATTCTCTGAGCAGCACGACTTCTTCAGAGCGGACTTGGTATCAGAAAGTAACAAGGCATTTTGAAGATGCAAATTGCTTCATGATAAGAAACAAGGTCAAAGTGCAGCGTAATGCAGGGAGTGCCAAAGTGCAGCCTAATGCAAGGAGTGCCACAGGAGAAAACACACAGAACCTCAACACAACATAACACAACACCGGATCCGTGTCATGGGGTCAAAGTTAAATTTAGTTGGACTGTAAACCTGGTGTAAACAGCAGCTGTGCTAGGTAGGTAGGTAGGTAGGTGTGTGGGGCTGCAGCCACAGCCCTGCAGGGAAAGAGAAACTGAAAGCTCCATCGTCAGTGAGGACAACTTTAGTGTGACATACGCAAACACACACGCCATTCACACCCCTGTGACTCAGTGCCGGTTGTGCGTCCAAATGTGGGTGTGTGTTTCTAATTATGTGGCTCTCGGCGCAGCAGGACCAGGGTCGTGCGGAGCGCCAGAGTCCGCCCTCCGCATCTCGTCTTCACGTGAAACGGTACTTACTGCTGTCACATCAGATCAGCTGTAGGTATATCACTGCTCAGTTTCCTAGCAACATTCTCGTTTAAGTCCAGCACTAATGAATTCTCGCCGCTGAGTTCGGAGGCGGCGAGGACCTGAAGTCATACCTACTGGTGCGTAGCTGCAGGTCAGTTCTTCACAGAACAGCAGGAATCATGGGAAGTGTGAAAGTTTCCCTCCTCTGAAGCAGGGGAGTGAATATTTAAACAAACTATCCCATGGATGTCGAACTGGACCACATGAAGCTGTTTTGTAGCAACGGCCCACTGGAGCTGGATAGATAACGATCCCTGTAAACACCCACCTGCTCTGAGCTCTGACTCCTCTGTATATAAAACACAGAGGCTGCACTACTGTACAATCACATGTGACCAAACAAGTCAATGAATCACACACATACATGGTTCTTCTTTGAATTCCAAAAAGGCCAAAACAAAACATGTTCTCCATTTAAGGGGGTGAATTAAACATATCCTCAATGTTAATTCAGAAATCTGAGAGTAATGCCCCTGAGCATTAAAGATGAAAAACAAATAGAAAAAAAATGTTCTGAGAAGGGAGGACAAGAGAAAATAAATCAAAAACACCCCAATGTCAAAGCAGTTCCTTTGAAAATAATGAATAATACTGAGAAAAAAAAGTTAAAAGAACGTAAGAAATAGTATCTTAAAAAAAGAAAAAGTAGCTTTGCAGTTTGCTCAGAGCCTCACCGAGTTCTCATGTCTGGACGCAAATGGATGGACAAAAATGAATCCAACCAATTTCCGCAGCAGGGGAATGGGAGATAAATAACGTCCATGTCGTCTCAGCCTGTTTCATCCCCTCGGTAGCAAACTAGATCAGTGATTCCATTCAGCCCAGTACGCATCTGAAATTAATCTGTGACCAATTTGTTTAAAGGAGGAATGCCAACAGTTTATCTATAATTCATTTTATCCCCCTGATTCATGTGAAAGACTTCTTCTTCTTCTTCTTTTTCTTCTTTTCACTGCAGCACAAAGGAAAGTGACAGAAAAACATCTGCTAACCGCCCTTGAGCCAGGCGATCAGTCAGGGCCTTGTGGTTGTTTTTCTCTAGCTGACCTTGCAGCCTGCAGTTTCTCAGTGTAGATCAATAAAAGAAACATTTCTTCACATCCCATTTGACTCTGAGCACCCTGTTGTTTCTGCTGCTCAATGCTTAAATGATAAAAAACTAAGACACGGGATAAAAAGACACCCTCGGGGGGGCTTTATAGTTAAATAGCATGCTACTCCCTTCTCATAAAGCTTCATTTAATCATGGAAATCCCCAGTGGTAACCACTTCTGTGTCACAACAAGTGGAGACTTGTTCATGATCAATGAAGATATTGATTTCTCCCCAAACAATATGGGATCAGAGCATTTGGGGGGTGGAAAATCTGGATTTAAAGCTGTTTTTGATGAATTTCCATTAAAAGCAGACCTCACAAAACACAAATCAAAGATCCATATTTTGGCTCTCTCTTTTCCACTTTTTTATTTTGAAAAGTGTTGATCCATAAGTGAGTGATCCAGTGAAAACAGAGCAGAATTAGGTAAAACTCTCTTTTGATGGACGGGACTTGACGTGACATCACAAAGTTAGACGAAGTCCTAACGCTGGTTCTTCTTTTCTTATAAAGAAAAAATGTTTACCAAAATTACCTATGATCATGGATGTGCCACATCTGTGAGGAAACAAGTGATTAGGAGAAAAAGCAAAACTCCCACATACTCAACACTTTTCTTTAATTTATAAGATCAAATTAAATTTCGCCCTGAGTGAAGGCCACTTGACTAATTATTGTAGCTATTGAATAAATTCAGCCTAAGTGTTGCGAGGTAAATATTTGTCTTTTTGTCTTTTTGCTTTGAAGCTACAATTCTTGTCCACTGAGATTTTGTGTTAACTTTGGGGTCACGTATAGTGTCTGGGATTTTAAAAATGATAAGCCCACGTTGTCACATAATAAATGACCATTTTTTACAATGTGACTGGGTACCTATTCATATTTTAAATTCTTTTGGGCTGTTCAATAGCTGTGAAGGTTTTGTAAAAGAAAGCCTTGACTTAAGAATATTTTATCACATTTACAAAAAATCTTTTCCCACTCTGTCTTTAAATGCAACACATTTCGGTAACACTTTATATAAGTACACGTTATTTAAGCATTAAATACTGAATTCATCATTTATAACACATGAGTACTCATTAGTATGTAGTTTATAAACACAATTAAAAATGTTTTACTCATCATTGATATATACTATAATAATGATATAACTATATACAAATGAGTATTCATGCGTTATAAATGAAGAATTCAGTATTTATGAATGCTTAACTAATGCTAATAGTTTATACTATATTATACAGTGTTGCCCACATTTTTGTACACTGGAGGACATTTGTTAAAATGTTCATATTGTTAGACTGACTCCATAATGTTTGTGTTTCCTGTGCTGCAGTTGGTGGGGGGGAGGACCTGCGGCGGTACTGGTCCGACTACATGAGGAAGACTCACATTCTGGTGTACGTGGTGGACTCCGCTGACAGGAACCGCCTTCCACTGGCCAAAGATGAGCTGCACCGTCTACTGAGGGTGGGGCCCCAGATGCCCGTGGTCATCCTGGGAAACAAACAGGTAAACAGCCTGTTTATATCTTCATAAATGTCCTTACTTACCGTTTTACCTCATATAATCCAACAAGAAGTATGATGTGCGTGATGTTATGATGCTGTGTTATACATTTCCATCCATTCTCTGCAATTGGTCTCTCCCTGACTATGCAAAAAGTCACAATCAGTTTGGTGAAAATGATACAATCCATCCTCAAATCAATGGAAACTCATGGCTGCCTTGAACAATAGAAAAACACATTTTATAAAAATCTAAAACTCTAGACTTTATATTTAAAAATACACACTGCATGTTAAATATACAAAAGTGAAATAAAACTAAGAACATTTTATCTGGAAAATGTTCATAAATAACAAAAAATGGGATGGCCCTTTCAGCACTTCTTTTGGGATGCATTTGAGCACAATAATAGAAAAGGGAACTGGGAGTTTTTTAAGTGAAATCCACAAACTTTGGCACACTCTGAACTCTTCAGTTAAAATTATTCTGAGATCTATCACTGAAAATGTTAAATTAAGTTCATGTTCTGCAGAAGAGACAAACACAAAAGGGCTGAGTTATTGGAGTGAGCAGGTAGACGTCATTCCTTCTACATTTATCCGCGGAGATGATCCATTGCACTCCTGAAATAAACATTTCTATATTTCCTTCTCAGCTCGTATTTTCTCCCTCGGCCTGGCACTTGTGAAATTATACATGACCCTTCGGGGGAAGTGGGAATATTTGTCACACATGCTGTCAGAGCGCTGCAGCTTTCATCCTCAATCTGAGATTAAAAAAATAAATAAATAAAAAAAACTCAATGCATGCCTTCAATTCAAGATAAAAATGTCCTGTATAATGTTTGGTAAATATGCTGCATGTCATGGTTAAACCATCCGAATCAATATGCTTTAAACCTCTACAGGTGTGAAATTAACACACACACTCAGTTCCCTGCTTTCATCTGGAAGATGTACAAGAAAACGTAATCATTAAATATCAAAGAGAACATCTCCTACAGAGATGAAAAGAGGGACTGTGCATTTTTAAATCTATTGCCGATTGGTATAGCAAAGTTTGCAATCCAGATTGTCTCTCAGGTTAACCTGGTGAGCTTTGAAATGATAACATCAAAATGATGATTGATTATTGATGATGATCCCTTCAAAAGACACGTACTGTAGATATGTAGGTTAAAGCTAGACTAAATCTAGTTAAATATTGAACATTTATTAGACATCTACACATACCACCATTTTTCTGGCGGCTTTTATATCTACTGAGGACATGCTGACTCGAATGCAGTCACAGTACACTGAAATAATGTTGTCATACTTCTCAGTTAAATATTTTTTAACCAGGTGCCAAAAAATAAGGAATAACAAGCAGCAAAGGGCCACTGGTGGAATCGAACTGGCCACTGTGGCGAGAACTAGCCTCTGCATATGGGGCGCCCACTGAACTAAACAATGCTCCACAATGCAAATCTTCTTCTTATTTGTTAAAGCATGGCCAGTTGTCTGAGCTTGGGCTCCAAGCCAGTCTAGTGTGAAGAAAACATCTTGTTGTTGACAGTGGGGAAATTAATTTTTCTGAATGTAGTGGTTGAAGCATATAATAACAATAATAGAAATAATACAGAATGAATCCCCTCAAGAATAGATTCATGCTGAAGTGACCGAAGCAAATCTAAATGAAAACTGTAAGGAAATGACAGCAGTTCAATTTGAAATATGTGTACAATAAACTGGAAAAAAAACTTAACAGGATACACCAGACCTCAGAGTAAAGTAATCAAATTTATATTAAATGATATGGATCTTCCCCAAAATTGAATACGTTCATTGCTGGCCCATGTACCATCAAGTTTGGTAAAAAAAAAAAAAATAATAATAATAATATAAAAAAAACTGGCTCAATACTTTTTGTATAATGCCTTTGAGAAACAAACCAGCGGGTGAAAACTTCCTTACCAAAGGTTATCTTTTAATTGCTGCTGCCCTTCCCTTGATTCATGTTTTTCAAAGAATACCAGGTTTTGATGTTGAAGAATGTATTACTTATTCCTTACCTAACACACCTGGATATTTCACTTTGTGGTAAGAAAAGATCTTGAACCTTGGTTGTCCTGTGCAAATGACACAGATAAAATAAAAGAAGCAACATCTTCAGTGGGAGGAGCTCTCTTTGATAGTGATACTTCACCCACCATCACTTTGTTCTCTGCCTCAGCTCTCTATCTGTTCAAGCAGTACAAAGGATGCTTGCAGCAGAACCTGCGTTGTTGGAAAAGATGTGGTGCAAAGAAACGAGGCGGACATCTATAGACTCAAGCCTGGGTTGAATGGTTTGTGTAGGAGGGCGGCATTAACTTCACCGTCTTTGCATAGTTTCGATCAGAACCAAGGCATCCACCGTTTGAAAATGTGACATGTAGTTATTTTCTAATGACACACTGAAGAATTACGTAACTTAATGATAATTACATTCTTACTTACAGTGCCAAGTTATCTTTATCAGTTGGGATACATTATCCAAAACAAGGTCTTTCCTTGGTGGCCAAAGATACCAAGACAAATTTGTACAACTCTACTGAACACATTATAACCTACCACTAGGACACTTACCCTTTGCAAACATGTCCTGTGGTGAAAAACCCCGCGATATCTGTGGTACACGGGCCCCTTGTGTTCCTGTAGTAGTGCACTACATGCTGTGGTTTTGTGGTAATCAGAGACTTGCATAATACTGTGGGACATTTACCACAGATTGTACCTCAGGCGTTGGGGTCCTCTATACATTCTGCACTACTGATCCCTGCAAGTTGTTGTATATTCTGTGCCATTTTACGACCACAGCTGGTGTTGTGTTAAGGCTTGTATCACTAGGACTTAGATTAGAAAACACAGATAGTTGCAAATTGTGTTGCATCACAGCATCACAGAATTCACTCCTATTGGTTATGCATGATTATCACATTTTCGTATGTTTAGCTTCCATATGTTGTTAGTAGGCTACACCAGCTAATCTGTTTGCTTTTATTGCCCCAAGGTAGCCTGATAACCTTGCTAATAACAAACCAAAGCTGAGTATGTTTGGGAATGTTTAGCTGGTAGCTTACCACAAATTTTGTGGCAAGCATGACTTCACATGTCATTGACTGGGTGTGGCTGTGTTTTACTGTGGGATTGCCTAGTGCCTGTCTGCACAACAAATTTACCAGCTGGTATTAATAAAGCTGGTATTAATAAAGAAACCTTGAACCTTGAACATTTGTTGATTCAGATTTTTTCTACCTTGGATAGCTTGGATTTCCTCTGCTTTGTGAGACAAACAAAAGTGACAAAACCATAATTTTATGTCAGTATGTCAGTATGTCAACACTGCCTCTTTTTGATCAGCTGTGATGCAAACTGACATAGCTGTGTGACATCTAACCATACACTTAGATGCCACCTCTGACGCTGTTGTCCATTGGAACACAAAGCACAAAGCATCTCACTGTAACAAACTTGCATCTTGTAGCCTACGAAAAATATGATTTTAAGTGATTATTTTTCTGATTTTAGAAACTTTTTTCACACAGCAATATGTGTTACGATAGGTAGGCTGTAGTATAAATTCATGAAATAGGCCTATAATTGTTTTGACATTAATCTAAGAAAAAGATACTGGCAAAGTTTATAGGCTAATGTTTGCTCATTAATTTGGTAGGTTCTTGTCAAACTGACAGGTTTTCACTCTCCACAGGATAAGGCAAATGCTGTCAGTGTGTCGGAGTTACATGAGGCCTTGTCTCTGAGCTCTGTGACCGAGGACAGGAAACTGTTCCTCTTGGCTGCCCAGCTTGCTTCGGATGGAGCCCTGAGGAACTCCTGCCGTGGTCTGGACACCATCCAGGACCTCCTGCTCCAGCTCGTCTGATCTTAAGTCTACCCAGAGGGCAGAAGAGGAGGAGATAGAGGGATGGAAACAAAGGGATGGCTTAAGGACATCCTCCTCTTCCTCCTCTACTTCAAATATACCAGAGCTTATATAAAGAAAGAGGAGGAGGAGGAGGTGATGAAGCCTTTGAGACTGATGCTTAAGATTTCTTCAACGCAGAAGATGAGATTGAGAAGATGGCTAGATGGATTGCAAAGCCTTCCAATAACTCCTCCTTTTCCTCCCTGCTGTTTTCAAACTACATCACCTCCTCCTTGTCCTCCTCCTCCTCTTCCTCCCTCAGCTCATTTTCCACCAGTCACACTAACCAGAGAAGAGGAGGTGCAGAGCGAGGAAGCTGATGTTTATTTACAGATGTATGACTCAGAGCCACAAAGTTCACCTCCTGCCAATGACTTCGAGTCTTCGAACTAGTCGTCAACTGTTCCAGGTTTATTTAAGCATGTAGATTATAGCCTACTGTAAATAACACGTGAACTGAAATATGTCAAGAATATAGATGCATACACAGACTTCTGTTTGGTTTGCTTGTTTTTTAAGAGCCAGCAGAGCAGAACAGAAAATACTTAACGTTGCCAGGTAGGTTCCCCGGGAACTGACGCTGCACCAGCTCTAAGAATTCAGCGACTGGGTTTAATAGATATTCACCAACCTTTACACAGATGCTTTCTCTGGGATTGAGGGGAATTCAGAGAGGGGATATAAAGGGACCTGCTGACATTTTAAAGAGCAGAGTTATTTTTCTTCTCACAACACTTGTCAGGTTTCTGCACTTGTGTAGCTTCCTCCACTACAGCTGGAGAGCAATTTTAAGATTCAGAAAGTGTCAGAAACCAGAACCTCTTTGTGTTTAGTTTCAACAACAAAAGGCACATTACAATCAAATACATTACCAAAACATATTACGGCGGCGCCAACAACAATAAAGGAAACTCAGACACAATTATTTCCATCTATGAAGTGTAAAATTACTTTCGCTATGTAAACGGTAAAACTTTATGACAGTAATGAACGCAAACTCTGTGAAGTTGTTAATTTCATGTCAATCATTTGGTATTTTGTATAAGGCAACATTTCATTCATTACTGTCCTGTCAGACTAAAACAAACAGGCTCTTTTTTTAGTCCCTTAGCATTGTGTTTTACTGCCTTCTCATAGATGTACGCCAAAAAAAGTTGTAATCCATTGTTTTGTGTACATTCACTGGGTAGTGGATCCTAAAGAATAAGGTTGTTGTTCAGTGTTTCTTTACGTCAACAAACCAAATGACCTAAAACAACAATGGTTCTGTCAATGTATCAACACTGTGTCAGACTTTTCCACTATGAAGATGCATCTTTAAAAAACAGCACTCAACTACACAGTTCAATATTTGCTGCACACAAGTTTTTAGTAGTATATTTTTTGGGACTATTTTTGGCAATGGATTAATACACATTTAATGCTTTAGTGAGTATTTGTGCCAAAAAATGTGTGTATGTTCATAATAATGAAGCAAAATGTCAGCTAGTGTGACAGTGTGACTCACTGATGTACTTTTAATCTTTTTTCTTTTTTTTTAGACGATAATGGAGCTACACAGATAGTACATGTTCGTAAGATCAATTTGGTTTTGGTCCCTTTTTGTTTGACATGTTGACAATAAGAAAAATATAGCTAGATCATTACCGGCTTTATCCTTTAATGTTTTCACTCATTTTGAATCAGGAGAAAAGTATTTACCCCATTTCTTTGTCTAAGGATTTGAATGTAATTTGGATTTATTTGAATCCCACACACACACCTGTCATGTTTGCTTCACAGCTGTGCAGAATGTACCAGTTCCCCGAAAAATATGCATCCTTGAACATCTCAGTGCCAACGTGTCCACCAACTTTAAAGCCACTTGTGTTTAGCGGTTACAAGATCAACTGGTCAAAGAGTGAGGCTATCGCCCTAAATCGTCTCACACACTCAGGCCATTTGAGTTCAACACCTATTGTCTGGAAAACCGATGGCATGCGATATCTTGGTGTTAATATTACATCCCCGATCGATAAAATTTTTGAGTTAAATGGCCCTAAATTATTGAAAACTGTGAGGGACGATTTGAATAGATGGACAAACCTACCTTTATCACTATGGGGGAGGGCAGAGGTACTCAAAATGAATGTGCTCCCGCGGTTAGCTTTTCTCTTCTCTGCCATCCCGTTAGAAATCCCCCAGAGATGGTTCAGAGAAATCAACACCTTATTCTCTTTATTTTTGTGGAAGGGTAAAAAACCTAGAATAAGTTTGAAAAAGTTATCTATCCCCAGGAAAAAAGGGGGACTAGGGATACCAGACATGTATACTTATTATTTGGCGTACAATGGTGTATATCCCCTACTATGGACATACGAGAAGGAGCAGGCAGTCAGGGGTAGCTGGAGATGGCTGGAGCAGAAACTTGTCGAGGTGAATTACAAAAATATTTCCTTAGCCTCACTCTGGTATCACACCAAATTTAATAAAATCATAAAAAATCCCATAATCTCATTCTCATGTAGAATTGTAAATGAGATGCATAAACAACTCAAAATGAATGGTTTAGCCTTACCTTCTTGCCCCTTATGGAACAACCCACTATTTAAGGCCGGTGGGAAGCCTATTAGTAATGAATCATGGCAAAGAAAAAACATCACCAACCTAGGTCAAATCCTGGGAAGTAATGGAGAATTGCTCTCCTTCAATGAACTCAAGAGAAAATTTCTTGGTCTGAGTGACTCTGATACATTCCAGTATCTCCAAATTAAAATGGGAGAAAGATCTGGGCGTATATTTAACATCTGAACAATGGGAAACTATTTTGTTCCGCTCAAATAATCTTTCAAAATGTGTCAGGTATAAAATAATACAAATCAAGATTCTGTTCAGATCCTATATTACTCCACATAAACTCAAGAAAATGAATAATGGTGTTACAGACAAATGTTGGCATGGGTGTGGAATGAATGGAACTCTCTTCCACTTACTGTGGCACTGCCCAGAAACACAGACATTTTGGTTAAAGATCAAAGATCATTTATGTAAATTATTTAAAATCAACTTTCCTTTAGAACCAGCAGTGTGCCTTCTGGGAAAACAGATAGAGGGAGCAACCACAAAACAACTACAATATTTATTAGATCTAGCCTTCCTTTCAGCCAAACGGCTAATCCTTATGAACTGGAAGGTGAAGAAACCACATTGTTTTGATTTAGATAACTGGCTGAAGGACTTTCTGGAACTGGTTTCAATGGAACAAGCAGCGTCTGTTCTGCAAGATCTGGGCAGTGACCACACAGATTCTCTGAGTCAAATTATGTCACTCTTGAAAGAAAATTAAATCGACGAGGATATATTCCGACGACGAGTCAATTTGTTCACTCGTGTTTATTGATTTCCTGTCACTATGGTTATTATTGTTGTTGTTATTATTGCTACCATTGTTTTGTTTTTTTTATTCCCCCACCCTTGTCACAGATGGTACTGTTATGATTTATTCAACTCCTTTTATATTTTATTTTTCCTATTTTCATCTTTATTTATTTAATTTAATTAATTAATTAATTAATTTACTTTTCTATTTGACTCTGAATGTATGGTAAACAGAGATGGCTTGTTGACTATTCTCCTTTCACTCTACAGGTGGAAGAGAACAGAATGAAATGTTTCTAAATGTTAAAATGTAAAATGTAAAATGTTGTACTCTGCGCGGTGCCCGATCCTGGTGGGGCATGTCTCCAGTCCCGCCAGTCTCAGAACGGAACCACTCCCTTCGTGTTGTGTGTGTGTGTGTGTATGCGTGTGTGTGCAGAAGGGTCATGAAGTTTTATGAATGATGTTACTATGTTTTTTGTTTTTGTTTTGTTTGTTTGTTTTTGTCACTACTGTTGTTGTTGATGCTGTTGTTTTTTGTTGTACTATGTGTAAAATAAAATTATAAAAAAAAAAAAAAAAAAAAAAAAAAAAAAAAAAAAAAAAAAAAAGCCACTTGTACCGATAAACTGGAACTGGGACTGGCTTGACTCTTGATTATTTTAATGCTGTCTGTGTGGAGCAATGTTTACTTATGACGCACAATCTTGTAATGAATGTGAAGTTTTATTCCTTTTGATGTCGTGTGGCTCTGCAGAAATGTTGTTCTCACAGCGAGATTTCTCGTGAACTGATGTGGGTTCACTGTTTTTGTTTGTTTGTTTGTTTATCTCCTTTGCCCGCCCTTGTTTTTCTTGTGTTATGTGAAGGGAGCTGTTAAGATATGAATTCATGCATGTCTTCATGTTTTTGTTGTTCTCCCTTTTAAAACCTGAGCTGCAATTTGGGATTCAAGTCTTGTGTGTTTTTCTTTCCTTAAAACAACAGAAAACCAGACCGAGAGATGTTGCATGAGACCTGAGTAAAATAGACCTGCCAATAAACATAGTTGTGTACTCAATCTGTGTAAACAAAATTATCTAGGCAAATCTATAGAAAAAGCTTCCTTGCTCAGCGTTGAGCAACAAGATGAGTTTTTCCCCCTATTTCTGCTTACTGAGTAAGTCAACACAGAGATAAAATCTATAGGCTGTTGTTGCTGCCTGACCTTTGTGCTATACCAGAACTGGTCTAACAGGAAGTTTTCACAGGACAGCAGAAAAACACACAACTCATGTAGTAAAACCTTAAAGATCCCACATGTGTAGTGTGATTATTCATTAGATTCACATGACATCACTGCAACCCATGAATAGACTAGGTCTAGGTCTAATACTGTAAAAAAGTATCAAAACCTCAGTCCACAGAGAAATACATAGCCTGTATTCAGAAATTGGAGCCTTGAAATCAGCCATCCAGACTTCTATGACTTTGTGATGTCACAACAAAGCAGTTAGCAAGCCCCGCCCACCCAACTCTTATGGCGTTTTTCCACTGGCACAGTACGACCTGGCACGGCTCGGCTCGGCTCGGTTTGGTTGTGTTTCTATTACAGCTGAGTTCTCTAGTAACTCCTCAGCGGGGGCGGGATCGGTACGGGGGTGTTCGCAGGGCCGCATTGTCCGATTGATCCACTCGTCAGCTCCAAACTCACTCGTCTGCACCTCGTTAACAGACCACAGTGTGGATTTACACACAGCAACACTTAACTCAGGTGAAGGAACAACAACAGTCTCGATACAGATCAGCTGGCGCTGTTGCCGCTCTGTTTTTGAAATTTCCGGGTTTGATTCTCATGTCCGATCTGCCCAATCAGCAAAAGGCAGTCGTCTGACGTCACGTTATAGTATCGCTTCGGCTCGCTTGGAACCAGGGCCGAGGAGGTACTAAAAATGGGACCTGGTAGAGGTACTAGGGCTAGTGGAAACACGCAAATAGCGCGCCGAGCCGTGCCGTACCGTAAAGTGCTAGTGGAGCACCATTAGACTCAGTAAACTGTGAGGTTGTAAGGTGTCCTGACTGAAGCACTTGAGGGTTTATGCACCTTTTTTTAATTAATCAAATTTATTGATTAAGTTTGGTTTTACCAACAGAAAATAAATCACATTGATAAGTAGCCTAAATAATCAGCACAAGTGGTGTTGTATGTGATTCTTGCAGATTCATCTCCCAACTGTGCAAACTAGATCAGAGAAGTTAAAGCAGAAGTAAGCGATCCGGTCGTTTTGGCTAATGGCGCATTCCAGGCAGGCTTTTGAAACCGTAAGTTACGGCTTCAAGTCATGACTTACGACTTTGTGGCGTTCCAGGTAACCCATAACTCGTGTTTCCAGGCAGTGGTGGTCCTGTCGTAACTTGTGTGGTTTCCCGACCTGTTGCCTGTGAAAGTTCCTGTCACTGTGTGCCTCCAGTTGATCATGGGCCCTGGCTACTTGGCCAAGGGGATGTCCCTTTGGCCGACTGGTTAGCGCGCATGACTCCAACCCGGGAGTCTGGGGTTCGAAGCCCGCCCGGGTCCCTCTTCACCTTGCCACAAAAGTGTATAACGGCCACTCATAAGTTCTGACCCGTGAACTCGTACCAGATCGAACTGGTACGACTTCACAGGTCGGAAAAACACGAGTTATGGGTTGCCTTGAACACACCATAACTTCTTGTCAGCCGATGGAGTTAGCAGCCCCCCGCCCTCGTCATGGATCTGTCGGTCCTCATCCCTACGTCACCACATTCACACGCATCCCTTGGCTGCACACACAGCCCTTCATGCCGTTCTCTCTCCTCATTGGATAACGCTTGTATCCCACAAGGAAAGTTTTCTCCTGGGTTTACAGCAGAGCAGAATGACTGAGAGATCTGTGTTTTGGCCCAAACACTCTATGTAAGTGATTGCTGACGGAAAATAGGACTATTTAGGACTTATATTAACAAAAACATTCCGCTGACTTCTGCTTTAAATAATAACTCAGTAAATTGACAAACTTTGAAGTGGCTACTGGGACAGAAACATTTCCCTACTTTTTAGATTAATGTTTTCAAGCTATTTCAGCTGTTTATCAGATGCACTCTGGGGGTTTCTTTATCGGTTCTACAAATCACAGCATCACAGCCTCAGTTTCAACCTCACATCCACAGAATTCCATTTGTGATCTAACACTGCAGCAGTTCTCTGTTCATGAACTTCCCTATTTTGGTCACAGCTATGGTTCTGGTGTAGGTTTCAGCACCAATATGTCACTATTAAACTGGATTCTTCATCCCAAATAATATCTTGTCAAGCCGAAGTAAAACATCCTTGAAGAAAATGTGTCACTGTGACTTAGACAGCTGGTGCCGCAGGCGCCATGGTTTACTAAAGTCTTTGAAGTTTGAAGGTTGTTGTCCACATTTTTTTTTTTTTACGTGTTCCCCACTTTGTTTCCATACTGATATTCTGCTGCCATGGCAACAAACTCAGCGGGTTCAGGAGGAAAAGCCTAGAGCTATTAGCTAATTAGCTGTAGAGACAAAACCTATTTTTGTACCAGGCTGTAAACATGTTTATTTCTCCTGTAAAGTTGGACACGTTAACATGAAGACACACTCTAGTGGCCAGTAGAGGAACTGCAGATCCTGTTAGCTTCATATCAGTCCCTAAGGTTGAGGCTTGGTTAGCATACTTTTTTTTCAAAAGCCAAGATTGTAATTTCCTTTGTGTCAATAATACACTAAAGACACTGGGGAGGGGAAACATCTTTAAGAACCTGCAACTGCTCTCATGCAGCTCTTAGAAATACTATGCGTTGGTCCTTTAATGCCATTTGTTGACAGTGAGAAAATATATTGAACCATTCCAGACAGATCCTTTAAACTGTCATGTCCCCTCCGGAGGCAGAGACGATGTGTCTCAACAGCCTCTCTTCACAGATCCTCATGATGACATCTTTTGTTGACACCATCCGGCTGATTATTTGTCATTTTCTAAAAGTAGAACACTCAGCTGTCGACTTGTCAGGACACGTTCACGGTCAATCTTCTCCCTCACGCTGTCGTCCTCTTTATCTTAACTTTATCTTCACTTCTATCTGCGCTGATCATGCCCTTCACCCTTCATTCACTGCTCCTTCACACTGAGGCTGTTTGTTTTTCAGGATTCAGGGATGTTGAAATCACATAAACAGCAGTAAAGCTCATTTCTGCACAAGATTGTGAGAAGACTTTAAGACATGTGACTCCAACACCATGTGGATCTATAACTGGAGGCAACAAATGTTATATTTCATACAGAAATCAATGTAAACGTGTAAATCCTACAAAGGAATATTAGAGTAATTATAAAAAATAAAAGTCATTGGGAATGGAATAAAAAAGGTAATAATGTTATTTAAAAGTCATTCTGAGAGTCCAAATCTTTGTCTTGTACTGACTTTTATTTTCAAAATTACACATAAATGTGATTTTACTCTTGAAATTGTGAGTGTGGTGGCAACACTCAATTTCAATACCCGATGTTTAAATCATTCTTTTGCTTTGTTAATATCTTGTGAAAGATGAGATTAGGCTAATCTTTTTTCTGCTCTGAATAAAAAATAAAAATTTAAATCAAGGTAAGAAAACTTTAGACAAGAAAAATCTGTATGAAAATTTATGGTATCTAAATGTACATAGAGTGGGTTTAAACAAACTGCTTAAAAGTTAAAACACAATATTTCTATTCAGTATTAACATGTTTAATAAGGCAGTAAATATTGTTTCTTGTTTTCAGCTGTTCAGAATCCATTGATAATAACTGGGTCAAACTGGTTAACAGTATTTTCTATGCATATTAACATATCAGGAAACATGTTTTCATTTCAGACATGATGCTGCAGCGATACTCCCCCCTCAGCCATCAAAACATCTGAAGCATTACATGATACAGTAAAAAAAAAACATAAACATCTGTCATGACACAGAAAATAGCTGGGAGCAAAATCGGGATGATTTTCCTGTGAAGAGGCAGAGACACTAAAAAGATACCAGATCTTGACAGGAAGTAGAGACGCGTCCATCCCGTTTTATTATACCTCTGTCTTCCTCTGTGAGTCCAGTCACACTCTGAACATCCTTTCTTCATCCAACAGTCTGTATGAGATCCATCTCATCCTGATGCAAAGAACAATATCAAGTCCAGAACAGCAGGTATTCGACCCATCTACTGGTCCATCGGCTGTGAACGAGCTAACGAGCTGATGAAGGCATCGTAGTGCTGCGGGTGGACGCGCTTGTACTCGTTGATCTTCCTCTTTATCTGTTTCGGTGTGTCCTGGTAGTAGTTTTTCTCATCTCTGGCCATCGCCTGAAAGAACAGAAAGGTCGGTTTGAACATAGACGACACTTTATGTCCTTCAGACAAAAACTAATGTGGAATGTAAACCTTCAAATTTTCAACAAAGCTTGAGAGCCAGGCTGTAACTCACAGAATACCAGAAATCACAGGAAAGACAAAAAAAGCTTCTTTAGGATATTTTTGCTTAAGTTAAAAATAACAAAGCCTGCCCTGAGGGTGCCACCAGAGCAAAGGTCAGGATGTTGCTTCCGAGTTCCCAGCCGGCCCCGTCCTCAGAAACACCCCGCGACATCTGACTTCAGTAGCCCTGAGAGTGCAATCCACGATGGCTGCTCCATGCATCAACAATGAATAAAAGCTGGACATTGCTGTGTTTAATGGCCACTTAGTCTTGTTTTCGTGTCATTAGATAGTATGTTGCAACTTCTACCTGGAGCCCCAGTTCGAATCTTGCATCGAGTGGCCCTATCCAGTGTGTCATTCCCCCTCTCTGCCTCCCATTTCCTGTCTCTCTCTCTCAACTGTCCTGTCCATTAAAGGCAAAAAAGCCCCCAAAAATATGCTTAAAAAATATGAATCTCTTGCAACTGGAGCTGAGTGTGCAACGTTCCTCTTTTCTTTTCTTTTACCCCTTTAACAACAACAACAACACCACCAACCACTTTTCCAACTTATTACAAACTCCTACTGTAACTGAAACCAGGAAACTTCCCATTCCCTCGTCCTTAAGTCTGTGGGTCTTTTGAACGGGTTAGGGATATGCAGTATGGATTTAGTTCAGTGTGTTACATCTTCCAATGGTTCTATGGCATCTGCATGTATAAAAGCAACACTAGGCGATGATATTTATCATCCAATGACGATAGATGACACATGATATGGACAGCATGTCAGTATGCTGTGTCCTGTCGGCATGGAAACATACATTAACAGACAGCATACCGCACACATCAATATCATACCCTGTGACATCGAAAAGTCAGAAGACCACAACAGTCAACGTTGGCATCCCACCACAATCTGAGATGTGATGACACAGAGCAACAGGTTGTCTGACTGTCTTGCAAAATTGTCGAAGCCAAAATCTTAAATAAAAAGTTATTTACAAAACCATGAGTCCACTCTCTGTTCTGCGCCTGAAACTGACTCATGGTGAGTTTGTTGTTCCCCAAACACTGAAAACTGTAGGTTTTAGAGGGCGGTTACATAATGAAATGTCATGGTCGTGCATGTGACTGATTCACACACAGATTCTGACTTGGCAACGCTCCCAGTGATGGCTCCCACTTAAACCAGCTGTTGGAAATCCATTTGTATGAAGCATTCTCTCTGCCCCTCCAAAATAAAGTAATTAGAAAAATGCTAATGAGCACCTCTGATTGAAAATCAAAGCTGCAACATAGGACGCTGCCCGTCATCATCACCTGAGATAAAAATAATGACACTGACAAATTAAATTTCCTCACAGCGACTTCAGGAAGGGATGGACAGAACGTCTCGGACTTTGGCAGCAAGCCCTCATATCCGAGATGTCAGTGTGTCCTTGAACGCATCAACAGGGAAACCTGAATGTACAGACACCAACTCCAGCGGGTGAATATATAACATTAAACCATCTTCTGATGTTAAAATGTAGCAGGTGATAATCAAGCTACAAACTAACTTCAGCCTGTTGATAGTACAAATGGTGCCAATGATGCAAATGGTGCTGGTACTGCCAACAATCGATGGTGCTAATGTTGATAATTGTGCTCTTCCACATGTGCTTCATCAGCAGAGTGTGAATGATTTTGGTTTGAACAGATTTTCCAACATTTGAATGACACTGCTTTGAATGGATTAACTGACTATGAGGAAATGAGGAAACAGCTATCCTTAACTCTGTCCCAAGGATAATAAATCTGCCTGCCGCATCTCCAAAGCTCCATGATTACATATTTACATGTATACAGTACATATACACAAATTACATTTTATATTCTGTTCTGTAAATATGGCAAAAACAACATTTTTGGACCCTCAAGTAACGCTGCATCAACCAATTCAAAATTAAAATGATATTTGGTGAATAGTCTGTTTTGCTGCGTGTGCTATTTAATGGAATTTGGAAGATAACCTACACAGCCACACCAAATTTCAATTAATTTAACTCCTGCTGGCAAGGCGAAATGCTAAAGAAAAAACATAAATATGCAGAAGTTTTGACTATTTTTATTTTTTCATTTCCTTTTGATATCTCTGCTCATCTAAAGTTGAAAAATAACACTCAATTGAACACCACATATCAAAAATCAAAAGATCCTTGTGTTTCTGCTAATTATCACAATCAACATCAGCCTCATAATCCACTGTTGGATAGCCTCTATTATTTATGTGGCCTTTGCTGAGTGAAATAACAAACGAGTTCTTTCTTGGCCAGTTTCATTTCATAAAAGTGAATTAATCCGACCATTGACCACTGGCATTAATCATCCAGAAGAGCTTCCAGTCTCTGTAGCTCCAGTGTCACGATAAATGAAATGAATAGAAACTAATGGATTCTCTGAGAGCCAGATGTTTCACTCACTTGTACTCATTGTAAATACTTGGCTACATAATACAAAACCACAAGCTGTGTTACCATAGCAACATCATCCAAGACTCATCGAAGCTTGGGTTCGAGCTCTCACCTTGTAGTCCTCGTTGTGCTCTCGGATCATATACTGGACGTACTCGATAAGGTCTAAGGACAGCGTCTTTTTGTCTTGCTCGGGTCGACTTGCCTCCTCCTCCAGGTCTGCTCACAACCACAAAAACAATGGACAAAAAGTCAATGACCAATGAGACAAAAAGATTAGCACATTTTGTTGTCTGGTAATTAAATGCTGGACTTTTCTTCTCTTGCTCAAATTAAAAAAATTCAAACCTCGTCTTCGTAATATGAAAATCATCTGATCTTTTACACTGAAGGGAGCCATTGTGGGTAATAACAAAAACCTGCTTCGCTCTCGTTCGTATCGCTCTAATTAGGCTGCGATCAAGTCTAGTGTCCAAGTGAATGAAGCGTGAAGCGGGTGTGGTGGAACAGCTGTAGTGAGGATGAGTCCGGCAGGAGCCGTGACATTAGCTGAAAGCAGAAGAGCTGCACAGACCTCACCTTCACTTCATTTCTGTGAAGTCTCTCACAGAGCTGAAGCGACGACATGTGGAGCTTTAGCTTTAATTAACTAACAGGAAAAGTCCAGAACGAGCGCTACTGGTAAAGCAGCAATGGATGTATCTCAGAGGAGCCACCATTTATTAAAACCCACAAATTCTGACTGAATCCCACACAGACGCATCCTGCTGCCAGAAATACTAGAGCACCAAATGTGGATTAATCTGCAGCTGAAAATAGTCCTAGACACATGCTCCACTTCCTCCAGCATGTTTGTACTAGAATTTCTAAATTCACTATGTTCTAAAAACTAAAAAACAAACCCCAGGTCAACACGACCTTGACCTTTGATCACCAAAATCTAATCAGGTCATCCTGAAGTTGTATTTATGCCACATCTGAAGAAGCCGGGGGCAGATTCCTACTCATTCAGTTTGATAAATGAATAAATATGTTTCAGTGTTGGGATTACAGCCCTAAAACTGTTGAATATACAGTAATTGGCTACTTTATTAGGCACACCCGTTCATCTGCTTATTAACACAACTAATGGCAGCAACCACTGCAGTCCAACATACAGACGTGGTCAAGACGACCTGTTGAAGTTCAAACTGAGAATCAGAACGAGGAAGGAAAGACTATTTATACTATGATTTGGTGTTGTGATGTCAACAAAGTTTTCTCGGATGGATTTAAAAAAACTGCTAAAATGGGTCACCAATATACTTGGTGGCTGTTGATATACTGACAGTGAACCCAAGAAAAGTCTACATTTAAGTTTTCTATTTGATGAGCCTCAATGGGTGAGATGAGGACTCCCAACTGCCCAATCTGAACCCCACCAAGACCTCCAGTGTAAAATAATGAATAAAAGGTAAAATTGCTGAAAGGAAAGGACTTACGGTTGAGAACGTAGGGCTTGGTGATGGTGGCAACAGGAGCTTTGGACTCATTGTCTCCTCCAAGGAGCTGCGCGTCAACAAATACAAGGAACAATGGACGTCAGTTCATCAGCCAGTGTGTTTCTGGGTTAATCGGTCAGGTTAGAGGATAACAAACACGTGTCTTTAACACAGATCGTTCATCTTTTTCCCCTAATGTGATGTGACGGGTGTAAAATGCGTGTGGGAGTTTTTTTATGAGCATCAATGTCATGAGCGCAGAAGAGGCAAAAAAAGAAAAAGAATCATTCACAGCTCTGTCATTGTTCGTACATTAATGAAATGAAACCCTGTGCGAGGCTGCAAGAAAACAAGCTGCAGCCCAGAGGATGAGATTAACTTTAATTAACCTCGGGGAGAAACTGTCACGGCAACAGAGAGCGCCGGTGAAGAATGACAGAAAAACGAATTAAGCATTAGAAAAATAGAAAACATTACAACACATTAGCACTGGTGTTAATACCAATTAAATGTTGAATAATAAAGCCATTTATTCTGTCAGGAGTTACCATCGACTGCAAGCACATTTATTTATCTTAACAATTTTTTTTGTGCCTGCTCTGTCCCCAAAAGATCGTGTTTTTCTTACACACAATCAGTTTTAACCTCATTTGTTTTGAAAACCAATTACTGACGCCTACATGCATTTCATTATCAACACTCGGTCGCCCCCTTCTGGCAGAAACAAAAACTACAGGATATGAACCTGTTGGATTCATCTATAATTTACAGTTTAATAATGAAAGTTACATTCATCTGTTCCCCAGATCTGTAAAGTGGAGACCAGAAACTAAACCCAGCATCTGCAGAGACCCCATGTATCCATCACAAAAATACTTCCTGGCCTATCTAATGTTTCACATACGCACAGTGATTTTTAACCTGAAAAAGTTTATTTGTGATTTCTAGTTGTTGCTGGGTTTTTTTTGGTAAAACCATCTATGCAATGGTGCCATTTACTGCTGGATCTTTAAGTATCACAGTCTTGATTTCGTGCAGATTCATGTGATGAGATTTCACATTCATTAACAAAAATAAGCCAGTGGAGTCATTTCTAGGATTTTCATCTAAGTGATGTGTGATTTTATTCCCATATTAAGCCATAAAGTCCAAACAGACCACAGATGGTCCCTAAAAGGCTGTAAGACTAAAAGAATGCAAGACATAATGTATTATATGAATTTTCAGGGTTATAATCACAAATCATCGGTCTCAACATGTTCATTTAGGAGATGCAGGTGAATCCTGCTCTGGTTAAATAAAAATAGGAAAAAATGGGAGAAGAAAATCCAAAACCCAGAGCTGTGACTTACTTTCTGTTTCTTTATTGGCAGCGTCCGATTTGGATCAAATGCCAGACCCATCTCCTGCAGGTTCCTGGCCATGGACTTCTTGCTATCCCAGGCATTTCGAATCTGTGAACTGAAGAATGACATATTGATCAATGATCAGTTCACATTCATGTCTTGCAGAAATTCAAGACGTTATGGGGCGTAAAACCTGCATCATCCCCACAACAACAACAATAATCAAATTAATATTATTAAATAGGAATTTTGTAATAACATGACAACAACAGCAAGTCCCTTCTGTGTTAGTATATTTGTGTCTGTGTGTAGATATATTTTCATATGTATTGAACATGCCACGTATGTCAGCATGTGGGTGTATATCTGAATGAAAGACCATTCTCACGGTGGCTCTGAGTCTGTTCTGTGGTGTTATTAACCTGTCAATGTGTAGAAAAAGCAATTAGTAAAACACAACCATGCCAGTTATATAGTCTGACCTACAACAGATTTTAAAATTAGCTGAGTTTTATTCGTTTAATCCTCTACTATGAACAAGCTCGTACAGCATGTTGGTAGACCATTATCTGAAGCCAAGTTACAGTCAACTTTCCAGGACACAACTGACATGTTTAAGCGACTAAGTGACATCGACATATAGATTTAAACCCGCACTAACTCTAAAACAGCAGCTAAACACAGAAACCAGCCTCAGTGTTTCTCACTGTGCCAACATGCCCAGGGGTTAGCCAACACTGCTAACACGCTAGCGTAACGCTGAGTCCCGTGCTTACTCTTCTATCCTCGGATTAGATTTCTTGATGAACTTCTTCTTCAACTTCTTGCGGTCTTTGTTGTAGTCGAACTTCTTCCTCTTACTCGACTGTTTGGCTTTCGGCATGTTTGTTTTTTCCCCTGTTTTGTGAGCCCAGCACTTAAGTTCACTTCGCACACAACGTGCACCCTCGGTAGCAACAGGAAGCACGTGTGTGTGTTGTTCCGGTCACGTGAACGCAAACCACGCCTCTTTCGCATATTTTCTTTTTTTTTCTATGTCAAATGTCAAAGCGTGCATGGCCTGCAGGGTCACTGTAAAATATCTTTTGTTGTTTGTAATATATGACACTATTACACCTCATCAGATGTAGGAAAGAGCAGCACACATGGAGACGGACTTGTAGTTATTGCTTAATGTAAAATAAGCAGAACATGTCCAATAAAGAAGTAAATTAATAAGATGGTAGTAATAAGATATGATGTAGACCCAAGAGAATAAATATAAATGAATTTAATAGTAAAAGAAAAAAGGAATCATGTCTGTTTCATGCTAAATGCTTTCTGTTTAGCAATGAAAGATAAGAAAGAGATAGCCTACACAAGATTGTAACAGCACAGCTGACAATTTTTGTTAAAAAAAAAAGGGTTGTATAAAAAAAGGCAGAAACAACTAAGGAGTAACAGATGAACCGTTTGTGTTTTACACATTGCCTTCAGGCGTAGTAACAGCTGATATTTGATCTGTAAGTAAAGATGTAGCTGTACATAAATAAGGACAAGACAAAATGCCATTCACCTGCATTCTCCGTGACTAAAGCTAAAAATTGATAATAATGTAAAAGACAAAAAATGATTTGTTGACTGTGTAACAGACCAAATAATCTCTGAGCACCCAGAGTGAGACAGAATTAACTGCTTTTCCAACAAAACAGGCTTCCTCCATCGCTCTGTGACTTTCTGTCATAGTGCAGCGACAGCAATCACTGCCTCTGTTGTCTGAGTGTCTCTGTCCGGCGCCAGCAGTCGGTCTGATGAGCTCTCAGCTGGGTCGGCGGGAGGGTCCTCAGGAGGTAACGTGTACGTCGGGACAACGTTGAACATGATGAAACCCACGGTGATAGTGACAAATGAGATGATGTACAGAGCTGAAAACTGGAGACAACACACAAGACACCCATTACTGTAAGATTACTAAAGCAATTATTTTTATTATTTATTGCAAATAACATATTAATGTAATTTATCATAAGATCATAATTTGTTATACATCTAGTAATGTATTTTTTCCAAATATGACCGCAATAAAGTTTACTAAAAATGACTAAACCACTGAAAATTACTTAAACAAACTGCTACTATTACATTATATTTTATGCTAAACTTGCTAAACTTGTGCCATATAAATGTTTTTTTCTTCAACTGGACATGCTGCACATCAATCAAGGAGACTTTTAGTTCAGATGAATAAGCAACCGACAGCAACATCACAGCATCAGCAGCTGACACAATGACGCTTTGTAACGACACTCACTGTGTAGTGAAACAGGAAGAAGCCACAGAAGAGGCTGAAGAGGTCAGCAGTGAGCAGAGAGAGGTTGACCGCCGTTGCACTGGTCATCTTCACCACCACAGGCATGAAGCTGTACAGAGCGTACATACACAGAACATAGACGGCGAACAGCATGGCTGCGGAGCACAGTGAACGAACGTTAGTGGAAGGTGGAGTTTTGTTATCGTATGTATACGATGCTTGAAAAGCAGGATCAGACACCAAACTGCAACAAAACAAAAAGTTCACTCACAAATATGAAGGTCCCACTTTACTGCAGCTACTGCGTGAGTTTCCAGGACAGCTCTGCAATGACACGCAACTTACAGTTACTAGAATCCCGGACTCACGGTTGTCCGCCTCCACCACCCAGAGTTGAAAAGTATAAAAAATATGAACGATTTCTGTAAGATTTTGTCATGATCGCTGTGTGAAGTGTTTAGTGATGGCTGAAATGTGTTTGTGAGGTCATCATGACCTTTGCCCTTTAGCCATCAAAATCAAAAAATCAAAACAGAACATATTCCATGTTATAAACTGTTTTATTGTCTGTATACAACATCTGTTGCATGTCTGCCCGTCCTGGGTGGGGGATCCCTCCTCTGTTGCTCAGTTTCTCCTGTTTTTCCCTGTCAAGGCTTTTCTTGGGAGTTTTCTCTCAGTCGATGTGAGGGTCTAAGGGAAGAGGATGTTGTTACAGCATGATGCTGTGTAAAGCCCTTTGAGACAAACTGTTTGTAAAAACGGGCTGTACAAACAAATTGCCTTTCCTAGCCTAATCAGTTCAACCTTGAGTCCGAGTGAATCTCTGCCAAGCCTGAAGGGATTTCCTTGAGAAAATCTGAAAACACCACGCTTACAAGGCCAAAGTCATGTTTAAAGAGGTCGCCACAACCTTGACCTTTGACTGCTGACATTGAGCCACCAACCTAATCAGTTTGCTCTTGAGTCCAGGTGAATGTGTCACATTTGAAGAACTGTGAAGAAGTTGGACAGCATCTTTATTTCTGAAGCACTGCAACGAACAGCAGAGATGTGAACAGTAACTTACAGCTGCACGCCACTGATGAGAGTCCCGAACAGGCCCATCATGCCCAGGAACTCCACACGGCTCAGGTTCTTCACGGTGTACTCTTGGCACGTGTTGGATATGGCGTAGAGGACGGCACTGAGGAGCACCAAACCATCTCCCAGCAGAACATCACTGGCTGCACAGACACACAGACACCACCACAGGCCGTTCAGAATTAATAAATCATTTTCCAGCACAATGTTCTTTTACTTTTAAATTATATAAAAAAAGATGTCCTTACTGGAGCCCTGGTCTCTTCCGGCCAGGATGTCCGCCCCTACCATGGCCCCCACCCCCAACACACAGACAACCACGGCCACAAAGTGGATCAGCCTGTAGCGGGTCTTCAAGATGAACCAGGAGAGCAGCATGAGTACCGGGATCACAAAGCAGTCCAACAGCTGAAACACAAGAGGTCAGGGAGAGTGAACAAGCTGTGGAGTTCATGTTTCCTAATGAGGATTAGAACGACTCCATGTACGAGGCTCCAACAGCAGACTTTCACAAAACAAAATAATACTGGATATTTATCCACACAGTGAATCAGAAAAAGAAATACTTTATTAATCCTCAAAGGGAAACTGTTATAGCGCGCCATTTCACATACAAATATGTAATAAAAAAAAATAATCGAATGACCATATTCAAAAAATGTAAACAATACATAGATATATAAAGAGGGAGAATTTGAACATTTTGAGGGCCACAGGCAGGAACAACATTCTGTGGTGCTATGTAGTGCAACGTGAGGGAGTGAGGCTCTGGTTTAACGCACTTCTGTGGCTGGCAACACTAATAATACTAAATAATAATTAACTAATTGTTTCAGCTCTGGGTCAGACAGCTATTTCAATTTTGATTTAAAATCTAAGTCTAGAAAAGATCTATTTTATTGACGTCATGATGTTCACCTCAACCACAGCGTGGCGTCTCTCACCTGGATACTGGTCAGGGTGGTGAACTGGTACGCCTTCACAACTGCATAGTTTGCCTCCACATCTGCCAGACCCATCACCAGATACTTCCACCACTTGGTTTTTAAAATCTGTATGATGTTTCTCTCACCTGGAAAAACATATCAGGTCTGTTGAACAGTATTTTCCACATCATTTTAGTTGAGAAAAACCCAGACAACTTAATCATCTGTCACCTTTTACAGGACACATGGTGGAGCTGGTGTTGCTGTATGTTAATAAGTTATGATTTGTGGGTTTAAATGAATATTTTTCCCCTATATAGATATATCATCTGAAGGAACAGTGACATATTTTTGAGGATGGAATTATTTTATTGTTTCAATCTCAAATTAAGACAAACAAAACTATAGCTCCACTGATGTAATTACAATAAATGTGGAATCTCAGTGAGACTATCACATGTTTTTTTCACATTAACCGTGTATCCTGACCTTTGCGTGTTATGAGGATCGTTGTATAGATGAGCAGCAGCAGGGCGTAGTTGAGGAAACTCTGCAGCATGGGTGTCTGCACCCCGGCATCAACCAGGTACTCACAGCTCACAGCCGTCCCACAAATCAGCAGGGACAAGACCTGTCCCATGACCACAGTCTTCACCAGACGCCTGGAGAGTGAAGAGCGGTTGGGTCAGCTGGATACAGTTCACTTCATACAGGTCTGATATTTGTCATGTTTGCTAAAAACAAAAAACAAAACTACACTATGGATCACAGTCAGTTTCTGGCGACCTGTATTTGAACGCAGTGATGATGGATCTCTTAATCCTGCAGCCTGATGGACAATGTAAATTATTACAACAGCATGTGTTAGCTATAATCCCCTGATCAAAGTCTTCTGAATGTTGTTTTTATGTACAAATTGCATTTGGCTTTGGTCCACTGTATATTTAATATCATTATAACTGCTATTGTATAATCTTCTTTTGTGAGGTTGTTATTAGGTTGCTTGCTTGTTTGTTTGTTTTTTGTCTATTGCTTTCTTTATACTTGTTTAAAAAATAACTTTGCGCCTCATTTGTATTATAGATGCATAATTTTGTCAAAATTATCAATAAAATTGAGTGTCAAAGAGATGTTATTTCTGAACATTAAGTAATTTGAACATCATGTATAAGACAGTGAACAACAGAGGTCAGATGAGACAGACAAAGCCTCTTGAAGCTCTACAGTTTCCTCTCTTGTTTGTGCTAGAAAACTTTGTAGTTTGGGGGCTTCAAATAAAGAAAATCACAGCAATATAATTGACTAATATGTGTATAATAATACAATAATCAAAATCTCTATCGTGCAAAGTCATGACAATGTAACAATAAACAACCATGCACCTTATGCATACTCTTAGTAAGGCAGCTCGGGAGTCATTTCTCATACATCTCTGTTAACATCAAAAGCTTGAAAACAATTTAGTTTAATCCAGCTGTTAGATCAGTGCTCACCATGTGAAGACTTCCCTCAGATTGGGACTGTACAATCCACAGGACTCCCTCCATTTCCCACACAGTCTCTCCTCCACCTGCCCGTCCATCTCGCACTTATGCCTATGGAGAGAGAAAGAATAGAGAAAAAAAAAATCAGGAATGGTCTTTTACATTTAATGTCTTCATCAGACTACCCAAGCACAACAGGTACCAAATCTCCACAGGAATGTCACATGCTCCATTATAGGGATAGTTCACCCAAAATTCAAATTTCACTCTTTATCTACGCACCCTCATGTCGACTAAGAGCTGTGAGAATTTTCAGAGTTCTCCGTTCCTTCTCTGAGTTACAGGGGCGTCCACGCAGCAGTATTTGTCCATATAATGGTTGTCAATGGACACCAGGTTTCTTTGTCCAAAAAGACACACCTAAAAACATCCAAATACCTCCATACTGCTCGCCTGTAATGTCCCTCTTGTATTGAAGCCCCGACATGAGAACTTGTTCCGAAAAAAATTAAATAAGTCTATATTTTAAGCTTGTTTGTAACAGAAGCTCCCAGTGTCTCAGTTCACTGCTCTTCCTGTGTCAGTGCAATTCTCACGTGATTTGTACTGACCGGCGGGACAATTTCTCATGTGGGGGCTTCAATACAAGAGGGACATTACAGACGAGCAGTATGGAGGTATTTGAATGTTTTTTGGTGTGTCTTTTTGGACAAAGAAACCTGGTGTCCATTGACAACCATTATATGGACAAATACAGCTGCGTGGACCCCCCCGTAACTCAGAGAAGGAACAGAGGACTCTGAAAATTCTCCCAGCTCTTAGTCAACATGAGGGTGAGTAGATAATGTGTGAAATTTGAATTTTGGGTGAACTATCCCTTTTAATCTCCCAATATAATTCCTGCCAAATTTAGGCCTATGGCGCACAAATAAGTTTCCTCCAAATCCTCAAAAATCCAAGTATATGCTCTTTACTGTTTCCAGCCTAACACCTGTAAAGCGATTATTCAAATGGACTAACACGGCTTGGTCAAATCGGCATTAGCTGCAGCAAGGGGCTGCACTGTATTTTCTTTCTCGTTAACAAATCATTTAAAATGTCGTGGCCAGTATTGTTTACATTGCAGGCGTTTCCGCGCTTTAAAGATAAATAGGTAAGATACTTTAGAAATGTTCAACTATAAATAAATCTAACTGTACCAAATATATCCCGAATTTAAACACAGCCCTCCATAAATCTTAAAATGAACTCAGTTTTGTTTAAAAACCAGTTAATCACCGGTAACATCAGGAATAGTTTTAAACTCGCTCCCTTTCTAATGCAGTTTTGTGCAAGTGACAGCGTCAATCAATGGGTTTCTAAACAGCAGCGAACAAAACCATCACATGCGTAAAGGATCAGTATGAACACGTAAAAACAATCTGTGTGTACGTACGTTTTCTTCCTCTGTCATGACAGATGAGGAGGAACTCTCCAGATGTGATTAAGTAGCATGTTTGTCAAAATATTACCGAACTGTCACCCACGAGGTAGCCTACTACTTCCCATACTTCCCATCTCGAGCGAATCAACCTAGCCTCGTGGCATTTAGCCCTGCCTCCCGCGCTCTCATTGGTTGAAGAAGATACATCCGCACTGATCCGCACTAGCGCTTGGTCTGATGCTGATGCGAGTAAAACAACAGGGAAAACCCATAGACTGTAAAAAGGGAAAACCATAGGGGTTCTTTTTTGCCCTTATCATGCTTTTTGATTTTCTACCAGCTGCAACGTGAAAATACTACTTTTATTATAACACATCAGCAAAATATTCCAATATCAATGAAGAATAACTTATATTGGAATCTATTGGGTGATCTAATGGTTGGCTGCTATAAGTTTTATGAATTTCAATTCCAGAATTTTTATTTGTAGGCAGGTTTGTAGATTTTATTTTTATGTCCTACCTTTTTTGGTAGTTATAAAGTGAAAGCACTTAATCTGCTGGGTCCTTTTTTCACCATTGGTTGTAGGCTAATTAATATGTTAGACCTGGGAGGCTTTTCCCTGCCCAATTTACAATTATTTCATTGGTCGGCACAACTTAAAACAATGTCAAATTGGTTTATGAACAGGAAAGATTCTCTATGGTTGGGTCTTGAATCCTTATTCTGTTATCCCCGAAGGCTTAACTCCCTTCCTTTTATCAATAATATAGATCAGTTAAATCATCTCGAGAATAACATAATTAAAAGAGTATTAAAAGAATAACACTATGTTTTCTTGTTTAATGATTCTTTGGGACAGTAGCAGACAGCAGTCTACGTAAATTAGTGTGCACTATAACAATTTTGACTAAAAATGTTTGTGCAAAAGAAACTAAATGGTGACAGTGACAGTAGCCTACATTAATGAAACAGTAACAATATGATATTACTTGTACAAATGAAGAATACCAAATAGGTGACCTTCACATATGTTTTTGATTTGGCTTGAAACTTTTAGTAGCCTGTAGCCTACTCCCGAACACAGTTTACATTTTCACATCAATCCTCCTGATTATTTTTTGTTTGTTCAAACACTATGTGTCAAGGTTAAAATCTCTCCTGTTTGTGTGAGAAAGGATTTGAGAAAGAATTATAACATTTTATTGAGACAATACTTATCCTTGAAGCTGTATAAATATTGTTCTCTGATATCCCGTTTTATGTAGTGTGCTTCATGGGACACAGATAACGTTTGCCTTTCACCCTGACAAAACAGTGAGGGAAGTGGACTAAAGGTCATTCAAAGATACACTGAGGTAAAGAGTATCTATCTATCTATCTATCTATCTATCTATCTATCTATCTATCTATCTATCTATCTATCTATCTATCTATCTATCTATCTATCTATCTATCTATCTATCTATCTATCTATCTATCTATCTATCTATATGTTATGATAGTGATATGTCATGATAATGACATTTTTCCATGTTACAGTATCATGAAAAGCATGATATTTGTTTTTACTTGTAATGCAAAAACCTATACTGTGTCAGTTCTGTCAAGACAATAGAAAATATTAGCTATTACAGTAACAAAGGACTGAGAGCAACATACTGTAAAAGAGCAACATACTGTAAATAGAGACAAAACATGCAAACACAGGGAAATACAGTAATACAACATAAAGAGATAATGCAACTACAGTAAAACAACAAAAATCACTTCAGAGTAAAAGAACAATATTCAAGTTTTTTTTTCTTTACAAATTCCTGTTGTTTTAATGTCTTTACAATATTCGAGAAATAAGCATTGTCTCCAATTAGTTTCAACACGAAATAGGCAGTGATGTGATAAGGTTCACACGTCTAGTAGTTCTCGCGAGATTTTACGAGAGGATAAGTTGAGGGAACATGGCGACGTCTAATTTGCTAAAGGTAGGACCCACTCCGATTCAATTATTTGTTTTTAACCCTCGCCGGGGGGCCTGTCACTTGTGTATCATAACGAGGGGGTTTAGCTCCAACCTTAACGAGCAGCACACTGCACCTGTGCGCGGCTGTGCTGTCAGTGTTGACTTCAACAGGGAGCTGTTAAGTTACATCTGGCTAACATTAGCTAAGTGCCTATCAGTGATTTTTAGCTAAACAGAAAAGCTACAACACAGCTAAATGCGAAGAGAAGAGGCAGACACGGGGGAGACGGAAAGACCACAAGGTTGACAACCGATGGGGGGCATATTGTTGGCTAAACCTGCGGTAAAATAGCACCAAAGACCGGGTCTACGCTAGCTGCAGATCCCCTATCATCTGTCAGTCAGTGGCTTAGGAGGCTATAGCTGAGCAGCCCATTGAAAGACGTGCTGTGTAGGCTGACAGAAGCAACTGTCGTAGTTGTATTTTCTGTGCAATGAGTGAACCTTAATCCTCTGCTGCTATTTCAGTAATTCACTAAGTCAAGCAGAGGCGCAGCAGAGGTGACACAACAGGCGTGAGTCAAACAAGCTAGAAAATGACACTGCAGTCAAAACACACGTCTTTCGTAGCTAGAAATAGCAGCTGTGCTTCTATGTGATGGGCACAGAGCAATGCCAAACATGCATGTAAGCCTGCATACCAGCTAACAAACCCCACCGCTGTGAAGTTATCTCTTCTCGCATTGTACTAAAAATGAGGACAAACACACTTAACATGTTCTCGTCTTGTGGAGCATGATCTAGCAGTTCAGTTAAGACTCTTTTCCATTTCATTGTTTACTTTGCATCAAATGTTTTGTGTGATTTCTTAACAAATATTACCTCTAGGCCTGTTCAATTATGTATGACCAAGTGCAATATTTAAATTGTATGACGTGCTATTGCTTTGATAAAGATCAAATGTGTCACAACATTGTAACATACAATGTTGGATACAGAGACACCCTGGCCAACATATCATGCTGAATTCATTAATTTTCAATGAAACACAGCAATGACTATTCACACTGCAATCACAATTACACCAAGGTTATTTACCTATATAGTCACAATATGATATTGCATATCATGCAGCCATAACCGTGAAATAACAACATAAATCTCTCACTAGCAGTATAATGGATAAGAGAAAGATTAAAGCAACAATAATAATTGTATTTTCACCCAACTGTTATTGAAACTGGTCACTGTTTACTGCAAGGATGTATACATATATTACATCAATTAGATGTGAAAGTCTTGCAATGCATCAAAAGCACACATTTGTGTAATTAGCAAACTATTTTACCGAATCAGTTTTACATTGATATAAGCTGCTGTGACACAGTTACTGTAGCACTCTGAGATTAGGCTACATCTGCCAGTGTCTACTGCCATAGATGCCACATATACAAACCCCGAATAATAAGCGTTATTAATATGTTTTATTCTTAAAAGAAATAATGTAGTAAACAGTAATGTGTGTATCCACATCCACAGCATCAGTTGGTCATATTTCAGCAAATATCCTGAACATTTAAGCAGAAACTACACTAAATCATACAGAAAGGCCATAGTGGTGCCAGTCAGCTTGGGAAAATAGTTGCATAATGTATTTCTCTGTGGTTCTGAAGGAGAGGCTTTGTTGTGTTGAAAACATCATGAGGATGACATAATATACTGTATAATATTATATTAGCTTGGGCCACGGGAATCATTACAGAAAACCTTTGAAAGACATTTGTTGTGTCCCAGTTCCATATGACATAGGTGCGGTCAGTGAATATAACATGTACTGCTGCTCTTACTGTAGCCTCACCTTGCACTATCTATATTTTTAAATAGAGATATGTGCTTTCAGACATTGATCCAACTGCATTTTCAGTAAAATATTCTGAAACGATATAAATTGTTTTTGTTTTCTACAGAACAGTGCTTTTCAATATCACACCAAAATGTAGTTTGCATGCTGATGGCTTTGAGCGTGCTGGTCTGGATCCCTGTCTGTTTTGTGGCATTAGATTCTCAAACCTGCTCAGAATAAATGTGTCATATTGAATTGGTTGGTTTACATTATTGGAATTAAATGATCAGTTGTTTTGGAGCTTGGCTCCTGCTCCTGCTCCTGCTAAAAGTCAAGATATTTAAGCTTGTGCAATTATGGTTTGTTCAGTGAGTCTTTAATTTTCTTTTCTTTATCGTCTTTTGCAGCTACACTAGTTTTAGCTTCTCACAGAATATTACAGAGAATTTTCTGTTTCTCATTGTCTGGTGTTTTATAGACTTCATTATTAATTTAGATATTAATCCACTAGTTAATCAAGCCTTAAACTAAAGTCAGAAGAGTAATGAACACCTTTATCAGTCAGACGCACTTAGAGAAGCTCAGATAATCACTGGACTACTATGTCTGCCGTAGAGAATTGATTTATCTTAGTGTATCTTGTTACTTTTGTTTTTTGTGATTGTAATATTTAACTGACCTTTACTGTTAAAGTAAATAACCTAAGATGTTTGTCACTGTTCAAGGATAGATATACATTTGTAATGTTATGATATTGTTATTATGATATTTGTTTTGTTCTTTTATTGTCTGTGTTGCATATGTTTGATTTTCACCTCCTGTAAAGGTCATCAGCAGTTTGAATCACGCAGGTCATTTTCCTCCTGTGTTCCCAGAACAAAGGCTCCCTTCAGTTCGAGGATAAATGGGACCTGATGCGTCCCATAGTTCTGAAGCTCCTGCGACAGGAGTCCGTCACCAAACAACAGTGGTTTGACCTGTTCTCGTGAGTTTGCTTTTTCCCCTCTAATGTGTTTAAGTTCATCTCTGGCGCTGATGCCTGGCAAAACGTGGATAGGTGACATTGTGTTTTCATTTTGTCTCCACAGAGACGTCCATGCTGTTTGCCTGTGGGATGACAAAGGTCCCGCTAAGATCCACCAGGCCCTCAAAGAGGACATCCTAGATTTCATCAAACAAGCACAAGCAGTAAGTGCAGGACCACAGTGCGACATTTGTACCAGCATCTGTGAAATGATGCTGTTTCATGTCTAAACTACACTCTTGGTTTTCTCTCATTTCCCCATTCGTCCACTCAATTCATACTCTCATCCACTTCCACTGATCAGTGTCAAAACAATCCCCAGAGAAGTTTTAACAGGAAGGTCTATGTATATGTAAATCTAGCTGTCAAACTGGTTTGCAAACAATGAGCTGGGTGTTGCACAGAGAGACAGAAACAGAGTAACTGACTGTTCGCTTTACATTCTGCTCTATTGAGGCAATAATTGTTTTTCTGTTGCTTCTTTAATGTATTTCTTCAGGTTTGATTGTGGATCATTCAGTTGAAATCTGTTTAGATTCATTAATAAACAGAGCAACCAACCAAATTTGAACAACCATGGGATATAGAATCTCTTTCATGATATTTCCAGTTTATTCTTGTTTTGTTTTTTTATGTTTGGAATTTCTTAGCTCTCATGACAGTTAAATGTTATATCACTTTTGTTGATACTTGGCTGATTTTTTTCCTGCAATACACAAGATGCATATTATGGAAGACTTCCTTTAAAATTTCCTCTCAGTTTATTTATCAGGTTTAAAGTATTTGAGTTTCCTTCCACCTGTATTTACTGAAAACAGAACAGCACAAAGATCTCATTTTATAAATTTACCTCAAAACATTTACAGCAGGTGGATCTTTACTTCAATACCATGTTTTTACAAAGCAAAACATCAAAACTCTTCTTGCTTAATATCTGTTAGTCTATCAGTTTAATTCTGCAGCTGCTAATCAACGCTGTCTCTCTCTCAGCGGGTGTTGAGTCACCAGGACGACACGGCCCTGTTGAAGGCCTACATAGTGGAGTGGAGGAAGTTCTTCACACAGTGTGACATCTTGCCCAAGCCTTTCTGCCAGCTGGAGATCACTCTGATGGGAAAGCAAGGCAGCAACAAGAAGTCCAACGTGGAGGACAGCATCGTCCGCAAGGTGAGGAGGAGCAGGAAGCACGATACGTCTTATAGACACTGACGTCACACTGTGGGTAACTCACCACCTGTCTCTGTGCAGCTGATGCTGGACACGTGGAACGAGTCCATCTTCTCCAACATTAAGAACAGGCTGCAGGACAGCGCCATGAAGCTCGTCCACGCCGAGAGGCTGGGCGAGGCTTTTGACTCTCAGCTGGTCATTGGAGTGCGAGAGTCCTACGGTGAGAAAGACCTCATTGTCATTTTTATCAAGACACACTGCATTCTCCTGCTGTTCTCTTTTTTATTGATATTTTAGACTAATGATGAATCAAGATAATAAAAAAAAACCTAAATATTACCCATACATCTCTACTGAGCTGTGTTAATTTAGAGAAATGATACAGAACACACTTTCAAACAGTCCAGTCAAGATTGATCTCTATTTCCTGGTCAAGGAGACGCTTGTTTACTTCTGTGTGTCTCTTTGTAACTGTGCTGTACGGTGTCCTCTGGGCAGTGAACCTGTGCTCCAACCCCGACGACAAGCTGCAGATCTACAGGGACAACTTCGAGAAGGCCTACATGGATTCTACTGAGAGGTTCTACAGGACACAGGCGCCCGCCTACCTCCAGCAAAATGGTGTCCAAAACTACATGAAATATGTGAGTGTCGACTTATTTGAGCGATTGGATCCTACATAGATGCACTGCTCTCTGATTGTTGAGTCACTTTGTGTTTCATTTGGATTATAACTATCTGCTAGTAGATAATAGAAAACAGTTGGCCTCTGCTCCCTGTTCAAACCACTGTGTAATCATTGCACTCTGGAGGTTTCTGTTCACCACGCCCATCCTGCTCTCTGCTGGGGCTGAAAGAAAATCAACTCACAATACAAAACAGAAACCTGAGACCTGAGGCTTCTCCACCTTGTTTTGATGAAGACTTATAACTACATAAACCAGAAATGGTTAGTGCAGACGAACAGTTACTGTTTAATGCTGCATGTGTCGAGTTGGCCAGTCTGTGCTCTGTTGCAGTAAGATCGTTTAGAAGTAACCTTGAAAACAGAAAACTTTTAGTTGAAATAATGAATCCTCTTGTTCTCTGACAACTATGACACTAATAACAATAATTATCATTACAACATTAACTTACAATGTCAAAGGCAAAAGAAGAAAGAGGGAAAAAAAGAAATAAAATATACACTTCATAACCATTGGTAACACACTGTCAGTCATTTCTGTTAAGTATCTGATGTGTGAACCTTTTTCATTTTAACAGCAGAAAAATAACTTTTTTTGTTCAGTATTTAGTGTGAAAGAAATGTGGTAAATATGGTCGATGTGTATTTTCACCAGGCTGATTCGAAGCTGAGGGAAGAGGAGAAACGTGCACTGCGATACCTGGAGACAAGACGTGACTGTAATTCTGTACAAGCAGTGAGTCTTACTCATGAGTATGGCACATCCTATTATGAAAACAAAAAGCATAAAACCACCATTTCTTCCAAAGGACAACTCCATTCTTTTGGGGTTTAGGAACTTGAGATATTGAGTTCTTCAGATGTAATATCCTTTTTTGTTGTCATGGCTGCACTTACAGTGAATTTATGAATATTTGTCTACTCAGATGTCTTTGCTCTCATGTCACTAAGGGGGAAATAGTGAATTTACCGAATCATAGATCTATTTTCTTAAATAAAAAAGTCTGTTTTTTATTTTTATTATGACATGCTGTGTCTCTCATCCATTTCTCCTGAGTTATTTCTCTCTGTTTTGTCTTCTTAGTTGATGGAGTGTTGCGTCAACGCGCTGGTAACATCCTTCAAGGAGACCATCTTAGCCGAGTGTCCGGGCATGATCAAACGAAACGAGACAGAGAGTGAGTACGGCAGGACTGCTCCCACCAAAGGCTCAGCCAGCTCAGGTTTGCACCAGGAAACAGCCCTGAACAAACCTTCCTGTCCAGCATCTTGTAGGACGTTCTTGTAGTTTTCTGAAGAACAGTTTCAAGCTCCCAGTGACCAGTAGAGGAACTGCAGATTTTAGCGCTCTAGCAGCACCAGAGGAAAACCAACTAAATCTAAGGGTGTATTCACACCAGGCTCGTTTGGTCCGCTTGAAACTGACTTTTCCTCTGGTGCGGACTTTTTGCCTCATCAGCATCTAACATCTCTCTCCCCTGCCAGTCAAAATGAATTACTGAAATGAACAAATTTTCCCACAAGAAATACAGAAGTTGGTCAAAGAGGAAACAGACTTTCTTGGAACAGATCACAACAGAAAATAGGAAACTTACATTTTTACATTTCACACTGTTAACCATGTGTTTTGGAGGAACCAGAGTAGTTTTCTTTGCTGCTGCTGCTGAAGGTTTATGTATCATGCATATGTTTAATATATATATGTAAGTTTTATGTGACTTCACAGAGAGCTGGAAAGCAAGCTCCTTATTGTCATTCAGTTATTTACTGTGGCAGCACATGTCCATAATAAAAGTGCCTGCAGATGTTGTTTGGTCAAAAATGAAAGGTAGAAAAATCAATTAGCCAAATAAATGTGTAACTTGCATACGTTTTTTGATACGTGATGAAATAAATACATTTAAATTTGTAAGATCAGAAGCTGAACGGAGATGCAGTTGCCAGCTGTTTGCTACTTGTCGAGGATTTATATCTCTGAACGCTGGAATCGTGCCATCTTCACTATTTGTCAGACCTCTGTCTACTTTCCCTCTAAACTCAAATTGCAGCTCAGTCCAGATTCACGACTGCTTAAAATCTACTCAGACTTGGGAATGAGCTCATGCATCAGTCTTTTTCTAGACGTTTTCATAATTCAAATGTAAGATACACCCATAAAATGGTCTTAAGATTACATTTGAAGAACATTTTTTATAATTGATGCTTGGTTTCTACACTGCATTAACCACCCATCATTGTTAATGCATTTGTGCGTGTGTCCAGGTCTTCTTACAATTTGATTTAACAAGTGGACAAAGAGCCTCCACAGTAATGGATTTTAAAGTAGCCCATCCTCTCTTAGTTTTATAACACAGCTGCCAAATAAAAGCTCAGTATTTAAATGCTACTTACACTTGTTCTTCTGCAAGCCTGGTAACACGAGCACTGAGTCATCCATGCAGGGCCCCAGCTAATGGTATTTTTTTTAAAATTAAAAGTAAAACTATGAATTTATTTCTTTTTTAATCAATGGAATACAAGAGAGCATGAATTTCATTGGCTCTTTAATGTCTGTGTAATTGTGGATTGTCTGTCCTCCTCCACAGAGCTGCACCTCATGTTCTCTCTGATGGACAAAGTGCCCAGCGGCATCGAACCCATGCTGAAGGATCTGGAGGAGCACATCATGAGTGCCGGTCTGGCTGATATGGTGGCTTCAGCAGAGACAATCACCTCTGTGAGTGTCACTCAAACACATCACGAGTTAGTGGGATGCCCTTCCCACAGAATTTATCTTATGTACAAATCCCCACACATTCTCATGCTTATCAAAGCGCTGAGCAAGAATGCTTGCACACATTGCTGAGTTACATGTGAGTGTAGTGTACAGTATGTGAATGTGTGAGTGTGGTTTTTAGAGGAGGGGGAGGATGGGGATGATTGGACTGTTATCTATGTGTGTGTGTGTGTGTGTTCGAATGTGTGGGAGAGTAAGAGAGAGTAAGTGCTGTTGGACTAAGCTCTATTGTGCATCCTTATGGTGCTCTTGTTCCCTGTTTTGTTAGTTTGATTTTTCTATTTTTTAAATACTGTGGTCATCATATCATTTTTATCCTGTCATATATGCAATGATGTTAATGTTGTCATCCTACAAGTGGATATTAGCAAATGCTGCTATAACCTGGCTCAAGACATCTTTTCTTGTCCCACGAGATTAATCTTAATTCATGTATACTGTTTTAAATAAATTCCTATTCCTAGTCAAAAATGTATTTATATAGCTGTTAGTGCACCCATGAGATAGCAGAGATACATTAAAATAGATTAAAAGGGCAAATTAAACTTTTTTCAATCTATTTTCATTCAAGTTCCTACTACTACTGTGAACTGTCAGTGATCATTCTGATGACCATCAATCACTGAAAGCATGACTAAGCTGTGGTGACATTTTCTCGCTGAACTAATTACTAAAGTTCAGGATTATAGTAATATTACTGCAAAAAAAAATGCAGCAAAGCAAGAATCACTTGCAGGCAGGTGATCAGGTGGGCTGTTTAACTGCTACAAGCTTTGGACAGGTTATAAATCCAACTGGTGCAATTGGTGATTATTATTATTGTATTTATCAGAATAAGAAAATATATTGTACGTTTGCTGTGTTATTGTAGGAATGTTTGTTTAAAAGGGTTTCCCCTAACCAGAGGCTGATGTTACTCCCCTCATGTTCTGTCATGGAGAACATGATGAAGAGCTTTCGGGAACCTCTGGGTTAATTAATTAGAATGAACCAGCGAGCGAAAGTTCAATGTGGCATGATGTGGTTGAAGCCTTTGGAAAAAGCTTAGTGTGTCCTGAATTATAATTATTCTAAGTGAAGGATGAACTTTGACACTTGGTGTCTCCACCTGTTCTCTGTTACAGGACTCAGAGAAATACGTGGAGCAGCTGCTCACCTTGTTTAACCGCTTCAGTCGCCTGGTGAAGGAAGCTTTTCAGGATGACCCACGCTTCCTCACAGCCAGAGACAAAGTGAGCTCAACTTTTATCACGACACATAATTATGTGATTACACACTTTACAGAATAAGTTCTTCTTACCTATTTTCCGAATCTCTTCACAGGCCTACAAAGCTGTTGTGAACGATGCCACTATATTTAAATTAGAACTTCCTTTGAAACAGAAAGGGTAAGTAAATGCTCCCTGTGTGAGATCCAGTGTTTGATTCAACTGGCAAAGATTTCACATTCTTCTTCATGTGCCTGTGTTTACAGGGTAGGTCTGAAAACTCAGCCAGAGTCCAAATGTCCAGAGCTGCTGGCCAACTACTGTGACATGCTCTTGAGGAAGACCCCACTGAGCAAGAAGCTGACGTCTGAAGAGATAGAAGCCAAGCTCAAGGAAGTGGTACGTTGCATTGAGAATCTGACACAGAAACAGATCTGTTTTCACTGTGTGTGCTGCACTCGGTCAAAACTACTAGACGAGCCAGCAAGGTCAGGAAGATACCGAACTCTCACAAAGCTGCTTTAATGAAAAGCACAATGACATCATGATTAAAAAGTCTATTTGAGGCAAACAGCAGACTGTAAACAAATAGATCATTTATAATAAGGGCCTGACTGGTAAGGGATTTTTGGAGCAGATGATGACATTGGGGAGGAAAACATAAATCCTAATAATTCCTCATGTTTACATAAACACACATTTCTTTCATTTTTCTGTTTTTACTGTTTAACAATAAATAACCTTTATTCTTTAAAGTGGCCGAAGTGCAGCACTGCAGTAACTCTTAGAAAATGTAGACAGTTTGCAGTTTGAAGGCACACTGGTAATATTGGTCAACAACACGTATGCTGATAGTGATATGTCAGCAGAGGAGCTGCAGATCATCGGATTAAATCAGATGGACGATTCATTGGTTTTCATTTAGAATTGTATTAAGACTGAAAAAGAAGGGCATCATTGGTTGATTATTAAATGTTTGAATTGATATTCCTCTCAGTGAACATCTGTGTGCTCTTTCACAGCTGTTAGTGCTGAAGTATGTCCAGAACAAAGACGTCTTCATGCGCTACCACAAAGCCCACCTGACCCGCCGGCTCATCCTGGACATCTCAGCAGACAGTGAGATTGAGGAGAACATGGTGGAGTGGCTCAGGGTGGGTACTGACAGGAAATGGATGTGTCGCACCAGAGTCGACCGTTTATCATCAACTGTAAAAACAGTTTACTGTTGTGTGTGTCACTGTTGTGTGTACTATTGTCTCAATGCTAACAGGAAGTAGGGATGCCAGCTGACTATGTCAACAAGCTGGCGAGGATGTTTCAGGACATCAAGGTGTCTGAGGACCTCAACCAGTCTTTCAAAGAAATGCATAAACACAACAAACTGGCTTTACCAGGTAAGAGGTGCAGTGAGTAGTGCATTACTTCACTACTTAATTTATACAGTATAACACACATAACTGAGTATTTTTTTCATTCCCTTTCTCATTGACACAATATCTCCATTACACGTTAATCGAACATCTTTAGATCTCGAACGTACTGTACATACTTTAGCATTCAAGGATGAAATAATATGTTTTTTTTTGTAACACCTTCACAAATGTCAAATTGGACTCAAGGACAAACTAGTTATATTTTGGTGGCTAAGTCAGATTGTTATGATATTCAGAAGTTATTGTTAGTCCTTCCTTGGAAAGGGTGAGGCTAACTGCTTTCACTCTTTAGGCTACAGACAGCTGGTTGTTCTACTTCATATTCAGTGTTCACATGCAAGTATCTAATTCTCGGCACAAGACACAAAGAAGCAAGAATATTTCCCAAAATAGTTGCACACAATCATAGACCAAGTATTACAGACCTGAAATGTTTGGTATTAAATTCTTGTTATATCTTGTATCCACCTGCATATTTCAAGCCACAATAAAATCTGATCCACAATAAAATCTTAATATTAAAAAAAAAAAAGCCTGCAATGCTGTACATGTTTGAGATGTTTTCTTCATAACTAACACGTCCCTATGCCTCCTGTTTAGCCGACTCTGTCAACATAAAGATCTTGAACGCTGGAGCTTGGTCGAGGAGCAGCGAGAAAGTTTTCGTCTCTCTTCCTACAGAGCTGGAGGACTTGATACCAGAGGTAGAAGACTTCTATAAGAAGAACCACAGCGGCAGAAAGCTTCACTGGCATCACCTCATGTCCAACGGCATCGTAAGTGCAGCAAAAACGCACATGCATACAGTTAATTCGCATCTGTCAACTAGTGCTGAGAGGTCTGGATTGTAATGGCCACATCTGCCTATTGGCATGGTATGACATGACTTTACAACTTTCCAGATGCATGTAAACAAAGTCTCTACATGCCCCTTTGGGCACGTCTCGGAGACTAAATCCAGATGTCTCTCGTTTCTCCAGATAACCTTTAAGAATGAGGTTGGCCAGTACGACCTGGAGGTGACCACCTTTCAGCTGGCAGTGCTGTTCGCCTGGAACCAGAGGCCTAGGGAAAGGATCAGCTTTGAAAATCTCAAGCTCGCCACTGAGCTGCCAGACGCAGAGCTGAGACGCACTCTCTGGGTAAAGAAAGATGAACACACTAATTTTGTCAATTGAAATGCTGCTGTGTCTCAGTGTTCTTCCTCTGAACCCTCATGTTCTTCTCTGTCCTCCCAGTCTCTGGTGGCCTTCCCCAAACTGAAGCGACAGGTGTTGTCGTACGACCCCGTGGTGTCTTCACCCAAAGACTTTGCAGAAGGAACACTATTCTACGTCAACCAGGAGTTTTCTCTCATGTAAGAAATTCACATTCACATTAGTTTTTTTGGAGTTGGAGTTAAGAAATTTAAAATCAGAATTTTTGTCTTTGTTTAATCATGTCATGTCTTGACTTACATTGTCTTTCTATACTGGTTTGAGGGCAGCATTACAAATACGTGGTGTAACTGATGGTTTGATCAATTCTGGATCAATGTTGAGTTTAACCAGCTGAGGAGTTATGTCACTGGGAAGTAACATTAAAACAATGAACAATGAACACTCCCTTTACAGAGGTGTTTCCTTTTATAATTTGCATGAGACCATTTCATCTAAAGCTACATTTTACATAATGAGCTTATCAAAGCAAATAACCTACCCACAGCCTATGCAATGCAATTCTCTGACTTGCAAATTTATCTGCGGTGCTCAAACCTAAATCAAATCAGTCTTTGCTGTGATGACTCTTTGTCCTCAGCACCGGTTCTCTTAGACACAGCAATACCTGTGTACTGTTTTTCAGGTAGGTATTTGTAGCCTGCTTACAGAATTGGATTCAGGCTGACTCACTGTTTTATGTCCCACACTGTGATGTGTATATCTACGGTATGTATCAAATCAGTTTTTTATTTAGCTCCAATTCAAATAGAAGTAATCTCAAGGCACTTTTCAAACAGTTCCTTTTAACAACACTCGGCAGCATTGACAGTAAAAACTTCCTATTGTGAGGCAGAAACCTTGAACAGAACCAGATTCACCAAGTTTACCTTCAACTTCTACTTTGTAAAGCTGTTTGTTGTTGCAGAACTTTGAGTTTTTGTTTTCTTTGCTTTATAGAAAAAATTCAAAGGTCCAGAAAAGGGGGAAGATAAACCTGATTGGTCGCCTGCAGCTCACCACAGAGCGAATGAGGGAGGAGGAGAACGAAGGCATCGTCCAGCTCAGGATACTAAGAACACAGGTGAGGAGATGAAGTCGCTGCGGCAGCAGACAATGCTCTCTGTTGTGTAACACATCCTGCTGTGAATAAATGTTCTCGTCTTTCATTTCCCATCATAGTATTTGAGCAGACATCTGCAGATCTGTTTATTTAAAGTCATAGGACACGGTGTAATCTCTCCCTTTTTGTTTTGACTTGTGTTTCCCATGTCCAGGAGGCCATAATCCAGATCATGAAGATGAGGAAGCGCATCAACAACGCCCAGCTGCAGACGGAGCTGGTGGAGATCCTAAAGAACATGTTTTTACCACAGAAGAAGATGATCAAGGAGCAGATCGAGTGGCTGATAGATCACAAGTACATAAAGCGGGATGAGACCGATATAAACACCTTCATCTACATGGCATAGCACAACACATTAGGACGACTCGTGTTGACTTGACTGGTTTCAGTGGATCAGGCCTGATGGACACTAGAGTACTTCCAGGCTCCCCGTCCTCTATTTAAATAAAAGAAAAAAAAAATCCAACCTTGTGCAGGGAGGCATGAATTTAAGACTGAGACCTATTTAAAAAAAAGTGGAACTTCCTGCCTTAAAGTTGTACAGAGAAAAAAAGAAGAATGCAAAAGTTGGAGTGGGAGTCTGCACCAAGTGGTTGTAACTGTTTTTAGTCAGAGGGAGTTTCCTTTGCTGTCCAGATGAGGCTGCTAATTAATTGTTCATGGTCTGTTTTGGATGCCATGGTGTGCGTCATCTGGGCAGCTACTACAACACTCCTGTTCGATGCTTGTGCGAGTCTAAAGGCATGCTGACAGGAAGAGATGTGGAACTTTGGATCTCAAAATACCTGCAGTCCAGTTTTAACCCACGTCCAACCCAGACCGCCTGAACCCTGAACAAAAACACAGCCCTCTCCGCGCTGCTTTTAATCGAGCGAGTCGGCGTACGGCGGGGGCCCTGATGCTGTCGTGACTCCCTGCGGTCATAGTTAAAGTGATCAAGCACTTAATCCGGACATTCAGACAAGCACTTCACAGTTTTGCAGGACTGAAACAGACGGCAGCGTAGAGCCAACTCCGTACCACGTCATGCCTCTGTCCATGGGTAAATAAAAGGACAAGGTGGGGGAAAAAATTAGCATAATGCTATAATCCAGAGTCCATTTCCCTCCACCGAGTGTACCCAAGGACAGAGGTGGTGATGGAGGTAAAGTGGGTGCTCAGCTCTGAGTGTTTGTGAAAGACCCTTTTTTCTGCAGGAAGCCTGGGAGAAGAGGCTGAGGTCAGTATTACACATGGTAAATACTACAATTCAAAACTATCAGAACGTGTACCATGAGATGTGAATAATGAAATGATTAAATAAACAGCACCTTATTATAAAACGATGATGGCTCATCATTCATCCGACATATCAGTGGCTCACCTGGTAGGAGTGCATATCACATGGACCTGGTCATAAGAGCGGTGGTCACAGGTTTGAATCCAAATCATGGTGCTTTGCTACTATTAACCCCAAATTTGCCACTTACTGTCCTATCTGAACAAATACAAAGAAAAATATTTTTAAAATGATCATTTGAGCTTCAGGAAATGCTTTAATGGGGAATTCAACTAAAAAATAATTTTATCTGTGGTATGCCCACGTCAAATTTGACCCAGGCACCACAATTATGCAATGAGTCACACAGCAAAAATGGCTTCAAAACAGACTAAAGTGTTATGTAAATGAGCTCAATTAACAATAAGATTACAAAGGAAAGTGTAGAAGTGTACTGAAAATGTGTGATGCCATTACTGGGTGATAATTTTATACTTTATTTTTAATTCACAGTCAAACAGACTAGGTCCATTTTCCATCACACTGACATGTACTGTATAACAGCAGTATTACAACAGTAGTAGCTGACCAATAGATGGCGCTAGAGCAACATTACACCAGCTCCATGTAGAAACTAATCAGTGAAGTGTGAATACATGCTGTGACCCAAAGTAAATGTTGGGTCACGAATGATTTCTTGTTCAAAGATAGTTTCTCATGTTTTTGTTTCTCTATTTTCCCTGCCTGTGTGGAATCTTGTAAAGGATAGGTTTTCAAATAAAAATCGTGTAGCTCCATTTTGATTTAACACAACATTAAAGAAGCTGTTGGTGTTGATATGACCATCGGTGGTTTGTGTCCAGGGTAATGGTGTAGCTAATGGAGTGATGGATGGATAAATGACTTTAATAGGCAGAGGACAAACTTCAAGGATAAAGCTGACATTAATCTTTATTTTTCCTTCTGCCAAACACTAAAAAATAAAAACAAAATGCCCAAACCACTTTCTCACTTTTTGACCTCCCTTCCCTCTGTCTCTGACTTCCAGCACTAAGCACATTTGTTACTAATGAACACATTACTCCATAAATTCTTGTCACAAATACATAGTTAAGTTATTTTTTATAAGGACAGCTTGACACTGCATTTTTAAGCACACCTTATGAGGACATAGTAACCTGTTGGGGGACAGCAATTCAATTCACATTTGACTCAAATCAAGTAATCACATTGAACAATGCAATTTATTTGTTGATTTTGCTCTTTTCATGCCATTTGTTGACATAAACAAAAATGTGTAATGCATAATGACATCTTAAAGTGTAAAATCATGATATAACACATATTAATAATCACTTGCAGTATTTGACCATATAGTTTAGTTATATCCAGCTTCCTGCAAATGATATTTTTTGCTGATGTTTATATAATTTTATTTCTCAAACAGACACGTGGAACAAAACTTTCTGTGTTAAATATCTTCTCAGGTGCTGACACAACTGCATGGTTTTAATTAGGTGGATATTTTTCCGTAATTACGGTGTAGCATCCTCTTGTTCTTTGGTGACAAAGAGGATTACAGCAGGCCCGTTAGTTTAGCGCATGCTCAGTGTGCAGCAGCCCCCTCCATCCTCCTCCCCCTCCTCCTCACAGCGAGGACCACTTTCACTGACTGGCGCGAGGAGAGATAACGCTTCCTGCTCGTACCTTCAAAGTAAGAAAATACCGGGGAGTTTTACGGGACGTTTACTGTAATTTGGTGTTTGACAGGTTTAATGAGGGTTGTGTCGACTTAAATAGTGTTAGACCACATTTCCTGTAGGTTTTTAAAAACTTAGAAAAGGGCGTAAAGGGAGAAGGCCACTAAATAGACAGGTGCTCAGCTCAGGTGTTAGCATGGTAAGATAATTAGCAACTGGTCAACCTAATCGTGTCAAAATCCAGACGGTAGGATAGCCGATATAAAAAGGTCCGACTACAATGTGCGCACACAAACATATTACAAACATTGTTACATTCAGTTTGATTCTCCCTGTTGTGTCTTAGTATGTTAGTAGTTTTTCATAGCACAATTTCCCCTCTGTTAAAATTATGCTTAATGGCTCTGACATGTATCCTACTGCAGTTTTAATGTTCAGCTACATTTTGCTGAGAGTTATTTTCCCACCTTTACTTTTGAAGGCAAAATGAAAGCTTGAAAAAGTAAGTAAATGCAGTATACTGTCTGTATGTAGCAATCCTCTCAGATTCAAAATCAAAGCAATGAGCTAGGCTACAAAAATAAGTCGGTGTGCAAAAAAATAATGTAATATGATAACGTTCATATTTATAGGCTATCGATGACGAATTTGCATGAATCTACCGACAGACACTACATTTCTAAACATATTTGTTTTATTTTGTTATCTGGAGGACGGCGCTTCCGGCCCCCTCCCCCGCCTGCCTCGTGCTCCGCGGCAGCTTGACGCCGCTGAGGTGAGGAGAGGAGGAGAGAGGAGGAGAGAGGAGCACCGCCACTCAGCGGACCTGGGAGAGCGAGAGCCGGACCGGCCGGACCCCCGGAGGAGGACCCGAGAGGGAACCACGTTGCCACGGTAGAGGCCTCAGTCCAGGTAACGGAGCCGTGAAACCGGTTCATTCTGCTTCTCCCGGTCGGCAGGTGTTGTGTGTGTCTGAGTGTGTGTAGCCTATGTGTGTGTGTGTGTGTCTTAACGGCTGCCGGAGATGGAGAGGCGGCGGTCGGCGAGCCGCCTCTAAACGGCCCGTTTAATCTCCGGAGATCCAGGATCCTATTAGTTAGTTACCGGAGCAGTTTGACTGATGTGGCCTCTGTGACCGGGGGGCGGTGGGACCGTCAGCGGTTAGCTAAGGGGTGAGGATGGAGGGTGAGGAAAGGGGGGTGATGTTTATTTATCGAAACACCGTATTGTGGGCTACCGGGGAGACAGGGGGCTGCACGTCTTTACTTTGCGCATAAATAGCGGCATATATCGGGTATCAGAGCCGCTGATCCCACCTCTCTGTCCGTTTGTGGACCGAGCCCCTTCCCGATTTGCAAGAATACAATGGACATTAATTGGATATAGATAAAGGAGTTTTTCAAAAATGTAATATAGTTTCTATAATAAAAAAAAAATAAAGAGAAGGCTGTCGTAATAGCATAACATTAGAGGAGCCTTCAGGAGTAGTCACATCTTAAAGCATAGCTATAGTTTTATAACCAAGCAAGAAATTTTGCCTTTACTGGAAAAAAATCAGTTATCAATAATGACTACCCCTTTGGGAAGCTGAAGGCTTCAAGTTTTGGTGCCTGCGACTTTACTACAGTATGGATTTTGGTGCCTGTGGAAGCTGTGGAGTCTGTTCTCCACTGCATGAGGAGTCATAAATTAATAATTTCACAAGTGTATTGTTCTGCAGAGCACAGGGAGGGGGGATAAATGCACGGTAATGGGTCCATGCCCATGTGGAAGCCCCAGTTTAGGCTGCTCGCCAGGCATTAAGGTTCCTAAAAGTGGAGTCATGACGGGGATTCCCCAGTGTCTAAAATCACTCTTTAATCTCAGTAAATGTTTGAAAATGGTTGTTTTACCAACATAAATACAATGGAGAATGACATTCAGTCTAATTTGATTTTAAAATAACTTTAATAAAACATCCCATCTGGATTGAAAAATATTGCTCATTAGATAGGACTGAGTGTATGGGGGCATTTACATACAAAATTGCTTAGGTGGTTACATTACTAAAAGTAATGTTACCTAATTAATCACACCCTGTTTTTTAATATTAAATTATTCAATAATAATAATGTTAAAAGAAAACAGTTACATAGTAACTTTATGTCTTAACGAGTTTTTAGAGCAAAGATAATTATTTTTTTTAACTTGGTACTTATTCTGTTAATGTTTGTTGTTTGTGTATGGGAGGTCGGGGTCTCTATTGGCATCAGGGATTAAAGCGACCTAATGAAGCCGAGTCGACGCCTCAGCAGAGGGAAGTGACTTTGAGTGTGAGTGTTGTGTGTCATGGCCGAGCCTACAGGAGCTGGCAGCAGGAGGAGATACTGCAGAGAGGAGATCACGATGCTGGGAGGATGGGAAGCTGGGATAGCCCTCCTCCCTGATGCAGGAAGGGGGGGTGGAGGATGAAGGATGGTCTGGCGCACCCCTCCCTCCCTACCTCTCTCTCTCTCACTCTCTTTTGCTGGTATACTGGTGCATTACTGCTCCCCGTTCATTTCTGAGTGCCTGTCAGCAGAAGCAGACTTAATCAGTTGCCCCCCCCCCCCCTCCCAACATGCCAGCAGCTCCCCCAACACCCGAACACACTCCTCCCTGATCTCTGACCAGAGCGCTGCCAGGATCTGTTGCTACCTGCCGTGCACATTAATGCTGTGATACAAGGATTTGTGGACATTTTACAATCAGGATTTGCCTTGTTTTCCTTGACAACAAAGCACTTTTGTGTTGTTGTTAGGGTCTCAGAGTGTGTGGTTTCTTTCATTGCTTATCTTTGGTGTCATCGTGATTTGAGCCCATATTAAAACATTTTGTCCATTTATATTTGCTTCAGCCTTTACCTTTGCAGAGTTGTGGTATCAGATTTAGCTATAGTGTCAAGAAAGGAAGTTAATGAAGTCATGGGAATGACCAGGTTTTTGTAGAATGTGTTTCGATCTTCACCAAAGTCACGAATGTAGACAAACATGTGTGAAAGGTACCACACCCATTAGTTTTGACCATGCTGGTGGAATAAGTAAGCAGACCCCAGGATTTAATAACTGCTCGAACCTCCTTTGGCAGTAATAACCTGACACAAGCTGCAGATCAGAGCTGCACAGTGTTCAGGAGGAAGTTTGGATCATTACTTCCCTCAGAGCCGGTTTAGCTTCAGACATATTCCTTGGGTGTCTGTGAATGTTTCTCTGTTGGGTTAAGGTCCTGGCCCCGCGAGGTGGATTTTTTTTTTAGTTTGAAGTGATTCTGCTGTGGTTTTGTTTTGTTGCTCAGGGCCATTGTCCACCGATGTCCACCCTGACTTTGTCCTGTAAGAGACCGTGATAAGACTGGGAATTAATTTTCCCTCCTAATTGTATCGTGGCCCAGAAGCAGTTGGCAGTGTTGTTTGGCAATGTTGGACCTTCCAAATACTCATTGTGTTTGTTTAAGGCTCCTTTCAACACCACAGAATCATCTGTACGCAGGTGATTAGTGATTAGTTTTTAATATCCTGAATGCAGATTTATCTAATTGTGGAACAACAGTTTTGTCCTGAAGGAGCCACCATCCTCTTGATCTTGGCAAAGTTATGCATTATTAATCTACCTATAAAATCTTATTTGTTCATCCATAACAGAGAGACTTTGATTGTCGTTTGGCTTCATAAAATTTTTTTTTTATACTAATGCAGATCTGAAATAAAAATGTGATGATAAAAAGCATTAAAATAGATTTTATAAACAGTAAAGAAACAAAAACAAACCACTTTTCCAGGCTGTTGTTGGTGTGAAGAAGATTACAAAGCTTCCAGGCCGACTCCGTCACGCTTACTGTACATCAGTATTGAATTTGTCACCCTAGAGAAACTCGGTCGCCTAGAGTCAGTAGCAACAACATGGCTGCATCAGACCCAGAATAAAACTGTTAAAGTAACAGTCTCTCTCTGTATAAGCCAGAGAGAGAGAGTGGAGAAAACAAAGTGTGAACCTGAACACCATCATCTTGGTGATGCTGATGCCTCTATAAGTCGATGAGATTGGCCGCTGAGGGTGAAAGTCTGGTCTGGTTCAGTGCTGCAGCTCAGGAGCTGTCCATGGTGCTGGGCACACTGCCCCGCTGGTAATGAGATCAGACACTGTCCATGGTCCTGAAGTTAATCTGTATTTTTCCTTTTCTTTCTTCTTCTTCATCCTCAGTGTCTGATTCTTTTATTTCTTCTTCTTCTTCTTCTTCTTCTTCTTCTTCTTCTTCTTCTTCTTCTTCTTCTTCTTCTTCTTCTTCTTCTTCTTTTTCTTCTTCTTCATCTAAACCCGAATCTCAGACACCATTAACACCTCCTGCCATAATTTCAAGATGGATGCAGAATCATTACCAGTCTGACACTCGGAAATTAAAAGTTAGTCAGCCAGTGGAAGGAACTGTAACGGCCAATGATTGGCCCACATTTCTCTGGGAATTAGGTTTGAAAAAACTGGAGTTGTTTTTGAGACATTTGCATGTTTACACTAGATATTAATTTTTACAGACAGCAGCATTTCATTATCGGTTGTTTATGTTGCAAGTCCACCAAACTAAATTAACCAGAGCCATGAATTACTGTACGTTAACACTGACACTGTCCGCAGTGTCCTGGTGAATGGAAATCAATCGTTTTCTTTGAAAGCCAGCGTCTTTCAGCAGTGAACAGTGGCAAAACCGTCCGCATTGTGTTTTGGGCGGTGAGAGCATTGAAGTCTGCTGAACTTTGCGGAAAGCTATGATGCAGAGCAGCAGCAACCAATCAGAGTGTAGATGTCCGTTAAATGGATGGGTTAGGGTTAGGGCATCCAAAAAATTTTGAACAGTGTCAGCGCGAGGGCAGCAAGAGTAAAATTAGAACGCCCCCAATGGTTTTCGTGTGAAGGTGCAGTTACTGCTGCTGCTGATGACCTCAAAAAGATAAACACTGATTGTCACACACATGAAAGTACACTGATGTGGTTCTGTATGTTTCCCTTAGATTTTTAGTTGTGTATTTACATCCTCTCAATTTTTTTTTACAATACTATTTAAATCTAGGGAAATTATACATCTCAGTCAAGTGACATTGATTTTCATCATGCTGTGATGATTAAGACAACAACTCCCATGATCCCATCCAGTGCTCTTGCACAACTTCATAGCAGGTTCAGTTACATACTGTGCATTTAAACATTAACTTATTAGCTAGAATTCAGATTTTTGTCAACAACCCTGACCAAGTCACTCACAGCAGCTTTACTTTTTGGTTTTTACTCTCTTCTCTCTTCCTGTTATACAGCAGTCAGCTGTTTTCATCAGGCGACCTAAGATCAATCAGTGCAGGTTGGGTCAAATGTGAAATGCCTACAGTGGTCACATCTGTTTGACTGGGCCCTTTTGTTTCTGGCTCCTCTGAGTATTGATCATGGATTGAATGAGAAAGTATTTCCATATAGGTGCTCCTGTGCATTGCAGCTCCACAAACCTTTAGCAATGTCACTTTTCCCATGGGGCCCCCTCTTGATTGCAGATGGGTTGAGTCTAGTTTTACGGTGTATGTGTGTACACTTACAGTAATAGTTTCATGTAATCACTGTGCACATTTTCAGTGTGCTTGCCTGCATTAGTTGGTCACTGTAGCATCATTAAAACTCTGTGGGACTGTGGCACCTTTGCTCACTGCCATGTGACACCAGTTGAAAAAGATGAATGTTGACATGTGCTGACCAGCACTTACTCCTGCTCAGCGAGGCTGCCATGGCAGAACGAGGCGAGGGCAATTTGCAGTCTGGACCGATGCTGGTGTGTTGCCCAGCCGCAGCAGAGATGGTGGACAGGTCTGGGACTGGGATTGGTTTGTTACGACTTCCTTTTCGCCTCAGCAGAAAATTCTCTATCCCAGCGGTCAGTGACCTTTTTTAGCCAAAGATCCCTGAGCTCGGCCTGAGTGAAAGGCAAAAGCTACCTGTTGTACCCTTCAGAGAAAGAAAATAACCCAAATTTCCAACCTGAGGCCTCTTTATTTTAATTTTATGAAGTACTTATGTCTAGTTTTGAAATGAATGCACTGTACTGTACCTATAATTTGAAAGCCACAGCCTCTTGTTCAATTAGATTAAATTAAATTCTATTCCAACAAAAATAAGTCATCAGCCTATTTTGCATTTTTATGAGGAAACTAATTTGTTTGTATTATATATTGCAATATTTTGTGTGGCAATATTTGAGTGATACATGGATGCTGCCAAGTATCGATCTTTTATTATGTAGGCTAAATTGCAAATACCAGTTGAAATTCTTGGCACAAAGTCTGTAAGATCTACCAGCAGATTGTGGTCGACAAGTTGGCAACAAGACCAGGAAGTATTATGAATTATTTGTCGTCTTAGATCAACACCTTGCAGTTGCACCGTATCCGATGATTTACACACGCTGCTAGAAACACTGCATTAGACACTGTATTATTATGTTCACAGTGTTCTCTTCTATTGGACCGGGGCACTTTGTTTCCCTCTGCTCACTCCTCTAAGTATTGATTATTGATTGAATGGCTTCTCCCCTCTCTCCACTGCAGGACCCGTCACTTCTGAATCATGACTCTGTTGTTTTGGTGTGGCCCGTATCATCCGTCACTCATGAATTCTTCACCTGTCATTTTGTTCCTCCTCCTCCTCTGCCCATATCTCCACGGTAACAGCTTTTTTCCTCCTGTTGTACCGTGGTTGTTCATTCAGACTTCTTCTTTTTCCTCTTCTCTTTTTACCTAATCTGTTACTGTGCCGACATCCGCACGTCCACAGCTATCTCGTGTCCTCTTCTGTCTTCATTGTCCATTATCTCAGTGAAGCCGCTGTTGAAATTGGCCACATTTTTGCTACATTATGACAGAATCCTCCCTGTCTACGGTGGTTTTGTTGCAGTCCCTTTCTTCCTGCAGCGTAGGCAGTTTTTATTGAGTTTCCCCTTTCTTCCATTAAATATACCCCCGTCTGTTTTGTTTCTCCACTTGTAGAAGAGCTGAAGTCTTATATCACCTCCGATCACGTCTCCCCTGAACATCTGTCTGCGCTAGTCCAGCAGCATTATTCACACAGCAAAACATCTGCTCCTTTCACGCAGACCGTCAGACGTCTAATTTTCTAGGCTAAAACCCTATTTGTTGATCTAGCAGTTTTAAGACTGATTATGAATATGGACACTGTGTTAATTGGGGAGGAAAGTCATCTAAATTACAAAATACATAATTCAGAACATATTTATAGCATGAACTATATTTGGTGCCATTGATAGAAATGCTGCACATTTTGTACGACGTGCGGACAATTTAAAGATAATTAGTTCTAGATTACGTAATCAGTGCAGAACAGCAGTGTTGATCTGTAATGAATAGAAAGAGTAAAAGTCTCTCCCAAGGGACAGAAATGGAACATGTGTTATCCATCTGAAGGGATATTATTCAGTCATGTTAGGCCTCTGACGATCAGCAGGAAATATTTCTCTGCCACAAATAGAAAGTCACAGTAGAGAGGAGTCAGTCGCCATGACTACATCAAAGTATCAATCATATTCGATCAAAATATCATCTTCTGAACCTTCATGATTCTAATCTTTGTGGCCTCCATGTTGTGATGATGCAGGGTTAGAAAGGTTTTAGTTGAGAAGACTTTAATCTATTTGTTGATTTTTTTTTTTTTAAAGGAATGGTTTTGTAAAATTTCTGATTCCGGTAACTCCAACTTTTTCTCTTTTTTTATTGCCGATGTCAAATTAGTGGTTTCTTCTTCTTTCCTTGTCTTTCTTCCTCTGCTTTATCTTACTTGTTATATTTTTCTGCTTCCTCTGCTACCCCTTCCTCTTTTTCCTCTTCTTGTTGGAGATCGCCACAAACTACAACTCTGAGTTGACCTTGCAGTTTAATCAACACCGCTGCATTTATTACATATTGAAACAAAAACTGAACCATATAACCTTCTTAAAGAAGATTTGACCTCATATCACACTTTATCCGTCCTACATGTAGCTAGACACACCTAATAAATTGGCATTTGAGTGTAGTGGAGCATTTAAGTAACGGAGCTGAAAGTGGCTGCAGAAACATGACACGTCACACGTATCTGCTGGATGTGTAACTAGGCAACCATTTGCTAATTTGTTTACATTCATCAACTAATCGACAGATGTGGTTTCTACAGCTTGTTCAACTGGACAGCTGAAGACACAGTGTTGGCCATGATACAATACACTGTGTTTCGGACTGTCGAGGTTAACATTAACCCTGTGGCTTTAATTCAGAGCCGTGCTTCTTGTTGTTGTTGTTGTTGTTGTGGCCTCCAGCCCAGCAGCTCCTCAGGATTTGCTCTCTGCAGGTGATGCTGTTGGCCGTCCGCTGAGGCCAGATGACAGCATGGTTTTCCCCAACACGGTCACGAGCCAAGACACCAGGCCATCTGTCAGATTTAGCTTCCAACTGCGAGTTCCTCATTCCCCAGGAATCCAGAGTCGGTGTGCTGCTCACTCATTCCTCCTAGTGAAATCTACTGGATATTTTCTTTGGCGTTCAGGTGTTCTTTGTGACCTGCACTTATGGAGACTCCTCTTATTAATCAATCTCATCAATATTTTATCATAGAGATTAACTGTAGACAAGGCGAGGCAAGGCAATTTTATATGTATAGCCCATTCTTACAAATGGTTTGTCACAAAGGGCTTTACATAGCATCATAACAACATCCTTTGCCCTTAGACCCTCACATCGACTGAGAAAAAACTCCCAGGAAAATCCTTTTAACAGGGTAAATTGGAGAAACCTCAGGGTGAGCAACAGAGGAGGGATCCCTCACCCAGGAGGGCGTGGGTGTCCGTGTATAAATTTTTCTTTTCAACATAATGTTGAATGATTTGTCTCCTCCTCCTACTTCTTTTTTTTCTCCTTTATCAATTGCTTCTTCATCTGCCTTTTACTTCTCCTCCTACTACTCATCTTTTCCTCCTCCTTCTTCCGCTCTGCTTCTCCTCCTACTTCCACTAATACTCTTTCTCCTCCTCCGTCTTTTACTCTACAGTATGCGTTAATCATGTACAGAAAAACATAAATACACAGCAAACAGAAATAAAAGTCTTCAACTTAAACGCAAACAGAGAAAGAACAAAAGAGAAAGAGCAGCTTTGTAGACACAACCCCCTTAATCCAGATGTGAAATGAAATCAAATAAAATCAAACACGCTTCATCTTCATCTCTTGTCCACAGGATTTAACAGAAACACTGCGCCTAACGCTTTCTGAACGGTGCAGTCGTCAGATTTCACACCTTCATTTTCTTTCGGCTTGGTTTTCCCCAGGTGTACGATGGCATTGAGCACTGCTGGAAGGTGAACAGGTCACAACTCGGCCCAATTAAAAATAACTTTATTTGATACTGCTGTTCGCTGGTAATTAAGTGACTTACATGTAAGATAGATTTGGTTTTCTTACTTTGCTGTTCTGCAGCGTACACACAGGATGATTAGACAGCCACACCATAGGTTTGTTTCTTTCATTTCTGTTGTGTGTTGTTTTATCATTTGGTCAATGAAACTCTACTTCTTCACTACATGAGATTATTCTGAGATTCTGTAAAATAGCAGGTTATAATGAAATCTACTGAAGACAAGACCAGTCTGTCAAATATCTATTGCTTTAGTTTTAATCCAAAGGGTACTTCTACTCTTACTCCTTCTCCTCCTACTACTACTGGTGCTGTAGACAAAACTGTCTTTAGGAAACATGCAGACAGTTTGGGGGATGGGGTGATGGTCTTGAAAAAGTATAAGTCTCGAGAGTTTAAACTTTGAGATGCTCTGTGATGGCTCAGTTAGAATGAAACAGCCATCAAATTAACCTTGAGGATGGCTGGCTGATATTGATCTACATGCAGATGTGGATTTATCAGGCATTGACCTCTACCATACTTTAATGTTGATAACGTTGGCCTTTGTACTCCCCCATCCTCATCTCCCCTCCTCAGTATTATTCATCCATCAAGGGCTATTTCATAATGTTTTCATATTCTAAGACCTTTACACTTTAGTACTCTGCCTGCTCGACCTGTGGCAGTAATGTGATTCCTGTACACGGTGAGGTGCATATCAGGTCCTGTGTTGATTAAGATAAATCCTATTAAAGCTCTTTAAACAGGTTAGTTTGGCAAGAAAATTGAAGACCTCCACCGTCATCCATGTCAGGACAGGAAATAACAAACTTTTTGTGCGTCTCTTAAATGACTCTGGCGTTCACATACACCCGAAACCACGGGTTACGTTTGCAAAGTACCGAATGATAATACCGAATGTGGATGTTTGTAATAAATTAGTTAAGCTAACGATGGCTAACGGTTGACTGACGATCAGATTATTTGTTGTGTAAAGGAAAATTACATGATTTAATGTTTTGCTGTCCTTCAGTCCACTCGTTTTATACCTTTATTAATTGAAATACACATGTGCAGGCTCCACTCTCAGGCTGCCATGTCAGGACACACTTTTGAAGCCAGTGGAGGCAGCCTGACGGTGGAGCCTGCACCGGAAGCAGCCTGGTCTGCAGCCAGACGCTCTTGTCGCTACCCGATCTGCAATAATACATCTGACATTACCCGATCTGCGACGCTACCCGATTTGTAACAGCCACGTACGGCAACTCCACTCCATGTGCGTATTGCCCGATTTGCGTACAAGTGGAATTTGAAGTCTGCTTAAAGTTCTGTAAATTTACATATGATACTGTGAAAATGATTTTAAAAAAATAAAAATAAAACCGCGGACATCCGTCACAAAACGCCGCGGCAAACTCGTTTATTCAGTGAGTTTTCAGTAGTTGTGACTGTTTGTGGTTGTCATGGTGATGAAGCCGGCGAGAGTAAAGTCCGCCTCTGATCCTCTGATCCTGTTTTCTGAGCATCAAGATCCACACCACCACAACGAACATTCAATTTACATTACTAATAAAGTTTGTTTTTAAAAAATATAAAGATAAACCGTCTCTGGCGACGCACAGAGGGACAGAGAGAGGGCAGTGGTCCTAAGACCTAAGTCAATTCAACTAAGTTTGTCCAAGTGGAGTTGCCGTACGTGGCTGTTACAAATCGGGTAGCGTCGCAGATCGGGTAGTGAAAGCTCTTGCCCCCTTTTGGCTCGAGTTAGTCGAGCTAATGTAAATTTAAGAGACACACAAAAAGTTTGTTATTTCCTGTCCTGACAGTGGAGGCAGCCTGACGGTGGAGCCTGCACCGGAAGCAGCCTGACGGTGGAGGTCTGCAGCCAGACGCTCTTGAGAAAATTATGATTTCAGCCACTGAGGCAACGTATCAAATTACCAGATGGAAACATCTGTTGAATGAAATACCTGAACAAGTAAAAAACTTCTTATGATGATGTGACAGATTTCACATGAAATACAGTTTTCTTTCTGCACTCCTTACTTATTGCAGTGATCTTATGTCCATTTAACAGCGGCCAAATTAGCAAAGCGACTAAATACCCAAATATAGGTACTGCCTGTGACAGATGAGGGTTATTGTCCACAGCTCCTCTGACTCACGTGCTGTGGTCATGCACTGATCTGCATAATTTCTAGGGCTCAGTCTTCAAATTGGTGAGCCAAGCTTATACGACACACAGACCGAGCCAAATCCTTTCACAGGTATTTTTACTGTAAAATTAGAGGATTGCTGTTGTATGAATATTTACAGTGTAACCTGACTGTTTGGCTGTCATCTTATCCCAATTAATCAGAAAAATCCAAAAGGAAATTGTCACATTTTATTTAAGACTTGAAGAATATGGTAATAGTAGGAAAATAAATAAAAAAAACTCTGTCTAGCGATTTGTTCTGTTGGTTACTGGGATAAAAGAGACTAACAGTGCCTCTCATATACAGGTCTTTAAAGTCCTGTCAATGAGATGTATAGATTATTTTGTTTTTATGTGTGCATGCATGAATGTGTTGTTTTTTTTATATCTGTTGATATGGGTTTTTGACTTGACTTGACACTTAATTTGTGTAGTTCCTTCCATACAAGAAAACAAACTGACCTGCACCAAGTGCTCCATGTGAAAAGACAAAAAACACTGGAACATGTTAAAAGCAAAGCTGTAACATTAATAACATTTAAGTTAGATGGTAGATAGTAATCTGACACAAAATCTGCCTTTATTCAGACAGTAACGAACACAACCACGCTTGGACTAAATGAGGCGTTCAGTGACCCTAGGAGACTTTCTGTCTGTCTGTGATAAATCTCCTGTCAATATTAAGACCGGCAGGAGCATTGATCATGAAATGAAATGACACCGACAGAAAAGGACGAATGTAGATTGATGACCATAGAAAGTTCATGCATGAATAATTTTCTTTTGTAGCTGATAAACATATTGGCTGTCCACACACGGAGGTTCTTGTGAAATCGAAAGACTTGTTGATTATGCTGCTCACAGTGTGATTACACACAACAGCTACAACAACATCACCTCAGACCATCACACAAGTTCATTTATGAGCCACTGCCTTGTGTTTGTTGGGTCTTTTCCTACTCTGCCCTGAACGAAAGCAGCTTTAAACTGAGTTTCATTAAACTGAAATTCATTAAATAAAAGCTTTACCGTTGATCCAAGGTTTCAACATTGATTATTCCTTCAGTATCTCCATCTTAGACTCACCGGCACCAAGCTGACCAACGTGCACGTGGCTCCATCAATGCATAGCGGTGATAATTAGGCCCCGGAGGATATCTCCGAATTGACAGATTGATCGTTTTGACCCAGTGAATCCAGGTTGTGCTCAAGGCGGTGAGCGCACATCGACTTTCTATTTCCACCGAGAGCTTTCACTGTTAAGGTGTTAAAGTCTGCTGGATGCTGCCGTCAGTCAGCTCTGTGTGTGAGTGGAAGAGCAGAGGTGAAGGAAGGGAAATTGGTTTTAAAAGAAGCTACTTTTGGGAGATAAACTAGTTTCTGTGATATATGATATGTATCTCTCTGCATGTGGAGGGAATTCATTGTAACCAACCTGTATCCTGGTGTTTCCTCTAGGGCTGCAGTATGTTCACTTCAGTGAAGGCCTTCGAGGGGCAGCAGTACTCCACCCTGAAGAGGCAGTGCTTGCAGAGTGGCCTGCTCTTTGAGGACCCCCGCTTCCCCGCCACCGACGACTCACTCTTCTACCAGGGCAACAGGATCGGGCGCGTGGTCTGGAAGAGGCCTCGGGTGAGTTGGTCTGCGCAGTAGAAGAGTTTCAGCTGATAAGAGCAAATAGATATTAGACGATGGTGATGATTATCCACCTCGAAAGTTTCTAAATAGTTCAACGTGGAGGTCAATTAGTGGCACCGTATGGCCTTTTGTTTGTGGGCAAGAAACCAAAAGGTTTCTAAGTATCAGCGCTGTGATGGATTTCCAAGTGTTTGTCCCATTCCAACATCCTCAGGTTTGTCACAAACATTCACTATTGAGGATGAGCTGATAAGATATTAGTTAAATTGCTAGTTTATAATCAGCCACATCGTTAATAACATGTGTTTCAGTTCCAATCTGATTCCAATTCATAAGCTCCATATCTGATACATAAATTACGTTAAGTTCGGACTTGGTGTTGATATTTGATCAGACTGAATTTTATTTTTACAGTAGTTGCGCTATATAAGACGTGAATAGAACACCAGGCCAATGTGTAGTTTTTGGGCACATTAACTCCACAACTATAAGGATGGACATCGCCCTAGCATGCTTTACAGATGTTCAAACTGTTGAAATACACAAACTGTTCTTCCTTCGGTGTTTAATTGTTTTTGGAAGTTGCACAACGTCCGCAGCTGCTTTACCACCGCCATTTGGTTGTCTTGTACTCTGACTGATCAGTGTGGGAGTTAAGACAATAAAACTATGGCCTGTTTATCGTTTGCGAATGTGTTTCTTAGCTGATGGATACTTTTTAGCTAGCGGGTCATCAGCAGTTGGCAAACAGCTTGAGGTGTGTTACTTACACCCTCAGACTGAGATCAGATTAACCATCAGATTAACAGAAACACCTGTGAGACCATGTTTGAACGAGAGCGTGAGTGACGAGTGCCACTAACAGGGCCGTTAACGGCATAAATAAAACCTCAGCACCTGTTCAGTCAGTGGTGTCAGTTAGACGTCTTGCAGAAATATGTCATTTTATACAACTGGGCATAAATATTGAGTAGGTAAAACATTCACACCGCGAATGTGCCAGAGGTCCCTGCAGGATAGGAGTTTGATGATCTATATTATAACTAATCATTTATAATTCACCAAATAACATTATGTCAGTGCTCATTAATGCTGTACTCCACTCTCCAGTCTCCTCGTACAGGCCGGTGCTGTGTGTCTGTTTCACATGATGTCAGAAACAAGGCCTCAGGATTTAGAGAGCTGACTCCCCTGCCGCTGTTATCCCCCCCCCACACACACACGTACACACACAGCAGGCTGTGGTTCTGGATGGAGTAACCTCCTTCTGCCTGTGTGCCGCTGCAGCGACAGCCAACGTGCATTGCCATGGAAACTGGGTCACACAGATTATATGTTCTGGCCTGCGCCGATGTCAGTCATGCAGACTGAAAACTGGGAGAAGTCGAGAGGAGAAAAGGCAGGAGGAGCGGCCTTTTCATTTCACTACAACACGATTTGTGTCTTCATCAACAGCGTTTTATGTCAAGAGGTTAGAGATGGTGAACAGGCATGTTTGAGCTCAGCATTTTCAGACTTATATTTAGCTTTTTGTTTGGTGTTGCTGACTTGGACTGTAATGCTGAAAGTGAATTATGTTGTAGAAGCTGTTGTGTGAAGCACTGTTATCTATCTATCTGCAGTATCTTGGTAACATAACGAGTGAGCAGATAAAGATCATGTTTTAGATTTGATGAATATTAGATTAAAACCTTGGAGGTTTTGTTATTGCTATGAAACACAAACACTCAAACCATGACAAAACAATAAAAACAATACGGTTTCAGTAATAATGGTAAAAAATAAAATAAAATAAAACTATTTGATCAATTAACTGATAAGGAAGACGATTCTGACTTGGCACAATAGATTTCAAAGAACAGTAGATGAGTAAATTTAGGGCTGTTGAAGTTAATTAATGCAACAGCACTATTTCTGATGCACAACTGACACACATTTAAAAAATACATGTTTTTAAAATAAAAATTGTTAATGCTGACATTAGCTATGTAGCAATAGAAAAATAAACAAATAGTTTCGGGAGCTGTTGTGTGTGTATGTGTGGTCACTACATAACCAAGCATCTTAAGCATCTACTTTACAAAGACAGACCGATGAATTTTGCAGTGTCTGGTGTGAACCAGCCTTTAATTACAAAAGCTGAATGGAGAAGAGTCAAACTAATTAGATTTCACCAGCACCTCTGTTTCAGCTTACATACAAATTCCGTAGTTTCTCTCTTCTTCTTAACGATCACTGAAAGCTCGTTGGTAATGCAGAGACTGTGTGATAATGAAGTCTGAGGATTCTCAGTCACACACACACACACGCACACACACAGTTAATTCGTATCTAATTGCTTCGAAGTCCATGCACACCTCATAGTCACATATTTTATGGAGCATATGGCATCATGTTCCCCACAGAAATTGCCTATATGTAAATCAGTCCTTGAGGCTTTCATACTCTTGTGTTGGATTGTAAACACAGTGTTAGTGAATATGTAAGTGATTTGAAATCACAAATCTCTGCAGATTTGACAACTGGGCCTCTGGGCTGCAATTAAACACGTGACGCTTCAGTTCGTACTTGTCAGAGCTGTCAGAATGACGGTGATGGTCCTGGCAACCCACAGAAAGACTTCAGTGATGTAGTGATTTATGGGATTCTTCCTATTTAGAGCTGCAGCATAGTGGAAGAAGGTAGCAGGTGTGTGCTGTGGTGTGATGATTAGACCTACATGTTGGACTTGGAGTGGTGCAGATTTCCATAAACACTCAAATGCAGACACATTTTCCTTTGCAGCTTCAGAGGGAAACTCTGGAAGATGCTCTTTTTTTAAAAGCCTGTCAGCAGCAGTCTGATATGTAGCAGTGAGAGGACACTTAAAAAAACAAAACACAACGGTAAATCATCTGAATGGATTCCAGCTCCCTGAGGGACTTCACATCTCATCTGGAACGGCTTCTGAAATCTTCAGCCTCAAGTAAAAACATGAGAGGTGTTTTCTAACAGGCAACATGACACTTGCTCTCACCTTCATTCATCTCATTTGAATTAATTTAATTTACTTGATTTTTTTTTATCTGTATAGCACCAATTTATAATATGCAAGACATTACTTCTTTATAGAGAGAAGCCAACAGGTCCCACAAAGAGCAGCACTCGCCTACTACAGCAGCATATAGTGATAGTGTGTAGTAGATAGTGATAATTGTTAATTATATACCAAGAGGTAATAGTGTTATCGCAAGTGTTTTTAATCTAGGTAGCCATTATCTTTTATACAACACACACGCACACAGTTATACAGCGTGATGTGGAATGCATCTAGAACAACTAATCATTCATGTTTTTTGTAACAACAATTTTATTGGTTTTACATTATATTACACAAGAATACACCTTCACCTTCACCCACTAAATTCATAGTAAGTCACAGAATCTCCATCCTTCATCAGCCACAGATGTTTAACACTTGTCTTACCCTTTCCTACTCATACAGGAGTAGTAGGAGTTACTGTTCTTCTGAGTTTCCCTCAAGATTTCTAGCTGCTGGAAATGTGGAAATCGTTATGATTGATGAGATTCAGTGTATCTCTGTGGCTTTGTTTGGGTGTAATAACCAATCCCAAACCTCCCTGAAGTGTTTCTGACCTAGCAACAAGCGAAGATAAGATCCTGATAGGCCAGAATATGTGCTCTATGTTTCCCATAGAAACGAAGCACAGTGGGTGGGTTTGACTTTGGATAATTTCAACAATACAAATTAATATAAAATGACAATGACTTAAACTGGATAACGTCGCTATCTGGAGTAGCTTATGTCTTAACCATGACTTGGAGAGCTTCTGGTAGTAAAAAGGGGGAAAGAATGGATGAAACAATTATTGGAACTGACCGCATTTATTTTGCATAATCGTTAAAATAATTTCCATTCATCTGTATAATAACTAATTCCATTACTATTTCCTCGCTGTTTTTCACCTCTTTCCATCATGTTGCGCCCCTTTCTTCTGCTGTGGTTTAATGACATATGAGTGGAATTAGTAAACAAACTGTTTTATCTCAAGCAGATAACATCTAATATTCAACGACCACATTTCGATGCATCTATCATGGATTTAGCTGCAAAGCCTGAAGGCAAACGGAAATGCAGTTTTTATTTATTGGTTCCAAAGTTTAATGCCAATAAATGGCTCTTCCTCTGCATACGGTCTATAATATACTATATTAGTGACTTAAAATGATCAGAAAAAGACAAATCGTTAATTGCAATTTTGTGTTGTATGGTAATTTATTGTCAACTAAAGTTTAATGATTGTGACAGGCAGCCCTAAACGTCAGGAATTGAAGATCTGCTTCATGCAACACTAGGGTAGATTAAAAATACTTGGGCTTGAAAGGTTTTGAGTGTTAGTTTAAAACATTCTTCAGTCATAGTATGAACGCACAGACCTGAGAGGTCGTAACATCAGTGTCAGGGTGAAGGTTCACAGCATGAAACCCCCCAGAGCCCGTTGTTGTGCTTGACGTTATCCTTGCTCAGATGCATCCAGGCGATATTTATGGCTGCAATGAAGTCCCAGAGGCCGAGCGTGCAAGCATAAAGAGCAGCCTCTAATAAAATGTCCCCCCTCCCTCGCATCATCTCTCAGCCTGTCTGTCTCTTTCCCGCCGCCTATCTCCTCCTTTTCCTCTGCCTGATTTATGGTTGTTTATGTCTTGACCAGACTCAGGGTGGGGTGAGGCAATGATGTGGACTACCACTCAAAATGTTTAGCAGCTCCATTTTTCCAGCCTTTTAACTCCAGCTTTGAAAGTACAGCAGTCCAAGTCAAGTAAATTTTGAGTTTTCTGCAGTGAAGGAGGCTCACTTGTTACAGACCAGACTTTCAGATCTATATTTAGAAGAAGAAACTAAAACAGAGTTGAAATGATAGACTGACCAACAGGTGACCTGGTTTGGGATGAAATGGACAGAACTGGGACTTGTGCAACAGCGCTGGGATGATGTTTCCGAAGAAGGAATGAACAAATCAAAAATTTACATTGCATTTAGTTGAACAAGATGATTTACTAATGAATTTTTCTTTAAATCTACAGTTGTTTATTTGTTATGTCTTAATATCAGAAACACTGTAACATGATGAAACTATATAATTTCAGTAACAACCTGACAAATGGGACCTGGAATCATATGTGTTCTTGCATTTAACCTTTGCCACTGCTAAACCATTTCTTCACCAGGATGGTAAAGGAGTTGGTCTTTAATTGCCGTCTTGCCCCACATATCTGTACTTAAGTCGGGATATAGTTATAGCTTGAATAGGCCATTCATTCAGATGATTGTCCTTTTTGCACAATTGATTGGACCTTTTTCCCGTTCACCAAACTATCAACACACAAGTTAGAAGTTAGCTAGCAGAAAACTAGTCGCATAGCTAATTCTTTTTGTTTTACTTTTTGTTATTAGCTTCTTCTTCTGTTTTCTTCTGTTGGGAACTCTGGATGCACGGAGCGCTTTGTGACTTTGTGTCCTGCTAAGGTTCAGATGCAGGAGTAAATCGACTCCCAACTGCATTATCTGGGTGTTGAAAATCATTTTATAAAACTTTTACAGATGTTTTTGAGTGAGGAAATTGATTCATCACAAAATGTGCTTTGGCAAAAAAAAGAACTAAACAAAATGCAGCATATATGTTTACAAAAAAAAACTTCACATTTTAGCCCCCCCCTCTCCACTCCACTCTTTTATGTTGTGTGTGTTTGTGTGTGTGGCTGATGGATGGTGCTGCGGACGGCCGTGTAGCTGGCAGAACGGTTCTCAGTAGCAGGGTAAATGATTAGTCTGTGCCTCAGCCACAATATTCACATTACTTCAGTGTCTGCAGGACCCGGCAGGGATCGATACTCTATTACTCTTCCACCTGAGCCAGTCCCTGGATGGCAGGCCACCACAGGGAGCCCTTGCTGCGCACATTCCACCAATCGATGATATTGCGGAAAGACAGAGAGAGAGAGAAGAAAATACGTGATTAGAGATCTTAACTCTGGCATCAGTCAGACACGGTTCCACAAAACGATGTCCACAGATTGTTTCACTTGCAAGTACGGACACTCAGTTAATGTGGAAAGCTCCTTGATGCTGGGCTGTAAGGTGAGAGGGGCTGCAGGCCTCCGGGGAGCGCTGCAGTGGCCTCTGCTTCTGACTCAAAGTTTGCTTTTGCAGCAATCAGCTTTGCAGAGTCAGCAAATTACTGACCTTGGTTGTATCCTCTTTGTGTGTGTGTGCGTGTGCTTTTGGCGCTCACACACTTGAACATATGCCCACCGTGCGCGTGTGTGCTCTGCGTGGCTTGTGTAGGTTAGTAACAACACTTGTGTTTTGCTGTTAAAACAATATGACAGACTCGAGCCTATCCGAGCCTTCCAGCCTGTCACCACGGCAACGCATGCCGAGACATTTCTCACTCACGTTCACACCGATGGGTGATGTCCTCACTCCGCTGCATGTCTTCGGACTGTGGAAGGAAAAACTACGGACAGAATTTAGGCGGAAAGCAGCTTCTCTGGGTTTCTAACACTGACCACTGTTGTCACTGAATCTGTACAACATGTGGCAACATCTGTCTGACACTGCACACACGTCATAAAACTTTTCATAGGGTGGAACTGTCTCTGAAACGTTATCAGAGTTTATTCTCAGGTTGTATACATACAAAAATATTCAGTTTATTTTCATTGTAAATGAATTCAGAAGCTCTTCTCATAGATAGAAGTAATAATTATATAATTGTGTCAGTTTATAGATAATTAGAAAAATCATTGGGGTTATTCAGCTTTTTTGAAGTGCTGTTGTTTGAACTACAAATGACTATTAAGTATAATATCTGCAGTAGCAAGGTGTCTTCTCCCCCCCACTGAGAAACACTGGCACATTGCACTGCATGGAGACACAGGCAGTTCACTGTTGTGAATGAGGGACAATTAATCAGCGTATTTTCACCGGAATCGCCGCCTACAAGAAGTTCCGTCTCAAAATAATACACCGGTTCAAGAGTATGATCCAAAGTAAACATTTACAATGCATCAGCTGGTTGGAAAAAAGTTTGTTTATCTGGGACTAACCAACTCACTCAGTACTCGTCGGTACTCCACACAGGCAGGCTCTGTGACATGCTGTATCACTCCGCCTATCGGAGGATTGGATCAGTGGTGTGTAGAGGCGATTGAAGCCGAACTATCAAAATAGGGAAAAGCTGGAAAAGCTGGAAATTGGAAGCTGCACACTGATTAAAGCAGATATCAGCAGAATGTTTCTGTTAATATAAGTCCTAAATAGTCCTATTTTCCATCAGCAATCACTTACATAGAGTGTTTGGGCTGAAACACGAGTCTCTCCTTCACTCTACTCTGCTATAAACCCAGGAGAAAACTTTCCTTGTGGGATACAAGTGTTATCCAATGAGGAGAGAGAACGGCATGAAGGGCTGTGTGTGCAGCCAAGGGATGCGCGTGAATGTGGTGACGTAGGGACGAGGACCAATAGATGCATGACGAGGGCGGGGGCTGCTAACTCATGGTGCGTTCAAGGCAACCTGTAACTCGTGTTTTTCCGACCTGTGAAGTCATACCAGTTTGATCTGGTACGAGTTCACAGGTCGGAAGTTATGAGTGGCCGTTGTAGTGACTTTCACAGGTAACAGGCCGGAAAAACACGAGCTACGGGTTGCCTGGAACGCTATAAAGTCGTAAGTCGTGACTTGAAGCTGTACAGTAACTTACGGTTTCAAAAGCCTGCCTTGAACGCAGCATTAGCCAAAACGACCGGACCGCTGACTTCTGCTTTAACTCATTTTGTTTGATAAATCTCTTTTTGTTAAAATATTTAGTAAAAGTAACTTTCATTCATCTGTAGAGCATCCTTAAAGTTAAAAATAAAGACAATGAATCTCTACTGAAGTGAGGCTGATGGCTGAGTGTTGAGCGAGGGGAGAGAAGCAAAACTTTTTAAACAAACACAGATACCATTTTTTCCATTTTCGATGAAACTTTGATTGGAGCTCGTTGCACCTTCTCCTTCTCCTGCTCTCCTCCTCTAGAATCAGCGCCACTAGCTTCTTTTACTCATGTGAGCAAAGCTGCCTCACACTGGTTGTTGTTGGAATTGCCGCCATGCACTGTTGTTCTGGAGTTCACCACGTCTGCACTTAATTCTGATGCAAACTTGTGAACTTATCTGACCTGCATTAAACAATATCTGGATGCTAGAAACTCGACGTGAACTGCTCATCAAGTTAAACTTGACTAGGCCAGTTTCTACTCTGCATCTCTGCTCAATCCTAGTCTGAATGGATCCACCATCTCGCTTCCTCCTTCTCCCTCTTTTACTTTTCTAACCCTAGTTGAGAGCTGAAAGTGTGTAAAAATAAAGAGCTGTTAAGTGGTGCAGGCCGGGGCTTTTCCACTGTCTGTTGAGTAATGGCCGACGTGCCAATCGACCCACCGGCTGGGCTCATAAAGCAGAGAGCAGAAGACGGGCAGACTGCTCACACCCAGACCACCGCTACCAGCAGAGCTCTGCAGGCTGCAGTAAAGATTGAGCTGTTCTATATTTTATATCGGGCTGGTGTTAACCTTGTATGGAAAATCAGATATTGGCCGGTCGCTGGGATGATGGATATGATGCAGTGTGTTTGATTTTTATTAAGCAATTATTGCAAAATCAATAAGTCCTGATGTGGCATTAACCTCAGATTCTAGTAAGTAAGCAGTGGCATTTTAAGTTGAAAAAATGTCAAAGTGATGAAACAATGAGATGATTGTATTTACACTTCCCACAGTTCCCATGTTTATTTTCAAATAATAATTATATTTTAGAAGCATGAGGACACCGACACGTTTGGTCTCAGACTTTATATATTTGTGTTGTTAGAAGATAATCCACCTCATTTGTGACGACTCTGCTGTGACAGAAACACAAACCACATCCAAACTGTGAGCATATTCGAGGTGCAGTGGCAAATAGCCAATCAAATTGCAGCGAGGAGACAGGAAATCAGCCCCACTTGTGATCCAATTTGTGCCATCCACTTTCATTACCAGAGGCTTTAGGCAGGGGTGTTTTGTTTTTCCCACACCCCGGGGCACTTGACATTGCGAGCAGTCATGCAGAAAATGCTCTCCTTCTACTTACTAGTCATCGTTTTATAATCAGCTTTGAGTTGCACCCAAACTTAAATTGTTTTCACATGTTGTACATGAGGTTTTTTCCCCTGCTCATTTAGATCTGAATCAATGTGGACTCAATCAGTCAGAGTTGCTAATTCAGATAAGAGTCTTGTCAATACAGAAAAAAAGAAGTAGACAAACATATCAAAAATCCAACATCAATCCTTTGAAGTCTCAGTATGTTGACAGCACCGTTGAGCTCCCCAACAGCTGAGGCACCAAAGGTAGAGGATGTTATGATGCTACAGTATGTAGCTCGTACTGTTTGTAAAAATGGGCTATAAATAAACAAATAAACTTGACTTGCATTGATTTTAAAGCAGATGTCTCATCATTTGCTGTTCTTGTCTCTTGGAACGTAGGAGCTGTGTGAGGACCCTCACCTGTTTGTCGATGGCATCAGCGCACACGATCTCCATCAGGGTCAGCTGGGTAACTGCTGGTTTGTCGCAGCGTGTTCCAGTCTGGCCTCCAGAGAGTCTCTGTGGCAAAAAGTAAGTGTGTGCGTGTGTGTGTGATCTTCTAACTCTTCTGGCTTTGCATTGCTTCTGTTTTCGAGACCAAAATGTTCTTATATAAATCTCATGGGTGTGTGTGTGCGTGTGTATGTGTGCATGTGTGTGTGCGTCTGTGCATGTGTCTGGTTCGCCTTGTGCCAACTAGGACAGTAAGATTGACACAATTTGTTGTGTAAAAAACTATTCGTAAAGAGTTAACTAGCTAAAACAAATAGCATTTGGTGCTGTCATTCTAATGTAAAGTCATAAACACTAAACACTTGGACTCAGACCTTCCAGCAGTTGCTTCTCTCTCCTATCTATTTCTTTAAAAGAACTCAAAGTCTACATCTCACAGTATTTCCTACCTTTGTAAAACTGATTAAACTGTAATATTTAGAATAAAAGTGAGAGTGTATCTAAGAAAAACTTAAAACTTGCACCATTTTTTTAGCCTGTGTTAGAGGAAAGTCACACCTCCATTACATATCAAATCACTTATTCACCCATTCAGACACTTTTCCTCCTCTCATGCTGCTGCTGATGCTCAGTCAGCTGCTCAGCTGCGAAATGGCACCAACAATATCCAACTGAGCCCTGAACACCACAAAAACTTCCTTCAGCGTCTCAATATAAACCCATGACCGACTGGCTGAGGAAAAGTCGATGCTTTTACACACAGGAGCTTTTCATAATTGAGAGATAATGGAAAAGAAAGTGTTTCCTGCACAAACAGTGTATGTAATGCATTTTCAGAAAGGAACTCTACATGAACTGAATCGTAGTTCCTCCATATATAGTGTAGTGTTTGAGTGTCCATTAGGAACCATTATGACAAGAAGTAAACACCAGAGGACTCATTACAGCACCATGACGCCCTCCTTGGTCTCTGCAGACTCCATCAGTCAGTGGAGGCCTATTGGTGGAGACTCAAGTGGAGTCTCTCTGGACCAACAGGACACCACAACACCAAGTGGATGTCCTCACTTCTGTCAACCAATAAATACGCATTTATGTCACATCACGCGAATGAGGTGATGTTTCACCTGTGTCTGTGAACAACGCTGCGTCACTATGGTAACTACAGATGCTCATGGTGGTTTCACTGCGCCCTAATTACCCAAGTTAAACTGAAATACAGTTTTCATTAAATACAAATTCCAGTTCAATACATTGAAATTATTGCCCAGCTTTAGTTGTTGCCTTGCTGAGATGTAAATGTGACACCATGGTGAGAGGGGAGACAACAAAGTTATTGATTCAAAAATACAGTAAATTATTAGTTGGAACAATAACAAACGTTTTAAGAAACCCATTTGAATTTTAACCATAATAAAACAAAGCCAAGCAACAAAACACACTTTGCGTTCCTTGAGATTTGACAAACATGTACAGAATGAGGTGTTTTCTTCCTTATTATTATTAAATTATCAATAAGACTCCTTCAAATGCAGGGTTGCTGTCTGATCTTTTATTTGTCAACCTTTGCATGAAGATTGGCACCACAAACCTACTCAGTGTTATGTGTTATTGTTGTCATATTAATGTAAAACACAATATAATTTGAAGAGTGCTGAGCTCTTCAGTTTTTCCTGTCAGGGTTCCTCTGAAACATTACTTGGCATCCATCTTGACAGAGGAAACAAACTGATTACTGAGATTTAATGGGATTTGAAACAAGATGTCTCGGCCTGTCGTAGCAAGATGCTCAGGAAGTGGGTGCGTACATATGGGCAACCTAACGCGGCATCTTCCTCCCTGTTTACTCTCTGTACACACACAGGCTCAGCTTTTTGACATCTCCCTGTTTCAGATAATCATTATATTCTAGCATTTTTGTTTTGGGGGATACACTAAGTAAATCAGATTGGCAACAGCAGTCAGTAGTTTACGAGCAGTGGCCCTGCCATGGCCGTACTTAACAGCTAAAAGAAAGTGCACTGACTAGCTTCAGGTGATTCTAATTTATAGGGTTTTTTTTAATCAAAAACTTGTGCTATATAACTGGACATACAATGTATGTTAGAAACAGACTCATCTGCCTAAAACAGTTTTTTTTTTAAATATAATCAACTTAGCTGTTATACAGTATACTTAAAGTAGCATTTTCGCAAATACAGCAGTTATAGCAATAAAAAAACTGAAATATGCAATGAATAGGTCCAGGGGAGCCATAACTATCTGTGCACAACATATCGCCAACGGAGTAGTGCCTGTGGAGCAAATGCAGAATTCCTTTTTGTTATGAGACAAGCCGGCCCAGCGCTTAGCCCCACCTCCTGAATGGCACGCTACATAAAGAGAATGAGGATGTTTGTATCTGATACACTGCACCACTGGCAGCATCCAGTGGCCCAACAAAGAATTTGAATTTGCGATAGCGCTACTTTAAATCTCTCTGGTCTCCGCTCCGGTGTTTGTGTAGTTGTTTCTGTGCTGTTGCCTTTGTAAAGCAGAAGAGTCGAATCAGCCTTTGTTGTTGAGATGTTCATCTGTTCCCAGTCTCCTGTTTGGCCACTAGCTTCACTTCCTATCAGAGCAAAACAAGTGATGGTCCAAGTCTCACAGGAACAGGCACTTATCCCCAGTGAAACCAAGAGCTGCGACTTCAAAACAAGATTATTCCCTAATTTGTTCATGTTAACTACCTGCAGAAATAAAACAGCCAAACTTTTAAGTGCTTTTCATTTTGCCTCAGAGCTGCTGTATCTTGTCATTACTCAATATTGGTGCAGTATATGCATTAAATAATAGGATAAAAGGTTATTTGGTTAATTTCCTTCAAACCGGGTCCATTTATTTGTCTCTTGGTCAAAAAGAGACAAGCAAAGAGTGGTGAAAGGACACATATCAATGAGGACACCCAGTGATGATTTATATTCATTCATTCAAGCCTGTAGGCGAGAGCGATTTAATTGAGACTCCTGAGATCGAGCAGCGTGAGACTTTTTGTCAGACAAACAGGAGGTTTGGCCTCTGAAGATTTGACGGTTCAGGTGGCAAGTTGGTTACAAGCTTTGTATCGATGACAAGAAAAGAGCCTTAATACCTCCCAATGTCTCCGTTATTTTCTTTGCCCTCACACTTCATCTGACGCTCGTCCTCCCATTCAGGGCCACAGTTTATCCCCTGTGGCGGCGGCGGGGAGGAGGAGGAGGAGGAGGAGGCTGAGAGATGAAACCCACATGCCTCCCCTCACTTGTTTGTCAGGGTCATCGTGCAAGACTGAGATGGATGAGGCAGCAGGAACCTGTACCGCCCGTCCACCGGGGGAATACTCGCACACGTGCAAACAAAAACACACTGTCTCCATCCATTATCTCACGTAGGACAGAAACCTGTCGGGTTGGCTGTTTGTCCAAAACGAGGCGAGGGAAGACGACACACAAGCCCAAAGAAAGCTCTGTTTTCACACATTGGATTATAGATTCGATTTATTTTGATTCATCCCAATATTCTAGAATACAAACAAAGAACGTTTGTCATCGTTAGGTTCAGAACAGTTGTAAAAACAAGTATGTTATAACTTTTTTAAAATGCTATGAAATCCGTTGCAGCAGAATCAAGAGTGTATAGATCTTGTTCCTGAGGTCTTGCAGGACCTCAGATGTAGAAATGAACGTTTCATAAATGACATAAACTTCTCCTCAACTAAAAGCACAGAACAGGTCAGGATTTGGAGGTTTCTGAGGTCAAAGTCTCACTTATCCTCTGCAAAGGCGATGGAACAGTCGACAGTCTCAGGGCTGCAGCCTTCAGCAAACGCAAACAGGAAGTACATCACCTTCCTTACCTTGGCCAGTTCTGCGATCCTCTCACCAAACTCGTGCGCATCCGCCTCATAGCACTGGATGGGCGCATCAGCGGCGTCTCCCGGAGCCCTCCAGAAAACCCCGGCGGGCTCCAGCAGCTGACGCGTCATCAGGTTGGTGAGGTCGGGCGTCCAGAGCTGCGAGGTGGCGGTGACGGTGAGGCGCCCCGGCTGCGCCAGCCGCACCGCCCAGTGGGAGAAGCGGAGGGACTGTACGGTGAAGTCCAGCCGGTACACGGCCTCGTTGGACCGCAGCAGGCGTTCGCCGTCCTGCCTCTTCTGACCTCGCTGCTGTAGAGACTGAACCCGCAGCCGCATCACCTCGGTCAGCTGGGTGTCCGGCCGGAAGGGCAGCTCCAACTCTGCAGACATGATGCTCATAAGCCACCGCTCAGCAGGCGCAGAGGTCAGAACCAAACGTAAGGCTGGATTAAAGCGTCTTCACCTCCTGTCGGTCCGGGAACTCTGACTCTGAGCTGCTGCCTCCAGGCTTCAACAGCGTGCATACTGGTGTCACAGGGGTGGAGGCGGAGTACTGGCAGAGGTGCTAGGCAACCAGATCTAATGACATTTGCAACCATGGTGAAAGATTTTCCTTTGGGGAGCCATCTTTAATACTGTTTGTCTCCCATTTGTTTGTCCGCCATTGTTCACATGGCTACAGAGTCCTGACTCTAATAGAGCCTGGAGGCTTCGCTGTAATGTGACTGTGAATATCCCATCTGTTTGGGAGGAGTAAGGTGGAGGATGAGAGGAAAGCCTTGCTGAGGTGCCTCCAGCTTGTGTTCCTGGTCAGTCATCAGGTCACCTACCTACCGGAGCTCAGTTGCTGCATAGCGACACAGGGTCCAGATGAAAGATGAGATAGATGAAGGCTGCGTGGAGTCGGAGAGAGGAGGCAGCAGCAGCAGGGTGGAGTGCAAGAGAGATTGCATCCCCAAGGATTACAAAATGACTCTGAGGTTTCTGTGGCGCAGTGCTTTGTTGTGTGTGTGTGTGTGTGTGTGTGTGTGTGTGTGTACTGTATGGATGTGACCTCTTTTTAAAGAAACTGTTGCTGCATCACAGGGTCAGTATTCGAGAGGCCACATTCTCTCCATCAGCAGTGTGTCACCTCCCGCAGAGAGGTTTGACAGGGGCTGCTGTTCTGTGAGCGCTCCTTGACATCTCCTAGGACGTCCCGTGGGAGCAGGAGTCAGTTTATCCCTGTGTGCCGTCACTCACCGCATCATTTGCAGTTTTTATTGCCATATTCATAACCGCCGGTGATGTGTCCCAGGTCGCCTCTGGGTCGGCTCGGCTGCTCTGTTATGACGGCACCTCACAGCATGGCTCATGGGCTTTAGTACATTTTTAGGAGCAATCATAACATAATGGAGCAGGAAGAACTTGTTAACGCTGATTGTTGTGGCTGTGAAGACCATGTTTCTGGACTCTACTAGAAAATGATATTTCACTCATTATTTACTCACCCTCACATCGACTAAGGGCTGGGAGCAGTTTCAGAGTCCTCCACGGATTCCCTGAGTTACAGGGGGTCTCGACGTAGCAGTGCATGTCCATATAACGGTTGCAAATGGACACCGGCGGTCTTCGTCACAAAAAAACACACCAAAAAACATCCAAATACCTCCATGCTGCTCGTATGTAATGTCCGTCTTGTATTGAAGCCCCGAAATGCGAAATTGTCCCGAAAAAAAAAGAAGTCCATATTTCAAGCTTGTTTGCAGTGGAAGCTCCTCTTCCTGGTCCGCCCAAGTCTCGCGAGATTTGCGTCAGCGTCAGTTAATCGCAATCGCCACAAAGGACTCTGATACTTCTCCCAGCCTTAGTCAACATGAGGATGAGTACATGTAGATAATGATGTATCCATACAAAAAACATGAAATACAGCGTCCTTGTCTTCAGACACACAGTGCAAGTGTATTTGCTATTTAAACAACATACAGTAGATGTTCCTACTCTGTCTTTAAAAGGTGGTGCAATAAATAAAGTTAGTCTTATTCTCCCCCTTCATCTTTTTCTTCTACTTCTTCTCCTCCTACTTCAAGTTATACTCCTTCCTCTTCTACTCCTTGCCCTTTACCTTCTTTTACCTCAATTAAACCTCCTCTGTCTTGGTCTTCTTCATCTTTTCCATTACCATCTTCTTTATCTTCTTCCACTACTTCCACTATATATATATTTTAGTTTTACAAAACAAACTTACATTTATTTTATATTTAGTTTCTAACTTATTTTGAAGCTTCATGTGTTGTTGTTTTTTTGTTGTTGCCATTTTGTAAACCACAGTTCACAAAACCACAGTTCACTAAATGGAGGCTGGATTACAGGGGTTTCACTGGACCACAGTAAATGCAGGCAGCTGACAGCAGCTCACACACACACACTACAGTCAAACAGTTATTACCTCCCACCCGTGTCCTATTACAGCTGGATTTATGAGCACGATGGCCAAGGTGATAAATTTGTCCCTGGATCCTAAATGCATCAGCAGACAACAGGGCGCTAGCTCTCGATCTGGCTGCCCACTCCACCTTGACATTATTTATGCTCCGTGGACCAACGGCCATTTGTTTGGCTTACCTGCCTTCTGCTCCTCTTCATCTCCATCCTCTTCCTCACCCGTCCTCACCAGGTCATTCCTGACTGGAAGGAGCAGGAATGGGACACGGAGAAGCCGGATTCGTACGCCGGGATTTTCCACTTCCGCTTCTGGCGCTTTGGCGAGTGGGTGGATGTGGTAATAGATGACCGGCTGCCGACGGTGGACAACCAGCTGGTGTACTGCCACTCCAATGACAGCAACGAGTTCTGGAGCGCTCTGGTGGAGAAGGCCTACGCCAAGTTAGTATCGGTTCCAGCAAGTAGACAACTCCAGTTTCAGAGTTTCAGAAAAATAATCAATAAACCAAAGGATTAGATTTTGAGAGACACTAATTAAAGTCACACATGTGAGCATGCAGCATTCAGACTTGATAACTTGATAATGCTGCAGCTAAAAAGTATTTTTTTGTCAACATTAACATGTTGATTATTTTCTTCATTGATTGCTTCATCATTTTCTCAAATAGATAAACACAAAAAGTTTTTCAAAATAACAGTGACATCTAAAAGTTCACAAACCAACAATATTTGTGTTACCTGTAATATAACAGCAGACAAAATCTGCTATTTTGTGGCTAGAACAACTTCTGTTGCAGCTTTGATGAACTCTACTCCTCTTCCTCCTCTTGCGGCTGCAGGGTCTATGGCTGCTACGAGGCTCTGGATGGGGGGAACACGGCCGATGCGCTAGTGGACTTCACCGGTGGTGTTTCCGAGCCCGTGGACCTGCTGGAGGGTCAGATGGCCACGGATGAAGTGGCCCGTAACCAGCTGTTTGAAAGAGTTCTCAAAGTCCACAACAGAGACGGCCTCATCAGCTGCTCCATCAGGGTAAGAAGAGAGCGCCAGTGGAAAGTTCATGAGAAGTGCATGAGACAGGATTAGCCTGATGTTCCTCGGATTGTTTTTTAATATAACGGATTGATTTGAATCCTTTATTTAGGTACCACGTGGACTTGTTAGACACTATTCAACTCAACACATCGCCATCAGACATCCAACACTAATCCAAATTCTTACATTGAATTTTCTCAAACAGATGGTTTTGCAAATCGCTGTACAATGCACACAAATGAAAGTCATCACCATGGCCAAAAAATCTTCCTCAAAGAGGAACTTTGATACATTTTTACCTTAATTAAACATCTTTGGAGTAATTTTGATGGTTGAATAAGTGACTTGTGTAGTTCCCCTTCAATTTGAAGTTAAATGTGTAAACTTTATAACATTCTTCCAATAATCCTAGAAGTAACAGTAAATGAATCATATACAGTAACATATAAATATGTATAACTTACTAAGTTTATATTTCCTTTAGTCATTTAATCAGGTACTGTCACTTTAAGAGAGTGTACCTGGCTGGCAGGTACTGCCTACTACATACTCAGTGAGGATATACTGCACACTGCTTTCTAAATGACCAAATGAATGTGCTATCACCAAGCTGATGTTCACACTGAGGTATACAGCAATTATCCCAGAATGCATTTCACACCAACCGGCCGAGACATCGACAACTAGCGTGAAGAAAACTGTTACAGTATTCACTAATAACACTGTTTATAGATCATGAGAATTAAACTGTGTGGACTTAGTAATTCTTATTTATTTATTTTATTTATTAATTCTGTCTCTCGTGCACTTTTACAGGGATTTATTCCCTGAAAACCCCCAATCCAGCAAAGCTGACCCACTGTACCCCAGAGACCTTTTGATAGTTCAAGCATTTTCTACTGTGATTTAAAATCCAGGGATGAAAAACATTTTGCTTAACGTTTGCTTAAGGTTTCTTGATGTGGTGCAGTTATGTGCCAGTCATTTTGTTCACACTAATGAAAGAGCATGCACTTTTGATTTGTCCATTTTGAGGACATTATGTCTTTAGTAGACATTATGCATTATGTCTACTGCTACAGTATGCCTCCACTGTACTGTATATGTGATCTTTTCATCTCTACAGCTACAGCTTTAAAGTCCTATCATAAAGTTTTGTTTTTTCAATATTGTGTTTCAGATGGACAATAATGCTCCTGGACATGTGTTTTTCTTTGTTCTCTGCTTTTTGTGAATTCAAGTCAAGCTGTTAAGAAAACAAGTTTATGCTGTTTCATGAATTTCACTGTCACTGGAACGAGAACTTTGGCCTCTGGTCTTTTGTCTCATTCCACTCCTATTCCCCGGTGTCCTGGTACACCGAGAACTAATTCACAATCCCTTATTGTAATTCAGAATCAGGAGCTGCTCAATTCTTAAATGATACGGCTCTTTTAAATGCATGAGATTGTATTCTGTCTGCTATTCAACAGAAAGAGTAATGAGAGCTCAGGCTACATAACCAATTCCGTACAAAAATGCATTTTCCACCTTTTGTCGTCGCTCTCATTACTTCAGCCTCTACTCTTCAATCACAAACTGTTGTTCTGGAGAGGCATGAATTCAATACTGCTCCTCTTAAAGACCCTGACAGTGTTTACTGTCGGCTGCCGATGTTCTCAGGACATGAAGCCGTTCTGCTGTTACTCTCATTTCAGCCATGGGATAAAAAATCAGCAGAGTGATGTTTGTGACATTGTGGCTCTATAACATGTTGAAAACCAACCTGTGATGCCTAAAGAGGATCTATTGCGTTTTTATATTTCTTATAGTGTGTTACTTCACAATGGCCTGCAAAATCCGTCTTTGTGCTTTTTTTAAGTTGAGTATTATGGGTTTCTTTTATCCACTTTGCAACGAAACCCTGATTTCCACATACTGCATCTGCCCCGCAATGTGCACTTCAGACTCGTCGCTCTCATTCGTATGTGAAACAATATAATCTACAATACAACAATAATATTCGTGACGTCAATATCTGTCTTAGTCCAACCTGCAACCAAGAAGGTGACCAAACATGTGTTGACAATGGCACAAGATGAGGGAGCTAGAGAGACCTGTGTTCGCTCTCTGTGTTCAAGTCTGTTCTCAGGACATACAAACTGCTTTCATCATCTTAAATGTAATTTTAGTGCATCCACAATAGCGTCTGCCCTTGTTTTCCAGGCAACGACAATAGAGGACATGGAGGCGCGGCTGGACTGCGGCCTGGTTAAAGGCCACGCCTACGCTGTGACGGACGTACGGAAAGTGCGGCTGGGTCATGGACTGCTGGCTTTTTTCAAGTCAGAGAAGCTGCACATGATCCGCATGAGGAACCCCTGGGGAGAGAAGGAGTGGAGCGGCCCCTGGAGCGACAGGTAATCACAACACTAAGGCTGTCACAGTACTACAGTTTTAAACTCGATACCGATACCTAATAAAATTCTCGATACCACAGGGGAATTTTTTTTTTTGTAAGACTAGAATGATATAGAGCAGGGGTTTTCAAAGTGTGAGAGAGTGAGCCCCCCTTAATGAAAAATAAACAGCTGTGCGCCCCCCCCCCCCCCTCCAAAAAAAAGAGAATTAAACATAGTCTATTTATTATCAGTTACTACCAAAACCATATTTGATTCATTAAACATAAATTGTTCTTTTTTGTATGATTTATTTGATTTATCCTATTTCTCAGCATATTAATTATCATGACAACATATAGCACTGACGAATAAGTCTAAACATTGATATAGAACTCTGTAATACACACATCACAAAAGCACCTTCATGCTCTCCCTGTGTGATCATCTGGGAAGCAGAGAGTCTGAAGTTGAAGTTTATATTGTAAATGTAGCTACAGGTGACACTGTGACAGGTCTCCTCGTCTTGACCACATCAGCTGTTCAGCTGTAGAAGAGGAAAACTCCGCCGCGACGATGTGCAGCTTTTTTTTCTTTTTTAGAAGCGGTATATTGCTCGGGGACACGCGGTGCTTCTGCTGATCCAATGTATTTATCTGAGCTTGGTCACTGTGAGAGGCACCGGCTCATATGAAGTTATAGCTACCTGACGCTGTGCAGCACCTGACGCTCTTCTTCTAACCAGAATAGTTCGGCAGCCGACGTATTAGTGCTACATCCAGCCGAGGCCAGCTGAGCTCCGCTCTCCCTGCAACACAGTCTCTCTGATCACTCGCTCTGAGCGTCATATCGCCGCACAGGGGGTTGCATTGCGGCACCTTGGGCGTCAGTGCACAGCGCGAAAGGGCTCTGACCAAGCGTCAGTTTATAACGCGTCGGGCTCCCGGATGCTGCTGAGCATAATCACAGTCTGTGTTACAAGATCATGTTTTATCATATTGCAGTATAATCACAAACTATTGGCTACTGCAAAAACATTAATCATTTAGCCCTATGTGCAAGTGACATGTAACTCATGTTTTGTTTGAATGTTTTCAGTTTTTCTTTTTTTCTTTTTCTCATGTCGCGCCTCCCCTCAAACTCTCTGGCGCCCCCCAAGGGAGGCGCGCCTCACACTTTGAAAACCCCTGATATAGAGAGTACAGTAACATCACTAGCAACACTGTAGCTGTGCCTCAGTTCAGAATCTGCATCCTTAGGAGGCTGCATTTGAAGACTGAATGCATCACAGCAGCACAACCAAGGTTGTCCCATTGCGAAGGCTGAAATTCAGAACAACTAATACTGAAAAACACAGCGAGAGATTTGGCTTAATCAGTTTTCTCATCTTGTAATGGCTAGGGTGCAATGGACATTTAACAGACATTAAGAAGTTATGCAACAGCTTTAAGACTTTTTTCTGGCTTTTAAGGCCTTTATTATGATAGCTGGTGAAGAAGAGACAGGTACGTGTTCTGTAGAGTAAGCTGCCAGTGCCCTGGTCGTTGCCATAGTTACTAAAATAATTGTCATGGCTTCATTAGGTTTGAACATTAAAAATAGACTTGGTTATTGTTAGAACAAGAACATGATTTCTTTTAACTCTCTTTCATAAACATAATTTATTCAAATCAAATATACAAACGTAACTATGGGTAATAAATAGTATTTTTTTAAATTATTATTGTGAAATCGTCTCATTCTAATTGCAACACTGCCCCCTACAGGCTGCAGTTCATCCAACGTCTCATTAAGAGCTCATTGAACCCTCTTCATCCACATTTTCTCCAGAGTATCAGAAACAATACAGCTGTCCTTCTCCTGCGCCCTTGATATGACCTGCATCGATTTAACCACTTTCACTAATTAATTTTTAAAAATCAGAAGAAGCTCCTGCACACTGTCTCACTCTCAGTTATAGTTTTATTAAAGCAACGCTTCGGTCAATCATGTGACCTTCATCAGGCATATCAAAACATCTCAACAATGATACATACATATATATATATATACATATACACACATTCCCAGTGAGTACAACTGGCCAATCAGGCTCAACTTTTAATGAGCATCACCTGCTAATTAATTTTTAAGATGTCAAAAGACACTCGTCCTCCTCGTCTCTCAAGATTTGACACACTGGTCTCTAACAAATTAATAACCAAACAACAAACAAGCAAGTGAACAAAGGCCGATCCATTTATATTCCTCGCAGTGCCAACATGGAAGCAGCACAATGAGAAATGTCATGTAGACAATGAAAAATGGAGATGCAATCAAGCTAATGGGCCACGGGGTGAACAAGAGCAAAATTTAGTCCAGCAGGAGCTTTGTTTGTTTGTGGAGAACAATATTAAATGGTGCCGCTTCATTTTCCCAAGGACCCCACCTGAGCTGTCGGGACAAAATTGAGTTCACTAAACCTTCAATTCAAACGTCTGGGTGAATTAGAATGACTGGTTTCAATGAGCAGCCGTTCAATCGTGTGGGTAAAGCTCAGAAAAGAGTTCTTTTATTTCAGTTTTTACTCTTCGTTACTCTGCACTTGCTGCGGGACCCGGAAAAAGTAAGATAAAGTTTCTCCCTGAACGATTGAATCGTGAGATACCAGTCTCTGTGAAACAGGCGGGGAGGTGGTAAAGCAGGATCATAATGGAGCCTGAATTATTGATAAGGCTCGAAAGAGAGAAAGATGTTATTAAAACAACGTGAGTCATCGCTCTTCTCTCTCAATCACTCACTCGCTCTCACTGAATAATTTATTCATGGCTTGACAGAACACGTTACTGTAAATGGAGTCTGACAGACTGTTTGTCAGTGAGTCATAAACGCAGAGCTAATATGTCCAGTAAATGTCTGTTTCCTCTGAGCAGTGAACATTGAATGGACCTTGATGTTAATGTATGATTCACACTCACAACTACAACAGATTATTTAACATGACTGTCCCAAGAGGGACAGATAAATGATTTATACATCTGAACTTGATACTGACTAGTTACATTGTAATGAAATTCACAAATAAATCTTCTACTATGAGTACACTGCTATAATTCTTATTATTGAAATATACTGTACGTATATATACATTCACAATACTCTATTGTATTTTCATGTTGAATTGCAGTGACTCCAGCACATACAGTAGACAATACTGTCAATAAGTCAATTCGTATTGTATTGTATACAGTATGTTTGATAATATAGATGTGATGTAACAAAGGCCACATAAGAGAACATACATATTGATGGTACAGTTACCGACTTTACACAGGCCCTCTTTTGTAATATTGAAACCTGCACTTGATGAAAAGTAATTTTAGCATAAAAGTATTTAAAAAACAAAGTAGAAGTAGAACCACCTCGTCACGGTTGTCCATGTGAACTGTTGTACCAAATATGAAGAAATCTCCTCATGATGTTATGGGATATTGTGTTCACAAGGCTAAAATCACTGTGACCTTTTGACCCTTGACCCTCAATAGCAACTTAATGCATCTTTGAGTCCTTGGTGTTTCTGCCAAATTTGAACAAGTTCCAACAACGTGTTATTGAGATACTGTGTGCACAACAGTTGGATGGCCTCCATCTGACTCACGCTAGTGTGGAGGTGTACTGTAGATAAAACTGTGGATAGAAGTTTTTCTCTCTCTCTCTGTCTTTTGTTGTTGTTGTAATGATTGTAGTTTTTTCCTTTTCTATCTTTGAACGGATTAATAAAATGTAATCTTTGTCCTGAATAGTGCCCAGAATAAGCCCCTCTGAGGGACTTTTGCAACTCTCCATCAGTTGTCTTATTGTTTATATATCAGTGACAGATTTCTTTATACTGATTTAGTTCTGTGAAGGATCTGTATCCAGAATTGATCACGTGAACAACATAGAACAAGTACTGGGTCGGATTAGAAAACTAGCAAAGCTTCTCATTAGAACAAACCTATAAATCAAAGGGAATTAGGAATCCAAGCTCATCTGCATTTTGCTCACGCTCCTGTTGAAAGCCTGGTTCTCTCTGCAGCGGAGGTAAATAAAGCGCTTGCTCTCTTGTCTCTGTTCGCTGCAGCTCGGAGGAGTGGAACAAGGTGAGCAAGAGTGAGAGGGAGAAGCTGGGAGTCACCGTGCAGGACGACGGCGAGTTCTGGTGAGAACCATAAACCATGTCCTGATTGTCTTATTGTTCTCTTCCCCTGAAACTGATCATTGAGGTGTAGTCAAGGTGTCTAATTAGATTTGAACAATGACATGTTGTGCTGATCTTACTCAAACTGATGATTCTGCCATTAGTTCAGAAGATCAATATCACTCTCAGGCCTGCAGGTTCAATATGAAGTAGTTTAGCTTAGCTTAGCTTAGCTTAGCATCAAGACTCAAAAGAGAGAGAAGATTACACTTGTTAACCTCTACTTGCATACACTATACTTTGAGATGCAAAAACAATAATTTGTGATTTTATGTGAATGTTATGTTGTCCTGTTAAAAGCCTGGGAATCAAACCACCAACCTTGATCGCTGTTGGTTTTGTTTTCTCATTTTTAAATATTAATACAATTACTGTGAATTTCCCGTATATGTGATTGATTGAATATACTGTATATGATCAGGAAATCTTTATAAAATTAGCAAAAGAAGCAAAGCACCAAATGAGGTGTTCATTAATACAGTATAATCAATGTTCAGAGAAGTAAACCAAACTAATTAGACTGACAAAAATAAAATTAAAACTTGTCACAAATCAGCACACATGAAACATAAATCCCTTTTTCTCTGGAAGTCATTGTACCCAGTGACAAAGACAGGCTGATGAGTGATGTTAATCTTCTTATCTAAAGCATCAAAGCACATCTATGTATTTAAGTTCTGAATGTTTGAACATGAACTCAAATCACAATTAAATCTTATTCCATGACAGCAACAGAAATCCGAGTCTGACTTTAACATGTGACCCTCTCCTTTGTTCCTGGTTTCATCTCCTCTATTTTTACACCTGTTGAAACTTCTTCTTTCAAGCTTTTCCCTCTAGTCGGTCACTTTCCACTTTCTCCGGTCTCCTCTCTCCTCTTCTGTTCCTGCCCTCCTGCAGGATGACATTCGATGACTTCTGCCAGTACTTCACCGACCTGATCCTGTGTCGCCTCATCAACACCTCCTACCTGAGCATCCACAAAACCTGGGAGGAGGAGGTGATGAGGGGATCATGGATACACCGCCAGGACCCCCTCCGCAACCGGTCCGGAGGCTGCATCAATCACAAGGCCACCTTCCTGCAAAACCCTCAGGTGAGCTGTAGTACTTATCGGTGTGCGTGTGTTACAGAGAGTGGAGGGTGGACAATATACACATTATAGAAAGTACTGTACAGCGGTATGAATAATGGATATTGACTGGGAGAGCAGCTCTAAAGTAGCCATGATATAATATCCACTCCAGTGGGAGGCAGCAATACAGGTGTAGTATAGCAACAATTTCACATTCTCATTAATATCAACAGGCTCCTGATGATTTTACTCGCACAGAACATGGCAGCATCCAGTGTTATATTAGACTTGTTTAGACTTAGTGACAAGTTCATCATAATCTCTGGCACCCTCTCACTCTTCAAGAAACTTACAGTAAGTAAATAGGACAGTGAGAAACAAGTGAGCGGCAGAAAAGTGACAGGACTGGCCTCCCATGCTGCTGAAAATACTCAAGGAAACATATGTGAAGTGATTTACAGTAGGGAATAAGCTGAGACAAAGTAAACATGTACAGATATTTTAGGTAATACAGAAGCAATTATGCTAATTCTTGCATAAATTACTTTGTTTGAACAAATACCATTTTACAAATTTGAATGTGCTTGACGTGATTGAGGGAGAGAAACCTCCTCTTCTGTTGTACTACTACTGTTGAATGAAATAATATATTGTGATATATCCTGTTACTTATGCTTCAAATTAAACTGTGATATTTGGAAGAATTTTCACCTTTTACTCTCTGCAGTATGTGTTTGACGTGAAGAAGGTGGAGGACGAGGTGCTGATTTGCTTACAGCAAAAAGAGAAGAGAGCCACACCCAAGGAGGGCAAAGGGGAAAACCTCGCCATAGGGTTCGACATTCATCGGGTAAAAAAAGCACACAATAAACACTTGCAGTATACACTAAAGCTGTAGTGTTAATCTATGACATTTTTTTCTGTCCTGCAGGTGGAGCTTAATCGGAAGTACCGTATGCACTCAGCCCAGCAGAAAGTAGCTGGCTCCATCTACATCAACTCGCGCTGCGTCTTCCTCAGGAAGGAGCTGAAGGAGGGCCGCTACGTCATCATTCCCACAACCTTTGACCCTGGGCAGCAGGGTGACTTCCTGCTCCGTGTCTTCACTGATGTGCCTTCAGACTGCAAGTAAATCTGTGATCCACACCTCACATTGCACCTCAGTCCCTAACGTTTCACTTGCTGGTTTAAGAAGACAAGCCGTGATATACAGAGGTTTTTTATCATTACTACAGTAACAAGGAGAGAAAGTCACAGAAGCTTCCTCTCCTTGGTTGTAGGATGTCATATGGTGTTTATTTATATATATTATATATAAAAATTTGAAGCTTCAAAGCTTCATTCGTTGCCACGGTAATCAATCATGAAAGTCCATGATCGATTTTTTTTCTTTGTTCCTTTTTTCCTTTTTGACACCGGTTCTCATTGGCAACGTTACATTAAAATGAGGCATCCTGGAAACCTGCCTGATTTTGGAGATATGCAGTGTTTGTTTGCCATTACTTTCATTATTGACGCTACGATCGCGTAGCCCCTCCCCCCGTTAGACATTACGATCGTGCACCCGCCCGGCCATTGAAGATTCAAACACCTAGAGACTAAAGTGAAACTCAGGGTTCAGGTGTGTGCGTGTGTACTGTACTACCTGCACTGAAGCTTCAGCCAAAGGAGCATGGAAATGCTAATGCTAACACAAGCTACACTGTTGTGTGCCTCAGGGAGCTGACTCTGGACGAGCCTCCTCAGACGTGTTGGACAGGGATGTGTGGCTACCCTCAGCTGGTCACTCAGGTCCATGTACTGAACGCTGAGGGTCTGCAGGGACAGGACTCCAATGGAGGTAGGGGCCACAACACACAGTCAACCATGGCTGTAACTATGGCTCATGTGCATTACGTTGAAGACATGTTGAAGACCATGTTTTGTAAACCCCTGTAAACACCCACAGAGCTTCACTGCCTCAATCCCAATAAGAAAAGACTCCTGGGCAAAGCACAAGGTACCACAGCACCACCTGCTGACACTAAACACATAGTCATCTAGTGTAGTTACTACAGTAAGTGCTACCCTGCAGTCCTTAGTCCTTATTCCTCCATATATTTCATAGTGTACACAAGCCTGTATGTTTTACTCACCTCCAAAGCCACAATGTGTAGATTATTTCAACATCTTTCAACAAGTTTTTCTACCAAACAGAATATTTCATATTCTGCACATAGTGGCTTTAATATAGATGTTCCCTCATAGGGCCTGACTGATAAACCGTCTGATCTGAGCCACCCTACATCTTAGCACATCCCTGTATTGTGTCATTAGCCAATAAGAGCAAATATGACCCTTCAAACTTTGCAGAGGAATTGCAAATTGTCTGGGTTTAATTTAGAAATTGTGTGTTTCCTTTATTTTATCCACTAGAGAAAAATAATGTCTGTTCTGTTCATTCAGTCTGTGGTTCTCACACACAACACTGTGGGACTGACAGGGGGCTTGTGAAAAGTCTGTAGACTATTGCTTGCTACTTTTATTTATTTTATTGACATTTTCAAAGAGTTGACTCCAGTGCTGCACTGAGGCCATTTTGAGTTTTTTTTAATCTTTATGTTGAGCCTCCAGTACATATTCGGCACAAATGTTTAAACCATATTACCACAGAAATTTCATGCAAATGGTTCATATCTTCTATGACTCGGGGTACAGGATATAACTTTAGACTTGTCTGGGTGGTGGAGGCAGACGGCTACAAGGAGGGGATCCTATCATCCTACTGTGGTGTTACATACGCTTTTCTGAGACTTTATGAACCAACTAATGAGTCAAGTAGTTGAGAAAACAATCAGCAGATTAATCAATAATCCCAATAATTATGGAGCTCAACATTTTGGACATGAACTCTTCACCTATCAACCTATATAACCTGATAGAAGTAAACCAAGAACATAAGCAGTGATAGGTTTTCTAATACCGCACAAGGCTCTGATGTAATGGTCTTTTCCCCTGCAGCTGTGGATCCCTACGTGATCATCACCTGTGAAGGAGAGAGGGTTCGTTCGCCGGTTCAGAAGGACACGCGGTGCCCGAACTTCGACATCAAAGGCCTCTTCTACCGTAAGAAGCCCAAGGAGGGCATCCACATCGAGGTGAGCTGTCACTCTGTACAAACTCACACTGAAGTCAAAAGTTTGTGCTGGCTGTGACCTGCAGTTCAACTGGTTTAAGGCCAAAGACGCTCACATTTCACTGGGCATGATTACGCTCCCCACAGCCATGTTTTATTGTGCTGCCAGTAAATGCTGCAAAAAGGTCTATAAACCACCTGAAAGATTTCATCAGGAGAATATCTGACTTCTGTCGTGGAGGCAGCAGAATCCCAAGTGATGCTCAACCAAGAGACTGATTTCACCTTTATCTCACACGAACATGATCTATTTTTCATCTCTGCTGGTGGAGTCTAACTGATCGCTCTAGTCTCTGAGAAAAGTGCAGTTTAAAATATTCAACGACATCTCCTCATATTTGTGGTTGCAAACGTTGAACCGAACTAAGAGCTACAACTAAACGGGGGAACATTTCTAAGTTTGCTTTGCATTTCGCTTATATTTAAGGCTTGTGAAAACTACAATTACCGGTAATCAATAAGATTGAAGAGCAGCAGCGGGGTTTACAACAGAGTCATCCAGTTGTTTTTATGTTTACTGTTTTATGACTCTGATGTTTGCGACAGATGTAATGAATAAATCAAAAGGAGCTTGTCCAGCTCGTTTGCACTTAAACCCTCTTGCTGTCTCGTGCTAATAAAGCAGGAGGCTTCTTCTTAGTGAAGCTCCAGTTCTTCATTATTTTGTGACTGGAGTTGTAGTTGGTTCTCTGTTATTCAATCATCAATCAAGCTTAATCTACTGTATGTGGCACCTTTCATACATGGACTTAAAATAACATATGAAGAGTTGAAATAATAGCTAATGATGAGTTAAAAACATAATGAATAAGAAGGTTGATAATAAAATCATTTAGAATTATTAATTGAAATAATAAAACCCAGACGTTAGAAAGAAATCAAATAATATCAGGAATGATAGTAATGATGAAATATGAGGAGTAATGTTCAATCACTGCCCCTACAGTTCCTGAACCATTAGAAAGTACATCGCTCAGGGCAGAACTAAACTGTGTTTCCTTTGGTCAAAATCCTGTGAGGGAAACAGCTTAAGGCACAACAGTCTGTCCCAGCACTCGTCCTCACACATAATTGTACTTAATCGATTTATCCTTTTTATCATTTCATTTTTTTTATTTATCTCATCACCTGAACATCATACTGTAACTCTCACTTTGTTCCTTCACTTTCCCTTCATCATCTGTGTTTGTCTCTGTAATTATCTCTAAGGAAATTTGCTGAACATCCATAACTAATCAATGACAGCCTTAAAATCAGGCGATGTCCACGGGGCCAGTTTGCTTGTTAGTGAATTATTGTTGGTAATGTTTCATTTACTCAGTCAGACCTGTGAAATCACATCATCGTCTGTGTCATGGTGAACGGAGGAGGATCTGAATTCCTCAGGCAGCAATAACAGCAGCATCAAGCTTTTTAAAGTTTTTATGGCTCTGCACCAGCGTCAACCTTTGACCCGAGAGCAATATGGCTCCAACTCGCTGTCGCTGGTGCAGAGCCACATAAATACATTATTAGGTACATTTTCAGAACCGAGTGAACACCATCAGCTTTTGCAGAAGCTTTCATGAATCAGTTTGTGAGATTTTCGTGATGTGACAAGGGACGGGCTCCAGGCTGCAGCAAATAATTCAATTCAATTTAATTCAATTTAATTTATTGTCACTTTCATGAACAACCTTTGTTCAACATGGGAGCACCTGATGCAGTGACAAGTAAACAACAGGAAGTCTGTTTTCTACGTACAGAGAGCAGAACTGATAACGTTGGATCTTATCAATCCTTAGAAGATTTAGCCCTGGTGCCCTTTTAATACCAGGTTTCAGTCCCTATATTGTGACCCATGATTGTCACAAACACAAAATGTGCCTGAAGGGGATCATTAACCTGTACCACTCTGTATTATTCATCTGTTATTATCTATTATTCACATCACAACAATTTGCTTTGTGAAATGTCTCATTAGGGTCACTCCACCCACAAATACTGTAGCTGTAGACCGTTCGTCTTTCTCTATCTTTCAAAATAAATCAACCCAGTTTTCTGTCCTTTGCCTGTTTTCCTCATCTGGTTTCTCTTTTGTGACTGCTTATTGCCTTTTGTCTTCTCTCTCCTCTCTTTTCCCCGCTTTCCCCCTGCTGTGCCATTTTTTCGGATCTCTGCCTTCCTCCCACGAGCGGCCAACAGATCTACAACAAGAACATGATCGTGGACACCTTCCTGGGTCAGGTGATCATGTTCAGCGACCCAAACGAGCGGCAGGAGCAGCACACGCTCCACCTCCGCGACAAGGGCAACCGCCAGGACAACGACCTCCCGGGCACTCTCACTGTGCGTCTCATCACCTCCACCACGCTGACCAACATCTGATGCGGTCGTAACGAGCGCTCGCCGTCCATCCTCTGTCAAAGGGAGCTCACTGTGTCTATTTTCTGCCGCTTGCGCTCTCATTCATAGTTTCCCCTGTTTCCATCTGCTTCAGCTCTTTAGTTCCACATTGTTAGCTGTGTTTCTGAAGGCCTATATCTCTATATTTGCGGGTGGGAGGTGTCCATATCGTACTGAAGAACTCTGAACACATTCCTGCCAAATTATCCATTATTTAACATTTGCTCAACATCGTCTTCATTCCAGGTTTTTTACAGCCACAATCTTCATCAACAACTTGAACTGCAGTTACATGTATTTTTAAGAAAAGGCTGACGCTAAGCCTGAAACTTCCTGTTTTTTTTTCCTTTTTCCATATTGCTCAAATTGACAACACACACGCATACGTGCACGTACGATACATATGCAGACATTTCTGCACTCGCCATGCATGTGCCAATGTTTCCAAGGGCTATGCGTTGCCTTAAGGCTGAGTCTGGCTCTCCACCTTGAGGAGATGGTGGGTTGCGTTCAATAGTCTTTTTTCTGTTCTCCATCAGCTTTCATTCGTGTTCCTTAAAAACCTGCATCGCACCTCGACCTCTCCGTCATAGTTTGACTTCCCATCTCCTGTTCGCTGACCAGACGTTTGCTCTTTTCTACCCGTGGATGATCCTCCCGCCCACCCGAGACACCTCAAGTCCTCACCAGTTTTGCCGGTGCTTTGGAGAGCATGCAGCACTGTCTGTCACTTTTTACTGTGGACTTTACAAATGGAAGCCAACAGCAGCTATTCTCTCCCTCTCCTGAGAGCTTTTCTGTGTTGTTCTGTGAGCGTGCTCATGTGTGAAATCTTGCCTCCCGTCTTCCATCACTGGCGCCATTCGAAACTCCCAGAGACGCTTTCTGCCGGTTGCTATGGACGATCTCTAAAACTGCATGGCTTCAAAGAAACTAAACTCTTGCCTGTGCTGCACATCTCTCCAGTCGTAGCTTAGCAGCCGGTGCTTCTGATAGTGCTACCCCTGCCCCCCCCCCTTTACAAACATTCATCCCAGCCCCCTGTGTTCACCAACCCATCCCAGCGGAGTGCAAAGATTCACCCTGACATAAATCAAGTGCTTTATGGGACCAAAGATGAGCCAGGCCCCTTTGCTCTCTTAGCCCCCTTCGGACCGGCCTGGCCTGGCCTGGCCTGGCCTTAGCCTAGCTACAAACCACCACCCCCTGTGCCACATCATCTCTTAACGGCAACACCACTGCCTGACGCTTCTTCTGTCTTGAGTCTGTCGGCCTGGGACGAAGACTCACGCCACGTGACCCTAAGAGACGGCAGCTGTGCTTCTGCTGTTGGCACAGAACAGGGGTGAGTGTCTGACTGTGTGTGTGTGTGTGTGTGTGTGTGAGTGTGTGTGTGTGCTTGTTAGAGGGAAAGTGTGTGTTTCTGTTAGGGCTGATCGATTATGGCAAAATCAGGATTATTTTGTTGTTACAACATGATAACTCACTGACTTCCTGAACACTGAGCTATCAAACTTTCCTTGAATATACTTGACTTGAATACTGTTGTGATTTTGACGACATTGCAAATGAGGGCAAAACCTCAATTTGCTTTTCGAGAATAAATAAAGGTTTAAGATAGATACAGAAATATTTGAATAAACAATACCACAATAATGTATGAATTGAAAATAAATGACATCAGCTGGTTGTAATGCACTCTCTAAACACCACAGTGTATCACGGTATTTGTTATTGTCCCTTGTCAGACGTAGAAACCAGTCTGAGTTTTTTAGGAGAGAGAGAAAGATGCTGAACCTAAAAATAAAAACCACATGCAGAGAAACTTTGTGCTGTGAATTCAGAAAACAACTTCATTAGTTTGACAACATGTGAGCTGAAAATTCAGACCTAAAGCACAGCAGGGAAGTGTTTCCAGGCGACACTAAAGAGTGATGAACTCATTCAGCTCAACAGTGACTTTTCTACAGTAAGTTAAAAGCACTGAATAACAAGTGTGTCGCAGCAGCAGGTTCATCACATTGTAAGGTTTTTTTATTTCTGTTTTTAACTCTGATAAATAGAGGGAGTACAGCCCAACCTGACCTAAAACTACTACTACTTCCAAGTTCTTTGAATGACAGAAATCTGTTCAGATCAATCTTATAGAGCAGCCATTGTGCTGAAGGACTGAATATCCAGGATATTTGTTTAATTGCGTGTGCTGGAATTTTTAACCAGCTCATGTGTGTTTTCTGAACTTACAGCATGTTTGTGTATTTGCATGTTTTCTTAAGTTGCAGGGTTTTGAGCCCTCAGCGCCACCGTACTAACCAGAATACAGCTCATCAACGTTTTATCTTGATTATCTTGTTTTCATAAGCAATGGAAACCAAAATTGTGAATTGTGAAAAGAAAAAAAAAACCTGATCAATCGCCCAGCCTTTGTGTATGTGTGTGTGTTCAAGTACGTTTGTGAGTGTGTGAGTCCTGCTGGTTTCAGTCCTAAATCTGGGAGTGTTTGGATGAATGTATATCTGTTAATCCACGTTAAACTGGGACGAAAACGATCTCTGAGGAAAGGTGTGACCGACAGGAGGAGAGCCCTTCAGGCGAAAACACACCTTTGCACTTTACTCTGTTTGAATGGGGTAAAAAAAAAAAAAGACCCTGGAGGAGGAACGAAGGAAAGGAAGGAGAGCAAAGGAGACGTCCTGCCAAAACAACCTGTGCCATTGCCTTGGTCCTGGCTTTGCCTCCACAGCAGGAAACATGGGATGAACTGTTGAATTCTTTCTTTCAAAGGGATTTCAGACGGCTTTTGCTACTGAACCAGGACTTGGTATAATGTATAATCTATCTCTGATGAACCACGGTGTTTCTTGCGTAGATCATGTTGCCATCATGTTTGACCTTTTAGCACATGGTGGGCTTTTCGTGACAGAGGCCCTAACTGAAAAATCTTAACTTATGTTGTGTTGTTGCTTTGAGACTTTTCATTCCACTTTTTATTGACTTTTAGGTGTGTCTAAGTTTTTTTTCTCTCTGTTGTTTCATGAGAAGAATTTAAACTGTCACAATCGAGACGTTTCCTTTGAATGTAAGACAGTAGGTGGACTTATCTCTCAGACCGTTCTCCTGGTTTCTTTCAGCGCCTTTTTTCCATTACTTGAACTGTCACACGTGGCATTTAATTGATCACACCTTTGTGTACAGCATCTTTATAAATGTGTCTTGCATGGGGTTATTTTCTAATATGTTCATGGCCTTGTATTGTACTGTTCAATTGTTAATATATATACATATATAGATATATATTTATTCTTTCTATCTCAAAAGTCTTGGAGATGCTAGTTCTGAGCAGTCAGCATGTCGACACTAACGCACCTCACGTCAGTCTGATCATATCAACCGGTCTGAAACCAGTTATGTCTTGTAACACAGTGATGCGTCCATCCTGCCTCTAGTGTCGGTGAACGTTAGCAGCAGTTGTTGACTATTTAGGTGCTATTTAACTTCTCTGTGCTCTTTTTCTGTTGTTTTTCGTCAGAGAGGGACAGAGGGAGGAACAGCGTTAGGAACTGTAGTGCCAACATTGCGAGGTCAGACGTAGCTGCTGTTTTTTATTTACAGACCAGGTGGGAAAAGAGAGAGACCCCTCTCATTTGCTGGCTAAGTACTGCTGAAGTGTCCTTGTGCAAGGCGCTGAGGTCTTAACTGCTCCAGTGGAGTGCATATTTGTACCGAGCAGCTTCCAGGTGTGACTGTACATATTTGTGTCAATCTAATCCGCCCCACCCACCTACCCATCCACCCTCTCTCCTATAGGTCAATACTGTGAATCTCTACATAATCAGCTCCTCATGGGAACAAAGGCTCGAGTGAAGGTGTTTGTAGAGAGAGATTATAGGTGCCAAAAGTCAGTTGCCTCATGGATTTCCTGAAATTGATAGCGCACAGATCAGGGGGGGTGACATTGGCCTTGGTTTGTGCTTCTCATGCTTCACCATTACATTCTAGTCACACAGTGAAACTTCAGTTTTAAAAAAAGCCAGATCGTCCTTAAAAAGAAATTATTTCTGTTCTAAAGTTATTTCCAGAAAACTGTCAGACTGAAAACTGATTCTGTTATTTCCAGTTCATGACTTATTTCTTAATTCAGTCAAAACGCTCAGTCTGTTCTTGTGCTTTTCTCAGTTAATAAACCTTAAGGGTTTTATTGTAATGAAACATCATGTTAATATTAGGGCTCAAAATATGTACTCACAATTAATCCCAAAGTAATTCCACTTTTTTTCTGTTCAAAATGGGATGTTTTTTCCAGTGGTTGAGAATGAACAAATATGTTGCGTTATGTAAATGGAACTTTGTTACTTACTGACCAAAAACAATGACAGATGTTGCCCTTACATTTGACATAAAATATATGCACAAGTAATAACATGAGGGCTCAATCTGAATAGTTACTATTGGCAGACACGTTTTAGCTTGAAACTGCAGCTGATTCATTTCCAGCAATTTCCAACTAACACAAAATGTTTGTTCATCTTGTGTCAGAGAAGGCATTCATAAGGAATTTGCATTATATTTTTTATCTTATGAAAAGAGGAAGAACATACATACAGTACTGTACGTCTGTTTGCTTGAATGTGATGGTAACTCATGAGAGGAACAAACAGGAAACATGTTGCAGTTCATAGTAAGTACATTTTTCAGTGTGACAGGCTTGAAATTTATTTTCTCACATATTTTAAAGTTTTTTTTCTCACAATTTTTAAAAATCTAAAATAGTGTAATACACCGTACACTAAAGTAGCTCACGACACCTCAATGTGAAACAGTTTCTTATTAGCGCATTAGTATGTCAGAATGACACAGATGATAACAGCGCTGGAAACAAAACGCAGTGACACAGCATCTGCTACATAGATGGCATCAAGGTTAAGACGAGGACTGAACTACAGTAGTAATAATTATTATTGTGCCATGTTAAAGTAATAATCAATGACCTCTTCCCCTCAGTTTATAGATAGATTTTATATACTTTCTCTTCATCTGAAGCCAGAGCAGTGTTTTTACACTGGAGATCGTTTCATCAGGTTTTCAGCAGGTCCAGCTCTGTTGTTATTCTGTGGCTTTATGTTTCTATTTTTTGTGTCAAGTTGGACCCTTTATGAAAAACCACACAGCCCGATGGCTTTCCCACATGCTTGCTCACAATCCTGCAGCAAATAACGAGTCAAAGTAATAGTGTCAGAAACCTTATCATGGCGTTCCTTTTCAACCTCCTGATAGTGTGCCACAGCAGTGCCAAAAAGACGAGGGGGAGTTTTGTGGGTAGAGATAAAGTTGAACTGGATATTGTAAATATGTTTGCTGTGGATCTGAACATTGATTTATTTATTTTTATATATTTTTTATTCATTGCGTTGCTGTTGTTACTCATGGTAATTGTTGCACATTGTGATCCTTTGCCAAAAGTGTTAAGGCTTTCACTGTTAACTACGCGCACATGCACACACACACACACACACACACACACACACTCACTCACTCATTCACTCATACACAGACACACAAATACTCACACTCATACACAGACACCCCAGCTACTAGATTTTCCAGGCTTGATTGGAGTGTTCGGACCTTCACTGGATTTATTGACAGTTGCTATGAAGCTTCTTCTTCTGTAAATACATTATGTTTTCTGCGTGGCCATGCCAAAGCTGGTTTTACAAACACGAAACCATTGCGATGAAGTTGAACTGCTCACTCTGATGGTGACCTTTGACCTTTGTACGAATCCAAAAATTACCAGTGCATGTAGCAACAAACCGCTTCAGATCTGCTCGCACCATCACCACTCACAGAAAATATATTTTTTGGTCCCCAGAGTGTTGTAGAACATAATCGGCTGTTGCTACTTTGATAAACATACTGTGTGAAGTACAAGGCTTATGTTGCACACTTGCATGCATTTAGACAGTATCCAGTTTTATAATATTTTGTATTCAGTAACCTGCAATATACAGTATGTATATAAAAGTAGCAGCAATTTGACTTATCAGTTGTTATTATTATTGTATCCATGTTTTGATGGATGTTATTCAGTATATTGTAGACGTTTTTCTTGAGAGGAGGATGTTCTTGCTCGCTACCTCTAGTGATCAGCGAGGATGCTCAGAGGAATCCAAGTGAATCATGGACCTAAGTCCTTGTCCCATGGTACCTTGGGGTGAACAAAGCTCATGAATGAGCATGTTTTATGATCATTTTTTAAAACCTTATGTGTGAAATCTTGTTTTAAATTGGACTTTTTTGGATTAAACAAATTAGACATAATGTGTGTTAATTAGAGTAATGTTGGGAGCTGGATACAGGCCAGATGTGTACCCCTGTTTCCTGTCATTATAGCATAAAGCATGAAAGTTAACCTAGCAGTACTTACAGTAGTATTTATCCATCTTCAATCCTCTCGGCCTCTTCAGGTTGTCCTGACATTATCCCACTTATCCCAACATCAATTATTCCTTCAAACCCTCTAAGAACATGGTGGACACCTCTGACCAAGAGTCACGTCCATAACTCACACAAGGTATCATAGAATTAGGAATAAAATGGAAAAACAGAACTGAGAAGAAGTGGAACTCCAGACAGTCTTCAAGTAAATTTGTTTTTAGATAATTTAAGAGGCTTTTTTTTCTCTTCTTTTTTTTTCTTAATCGCTTTTTTACAGAATGATGACATGGTTGCAGCTGAGGTTCGCTTGTCTGCTGATCTTATAGCCTTGTCCACTTGCATACTGCTGCATGTGTCGTTAGTGATGGAGTCCCCAAGAGAGTACACCAGGTATTACGTTTATCTCAATGACAGCATCACGTAGACTGTATCAAAATTTGACTCTGACATTTTTATCCAAGATGGAGTCTTGTCCGCTCGAGGAATGAGCTTGTGATTCTTCTTGTATTTTTCTGCTGATGTTTATTAACTGGAGACTGGAATACCTACTGCATGGTGACACTTCTAGAAGATGCTATGGTCTTTATAACAAATATCTTTTATCAGTATTTTATAACCTTGTTAATTTTATATATCCACTTAAACCTTGCGTTCCAAACTGGTATGTTTACTGATAGCTAAGTATCAGAGAGCTGTGCTGTATGTTCTGTACCGTGTGCTTGTCTGTGTGTTATTTTCAGCGTGAGCTTTCCCCTTCTTTTTCTTTTTCAATGTGTGTGTTCATTGAGTTTGGTTCTCGGTTACACTGTGGTTATTTTATAGCTACGATCTGAAATTATTATTTTTTCTTTTGTATTTAATGTCAACTTGTGGCATGACTTTGAAATAAAAGAACAAAAACTACTCTGACAGAGTTTGTTGTCATTGTCTGGAAATAAGAATGAGGGTTAAAAATAAAACAAAATAATTGAACCTTGAGAGAAGAGAGGAGACACTGAGCCTCTTGGATGATTATTTTCTGAGTTATTCCATAGAAATAGAGCAGATTTCTGGTAATACGGCGTCAAATCCAGCAAGTATTTAATGGTGGGTCCAGGTGGGTGGGGCTGTTTTGTTGTAATGTAACAAAGTTACAGGAAGTCCTGACAGCTATACAGGCTGTTTACATTTTTAACTGAGGCTTTGATACTTTCACAGTATTATTATAGAACCTAGAGCTGCTTTATAATCAGAGAAGTTCTATCTTTATACAATATGGGGATTGTGAACTGCCAGTATGAATTATTCTGAGCACTCAGTTGTCATCTATTTTGCAGTAACTAAAAGAATGAAAATAACTTCATGTCAATTCATCAGATTGTTTTCGAGACATTCCAGTGAAAACCAGTAAGTGCAAAAAAAAAAGTTTTTGTCTTTAAAGATACATTTTTATTTTCATTAATTGACCCTTTTAAATGACTTGTAAATCATGACCTGAGTCACCTCCCTCTTCACCTCCCAGCTGGTCTCTGTATCTGCCACCAACAGGCTCCACCTCCTGGCTAATCAGGATCAGCAGCCATGAATGAGACGCAGCGAGAAAGTCTGGAGAGCCCCGTCACTGACCCAGACATCAAACTGTAACTGAGGCACAAAAAGGGCAACACTCAACCAGGAACCGGAGGCTGGAGGCTGGGACCACAACAGGAACAGGTGGAGGCTGAGGAAAAGATATATTAAATGGACTGACAGACAAAGACAGGACCAGAGAGAAATACTTCATCCTTCAGCTTCTTCTGCTCCATCTTTTAAACTGTGGGCCTCCTCACGGCTTCCCAGACAGCACAAGGACAACAAAAGACAAGTGAAGAAGAAGGAAAAGAGGGGACTCCAAGAAAAATGTGTTGAGAGGTAAGTGGGGCAGGTGAACGGGTGAACGTGGGTCAAGGCACAGGGCTTAGCCTGCGACCAGGCCACAGTGCTGCTGCTCTGCTGTAGCTTTAGGCCAAAGCCTCTTACTGCTCACTTCGTCCTGTGCCAGCACTTAAAGGAGCCATTATGTCCCCTCAAGTAAATACAGTTCCTTTAGTGCGTGTGTGTTTGTTGCACTGTCTGATTGTTTTTTAATGTTTTTTCATTTCCAATTTACTGTAGATTCCAATAGCAATCATGTCTTATCAGATGTGACAGTATTTCAAGAATTAAATCAGTTCATAGTAATGAGATTAACACAATGCTAACACTTGCTTTAAAAGGTGTCAGAGTACCATCAGTGTGAATATCAATAACATTCATGCGAGGCAGAAAGCAGGAGGATGGAAAGACAGTGGGAAAATTATGATGCATAAAAGTATTTGGATCAGAAGAAGAAAAACACATCTTCACTCTGAGCAGAGAATCAGAGCTCAAGCTAATCATTATTTCCATCAGAGTAAACTGCTAAATCTCTGGAGTTGTATAATGGTGTGACCAACTATGAAATATCCAAAAGACTGTTATGTCTTGTTTTGTTCAAACAAAGCCCTAATACAGTGCATTAGAACAATGAAAAGCAGCAAAACCTCTTAGCTAACACCAACATCAACATTTTTACCTGAAAAATCAACTTTTAGTTTAATTACTTTTTAACTGGCTCATTATTTCTTCTCTAAATTAACTCACAACTTTTTACTGAGCTTTCCTCTGAAAACGTAGGGGAAAGAAAGGATTTGGCTGAACTGTTGTTTCCAAGGTTCAGAATGAACCTTTACATTCAAAATACTTGGATCACACAGTGTAACAACTAAGAATACTGTATGTGAATTACCTACTACTGCTTAAATGTCTTTAAGTGGTTTGAGCATAAGCGACACTGTTCACATCGAGAAGCTAAAAGTGTTGTGACACATGTCTTAGTTTGGTTTGGGCCTCACTGTGCACACTGCAGCTGAGCTCAGGGAAATGAGGAGAATTAGCTTTAAACAAAGCACCGGTTCAGTCTCAGTGATAATTCTGCTCCACCTCAGTCCATTAACCCTTAAAATGTTGATTTTGTTACCTCATATTAATCCCTCACAAGTTAGATGGTGAAAATCCACATAATGACGCTCTCATCAAGAGTTAGGTGAAAAGGTTAATGCTGCTCAGACTGTTAAATATGGAGCTACTGCCATTATAGGAAACAATTAGCTTAGCTTAGCTTAGCATAAAGACAGGAAGCACAGGGAAAGCAAGTTTGGCTCATGGTTTGGCTTGGGTCACAGATAAAACAAAAAGATGGGTAAAATGTTTTAATATGAAATTGAAATATAAAAAGAGCTGTATCCACTGTAAATACATGATTTTTGGTGACTTCCCAACACTAAACTCTGCATTAACATGTTAATACTGTAAATTAATGCACTTGTGTTTTTTACATGATAAACCACAGAACTGGTGAAGACATGGAATCATGGATCTGGATCTGGATCTGGGTCTGAATGTGAATCTGAATCCCTGCCATGTGAGTCAGAACTGATGCATGTACAGTACAGTACACACGCTTGTTAGAGTAGCATTATAGTCCTGACACACGCACATGCTCACACTCACACACAGATTAGCATCTGAGGGTTTAGTGAGATTGCTGTTGGCCTTTACATGAAAATCTCTGACCAGGTGGACGCAGGGTTTCACAAGCTACAGTGACAGAGGCTGTTTTTTTTTTGTTTGTTTTTTTTACCTCTGAGGTCTAACAAAGCATCCATTTCCATATTTTCAGTCACTCTAGGAGAAATGAAGGTTGACTGCCCTAAAATATAAACATATTTAGTACAAGTGTACACGTCCTAGTTTTGGTGACCCCTGAGTGATTATTGTAGCGTCACCACAGGATTTTAATATAAATAGTTATAGTTCTATGTGAAATATCTCAGCATCTACAAATTGTACTGTATTACCATGACAGCTGATGCAAACAATCATAGTTCCACTCAGGATAAATTGTAATACCTCCATCCCAGTGATCCTGCTGACTTTTCAGTCGAAACTTGAATTTGTTGAGTTCTTTTATTTGCAACCAGATACTTGACATTTCCATCAGCCTCCAGCCACGTGCTTGGTGCTTGGCTGCAGACACAAAAAACTGGCCTAAAACTGGGATGCAAAAAAAAAATCTATGTTTCAATGTATTAATCTCTGATTGCAAATCATGTGTATGCACATAAGGTTGAGACCCCTAACTGTGACAAATTATTGTGAACAAAGGATTAATCAGGAATCTTATGTTTGGCAATCTGTTGCTCCTGCCAAATGTTATTTTATTTCTCGAGCTGTTCTGTCATCATCGGCCTATAAAACATCGCCCTCCAACAGCAAGAAATGAATTGTGGAAACTCCTTAAACTAACGGGCACCAGACATTCAGACTTGTTGTGTTGTGACGTTGAGTGCAGATCTATAGGTCTGGTGTTTGGGACTGCTACCAGATTGGCACCCTGTGGTTCTGGATAAGAGGCTCTGTCCTGGCATTAGCTGAACATTTGAGAGACTAGAGTTGAGCTACATATGGATGAACTTGGCTGGAGTTGAACTGCAGATGCTGCATATCTGCACTGCTGCTGCTCCCCAAAAGGTTCCCTGTCCCTATATAGGATCTGTCTTTAATGCAGACTCTTTTTGATTACTGAAACGTTAATCTGCTTAATGGACCACTAATGGGTCATTAATACACTTAGCCGGCAGCCCTGCCCCACCCCTCTGTCTTCATCACCCATACGGTCTGAGCTAGCAGCAGTTATGTTGCTAATGTTTATATCAGCAGAGGAAAAAGGTTGCATCTTAAAATCAATATGTATGATTCGAATCTTCGGCTTCGAATTGGATTGTGTTAATTAGCAGTGCTCCAGAGGCTGGTTGTCATACTATAAGTATTTTTCTGTATTTACTGCAGTAACACCTTCAACCCCCCCAGTGCACGTTGTTAACAACTATTAAATGTGACCATGGTAAGACGTTACTTCGTCATTCTTCGTCCGAGTGCTGCTACAGTTCACACAGATTATCTTATGAATGAGGGTAACAAAAGAAAGACGGCTCAGAGGGGGGAGAATGATTCAGCTGTCATAACTGTACCAACTATGCCTCGTACTAAAGCGTTGGGATTAGCCCCAGGAATCCAAGTAAGCCTTTGACAGCCTCCAGCAGACCCTTTAACCCCCTCACCCTCCCTCTACCTCTACTGTACCTCTACCCATAACCTCCCTTCCCCCACTGCTCTCTAGTGTCTCTGCTCTGGTTATGTGAAGAGTGCAAGAAATTTGAATGACCACGTTGTTTTGGGAGGAAATTGGCCTTTTATCTGACAGCTAATCTGAGACTATGAGTCATTAAACTTCACAACAGTAAAAAAAATCCCCCCAGTCCCCTCCTTCACCACAACATGTTGAACAATAGCAAGTCTCTCAGCAGGATATTTGTGACTGTGTAGCCCTTCAAAGCTTTTGAAGTTTATATAAAATGATTAATTGGCAATTTTGGCATGGAAATTCATCTGTAATCAAAATATCCAGCAATTAATCTTTGACAAATCAATTGATTATAGTACAGAAGAAATTGCATTGATGAAAGAAGAAAATAGACACCTTGTGTAGTTTTTTTTCTGAAATTGCTTTTTGATCATGAGTTCCTGATCTTGTAATCATTAGATCTTTATCTTGTAATGATGGGATCAGGATCTTGTAATTACGAGAAAAGTAGCCTCAGCTGTACACCTGGAGGATCTAGGAGGATCAGTAATAACCAGACAGTTTGTTGTGACACCACCAAGTCGTCTTGGATGCATTTCAAATGAAGCAAGCAGAAGCAGATTAAGGACGATATCATCTTCATTATCCACCATAGAGACAATGACACTTAACTGGACTTTACACATAATTACTAGGAAAGTTATAAATAATTTGTTTCTTTATGAATGCAATGCTGCTGAAGTATAGAAAGCACATCTTAATCTTAATATTTATCATTCCTTATTAATTGCTTTAACAGTTTGAACACGTAGTAGGGCACTTGGTGGCACACAGTCATTAAGACTATGGTCAGTTCAGTACAAAGCCATGTTTTCAGTTGTTTAATCTCTCGGTTGTGTGACATCTGTGACTCGTCTCCTTTGCAGAGGCCACACTTGGTGACTTCTGATGTCCTGGATCCAACCCAAGGCTGAACCATGGTCATTCTGCAGCAGGTAGGTTCATGTTCCACACCAGCTCCGTCACAGTAGCTGGTTTCATCTCGCTCTTTTTATCTGAGGTTCTGAATTGGACCTCATTCCCACTTTGTCAAATTGATTGTAATTTTACAAAATAGTAAACAAAAGCAGGTTTCTGCACTGAAATGACCAAATCAGCTGCAAGGACATAGCATTGGCTAATGCTAATGCTAAAACTCTGTGTTTTGGTCTCTGTGTCTCCTGTTTACTATTTGTATGTATGTAGATCATTTGTTTTGGAATGAAAATCCAGTAAAAGGATCTTGAATCTGCACACGCTGACACATACTCGCAACAATGCTAATAGACTGAGGCTAAAGCTGCAGATCCCTGGAAAAACATCAGTGTGATCTCCAGTTCATGATCAATAGATGACAGGGAAATGATGAAACAGCAATTCTTCGCACTTAGGCCTACTGTATGTACACCATGTACGTTGATTGACAGTAATCAGACATTCACAGAGCAACATTTTGGAGAGTTTAACACATCTGGGTAATGGCTGTTGAAGGAGGGCAGAAGGTTACTCGTTGTTTCTTTTATTCACATTCTCCCCACTACCTTCTGTCTTGTTGTTGTCAAACCGTGTAGGTGACATTGTTCATAATAAGTCTCCTTACAATCCAGATAAGCAGAAGGCAATTATAATATTAGTACAAGATAAGATACCACTTGATAAATACATGAGATTGTTGCAACAGCAAAATCAGAAGCTGCAAATGAAAGTAAATGTGATATAGCAGATTGTTAAGGGTCAGTTCACTCACAGTCATTTCTCACTATGTTTTGAATTTTCTGCACGATCTCAACGCAATAGAAATAATATGGAGTGTGAATGAAAAAAAAAATTATGTTTATTGGCATTGAAAAATAAAATATACCGTAAAAACCAAGTTAAATATAAGATGTGCCATGTTGCAGCTTGCTAAATATAGCAGCAGCCGGCTGGTCTCCTCACTCAGTCAGACATGGTTACCTCCTATCAGGCCATCAATAGTTTCTTGTCAATAACTAGATTCTGGTGCCTCTTTCTCCCCAGAGTCCTGCAGGGCACGACTCAGCTATGAATCTCATTCAGTGGAAGACATCTGGATGTTGTTAAACGGAAGCAAAAATAGCATCCTTAAGGTCACAGTCTAGACTGCAGGGATGAACGCTGAGCTTCGAGCTGCAGTGGTTTCTATTATGAAGAGATTTACCAGCAGCTTCAGTCATGTTTAGTCTCTAAACAAACTACAGACAACAGACAAAATGTGACAGTATTTTTAGAAAGTCGCAGCGTTGTTTCAAAAACAAGCAACAGACCACGGTCAAGACTTTAAATCCATGGCTAGTTTTTTAATTAGTTGTAAATGCTAGTAACAAAATTGAGACATGGATAGACAGGTCAGCATCAGTAGACAGACCAATTTGCTCCAGACTTGTTTGATGGATCATCATGAAATTTGCTGAGGCCGTTTATGTTTCCCACAGGATCAGCTGTAGTAACAAACAGTACAGAAAGGGTTTTCTTTTCCTTCGGCTCCATAAAAAGTTTAAACTTATTCAATAAAATGTCTACTGACACAACCCATATCATTTCAGTGACCTTCTGACGTCTGCCGCCATTTTATTTTATTCCATTGCATTTCATAAATTTTCTAGCCACTGAAACTGATCATAGTTGGCTACATTACCGTTGAGCCAAGTTTTATTACACACACAAGTTCCACATGGCCGCCATGTTTGTTTTGTTTTGTTAGTCTGTACACATGCGCAATGAACAAGGTGGGAGGTGGGACTGCACTGCACAGGCTGCACACAGTAACTTCTCTCAGCCACAGACTTTTGAGTATTAACAACAGGTGGCAGATTTTTAAGGTGATCAGTGATCCGATCGGGAATGTTTAATGGAAATAGACTGATAACAATCAGGCTAACCACAACCAGCAGTTAACTCATAGCAGTAGCTAGCTTCTGATGTGTTGACATGACTGTTTAAACACAACCAGCGACTATATGAAGTGAGTCACCTCAGTGTTAAAGCTAACAAGTGAGACTGTAAAAGAGCGGAAATTTTGACATTAATGGATTTCAAAGGTGAGGTTATGAGAATGAAATGATCACAAAATAAAATCACAGGGGGTCACAGCAAGTAATTAGAATAGGTACAGTGATGATCATCACAGCCACCGAATCAAAATTTCTCTTTTATTTTCAGGTTTTCCATTTGAAATATTCAGTGTAATACACAGCATTGGGGGATATTTAATCAATCTCCTGAGTCTGTTTATCTGGAAGGAAATAGTCAAATTAAAGTTAAATTTGTTGGGTTGAGATTTAAGTGTGAAATCTAAAATTTGAACTATTCTGCCTCATTTGAATTTGCTCCTTTGGCAAAAGTTAATTTGATCAGCTCAGTAAAGCTTTGTTTGAAATTAAACTATAAACTGTGCAAATCAAGTCCAAACTGAATTTGGTGACTTGTGTAATGTAATCTAATTCAACCTGTTTTTGGCACAAGGATATCATTTCCTCTATTTTTTTTTTAGAAATTTATTTTTCATGTACTTTCAGTGGGAGATAATCTTCAACAGTATCCACATACCGCAGGCATGGACCGCAGCTAAATGACACTTAAAAGATAAAATCAGGATTTCAGCTGCAGCCCACTAAATTAAACTGCACTCAATCTTCTGTACCAGCCCAAACAACATCAGGGTCAGAGGTTACATCATCCTCTGTGCAGGCTGTGGGTCTGTTTTAAGCCTTTTTCAGACTAAATCCCCACATTCAGAGAGTTGGCAAAGGAAAGGAAAGTGGGGAAACAGCTCTGGGCGTGTGATGTAACTTTGACATCACATCAACATACATAACAAAATAATCACAGGCACGTAAGGTGCACTGTTTTAATTCTACCAAATTTTCTATTTTCCCTGTGTCTTTTCAATGTTTGGCAAAGACCTGCTGATCCTTTTCATTGTGTTATTATAAATTGTGTTCATTTATTATTACTAGTATTATCCATTTGTAACCAGATCTGTAATTTTATAATCCAGGGGGACCATGTGTGGTTGGACCTTAAAACTGGTCGTGAGTTTGACGTCCCTGTGGGAGCCGTGGTCAAACTGTGCGATTCTGGACAGATCCACGTTCTGGACGATGAAGGCCGAGTAAGTCAACAGCACAACAGGGACAAAATGTGTTCTTATATTGTCTATTCACACTACTGTAGGTACAATCCTGTAGATACCACACAATACATCATTTGATGCAATCAAATCAAGATCAAATCAAGATTGACTCCTGTTTACTTGAAGCAGAACCTTCCAGAAAACCTTCAGGTCACTGTCCCTCTGCCTTCCTCCCTCTCATCTCCTCCTCACAGGAACACTGGATTTCCCCTCAGAATGCCACCCACATCAAGCCCATGCACCCGACCTCCATTCATGGGGTGCAGGACATGATCCGGCTGGGTGACCTCAATGAAGCCGGGATCCTCCGCAACCTGCTCATCCGCTACAATGAATGCGTTATATATGCAAGTATCCCTTTATCATTATATATTGTTGTTTATCATCTGCAAAAAAAACAGTTAAAGCTTTTTCTTCAGCTTCTATGTTTAAGTGCAGGAAGCAACCACTGACCACAGCACAAACAAGGTCTTACCCAGGTTAAGCTGTTTACTTGTGCGTTCAATACCCTGCAGCAGAGTTTGCGTGTTACTATAAATACCAGGATGTCCCCACCACACACTGTGACTGAGATCACTCGTCTTCTGTGATGAGAAACTGAAAATCTTTGGGTTGTCAGTTTTTTGTCAGTAATTAAATGTTATTTGTTCTCAGAAACTTGTGATTTCATAGTTTTCACATATCACTAATATTTTAAAGATCAGTGGATTTAGGAGTTAGATCAGTAGATATAATAATGAGTAGTTATAATCCTGCTCATGATTAATTCTCGCTGTCTAATAATAAAAGGGGGAGCACTGTATTATATGACCTGATGAAGAATTTCTGCTTCATTGAATTGAGTGTTTCATTTTATAACAGGAGCATTACAAGTTGATTTGGTTGATCCGGTGTGATCAATGAGTCATGTCATTGAGTCACTTCACGCAATTAATGTTCAAATGAGTGAAATTAGAAATATACTGTGTAATACTGATTTATAAAATTAAACAATGACTATACTTTAGGGGTGTCAACAATAATCGATTCGGCGATGCATTGCAATGCGGGACATGCGCGATTCAGCATCGATGCGGCTACGTTCCATAATCGATTATGTCCCTGTTTATTTTCTGGCCTCAAATAAAGTTATGAAGTTTCAATTACCTCCGAGGGCATTTCCGGCGCAACGACATGCGCAGCCTGTAGCTGCTAAGCGGCAGCACTAGTAGCAGTGTTGCTGCTGGCTTTCTTTTTCTTTTCTTTTTTTACCCGCGGTCGGGTTGAGAATTCATTCATTAAAATGAAAACAAGCCGGTCGGGTTTTACTGTTTACTACAGGCAGAACGCCCGTTTATCAAAAAATACAGTAGCCCAGGCTAGAGGAGGAGGGCGAGTGACTGGGCTCAGGCTGGGGGGTCTGTGATACACAAACTCGCTGTTGAACAAGCAAGCAGCAGCAGCAAACCCGCTAAGCGCTTTAACCAAAAAAAACTTGCCGTGCCGTGTAAAAACAACAACAAAAAAGTGTCACTACTTCCTGTATCTGGCCCTTCAAAATAAAAGCCCCATAGACTTTCAGTCACATTGATTTTGAGTTTCAGGTTTGAAAATGCCATATGCAATATCCTGTACCATTCAATGTTATGTCAAAGATACAAGAGAGTGATAATACTAACATAGCTGCCGATAAAATCTGTTGTTCAATATCTCATGACTGATGAAAAATTTGCCGTGTTGTGTGCAGTAGAATTTTGATGCTTGCAATGCATCGACAGAATCGTAATCGAATCGAATCGGGAGGACAGTGCCAATGCACACCCCTACTATACTTTAATGCTAGAAATACACAAATGCAAAAACCAATAAACAAAACAACAACAAAAAAATACACAAATGCTGCGCAAGAATACAGTAACAATTATCTTATGGGATTTAAAAAATCTGAAGACAGTCTCCTCACAGTTTGAAACATCTGCTCCCCTGTTCTTTGGCTCTTTCAGACTTACACAGGTTCAATCCTGGTGGCAGTCAACCCCTACCAGCTGCTGCCCATCTACACTCCAGACCAGATTCGCCTCTACACCAACAGGAAGATCGGTGAGATGCCGCCGCACATATTCGCCATCGCAGACAACTGTTACTTCAACATGCAGCGGAACAACAAGGACCAGTGCTGCATCATTAGGTAAGTATCTCTGAGCGTGTGTATGTGTGTGTACAGTTTACAATTGACACATGAGAATCCCACACCAAAATTAAACCTACTGCTAATTTTATTTTCGGTCAGAGCTAAGACAGCCAAGTGTGTTTGTGTTGTGCTGGTGTTTACCGGTTCTGTCTGCGTGACAGTGGCGAGTCTGGAGCTGGAAAGACGGAGAGCACCAAGCTGATCCTGCAGTTCCTGGCAGCCATCAGCGGCCAACACTCCTGGATCGAGCAGCAGGTGCTGGAGGCCACGCCAATCCTCGAAGGTCAGACAGCTGTTGTCCAGAGTTAAGATGATGTCAAATCTAATCCGCGTGTGTCACATCTCCATACGAACGTAATATCTCTTCATAGTTACACTCTTGTGTTGAAAAGCTGTGTGTGTGGTTTTGCTAATCCATTCAGCCTTCGGAAACGCCAAGACGATCCGTAACGACAACTCCAGTCGCTTTGGGAAATACATCGACATCCACTTCAACAAGAGGGGAGCAATCGAAGGAGCCAAGATAGAGCAGTACCTGCTGGAAAAGTCTCGAGTGTGTCGACAGGTGGGATACTGGGTCATAGTTTACTCCACTTCCTTTTTTGTCTGCAACAATCATAACACATTGTATGTTATAACTGTGTTTTATTGTGATATATTATCTGGTTCATTGATAAACGCATTAATATACTCTTCCATCTGTTTACAACTACATTATTGAGTATTAAAATCCATTCAGTAAAAACTTAGGTAAGTGTTGCCAAATAATTAAGTGTTGTTTATACACACAATGATACAGCATAATGTGGGCCATACTATGAACACATATGATGCCCTTCTTCCATTGACTAATATTAAAATGCTGGTGTTTGATGTTCTTGTCTTTTGTCGTGCAGGCTCCAGACGAGAGGAACTATCATGTTTTCTACTGCATTCTGAAGGGGATGCCTCCAGAGATGAAAGCCAAGCTGGGTCTGGGCCTGGCCACAGACTACGCCTACCTCACCATGGTGAGTCTATGAGGCTGACGACAGACCAGTGCTTATTTACGCAGACCATCATGTTTACAGTTTACCAGCCGAAGAAGGTCTTGTAGCTCGGCTGATAAAAATACTAACCTCAGGTTTAACCCTCCAGGGTAACTGCACATCGTGTTACGGTCGGGACGACCTGAACGATTACTCCAGCATCCAATCAGCCATGAAGGTCCTGATGTTCACCGAGACAGAGAACTGGGAAATTTCCAAGCTGCTGGCTGCCATCCTGCACATGGGGAACCTGCGATTCGAGGGTACGTCACGGCACAGATATTTAGACGTTTCTGTTTTACAAGTGTGTTGTCTGATATCACAGTACGGGCCGTAGTTGGTTCTAGACTGTGTAATATTGTGAGGTGTGTGTTTCACTGAAGAAAATAATGATCATTCTCATCCACAGCTCGTACGTACGACAACCTGGACGCCTGTGTGGTCGTCAGGTCTCCTGACCTGGTCACTGCTGCTGCACTCATGGAGGTGTGTGCGTGTACTAGTGTGATAGACTAAGTTAGTGTGTGTCCCAGCTGTACTGATGACTGATGGAAGATGCAGGGGTTGTATGATGAAGCTGCTTTATATGGTCAGTACATTTCTCTGAAGCTGTTTGTTGTTTCCTGCAGGTGGAGCCTAAGGATGTGATGAGTTGTTTGACCATAAGAACCCTGATCACTCGTGGGGAGAGTGTGGCCACGCCTCTCAGTGTGGAGCAAGGCCTGGATGTGCGGGACGCCTTTGTCAAGGTGCTGAACTTTCCTTTAAATTAGTTACCATAACGTAATCAACTGAGTTTTAAAGCAAAGCACATTTTATTAAGACTCAAATATGGAGCTCATCTGCTTCATCAGCTCTGTGTGTGAATTAAATTCTTATTTGGCGAATCAGAAAAGTTTCAGATGAACTTTCTGTTTAAATCTGTGGTTCACTGGGGGTCTGCCAATCATTTTTATTTTTTCAGATTTTCCTGGTGAATTACATGTCTCAAACAATTGAACTAAAGTGCTAGGAACTTAAATTTATCAGGATGAGTTGAACTTAGTAACTCCACCTCCCGGTTTGCAGAAATCCTCCCCCTGGGCAAGTCTGGAAAAACTGATGTTTGTCAAAGTCCGAGTGGTATTTCACATAAAAGATGGAATAAAATAACACAATTTTGGAAAATGTTAATACAATACATTGTTGTTAATATCATTTAGAATCACTGACTTGAAAAACAGTCTGTATCTTAGTAACTTACTCATTAAAAAATATGAAACCAAGGACAGACAATATGATACCGCTTCTCATCAGCGCAGGATCAATGGACACAGATTGAGAGACATCTAAACTTGATCTGACTACAGGAAGCTCAGTTCGAAGAGAAATGGATGAGATGGACAATATTTAAGACCAAACAGCGACAAAGCACAAGACTTGATTGCCTAAAGTTTGTGCTGCTCTCAGTTTCACAGATTGTTTTATATTTGACAGTTTGATGGCTGTTTAGCCTCAAACTTTGGTTTTACATCTATATAAAGGATAAATAATAATTTTATTAGTTTTATAAAAACTAAAGTGACAAAAAAAAAGTAAAAGATGGAAACTTTGTATTTGTTTTGACTTGACGTTTTCTCTTCCAGGGGATCTACGGCAGGCTGTTTGTCTGGATCGTGGATAAGATTAATGCTGCTATATACAGACCACCGTCCTGTGAGAGCAACATCATACGCAGGTCGATCGGGCTGCTGGACATCTTTGGCTTCGAAAACTTCATCGTCAACAGGTCGTTCATCCTCTGTGGTTTGAGTTGGATCTGTTTTTTCTTATTCGTATCTTTCTGACCTTTTCTGATGTTTCCATTGCAGCTTTGAACAGCTGTGCATCAATTTTGCCAACGAAAACCTGCAGCAGTTCTTTGTACGTCACGTCTTCAAACTGGAGCAGGAGGAGTACAACCTGGAGGACATCAGCTGGCAGCACATCGAGTTCACCGACAACCAGGACGCGCTGGACATGATCGCCAACAAACCCATGAACATCATCTCCCTCATCGATGAGGAGAGCAAGTTCCCTAAGGTATCGCATACAAGAAAGGATCTCATGAAACGGGAACATTCAGGATCAGAGAGACGTCCACAGGTTTAATCAAACCTTGAAGCATTGCTGTGTAATTGATTCCTGGTTATTTGTCCTTCGTCAGGGAACTGACTCAACGATGCTCTACAAGCTCAACTCACAGCACAAGCTCAACTCCTACTACATCCCTCCTAAAAACAGCTACGAAACCCAGTTTGGTATCCAACACTTTGCTGGTGTGGTGCATTATGAGACCAGAGGTTAGTTCAGTTTCATACAGTTTCATACTGCCTGTTTCTCTGCCTTGTCAGCGATCTTAAACTAAACAAAATGTATGAAGATTTAATTGAGTGTCAAATGGATGATATTTGAGACATGTGTGCGCTATGCATACTTCGCACTTTACCCGGAGATTATGATATTGAGGGAGATGAGCTTAGCTCCATTGAGCTCTGGCTGCATTTTTCACCACTTTATGTAGCTAAAGCTAAACAGAAATCTACAATTATTGATGAAACATTTAAACTGGGCACCATAACAGCCTAGTAAATTATGATCAAGCACTGGCAACAAAGCACTCATAGTCTGAAGCCCTGTGAACTTCTGCTGTGAAGCCGCTCACAGTTTCTCGCCCCCCATACCTTCCTCCCCTCAGGGTTCCTGGAGAAAAACCGGGACAGCCTCCACACGGACATCATCCAGCTCGTCCACTCATCCAAGAACAAGTTCATCAAGCAGATCTTCCAGGCTGACGTGGCCATGGTGAGAGCTGACCAAACATGAACATGATCTGTAACGGTGGACTAATATTTTTCACCTCCTTTTTGTTGCTGTTCTCAGGTCGTAATGCCATTGGTGACTTTTGCCTCCCTTTAGCTTCTCTCCTCACAGTGCTGGCTTTTACTAATGGCAGACCCCTCCTCCTCTCATTCTGCTGTCTCTTCTCTCTCCTCCATCTTTTCCTCTGACATCAGTTTCTGTGCGGCTATCAGCAGCCCAGCACCCCTGCTCCCAAGGTAACGGCCTTTAGCAACATGTGCTCAGTCAAACCCTGTGTGTGTGTGTGTGCGTATGTGTGTGTGTGATTGCATAGAATAAGAATCCAAACATTGATGCTGTGGTGCACCCCCCTCTCCTTTAAGCTCTCGTCTTTACTCCACAGGTTGTAGCGGAGACCAAAGGAAGCATTGTGTTGATTTGATTAAAGTTATAGTGACGATTAAATGAGCAAACTCTCTGACACACACTTCTCAGTCCTCACCTTTACACAATGTGAGGAGAAACAAAACAGTTTTTTCGTTTTAAAACACGAAGTTCTGTCATTTTTTACTTGTCTTTACCGACACAATGAAGAGGTGTCAGAGATTTTGTCTTGTGTTTCTGTTACTTTTGTCTGTTGTGTGTAGTGGTAGTTGTGTGTTTATCTGGACCAGGTAATGAGTTACAAAGCTTTTGTCATTGTTATTGGATCTATCTTTGACAGACAAAAACCATCAGTCTCATTGTAAAGGTGCTTGGTGAGGCAACACCGGTTTGAAACCCCTCCCTCATATTATAGTATTGTGTTTTTAGTTTTCAGATCTAATTGTGTTGTGTTTTTTATAGATTGTGTTGTATTCTGTTAAGTGTATTGTTGCTTTTGTGTTGTTCTTTATTTATCAGACTGTGATTCAAAAACCCTTTCACACTGAAACATGTCAAGTATTTTTCATAACATGAGGGCAATAATAAGGTTAATTCATAGAAAATCTGTAAATACATTTAAGCTGCTGTGAGGCTATTATATAAAAATGATAGTTGACAATTTATTAGCCATCGAAAAACAGTAGTGATAGCACATCCTGGAGATTCGTTGTCGAATGAACAAGAGCGATAATAACAAAGAGCAATATGGAGTAAGCTTGTTGTCACATTGAATCACTTGATTCAATCAGAATCTAGTTCAAGCTTCTCAAATTAGACATCTGAATATGTATCCTCAGTCAGATTTTCAGAGGTGTGATAAATTTGTTACACCTATTTTATTAAAGCAGCAACATTTCGAAATGTTGCTGCCTTAATAAAATAAATGAAGAGTGAGACAGTGTGCGGGAACTTTTTGCAAAAAAAAACTTTGCGTCCTGCGTTATGCCTCCGTCCTACGCACCTGCATTTTCAGGTGTGCTGAGACTTTCCTCTCTTGAAATTTGTTACACCTGAAATATTCATGTGTGTGTTTGTGTTTGTTTGTTCGCAGGGTGTAGAGACGAGGAAGCGCTCTCCCACTCTGAGCAGTCAGTTCAAACGTTCCCTAGAGATGCTGATGAGGACTCTCAGTGTGTGTCAGCCGTTCTTCGTTCGCTGTGTAAAACCTAATGAGTTCAAAAAGCCCATGGTGAGTGAAAGTTGTCTGAATGTTTTATACACCTGATCTAATGACGTGTGTTTCTGTTTAGTAACTCAAAGCCTCTCAGTGTTTACAGGATGTCTTTTCTAAACTAATAAATCCTTTCTCCAAACTCACTCACTTTTTCATTTAAATTCCATTCACATGAGTCAGATTTTCTGATCCTCTCATTCAGGCTGTCATGTTCTGTTCATGACGTTCATGTTCTTTGACCTCTAGTTTTAATGCCACGTGTATTTTCTGTCTGTTTTCCATTCAGTCATTTGACAGAGAGCTGTGTATTCGTCAGCTGCGTTATTCCGGCATGATGGAGACCATCCGGATCAGACGGGCCGGTTATCCCATCAGATACACTTTTGCTGAGTTTGTGGATCGTTACAGAGTCCTCATGCCGGGCATCAAACCTGCTCACAAACAGGTCAACACCACAACCACTGACACTTGCCACACATGATGATAATAGAGCTGTTTTAAATGTTTTAAAAGTGCAGTTCAGTCAGGACCACTTTTGTCAAAATACATTTTATTTACTTGCATAGATTAATTTGGCGGTATGGTTCTGTTCTGGGACCCCCTGTTCTGAAAGCCTGAGGCAGGAAGAGCACCTTCCTGTCTTTCATGAGCCATCATGAACGGCATAAGCAGGGAGCGCAGCAGCAAAGAAAACCCAGACAGAGCAGAGCAACCAACATGTATACAATGACAGGAGGAGCTGGGGTGGAGGTGGGTTGCGAAAGTGCCAACAGAGGAAGCAGGAAGGAGGGTCAGGCGAGAGCAGTTTAAATACCCCGCTCTGAATGCAATTTCCCAATAGGGAGCGGACACGCAGAGTCAGCTGAGCCGTCAGCTGATCTGAGCCGGTGATGACGGCTAAGCTGTTAGAGCTTGACTTCGTGGCCTGCCAGAACTAACGCTACGCTCACAAAGTTTTTTTTACCAACAAATCAAAGCTGTGATAGTCAACAGAATTAAAATACACTAGGTTTATAAAATTAATTTTTGGAAGTGATTCAAAAGACGTTATCATATACTCTGTCTCTTCCGTTGGTTCTGGTTAGACCTGTTTACATGAGCTGTCAGGATCATCATTAAATAGTTTACTTCTACCACCTGAAAACAAATAAGTGAAAGGAGAATTTGTGGTATTAAAATCAGTTAATCACCTTGTGTCAATAGTACTAAAAATCTCCCAGGATGATCTGATCTGATCTGGATGTGGTAATGGACTGGATATGTGACTTACACATAGCTCTGTCTCCATCCAGGAGGACCTGCGAGGGACCTGCCAGCATATAGTCCTGGCCCGGCTAGGCAAACACGACGACTGGCAGATCGGGAAGACCAAGATTTTCCTGAAGGTTGTACATCAAGCATCCTGACGTTGATGAAAGTAGATCAGTGGAGTTCAGTCACTGGAGGTTACACTTGATTTCATTTTACTGGCTGCTGTGTGTTTTTTGATCAGGACCACCATGACATGCAGCTGGAAATCGAGAGAGACAAGGGCATCACTGACAAGGTCATCCTCATCCAGAAGGCTGTGCGTGGACTCAGAGAGAGGTCAGAAACTTTCTAGGACAGAAGCTGGACATACGGAGACTGTGAAGTCTTGAAGGGTCTCATTATATTTATTTTGTACAAACAAAATAAAAAACACAATCTTACAGGACTTTGGGATCCAAAAGAACCTTTTGTTTTGAGTGTTTTTTTTAGTGTAACTTCCTAGAATAAATATCTACTGTATATGCTATGTATTTAATGAATGAACCTTTCCCACCTCTAAAGGAAGAACTCTGGTAGGGATTCTGGTTTAAAAACTAATTGCTTTTTCTCGTCTCATCACTCTTTTCAGGACCAACTTCCTCAAAATGAAGAGGGCTGTGATCTTTATCCAAAAGGTCTGGAGGGGATATCGCTGCAGAAAGAATTACCTAATTGTGAGTCCTTTACACAATCAGCATGATATAAAACACTCTTCAAGAGGTGTTTACATCCATGTTTACCATGTCTTCTCTTTCTCTGCCTTCGCTGCATGTCTTAAAGGGATATTTCAACATTTTGGGCAAATTACTGCCTATAATTTTAGGAGTAGGTTCGTTACTTTTAATTGTCGGTGCAAGCTATTTTTAGAACGGTGGAGCAGAGCCGCAAGCTACTCAAAGCTACGCTACGGAGGTTAATGGGATTTCTTGGTTTCCCTCATCAAACTCGACAAATACACAATCCAACAACTCCAAAACGCTCTCGTGGACAAGTTATCACCTGAAACCAAGAAATCCCATTAGCCTCCATAGTGTTGCTCTGAGCAGCTTGCGGCTCTGCTCCACTGTTCTAAAAATAGCTTGCACCGACAATTAAAGGTAACGAACCTACTCCTCAATCCACAGGGATTATGGCAATAAGGCCGATTTGCCAAGATTTTGAACTATCCCTTTAACATGTTACCACCAAATACAGATTAGTGAAATATTGTGACACAATTTATCAGGAAAAACAGGAACCCACTGGATTTCCTGAAGTCTGAACTCCACAGGAAACTTTAACAGCTGTTAATTGTCAGATTCATTGTGATATTTCAATTTATATCTAAAAGGCTTTGATGTCATTATGATGAAATCTCATTATTTGTTTGCTACCAACAACACTCCACCTGTAACACTCCTTCCTCTCCTCCAGATGCAGTCCGGCTTCGTGCGCCTTCAGGCCGTCTACAGGTCGAGGAAGCACTACAGAAGCTACCGTCTCACTCGCCTTCGTGTGACTCTCATCCAAGCCCGTTGCCGTGGTTTCCTCATCCGGCAGGCATTTTGGCGGCGCCTACGTGCTGTGTTGACCCTCCAGGCCTACACCAGGGGCATGATAGCCAGACGCCTCTGCCAGAGGCTCAGGGCAGAGGTAAAGAGTTATTTCTATGTTTACTACTCCTACCCAGATCGTGATGTTGATGTGCCAGACAGAGAGGGGCACTGGGTCTGAGGACACTCATCACACCTTTTATTACTCATGAGCATGAGGCCTTTTTACTTTTTATGAACACCTGCAACGTGTCAGATATTAATCACCAGCATTTAACAAGGAAATATTCCTTTAAATGTTAAGCTTAGCATCAAATTTGAAAACAAAGGGAACAGTGAGTTAGTTTGTGATTTTTGTTTCCTCCTAACGTGAGATGTGCCATCACTAAATAAAAACACACTTCTGAGAGGAACACAGGAGACTATTGTGGCCTATATGACATGCTGTTCATATAAACATAGTAAATACATATACATGTGTATATATATATACATATATATGTGTAATTATTTTATTTTATTTTATTTTCACATTCCCCAAAATAATTCCTCAAAAACAAGGGTGCTACTGTTCTTCAGCCTTCTGAGTACCGTTACCTGGTCTCCATTGAAAGTTAACTGTTTCGTTTTTACAACCAGAAGGTCAGAATATATGTAAATCTTTGCTTTTCAATCATAGGAAAATAGGACTGTTTGTGTGGAAAACACTGACTCGTATCCAAAAACATTTCTGCACAGATTGAATGAGTACACCTGGAGCTATAATTGTTGGTGACATTAACCAGGAGACTTCAGCCACTGTCACAAATCTGTAATTAGGAGGTCAAGTTATTTCCTGAAGTATTTTCAGATTCCTTTTTGAATATTTTGCCTGGAATCAGACACAAGACACAAGGAGGAAACTTATTTAAATCCCCTCCATTTTGGGCTTTTTGTTACTCTATGAATAATAAGCAGAGTTCCTGTTTCATTTGTATATTTTGTTAAATTTCCCATTTTATAATTACTTATTTATTTAAATATTGAACACTTTGTCACTGGCCTAAAACATGTCACCGTGAAAACCTTCTTTTCTGTTTGTTTGTTTGTTTGTTTGTTTGCTTGCTTGTTTGTTTGAAACTGGTTTCATGTCATAATTCATGTTGAATTATTGAATTAATGTTTGTGAGGTTTGGTTTGTTTTTGTTTTTTTAACAGTGTTTGTGTTTATTGGTCAGAATTTTAGTTTCTGTTTAATATTTTCTGTTATGAAAGACAAAGTTGAATAAATTATTTGTTTTGTAAATGTTTGTTTAATCTCAGTTTGTTATCAAATTGTTTAGAAATTAAAAAAAAAAACAACTTAAACAAATTGAAAAATGTCAGATAATATCCCTGAGCAGGTTCCGGTGACCTGGTGAAGAAGAACTGTGGTCGGAGCAGCTCGAGCACAGACCTGAGGCGGCCGCTGTTAATTGTTGTCAATGTTGTGTACATATTTGTGTTATGATTTTGATCTCTACGCTGCATTTGATTGGTCGTGATAGTGTGTAGAAGTCTAGATCTGTAGAATTCACTGTAAGCTCTTATAAAGTATCTTACAGTGTGTTCTGCTTTAAAGACTAGTTTACACTCCTTTATGACTGTTGTCTAGTCATGTTACTGGAACAGTTATGTCTTAGTATTATTATTATTTGAAGCTATTTTCTTTTCCAGAGTAATGTTTCCAATGTTTCCCCTCAGTTCTTGTTTCAAACAGACCAGAATTAAATAGCAGAAGAAAATAAAGCAGTAAAACACTAATCTGTTGGACACCCACCTGCCTGTGTGAACCCCCTGTTTCCTCTCTCACCTGCCCTCACAGCTGCAGCGTCGCCAGGAAGCCGAGCGCCAGCGCCTGGCCGAGGAGGAGCGGCTGCGGAACCAGATGACGGCTCGGCGGGCCAAGGCCGAGGCAGAAAGGAAGCACCAGGAGCGACTCGTCCAACTGGCCCAGCAGCAGGAGGAGCGGGAGCGAGAGGAGAAGGAGGAGGCGAGGAGAAAGAAGGAGCTGGTGGAGCAGATGGAGCGGGAGAAGGAGCAGCCCGTCGATCACTCCGACATGGTCGACCGCGTCTTTGGTTTCCTGGGGAACTCGGGGCCGTTGCCCAATCAAGACGGACAAGGCCCAGCTGGGTTTGAAGTAGGTGATAATGGTTTATAGTTATAATCATGGTGTTTGTAAAGTCCATGATGCATTCCTTTGTATGTGTTTTCTCTCAGGACTTGGAGAAGACTCCTCGAGACGAGGAGGCGGAGGACGATGAGGTGCTGAACGAAGCTCTGCCGTTACCTGATGAAGAAGAGGAGGATTTGTCCGAGTACAAGTTCTCCAAATTTGCAGCCACCTACTTCCAGGGAGTCTCCACTCACACCTACATCAGACGACCTCTGAAACAACCTCTGCTCTTCCACGAGGACGAAGGAGATCAGCTGGTGAGACTGGAACTGTGATCTTAAACTGTGCAGTCCTCCTCACCTCCAGCTATCCACTCAGCTGTTCACTTTGTTTTATTCACTTTCTATTTAAAATGTCACAGTTAAAAAATAAATAATGTTAAAAAAGTTAAAAAAGATAACGACATATCAAAAAATATTTCTGATGTCCAGGTGTTTAATGCACAGTTAAGATTTAAACCAGTACACTTGTTATAACATTACAGTATGTGTGACAATAAGAACATTTGTTTTTCTCTCTAATTACACAAAAAAGAAATGTTGTTTTTTTCAAATGACGGTCAAGAAGAGTTTTCTTACTGATGGACATTTTTTATTGTAATTATGCTATGTACAAATCAGTGAAGTTGTTAACACAACTGGAAGAAGCATCTTTCAACACACACCCTCAGAAAACCTGTTCATTACTACGTACTCACTAACTGTTGGTATCAAACCTGATCCTGCCCTGTCCTCCAGGCTGCATTAGCCGTGTGGATCACGGTGCTGAGGTTCATGGGAGATCTCCCTGAGCCCAAGTGCCAGATGGTGATTAACGACGGCAGCTTCTGGTGACAGCTGGCAGATTGATCCAGGGTCCAGTCAGGAGGGATACAGGTAGCGGCTGATGACCAAGATCTACCAAGGCCAAACCAAAGTGCAAGAGAAAATGACCTATTTTAAAAATAAATATACCAAGTGGGAGCTGCAGGAGCTGCAGGTGGAGGAGAAGGTCTGTGTAAAAAGCAGTCTAAGCCTATAGCAGCGACTGATGGACTGCAGCAATAGTAGATAATATAATCAAAATTTAAATGAACCCAATCTCATTGTTGTCCCATGTTTGTGTTTCTACAGAACAGCTCTATAGAAAGCCAGAAGAGGAACAGCGTCAGACATAAACTTGTGTCTCTGACTCTGAAGAGGAAAACAAAGATCACAGAGGAGGTGAGGTCTAGCCTAGGAAAATGCATGCACTAGTTTCTCAGCACTGTCACCAGTGTTTTATCTTTATAACTGAAAGAAAGGTCTTGGTCTGATTTTTAGCCTTCACACTTCACCACTGCTTGTTTACAGTATCTGAGTTTAGTAACAAGAAGTGGGACTCCAGGGAGCTGTTAAGCAGTCTTGCAGGTTAATGAGGCGAATTCTGCCCATTCGGAGCTAAATAAAGTGAAAGTTAATTGAGTCATGACTCTGATTCCACCAACTTTAGATCACCACTGACAAAAGCAAATATTTTAACTAAAATTAGCTGTTATTGTTATTGTAACAGGTTTACAATGTGTTTGATTCTGTAAGAGTATTTCTTTGAGTAATCACAGTCTTTCCACCTAAAAAACTTTACCCCGATAGTTTCTGAAAAGGTGGAACCAGTTTTGAGGAAATTAATTTAGTCCAGGTTCCCTCAGTTGAAATGCAGGTGAACCTCTCCTTCACTTCCTGGGAAAGTTCCTGTGGTGGAAACAGTCATTTACAATTCAGGAAAACTACTGTATGTCACTCTGTTCTCATCATCACAGATGTGGAACAACATCGTTATCAGACAGTATCAATGTTCAGAGTTTTCTCTCTCTAACCTCTGCGGCAGGTCACCAGGCGTCTGACAGATGGCGACTACAGTCTCCAGGGGAACAGCATGCTGGAGGAACGACCCACCTCCAACCTGGAGAAACTTCACTTCATCATCGGCAACGGCATCCTACGCCCCGCCCTCAGGTGACTGACGAGCTCCGTGATGCGTCATGGGCAGTATCTTCAGTATCTTGTCCGTTCCCTCTTGAAGTTTGACGAACACCAAGCTTCGTTTGTTCTGCTTACTTTTCTCTCCCTCAGGGACGAGATCTACTGTCAGATCTGCAAACAGCTCACTCAGAACTCGTCCAAGAGCAGCCACGCCCGAGGGTGGATCCTGCTTTCCCTCTGTGTGGGCTGCTTCGCCCCGTCAGAGAAGTTCGTCAAAGTAAGAAGCCTGTCGCTCAATGTTCACCTGTGATCGTTAATGATTAGTTATCACTGATGCATCTTTGTGTTATTATGTTTTGTGCTGTTTTTGTTCCTCATGCTCATGTTTGTACCAATGTGTTTATTGGAGAAAACATTCAGGAAATGAAGACTTAGCACACAAGAGGAAAATAAACTTAGAGTGACTGAAAATAAAAAACATTTACACAGATTAATTTCATCTAGTTCACCTGATGCTTTTTGCTTTTCAACAAAGCAGCTTTTACTGATTGTTATTTCTTTCCAATGTCTTCTGCACTTCATTGATCCCACAATCAAGTGTGGTTATTGTTGCGAAAAACATAAAACAGAGGAAATAAATCCTGTTTACTGCAGAGACGACAGAATCCACCCGAGGGTGTCGACAAAACAAATCAATTACTGCAGACACTCAGAGTCACAACATCTCTGTCTCCATCAGAGAAGCTAAGGGTGGATTATAGAAACAAACCAATATCCATTAAAGTCATTCAAAGCCAGGGCAGCTTTATTTGTATAGTGCATTTCATACCAAGGGGAAAAAAAAGAAATGAGAAAGGAAATAGAGAACTTAAAATCAAAGAAAGTTAGTGAATAAAAATCACGTTCAGGGGTGAAACAGACATTCTCCACTATTTTATATTTCTATGGCTTTAAATTACTCAATCAAAGAAAAGTAAAACATTTGTTTCCATCTTTGTTGTGATTTCCTTTGATTTAATACAGTATTTATTTGACCCAGAAGTGGTGATTCAATAAAGGATTTCTCTTCCAGTATTTACGGACGTTTCTGATCAACGGTCCCCCTGGTTATGCTCCATATTGTGAGGAAAGGTTGAGGAGGACATTCGGGAATCGTACGCGGACTCAGCCTCCCTCGTGGTTGGAGCTGCAGGTGCTGAATCTATTTCATGTGTTTGTCTTTCGAATAATCTTCAGGGTCTGAATATTTAAATAAGTTGTTTGTTTTTTTTTTGCTCCTCTCCAGGCCACGAAATCTAAGAAGCCCATCATGCTCCCAGTAACGTTTATGGATGGAACCACCAAGACCCTGTTGGCAGACTCGGCCACCACCGCCAGCGAGCTCTGCAACGCTCTGGCCGACAAGATCAACCTGAGGGATCGGTTTGGCTTCTCTCTGTACATCGCCCTGTTTGACAAGGTAAAAGCAACAGATTGTGATACATCAGGTCAGACATATTAAAACGCCCCATTCCCAAACTGAAAGGGACATAAAACGACTACAGACCATGTGACACTATAATCATTCTGTATCTCTTTGTGGTCATTCTGGGTTGTTCGTAATGGTTTCTTTTTTTGTGTCTCTTTGTGGTCGTTTTGTGTCTCTTTGTGGTTGTTTATCTGTCTCTGTGTAGTTGCTTCTGTTGTGTCTACTTGTGGTCATTTTGTGTATCTTTGTCGTCCTTCTGCGTTTCTTTGTGGTCACATCGTCCTTCGTGTCTGTCTGTGGTCGTCTTGTGTCTCTTTGTAGTCGCCTCTTCTTTTGTGTCTCTTTGTGGACATTTTGTATGGCTCTGTAGTTGTTTTGTGTCTCTTTGTAGCCCAATTCATCTCTATGTGTATTTTTTTAGTCATTTTGTGCTTCTTTGTGTCTTTGTGCATCCCATAATTACCACTAAGAGTAGCCTAAACAACAGAAACTCCTCTAGGATGTGATACAATTCAACAGCACTACAAACTACAGCCTCCAAAATGAGCCTACAATTGAATCAGCACTTCTCTAAAACAAAACTGAACTTTAAAACCCCCATGAAGGTAGGATTACTGCAGACTGCATCAGAGTTAACTAGGTGTCCCCAATGAACTTTATCATGTAGTTCCCTCATTGAAGGAAACTTCTCTCAGACATGATGGAGGCTGTCCATAGCGGTCGCACACTCGCCTCTTCACTGAACACACTGGTGTAACTGTTTTTTGGCGTCAGGTGTCATCGTTGGGCAGCGGCAGCGACCACGTCATGGACGCCGTCTCCCAGTGCGAGCAGTACGCCAAGGAGCAGGGCGCCCAGGAGAGGAACGCCCCCTGGAGGCTGTTCTTCAGGAAGGAGATCTTCAGCCCCTGGCACAACCCGGCCGAGGACTACGTCGCCACAAACCTCATCTACCAGCAGATCGTCCGAGGGGTGAAGTTCGGAGAGTATCGCTGTGAAAGGGTGAGCGGAGCAGTTAAGATTGCTAGCAAGCAGCAGGCCAGTCTGGTCAAGATGGTCCATGTTACTCTCTACTCTCTACATAAGCATATAAATAAAGTTATGTTCATTGCATTCCTCAATGAATAGGCAGACTCTGGAGGATTGAAATGACACAAATTTATGAGAAAAAAAGACACTTGTGAAAACATCATTTTTCTTTTTTAACATGAAATATACAGATAATAAGAGTAAATTGACTGGATTGTAGTTTGTGTTTGTCTTTTTCTTTTAACATGAGTCAGTGCATCAGGTATTTGTTTAGTTCCCTTGAGATCATCTCCTCTCTGTGTGTCTGGTCTCTCAGGAGGAGGACTTAGCAGAGCTGGCCTCGCAGCAGTACTATGTGGATTACGGCTCTGAGATCCTGCAGGAGCGGCTGCTCAGCCTCATCCCCTCCTACATCCCCGACAGAGAGATCACCTCCACGAAGACGACGGAGAAGTGGGCTCAGCTCATCGTCAGTGCCCACAAAAAGGTAGCTACCACAGTGAAATCTTTGGTTCTCTGGATCTTGTTGTGCGACAGTGACTAAACTGTGACTGCCTGTGCAGGGATTACACACCAAGAGGAGGATGAACACACAGAAGGTGAAGGAGGACGTGGTGGATTTCGCTCGTTTAAAGTGGCCTTTACTCTTCTCGCGCTTCTATGAGGCCTTCAAATTCTCAGGTAGGAAAAACTAAAACAGTGTACACTGATCTGTATCTCTGCCATGTGTCGGTGTGTGGCTTCATGGATGCAACATGTCTGTGTTCACAGGGCCGAGTTTGCCCAAGAACGACGTGATCGTGGCGGTCAACTGGACCGGGGTTTATTTTGTGGACGAGCAGGAGCAGGTTCTTCTGGAGCTCTCTTTCCCAGAGATCACTGCCGTGTCCAGTAGCAGGTGCGACACCGTCACATCATCAAAGCAACGCTCAACAAACACTGTGTGAGAATGAAAGAACAGAGTGGGGATTGTCTAAGTATAAACATTGTTTGATTTCCCAGAGGGGGTAAACTCCAGGGACAGAGTTTCACCTTGGCCACCATGAAAGGAGACGAGTACACGTTCACCTCCAACAACGCAGAGGACATCCGTGATCTGGTGGTGGCCTTCCTCGAGGGGCTGAGGAAGAGGTCCAAGTACGTGGTGGGACTCGTGGACTGTCCAAACCCTGGTAAGACTCTTTTCACTCATTGTTTTGAGTTTATTTTTCAAGAGATCCATAAAATACAAAAAAACCAAAAAAAACGAGATGTGTATGTGTGTCTTTTCCTCTATCCGACAGCAGGGGTTGATTCCCCGTTCCTGAGTTTCTCCAAAGGGGATCTGATCCTCTTGGATGATCACGACGGAGAGCACGTGATGAATTCGGGCTGGGCTCACGGCGTCAACGACAGGACCAAACACAGAGGAGACTTCCCCGCTGACTGTGTCTATGTGCTGCCCACCATCACCAGGCCACAGTACGACATCGTGGTGAGTGGAGCCATGACAAGGTTCAAAGTTTCAGTGATCCAGCCTTAACAGTTTGGCCGTTGTTGAAGTTGCACCTCTCTGGCTGCTCATTCTGTCTATCTCCCTCTTTCCCCCACTGTGTCAGGCTCTCGTTACCATGACACCTGATCAGAGGCGAGAATCCATCAGTTTGACCCAGTTGAACCTCGCTGACGTCGAGGACAAAGCAAAGGCGTACACACTGGAGGAATTCTCCTACGACTACTTCAGGTGTTTCCTCTAAAACTTTACACAACACACAGGCGACTACACAAACGTACTCACACATAAAAACCAGAACAATAAAGTTAAAGCATTTACACACATACAGATATACAGTGAGGAAAATACGTATTTGATCCCCTGCTGATTTTGGAAGTTTGCTCCCCCACAAAGAAATAGATGCAAGAGAGACCGAATATAAACAAAACATCCAGAAATAATATCATCATGTAAAGGTAATAAATAAATCTACATTTGATCGATCAAATAGTAAGTATGCACAATTGCACATATACCATCTATGAACAAATGTTGATACACATAAACACATATCAGGCCAAAGAAATGAATGTATACAAGATATAGAAGTCTTCCTGATGTTTCTCCTGAGCTCCATGTGTTTCATGCCAGAGGAAGAGTGCGTGTCAGTGTGTGAATCTTTGATTGCGTCTCCAGGCCTCCTCCAAAGAGCACTCTCAGCAGGGTGATGATCTCTAAGGCCCGGGGGAAGGAGCGTCTGTGGAGCTGCACCAGGGAGCCTCTCAAACAGCCTCTGCTGAAGAAGGTCCTGGCTCACGAGGAGCTCTCCCAGGAGGCCTGCCTGGCCTTCATAGATATCCTTCTGTCACTGCTGCTGGAGGTGTTAGCAGTGTTCACACCAATTAACCTTTCTGTCTCCGATCTCTTGTTTTATTCTCTTTGTTTTTTTATTCTTCAGGTTCATCAAACAATACTCTCTGCTTTCTATAAATGTTTCATCAAATCCATCCTCACATTCAACATAACAGCCTGGTTTGGTTCACTCAGCATCACCCACCGAAACAGTCTAAACAAAATAGTCAAACTCAGCAATAAAATCATAAGTTAGGAACAGGAGCCACTCATCAACATCTACAATACTCAGGTCAAGAAAAAAGGCACACAGACACAACACACACACTACACAGCAACTACAGCCTACCACCATCAGCACGCAGATACAGGTCACTCCCACTCTCAAAGAGAGCATCATCCAGTTTCATCCCCACTTCAAACCGACTTTTAAACACCTAACTCCCTTCAGAACATTTTCTTTTTCAGTTAACCTGTTTTTAACTTATTTCATTTGCTGTGAGTACCTGTGCTTATGTGTGATTGGAGGAATATGTCTTATTATTGTGCTGGGTATGTCTGTGTTATGTAGGGATGCATGGATTGTTGTTTTGCACCTGCACTTTTGATGTCCTCCCACAACGAAGTTCGTAATGGAATAATAAAGTACTTTTGAATTTGAATTTGAATTGAATTAGTACAAACCTGTTTATTTTTCCTGTAGCTTTGGTTTTCCTCCTTTTGTCATGTCAGTGGTTTGAGTCTTTAACCGTGTGTGTACCTGTGATGAAGTACATGGGCGACTACCCGTCCAAACGCGTGCGATCCGTCAACGAGCTCACGGATCAGATCTTCGAGGGAGCGCTGAAGGCCGAGCCACTTAAGGACGAGATCTTCTGTCAGATCCTGAAACAGCTCACAGACAATCACATCAAGTGAGTATGAAACACACACACACACCTTTCAAAGATGGGACATTGTGAACATCTGGTGGTCTCACCGTACATATATTTGAGTTAGAAACCAGTCTTTATGCCTTTCATGTTTTTATGCAACATTTTCATCATTTGCTGTCATTGATCGATTGAGCAATTGATCACCTTCCCATCCACAATGTATTTCATCCTCATGATTAACACACACAATGATGTTGTTACTACAGAGAGGAGTCGCCAGCAAATCTAACCGTGCACAAACATCCTTATATGATTTCATGTCTTTAGCTTTTGTTATTTCTGATTGAAAGCTGAAATATATTCAACCAGACTGAGGCTGAGTTTCTGACCTTTTCTGATATCAAGTTCAGTCTCTGGTGCCAAATCTCAGTGATATGAAATAAGTGATGTGGCAGTTTGACATGTTCGCTCACAGGGAAAAGCTAAACAGTTGGTGAGATTGATATTTTTGTCATTTCCTGTAACCCTGAGCGTGGGAAAACGCACATATTTGACGAAGCTAAATTTTCACTGTAATTTGCCAATTCACATAGCATTTAAATTGTGTGTGTGTGTGTGTGTGTGTAGGTACAGTGAGGAGAAGGGCTGGGAGCTGCTGTGGCTCTGCACTGGGTTGTTTCCTCCCAGTAACATGCTGCTGCCTCACGTCCAGAAGTTCCTCCAGGCCAAGAAACACTGCCCGCTGGCTCCAGACTGCATGCAGCGGCTACAGAAAGCCTTACGGTAACACACACACACACACACACACACACCATCTTTCTTTCTTGAACACTCCTCTGCTCAGTTGCGATCGATCTCATCCCTCCTGTCTTCACTTTGTTGTAGAAATGGGTCGAGGAAGTATCCTCCTCACCTGGTGGAGGTGGAGGCCATCCAGCACAAGACCACTCAGATCTTCCACAAAGTTTACTTCCCTGACGACTCGGACGAGGTGACGTCTAAAAGTTACACAGTAGTTCCCATTATCTTATTTCCCATAGTTGATAACCAATCATTCAAAATTAACGATAACTTGACTCCTTGAGTGTTGTAAGCAACATAGTGCTCGTGAGATCAGATCTTTTTATTCCATGTGTTGTTTATAAAGCAGTGGTCAGGTGACAAAAGTGAACAACAGCAGATCTGAGCTAATAGAACAAAGGAGGAGGAGCGTGTGTGGAGCCAGATGTTCTGTGGACAGCTGTTTCAGTCTGCCCCGTTGGTGTTCACAGGTGTTTGAGGTGGAGTCGAGCACCAAAGCCAAAGATTTCTGCCACAACATCTCCGGACGCTTGATGCTCAAATCTGCTCAAATCACTGACAAGGTGAGGAGCGACACACAGGGCTGTCATGAGGTCAAAATGTGCCCTTTATCTGTCATGGTGAGCAAATACAACACTTGAAAAGGGTCATTTCATCCTGTAATTATTTTATTTATTTACTTATTTAATGAGAAAAACTGTGGCAAATATAGCTGAAATCAGGGATGCTCATTTTTGTTTAGTTTTGTTTGAATTTTAATCCTGTTTGTCAAGATTAATACAATCTGCTCTGACAAATTAGCCATGACTAGCAGTCCTAGCAAATCAATTAATTAGATGTAACAATGTCCACATGTATCTTCCCTGACAAATAAAGTGATAAATAAAATAAAACCTAAAGCTTGGTAGAGAGTAACTGCGTGACTGTGTTTTGCAGGTCATCAGTGTCCCTGATGGCGACTTCTTCTTCGACTTTGTGAGGCACCTGACCGACTGGATCAAGAAAGCTAGACACGTAAAAGACGGTAAGAAGATCATCCTGTCTTCACCCTCTTTCATGTCTGCAAGCTGGAAAATAATTTTTCCAAAATGAAAGAGCCAGAAACCGAGTCTCATTTGAAAAGCAGCACTGTAAACTTTAATCAGAACATCACAGCAGAAATACAAATTTACAACAGTGACGTGGCCTCGGTGTCTTTGGTGCAGGTGTAGTGCCTTCACTGACGTACCAGGTGTTCTTCATGAAGAAGCTGTGGACCAACACCATGCCCGGAAAAGACACCATGGCCGACTCCATCTTCCACTACTACCAGGTGAGCGATGGCCGGATGCACTCAGCTGGTGCTTTCTGTTTTCATGATGTTCCTCCACAGACTGTGACTGTGTCTCCTCTCTGCAGGAGCTGCCTAAGTACCTGAGAGGCTACCACAAGTGTTCGAGGGAGGAGGTGCATCAGCTGGCGGCGCTGATCTACAGGGTGAAGTTTGACGAGGACAAATCCCAGTTCCACAACATTTCCAAGATCCTGAAGGAGCTCGTCCCTCAGGACCAGATCCGCCACGTGTCCCCCGACGACTGGAAGAGGGTGAGCCGACGTTTGGAAGCCACAGAGGCTGAGTGAAACAGAGTTAAGGTAGTCACTCCTTTTGTTTTTGTCTGTGTGTTTCCTCCTCAGTACATCTTGCCGCTGTACAACAAACACGCAGGGAAGACCAGAGAAGAAGCCAAACTGTCGCTCCTCAAGATCATCTACAAGTGGCCAACGTTTGGCTCCGCTTTCTTTGAAGTCAAGGTAAAGATAAACCATATCGTGAATAGCAGTTATTTTCTTCTTCACGTGAAGTGTTTGACATTTGTTGTCATTTTCCTGCTCTCTCTGCAGCAAACAACCGATCCAAATTACCCAGAAACCCTCCTGATAGCAATCAACAAACATGGAGTCAGTCTGATCGATCCCAAGTCTAAGGTGGGTCCAGGACGATCGTATTTGTTTCTATGATTATTGATCATATTAGGGAGACAGCTGTTCCTTGTGATGTCTACGTGTGTCCGTGCTGATCCGTCGTGTCGTACGCTACAGGAAATCCTCACCACTCACCCTTTCACTAAAATCTCCAACTGGAGCAGCGGCAACACGTACTTCCACATCACCATTGGAAACCTGGTCCGAGGCAGCAAGCTGCTGTGTGAGACCTCACTGGTGAGTCACTGGATGCACAGCAACTTACACTGGTCAGAGTAATCACAAAATAAGAGTCTGGGCAACCTGTTTTCAAAATAAGAGTCAGAGTTGAGTCAAAATGAAAAAATGTATATGACAAAAATTGTAACAAGGGGTTACAAGTATTTACTTTATAATATTGTTTCTATCTGAACTCATATCAGTTGAGTACTCGACCCTTCCTTTAACTTATACACAGTCCATTCCCCTCAGTGTTTTGTGTGGTTCTCTGCTTTAGGCTGACTCAGTTTTTCCATCTATTAGTTTATTTACTTCACGATTTCCAGTCCCTCATATGAATAATATGTCCAAAAAGATTTGAGCAATCCTGTCCCAGGATGGTTGTAAATTTATGTATGACCAAAAAGATATGTGAGTGTTTGGCATTTTTATGTCCACACCGTCTCCAGCACTGTTGCTCAACACCCACTTGTTTATTTTTGATGCGAGGCGTAATCCTCAGTGTAGGTCACTTGTGTTTTGGCAGCGCTCAGAGCTGTTACTCCTCTGCTTCTCCTTTAAAAATGGTCAAAAACAACTGAACTGGTAGAGCTGAGAGGACCGACACTCTCATGACTCAACGCTATGGTCCAAAGGTCAAAAACATATTGATAGCTGTTGAGAAAGCGAGGCCAGGTGCAGTACACTGAAGGCAGCAGAGTCTTTTCCAGTCCAAAATGCAATAACTAAAAAATACATCTTACCACCTTAAAAACTAGTTCTCTCCCAGGGTCTTATTTAAACATTGAAACCTTTATTTTAAGCTTTACATTATTTCACTTGGCTGCTTTTCGACCTCATACATATATATACATACACAGTCTAAGGAGATAAACTGGGATTTTAGATACAGAGACGCATTTTAAAATGACACTGAAGTGTGTCAAATCAGAGCTGTACACTGAAAACAAATGAGAGTGTGTCAGATGCGTGGGATGTTTGACCACCTCCTCCTCCCTCAGGGCTACAAAATGGACGACCTCCTGACCTCTTACATCAGCCAGATGCTGACGACCATGACCAAACAGCGAACCTCGTCCCGGGCCAGCAGCAAGTGAGCGGACAGCCAGAAACTCATCGATCACGGTCAATCAATCCTGCATACACACGCACGCACACATACACACATGGCGTAAACACTTGTAAACAAACACACTTACTGTCCCACTGAGGGTTTGTTGAGACAGACGACTGATGGTGAACCGTGACACTGATGCCAACATTTTCATTGATGCTATTATATTTGGGCCCCGTCTTAAAACTCACCCGTTGCCTTTAAACGACCTTTTCCCGACTCATCAATCTGGAGCTTTTTAGGCTTAATGTGAATTCATGTAAACAACGTCTCGCCGGACATCTGCAGTAGTCTGTGTTACGTAATCAGAGGTTTCTCCGTCTGTCATCTGTGGGCTGTAAAGTTTTCTGTAATTAGCTTTTGTCACATCAGTGTGAAGACAATAAACAACGTAAAGATCTGGATTTATCAAACATCTCAGTGAGGAGTCACTGAAGAGGTGAGAGCTGCAGGGCAGATGTTCACTGATCCCTACAGCAAACAATTATTTATAGATGTTTGATAAATCCAGGTCCTGATCTCTAATTATATCAAACGATCTCGGGCTAATGACCAGAGAATTAACTGGACCTGAAACTGCTGCGAAGCCTGAAAACAGCCGCGACCAAAACCCTCGATAACAACGTCTCTCTTGTTGCTTTCTGATTATTTCTGTATAAGTAGCTTTATTTTTCAAATTTACGTCTGTATTTATGCTCAGTTTACCAGTTTCAACCATAGAGTCACTTTTGAATGTGTTTTACATCAAATCTCCTCAAATATGAAACAAACCACACCAAAGGTTTGACCTGATACTGACTAATGACCCCTCACATTCCTGTCATCACTTTGTTTTGGTCCCCACAGTTTGCCACACATTTAAAAACTCGCTGCACTGGGCTGGTGATTTATTTTATATTGCAACATTCATTATTCATGTGAAAGGAAACAGACCATAACGTGTGCCACAAAGTTCAAACACCAGCTGTTTGTATGAGCCGATCCACAGTAGCTGAACTGTTTCTAGGACTCGTCCATTGTTTTTGAACTCTAGACGGTGAATGATTTTTTTCTTTTTTTTCTAAATATATGAAGCAATAGTTTTGATTTTTAAGTGCAAAGAAATAATCGTAACACTTTTTGGACCATGTTTATTAAGGAGAAATCGTCTCATCCATGTTGTGACCACATATCCTGATGTAGACACGAATAAAATGACATTTTCCAAAGAACAGATTCTTTTCTCTTTAATGCTCAAACATCTCAACAAGATGGTTTTAACTCTGATGTGCCACATTATACTTGAAATCACTGTGTGTTCAGTCTGTGAAGCAACAGTGACTTCAAACAAAGTCAATGGAGGGATCAAGTGGGATGTAAACTGGAGTCTGTACAGATGATGCATGAGCTGTTGGGAGCGAATCAGATCTGTGCAAAGACTTAAGGTGGAAATTCACTTTGCTTTCTGGCAGTCAAAACCCACTGGAGGCAAATTACACAACTTTGTAGCCAGTAGCATTTCTCTTGGACAGGGGCCTGGATCTCAGTGAGCACAGAGACGACGATGTCTCCACATCAGGTAATCACACATCACTTTGTTTTTCACTCAGTTTTTCTGCAAATTCCTCCTAAAGACACTAAACAAACTTCATTTCCACTTCTACTACGACCTGCGCCCAGTGCTGGTCAGTCTCATGTGACTGAACTCACCTGGAGAAGGATCCTCTCGTTGGCTTTTATGGCGCGTTATATTAGAAATGTCTTAAGTCGGATTTCCTGAGTTCCAACTCTGAGGAAATCTGGTGACCCTGAGCCATGTTAATATAATTATATTATTTATTTTTATTTTTTTCAGATAATGGTTTTGAACTCTTGTTTATTTTCTTATTTCTTTGATGCGCCGATGATGCGCTCTGGACCCAGGTTGTTTTCTTCTAAGCCCATGCACTGGGCATACAGAAGTATGCATGACACCATAATAAAAGTAATTCATTCATTCATATAATACATCCAATACATCCATGCCCTGAGCTCACAATCCAGTGGATAACTTCAGAGGTTTATGAAATGCAGCATCATTTGTGATGATTTTTAGAGTTGAACATGAAATAAATTGAATCATAGATTGTCATTTTAATCTCATGGTTTGTACATTTGACACATGACTCCCATAAAACTATAACAAACATTTACATAAACTTTGTTTTTGGGTCAAACCAACGTGATAAAAATATCTTAATGAGTTTTACAGAAGTTAATTAATGACTCATTACCACTGAACACAGCGAATTTAAAATCAGCTCAAAATCAAATAAACTTTTTTAAATTATTATTTCTGAGGTAAAATATCACTTTAATATATTGGATGTTTGTGCAGAGGGCTGATAAAACCAGCTACTAACAAAGTGAAGGAACATTTCCATCACTTTAAAGTGGACTGAGATTTTGCAGATTGGCAGTATTGTGGCTCAGCGTTGCCAGGTCAGCGGGTGTTGGTCAGTGCTCGGTGACAGTTGCCAAGTTTGGCGTCCTCTCTGCCTGCGAGTTGGCGCTGGACACTGACCATATATCACTCATCTCTGCAAACCAGAACCAGACCCAGAGAAAAGGTGAATTAATAAAATACTTTATCACATTACAACAGTGAAGGCTGTGAGTGAATAAAAAGGACACAGCAGCAGTTTCATCTCACATCATCAAACATGATCAAAATTTTAATGTATGCAATAATATGATATAGGAATATTTTAATTATCGATTAGTCTGCACTGCAGGTGATTTCCCAGATTTATTGTGGTTTTAAAAGTGTCAGTAAATAGTGAAAATGCGTTATTAATATTTTATGAGACTCATTTTCTATGATGGAGTAATTCAAACTACGACTGAATAAAACTTCTGACTTTCACTATAAGTAAAATTTATCTTTAGCTTTGTTTTCAAAGTTTGTGCATTTTATCTTTTTCTCTCTCTTTCTCTTTTGTAACAGTTCAAAAGAATCAGACTTAATAAACTCTGCCATCACAATATCATGTGTGTACAGTTACATTGATATGTAACTTTTGGGTCTTTAATAGTCACATTTAGCTCTTCATCTTTATGTCTGAATCCTATAACATGCGGCCTGAACACCTCTCTTCATCTCACCTGTCTTGAATTTGCTGTAAGTGCCGTTGTCTAGTGTGAGTTTGCTGCCCGAACTGAAAGCCAGTCCTCGCTCTCGCCACCTGTTGAATAAAAACAAAGTCCGCACTGTGACCTCTGACCTCAGCACTGGCAGCTCTTAAACCTCTGTGAAGAAGGACGTGCTGATGAACCGTCGCTGTTTTGAACTGAGAGTGTGAGATTCACCTGTGGAACATGAATATGGCGAGGATCAGCGCGAGTGACAGCACATCAGTGAGGATCCACATCACGTTGTATTGATCTGGACTCTGGGTGTGATGAGAGAGAGGAGGCAGAAAGTTCAGGGTCTCACACAGTGGCAAGAAGAAAGTAAGTGAACTATTAATCATTCTTTAAGTAGAAATGTGTCTCCAATATTTAGATAATAATGAACATTACAGTTGATTTAAGGTAAAACCTAAGAGATGTGGCCCCGTGCCCTACCATGAGGAAGAGGGGGGAGCTCATGGAGCTGAGCAGCTGGGGGGAGTTGGTGGTGACCGAGTGGACGCCAGCGCACCAGGCCAGAGAGTAGAGCCACGGCTGGCTGATCACGTACAGGTTGGTGGTGATGTTCACAGCTTCATACTCACTGCACACAACAGAGGAGAGCAGCAACGTTGTGTTACTACACACCAGGGTCCGGCTGCACCTTAAGACACCTTAGGTTTTCTACTTAAAAATGACAATTAGGGTTGAATTTCTCCTTAGGTGAGAAAGTAACTTCTTAGAATTGTTACATATAATCTCATGCTAATCGATAAACCTCACACACACACACACACCTGACAAGTTTTGCAGACATGGAGCTGTAGTGCAGGTTGAGTTTAACGATGTTGTTGCTCTGCAGCTCATCTAGAGGGAGCCGACTCCCAGACGTCTGCTGCAGCTCAGGGTCCAGTTCCTGCACCAGAGCCCTGAGATCTGAGGGCAGCCACAGCACCTTGTCAGAGAGCGCAGATCACAGATGGTTAAAATACGTAAGTATTATCATTATTCTATGTGTTGTTACTTGTTTTTAACTGTTTTTTTTATGTTTTTAAGCATGTGTTCTAAATTTCTTAGAGTCAAAGATTAATTTCCACTGCTCTTGTACTACTAAGTTTTTTCTGATTCTGATTTGTACGATAAGACTTTATTGTCATTGTGCAACATAATTTATTTGTGCATCAATGCTCACATTCACACATGCATGCATAAGTATATTAAAAATCAGGAAACAAGGATTAAGGTCATCCAATATTGAACCAAGTCCCATATTTGTAAAAAGTGCAGTTGTGCTGGCTGGGGAGGGGGGGGCATGCTTGTTCACTTCTGTTTGGCCCTGGGGGTAAAACTGTTCTGCAGCCTGGGGTTTCGGCTTTCGAAGGGCCGATAACATCTGGCAGATGGAAGCAGGGAAAAGCAATGGTGCAAGGGGGGCGTTTCACGCTTTGTATACTCAAGAAATTTATCAGAACAATGACGCAAATGAAAAGTATTGATTTTAGATTTCTCCATGCAAGAAGAATAATGGCACTTTTTTTCATTTTGAAAACAACATCACCAGGAGATGATTATGTGTTGTGTTGTACAGAGATGTTGCCCTATACTGTTAAAGATTTTTTTAAAAAACAAAGAGTTTGATTGTATCTGGGACTTATATATGTCAAACAAAACAAAACATGTATCACTGATTGAAAAAGACACATTGGAATTCTTCTTCTTTCTTTTGCACAAAGGTCCAGTCTCATGTTCTTCTTTCCCATGTGCGAAAACTCACCAAACCTCATAAAAATGTCCGACCCCATGCCAGATTTATTCAACTCCAAGGACATGTTTGTTTTATATCCTCTTATTTTTATCAATTGTAGTACTTTACTATTCTATATTTCTATTTACTTTTTTAATCTTATTAATGATTTATTTACTTTATTTTCAATCTGTAATTATTTTCATCATCATTTATTATTATACATGTGAATGCAAATTTGTGACTGTATGAGGGGATATTTCTACCGTAATGATCTGTTTGTGTGTGTGTGTGTGTGTGTGTGTGTGTGTGTGTGTGTGTGTGTGTGTGTGTGTGTGTGTGTGTGTGTGTGTGTGTGTGTGTGTGTGTGTGTGTGTGTGTGTGTGTGTGTGTGTGTTGTCGTGACAGCAGCCGTGCCGTCTCACCTGTGAGGACTGGATGGAGGACTCGTTCTGGATCACCTCTAGCGTGCGTTGGATCCAGGTGTCCCTGTACGGATGACCCCTGGGCGGGCGGTAGAGGTCAAAGATGACCAGTTGTTGGGTGTGAGCTGCCAGCTGGAGTAAGGCCTGCAGGCTGCACACCGACTGGTTCCCCGCCTGCTGTCGCTCCTCCGCTCCCAGAGAGCCGGCCGTACCAAACGGATTGTGCTGCAAAGAACGATCATCAATAGGTAATTAATACTGTGATGTAACAGAAGTTACATCAGGTCGATATGTTCTTCATCCCACTGACTATGTGGGATACTAATGTACACAGCTGCCACCAGTGTGGTGATCCACGTGAGCTAAAAAACAAACCACACATCAGTTCTCTTGTTGCTGCTGCTGCTGCTTCACCAGCTTTTTAAAAATCCCTCCTGCTCTTTAGTTTTTACAGGTGACCTCCACACTCTCCAAAGAAGCATTTTTTTGTCAGTGAACACTGTGGTGACTCACAGAGAAGAACCAGGAGCCGGCGTTCAGGCTCTCCAGCTCGGCCCAGGTGAACATGGCTGCCAGGGCGTCGGTCCGGTTGGGGAAAACCTCGTGGACGTTGGTGGTGCGTCTCAGGGTGCGGTCGTGCATCAGGAAGGGAACGCCATCAAAACTACAGCCAAGACAGGACAACAGCACAGAACAGAGTCAGTGGAGTCTCTGTGTTTAATTAAATCTCACTTTGTAAAAGTTTCACATCAGAACAAACATCTGAGAAAAACACTGATCGACTCTCAACTTTGATACGACAAGAAACCTGCGCTGACACATTCACATGAGGAGCAGCTCAGAATGTATTTTTATGGTTGTGCCTTTGATTGAAATCAACCTTTGAAATTTATTAGATGATGTTTTATGGTTTTACTTTCACCACTATCAGTTGTTTTTTATCATCAGGATTATCTTTCATCTCACTGATCTTATCTCTCCTCAGTATCTCACAGCGTTACTGCTTTATTGTCTTTTATTGCTTTCATGTGTCCTTATGTGTGTTCATGTTTCCCCTCAGTAAAACACACTTTCATGTTAGGCAAACTGCTACACATATTATTACTATTATATTATTATTATAAATACCTAGTGCTGGAGAAAGTGCTTAAGTGAATACAGTGAAACAGTGTAGAATAATGTATTATTCAGAATAATATGTGTTTTAATATATTTACTGGATATTGGATTGATGCATTCAAGTGGAAAAATAACCTCAAGATGCAGCTGGTGAAGGTGGTCCAATTTGATAAGCAGCTTGTAAATGCAAAGCTAAGTTGTTAAATACTGTAAATGTAGTACAATACTTAGTTTTGAATGATAGTAAAGTGGTAAAATAAAATAAAAACACAATAACGGCCTCAAAATTAATGGATACCAAATCTTCTTCCTCATCCTGCTATTTTTATGTTATTACTCAGTTTCCAATCAAAATATTATTTTTGGAAAAACTACTAGATTATTGATCAGAGACAACAGTCATTAAAATGATAAAAATGTAAATGTAAGATGTATAAACAGCTGCTGACCGACCTGATGGTGACGTCCGTCTCCAGACCTTTACTTCCTCCTTCCACCGACTTCTCGAAAGACATCAGCGTGTTCTCTGGAGCAAGCTGTGCAGGGAGTTAAGCACAGAGATGATCAATAGACCGATCTATATGCCGATCAACAGACTTGAAGCTGATGTCACTGCATGTGGGGAAAATGCAAGGACTTGGTGTAAATATTTCAGTGCAGTAAAATCTTGGAAATATGTCAAACTGTCCCATGTTTGGGCGGCACGGTGGAGCAGTGGTTAGCACTACAACATTGTTTAACCTGAGTAAAAACATCTTCATAAAAATTTGTATTTATTCAAAACAGTTTACACACAGAGCTAAATAGGAAGCTCTGTTCTCCAAACAGTCATTACAGGAAGGACGTGAAGAGAGCAGCTGCATTGTATCAGAGAAAATATGTCTGACTGTATTTCCTGCTCTGTTTGACTTTATAAACTCTTGTAGCTCGTTGTTTACGGAGTGTAGCAGCTTATTTACATGGTTGGTTCCTGCCTGCTCACCATGGGGGCGCCTCTGTGGCCGATGAGGGCCGGGGCGGGGCCCAGGGTCCATTCCTCTTTGATACAAGGAGAATATAAACCGAGTGGCACCAGGTAGAGGGCGGACAGGACGCTCAGGTATACACCAAGGATCAGGCCACGCCTCACTGACACACAAACACAGTCAGGGTTGATTAAAATAATAATAAATCAGGAGTAGATGTTTTTGAATCAGGTTGGGAAACAGTTAAATCTTCACCTCACCTCTGCTGCTGATGCGGAAAAAATGCAACGCTATTGGCCAAGCCAGCGCCGTCATCAGTAAGACTCCACCCACATGTAAATAAGGCGCTGTTACCTGGTGAAGATGCAAAACAGAAAAACAGGTGTCAGATAGAGGAGAGGACAAAGAGGGGAGCAGAGGTGAGGGCTGTTGACAGAGGAAGAGGAAGAGAATCACCTGGAAGGAGAGAAGTAACGTCTTCCACTCTTTACTCCACAGGTCGGACAAGACGGCGGTGGCTGCGATGGAGAAAGTCAGACTCACCATGATCCCGATCTGACAAAGAGACAAGGTCATCGTCATCGTCATCCACCCACAGGTGATCATGTTTAGCAACATCACACTCTCGCATCTGAAGATATTACAGGTTGTAATTCTTCAGCACTCAGCGTGAAATCAAATAATCTTAACTACATTAAAGTGCCACATTGCTGCTTTAATCTGAGCTGGCTCCCATCAGTTAACAACAGGAGATAAGATTTGCCTTTATTTGTCCCACAGTGGGAATTTCTCAGCATCAAACAGCACCAATAATACAAAAATAAGTTGTAACTCTTTAATTTACAGGCCGCTAATTGCATGGTAATGTCAAAAAATAGCCAAGAAATAACAAGTAATTGTGCCATAATGTCTAGAAATAGCCTAGAAATAACAGTCAATTTCATAGTAATGTTGAGAAATATAGCCAAGAAATAACAATTGATTGCGTAGAAATGGCTCAGAAATAATTGATTGCAATTGCAAGAACCTAGTGGAGAAAAATTCTGGCCTTTCCCAAAAAATTCAAAGCATGAAAAGCACGTGTAATTTTTTGCCTTTGAATGACTTGAAATAATTAATATTTCTTGACATTATCATGTAATCAGCGGCCTGTAAATTAAAGGGTAACCAAACATGTCATTAGAAACAAACATAAATGCATAATTGTCATATTTGCAAGTTAAATATATTTACATAGATCTGTGTATGGAGGAGCGCCTGATATTTATTGATGTTCATTTATGTAACACACTCAATGACTCAACAGGATGAGAGGAAGAAGTGCAGAGCTGAGTCAGCTGAGCCTCCTATTCACAGTCCATAATAAAAACACAGGACTATGTGGGTGCTGTGTTTCATTCCAGTTTAAAGACGATTTCCAGTAAATAAAAGGAGGAGGAGGAAGAAGAGGAGGTGAGCAGTTACCTTGTGACTCCAGTGTAGATGCAGCTTCTGGCCCTCTGACAGCAGACACACAGCCAGCAGCTGCACACAGGAAGACAAACGCACCACATACAGTCGAGAGTCATTTGCACAGCCTCACATACATGTTGACCTACATTCAGGGGGTTTTCATACCTTTGTATTCATTAATCATCCGTACACTGATTCTTAACCAGCCCATCCTCAGATAATTACATCCATCAATCAATAAGATCTTCTGTACAATTCAGTTAATCACTTAGATAATCCACTAGAAATTCATTTTAAGAATGTGAAACTGATCAAACTGTCCTACTATAACCAGTTTAGTTTAAAAGCTGCAGTGTCTATGATTGAAATGAGCCAAAGGCACAAATGAGGTTGGATCTAATTGTTCATAAGAGGCTCTTGTAACATTGTTTTGATAAGTGCTTTAAATACAATTATTATTATTATTATTAGTTGTGGAACGGTCAGTGTGGTGGAGTCTCACCATGAGCACAGCGACGTAGGTGAAGAAGGCCGCAGCGATGACCAGCAGCACCACAGACCAGGGGAACCAGAAGCCCAGGTTCCCAAAGTTAAACCTGCACAGTTGAAGACACGATAGATAGAAACACAGCAGCTGATTATGTTGTTATTTTTCGGAGGACAAAGTTTCATTTTGTTTAGATTTTGAGGGAATTATTAGTTATTTATATCAGGAAAACAAAGGAAGTGCAAATGTCCACTAAGGGCTTCTATAGTTGTGGTTTGGGCAGGTTGTTCTCAGGTTGAAACACCCACTCACGTCTTGGTCAAAGTTCAAGGTAAATAAAATTAAGAAATGCCCCCCCTTTTTAGGACTTGAGATAGGCACAGAGTCTGGTAAACAGGATGAAACCTATCCAAGCATGCGGGTCCACTCAACACACACATACTCTTTGCCTTCAGTATAAAAGGGCATGTCAAGTTCTGTACTTCGAGATATCTCCGTTGTCCTTGTGTTAGTAGGGCTCCAGTGGATAAAGAAGTCTCCATTTGATACCTGTGTCTCAGCCAACTGATTCCTATCTTAACCTCCTTCTTTCTGCCACAACATTATTTTGGCCTCTGTCCACACTCCACACTGAATCTCTGTCTTCACATTCTGTCTTTATTGTGCTTTACCGCTATTTGCTGTATATGATAATTGGCTGTACAAATCAATTTGACCTAAATTATCTAAATTTAGAATAAAAGTTTAGAGTGAATGCACTGCTTCTTTACCTGATGTCGGCATCAGGCAAAAATCTATTATCTGTTCTGTTCTGTTCTGTTCTATTTTATAGTTAAATTTCATGGTAACACACATCACTACACACTATTAAGCACTTAAAGGGCCAACGAGGAGTTTCTATTCGGTTATAAAACAGTCTCACGTTAATGTGGATGAATCTACGCTACCCGCACTTATTAATGGCTCCATTTTCGATCAATATATCGTTTTGTCTCTATCGTTATTTTGTTATTATTAGTGGTGGCGGAAATGCTGGTCGAGCCGACCAGCACTTATTGCTTTCGGTTTCGCGGACGCAAATGAGAATAACGGCGATTCGGGCGGCGTTATGGTCGGAACTACGACGGTAACTGAACCTCTTTGAACCTCTGACTTTAATCCTTGATGAATGAAAACATGAGTCCGTCTTGCGCCGGTGGAGGAATTCTACGGTGCGCGCGGAGGCAGCGTGAAAACACTTCGCTTCTCCAAAACTCCTCGTTGTCCCTTTAAATTTATCATTTAAATAGCAGAAATCAAATCAAATCAACTTTATTTATATGGCACTTTTCATGCAGTAACACAAAGTGCCTCAAAACAAAACAATACCAAGCACCATGCAAACTCCAAACCTCCCACCCCCACAAATATACACACAGATATACACAATTACATACACACTCACACACATACATAGACATACAGACAGACATACATACCCACACACACAAACATACACACACCCACACACATACACTAGCTGTCGCTGAGGAGACAATTGTGTACTATTTACATGATTTACTATTATTAGCGTATATGATGTAGGCTACTCATTGGTATAAATATACAAAGAATGCTTTATATGTAGGGTTCTCTAAAAATCCCTAAAAATGTGTATAAATATTCATTTTTTTATTTTACTGGGTTTCTATAATCTCAGGGATGTTAAAAATATACAGATTATCCCTTTTATATTGCTGTTAGAAGACAAAACAGAGTAGGACTTCATTTCCCAGAATCCTCTGGTCTTTATCGTTTTTGCAATAGTCCTATTAAAATAAATGTTTTTCATTTATTAACGGGGTAATTCATGTATTATGTTGCTTTAAGAATATTCTGTGGTTCTTAAGAAAAATATAAAAGGTTAACTTTTCCTGTTTAATAAAAAAAAGAGTCTAGAACATTCTCCGGCAGGAAGTATCCCACAGTTCACCGGGACAGTGAAGGAGCTGGCTGCATTCTCCTCGGCGGAGGGAAAGAAGTCAATGTTTGGAGACTCGGACTAAAGGTTGGCCCAGATATTGCACTGCCTAGAGAGACTTTAACAGACCAGAACACTCTTTTCACGTATCTCAGTCGAGTGTGTTTACTTTACACGACGGTGAAGTATTTTTCTCCGAGCCGCATACAGCGTGGTCTCCGCCATTAGCTCCGCCGGTAGCTCCGACATTAGCTTAGCAGTGCTGCTAGTTAGCTCCTCGGCAGAGAAACCAGACGGCTTCACCACATGGACACGGACGGAGGAAACTTCCACGGGACATTCGTGCGCGTGTGAGGACGGACTGGACGAACGGGACGAGCAGACGAGTCGACGGCAGGAGACGAGGACGTGTCGCAGGACGCAGGTGGCCGGAGCTACGAGAGGCGGCGAGGAGCTGTCTGGACATCGCTCTGCGGCCTGGCTGGCTGGCTGCACCGCCATGTTGCTTCTACACCGAGAGGTTGCGTGAGTACTTGACATTGGAACGATACGGAGTGCAGGACACAGGCACGAGACTGTGTTTCAAAGTTAACTTTTTCGTTCATAACTGGATAAAATCTTCATGTGCACCAACTCTTCAAATGGGCCCCAACGGTTAAATTATCCAAGCGCTTGGGTTTAGGACTCTTTATTTTGGTATCAAAAATCATATGTGTGAACTGTGAAAAATACTTGGTACAGGTTTGGGTACTAATACTGCATTTTGAGAGTACAAGAGCACAAATTGGTTTATATTTTATTTGCATTTTGGTTACTGAATTCATAATTTTGAACAGTTTAAAGGTGTGATTACAGTGAAAATATTAAGAACACATCAACGTAATTATTTAATGTGAGTGGTTTATTAAAAAGATAAACATAATTTGATTTGGGTAAAAACTAAGCTAAACCTAAAGGTTTATTGTTTTCATTAAAAATATTGAGGTTGAGCTAAACATTAAAAACATTTCATTTCATTGATGTGAGGTAAATTAAAGGGTTAAAATACTCTTTTGATTGAAAATCATACACACCTTGTGATTAAAAATTATTGGTTGGTTGAAATAAACTAAAACTGTTCTTTTGGTTTAAAAAGGGTAAAAAGAAAGCATTTTGAAGCTTCATACCTGTTTTGGTCTGTGCTAAAAAGTTAAAGGTACCATAACTAAAAGAAAACAAAGGGTTTAAATAAAAATAAATGTTTGTGTCTTACCTTTTACATATTGTGGTTTAACAGATTTTGAGTGATTTATATTTCTGAGGGCTTACATAAACGTCGCTAGTGCTCACATAGCATTGTAAGTTTTCAGTGGAGGCACCGCGCTAGTTATTTTCCTTTTTCCCATGCTAATGATAAAGTCCCTTGTTAAATAAGACCCCAGCAAATTCACCATCTTAAGCTGAGAACCTAGGACTTGTTTTATTATATCGAGTGTAACCACAGTGTAGATTCTGAACACTAAGGGAAAAAGGGGTTACATTTTGGAGGCACCGCTGGGATCGGGTTGTTTTTTTTCTACTCAAGGGACAGTGAATTTTTTTTGACAACAGTGAACATTTTATTTTCTTGTGCTCTTATTGTGCTTGCATCGTTTCAAACATGGAGCTTAAAAAGGCTGTGGAATGGAGCCGAGAGTTGAATATCAGACCTTCCCGTGCCATTGTATTGAGTAATGTACCCATAGATGTTGCGGATGATACCATTGAGAAAGTGTTGGACACAGTGAAAGTTTTTGGCCAAACTAGGATTTGTGGACGCCGCGGAGACACCACTGGTCTCAAGTTGTTCATACTAGTGGAGACCAGAACTGACATAGATCCTGCTAGTGTACCCCCTGAAATAGGCATTTTAGGAGAAGCTGGGCCTTGGACTGTACACTTAGTTCATAGTCTTGCTGTACAGGAACCTGATGCAGATTTTCAGGCAAAGTTGCTGGCCCTACTACAACAAGAAGGTAAAACCTTAGAGGACATTAAGTCCATTGTGTCCGAAGAGCCACCAGCTAAATCAGATCTGAACGCAGATTTAGTAAATGCTATTGGCAGGCTGGTAGACAAGTGTTGTCAGGGACCCGCTGATGGTCCTGGTTACAGGAAGCTGAGGTTGTTTTCTGGTTTGAAACCTGTCCCCTCTGGCGAGGAAGAATACGATGCCTGGATGGAGCAGGCCACTCAAATGATTAGTGAGTGGCAATGTAGTGATGCAGCAAAGAAGCAGCGCATTGTTGAAAGTTTGAAGGGACCTGCCGCTGACATCGTTAGGTTTCTGAAAGTCAGTAATCCCTCTGCTACCGCCACAGACTATTTAGTTGCGCTGGAGACAGCCTATGGCACTACAGAGAGTGGGCCCGATCTCATGGCTAAATTCAGGCACACCTACCAAGAGGATGGAGAAAAACTATCTGCATTCCTGTATCGGCTGGATAAGCTACTCCATCGAGCCTTACTGAAAAGTGGCATTGAGTCTGCAGGCATGAACCGAGCACGGATGGAGCAGCTGGTTAAAGGTGCGTTGACCACTGACATGGTTGCTTTACGTGTTAGAATGAGCCACACTCTACAGAACCCTCCTTCTTTTTCCCAGCTGATGAAAGAGGTGAGAGAAGAGGAGAACTGGATCAGCGGCCGAGAGAGTGTGAAAACGACAGCTAAAGTTAAAACTTCCACTGTTCCTGATACATCTTCAGTCTCTGGGCTGGATAGTTTGAAACAAGAAGTCAAAGAGCTGTCTTCACAGGTGTCTAGACTACTGAGTGTAGCTACTGTAACTTCTAGCCCTGATGTGTCATCGGCCAAGACCAGGTCTAATATGCATGTATCAGAGGTTGCTGCTCAGAGTGCCCCGCCTAAGGTCAAAACCTTTAAGTCCACCAATTCAGACATCTTTTGTTATAAGTGCGGTGAAGATGGGCATACACGGAGAGAATGCCAAGGCTCTGAGGACTTGAGGAAAGTTAACCAGAAACTGCTGAAGAGGCACAAGAACCAGGGAAACTCTGCCGGAGCTCGGTGAAGGAACGGCATGGAGCTCCAAAGGAAACTCGTTCCACAAACTGTTCATCTGCTGCAACGCCCAACTTACCACAAGGCTTGGTAGGTCCCACCTCCGTTGTACCTGTGTTGATAGAGGGAGTGTACGCAAAAGCATTGGTAGATAGTGGATCACAAGTCACTATTCTGTACAGAAGCTTTTACAACACTTACCTGAAACATTTAGCAGTTCAGCCTGTCGAGAACCTTGAGATATGGGGGTTAAGTTCTCACAAATACCCTTATGATGGTTACCTACCAATCAGGCTTGAGTTCACTGAAAGTGTCGCTGGCGTGCCTCAGACTGTTGACACATTGGCTTTGGTGTGTCCAGATCCGGTAAAGGATGAAGGCATAGCACTCCTTGTAGGCACAAACACCAGTCTAGTGAGACAGTTGTTTGACTCCTGTAAACAGGAAGCAGGTGACAGATTTTTGAGCACATTAAACATTCATCCAGTGATCAGAGATGCTTATCAGTCCCTTGCACATACAGATGTTTCACCAGACGAGACAGAAAAGCATGGCACTGTGTGGTTTATGCAGCATAGACCATTGACTCTTAAACCAGGAAGACAGTTACATGTTACAGGCATAGCTAAGTATCCTGGTGAATTCAATGACAAGTTAGCACTTGTAGAGCAGCCTAAAGACTCGTCAGATGGTAAGCTCCAGGTGAGACCAGAAGTACACCCAGCGTCAGTCGTGTACAACAAACGCATCACAGTGACTCTCAAAAACACTTCAGCTGAGGAGGTCGTCCTGAAGCGTGGAACTCCTCTGGCTCATGTTTTTCCTGTTGCAATGGTTCCACAAGTGGCCACCAGGGCGGAAAAGGAATCATCCAATGCACTCACCGTTTCTTCGTTCGACTTTGGAAATTCTCCGATGCCCGAGGATGCTAAAAGTCGTCTCTGCCATAAAATGTTGGAGAGGCACGATGTCTTTTCATGTCATGAGTGGGACGTGGGATGTTCAAAGAGTACAAAACATGAGATCAGGTTAACAGACACAAGACCCTTCAGAGAAAGATCTCGGCGCTTGCCACCTGCTGATCTGGAGGATGTTCGCAAACATTTGCAGGAACTTAAAGGGCACGGCATCATCTCGGAGTCTCGAAGCCCGTACGCGTCCCCAATTGTGGTGGTTCGCAAAAAGACTGGGAAAGTAAGAATGTGCGTCGATTATAGAACTTTGAACCAGCGAACTATCCCCGACCAGTATACTGTTCCCAGAGTTGAGGATGCGCTCCACTCATTGTCAGGAAGCAAATGGTTCAGTGTCTTAGACTTGAGGAGCGGATACTACCAGATCCCAATGAGTGAAACCGACAAAGAAAAGACCGCCTTCATATGTCCCCTTGGCTTTTATCAATTCGAACGAATGCCTCAAGGAATCTCGGGAGCGCCTGCAACATTCCAGAGAGTGATGGAACGAACCATTGGAGATATGAACTTTCTGGAAGTTTTAGTGTACCTGGACGATCTGATTGTTTTTGGTAAAACCATCGAGGAACATGAAGAGAGATTGTTGAAAGTCCTTGACAGACTCAAAGAAGAGGGTCTAAAGCTGTCGTTGGATAAGTGCCAGTTCGGCAGAACATCAGTCACTTACGTCGGGCACATAGTGTCCAAAGATGGAATTGCCACTGATCCGTCAAAAATAGACGCCGTCGTCTCATGGCCCAGACCCAAGACCGTGACCGAGCTCAGATCCTTTTTAGGGTTCTGTGGCTACTATCGCCGTTTTGTGAGAGATTTTTCAAAGCTCTGTCGACCTCTCAATGAGTTGCTTCAAGGGTATCCACCCAGTGCCCGCACAAAGAAAGTGAAAGCTGGACAGCCAGTCGATCACAAGTCCTTTTTCAAACCCTCAGAACCTTTCGGGTCCCGGTGGACTGAGCGATGTGAAAGTGCCTTCCAAGAGCTCAAAACCCGGTTGACACAGGCACCTGTCTTAGCGTTTGCCGATCCCCAGAGATCATACGTGTTGCATGTTGACGCTAGTACAGATGGCCTGGGTGGCGTGTTGTATCAGTCACATGAAGAGGGGCTGCGGCCTGTTGCGTTCATTAGCCGAAGTTTGTCACCTTCTGAGAAAAACTACCCCGCACATAAACTAGAGTTTTTAGCTCTAAAGTGGGCCGTGGTAGACAGACTACATGACTACTTGTATGGTGTGGATTTTGAAGTGAGAACTGACAACAATCCCTTGACCTATATTCTGACATCAGCAAAACTCGATGCCACCGGGCACAGATGGCTATCGGCGTTGTCCACGTACAGCTTCAGTCTTAAATATAGGCCAGGGCGAAACAACATCGATGCAGACTCGCTATCCAGGCGTCCCCATCCAAGCTTGTCTGATGCTGGTGAATGGCATGAGATACCTGTTCCCGGAGTGCGAGCACTTTGTCAGTCTGCCTCCACAAGGGAAGGAGCAGGTCATCTCAATGTCATTCAGCAGATCGGTACTCATGTCTCCGCTTTGCCCAAAGCGTTCTGTCAAACCGCAGCTGTAGTGACCGATCAAATGCCCAAGTTCAGTCCAAGTGAACTGCTGGCCGCTCAGAAAAATGACCCTTGCATGCGAGAAGTGTTGTTTGCTATACAGCATCGAAAAACTGCAGATAGCATTCAGCTAGATCACCCTGACCTCAGACTTTTCAAAAGAGAATGGGACAAGTTGTCAGTTGAGCAAGAGCTCCTGTACAGAACATTGAAGTTGTCTGACGGACGTGTCAAAAAGCAGCTTGTACTTCCTAAACAGTTTCACAGTTTCGTTTTGAACTCTTTGCATGACCAAACTGGACATTTAGGTTGTGATAAGACATATGCCCTAGTCCGTGACAGATTTTTTTGGCCACGCATGAAAGTTGATGTTGAGTCTCACTGTAAGACGTGCGAGCGGTGCATAAAGAGGAAGACCTTGCCACAAAAAGCTGCACCATTGTCTCACATGCACAGCTCAGGTCCCCTTGATCTTGTATGTATTGATTTTTTATCCATTGAACCTGACAGCAAGAATGTGTGTAATGTGTTAGTTGTAACAGATCACTTTACGCGTTATGCGCAAGCTTTCCCTACTCGTGATCAAAAAGCCATAACCGTAGCAAAAACATTGTGGGAGAGGTATTTCATCCATTATGGTCTTCCCGTCCGCATACATTCAGATCAGGGGAGGGATTTTGAAAGCCAGCTGGTGAAAGAAATGTTGATGATGTTAGGTGTAAAGAAATCCCGAACTTCTCCCTACCATCCCCAAGGTGATCCACAACCGGAAAGGTTTAACCGGACACTTTTAAATATGTTGGGAACCTTGGATCCGAGTCAAAAGCAGAAGTGGAGTCAGCACATCGCCCACCTCGTGCACGCTTATAACTGTACTCCCAACGAAGCTACTGGGTTCTCACCATACTTTCTCATGTTCGGGAGAGAAGCAAGACTGCCCGTGGATGTGTGTTTTGGTGTGTCTGCAGATGGTACGTCAACAGCTTCACACAACAGATATGTATCGAAGATGAAGAAGGAGCTTCATGCAGCATATCAGTTGGCTCAGAGCACCGCTGACAAGATGAATCAAGGAAACAAGGACAGGTATGATCAAAAAGTGAGATACCACAGGCTAAACTCTGGAGATAGAGTGCTAATCCGTAATCTCGGACTAAAAGGAAAACACAAATTGGCGGACCGTTGGAGTGCGGATCCCTACCTGGTTGAGAGCCAGATGTCGGATCTCCCAGTGTATCGACTAAGACCTGTGGATGGAAACGGACCAATCAAAGTGATGCATCGGAATCACCTCCTGCCCTTAGGACAAGATGTTCGATTGAGTGCTGGAGAAATCCCCAAGCCTGCTTGTTCTCCAAGAGCTATGAGGCGCAGGAAAGCTAAAGAAAAGAACAAAACTTCGGCTGAAGTTTTAGACCGTGCATCTGATGAACCTCAGAGAGAGCAGTGTTCTTCAGATTCAGAATCTGAGTTTGGATGTTATTTTGAAGATGTGAACATGATTGAGACAGAGAAATCAGTTGCTCAAGATTTGTTATCTTTAGAGCGTGATGAGACGACCATGGAGTCGGGTAATGACCTATCAGTAGTGGAAACTGAGCCAGTTGCTGATTTGTCAGTGATATTGTCTGAACACACTGATGGTTTGCCAGTAGCGTTGAATCCTACTGATGTGACAAGAGAGTCTGAGTCTTCTGTTGACCTACCAGAAATAGCTGATGATGAAGTAAATCATGCTGAACCTGTAGAAGACACAGAAAGAGTTCAAATAGCGCCCCCAGAGGTAGCAAATGTAGGTCTTGAGTCCTCGTGTGTACTCAGAAGGTCAGAGAGAGGTAGAAAACCTGCAGAAAGGTTTACCTATGATACTTTAGGAGAACCCACCAAAGAAGTTGTGACTGCCCCTAAGAGTTCTGTACATTCAGTGTACGTGGGTGGTATCTTGTTTCCTGACCGTTACAATAGATCACATGTGTGGTGGTGTACACCTCAAGCTTTATGTAGAACTTGTGTAAGTTTACCAAAACTCTTGCCTTGCACTTAAATAGTGTACCCCCAAATACTATACATTTTGTTTCATTTTGAGTGTTTGTATGGGACAGCATGGGGGCATGCTGATATTTGGTGGGGGGAGTGTGTAGGGTTCTCTAAAAATCCCTAAAAATGTGTATAAATATTCATTTTTTATTTTACTGGGTTTCTATAATCTCAGGGATGTTAAAAATATACAGATTATCCCTTTTATATTGCTGTTAGAAGACAAAACAGAGTAGGACTTCATTTCCCAGAATCCTCTGGTCTTTATCGTTTTTGCAATAGTCCTATTAAAATAAATATTTTTCATTTATTAACGGGGTAATTCATGTATTATGATGTTTAAGAATATTCTGTGGTTCTTAAGAAAAATACAAAAGGTTAACTTTTCCTGTTTAATAAAAAAAAAAGAGACTAGAACATTCTCCGGCAGGAAGTATCCCACAGTTCACCGGGACAGTGAAGGAGTTGGCTGCGTTCTCCTCGGCGGAGAGAAAGAAGTCAATGTTTGGAGACTCGGACTAAAGGTTGGCCCAGATATTGCACTGCCTAGAGAGACTTTAACAGACCAGAACACTCTTTTCACGTATCTCAGTCGAGTGTGTTTATTTTACACGACGGTGAAGTATTTTTCTCCGAGCCGCATACAGCGTGGTCTCCGCCATTAGCTCCGCCGGTAGCTCCGACATTAGCTTAGCAGTGCTGCTAGTTAGCTCCTCGGCAGAGAAACCAGACGGCTTCACCACATGGACACGGACGGAGGAAACTTCCACGGGACATTCGTGCGCGTGTGAGGACGGACTGGACGAACGGGACGAGCAGACGAGTCGACGGCAGGAGACGAGGACGTGTCGCAGGACGCAGGTGGCCGGAGCTACGAGAGGCGGCGGGGAGCTGTCTGGACATCGCTCTGCGGCCTGGCTGGCTGCTACACCGCCATGTTGCATCTACACCGAGAGGTTGCGTGAGTACTTGACATTGGAACGATACGGAGTGCAGGACACAGGCACGAGACTGTGTTTCAAAGCTAATTCTTTCGTTCATAACTGGATAAAACCTTCATGTGCACCAACTCTTCAAATGGGCCCCAACGGTTAAATTATCCAAGCGCTTGGGTTTAGGACTCTTTATTTTGGTATCAAAAATCATATGTGTGAACTGTGAAAAATACTTGGTACAGGTTTGGGTACTAATACTGCATTTTGAGAGTACAAGAGCACTATTGGTTTATATTTTATTTGCATTTTTGGGTACTGAATTCATAATTCTGAACAGTTTAAAGGTGTGATTACAGTGAAAATATTAAGAACACATCAAAGTAATTATTTAATGTGAGTGGTTTATTAAAAAGATAAACATAATTTGATTTGGGTTAAAAACTAAGCTAAACCTAAAGGTTTATTGTTTTCATTAAAAATATCGAGGTTGAGCTAAACATTAAAAACAGTTCATTTCATTGATGTGAGGTAACTTAAAGGGTTAAAAATACTCTTTTGATTGAAAATCATACACACCTTGTGATTAAAAATTACTGGTTGGTTGAAATAAACTAAAACTGTTCTTTTGGTTTAAAAAAGGGTAAAAAGAAAGCATTTTGAAGCTTCATACCTGTTTTGGTCTGTGCTAAAAAGTTAAAGGTACCATAACTAAAAGAAAACAAAGGGTTTAAATAAAAATAAATGTTTGTGTCTTACCTTTATATATTGTGGTTTAACAGTTTTTGAGTGATTTATATTTCTGAGGGCTTACATAAACATCGCTAGTGCTCACATAGCATTGTAAGTTTTCAGTGGAGGCACCGCGCTAGTTATTTTCCTTTTTCCCACGCTAATGATAAAGTCCCTTGTTAAATAAGACCCCAGCAAATTCACCATCTTAAGCTGAGAACCTAGGACCTGTTTTATTTTGTTGGGTGTAACCACAGTGTAGATTCTGAACACTACGGGAAAAAGGGGTTACATATAAATGATAGATTATTAAATCAGAAAGCGTACCGGGCAAAAACTGCACAGAGCATATGAAGAGAGGGACTGATGGAGGCTTAAAATGGTCCAACAAGCCATTTGGCTTCAGGGACGTTTCTGTGTGTGATGTTTCTGTGTGATTACACATATAATGTATTAACTCAACCCACCAGTCAAAGTCATTGTAGTCGTTCTTGGCTTGTCCCCAGAAGTAGAGGAACACCAGAGTTAAGCAGAATGACGCCACCAGCAGAGCAAAGCTGGCTCCTTCCACCTGTCCCAACACAAACACAGAAACAGTAAATACAGATTTTTCTCTTTTTTTTCTCTATCCCATTTTCTTGCCTTTGTTTCCAAGGAGATGAAGAACGACCGTTGACCCCTGAGAGAAAGCAACGTTCACACAGCAAAGCTCTTTACTGGCTTAACTGTGATTGTAAAACTGTGACGCAGCCTCATTACTGTTCACAACAGCAGCTTCAGTTCAGTTTAATCCACTGTTAAACTGATGCTGAATTAAAAATAACCATGATAAAAAAGAGAGATCAATAAAAACAATGAGATGTAATCAGTCCCTGCTCACGACGTGGAATCATTACATTTCACTGTTTTATTGATCTGCTCTGCCATCGTCCAGCTGTGTTAACGATCCACCTTCTCCTACAAGGACTCATTAGTTTGATGTTACCGTTTAATTATGAACAACGTCTCATTAATTACAGGCTGTGTGAAGAGCACCAGTGAACATGGGCGCAGTGGTTCAGACGTCTTTTACAGCTAAAGGAAAACTTAATTGGGTGATATTACCCAGTGGGAGTTACTCAGTTTACGTGAACTGGTCATTACTGGTGAATTTCAACCTTTTTCAGTTCGTGGCCTCATAAAAACACAAAGCAGCATCACTCCCATGATAATAGGTGGGAGAATTTTTGTATTTAATTATCTTAATTGCTCAAATTCTCAAGATGGATCCAGAAAAAACAAAAACTATTTACTTTAAGGTCTGTCTGTTTAGCCTTAAGTATTTAAACTACGGTGGCCCTAAGAGTTCACTTTGTTGTGTGCCCAGAAACACTCATGATGAAAAAAAAAGAAAATGTGTTTTCTTAGAGGTGATTACATTAATACACATCACATTACCACAGCTACTCTTCATGCTATTGCTATGCTACAGTTATATTATAGTGTAATGAACAACTTGTATTAGTGTTTATTATGGTGGCTCAAAACACCTCACATTATGTATACGGTGTTTTTACTTTACTGAAAAAAAATATGAATGTCATTATTATGTTATCAATTGTCAATGAGCTGCTTTATCGATCATTATTATTTCCGCTTTTGAGCTCTGAGATAAATTAACTATCACTGTATTGTTGTCAACAGTGAGTCACGCTCCAGGAGGACCATCTACTATGCTCATTAAGACACTGAGTGGAGCAGATGTGTCCAGTGAACCACATCTGTGCAGTGGGTGGATGTTGTCTGACCTTGCTGCAGCAGCAGTCTTCGGGCTGAGTGCAGCTCCTCTCGTAGCGTCTCCAGCGGCAGCCGTACAGACCAGACAGACACCAAACCAGAGGCCGGTGCTCATAACGCCTCAACAGTTTGGCACGAAGGCCCCTCATCTGGCCCAACTGCAGCCGGGACAAGGAGGGCGTCATGGCTGACACACAGGGGCCCTCACACACCCTCCATTCCTGCTCATACACACCTGAAAACAAAAAGGCCACTTGAAGATTTCTAATGCAACATCACAACCGCAGACTTTACAGTGACATTACATCAGGTTTAAACAAACAAAACAGCAGTCTTCTAGATACTGTAACAGCTTGTTATCAAGTCTCTGCAGGAAATGTAAAAAGTGAAAACTCCAGTTAGTTGATAGGCTACAGTTTGTTTTTGTTCTTTTGTGAAAAAAACTTATTGGAAACGTCAAGTAAATCAAATGTTATTAGTTTCCAGAGAGTTTCACATTTGCACAGACCTCATCGGCTTGTCTCGTCCTTCACCCTCAGGCGTCACTTCTTCAGATAACAGCTTCACAGCTCTTGTGCAACTCTTGTATGTTTCAGGAACATTATCTTATCCCGGGAACAAAGGACAGCTCCTCTGGTTGTAACCCTCCCTGAAGAACAGATATCAGAGCTCTTTAAAATGACACTTCCATTGCAATCCATAGACACAGAGTGCATAAAGACAGATTATGGAGTATTGAGCAGAAAGCATATCAATTTAAGCAAGACCATTAATTTATAACAGTTTTGGGATCTGCTGTTGTAGATTAAGTGTTATCATGTGGTGGCACCTGTTGTACTCTAAACAAACTCAGACAAACAACCAGTAATAATCATTAGAAAAAAACATACAAGATTGTAACCATTATGAGTTAAAATAATGGATTAACATGATTTATAATATCTTGGTGATGTTGGATGGACTAACTATTGAAAGGGGCCATTATGTTGGTAAATCCTGCCCATGATCGTCGTCGATTGTTTCTTCTTAATTGTAAAATTAATTGACAGATCTGGTTTGCAAGTTCATTCATGTTTTATATGTGAGCCGAATTGAAGACAGCGGTTTAATATATCCTACAAATACTTCATTAAGTAAAATTGTTGATCTGCTGCGGCAAGCGAGAGTGATCTTCTCAAAATTACAGATGTTCACAAAGCAGTTTGGTGGTGAGCCGCGCACAATGGAAAAGACCAGGACCTATTGAGACCTGATCATCACTGAAAACACAGCGACACCGGAGCAGCTCCAGTGTCTCCATCACCAACACATCACAGATTAATGTCATCATGTTGTCGTCCTACCTGCAGGCCGGTGCTGCTCGCCGGGGAAACGGCGGGAGAAGAAGCCGCAGTGCGCAGATCACCCCTCGGTTATCGCTCTGAAACAAGTGGCCTCTCTTGTTCGGGTGATGAGGTTGTGTGAAGACAAACACATTTACATACACGGGCAGAGGAAACGACACGCTCCGCCTTCAAAAACACAACTGGAACAGAAATGTAACATCTTCGAGGCAATATCACCGTCATGAAAAAGCACAAGTCGTTTTTACTTCAGCCTTTTGTTACGACATCTCACAGGACAATATTCATTATTATGACTCGCTCTGCAAATGATTAGGCTATCCTTTAATTTGAACAGGTGCAGCCTATTCAAACTTAAGCGGTTTCCATTTTGAAAATAAAAAAATAATATTTTTGTGTATATATTTTAAATGCTTTATTTTGAAATTCACCACGGAAATTTGCATGTTGTAAATTTTATAGGCTACTTTACACTTGATCCTGTCGATGCCCTACAGTACACCTCTGTGTGACCGACTGCCACCTGTTGCCACGGTGATGCAAACACATCGTTTCACCAGGTGAGTCCACCTGAAAATACATTCCTCCATCTCTCCTCTCTTCTTCGTAGGCTACGCAAGCTACTTTCCTCCGTGTTTTGCTCTCTTCCTCCTATAGTGTTTCGTAGCCTATAAGAAGGATATCAGTCTTCTTCCTCTCCTTCTATGATATCACAACTAGGCTACAACTAGGTAATTAAGATAATAGCTAGGCTATTATTATTATTATTAGGCTAGGCCTATTTGTTGCTATCATTGTTGTAAATTTGGTTTGTTATGTGATCACATAGACAAAGTATCAGAAATGCACTGATGACAACGAGGAGCTTCACATCATCTATAATAGACTGATCTCAAATAGGCCTACTGATCTCAACGTTTCAATGTAGATACGTTTCAATGTTTCAATTTGAGATTCAATAAGAGTTCTTGCTCATATCCATGGTGGCCTGGGAACAAGCAAAGTAAAAGAAAAAAAACAAACATCATAGTAAACAATTAAAATCTACATTTCCATGGATGGCTGTATAAACGGGACCTGATTGGCTCAGTGCTCCAGGCTCTTTAGTGAGGTTAAAGCTCTGACCCTCAGGTTTAATTTGAAATTGTTTAGTACATCATTATTACAGAAACTTAATAAAAAAAATTCAGAGTCAGAACTAGGCTATAAAAAATAAAAGAGCTGCAAAGAAGATAAACATTACAGTAATTATCATTAAAAGCTGTTGTTGCGCCACCTGCTGGTGTTCTTCTTTGAAAAGTTGTCAAACTGCATCAGCAGGATTTCTCTTTACCCGGTGGCTGATCCAGGGTCCCGATGTCTGAGGGGCCAGAGTCAGACATCTGTTTCCGGTTACACTTTTCAAAATAAACTTTGCTTCAGGAGATAATGAGCATCGCGGGCTCTAAAGAGATTTAGATTTGAGATTTCTTAAAAAAGTTGGGTGATGCCAGTAAAGACACAAAGCTTCAGCGAGACGGCAGTCGGTTTGCAGAAAGTTTTGTGTCTATCTAGGCCTGCAGTTGTGGTGATTGGAGTTTGATAAAACCATAATCCACTCGGCATCTGACATTGAAATTGAGTGATAAACAACATCAGGTATTTAAATGGCGTGTAGTGCATGCCACCCATACAGTAGACCGTAAACAGAAATGTGCCGCCAGGGTTTTAATATTGCAAACTGGCGCGCTTTTATTTTGAAGGCTGGCCGGGCTTGTTTCCTGTTTGACATTGAGCGATTTAACGCGGCTGAGCAGCGGTGTCGTGAATCAATCAGACTTTGGAGCAGAGGGGGCTGTCCAAGTAAACTTAGTTCCGTTAGGAGGAACGGTTTGTACCTTGCAGTCAGGCCGTCGGTGAGAGGCCGAACAGCCGCAAGAATGACCGACCTGTGGGTCTCCGTGTCGGTGCTGGCAGCCGCGGTGCTGCTCAGCGAGGCGACCCGCCGGACCGCGGCTCGGCTCGGCCCCGCAGCTTATTGGATTTACCTGCTGGAGGCGGCGTCCACCTTCCAGCTCTGCTGCTGCACACACGAACTGAAGCTGCTGGGGGAGACGGCCCGGCTGGAGCTGCCGGTCGGCCTCGCCCTCACTTACACCATGACGGTCATCCACCTCCTAACTTTCCGCGGGGCGACGTGTAATCCCTGCGGGGCTCTGGAGAGCTTTTGCCGGGGAACCAGCACCGGCAAGGCGGCGGTGGTCCTCATCGCCTGCCAGTTCGGTGCAGCGGTCGCCGCGCAGTATTTCGCCGCCGCCGTGTGGTCGCAGGGTCTGTCCGACATCCACGTGAAGCACCAGCGGTTCGGCTTCAGGTGTTTCGATCCGCTGGGCGGCACCGTGCTGGAGGCCGCGGCCGTGGAGCTGGGCTGCGCCTTCGTGGTCCAGGCTGCGGCCATGACCGTGCACAAAGTGGACGAGAAGCTCCGCGCTCATTGCATCGCTGCGGTCATCACCGGCCTGGTCTACACAGGTGAGTGAGTGGTCGGGGGGAGGGAGGGGAGGTGGCCATACACAATAACACACATGCACATAAAGTCCTGCATGAATATCAGTAAAAGTCACCTAAAGCTATTTGCCTGGTTCAGGTGTTTGTTCACTGTCTGGCTTTCCAAGTCAAACATCAATTGAAGTCATTAAACAAAACTGTAATGTTCCATCATCTTATGTGAGGATTTCCACTTTTCTCAGTTTTGTTGTGGGAACAGCTATATGAAAATTAAGGAAGCACTTTATTACTTTTCCAATGACCTGAATTTCAATACATGTGCTTAGACAAAGTTAAAAGAACTAGGACTAGGAGAGATGATGAAAAAGAGGAAAACTATAAAGTTGCTAAAATGAATGACAAATAAAAAAGTTGAGGTGAAACTATAGGGATGTGTAGCCTACACGATTCAGAAAGTTCTCACCAGTAGGATGAAGTGTTAATATAAACACAGACTGATGCTACAGGCTCATTTTGGCCCAAGGGCCTCATTATGAGTTTAATTTGACTTTAATTTTTTGGTTTGGAAAGAGGCTGAAGATGAGTGGAGGATCTCTGTTCTGATGTTGACTCTCTGCTTTTTCTCTCCCTCTCTCTGAAGGTGGAAGTATTTCAGGGGCTGTTTTTAACCCCGTCCTGGCCTTCTCCATCCAGTTCCCCTGTAGTGGACACACATACCTGGAGTACTGCTTCGTCTACTGGCTCGGCCCGATCCTAGGTGAGGACAGAGAGACAGATAATGGGATCACACACAGACAAACATACAGATAAACACTTGGGGCGTTTGGCAGTGTTAAAGCTGTACCTCTGGTTGTTGCCACAGTGCCAAGATGCCCAAGCTTGAAGCATGTGGATGTTTGTCAAAGCTCGTAGCGATACTGATCATGTCTCAGTCATCAACAAATTAAAATACCAATTAAATAACAAGTTTGAAAATCAAGTTTTCCAGAAGCCCACAAGTTGTCTCTGCCCACCAAAGAGAGATCACAGTATTATTTAGAGTTATGATAATTTTTTTAAATTGATATTTTTACTTGTTAATAAAAGATGAATATCTTTCCTTAGAGTTTGATTGGCTCCTGCATTCTCCACAGATGGGTGGAGCAGGTGTGTTGTATGGTTAACATGAACACAGGTTTAACTGAATAACACAGAGAAAGTGTTTTGTTTTTTTTAAAGTTTAGACATCACATCTGCTAAAATTTGTCTTTTTTTTCTATGCAATTTTGTCGCTTACTGAGCATAAGAAGCTTATCAAACAGGTTGTTTCCACATATTAATCCAGGTGAACTATCATCATCACTACAATCTGCAGGTGTGAAAAGCATTGCTGTGTTTGACTCATTAATACAAAACTCTTACTGGTCTTACGCCTCCTTACATCGCCACGATAACCTGCTCTGTGTCTCCACACGTGTTCCCAGGTGTGGCGAGCTGCATCCTGCTTATTGAGAAGGTCATCCCTTTCCTCTCTGGGAAGAATACAACCGGGATGGACGTCCCCGCTGGCCAGAAACAGAAGACACAGTAGTGGTGACGTGGGGACGCTCCACGGTCGCCACAGTGTGTCGTATTCCACATCTCATGTGAATAATACCAGCAAAAACAGCCTGTTTTCCTTTTGTCATTAACATTTATGAAGCAGCACATTAAGACCAGTTATTACCAGTTAATGTGAAAAACAGGAAAACACAATATTTAAATAAACAGCACTCACAGTGATTTTACAGAACATATAATAACCTAAATATGTAGCACAGGTTAAAGGACAAAGTGCTTACAGTAAAACATTAAAAAGCAAATAATGGTTGATGACGTTGGCTTCACAGCTGCTGTTGGAAGTGACACATATTGTACCAATCAAGTTACAGTACTGACAGACAATCTACAATACTGATTTCTAATTAAAACTTCATTTTCAGGTTACTTTTTTTATTATATCACATTTTAGAGATTTAGATTTGATAGATTTTAACATGTGAGATAATAGATGCACCTTTACTTCAATTTTGCCAAATAAGTGACTGAAGAGACTGTGAAAGCACAACACTAAAAACAGAGGTGAATGTAACTGTTGAAATGAGATTTTAACTCACTGCTCCATCACTACTTTACATACACTACACAAAATGGGGAACAAAAGGTGAACACAGTTGGAAGCACTTTGATTACAAAACATGGAAATTATAAAACACGACAGCGTTTCAGCAAAACATATTTCTGCTTTAATTGGTTGATTTTAGAAGCACAACGTTTTTGTAAACATCCTTACTTTTGAAAGTTGAGTTCTTCCAAATGTATTTCTGTATTTGTTGGGGCCATTAATTGGATTTTTTTTTTATATTATCACTGCACATGACATAAAATAAGTGTGATTCTGCTTTTTCTCGATGCCAACAGTCCAAGTGATGACATTCCTAAAACATATATGCACACAGCCAAATCTGTTGAGACGTTTATTGTTTCTTTATCATCATTTAAATCCCACACAAGGTGTTCTGACCCAGAGGTGACGGTGACAGCACAAAAGTTTGAAGGTCTTGATCATGGCTGTAATTTTGCACAGTTGTCAAAGCTTTACTCTTTCAAATGTCTGTAATTACACCAAATGTTTGGCTTTTTTTTTTTCCTAACATAATTGTTATGTGAACACGAGTTAAAGAAAACTGGATTTCACCTAGTTTTCCTCTTTTACTGTTGAGGGTTTGGTTTCCTGCACAAACGACTTCATGTTTCATTGCAGCTGATCATTTACTGTTTATCCTTAGTACTGACAAAGACTTGGAGTAAACCAGTGTAATATTTGCGCTGGGGGTTGATTGATGTACTGCACTTTGTTTTGTTTTCTCTCGATCAGAACCACACAAACGTCTGTGAACCAAGCTGATAAACATATTTTAATATACCTATTAATACCTCTCAAGTCTGGATGGTCATAATGTGTAACTGGATGATTATGATAAGAATGTGAATAAACATTGATTTTTCTTTTACATTTCTCTGACTCAGTGTTTGTTTCAAAATATACATGTTTTTATTTACTTTAAATTTATTATGCATTTATTATGCCTTTAAACATAAAAACTGCCTCCTTTCTCATTCAGTTCGGTTTTATTAACTTGCAAAGGTCCTATTATGCTGTTGTATAGTACAAACGGTTCAAATAAAAAATAAATAAATAGGCAAGGTTGTAATTACTTAACATTAAGCAAGATTAACAAGCAGTGTCCACTGCTTTTTTCCTCCTTAAATTGGATTCTTTATTTTATTTAAATGCCATAGACGGGAAAACTAAATTTGTGTCGGTTGTAAACACCAAGCCATCAGCATGTGCAAAGACAAACTTGGCAAGTGAATCATTTATGTCTCATCTTATTTCCCGTTTTAACAAAATAAAAATGTCAGACTGACCGTGCCAGCTCAGTCTCCTCTTGAGACCTGGATGATCCAAGCGAAAAACTATATTAAATCCTGTCCTGCCTAGAGCACCTGTTACTTTGGCTGACACGGCATCTGTTGCATAATGTGACCTTTATGCCCTTTGCGTACCAGCCCTCAGCCCCATGTTGACCGACCAAACGAAATACCAAAGTCACTCAGCAGCATAGATAACATTCAACACAACCAACTTGAGACTGACATGAGACTGACTCCACATGATCATCAAGAACATGTCAATGATTATTGATGTCACAGTGAGCTGGGACTGCACAGTTTAACATTAAACTGTGAACATTACAGATAAACACAATGTTAAAAATTCACTTTCGTCAACACATCTTCAATTTTAACTATTGCACGACAGATTTATCAACATTACTACTTTCATAGGATTTTCTTTGTTTTTCTTTTATTCTATTCTATTTATTTAGGTTCAATCAATAAGCATTGCCCCTGTTTGGACCCCCTCGAAAACGAGAGGGGTTTTATCCAAATAAACAATTTCATTGAACACTCAAGCTCAGTTCAGCAGCTGCCATACCTTTGTGAAACCTATTATCATGAAACCTATAAGTCAATATTTCCAGAGGAGGATTTTCATTATGGCCTTGTTGATAGCATACAGTTGTTACCATTTAACTCTGTGGTTGCGCTGTGTCAGTTTCATTTGTCAGTAGCAGGTCAGTAGTCAAACTCCTCTAAGCTGATGATCAGCCAGTAGTGACTGCAGGTAGCATGCTACATGTAGCTGAGAGAACATGGCAAAAGTACAAAAGTGAGTTTGTTTTTTTTGTTGACATACACCGTTAGAACCCGTAGGCAAAAAGTCACACCTAAAGTGACCTTTCTGGATCTTCCCCAAATTTGAACATGTCTTTGTGTGCGTCATGAGGCTGACGTTTAATGTTTTCTGCTTCTTCTTTTTTTTTTTTTTTAATGAAATGCTCAAACCAAACATAGAAGAGGTGCCAGCTAACACCTGGATGGAGCTGGCTGGCACAAATGCACTTGACTTCAATCACAAATGACTTAAATCTAAACTATACATGCACCCCCTTATTTACAGCTGGAACCTCCTCCTGCTGGTAAGAATATTCTACAATAAATTGTAGATGAAAGGTGTGTAGGTGTGTGCGTGTATGTCATTAGGGGCCTAAAATCAGATGGACGGTCAGAGTAAAGTGACACAAGGCAAAAATGACGTGAGGATTAAAACCCATTTTATTATGACAAATGTACAAGATCAGATTCATAAGAAATAACAGTAAAGTTAACAAAAATGTAAGGAGCAGACAAAACACCAACAACCAGTCTACTAGGGTCTATACACAGTGGACAGGGTGTTTTTCCTCCCAGATTCATCATGAGGTAAATAGGAAACTCTGTTAACACTCAGTCATTGGCACCGTCTTCCTCTGAACCCCCACTGCAGCTTTTTATTTCGCGCCTCGCTCTGTTTTCCTGTGCAGGTCTTGGTACTGGTTATTTCATAACCGTGAGATACATATTAATAATACATTCTCCTTATCTCTGTGGAGAGCATGAAATGGGGTTACTCAACAAGCACATGTCCACATCTCTGTACTTCAACTTGGATCACCAGAACACAAACTTTGTCTCTTAGTAGAATTGATTTTATATCCTGTCTGTCTAAATCTAAAAGCTAAATATTGTGTATAGAAGCCTGTCGTGTGCACTGCAAGCAGCACATATAGGTTTTTGTCTTGGAAGTCATGTTGTGGCCACAGCCAGTATCAAAACGGTATGATAAATAGAGTGGTTTATCCTCTGTGAAGACCATGCTGAGACTAATTTACAAAATATTTTACATTTTCTCTTTAATCAGATTCAGCCGCCTAGATTATTTTCTACGATAAGTTCCCATCTCCCCCCAGGTTTTTCTATAACATGCCTTTAGTGGGTCAGCGCATGCTTACCAATACAGTTTCACTGCAGACGATGAGATATTCTGCGGCGTCTATTTCGCGAGTCCTTCAGCACTTAATGCAACAGGTCAGGAAATAAACAGACATCCTTAAAACATGCCAACGTTTCCTGGTTTTGTTACAAAAGAATGTTTGTGCCAGTATTAGTTCCCTACAAAAAGAAAACTATTAGAAACTCATGCAATCCCAAAGAATTGCCCAATATATTTTTTTTCCATGATTAAAAAATGTCTCTAAATATATTACAGCAAAAACTACAAATGTACACACAGACTGGTTCCAGCAGAGGTCAGTAAAGTCATTGGTTTGTTTTTCTTTTTCTGTCCATTTCCCTCTGTCCAATAAACTGCATCCTGACACTTCAAAACTAAATAAACATGTTTTATTTTCCACTATCTAAATCTGGGCTGAGGTCTTTAAGGTCGCAACCGGACCCAAACAATAACTCAAAAATTATGAAAACAGAGGATCTTAACGTAGAAATGTAGACTTTGTTAATAGGAAGATCCAGGGGGAATAAAAAAAACAAAACAAAACAAAAATGAAAAGAAAATCAAGTTGCTGGGGAGCTGAGTGTTATTTGAGTTAATAAAAACCAAGGGTCTGCAGGTTTTTTAACCTTCTATAAAGGACAATGTACAAAGAAAATAAGACACTTTACATTTCAGACAGAGGCAACAACAAATAAATGTTAAGATATACAAAAAATACATAATAAAAAAAAAGGTTGACATAGATGTAATAAGGGGAAGCTAGACTAGATCTCAAGTTTAGAAGGGACGAGAGTTTTACTTCTGATTCTGTTTTCTGTCCCCAAACAAAGTGGGAGCTCACCACTGATACTGACGGCAGCAAACAGACTTAAAATAATTATATATGTTTACAATATACAAAAGCTACTCTATCAGTCACGGGCAGGGCTTTGAAACGAGGGCTGGTCACCTGGTGGGTCTCATCTATACATTCACACCTTCACCTGATGCAAGGGGTTGAATATATACTGTATGTAGAACACTTTAATATCCAGCACAGAGGAAACTGGGAATAATGTCTTTGTCTTCCATCTACAATAAGCTGTACACACACACGCACACACACCAGTATCTGACCAGCAATATCCCAGAGGGGGTGTGTGAAGGGTTAGCTTATCTAATACGTGATCCAAGTCGAACTCCTCATCCCATCTATACACCCCCACCCCTCACCCAAAAAAAATAAAATAATAATAAATAGACTTATCTAAACTTTTTGTAAATTAAATGGAAAATAAGTCAGAATAGTTTAAAGCCAAAATATGACATTTTGGAAATGTGTTTTGCAGAGGAGAGGTCGGTGCCGTCTCAAATCTGCTGGTTAAACACGAAGCTGCAGTCACTCATCACTCATCGCTAAGTAACAGCTCCTGTTGGTTCATGTTTGTCGTACGACATTTTCAACACTAAAAACTGTGGCTAAAATTCATTGTATTTAATTTCTCTTGTATAATATTGGGTGTGGGTGGGAGAGGGTGAGCGAGCATCTGTTTCTATGAAGTTAGAGTTATGGTTTTTGTTTTGTAACACTGTTTTCGTTGTATTTATGCGTTTTGTAACTGGTTCCTTGTGTACCTCTGTGTGTACATGTCAAGAGTTTATCCTCTCAATAAATTCAAATATCATAGAAAACAGTATGAACAAGGAACTCTGTTGGAATGAACCTTAAATAACCTCAAAACACAAACAATGAGACCAGAAATCAAATCCAATTGATCCCTGTCACGTGTTTGTGGTTTAATTAGCTGGTGTGGCTACGCATTTCAACAACAGTAACTACACTCAGAGCTTTCGTTAACGAGAACAGGTAGCAAAGTGTTTCCTAAGACAGCTTTAATTGATTTTTTGCTAAATACTGTTGTCGATCTCTCTGTGTTGTTGTGTTTAGTATTTCTTTTGAAGAGCGCGACTGGAACACTTGATATCAAATATCCAATTGTGTCGTTAGAAAATAAAAAGTTGCTAAGATCAATTCTGCATTTAAAGCAAAAATATTTATCCAGGAAAAATCACTAACTGCTAAGTTAGATTGTCAAATGAGCTGCTTTTTGTGTGTGGTCGGAAACAAGCCAAGTGTCTGCAGCTTCATATTTAACAGTTATGAGAGCAGGATTAATCTTCTCATCTAACTCAGCCAGAAAGCCAATGATCATATTTATCAAAATGTTAAACCTTCTGCAGTATAAAAGGTAAAAACAAAATTCATTTTTGATGCCCAAGTTTCGTCGAATCGTGGAATGCCTTGCTTTACTCTCATAAAATGTTCAGTCATTCAAATAACTACAAAGCTTCAACTATTTTCTACACAATAAACAGCTTCAGTGCCAATTTTCCCTACATGTCGATGAGTAACGGAGCAAAACGTGTAAAAATGTTGTAACATTCAAGGAAAAAATAAAAATAAAATAAAAAAAAGGAGACAGGAGAAATGATGTATGACACATTTCTAGAGGGAGGAGGTGGTTTGGCAGTGGAGCTGGACGATGTCGGTGGTTTGCAGGTAAAACGACTATTACCAAACAAAGAGACTTGATAAGTTGGTGCCCTTATTAGTTACTATTACAATCCCACAGCGACGGCGTCAGACTGGTGACAGATCCAGTTCTCACTGAGGCGGAGGTCGCTGAGAATCAAGCTCCGGGTGACACAAGTAAAAAGGACGACGAGGAAGTGTTGGTGGGGGAGGGAATAATAAAGTTAAGCAATATAAAAATACAATACCACAAAAAATGAAACAGTACACCATTTTTTTGTTTGTTTTTTACAACTGTTCATTATTGCAGACGTAGTCCACTAGGTCTGTGACTCCCAACAGGTCGTCTTCGTCGTCTTCCTGCGTCGCTGGTTCCTGGCCGACCAGACCGTTTGGTGCGATAGCGGCAGCCGGTGCGGCACTGACGGTTTTGGGCGGCTCCGTCTGCGGGACGGGGTCCGGGGCGGCCGGCCGGCTGATGACGCCGTCCACGCTCTTCATCGGGTTCTGTCCGTTGGTGGGCGGCGCCTCGGCCGCGTTACTGTCCGATGGATTTGTTCCCTTTGACTCCTCCTCCGCCTTCTTCTCCTTTGGTTTCTCCTCTTCCTCGTCGTCATCGTCCGAGTCAATGCGGTTCACCCGCTTGCGGATGGGACGATCCTCCTCCGACGAGTCGTCTGAGTCATCGTCCGAGTCGTCGTCGTCTTCGGAAGCTCTCCTGCGTTTAAGTGCAAGACGTCGGCGTCGCTGTCGCGAGTCTTCCTCGGAGGAGTCGGCTCTCCTCTTCACCCTCCGTTCCCTCGGCTCCTCCTCCGAGTCTCTGGAGAAACTCGCTGGAAAAAACAAACAAAACAAAAACAACAAACACCTTCAGCTTCAGGTTGTCAACAGCCCAATACTGTAATAAAACTTACACTGACTGGGACAGTAACTAATACCAGAGGCTTCCACAACATTGTTCACCAGAATATTTTAACATGGATACAACAACAACAAAATATCTTTTATGTTCAGCATGTGTCCTTTAAAAAAAATCAAATTCTTGTATTCTACCAGTTTTAGAATTGGTATCAGAAATACCCTTTTATTTTCTTTTGATAATATTATGATGACTGTGAATGTCTAATTCTTAGTTTCTCTGTCTCTGTTATTGTTGCTGTTTCGTGTCTGTGTCTTGTTCTCATGTTTCTCTTTGAAGAGAGATTTTAATCTCACGGTGAGTGACCATGCTGCAGGCTGAAGACCAGCAGTGACTCCGTCAGTGACTCAGTTCAAAGGTCTCATGTGAGGAGGACCCGAGTGTCTCTGTCCGTGGTGCTGAAGTGTTTCACGAATAATTGTCATGATTTTTAAACGGTTTCTGAGAGCAGCAGGGGGACAGGATGTTTTACCTTCGAGCCGACCAGGATCTTGTTGTAAAATGACTGAATGCCACTTGTGCTCAGGTCAGAGAGACGTACCTATCTATTATTATTGCTGCTGTGTGAGGTATCACAACAAAACGTCAAGATCTTTCTGACTCACCTTCGCTCTCTGAGCTTTCCTGGCGAGGTCTGGGTTTCACTTTAGCCCGGTTGGTTTCTGCCTGAGATCCATCAGACTCCGACGTCTCGCAGTAGTTCACCTGCTTCTTCTGACTCCGCCGAGACCGCCGTCGACTCATGTCAAGATCACTGTCGCTGAACTCACTGGAGCCTTCGGTCACTGGACAAATACAAGACAACAATACAATGGGTACAAATGTAACCGCTGAAGCACACACTCAACCGTTTGGGTGAATCAAAGAGAAGTTGAATATTGTTGCACTGCAGCTTTATGAGAAAGACAATATTTTGGAATGAAAAAAAAGCAAATGGAAAGATTCAATATTTTTATAAAAGTTAAACACCATTGGTGATTCTGATTCTTCTTATTAAGTGTTCAGACACGTCCACCACTTCCAGCCGTCTGTCTAAATCCATTCATATTCACCGATATGTTCAACAGAGTGGTTGAAGTGTCAGAACTGAGACCAGAAACTGATGAATATAATTTATGTACCAATTTCATCCTCTTCCTCCTCGTCCGTCTCTTCCTCTTCATCGTCAGAGTAACCTCTTGGTCTCCGCCGCTTCCGGGAGCTTCGTCTTCGCGATGGCCGCTTCTTGCTCCGTGGTGAGCTGCGATGCTTCGCGCCCTTGTTGCTGCCGAAATCACTGTCGTTGGAGTCGCCGTCCGTTTCAGCCTCGGTCTCGTTCTCCGACACAACGAACTCTTCTTCTGAGCTGAAAGACAAGCAGGAAGGAAAAAATGAGGGATTTGTAAATGCGTCCCCCTGTGAACAGAACTCTCCAGTCAAAGTCGTCTCGTCTCTTTCTACCTTTCGCTCAGGCGGAACTCCTCCTCGCTCTCCTCTTCGTCCACCGTGCTGTCGCTGTCCAGGTCGTTGAGTCGCCGGCGTTTCTTCTTGCGTTGACTGATGCTGGGCCGTGGCGGGCGGCCGTTCTCCTTCCCCTCATCCGCCTGCAGGATGGTGGACATATCCTTCCCCCTGTGGCCTGTGATGTTGGCCATGTCTTTACCCCGACCGGCTCCTGTGGACAGTGGACAGTAATCCTCATGAACACTTCTCACGTCTTAAACGGACAGTTGAATGTGTTTGGAAACACGGTCAACACAAAGCACATTTCTCCAAATAAAAATAAAATATTGTTTTAAATCATTTCCAACACGTCCTCCTACCTCCGCCCTCCGCTTCTTTGATGTCTTCTTCAATTGCCTCCTCGATCGCCTCATCAAATTCATCAAATCTGTAGAAATTAACATCAGCACAGACAGGAATTACATTTCACAAACAGTTTAACACACCATGCTATCAGAGCACGTCGGCCACTTCCTGCAAAGACAATTTAAAATCTGCTCAAACGCGCAGCCAAAACGTGACCATAAGAAACTCTACGGTTGTTTTAATGAGCACTGGGAACTAACGAGGTCCGTGGAGCTTCACAGATGCGATGGCTGAGGAGAGGAATGTTCCCAGTCTGTGATCTCACCTGATCAATAACCTTATTCTACAGCAAACCTCAACTAAAACTAAAACCTGTGTATAAAATCCTTTTTCAATCCTTCTGTTTCTCTCGGTGCACAAACCTGTAGCTGATGGTTTTTTTCGCCCTCGTTGATCTTCGACCCCAGCTCTTACTCCGCTTCGGTTCCTTCTTCTCTTTAATGATGATCTCTGGCTTTTCTTCCTCTACCTCCACCTGCGCAGAGTGAGGACACATCATTTGCGGTTGAAACATTAATTACTGAATGTTTTCCGGTTTGACTTTTATGACCGTACGACCAGAGGTTGTACTCACGGAGGGTGTGATGATGTTTTCCACACTGATTCCAACATAAATAAGACGCTCTTTCCTGCAAGAGATAGAACACACAAGGAGTGTTTCACCATCAATAAGACAAGACGTCATGGCCCTGATCAATACACAATGCACTTTTGTTTAGATTTCGGTACATTGTAATGCTCTGATTGTTCTATGTCCCAACATCCACAATGTAAAATATTTTGTTCCAATAAACTGGTCCCAAACTCAAAGTCTACTAGTGACCTCACATATGATTTATTATAGATGAGGTTTCATTTTTAGACTTGATGAGGTGAAAATATGCAGGAGTTCACAACAAGTTGAAGAGAGAGAACGGATAGAAGGAAAACTCGCTCTTGTACCGCACAATTAATTTAAAATCTCATAAACACCTCAACTTCTAAAATTCAGCTCCAGTTCTTACTGATAAAATGTCAAATGTGTCAGAAGCTTTCAAATCTCATGCCCTAAATGTAAGGAAACATGTTTGTGTCATTGTCATTTTTCAGTGGTAATTAAATGAAAAATGAATAAATAATTAAATTTCAACAAAATCTTTGACCAGAAACCTGCCAAAATAACTTCCATATGATTTCTTGAATGTCATTCAGCCCTTAATATCACGATGAACTTAAAAACGCAGCAAACTCTGGACCTTAAAAATGACCACCGAGTTGAATCTACCTAAATTTGACAATTTCACAAAACCAGATGAAAAAAGTGGGTCAAGAAACAGCGAGGCAGTAAAAAAAGTCAAACTCAAACAGGAGGCATCGTTAGCTGAAAAATAGAAAGGCAGCTCCTCTCGGCATGTTTTTATGAGCAGATAAAACTCAAACCGTCTCACCTTCTCTCAGCTCGTTCCTTCTTCTTCAAAGCAGCGTCGAGGTTTTGCAGCTGCTCTTCTAATTTGTCACAGAGCAGCTTCTACAGAGGGAACAACGGTTACATCATTAAAAACAAGAGCCACGTTTTATTAACCTCCTCTGATCTGCTGTTTGTTCGGTACGTACGTGTTGACAGGGCGGACAGAACCATTCTCCATCAGGGATGATCATGAGCGGAGGCCTCAGACAGGCTGTGTGGTAGCCGCTGTCACACGAGTCACACAGCAGGATCTACAAAGCAGATGTGGACAGATGTTATTTGAGGCTTATTAACACATCTAAATTAAAATAGTTAAGTCCCATTTTTAAATATTTTGACAATATGTTTTATGTTTTAAGAATCATGTTTGGTAAATAACTAACAGAGTGAGTACGTTCTAAATAAACAAGATACAGAAGTGTCCAGTCAAATACAAAACGCTTCATTGTTTCGGCAGCAAAACTAAACTCACCCATAATTTATCCTGAATCCATGCGTGTATTGATTTTGGCTGCAGAATGAATTATCTCATCACTGGAACATTTACCATCTGTCTGCAGTTAACGGAGAACGACCATCTCACAATCTGAGGCTGAGCGATAATGAAACTCAGAGCAGTCGCAGTAGTTAACTTGTGCCTGACTGCAGCACTTCCACCACTCCTGACTCCATGTGTGACTCACACAACTTTGTTTATGGAGAAAAATAATTGGAACTTTTACTCCTGGAGTCAGGGGAACTAAAAATAACTCCTACCAATCTGCAGCTCCGTTAAAAAAAGAAGAAGAAAGAGTAAAATCCAGTGAATAAAAACACACTCTGTAACTGTTGATTCTACTGGTTCGGTCCGACCTAGAAACTCTCTTCAGCCTAAACATTTATAGTTGTTCCAGGATTTACAGACTCATACAGTGTGATGATATCATCCGTAGCATATTACCACAAAAACAGATTTTACTCCGCCCACACATTCAAATCTAATCAGAGATGTAATGAAATATTTCCAACCCGAGAAAATTAAATTGTCTTTGAAGAAACAAGATAATTTTATTTTTACTTTTTATGAATCACTGTAATTATCTGACAAGAGCTGAGATGTGTGTAAAATTTCTGCAAGGAAACAAAGGAAAGGGCATCATCAGGACAACACCCTGTGAATCTAAATTATTACTTTTAATATGCACTTTTTGTTTAGATTTTTTCTTTCTTCTTCCTTTGTGTAATGGACATGTGTACTTCAATTGGTTTTGACTGACTGCAAATAATCAAACGGTCAAGAAGAAGAAACAATGACAATCAACCGGAGCTGGCTCATAACTGTCACATCTGTCTAATCTTATATCTTGTCATATGATTTTTTTCCAATTGTGTTATTACTTCATGGATGTTTGGACGTGTGTGTGTATAGACACGAGTGTGTGTGTGTGTGCTTTATGTTTATAAATTTAGGACTTATCAGAGAAAATCATTGTCCTTATTTACTCAAAATTGCTGTGGTACATCTCGGCTGCCTTGTGTCTAAACAGTATAAACATTGTGTTGTTGCTCCACGGAGAAGCACTGCACATCCTTAAACCTATTTGTTTTCTTCAGCACCTCATTTATTTAAAATGTATTATATATATATACTGTCTTCTCTCCGCCTCTCCCTCTATCGTACAGTGTGACTCAGGTTGTTGTGCGACGCTGTGTGAACCCACCAGCTCGGGGTGATTTGGAAGACCACAGTGTTTACAGGGGTCGTCGTTTGGAGGTAGGTCGTCGTCCGAGGATGTCGATGAGTCCGAGCTCCGCCTCTCTCGGTTCCGGTTCCGCCTCTTCCTGCTCCGCTCCACCTTGTAGTCTTCGTCGCTGTCGTCCTCTTCCTCGCTCTCGTCGTCGTCGCTGGACTCTTCGTCGCTGTTCTCCTCCTCGTCTTCAGAGCCTTTCTTTTTGCGGCGTGTTCGGGTGTTGGACCATCGGACCTTCCGCCTCTTTCTCCCCTTTTAACAAACACAAGGTCAGATCTTTGAATCTCATGCGCACATTGTTACTGTTACTAGTAGCAATCTCTCCAAGGGGATTAAAAAAGAAGCACTGGTATATATCTTATCTGTGAAACAGGTTTATCAGGGAGATTTTAATGTGAACGTATAACCACAGTATTTTATTCTGAAAAGGTTTCAAAAGCGAATTTCCTTACACAGTGACTGTTTACTGTCATAAAAGATGGAAGAAAATGAAATCAAATGTAAATCTGGCCTCTTGATGGGCAGGCTGACCTTTGGTTTAGGTTGACCCTCCTGGTCCGTCTTCTTCTCTCTTGGTTTCTTCTGCACAACCTTCACCTCCTCCTCTTCTTCTTCTTCCTCTTCCTCCCCCTTCTCTGCCTTGTTGTCCTCGCACTTCTCGGCCGCCGGCGCAGCCTGCGATTTCTCCATCTTCCTGTCCTGGATCTCCACGGCTTTCGGAGTCGGTCTGGAGATCCTGGGCGACCTCCGGAGAGACATCCCCGTGTTCGTGTCCGACTCCGAGTCCTGTCTCTCCTCTCTCTGCAGGTCAGCTTTCCTCCTGTGAGCGAAGGGCTTCACCCTGCGACGGCCGCTCTTCTCCCGAGAGTCTGCCGGAGCTTCGCCGCCGTTTGCCACCTCTTTCTTTGTCGCAGGCTCCTCGTCTTCGCTCACGCTTTTCGCTTCCTTCTCGGTGGGTTTATCAGTGGACGGTTTTCTGTTGGGACGGTCCGGCTTTTCACTCTCCGTTGAGGGTTCGGCTTCGGCTTCTTTGCTCGAGTTTTGGGAACCAGATTCCTCTGTTTTGATCGAACTCTTGCTTTCTTCATGAGCATTTTTCTCCTTTTCTGCTTTATCGCTTTTCGACACATTATCTTCTGCAGAATCCTCTTTACTCTCTTTGTCTGCAGACGGTTGTTTCTCACCGTCTTTCTCATCGTCTGCCTCTTTTTCTCTTCCTTTATCAGCGTCCTTTTGACTCTCTTTTGACGGACGCTCCGCCTCCGTTTGTTCCGACACCTTTTCCGCCTCTTTCTCAGTTTTGTCATCATTTTCCTTCACCTTCTCAGCCGGACTGGATGGTTTATCTTTCCCCTCTGAAGCCTTGTCAGTTTCTTCAACAGAGTTCACTTCAGCTCTCTTGATGTCCTGCGTCTTTGTTGGATCCTGTTTAACAGCTTCTGCCTCCTCGGGCCCTGGTGTCTTGTCACCCGTCTTGGTGGCGTCACGCTTCCTGTCGTCTTCACAGTTGACACTTTCCTTTATATCCTTGGGCTGTTCTATCTTTTCCGAAGGCGCGCTGGTTTCCTCTGGAGTCGTCTCCATCTCAGCAGGCTTAGAGGCTTCTGATTCATCATCCGCCTTTTTAACCTCGGGAGACTTGGTGCTTTTCTTCCTGTCTGACATTTTCTCTGATTTCTCAACCTGTGAGGGTTGGTCTGCTTTCTTAATGACAGAAGAAGTTTGAGTGATATGTGAACTCTCTGTGCTGTCCCGGTCTTTTACCTTTTCTGTTGTTTTAATAACAGACGCCGACTCTGTGTTTTTAGAGCTGTCAGATTTCTCTGGAGGAACTTCGCTGACAGGCGGCGACTTCACTCCTGGTTTCTTCTCCTGCGCCGAGTCGACACATTGCTCCACGTTTGTCTTGGCTGTTTCTGTTTCTTTAGCGTCTTTATCGCCAGCTTCTGTTTTCTCCTTCTGCGTTGTCTTAGTTTCGTCAGTCTGACCTGACTCCAAGGTGCCCGTGTCCTCACAGGCCGGCTTCCCCACTGTATCTTTTGATTCGGCTTCTTTGGATGTGACTTCATGATTTAATTTTAGTTTCTCTGACTCATCGGTTGTTAATGTTTTATCAGGCTCCTTTAATGTGGTCGTCTTAGACTCTGCTGTATCTGCAGGTTGCTCTTTGATTTCTTCTGACTTGTCATGATTAGCAGACGTCTCGTGTGCATTATTTACATCTTTAGGTAATGGTGGCGACTCTGCTTTAGGTGGTGGTGGAGGAGACTCGTGTGCTTCCTTCTTTTCTGTTTCTGTACTGTTTTCCTTTTCTGAACTCCTCTTATCCGACTCTGTGATCTTCGGTGCTTCATCTTTTTTAGGTTCCACGTTCTCCTTCTCTGTGGCTGAGGAGGCCTTTTCTTTCACCTCTGCAGGTTTTGGTTCAGCGGCAGTGGTGGTGTCTTTTAACGAGTCGCTCAAATGGCTCTGGAGATCTTTCTCAGGTGGCGGTTTGATTTCACCGTTAACATGATCGTTTAAGCTCGGAGCTTTCTTGGTCTGTTCGGGAGCCGTCTCGGCTTTAGGAGCGTCCTTGGCCTGAGAGACCGACGGGTTTTGGACTATGATGCTGCTGTTGCTGTTTTTCTCAAAGTCTTCACTGAACTTCATCCCTCTTTTCTTCAGAGGGATCTTGGCCTGCTGGTCGTTCTTCAGCGCCTGCTGGATCTCCTCGGCAGTGCTCCTCTTGGCTGGCTCACCTTTCTCCACCTTCAGCGATAAACTCGGGGCTTCTGGGGCGGCTTCGCTTGCTGCTGTGCTCGTTTTAGTTTCCGACACCTCCATCGGCTCCTCTTTGATGGTCTGCACTTTTGCACTGATGTTTTCTGAACTGAGCTCGGCCTCGGTTTTGTCAGCGACGATGCCATTCGGTGACGATTTGGCCTCAGAAGCTTCTGGTTTCAACTTGTCCTCCTGTGTTACTTTGTCACCGTCCTCTGTCTTCGGTGAGACCGGACAGGCAGCTTTACTGGAGTCTTTGCTTTCTTCATCTGACGTGGTGTCGACCTTTTTTACTCCCCCTGAAACATGAATTAAAGGTCAAGGTCAACATATTTCTACAGCACATTTAAAACAACTCCCGTTGGCCAAGGTGCTGGACGAGTTAAGTAAATCAATGTAGAATAAGACAACTATTAAATAAAATCTGATTATTTATCATCTCCATCTATTCACATGCCTAATGAAAACTACACTAAGAAACACAGTAAAAGCTGAAAAATACATCATCATGAATTTAAAAACATAGAACCCCCAAATAAAGGGGACAGAAAACATTAAACCTATAAGACCAGACTGCAGTTGACCTGCCAGAAGGAATGAGTAACCGTGTGATGTGACTTTACTCTTTGTTCCTTCTTTCCCCATGAACTCCTTTGTATTAAGTGTATTGTACTGTGTATTAACCCTGCAGTAACTTTTACATGTCTTTTCATCCTGTGACACAACAGGGAACCTAAAGGATTTTTTGAAAGAATAAACAAAGCAGGTAAAGGAGCATTACGTTACTTTGATATTAACAATTCTGAAATTAGAAAGTCCAAAGTTTTTCCACCTTCTTTGTCTTCATCTTCGCCGTCGGCTTTGTTCTGCTGCTTCAGCAGCTCGTCCCTTTTCAACAGCTCCGGGTCGATTTGCGTCTTGAGCAGAGCGACCACCTCGGCCAAGTCGTTTCTATCTCTGCAGGGACAAAGGTGTAAAGGGACAGGACCGAGTGAAACAACACAGTTATAACACCATTTTCATTTCATTTACCGCTGCCTACTGAGACTTTTCTGGGGTACCTGACGATGCATTTCCACGTCGACCCGTCCAAGTCGTCCTGCTCCTCCAGGTAGACACGCACGTTGTTGTCTTGGTCCAGCTGAAACCAGTACATCTGTCCATCCTTGTCCCGGCCAATCGGCTGCAGGCGCATCTTATCTGGGTCCTCCTCATTGATGGCTGTTTTGAACTTGACATTTTCATCAAACTGAATCTCACACAAATACTGTAGAGAAAAAAGAGGCACAATGAGAGCGAGCAACGCCACACAACACAAAGACATGAACTATTGGCCACAGCATTGATGATTGTTGATCACTGAGATCATCATCAATCACTAATCACAACTCTGTCATCTGTTCAGAGCAGACAGGACAGACAGATAGGGATTATTTTCCGCATTAAGGAAATTGTGTTCATTCATTCATATTAAAGCTTTTTGACATTTTCAATCTGTTTTCAGAATTCATTATTTTACTGTATTCTGCTACTTTTAATATGTAATTTTACACCAATAATGACTTTAGTAACAAAGGACTCACTTTAAGTATCCCCGTCTTGCACTCCAGCGTCATCTCCTTGTATCCTTTCTCTTCCAGCTCCCATGCCCATGTTGTGTTGAACTCCTGGCAAACCTGCGGGGAAACAAGAAACTAGATATTCAATTTCAAATATAATTTCTATCAACATTTTGACAAGTGTTCAACCTGAGCACCTTACAATACATAACATCACAAAGCTCCAGTTATAAAAGTTAAATGAACACATCTGTATTTCACAGGCTGCACAGCTGTAGAAGATACTCGCTCCACATGGTGAAGACAATTAACAAGCATGAACCGTAAATTGCAGCATGTTTTTATGATAGTAAAGTAACTGTGAGTGTGGTTTGGACGGTCTGTGTCTCTGTCCCATGATGGTCTAAATGTGATCGCTGATTCTTTCCCACTGGTCTAAAAGCTGCACTAATCAATTTTCTTCTTATCAACAATAGACCACGTGGTTCCTTTGTGATGGTGAGTCAACAGACATTCAAGCAGCTCTTTAACATCCTGGTTTTGGTTTGGTCTGAAGTTTGAAGTTGTACTTAATCACATGCATATGAGAAAATGAAAAAGATATCCATGATCCATCCCTACTAGTGTATGCGTAATAAATATACAGACATTATACGTCAACCATTTACCTTGACTAGATACTTCTCCCATCTGTCTGCAGACACCGACTTGCCGATCTTCCTCAGCAGCTTGACATGAAGATCGACCAGCAGCTTTGGGACTGAGGAGAAATTCAACAGACAAAGTGATTAAAGTCTAAAAAAAAAAAAGAAAAGAAAAAATTTTGGATGGAACCTGTGAATCTGTTGAGCTCCGACACTGAGAGAGAGGGAGACAGTGATTAACAGTGTCAGATATCAGACCGAGTGGCTGTGGCTGCTAATCACAGACTTATGTCCTCTCATACACTAGCAGAATATGAGGCACAGTAAACAAACTGGAAACCAGGTTTGATGGCTGCAACGATTACTAGGAAGGGGCATTCTGATTTACAATGACACATAACATGATAACAGGTATTATTAACGAAAAAAGTATCTCTAAAAACAACAAATATTTAATATCACAACACAATGATTTGAATCCTTACCCACACCACATTGAACCAAGTCTAAGTCAAAAACTATTACAAATATACTGGTACTTTGAAAAATCTGGTCTACATCACTGGAGACAGTCTGAAGAACATTTAAACTGTTTCAGACAAGAGTGATTTCACAGCTTCTGTCCCCTCCAAAGTGCATCAGACCCGATCTAGATCATAAACCGTTATGCAGTATGTAGATAAGTCTGGACCACACACACACACACAAACACACACACAGAGGAAACTACATAATCTGAAAACAAAAAGTGCAACTGTTGTGATTTTGAGTGTGTATTCACATCCAGACCATGTCAGACCAGGTCTTGCTGCAATAGCACTTCACATACACTCTGGACTAGATTACTGCCTGGAGTGTGAAGCCTGTTTCAGACTGATGGAAATAAGACAGACAATTCAGATGCTTTTCCCTCCAGTTGCACCACATTAGACTGGATCTAGATCAAAAACTACTAAACCAAGGCTATACTTGATTAGACTAAAATGGGCCGTGTAAAAACTGTTTCAGATTTCTGCACCCTTTAACCTTTTTTAAAACACTAAAACAAACGCAAAAAGGTGACTTAAAAGTATTTCATAGCCTCCTACCCATTGAAGAAAATCGGTATCTGAATCCAGATGAACCCAGAGAGGCCTCGGAATATTTAGTCAAGTTTCATCTCAGAAAGACCTGCTTCACTACAGTGTCTGCGTGAGTTAATTTGAACGGAGCAGATGTCAGTGTGAGGTGAAAATTATTGGACGCGCGGCGCATGCGCAGAGCAACAACACTCGTCAAGTTCAACACAATGAGCACGACAAACGGAAGTTCGCCGGCTTTAACCTCACATGCAACTACAAAAAACTCATCGTGTTGCATTACTTTGCAAACAACCGTGTGAGAATGACACAAATGTGCATAAAAGAGTCACTTAATGCATAGCCAGACCATAAATGTATGCCGGTGACAGAGACAATCGTGTTTCAGGTGCTAAAATACGTTTTATTTTGAAAGCCCAAAGCGGACATTGTATTTGTTGTGGGCGCCTTGACAGAAGCAGTGCGAAACACTACATGACAAAATATTTTAACTGTAAATAAAGTGCACAATTTCGTGCCCGTCTCGCACAACGACACCTTTACCGATTAACGATCGCGGTCCACCGCGAGTTGCATGAAGTAGCAGCAGCTTTACCGCCTCGCACGCACTGTTTTCCCCGCACATTAGTGCCCTGTGTTGTGTTACGAGGAGCGTTACAGTGGCAGATAAAGGCAGCTTGGAAAAAATTAAGCCCAATTCAAAAGCTAAAAAGTGACAGAAAACCTCGACTAATTCGGCACCTTCACACTCGGGGAACCGACAAATTGCACAGAGACACATTTTCCACTTCGAAGAGCAGCTCTGGGAGGAGGATAACTCACATTTAAGTAAAGCAGAAGGTTAGAAAACCACACAATAACACACAACTAGCTAACGTAGCTGCTAGCCTGCTAGCACGATACCATTATCATTAAAGCGGCGGTGAAGTCTGGGGGGTGTTTCTGTCCCTACCTGAGGATGTGTCCTGCAGATATCGCTCCAGCTGAGGAAAGGTGAGCTCCGGCAGGTCCAGCAGCGCTCCGTACCGCTCGAGGAAGGAGCAAATCACTGCGTAATTCGGACACAAACCGGGGGAAGAACTCGCCGTTGCCGCCGAAGCAGCCATCTTTTCCACACCACTGTCAAGCTAGCCGGAATCAACCCAACTGCTTCCGGTGTTACCAAAATAAAACAGCGGATAAAAGAAAACAAACGATCAAATGAAGTAAATAAATACTCGTTACTTCATTATTAAAGAGAAGTGATATAAGCATAATTTTAAAAAAGTGTTGATGTTCATGCAAAATACACTACACAAATAATATTTTCAGATGCGCTTAAACTGGTATCAGCAAAGTCAGGTGGTGGTTCTTCTGAGTTTTAAACTTTTTACTCAACCATTGCTTTGTTTTTGTTGTGTTTTTGTCTTCAGATTCTTCAGGCAAAGAGCTTCTTTCATTGAAATTGCCACCCTGCTCCAGCTGAGATGAGCTTGAATAGGGTTTGATAATATCAAAAGTTGGTTGCAATGCTGTTGGTGCAAAGGTGGAGGCTTACTGTAGTAGGTATCTGCCATCAGTCATGTAAAGTCTCTGCCCAACATTACAAGAGTGACAAGCTGAAGAAAGGCTATTCTTCTGCAAATGGTAGGTGAGCTGACAGACAAATGAGTTTCCCCTTGGGGATTATTTGTATTTGTATACTCGTAAAACATGTATTCAACTGCAGCATCTGTGTAGATATACTTTGTGTATTATAAAACCACTGGGATAAGAGTTCTCTCACTATTGTATCCAGATATGGTCCATCCTGCAGCCACATAATGAGCAGAGTTGCAGAATCAGTATTAATCTGTAGGCCTATTTAATCTCTTTACAACAGGTCATCCATTTTTGATTTTACTTTACTTTGGGAGGAATCAAAGGCATGGGCCTAAATATGCACACATCCGTGTGAGTCATTTAACTGGTAAAATTGCAGACAAGCAAGAAAAAAATAAAATAAACAGCATATTCAGTTCTAAAGGGAAGCTGTAATTTAACTGTGTGGATAATTAGTGCCATAGGAAAAGTTGTCATTACAGTTGGGTAATAATTCAATAACAACAATCCTGTGATTGTGAATGCACCACAATGAGCAGAGACTGTCAGTTAACATTGATTTTCTTTTCTTTACCCGAAAACAAGTCAATCTCAAACAGAAATAAGACTTTCTGTCTGAACTTTTAAGTAAATCCCTATTGATGTAAATTCCGTGAGGAGGATTTGCTCAGATCTGTTCCTCAAATTAAAGTACAAATAGCTACAACAATGTAAAATACAATACCACAAAACTCCTTCAAAGTCCTACTAAAGTCAAATGTCCTCAGCAAAGCATAATAAATAATTAGATGTAACAATGTACACTGCAGGCCATGCCATATTATTATTATTATTATTATTATTATTATTATTATTATTATTATTATTATTATTAAAAGTGATGCTTTAATATGTACCACTATGTTGTTGTAGTTGCTTGAAGTTCCTTCACACATTAAGGTTTCAAATCAAATCAAATCAGACTTTATTGTCATTTTGTTCTTACCGAGGTAAAAACAGAAAGAGAAAACATTTCCTCGGAGATCAATGAAACAGAAAATAGATAAAAGTAGATAAATAATAAAAACACAAGACAAGACAATAAAGGAGCTATTCCAGACACTGTCTGGAACTTAAAGTGCAGCAGTGATTAGAGCTCAGTTTTTGTTTAAAAGTTGTGGAGCTTGTAGCAGAAAGCTGTTGAGCAATGTCATGCTCTTGCACCTGATGCTGTGATACCAGTTTCTGTGTGGGCAACATCTGGAAGAAACTGCAGAGAGGTTTCAGGGCCCTGTTTTTGCAGCGTGTCCTCTCTGCAGTCACCATGTTGAGATGGCATGTGTCAGCACACTCTCAACTGCCCCTCTGTAAAATGTGGTGAGCATGTTGGTGGAAAATGAAACCTGTTTAAGTTTTTTTAGACAGTACAGTCTCTGCTGAATCCAGCCAACACAGGTCATCAGTGATCTGTGGCTACTCTAAACTCGACGCTCTCCACACTCTCCACTATACTGCGCTGATGCTCCAAACGTGACCTTCTGAAGACGATAATCACCTCCTTTGTTTTGTTCACACTGAGGGACAGGTTGTTGTCCATGCTCCATCTCTCGAGCATTTTGACCCCCTCCCCGTAGCTGTGCTCATCCTCTCCGTGGATGAGTCCCACTTCTGTGGTGTCGTCCGCAAACTTGACCATTGGGGTGTCTGGGCACACAGTCGTGCGTCAGCAGTGTGAGCAGCAATAGACTGAGTGAGCAAACCACCTTGAGGGGATCCAGTGCTCAGTGTGATGGATTTCTGAGATGTTTTTGCCAAGCCGGACTGTCTGAGGTCTTTCAGTCAGAAAGTCTATAATCTACCAGCGGATGGTGAGATTTTAAGGGATAGTTTGACATTTTGGCAAATTGGCCCATTGTCATAATCTCTATAGTAGCAGTAGGTTTGTTACCTTTATTTGTTGGTGCAAGGTATTTTTAGAACGGTGGAGCAGAGCTGTGAGCTGCTCAGAGCTATGCTATGGAGGCTAATGGGATTTCTTGGTTTCCCTCATCAAACTCATCAAATACACAATCCGACAACTCCAAAATGCTCTGGTGGACCAGTTGTGACCTGCACATTCACCACGCTATGAGATAATAACGGAATGTTGCGAGACAAAGTTGTTTTAGAGGGAAATGCAGAGACTGATGGCGGGAAAAACTGCCCCCAACGGGAACGCGCACCAGCTGTTTTGCATGAATTTACCTCAAAAACAACTCAGTCTCGTAACAGTCCATTTTTATCTCATAGCGTGGTGAATGTGCAGGTCACAACTTGTCCACCAGAGCGTTTTGGAGTTGTTGGATTGTGTATTTGATGAGGGAAACCAAGAAATCCCATTAGCCTCCATAACGTAGCTCTGAGCAGCTCATGGCTCTGCTCCGCCATTCTAAAAATAGCTTGCACCGACAATTAAAGGTAGCAAACCTACTCCTAAGACTATCTCAGTGAGATAGTCAAATAGGGATATGTCCAGTAGGAGAAGTTTATTTTTTATTTTTGCTGAGCTCAAGTCAATGCAAAGGATCCTGGCGTAGGTGTCTCTCTTGCAGTGATTGAGTACTGTGTGCAGGGCTGTGGATATTGCATCCTCTGTAGAGCGGTTGATCCATACCAGTCAGGCTGGTATGGATCCAATGCTGGAGGGAGGAAAGATGTGATATGTGGTGTGGTTGTGTTTCACACACATTCTTGTTTCCTTTTATCTCTTATGACAGTTATGAAATATTGCTGGTCTGACAAAATCTGACATCTGGACACATCACATTTGGCAGATCAATCACTGATAAAAGTAACCTCAAACTGCAGCTGCAGTTAAACCTGGTTTAATTAAACAACTGCACAGTCTTTGACTTCACTGAGTTACTGAGAAAAAGTGACGCTAAAATGACAAAAAAATGTGAACATCTGAGCTTCAACCTGCAACAACTGATTTCTTTGGCCATTTGAAGGCTGCAGAGCTATTAACATAAAGGTGAAATGAAGATCTTGTTGGCAATCAAATGCTTGTTGTTTACACATACAGCGGTCACAGAGAAGCATTGTCAATCATTTGTCGTCATGCTTTCTGTACAGATGGGTCTGATACATGTGTCAGTAGTGCAGTGTGGGGCTTCAGCTGAAAACAGAATAGCAAAAGTCACTCTGGATCTGTGTGAAGCTGCAGATTCAGATGCATCACTGCCAGAGATTTTAATACTTTGTTGTTTAAATATTGATTGTAGCTTCCTTGAGACAAACTGCAATTCTATTTGCCTGCTTATTATGATAAAATAAAATAAAAAACCTCCATAGAAACAAAACAGACATTTAAAATGTAACACAACTGAAGTGGAGTCTTATTCATTTTATGTAAGCTATCTTTATTTCACATTTATTTGTACACAATAAATACAGTTAAACATCCACTGGTGTGTAAATATGTTGCTCAGCAGCCTCTGCAGAGCTTCCGACTTGAAACTTGGGAAGTTTGTCACTGAATTTCAGATTCAGACTTGACATGGAATCAAAACCAGTAGCAAGTTAACAAACAAACAAACAGGAAAAAAAACTTCTCTGTTGGGAGGAGAGACCTTTTCTTTTTATCTCTTTTTTGTTAATACAACAGGGTAAATGCAAACTTCAAAAATAAGTTTGATGTCATTCAGATCTCAAGGAGATCAACGAGAACTCAGCGACGTGGCTGACAGATATCTCTTTACCTCTGATCGAATCCGACTACGGTTTAATAGGTTTTCATCCTAATTCTAAAAAAACAAACAAAAAAACAAAAAGAACAAAAGCTGTGCTATTATTAGTACAGATATCCATCTCCAAGCTCTCTGTAAACTATTAATATTTCAAAAACAATATGATCAAAAGGTCATATCTCAATCTCAATCGAAGACACTACAAATGGCTATTTAAGGCTAAATAACACATAGAGCCGATAAAAGAAAAGTATTCATACCAATATAGCTGGTAAACAAAAACATCAAACAGGAAATATTAAACAAACGTAGCATCCACAATACTGAAAAGGAATAAGAAGACATCAAAAAGTGCTTCACTATGACAGTATAAGGTTTTTCTTTTTCTATTTTTCTTTCTTTCTTTTTTTTCTCCTTTTTTTTAAAATTTTTTTTAATTGGACTAGCTAGCAGCTCAGGATGGTTTCCTCCTTAAAAATAAAGGCGCGTTTAAACTGCACATTACCTCCGACTGCAACCTGCTCCACAACAGGCCGCCAGCAAAACTTTACTGGCAACATTAGAGTCATAATAACATTTCTAGATTTTTATTTTACAACAAAAAAAGAGTTAGACTATGCATGTTTGCTCTATATTTCTCCCTTAAATGTTCAGGAATTTCTCAGCATTTTGGTGCAAAGAAAACTAATATAAGAAGCAGGTTAAAAAAAAAAAAGAAAAAAGAAAAAAACAACGTAAGACGTAAAAGAATCTATTATTTTGATCAGACTTTTTCTAGGAGATTCCCCCTACGGACACAACAATCACTCTACTAAAATTGCCACTTTTCCCTTGTTTGTGTTACCGTGTGCAGTCACAGTCCGTGTGTGTGTAAGTCTGTGTGCATGTGTGGGTGTGTGCATGTGTTCGGGGGCGGCGGAGGACCAGCCTCGCTCGCCTCTGGCATTTTGATTGAGTGTGTTTGAAAACCAGACTTTTGGTTTGGGTTGAAGCTAAAATGCCAAATATTAATAATTGATAATATTCACTCTGTTGCATAGAAGAAAATCCAATTGTGAAAACTGTCAACAGCTTCCTGGAAGAAACACACTCACAGTAAATGATGTAGTGAGACACAGCTGCTGGATAATGTGTTTGTTCTCATTGTATTTCTGTTGAAAACAATAATCCCTTATATTGATTGATTTATGTTACAGAAGCAGGTTGAACTTACCAGACAAGAAAATATGCTCATAATTCTTGGTTTTGTATTTGGATAGGATCCAAATCAATACTAAATCACCATCATCACTGATTGGGCTGATGTTTGCAGCTGTAAACAATAGATAATTTGTCAGTTTTCAGTTTATTTGTTTGAGACTGAAACGACTCGTGTGTGAGCAGAAGAGCTGGACAAGACGAGACGAGAGGTGAGAAAACAGGAGAGGAGGTTCAACTACAAGGCACAACGATCCTCCACAGCTCACTGACCGCAGGAGGGTGGGAGGGGCCTCTCCTGGCGTCTTCATGATGGGGTGCGTGGGGTGGGGGGTGGGGTGAGTTTCCTCTAGGTTTCCTTTGGGAGTGCGTTTAGAGGCGCAGAGCCGCCGAGTCTCAGCTGGTTTGCTACGCCGGCGCCACCACCAGGGTGCCGCTTTCACACCAGCGTGATTTCCACCTCCTCCCTCCGCTTCACCTGCCCACGAGGATGCTGCTTCGGGGGCGGAGGAGCAGCACGGACCTGGACACATCCATCAGTTGAGGGCATGGTTACACACAGATGCATCTGCTCAAGAACTGATACTGTGAATACGATAACTTTTAACGTACAACATGAATCTCCCTGAAGCATCTCAGATCCACATTCTAAGTTTGATTTCGCTGATGTTGCTGCATCTTTTCCAAACTTCATGGTTTTATTTGCTTGAATGATGAACACTGGACTGTACTCCCTCTCTGTGTCACTAATCATTCAACCTGTCACTTTCTGGCTTATATAATAATCTGAAAAGTTTATTTCACCCTAATCCACAGCAATTTTCTTCACATTTTTTTTTAGGAATTGTTTATTTTCAGTTTTGAGCAGTTTGCTGAGATCTGACTGAAGACCTTTGTCTCTTATCACAACATTTTATTTAATCAGCTGATTCCATGATGACTTCAGAAAAGGTGCCATCAACTAAAATGTTTTATATATTTAATTACTTATAGCCCAATCAAAAAGGTTTTGATCGACTATGAATAAAGAAGGATAAATTGGACTAAACGAGGTCGAAATCCAAACATGTGAGGATATGAAGCCCGGTTTACTCACAGGTCGAATGGTGCCTGATCCACTCTCGGGGTATTTTGGTGGGGAGCCCTGGGCCGGACCTGCGGAGGACAGAGGAAACATCAGCAACACTTCATCACACTCCCTCCAGCTCTGTTAACACAAACCAACCAGTGGCCCTGCATCTTACTCTGAAAGGGGCTTTTGTGGGGGGCCGGTGGCGGCCTGTGATGTCCGTTGTGATAGGCCGGTGGTCGGCCAATGGGAGAGGCCGTGGCGCTGCAGGGGCTTGCCAGTGGGGAGGACATGGTGGGCGTCTGAAGGGGGCTGCTGTGGAGGGGCCCTGGTTGGAAGGGGCTCCGAGGGGACCGGTCACTCTGGGCCGGGGTGGAGGGAGAGGCCTTGAATGTGACAGGGACAGAGGAGAAAGCTGCAGTTAGAATCTGAAACTATAGAATAGAATTAAAACAAATAAATAAAATGAAATTAATATTTATTTGTCTTTGTCATTTCCTACCACGGCAGCGTCAACATACCTGTGCACTGCTGTCTCTCTGCCCATCGCCATTCTCACTGGCGCCGGCGAGATCTTCGACCAGAACGGCGGGGAAGACGCCGACAACGCCGTTGAACTCTCCCTCCCAGAAGCCATCGTCCTCATGGGTCTCTCTGCTCAGGATGCGGATGATGGCGCCTTCGGGAAACGACAGCTCGTCTTCCGTTTGTCCTGCATAGTCGTACAGGGCCTTCGCAAAGGACACTGCCGTGACGAAGAGGGAAAAGTTCAGAAACTAGACACAGAATAATGATTAGCCGTTTCTAAAAGTTTGGACATGACTGAGGAGATCTGCAGAAAACAGACATTTAAAGCTTCTGCTCTGCTCAGTTTTTATTTCATGAACAGAAGCAGGTTGGGCGTCCTAGTAAAACCAGAAGTCAGCCTTTTTTTTAAGTCTTTTTTTTTGTTTTTTTATTCATCATTTATTGAAAAGTGGGATAAATCAAGTAGTCTCACCGCTGGAGTCTCCGTTGACTGATCCAGTTGGCAGCTCGGTTTCAGGCTCGGTAGAGTTGCTGGAGGAGTGGGACCGGGCGTCGAGCGCAGCCAGAGACTGCAGCATGCTCAGCAGGCTGTTGGAGGACGGCAGCTGCAGGTATTTCTCTGGGACGTATCCCACCTGCCCGCTGCGGTTTCTGGCCTGGAGGTCAAGAACACAAATACTGAAGATACACAAAAACAAGCTAAAATGCAGAGATCTGTAGCTACAGTTTGAGCAGCAAAGCTGAGGTCTGTATGGTGTCGTCTACCTTGACCCAGTCCTCCATGTCACCGTCATCAATGACCTCTAAGATCTCCTGCTCCTCGATGGTCAGTTCATCGGGCTGAGACGCCTGGAAACAACAACAAACAAACATGTATGGCAATAAGGTGAAACAGGAGCTGATCCCAAATTCATCTCCTGCAGATCAGTGGCACTGTCTGTGATATCAATGCAATGGACACCACACTCACTTACATCATTGTGTTTAAATAGGAGCATTAATATCAATGAGGTCAAGTTCAAACCTGAGGTAACTGATTTTTTTTGGCCACTTGGGGGCAACAGAAACAAATCATTAACCTGTGGAGTCAAGTGAAGCCATTGACTGTGGCTGCTTGAAAATCTTTTTTTTTTATCGATTTCTAGATGGTCAGCAACATTTTTTTGTTTATTATGAGAGCTCTAACAAATTTTCATTTTCATTATTGATTATTCTGCTGAACCTTTCTTCATTAATCAATGAAATGGTTTCAGTAACCCTTTAATTTACAGACTGTTAATTACTGTATGTGAAAATGTCAAGAAATGGTCATGAAATAACAAATAATAGCGTAGTAATGTCAAGAAGTAGCCTAGAAATAAATAACAGTCAATTTCATAGTAATGTCATGGTTTTCATAAAGGCAAAAGATTACACATGCTTTTCATGCCAGAATTTTTCTCCACCAAGTCCTTGCAATGGTTGACTGTTATTTCTTGGCTATTTTTCTCAACATTACTATGAAATTGACTGTTATTTCTAGGCTATTTCTAGACATTATCACATAATAAACGGCCTGTAAATTAAAGGGTTACCATTTTCTACAAAGCATCAGAACACCATGAAAAAGGTCACACAGTTTTTGCACATTGTTGCTATTGTCATGTGCTGAAATGATTGCAGTTTGAGTTCTGCTGGCACCTTGTAGGAGTAGAGCACTTTGCAGGTGAGGGGGTAGTTCTTCAAGGTGCTGGAGGGACTGGAGCTGCTGTCGTCCAACACTTCTCCACTGTCCTCCATCTCCTCCTCGTCCTCCCGCTCCAAATCTGCAGTTCCCTGCGCAAACAACATTCAGAACGCATTCAGAACCAAACTAGGCGGCCCGAGGCCTGACTGGCTGCTACTTCCATCATGGGTTTTATGCATCAGTGCTGTGTGCATCTTACAGAGAGGGAGGGGTCGTGGGTGCTGAGGTTGTTCCAGCGCTCGTTCTCCAGCTCCTCCATCACCTGGTTCATCGCACTCTTCAGCCACGTTTCTACGGCGACCCCCGCCTCCCTCAGCTGGTCCAGACGAGCCTCTGCTTTCACCTTCATCGTCTGCCATTGCAAATAAATAAAAACACCATAATCGCACACTGAGTGTTATTGACAAACACAGACGGGATTTATTGGTTTGTTGCAGTTGGCGTGGAAAGAGGGTATCGATCCACTTTCAAACAGACACTGGTGGGTTTTTGTTTAGTTTTGATTTGACAGGTTTGAGCCTCATCTCACAAAACTCTGCTCAGTTGCTCTGATTGTTTCCAGCTTCTCTTTGCTGGAGGGTTTGTTGGATTCACGTCAGGGGAAACTCTTATATACATGCCGTTTGTACTTTTCACTTTTTTCTTCTTTACAGCTCTTGTGATTTCCGCAGTGTGATCATTGTCAGGCAGCTTGGCAGGCGAGGAATTTTCCAACCTGAATCTGGGAGTCATCTTTTCATTCAGTGTTGCAAACTTGCATTCATAGTTCTGTCTATAAAAACACCTCTCTCATCCTTTTGTAGCTTCTCATCCATACTGTGAAGTCGCTGTGCTCGCCCTGACCAGGTTAAGCCTGCTGGTTCACATTTGATCAAAACAATTTAAGCTTGGTTTCATTTGACCAAAGAATGTGCAGGCAAAAACTTTTCAAAAACAGTTCAAGTGAACAATGGTTTTCTTCTCAGACGCCTCTGCAAAGGTCAGCTTCATGCAAAGTCTGATCTGTTGCTGAAACACCAATATCCACAGATACTCCTGGTGCCAAGTTTGAAACACTAACTCATCTGTTTTCCAATGCAAGCTTGGGTTTTTAGTAAATTGTGCGTGGCATCATTTTACAAGGTCAATTTCTGTGATTGGCAGTTTGACCAACACCTCTGAACCTCTGCTGCTGCAGCTCGTGTTCAGTCTCCTACTAATGCTCTTGCTACGGTGGCCCTAAGGGCTCAACACACGGCAATGCATGCCAAAATCCGGTGTCCAATTCCCAGCAGAATCCTGTTGAAACAATGAGCGATGACACCAAGGATGATAAAACCCTCATACACGGACGCAAAGATTCACCAAACAATCAGTCTGACGACTGTTTATTAGATGCTGATGTGTCATTTCAGCTTTTTAACCAGCAGGGGGAGCATTAGGGTCATGTAAAGAAATAGGCCAGTGATTGAGAAAACAGAGCTCCACTTCTCACACGCATACAAATACACACACACACGCACACACATTACCTCTGCCCTCCGAAGACTCTGCCTGGCCACCTCCATCTTCGTCTCCAGCTCACTGTTGTTTTGCTCTGATGGCTCCTGCGTGCCGTACTCCTCCAGGACCTGAACACAAACCACAGGGAGAAAAATAAAAAAGTCACACTGCCCCACAATAGTGACCATCATCCAACATGTATGAAACACACAGAAAACTGTCATGACAACAAAAGGCTTCATCAGAGTGTGACTCACTTCCTCATTTCTGGAAACAGAAATGTTTGATCCTGGTTGACTGGAAACATCAAGTTAATATGAAGCAGTGATGTTGCTGATGATGAATTCTTTCCCCTCACACATGGTGGATGATTTTATGATCGGCAGATTTACTAATAATCAAACCAACCCACATTGTTGTTCTCTACAGTAAATGGTAATATTCCCGTTTAGTGACAGGAGCTTCCTGGTCATTAACACATTAACTTTACAACAGCATTATGACACATCTGATTAACAGTAAGGCTTTAACATGAGGATGCACTTTATACACTCGGCTGAACTCAAAGATCACACACTGAAGCAGGAGAGGAGCTTCAATGTGAATCACAATGATGGACATGTAGAACTGGACAATGGGTGTGCATGTGTGTTTTGTATCATATTATGTGTCAATTGTTGCCCAGGGCAGCTTATTGATCTGTATTAGGCTTCCTGATTTAATACATGTTAAATACAATTAATTAAATAAATGTTTTTGTCGTACAAATATATAAACAAATACATATTTGTTGATGAAGCTCTGATGAAGACGCAGCAGCATGTTAACGTTAGTCTGTTTGCACCTTATTTCAGCTTCAGAAAGTGGCCCACTTGATTCAGTACATATTTGTATACCTTTACCCTTTGATGATAACACTGTAAAAACAATATCAGAGTTCATGCGACCTCAAGTTTCCTTTATTCTGTTCCTGGTTTTACCACAGCACAAGGAACTGATTATGTTTAATGAACAACGAGCTGATTTATTGACCGATAACGTCCTTGAATAATCAAAGGAGAACCTGTCAGGTTCTCTGCTCTTTCCTGCACTGTCAGCTGATTGTTCTGACTGATTTGTAAACATTTAACATTTGATCTGAAAGTCAGTTGCAGGTTAACAATTTCAGTACTGTTGTTGTGATGAAAACTTGAAACTGAGATCAGGAGGCACCAGGTTTGACATTTGTCTCACTCTGACCTGTGGAAACAGCATCAACACTTGACTCTGTTTCTCAGAGTAGCTCACTGTGGATTTTGAGGTCTCTGCTTCGGATCATAATCCTGTTGCTGGAGCCAGACTCAGTTTTACTTTGTTGGTAAACTTCATCACATTCGCTTCCAGATTTTGGATGGTGGAGGAAAGAGAGGATTTCTTCAAATATCAGCAGTGACTCCTTTGGCTCCGGCTCTGGCATCGCAACTGACCAAAGAATAACATTTCCGTCCCAGAGCTACCCACATTAGGAAGGGGGGGGGGTTACTGTTTCCTCTTTTCTAAACTTGGATTCATTGAATCTCAAATTGACTTGATTTAAAAAGTGTATAGCTGTGTAGAGCTTCTCTGGGCTTGAGGTCTGAATCGACTTGAGTGTTGATTCATTACTGTATTAAATCATCATCCTGTTTCAATCGATTTTAGGCTTCTTTCTGACTAAAACTGTAAAAGCTTATTGTTCATCCTCATTTTTATCTTTGCTTGTGTATTGAAAGGTGCTACAGTACACAGATAAATCTTATCATTATTATTATTATCATCTGCTGTTACAAGCTTTAATATTATCATGTCATTGGCTAGCTAGTTGTAGATCTTAAAAGCATCTCCATTTGTTTGTATGAACACGTACTATATATGAATCCATTATATTTCCCTGTCTTGATGTGACTTCTTGATTTGAAAACTATATATATATTATTTGCAGAGGCTTTATTATCTTCTTTTCACTTCAAATATCAACCAGATATGTGATTTTTCTCAATGATTACTACACAAACTGTATGTACTGTTTGATCCTTTTATGTTTATGTCTACTCTGCATGTTTCAATTAAGAGTCTCACAATGCAGCACAATATCTACATCTCACATGGAGCGTATCTTGCACAATGTATAGTGCATTGTCCCTGTTAAATAAACCAATAGGTACAAAAACAAAACAAACAGGCTCAGACAGCCTGTTTCGCTGAATGACTCCCCATGTGTACAGGATGTGGTGGCTCTATCTACAATCTTTGGCAGTGACGCTTGTTCACCACGTTATCTCTTCATCGGTTTGATCTGGCTCTCACCCTCTGTGTGTGGATGATGCTCTTGTACTCCCGGGCCACGCGACTCGCCCACTTCCTCGCCTCCTTATCCAGACTGTGTTCCTCCGCTGTCCCGCTCTCCTTCTGAAGCTGCATCACCTACAAGACGAACAAAAGCAGTTAATAACAATGATAACAGATCAAGCAGCTGATATATGAGGGTTTATGGTGACAGATTTGTTCCAGTCATCCATTGTAGTTGCAGAAAACAAACTTGAAAGCTTCCATACAGTGCGTCCTATTATTTGTTTATGCTTTTTTCCCCCCCCACAATAAAATGCCCCTTAGTGTAAATTACCTCACACAAAAACAACTTCTCCTCTCTGGGAAGATCACGTCCAAGACAAAACATTGCTTATGCACTTTTAATCGTGGACCCACCAGTAGGGATGCACGATATATCGGCATTAATATCGGTATCGGCCAATGTTCGTCATTTTTTAACATATCGGTATCGGTCCGATGAGTAAAACTGGGCCGATACCGATATGCACAACCGATATATATATATATCCGTATGCAACACTTGCAAAGTTGAGGTAATGCGAGGAGGATGGTAGCCTGTAACCTTGTTATTTGGAAGTAAAATACATTCTGAAAATAAAGGAAGACATTCAAAAATTCAGTTTGCATGATTTTCAGTCTGTACAAAAATTTATCATCTCAGAAACTTAAAAAAAACAACAACACATATCGATATCGGTAAATATCAATTATCGGCCATAACAGAAAAATTCATATCGGATATCGGTATCGGCCAAAATTTTCATATCGGTGCATCCCTACCCACCAGGACACCGTTCACAAGCCCTTGTGGTTTCCTAAAAGCCACCAGTGTAAGTTATATTTATCATTTCTGCTACGGCCATGTGGCAGCTTCCTCTTTACATATTACATGGGCCAAGTCTGAAAAGCATATTCTAAGGGAGATATTCACAGGGCTACACCTTGAATAGAGCATTTGTCACGGCAGCAGCACCACATCTTTTACATTTACGAACCCTGAACACCCAAAATATATAAGGAAACGTCAGGCGGCTCTCAATTATGTAAGAGGGGAGTGAGAGAGAGAGAGAAATCTGTTTTCATGGAGCAACACTGAAGAGCAAACAACTTCACTCATTCCACGCAGACATGTTCGTGAGTTAAATCAGAGAGTGAAGAGGGGGTAAAGAGTTAAGTTTTTCAGGAGTTGAAGAAAACACCTATATGTAGCAGGAATCAGACGCACAAAGTGTCCAAAGCCTGAACAAGACAATGCAAACTTTAACCCAGTTAAAATAAAAATAAAATAAACCAGCTGAGGCTTTGGGGAAGTACAACAAGTTGTTTAATATTAGCCAAACATCTTTGTGTACATCATACACATCAGATACAGAACAACATTATTATTCAGTTGATAAATAAAAGTCAAATTTCACTTACTGGGTCGGAGGCAGAAAACCCCAAAAACAACTAAAAGTACAACTGTGCAAAACAGTGTAGGTGGTAAGAAGCTGAAGATTCAGATGTAAACAGCAAAACAAACTCCGACCCATATCTGTATTGATCCCTCCATCTACCAACATCTATCCATCTTTATCTAATTACCCATATCTCCATTCGTCCACCCATCTATCCATAGCAATTTATATCCATCGCCACCTATCTGTCCATTCAAGGTGGACAAGGATTAGATTTATACATGAGCTTTCACTTAGAGTCATGTCTCTATGCACCTGTCAAACATAAGTCCAATATTTGCTCTCTTTTAGCTCCGTTTTTGGTCCCTACCACCTGATTGCTTCTAATTCTTGTCAGCAAATTTAAAGAACGGTTCATCATTGCAAGCGACACCTTTCATCATTCTAAAAATATGTATTACAGCTGTTTTAAGATGAACACATCCCTTAAATCTGACTCGCGAGGTTTCCACATGACAACAGTAGTGTGTGTGCATTTGTGTGTGTGTGTGTATGGAGGGAAAAGGGCTGGGGTGGGGAGGGTCAGTGCACTCTGATGAGGCCCGCTCACAATGCCTCCTTTTCACAGATGGGCCGTTCACAGGGCCCGGCCTACCTCCTGCCCCTCCCTCCCAGTTCAGCTCTATTCCTTACCGGATCCCTCTGTCTGGTGCAAGTGGTATGGGGAGGAGGGGGGGAGGGAGAGGAGAGGAGAAGAGAGGAGAGGAGAGGGATTGGGGGGTGTGGGGGGGCGGGGGCTAGGCTCTCCACCACTAATGTTTTCTTTAGGAACAGGCTGCTGCTTGTTTGACTTCCAATGAAAACAACGCCGGCGTTTGCAGTTTGAACAAATTGTCCAGTGTTGTCCAGTGGGGCGGACGGGCCAGTGCAGAGGAGCAAAGGACCTGCGGCTCAGAGAGACGTATGTGTGACATGGACTCCACTACATTACATTATGTCCATGCACAGCAGCCGTCAATAAATCACTGGCAGATAAACACACACAGGGGCGTCTTAAAGGCCGATTATAAAATATTTTTAGCCTGAAGTTGACATTTATGCTGATATTTAAAGTTTGTTTTATTGAGGTCAAAATATGCAATAAATGACCAAAGTGGGCGGAAAAGAGTCTGAAATAGATTCCAGTCTGCATAGGGACAATAAAGGCTTCACGAGCAGGTGCGCAAAGTGCACTGCAGAACAGATTGCACTTATATTAGTGTGTATGACTCCGTTGGGATTTGATAAAGGTGCATGGGCTCACAACCTCGACCACAAGCAGACCTTTTATAGCCCAGAGTGTTTGAACAAGACAACAGGGAGAGGAGGCTTTAGATACAGCCAAGGTAGATCCAGGCTGAAAATACAGGGGGTTACATTAGTGTGCGCCTGTTGCTTTAGGTGCTTGTGAAAAATGATGATATCCAAACCAGTGCGTTAATTAGTAGATGCATGAATTTCCATGAAACTTATCAGATGCTAAAACAATCTGCAGTTTACAGCACTCAGCGTTGTATGGAAAGATTTTATAACTCTTGAAAGTTGTAACTTCAGTAATACTTCATCCTGTGTTGCAACAACCATGAGGTCAATGGTAGAGCTGTGTCGGTCATGTAGCACCCTACTGGATGACGTTGCACTGCTTATATCAGTTTGACTGTACATGAACCACCTACAATACTTTAATGTGACTGTACACTGTAAGTCAACTCCTCCAGGTAGTAATTCAAATATGAGGCAATGCTGTATGTTTGCAAACTGGTCAAAGTTCACGTCCTGTTGTGCAAAAGGACGACAGGTCTGTTCGTCTGATGCTGCCTGCTAATTGGTCTCTGAGGTTAGAATCACCTCCTAATGGTCGTCTGTCTCTGCCAGACACACATCATATCATGTATATCCCTGTTAATCCATCCATGTGAAATTTCTTCAAAATTTCTATGTGAAGGCATGAGGTCACTGTAATCTTGACCTTTGACCTTTAGCCACCAAATCAAATCAGTTCATCCTCAACTACAGGAGAATGATTGTACCAAATCTGACCAGATCCCCAACCATGTTAAATTCCTTGTAGCTGTAACAACTAATGAAAAGACCTCAAGGTATGACAGAGATATTGTGTTCACAATTCTACGATCTATGACATTTGACCGCCAAAATCAAATCAGTTCATCGTTGAAACATTGTGAAACTTGGTGGCGAATCAATTCACTATCACAAACAGTATACAAGGCTCAGAGTTCCACATCTCAAAATGAACATTAAAGCATTTGTTGCAAAGATGAATGATGCAAATATCCTCTGTCGATAGATAGTGACGATTACTGAGCTGATCTTTGTGGAAGATGACATATCGATAAGAGCAAGAGGAGTCATAGGCAACACGGAATAGGTTCACTGTGTACCTTCCTAGAACAATTTCAAATGGAGAAGCGTATTAAATCTCACTACGTCCTCTGTTTGTACTTGACATCAAACAAAGCTGCTAAAAAACCCCAAGTGAGCACGACACTCTGCTACAAATTAAAAGCAGAGCTTATCTGTGGGGCAGGTTTATCTGATCTCTCACATTCTTCAGTCTTGTGCAATCAGGACAAACTATAAACAAAAACCTCAACTCAAATAGTCCAACACAAAGGAAAACATGCAACAGTGTTTTTTATGGCACCACAACAGAACAAGAAGAGTCTCCGGCCTCACACTTGCAGCGATGTGAGGCTGCACAACACCAACATGCTGATGTTACACAGGTATAACATTCACCATCACCATTCATATTTTAGTATATCATAAAATGCATGGTATATACAGTATATATGAAAAAATTGTTAAATCACAACCGAAAACCCTGATTCACCAGTAAAGTCACCAGTTGTTCCATCAACTATATACGTACAGAGTCTGTAAAGTCCTCACAGACAGTGGGCAGGGAAAGAGAGGGAAAGATAGCTGAGAAGCAGTGAGTTGGACTTTTTAACCTTTATGTTATTTGAGTTCATTTTTGTCAGTTCTGATAATTTGAGTTGATGTAACTGTGCTTATTTTGTCTTTATGTATTTAAATCTCTTGTGTGCAGGGAAAAAAACATTCTTATATTCATTAATTCACACTTTAAACCAAAGATCTAAGCATCTTGGAGTGTGAAAATAAAATGGTTATAACAGATTCAATGGATATTTTGATACTGGGTCACAGTGGAAAACAGCTGCTGTCCTCCCGTGACGGATGAAGCATCAGTACGAACTGTTTCACATTTCACATCATACAGCAAATACTGGCCCAGATGTGAATTTTTGTAGTTAGCTGGGACAGAGTGTTGTATAGTTCACATTTGACATTTCATTCAATGAGAAATAAACAAACGAAACAATAAAAATTTTACCGTATCGGAGTCGCTGGGCTGGTACAGGAAGTCCGGGGCTTGCTGAAACATGGGATTCTTCTGTGCAAACAGCTGCTGGTGAAACTCCTGCAGCACCTATGGGTGTGTGTGTTTTAAGGGGAAGGAGAAAGTGCATATTATGGTTTAATCAGGAAAGAACAACTTAATCTGCACACATATTTCAACAACAACAAAATAATTCAAAACACTTTACTGTAAAATGAGCAAATCAATTAAAAGTAAAAGCAAAGCATCAGAGGTGCTAATCACAATGCATCAATTACATCAGGATTTTTTTTTCTTTTACTTTAGATAGTACAGTATTTCAGAGGATTTGTGTTGACACAGGAAGCACACAGGCTGAAACATGAGCTCTGTTGAAAGGCCCTGCATTCAGCGCTCCCCTCTCTGATGATTTGTTCATATTCCTGCCTGTGCAGAAACAAAATGCCCCTGCAGCTCCACAGAGACAGAGAGAGGTGGGATGACCTGAACAAAAACAGCTCCCGAGCATGTAACTGAGGAGCAACCAAGTAACTCAAACCATTTCAATTAATTAGCTGTCAGCGAGGCGGCACAGTTCGGCTCCTCCAACACTCACTCAGACTCTGAGTGATGCTAATGGATTAGAGACGTCCTGACCCACTGCAGGATCTAGGCTGATCTGGGGACAGTCTATTGGACCCATATCAACTGCAATAAATCTGTACATCTTAAATTTGTTTTCACTCCATCCATTCATCTTATTGTATTTCTTCTTTTGACCCCATACTGTTTATTGTTGTTCATCTATCCATGTGTAATTCTTAAACTTATTTTTCCTATTTTCATTTCTTGATTTTTTTCTATTTATTGTAGTATTCATTCAATTTAATTCCTTTTTTATTTTTAAGGTTGATTTTTTTTTTTGTCCATTTTCTTTTGGCTTCTTTACACTGAATTTATCATTTATCTGGATGTAATGGAGGCGGGGGAGGGACTTACTACTTTTTAATACTAATAAAAAGACAACTCTAATTCCACAAATAACTTGAGTATTTTAGATACGGAGATGTTTTATGAGAAAAGGTGGACAGATTGTAGATTGATTTGGGATTTGATCAGTCGACAGCGGACCATGAGCGCTTCACATTAACACTAGCATGACTCACCCCATTGGAGCTGGTCAGGAGCTGGTTGAAGGTGTTGTGGACAGTCTGGTAGGTCTCCAGCTCCGTCTGACACAGCGACACCAGATAATCCTTCACCTGCTCGTAGATCCGTCCATCTAAGACCTGCAGACCGCGACACAAACAGGGCTTTAGGTCTCACAGCACCTCCCACTATCCATCCTCCTACTCAGATAGGTGCATGCAGCCTCACCTTGATGCAGTCTATGAGATCTGTGTTGTAATAGCGCTGTTGGTGAGCGTTAGCGGCTGCTAGTGTGAGAAGGTAGTCGTTCCTGGCGTGTGTGGCTTTGGAGTTGCACTCGCTCCTCTTGGCTTTGAGCTGAAACACGGACGGTCACATTGTTGTGAGTTGAGTGACCATGGCACCGACACACAGAGTGGATTATTGGATGTTAAGATTTAATTACCTTTACACTCGCCCTCTGAAGACTGGATCTGGACTGGAAGAGACTGAGCTTGGACCTGAACAAAAGTCAACAGACACCGAGTTTGAATTTATAACTAGAAGAGGGAACATATCATTTGTAAGGTGGGACTGATCAGATCCAATATCAGTATCGACTCTGTGTAGCCTAAACACAATACCAGCAACAACAACAATAATGTTATAAATATGATAACAAAAACATATGCAAGACAAGCAATGATTCCTTCTTGCTTCAGTCCAGAAAAGTCATCAGATTTAAAGCCATCACTGCAGTTCATGATTCACTAATCGACATGAGAACATTTGAAGCCTGCAACACACATGTGGGAAATATTACAAAAGAGAAGACTGCAAAGTCATTTTATGTAAAAAAAAAAAAAAAAAAAATCAACACTGAAATTAAATTATCAAACTTTCCAGTTTAGCTCCCTCAGGGTTTAACTCTGAGACAAACACACCTGGAAGTTTAAGAACTTATTTACCCATGTGTGTGTGTGTATCTCTGTACAAGTAAGTAGTATTTGTACTATCAGAATAAATGCCAATCCAGCTACTAATCCTTTCCAACAGCAAAATTTCACTGAGCTGTGTCTGGGCTCTATAATAAACTTTCCTGACGGGCAGAAAAATGTCTGCAATGTGGTGAGTCTAAGTGCCAGCTGTTCATGTTGTGCCAGGACAAAGTGCTGAGGCTGAGTGGGAGAGGAGAGAAAGCTCCCTCAAACCACCAACAACAGTCTGAACGTTAACTTGTTTGTTGAGCTGTGACTAACGACTGTTTTCACTTTCAATTAGCCCCCTGAGCTCCAGAATATGTTTCACTTACTGTTAATTAACTTGAGTTTTTGACCTTCATGGCAGAGGAGGAGGACGCACAAGCGTACTTTATGACATCACAGTGAGTTTGGAAACAAAGAGCATATTTGTGTGACTGGTAGTAACATGCTCTTACCATAATTTTGGAGTAAATTCATTCCCCCTGTTTAGAGTGCAGGCATTTGCTAGTGCCGATGTAACACCTAAGAAGCTACGTCATCAAGGCAAATCATTTTAGATGACTGCATTTCCTGCATGAGGTGCAGCGCGCATGATTTAATGTTGTCTTTGCCCATATGTTTTGTTCTTTGTTGGTTGGTCACCAAAAAGCAGACATGGAGAGGGAGGAAATCCTGCAACAACTCTCAAATGTCACCAGCCTCTCATTATTAGGTTGTTGATGCTGGGTTGCTGCACTTTCCTGTAGCTGTTGAAAGTGTTGCTGGATTTAGACGTGAAGTTGAGAGAGAAAAGATGAACTGAAAAACTGGAACCACTGCTGGATTTGAACATGTTGACTTAAAATTGATGAGAAAAATAAAAGTTGTTGTGTCACTATCCATGTAGAGCAGCAGTTGGAAACTATGGGCCAATATCCACTTTACACAAGTGTGATGTGGAAACATGACCTAAAACACTGACAAAGGTCTTTTATCAATCGTCTGACGTACACACTTTCATATGGATTTTCCACAGAGAAGTAGATGTTATTTAAGAAAGAACAAACAAACACATGAAGCAAAACAAAAACCAATAACCAGATAAACTAAATCATGTGGACAGAATTAATTGAAATGACACTATGGTCTCAAAACATGTGTAGAACACAATTAAACTTTTGTTTTGCTTCTTTTGTCCATCTGAGTCCAATCCTCACGTTTACTATAGTAACCGATAAGAATCTTCACATATGAGCAACTGTAACTATTTAATACTGAGTGTTTTTGTTTAAAAAATGACCACTAATTGATTAATAAAATGGGTGCTGGATAATTTTCTGCTTATCAACTAATTAAATAATCAGCTTTTTTTTTTTTATTTTTTTACATCATCTGATATTTGTTGTATTTCCTCTTAGGCAAGGTGGCATGATTCAATGTCAACTGATTTGACAACATGCTGTATATTTTTCTAAATATTTCTATTTCATATCTGCAACATTTGCTTGCACTCATTTGAATAATTCTCCCGTAGTGACACAAAGACTGGAAAGAAGTTTGGGTCCTACTTGGCGTCCAGCTCTGCCTTCTCTCTGACGGCCTGAGCCATCGTCTCGGCCTCCTGATATTTCTTCCTGCTCTTCGTCAGCTCCTTCACCGACTCCTGAAGCTCAGCCTGTACCACCGTCAGCTGTTCAATACACTGAGGACAAAAACAGAAGAGGAATTTACATGTATGAAAATCACTATCCCCATACTGCAACTCCTGACAAATATGCAAATGCCTTCTTAACTATAATCTGCAAAACATGTGGCAGGAGTCATGTAATTCTGGCGCCTGTTATACAGGAGCAGTGATGGCATCTCATGAAAGGTGAGGCTGAACAAGAGCAGCATTGTGGCCTTAGGCAGCAGAGGAACGTGGCCAGCAGAAACCAGAGAGCAACACTGGTTATATTTCAGCAGCACTGAGTCATGGTGGCCTCAGACCTTAAACCTCCAGACGCACCGTGCTCCAAATTACCCATCGTTTATGGTGAGAGCCGCCGCTGTGACTTCTGCCTTAAACCGGTAGATTGTTTATCACAAAGCTTATCAGCGACACGCTGGCTCTTTACATCAAGTTCTCACTGGAAGTGACACTGATAGGACAAAGAACATGTGAATTGGTCTGATACCGCTGATACCACTGCTAATAATTATAATAATACAATGGAGAGTGCATGGCCGCTGCTCCTGCTAATACCAGCTGATAAAGACTTTTTTATCTGACACATTTATGTTGCACAACCATAAATATTTTTTGGAAACTCATTCAAACATGATGATAACAGTTGCTTAACGTGCTCTGCTTGTTAGACATTAGACATTGCCATATAAATACATCAAATAATACATCAAAAAAATTCTTGTTTTGATGTTTCACTCATGTTTTGTTGTTGTTTACTATCTGTGTTTTGTCTTACAATCTTTATTATTTTTGGCTGCTCAATTGTATTCATTTAGCAACAGGAAAAAGGAAGTGGAAATGTATATTTCTGAATCAATATCTACTAAGTGTTTATTGATGGATTACTCATTCAGTTGCAACAGCTTATTTCAATGCCTATGTCATTGAAATATGCATATTAATATGTAATTCACAGAAATGATGTAACTATAACAGTTTTGCTGTGACATCCTTGCTCCTCTTGGTCCTCCATACCTGAATCCATTCAAACGTGGCTTTTATGACATTATATGTCTTGACCAGCTTGGATTCAAAGTGTTCAAATGTTCAAAAAACTTTAAACACTACATAAAAACATTCTGACATTTATATGATTCTTTTTTTTCTAAAATAAAAAAAACCCAACCAGAACTAATCTGAAATGTTAGTTATATGGAGCTGTCAGAGTTATGTTTCAAAAATCCACTCGGTCAGACCTTCCATCACATTCAGACCAACCTGCCGATCGCTCCCACTGGAAAAACAAAGACGCACACTGTGGATTACATCAGTGGAGCCGTGCACATAGTTGTGTGGACACAAAGGACACAAGTGACTGAAACCTGAGCAGTGTGACCTGCATTACCTTCCTCAGCTGCTGCTCCTTCTGCAGTCGGGCCGTCTTGGCCGGATCAGCAACCTGAACTTTGTAGTTATCACAGATGCTGATTCTGGACTGGGTGACCTGGACTGTTCCTTCCAAATAGGCTCTCCATACACAATACATGTTCCTGAATCAACACAAACACACAGGTTCTCAACCACAGATCAGAAAACACCATCACATTTTTGAGAGATGTTTGATGAATATGAGTGTGTTTCCTTATAAACCAAGTTATATTGCTCCAAAGCCAAATGCCTCCATAAAAACAAATCTACTGTATGTGATAGAGTTTACATTAATCTACTTAAAAGTGCTTTTGCGAGTGAAAATGGACTTAGCAGTAGGATTCTTCCTGGTCTGCATGAACAAATGAAAAGTCTGCATTACTCAACATGATGAAACAGGAACCTTTCTCTTTGTTCTTTTGTGGGCTACATTTAGAAAAGTTGTAAAAACCCCAACATCATGTCATCATTTTGTCTGACTAAGAAGCTGCAACCAAAAATGTTATATATTTTTTCTTTAAAAATATAAAGCGATTATGCAATTATAAAACTAGTTGCCAGTTACTTCTGTCCCTTGGTTTATCAGCTGTGAAGTGAATTCATTTCTGCAGCTTGATTTATATGTAATGCAGAGTAAAAGCCAGAGAATGAAAAAAGCCTATCGCCCACGGACTGACTGATTTGCATACGTGGTACAGTAACTCTGCATCCACACAATGTTTTATTTTTAGAGCAACATTTTGAAACAAAAACCATCAGTGTCCAGACTGTGTGATCTGAAACAAACACACATACCTGAGCGCTCAGGAACAGGAAGCAGACTGTCTACTCTGCAGTGAACTAGTTGCAAAAAAAACACTACTAAAAAGGAACAGTAACGGCAGCTGCAGAGTTAAAACACAGGTTTTAACCGGACAACTGCTGCAGCAAAGACGACAATGCCAGTAAAAGATTCAGATCAAAAGTATTACTTTCACCACTTCTAGCTGAGGTAGATTAAGTCCTAGCAGGGTGCAACTGTGGGTGTAAGCGAAGGGACGTTTGTGGTCTATGTGATTTTAAATGCCAATAAAAAGACCATGAACATTTAATTTAAAAAAAAAGATGAATAACTGAGCAATTATTCCAAATTTGAGCAAGAAATGTGATTTGACATTGAAATATTGCAAATATTAAATACATGCAACAAGGGATATATCTTTACCTGTGGTCTGCTTGTTCCTCTGACACAGTGTCGGGCCATTCCCTCTTTAGATACTGGTTTGCCAGCTTCTGGAGGGCCTGGAGGAGACAAAAGCAGGGATGACCTTTCACCTTTGACACCAACACCACATTTCCTGTGTCTCATCTTCACATAGGACACGTCAGGAACACTGTGACCTCCCCTGACCTTGTCCCTATAAACCACCAGGCAGCCCAAGCATGAAGACAGAAGCATAAGGAGACACTTTATTCTTTCCTCCGAGTGAACTCATTTCAAATCCACAGTCATTAAAAAGTACTTTCTGGTCACAGTCAGTTGCTCTTTCAGGGCGATTCAACGGTGCATGGACTCGTTCACCTGTTGGCCAGGGCTCAGTTTAGAGGAGTTGGCCCACTTGCTGGTTTTTATGCTGACGTAGGTTCATTTTTGGAAGAAAAAAATGTAATTCATTTAAACCACATTCACCCTTGGAGATATATTAGGTTGCTCCACCTCAGCCAGCTTTGAGGTTAACCTTTGAAGAACCAAAATAGTGGGACAGGGTAAACAGCAGGAGACATTTTGAAAAAATGGAGGATATCTCTGGGTGTCTCTGTCTGTATGTTTGGTATGTTAAAGAAATCTAATTCTGCTGCAAGGACCTCAATATTTAAAAAAAAAAAAGTCCCTAAAAAAGTAAAAAGAAAAAAAAAAAAAGCACAGATTTTTTACATCACATTGTTATAAAACATTTGATTGTGGGTCTCTTGGCAATACTACAGTATCAAATTGGTGTTGTCGGCTCTATATGTGGCCCTGTGATAGAACGGTGGCCTGTCCCGGGATTACCCTGCCCTCGCCCCAGGTCAGCCGTATGAGCCCCTATGGAAAAGCGTGCATGTTCATGTATCGCTATTTTGTGACTTGGCAATGTCTGTGGTGTCTGGCTCTTTATTTGGCTGTGTTCAAAATTAATACAGTTTTACTGGGAAAAAAAAGTTAGCACTGACAGTACAGCTGTTGTGTTGCAACAGGTGTGATGTGTTGTGTTTATTGTGCAGAAAAGAAGTCAAACTGGCACTGATAAAATTTTAAATGAGAAAATAAGTACAAGCAGGTGATTTCACAAGTTCTACACATGTGAAATGGGAGGAATATACAGTCATATTAGTTCATTTAAAGTTTTTATTTATTTACTTAAACTGAGTCTGGTGGACAGTTGAGTGCAGAGAAATCACACTTAACCTAGTTGTTATTCTAGATTGAGGATTGATTTCTACCTCATAGTGCAATTTTTTTCTTTTTTGAGAGTTACCTCTTCTGGATTTTTTATACCTTTGTTTTTTTTTATTGCTCACTCCTCAAGTGTTTATTTTCTTTAGGCCCCAACAAGTGGCCGTCAAGGAAATGAGCCCATCTATCCTTCCTCTGTCCACCGTGAAAAGACAACCCTGTTATGCTGAACTCATTGGTCCTTGCTGATCTTGGTGCCAGAGCTTCAAAGCCGCTACAAACCCGGCCATTGTAGGACTTGCATTGGAGAGAGCATCGCCAAAGTGAGCTAGCCTAGCGGACGCGCCTGAATAGTGTGATGGGAACAAGGGAAGAGGAGGAGGAGGAGGAGGGATGCGAGGATGGCAGAGGAAGAGGCGGACAGAGGAGGACATTTTAATCATGCGGTGTGATTTGAATAGCAATCGGCTAGTGGCTAAAGAAGCTCGCAGGTGTAAGAGACCCAGAAAAAGGCGCGTAAAGAGAGGAGATTTGAAAAAAAAAGAAAAGAAAAAGAAAACAGGGGGCTGTAACGAAAGGGAACGAAGTGTTCCAGAGACACTCTGACCCACTTTGATTCAACCATTGGCAGCGGGCGTCTAATTGATCACATAACAAGTAGGCAGCACAGCCCAGACACACAGAACACCTTTCAAACCAATAAGCCAGGCGATGGAGACACTCTCTTCATTTAAAGGCTGCATCCAACAAATATTTCCATTATCAATTCTTCTGATCATCTTCTCCAGAAACTTCTCTAAAGTCAATAAACAGGGGGAAATGTCCAGTGCAATGTCCCACAGCCAAGATGATGGCTCAACATGTCTTGTTTTGTCCTATTCAAATAAATTCAGTCCACGACATAAGACGTTTAAAAGTTTGGTATTTCCGCCTGAAAAGTGAGTCACCAACAAAATCTTTGTACTCCCAACTCACAATTCCTCATGTCCTTTCCGCCCCCTTCATTTAATGACGTAAATGTTTTGTCTACATGTCAAAAGTAGCAAAAACCTTCTCACTCAACGGACATATTTAGGTGTTGTTTGTTTGACCGACAGTCCAACTGGAAAAATATTCAGAGTTTTTCTCATTAAAGACAAATAAACAAAGAAACCTTCAGCACTTTTCAGTATGTTGCTTAAAAATTTGTATTTATTTGTCATTTATCTTTATAGTGGAACAATCTCATTTCAGCATTTCAGTATTTCATCAATCTGACAAATGTGTTATTAGGTTTAAAAAACCAGTTTCATCAACTGACAGTCATATTGCTGCTGATCAACTAATCATTGAGTTTACCGGTTAGTTTTAGAAATTAAGAAATAAATGACTTCGAGGAAATGAATCCTAAATGAATGAACACTAAAATATAGACCCAATATTTTTTAATAAGTGGGGAAGACACACAGAGCTTCATTGCTTTGTTCAAACAAAATCAGACTTTGAAAACAAAGGTATAACTTGGGCATGCATATCCAATAAAACACACATGCACAGTGTTACAAAAGCTGTGCCTGCAGGCTCCACGGGCTTCAGTCCCACTGTTCCTTCTCTACTGTTTGTCTTTGTCAACGCTCAAGTTGAGGTGACTAACAGTTTTACATATGTGCGAGGGGAAGGTCACATTATCTGTGAATGTTATTTTAGAAATTAAAACATCATTCCATTCATCATTCCCAAAAGCCTTTTCCATTGTTTATTCTCTTCTTAGTCCGTTTATAAACCAGCTGATAACCACAGTGATGATTCGGCTGCCAGACACATGCTCACAATTTTAAAAGGACGACGCAGCCAATCAGGAATAAGTCCAAGAGGGTGTGTACCATAAAAAAATGCAAGCCCAAACACAGTTGAACTGATGGTAATAATTACAGATTTGTTATTGTGCTGGATCAATTTTTTTCTGGCGCATAGTTTAGTGTGGCGCTTCTGCTTCTTTTTCCACAGTCAGAGACGATGTCAATCTTTCATGCAAGGTGACATGATGACACGTCCCAGGGGCCCAGCGGGATAAATAATGTACGAACAGGTAACAGAGATTTACAACAGCAGGAGTCACAGCGTGTCTTCTCCTTTTAGCTTCTCCTCACAGGAAGACTCGTGCTGCAAAGCTTTATAATCGATGTGTAGACTTTAACCTCAGCCACATGATTTCCTTTAAGATACACGTTGTCTTTAATAAAATGCAATTAAGAGGCCCAAGCCCCAACACCCCCTACACCACTTTCGCTGTTGTGGTTCATTCAAGAAAAAACGATCACAACTATCTCTGTATAAAACACTCCTTAGGCCCAGGGTCAGACTCATCCTCATCAGGCTAAAATCATCCTGTTAATTCTCGTCCTGCTTTGAAGGCCGTCTGAGGACTTCCTGATGAAGTTATCTTGCGCTCGTGCTTTTAATTAAAGCTGAATGAGTAGACATCTGAAACCACAATCAGCACTCATGTGAGTGCACTTACACAAAGTAGTTGTGCATCAAAATAGCACAAATCTTGGTTTATGCTGAGCATTTACCCTACGTTGTGCTCCACAGTGTTTTCACCCTGTTAAAATAAATACAGGCTGTGAATACAGACGACATGTTGCTGCATGGTAAGTGAGGTTCTCCCAGTGCAAGAACGGCATCAAGGAGCAAGATACTTCTGAATGATAATCAAAAGCCTGCTATGAGCACAAAAACATTACATCTTGTGTGAAGCAACAACTATTTCACTAAAGTTAATTTTGTATTCTGCAATTCTTTCTATTGGGCTCAAATCCACAGAAACGTCGGGAAAAGTGAATGAGAATTTGTAGGCCTCAGTTTCCCTTATTCCAAACAATGTCAAGCATTTTTATGTAAATCTTTGACAGACCAAGCACCACTCACTGCAAAAGGCAGATTTGATCAAAGCCTCCATGTCAAATTCTATAGGTTAAAGCCAAAGCTTATATTTGTGAATATATTATATATATATTTATAATATAACCTATAATCTTTACGGCATTTTTTGATTATGTTAAGGATTTATATTTAACAGATGAGTGAGCGTTTTTTTTCTTCCTCTTCTCTTTAAATCCATTGTCGTAGTTGAATCATTATAATTAATAAGCCCACCCCTATGATTTACTTTTTTGCTGAGTGAATGGAGCTGCTATACACTTACATATACATTATGCTGAAGGGGTGAACCTGAATAGTTGACGATTCGTTGATTTGAGTCTGACTGCCACTCTCACAGTCGAATCGTTGCAACATGTGGTTATGAAAAAAAGACTGTACCATGCTGACTGTATGGGGGTGTTGTTCAGTGCTGCTGAACATGTGACTTGACATAAAATGTTCTATTTATTTTGTAATAATTTGTGATATAAAGCCTGTTTTGATACAAACATCAGCAGTTCTTAACCTGTCCATGAGGAGGTCCCAAAGCACCGAGAGGGTCAGAGGGAGAGAAAAGGTCGTGGGCCTGGAAGGAGCCGCCTGTCTCTCCGTCCCTGTCTCTCTGTCTCTGTTTCCATATGTCTCTCCTCAATTCATGTCGTTTCCCTTCAATGGAGGGAAAATTGAATCCAGGCCGTGAGTTTTATTTACAAGATTAAACTGAATGACGTGTTCTCTGTCAATCGATCACACACAGCACCTGTATATACACACACACGCACCCACTACGCACAAAAAACAGCGCTGTCCATGGTGCTGTGGCACTCCACCCCTGAACCGGCAACAAGCACTGATGCACAACATATCATGCCCACACAACAACCATGGCGCAAGTTTTCATTCGCCAAACAAATCACAGCAGAAACTCATATAAAGTAGCTACTCATCGCTATGTCCCCAAAAGAGAGAGAGTGATGCATGTTGTGCACATGTATGTAATGCGTGAGATGAGGAAAAGGATGCAAAATGTCCTGTAATTGTTATCTAAGGCCAGCTGAAGAATTAAATGTGCTTATTCTCTCGCTGGTGTGGAAAAATACACAAATGAGATCATGAATTAATGAGGGAAAATCAACACGATTCATTGATTAATCGACTAAAGGCAAAATTCACCTTTATTTAAAATGTAAAAAGTCTATATATTATAAATATATATCCCTTGATCTAATCTTTAGGTGCATATGTATGTACGCATGTACTGGGACGCAAATAATTGCAATAATTCTGTAAATGTTGGCTTATTGCATAATCCAGTGTACAGTTTCTAGTTTCTAAATGTCATTTCATTGTATCTGTTAGAGGGCAAGCCATCTGAATCTAAAAATAAACATATGTGTTCATGATCCAGTGAACTGTCGATCAAGTTGGAGCTGAACAACTTGTTGCTAAGAAAGCAGCTCCAGATGATTTTTAAAGCGGCATCAAAGAACCCAAAAAAAAAAAAAAAATTAAATCCAGACTTGTGTCAAATCGTCAACATTATTATCTGAATGACTCTGTGCCTGAACGCACATGGGTAAACAGACACACAAAGGCTGACGGTTGGGCAGCGCCAGACGTGCCCCCTCTCTTCACAGTGGTGGTGGACATTCCTCACATGGCTGCAAAACCTGAGCACAGCCAGAACGTCCAAAACGGACTGTCGACGTCTTCAGGGAGCTACGGGTGAAAACAACACGGCGAGGAGGAAACCAGGCGGGAGATCACTCTCTCTCTCTCTCTGTTGTGGTGTTTGTTTCTGCGGCTGGTTGCCATTCATGAGTTATCAAGCCACATGAGAAATGAGCAGCTTTAGAGCCACATCCTCCGACCCCACTGTCATATGGTGTCTTTTGAGGACAGTATCATAAAACAGGGACTATTTTTAGACACGCAAATGACAAGGCGGGGCAACGATGGTGTTGACAAGCATCAATCGCACTGTATGAAAGACCACATCGAGTTTAGATTTACTCACCTGGGCGTAGTCTCTCTCTACAGCCGCCCTCTTTTGGCTAAAGGTCCTAAAGAGAAGGAGGAAAGTGAGTGTGAATAAAGGATGAGACTCTGATCAAAAGATAACATTATAATGTAGTAAGAAACAAGACTAAGTACATCATGAATGGAGACAGAGAATGTTGTTTTACTATTGATTTCTCTAAATTACACCCCATGTCAACCTTAATCTACCAGTTTATTAGGGGTGGTAATCACCAGAAGCCCTGTGATACAATATTATCACGATACTTGTGTCTGGACACAATAAAAAAAAGAATGCAATATATTGCGGTTCATTATCTTTTTCTAACTGCAAACAATGATTCCAGATGACAACAACTGTTTTTTTCTAAAAAGATAAACTTCTTCTGTTCAGATCAATACTTGGCATCTGCATATCGATACAATATTGCCATGCAAAATATCACAATACTATGATGTATCGATTTTTTCCCCACCTCATCTAACTGTCTATCTAGTGACTGGGCCAACACACATGAACAACATGATCTTATCAAATATTTGTCAACACATATTACATTTAGTTTGTGTCATTTGTAAACAAGCAGAAATATGAAAAGGTGGCATTTGTGCTTGAACTACTTTTTGGGAGACAGTGGCTGTCTGTTTCTCCCCTTGTTTCCAGTCTTAATGATAATCTGTGCCAACTGTGAATTAATTAAGAGCTTCATATTTAAACAGAGAGATGTGAGAGTGACGTCAATCTTCTCAACGAGAAACAAAGTGAGCATATTATTTGCTAAAATTCTCAGCTTTTTCTTTAAATTAATGTTCAATCCTGTGGTATTAGAAAAAAGAAGAAAATCCGCACACCAAGAAAGCTCCCTTCAGAGGATTTATTTGCGTGACGTTTCGAGCAATCGGCTCTTTTTCAAACTGCTGTATATCTCCCTAACCCAATCCTGTGGTATTACCTATAGAAATATTTTGGAGGTTATTCTTTTGACACTCAATCACTTATAATTATGTATCTGCTTTAACTGCTGACATATCTTTCATTTTACTTGGGTCCTCCTGGTTCAATGTATGTTATATTCTTGTATTGCTCAGGTTCTTCCTCTGCCATCATTCTCTTGTATGTTTTCTGCTGTTATGTGAATGCACTTTGTAAACTCTTGTTTTTAAAGATGATTTACAATTAGAGGAACTGTTATAATTAAGGAAATACTGTATGTTTAACAATATAATTCTGGATATGGTTAATGAATATAAGCACAGACTAACTGAAGAAACTTACATTTCAAAATATATGTTTCCCAACAGAAAAATAAAAGACTCCCAGTAAAACCATCACAGAATCATGTAACATAGAGCCAGTGCGGTACGGCGGTGTGTTTCTGTCTCGCTGAAACACTGTTTCCTTTGCCAAACACAACACGGCTGCGGTCCTGAAGTCAGGTGGTCTGTGCCACCAAACACCCAGATTCAACAGGAAACGAGCTGAGCTGTACCTTTACAAGTTTAACCTCATAACTCAGAGCCAGTAACACTCGCACTGTCCACGGTGCTTGTGACAGGCTGACTTAGTAATAATCTGTTGGTGTGGTGAGTTTTCATCATTCGATTATCTTGTCATAACAGTGCCTTTATCGTGAGTGCTTACAGTTTGTTCTCCTTCAACTAAGCCACTGCATTTTCTTCTGTGAGTCAGAGAGGAAAGTCCAGATGCCTCTCTAAACTAATTGTTTATATTTTCCTGACCGTTTCCCCTCGTTTCGCTCTTCCTGTGATGCTTAACATGGATGTTTCTGATCACACTATAATGATTTTATACCCTTTTTGTTGGTATTGTGGCAGCTACAGATTTTGAAGCAAAACTGTGAGATTATAAAAAAAACAAAAACATTTTTGATTCTTTTACACAAACAAAAAATAAGACTTATTTTTTTCATACACAGCTGTAAATGTTTGGCTGGTTTTCGTAAATACATACACAACATGTTGAGATATGCGAGGCATGTCAGTAAACATTATAATGGGGCGGATTTATAATAACAGAAATGGGCTAAACTAGACAAAAGTCTGAGAGCAGAGGAGAGGTCAGCGCCCTGGGAGAAACCTGACTGCAGCCAAATCATCATCAAGTCATCAAACATGTCCAGACTCGACTGTCATGCTCCGCCCGACTCTAAACAATCTGGCGTACTTCCTGGGAGCTTCCCTCTCTTCCTCTTGTCTACATTTCCACGGCTCCTTCTCTTCCACTACCCCCCCCCCTCCTGCTCCCCCCAACCTCACTTCCTGTCATTTTCCCAAACAGAGCTTTTGCTGACAACCAGATGCAATTTCCAGTTTGCTGAATCATTTCTCGTCTGAGATCAGAGAGGAGTGACCCTTGTGAGTTCTCCGCCAGGCGAGTTTTCACATTGTGTCTGGCGGGGAAATGTTACTGAGCCTCCCACGGCGTGCAACTCGGGGCAGTCAGAACATCTGGCAGCTCTCTATGACCTTAACTTCCAGCTGTTTGGAGGTTCAGAAAGCTCTGCCACCAACCACAGACAGGAAGTGGGGAGCCAGGAGGCTGTCAACTCAACCCAACACTAAGGCTGGAAATGCAACCACAACCTTTGGCTTTTCAACCCTTAACATGCCTACGCATCTGAACACAATGTAAAAGCTCTGTCTCCAAAACACCAACGTCCACTCAACCTGATGCTTCAATTTCAACACAAACACACTCTTGTTTTTGTATTTAGTTACTGATAAGATAAGTATGTCATTGATTTAAAGTCTTGTTAGACAATCACAGGAAACTAAAACTACGCTCAAAATATCAATAAAGATGTATTCTTATGTCAAACCAAAGAGCAATAGCGTGAAACACATCAATTCTAGAAGAATGTAAGAAAACAGACTTCATCCGATGGGAGGCGGATAACACCAGTGTCTGGCTTTTAATTGGATGTAAGCATAAACAAGCTGAACCCTATAATTAACTGTTGTAGGATGCTTCAACATAAAGACTTAAACTTGTTAGGGAACTTTACAACCATTTGCACACATTTAAGAAACTTCTAAAATAAGTTCCTAACAATGGCCTTGCACATGGCCAGGAAGTGCATATCAGCATATAACCATGACGTGGAAGTTAGATTCCCATTTCCCCATTGCTGGATAGTTTCTGGAAATGAATAACTATCTTCCTCTTAAGAAGTTTACATATTCTCTCACAAATTAATGTAACACCTCCATCCATTGAGATTTGGCAGCCCTCTTGGGCTGAGGTTAAACAGAAATTACTGTCTGGAATTCAAAAGTGCTTTCGTTTGTTTGGGAAAAAGCAGAGGGAGGCCATATTAACAACACCAGCTCCAATATAAACTTGTGTTTATTTCAATTCTGGACTTGCTGTTGCTAGCTTCTCTGTGGTGTTAACTGAATTTTTACAAGATGAGGCTTCAAGTATCAGGACTCATATATAATATCTGTTGGGAAAAAAAATCTAGATTAATTTTTAGATTAATCTTGGTGGGGATGTTTCTTTCCAAGCGCATTCACTGGAAAGGAGGCTTCACCTTCACCCCTTCTACTTGAGGACAGTTTGACCCCTGACCGCTCACCTCAGGTCTTCCAGGAGGTCACATTCTGTCTGGTGTTTGATGTGTAATCTGCTCATCTGCTCGGCATGAGTGTGTTTCAGCTCCTGGGTGACCCGGACCTGGAGGAGGAGCAGAAAATAAGGTTTATTAGAGAGAATCTGGAGAGCAACACCTCTCTCCTCCTGAGAGAGCGTTTCTATTCCCTGCAGGCTCACCATCTACTCCAGAGGCCAGTGTTGATTCAGCTGAGCTCACAATTGGTATTAGTGAAAATGAGCCACGCTCATTATCATACAGCAGCTCTGACCAGGTAAGAGTCTCTCTGGGTTTCTAATTGGCTGGAAGATCAATTAAGAAGTGCAGTGACCAGGTCTCATTACTGACAACAGGCAGTGTTGTCAACAGCAGTTACATACGAACATGGATCAAGTTAAATAATCGCACCTGAACATGAAGATAAAACATTGATCATCAACTATACTGGTTTTGATTATTAGTTATTTATCATGCAAAATGGTTCAAAATTACTTTGCTTCAACTTTTCTTTGATATATGATTGTGAATGGAATCAGTGCAGCAACTGACAATTCTTTACATACTATTAATGAACGCACCGCTTAATTTCATGACTGATTGATCACTTATCTTATAAAATAAATATAACATTTTTCAGATCCTTTAACATCTCTCCTCATCTCCAGTCTGACAATCACGACAAACAGTTAGTGCGGCCGGTGGTGGATATCAATCTCTAAGAGCTGAACATATTTTCAACATATTTTCAAACTGTATTAGTAAGGAAGAAATATGTTTTGTTTATGTAAGAGCTGACACAATTAGTCAATTAATAATTTTGTTGATCAAAGATAAAAATGATCAGTAGCAATTACTATAATCTCAGAATTTATTTTTGACACATTCATTCGGGTCTGTGTTTTCACAAGTCACCCAAGATTTAAGAAACAGTGGCAGATTGAGTGATCGCAGCAGATTGGTGTTGACTTATCTAACTATCCCCAATTCAAAATATAGCCTACTGCTGATAAACATCAACATGAGGTTAAAGCAGGATAATTACCAATGTATGTGTATTTCTTTCAGCTTCACATCCAAATAATCAAATGAATTACACTGGCAAACTAAATAACTGAATTCACCATTACAAATTGAGAGCTTCTGCAATATATAAAACTTATTCTACATATTTTATGGCATTATAGCAACTGACTGAGCTCTGCTGTATTTTTAAACTCAGTATTAATGAACAAAAGCTCTGGTCATTGTCAGGTGAGAACAAGTCTCTCTGGGTTCGGCTGTCAGATACACTGTGAGGTGCAGTGAGCTGGTCTCATTACTGATAACTGGGCAAACTGTCTACGAGAAAACATCTGTGTTCCTTCTTTCATTTATGATGCAGATCAGAGGTCAAAACTGGAGAATGAAGCTGTATTAACAACTGTGAATTCTATATTACACTGGCCTACGAATGCAAACTAATGACAATCACAACCTGTTGATATTGTTGTTCAAATCTAGTTTTTTAGAGATACCTGCACCTGGAGTTATTTATCAATTTCCAGAGTCAGGACACTAGCTTCATGATTTCACCACAAACTATTCAGTTTCAAAAATCATGTCCACTAGGCCTACCACATATTATGAGAATTACTTTGGGCCTTTTAAGTTGTCCAACTTCATGTAAAAGAAAACACAGACACTAATAGACAAACAGCAATGAAACAAAACGTGTTATTCGACTGCATTAAACAACATACTAATATTTGAAAAAGGTCGCCTTCTGGGGAACAAATGGTCAATCTTCTGTGCTGTTGAGCCATGTTATTGAAATATGATCCCACATCAACATTTTTTCGCACAGAATCAGACTTTGCAGAGATTTGTGTTTTTACGTTTATTTCTCCAGCTAAAACAGTAAAAAACATCTTTTACTCTCACGCCGTGTTGTTTTTAAAGTTATAAATAGCCTACTCCTTGACGACAACGATTGTTTTTTCTTCTTTTCCACCAGACTTCCCTTGTACAAAAAAAAAGTCCAAACTACATAGAAAAATCTGTCAATTTACTGATCCACACCGTCAAACATACTTTAATGTCGGATCATGGCTCAGTTTGATACTTTCTTACTAAATATGACACCAGTGCCAAATTCGGCATAGTCAAAATTCACATCTTGTGTTTGATTTGTGTAAAAGTATTGCTTTTCACACACTACAGCCCGCAGTCTTTTCTCCTCAGCCTGCAACTTAGACCGCCGATGGCACTGAGACCACTGTGGACCAAAGTGGTATTTACTTGAACCTACGTGTTGCTCTGTGAATCATTTGTGCACCGATGTAACATAACACCTCGGATTAGTCGTTTCTTAAAATATGAGTTCTTTCGCAGCGGCACGATCTCTGCGGACACCACGCAAACCGGGGCTACGGTGTCAGACTTTCTGCTGTGTTTGGCAGGACACTGGAGAGGGAGCGGGGCACGTTCACGGAGCTATTCCCCCTAAAAAAAACTGCGGCACATGGGGCATTTTTTAACAAGTTTTCTTCCACTTCTGCTATGTAAAGGAACAGCAGGAGCCAAGTGAACTAATAAGCCAACAAAGCAGTGCGTATTTGCAGAAATAAAGAGTTAAGTTCATCGTTTAAAGCAGCCGACCAGCAACAAAGCGTACACTTTCAACCATTAAATATGCACCAGTTCGTCGAGAGCGCTTCCAGACAAGTAACGTTAGCTGTGGAGGCTACGACGGGGGAAAAAACTCACCTTTCTCGGTGGGGGTTGCATCCTTATTTCTTGACATAAAAACTATACAAAAGGCGAAAAGTGTATCTGGAAAAAAAAAGTTTGTGCAAATGTCTCGAAGAAATGATGGCCAGAAGGGTAATTTTCAGCCCCCGGGTCAAGCGGCCATGGCGAGTCCAGTAAGTAGTAAGTTGAGTCCCGTTGAAAACACTGTGGCCCCAGGGAACAGAAAACACTGCCGTCAAGCGTGCCACAATAAAAAAGCACACTTCCGGTCCACTCTGGAATTAAAAGCCTCGACTACAGTGCTGCATCCGGAAATAAATTTCAAAATTAAAGCCGAGCTTTCACACAGGACATTATGTAGCCTATTTCTATGCTTTAATTATTACCAGACCAAAATCAAACCATTAGCCTACTATTCCTAAAAAAATAAGGAAAAAAGAAATACAATAAAGTTATGTAATTGATTAGTTGATCAGTTGATCAAATAGCCTAGTGCAAAACACTTCACATGTGCATAAAAAAGAAAAAAAAGAAGAAGCAATTTTTTACAAATACAAGAATAATCTATCCATCTTATTGTCCAACATTGTACTTATTAGCCTACACACCCTGACCCCTAACCCTGTCTTCATACACAGCAACTTAATGCTCCAATGTCCTGTCCTGAATATCAAATATGCAATATTTGTCAATACATCAACAGCTCAATTAATTATGACATTTAGCTGCTACCTGTGTAAACCTGTGTAATAAGCCATTTCATAGACAAGTATGTGGACCTTGTGAGAAGCGATCTACTCACCCTAAAATCATCTTTGACAGAGAGCCCTCTAGTGGTCATGTCCTTTTTTTTTTAAACGAATTTAATGATCATCTTGGATTTGTTAGTCATGTCTACAGACTAGGACCCACAAGCGCTTTTTCTCTCTGCCAAACTAAACCGAGCCCATGGGTTCAAACCAAAACTTAAAATGTGATGAAGATTTTTATCAGAAGGTGAAGAGAGGAAAGCACCTGAGCTGTTTCTCTGTGCCATAAAGGTATGAGCCTTTAGCCTTTTTAATGGGAGAATTTATGTACAACTGCAAGACGGTTCATGCACAGACCCCATAGTGACCCAAGACACTGTACCTATAATTTCTTCTATATGTGCCTGGTAACATTTTGATTCATATTAGCTTGTTATGTCTTCTTTATGCACAAAATATGTGGATTCTTAACTGTAAATTCAGTATTAAACTTTGATGCCTAAATAAAACAAATTCAATTCAATATCACTTTTCCCCTGTCCTTGTCATTTTCACTGTATAGCTTACATTCCTATTTTTGCACTTACTATCGTTAATCAGCTTTATTTTCAGACATTAATAAAGCAATGTATTGCAAACACAACAGGAGTTTTGTCATAACCTCGATTCCCCACCTCCTATAAAATGACTAAAGCACTATTTTCCCCTGTTGCCCTTTAAACAATAAGTAAAACCTAATTCAAGTTCCGGCTTATATTTGTAACCACTTACGCGTTCCTCTAATTATGCCCAGTTTCCTCCCACCCTGCCTGTTATTGTGTTGGCATCCTGGACTGGTTTGTTCACTCAAAAAAAAAAGAAAGAAAAAAAAAAACAGATCAGAGATTAACATGGGTTGACTTCAGGTAGCAGTTTAGCTTTGTAAGTGGACAATAAACTTAGTCTAGTAAATCACTTACTGATGTACACCGATCAGGCATAACATTATGGACACTGACAGGTGAAGTGAATAACACTGAATAAGACTTCATCACTGAATAAGACTTCACATAAACATTTTATCCTCAAAGTTTATGTGGTAAGCAGGAAAAATGCTTAAGATTGTGAGTATTTGAGCTCTTGTGATCCCAGTCTGTATTGGTCAGAATTTGTCTTTATATTTTAGAAACCACCCACTAGCCTACTGCACTTTTAGCTTGGAAAAATGTTTAACCTTGTGGTCTGCTTTATGGGCAGTAACTCACACCATTCTTAAAATTCAAAGAGTGTGGAAAAATAACAGGATATCAATGGTGTTGTCTTTTTGAATACAGAACTGGGTTGAAAAGATAAGGAAGTGAATCATATAATGTTGAGAACAGAGACATCATGGATAAAAGGTGGACACCAGACATGGAGAAAATTGGAGTATTAGCCTATTTTAAATGACATATATTATTCTTTTAAATTTCATTATGATTTTTTTTGTTTATGGACATTCTAATTGTAATTTTTCTAATGTTAAATAAAGATTTTCATTGAAAAAACAACAACATCACAGTCGCCTATCCACACATCGGGAGGCGTTATGCCACAATGAGCTTGAAAATGGCTACACTGTAATGTGGTGTACCAATGTTCTGACAAGCTCCATTGTGCCACTGGTTACTATTTTTTCAATGAAAATCTTACAACAATCAAAGTCTTCAAACAATCAGTGTTCATAGAAGCAAACACCGACAGCCAGTGGAGCGCTATGACGTCATGCCACTAATTGCGCCATATAGCCTAGTGCTATCCCTCCATCAAGACATCAAAGGCAAAAAAAATGTACACACACACACTGGCAGTGGCATTTTGACGTCATTATGAGGTCATAACTTCTCCCGAAGCGAGCTTGTAAATAGGACCCAGTGTTGCTGAAATTTTCATTCACGATCCCTCTGGATCGTGAATCACCGCCCGGGGACCTCTTCCTCAGGGGGCAGCAGCTTGGTTCCCTCCAAGCCGCTGCTGCAGCTCGGTAGGCGGTTATGTTTTGCTCGGCGCTCCCCAGCACCGAGGAGAACATAGCCGCTGAGGGCGGCAGGTGGCAGGGTCCTTTTCATGAGGACCTTGCTACCTGCCATGGGAGGGGGGCAGCTGACCAGCTGCCCCGGGGAGCTGCAGACCCCGGGCGTCTTTTTTTTTTTTTGGGTTTGGAAAACCAAAACCAAAAAAAAAAAAAAAACAACCTCACTCTGTCAAAAAGAAATCTTCTTTGAGCACAGGTCCAGTGGCCGGTGCAGCGGGTCTTGGAAAACCCCGTTTCTCCTCACCTGTGTGAGTCGGCCACGCCACAGCTGCTATGTGTTCAACTAAATGGTCAACACTTCAAACATGATTCACACACCTTTGAGTTTTTCCTCGTGAAGTTTCCACTTGTGAAAGGTTCACCAAATGATGTAGGCATGTATCACATGATATAGCCTACTGTATAGCCTACATTTCAACAGGATCGCTAGGCTATATTTAATTTTTTCAGCATATTTAGTGTGCATACACTGTAGGCTCTATTGCTATGGTGGATCATAACTGGTAAATTTTGTCAGAGCTGCAGATTTCTTTTTGACAGACAGAGTGAGGTTTTTTTTTTTTTTTGGTTTTGGTTTTCCAAACCAAAAAAAAAAAAAAAGACGCCCGGGGTCTGCAGCTCCCCGGGGCAGCTGGTCAGCTGCCCCCCTCCCATGGCAGGTAGCAAGGTCCTCATGAAGAGGACCCTGCTACCTGCCTCCCTCAGCGGCTATGTTTTCCTCGGTGCTGGGGAGCGCCGAGCAAAACATAACCGCCTACCGAGCTGCAGCAGCGGCTTGGAGGGAACCAAGCTGCTGCCCCCTGAGGAAGAGGTCCCCGGGCGGTGATTCACGATCCAGAGGGATCGTGAATGAAAATTTCAGCAACACTGGGTCCTATTTACAAGCTCGCTTCGGGAGAAGTTATGACCTCATAATGACGTCAAAATGCCACTGCCAGTGTGTGTGTGTACATTTTTTTTGCCTTTGATGTCTTGATGGAGGGATAGCACTAGGTGGCATGACGTCATAGTGCTCCACACATCAAAGTCACCACTGGCTGTCAGTGTTTGCTTCTATGAACACTGATTGTTTGAAGACTCTTCATTGAAAAAAAGTCACCAGTGGCACAATGGAGCTTGTCAGAATACGTACACTACATTACAGTGTAGCCATTTTCAAACTCATTAGTGGCATAACGTCTCTTGATGTGTGGATAGGTGACTGTGATAGGCCTATGTTTTTTTTTTTTTAATGAAAATCTTTATATAACATTTGAAAAATTACAATTAAAATGTCCAGTCAATTAGAGATAATGGAACGATACAAAAAGAATCACATATAGACCTAAATGAAATTTATATGTAGGCTAATTTAAATACATAATGTTCATATAGTCTTCAAGAGGAGTGTAGGCCCATCAGTTATAGATAGCAGTTAGGTGTATAATAACAGGGTTCCCATCATACCTCTTTCACATGATTTAGCCTATGTTTCTTGTGAAAAAACTCCCCCTAGATAGACGATATGCAAAACACCCAGATGCCAACTTGCAGATCTTGTTAAAGTTAAGTTAAATACAAAGTGATGATTTAACAATCCATTGAGTTACCAGTAGTATTATTATCATTTCACGTTTCAGTTATAGCAATGCTGACGTGGTTGCATAGCCTATCTCAAATTTAAGACGAAAAATCCACATCTGGAACCAGTTTGTCTCAGGTATTTTTGCTTGATAAATACCTTGATTATTTTTCTGCTGATAGGCTACTAATGATGATTTGTTTTAGCTCTTAGTGTGTCACGTGTGGTTGACATGATATAATTCCTCATGAAACATCAACTTAAACACACTGACTATAATAACGTGTTCATACTAAAAAAAAAAAGAAGAGGTGTTCCTCCTCTCTTATTTGCCTCTCTGACTGGTCCTAGTGGTCACATGATGATTCGGTTTTTAATTAGACAAGTTTGCAGACATATGACCATGGTTCCGTGTGCAATTTTCAAAATAAAATACACTTTGACAGGACATCATGGCACTATACTTTCTTGTGAGCACCTATGCTAATAATTTAGTCAGAGCCAGTCTATTGTCAATATTAGAAGTTCTCTGATTGAATCCATCCCCTGTTAAGGTTCAACTTACTCCTATACCTCCTACGTACATACAACGCATCAGCATCATGTGACTGTGAACATGCATCAATAACTTGGATGTGACTAGATTGCAAGATACTTTGCAATGTTTTCTGGTTTGGTTGGGTGAAAGGTCAATATTATGGTTAATTTAGCTATTAAAACAAAAATATTCACATATAAAATAGATTTATCGTTAAATTTATAGCCTACATATTATTGAGGAAGCAGACATTCAATGTTACATTGCTGTATAAGGATAAGGTTAACTAACCAAAAAAAATGAAATCCTTGTCAGATGCTCTTCCAAGGTAATTTGTAGGGGTGCTGATAAGTCAATGCAAGGCACAAGGTCCCAGACTACAGGCTATTTTCTATAAATACCTCGTAAACTAAATTTAAAAAATCATCATATCAATTTATAATAACAAACATGTTAACATGTTAGTCCACCGACCTTGTTTAAAATCCTAATCAACACCTCTATCCACCTATATCCAAGTTGTGCTCTCCCATGAGGAGCGGAGAGGAGACTTTATTTTGAAGGACTGCACTCTCATCCGGTCTCGCTGTGTCAGTCAGTCAGTAGTGTTGACTCCGCTCTTCACCTGTGACCTCGCTGTCAGTCAGAATACAGATTTGACCGCCTGCTTTAGGAAACAGAGACATGCATACGTGTTCACACCGGTGTTGTTTGGGTCAGCGCGGTGGTTTGGGCTCGGTACTGTCCGCTTAGCCGACCAGTTAGCTCAGTTAGCTCCGTTAGCTCACGGCGATGTCAACGTGGCGGCGGCTGCCGGTGAAGCTGCGGGCAGCCGGCGGACTGCTGTCCTTCAGACGGGGGACGGAGCAGCACACATGGCTGCTGGGACATGCACCGTTGTGTCAAAGCCTGAGCACGGGCAGACCGGTCCACAACAACTTCTTCAAAGGTAGGAAGTCCGGAAGTTAGTGCAGTTCAGTGTGACATGCAAGAACACGTCAAAAATGCCCTAAAACCCTAAATGATGCAATATTTACTATTCAACTTGTATGACACAGTTATAATTCGGTATGTAGGCTATTTTTTTTTAAACGTAAACCATGCTAATCCATCTACTGCTTACAAGTCATGACGTCATTTAAATCGCTTTTATTGTGACGTTATATGCCGTATTGGAGAGCCGTAGCTACAGGTGCAGGGAAGATGTTGAGTTGTGGTGTGTGAGTTACCATGTTTTAAATACCAGTAAAGGACAGCAAAGTTTGTGCTTTTCTGGATCAGATCTGGAGGCCGAGCTGGCAGCCATGAGGAAAAAGGCGGCGGACGCGCTGCCCGGGAGCGGCTGGACCCCCTTCGAGATCAACCCGAACCTCCCCCCGGAGAGGGCAGACATAGTGATCGTCGGTGGCGGTGTGGTGGGCTGGTCCATCGCCTACTGGCTGAAGCAGAAGGAGAGGGTGCGAGGGGCGCTCAAAATTTTGGTGGTGGAGAAAGACCCAACGGTGAGGACCAGTCATGCAAACTCTAGTGTATTTACTTATTATACAGACCATTGTACACCGCTGCACATGTGCTTTATGTTGCCCTGTTACTTTTGGTGTCTGTGAAGGTGCTATTGTAGATTTGCTGTAGCTCAGCAGTAAACAGCATAATACGCCAGGCTTGTGTTCCTGCTTATGAACTGCTACTTGTATGTTTCTCCTCTAGTACTCCCAGGCCTCCACAGTGCTCTCCGCTGGGGGGATCCGACAGCAGTTCTCTCTGCCTGAGAACATCCACCTCTCCCTGGCCTCCGCAGACTTCATGAGGAACATCAATGTAGGTTGCACACTCAAGTCACCCGTGTTTTCGGAACTTTTCTCAGCTCGCTGCACTCTGTGGCAATGACTGACAGTCCTTCAAATCATTAAATGTGACAGCAGCACATGGTGCTTAGCGATTGATACTTTGCACTCTTACTTTGCGGCTTTATTTACACAACAATTACACCACAGTATCAGGGGCTGTTTTCAGTCCTGCAGCCTCAAAATGCAGTTATGAGCCTGTTTCAGTTTTCCTTACTTTTATGAAAGAGCAGTGTACAATCACTCCTCCACTCAACCATCTGGGACTGTCTCCCACACAATGCTTGTCTGTGCAACAGTCACAAAAGCTGCCTACCAGCACTGTTGAAGCTCATAAATGAGAATATTAAATCTCAAAAAACTGAAGATGATGGTTGACCTTCTTACACTATGTTATATGTCAGACTGTTTCTGGGCTAAGAGCAGCGACTTCCTGGATAAGACATATTTAAACCAAGAAATGTGTTTGTTCAGTTAAGCCGTGTCGCCTTATATTTCATTAATATGTTGAAATATTCCTTTAACAACCCTGTTGTCTTTGCTGTAGCACCACCCTGAGGACATAAGTGTTATTTATAGGCCCAGCACTGCTGTGGTTCTCAGGAGTGCATGCTGTATGTGCATGCATTTGCTGGAGGTGACATGACGCAACCCTGTTATATGATCTGTAACCCAGTAGCGTTCCTCCTGTCTCCTCTCAGGAACATCTTGGCGTGCTGAACGAAGACCCGGTCGACCTGCAGTTCAACCAATCGGGATACCTCTTCCTGGCCAATGAGGAGGTGGCTCACATCATGGAGGAGAACTACAGCACCCAGAGGTGCCGATATGTGTGATATCAGAATGAAAGAAATCATTTTCCATCATTGCAAACTCAAGGGAGAAAGTTTGACCGGCAGTTTGTGTGATTCCAGGTACGCTGGAGCGAAAGTCTCGCTTCTCTCTCCCACACAACTGAAGGAAAAATTCCCATGGATAAACACAGATGGTGTGGCGCTCGCTTCCTATGGTGAGTGCAAATAAAAGATCAGCTGCACTGTAGGTGTAAGAGAACAAGGTGTGTTGAATTTGATGTAATATTACCCAGCTCATACACACTTCAATCACTGCACACCTGTAGGCGCTGCTGACCAGTCCAAACAAAACATTTGAGGATGTCACATTAGGGCCTGAGAGAAGACGGTGGATAGTTTCCCAAGTTTCAGTTTTTTTATAGATTCAATAATGAATTGCTTGATAATTGAAACAATTTACAACAGGAAACATGTTAGTTAATTAAAGGTACAATAAGTGAGAAATCTAAAGCAAGTGGCCGTACTATCCTCTTAATATGTCACAGAGACTCAGGAATAATGTTAATATAACATGATGAACTCACCAACAACAATAGTACAGCCAGAGTATTCACATTAAAAATCTTTTTTTGCAGACTGCAAATCATGTTTATGTTTTGAATTTACGTGTTGGCATGTTGCGCCACCTAGCCCTCTCTCACATTCATAATTTATCTGATGAATCTGATGAATTCTTCATTCATGCTTCAATGACTTCATCATTTTTGCATCAACCCACCTTCATTTCCTCTTGTCTTGCCCTCCAGGCCTGGAGAACGAGGGCTGGTTTGACCCCTGGACTCTGCTGAACGCCTTCAGAAGAAAAGCCATCTCGATGGGAGTCGTTCAGTGCTGTGGAGAAGTTACAGGTGTGTTAGAACAATTTAAAACTGATGGACAGGAATATGTATAAAGCCTAATTCTGCTTGCATGTGCATATGCTTGACAGATTCCTCCATTCTGCTAGTGTCACTGTTATCTAACAGACACACAGGGCCAACATGTGTGTAACAGCAATGAGCAACACCTTTCCTGCGTTTACTGCAGCACAGACGTTTGTATTTTAACCAGTGTAAACCTGCATGTGAACCATTAAGTCTGCGTCCACGTCAGATTGGGTTTTGTTTAAAGCAGAGAAGCCTCTAATCATTATCATGAGTCCTCAGAGCAGGAAAAGCTAAAGAGATGCAATAATTAAATCAACCTGTGCAGTTATAAAATGCACAGATGCATGTGTAAAAGTTTTGTAAATCTGTGGGAAATCCTTAAAATCTGTAATCACAATTAACATGTCAAGTTAACAGCAATCAAGGTGCATTAGAGAAATCATAAAAGGAGAATTTAACACCACAAGGACTGACAGTGAAGATGCATGAAGAGTGACTGCAGACAAAATCAAAGACAGCTTTATTTTTCACTGTTTACACTCCAGGGCCCTAAAATTTGACAACCAAGTAAACGGCAAGAATAAATCTGACTTTGATTTTTATTTGAAAGTTGACAGGTTTGATGAATTTAGAACCTGATATGAGCAGAAAATGAATAAATGGATAAATAAAGAAAAGGTTGTTACATCCTGTCAAAAAGTGAAAATAAGCCAAAAACTGCCTCGAACTGAATCAGACAGAACTCGAGAATATTTCTAAACTGTAAGAAAAATCTCACAAATACGAGTTAAAGTAAAAAAAAAAATCACTTTTAGAAGTTTGATAAATTCAGGCCTGGGACTTTACACAGGCACTGATGCAAAAACATCATTTTAAAAGTGAATTTATTCTGGTATCTCGCTGCAGCTCTGAAGTCATTTGAATATTATTTAATTGACATCTTGGCACAAGTCTTGACAGAACGTAGGAAAGATTGACAGAAATGTATAAAACATATGTAGATGTATCTACATCACTGGATGCTACCATGGGGTGTTTTGCTTATTGCCAGTGTGAATGCAGATTGAACTTATTGATCTGTTTTCAACAGCTTTTGCTCCTTTCTCATATCGATGTTTATCTCTTCCACAGATTTTAAATACTCAATAAATGTGTTGACAAATGCTGCTGGTGACGACGTGGATTTCAGGAGAATAAAGTCAGTCAAAGTAAGTGATAGTAACAGCAGAATAGTGTTACAAACACCTTTTGTTTAGTTCTACAATAACATTTTGTATGAGTGCCAATGCCACGACACCTCTCTTCTTCATACACCCTCAGATTAATAAATAACAGGGTCAGTGAAGCAACACATTACTCTTCTAAAACCAGTCAGTCAGGATGTTTTATAGCAGAATTCAAGTCAAATTAAATCATAAACTGAACTTTCATTCATGTTTATTTTTATTTTTATCAGCACATGTTTAGAATTCATCCCAAATAATACAAAATAGTTTATAAATGTGCAGGTCAAGGGGAAAACACCTTACCAAAACACCTGTGATTCGTTTACATGATCTTGGGTCTCCAACTAATGTTTATTTTTATTATCAATCAAATTGTTTTCAAATTATATAATAGAAATGAAATAGTGAAAAACACCAATCATTAGTTCAAAAACCCAGTGTGACATCTTCAACACTAGTTTTATTTTTTGTTTGACCAACTGACCAAAACTAAGGTATGTGGAAAGATATTCATTTTACAATGATAAATTATACTTTTTCTTGATAAATTATGTTATCAAGGAATGCATTGTGATTTAACAAGTGTTTATTTAATACATTATATTCTAATTAGCTCTGTCCTCTTTTATGTTCTTCTTGGGGGGGAAAAAAATGAATTTCCATGTTAATTTATTGCTTCTGATACTTTGACATAAAACTTTGCATTTTTCAGCTTGAAAAATGTAACATCTCTTTGAAGTGTATGCAAATTCTACTGGAAATTGGTTGGGTTGATGTGGTTAATCCCCCCTTAAAGATTGGAAAGTCAACTACTGCAGGAACAGCAGAGTGTTGTGAATGATGGGATATTGGCTTGTGTCGAGCAGGTGCAGATGCCTCGCAGCCTGGAGTACCAGCCAGTGGAATGTGCCATTGTAGTGAATGCAGCGGGAGCCCTTTCTGGTAAAGTGGCAGAGATGCTGGGAATTGGCTCCGGCCCCAAAGACACCATCGCTGGAATTCCAGTGCCCGTTGAGCCTCGGAAAAGGTGGGGCATTGACTTAACGGGCACATTTTCCCATTAAATAACAGACCAAGTGCTGTGAAAATGTCTCGTTTTCTTTGGAGGCAGCTGCCGGGGCTTCATACGGTGCAGTTCATTAGTATTCTGACAGTTTTATCTGGACTCTACGCTACAGTAAATTGGAAAACTGTCCAATTTTGGAGTGCTGACTGTCAGGTTCAATTTGAGTGTTTACTTTCACGTCCGAAAAACTGTTATAGGGAACTGTGTTTCTTTTTTAAACAAACCATAAAGGGAGGGGGGGGGGTGATTTGAACTCTTTTAAACACTCCATTAAGTCATCACTAAATCCTCAGCCACTGCTTTTCAAAGTGAAAAAGAACCAAAAGAATGATCTAAAACATCAAGGTAGACCTTAGTCATTCTCTTCACATACAGAAAACACGTTTTCTACAGCATTCACAAGTTAGAGTTAACTCTTATCATACAGTGGTGCAGTGGTTAGCACTGCTGCCTCACAGCGAGAGGGTTCTGGGTCCAAACCCACTGGCCTGCTGGGGCCCTTCTGTGTGGAGTTTGCATGTTCTCCTTGTGTTGGTTCTCTGGATACAGCTTCCTCTGAAAGACCAAAGACATGCAGGTTAGATTAATTGGTGACTGTAATTACCCAGGTGTGAATGGGAGTGAGAATGATTGTCTGCTTGTATATGTTATCCCCGTGACTGACTGGCGACCTGTCCAGGGTGTACCCCGCCTCCTGCCCTAAGTCATCTGAGGCAGGATCTGTTATCGCCAAGTAAACAACAGCCCAGGACTAACGCTAACCCTAAACCCAACCAGTTGGTTATAACAGCGCTCCTGGGCTGTTGTTTACTTGGTGATATCAGATCATGCGTCATCTGAGATAGGCTCCAGCTCCCCCCGTGACCCTATGAGAATAAGCGGCACAGAAGGTTAATGAATAGATTGTATTATTTTATATCAGCAATTAGTGATTAGGTTGAAGCTTGAGGATTAACTGAAATGAGCCTTCACAACAATGCCATTGTTCTCTCTAATTTCTGCAAATGTTCCAATAATTGGAAAACAAAGTAATCTATTCAGATGAGTGAACCACAATAATAGTTTTCTGATCAGTGCTTAGGTTTCACAGCGTGAAAGTTGGCAAGTTGAGACAGATAATGTCCGACCAGGAGGTGATTACATTTCCAAAGGTCTCAGTTTTCATCTGCCAGAGGACAACACAATGTCAGAGTTGTCAGACTCAAATTGGGATAGCAGCTTTTCCAAAAGTCCAGTTTTTCTGAGTCATGTGGACAGGAGACCAAATTGTAGCAAAAGAGAGGCATTTCAAAACCAAAACACAGTGCCATGGAGGCCACACAGGGGAGACTTTACCTCCCGGTGACCGCAGCCAGGACGACGACCCCTTTATGGCTACCAGCAAAAGATTACAAAAGGAATAGACAGCAGGGCAGCTGGGACAATGGTTGCTGCCCTACTGAATCAATGAGCCGACTGCTGTAGAGAAGGAAAAGAAAAGTGAAAAGAAACAGTATACAAGAGGGAGAGAGGCCAAACAGAGCAGAGAGGACCAGAGCCTTTACATAGAGAAATAGTCTTCATTTCCTCTATAAATGCCTTAAGACTTCACCAGAAAAGCTCCCTACCTCCCAAAACATTACAGATTTAATAGCTTATATGAAGCATGGAGTGAGGTCAAAAAGTCTGAGAGGTCCTTCCCACAGTGTCTGTCTGGTAAATGTAATACAAATTGGTTCTGTTCTTTGACCTGTATCTGCTCTAAAAGGTTGTTTCTCATAATTTGCTCTTAACACAGCTTCAGCTTCTCCTCTTAAAATCTTCATTAAATCCTTCCTCATGCAGCCTCAAGGAGCTCTGTGGATGATCCAAGCACAGTTGTTGAAGACGAGAGTAAAACCTCGGGGAAAGCACTTAAACGCCGACTGTTTCCATGCCAAAAATTCAGCGCTAAAATTAAATTATCCGAATGTTAGCATGAAATACATCAGCAGTAGCTTCGAGGGAAGAAAAGTACAGTTTAACAGGATTGTAAGAATATACTGTGTCTAAGATATCCTTAATGTTGAAGACTGAACTCTTTTTTTCCAGGTATGTGTATGTGGTCCACTGTCCTGACGGTCCGGGCCTAGACACTCCTTTCCTGATTGATTACTCTGGAGTTTACTTCAGAAGGGAAGGCCTGGGAGGGAACTACATCGCCGGGGCATCACCAGAGGGGGTTGGTCATATTCTATAAATCGTTTCCCCTCCCAACTGAGCGTGACCGGTTTGATGAATGACCCAATTGCTTTTTCCATTTGTCTCTACACAGACGGAAGAGCCAGATATCGGTAATCTAGAGGTGGACCACCAGTTTTTTGAGGAGAAGATCTGGCCCAGTTTGGCCCATCGTGTTCCTGCTTTTGAGAAACTGAAGGTGAGGCTTGGGACACTTCTCTGTACAACTCTCAAATCATTAAAGAGTGAAAAAGCCACTGGTTAACTGGCAGTGGTGGCCCATTTGAAGCCACTCAAACGACATGACCTTTTGTTCCCCCTTCAGGTGACCAGTGCGTGGGCAGGTTTCTATGACTACAACACCTTCGACCAGAATGGCATCATCGGTATACACCCTCTGGTCAACAACATGTACTTTGCAACTGGTTTCAGTGGGCATGGCTTGCAGCACTCCCCCGCAGTGGGTCGTGGCGTGGCCGAACTGATCCTGGATGGAAACTTTAAAACTCTGGATCTGAGCGGACTCAGCTTCAGACGGATTTTTGCACAGGAGCCCATGCTGGAAAGGAACATTGTGTAAAGACTCTGGAAGCTACCAAACCTTGTGACCTCAGAAATAATATTATTGTACTCCTGTACTGCATTGCAGTTACTAAGATCTGGGAATGTGGTATCAGACATCAAGACTGGTTCCTTCAGAAAAAAACCCAGCATGAGTTTCTTCGTACTTCACTTACAGTTGTCAGTGACTTCTAAAAAACCAAAGCAGTCATTATCCTTCTGCATCCTGATGCACAGTGCCAGGATGGTGGTCAACAAAACATCAGACTTACAGAAACTCAAGAGAGAGTTTGTTTTTAATGTATTATTGAGAGTGTCTTCCAGGAATTGTTAAGAAGCCTTGGATCTGATTGGTTAGAAATTGTCATCTTGTTGAAATAGTCTTCTCATCTCAACCTTAATTGTACCCTAACTCCAGCCAAGAGTCAGAAAACAATTTTATGTTTGCAGCGGTGATTTGCAACATATGGGCAAATGATGATAGTCCTGTCACCAGGGTCAAATGAGAAAACAGTTCTGTGTCACTCTGATGGGCAGTTAAGATTAATATTATTGTTTAATGTGTAAGACAGTCAGGCTGGTTTGTTAATAGAGTTAATAGACCACCTTCTCCAGCTCTCACTTACGGCCCATAGCATTCTGATGATTTTCGTGAGTATGACAGCATCATGACCAATAGAAATCATTCTAATATGTATCGTTATGCGTTAAGCACATAACTAATCGTTTAAGACAAAAGATTTAGCGACATCCGTTCTCTTGTCAGAATGCTGTGTGCTTAGTTTTATGTGGAAGAACAAATGCGTGAGAAAATCCTGGAGAGGAGGAACTATACATATTAATAACGAGAGAAAGACCAGAATCTTGACTTCTTCTTTTGTTATTTCAACTGAAACGGGTGTGGTGACTGTGCCACATTTGCAGATAACTGTTAATTCAACATCAGCAACAACTGTGTTACATTTGTAATGTATACTGTACTGCATTACAGTGTAATGCAACCCAGTACAATGACTTTAAGTTACAATGCTCAGTTTCTCATGTATGTATTGATTTACATTACACTTTTAATATATTTTCTGGTCAGTGTATATTGATAATTGCTCCTGTGCATACTGGTATGTTATCCACAATGTGTTCCTATTTTATTAATAATCAACATTTTTATAGAAAAAACTCACGTGTTCTTTAAGTCTTACTGCTCCTACAGATAAGGGATCCGATTCAGGTTATTGTAAATGCTGTGAAACCACAAAGTACACCTAATAAAATGAAAATGTTGCAGCTGCTTGTCTGTGAAAGCAAAGAAAGGCCTTTGTAAATTTTAATTTTTTGTATGTAACGTGATATTTCATTTTGAAAAATGGAAGAGTTCTAACAGCTGCTGCAAATTTAAAATTCACTTTTCCTTTTATAGCACTGAAAGGTTCAACTCTATCTGGATTTATGTGGTTTCCCCTGTCTGGAGGAATGTTGTTATGTTTTCTTAAGAAAACTTTGAAATGGGAAAAATGACCCAGTTTCCACTCAATATGACTTACAGTCAGAAAACTAAAATATTATGTGAGTATTTGAAATTCACATGTGGGTGGTTCTCCTGGTAACACATTGAAACCCATATAAAAATCTGACTTTGTCATATTTTTATATTTTACTCATTTGAGACCATGAAGACACACACAAGACATTTTAAAAATAATAATTAACTTTTGTTGATGTAGAAGCAAACAAAAAGAGGAAATGTCACAGGTGTTGTATAAACACTGAGCACCAGATGGAGCCATTTCTGTGATTTTTTTTTAAAGTAACAGGCAACACTTGACACATTAAAGGCAAATTGTCTGTTACGTGATTTATGAGTCAATAGGTGATTATGTTAAGTCAGTTACACAGGCTCCTCAGGCTTTCAAGGAATATGCCAAAAGTAGAATTGTTTGTTCTAAATTTATTCTTCCAAAAATTTGCCTTTCAATTTTAGAATATGGAAATGTCATACTGGAATGAAAATGTCACATGTGGCTGTTATGACTGAAAGATGATTAGTAACACTCTAAATCCAAAGGTAGAAAACAGTCCTCTTGTAGAACACAAGTAATAACAGCACCTAATTTAACACCCAGATGCCTTTAATATATTAATGTTGTCTAATGTCCAGGATGTAGGCTGGATTAGTGAGGTGTGTGCATATTAAAGTATGATGACAGTTAGTCTGAGCCATGGGGTTACAGTGTTTATCCAATATTAGTGTTGACAAGCTTGGCTGATAAAGCTGTCTAATGTAGTATAATGGTAACTTTTTTTGTGGCTCCTGTTCAGCATACTCTACTACACTATTTTTACTGCTCTCCAGCTCAACGTAAACAGAAAACGTCTCAGTGATGGGTTCATTAAAGCCATTATTTTGTTGCTAGGCGCTGCCGCGGTGGCAGCCGGTGTGAACAGCTCTACTTTAATGATCGCTTAATTGCTACTAACTATTTCCTAGGGGCTCTTTTTTTAAACTTTATTTTAACTCTTTTTAAACTCTGGACAACTAAGGTTTTTCATAATGAGAGGACAAACTAGCATCCGTTACGTAAAATAAAAGCATCTGTTTTTGCACTATTGCATTTTACGTTTCAGAAGTAGATTTTTTTTCTCGCTGATTTTGGTTTTAGATTGTGCTACATCCTCATAGACTACTGAGACAGGACAAGGGTCTGCATGTCAACACTGCACATAAAAGGCAGAAAAAGGTAAAGTAACTGCTGCCATCCATTCTAGTAATGGAGTATAAGATGGTATTGAACATGCCTAAAAATATATTGTAGTACAGTGCTTGACTATATGTACTTTGTTGCTTTTCCACCACTGAATAACATAAGATCTACTAGTAATACCAGCCCCCTTCCCCCCGCATCTTAACTTCCTGTAGCAACATGCAACACGAGCACAATAGATTATGGCAAAACCACACAAAACAGCGTGTAAGTGTGAGGTTAAAAGTAACATCCCACACCAGGCAGCACATATAGGCTCAGGTAAACTTACCTCCTCCTACAGCTCTGATCAAACCCTGAAATGAGCATTTAGCAATAACGCCAATAAGACAAATCATCTCATGAAATGTGAAATTCTTAAAAATTAAACCCAGACTCCTATTTGATGACTGAGCTGCAATTTTTGAATAGACATTTTAGCAGCTGTTGTAGTAGGTTGTAAATGTTACATTTTAATAGTGGAAAACGCTCTGCATCTCCGAGAAGTACTCATTAGCACTGACCGATCTGGTCAGAGCTGTGGTTTTAAATAAGATGGTCAAAGACAGTGAAGCAGAAATGCCTCATCACGCTCTTTGTCAGGCTTTACAATAAACTGACCTTTGACAGCTCCATAGCAAATAAATAGATTGAAATTTAAGTAGTAACAAAGAGATAGTGGTAAGTTTGGAACATATTGTGTGCAGGTCTTTTCGTGTACATTTCTTGGTATATCTGATCAAAGACAGCTGGTGAAGTTACTACAGCGGCCTGTAAGATTCTCTGCAGTTGGATCAATACAGCAGCAACACTGTCTGCATCTAGAATCATCCCATCTTTCCATCATTTACATGCAACTAATGGCATCTGCATCCATTGCTGGGAGGCATCTTATCAATTCACGACCTCCCTGGTATCAAAACAGATCATGGAAATCCGCTCCACAGATATGAAAATGCTCCTTATACAGCCATAGAGTTATGGCAAAAGACACTTCAGCTGCAGCGCTTCATTTTGATGCAAATGTGAGGCAGCCTCACAGGTCTGAAGGAGCAGGAGGGTGGGTGGGGGGAGGTTAGGGGAACAGGGGGAAATGCAATTGAGGGATTTCTTTGTGAGGCCCGACGCAAATCCCAAATGTTCTCAGGGTTGAAAACAAAAACAGCATGGGTGCTCTGCTGGCCACGTTGGCCCCTTCAATAGATGCACCTTCTGCCATACAAAAGCGCTAGGGGGCTTTCACGCCAAACTGTTGCTTCAGGAATATTCCGCTTCTCATAGTGGAAATTTACAAAGCCAAGAACTGCAGCCATCATGAATCCAGCACCGATCAAGTCCCCAGCAGTATTATCAGACTTTTTTTTTGTGGTGTGATGAAGGGAGTTGCCCTGTCACTCAGGGAGAACTAACGCCCACTGGGAGATCTCTGGCTGGTTCCTGTGTCTCTGTGGAGCCAGTGTACATGGTGGCATGTGGCTGGGATTAAGAAATTTCACTGTGGATTAAAATCTTTCCAACGCCTCCATGGCCACTTTGGTCTGAAGTTCCAGGAGAAGTCCAGAGAGCCGTCTGGGTCCATGGTCTCAGTTAGCAGGTATGTTCAAACTAAACTGCTCTGCTTTTGTTTCTTGCTGATGGTGTAAAACTTTACTTTTATTATTCAGAGTGAACTTTTAAAGTTTTAAAGTCTCCACATTCTGTTCTACAACAGCATAGCTGAATCCCAGTACCAATACCTGTTCAAAAGTGTAGCCTATGTATTTTGTTCAGGATGAAGAAGGAAGTTGCTTAAACATTTTGTATAGATTGCACATAAATATAAAGATTTAACTTGTTATCTAAAATGTATTTAGGCATTTTACAAGGATTTGGATTACTTAATTTAATAAATCAATTCAACCTTTGTGTGATCAGAAACTTTATAGCAGACAGCTGTTAACAAAAGATATACTATTGGTAAGATTATTATTAATATAAAAAAAGTTTCAAGTTTAAGTTTTTTTTCTTATCATAATATTTTTTTTGAATCCGTAGTCTAATTGGCAGCTGTTATGTAACTCTCACAGTGGACCATGTGGTACACACTGCATGGCACACAAAGGTATAAGACTCAAATAACACTACTTTTATCTGCCCTTGTTGGGTTTGTCATGTTCCTGCTGTAGGTCTGTACTGAACAAATGTACTTCTATTGTGATGATGAATAAGGAAAATTAGATATCATTTATTAGCTGTCTGTTTCATTTGTATGCTCTGACCGACAATTATGAAATGGATGTTATTGAACCACCCATTACCCACTTGAACATACAAATGGCTCCAGTGGTTGCCATTTTTTCATGCAACCACAGAATCTGAGCTACAGAATGAAATGTTAATGCACCTGTTGTGCACCTCCCTTTGAATAGTGTTTCCTGGCCTTAATGGCTGGATGCGAATGGGACTCAGGTTGGGTTAAGGATAAAGGATGAAACCTGGTGATATTCTATAATGTTCTTGTATATTGTGTTTTATATTGCATTGCATGTATTATATTGAATTGAATATATGAATAGTATATAGTATTAGTCCCATTCTGTGCTGCTCCTTTCAAAACAGCCCGCAATTTCATTTTTGTATTATGATAAGTTTAATGTTAAACTTTAATACTAAATTTAAAGGGATGGTTCAACCAAAACTCAAATTTCACTCATTTTCTACTCACCCTCATGTCGACTAAGGGTTGGGAGAAGTTCAGGGGCATGCACAGACTTTTTGGAGGGAAGGGGCAAAAAGGAGAAAAAAAGGCACATATTAGCGCGTCCTCGCCACTGAAGAGAGCACTTTAGCACGCGTTTTGGCTTCTAGGTGTGGCTCCTAGAGGGCACTTTCAGGGCTCCCAAGTTTCAGAAAATGACAAGAGTATATATTTTTTGGCTTTTCATGCCTTTATTTGACAGTGGAGAGTCAGGAAATGGGAGGTAGAGATGGGGGGAATGACATGCAGCATAGGGCCGTCCGACGCGGGACTCGAACCGGGGCCGCCTGCAGCGAGGACTGTAGCCTCAACACATGGGGCGGGTGCTCTACCAACTGAGCTAAACACCGCCCCCCAAGAGAACACTTTAGCACACATTTTGGCTCCTAGGGGGCACTTTAATAGCCTACACGTTTTGGCTGCCATGAGGTTCACTTTAGCACACGTTTTGGCTCATAGAGGGACTTAAGCATGTGTTTTGGCTCCCAAGAGGGCACTTGAGCACATGTTTTGGCTCCTAGAGGGCACTTGGGCACACATTTTGGCTGCCATGAGTTCGCTTTAGCACACGTTTTGGCTCCTAGAGGGCACTTAAGCACGCGTTTTGGCTCCCGTGAGGGCACTTTGCACGTGTTTTGGTTCACATGAGGGTGAGTAGAAAATGAGTGAAGTTTGAGTTTTGGGTGAACTATCCCTTTAATGTCTAAAAACAGTTGGGCATTGCAGTTTTACCAAGGAACAAAGAGTGCACCTGTTTTCAGACTATTTTCAGTAAAGTCCAGTCGTAGCACAAGACTGAATGAATGTGGAACTGAGTCAAAATACTGGTGAATAATGTAACAGTGCCGGTGCTGATGTTGAACTTGTTACTCGGTATAACAGAACGGATGAATAGAGAAACTGAGTTACAATGCAAACAAATTCCACTGGCTTAACTGTGTGATTGTTAATATTAACCATCAAATGTGTAAAACCATCTGCTTTCTTCTTCTTTTTCCTTTTTTATTCACCAACTAAAGAACTTTTCCTTCTATGAACCAGGAGTTTAAAGATAGGCAGTGTCACGTACTGCACAGATTGCAAAGCCCTTTGAGGCTAATTTGTGATTTTGGGAAAAGTGACTTGACTGGCAATAGATAATGTTTCTGGTCTGAATAATGATATGACTAATCTTGCCCTTATGCCCTCCAGCTCCAGGATGTTCCAGCTGCTACAGGGTCACATGAATCCAGCTGGACACCGAAGTTGCAAACCCCGCCTGGTCACCAAAGATGGGCGCTGCAACATTGAGTTTGGCAACATTGAGTACAGTAACCACTTTGCGTATCTGATGGACTTCTGGACCACCTTTGTGGAGATCCGCTGGCGCTTTGTCCTCCTCCTGTTTGTGGCGTCATTCACAGGCAGCTGGTTTGTCTTCAGTCTACTGTGGTACTGGATTGCGAAGAGCAATGGGGATCTGCCAGGACAGAACCGCACAGATGGACACGTCCAGTGTATAGACAATGTTAACGGCCTCACGACAGCGTTCCTCTATTCCTTAGAGACTCAAACCACCATTGGGTACGGTGGCAGGGCGCTGACCGGACACTGTGCTGGCACAGTGGCTCTTATTATCATCCAGTCTCTAATTGGTGTCTTCATCAACTGTTTTATGTGTGGCGTCATCTTGGCTAAGATCTCCTTACCCAAAAAGAGGGCAAAGACTGTCAGCTTCAGTAAAACAGCTGTTATCTGCTTGAAGAGGGGCAGCCTGTGTCTCCTCATTAGAGTGGCAAACCTTCGGAAGACCTTGCTGATTGGCAGCCAGATCTACGGAAAGCTGCTCAAGACAACAATCACGCCAGATGGAGAGACCATCATTCTGGACCAGGTGGACATTGACTTTATGGTTGACGCTGGGAAGGACAACTTGTTTTTTGTTTGTCCTCTGACCCTGTATCACGTGATTGACAGATCAAGCCCGTTCTACGAGCTGTCAGCAGACACTCTCCCCCAGCAGGACTTTGAGTTGGTGGTCTTTTTGGATGGGACGGCTGAATCCACCAGCTCTTCCTGTCAAGTCCGAACTTCATACATCCCACAGGAGATTCAGTGGGGGTACAGTTTTCTGCCCATCGTCTCACGCACCAAGACAGGAAAATATTGTGTTGATTTCTCAAACTTTTCCAAAAGCGTCCGGGTCACCACGCCACACTGCATCAACTGCTTTGAGACTGATGTGGACCAGGAGAAACACAACAGCCACAACCAGCAGAAGACTGGGATAGACAACCTGGGGTTTCAGGTGATCGACATTCACGATTTTGTGGACGTTACGAAAATGTGAATGACCCAGAGAGGAATTTGTTCTCAGACTGAAAGTGAAAAAGCAAAGAGAATCAGGATGTGAGATGTAAAGACAAGGTTTCTTATTTCCTTTTAAGCAAAGTTTCACATTTAGTCAGACTTTCTATGTATGCTGATGAAGAAATATTTGGTCACACTGCCTCTTCCAAAGAACATCTGAATGACTGTCAACTCTTTCGCCTTGAGAAGCAGAAACATTCAAGTTGTTAAACAGTCTGGATAAAAGTTGAGACATGGGCGAGAGCTAAGCTCCTCATTTCAATCAAAGCGTCTTTGGGACTTGTGACTTTGTCTAGGTAATGTGTGGAAGCCGGAGGAAGAGGGATTGAAGTTTTGACGCGTAGAAAATGAAAGGGGTAAAATACTGGATGGCACAGTGGGTACTTCTTGAGGAGATTAGGGCCTGAGCCTGTTATAATGAAAAACTGTGTGTGCTATAAAGACCGGAGGAGGACAAAAAAGTAGGACAGGCCTTTTGAGTTTTCTCATTATTCCTCCTAATTTGCTAACTCTATGCTGTTATTTTTGTCATGTTGACACATCTTATGTGCCTGATAATTAGGAAGCTGTGAATGTAGCTGCTAAACGTCATGATTTCAATTGTGACCAGTACATTTTGTAGATCATCCTGTGTAACACTGAAACTTGTCTCAGGGAAAGTAAAATCTTTAGTTGAAATAAAGTTTTTTGTCATAATAATTCCACTGTTTTTTGCAGGTGCAAATTCTGCCACTCACACTCATTTCAGAGGAAAATACCCTATTTAATGTGACTATGCAGTAAGTTACAACAGATAACATGAAATAAACATTGCTGATCCCACAGGGTTGCATAAATTAACTGCCACAGCAGAAATGCAAGAGAAGATGCTCAGTATAGATAAATAACTAAATCACTGATAACTTTATCAGGTATGAAGCTATAGAAATTCAATACTGTTAGGTAAGCCACAAATATTGATATTTTGTAACACTGAATGTTTTTGTGTTAACAGTCAGAAACAAAAAAGTCACCATTTATAAATTCCAAAGTCATCGCTGATTATTAAAAATGAAGTAAGATCTTATTCTGCAAGGTAACAAGCAACATGGAAAAAAAGATACAGCACATCCAAAAGTAATATTCAATATGTGTATACTTTAAAACAGATGGTTCAGCATTATTTTCATAAACATTTTCAGATTTCAAAAAATGAAAAGCAGAAGAGTTAGTCTAAAATCTCTTACATGCTTCACATTTGGTTTCATTAGACTGATGGCCAGCAACGCGGTTTCTAGGATCACAGGTAGAGTAGTAAACTTTACATTGTAACTTCAGATGTGAAACGTTTGTACTGTACATGCTTACATTTATGGCCAAGATGCTGTCAACAGTGGCTGTGTTGTTCTCACTGTGGAGTAAGAGATGAACTAAGAGGCACTAAGGTCGGGTTAAAGAAGCATTAGGAGATTCTAATGCAAATACACTAGTGTGCTTTGTTACTGAGACTAGCTGCTGCTGCTGCTGCCAACAGTGATCTTATGACAAAGGGTTAATCAGTTATTGTTGTTTATGAATCAAACCTGTATAGTTTCCTGAACACATATAATAGTTAGCTCACAAACCACCAATCTTCAGAATGAAAACTTAAATATTATGTCAATTCTAATACTTTTGTCTTTTATTGAGAAAAATTTCAAATATGAAAGAAATAAAAAATGTCTACTACCGTATTGACCCGAATGTAAGACTTTATTTTTTCTATGCGACTTTGTTAAAGATAACCACTAGGTATGAAACTACGTCTCTGTTGTTTCTTGATGTTAGGCTAACTGAATAAATTTGGATTTTTGACAGTGGTTGGTAGATTTGGGGAAATGATGTGCATTTGATTTCTTTTTGTTGAAACTTTACAATCAGTTGCTAGAAGTTTTGAAAGTCACCTGTGAGGTTTTTAGTCATTTTCTCCAAAACCACTAGGCCGATTTTGACCAAACCTTCTGTGTTGGACTCCACTCAGCCCCCCCAGATGATATATTCGAGTTTGGAGTAATTTGAATTTGGGGCCAAAATGCCATTTTTCGACACCCCCAAGGACATTAAAGTATTCAGTGTGAAGTGATGGAGATTCGTCATGATGATTCAGCAGCGCTACGTAAACACAACCTCCTTGCTTATTACACATCACAATCTCCATAGTCCTCCACTGTTACATAATGGCGGTAAACAAATGTGATAAAAGTGCTGGAAAAAAAAATACTGACAACTGACCTGGCCACTAGAGAGCATTGGAGCGCTACTATAAATTAGCATGACTCACATAAAAATATCATAATAAACAATTAATTCTGCTATAAAGAGGTTTTTCCAAACTGTCCCAGTTCTGCCAGCAGCTTCTCTTTCATATGCACAGGCATGTTTGAAAAGGTTCAGCCTACAAACTTTTGATGTTCCCACTTCTCCCCAGTGCACTGCAGTTTACTGATGACAGCCGACAGCAGCAACAAAACAACCGCTGATAAAAAAAAAAACATCTACTGCAACATGTTGGAGTGATGGACCTTGTTATATAGCAGCAGCATGTCTCTGAGGGTGTTCTACCAGGCAGTCAGGTTGTTCATTTAAGACCAGCTCTAGCATTTTATGTCACTTCTAAAATGGCTTTCATCCCATTTGGATTTACATAGGGCGAGTTAACTGGGCTTCATCTGCATAACAATGCACAAAACTGTTGAGAGGGATTGGCACAGTGAGTCTGAAGCAGCCGAAAAGAAAAAAAAAAAGCCAGATGGAGATGAGAGTACTGAGAGGAGGATACATCAGTATTTGTTAATCTGAAAGAGCACAAGGCTGGTAGACTGATAATGATCACACTTTATCCCCCATGTGACAGAGACAGGGTAAATACACACTCCAGACGGATTGTATTTGGACAGTGTCACACTTTTTTGGGCTCTGGGTTTGAGCAAATTTAATTTGAAATAAACAATGGATACTACAGTGTAGAAAGAAGAAGAACTTGGAAATAAAGCTGCTTTTGTTGTGAAACATGTAGAGGCGGTACGGACAGGGATGACCTTTAATAGATCTTTAAAATGAAAAGGACAGATGGATGAATAACAGTGGGCTACATACGGCAGGAACCAGGTCCCGATGGGAACATATGGGAACATAAACAGATGATCTAACATTGAGCAGGTGGGAATGGTTTGGCATGGGATGGGATGAGGAAACTAGGAACAGGTGACTGAGAACAAGAGCAGGTGAGTGGTTGGACCAGACAATCGGGTTACTGGGATAGGGAGGAAAGTCTGAAGACATCTGATCAGTGGATTGAAATTAACATCCACCCATCGATTTATTATCTTTCGCTTATCTGAGATCAGTGGCAACCAGCTAGGAGGTTCCAGCATCCCTCTCCCCGGCAATGCTTTCCAGCTCCTTCTGGATCCCTATATTACCAGACCAGAAAGGATATTTTATGCCTTCAGTGAGTTCTAGGTCTGCCCTGGGGTCTACTTAGTTGGACATGCATGGAAGACCTCCAAAGGGATACACTCAGGTGGCATCCTTTCAGATGTCCGAACCACCTCAACTGGCACCTCTCAACGTAAAGTCTGCAGTGCATGTACGAGCTGTGATTGGCTGCTACCCCTTCCCCCTCTACCTGACTGGTGGAACAGCACCGGGAGTGGTGGATTTTTGCAAATGCGATTAAAGGCGAGAGCCAGAGGAGTTGGATTTTGTCCTAAATTACCCATTTCATACTATCAGAATATTTACAGATGCAGCAAGTTTGACTAAATAACTGTTACCAACTGAAGCTTTAAGAAAGTGGATTGAGATCCACTGAAAAGCTCTTTGGTTGCTTTGGCTGTATGTTTTGGATTGTTGTCCTGCTGTGCGGAATGATGAAATGTCTTGCAATGAGTTTTGATGCTTTTGATGCTGAATTTCAGTCACACGTAATGCTCCTGTATACATCTGCATTTAATCCTTATGATCCATCAGCGGTGAATTCGTCAATAAATGCTAGTTAGCTGGCAGCCATACCAAAAAACAGAACCTGCACCTTATTTGACAGATGAGTTGGTGGCTTTGAGTCCTGAATTGTTCCATTTTTTCTTCACATCACCTTCATATACATTGAATGTTGCTTCATCCATTCATTTCTCTGAGTTGAAGAAGAACTGAAGAAGCCTCTTGTACTAGCCATGAACAATCATGCCCAGTTGTCTTTGACTCAAACCCCTACTGGATAAGTACAACCCACACCAGAGTCTTCACAGACATCTGTTCCTTTTGGGTGTTCTTTGTGAACTACAACCTTGCTTTTTGTTTTTGAGGTTTAGCAGTGGTTGCACCCTCTGAGGTTGTGGTCATGAACTGTCATCACTGGCAAGAAAACATGTCTGTTTACATCCTGGAGCGCATTCTTAAAACTTGTGCTCATTCATTTACCAAATTTTGTGCACCTGCTTTTGTGCACCAATTGCATCTGATAGATCTTTGATTTGTTTTTGTTTTCTTTTTGAGCCTGATTATTACTGCTGACAAAATCTGTCAACAGTCAGACACAATCAAATCAATGAAACAATAACAGTCAATTGGGCCTTAGTGTGCAATGCATACAAGTAAAGAAACTGTGACAAAAAATTAAACAAGTCCATATTTCAAACTTGTTTCTCGTGAGATTTGCGTCGGCGTCAATTAATCGCAATGACAGCTTGCATAGTTTTAAGCGTCCTCAATACTTCAACGTCGTTTCACCGTCCACCATTACACCTGACTGTTACTGTTGTCCTGCAACAAAGTGATTAACTTTTGAGCCGGGAAATCAAACCGCGAAAGGCATATATGGAACCAAAATATTTGTTTGGTTTCCATCTCATGAACAATGAAGGTGACAAGTTTTATTTGATAAATACTCTTCTTCTTTTTTCAAGCAGAATTCCTCATTCACAAGAGTAGACTACTCAAGTAGCCTATAAACAAAACAACTTTTTGTCACTGTATTCAATGAGACCAGAAAAAGTTGGGCCACACAGGGAAGAAACATTACACAACTACTTCTATTAAGATCAGGAACGATTTAATCAGAATTACCAATATTTTATTGGCTCCTCCTGGTAGGCATATGGGAGTCGTCTCACAAGGCCACTTGAATTTTCCTACTGGTATACAAAATGAGCGAGAAGAGTCTCTTTTTTCCCCATAACATGTCGACATCATACATTATATAATCAGGCTTTGCACAAGATCTTCCCCAGCAGCCTCCATTTATCTTGCAAAACTAATTGATTTATGTCAGAGAAAGCTTATTGATCACATCCTTCTGATGAATCATGTTTAACAAACAAGAACATTGCAGATAGTGATTATGCTGTAGCCTAAATCTAGTATTGTAAATCATTCTATCAAGATGATTTGTGGCAGGATCAATCAAATCAATCAAGACATAGGCCTATGTCAAGATTTTGAGAGGAAGCGTGAAGTGTAGGGAGATTTCACTAAGCCTATAAACCATAATATGGCCTACCAGTGTGATTCCAGGGCAAATTGAGAATCTACTGGTCACAAGCAATACAAAGACCTTATCTACAATTGTAGGAAACGGTCATTTTACTGAATAATTAACGGAATAATTGACCCCAAAAACATTTGTCACATTAATTTATAATAAAAATAGGTGTTTGTCAATGTATTTCTTTTATAAGCCTGTGGATTAATTGAGTCTGAAATAGTTAATGCTACTTCATTAGTTTACAAATTCATTTTAGAAGGAAGTCCTGCTGACATCCAACCCCATCATGACTGAGATAGAAAAAATCATGTTGACACAGAGAGAATGAGTAACTGGAACCTGCATGCTGTGAGGTAACAGAGGTAACCACTGAGCAACTGTGCTGCCTTTTAATTAACTAATGATTAATTAATTAGTGTAGTCTTAATGGAGCCAATTTTAATTTAGGACCTATTACTGCTGTGTTAATTACCACTGAGCAGCTCGCCCTCCACCCTCAGCTGTGAAGCAGCAGCCTGTTTTAAATAGCCAGATATTGCTAAACTGTTTAAACTAGCCTACTACATAAGAGCAGCTTCTAGTTTTCAATTGCACACCTGTCACAGGTGACCTGTGACATGAACTGTCAGTGAACAGTATGTGCAGTATCAGAGTCAGACTTTTTTTTTTGCATGATGTAAAAATGCCAGCAACATGACACATACATGACACGTAGTGCCTTAATGCTCTTTGCCTGAAGTGTTGGTGACCAGTTGCTTATCTCCATCTCTCTCTCACATAGAGCATAAAATTCTTGTGCACTGGACAAAACCAACTCCAGTTTGATATAGGAAAAAAATATCCTGCTTTTTATAGCTGCAACCATGGTGAAGAGATTTTGATATTTTGAAATCCTCTTGCTTGTTAAAGCTTCAGAGACAGAGTGAAGAAAATGTTGCACAACCCCCTTTCCACTATTGTTCCTCAGCTGAATATAGCCAACACTCAGACCAATTTTTTTTCCTCATGGTGTTTCAGTAAATCAGATGTTCAGGAGGCGTCTCAGTTGAGCAGCTGGTCAGCTGCCAGTGAAAATGTTCATCACATTTGTGGTTTAGCAGCTACTCAACCACACTGGGAGGAGCTGAGTATGGCCTAATGTACTCAACATAAATATTTTAGCATGGTTTTTTTCTCAGCTGCTTCCTAAAGACTGTTTTAATAATGTCCCACAGGAAGCGCCCAAGGCTGCATGTAAAAAAAATAAAAATAAATCTGAAAGTTTCAAATGACTCGGCTGGTGGATTATTATTTAAATGAAAACATGACTTTCTCCTGAATGACACAATGTGCATGTTCAAACTCCAAGCCAAACAGAAATTGTTCTGTTTGCAGCATTTTTTAAATTGTTTTTCAAGGTTTCCGTGCTTAGGGACACCAGTGCTCATAATTTTCTCCCTCAGCTACATAAACCAGTGACCTTCCAGTCAAACACCTGCTGCCTTCCAGACAAGTGCTTTTAATCTTTTCCCTATCTAACAGTTATTGCCTCTGTAAATCTAAGCTAATGTGATACTGAGCCTCCAGCTTTACTTTTATAGTTAGCCTCCAAAAAAAGGAAAGGTTTACTGGTTATTGGTTTGATTTGTTCCCTGCTGGGTTATTGTCTTATTTAAATGTAGCGTGGTCTTGACTGGCTGATGTGGTACAGTACATTCAGGGACCAGCTCCATAAAACTGAACCTCTGAGGTCTGGATCTTCTCTGTGAGTCTGAACTGATACTGTACAGTCAGTTAATCCCAGCCTGTTAAACTGTAGTGTCTTGATGTCTGTTTCTACTTCATCGAGTGCTGTCAGTCGATTCAAAAATTTAATGAAGTGTTTAATTATGGACAAAATAGCAAATGTAACTTTATAACATGTTAAAAACAATGACAAATTGTCCAGAAACTCTATGCATTTGGTGTAAAAACAGTATGCTCAAATAATAACATGAGGGCTCCATCTGTGAGCAAGAAATATGACGTGAAAAAAAGAAGGAATTTGCATTAATGTGTTACACATTAAGGTTGACAGCCCTAGATTCAACACATAAGTTGTGACGTGGTTGTGAAGAGTTTGGAGTTGTTTTGGACTCATTGCACGCAATTGCTTTTCAATGAATAAAAACTACGGAATAATTATTGTTTATTTATATCCATTTTCTATAGCATCACTTGAACTACTTATTCTTCTAATTTGACTTTTGTTTAATTTTCATTTTAGATTTGCTGATATATGTTTACCCTCTGAGGTGTGTGACTCCTGTGTATTTGTAACCTACTTTACTTTTTGTGATGTGTTTTATAAGTCACAGTTTGAACAGCGGCACAGCACATAAACAAGAGAGACTACCGGTAGCTATCTCGTAAAGAAAGAAAAGAAAACGAGGCCAAGCCCATGGGTCGTTTTGTTGCCAGGCAATAGGCCTACCTACGCAAGGGGAAAAGTGTGGTGACGTAAAGAAAGATAGCCTAATACAGTACATCAGGATGACGCTGGACGGCCCAACAAACAGTCTTTCCTAAACCTCACCAAGCCATGACCATTAGGCCTATACAAAGTAACCATGGTGACAATTGATGGGCCTGTCCAAATGCCTGTTTTAACCCTGACAACTTTCCACCATAAATGGGGCACTGTTTCAGAAGAGTGTATCCTACTTCACTCATCTAAACTCTAAATAAAAATGGACGTACTGTATCCTCTGTGACGTCACCCCAGAGGTTTCTCAATAGAGGTTTTGAGGCTGAACAGTTCTATGTCACCATCTTGCCAGTAGCTACCTGACTCTGAGTGGGGCCGACCCCTGCCTAATCCCAAAATGGGCAGAGAGAAATGAAGACAGAATAGAAACAGGCAGTTGTAGGCTGTTAACCAGCAGGTTTTGATACATGTTGGCCTCATTTTTTAGCCTTTTACTGGGGCACAGGCCCAGTATAAATGAGCTGTGCCCTACAGTATAAATGTCATATAGCCGGTACACTTTAATGCTTAAAGAATAAACAAAGTCAGTTCAGACTGAGTTGTGCCCCAGTGGAGCTTAATGACTTACAATAGGCTACCCCTGTTTTTTAGCCTTAAAGATTTCTGCTTGGGTGGTATCAGAGCAGAGCAAAAAAACAAAACAAAATAAAAAACCAAACATAGTGCTGCTGCCACTGGCCTTTCTGGTTGAAGAGTCTGGAAAAGATAAATGCTATGTCTTTAGATCATTTAGTATTGACTTGGAAAGCACAGTGCAGCCATGTGTTGTGCAGCACCACTCTGACCAGCCTCCAGTGACAACATGTATCCAGGATCCACAGTGCTGATGGTTTTTGCATACACAAACATAAAACCATAACACAGCAAAAGCCACATAACATTTTCCAATAGCTGAAATTTTCCCACAGGCTTGAAAATCTTTTATGCCAATATTCCCCTATAACGTGAATTACTGATAGCTGAGGCACTAACACTGTGCTTATTGTATCCTTCTGACATGCTATTTCATGAAGAATTCAACCATGTTATTCCCATTGTTTTCCCTTAAAACCACAAACAATTTACATGAGTCCCCTGCCGAGTAGTTAACCAACATTTTAATGTGAAAAGACAGTTGAAAAGGAGAATACCAGCCATTTATTACATAATCAAAATGAAAAAAAAAAAAAAACCTCACACATAATGCATTCAAATGTTCGCATGGTCACTTTTCCTCCCCTAGGTGTAATAAGGTTAAAGGTCACAGATATTTCTTGACATTTCCTTCCCTCAGCTCATTTTATCCTGAAGGTTTTCATCAGCCACGTGGATCCACGACGCACACTCACACTCACACTTTGTAGTGCAGCTGCTGAGCACATGAGCTGATGTGGCTCTGTACAGTGATGAAAATGAGTTGACTTGGATATTAATAGCTCATCTTCACTCAGTGCAGCACTGATCGGCTTTGACATTGCTCAGAATCATCTGGTATACGAGCGCCTGCAGCCACAGCTCCTTCATCTGAGAAACGACTGAGATGATCATCTCAAATGTTGGAGGGCATGTGGCTCACCGAGTCGCTACACTTTGTTTAAATATAACACCATTCATTCATTTGTTTTATTACTGCTCCTTTTTGTAGTAAGAAGGATGCTGGTTGGGACGAGTTCCTGATAGAAAATATGCATTATAACAGAGCAAACAAACAAAACCACAGTCGCAGACACAAGCACCTTTACATTTTGAGGATATTTCACACACAGAAGTGTCCAATCTTGTATGAATAATCTGGACTTGAACACAGGTTTTGGTTAAGGTGGGTTTGAACAGCACTGTTACATAAAAAAATCAGGTAACGCTTTATTTTATTGTTTAGCTCCTGTGTCTTCCAGATAATCTCCTAGTATATAATTTATGTTCCCTATAACTTTGATCCTCATCATAACTGAAACTGATAATTTGCCACTGTTGAGCTACATTCAAGATTTTAAGAAGAAAAATCAAATTATGTGTAACAATTTATGAATAGATGTAAATAATACATGATAAGATGCATATTGTGTTATTGTTTGGAGGTTGCCATTTTGGACAGTCTGTGGAAATCAGGTAGAAATATTCAATGTTTATTTTGTTGTCATATTGTAAAGAAAATTAAGTATAACTGCTGAAGGGTGAAATATTACAGCATGGGTTGTGTTTCATTTGATTATCATACTAGTTTGAAACATAAAACTATGGAATTTCCAATACAGCTGAAAGCTACAATCAATGCAGCCCAAATTAAATGAATATTTACTGAGCTTTAATGTATGGCAGCTCAATTTTCACACAGAATCAAGTTTAGAAATCAATAACCTAGTTTCATGACTTACTTTTCATTTATCCGCAACATAATTTTAAAAAATCTTTCTTTCCTAAAATCTCAAATATAACGAGCAATTACTCAATATCTGTAACTGCAATTAACACTTTCATCATTAAAATTGTGAAGACAGTCTCCAGGAAATTATCTGGAAAATACAGAACCAGTAAAATAAAGCAAAGAATAACAGTATTACAAACTTGTTTTTTTATTATAATCATCATTATTACAACATTCGGTCAAATCTCAATGCAACAATGGAATGTCAAAGGTGACCTGGTGTCACTGCTGTGGTCATGGTTTGAGTCCGAGTTTGGGTGAAGGGAGGGGAGGGTTGAGATGAGATCCATGGGCACGATGTCCCCAGGTCTGTCTGTGCTACATGTTAAGAGGCAGCACTGCATTTTATTTTTCCTCTAAAGACCCTGAGTGGACACAGAACTGCATGTTTGGTTGGAGCCAGTGCCCAGTTACAGCAAAAGATGTGTCCTCTGTTCACTTAAAAGTTAGCTTAGCTTAGCATAAAACATGGAAAAAAAGGTAGAAATAGATAACATAACCTGGCCTGTCCAAAGGTAACAAAGCACCAGCACCTCTAATGCTCACTAATTTGTTTATTTAATCTGCATTAAAATAAAACACTAGTAGCTTTCTCAATAAAAAGCTGTTTTCAGCCTGCATGAATATCTTTAGCTATTCTAGATTTGACATCATATCAAATTGGATATATTTGACCATTTTCTGACATTTCAACCAAATGCTAAATCATTAGTGAAAATAATGGTCAGAATAAATGATAATGTAAACAATTATTAGTTGCATCCCTGACAGTGGGGACTCTTTGAAGTCACTTTGCATAACTTTTCCATTGTTATTCAAACAAAAGAGATATAAAGAGTTAATCAGTCAGCAGACAGAGCCGAGATAGTAGTTTCCCCGTTTGCAGTCTTTATGCTAAACTAAGCTATCATCATATTTAGGCTACAACACACGAGTCATCTTTTCCAAAAAGCAAAAAAGTCTTTGTCTCAAATGTTGTCAACTTCCTTGAAAGGACCTGCGATAAAATCAAAGGTTTCATATCTTCATTATTTTTTTCTGTTGTTGAATTAATAGTCGGCACATTTAAAAAACAAGGTGTTGCCTGGTTTTGTAGGGAACCGTCATTAAAACCGTGTGGTTGAAGGCATGACATTAAATAAAAACATTTATACAAAAGATAAACAATAAAAAAAGTTTAAAAAAAAAAAAAGAGACTTACGCCTAACTGAACTAAAGAGGAGAGAAAATATTGATAAAAGATGATCCACAAGTGTCAAATCATCCAAACAAACAAATAAATAATAAAAATAATAAAGCCTCCACCGGATTTAGAACGCCACAAAACACTTGTTGGCACATTTACATCTTGTTCATCGATAAAGACAGGTACCTTCACTGTGCTTCTTCTACTGTATTTCAACTCAGCATCACTTGTGCTCACCAGTGTAACTGCTGAGATCTGTCACCGTGGTAACAAGGGACACAACGCTAATGAGACCAGCTGTGAAACCTGTAGCCTGAGCGCGTGTGATGGGTTCCTCCTCCATTGTTAAATATATTTGCCTCCAGTTTAAAAACACATCCAAAACAAACATAAAGATCAACAAAAAAAACAAAAACAGAATTAAAAGTTCAGTAGTTAATCAAACTGTCATTCTGCTATTCACTTTTCAAAGCTGGTGCTTTCAGCTTCACAAATATGTAGGCTATATTCATTCTTTGTGTTTTCAATAGGTAGGCTAGTTGATTGACCTAATCTGAAAGGGACTTTTATATGTGGCAGCAATGACTCTGGGAATTAATTAATTTCTGACAAATTAAAGACTTTAAAAGGTTTAATGAACAATATTATTGGTGTGTGAGCTAAACCGCATTTTCCCAAGACAAACAGATGTGGACAGAGCTAAAGACATAGCCTAATATTCCAATTATTTTCACCACATTTTCACATATTTGTCCTGTAACGACTTATTTTCAGCCACACTCACAGATCTCAGCAGTCCACTTTCTGACAGTTTTTTATTTTTTTTTTACAACCACCAGAAAACTGGTGGTTGTAAAAAAAAAAAGAAAAAAAAAAGAAGAAAAAAAGTCAGGCTCCCTTTAAAGAAATCATCAGACCCATGAAACTGATTTACACTTTGTTCTTATTTAAAGATACTTCATGAGAAAATGACACAATTAGAACAATTCTTTCTTCACAATAAGAGTTTTTTTGATGATGCAACTGGGCACTGGCCTGCAAAAGGCATTTTCATGTACTTTGTCGAGCTGTAGTAAGCATGCACTTAGATGAGTTATTAATGAGCAAAATGTGTTTTCAAGAGCAGAACCAGTAAAACTACAATCCAGAGCTTTTCCCTTTAAATGCTAAGGGATGAATGATGAGAGAAAAAAAAAAGGAGTGAAATGGGAAGAACCTCCTTGTATTGGACTGTGGACTTACAGAGCGCTGGCGTTTTCTCATAGAGATTAAATTCCCCTCGCTCTGCAGCTCAGTTTTGGGGGAGAAATAAAATATAAAAAAAAAAAATAGTGGCTGCCTTGAAAAGGAGCAGCAGCTCTTCATTTAGCACGGTAAACAAGAAGCTTTGAAGTCAGCCATTTAAAATAGGATTTACATGAATAAATAAGTCGCTCGCTGATGTGCGAGCTGCGACACTGTTCATGAAGTCGCACACGAAGGCAGAAGGCTTTGGGTAATCGTCTGTGATGCTAACACACACACACACACACATACATATGACACTGCAAATACTATTGACAGGCTATAGTCTGGGAATTATTAATAAATACCACCTGCTCCACTCCACAGTGCGTCTTTGTTTAAACTCTGATCTCGTCATCTCAGGATGAACGTCTTTGTCTTTTTTTTTGACGGATGACAAACAGCGAGAGTTTTTATATTAAACACCACTTTATTGATGTCATCATTCACTGATGACTCCTGGCATCTGACAAAGCCTCTCGCTGGATGAATGAACAATGAAATCCTTTTTTTTTCTTGCGTTTTGTCGTTGATGTGCTTCACAGCCCTCAGTATAAAAAATATAATACAATTAAAAAAAAATCATGAAAAATGTCCTCACCAGGGACGGGGCTCGATAGCTTTTAGTGAATCTCATCTCATCTTGTCAGTGAAGAGTAACGTATCTATGACTAAACATTGGTTGGTTTAATCACCGTCGATCAGCTGTGAAGGCAGAGACTCGACAGCTGAATCAACCTGCAGCAGCAGAAATATATGAAACTTTAATAAAAAGCATCAATGTGCGACCTGCAGCTTTGTTAACAACCCGTCTGATGGTCTGATGCCACAATTACTGTACATAACAGCTGTAATTTACTGTACTTTTGCTAATTACTCCAAATACTGAAGATGACACACGAGTTTGAAACATGTCCAGGAAATGATGTTTTTTATGATTTCATCATAAAATTAGTTAAAATAAAGGTTTTGATCTGAAATAAATTGAATCCAGTTTCAACATCTTTCCTGACTAAACATTTCTCTTAGTTTAGTGTCGTTCTAATTTTGCTTTTCCTCTGATTACAAATCATCTATTGCAAGTTTGATGAAAAAGATGAGATAAAACACTTCCTGCTGATCTTTTCGCATTCTGAAGCGGTAACATAAAGGCCTTTGTGATAAAAACTAATACAGCAGCGGTGGTTTATTAGGGTGTATTTGTGTTGCAACAACTCTCGTCTGTGTGGATCTGACCGGAGAAAAGGTGTGAAGAGCTGCCGACTGATCTCTGAGCTGCTAGACTTCCTGCTTCCTGAGATGTTTCTCTGCTGCAGACACTTTACTCTCTGTTCATGTTTTGAGCTGTTCTGGTTCTTTTAAGCTGGACACACACACACTGTACGATTTTACCAATTATCTGCTTATCAGCCATTGGACGGTTGGATAAATTTGGTTCGGCCAATGTTAGGCTCTCCGACAGGTGAAGCAGAGCCACGAGTTGATTTGCTGTCTTTTTTCTTGCTGCACCTGTGTAAAGTGTCAAACAGCATCTAAAAACACCGTAGTGAAATGACGCTAGGTGGAAAATATGGAGGCCAAGTTGGTGTTGCTGCGGTTACAGCCGCTGCCTCTGTGATGTTTCCTCTTCTATGAAAGGTTTTGGACACAGGACAAAGCAGCAGCTTCTTCTGCCTTGTTAGCATCGTTGCTAAATCAACCTGCCCCTGAGCTTTCAAAATGAATCTTCATTTACAGTCGTCAATGCCAGGATGGTTCACAGGGGACGGCTGGATCGAACAGTGTGAGCACATAAATCCTGAGCTTTGGCTTCACATCTCAGACGAATTCCTCAGTGTGAGATGGGACTTAAACAACAAGATTTTTAAAGGCGTTCGGCGTTGTCCAGCTCTGGGTTGTTGGATGCTTTTAACACGACTCTATTTCTCTTTAACTCTGATTTTGTGTTATCTGAATATGTTACTGCTGCATATCTTGTAAAAGTTAATGTCTTCACATCAAGATCCACACGAGTGATATCATACAATATTAAACAGAGTTAATATTAACTTCACTGTCCTTGATGTTTTGTTTTACCACAACATAAATAAAATAGACTAATGTATGCCTCTGATCTTCTGTTGCTCTTTACTGACAGAAGATCAAAGCTCTGATGGCTGATGAGCGTCGGATCTCAGCGACCTGAACTCTCACTGGATCCACACTGGACCCGGCTATCGAGACCCATCCCCAGATTGCATTAGCCGTCTGTGGCGGGTGCCACCTCTCTCTGTCTCTGATGGTTACATTTGTGTGTCGTGGATGGAGAACAGAAACGGACGTCTGCAGCGCGGCCTGCCTCTGGATCAGTCTTTGCTTACGTGATTGTGTCAGCCACTGTTTGGTTCCAGGTCTCGGGAGACCTCTCGAACTGGCCATTCTTCATCTTCATTCTCCTCCTCTTCTTCCACTGCTCCCCCTCCTTCCTCCACCACCTCGGTTTATCGGTACGGCGGCTCGGGCTGCTGAGGGTTCGGCCTGTAAAGCTGCTGCACTCTTACCGGCCGCCCGTTTGCCGGTGGCCAGCCCCCCGATAACTGTCCGATGACCCTGAGGCCGACCGGCTGGCCGTGTCCTGGGAGCGGGGTGCTGGGGCTGAGGATGTGGGTCTGTCCCAGCTGAGGCTCGGGCGGGGCGGTGCTGCTCTGATGGGCCGGGGCCGAGGCAGGGGGGGAGACGGGGTAGTGAGGGAGGAGGATGGCCGGCGTGAGGCCGTAGCGTACCTGGAACACCCTTAAAGGTCCTTGTGCCACGAAGCCGTTGGGTCTCTGCGGCTCCTGAGGCTGCTCCGAGTCCTTCTTCACCTCCGGGACCTTGCACTCCTCCTTGGTTTTGCTGGGCTGCCGCTTCGCTTGAGCGATCTCCTGCATCTTCTCCGCCTGCGCCCGGCGGATGTGGTACGTCTTCCTGGAGCTCTGGAAGGAGTCCAGGAACTCGTCCAGACCGACGTTCCCCTCCATGAACTTCTCCAGCAGCTCCTGTGAAGCAGGGCAGACAAATAAACCGGCATCAGCAGACGGGACAACACACAAAGGGAGGTCCAACCACGGGGGAGCCGTTCAAACAAACCCCTCTAAGTATAAAGAGGATTTAATCAGCTCCGGGATGTTTACCCATGAACTTTGGCACAGTTTGCCGGCTACAATATTTCACTGCAGGAACATTTTACACAGCTAACAATGATCCATGAGCAGCAACTGTTACATTTGGCAGAGCTTGAAAGCCGTGTGATCCGTCTCCGAACGTGTTCCCAGGATGTGAAGAACTGAACACTGAGAGAAGAAGTTATATTTGTGAAGTAAATCACTTCATAAACCGCGGTAACCGTTTCAAAGCCAAATCTCATTCAGTTTTACACTGACTGAGCTCAGAGCGAAAACTAAAGAGCAGTGATTTATTCACATTCTGCTTGTTTTATTAGCTGCTAGATGTGGGAAGCCTGTCGCAAAAGCTTCCAAGGTTTTTTGAGATGACGTTCCCAATTTTTTACAGGATGATAGAAACCAGGCAAGACAATTACATCAATTATTAATTAGCTGCATGATTTTTAATAGAGCTTATCAGCTGTATGTGATATTTACTGGTGTATAATAAATCAATCAATGTGACCTGAGCCTGGATGAGCAGCTGGTGGGGTCAACATGAGTCAATGAGTCTCCTGGAGCCCAATCCACTCACTTTAGTACAGATGTTCACGGATCAATGTTTCCTGATGCCAGAAAAACAAAATGACTAATGTTGCTGTCTAAACAGGAAATTTAAACTATGCAAGACCTTTATAAATTAAATTGACAAAATCTTTCTAAAAGCTTTTTACGGAAATTTAACTCAATGCTCTGTAAGACCTTTGGACACTCTGACTATACGGCTTTGTGTGAGTTTGGTTTGTTCAGTTCTGTTTAGATGCATCTCAATAACCAGAAAATGCTGACCCTTGTTTCTTAAGTCCTTTAAACAAGGTTTCTGTTTAACTGCCAATAGTAAAATTTGTTAATCAAAGCAGCAATAAACAAATCTAGACAGATTAAGTTTAAAGGGATAGGTCACCCAAAGTTGAAATTGTTTGTAGCGGAAGCTCCTCTTCCCAGTTCGTCCAAATTTGACGAACCAGGAAGAGGAGCTTCGAGAAGCTTTCGCTACAAAACAAGCTTGAAATATAGACTTACTTAATTCTTTTCGGGACAATTTCGGGGCTTCAATACAAGACGGACATTACATACGAGCAGCATGGAGGTATTTAGATGTTTTTTGGTGTGTCTTTTTGTTACGAAGACAGTATCCATTTGCAACCGTTACATGGACATGCACTGCTACGCCGAGACCCCCTGTAACTCAGAGAAGCCACGGATAACTCTGAAACTTCTCCCAGCCCTTAGTCGACATGAGGGTGAGTAGATAATGGGTGAAACTTCAATTTTGGGTGAACTATCCCTTTAAGTTTTACATGTTTTCATGTGTTAATTATAACCCTGAACTCTTGGGGACCTGACCTGGAGGAGCTGAATGTGTGAACACAAACGTCCGAATCGGTTCCTCTGCACATTAAACAGACTTTAGTCCGAGAGCCTACTGGTAGCAGGTGTCTGATGGAGGCGACGTATGAACAGAGCAGGTCACAGCGAGTGTTGATGACGCTTGTGTCTACCGCGCCATATACTCAGGCGTTGTTCCCTCACCTGAATCACACAGAGGTGAGAACATGTCTCACACAGACAGTCTCCTGCCGCGTGCTGCATGTGTGAAAGGGCAACTGTCGACTGTGGTCCACTGTCGAGACCATCCAGTCGGCACATTATCAAGAGTTCACAGAGAGTAGAGCTCTGGACTAACACTGGATTTTACATGTCAAAACTTCTGGAGGTAGAAGTGACTTCAATCTTGTATCTAATTTATTAATTTCATTAAAATATTAACAAAACACAAGAACACTGGGAACTACAATAACATCTGTGTGATTGTCCACCCAAAATATCAACCATCTGTGTCATAAGTACTAAGAAATGTCTTGATGACCTTTGACCCCTGAATCTATAGTTCAGATTTGCCACAGACATTCACTAGGATTCAAGAATGAAGAATTCCCTCAAAGTGTTAAGGAGCTATCACGTTCATAGGGCCAAAAAAAACATGCTTTGTGAGGTCACTCTTTGACCACTAAATTTTAATCACTTCATCCTTGTGTCCTAGTCGTGAATGTTTGCGCCCAATTCAAGACGTACCATCAAACTGTTACTGAAGAGACTGCATCTACAAGAATGGGATGGATGAAGCAAAAAAAAAGCCAAAAGTTGACAAATTTAAATGTCTTCTTTTGTTGCACCAGCAGTAAATCAACACATAATAAATAAATAAAACTCTTCAATGATTTATTGATTGTTATAATGGTTGCCACTGTCGATCCACTAATGGACAGTTTCAGATCCATATTGTGCTCTGTAACCTAATTTCTCCCTCTGACCTGTTTTCTGTTTCCACACATGTTAACACTGTGAATGTGCTGCTGTGTGCAGTCTGACCTGTATATTCACAGGTATGACAATGAGTGTTTTCACAAAACATCACAAAACACAATATGGAATTTAATTTCCAAAACAAATTCAATTGTATAATAATAAAAATCTTGAATCAAGTATAAATCATCTTGTTTCTCAAAGATTCAGAGCTTCAAGAAAACTAGGGATGAAGGGAGTTATTCATAAATTTGATATTTCTCTAATTTTAAGAAAGCAGTTTTTGTTCCCCCCCTCAATATGTCCATAAAACGTCATGAAAATATCAAATGTGTGAGTCAACATATAAATATTTCTCCCCTCCCCCTCCCCCATCTATGGCTCTCAGCCTCGACCCCATTTATTCCCACTGAAGACGTAATTCTGTCAAAACACTTCACTGACCTGTAGTTTAACCTTAAAATTTCATTTCATTAAACACCTGGGAAATTTTGGCACACTTTACTTAAACAGGTCCAACTAGTGCATTTGTTAAGGACTATTTTCAGATGAGAAATAATGAATGTGCTCTGCAGTGGTTCTCCAGCAGCTGACAGGAGTGAGATCCATGGGCTGCAGACAAAACGCTTGTTAGTCTAACGGGATGTCAAAAGACTTTTCCTTTATGAGAAGATCTCAGGTTACATCTACGTAAGGCTACAAGACCAGATTACTGCTGCAGTGTAAATTCTCCCTCAGCCTCGTTTACCGCTCTCCCATTAATTGACACTTGCCCTGGTTAACGGCACCATGTGATTGGTGGGGTTTCTGGTTTATTGCCTCTCTTCCCCCCAACCGTGACGTGTGAGGCTCTCCATCTGGCGTGGACGCCATTAAATAACCTCAGGTTGCTGTGAATTTAGTGGCCTCACTGTCAATACACAACAGCTGCGGCGGCGGAGAAAGCTTGTTTATTTTCACTTGGGGGTATACTATACTCAATCACTGTGGTGCGTTCAAGCGCTGTGTTCTTACTTTGTAATACAAACTCACATGTGTGTGTGCGTGTGCGTATCACCACAGAGCTGGAGCACAATCAGCGTTCATTAACATTTAACTTGCAGCTTCTTTGTTTGACAGTTTGTCAATTAACCACAACTGGATTTTTATCTTCAGACATGAACTTCTCTGCCTCACTGACGTCTTCACAGCTGTGTTACTAAACCATCTCTGAGATGTAGGTTGGTAAGATGTTGTTCCAACACTTCTGCTTTAATACCAGCAGATCCGCAGCCAGCACAGTCAATACATAATTTAGTTTAGTGACAGAAAACTGTATTTTTATACTCCAAATATCTTAAATATCCCACTTAGGTAAATTTCATGATGAACTGAGTAAATTTTTTTTTTTTTTTTTTTTTGCTGTTGCTTAGAAGCAATACAAGACACTTTGATCCAGATCTCCACAATTAATTGCATTGTAATCAAAATTACAATATGGCCAAGTTGTAATGTCCAAACATCATGAGCTGCAATTGTTTTTGATATAGGTAGGGTAAAATAAAGTGTTGTGTTGAAGATGCCAGTCCCAACATCTGCCCCTGTAATTACAGCATTGCAGCTTTATTGTGCCATATTTTGGCTGAGCAGCAGATTCATTTTTTGGCAAAGATCAATATAACAGAAAAGTGTGTGTATTTGTCAAATCTACCTGTGTAATGTCATATATTCACCGTGACAAACATAGTTGATTGATCTGATCTTTAAAGTATCAGCAGTGCAGTTTTCACTCATGGGTGTTTTGAGTGACTGTGCCTCAGGAAGTACAGACGATCGTCTACTGATCAAAAGGTCGTCGGTGCAGTCTTCATCTCCTCTCGTCTCTGGTCTACGTGTCCTCAGGCAAGGTAATGAACCTGGATTCACCCCTGATGTCTGGGGGGGGGGGTGCGGGGGTACGGGTGGGGTCTATGAATGTGTGAATGTGTGCTCTGAGTGGTCGATAAGAGTAGAAAAGGGTATTCTCTGCTTCAGGCAGACAGAGACTTGGTGCACTGCCACGTCTCCCAAACTATCTTTTTGTTGATGAAATTGTTATTAAATGTGGTTGTAACATTACCCGAAGAAACATTTATTTAGATTAGTGCAGAGTTTTCATCAGTTTATGTCAACAGTGTCTGTAACCTCGTTGAAATCCAGTCATTTTTTTCATTTCACACTTCATATAAACAGAATCTAGTTTCTTTAATGAGATTAAGGAAATAGGAGAAGCCCAGAGCTGCAGCGAGGTCTTTACAGGGGAATCCTTCATCCTCCTGAGTCTTAAATAAAGTGAACCAGTCAGCATGTGACTGACAATGACCACAACAGGCAACAACATCAGTCGCCTCCTGGCTGCGGGCCAACAGCTTTAACTCATGGTCGTCGGCGCCCCGAGAGGAGGAGGCTGTGAGCCAGCGTTAAAGACTAAAGCAGGCTGATCAGCGGACCTCAGCTCAGCTCACATCCACACTCATCAAGTCAAACAAGCTCAGTCTGAAGCAGAGCCACGCATAGATGGGGGGGGTCATAAATAGAATCGTAAATAAAATTAAATAATAGGTACTAAATAAAAATACATACATATTTAATAATTTCAACAAAAAAAAAATTATCCATCTACAGAGACAACGGCCTCCAGCCTCAACAATACATAATCAGTTATATCAATATTCACAAACTCTAAATACTTTCTGATGAGAATTTACCAAATGTACATAAATATGATAAGGGACATGGCCTCCCAGCTGTTTAACAGGGAACATTATCATTTATGTAAATAAATAGCCAACGTTTGAAACCAAGTTCAACAACTGCAAATAAGTCTAAGTGTATCTTGCACTGGCAACGCCACTGTTTCTGGTCATGGCTGCCATGGCGCACGTAACACGTGAGCTGAACTATTGTAGCCAAAAACAACACACTATAGTACTTGAGTCCTAATCTAATATCTACAAATCTTGGATTAAAAAAAGGATGAAAGTTGTTCTCTAAACAAACAAACCAACCATCTACACTTTTATTATTCTATGTGCAGTAGAATGGGCTCTGTGCACCGGGGTGAATGGAGCAATATCAAATTTATGCCTAAAAATTCAGGGTTAATCTCCCAACAATGAACCAACAGAAGGATATGATGGTTATTTGGCAAAGATGGCTGATGCATTAAGCCTCAGCAGACTGTTTAACGGACTTCACGCTACTTTCCTGGAGCCAAATCTCACTTTTAGATGAGATGTAATGCCATTGGTCAAATTCAAGAGCCTGAACTGGCAGAGCACCACCCGAGGTTTATCTGCGCATTTGAAGCTCAGCGACTGTGTTGAGAGAGTCATTGTGTTGTGTTTCCTTTGTCAGATATCCGTGTTCGTGTCGGTACCTGACGAGGAATCCTCCTAATAAAGGAAGCTTGTTTGACTTTAGGCAACAGAAGAAGACGCCGTTGGCCAGAGTCTTCAAAGGGAAGGATTTCACACTGATACAGAAGCCAAAAAAAAAAAAAGAGAGCGAGAGAGAGGGAACAACTCTGTTTTTTTCTGGTCACAGCTCCACCGCAGTGAGTTTATCTGAATTCTGAGAGATGATGTTTTGCAAACTGCTGTATTTGATGCCAGCGCTGCTGAAGAATTATCAGGAAAATCAAGTCGATTTTTCCCACTGAACCAATAAAGAGGCTCTGAGGGTTTAATCTGAACTGTCTAAGATCAGAGGAGATAGTCACAGAACAGAGGGGCTGCAGAGACAAGTCTTTGTCTTTGTCGCAGACATCACAGAGCTGCAGTTTATGCACACCTACTCACAGAGGGATGACATTTTGAGGATTATTTCATCATAAAATAAAAAAAAGACATGTTATTCTAAACTCTTATGAGTGGAGAGTTTATATAACCTCCATTTAATATTTACCAATACGTCTGTATCCAGGTGTTTTCTCAGCATCCATGTAGCAAGGTTGTTTGGCTGGTGCTTGAGGAGGGGGGGGGCTTTAATCAGTCAGTGGACGGCCGCTTGAATGACTGAGTCACTGAGGTATTGATCGCAGGAGCTATGTGAAGTGGGGGGAGGTGGGCTGAGCAGATCAATTGGAGCCCGGAGCAGCGAGCGTGGGTTTCATCTGGGAGCAAGGATCCCTCTCTTTGGCGGCGGGAGGCCAAAGGAACAGGGGGTTTAAGCCGGGATCTGAGCGTCACGTCCACAGAGGTGAATGTTATGAATTATTGTGAGGCTGCAGCTGAAGCTCTCCGAGCCCCATCCACGCCACAAAGAGAAAGATAAATCATTGTGAAGCTCAAATGTAAACAAGGTTTTACTCCGACACGGACGGCCCCAGGTCTGTTTGCACGGGCTGCTATATAGTACTGTACACTAACGCAGTCCATGGACGAGTAAGGGTTTGATCTTTTCTCTAAAATAGAACCATTGATTCATAGAAATAAAATCAGGCCTTTGTGGTGTTACATAATTTATCAGTTTGCTCCAGTATACTACTGTAGCAATTTCTATGATTGACAAAAGCTATTATTTTCTTTCATTTACATCCCGGCTCTCCTGAGATGACTATTTCCTGGTGAGATTCGTTCTTCCAGCCACAAGCAGGATTTCCATCAATATTTATCTCTTTTGAACAGTCTTGAGAAAACTGTTGAGATTTTATTTATTTATTTTATTAGGACCCAACCTATTAATCGTCAGATCTGAGCTTTCTCATCAGTATCAGCGTCATGTGCTGCTGGCTGCTGGCTTTTCTCTCTCTGGAGCAGTCTGCTTTGCCTCTTCTTCCACTGAAAGAGCCTGGACGTGGACAAGTACTGTAGGAACTCACAGTTTCTTGTCACGTTCTATTGTATTTACATTTGGTTTTAAAAATCAAACTAAAGCCTTAGAGCTAATACGTTTAAAATAAAATAAAAACTATCAATGCCTGTGTTTGATGCGTTTAGAGGGTTCAAATATTTAGATGGAAACACAACTGTATCAATAAAATTACCCTTTTTCGGATGCTGATATTTGCTTAACAGAGAACAAGGTGCGTCTGTGCACTGAGGTGATCTATCCTATTAATACAAACGGCCTGAGGGGAGCAAACGTTAACACAGTCCACGGTTTGATTCTGGCTGTGGGTCTTTATCGATCGTTGTATCCCTTCATCCTCTCTCCATGTTTCCTGCCTCTCTGTCTGCACTTTCATCTCTCACAAAGGCAGAAACGCCAGAAAACTATCTTTAAAAAAAATCCACCTATAATCCACCATGAGCTGACTGAGCGAGCGATTATGATGATGCTCTCAGAGACGGACTCACTGCACCAGAAATCAACAGGGTGTGTGTGAGGATGTTTGAGGAACACGTCATTAAGAGACACAGTTTGTCCAAACATCTTAAAGAGTGAACAAGGGTTGTGTGTTGTGATGGATTTGGAGTGTGAGCCTCTTACACTGTGTGTGTATGTGGACAACTTCATGTTAAAACATGCATGCCAGACAATCAGTGCAGCTGTGTGGTAGAGGCCTAGAGGCGAGAACCAGCGAGCAAACACAGGTGAACATGTGAGATGTGAACTTACTGCTCCTCTGCCGTTTCATCAACTGCTGCAGTGAAGCTACAGCCGTGATTGTGGGTTCTACACTTTTAAATCCGACCAGGTCAAAAAGGTCAAACATTTGATGTTTGATGTTTTCAGGTCGTCCGTCCTATTCTGCGGCTTGAAACAACTTCTCCAAACCTGGCCTAAACATTCAGTGGGTATGAAATCAAGAGCTCATTGACCTTATTAACATTAACAACTTTGAATTTAGCACAAACTTTTACTATGACACAAAGATAAAGCAATTTTCATTATCGGGGTGTGGTGAGGTTGTGGCGTGGTGACCTCAGAAAACATAGTTTTGGCCTTGTAAACGCAATATCCTCATAATACATTGGGGGAATTGCTTCACATTTGGTTATAATGTGCACTTGGACCTTGCAGGAAGAGCCGATTAACTTGTCATATTTCGCACCAATGTCAACTCTGCCTCAAGTACAAACTGTTTTTACTTCTGTTTATAATTCTTTTCAGTGAAAACTCTTCAAAAGCTATAAAATGTGCTCACAGTGACGATCCAGGGTGAGTGGGATATTGTTTTCTCAAAGTGCAATGCTGCTGTCGAGTTTTTTCATGTGGTGTTTTTCAAGCAGCACAAACAAAATGTTTATCTCTACTGCGGTGGAGGCAGACATCACAAAAAGCCCCGTGCAAACAAAAGCAAAGCTTGGGTCCCTTCATGGATACACGGCGCTGAGGGTTTGTTGTGATTTAACACTGTAACGTAGGAGCCAAGTAGGAAAATTAATATCTTCACTAAGCTGCTCATGTGAGCATGTGATGTGTTTGGGCCTGGTGATTATCGCTTTGGAGCATTTTGGCTGTAAGTGACATTTGCTTCTATTGGTAAGAGACTGCACATTTCTGGTTTTGATTCAACCTACAACACAAACAAACAAACAAACTGACTGTGATTCGTAGCTGCACTTGATCCTGAGGATGATGTTTAGTTTGGTCGATCTGCTCAAATCATGTTTAGTCACCTACAGACATGTCTCAGAATCTTTCCTTAAAGGAACAGTTCAACATTTTGTGAAACTTTCTTGCTGATAGTGGGAAAGACTGAACATATCACGTATGTTTGATTAATATGAAGCTACAACCAACCACTAGTTTATCTTAGCATAGACACAGGAAGCTCTGATGCAAGGTGGGATAATCTTATCTCTAAAGCTCATTAATTAACACAGTATACATCTAATTATCTTAGTGGTAAACAGTGTCATTGGTTTGAATCCAACCCTTCCTAAAACTATAACTTGTTATTTATATTTTGTTTTTTGGGGTGGACTTCTAAGGTATTGTATAATATGTATAATGTATGTATATATGTATAATGTGTTCATCAGCATAATGTTTTATCTTAGAGAAAATTAGCATAGCATCAATATTTTCATCTTCCCGTTCCTTTAAAATGGAGCAATATCCCTTTCTCTCATCTTTTCTTATATAATGGTCTTATTGCGGACACAAGCTGTGAGCAGCTTAATCAAAAAAAACATTTTGTGCTTTCATTGTGTTATTAGAAGAAAATGTAGGAGCCTGCAAAGCTGAAATTATCTCATATTTCACAAGAAAACGTAATATCATGCTGTGCAAATTTATCTTAGTGTGTCTTATCTCTGTGTTGGGATCTACTGATCTACGGTTTGTGTTCACATCCATTAGAACACAGTTGCTATTTCTCTGCTCTCCTTCCTCCAGTTTTCAAGATCAGACAGAAAAATACATTCACTACTAGTTTGCTTTTTATTCAGACCATACCATTTAAAGTCTGTCTTTAGTATTTAAAGGTACTGGGACAATCTCTGAACTCGTGCTGCTTCACTCCCAAGAGAAATTGAAATCTACACCAAGAAACTGAGAGAACACGTGCTAATTTTTTGCTTCCATCTCCTCACAGCTGTCACATCTGAAGGCAGACCTGACAGAGCACATGTACAGTCTATAGATATATATGAGGGTTTCAGTGGAGGCTGATGATGGGAGCTGGTTTAGTTTCTCTCAGATGTCTTTAGATTGCTCACTGTATGTATATTCCTCGTGTCTTTGGGGATCAGATTTCACAGAAGTGGGTGGGCTGTCAACTAGACTGCAGGCTTTTCAGGAATCATCCACAACAGTTCTGGCAACATGATGAAAGTCAGCAAAAACAAGAGAAAAGAAGCTCCAGTATAGTTTAGTTTTTGTTTGTCTTTGTTTTTTTGTTTTACCTCTGAACGCTCTTCGGCATGTGCCACCTCTTCCTGCAGGAGGTTCTGCACCGTCTGCAGGCTGTGCTTCTGGACGCGAGCATCTGCAACGACAAAGAGACATCATTGATGTATGCGGAGGAAGATGAGGCATGACTTCACTGGAAGAAAAAAAAATCCAGTAAACCAAGTAACCGCGGCAGTGAAAATTATTTTCCAATCACAAAGGGCCTTCAGGGTATGTGCTGACGAGGAGATGGCGGTGATGGGCTGGACGGTTGTTGGCCAGAAAAAAGGGAAAACGGGGGTTGTAAATATTCGACTTTGAGCTATTTTGGGAAGCTGGTCTTAGTTTGGTTTGACCACAGAGTCTCATTTTTGCCATCTCCTTGTATTTTTCTCTCAGATTCACCATTTTCTCCTGTTTTCAGCCAAATCATCTATAAGGCTTAAGCAAATGAATAGTGAAGGACAAATATTAATTAACTGCATCAAGCTCTTTTCACAGAGCTGTCTTTGACATGGAGCCTATTCTTCATGTGCACACACAGACAGCGCATTTAAATTATTTATGGCTACATCAATGCAAGAAAAAAAATGCAGCGAGCCTTAAACAAACAACAAAATTATATTATGTGGCACAGAACATTCAGACCAGCTTGTATCAGCAACCAGCGAGCACTGACATGGTGATGGACAAGCCCGTATTGTGACACCTTCGGTCAGCAATCTGAGAGGAGACAATGATGAAAACTGAATGCTCCCAATTTTTTAATTTGCAAACAGGAATGGCTAACAGCTAACAAGGTGAACTTTATTGATTCAATAAACAAATAACAGGCACCCAGTTGTAACACATGGGCTGATCCCACTTTTAGCCCTTAGGTGGGGCAGAGGGGGAGGGACACACAGCCCCTCAAACAAAGGTTTTTCAGGACAACACTACAAACAAAAGGGGTATGACTAATTTCACTGGATACACCAGAAAAGTGGCTGCATGGGCAACCAAAGAGACACAGAAATGGTCATATTTTCACCATTAATAAGGATTTTAACATGACAAAAACCCATTATATACCAGTCTGTATATTATGAACCTGTTCTTGATAGAAAAGTTTTAAAAAAACAACAACTCACTTGCTCCATTTTTTGCTCCTAATTTTACATAGCTGTTTCTACATAACGTCCATCAGTGGTGAATAAGTTCAACTTCAAGGGGATAGAGGTAGAGGTAGCTGAAGGAGTATGAATAATGGGATTCGGCCTTTAGAAAAACCCTGTAATAAAAAAGGCATAAAGTACCCAGGAACATAATTATTATTAATAAACGAAAATCCAAACATATTTATCTTGGGAAACTATGAAGCTGTAATAAAATGAAATGATCCATTGAGATATGGTTCTTAATTGGATTTCTAGAAGCTTCCTGTTCCCCTGTGCCATGATAAATTAAAAGAAAAACTACACTTGCTTACATAGAGGAAGCACCGCTAATGCCATGTCTAACCGACGCCCACCGGATACATGTGGATAAATGTGCACATCCTGCCTGATAAATATGTATGTGGTGCAGCGCACACACGCACACACACACACAGCACAGCATGTGTTCACCTCCTGGGGACGGCGGTCGGTCATCATTACGAACAGGCTCGACCCAGCTGACTGCACAGTGTGTCTTGTCGCTGCAAGAAACGCTGTGACAGTCATGCTAACCCACCCCCCACCAACCCCCACCCAACAAGTCAGACTGGGTTCAGTGGAAACTGGGGGGCAGATAAAGGTCACAGTAATGACTCTAATAACTCTGAGCCCTCGGGGGAAATCTCTACCCCCCCATCTCCACAGATAGAGAGAAAATGGACAGCGTGTGCAGGCAGCTGCTTTTCCACTTAAGATGTTCGTTTTTTAAAACGCTCCCCGCTTGTCAATGCAGGACGTTTATGCACTTTCACAGGCAAATAATTCACCCAGATCTTCGCAGGAGATAAATTCACTTTGAAAAGAAGCTTCCTGAGGAGAAAACATAATGGCTGCCTGCTACAAACCTCTACTCTGACGCCCTCCAGTATGTTCTGCTTACTGTACTGCCGCCACTTTAGCATTAATAATCCATTATTCTCGTGTTCTGGCTGCTGTTGTGTGAACATAAAAAAAAAAAGGCAAGCGTACACTAAGGAGTGGCCCTGCTCATGACCCCAAACTGCATGTTGGAAGATGGGGGTGTAATGTGAGGTGACAGCCAGGAAAACAAATACTCCTACAGCAGCTGTATGTGCCCTACATTTTGGGAGGTGGAGAGTGACAAGATAGAGGGGGGGGGTGTTGGGAGGGGGGGCTGCAGACCGATGCTGTGAAACACTGCACTAAGAAATGAGTGGTGTTGGTGATGAAGAAACACATTTTGCCTGCGAGCAGATATGAGACGATGAGGAGCCGAGCTGCTGCCAGAGAGGGCGGGCGGGCGACAGCTTGACTGTAAATGTTTCCTAAAAAGCTTCTTTTGACTTCACTCTGACCTTCTGCACTGGAAAAAAATATCAAGGCGGGGAGCTCATTTTTTTATAAAAACTGTCAAAACAAGAGAGGAACCGTCCGCCATCTCAGAAATGTCTAAAATGTTTAGAGACACATGACAGCCTCCATTGTCCAACTTCTCCATAATAGAAAAAAACATTTCTAAGGCATAAGAGGTTTGAGAATAAACTGGCACTGCTTCTACATAACTTAGATCAAGGAGTCAAAGGGATAATTTGGGTTATTTGACTATTTGGATTGTGTGAGGTGGTCAGGCACAGCCGTGTGTGTAACCTGTAGTCAGGAGCATCTGCACATACACAGACAGATGTACCGCTGTCTGTGGAGGAAGAGGGCAAAACAAGTATTTCGGACACTTTAAGAAACAGTAACTGCAAAAGAAAAATCCAATATCTGATTAAATATTTGCATGGTGTAGCGGTTGAAACTAAAATTCAGCCGTTTCTGACCTGACCTGTGGCTGCTGCATAACACAGTGAGTGCTGTAGCTGCATTTGTGCGTAGGAGTACCTTAGTTAAGCGGTTGAGAAGAAGATACGTAGTAGCAAAGGAAAGAGCTGTTTTGACAGTAAGATAACGTGGTGAACATATTTAAAGCACTTTTTTCCTGCTGGCCCACACACTGACCTCATACAACCCCACGTCAAATATAATTTCCCTTTAAGTAAACAATTGAATTATAGGCTTTTATAATTATATTCGGTTGGCTGAACAAGCTCTGTCCAGCATAGGACATAGCTGACAGTATAATCATGAAAATAATGATTAGCTGTGGTTCATTATGTGGTTTCACACACACACGTTAAGTATTTCTTCATGTCCTCCTAACACATCTCTACGTCTATTATTAGTCTCATTTTCTTTTCATGAGCATTTAAGAAAGGTGCTATATAAATAAAGTTAGCATTAGCACCCAGTTCCAGTTTGGACCAACCAAATCAAGCATGTGTCAAACATCATGTGGTCGGGCTGCTACAAGCCTGCCGTTACTAAAAAGCTGAGGAGACTTTTCCGACAATAAAATGATCTGATCGGCCGTCAGGCACCGACCGTCCCTATGGCCACAGCTGTCAGGGTGTCCGGTCCGGTCTGGTTCAAAATCTGCAATAAAATCCTCCACGGTGATCGGAGACAATGTGGAGTCAGAACCTGTATTGTGTTCTTGGAGGACGCTGATCGATGTGACAGTTACTGTGAATGCACGGTGGGCCGAGCAGCAACCTCGCAGCAAACAGCTGATGTCAACATGTTAATGGAGCCTGGCAAGGCTTCCACAGTCCACAGAGATATAATACAGCAGCAATCCACCTCGGTCTGAGGCTGCAGGTTGAAGAAAGAAGCTGAAATTGGTCCATTTTAAAGCCTCCACTGCTTCTCATTATCATCCTTTTCTGTTGTGCTCTGGTCCCTTATATGCAGCTGCTTGGTGCCACTTCTCTACGTCTCACACTACATCAGATGAATATACGGCAGAAGGCAGTTTCATGTCATGATGCGATTCAAAAGAGATTATTGTAATTTCACAAAACAATTTTACAGAGCATAGTGGCTGAGCAGGTGTGAACTGGCTTTTCATGTGCAGCACCTCGGATGCCTTCAGGTCAGGAAAAAGCACTACATCACATACGAATCAACAAAATGTGCAGCTAAGAAACTTATGTGTATCCCCTCCATACATTTAAAAAAAACTACTTACATAATTTTTGTATGTTTTGACTTCTACAACAGTAAATCTCTCTCTCTATCTTATCTTGGAAAAATCTAGAATTCACTGGATACAATATGAGGGTGTATTGTGTTTGACTGAATTGTTATATCACAAAAAACCTGCAATAGCAGTGGAAACAAGATCTAAGATTTAAAAGCAACAAATAATCACCTTTTGAGCTCTAATAGGATACTCTACTTTAACCCTTCTTCCACTGGTCAACAAAACAGCTAAGACCCACTAATGCCAGACTTCATTTGGTAGTGGAAAAATGGTACGGTTGGCATTCACGCCAGGGTCAAATGACGCAGGAAGTATTGGCGGCAGCTCAGGTTGGCATTGATGTAAACACAACACCATGGTCAACAAGCTAATTTTGGCCCCTTTTCCGAGCTGTGACGCCCTTCAGAGCAAACACGCCGTAAACGGACATGACACCTGCCCAGCGTGGGGCTGTTAGACCAGAGACACCGTAGCTACCCTGCTTTGGGATGAAAAGGAGTGAGCTGCGGACTGCGGTCTTGATATAGGTTTTAAAAACACACCATTTGAAACTTACAGGGGGAGCATGAGATCAAGCAAACCACTTTCCCAGCCTGCATTGCAGCTTGCAGCTCACTCTGTACATTTATACAGTTTAATCAAGCCGTGGTAACAGTTCAGTTGGGACATTTAATTGGACGACTGTCCTTGTCCCAGTTTACAAACACTGGGGAGGGGGGGCAATAGATTTATTGACCTGTTGTCAGTGGGTGGCTTGCTGTTATCGGACATTTCTGTGGTCGACGTATTATATCACTGACCAAACAATCAACAAACACGTTCGCTAGTGGCAAACTGGTAACATGCTGAATGGCAAAGACATGGCCATCGTTACAGCTCTGTACAGTTACAGGTTTCTTCTTCTGTTACACATTTTATTCAATTTACATAATGTGGGTGTATTAGTCCGACTTAGACTGAAATCATACTAAATCAAATTTCTCAAACGTTTACATGTATTTTCAAAGTCTAGTTTTAGTCAGCACAATAGCATCGCTGCCTGCAGCTGTGTCTCCTCTCTGTACAGAAGGTGAAAACACGTCTGGCAGTCTAGAAGGAGTCTAGTCTTAGCAGGTTTGCTGGCATACAAAATAAAAAAAAACACATACACACACTAATTTTGGTGTAAAGAGAGGATGTTCACCTGGGTTGTATAGTGGGGTTTTTACAGCTCCTTCGCTGACAACAGCTGAGCACAAAAAGACAGAAGTCCACAAGGATGCGGACTGGACAATGGGCTGACCTGCAGCTCACACCCTCTCTGGTCGGAGGCTGCTGGGAATCTGCGACTGACTGATGGAGCGCCAGCTGGAAGCAACACAGGCATGGAGATGCCACGGGCTGATAATAATGAACACAATTCTTTGCCTTGCTGACTCTACTGTACTGAACAGTTAAGAGAAATCAAGTGAAAAAATGCAGTTCAACGTGGCGGGCGAGCGATCTGCTGCTGATTATACACAAATAGGTCACGGTATTACAGATGGGGCCTTGCAGGGCATGAATGTATCAGAGGCTTGAAAATTAGCCAGCGAATGAGCGGTGAATTACACCCCTGCAGCACTCCGGACTCACGTTTGTCCTCCGCACCGCAGCGTCAGAGTGTTTCTGTTATATCCTACGCTGGTGTGATAACAGCTTCACAGCTTCGTGTGAAGTGCTACAAACCCAGTGTAACACATTTCCGTTTTTAGGATCGTTCAGGGACCTCTGCAGAAATGGTGCCGCGCTCGCTGCGGAGACAGAAAAACTCCTCAAATCTGAAATCAGAGTGACAGACAATATCAGTCTCTGCTTTTTCCACCATCTGTTCCTTCCATTTACTCACTGCTGTGGTGAGTCCTGTCAATCAAACGCTGTGATTAGCACCATGACATCTTTTTTTCCCTAGCCCTGAGAGTTACTGTGGGTTGGTGATGTTTCCTCTGCTGTGTTCAGTCGCGGTCAGTGCTGCTCATGGGATTAATGCTGGCTCTGTTTCCTCCTCTGACAGCTTTATATTCCATCTATTTTAAGGATTTTCCCGTTTTCTTCCCATTTGGAAATCCATAGTCCCCCCCCCCCCCCTGCACTTCATGTCGCACCATAGTTGGCGAGAGGAGGGCTGTGTTGACTGCACGCTATCCAATAGATTATATTTCACTGTGTTGTGTGGCTATCACAGCACAAAAAAAGAAGTCAAGCTCATCCATACTGCCTCCACTGCCTCATTTGCAGGTGAACCCACAGAGGAAATGGCCGTCCACACCAACACGGGTATTTTTGAAACCATGCACGGTTTGGCCTTTCATCCAGACATAACCGCAGTTGTGGACTCGAGTGTTTTTTGTAACCAGGAGTCCAGGTTGAACTTTTTCATAAGGTCTAGTTTCAGCAGTCACATATGGAGAGGAAAAACCGAGGAAAACCGTAATTAATCTCTTGTCGCCATTGTTTGATATCATAGTATGCGATGGTAAACAGTAACGTGTATCCATGGAGACTTGTGGACTTGACCAACTGCTCGATTAAAACAGCTTATATCGCGACATGACTCCCAATCCACATTTTGCTGAGACTTTATATTCATGCGTGACAGTGAGCAGTAACTCCACTTTGTTGTCAGTCCACATGAAAGAATCCATTGTTGTTTTTCCGGTCATGAATTTTTCCAGCCTTGCGATTGGCTAAAATGGCCTTCCTGTTAGGGGTGATATCGCCACTTACTGCTTTGGCATGTGAATGGCATTGCTTGAGGCGGATTTTGCGGTTTCATGTGAACGGAGATATTTTTTTGACACACACTATTGGTGTGAACAGGGATTTTTTTTTAACTGGAGGCCAAAAAAGTTCCCCTGTTCGTTGGTGAAACGTTGTACTAGTGTTGACATAGCCTGAGGCCTTTTTCACACAATCTACACTACTCTCATGCATTCAAGCACTGAAAACTGAGACTTTTGGAAATGTTGCTGGCCGCATTTTAGTTTGCATTGTAACATGGTGACTGTCTAGACTCTGTTGTATTTTTGCAACCAATCAACCGCAGACTTGACAATCTGTTTCCTGTTTACACCAGCTTTCACATGCCCGGTGTATGAGAATGCTTTGATATGCATTTTCAGGTGTGTTAGTCTGGATGGTGCCCAAGCATAAAATACAACAGAGCAAAGACATATTTTTTTTAAACATTCAACTTAACATCAGCTGCCAGAGACAGCTAGATCAGGATTTTATTCACTGTCTTTTACTGTGTCTGTTCTGCAATCACCACTGGCAGACGAGACAAAAAGACACAATCAGGGCTGCACTTCCAGTTTTTTGTTCCTGTTGCACTTGAACGTATTTGATGTTTGGGACAAGAACATCAGCCGAATAAATGCAGCGAGACAAAACATGGCCAGTTGCGTTGGAACTAAAGCTGAGGGTGCCTGCGCTGTATCTGCCTCTCTGCTCCAGCAGCCCATGGAAACTATGCCCCAGTGCTTTGCCTGACAGCTTCACCTAACTGCTACCAACTGTGAGCAACACCCCCAGCCTCTTCAAGCGCTCCACGCATCCTCTGACACCACTTTCAGCCTGAGCCCCTGAAATATGTATCAGACACTGAGCCGACTCAGAGATTCAAAAAGCGAATCTGTCCTGACGGAAAAACACCTCATAAATGTCTAAATGCATAGCGCGCAGTCTGTATCTCGCACTGAGGAACAAGGAGGAACATCCAGATCTTTTATACCCTTCAAAACGCCAAGTGATATGTTGACTTTCTGTCAAAGGGTGCAACCTTTTCATTCAGAAAGTCCCAAACATAAAAGGCGTAGTACAGACACCACGTGCACTCTGTTCTTTGGCTGCAGAGATGCCAGATAAAAAGTATCCCGGAGGAAGTGAGCGCACAAAAGGCGTCTCTCACACCTCCCATTCATTTAGACCTGGTATGATGACGACAAACAAACCCCCAAATCCCATTTTGATGACCACACCCTACATAACAAATAAAAGTCTGAAAGTAAGACGCAGCAAGTCGAGTCCTGCAGCTGCTGACCTCCGTTTGTGCAAAAGCTGGTGGGTGTGAAGGGACTTTACAGTGTGGTCAGTGGGCGAAGGTTCAACTTCTCAACTTTCTGCACTTTCATGCTCCTTTAAATGTGAAACATGGATTGGTCGCATGGATTATGGAAGATTAAAGAAGAACGCTAATAGACAAAAGGTGCGCCCTAGTCGTTGTCAGCAGACCGCAACGGCGCGACAGCTGAAAACACTCAACGGCATCAGACGGTGTTGCACAGTCTACCTACACTGGTTTCACTAAACCGATGCCGGGAGCCAAACACAAGGCTGTTCTGCTTCGAGAGCTGACAAATGGTGTTAAAGTTGTTACAAAGCTGCCAACGTCATGCCTCATTTTCTTGTTTTGTATGATGCCGAAAGTTCTGCTTTCTCTTTTAAATGTAACCTGACGCCGAATTTAAACATCTGACAAGCGGCTAATGTTAATGGTTCCGTCTCTGCCGAGATTTGGGTGAGATTAAATTTACAGATTCAAAATAATCCAAAACACTCACAGTTACTATGGCGGCACTTGAAATACCAGCATTTCTGACTATGTAAACACTCAAACATGCAAAATGTAGAAAGAGGCTCTTGCTCTTTGATCCATAATTAGTGACACACATTCTGACACTGTACTGATGAGCATTGATGTTTTAAATAGCGCTGTAGCTGTGCTGAAAATATCCCCCAGTGTTGTGATGTAGTCAGCATTTAACCTGTTTCACTTCAAGTTAAGAAAATTCATAAAGATAAGCATTGACACAAAATAAAAAGCAATAAAACTGATTTTATCTAGATCACCAGAGTCTTTGCTCCTTTAAACCTGTGGTTCAGAGAAACTGTATGCATATTCTTCTTGTAAATGATGCAGACAAAATAAATAAAACCTGTCAGTATAATCCAATGGATTTCAACACCATCACAACTCCAGTCTCCGAAATGACCTTAGATGAAAGGTCTGCATTTCTTTTATGTGCGTTGCTGTTTTCATAAGAAAACAATGCTGTTGCAATGTCATGAGGTCTCCTTTACATGCCTCTGCAGTGGGGCTTTTAATTTGAAACTAATAGAAGAATCTGAGACTTGTGGGAACACCTGGTGAAGGTAGAAGAACATTAGAGCTTTAACTCGGTAACGATGATAATTATAGGAGTGGGTTTTGTAATTAGCAGCAACAGCTCTGTTTTATCTATATAAAATGGCCTCATTACAACAAACACACAAGGGAGATGGTTTTCCTCCGCTCTTTCCCACCGACTCTCTCCTCCTTGCACTGTCAACACATACCCTCAAATGGCTCATCATATTGGAAGCACTGCCTCCAGCATCAGCCACACATGTTGCACAGCTCTTGCACACTTGACGTTTTATCCACCCCTCTCTTTTTCCCCGTCATTGCCACAGATGAGAGTAAATCCATAATGCTCCTGTTCAACAGACTGAAATGACGCTGGCAGATCTGCTTAAATATGCACAGAGGCGACACCTGCTCAGATGGTGCAAGGCTCTATTATTCCTGCTTAAACGTTTCGGTTCAAAAGAGTAAAGACCTGTCATGTTTTAGCTGTTTGTTATTAGCCAAAGAAAATAAACCCTGCATGTGTGTTTACGATTTATCCACGAATGTATCCCCAAAAACTTTCCACTGTTATATATATTCAGGAAAACAGCTGTGTTTTGTATTTAGTGAATGTAGGAGAAATCTAAGATGTGTTTTACACAAGATTAGTATTTACCTGATGTAACCGACTCAGGCCTGTACTTTGAGTCAACATCAAACTGAAGCTTGAGATCAGTGTCAAAATCCAGTCCTTTTATCTGTTAACCCATACAGAAATGCAATATGTGACATTTATTGGCCCTATTTCAAGTGATGTGGCAATTATTACAGTACATCACTCCCATCTCTATCACATATATACATCCTTCATTTAGGCTATGTATAATATACAAAATGTGCTATTAGTACAGTATTTCACTTGTTAAAATATACTGTATGTTCAAGATGCTACGATCATACTTGTAAATGATTTTTATCTAGTTCATATTTTATTCATGTTCTTTAAACCATGTCTATCTCCACATGGTCTTCCTTTGTATATCATACCAGCACTGTATATTTAAAGACTTAATTACCGTATCTATATAGAACAGGTCAAGGGCGCGCCACATATATACATCTGTATCTGTGTATATTAAATTGTTCTAATTCCCAACATGCTTCATGTATGATTTTTACATGTTTCCATTATAAATTGAATATATGTACATATTACATCTGCATTCTGCGTATAGGAAATGAGCAAGTACACAGTACTGACTGACACTCCAGGTTTGTGTGTGTTGGAGGAATCTGGGGGATAAAAACAACATTGGCTCAACTCATCACTACTCAAATGTTTAAAAGGCAGAGCCAATGTTTAGCCACCAGTGTAGCAACAGAGTCAAACAGATGCCAGCAGTGGTTGTGAGAAAGAATCTGGACTCCACGTTAAGAAACGCTCAAGGCCTCGACTCCACCTGGGGAACCGTCTCTCTGCCAGCTCTCTCTGGCCACGCAGCTCCGTCCACCCAGCGGCAGGATGTGTCAAACAATACAGCTGTCGGCCTTGATCCGCTCTTCGGTTCGTCTCTGCTGAGATTGCTCAGCTCGAGAAAAAACCCTCCTCATTCACCTTTTAGCATCTCTCTCTCTGCTTGTTGCGCCAAATGAGAATCAGATGTTTTGCAGAGGAAGGAGGGACCCCCGCCCATCCTGCTTCGCTGGGGAGGTGGGACAGCATCTGTGTAAGGCGCACGCATCGACAGGAAGTTTAACATTCTTCCCGACTTCCATCACTGGCCGGCAGCTGAGGCAGGAACCTGGCATCGCCTTTTTCTTGAGTGCAAACCGAGCGCTGGGCCGGTGCCACCGAAGCACACACACACTGGCGGGTTATAAATAAGTAGCAGTTGACATTACCTCTGGAAATTAATGCTGAGGGATTTATTTTATCACCTGCTCTTGGCTTGGCTCGTACAGTGTGAGGAATTTCTACAGCTTGCCTGTAAAGGGCTTTAAAATTTAGGGCCGAGGCTTAGAAGACATCCTCTGGTGCTGCCCCTACAGCCGCCCCGTCACAACCATGACTCGCCTAAACAAAGACAAGGCCCCTTTCACCCCGCAAATTCCTTGACAACTGCTGCAAGCTTCCTGCTGGCATTTGATATGCTCCATTTCGTTCCCATGACCAAACTCCAGTCATGCTGAGGCTTTCGCTGAGCGGTTGAAGGCTCGTCTCGCTGACACTCTGAAGCTTTCTCTGCACTCTGATGTGAAACTTCTCTCACTCTCTGAACTAGCGACGAGTGTCACAGCCAGTCAAATGCGATTTAGATTTATTTTTGCTTTCTATGCCTCAAATGGTGCGGTAAAGGAGGCCGAGCGTCTTTCTGCAAAATGACAAGGGAAGACAATGAGGAGCCTCTGTGGGATATCACATATAATTAGTTTTAACCTTTAGCGGTTGGGATGCAACCTGTTTTTTTGGGGCTTTCTGCGATTTCTTCTTTTGGTTTGTTTTCTTTGCCGTCTCCATAAAACCTTATGAAATCTATGTGGTCATTTAGAATACAAAAGGACTACAGCGACAGTCAGCTGGTTACATTTGAACAGAAAAATGAGAAATTCTTCTCTTTTGACTCAGCCCAGACATATTTACCCACTGATCAGCCAGTGTGAACCAGTGACCTCCCCACCAGCACCACACTCCTCCTGACTCATGTCTTGACTGGCATCTGGTCTCACCTCCTCACCCCTTGTTCTCTAGTGGAGTAAACTCACCAAGCTGACTCTGTTTCTCCCAGCATTTGGTTGCCAGGTTGGACAGCTCCCGGTATTTCTCCGCCAGCTGGAGTTTGCCGTTGTTGAGGCGGGGTCGTCTGGCGAGGCTCTCCTCCGCCAGGCTCCGGTTCGAGGTCATCAGCGTCTCCCTGTCCACTTGAAGATCCTGAAACTGATGATGAGCACAAGTCAAAAAGAGTCCAAGGCTTTTAATTTGCAGGGTAAACATTATCGTAGTATATCTACTACACTTATCAAAATCAATTTGGTAATTTTCTTTTGACAAATTTTCTACTCTATCTCTTGTTACAGAAATTTAAAGTCACCTGAAGCTGTTAGAAATCGATAATAAGTGATAAAAGGTTTTCATCGTTTTCCTTTCAATGAATCAAGAAACTTATCAACTTAGTCCAACATGTAGGCTATAAAAGATGTTAAATTACTCTGACCGATGTGTGTACCGTTCAGACCGTGTTAGTGAGGTGCATTCAATGACTTTACTGATGAGGAGAGAGAACATTTATGCCGAAGGATTTCTTTTCTTCCGGCTGAAGGAAAGCTGTGAAGTTTCACAATGAACTGCTGAAAGTCCCTGCTGTTCTTGCCCTGCCCTTAACAACACAACACCCACTACTGCTGCGTGACTTCATACAACCTACATCAACACAGAGCCAAGTAGGAAACAAAGATCAATGGCGACCGCAGACAGTTTTATCATCTGTTGACAGAAGAAAGGGATTAGAATGATTAATCCATCAGCAAAATTGCCAATTAATTTTCTGTTGACTGACTAATCGATTAAGCGACTAATTGTTGCAGTTATATAGCTGACTGAAAGAAATACTGACATCTTAATCTTTCAATAAAATCAAGTTATGAAGGATTATAAGTTAAAAAGGTCACACTTCTGACCTTTTATGGCTTCCATACGATGTTAAATGTAGGCGCCATGCTGGTTGAGGTATGTGCGTGTGGGGGGAGGGGTGAGAATGATACACTGTCACTGGACCATAACAAAACCATACATTATTGAAAACAATCATGCCGCTTCCTTTAAGTGTTGCCGAACAGCGTTGTCACAGCGTAACAGTAAAGAAGTGGTTCAGTGCCTCATCCGCGGACACAAAGCCACTTTATGAGCCACTCTGCAAAAGCCTGAATCCTCTTTGACTGCTCCATCAGTCCCAGCATTCCTGCGATTCTGCCCAGCCGGATACATTTCTTGCTCAACTGCTTTCTTTCAACAGTCAGTCACTTCGGGCCCGAAGGCCCTGCCATTGAGCTAAGAGTTGTACGCTGCATCTGTCTCACATTTCACGGGTCATCAAAAAAAAAGGGGATGCACAAGTCCCAAAGTTCAGAGGAATTTGCAGAATGTGTCCTGCAAGTCCGGCAAAGGCAGCTATACAGATCAGCTGTTCGTTTAAAAGAATGAAGATAACCACGGCTCGTTTCGGGCTGGACGCCAAGTCATCCGTCCAGTTTCCTTAAACAGGAATCAAAACGGACAGTCCATTTCCTGCTATGGCTAGGGCCGTTTATCAAACAACTGCTGCAGTCTTCGGGGAGGGAATGTTTTTTTTTTTTTTTGCATTTTGATTCATGAGCTGTAAAAGAGGACTGATTGTGTTTACCGTCCCTGACAAATGACACCGAGGGAGCGCTGAGGTTCTGGGCTGGAAAAAGACGACGAGCTGCGCTGTTGTTTTCTGCGGTTCGACGTGTCTGACCACATGAAATGCAGTAAATAGGTGTTTCTCTTTCATCTTAAATGAGGCTCAGCCCTAATGAGGCTTCTGCAGACTCAAGGCATCAATTTAACAGTCGCTCTCAGATGAAATAGATGGGGTGCAAAGTCTTTTCCATGAAAGAGAATCCGTCATGTAATATAGGGCTTGCACTGAAATGAGGGGATGTGTATTGTAAGCGTCTGGTGGAAGGTCAGCTCCATAACTCTGTCCTTGCATTATTTGGCAGCACTTTAAAGTGGCTTTGATGAATATTTTTACCAAATGACTTGTGTGCGCAAATGTGGAAACGATGCCGCATGTGCTGAGAATTATCACCACCAGACTCCACGGAGCATTTTCATCATTTTTCAGCTCATTGTTTCTGATTTTCCTGACAGCAAATTTACAACCCCCGGTTCGCTCTCAACTGCTTCGATGGCTGGCCGCAGCAGGCAGCTTGTTTCCAGCAAACAAGCTCTGATGAAGCCACTCGACGCGACCAGCACGGCACCGAACAGCAGACAGGCCCAGTTAGAGACGAGCCGGCGAGCACAGCAGAGCATTTAGCTGCTAAAGAGTCTTGATGTTTCCCCCCAGGAGTCAGCAGACACTCAAAAAACAAACGGCTAAAAAGAGAGCGAATGCAAGTTAGACTCATCAGGTAGCACGACGTGTGTTGCTCTGACTGGATGTGACGTTTCCAGTATTAATGTTATGATGTTTATGCATGAGATTGTTAGATAAACAATGTCTGCACCACAAATGTACTGAGGTTTGATACCCAGCTCTACAGAGGAAGTGCCTCTTCTTCACTCTGCTTTCTGCTACCCATCTCATTCTGTTGAGGCTTAGGTGATCACAACAACAAAGCACTGCAGCAGCAGAGCATTTGAGGTCACAATCAGTCTTTTTTCCCCCCCTACCATTTTGATTTCCACCTGTACACTCATGGCATTTGCCTCCGAATTTGCACAAACATTTATCTACAAATGTCCATGACTCTAGGAACCATCAGGAACTTCTTAACAAAAACTGATGTTTCAGATCACTGTAATAGAAATACCCATGACCTGACATGTGTGTGTGTGTGTGTGTAGACTGTGGACAGTAATTAATGAGGCCGTGGCATTCATGATTGTGAATCGTTATGAATGATTAAACTCTGGTTTATGTAACATTCATCATTAACATGAGAGTAATGAAGCGTTGTGCTCCTGCAGCTCATATGGAGATGAGAGAAGGGTTGTGAAGTCATCAGTTTGCACAGCCACGGCCGCATACGGTTCATGTTTTGATACATTATTATGTTGAGTGTGTCGATGGAAGCAAAATGTTTTAAGTTTCGTGTTACTAGTCGGTGACAGACGAACAGGACCCTGGCTCGAACGCTGCTAAGCTCCCTGGATTGTGGCTGTGAGTCACTCTGCTCGGCTCCCTGAGGGGAGCAGCGTGACCTCTTAGTGAGATTCAACCACTTTGGCTCCGTCGTCCCAATTCATTCTCAGAGCCGGGTTTCAAGTGTCACATCCTGTCACAGAGGAACAGGCGAAAAATAAGCTGCCTTTTCTTTTGTTTTGGTGCAAAAATCCTAATGATATTTATATTTTACTGTCTCCATATGACAAGAAGAGTTGTCAGTTTCATTCACTGGATGTTAGCGCAGTGAGAACATACGTGATGATGATGATGAGCCCACATTGGATTGGTTTCACTCCACCCACCCGCGGCTATGAAACAGCAACGCAATGCTACAGCCTACTGAATCCTGATTGAGAGAGTCAATTGTATTTGAGCACCCTCGAGGCAAACCTAATGAAAATGGGGGCCATGAAAAAAGTTTGCAAACATCTAGCAGACTGCATAAGAGAGAGATGGAAAGAGGGGGTTGGGGGTGGTGATGAATATTGCTTGACACCAAAAAGGTCATCCTGTAGCCCCCCTGAAACGTGCATCACTGACATGAAGACAAATGCACGTGGAATTCCTTTTAAAAAATATTGCTTAAAAAAAATGCTCACATGCAAAGCTGCAAAAAAAATGACATAATCACATAATCTGACTTGGTTGTTTTCCAAAGCCCAGAGAGAGCATTCTTGAATTCAGCACAATGAGACGCAGCTCTCTGCAAGAAAAAAAGTGTGGTCGAGATGATCAACGCTCACTAATGCCATTCAGAGGTGAAAAGGCATGAGGGAAGACTAGTTGTAAAAGTTGCATTTGTATTCAAAGGACTGCTGCTGTGCACGTTCGAGAAAAAATGCCTAAATTAGTTTTGCATGATAAAGTGTTCAGCCTTTTCTCAAGACATCTTCTACCTCGTGTAAGTCGTGTGTGCAGACAGGTGAGGAAACACTGAAATGCCGGATATTTAAACGTAATTTCTGAACAAGGACTGAAACCACATAACGGCGCCTTCTGGGGGGTTTCTTTACCACCAGCAGCAGAAGCAGCAGCAGCACGATATGATGTTTCCTGCACAATAAGAACACGCGTGGAGTGAAAAAAAAGCACTTATACAGACCGAGAAAATAACATTTCTTCTTACTTTTACCTGTTGTCTTTGCGTTGACTGATGAAACACGCTGCTAATAATATTAGGAGATGGGGGGTTCACGGAAACGAATTGGAAATCCGACCACTCGCCACGCAGACAATCGATGAGCCATGTAAAGCGGATTTGCGTTACACACACACACACACAGCCTGCACATCAATACAATGACTGACCATACACCCCAAACACCCCCAAACGCTCGTTTTCAGCAACAAAGAAGAAACATAGAAACATGCTAAAGCGGGAAGACAAAACGACGTTAAAGCACGTATTGTGACAGAGCGGTAACACAGATTCCTCCAGGCACTTTGGCTCTTTGGGGAGCAGAGGATACCCACCGTCTCATTGAGGCGAATAATTTGGTCCATTTTGTCGTCGTTGTGTAAAAGCTCCTTCAGCTCGCTGGTGCTCAGAGCCCTGTAGCCGTCGGGACAAGTGGTGGACTCCTTCAAGCTAGACATTTTATTCCCTCAGAGACCGTGTGTGAGGACGGGTAGGAGACGTGCAGTCCACGCAGCGGTTACATCTCGCTCCACATCGGAATGCGCTGCGATCTGCCCGCATGCTGCGGTAAGAGCCGCACACCGACCACCGCTGCACTTCCGGCTGGCGCCTTCAAAATAAAACGCCGTTTCGAACTGCAGTCATTGAGTCCCATTAATGTTATTAGCCTACACGGGGGCCGATAAAAAAATACTAAAATAACGACAGAGACAGCTAAAACAAGGTGCATTATAATGGTCCGACTAGTCAATAAAAACGAGCAGTGTGTTTTTATGGCACCTAAATCTATGGTGACGCGACGCCCGTACAGTAGCCTAATGATCGCTCAAACGATACAGGACTGCATATTATAAGACATCATGACAGACTGTGATTTCCGCCACTCAGTTCAATTTGCTGTGGTAATAGAATTGATAGCCTACTAATTCCCGGAAGCTTTCTAATGTGTCTGTTTGACTCAAGGGATCCATGGTCGATAGCAGCTCCAGATGGATTTTTTTTATAAACAGTGAACACAGAATAAAATGTTCCATCCGTCAATACACTTTATGTTCCATTTTGAGATAGTTTCCCTTCTTTACATGTATCAATTATCTTTAATTGCCGACTGTGCTTGTCTTTTGTCTCTGTCAAGATTGGCTTTAATCTAACTTCCGGTTTTCAAATTTCAAAGTTAAAGTCCTCACGACAAGGTAAAGATTTTCTTTTAAGATGTCATTTAAGAACAGAGCTAGTTCTTAAAAGAACCATGTTGTGAATCAGACAAAGTTAACAAACAAAAATGTTTTAACTTATGACTAAACACCTATGTAAACATAGGTTGCTTGAATTATTCATGATGAAATAATGTGCCCCCACCCCCACCCCCCTTTATTCATAATTTATATGCAGTATAAACATTGAATTAACTGTTCATGAATATTCATAATTTAGTCTTTGTCTGCAGCTGTAATTTCTCCTATTATCACAGAAAAGTTAAACGAAGCTGTAATAATATGGGATGTCTTATGGTTGGTCTAATGCTCCGTTCACATGGAGTCTTATGACACATCATAAGAGCCCCATGTGATAGCTACCTTGCATTTGGAAACTCATCTAATATTTACTGCCCATAATTGTTAAATTAAAGCATTAACAAAACAATACTCATAATTAGTTCATATCAGGCAGTGGATAATGACTGCACTGGTTTATAGGTAAAAGAGAGGTAGGTCTATATGGGGCAAATGATATGTGACTTTTATAACTTTGCTGAAATTGTTTGATGTGTTTTATGTGGAAATTTCCTACTGCTTTTACCCCCTTTTTTGTACTTTTTGGTCTGGATCATCTCTTTTGAGAACTCTTTATTTCACTAAACTCTACTGTGGCAGAGTCTCTACATCCAAACCCACTTATATCCATTAAATGCCTCAGGACCAAGTGAAGCAATGACTGATGACTGACAGTGTATTATTATGTGGTCTGTGTGAGGGATTATTAGATGTATGTAGGTCACCAAACTATGGGCTTAGGGCATTTTTTCATAACATGTCCAAGTAACTTTTTGTGCATTTTCTTCTTCTTTCTGCAACCTAATATCTGGACTAAGCCTGGCCAGCCTGAGGCACGTAGAGGCTCCATGGAGCTGTGCAGCCACCAGGGGGCCCCAGAGGGAATCAGTGTGAGAAAGAAAGTGAAAATAGATGGATGTTGATTAAAACAACTAAAACTCAAGGACCTGATAATCTATGAAAACACCATAGGGTTGATTCATTTTCCACATAGTGCTTGCCTTGGACAATTTCTGCTGCTATTTTCATCTGCTTTGCCCCTTTACCCCACTATAATGCTCAGAAAAATTGTAATGGGATGTCACTGCATCCAGATCCAGCAGCTGCAGTTACTAGATGCTTTTCAAAGATCAGAACCAAAATATGAACCTATAAGATCTACAACATATTCATGGCTGCTTATGAAAATAAAGTATATGTGTGGATGTGATCCCCTGCATCACATTTCAGATTTTCAAGGACTATTCGCAGTTCAAATTTCTGTTGTGAAGTGCTCAAATGGTTTAATTAAAAAAAAAAACATTTGTGACATTAGGAAACTCATGCCCCTTTTTTAATTCACAGATTTATTTGAAGACACAGGACTAATATACAATCACTAAGTACTTTTATTAGGAACATCTGAGCACTTGCTGATGCATGCAAGTAGCTTGTCAGCCAATCATGTGGCAGCAGAACAGACACTGGTTAGCCTATAAGCCTCAACTGATGTTCAGCTAATGAAATATCTGAATGTGGAGAAATCATGTGACCCAAGTGTCTTTGAATGTGACAAGACACATTCAAAATCAAATTCAGTGAGCAGCATTCCTGCGACAGTAATGCCTTGTTGAGGAGAGACACTAGATGAGATGGCAAGGAATGGTTGGAGCTGACAGAGGCTCCGGTAACTCAGATAACCGCTCTTTACAACTGTGGTGAGCAGGAAAGCCTCTCAGAATGAAGAACACGTCCAACCTTGAGGTGGATGAGCTACAACAGCAGAGGACCACATTAGATTCCACTCCTCTCGGCCAAGAACAGAAATCTGAGGCTGCAGTGGGCACAGACTCGCCAACAGTGGACAGCGGAAGATTGGAAAAACGTAGCCTGGCCCTATGACAGTGGATTTCTGCTGGCAGGGTCACACATGAGCATCAATGTCATGAATCCACCCAACTCTGGACAACCTACCTGACCCTGTTTGTCCCTTTACCATCTTCTAATATCTTCTTCCTTCAGGATACAGAATCATACCACATAGCAAAAGTAGTCTCAAACGGGTATTATGATTGTACACTGAACAAAAATATAAATGCAACACTTTGTTTTTGCTTTCATTTTTCATGAGCTTAAGATCTAAAACTTTTTCTATGTAAACAAAAGGTCTATTTCTCTCAAATATTGTTCACAATCTGTCTAGATCTGTGTTAATGAGAACTTCTCCTTTGCAGAGATAATCCATCCACCTCACAGGTGTGGCATATCAAGATGCTGATTAGACAGCATGATTATTGCACAGGTGTTCCTTAGGCTGGCCACAATAAAAGGCCATCACACAGCAGCACAATGCCACAGATGTTGCAGGTTTTGAGGCATGCTGACTGCAGGAACGTCCACCAGAGCTGTTGCCTGTGAATTGAATGAACATTTCTCTACCATAAGCCATCTCCAAAGGTGTTTCAGAGAATTTGGCAGTGGTCTGCAGCCTCAAAACCGTAGACCACATGTAACCACACCAGCCCAGGACCTCCACATCCAGCATGTTCACCTCCAAGATCGTCTGAGACCAGCCATCCAGACAGCAGACACAGTACTTGTCGTCCTCATCGGTGTCTCGACCTGACTGCAGTTCGACTTGAGTGGACAAATGCTCACATTCGATGGCATCTGGCAGTTTCGAGAGGTGTTCTCTTCACGGATGAATATAGTTTTTCACTGTTCAGGGCAGATGGCGTGAACGTGACAGCATATGGTGTTGTGTGGATGAGCGGTTTGCTGATGTGAACGTTGTGGATCGAGTGGCCCATGGTGGCAGTGGGGTTATGGACAGGCGTGTGTTATGGGCAATAAACACAGATGTATTCTATTGATGGTATCTAGAATTAGATACTGTGACAAGATCCTGAAGTCCATGGTTATGCCATTCATCCACAACCAAGGAAAAAGGATCTGTACACAATTCCTGGAAGCTGAAAACATCCCAGTTCTGTCACCCATTTAGCATCTTTGTGATGCTCTGGAATGGCGTAACAGTGTGTTCCAGTTCCTGCCAATATATAAAACTGCACATTTTAGAGTAGCCTTTTATTGTGGCCAGCCTAACGCACACCTGTGCAATAATCATGCTGTCTAATCAGCATCATGATATGCCACACCTGTGAGGTGGATGGATTATCTCGGCAAAGGAGAAGTGCGCTACACAGGTTTAGACAGATTTGTGAACGATATTTGAGAGAAATAGACCTTTTGTGTACATAGAAAAAGTTTTAGATCCTTGAGTTCAGCTTGAGTTAGGCTCATGAAAAATCGGAGCAAAAACAAAAGTCTTGCGTTTATATTTTTGTTCAGTGTAATAAGGTCAGTGACCTTTGGTGACCTCCTCAGTCATGAGGTTTGATCAGCTTTGGTTTGTATCATTCGCAGGTTTCGATGCAGATTTTGCTTCCGTCGGAACACAAGCCACTAGTACAGTATCAAATTTACGTTATTGTATTAAAACATTTACCTTTCGGCAAGTTGTGAATACTTGAGCACTGATTTTCTGTTAGAGGTTTCTCTCCATTGACTGTGACTGCCTTTGACTGTTGCACAGTCAGGAAATGAACTCTGGTTTGGTTTCTGCCTGCACGGCTGGCAGCAGGAGACCCACTTCACCACTTCTGCTGACTGTTACTGCAGCTGTTGCCAAACAGAGGTTATGTGAATAAACTCTGGTTTCAGCGGACAAGGCTCTTGTTTATTTTTGCGGATCGCAGAAATGTGTCGTGGACAAGTCAGCCATGAACAGAAAGTACTGCCTTTCTCACCAAACAATACATCATGAGAAGGTTTGGCAACTGCTGCAAACATACCCCTCCTCTCCCAGAATATATGTGAGTTATTGTTTGAAGCAACTCAGTGACTCTAAACTCTTCTCGATTCCGATGGAGATTATATTAACAATCTGTAGATACATTTAGAGCTTGATAATCATCCAAAGAACCACCTGTACAATACATTTACCAGTTTTATTCTAGTAATTTACTTAATTGAATGCTTTTGTTTCCATATGAAGTTGACAAAAAAAAAAATACTGTAGTAATTAGTAGCTTTTAGCTAAACCTTGACAAACCAGCTACTGGTGAAGGTGGTAAAAGACTTTTCTTTTGACCATGATTTGAGTAGCCTATTCCCACAGCTAGTCCCGCCAGTGCTCATGGAATGGTTCACAAAGATATTTCAGACTGCTCTGCAGGGTTTGAACAGTCTTATTTGGGGAAATAAAAGTAAAAAAAACAACAACAAAACAAACAAACAAAAAACACTCGCCACCGTACCTCCAAGTCTAACTCATGACTCTTCGTTCACCTCTCCTTCCTGCATTTGCTTGCCTCTTCTCCTCTACTACTTCACTCAGATGGTCCAAAGACCGAGTGGCTGAAAAATAAGGATAAACACCCAAATTACATCACGTCTGGCAACCATATGTTATAAAGTTTGTTGACTTGTAACTTGCTAGTACTGCACAGTGTAGCACAGCGCTACCAGCTCAACTGTTAATATAACAAAACAAATGACAAAATTTGAAAATCACTCAAGAGATTATCAGTCTATTGTTACCTATGTCCCCATCTTGGCTGTCACTGGCCTCTGTGTGGGTGTGGAGTCTGTTGCTCTCCTGTTGACCCAACCAGAGCAATAGATCGCTCTGGACCCAACATAAATGGCTGTCTCATTGTTGACGCAGCCATTGCAAAGGGCTGGAATGCCGGGTTCACATTATTGAGAAACAGGACGACAGAGCCTGGGTCCGCTTGACTGGCAAAACCAAAGTGAGCAAGCCAACAGTCATTTATTTAAATTTTCCTTCACCTGTGCACCGGTGTCAGTAGAACACATTCACGATCAGTGTACTGTCTTTGAGAATGTAAAGGTGGAAATGTTACGTTAGAGTTCATAATTTGATGGTTAAGCAAGTCTAAAAGTATATAATGTGTTTTGGTTCAAAGAAACCACGTCAGAGTGAGTGGTCTTCTCCTTGGTTCAGGTAAACCGCGTCAGAGTGAGCGCTCGCCTCGTCAGGTGCAGCTATGCTAGGTTTTTCGTTGCATGCTCAGTTCAGATGCAGAAAGTGTGAAAGAAAGAGCACAGACAGCTAAAGAGACTGCTGAGTCATATTGTCGGACGCGTGAGCCTTGGAAATTGTTTATCTGTAAGTATAACAGAGAAATATTGTTACATGATTGTGTATTTTCTACAGTTATGACATGATTAGTTACTTTTGTGCTGAGTGTACTTCGCTAACTGTCAGCAGCTTACAGTACATGCTAACTCTAATTTGCTAAGCTATGCTAGAATGCTAATTGACATGTGTTCATATAATGCAAAGTATTGTAAGTGAATTCTGTTTTTATTTGTGATAATTTCAGTTTTACGGAATACGGGAATATGGAAAATAGAGGACTTCAATAAAGGACGAGAAAGGATTAAGCCTCGTGGTTTTTGAAGAGATTCTATCCGTTCGTTAACTGACTGTCTAGCTTTGCGTAGCCACACACACTGCGAGGGCAGTACAGTAAAAAGATACCGCACGGCGGGCTCAAGCATTATAACACAATATTCAGCAAACATGAGTCTACGCTCTGGAAAAAGTTATATTAAAAAAGATACCTCCACACAGCTAGAAGAAGCTAACGGAGGACAGCAAACAGAGTTTGTGGATCAAGCAACTGAAAAGAAGATGGTGGCTGATCAACCACATGATGCTAAGTCTCAGTCATCCAAAGCATCCAGTAAATACTCATCAACATCTTCAACAGCCACAAAAGTCTACGCTAAGGCGAAAGCTGCGAAGGCTGAATTAGCTTTCGCTGAACGAGAAGCTGAGATGATGAGGAAAAAAGCTGAAATGGAGGCAAATTTGCTGAAACAAAAGGCTAGCTTCGACGCCGATCTCCATGTCCTACAGAGTCAAAGAGCTGCTGCTGCAGCTGAAGCGGAGGCTTCGGCCTTCCAGGAGATAGAGGATGATAGCGAGAGGCGCAGCCAGCTTCCAGATGTCGAAGAAGAGCCCTTCAGTACAGTTCAACGTACACGTGAGTACGTCCAGCAACATTCAGACAGGCTTAGCCAGGAACAGCCTTGGGAACCTGTAGCTGTGCACACACATGAAAGAAAAGTGGATAAACAGGAAACATTGGACACTAAGCCTAGAGTTTCTCATGACATCCAAAGAAACACACATCCAGTCTACAGAGAAATGAAAAAAGAGCCAATAAGAAATGTTGGTCTGTTTGACACTTACCCTTATGGTACTCAGCACGCAGCTAACTATGAAAGAGACTACGCACCTGAGTCTAAGGGCACACAAGACTTTGCAAGATATCTCATCAGAAGAGAGATGGTTAGTGCTGGACTTTTGCAATTTGATGACAAACCAGAAAATTATTGGTCATGGAAGGCTTCCTTTCTGAGCTCAACGAAAGACCTGAACCTTTCAGCCAGGGAAGAACTCGACCTGTTAACCAAATGGCTGGGAGCTGAATCATCGGAGCAGGCAAAGAGAATCCGTGCAGTACACGTCCTCAATCCCACTGCAGGCGCTGCCATGGTTTGGCAACGTCTCGAAGAGTGTTATGGGACTCCAGAGGTCATCGAAGACGCACTGCTCAAAAAGATTGAGAACTTTCCAAGACTGACCAATAGAGACACTGTTAACCCTGTAAGGCCTGAACCATGAAATAATTGCCAGAAAATTCTAATTCTTTGAAAATTGAGTCTTTATTGGACCTTCTGACAAAAACAAAAAAAAAATTAAAAAAATTTTTTTTTCATATATGATTTTTAATTTGTATCATATTTGATACACCAGGTCTTAATGGTCCGATTTTTTCTTTTTTGAACAAACAACTAATTGTTGTAATTCATTAAACTTCTAAACATTAAACATAGAAAATAACTTTTTCTGACTTGTTACTTGTTACAGGGAGTGTGGAGGCTCTCTGCCTTGCAAACTGCTGCTGAAACCCAGACCAGCATGATCAGAGTCTCGTCCCATTGGCCCTGAGGCTCTGATCATGCAGGTTTGGTTTCCAGCAGCAGTGTGCAAGGCAGAGAGCCTCCACACTCCCTTTAACAAGTTACAATTAGTCACAAGCTGTTTAATGAAGGTAAAAATGAAATATAAGGTAAATATCCTGCATAGCTGTGTGCTACTCTGATCAGAGCGATTTCCTAGCAATTGTTTGTTTTACTTAGTAATGGTCTTGGACAGAGGGGGTGGGTGTTTAGTTGTGCAATTTGATGAAAAAATCTTAAATATAGCCACCTGGGACAGTAACTTTGACTAAAATGACTATTGCCAGATTTGCAAAAAGATTTCCTTTTAAACCTGCTGTATCAAATTTGATACATACATTTTCAACACGGTTTTAGTATAAAATAATTTATTAAATATTAAATAATTTTACCTTACATCAATGCAGTAACTCGTCCTATTCAAGTTTCAGTGAAAAAAATAAAGTTTTTATTACCATAATGTTTTCAAAATTGCCAAAAGTATCCACGATAAAACACATGTGGGTCACTGATTGACGGTGGCCATTTTGGATGTCCCAAGTGAAAACCCTCCGGTGCATTAATTACTTCACCCTGGTGGAATATCTGACCATTACATGTATCTGATTGTATATATTAGGTTTTTCAGGGGGAAAAAAATCACAGTGATGATATAGAGGTCTCAAAAAGCCATGTATCAAATATGATACAAACGGTCATACAGGGTTAAGCTGAGAGAGCTAAGTGACGTTCTCCGTGAACTGGAGTGCGCTAAGCAAGATGGTGCACTGTCAGGGCTCTCATACTTGGATACAGCTCGTGGGGTGAAACAAATAGTGGAAAAGCTCCCTTATAACCTCCAAGAGAAATGGATCAGCGTGGGAAGCAAGTACAAGGAGGATTACAGAGTGGCTTTTCCTCCCTTCTCTGTCTTCGCAAGGTTCGTAGAACAACAGGCGAAGATAAAAAACGATCCAAGCTTCGCCATAACCCCCAATAGCAGTCATGTCGCTTCCAGGATGGAAAAGCCTACAAGGTACAGTGGCAAGGGGTCTGTCGCCGTACATAAAACTGACATCCCTACAGAGTCATCAGATACTCAAGCCAGTTCTGCACCAAGGAAAATGGAAGAACCGGATCGTCAGTGTCCGATACACAGAAAGCCCCACCCACTGAAAAAGTGCAAGCTCTTTAGAAACAAAACTCTAGAGGAGCGCAAAACATACCTCAGAGAGAATCGCATCTGTTATAGATGTTGTGGGTCTACTCAACACATGGCAAAAGATTGTAAAAGGACTGTCAAGTGTTTTGAGTGTAACAGCGACAAACACATCGCAGCCTTGCACCCGGGCCCTCCTCCTCTGACCACACAGAGTGCGGTGGATGACAGAGATGAAAGCGGGGAGCAAAATGAAAGCCCACCATCTTCAGTCACCTCCAAATGTACGGAGGTTTGTGGAAGTGCAGACGGTGCAAGGTCTTGTTCCAAGATCTGTTTGGTGAAAGCTTATCCGGAAGGGAAAAAGGAGAAAGCAATCAGGATGTATGCGGTGTTAGACGAACAAAGCAACAAGTCTCTCGCCAAGACAGAGTTTTTCAGTCTTTTTGAAGTGAAGACTAGCTCCGCCCCTTACACCCTGAAAACATGTGCTGGGAAATTAGAGACTTCTGGTAGGAGAGCTGCTAATTTCACCATAGAGTCCATGGACGGGAAAGTAAAGCTTGCCTTGCCCCCCTTGATAGAGTGCGACATGGTGCCAGACGATAGGACGGAAATCCCCTCCTCAGAGGTCGCACACCATCACCCCCACCTACGGTCAGTTGCTGGTAAGATTCCACCTGTGGACCAAGACGCTCCAATCCTTCTGCTCTTAGGGAGGGATATCCTAAGGGTGCACAAAGTACGTGAGCAAATCAACGGGCCCCACAACGCGCCTTATGCACAGCGGTTAGACCTAGGTTGGGTCATTGTGGGAGATGTGTGCCTGGGCACAGTTCATAAGCCGTCAGAGGTGAACGTCTACAAGGCAAACGTCCTGAACAACGGCCGCGCATCCTTCCTCAGGCCATGTCCAAACGGCATCCACGTGAAGGAAGACTACGGTGGTACGACACAGCACCAAGGTGCTACCTTCCCTGCATGTGACACGAACACAAGTCTCCATGTGAGTACAGACAATCTAGGGTGTTCTGTGTTTGACAGGTCAAAGGATGACAACAAGCTAGCACTGTCCATCGAAGACAAAGCCTTCCTTGCTCTCATGGACTCAGAAGTCTATCAAAATGAGGAGAACAGCTGGGTCGCTCCTTTACCTTTTCGGGCTCCAAGACGACGCCTTCCAAGCAACAGGGAGCAGGCTTTGAAACGGCTCTGCTCACTTCGGAGGACCCTGGAGAAAAAGCCGGAGATGAGAGAACATTACATTAAGTTCATGCAGAAGATGTTGGACAGCGACCAAGCTGAGGTTGCTCCATCTTTGGACAAAGAGAAAGAACACTGGTATTTACCTACCTTTGGTGTCTATCACCCGAAGAAACCCAACCAAATACGCGTTGTTTTTGACTCGAGTGCAGAATGTGATGGAACCTCACTCAACGATGTCCTTCTTAGCGGACCGGATTTGAATAACACTCTGCTGGGAGTTCTTTTGCGGTTCCGTAAAGAACCCGTCGCTCTTACAGCAGACGTGGAGCAAATGTTTTATTGTTTTGTCGTCCAAGAAGAGGACAGGGATTATCTTCGGTACCTCTGGTATGAAGATAATGACATAAACAAGAATGTGACCGAGTACCGGATGAAGGTCCATGTTTTTGGAAACAGCCCTTCACCTTCTGTGGCTATCTACTGCATGAGACGGGCAGCACAAAAGGGTGAACAAGAACATGGTTCGGATGCAAGACAGTTCGTCGAGAGGCAGTTTTACGTAGACGACGGTCTCACCTCAGTCGCCACTCCTGAAGAGGCGATAGATCTCCTCTCACGAACCAGAGAAATGTTGGCAGAATCCAACCTCCGACTGCACAAATTGGCATCAAACTGTAGTCAGGTAATGGAAGCGTTTCCAGTAGAGGACCGTGCCAAAGATCTGAAGGATCTGGACCTCGGAGTGGATCCTCTCCCCCTTCAGAGGAGTCTGGGTCTCTCCTGGAACTTGGAAACTGACAGTTTTACTTACCTGGTGTCCTCTGAAGAGAAGCCGTACACACGGAGAGGTGTGTTGTCAACGGTTAACAGTCTGTACGACCCTTTGGGCTTTGTTGCTCCTATTACAATGCAAGGGAAAGCACTTCTGAGGGAGTTGTCATCTGAACAGAGCGACTGGGATGCTCCTCTCCTCCCACAAAAGGAGGCAGAATGGAATTCGTGGAGAGACTCTTTAAAGGCTCTGGAAGACTTGCATATAAAGAGGTGTTACATACCAGTTTCGCTGTCTTCAACACAGACAAAAGAACTGTGTATCTTCTCAGATGCCTCCACAGTAGCGATAGGAGCAGTGGCCTACCTGAGAGCTGCAGATACTGAGGGACAGTATCACGTCGGATTTGTCATGGGGAAGTCAAAATTAGCTCCTCGCCCCGCTCACACCATCCCGCGTTTGGAGCTTTGTGCAGCGGTGCTGGCTGTTGAGCTATACGAGTTGATCAGCGATGAAATGGACATCGAGATAGCCACTGTGAAGTTCTTCACTGACAGTAAGATCGTCCTTGGCTACATTCATAACTCTACAAGAAGGTTTTACCTCTACGTCGCCAATCGGGTAACTCGGATCAGACGATCTACGCACCCTAACCAGTGGTGCTATGTGCCGACGGATCTGAATCCCGCCGATTACGCGACCAGGTTTATGCCAGCATCCCAACTCCAACACAGCAGCTGGTTGTCAGGTCCAGCTTTCCTCTATCAGGACAACACAGCGGAGATATCTGGATCTAACATCTTCGCCCTTATTGAGCCGGAAGCAGATGACGAGATTCGTCCAGAGGCTACTACCCTGGCAACCAAGGCATCAGAGACTCAGTTGGGCTCCCAACACTTCGAGCGATGTTCAAGCTGGAGAACGCTCTACTACACCATAGCCAAACTCATCCACGTTGCAGCATCCTTCAAAGGAAAGTCGGACAAGGCTGAAAAGAAAGGTTGGAAGTGTTTTGGAGATGCATCCAGCATGTGTGAGCTTCTGAAAGCCAAAGCCGTGATCATCCGCTCTGTGCAGCACAGTTCCTTTAAGGAGGAGTTCAAATGTCTTGAAGGTGGACAGTCCTTCCCCAAGCAGAGCACGCTGAAAAAGCTCAATCCGATTGTGGATGAAGATGGTTTGCTTCGTGTCGGAGGTCGTCTTTCTTGTGGTGATCTGACAAAAGAAGAAAAACACCCACTGATCATTCCACACACACATCACGTTGCTACTCTACTTGTGAGACACTTCCACGAACAAGTAGCTCACCAAGGGCGACACATTACAGAAGGAGCCATCAGATCTGCTGGATACTGGATAATTGGGAGCAAGCGTCTGGTGTCTTCTGTCATTCACAAGTGTGTTACCTGTCGCCGACTGCGAGGAAGGTTGGAGGACCAGAAGATGGCTGACCTTCCGGCCGACAGACTCACTCCTGAGCCTCCGTTCACCACTGTCGGCCTTGACGTCTTTGGGCCGTGGTCTGTCATGACACGTCGGACAAGAGGAGGATATGCAGACAGCAAACGCTGGGCTGTGTTGTTTACGTGCATGTCAACTAGAGCAGTGCATATCGAGCTGATAGAAACCATGTCAACAGACAGCTTTATCAACGCTCTGCGGAGGTTTTTTGCGGTTCGTGGTCCAGCAAAACTTCTGCGGTCTGACAGAGGAACCAATTTTGTGGGAGCTTGTAAAGAACTGAAGATCGACACAGAAGAGACACCAGTCAGGAAGTACCTCCAGGAGAAAGGCTGCTCCTGGGTGTTTAATCCCCCGCACGCTTCCCACATGGGCGGCTCCTGGGAAAGGCTCATCGGAGTTGCCAGGCGCATTCTGGACGCAATGTTGCTTCAGACGGGACCGACACGTCTCACACATGAAGTTCTGAGCACGTTCATGGCGGAGGTCATGGCAATCATGAACGCGAGACCTCTTGTGAACATATCCACCGACCCAGATAGGCCTATGGTGCTCACCCCAGCGATACTCCTTACTCAAAAGTTGAGCGCAGTTTCAGCACCTTGTGGAAACTTTGACACGGCTCAGTTGTATGGCAAGCAGTGGAAGCAAGTCCAGTGTCTTGCTGACACATTTTGGAAGAGATGGAAGGGAGAGTATCTGTCTACGCTACAGAGCCGCAGGAAGTGGACAAAAGACAAACCGAACGTCAAAGAAGGAGACGTGGTCTTGCTGAAAGACAGCCAAGCCCATAGGAATGAGTGGCCGATGGGGCTGGTTGTTAAGACTCTTCCAAGCAGAGACAACAAAGTCCGCAAAGTGGAGGTGCGGATTGTGAAGGATGGGACAGCTAAGGTGTTCTTAAGGCCGGTCTCAGAGATCGTAGTCCTTGTTTCAGAGACTTAATGTGTATTTGTTTCCAGAAGACATTCCTCTTTAACATTGTGTGTATTTGGAGTGATATAATGTAATCATATCAAGCGGGGAGTGTACTGTCTTTGAGAATTTAAAAGTAAAAATGTTAAGTTAGAGTTCATAATTTGATGGTTAAGCAAGTCTAAAAGTATATAATGTGTTTTGGTTCAAAGAAACCACGTCAGAGTGAGTGGTCTTCTCCTTGGTTCAGGTAAACCGCGTCAGAGTGAGCGCTCGCCTCGTCAGGTGCAGCTATGCTAGGTTTTTCATTGCATGCTCAGTTCAGATGCAAAAAGTGTGAAAGAAAGAGCACAGACAGCTAAAGAGACTGCTGAGTCATATTGTTGGACGCGTGAGCCTTGGAAATTGTTTATCTGTAAGTATAACAGAGAAATATTGTTACATGATTGTGTATTTTCTACAGTTATGACATGATTAGTTACATTTGTGCTGAGTGTACTTTGCTAACTGTCAGCAGCTTACAGTACATGCTAACTCATTTTGCTAAGCTATGCTACAATGCTAATTGACATGTGTTCATATAATGCAAAGTATTGTAAGTAAATTCTGTTTTTATTTGTGATAATTTCAGTTTTACGGAATACGGGAATATGGAAAATAGAGGACTTCAATAAAGGACGAGAAAAGGATTAAGCCTCGTGGTTTTTGAAGAGATTCTATCCGTTCGTTAACTGACTGTCTAGCTTTGCGTAGCCACACACACTGCGAGGGCAGTACAATCAGTATGTTTACAACAGTTCAATATCCCCACTTGTTCAGGTACTGACAACAAGATGTGACATAAATACACCCATTTTCAACACTTTACCCCAAATATGAAACACACAAACTTATCCATCCTGACTCTTGTTACAGGTTTACTTACATCTACCACCATATCAGCGGGTGGGCAATATTCAATACAAATTTTTACATCACAGAAAGCAGGTCGGACATACATGACAAACTGGTGCATTTGATAGGGACTAACCACAGATAACTATCCATGTGACCTATTGACCAATTTAGGTCAGCAGGATGTTGTATGTAGGACTAAGTAAAAACAAACTACAGCATGTGTCTTTATGGCAATGAATGGACTGTCAACAAGTGCAGCAGTGTGGATGTATGTTTTTAATAGTCTAACAGAGCTCACAGAGGTACAAATTAAATCATACTTAACACACACAATAGAGTCTTTTCATGTGACTAAAAATTATTTATATAAAGAGTTATCATTTAAAGACATATTGATCAAGTCGTGAATTGATCAAATAGCATAGCTAAAGGATCTTGGCATGCTGTTTGGATAGATATCATTCACTCACAACATATGAGTCTCCAATGCAGTTAGAGAAGTTGTTGCTGTCAACTAAGGGGGATCGACTAAATTTGGTATTGTTCAATGAAACTTACTCTTTCACATTTAAAACTTCTCAACTGCATTCTGCTTTTAGAAAGCTCAGATGTTATTACAGTCATGCCCAGGTCCCCATCTGAGAGGTAAGTTTACTGAAAGAAAGTCAGAATTGCAGTAAGTGATGCAGATCAGAATTTACAGAAGCGCATACACTATAAAAATGAAATATGATCTTGTCTATTTTATTGCAAGTGGTTGATTTGCATGATCTAATGTTATAAAATAGGAAACTACTGATAAAGTGATACCGGCAGCGAATAGACTTATGAAACTGACCAAATGCATAGTTTGTCAAGGTTGAATGAAGATGTGACCAGAGACTACCTCCTAGCCCATGATGCCAATACAGAATATACATTTTACAAGAAAACTCCAAGATAGTATTTTTACACCATCCAGATAGAAAGATAAGGTTTTAAATCTGAAATGTACAAAGTTTTTATCTGCTAACTGATCAGCAGCAGCTGATCCTCCTGAACTAATTTTGTTTACAATTTATGTCATCTAACTGTAAGTTGCTGGTCAAGTACGACTGGTTAAATAACTATAAATAGACTGTAGCATGTCAACAATGCTGGTCAAACTTATGCTGATGCTTTAGATGAGCCAAACCTCTTAAAACCACTCACACTCTCAGCACGTTCAGCTGCTTCAGTATGGTTCTTTGAGCTTTTCTCCCTAAGATGGTGCATATAAAATACAAATAATTATTAAATCTGTTATTCCCTTATACATGAATAATATCAAAGAATAAAAATGATCAAAAAGAAATTTGCAGCAAGGCAAACTGGCTCTGATCTCTCTGCTCAGCAGGATCCAGAACAGAAAGTCAGAAGTGTCATTCAGGTTAATCTCTCCGTTTCTGTTTCTGTGGTTTTATCCCACATCATCATAGTCTTCTTCAGCCTCGTTTTCATCTTCGGCTCCAATGTCATCGTAATCCTCTGAAGCATCGTCCTCTACTGAATCTAGATTATTGTCTGGTGGCAAAGTCAGGAGGACTTTCTCCTCATCGTCCATCTTCACATAGTCAGGCTGTACTTCCTCAGGTTCCTCATAATCCTGGGTTGCCTCCTCACAATCTGGGGTTGCCTCCACATAGTCCCCAAGAGCTTCCTCATAATCCTGAGTTGCCTCTTCATAATCTGGGGTTGCCTCCACATAGTCCCCGAGTGCTTCCTCATAATCCGGGGTTTCTTCCACATAGCCCACGACAGCCTCCTCATAATCTGGGAGTTTCTCCTCATTTTTCAGGAGTGGCCCTGCGTAGTTGGGGAGAGACTCCTTATAGGCCAAAACACCCTGCTTATGTCCAGGCTGGGGTCCAGGCTCTTCATAGTCGTGAATGTCCTGTTCATCGTTGTCAGTGCTCTGCTGATAATCATCGATGTTCTCCTCATAGTTGGCTCCCTCAGCCAGGTTTTCATAACTCTGGGCCTCTGCAACAATGAATTTCACACTCAGAGTTCTGTATAACGTTTAAGATGATAACAGAATGGCTTACTGGTGATATACTGATGCAACAATGGATGATAGCAATTTATTTGATTTATTGAGCAGATCTATTACGACCGAAAAATCTTGATTCGCTTTGGTTGTCTGATCCTGATAGGTTGGGTTGGCTTTTAATGCGGAGCCTTTTATTTTGGCAGGATTTGCAGAAGACACTTGGCAGCCGAGATAGATGACACTGTATCCAATACAACAACTGAAGTGTTCTCTAAGCTTAAATGGGCTGATTTGATGAAGGATGTGTAAGTGAATTAGCTAATCAATTACACATTATACTGCAATTTAGGAGGGAACATTTTCTTTTTTTATTAATCTATTAGTAATTTCGAGGTTCCAATAGCTAGGTTTGCATAAAAAATACAAATAAGGAACATTTCTCTTTTCTGAATTTTTACAAATCCAACAATCAATTGATTAATTAAAAAATAGCCAGGGGAAATGTAAAATGCTGCTAGACATCAGTACGCAAAAATATCACAGGAGTATTTTTCTGCACTGAGCTATTTCACTTTTACATATTCCAAGTTAAATAGAGGGCTTTTATTTGCAATAATGTTTTAAAAAGCAGTACTTTTTCACTGGAGTAAAGGAAGTAACTCTTGATTGATTTGAATATGTGGTTTGGTTTTGGATCTGGGTCCAGTTCACAGAGGGTTGATTTTCATTACCCTTTATGTAGTCTAATTGTACTGTCATCAGTGGTCATGTTTGTTTGGTTTGTCAGGCCAAATCTTTAGATTTTGGGTTATTGTCAAATGGCAAATTGAATGAGGTTTCGTATCCAGTTGTTGTGATAATGTGGTATGAATGACTGGAAGATATGTGGTTTCGTTAGAACAACAGGGGGGATTTTAGAGGGAAGTGTTGCATCATATGGTCCAGTCAAAGATCCAAAATATTCTTGCCTGCTGTGAGAAACTGTGTCCGAGGAGGTAGTGGAGGAATGACGGTGTCAAGTTTTTTCTCCTGGTATTTGTTGCTCCTGAGAAATTGAGAAGAGAAACGTGGTAGTGAATATTTTTTGTAGTCAGGATCCAGTGGAAACTCTGACTCAAAGGCACGGCTCCATATTTAGGGAGAGATGGATATTTTCTTTCTTGCCAAGTGTTAGATAAGAAGATCAATACTACAGCCAACAGCTGATTACCGCTGAGCATAAGATGGAGATGGAAATTACCTCTAAAATGACTAAACAGTAGCCAAACTGTAAAATACACAACCTGTCATGCACGTGTCCTTATAAATAAAACAGCCTATAGGCTACAGTAGGTTCTCTCTGACTAGATTTAATAAAAATGCAGATAAATACTCTAGTCAGTCAGGTTTGATAATGGCATGTAATAATGGCTTTTTTTTTGCAGACTACACTCAAATGAAAACAAACACCACTAGCTGAGTTAGCACAACTTCTTGTCAGCTAAACTGTCAGCACGTTTACAGCAGCTGAGTTTGTGGTATTTAAGTGCTCTACTAAGCTTAAAGGGAAAAAAACACATCTGGTCAAAACTTTCCCTTCCTTGTGATTGGAAATGAGGCCACTATTGATCATCCAACATGTTAGTTGTAATAATAGTGGTCTAATGAGATTATCATTCCATGTGAATGAAATGGCTAAATCTAATAATGATGTAAAAAAAAAAAAAAAGAAGTAAAAAATTAGAAATAAACATCTGAACTAGTCAAGCCCAAAAAAAAAAACACTTGTCTAGCTTATCAGACATAACCATCATCTCTGTACACTTTTTGCCAAAACAGGCACTTTTACTTTCATTATAAATTACGTAATAACTGAGAAATGAATTGAACTGACCAGGCCAAAGCTGAAGTGAAACCAGGTTTTCAGAAGTAACAAAACTCAGAATGACATTTGAAAATAACTTAACAAGTCTTTATGAATCTTTCCGAGCTGTATGTTGTGTTTCCTGCTTCATGCAAGACTTTTGATGAAATGAAACCTCTGTGCTCATAATTAAATTCACTCAAAAATCACTGTCCTAATAACTTAACGAACATAATTTTGTTAGTAAGTTTTAGAGGTGCTGGTGGATTGTGTTCCCTTTGTTTCCCTTTCAGACTTCCAGTAATGCTAAGCTAAGACAACAGTCTCCAGGCAGCATCTCCATATTTGATGGACACGCATTTAGAGGGTATTTCCCACGGAGTCATAGAATTATATACTTTTCCTACACAGTTATACTGCAACTTAAAGGGACAACGAGGAGTTTGTATTTGGTTATAAAAAAGTCTCATATTAATGTCTTCGAACCTCCGACTTTCATTCTTGATCAATGAAAACATTCTTGGCAAATGTTTTCGTTATCGTCCATCTTGCGCTGGTCTAAGAATTTCACAGTGTGCACAGAAGCTCATGGGAAATGTAGTGTGAAAGCACCTCGTTGTCCCTTTAAGTCCAACCATAATACACAGTAAATCTATGTAGCCTATTCAAAAGGCTATTAAATATGAGAAATATACAGAATATAATTATACATTACTCGATATTGAAGGCAGATCCTCTCTGAAGCTGTGAGAGTTTGTGCTTTCCTGTGGAAAAACGAAAGAGAACAGTGAAAAAGAAAACTCTACAATTAAATTAAAAGAATGTTAATGTCACATTTCAAACATTATGAAAGACCAGAGGGTCTTTATTTCAGTGTGCTCATTAACAGCCGAGCAGGCCTGGTTTATGTTATTACAAATTAGGACAAAAATAAATGTAACTGGATTATTTAACACCATATAATGAGCTTCCTCGTTTGTTTGTAAATAGGACACAACCATGAAAAAACCTATTTACCGACAAACATTCACATGAGCACACAGATTGCCATCACTTATGATGTAGGCCTACACATGCTTTCCGATGTATGTCCTTTTATGTATGTCCTTGTATGTCCTTTTATCTCTGCTCAGTTGCTTGCGATTATCAACTGTGTCTTTATTTGCTGTATATTTATCCATGCTCTAAACCACGGCTAAGCCCCCCTGTCTTAGCCACTGCAGCCCAGTTCCCCCAACGGGATCATTAAAGTTTCATCTAAGCTAATCAATTCCAGAGGGTACCACTAATAATAGCATTTCATACAATTATAATAGTTTTTCCTGCTTTGCACTTAAGCCCTGGGAGTGCTGATTCTTTTCACAGTCAGAGTGACTGTCATGATTTGGTTTCCCTTCGCATATGTGCAATGAATTGGTTGTTCAGTTGACAAAAAACAGGTATTGAAAATGAAACTATAGATCTGGATCTAAACCAAGGCCACAAAGGGTTGGGCCTGTGCTGCCTTACCAGGTGAGAGTGAGTGCTCTTATTTGATACTTTGATTATTTTAAATAGGTGACACTTCTCATTCAGAAGTAATTTATTTGGACTTGTTTAGTATTTTTTTATAAAGAGTCCACCAATGGGCTGAGATGCCACTTCCAACCAACATATTTCAGCCACATCAGGCACCTGCTCCTGATGCAAGAGCCCTGATACTTTCTACCTCCACTCCACTGCACACCAGAGAGAAATAATTTAATGATGCATTCACTTAACAACTGGGGTCTCCTGTTTGTTTTTCAGATAAAGTTTTCACCTGAAAAAAGGGACCATTGTAACATACTGAGCCAGTGTTTGACCACCGAAATTATGTGTCTTAAGTTACGCTTCAGGCGCCAATTAGTTGTTATCAGTCCCTCTCAAGATAAGATTTATGCAATAACCTACATCATAAAAAACAAGATATATGCAGCTCAGCTAGTTCCTATTTTTATTCCCTCTTTCATTTATCATCTGACAAACACTGCAGATTTATCTTATGACTCTCTTGGAGGAGAAAACCACTGGACAATACACAGTGTATACATACTGTAATGTGCAATGTATGTATTGGTTTATATAAACACACACAAAAAACATAGACAATCAAATTTTGAAAGTAAGTGCATTATTCGTGTTTATTCTTTTTACAATTTCAGCAATAGTTGTGTTGTATTTTTGTCATTATGTTGTATACTATTATTGTACTATGATACTAAAACAGGAAGGGCTAGTCCATAGACCATATTGGCAGGAAGTGGTTTCTGCTCGTGGAACATTAGTAATATTCTGCTCATTAGTGCTTATCATCATTTAGTCACTGTTTGACGAAATAACAGCGGTTATGATGAAACTGTAGCTGTAGTACATTGTAACAGTGTTATAGCTGTTAACAAAGTTGGCACAAAACCCACAACAAGAACCAGTCGTATGATTCCACATCCAAACAGGTTGAGCTTAAGTCAAACTTAATTTACAGCTTTGAGTTTGTTAATTCACATCTGAAAAATAGCTGGTCAGTCAGTCTACAGCAGTGTTTTCTCTGTTTTCATTGGATCGGCTTCTCACCATCGACGCCGTTCCAGGAAAAATTGTTGAGAGCAAAAATCTGCGGACTTTCCAGAGTAATCAGATCACGTGACATTGATCATGTTGCTCTAATTTATGAAGTCCAACTTCACAAATCGCCAACAGACGCCTTAGAGGCCTTTAAAGTCTGTGCAGGGAAACAACGCCTCTATTCTTATTATGCCTTATGTTCAGAGGAAGAAAACTCTTTAATGGGAAGAAAAAGAAATAAGAGGGAATCCCCATCCAGCTCAGACATACTGTGGGCTACAATAGATGACCTATTTACAGAATAAGAAGAATCAACAGTCATCTTCCCACGTCAGACTGAGGATGACTGCACATCCTCTTGAGGTTGGGATTTTAAAGCATCTGTACGTAGACCATAAATAATCTGCACTCAGAGATAAAATGGGAAACGACAGCCAACTTTTTATTACAATGTGTGTTCAAAATCTTGATGTTGAAAAATCTGTGTCATTTTATCTGTGTCTTTTCTACATTTTTCTTGCAGCCTCGATGGCTAGAACGGAAATGGTCAGTGAATTCTGCCATTTTGAGGATGTGCTCCACTTGTCAATTCACAGAAATCAAGTGGACAAACCTTTGCTTGTTTGTTCGGGGCGAGCTGTGGCAGAGGAAGCAGGTACTTTATTTCACTAGAAATAGTCCCGCACACAACCACACAGTTGACACACTCTGACCTGCATTCAAAGTTTCACTTAGCACTTAAAATAACTAAACTAAATGCACTTCATGTCATTTTAGAAACAATATATACTACGTACTACTTTTATATTGTAGTTGGTAAATGAGGCTAGTATACAGCTTGCCCAAAAAGTTGAAATATATACAGTATATAGGCCTTTTTTTTTTTTTTACCTCTTCTCATCACAATCACAATGTGTTTCTTGATAGATAAAGTGTATATCTTCTTAAAACTTTAGTAATTTAATAATTAATAATAATAATAATAATAATAATAATAATAATTAATGAAACACAAATAACCTATATAATGTATATGTATATGTATATGTATATGTATATGTATATGTATATGTATATGTATATGTATATGTATATGTATATATACACACACACACACACAAGTTGGCGTGAAGAAAGGAGGACGTGACAAAAAAAAGACAAAAGTCCTGAAATCTTGAATCCATTGTATTAACATTCTGCCGATTCCTGGATAAATATCACACCTGGTCAGATGCAGTTCAACATTTTCCTATGTGTATCATAAAGCCATTGTGTGTCTGGATACACTTAGAGAACTTGTAGAAGTTGCTGAATATGAGCTGAAAAACTGTAACAAAGCTCAGGATCCTGGTTTTAGGAAAACTGGTCATGATTCCAAGTTTCCCAAAGAAAAGGTCATAACCCCAAGAAATGTTTTCCACATTTTCTGTTCATTTCATGAAGGCGTTAATGACGTAACCACACTGGCTGAAATATCAGTCTGGTAGGAAAAAACACTGGCCGTGGTGAGGTGGTAAAGACACTTAGGAGGTGTGAAGTAAAAAAAATGTATTGCCTACTCGGCTGTGTAACATTAGTGACATGATATTTTGCTGTTTGGCTTCCTGATGGTAAGGTGACAGACAGATGTGCTAATAAGAGATCATGCTCACCTCTTTTGGAGATGCACTTGTTGATGAGGAGGAAGATGAGGCTGATCACCGCAGTCACAAATAATATCCCACATATCACCCAGAGCCAGCGGAATTTATGTAAAAGATCCATGGGCTCTCTTCTCAACGCCGCAGAAGATGAAGGACAGAAAAAAAAAACCACATTAAAGCAGATGAATAAACAATAAAGACCTCGCACTCTGCGCACACACAGGACACATCTGAGCTGCTGCTTTTCAGTAGACGGCAATGTGGATCGGAAAGACGACCATTCACCACTTCCCCTTTTAGTAGTTATGTTGACTAAGTCCAGGGGTTATTTTCGTATTTACATTAGCATTCTGAGAACACGCTCCTTGACAGTCTCTTGAGACATTGACATCTCATGAGGAAGTCTTTCTTATGAACTGGCAGCAACCAAAGTGTGGTAGTTTTTATTTCGAGCCGAGATGACACAGATAATTCTCTGCTCGGCTGTCCTTAACGGGATCTTGAAATGGAAGGGCGGCTCTGAAATGAATTGTTGGTGTTTATTTCCTTATCTCTATGAACAGAATGATATAAATACTGTTTGTTTTCTGTTTATCTGTACGCCCCACATCCTCTCTTTGCACCAGTTTCCTGCCATTTTCCAACTAGTCCCATAAATACTGCTGATAAAGAAATGAGTCCTGCTCTTTTTTTTGACACATGTAGCACATAAATGTTTAATAGCCTATCACTTACACTTTATTTACTTTTAATACTCCTTTTGTTTATTCACTGATCTTGAAAATAATTAACTGCGGTATATTATGAACAATTTATGATAATAAAGTTGATTTTACATCAACCTCTTTTTTCCAAATACTTAGAATGGGCCTTACCTTCAGAAAACTGCTGATGGAGTGATGGTCGCAGATGAAAACGAGAGGAGGGTGAGATGTGAGATGACAAGAACAAGACAAGTCATTTTGTGCAGTATTTGCATGACAGTTTCGAATTTTCTTAGTTAACTAAGGAAACTCAGGGGCTGAGACAGCACTATCCCCACCCTCTACCATGCTCCAGTGCCTGTGTGTGTGTGTGTGTGTGTGTGTGTGTGTGTGTGTGTGTGTGTGTGTGTGTGTGTGTGTGTGTGTGTGTGTGTGTGTGTGTGTGTGCGTGTGTGTGTGTGTGTGTGTGTGTGTGTACAGTACCTAGTGCATGAAGAATCGAAAGAGATTGCATATGTGTGAGTGGTGATGTTCCAGTAATGTAGGCTAAAAGATATCAAATTAAATATTTTGTATAGGCTACATAATTTGTCACCTGAGTAAAGTGTCATTTTGAGTAAATGTGTTTTCCTGCTTGGATTTTGGTCAGTCAGTTTTATAAGTCAATGAATGTGTCAAATTTGTTTAGAAATAGGCTAATCTATGTCAATAAAAGGGAACTTGATTTTAAATGTGGAACTGGAGACTTTCAATTTGACTGAAAAGGCATTCAATGTAAATTGATTTTATTTTGAAAGGTGACGCCGGAATTGATAAAGTTAGTAGGCTATGACAGGAAATCGTCTAGTCACTTTCAAAATACCAACAAAAAACCCCGTCAAATCCTGGAGAAATGTAGGCTACCTCAGCGCTATAAATTATATGAGGGTTAGGGTAATTTCAATCTGGTAGCCTATATATACTTTTCAATTATATACTACATAGCTACTATACATATACTATATCAAGCGAGTGTGTTGTCATTTGGATAATTTCAACTTTTAATCATTTTCTGTCTCTTTGTGTCTTTGTATCCCATTTCTGTTTGAAGTCTTATTGTGTGCCTTTACAGTAATTTTCAGCCATCTTTTTTCCTCTTCTTTTTTCCACTGTTTTTATTCCTTCTTTTTTTTAAGACATGCTCCTGTTTGATGGACTGTCCGCCAACAAATATAAACAGTCACTTACAGGCTTTGCTTCAGGTGCTCCTATAACGTAAAGAGTCCATGTCCCCCTGTCTCCAGAAAAATAATTCATGGCCAAAAAAAAAAAAAAAAAACCCCAAAAAATGTGGCTTTTATTTTGAAAACCTCACCGGAAAGCGTCGGTCTTCCCCCGTGTTAGCTTCACACAGCAGTTGTGATGTTAGCCTGTTTTCTTGGACACTCCTAGCTTCTTATCCCACTGTCCTGCTAATTGCTTGAAGCCCCCCCTCAGGAAACCATGGCCGAGCAGGCCTCGGGATCCCCTCCGTCGTCCCAACCTGACGGTAAATGCCTCGTGTCCGTGGGGGTTTTGTGCAGCAGGGGGGTGTTGAGGGTCTGGGAGCCCCGGAGCCAGCGGCCTCTGCATCCTTGACAACATTAGCTTCAGCTAGCATCATCAGGGCGACGTGTCACTGTCTGTCACTGGCTCACGTTGAGCTTTTAACACCAGGACAGATCAGTCACTAAAGCTTCACGTTGCCGATTTGTTTCATATCGATATAAGCAATGTGGAGTTGTTATTATGTTTACCACTCGTGTCACTTAGCAGATTAGCTTGTAGCTGAGCCTGATGTGGACTAATGTGTTGTAAAGGTCGGCTCTGGCCTCTGCCCGCCTGGCCCAGCCTGGTCAGCCTTTAACACGGGTCATATGGGTTTTATCAGTCCATTACTACGTGTTGTGTTGTGTGAGTGTGTGTGTGTGTGGCGGTGACCTGCACACTCACGTAGGGGCTGGACCATAATACAGGAGGTTGATCCGGCAGGAGGTCTCTCCCTCCGGTTCTCAAGCAGCGGTCCGTGGACCATCTTGGGGTCCTGCAGGGAGTGAGTGCAGATTTAATCATGGGAAGATAACAAGAGCCTTATTACACTTCTCATTCTATACCATAAAGCTAATGGAGGCAAAAATGGAAAGTATGCAATGAGAGCAACTAAAGGATGTTTCTGTCTACAGGACATGTTAGAGCTGAAACTGTTTTTTTCTATAGTCGCTGATCTAATATCTGGATTTTGGATGGCAGACCCCATGAAATATTATGTTGAAATTTAAGATAATAATGGATGTTATTACTGTTTTCATGACAAAAATTATGAAACAGCTGATTGAGAATAGCTGCAATATGAAGGTGAGCGGATAGCTGTATGTTGTCCATAGGTTTAACCTGACTATCTAAATGCAGATTTACAGATGCTGGCACAGCAGTAAAGATCTTTACACATGCATCCCTGGGACTAAAGTCCTTTTTCTTTCACCCTGCAGTCTCGCTGCTGTGGAAATGTTGTAGAAAAACAAAATAATGTGATTGTAATGGTAACTTTTCATGTAACCTGAAAAAACAACAACTAGAAATCACGATTTCAGTGCTGTCACATGCGCTCTTCATTCAGCGGCGCCTCGGGTGGTAAAACATTTTATGTCATGCACGGTTTCTCCTTGAAAACATTCAGGTGTCGTTCTAATGAATGATTCATCACAGTTTTATCATCACATAAACTTTGACAAACCTGGAGTGTCTGACCCTTGTCTTATTTTGCAATGGTTTACCTGTGGAGATAGGTGGTTTGCTGCAATGAGAATGTATTGGATTTTTTTTTTTTTGACTGAATCAGACCAATAAGGAACAGGAGCTTCTTGTGATGGTCATAGCAGATTGTTATACAGGTTGTGGGGATGTGTGACTGTTCAGGCTGTAAATTATAACAAACAATTAGTTAGTTGCAAGACATTTATCCAGAAATAAAAACTAAGTATATTCTACTTTTAGCTTTTTAGTGGCACCAGTGGCACCTTGGGTTTTTTTTATGTTAAATTATGTGTTCTGTCTTTCTATATTTTATTATATTTTACATACTAATTCATTTAACACAAAAACTATTCTGTAGGTGAATTAACTGACAACAAATAATGTTAGTTTTGGTTTTGACATGATGCTGCGGTTCATCTCATGCTTCAGGTGACACTGCAGAAAACAGTTTGTGGTTTTATTGCATGTAAAACCAGTATTAAGAGTTAAAGTCACGTTTTTACACCAACTGATTAAACGTATGTGTTACTTTCTATCTTTCTGAAACTATATTTGGTTTGCGCATTGTCACTCAGCTTCAGCATATTGACACAAGACGTTGCCACATTTGTGTAACTGCTGGAGAGAGAAGTGAGTTTGTACTTCATCCATTTTTTTCATCCTGGTGTCGAAGCTTTATTGCTAAACTGGCTTTGTTTACATAGTATTCATGTGATCTATTGTGCATTCCTAAAGTGAATGACTCTTTTTTTAATTCCAGTGTGACACATCAACACGTTAACCATTATTATAAAACCAGTAAAGTCTAAGAAAGTTGTGAGGGTGCACACAGGAGCTTAACACGCTGAATAATGAAATTCATGTGGAACATATCTGAAAATGTGTCGAGCTTACGTGGTGGTGGAATTTGTGCTTTAGGGTCACATGACGGTGGTGGTGTTGTGCTGAACCAGCCTGTAAAAGTTTCCATGCATCTGTCTGTGTTTGAGGAAATCTTCGCATAGATGTTGGAAAAACCTGTGACTTCAGGCCAGTTGGGAAGAGTTGAGTGAACCAGTTTAAGCTTTGGAATAATTGGAGGATAGGAAAACAAATATATATAAATATTCTTTTTTTTATGTCAGGTGAATCCATTTCCATCCTAATCTGAAGTTTTTATTTGGGAAGGTTTATTTCCTCTGGTCTCTGACAAATGATGAACTGTGGTCACGTGTGATTGGATGATCCTTGAAGTGAAAACTGAGGTGTCAAGTTTCATTATATATCAGCGAGTTAAAATTGTTGTGTGTAACTATATGTTCTTTGCAAAACTAAACAGTAATTTTCATCTCTGTACTTTTTAATATTATGATATTAAACATTACACAATACTGTGTGTGTGTGGTCGGGGTGGGGGCGGGGGGGTCACTCAGGGATCCAGAGGGATGTTTGTGTTGAGGCAGATGGGAAGTTGAAGCCGTCAGAGCCAAACAGGTGCAGAGTTTCACTGTTAATCACAGAAACTTGGACAAGGCCAAAGTAGTGGAGTCCAACCTGGAGAATAGGATACTTAGAAAAATATATCTGCAAGACAAACTAATGTTTTTTCTAACACTTTTCTCACAAATTACTGAATAAATTCACCTCCTCAAGAGGAGAACAATTATTCAAATAGACCATCATTGTTTTTTTTCTGGGATTTGTGTACACAAAAAAAACAACTAAAAAAATAATGATATTGGTAATTATACGTAATTGTAGCTCGTAGCTTTGGAGAAAAAAATGAACATTTTTGAACGTTTTATGATTCACAGAGAAGCTGAAAAATTACACACACCTGCTTTGTTTGATTTTAACAATATCCAAATAGATGGTTAATTTGTGTCTTATGTTGTTGTTTTTGGTTTGATCATCCAGAGGGGCTCCAGCAGCGAGTGGCTGCCCTGGAGCAGGAGAGGGCCGAGTTCATGAAACTCAAGCAGCAGCTGGAGGCCGAGTTCAACCAGAAACGAGCCAAGTTCAAAGAGCTCTACATGACGAGAGAAGGTACGCATCCCATAACTGCACTCTGTAAATCACTAAATGTGATTTACATCCCCCCCCTCACCGCCACATCCACATAATTCATATTGTCTCTGATTCGTTTTGTCCCTTTCCAGAGGAGCTGAAGAGGCAGACCGTGGCGCTGGAGGGCGCCCAGGCCGAGCTGAGCTCCGTCCAGACCCAGCTGGCTCAGGCCCGGGCCGAGATAGAGACCATCAAAGAGGTGGCCACCGTGTCGGAAAACACCAAGCAGGAAGCCATCGACCAGGTCCGCAGCCAGTGGCAGGAGGAGGTGGCGTCACTCCAGGCCATCATGAAAGGTAAAACCAGGGGCTCCTAAATGTGCCGTTCACCTCCAGTGCTAATCCTATAGTATCAGTTACAACAGGGCATTATCAAGTTATATAAAACCACACTGGTGATTTTAACAGTAAAATCTGCCTCTTGGTATATGGTATAACAGCATTGATCATAATCGTGTAGTTATCCTGCATTGGGAACATGTGCAGCTGGCACTAACATTACATCTGTTTCATTTGTTTTTGTTTTACATGTAACTATAGATGTCCATTGCAAAAGCTTTTATGCAATACTGTGGGGGCTCTTTCAGTGATTCAGAGAGATGTTTTGTATGTGACATAACATGATACAGTATGACATCACATTACATAGCGGAGGCGGGGATGGAGGATTTTTATCACTTGTACATTATTCATGATGTGGCAGTTGAGAAGTGGCCGAGTGTAGGAAGTAATGGATAATGATACACAGACATGCATCACTGAAGACATATTTACTTGCTATATTGGAAAACAACAGTTGTTACTCATAACAACAACAACAACAACGATGCTGTTCTATTCAAGCCAGACTGCCATGACACTAAGTGCATTTCCAACGTGTATACTGACTGTGTGCTCGCAGGTCGCCACATCTACATGTTGCCATGTTGCTTTGTGTCTGGTGTGAGTAGCTGCAAGATGGCCCCGAGTTTTGCAATTCATGCTTTAAAAAAACAGAGAGGGAGCTGCAGGAATGTGGAGAAAATACAGCACAATACAACTTTATTAATCCCAAAGGCAACTGGTTTAGGCCACGCAAGATACAGACATTCACACCAACAATGAAACAATAATGAGCTAGAAGGAGCCATTTGTGTAAAAAAATGCAATTGTTTAGAATACTTGAAAATAATATGGAAATTGTCAGTGATAGACTTGTACTGTATATGCCAAGTTTAAGACAGAGGGGCAGGGGAAGTTTTTGTAGATTTTAAATTTAATGAAAAGAATTCGAAACATCGTTTAAAAAAAAAAAGAGTCATAGAAAACAGGCTTAGCAAATAAAGTGACATCACCAAAAAACTGCAGTAGGATTGTTGAGACATCGGTTTTGTGGAGCAATAATGATAATAATACTTATATAATATTCCCATCACTATTTCCACTGTATTCCCATTATTTCACCGACAGTCTTTTACTTTTAATGTTCTTCCTCTGCAATATTTAAATGGCAGCTGACTGAAGAATTAATGCCACCAGCTGTTAAATCCTAATATCGACATTACAACAGTGAGTAGACGAACAGATTAATATATATTTTCTCTTACAGACTTATCGGTTAAATTTTATTTTGCTTTAATTGTAGTGTTAGTGTGACAGTGAAGCGGCCTGTTCAGGCCGTTTGCAGTTTGATGCCGCGTCCCTGAAACCAAAGCAGCTACTTGAGTGTCAGCCATCATCTTATCACTTACAGCTGTGCTTCTCCTGCTGTGACGTGTCAGAGAGCCCTGCTAACTAACAAACACTGTCAGGACCAGTAACGTCGCCTGCCAAGGCTCCTCGCCGCTGCAGCGTTTTACACCGTCCCCGATGAAAATTGACGATGACAGAAACTGTGGTTTTGGGATTATTAGAATTCCACGGTGGTTGAAATGGAGCGTTGAGAGCCGAACTCACGCTGTGTAGATGGTGCGACTGTGACAACTCTTGTTTGCATCTGTTGCTTCCTTTTACAATGACTTCATACTGCTATAGCTATGGAGGACCAGGGACGTCAGGGGTGTCAAAATCCACGTATCAACAAATACTTATAAAAAACACATAGACCCCTCAAATGTAATCAAGTCCTCATTTAAAGATAATTAAATGGTCATAGACACAAGAAACTTCTATGGCGAGTTTACATATAATTAGGCTATTGCTGCATCAAAAACTCAATAAAATCAAAAAAGTGTCAAAAATAGAAATGGAAAAACAGTAAAAGCCTTGCCATGTTGGTAAAACCTGGTATGACTGTTTAAGTCTCCAAAGGTTTTGAGTGTGTGACCAAAATTTTAAAGGGACAACGAGGAGTTTTGGAAAAGCGAAGTGTTTTCACACTACATTTATGAGCCTCCGCGCGCACCGTAGAATTCTTCCACCGGCGCAAGACGGCCTCATGTTTTCATTCATCAAGAATTAAAGTTCAAAGCGGTTCAGTTACCGTCGTAGTCTCGACCATAAACGGTGATTCGGCGGCGTTATTCTCATGGGCGTCCGCGAAACCGAAAGTAAGGAAACGCTGGTCGGCTCGACCAGCGTTTCCGCCACCACTAATAATAACAAAATAACGATAGAGAGAAAACGATATATTTATCGAAAATGGAGCCATTAACAAGCGTAGGTAACGTAGATTCATCCACATTAACGTGAGACTTTTTTATAACCAAATAAAAACTCCTCGTTGGCCCTTTAAAGAGTGCTGGATCAGCTGATGCTGCAAGGGTGAAAACATAAATTTAATTTGCAAGCGCATCATCCCTCTGTGTTCTCCTGTGACCGGATCATATTGTGGTCTAAACCAATAAGAGACAGAGCTCAGGCGGGTCTTTGCCTCTGATTGGCTGTGATCCTGTTCACTAAAACGATATTGCATTTTCAGCATCGATGCGGCAACGTTCCATAATCGATTATGTCCCTTTTTATTTTCTGGCCTCAAATAAAGTTATGAAGTTTCAATGACCTCCGAGGGCATTTCCGGCGCAACGACATGTGTTGCTGCTGGTCTTTTTCTTTTCTTTTTTTACCCGCGGTCGGGTTGAGAATTCATTAATTAACGCTCATGAGTCCGTTAGGTCCGAGATTCAACAAGCCGGTCGGGTTTTACTGTTTACTATCAGTACGCCCGTTTATCACTTCAGTAGCCCAGGCTAGAGACTTTTCTGTGATAACCAAATAGAATCTGCTCTCACTCGTTGGCCCACCCGCTAAAGCGCTTTAGACAAATAAAAAAACTGCTGGAAAACAAAAACAAAAAAGTGTCACTATTCCTGTATCTGGCCCTTCAAAATAAAAGCCTGACTTTCAGTCACATTGATTTTGAGTTTTTGACAAGACACTGTTCCAAAGGTTTGTTTGTTTTTTTCTGCAACCAATCAACTAGTGATTTTTTGGGGGCAGCCCTAGAAGTTATTCATGGTTTCTTTTTCAGGTTTGAAAATGCCATATGCAATATCCTGTACCATTCAATGTTATTTAATGACATTTATGTCAAAGATACAAGAGTGATAACATAGCAGCCGATAAAATCTGTTGTTCAATATCTCATGACTGATGAAAAATTTGCTTTGCCTCTGATTGGCTGTGATCCTGTTCACTGCTGCACACCCCTACTGTTCACTGCTCTACGTTGTGTGTGTTTTAATTGCTTTATCACTTTTCCTGTGACACATCTGGTCTTCCATAATGACCCACCAGACATTCCTCATACAGTACCATCTGATGTGGATTAAAGCAGATACTGTGATCTGACGCACATACAGATGAAGATTATTAGATTAGACCAGATTATTAGACGCACAATCGATGTGACAGGTAGTGAATTTGTATCGTTGTTGTCATCGTAGTCTATATGTACCTTCAACAATAAAATGAGACAGTGGCCGTGTGAAATGTTAAAAATGCTGAATGTCAAACTCAAGAGAAGTGACATCAGAGAAAATGAGTGCAAATAAGTGTCTAAGAGATGGAGTTATTTGTTGATTTGTAATTTGACAAAAAAATAGTACAGTAGGCACAAATATAGATTATTGAATTGAAGAAATGAGCATCACAGGCTGGGTGCAGCTTTCTAAATGTAGAGATGGGCTACATGATTTGTTTACATGTAGATTACTTCTGCTGTCCAACAGAAACAGTGTGTGAGTATGAGGTCCAGTTCCACCAGCGCCTGGAGCAGGAGCGAGTCCAGTGGAACCAGTACCGCGAGGCAATGGAGAGGGAGGTCGGTGACCTGAGACGACGCCTCACCGAGGGCCAGGAGGAGGAAAACCTAGAGGATGAAATGAAAAAAGTAGGCCTATTTTATTTATTTATTAAACCAGAGGAATTCACTTGTACCTTTTCTGCTGAGTATATGAAGCTGTAACATATACTCCTGCGCTCTATACAGGCAGATTCATTTTCTATGGTTTGATGCAGCTTTTTGTTGTGAGGCTGAAAAGCTGATATTTCGTACTGATATGGAGTCTCAAGTATCGAGCGTCGCCCCCTCGAATCCCCCCCCAGAAACAAAATCAAGATGACTGCCAGAGACCAGCTCGCAATCTGCCAGATGATGAGACGGGAGCCAGCTGGACCGTATCCTAGTCACCGACGACCAATATTGAATTTAACAGGTTGATGCCAAAATTCATATTGGAGCTTTTAAGATTTAGGCTGAGATTCATATTATACTTATTTAAATAGCAATTTCCATGGCCAACAACAAGAATAAAATGGATTTAGGTTTCCTGGAGGATTGAAACCCTCAGACTGGATCCAGCCAAACTGGACCGGGGATGTGATGACTACTGTGAGCAGCCAGACAGCAGTCGGGTGTCTTTACCTTCTGTAATTGTAAATATGAAGTGATACAGCACTATAGAGGACTGTTGGCCTCCTCCTGCACCGGCTTCAGCTGTTTTATTACATCAAGATGTGGAGGACGATGACAAAATGAATAAATCAGACAGAAATCCAAAACTTTTGCTGACTACTAGGAAGTGTTAGAGCCAGGTACTTTTCTTCAGGAACTAAAAGGTTCCTGTGGCCCATTGTTGTCTGCGCTTCCACTGCGGCATGAAGTCCCAGGAGGATTATTTAAACCATGCCGATGTCCTGTGGTCGAGATGAGGCTTCAGATCCAAACACACAACTCAGACTACACACAAACTCATGGTCAAGAGTGTTTTATATGATGGAATCCGTTTTCATCGATGTGCAACAACTACATTGATAAGATCATTATTTTCTTAACTTACTCATTCTAAAACTACCAAATAAATTACCTGATTTGCTTCGGACATTTTTTTATTTTTTTAAATATACTGTAATGTCCACATGTTGTTGAAGATGAGTGATTAAAATAGTTTTCATGTTTTACATGGTAGATTTTGATGTGTAAATCCACAGAAAAAAACAGTTTTTAATTATATGTTTGTTTGTTTTTTACAAAAATTAAGAAATTAAATGAGTATTGCAGGGAAAATCATATTGAAGACAGTCTATAAAGAATAATTTAACACCATTCATTATACTGTGATAATGCTTCATGTTATAGGGAATGATTTTTTCCTTGTGTCAGTCTGAATTATTTCTCATGTGGAGACTTGAGAAGAATTGTATCAGCACAAATCTGTTTTGCTCTGATACTAAGACTAAACTGTCATGTCAGTTTCTGTAACAATGTCACATTATGTTTTTGCGGCAGTGAAAAGGGTATGTTATCAGAGAACGGTTATCTGTGCATCTATACGCTTGTATACATTTTTAATGAGGCTTGTTGAACTCTTTAAAGGCCCAGGAGGATGCAGAGAAGCTGCGCTCGGTGGTGATGCCAATGGAGCAGGAGATCGCAGCCTTGAAAGCCAAACTGACCACGGCTGAGGAGCGAGTCAAGGAGCTGGAGGCCTCGAAGGTCAGTCGGCACCAAATCAATGATTCAATGTGGAAACTTAAAGCTTGAGACATGGTGATACTGACCCGGCACCACAGCTGCTGCTTCTAAGTCAACTGAATGGTTCATTTTATTACGAGAAGAAAGCCTTTCTTTCACTTCAAATTTTCCGTCAGTGCAGCGTATACAGGACATTGTTACTGCACCGGCAGACAGAGAAAGTACCTCTTACAAAAGATACACACAGCCGAAGGTAAAACCATCCCATCAGGCACTTCTACATTATGAAATATGTCTTTGTCTGTTTCATTTTTAATGTGCTTCATTACTGTTTGAATGCAAGGTATATGCAGGTCTTAAAAACACTGTTATAGTAAAAGTTATTAAGAAAACTAACACTTAATTAAAAAAAGATCGTCAATAGTTTTTCTTCCCTCTTGAGCGTCACGGTGATGGCTGCAGACTCTCTGTGTGTCACATGTCACAGATTGTGGATAGTGCAAGTGTATCCTCTTGTGTCCCATATAACATGTTAACTGAATGTTGAGTTTTGCCTCTGTTTAATATCATACCTTATCTAAAGTTCATGCTTTTGCTGTTTAGTTTGCGAAGCAGATATTTAATTCAATGCCATGTGTTGATAAAATAGGCAAATTAGACAATGCATCACAGTTTCATGTGGCGATGCGATGTTTGTGCACTCATGACCAAAAAGTTATTATTGGTGCAAAAATACATGAACCTGATTCACAAGTTGTGGGTGTGAAACAGACTTGTCACGTTTCTCACAGATGATAGTGGTTGTGGTTTTAGCCTGAATAACTTTTTTGACTGATAGTTACAGCGTGGTGCAGCGTTAACCATATTATAATGAGTGTAACATGAGCATGTCACGAACAGAGGAGGAGGGTCTGAGGTGTTTTCATAGATGCTCGAGTCATCGTGTCATCCATTGTAGCTGAGATGAGCTGAAAGTGACCGCAGCCTACTACAAATTTCTCATCAGACTATCTTCCTGCTACAAAAAAACTGCTCTGTGCTCCTAAAAGCTGCCACCAGCTTGTTGAAGAATGAACAACACAGGAGAGGATTTACCTGCTGAAGTGTCAACATTCGGAGGAGATCAAACCGTAGCCTCATTTTTTTTTGCTCGATTGACCTTCAGGCAAACCCAAGTTGATGCTTTGCACGTTTATCTCTTTACATTCAGCGTTTATAACAGCAGACTGACTGAATATTATTTTGATTGAAAAAGAGACAGAAAAAAAGAAAAAAGTTTCATCTTAGTTGTAATAACTTGAGATATCATTCATTGGTTTTGCATGGCATATCAGTAACAGCCTGTCCAACCCTATTGAGCCAGTCAGTTTTAATAATAACACTAATTAACAACACTAAGACAAGAGGAGGATCAAGTTTTTGGATGGTTAAAAAAAAAAACAAACCCAGATGGTGCAAAAAAATAGCCAGAATTATTAGAAACTGCCAAAAACAATTTTTACCCTCTCAGTTGGATAAAAAGTATCTCAGCTGGACGGATAATCCCTCAGTCTGGCAACTCTGGATACAGTTTGTCCTAATGTGCACGTTCACAGATCACAGACATGGACTTGATGCCATCCCACAGGAGGACGCTGTAAGAGACATTTGGGGCCCTTTTTGTTCCAAGTCCATTTTTGGGGAATTTTATGACTTGACTTAAAAGCGGAGTGAGGAAGAGACAGTGAAGCAGTGAGAAAGACTCAGGGAATGCCATGCAGTAAAGATAGTAAAGATGGTCTCGTTGGGAGTCGAACCGGTAGTTGACTGCTATGGACCACACTCTGCCTTTATGGGATGTGCTTTACCCACTCAGCCACTAAGCACCTGACATTTTGGGCCTTTTATGCGCCCTCTCTGTACGCCAACTTGTCTGTAGAAGGAATTACCCAATGATCATAGTGTTGTGACATTAAAAACAAGGCTACCATGATTACAAGGGGACGCCTGGAAGTATAAATGATACAGATGATAAGACAGAAGAACAATGGTTCAGCACTATGTAAAGAACAAACCAAAATATCAGTAATATAAAAAGACGTCTACATGTCGACATAAATACTGAGCTGATTTAAAGTCAGAACTGTGTGTGTCTCTGATGACATGAAATATACAAATATACTTTAAAACTGACTATCAGATCTGATTCATAATTGCTATTTAGTTTGCAAACAGGAAGTAAAGGGAGGTCCATTACTCTTTAGGCCACTTTGAGCCCCTGCAGCCTCTTGCACTTATCATTGAAGCGTGTAAGAGCTCAGGCTCAGGGGGGGTCGGCGGCAGTGGGAAGGTTAATGTCAGTTTTGTGTTTACACCTTGTTTCCCTACTCACAGGTTTAAGTGGAACGAAAAAACATCATCTCTGTGATCTTGTGTCGTAGGTCAAAGAGCTCAATCATGTTCTGGAGGCTGAGAAGTCGTGTCGTACCGACCTGGAGATGTATGTGGCTGTGTTGAACACCCAGAAGTCTGTCCTGCAGGAAGATGCTGAGAAGCTACGGAAAGAGCTGCATGATGGTACAGTGTTACATTTTTTTTAATAAGAGGGACACGTTTTATACAGGTGTAGTTGTAGAAACCAGTTTCTGAGGTACATGAACTACTACTTTTTGCTATATTTTTTGGTGTAATTGTTTTAACTTTGAGGTGTTTACATCACTAGAGTTAGCAGTACACAAAGTTGGCTACTTTAGATAATACACTGTGTACAGGCGGTGTAATAGCCTGGACCTTTGCTCTCTTTCTCACCTCAGTCTGTCACAAACTGGAGCTGGAGCGGCAGCAGCACAATCAGCTGAAACACACGTGGCAGAGAGCCAACGACCAGTTCCTGGAGTCCCAGCGCCTCCTGATGAGGGACATGCAGAGGATAGAGAGCGTGCTGTCGTCTGAACAGCTCCGCCAGGTGGAGGAGATGAAGAAGAAAGACCAGGTACGAACAGCCACATTAGTACAAGACGATGATGCCGTAGTGAACAAGGTGAACAGCACACTGTTTTCGCAGAGTATTACTACAAGTGATCGTTTTTAATGTAATTAGTGAGTAGATGTGGAACAAAAAGTGTATTTTTCCAGCTTTAATCATGTATCTCACTGTTATTTGTTCACGTCTCTCTTGAAATTTGCCAAATTCAGGTCCTAGTATTATATTTTTACATCTACATCAGTGTTTTTTTCCCCCTGTGAAAACGTTTGATGACTCATCCTGCGCTCGAGGGTGTTCTCAATTCTGAGTCTAATTAAAATGGTTAATTGGACGGTTACATCCCTCCCCCTCACTACAGTATTAATCCTTCCAGTCACCCTTACAACCTCTGTGCTGAACCTATGAACTGTCTCTGAGTAACAATCAGCTCTGTTGTGTGGATGAGCCTGTGTCTCTCCGCTCTTATCACACAGCTGCTAACTTCGGCTCTATAATCAAACACATATTGTCTCACTCCAAAAAATGTTTTCATCATCTCCCCCTGTTTCATCCCTGCCTCTTTCATCAATGAGGACTTCAGGGGGATGTGAAAATTATTGAGGGATGCCTTGTGTTTTTTTTTTTGGAAACACATAATCAAGTGGAGCTGAATGGCTCTCTGACATCTGCTTCATGACACCATTCATTCCAAAAACATGTACTTTAATGAAAATTGTTCAGTAATGATTGGCAGCCCAAAAATTAAGGCATCGCTAGTTGGTATTTTACATCCATGTAGAGCAGGCAAAAGACCAAGCTTCACCCATGTCAAAATGGATCCCACCCTGGATACTTTTAAATCTCGCCTGAAAACCAAATTTCACTCCTTGGCTTTTAATACAGCGTGAGAGTTGTGTGGTCTCTGTCTGTCTTTTATTGTAGTTTTTTTTTTTCTCACGTTTATCTGATCTTGATCTGATGGGTTTTTTTTTTGCTTTTATATGCTTTTAATTTATTGTATTTTAACTTTAACTCTCTTTACTGGTTTGTATCTGTTGTGCAGCACTTTGCAAACTTTGCTGTTTTTAAAATGTGCTATACAAATAAAGTGTAGGATTGGATTTTTCCAACCAGTGCTGGGAGGTAAAATGAACCCTCACTATCAGGAAAAAAATAATTCCACCAATGCAACGATCAGCTGCTCTAATGTTCAGTAAATGTGTCCGATCTGGGTCCACCCCTCTGCTGCTCATGACTTTATGAGGCTACAGCAACAGTGACACAACTGACACATGTAGGCAAAAAAACAATGGAAAAAAGAGCCAGAAATCACAAGACAAGGGGAATTATGGTGGAGAAATATGTTTTGGAAAATGGTTCAGATCTCTACAGCTGGATAAACAGCTGACTGTTGTATGTGGCACGGATATGCAGGCATGAAAGGTTTTTATCACAATGATCACACGCAGAAAAAATCTGCAGCCTTAGCAGCCAAACACATAATTCAGTTTATAAAAGTTAACACAATTTTGAGCATCAGTGTAGATATCATGCTGATCTTTTGTGTGTTTTTAATATTTTTTGGCTGTGTGTTCCATGTTTTTAATGAAAGATGTGTGGGGCGACCGAACCAAAACAAAAGACACTCCCCACAGTAGAGCAGTTATTCAACAGTTATTGTGTTGGATTGCATAAGATTTTACAAGTCTTACTTCAAAAAGTGGCCTGGAAAAAAATAATTATGTGTAGAAATAACTGGATGATTAAGCTTTTTTGTTCTTTCATTCTTTCTCCATCCAAGGAGGAGGATGAAAAAGAACGGCTGAGCCAAGTGAAGGAGCTGCATGAGGAGGACGGGGGAGACAACACAGAGCCTTTGGAGGATTTATTCCTGGGGCTGAGCGTCGAGGAGGTAAGAGCATCGTGTAATTCAATATGTCCCTCAGAGAGAACAGAGCAGGCTGTTATCGTCTTGCATCATACTATATTCCCTTTGAGCGAAGTCATCTTCAAACGAGGAAACATGGCACCTTCACTTTTGTCCCAGTGTCTTTAAGTCCTAAACTGAGGACCAGTGATCATTTGAAATGTCCAATTTTGTGACTTTCAATTGTTCCTTTTTTTTTAAATATTAAGATATTTGAATCCATTACCATTTTCTCTTCATCTCAAAGTAGCTGGGATTTTATTCTATTATACTTATTAGTTGGAAACTAGAGAGTTCAAATATTAATTACATAAAGGGAGTAACAAAACACACAGAGTTGAATACAACTGGAACAAATGTTCACAAGATGTAGCAAGTCAAGTGTGTAAAATATAAACACACTAGACATACTGTATACACATGGTTGGAGAGGTTTTTGATATGAATTTAAGTTTTAATTTGTCAAATTTAAGCATCCAAATATGACGTAAAAGGAGTGTGCTGGCATCCTGTTGTCTTCACCAAGATTACACTTATTACTGTGTAAACGATCCCATCTTTTTATGACTTATAGTTACTTTAAACATGGCAGACATTGCACAGATTAAGCCCAGTGTTCCCCTTTGGTCAGTCAGTCACAGAGCCTGAGGAATTCACTCAATGATTGACGGTCTGGCTACTGGACAATCGGTGATCGGTTGGGTTTCTGGCGTGTCAGAGATCTTGGCCGACTTCGAGCAGTTCCATGCTCCATGGCTGCCGTCTAAAGTGCTGTAACAAAATACAGTGAGCTGGTTTTTAATATTGAAGCAATATTTTACACGTTGTGTCCCCCTTTAGTCTTGACTCTAGAAATAAAACTGCGTTTTGCCATTTTGCTGCAGGACAGTTCCAGCCATCTGTGCCTCCATACTTTTTTTTTCTTATATCACTTTTTGGAGAGTTAGAGGGATGCTGAACTCTCTCTTTTTGGCAGCATCATTCAGGACACTTTGCCTATTTGAATAGAATTATATGCGATGGGTCAGTGTGCAGAACATGTTTAATATTAGCATATTGTGAATAGTTAATTCAGAAATACAGATTGATTATGCAAAAAAAACAATCAAAGGAACTCTGCAGTTTTCTAATAAACAAACAAATGTTATGTTAATTTGCTTCATCAGATGCTGGATGGAGTTTCAGGCAAAACCAAATTCACAAATTATCACAGTACATTCAAGAAAAGCAAAAAACCCAACTCAGTTTTCTTATGAACAAACAGAAGTTATGATTTATGTTCAGGTTCATTGGCCAAATCATGTTCATATTTGGTATAAAAATAATATATCGTGTGCAAATTCCTCCTCATAAAACATACTGAACATCTTTCTCCCTCTCTGCTGTTCTTGCCACATTGCTGTGTTTCTTGGTGCGTTACCACCACCTGTAGATCAGTGGCTGTATGAAGAAAACAGGCTTCCTCTCATAAAACTACAGCTCCATAGCTGCTAGGGATTAAAACATGCAGTTTAACTTGTAGAAGATTAATAAAACCACAGTGTCTGCTCAGCATGAATGAAATGTGAAACAGAAACAATAATGTTGTGTCTCTTCCTCTCAGGATGTTATCTGCTCTTTCTCTCTTTCAGCCTCATGCCAACCACAGCGCCCACGGCTCCATGCACTCCTTAGACACGGACGTGGTGGCTGGCGGCCCCATGGACCCCTACAAAGACAACCTGCGGAGAGTGCAGTCGACGGACAGCCTCGGATCCTCGCTGTCCGCCCAGCAGGGTCTCGGTGGTCAAAACCACAAGGCCAAGTCGGCCAGCAACCTGGACGAGTCGGACTTTGGGCCCTTGGTGGGGGCCGACTGCACAGGGACGGACAGTAGTTTCGGGGAATCCTCGTCCATCAGCTCAATCAAGCTGACGGCGAGCCACTTCCTGCTGACGAAAGACCAGGAGAAGGCCATCAAGGCCATGACGCCCGAGCAGGAGGAGACGGCGTCGCTGCTGTCCAGCATCTCCCACGCCCCCGACACCGCCTACCTGCCGCCCGCTGGCTACCGACTGGTCAGCGACAGCGAGTGGAACCTCCTGCAGCAAGAGGTGCATCCTCATTGTTATTGTTTGACCTCCCTGCCAGGTCAGATTTAGCTCAGACCACTGAGTGGTTTTGCAGGAGCATTATACACACATACAGTGCTACTTGAAGGTTTGTGAACCCTTCAAACATGGTGCTTGTGATCGTGGCCAAATGATTAAATTTCGGACTCATCCGTCCAGAGAGTGGATGTCCAGAAGGCCTCTGGATTGTCTGGCAAATTTTCCCCTTGATTATTGATGTTTGGAGTTGATATGTGGGTTGGCCTTTACCTGATTTATTCTTCTTCTGGTGCTTCTTGGTGAAAGTTTTGATGGCAATCCACTTCTGGGCAGACGTGCGGTGATGCTGAGTGCCCTCCATATGCAAATGATTTGTCTTACAGATCCTACAAAACCTTTCCTAAGGATGTCTCTTTGATTGGTCTACCTAATTAATTACTTGAGCATCCACAGTGAGTCTATTACCTACTTGACTTAGCCAGTGCATCTTGGGGTTTACTTACTCTTGTGCACATACTCTGATTCCTTTTTTCACATAGTCTGCTGGCTACTCACACGGTTCCCTCACAACAAGTACATGGAATTGATAAACATAAACCTGACATTTCATATATAAAAAATGGCGACGATAAAATAAGAAAATAATGGTAAAATAACAGAAAACGTGGTGCTGAAGGTTTTTCAGTGATTTTTTGAGGTGATTATATTCTGGGAATATAATATATCACCAGTCTCCCCTGCTTCCTCAGCATGAACTAAATTGGATTTTAATAACAGACCTGTAGATGATTAATCATCATATGAGGTTTATTGTTGTCCAATGTTTGGATTCTCACTGTAATAATGACAGAGCAACACTTTTCCTTCAAGGTGCATTATCTTACAGAAGTATTGATCCTTTTGTTTTTCTGCATGCCCTCTGAACGCTCTTGCTCTCAGCCGTCTCTGTCTCTACAGGCCGTTACCGTTCTCAGCCCATTACTGCGGCGGTGGCAGGGGAGGAAAATCTATCGCATGCAGCCATTTTCTGCACATTATTTGTAGTTTGAGAAACGGGATCCTATTGTGAGATAAATCTCCAGCGCTTGATGCTTCACTCATCGATTTGTGTTTAAAAGGTCTGCGCGTCAGATTAAACCTCCTGTTAAATCGACTGCTTTTACAAACTCAATACCTTGCTGTGCTGATGTTATCTAAAAAATATTTTTAAAACTGCCAATATCGCTCTAAAATGAATTAGGAAGAAAAATGTGCAAGTGAAAAAATGATCCAGGTCATTGCAAAACCAGATTCTTAAGTTTGGACTGTATCTCGTCTGTAGTGGAAGTAGTAATTTTGATTGGAAATGATGCCTTTATGCCATTAAATGTCCCGAAAACCTGCAGGTATTTTTCCAAGGAGACAAAACCAGATTTTGGCAATAACTTCTAGGAAATGCTTACAAGGCATTCCCTGGCATTTTAGTCCCAGTACCAAAAGAATAATAAATATTTCAATTTTTCCCTTTGTGATCTTTTAAAAGTGAATTGAAAGTTAGAAAACTGAATCAAATTTCTGTTTATTGACATGCAGTTACGCTGCTTTAGTTAGGTCTTTACGTGTGTTGAGAAGAAGTGTCATAAACCATAATATTTCACTGTATTAGGCATTAGCCAAAGTTTTTCTTATTTGTCTGTCGCCAGGTGAAAAACGCTGGCAGGAAGCTTGGCCGCCGCTGCGACATGTGCTCCAACTATGAGAAGCAGCTGCAAGCGATCCAAGGACAAGAGGCCGAGACACGAGATCAGGTTCGTGCCTTTGCTGTTGTTACCTTTGGTTTTTATCACAGGAATGTTTGTTATCATCAAACCATGGAAGCTTTTAGGAAGTTGCATTGACTGAATTGGCACACGCAGTTCATCGTAAAGATTCTCCCTTTCACGCTGTTCCAGGTGAAGAAACTGCAGGTGATGCTTCGTCAGGCCAACGACCAGCTGGAGAGGACGATGACTGAAAAACAGAATTTGGAGGATTCTGTCAAAGTGGGCAACGAGGAGACGGCTGCTAAGGTTTGGAAACCGAATATTAGCTAGAGGAAGGAATTAATATACCGTATAGTCAGACAGAGCTGGGCTTTTTTTAAAAACATGATACTATGAGCCTGTCTCTGATATACAGTAACCTGGGTGTCTGCAGTGTTGAACTGCAGTTGCTTTGGTTGCAGTGCTGTGGGGATGTACACAGGAAGTGCAATTGCCATGGGATCAGTGAGCTACAGTGTGAGCCACAACGTGATTGCCTCGCTGATGTTGTTTTCACTTTGTGAGTCTGTGAGTGTGTTTTTCATTATGGCAGAAAGTGGTTCTGGAGATGCTTGTTGCTACAGGAACTACCACATAGGGGGTTCAGTACTTTGACAGGTGTTTATTAGTTCCTGCTTGTTCATTATGCTGCTGTCTGCTGTGTCTTTTAAAAGTCTGTCTGCCTACATTCGTGCACTGACTCAGTGGAAAGGACAAAGTGTATACTGAAATGTTGACAGCGCTGGCGTTGATGATATCCTGTCTGCAGGGAAATCGATGCACATTTGCATTTAAGTTAGGCTTACACTAGACAACTTTCTAATTTTAACCCAGACAACAGACAGTAGGCCGGTTTCAACCAGTTTTTAACATTTAAACTTTTGACTGCACACACTAGGCCACACATCTGCCGTTTGGAGTAGCGATTGCACAGTGGAGATTCCCCCAGACACGAGATCTCACAGAAACTTGCCTGATCGAGTGTGACTTTAGAAGAAAATCTTTTCCTTGTTGGCCCGACTCTTTTGTCTTGCATGATGAGACATGGTGAAGTCACCGGTGTTGTTGCCATAATTCAGCCAGTTGCACTTCTTTTTTCTGTTTTCCATTTGGCTCAGTCCGCCGTTTGGGAACTTTAGGGAACTTCCTGTTGGTGATGCTTCCAGGTCTGTTCACTCTGATTGGCTGTTGGTGGTATTTCCATCAGAGACAGTTTAATAAAGAATTGTAAATTTGAACAGTTGGAGAACTGGGAAGCTACAGTACAACTCCATTCGGGATCATTGAAATAATCATACACAACACACTTTAGGACTATTTTGAAAATATACATATATATTATATATTTTCTATTTTCTATTTATTTCCAGGCCGCACCCTCCCTGATAGTAGGGAGGATAACCAGAGCTCCAAAATTAGACGTCAGTCATCCAGCGTGTAGCCAGCCTGAAGTGCAGCTCTGCAACAGCACCAGCTCACTGTCTTTATGTTTCTACCCACTGCCGGCTTGGTATTTCGGTGCGCTGCTGCAGCAAGGTTGGAGTGGCGGATTGAGAGGGAGTTTAACTGGTAATGGAGCAGCGCAACGCAATTTGATGGTAACAAGATTCACAGTGTTTAGTGCATCTGACCATGCACCCACTTGAACCAGCTCAACAATGCGTCCTGCACAGAGCCTCCATTCTCTGTGCCATTTTTTTTTTTTTTTGTCAGTGCAGTTGGTGGAAATCTCCATCAGCCAACTCCGACTTCACACAAAAATCCTTTCTATGTTTGCTCTGCTCAGTTTCTCATTATCTCTTTAACCAGTTGGTGCATTTAATTCACACAATTCATGCTGTGTTATTCTTATTATGTAGGGCTTCATCTGGCAATTGGTTACATAATATGATATCATATATCTACAGACAGTCTCCTTAATTGTCTGAAATTAAAATAAAGTGACACATTTGAATTAGTCAAAAACACAAAGAGATTCAGTTTAGTATTGAAAAGAAATAAGCTTGAGAAAGTTTCTTGTAAAATAGCTGAGAGGTTGTGAAATGTGTCGCTGATTAATTTTCTGTCAATTGACTAACTGATTCAGCTCTTAAATTGCCGCGCTAAAGTGAAGATTTATGCTGCACGCCGACCCTCTCCGTCCGCTGACGAGCTCCCTTTACAGCGTCTGGAAGCAGTAGGTCTGCACTCCAGCTGCTGTCTCCATCACTGATTCATTGCATTGTGAAAGTGTTACTGCTCATACGAGACCCACTGGTTTAATCTTGAGCAACTAGACCCAAAATAATTGTAAACTTATGTCTAGGTGTAGAGATCAGACTTGGGGGGCGGGGGTGGGGGGGTTATAACTCAGGTCTCGGGGTAATGCAGAAAAAAACTCTAAAATAAGAAGAAAATCATCATCATCAATTTTTAACACTGTATTTCACCATCTGTTCCCATCAGTCCTTCCTACTTAACTGACAAGGGGCAGGTTACCAGGGCAACAGCAGCGTGAATAATCCTCTTTCCAACAGATCTGAACTTTAACCTGAGACGTTACATATTTTATTATTAGCTGTGCTGTGGGACGATGATGAGCAGAATCATGACGTCACTTCATCCCCGTGCAGAGGTGGTTAACCCTGACCCCAGACTGGTGATATTATTATAGCACAGCTATATGCACAGCTGGGCCTGAGCTGACAGTTATTGGTGTGTTGTGTGGTTTGTCTGCTTCTTATTTTCTCAATTTAGATGATAAACAGGTGTTATAATTTCATATTTCGAGTTCAAAATTCAGTTTTTCTGAGGAACCGTTTAAAACCCAAAGATATTTATCACAGAAGACAAAGAGAAGTATTAAATGTCAGAAGCAGGAAACTGTTCATTATTGGTATTTTTACTTAAAATCATTAATTGATTATCAAAATAGATGCATGCAAAATACATTTTGCAATAACAGAATATTTTCCTTACAGATGGAAGTAGGCTGCTTTGAAATAGGATGTGAGGAGGCAATGTGATTTTCCCCACATTGTTGATAGTCCTCCTCACCCAACCACTAACTGTTAATGTGTGATAATGGATTCCCCCGCGCCCCCCGCCCCTCAGGATGCACCACAGGCCTCTGATAAAGCAAAAAAAGGTGTGCTGCCATACTTGAATGCATCCCAGTTTCTGCTTAGGAAGGAGTTTTCTAAAATCCTGCACAGTGTGACACCGTGTAGAGGGAGGCAGCGTTCCCATCGGCAGCAGCAACACATAAAATAATCCTTTGTCATGCTTTATGATCTGATGAGGACCTGCGGGGACGCTGCGGTGCACCTGAGAGGAATACGTCGGCTCCACAGTGTCACAACACGAGCTGAAGCTAATGAGTGGAAGCTGTTGTTTCCTACATTACATACATTGTCACGTTGAGGGGCGGGCGGCTCACTAAACAAACATGTACACAGAACAAATAGATGAAAGCTAACAAGTAAATCAAAAAACATGAAATAACAGAAGTTATATAGACATACTACATATTGAAAAACTATACAAAGTGAAGAGTAAAATGAGAGATACACACAGCAAGGTGTTTCACAGTGCAGCTACATATTAGTCTTGAAACAGTTGCAGTACACGGTCCCACATCTTCTCAAACATGTCTCCCCTGTCTTCATTATAAAGTCTCAGTCTCTCCAGGTGAAGCAAACAGTATTTGCCATTTCTCTCAACCACAGATCGTACGTGGGTGCAGTGTCCGACCTCCATGCCCAGAGGATTAACTTAAACATGTACACTTAATCTATAGTACAGTATCATGGTTATGGTCATAAACCAGAGAGTTGGTCAGTATCATCAGATCTACATGTGTCATAGGAATGTGCGCGTCAAGAGTCAAGCTAAAGGGGGTTACAGAGTCTGGCAGGGACGAATGGAGGTGTGAGGAGAGCTGGACGTTGACTTCTGTCCTCCAAGAGAACTTGGTCCAGGAGCTCCAGATGTGACCGGCTGCATTCGTCTGTTTCCTTTAAAGACACAAAATAGCGCTCCAATAGTGTATAAGCAGGTTGGACAGCAGCTGTCACAGTTGGCCACAGTGTGTGCACAAGCATGTGCTTACTTTATGTAAATTGCAGTCCGTTGTATGTATGTGTAACGGTCTGAACAGCCGCCGCAGGGTCTCTTCTGTCTTGACGTGTTTTTTTCCCCCCCTCTGTGTCGTGTTGCAGGTGTCTGGCCTCATGCAGAGGGTCCAGGAGTCAGAGACGCTGCTCGGCACACTACAACAAGCCTTCAGTGATGCTAAGAGGAACACACAGGAACAGATGGTGAGCAGCATATTCTGCCGTTAGCCTCGCGTAGCCTCTTCTCGACAGCTGTGTTTGGTTCTCTAGTTCCCTCTAATGCTGCACAGCCTAATATCAAAAAGGATTTTAGTAGCACTGGCAAGAATGGAGTTCTTCAAATAAGCATATCAATTTTGTTTTGACAACAGACTCCAGCTCTGTTATCCGACGACATGCAGCCTGAAGTGCAGCTCAGGCGTACTGCCTGGTAGTGTTTTGGTTTTGCTTTTCTTTGCATCCACAGCAGCGCTATCACTGCTCCTCTCTTCTTGGCTCCAGAAGTTGTTACTGGTAAAACGTCAAGTTAAATATATCCAAAAGTTGCTCAACCGCCACAACAGAAATGCACAGATTTAAACTTTTAGACTTTTTGCACATGTTTCTATTGCATATTTAGGTATTTTTTATAACAATTCCTAATTTTTTTATAGTTAATATTTGATCTTTTGATTCATATTCTAAGATAAAATATTCAGCTATCTGCAGTGCTTGTTTCGTTTTTGTTAAAAGTCTTAATACGTCGTAAATCTACTTGGGAACGAAATGGATTCTTCTTCTATTTATGTAAATCACCATATTGTGACTGTTGCATTTTGAATTATATTGACAGGTGTTGCTAGTATTTTTGCCCATCTCATCTATATCATTGAGGGAAGGCTAAATAACATTTTTGACAGTTGTATTAGACTGCATTAGCTAGATTAACCTAACAAACTGAGTTTTATAAAACTAAATACATTACTTTTGATTAAGTTTCTGTTTACTAATTGAATATATTTGCCTATGGTAATTCAATAATCAGACCTCGTTTAAATCATCAACTTGAAAATCAGCTTTTTGGAGGGAAAATTAAAGCGTTGCGCAACATCACTGTTCCTCATTACCACAAATATTTGCTGACACAACTGAGCTCTGGGCGACTTTTGAGTTCACAAGTTGCTAATCAGCCACGACACAAATGTACAGTTCTGTGAATTGTACATCGCTGCAGCACATTGCTCATTACTGACTTGGTCTTGCAGATAATTGAGGGAGTAGAGCAGAGAGATGTGACACAGACGGTCCCAGTAATGAATGTGCAGCCCCAGACTTTATCAGCACATGCACCAGTGCAACTTTGTAGACAGCCTTGTCTGCCAGAGCAATGAGATATTCCTCTGGCTACATGTGGCTTTGATATAAAGACGCATGAGTCCTCATGCTGTCATGAAATGAGTCACATTGCTGCACCTAGAAAATTATTAGCTCCATGGGGAGAAATTGATGGAATGTGGCTCGTGAGTCACTCTCCAACATGTTTTGAAGTTGTGCTTGTTCCTCATAACAGGAGGTTAAAAATGGAGGGGGAGGAGGGACCAACACGCGATGAGATGGAGTGATTCATTTTTTTTTTTTTCAATTTATTTATTTTCTCTTTCGTTTCAGGCGGTACTCGTGAAGTCAAGGGAGCAGGTGGCGGATGAACTAAGTCGACTACAGAGAGACAACGAGAGCCTGCAGGGGAAACACAGGCTGCACGTGGAGCTACAGCAGCAAGAAGACTTCCTGATGCCCAACACTGTGCAAGTATGTGAGACCCGCGTCACCTCTTTTACCCTTTGCATTAGGGCTGGGTAATGAGCTTCAAATCTTTACTGCACAAATAAGCAGGTGTTTGAACTCAGCCTCATGACATTATTATTTACTTATTATTTCAGTGTCTGTTTTGTCTAATGTTTTCATAATATAAACAATAATAATATCATCCCCTGATAAGCTGAGATTTAATTGGCTGGTGATGGGAAGCAGTAATAGTAGATAAGAAAATCAAGCCTGTGATCAAAGTATGATAGTGCAGTAAGATCAGGATTTGCTTAGCCAAATGCAAATCTGATCACATGTCATGTACAGTATTCACCTCTGGTACACATAACACTTGCACATCAATAGAAATACTCTCTGTGTAGTAAATGCCCTGCATTCAAAAAATTGCATCATGCATTTATCTGTCTAAATAAATAAACAATGGATGTATTGTCTGGCGAATCCATTGGTTCTGAGTGGCTGACACTCTAGGCCTAGGGGACAAGTTGTACAGCAAACATTTATTATTTTAAATGCTGCTTGGTTGTTTAATTGACTTTCATGTTTTCCTCAGTGTAAATTATTGATGTACGAAGTAGATAGTTGCTAAATTGGTAAAATGTATGTGGTGGATTAGATATACAAAGTGGCTCATTATTGGCATAAACTGTACTTGCAAATAGCACTTAAGAAAAATAAACTTGTGCTGTTTACCCTGACCTTTAACAACCGGCCGGATATCATGGATGACTCATATTGTGATGGAGGTTAATATGGCAAAAATAATTACAAGTCAAGATCCAGTTACTACTTCTTATGAAACTTGCTGCCAAAAATAAACATTGGGAGTTGAGATTATTTTGTCAGATGCATTGACCCTGAGGTCAAGCATGGACGTCCATGATCAAAACTTCTTTAGTATAAGAGAGGTTCATTTTGGGAGATGCTTTTGGGTGTCTGCATTTGTCTCTACACGGCCTTTCTTCTCTGGGCAGGCACGGTCTGCTCCCCCATTTATAACCTGTCACAGCACGAGCAGTGGTGTCCCCATTCCTGTCATACGGAGAGTCGAGAAACTGACTAAATTATATACGAAATAATCCCTGCGGTGTCATGGTCAGAAGCTAATTGCTCCAGCGGTAATGCCTCTGCGACTCCACCAGCTCATTTACAGTGATTAACGGCATCAGTGCCCATTCTGAGCTGCGTGACATGGTGAAAATCCTGTGGTTTTTACAACTTCATACCGGCCGCTCTGCTCAGGAGTTTCCCACATCTCCTCCCACGCACTGTTAGTCATCGCCTCTCGCTGAAGTGCACTGCAGCAGAATAAAAAAGAAGTGGGCCTGTGCTTGAGTGGAGGTTGAGCTACACTTTTTACCTTTGTGGTGCAACATGCTGCACATGTAACATTTATATCTGTATCAACACAGAATTTAAAAAATATATATTTTGATATGGAGAACAGGTGCAGTGTTGCCTCTCATAATTGATATTGCAGAAAGGTCTGAAAGTCAACAACCACTTTTCCATTCTCACTATTTGATGGTGTAATAAATAATAAGCAGGGATATAATGGCATATAATGCTTGAATAATAAGCATATATCCCACATAAAACCATAAATTACGGTTTATTGTTTTTTTTATATCTTGGAGGCTTGTCTGTTTTTGTTTTGTTTATTGTTTTTTCTCCGTTTTTTTTTTCTTGAATGTTTGTTTTTAATGTTTAGTGTCTCATAAGCCTATGTGGACTAGGCACAAAAATGTGCATGACACTTAAAGCAATCAACCAATCAATCAATCAATCAATCAATCAATCAATCAATCAATCAAGCATATGTGTAACAAGCCTTTATTTTAGTTTCAGTAGTATCACCATATGCATGTAGAAGTGTGTGTCGTCAGCATACAGTCAAGCGTTTACCAAATGGTTTAAGTAAAGATGGCCACACGGCCCAGCCTGCAGACTGCTTCCATATTAATTGATGATGGTCCGCCACATTGATGTCTGTAATTTACACTGTTGGGTTCCTCCTCAGGAGCTCCAAGGCCTGGTTGTGCGGTTGCGTGAGGACTTGGTGGCGCTGCGGACGTCTGCCGATCACATGGAGGAGAAGCTGAAAGCTGAGATTCTTTTCCTGAAGGAGCAGATCCAGGCGGAGCAGTGTCTGAAGGAGAACCTGGAGGACACGCTGCAGCTGGAGATCGAGGGCTGTAAGGAGGAGATAGGTGAGACTCCATGTGAACTGTCCACTGTGGCCATTGACTAACCATTGATCAGCTGTGTGGTCTGTATCTAAACCAAGGGGTTCCCAACCTTTTTCAACTCGGGCCTGCTTGCAAATCTTAAAAAATCTATCGGCCCACATCCAAACCTGCGAAGATGTGCTGGCCACATCATTTCCTCTCAGACCACTTTTTAATTCTCCAGTTTCTGCCATGGATGTCATTGCTGTATAGCATGTAATCAGACTGAGAAAGCAAACAAGTACTCTGTGTAGATGTCCAGGCAGATACAACATTAACATTTATACCATTCGATTATCAAATCATCATTTAGCAAATACTTGAGCAAGCAAACTTTACTCATGTGGGAAGGAACCCAGCAGACATGTTCTTTATTTTTTTGACATTTTTTTTCATCCTGCTTTTGTTTCTTTTTTTGATTTTCTTTCTCCATCGATCACTGCCATTCAGACATCCTCGAAGGTACGACAAAAGCTTTGATTGAACTCACTTTATCCGCTTCTATGTGTGCGCGTGTGTGTGTTCATGGCATAGCTGTCAGACTAATGAAGTAGTGAGTCTACTGCATACGTAGCGCTTTCCCTCACAACTGGAATGGCTAATATGTGCATTAATAGATAACTCACCTCACTGCGTGTTGTGCCACACCACAGATCAGTTGTCACTTTGAATTAAGAGACTATGAAGGATCCTGTCATCCAGGTCATGGTTACTGAGAGGCGATTAATTGAGCGAAGCTGGACTCGGACTCGGATATTTGACCTGTTTCGACCCTGTTTCCAAAAAAGCTGAGAAATGTAAAATATGATAAACAAGACCTCAGCTATTGAAGCAGCTAAAATCATACAACAAGAGCGGGAAAACATCTGACTTTCTGAATTACAGCAGTCGTTCCCCACAGTTCCCAGATACTGACAAAAGAAGAAGTGCTGCAACAGAGCGGTAAACATGACCATGTCCAAACTTTTTGGAAACTTGTTGCTAGTGTCAACTACAAAATGGGCGGTCAGCATTTCATATTTATACTTTTGCTGTTTCCGATAAAATGTGAAGTTTAAATGTTTCGCAGATCATCACATTTTGCTTCTATGAACGTTTTAAGTGGCATTCCAGCTGTTTTGGAAACAGCGGGCCATGTGGATCGTATCATTTTATCTTGATGGAGTGGTTAGCTTAGCTTATGTGTATCACACACATGCACTTCTGAGAACTGAAACCTTACAAATATCTAACTGTTTACTAAAGGACTGTACTCACCTATTTGCTGACTGGTCACCTTCTCCAGTATGAGACGGACTTGGGCTACGTCCACACTACTACATTTCAATTTCCAAACGCAACGCAAATCTCTATTGCTACGTTTACACTTCCTGTCCACACGACACTGGTGTTTTCAAGCAGCTTTGGAGACTACAAGGTAGACATCTATGGACCTCATTGGTTTTGCTAGCAGCTGTCCAGGAGTTAAAATTCTACATTTGAACTCTGCAGCTCTCAGCTGTTTTTTGTTCATGATATTTTTTGCAGCTAATAAACTCCAGAGTCGACAATCTGCCTCCTGTTTTCACGGGCTTGTACATCCACAGTGTACAGGATATTGTTTCTGATCCTCAGCTAGCTCATCTCATCATTTTGGTTAATGAAAACGTAGCAGGGTGGACGTAGCCTTGTTGTCCAGTTTGTCTGTTTTCACATAATAGTTTTGTCTGGTGTAACACTTACGTGACTTTTAAACTATTGTTGTTTACTGTTGATGAATGGGGGATTTATTCATTTAGATCCCCATTAGCCACCACCAAGGTAGCAGCTACTTTTCCTGGGGTCATAATCTAATCACTTTGTTATATTTGAAACATTTTCATTTATTATCTGTGAAATATGCCAAACACATGTTCGGAGGCATGTTAAGAACGAGAAGCTCCAAAACATACAATAACAAAATCAAATTTAAAATAACAAATATGGAAACATGTAACATTCTAGAAACTTAAGTTTTAGATAAACAACTGTAACAGACAATAGATAAAGTAACAAAACTACCAAATAATTTCTCATTATAAACTACCAGGTAAAACCAGCATTGAATTTTGGAGGATTTTCCTTTCTGAAAAAGCAGTGTTACAACGAAAGGTGTTGCTTGTTTGTATGACTCTGCTCGGTACACGGTCTCTTGTGTAATGTTGGATTGTTTCGTGGTTGCCAGTCTCATCTTAAAGTTCAACATGAGTTTGAAAACCGTCAGTCTGCTAGTTTTTAGAGTTTGTCGTTTAGACCTCTTACTGTCTCTCTCACGCAAACCAAACACTCACAGCATCTCAAAAGCAGCTTTGCCTTCACCGAAGGTGCAGCTTTGTTGCATTATTCATAAATTGTCAAATAATTTTCAAGGTAACACATTATCATTCCAGTGGGAATATGTGGGCTTTGAGATTCAGATGAGCACCGTGTGATCCTTTAATGATGTCTCCTTCCCACAGCTTCCTTCTCCAGTTTGAAGACGGAGCTGGAGCGAATAAAAGCTGAGAAGGAGCAGGTACTTCCTCTTTGATATCATGCAGCATTACACCACAGTGAGGAATGGGGATTCAGATAGAGTGCTTTTAGACATGGTAGAGATTAGTACCAATGTACTCCTGCGTGTTGGTATACAAATCATCTGTTGCCCCGATCAAGTCATTGCTTTTTATCCAGAGTTTTAAAGCTGCACAAAGCAACATTGTATAACAGAGACAAATTATTACATGTGATGCCAAAGAGCTGCTCATAGCGATAAACCCAATCCTGCAGTTCCCCTGGGCTCCACTGAGCTTGTTAGCCTTGTTGACATTTCAAAGTATGAACTTTGTTTCCAGCAGATAAAACCACTGTAAACTACCAGCTGTTCCAAAACCCCTCTTTTCATTCAGATGCTCACATTTCTCTGTATAATATACATTCATATCAGTAGTTTTTTTTCTGTAGTAAACAGCTGAGTGAGATTTGGGATACTTTTAAACCATAATTATGTTGCATCATGGCTGTGAAATAATTTGTCACCATAAAATGTGATTTATTGCTTTCTATGATTGTTTATTGAAAGGCTTTAATTCTGAAAATCTGTCTCTGTTGTTTCTGATGCCACCACTCATGGCTCAGCAAAGTTAAAACTCTTCAAATGCACAACAAGTCTTTAAAAGCATTATGCAGACCGCCGGTTAACCTTTACTGTGACAACACTGCCCTCGCTCCTGTAAAATTTAGTGGTGTGTAATACTCGTTGTGTTTTTATGTACTGATCTGTGCATCACTGTGATTGTGTAGTTGGAGAGCAGCCTCGCTGAGAGGACTAAGACACTGGAGAGCGTCCAGGGCCTGAGGACCAGCCTGGAGCAGCAGCTCAGAGAGCTCACCACTACAAAGGTCAGCGTGTGACACAGTCTCGGCATCGTGTGCCAACGCATACTGTGGCCAGTCATGTCTGAACCGAACAGATACCATCGCAAGCTGTTTATGTTACATTAGTAAAGAGGGAACGATGTCGTCATTTGTACCAACCAACGAATCACAGAGACAAGCTGATCATCACTCCCTCTGTTGCAAGGTTGCATCCTGAACCCGTTTACTCATTAAACTGGCTCCTGGGCTTAATTGTTAAAGACATCCTGGTCTTTAAAAGTTAAGCCCAGGAGCCAGTTTAATGAGTAATAAGTAATTTAGTCAAATCTGACACTAAACCATCAATTCGATAGTGCAGCCTGTGCCCTTCAGTGTTAACCAGCAAAGTGTTTCAGTTAAATATTTATTTGTGTTTCTTAAAGCTTGTATTGCAATTTACTGGTTTGATTGGACTTTTCTAAACAAATTTCCGTGTGTGCTGCAGAGTGCACTAGAGAGTCAGGTCCTTGACGAAAGAGGCAAAGCTCAGCGGCTGCAAACGGAGCTGGACGTCAGTGAACAGGTTCAGAAGGACTTTGTCAAACTTTCTCAGACTCTTCAGAGCTGGAAAGTGTCAAACTGTGAACAAACACAACCTGGTCCAGAAGGACTTTTTGTCAAACTTTATTTTAGATTATTTATTGTTATCAGACTCTTCAGGTAACTTTATCAGAAACTCATGTACCAAGAATGAAAATACAATCATTAATTAAATAAGTAAATATGTATGGAATATGCTTAATCTGAGGAAATTGATATGAATAAGATATTAAGGTGAATGTTTTTTCTAACAGTATCATGTGGCTCCATCCTCAGGTACAGTTGGAGCGAATACGACAGGCGGACTCCTTGGATCGAATCAGAGTGATCCTCAACGACACCAACTTGACTGACATCAACCAACTTCCAGAGACATGATGCCACCCAATGAAAACTGCCTTCAGTTTCATTCCCCCCTTTCTCCTTCACTGGCCCAATAACATTATTGATCTGACCCCGCCCTCCCCCGTCCTTCTACCCCCTTAACCACCGTGGAAGAGCTTGGAAGGACATGGACAAGGACGGTCACGGCGCAAGGAGCTAGTGTCCTCTTGTGTACATTATAAGTCATTGAACACACCACGGATAGAGAAATGAAGAAGAACACTACTAAAAAAAATGTAAATAACTAAATGTGTGACTGTGGACGGAGGCAGTGGAAGTCCATCTGTGCGTGGGTCTGTCTGTGTCTCGTTTCTACTGTAGATATGACTGTCTGTATTAGCTCAACCAAAAAGGTTTGTCATCCTCTGAAGCACTTTCCATCTGCAACTTCTCTTCTCCAGGTAAATAGAAAAACAAACGGATGCATAATGTTTCTCCCTCCGTTCTCAAAGCGGTTGATAATCGCTTCCTCGTTCCACTGACCCTGTGTTTCTGTTTTTTTGTTTTATTTTCCTTCCATTTCTGGCCGTGTTTCCTTTTTTTTCTGTCGCATTTTCCACCTTGTTCTGGTCACTTCACTCTTTTGAACCTACGATTAAGACACAATGAAGGATGGAAAATCATGCACTTAACTGGTTTAAAAAAAGAAAAAGGAACATAACACACAAGCAATGCTCTCCTCTTCTCTTGCTTTGGATTTTGCTTTGGAACATCTGACAGAAGCTGCAGAAATACAGTGGAGAAACTTTAATCGTGTTCAAATTGTGGGTTTTACTTGTCGGGCGTCAAGAAACACTAGTTGAAACTCAGCTGATGTAAGAAAAGATTGAAGGATAACGGCTGCATCGACATTAAGGTGTAATGGACAATAGTAGATTTTAATACAAACACTTGGCTCCTTTTAACAATCGCCTTTTTGAATTGACTCTCTTAATGAAATTCTGAAGCTCTTAAAATAATATTGTTCGGCTTTTAATTAATTAATTATAATGGAAGAGCACACCATCACCCAATATTGGCACAAGGGAGGTCAGAGGTCAGTGAGGGGTACAACAGAGAGAAGTCTCAGCCTGTTTAACTGGGAAGTGGCAAAGAACCTGAAAGTGTTGTGGTCAGCGAGTTATTATACAAACAGACCATGAATGATCTGTCTGATACGTGGAGGTGGAAAGTTAAAACACAGGAACAGCTAAATGATTTGTGGAAGACGAACTCCCCACTCCCCACATGATTAAAGATGGTGTTTTTGTGTACAGAACTGACTTAAACAGCATGAACGCCACTCTAATGGAGACATTATCTCCATATTAAAACTGTTACCTCCCTGTGAAGAGCAGATTTTTACTTGTTGAGAGATTCAGACATCATCAGACAGGGCGTCGTACAAACTGGTTCTTATGGAGCATAATCCAGCGTTTTAGGACGGTTAATGTTCCACACAGGCCTCAGTTTGCTTTGGACTAATTCGGCTGCACGACTTCATCCTGCATGCCTACTGCTTTCACTCTGCCGGCCAGAAATGGGCCAAAAGTGAGCCAGAATTGGGCCAGAGATGAGCCAGAAGTGGCCCAGGAACAGGCATACTTTTTCGGAAAATTACACAAATTGTTGGATGCAGATGAAGGAGTTTCAGACTCTGAGATGAGCTGAATACGGTTTTCTTTGGCCAATACTAAGAGTTTACAGTTGTGCTGTCCCATTCCTTTTTTTTTTTCGTTAAACTAATCCATATTTAATTTGGACAGTTGAAGAGTAGGATCTAAACCACAGGAGACAGCAGGAACACACAGCAGCGACACTGGGATGTTTTTGGTGCATCTGTTTTTTTTATCCAATAGATAAATACCAGAATATTAATATAAATCAGTCTGAGTGTGTGGCTTCATGTTCCCTGTCCGGGTTTATTACATATTCAACCAGTTTAGACAACCACAACTCGAGGTGGTTCAACATCAGCTGCCCGCATTTGTAAAGTTTCCACCGTAGATGCTAGAAATCGAGGAGTTCCATTAAATGAGCACAGACAAATGATTTAAAATATTCACAGTTAGAAAAACACAAACTACTGAGTGAGAAATTAGTCAGAAATGGCAAAACAATAGCTCCAACTGTTGTGAAACGTTCCACTTTGCTTTCAAACATGCAGACAGAGCAAAATTTATGACTTTTTTTTGAGAAGCGCAATTAGCAGTTTCAGGGTTTCCAAAATGTTCTAAATATGTGAACCACTTCCAGAGCATCGTGTGCTCTGAATAATGACGGTGACTCAGTTCAGGGCTTGTTTGAGACTATTGGCCACACCAGGCTGCAAACATAGTTCTAATGGAAAATATGAGTCTGGATAAATTTTCTCCTTGGAGAAAGGTTGGAAAGAAAAAAAAATCCTCAAGTGGAGGGAGGGATTGTCTTTGCATTGCAATTAAAACAATATACAACATATATATATATATTTACTGCACATGCATACAGCAGCAATGTATGTTTTAAGGACATGTTGATCACTGTTTTTGTTTTTTGCATGTATTACATTTCGTTCTGTTGTATATGTCAATACTGTAGATATCTTGAGTTGATATTTATGATAGTTTCATGCAATGTGTTATGAGATAGTGTGGATGTGTGGGCAAGCCAGCCTGAGTTGCACTGACAGAAAACTGTATGTCTTTTTTGGCTTGTGGTGATTGTGTTTGGCCACGGACTGAGAACTAGTGGGAACTCAATTTTACAGTGTGAATCCTGGAGGTTTTATTTTCTCGGATGGCCTTAAACCGCATCGGCTTGGTGTGTTGTTGTTTTTTTTTTTTTAATTTGCTGACATTATCGTCCCTTTAATTGAACGTCTGGTCCGTCATGGTAACAAAATTTGGGGCTTATCCTCTCTGAAGATTCTCGCTGGTCGCCATGCCATTGCTTAAGAGACAATTTATTTTTACTGAATAATTCCTAACATTGCTAGATTGTTGATTTCAAAAGGTATGATTCCCTAAAAATGGTTGGAGTACATGTTAAAAATGAGATGAATGTCTGAAAGCTCACACTGTGTACTACTTTGGGTTTTAAGCATAAATACGGATTCACTACAAAAAATAAAGCACATTCAAAGCCCAGATTTGTTTCTAACTAGATATGAAGTTTTTTGTAATTTTTTAAAACACGTGTTTACTGGAAAAAAAACAACTGTCTCACCACAGTCTTTTTAGCATCTACACATCAAAGTACACAACCTTGAAATAATTTATGAAGCTGTAATAGTTGTTGCCTCAATATGCATTGACAATAAATTACTTTTAAAAAGTCGTTTCTGATAAATTGATATTACATTTCAACTGAAGTGTGACATTTCATCCTGCATTGACAAAAAAAAAGATTTAAGTACTATACTTTTAATTAATATTTTTGTTGTAATTTGATACTGACTGTGCACAGTTTGAGCTTTCAGGTGCAGCTTGTATCTTTTCATGTTACTGTCATGAACCAAAGTGTTATGTGTTTTTCATTCGATCTGCACCAGGACTATGCTGATGTTTTCAGTGATCTTTACAAGAAATTACAACATCCAGTTAAAATTACATCCAGTCTAAAGGAATTTCTACTTTTCAAGGATCAGGATATTTATAATTTTGAAAAAAAAGAAAAGAAGAAGTAATGATCAACTACCTTGAATAGTTTTAAACTGTCAGACCAATTAGAGATAAAAAAAAATAAAAAATAGTTGTAAATAATTGTAATTTCAGGCTTTTTTGTCATAATTAAGACGCTGTTGTGTCAGCATTCAGAAACCAGTGGACTCGGTCATGTGGCGACATGAACCTGCAAATCCACCTGTCACATTTAAACTGTCCAAGAAGAAAAAGGAGTCGTAATTTTACTCATACATGAAAGAGAGGCATGAGCAGCACGCTGAATGATGAAAACGATGACATTTAAATGATATTTGCTATAAAGTACAGCCCACTGCATTGGTGTCCTGAGTTTGAATGAAAAAAACAAACAAAAAAACGTTTTTAACAAACCACTGGTTGGCCGACTGCACGTGCAGGAGCATTTTGAAAGATTTGTTAAGATGATTAAAATAAAACATACATTCAAACTTTGGAAACTTGGTCTTTGTTGGAATCAGGAGAAGCTGGTAATTAAAAATAATTGTCAGATGTGTGGATAATGATAATAATTGATGATGTAATTTTCATGTGTATGTAATGCTTGACAAAAAATGGAAGCAGTTTGATGAAACACACTTTGTAATTAGGAAAATCCTGCAAAATATATTTGGTGCAGGGACCCTCTGCAAGACAAATCTGCAAGGTGGAGGACGTCAGACCCATCACAGTTGGACGGTTGCCCATATTGTCCAGCTGGTAATCCAACCGTGCACCATTAGGCTAATTTATAATTAATAGCACTTTGCCATTATTTTTTATCTATGTTTAGAGCCTGTTGTGGTGCTGGAGTAGGCTATCTGCATCTCATATCATAGGCCCATAAGACTATGGAGTGTTTCATCCCTCCAAGGAGAATATGAGTGACAGCAGCTTCTAGGCAACTGAATCAAATCAACTGGACTTAGTTTTTGTCTTTGAGATGTTTCGCCCCTTATCCAAGTGGCTTCACCATTTTGTGTAGACTAGACTGGTCAGTGAAGTCACTTAGCCTAAATGCCCAGTTCACTTGATTCAATTGCAGAAGCTGTTGTTGAGATTTATAGAGATGCGCTTGGCCTGGACAGATGAGTATGTGCTCTAACAGCAGCACCAGGTCTGCTTGCCTGTCATATTTTTATTAGTGTTTATCTGTGTGAGTCTATATATGCTCTGCTCCGGGGTCTCCTGGCCGCTGGAGGCCCCCCCTTCCACTTGGCTGGAGTTCAACGGGCCCGCCCTGTAATACTCGTATCAACCTGCGGGGGGCAGCAGCCGCTCTCACTGCAGCGTCACCGACCGCTGCAACGGCCCACGAAGAAGAAAGCGCCTGAGACGAGAAAGGGGTGGAAAAAAAAGAGAGGCAGAGGAAACTACTCCTGTTTACAACAACATAATGGAGCCGAAACGGTCTAATACCGTCTGCAAGCGTGTTTTACTGACTGGATTTACGCTATGTGTTGTATTAGGTGAGTGTCGAAGCCCGACCGGGGTTGAATATCAATGTGGAAATGGTCGCTTTTTGGGGCTCGTTATCTTAGGTAGGATATCAGTGTAAGCTAGCTCTCGATGTTATCATCTCCTGTCCGGGGAGGAGACACCTCACTACACAATTACACAACAGACCCGGACCTCTGTTCACTATATACGACTCTTTAATCCACCTTTGTTTGTTCGTCGTCCTCGGCAGCAGCAGCAGACGTCTTTCAGCTACAGAGGACGGGGATATTAGCTTGACCTCCTTTGTACACGCGTCGATACAACGCTACAGTGTATTTTAAAAAAGCTTAAATTGACTAATATGTGTGTATGGTTGGTGAGTGGTGGTGGTGGTGGTGGCGGCTGCCGCCCTGGGTCGTGCCGTGCTGCTGCTGCTGCTGCTTGTGGTGGTGGTGTTGGTGGTGGTGGGGGTAGGTGGGACCATCGGAGAGGCTAACCAGCTGGTACACGTACAAATGCAGCTGAAATGCGGACCGCTGGGTGTGTTACATGTGAGCCGATTTAAAGACTGACTCCTACAAACACTGAAACCCGTCACCAGTGTTTTGTTGCCGTGTGTGTGCTCCGGCGCGCGGACAGATGGGTGTTGAAGCGCGAGGTTTCGTCCGTCAGGCGTCTTGTTGCTACTACGTGTCGCCCCCGAAGCGACTGGTCTCTCTCTTTTTTTTGTTTGGTTTGTTTGTTTACAAATCTGGTTATAACACAACATAACAGTAAATATCACACACAATGTATTTGTGTTGCTAACCAACAGTGACTTTATTTAATCAGCACACAAAAAGCTTCAATCCGTGCCAACGCATCAGCTCTGCAGATAGACAGACTTCCTTTCCTGACGAGCCCTCTGCTAAAAGACAACAGCTCACTTCCTCTGACTAGCCTTTCCCTGACCCAGATTGTTTCCACCATAGAGGGTAATGATTATGTACATACATTATGTACATTATCATCACAGCAACACCACTGCACGCACGTGATAACCAGATTTACACTTCATATTTTGGGAGTGACCACAATATTGGCCTTGTCTCTTAAGTGTTACAGTTGGTGCCACCAACCTTATGGTTAAAAACACACTATAAACGTATAGATATCTTTATATATTTACAACCAAGTATCATAGTCACTGTGGTGGCTGTGTGCTTGTAATTGTAACAAACTGTTGCCTTTTTGAAATTCTGGGTGGCAATATCCTGAAGTTTGCAAGGATTGGACTGGACTGGTGTTGGGTTTTTTTTTTTGCATTGAATCTCAGAGACTACAACATCAAACTGGAGGAAATGGATGACAAATGCTTCCTTCTGTTCCATGTTATGAAATTATCTTGACAACTGGCTGCCGTCATGCTGGTTTCCTTTTTGCTTTCAATGCACAGTTTGCTGGAAAACTACATTTCTGTCACTGTTCATTAGAAATAGAAGTCAAAAGTTAGATAGGCGTGTTGTGTGTTTGCCATAGTTTCACTTGGATTTCAAAGAGGTCTTAGAGTTTAAAATTTAACTTTTATGTTGAGGTGTGCTGTCAAATATTCCCCACTCAGATATGTCAACTTACTTATCAGTAAGCTGAGCAGTTGGTGCTTTTATTTATAAGCCCAGACCATGAAATATGTATTTTTTCCTGCAGTAAATCTGTACAATGACTTAGCTGATGATGTCATTTTAAGGAAACAAACACAAACAGATTATTTGATTAAAACCATGAGCAGAGTCACCAATAATGGAAACAATCAACTGCAGCCCTGTTTGAAGTTGAACAAATGTGGACACCAGAGTAGTAGGCTATAAAAAGCAGTAATTCAAACCTGTATGACACTGCTTTGTTGTTCAGGATTGTCCAGAGCACAACATCAGGTGTCGTTTTGGAAAAGTTTCCCATAACTTTCATATTCCAAAAGAGAGCAGAAACAGATCAAATATCACAAGTTGGGCCTGTGTATGTGATGTTAAAGAGAGCACAATGTGTTAACCAGCAAAAACTAGAAAATACTTCCATGTCACTGAGACTGAGATCAAACTAATGCTGCACCACACCCGCTCTGTTTATTTAGATTGTCTATGATATGACCTCTACTGGGTGTTTTGCACTGCGCTTCACTATTTGACACACACGGCTGACCAACCAAGAGAAACGGACAAGTACTGAAACGAGACAAGATCAGGAACCGACTACGTGTGATCGATCGGAGTGTAAAATTTAGTAAAGACATAGTTGAGACCTGATGCTGTAAAAACAACTGACGTGAATGCTTCCTAATCTGCCTGCTGTCTGCTCGTCTCTAGAAACATCCAAAGTAGTGATGAGCGACAGGGACATGACGGTGCAAGTGCAATAAATTAAACATAAAAATCACTGGAAATGAATTCAGTCACTTACAGGAACCTCAACATGGCTGCAATAACTTAACGCTTTTTATTGGAGCAAATGAATCAAGTCACCTCACAGCACGTGTTAATAATTCAAGGACATTAATTATTAAACTGTGCAGACAGATATTACTTATGAGCAGCTTTTTTTCCTTTATGCTTGTTGGGCACCACTGGACCTTACCAGACAGCTGGTCATTAGACCTGAAACGATATGTTTGATAAATTGAAAACCAATAGCTTTGGTCAGTTTTTAAGCAAAAACTGTGGAAAGATGCTTTTCTGTTGTGTAATGTTGCAAACTGAACCTTAAGGTTTTGGACAAAACACCTGGTCACAAGGTATCTTTTTTTATTGTAGAAGTTGTTAATACAGATTAAAGTTTTTGGTTTTGCTAAATTATCACACAATAGCCACGGTATCATGATTTAAGTATTGTAATTATGTTGTAATGTTCGGCCTCTGGTGTTTCACACTCCTACTGTACAGGAGTCTCAAGTGTAAAGCCACAGCAGTGTGTTTTCACTGTAGTTTGAGTTCTTTATCCATAAATTTACAAGTCCATCACTTTTCTTGTACCATTAATTTCTCCATCTGTGCAGTTTTATTTCTGCTCTCAAAGACATTTACAGTCCTCTCTGACCTGCTGTCTGGCATCTACCTGTCAGCACCTAGGGCTTATGGGAAACTGTGTTTTTGTGAAAGTCAGCTAAAAGCTTGCACCTCTGTGAAGTCAGCCACTGATTGGATGGACATGCGCGGCTGCAGAAAAGTTACAAACGTCAATGAGGATTTTGAATCAGGTTTTCTTGGTCTGAACCATTATTTTTCTTATTTTTCATTCCAGTCACAAAACCCACGTGGGCCATCGACATATATGCCGACCCCGAGGTGATGATGCAGAACGGCACCACGGGGATCCTCCGATGCACCTTTAAATCAAGCGAAGTGGTCAGCAGCGTCACCTCGGTGACCTGGAGTTTCCAGTCGAATCAGCCCGACAACAAGTACGGCAAAGCCCCATATGTGGTAAGTCCTCGCTCGCCGGCTGCTCCTGCTGCAGGAAGGCAAGGCAAGGCAATTTTATTTGTGTAGCCCATTTTCACAAACAAGGGAAGGATTCCCACAGCTCCAGGATGTTTTCCTGCGATTGTTTTATCTGCATCGACACAAGAAGAAAAGGCCTCAGCTGCAGCCGCCGCTGCTGTTCAGGGTTTACTCCCAGTGTAATGACGAAGACATTTATACACAGAATTAGATTTAAATTTCAGTTCCTCCTTCAGTCTTATAGACTCTAGTTTATTTTGCCTCCATCTCATGTCACTACAGGATATTTGTGTTCTTGCCACGTTTGCTCTCATCTATTTATTTTGTTCGTCCATCTTGCCTGAGTTTTGTAATCGTATCTCTTGAGGTGTTTTACTATGTGTTTATTTCTTACTCTTGGAGCCGACTGACAACACACAACTCTGTGTAAACTTCACATGAGAGCTGCTAAGTTTTCATACACAGTTTATATTTGGCTTTCTCCCCCTCGCAGCAGGGAAATCGATGTGTACAAAGCGGCTGATTATCACACATGAAGTTGTTCAAACAGTTATCATGACGTCCAGCACTCTGATTGTTTTTCTCCACTATCCTGTATCAGTCTAAGACACGACTTGTGCCGACCGTACGCAACAACAGCAGGTGATCTAAAAGATTCACCCTCAAGGGGCGAGGCTACTGCTCCGCTGTAATCTGCTGTGATCTTCTGTAAACATGAAAACAAGGCAGCAGGATTTATTTGGATGACATGAATCTGACTGTGTGACTCTGTTATTGAGGACTGAGCGCCAGACAAAGATCAAGACAGTTTATTTTATGCTGAACTTTCGTGATCGACTTTTCTTCTTTGATCTCCGTCTTCTTCCTCTCATGCTTCTCCTCGTTGTTGTATGCACACACTAACACATACACTGTTTGCAAAAACAAAGAAGAACCAAAACACAACCATTTAAGTTTATTTAATCAATTTTTTTGGTGGTGAAAATGCAAAAGTGTATATTCTTCGTCCATTAATTTATATTGAAACCAAAAAAAGACCACAATTGTAGTATTTCCTTATCAGTTTATGATATGTACAATGGAAATGGATCTAAATAATGAGCTGCTCTTTGCTTCAAAATCTCAGCATTTATCCAGTGACTATAGTTTCACTGCAGTGAAAAAACATTTCTCTGCTGCTCCATTGAAGTCCATGGACGCTGAGCTTCAACAGGTTTAACGTCAGTCGACCTGTGACAAGAAGCTGATTCTCAGCTAACTCGTCTTGGAGTTGAACGTGTTGTAACACATTTTTTAGTCAATTAAAACAATACATATTTGACCATTTATTTTTTGAGCAGTCGTCTCTGTTTGATGATGTCAGCGTGTACTTTGTGCCATGTTGTGTAAAAATCTGACTCTCAGTGTTTCTCGTGCTTACCGATGAGTCACTCAGCGTTGGGACTCATTGCGCCACCGTTGACATTTTGACATGTCGCTGCGTGCGTAATTATCAAATTATACACAGCTGAACTGCTTTTAGCTTTAGGTTAGTTTCAGGATCCCAGGGTTTGCATGAGGGGAACTGGAACGTGAATAAAACGGAGCCAGTTATGTCAGTGTGAAAGAGCGTAACATTGGTTGAAGCATCTGTCACTGGCCGGCGAGGATAAGACTAATGATTATTGTAAAATAAAGAATTGGCCTGAAACTCAACATTTATTTGATTAACAACTCATTTGTCAGCAATTTTCTTTTCACCTCAAGTGTCAAAATATCAGATAATAGTGAAAAGTGTTCCTCACAGCTTGAGGGGACACATTTGTTTTGTGTGTTTTATTTGACCATTCGAAACAAGTATAAAGCATTGAACATTCACGTTTCAGCAGCAGGAACCAGCTTTAAATTATATAATTGTTCAGTTTAATTGTACTTATCTTCCAATTTACACAGTAAAACCTGATTTTTTTTGTCTTTGTGTTTGGTGCAGATTTTCTATTTCTCCAACGGGAAAGGCTTCCCAGGTCCAGAGGAGTTCAAAGACAGGGTGCAGTTTATCGGAGACGTCAACAAGAAGGACGTTTCCATACAGCTGAGCCTGGCTCAGTTCAGCGACAACGGTACCTTCTTCTGTGACGTGAAGAACCCACCGGACGTGATGGGAACACCGGCCCGGACAGAGCTCAGGGTCGTCCTGAAAGGTGAGTCTGAAAATGAACTAAAAGAGATTGTATTTATTTTCTATGATGAAACTCAGGCTTTGCGTGTGCTGAGAGATGGAGGAATACCAAGATGCTTTTTAAAATGAAGCTGCTACTTGGCCTTGGCTGGAGTCTTGTCAGTCGTGTTCATCCACCCACTGACTCTCAGTACACACACACACACACACACACACACACACACACACACACACACACACACACACACACACACACACACACACACACACACACACACACACACACACACACACACACACACACACACACACACACACACTGATTGGACGGAGTAAGAAACACTGGAGCAGTCAGAGCCCACAGTCTGTGTCTTTGTGCTGTTTCTAGGCGAGGAGGCAACTTCATCTCTGTCAATGTGCCTCTTTAACTCCAATTCAAATACATTATCCAATGTAATCTACTCAGACACAGAGGGGTGGGTGGCACCGTACGTGATTAATGAAAACCTTGCATTGAAATATTGATTTATGTTCAGATGCTGCTGCACCATTCTTTAAATCTGTCTGTACCCAAAACAGGATTAAAATTAAACCTTCTCCAAATCTCAGTTTAGTCGTCTCTAATTCGAGCATCAACCGCGACAGAGTGACAGAACCACATCTCCCACAACTAGATACTGAAGTGAAAGACCTGTACCCACTACCCACCCTCGCTCTTTGTTGGCTGGGATTTACACAGCTGGTGGCGTAGCAGCGCGATGAGATCTAGTTTACATGGAATAAAAAAAAAAAAGAAAAATCTCTTGAGCTGCGAGAGGTCACACAGGTACATTCCTGTCATCTGTTTACCAGTTACACGAAGCCCACGTTGTACATGCGACGGCTTGTTATCTTTTGTCTGAGCGGCTGCAGCTCCGCCCACCAGGTGGGACCTTGTTTCTGCATCAAACATTTGTGTCGAAAAAGCACAGACAAGCTAAAATAGAGCAGGTGTGTCTGTCAACATTTGTTTGAATCTGACTCTTTTCTTTTGAGCTCTCTGAGCTTTTCTTGGTATTTTGCCTAAACACACACAGAGCATTTGTTTGCTGCCAGACACCAGCGACACTCCCAGCTCAGCACTGTAATCACAGGGAGGCCGCCTCACACCTGACCGTGAATTTAGACGTCTTCTGTGGATTAAAATTGTATTTACAGAATGTGGAGACGAGATGAGATTCAAAGGTGGGGCTTTGACACAGTTTCTCATTCTCGTCCGTACACCACTTATTGTCAATTATTCATATTGTCAATAATTCATAATGGCAGAAGTAATCTTTTAATGAAAAATGTATGTACACCATACAACATCTTAGACAAAGGAAGTGGGTCATAAATGGACAAATTCAATTATAATTATTAATTATTTATTATCAGCTTTTCATTGTCATTGTTGTTGTTGTATTATTACCGATGGAGGACAAGTGAATTTGGCCTGTGGAAAATTAAAGTAGACAAAGTATTAAGATAAGAAAAGAAACAAGTTTTGATAAAAGCACATTTGACTGTAGTTGTTTCTCCCAGCTGGACTCGTCTTTATTTTTTAACTTGGTGAAACTGTATTTTCTCAATAAGAAAACAAATTTATGAGCTCACAATTCTGTAGGAAAAGGACATAAAAATGAGATTTTAAAAGAATTTGTTTTGCTTTATGTCTGCAGTGGACGATCATTATCAAACTCTTCTTTTCAGTTGGATTCAGTAAAAAGGAAATAACTTGTTATTTTAGCCCCGAGTCACCAGATCATTTTGGGCTCTGTGCTCATCCAACTTTGTCAAGTGCAGAGACGTGTTTCCCTCCTCCACCTTGTTTGTTTATTTATTCATTTTTTCTTATCAGTGACCACGATTCAAAACATAACAATATTTTGACTGATGATTTGTTGTATTCCGTTTTGGTACTCAACGTACTTCACTGAGATTGATAAGATGATGAGTCAGACTTACAGATGAAGGTTTTCTGAAAGGGGACGCCGTGACTGTGGATGGTTCAAAAAGCTACAAAACAAAGACACAAACTAAACAGACGCCTCTGGAGTCCATGTTGATTTTGTTTGACACATTTCAAGCTGTCCACACTCCACCGGCATCAAAGACACAGATGTTTGAAATGCACAAAGTCAGTAAACAGTAACTACTGCTCAAGTTAAAACCAGTCCTGTTTTGTGTTTTTGTGTGTTTGTTGTGTCTAGAGTCGCTTCCTCAGAGTAACACTGGCCTCATAGTTGGTGTCGTGTGCGGTGCTTTAGTCCTGCTCATCCTCATCGCTGTGGGCGCCTGCATTGTCATGAGGGTGCTTCACAACCGCCATGATTACGAAGGGTGAGTCTCATTGAAGCTGACAGTTACACAACAACACAACAAGAACCGGATTTAGAAAGAAATTGGATACAAACGACAAAAATTCAGTTATTACATAGAAAAGTGTAATTGTTGTCAACTACTACGACTACATTAAGAAGCACCTGAATTTTTTTTTTTTTGTCTATGTTCAACTACAATATAGTGTGTTATCAGCCATGTAGTGTTTTTTATAACTTGTAAATGACCAAGAACAGTTATATGTGTTTTTACAGTCTTATTTATATCATTTACTTGGTTAAATTAAAAAGATATTCTTACCTTCTACTTTTTTTTTTACCACTCAGAAAATGTAAGGTGTGAAAGGCTGTAAGACTCCAAACCCTTTTTTAAGAGATAAATGAAAAGGGCACTAGTTAGTTGACAATTCTTGTGAAGTGCACAAAAGATATGAATAACACATAAATTGTTAGATTATAATAGATTGTGGCGGTGATGAGAAAGCTACAGCAGAGAATCAGTTATACCAAAGTTCAGCAGGTAAATCTTAAGTGTTTTTGAATTGTCAGGTAAGTTTCACAGACTGAGCAGGTTGTCTGAATATTTTATTTATTTTCAGTTTTAGTCCTTCAGAGATTTAATCATCTGACAGTAACACCTGGCTAACTCTCTGTGCATGGGTGCAGGCTTCACCTGTCCACCTCTCTGTCTGTTTACCTGTGGACAAAAGAAAGGCTTCAATGACCTGGTGTTTTTACTAATTATTAACATGTTTGTTGAAGACGTGAACTAGACTGTGTGTGCTCGAGGTAGTTTGACCATGTCTACCTCACACGCTCCAACCGTTAGACTTGAGAGTAAACTATAAACCCAATTACAAACAGAGGAGATTGTACATGTGATGAATTAGCATTGAGTCGGCCGCAGCTTGGCTGTTGGATGGTTTGGGCCTGTGACCTCACGGGGGTCTCTGTTTGCACTGGTGCCAGTCACTTTTCCTCCATCACACTGTCTTAACACAACTAATTTCACTGCATCACTTTCCATTAACATCATCAGTTAGCTTATTGTCGACTAACAGCATGTTGCCTCGTCATCGTCCACTAACACCCGAACTAAAACGCCTGTCTTCTTCAGCTGTTTCTGTCAGAGCACCGTAACATCCATCTCCTGCTTTATTCTTTGTCTTTGATTAAATATGTTTAGTCGACAAAAATGTGTCGATGTTTAGTGATCAGTATTCAGTCACTTTATGAACAGAACCAACGTAACCACAGTTCAGGTTCTTCAGGTAAACTGCCTCTCACTGTGTGTGCTGATGTAAAGTGTCTTTGCTGGAGGTGCATCGCAGGTCGACTCGTTAACAGAGATTTAATGAACCAGTTGGTAACCAGGTCTCTGTTGTCGACTCAGCTGATAACTTTATCCCGAACAGACCTTTTTGGGATGTGATTAGCAAAGGTAGTAAATTGCAATGTTATCGCAATATGTACAACACTCAGTATTGTATTGTGGCACCTCTGTGGTGATTGTCACCTTTAGTTTATCCAGACCTTTGTCTAGCTCATGGCCCTGCCTGAAAATCTAAAAAATAACAACACAGAGGCCATAAAATAACTTTTGAAATTCAGGGCTGATTTGATTAAATTCAAAAAAGAAATGAAAGCAGTTTTTTTGGGGAAAACAATGAAGGCTTTAAAAATGATAATTCTGTGGGTTTTTTTTAGATTTTATAATTATATTTTTAATCAAAACTGTACCATTTGGCAAATGATTCATGATTTAAAGACTAATCTAAGACATCTACGAAGGCATGTTTACATTATCTGGACTTACAGGTGGGCGAAAAAATGGAAAAAATATCATATCACGATTTTTTAAAAATAAAGTCACAATTTCGATTTTATCACGATCTTAAATCAAAAAAAGAAAAACAGACAGTTTAGGCCAAAGAACCTTTATGAACAGATGATCCTATGATCTCTGTACTTTGGCAGATCGTCTACATGCTCTAATCACTTCACGATCTAATATCGTCTTATCGCCCACCCCTCTCTGGACTAGGAGTTTATTAAATCCTGACTCAAGTACGCTTAATTAATGCTATTAATGCTCTTCACCCCATACTTGTTCCAACCTGTACTTTACTGGAGAGTACTTGGAGCACTCACCTTGAATCCCGTCGGTGCACCTCCAGGCACTTTCATTGTCTCTGTCAATCCACTGTCAGTTGCCACTCACTCTGTGCTCATCTCTCATTGTTTTTATTTTTGTCCTGTGTGTCATTATTCCTTTTGTTGACTGTGCACCAATGGTCGTGGCAAATCGTAAACCTAAACTAGATGTACGTCCTTGGAAAGCGTGAGCTCTCAGGCTCCGCAGCCACGAAAGAAGGTGGAGTCTGGCCCGGAGGGCTCCAAGAGTACCATTCCCTTGGGTCCACTACAGGTAGGAGCCGGGAGCCTGAGAAATCCACCTACTGCCACCTTGTCACTGGGAATGTGTTGCATTTATGTGTTTATCTAAGCACATAAACATTTATCCCATCCACTTATACAAGACAATAAACTGCACTCAGCTCAGATCAGTAAAAAAAAAGGGACTAAAATACTTTTTTTAAAAATTACATATTGTGCATTTATCAAAACCAACATTACAAGGTGCTTTATCAAAAAGAAGAAATGGTGAAATAAAAATCAACCAGCAAAAAAAAAAATATATACAAAAGTATGAGGAATAAGAAATGGAATTGAAATGACAATTGTTTTATATTGTATATTGATGAAAAATATATATTGTTTGTAAAAGACACAAAAACTTCATTATTTTCATGATCACCAGGCTGTTTTCTTAGTCATTAATAAAGATTAAGTCATTAATCATTTTGTCTGAGAAAAGTCAGAAACTACACTTTCTCTAAAAATGTTGGATTGGTTTTAGACCAAAAACTCAAACCTCAGAACACATTCAATTGAATCTCCACATGTGAAGCTAAATCCACTTGTTTGGTTAAATGACAGAAATAGTTTGACAGTGCTGATAAAGATAATTTGAATAGTATAAATACAAAGTTCTTTACAGTGGCCTAGCATAAAGAAATCATCAAGTGTAAATTTCTAAAGTACGTGGTAATAAATGAATTATAAATTATTAAAGTAGTATTAATTTAATATTGGTGGTTGACTAATAGATTAACAAACTAACTGCGCCTGTTACTTTACACATGCATGAAAAGTTTACTGTTTCTTTACACTACATAAAATAACAGAAATCCACCTCTCAGATGTTTCGCTGGAAAAACACAATCTATTAATTACGGACTCTAGATTCTATAATTTATCAGAAAGCTTAAACCACAGTTCATATCTTATCTGCCTGTCATATCTGCTCTGATTTTTCTGGCCGTTGTTCGTGTCTTTTACTGACAACCTTTCTTACCGATATTTTTCTTTCCAGGGCCCGGTGATATACGCCCAGTTGGATCACTCAGGCAGCAAAAACTCCTTCCATAAGATGGAGCCAGTGGTCTATGCTGACATTCGTAAAAACTGAAGAGGAACTGGGGACCAAACAGAAAAAAGAACCAGAAAATAAGTAAAACACAGTAAAGTATCAGACCTCTTTATCAGCTGCTCGATGGGATGGGTGGGATTATTTCAACAGGGACATAATTGATGCAGTTTTATTTTAGTTTTTTTTTTTCTTTCTTCATCTCTTGTCCTCTGAAAGCATGATGCTGTTATGATAAAGTAACGTTTCTGTGTACTTTATTGTAAAGACAAAAAACAAAAAAAGGAAAAAAAAATAATAAGAGAAACAACACTATATCATTCCATCACATCAGCTTTGAAACTCTTCTCAAGCACAGGGATCAGAGTAAAAAAGACAAATGCCTTCATATATATCACTCCACACGGGAAAATAGTTCCTTCTAATCGTTGTAACTTTGTGCCTGAGAGGCGGCTCTGCAGGCTGTTGCACCAGCTGGTTGTAAAGTCAACCAGTCACAGATACAGCTGCGTTTAAAAAGAAGAAAACATTCCAGTTCTTGCTACGGAAGCCCAGAGAGACAAGTGCAAAAGCTTTCTTTTTTCTTCCTCCATCTTTTTTTCTAATGTTGTTGTGTTTATTAACTCATACTGGCCACTAGAGGCAGAAGTGCACCACTACCCCATCTCAACAGGACTAAAAAGGCATTAACGTTGGTTTTCTGGGTACTTTTTAAATATCCTCATGTACTGTAAACATAAGGTGCATATGTCCTGTTGTGTAACATTACTGTCATGGTTTTCCCTAGATATAGTTTTATTTTCTGTGTGTTACAGAAACGAACACAAAAGCGGACCAAAAAATCATTTATTTCCACTTGACTCTCTGGGCTTCCGTACAGGCTCTTTGAAGAAGTTGTGACTCTACTTGTATGTTAATTACAACAAGTAATCAAAGCGTTGGCAAAACGGGACAGAAAACCACTGCCGAGTGAGAGGACGTTCCTGTAAAGTTCCTGCTTCCTAAATTTTTACCAGGAAGCTCCTTCATGGAAACGAGACTATTCCTTCACATGTGAAGTAACATCACTGCTTCATTTATCAATCTCTTCTGCTGTAAATAGCAACTTGAGTGACTAACGAAAAATATGTAAAATATTCTATTAAACTAAACTGTTACATGTTTCCCTTACACGCAACACATTGGTGGTTAACTACGGTGGCCCTGAGGGCTCAACGCAATGCAGCTTAAGAAAAAACATATGAAGACACAAACGTGTTACAAATAAAAGAGAAAACGAACAAAAGAAAACGTCTTCATTGGCCAGGCTAAAAACTAATGCTAAGCTAACAGTACATATTTGCAATTACATCTGAATTATTGTGATACTGATGTTATGATAAACCAAGCAAACTCCTTATTTTCAAACAACACAAACACATAGCTGTTTTTAGAACCTCTGAGGTCAAGAGGCACTGAACTCAAGTACACTCTGGTCTGTCACTTCCTTCCAGATGCACTTCCTTCTGTGTTGTGAGGTTTTGCAGCTCATGTTTTGTCAAATAGATGAAGTTGTGTTCTGAATTATGAGGGTTTCGGTGACTCAGTGGGTTTAAGCTTTCAGGCCCAAACAGTGGCTGTGATGGTGAGGAAATTTATATCTACTAATCTATCACAGTAGTCACCACAACATGTGAAGCACTGCTCCCAGTGATATTAAAACAAACGTTATCACAGTCTGAGCTCACTCCTAATCTCTGCTTGAGGCCACGAATATAAATCAGTGCAGTTTCCGAATCTAAACTTGTATCTTCAATCTGTCTTCTAATTAATCTTAGTCATGAAGCCAATTTGTGTAAAATCATGTCCCAACTCTTAAAACACCTTCCAACCCACAGCTGGTGCAACAGTGAGCTGATGCCATGGTGGGAGGGGGGGTTGGCACTTCCATTCACAGGGGCGATTTTAACGTAGGGTTAGCTTCCACACCGCCTTCACTAACTTTGCATGCAGTTGTGAGAACATCTACGAGCTGAACTCGGTACTCGTCGAAACTAGTCGTGAAGCAGAATGAAAAAAGCGTCTGATGTCGTGTTACTGTGAATGCTTCAGTTGTCCCGGCATGTTGTTAAGGTACCTTTCTAAAGACACTGCCTCCCTGTGATCTCCACCTCCGTTGAACATGTTCGTTTTCTGTCTTTTTATTTGTTTTTAGCTAATTAGACTGTATTATGTGTTTAAAATGAAATACAGATGACCGCAAGTGCAGAGATTTTTCTTTTCCAAGTGCGATTTTCAGGTGATTAATGCCTGTGCAGTTTATTTGATGAAACAAAATGTTCAACTGAGGTGAGACACGTCCTCCTAAATGCTAAATACACTGTTTGCATGCAATTTACTAACATAACACTCATTATTATGAAAATATCCATCCTTTTTTCATGTTATGTATTATGTAAAGCTCTTTTTCCTTTCAAAAATAATGGGCCAAATATCTAATATCATCAGTTATATTAGGTAAGTTCTTTTCAGATGCTTTTAAAGCTTTAACATGCATTCCACATTTGTATAGATTTTTTTTTTTGGGAGCATTTACAAGCCAAATTTATGTTATTGTTTTGTTAATGGTTTGATTACCTATGAGAATTATATTTGTGTCGCTACCAGTCTTACAAAAAAAAAACACCTTCAGCTTCGGCGAATGCAGTAATTTTTCATGATGACCAGTATTTGTATATATTTCTTGCTCATGTAAGATATAGTGCTGTTTACTGTAACTCATTCCAGTGTGCTATGGCTGTGGGTGTCTTTCCTGAGAAGGAAAGTAGTTTGCTGTAGAGGTCTAGACGGTTGGCTGGCGGCACGCCTCATGTTTTCTCTTTGTTTTTTTTGTCTTAATTATCTGTCACCAGACGCTCGCATCATATCCGGTGCCTGCAGGAATCTGTCGAGCCCATTGGTTCAAAATGATGCAAATTTAACTTTCTTTAGTCAACTGGGAAAACAAACACTAAATAATTGTGACACTTCCTGAGCTTCTTGAACATTTATATCAAATCCAGTGTTTACAGGAGGAACAAAGTACATCATAATATTTAAATCCAAACAATGATGGAGTCCATGTTACGTAGACCGTCTGAGGTCACAGCTCCTGCATCAACGCACAACTCTCACATTTATTTGATTATTTAAGTTTGAAGGAGGTAAAAATATATCTGTAACTCTCTGGTTCAGATTCTGAAGGTCAAATACACGACAGACAAACAGGATGATCTCACTTAAGTTTTGCTGCTTTTTTCCCCACACAAAAATAAGACTTTTGTATAGTTGTATTTGAAAAAACTTAAGCTTAAAATGTCTTTGTATAGCCAAAACAGTTTATAACACTTTAACAGAGAATATAGTAAAAAGTATACAAAGATAAAACTGACTTCCATGTTAATTTGTGCTTGGAATTTGAATTTACCAAAAAACAGAAAGTAAAGATGTTAAATGACCTCAGAGTTATAGTAAATCAACAAAGAAAGACAAAAAAAACAATTCAGATAATATGGTTAAAAACAAACAAACATTAAAACAACAGCAACATGCTGCACAAATAAAAAGTAATTATCTACATCAGTTCATGGAAAATAAATTATATTTTCCCTACATGTTCATGTTCTCATGCATTTTTAATGTTATTAAACAAGAATGTGAACAAGCTGACGTCAATAATTGTTCAACGTCACATCATTTAGGCTGTAATTATGAGCAGCCAAGCAGGAAAAAAACATCACGTCAGCGTTTGACTTGTTATTCCCGGGAGTTTCGGGGCTTTCTGATGTTATCTCCGAGTGCAGACATGTTGGAAAGATGAATTGCATGATGGACATTTACCTTACAATAAAATCCAAATCAGTTCAGTTTATTGGCTGTTTGAATCATGACACTACAAAAGAAGCTAAAGCTAATTTAGATCTATTCTCAGGTTTGATTTTACAGTTTGCTACTCGAAAAATTTCTCAGTTGCTAAAGAAAGTTTCAGTTTAGTCCATTTTGACTTGATTGTGGCTTTGACACCTTCCCGCCCGGCATGGTATCGTCCTCCATGTTTGTTCTATCTTTGTCTTTTCTGTTAGATCATGTTTGTTATTTCATTAGTTAGCATGTATTTCAGTGTATTCACCAAAACAAAATAAGAAAATAGAAGAAGAAAACAACCTGTATGATATGGACAAACCTTTACTGCTGGTCGCTTCGCTCCTGTCTGTGACTTGTTGCCGTGTTTAGTGCTGTTGTAGAAATCGTGTTGTAATCTATAAATTATGAAAGATTTCCAGTCCGACCGAGCTTCACACGCTGTGTTTGGTGTGATGTTGGAGTCTTAAAAGTCGGCTGCGGTGTTCACTCCGCTCATGATGAGTCTTAGTGTTTGTTTTTTTTGTTTTCTTTTGTTTTTTTTATTGTTTTCTTTTGTTTTTGTTTTTTTTGGATGGTAAATAGTTGTGTGTTATTTGAGAATTGTTTGGTATGTTATGTTGTAAAATCTGCACTATGTCTTGCATATCAAAGACAACAAAAATGCCCTGTGATGTTTGTTTTTGTTCTGGTTCATCTCTGAATGACCTTGGCCTCTGTTTAACGTCCTTAAAACTGGAATGTTGTACATTTAGTGCCTTTTTACATTTCATCAGCTAACTTGAACATCCGCTCAAAAATAGAAAAGATAAGATTCATTTATTTTCCTTTTATTGTATGTATTTTTTTATACACATAATATCGCCTCTGTATCCACTGTTCAAATTTTATATAAAACCTATTCCTGGCCAATTATCCTCGTGTGAACGTGTTCTGATTGTTGTTTTAATAACTTTGTCTTTAAAGCTGTTTTTCTTCCCAATGAATAAGATGAAGACCAAACGTTAACGTAACATAGTTGTCACAGTTGTATTTTGCATGGTCATATAATCAAATAAGCCCTTAGTTGTCAAACAGTCTTTGTAAAAACAAGTAAAGGACAAAAGTGCCCTTACCAAAATGGAGCACAGGATGCAGTGGTGGGTGAAGCACTTGGGTAATTTACTTTAGTAAAAGTATAAATGCTACAAAACCAAAATACTCCAAAGGAAAAAGTCCTGCATTCAAACTTAAAAGTAAATAGGTATTTCTTAACTAAATATAGCTTTTTATTATACAAATAGGCCACTTTCAAATGTAGTGAAGTAGAACATAAACCAACACGGAAACAAAACACTCAAGATAAGTTCCTAATATTTGTACTTATTAACAAGCAGAGCATCAGTATGTGATTTTTCTTTTCTTCCCACTACTTGAATTTGGAGGTGTAGCAAAGAGCGGAAGTATAAAGCAGCATGAAATGTAAATGTTAATATGAAGTACAGGTTCCTGAGCTTCCACCACTGCCTCCATATAAATAAACACAGAGGCAGTGGGGTAAATTACTGGAAACAGCTGCACAAACAGCTGTACTGACTGTAAGTGAGCAGCAGGAGGCAGCGTGGATCTGAGGATGAGAGGAACATCAGCCTCACTCCTCTTCTCCTCCTCCCTTGTTGAAATACTGATCAATGCGCTGGAATAACATCCCACTGATACCACTGTTTCCCTACAGTAAAAAAAAAAAATCTAGGGAGATAAAATACACACACATACACACACTTGCAGCTGCATTGAAAAGAAAACAGAGCCCGGGAATCCCGGTCAAAACAAAAGGGGGCAATCCCCCTTTCACATCATGTGGCGTGCTTTGTAATATGAGGCGTTGAGGTGTGTGTGTGTGTGTGTGTGTGTGAGAGAGAGAGAGAGAGAGAGAGACAGACAGACAGACAGAGAGGGAGGGAGAGAGAGAGAACATGACACCATTGATAAAACATATTGAGGGATGAAACGATGGTGAATGTGAAACTAAACCTGCTACAAATGAACAAGACGCTGGGGACAAGAGACCAGGTAAGTCATCTTTGTATCTATTAACTTCATTATTTGGTACAGTATTAATATTATTAATCCTCTGTCATTTATTTTCTATACTGACACTAAGCACATTTACTCAAGTACTACAGTTTTGCAGTGCTTCTTCTGTATTTGACAATTTTCTAATCCAATGATCAAATTAAACATTATGTATCAAGTACTACTTAATTCGTGACAATATTTTAACAAAGTTACAACTCAGCCTTTTTCCTGAGCTTTCAACCCTGTCACAAAATCTTCATCACTGGGGACAATTTGTCTGGTTGTCATGGAGACAGGTCATTTGAGTCAGGATCTGGTTTGCATCCACAGAGCCTTGTGTTTGGTCTTAATTTGTAAATGTCAGACATCTCAGTCTTCTTCCCAGATGTTACCAGAGCTTTAGGCCATATTAGATATAAATGGACATTGTCTTCATCTCCACTGCAAGCTGTCAAAGTAACTTAAAATAAATTAATGGGCATCTATCTACCTGTCTAAACATGGTTTGTGAGTTCTTATTAAAATATTTAGCTTTATCAGACACTCTCAAATCAACTAACTGTCTGTAGATATTTATATTGATTCTATAGATAATCATCTATAGACATTTACATAATAGGCTCAATAGATAATTGTCTATAGATTTTTATATTCCTTCCAAAGATATTAATCTATTGACATTAACCGTAGGCTATATATAAGCTTTTATTTCAGACACAGGTCCATATCACACATCATACAATATAAATAGCCTAGTAAAAAGAAAAGAAAGTACAAAAAATACAAGAAAAGTGTGCATTTTATAAAATATACAGGCTATTGCACCAATGCCACCTTAACCTAGAGGTTAATTGGTAGCGGCTTTTCAATGGGCTTACTAGGGCTTCAATTATGTGATTCTCTGATTTGTCTAGGCGACACATAAAACTAAACATCAGCTGTCTTAAGAGTGCCTCACAAGTTGGCACTCTATTAGACACAAACAAATGACTGGCACTATGCCACATAAATTCTATGAATAATAGTCTATGGATACAGTATTTATAGATCCTATAGATAATAGTCTATAGATGCTGATGTTAATCAAATAAAAGTCCTCCTGCTTCACGTCACAGTGTCGTTAAACATCACTTGTAGTTTCACACACCAGTCGAGATGTTCACACACAGACACTTGTCGTTTACAGCTGATTGTGTGTGTGTCACTTACTCATTAGTGTTACAGTGGTGTTTGTTTACAGTGTGGGTGACCAGAGGAAAGCCGCATGACGGTCCAGCCTCACTCCCACAGTCTTGAAAAGGATGTGTGAATTTTCAGCACACCCACATTGTCTCCGATGGGCGGGCGGCTTCTCTCCGAATCCATCAATAATAACGGCTGCTGACATTTTTTCTGTTCTCTATGGGTGGAGATGTGGAGAATCCAAACATTGTCTCTTTTCACAAAATGCCTCCATAAAAGGCTGTTTTTTTTCCATTGTAAAAACTCCCAGGCTCAAAGATACAAATACATAGATGGAGAACTGAGCATGTTCTGAACTTTTTTAGCTTTGAGATCAAAGATATTGAAATAACCCAAATTCCAAATGGAGAGTGGTCTGTGAGAGAACATTTCAACTATTTCTAAAGAAATCATCCAACTTCAGGATTAAAAGCGGGGGAAGTTTGGAGTTTAGGGGTGGTGTGGGTGGGTTGGTGGTGGCGGTGGGGGTGTACTGGACGTCCCAATCCCTTATAAGGCATTTCCCAGAGAGCTGTGGGAGGGGGGAAGAGGGCCGAGCGGTGCAGGATATTCTCACAGGATGTGATGGCTGGACAGCAGCCGGAGCAGAGCAATGTGGAGAGGATAGAGTCAGCTGAGGGGAGCCTGTGACCTCGTCTGGGTGCTATCTACCATCTGAGTGTGTGCGTGCATGTGTGTGTGTGCTGAGGATGTGAGATCAAGACGATCAGGAGACACTACCACATTAGTCATCAGCTGAGAGTGAGGTAAATGTTCAGCTTTACCATAAGTCTTTATGCTTCATGGGTTGTTGTTGTTGTTGTTGTTTTTGGGCTGGAGGGTTGGAGCAGATGCTGCAGAGGTGGAAGAACTATGTCAAACAACAGCAATATATTCAAAAACAAGTAAAAAACTCTGCAGCTTTAGTTAAGTTTTACTTTGCAGGGAAGACTAAACTGATCTTATAAGATTATATGATATCAGTCATAACTGTGTTGTATCTGTGTTTCTACCAGTGGTTGTAAACATGAAAAAGGAATCTGACTGAAAAGGAGAAAAAAAAAGAAGCTGTTAGAGGTTAGAAAAATATGCAAAGCTGTTCTGAGTAAAACTACATGCTCCATAGGCAAATTATTTTGATTTTGTTGATCAGAATCTTTTAAAAAACAAGCCTGTAGAGCCTGACACCGCCAAAATAATGTTTTTCTGTTTAGTGCAGCTGAGCATTGAGGCGAAAAAGTAGAAAATTAAGTTAAAAGCAAACTCTAGATTCATACTGAGGCATCAGTAGCACGTTCCTGTGGGAGACAGAGTTTGTCTTAATGACTCAATATAAACTTCAGTTGTTTAGTCCTGAGGTTCCCAACAGAGGGGTCGGGACCCTCTGATGGGCCACAAAATAAATGTGAGTGGTCATCAGATGATTAACGGGAGATAAGTTAAGAAAGTATTTTCTCAAACCTGGACTTTATCACAAAATATTGGATATATTACAGCGGTTTGGCACAGCTATTCAAACGTCTGAATCAGTCTGGCATCTGAAACTTAATCAGGATTATCACATGTTTTTAATGTAAAATCATGAATCTGCAAAGTAGCTACAGCTGTTGAACACATGTAGCGGTGAAAAATATCCAACTCTCACCTCTTGAATGTGATATGCAGAGAAACCTGAATATGAGCTCAAGTGTTGAACTTCCTGGCGGCTGATGAATAACCACTGTGTTTTATCAGATTGTAAATGTTTAGATGTTTTGCGAGTGAAGCTGCAGTAATCATTACTCAGCCTTACAACAGCAGTCACCTCAACAAAACTGTCTGATTCTCAAAGCTGCTTGTGGCAGAAAAATTTGTTTTGCAATTAGTCACTTTGTTTTTTTATTAATTATGACAAATCCAAATGATTTCCAGAGGCACGACACAGATGTTTGTGTTTTCTGCAGCTGCTCAGAGCTGGCATATACTCACCAGAGAGCAAGAGAAGACGTCAGTGTGTGGGTTTAGTGAACATTTAAATGCTCTGAATTAAAGATTTGTCATTTTAACTCAGTGTTGATCCGTATGTCAGTTGAAGACTTGTTGCTCTTCTACGTCATTATTTCATGTTAATTATGTACTGATCTTCGGTTGTAACTCCTCTCTTTCACCTAAATTTCCACATGTTTACGAGCCTTGTGGGGTATTTACCATTACTGTGATACTAATTACTCCCACATTGTCTGCATGTCTGTAAAGGCCGCGTGTTGTTTTTGTTCTGTTCTGCTCCGATCAGTTTTAGGTTTCCGCAAAATAAGACACAAATCTTAAGTCTCATTATAACGATGACTCACTGATACTGACAAACACATCTTTTTTCTCTGTTTCCAAACAATAACGCACAGCACTGAATTGATCCATTTACCCAGAACCCATGTGCTTAGTCATCCCCTCTCAGTCTTACCAGTTCTGCAGCTGTAGCCTATACTCCTGCACACAAATAACAAAAAGCCCCTTTTTGCATTCTACAACAGGGCCTAGATAGTTGTCGTAGGTCAGCATGTCACATAGTAGGTAGGGCTTCTTTCCTCTTCCTTCCCTTTTTTTTTTTTTAGCCATATCACCTCACAGCATGTTTTCTGAATTCATGAACCTCTAACTCGTGTGATCTGGACTCTCTCTGTGCTGCAGCACCATGGCCGCCGTCCAGCTGCTCTTCCCACTGTTGGTCAGCTGCGTGGTGGCATCCGCAAGTCCTTCCAGACACCTCCCTCCATGCCAAGTTGTAAGTAAACCCTGACACACACACACACACACACACACACACACACACACGCACACACAAGCATTGATACTAAATTCAAGTTTTATTCAGAGTTGCATCTTCTTCTCTGCACATTCCTCGGATCTCCAGTTAAATAAATACAGACATGAGACACTTAATCCATCAGGTGCTTGAGGTATTTTCCAATTAACTATAGGCTGATGGTTTATTTTAACATTTCTAGTTTATTAGTTTTAGCTCTTGAACCATGCTGCGAACGGACCTGCAACTTTTTCTTGGAACTGAATCATGATTCAATTTTGGACAATGGTGCAAACTGGTGGCAGAGATTTCTGTTGTAGTTACTGTATGTAACAAACTGGAAATGTAACGTCCATCCATTCCTGTGTTCTTTTTCCAAATTTTCCTGTGAAAAAGACCCTCTGGCTAACAGGGTCCACGGACCACAGACCCGGTTGTTGTGAATCTGTAAAACACTCTCACATCTGATCCATTAAACTTCAACAAAACCGACACATGGGAGATGAATTAAAATGAAAGAAATGGTATGAAACAACCTCTCACTCTGTTTCATGTCATCTTTTTTAAAAATAGCCTGATACTGAAACTGAAGGTGCGTCACCCTTCTTTGATGTGGTCGCTGCTGTCGCTATAAATATCCACCCATCAATCACAGTTTCACTCTTGGAATCAGCTTTGTGTGGGTGGAGGTGCATGTGGACAATACATAATGAATTTGGTTGTCTGTGCTTGTTTTAGAGTTAAATATTATGAGTGCAAATAGTGATTCCAATTGTTACATATGAATATTTTAGGTTGAGGGATTGGACATGGTCGGAGAGGAAGCCAATACATTTTAGGGGAGATCTGGATCTTACTGTTCTCTGAATTTGACTTTCCTGTTTTCTGGTGAGGTCTGGTGTATGTTATTTGACATTGGCTTTGGCAGAGGTTGGTGCTCTCTAAACATGTCTTTAATTTCCTAATAAAACATTATCATGCCTAGACAGGACACTGAAAGGGTCTCTGTAAACAGTCTTCTAGATCTGTTAGTGAACTGGTCCCATTGATTTCAGTTGGTGACAAAAAATCCACTGCTTTTGCTCTGCAGATCGAGAAAGTACCCTCCACTGAAATTTGCCAAATCAGAAACCAGAAAGTCATATAAGGAGTATACAAAGTGATGACAGGAAATGATAGGATACAGATGGGGTGTGAGATACTACAACACAGGCTTTTGGGGTGAAGGTGGCAACATCCTCTGGACCCTGTTGACCTTTCGTTGCTTGTCGTCCCATGGTTCATTTCCTGTCATTTCTCTGTTGTCACCTTGGCTAATAAAGGTATAAAACATCCAATAATATCAAATACAATCAGAAGGAGAAACAACAGCTGCAGTTGAGCAACAGATAAAGTGAGTCTTCTAGTGTTACTGTACACTTTAATAGAAGTTTCACTACATTAAAAACACAGTAAAATGCGAGAGTAACAAAGTTCAGTAAAAGTATCTTCCATCAAAAAAAAAAAAGATGTTATACTGAGGTCCACTATATCCACTATGAGAAATAATTCAAATCATAATCACACAAAAAATGTACTGATAAGACTCTAACTTTCGAGAATTGTCTTGATTTGTTTACTTGCTTGAGCTTCATGTAGCCTTCAGCTGAACTCGAGGACTTTTTTGTTTTCCACCATTTTTGAGACAAGAGTCAGCAGAGGTCCAGTCTAGAAATGACAAATGACCAGCAACAGGTCATATGAGCATTGTTTCACCCTTCAACTCTCTGATTAGGGTTTTCCTGTTTATTTCGTTCCTCGTAGCAACTTGTTTCAGTCGCACTATGACTAAACCACCACATGAATCACATGTTGCACACACTGATATGTAGGCCCATTCTCAGGAATGTGTAGGCATCTACGGTCCACACAGGTCACGAAGGCATCACTGATAACAGCTGCATTACATAGTGAAGTTACAAAGGATATGGCCGTCTTCTTTCTGATGACAATGCGCGTGAGTCGTTCTCCTGCATCTCATAACAGATGCAAGATGTTTTACCCTCCAGTACTTCTTGAATAAATGGATGTGTTTGTTTTCAGCTGGCTTGTAAGCAGCAAGGAATGCCACTTTCAGCAAATATGCCAAGAGGCCAAATATACACAAGCCTCTGAGAGAAAGCTGAGCAGCACAGAGACAGTTTTACGAGCTGTTTAGGACAAGGGGGGTGGTCTCATACCCATGTGGCTTCAATTATAAACTACACTTAATAAGTTAAATATTTGAATCTGTTGAGGGGAAAGGGGGAGAGGATGATGGAAACTGTGGGCTGGTGATAAAGGTGGGAGGTGTAACTGGAAAATCTGTCGTTGAAAAGATTTACCCAGGTTGACGAAGAATGGGAGTTGACTTTTTTGATTAATTGAGAGAGAACAAGCCTTTATGAAAGGTTTTTTGTTATCAGAACAACTCACTATCATAAACTTTAGACCGCTGTCCTCCTGCCAAGAGCATACTGTAGATACACTGGCTCATAAATCAGCCCAATTTAAACATTCGGTCTGTGTTGTGTCATGGTCAGGCGATCCTGGCAGAAGGCCGACATAATCAGACTTGTGTGTTTGTCTTTGTTCATAGGTCCAGATGGATGTGTTTTGCAGTGACCTGAGCCTCAGAAGTGCACCGCACAACCTTCCCCATGGCGTCCACATGCTGGATCTTTCTCGTAACCAGGTGCAGAACCTCACCCAGGAAACCCTGGCGTACCACACCGGCTTCCATCATCTGAATCTTCACTCGAATAAGATCCACTTCATCCAGCCGGGCCTCTTCAAAGACATGACTGATCTACGGGTTCTGGATCTGTCTAGGAATCACCTGAATGTTTTCGCCCTTTCCAAAATCAACATCGGGCCTCTCACAGCTGTGGAGTCACTTGATCTCTCTAGCAATGGACTGTACACAGGGATGTCGGACTACTTCCTGGCTGATTCTCCATCGCTGGCGAACCTTTCTCTGAACAGCAACAGCATCACCAAAATAGCACAGAATGCTTTCAGCGGTTCTTCGTCTTTGAAAAAAATCAATCTCCACAATAACGTCATCCTGGAGATTGAGGATGGAGCTTTTGACTCCTTGCGTAATCTGACTGAGCTCGATTTGTCCAAGAATTCAATCACTTGCATCACAGACTTCAATCTCTACAATTTAAAAGTGCTCAATCTCAGCAAGAACAGCATGGAGCTTTTCAAAAGCATGAGCTCAGCTCAGTTATATGAACTTATCTATCTTGATCTGAGTGAAAACAAAATGCCTTACTTCCCACTTCTGCCCAGACAGAATGTCATTGAATACCTGGATGTTTCAAGAAACCATCTTCAGAGCATCAATGTCTCTGGAAGCTCTGAAAGACGGTCATTTTTAAATGTATCCCGCCTCAGATACTTGGACATGAGTTACAATCAACTCAAAACCATACCAGAGTCCTTTTTCTGCTTCATGGGATCTCTTGAGGTCCTAAATGTAAGTAATAACTGTATTGGTACATTTTCTATCTCAAACGAAGGCCTTCTTCCCAAAGTGAAGATTATCAATCTCAGCTACAATTCACTGCAGAGTCTCACATTTGGGGAAAACACTCTGCAATCACTGGAGAAGCTTTTCTTACAAGGAAACGACCTCACTACCCTGGACCATCAAATATTTCAAAGACTTCCAAGTATCCGATACCTGCAGCTGCAGCAGAACAACCTGAAAATCTGCACCACGGAGCAAAACCAGCATGAACCAGCACTGATGGACCCCCAGGAACCCCCTGACTGTGTGTCCTTTAGGTCCATTCAGAGTTTGCGCTTCCTGTACCTCACTGACAACAACCTGCAGACCGTGCCTGCGAATGCATTCATCAACACTTCTCTGAAGTTACTGGACTTGTCCCTGAACCCAGGCTTGGACATGGACAAAGACTCCCTCTGTGGTCTCGAGCACTCCCTGGTTCACCTCCTCCTGAGGGAAAACAACATTTCAAGGCTGAACTCTGATCTGTCCTTGCTGACAAGTCTCAAACACGTAGACTTGTCCACCAACCAGTTGACCTCTCTGCCTATGTGGAAGAAAGAGTCCTCCATTGAGTCATTAAACCTGCAGAACAACAACTTGGTCACGGTGGAGTACAGCACCATTGCCGCTCTTGAGCACTCTCTAAAAACCCTCTACATGGGCTCCAACCCTTTAAACTGCTGCAGCAACCTTGGCTTCCTCCAAATGTTGCAGCGCTCAGCTGTGGTCGTTCCCGACATCGAGACCGTGACCTGCGTTCACAATGACTTTTCAAAGCCAGTCAACATCGGGAAGTTGACGGAGGGAATGTGCCAAGGCTCAGGAACCCCACTGTATGTTGTTATAGTCGTATTAGCATTGATAGCTGTAATGACGACATTGGGGCTGCTAGTTAAATATTGCCACTCAAGGAGACGAAAGGGCAACAGAAGCTTTAGAGCATAACATGAAGGAACACATTATGAAGAATTTATATTTGTTTGGTTGTTTGTACCTGAAACATGAATGTAGTGTTTGTGGTTGATTTGGGGTTAGCATCTTTCTCACCGGAGTGAACAAATCCAGATTTCAGCAATATGGACGATGCTGAGTAGGGTAAGCCTAAAGGCAACCACCATTCTCACTGATAGGCAGAGACACCTGTCAATCAAACAAACACGTGCCTTACTATCCTCAATAATGCAAAGGCTCTGAAGAAGAAGTGAAATGGACTAAAAGCTATTGAAACCAGAACTTCTTGTGGAAACTATATTCACCTTGTTTTTCTAAAGAGAAGTTTGGACTTTTTGGATGGATGTCTAAATGTCAGAGTCTCGTGCAGAATCTTGTGGCTTTAGACCTTTATGGTGGGATCAGACAGAACGCAAATATAAATAAATATTGTAATCTACTGTTTCAATATACAAAGACAAGAGGAGGGAGACAGGGGATATCAGAAACAACGGGGGTTTCTGATGACTTCAGACATCACTAAAACAGAATAAACAAACACTGTTTCCAGTGATCAAAGTCAAATGATCAGAGTCAAAGAGGGGTCGAAATTAGTTTTGCTTTCTGTCTGAAAACACCACAACGATCACGTTCCTTGCTTGGTTTCAATATCAAGCCACTTGCTGCACATCAGTTTATTGAATGTAAGGGGGAAATCTGCCGTAAAACACCTCATCACTGTAGACCATTTCCCCTGGCATCAGCCTAAATGAATTGTAATTTACTCACTCTTGATTTTATTTGTCCCTGGAGGACAATAGGTTTAGTTAATAGGAATTGTCTGAGCTTTTTGGAAAGATTTTTTTTTTGCTGCAAGTTAGACAAAAAGATCAAGATGAAGATTGGTACCACGTTTGTATTGTAAATACCAAGTTAAAGCCAGCAGCCAGTCAGCTCTGCTTACCACGCTAAGGCTGGAAACACAGAGATACAGACAGCCCAGATTTGTTCAGAAGTAACAAAATCCCTGTTAATAGAAGGCAAAAACAAGTTGTGGTTTCAAGGGTGGAGGGGTCATGTGTCTGGCTGCTTGTTGGCCACATGCAGTGACTCCAGGAAGCTGTAAACAACAAACTGTTAATGCTTTAACATTAATAATGAACTTCATGGTTGCCACCTTAACTCCAGGACATTAGTGCTAAGAGACATGTAGAGACTGTGTGAATTTTGGGTGAACTCACCCTTTAAGAGAAGCATGCCCATTGCCCTAGTATAAAAAGTGAGATGAAACACATGAGGATACTTTAGACTGAGCCTGGCTAGCTGTTTCCTCTGTTTCCAGTCCAAAGCTACTGTAAGTGGTATCTTCAGATTGAACTAATTCTCAGCAAGAATAACAAACAAGTATGTTTTCAAATACTCCTTAAAGAGTTGAATGAAACAAAATAAATCAGTTGAAGATAAAATTTACAGAAGGAGGTGGATGGGACACCAGAGGCGTGTGCGGGGGGGGTGTGCGGGTGGGGGGCGGTGGGGCCGTTCAGATAACTAACAGCGCAAGTTTATCTGAGTGGAAATTTCCTTTAAGCTAAAATCGAAGTACACAACACTATGAAAGGTCTTGAAACAAAATGCTCTTTATTCGTAAAAGAAGTGTGATCAGAAAATGAAGAGTGGGAGTCATCTGAGATGACGCCACAGAGGTTTTTTTTTTTTTTTAAGCAGTACAAACTGTCCTCTACCCTTCATGTAATTTGCACTTTATGTTTCCCTTTGTGACTGTATCATGTTTTTGACACTAAGAAATTAATACTGCTGCAAATGCAAGCAGACCAAATGTTGATATAATTTATTATTATTATTATTATTATTTCTTTTTTTACCATAGAAGCAGGACATTGAAAACATGATGTTTTCTGTACTGATCCCAGACCTTTTATACTCCCCCAGTGGACACAATATTGATGAATTTGAATGAAATTCATCAATGAATGAATTTGACATGTTAAAAGTTAAAAGCTGTGATGTGACTCTGATCACTTAATCATAAACAGATGAATATGAACTCCAGCGCTGTATTGTAGTGGCCTACACTGGGATCCACAGTTTCATATGGTTTTAATGTGTCTGATCCTAAAACTATTCTTTTTTATTAATATTAATATTATTTTTGTTATCTGCAACTCATTGAAACTTCAATTTGTAACATTTCACACCCTGTGAGCAATATTTTGTACCAAATGAAAAAAATTCTACACGTAAACACTGTGTGAGAAATCTTTATTTTTATTCTCTTTCTCCATCCGTGTCACATTTATTCAATATAATTTGAATCACTTTCTGATAATTTTCCATTTATCATGTTGTATGAGTTGTAAACTGTGGCTATATTTATTGCCATTAATAGGAAGTCATCAAAAGTCATTAGTTAATGGTTTGTAGTCATAAAACATTAACAGCAGCAGCTGTCGGGTTGCCAGGATCCTCCTCCATAGCTGGTTTGACCACTGAGCTGGGGGACAAACCTTATTCATAAGCAACTCTCTAACATTTACCACAACATTCAATGGTACTTTGCTGTCTCAAAAACAAAATCAAATATCAACTGAAGCCGGTTTAAAGCAATATCTTTGCATAAAAAATATTTCACAATCGATAATCTGAAATTATAATTACAGACAAACAAAAATACTGTACACTAATACAGTCACTTAGAACGAATAAACTTATATCTGTTTAGAGATACATTATAGTAAAGTATACAGTGTTACATGGATGAAATGCTGACAACTTACATCACTTATGAGTGTCACAGCTCAGCCCCTCATCCAAAATACACCAAATGCAAATGTCTGCTGGTACAGTGTTGTATTTCAGGTCATGCAAAGCTCGTTTTAGTTAAAGGGATTCCCAGTTCCCCCTCTCTCTATTTGTTTGAAAACTCACTGCAAGAACCTGCGATGGTCACTTTTCTGTTTTCTGATATTTTCCAAACTAAAATACACAGATCTATATTTAACACATCCGTAGTTACTAAACTTCATTACCCTAACTGCTAACTGCTCATTGCTCACTGAGGTTCACATACCAGCATGACATCTGATGATGGCAGATGGTGCTCTTTGTTGTACTTTCACTTTGTAGTTATGGCCTCTGTGAAGTGGGAAATTTCTGAGCTTACCACCATGATACGGCTTGTCAAACAGTCAACAAAGTGGTGAATTTCCGCGGTGGATGTGGCCGAGGATTGTGGTACAGGCTTTCACTCTATCACACATGGTAAACATAGTAATCTGCCAGGTCATTAATAATTACATCCACATAAACTCACCCCTTATCTGTCATGCTGTGTGAGGTACTGACAAGTGCAAACTTGGGGTTTAGTATTAATAATGAAATAAAACTGACATTTAAAAAAGTTAGAACAATTCCATACATTAACATGCAGTATGTCTAACCCATACAAATATTAGGTAGTTCTCTATTTCTTACATTGTAGGCAATAATACATCTGTTGATGTACATTTTGTCTTAAAAAGTGTTTGAACAGTTTCCCAGAATGTAATAGAGAGAAAAGAAAAGCACACAGTATTTAATCATATCGATATTTCAATACATTTGCTGTTTTAATAAACGTGCATTCAGAAACTAAAATATATTTGAATTAGTATATTGTTAACATTTATGGTTGCAACATTTTACACCATATGAAAAAGCATTATATAGATTTCAATATATCTACATAAACCAATTTTACTATTAGTTTTTTGTATATCATATTATAAATTTATAACCTTCGTGGCTACATACAGCAACATCACTGAGGGACATGTGTTTGTTTCTCATCATCTCTGTGAGGTTGTTCTGCTGTTCTATAAGTCTGCGTCCAGCCAAGAGAAAGCATAAAACATAAAGTATGTCACTAACTGTGCAAAAAAATGTGATGCTTAGGAGCTTATCCATCAGAGAGGCATCTGATTGGTCCTGTATTCCCTCTGGAGGACAACGCTGAGTCCAAAACATACAAACGTTATCATGAAGAAGAAGAGTTCATGCGGCAGATGGTCTGACCTCCACACAACCTTGAATTTCAACATCATGGAGTCAGACTGAGATCACAGGAGGAGACAGAAAAGAAACTGAATGCACAGAGGAAACTTGTCAAAGATGCTTTCAACCTTCAACCTGTCAAACACCTATCCTCAGTGTAGGTGAACTGAGGATTTTTCTGTTTATTGCACTACATGTGAGGTTGACAGACAAATAAAAACTATTCACGGTGTGTTTTTGAAATTTTCCTCACTTTACTAAAACCTTTGCACAAGTTCCCAAATGTTTCATGCCATGGCCCCTGAGTAAATTTAGCCTCAGGCCTGGAACTCCTTTCCCAAACCTTCCAATAATACTGCAGCAAATGTAAATTATTTTTTAATGCATTTTCGTATTTTTATGAATGCAGTAATAATCACATTGGTCACAGTTGGGCATTTTCCTCGTCTAAAGCATGTCCATATTTGTAATGTTCGCTTGCTACACACTGGCAAGCAATAGCAGGCACAGAGTGAGAGGCCAACAGCGCTTTTTAGGGACTCAAAGCCTCTTACAGTAAAAAAGGCAAGAGGAGGGTAGTGACAGACGAGGGGGAGAAACAAAAGACAACACGAACAGTAATTGGGGTGAAAAGTGTGGTTAGTAAGGTTTTACTGCAAGCAATTCAAAGATAAGGATAGACACGTTTCAATATGGTGTGAAATATACTGCACATAAAATAATGATTTCATTTGATTTTTTTCTCATCTTGCTTCCAGTTTAATTAGGACCCTGATGTGAGGCCATACTTTTTACCACTGTAGGTATGCAAAATACAGTAGGATATAGCTTACCCCTTTTCGTATAGATTACAAGTTGTGAAGTTAGTGTATATACTGTATGTAGATGCCAGTTATCAGACTTTCTTTACTTTACTACTTTACTTTTCTTTGCTTTCTTTCTCACCCACACTACAACAATGCCTATGTTTCAAGCTGAATGAGCTCTCACCAGAGTCAGTGAGACCGGACACAAAAATAGATGTGTTGAATTATGTGTGAACTGAGCTTTTAAAATCATGTTACATCTGATCAAACTCTCACCCTGAGCCGAGGCTTTTATTTTGACAGGTCTGACTTGAGCTCCCCTGTGTTTACGATTGGATTAAGGCTTTAAAGTTGAGAAAGTGCTGCCCAGCATGAGGATCTTTATCTTCCCTGTCTAACCAAGGCTTTTTATATGCGGTGACTCAGACCCTCCATCCACTCCTCCTCTCACAGTCACTGGAGCTAATTGACTGGCCTGGGTGGTACAGGAAGTCGTTGATGGCAACCCGGTCTCACGGGAAATCGTGTTAACTGACACGAAATTTTAATCTATTGATCGTGCTGGCCAGCACGATTTCCTCGTTTTTTTCGTGCTGCTCAGAACGAATTTCAAACTAATGTATTTCAATGGGAAGTTAATTTCGTGCGTGCAAGCACGAAAGTCAAATGCCACGGCGCACAGAGGAGTTTTGATTTTATTTAATTTCTGGACCTTAATACCAACTGAATACAACATTTTAATCACCAGAGATTCCTCATATATCATATTACATATCTATTTATAGCTACAATATAGACAGAATGTCCGCATTTATTTTTCATATTACGAGGTAAACTTTTTTTCTGGGTTTTTTAAATCTTACATCAAGCCTGTACACTAATTCTCGGCATTATATCGTCCCATATTACGATCTAATGCCTTTATTCCTCGTGTTTGCTGCAGGGTCTAGGCATTTTATGATTAGAAAACGTTTTTGGTTATTTTATTTTGTAGGAAAAAACAGGAAACTGTTTCCTGCCTTTCCCACAATATAGCCAGAATATCCGCATTACTTGTTCAACTACGGACTACTTTTGTTTTGTTTTGTTACCACCACGTTGACAATGTCATCTAATATTGTTTTAATATCGTTTTTTTTTTTTACAGTCTATGTTTTTTTCGTACTATTATTGTGGAAGTGTCCTGTATCTCTTGTCCCTCTCCCTATTTTGTCCGGCGGAAACAGATTCTCCCCTTTTCCCGCTAACCCTTCACCAGGTAAGATGTGTGTCTGTCTGCTGGATGTTGACATTAACAATGGTTTCATTATTAAACGCAAAACTATGTATGAAAACCATCTTCTAACTTGTGAGGGAAAAAACAGCCATATCTTGTAACTTTGTCCAGCTAGCTGACCGGTAAATCAACTATGTGTAAGCCTATTCCCGCCGAGCGCGGAGAATCAGCCAAGAATTATGTGATATGCAATAACATGAGATAATGTCGCATTAGTCACACTTAAAAATTGTGTATTGATTTAGAAAAAACGTGACTTTTTGTATACATTCGGGAAGTTGCATATAGCCTACTTTTTAAAACTTTCTGCAAATAAACATAGCTAGACTAATAGCTAGCCTACAGTACTGAATATGTGCCTCTGTTCTCCTTGTAGTTTCTGTCACCCCATCCCGACCCAACCCTGCATCTTCACATAGCAGAACCCAAAGGCACTTTTAAGAGCCATCTTCTATCTATCTACTGTATCTATCTCTCTATCTGTCTGTCTATCTAGCTCTCTGTTTCTCTATCTCAGCTATCTGTCTAACTGTTTGTTAGTCAGTATCTGTCTGTCTGGTTTCCTGTCATGCCAGGAGGGTCCACAAAGAAGTCATGTCCCTTTTGCAAGGGAGTTCTGTTCTGTGCGCAGAAGGTCTGTCCTCACTGCAAGACAGAGCAGCCTCTGAAGCAGCGCCTTAAAAAGAAGCTTCAAAAGTTCGACAGCAAGAGAGAAGAATGGGTGGTTGGCCGTAAGAAGAACCACAACGTGGCATCCATTAAGGATGAAGCCACCATAATGGTTTGTGCAGATTTTAAAATGACATTGAACTTCTGAAGCAATATTGGAAATAAGTTATGTGGTATATACGTGATCCTCAGGTATTTCTGTGTTCATAACAAAAAAGTTCATAGAAGAAATGGACTGCATTTATACCGCTACAGCTTGTAAAATGTATACTAAATGCATTTAGCATCCACCGATTCAGTCATAGAATCACAAATGTTTCTCTCTACTTTGAATGAACTTAGAAATTGTCATCGTTGATGCTTCAGTTTCTAGTTATCTAAATGAAAAACAAGTGTTACAAATGTGATACATACTGTACCTTTACTGTTGCTATTTGTCTTAAAGTTTAGTTTTTTGCTTACACTTAATCAACTGTTCCTGTTTGCACATAGCCTACATTTTTATACAAACGGAAAACTCATCACGAAATTAGATCATCCTAAATGGCATTAGCATAGATTCTGACCTCAGTAATGTAATATTTATGTGTTCAGTTAGTTTTGTTGTTGTTATTCCATTTTTTTCAACTGATGATACAAACTTATGTCATTGCAGCTTGAGAAACTCCATGCTATTGGCTATAAACCAGTACTTCTTCTTGGGAAGACAAAGAAGGAGCAAACGAAGTGCGAGATCCTCACCCCTCGTTGCAGGCTCACAGATTTTGCAAAAGACTACCTCCAAAAGATTGGGTCATTTTATGAGTACCTTTGTGAAGGTAAGATGCATGCAATGTGTGCTTAACAAATGGTATCATTAATATATAAATTAAATTATTGTATTGGAAAGGAATTTGTGGCATGGCGCAGGGTGGCAGTGCAGCGCAACAAGGCACACAGTCAATTTGGTAATTTGGTAGACGGCGGTGCGATGTGATGGGTGTGGCAGCACAGCAGGGGGGAGTGTCACAGATTCAGCTTGGCACAGTGACAATTTCGTGCCAAAGAGCCGTGCTGAAAGTGTGCTGAAAGCCCACCAGCTCTCTTGATTCTGCATCCTACGGTCTTTTAGTTCTGTATAACAGTCCATTGTTAAAATGTGAGCCTATTTATTAGTGGAAAAGAGTGCGTTTTTCTGTTTTTTTATTTTTTCCACACTGGGCAACAGTTCTTAGTGTATCAGGGCAAATCTGATTAACAATAACCTCCTTCCAGACAATTTCTGCTTCATCTGTCTGTGGAGGTCTGTCCGTGTTACCATATATTCGGCCACTTGGGCCTCTTGGATCAAAACATCAGTTTCCTCCTGTAAAATGTTTGGTTGTCTGGTGTAGCTGTCTCCTTTGCCCATGTCAAAATATAACGTGACAAAACAACAGTACACCTTCACCGCACATGAAAATAGTTTAGTTTAGTTTGATGTAATTTTTAAGTACTCCTGTATAACTGTATAAACAGAACTTTTTTTTAATCCTAAAGGACATTTTCATGCCAGATTATTGGTTTATTATAGTGTTAATGGAGTAAATGCTAATAATAATTAGAGTAATGTGCATGTATGGCATGCAGGGGTGCATGATGCTGAAAGTTTTCTCAGCATCCTCCTCTCTCACAGCCAACTGTGTTCCACTCCCATGACAAGAGTAGCTTGTCATCAGCTTTCAGAACAGGATGCTGACCATAAAGTATGTAAGGATAGTGTGCAGAGACCTGGTCGTTGTTTAGGAAAAAACCCTGACAGGGAGTGGCTGAATGCATGGTCCATTATACACTAAGAACAGTAGTGATAATAATGGTCTGTTACAGAGAAAAAAAATATTTTAATTAATCGAACCATATGATAATATTCTGAGTTATAGTTACAGTCACAAAGAATTAAATACAGTACAGATTTATAGAAATTGAATAGATCCAGGCGACTCAAATTTGTTTAACTGCAGGTTGGAACCAGGACCCAGAGGTAAACGAGGAGGAGCTAATCACACTGCACCTCACACCCTGTGACCCACTGGAAGGGCCAAGCGAGGCGAACATGGAGGGGCAAGTGGAGCAGACCAACACGGAGCAGACCAACACGGAGCAGACCGACATGGGTAAAAAGTCAGGTATGTACTAATGTTTATAGGGTGTTCTCAACATGTCTCTGTTGATTATCGATATCTCATCATCACTGTTTATTAATACTACATTACATACAAATAAGAAGGGATAGTGTCATCTTTTAAAGGATATATGAGTGAATTATAATCTTATATTGCAGTGGCAACAAGGCGTCTGCCAGAAAGAAAGAAGCTACAAAAAAGTAAGTTTAAATTATTCCTGTTTGTTATCCTTAAAGCACAAACCAATCATTTAATAATTTTGCTTTGGCAGAAACTTGGATAATGGTTTACTGGTTGCCTTACTCAGAAAACATACATTGTGTGCCACTGCACAGTTGCAAAAATTGAGTGTAGCATTAGTTCAGGCAGGCCAGATAGTCAAGCTGTGCTGCTCACCTCACCAGCTGATGTGGGCAGGCCATGTTGGACAGGATCATATCAGCTGGCTGGCTGTGATAAACCAGCTCCTTATCAGCGGACCATATCTCCTCCTTCTCATTCAATTGGGCGCTCTATTTCAACTGCATCGGTTGGTCATCTGCTTCTGCTGCTTTCTCAGCTACTCCTTCTCATTTAGTTCTGACTTACCGATGTCATAATTGGGTCATTGGTGCTTGCTCTGTTCTGGGGTCTTGCTGACTGTGCTCTCCCTGCCACCTTCCACATAGGTCAGTGAGAGCAGGGAGGTCCCAGAAAAAAGCCATGCCGTCAAAATTGAATTTTGCAATTGTAATTAAGTGTCTTTGACTGAAGTGGTCCTGGCTGAAGTAGTATGTATTTACAGAGGTTGATGCTTTGATCATTTTCCTCACATTATTTGCCAAATAGTTGTACATTTTTATGAGACATGATTTTTAACAGAAAACACAGGAAATCCATCAGGTGTTTAATTTACCAAATAATTTTACCAAATAACTTTTGTAGTTAGAGTATAACATGCTAAGCGTTCTATAACCATTCTGGCTTGCATACCACTCACGTCTTCACAGTTGTATTTTTCTTGTTGCTCCTAATCAAAAAAAAAAAAAGTGCAACAGCTATGTTTTATGTTCACAGATTGCTCTTACCATGCTCGTCTTGAGACTTTTCCCATCAGGAGAGTAAAGAGGGAGAGAGTGAGAAAGGTTAGACAGGGTAGACAGACACCCATGTAAAATGAGCTAACTCTGTTGCAATTGTATCATCTGTAGGGTGTTTTGGAATCTCAGATTAAAACACAGTCATTATGAAACAATGTAAACATCAGGAAAATCCCAATGTACCAACAATACTCAGTGACTGCAAACACAGAAAATTGCTGATTCATAAGATTAAGATTGATGCCTTTTAGAATAATGATAGATGTCTTTCTTTTTTGTTGTTCTTTACTGTCTTTACAGGGCAAAGCAGAGATGTTGGTGGAGTGGGAGCCCTGTCCAGTTTGGTATGTAATTCTGCAATTTTGCTTAATCTCTCCCTCTAATAGGCCTAGTCTGGATTAATATTTAAAGGGATATTCCGGCGTAAATTTAACCCATGGTGAGTTAGACCCCCCCTCAAACTGCAATCAAAAAGCCACTCACAGCCACAAATAATGCTCAGAACAGCACCAAACATCATCAACAGTAGAACAGCTTCCCAGTCCATAATATGAGGCATCAAACATCTGTTATCTTAGCCTGGTTTCTATTGAAAAGAGACGAAAACAACTCACCCCTCTGCTCCATTATACCCTATGCAGCAACTTTTCATGTCCAGCATAGAGTCCAGGTACTGGCAGCACAATCATTCAGTCTCAGCAGCCACTGGCAGGCAGCGAACACAGCCTTACAACTCGAACCCCCCACCACAGCTAGCCTCGTAAACCAGCCCCGTCTCCCAGAAATGCATTTCATTTCATTTCAGAGGTGGAGTCTGGCCTCATCCCCGTTGTAACCGTTTCGACAGAAATCGTCCGTCAACCGAGCCAATCAGCGTCGCCGCTGTGATTGACACAGCACGTTGGCCAATCAGGGACCAAAGAAGAACAGCGATAACGTCTTTTCCTCCAAGAAACTCAACAAGCGCCGACTCTTGCTCTAGTTTAAGTTCTGTAATTGATGGTATTTCATTTAGAACTTCTCTTACTGCTGTTTTTACGCCGCTGTTTGACGCTCCGCCATGTTTGTTGTAGGTGAGTCCAGTCCATGTAGTGATGTTTTCAGGCCCTGATTGGCCAACGTGCTGTGTCAATCACAGCGGCGACGCTGATTGGCTCAGTAGTGGGGGTATTTCGGCAAAACGGTTACAACGGGGATGAGGCCAGACTCCCCCTCTGAAATGAAATGAAATGCATTTCCGGGGGAGGGTGGTTTATAAGGCTACACCACAGCTGCCCCTCTTTCACTTTTCTCCTCCATTTTCTTCAGCAAACTCGGTCTCAAAGTGATAGTGGTGCCCATTGAAATGAAACCAGTCATCGTTGTTCTCAAACTCCATAAACTCAGCCGTGTTGTCCCTTCTGTGATGTCTGCTTGTTACTGCCATGGTTACAGGTAGTCTGGTGGCGTGGAGGCGATTACCGAGTGAAGTAGAGTCCTGCAGCTCAAAGATGAATATGTGTGTTATTACTCCATGCAAATGCAGTCAAAGTTCCTATGTATCTTGCCTTTCAGTTTATGAAAGTTATTAGTTCACAGAATTGTCTAACTTTAGATATTTGTGGGAGAGAATCACGTAAATAAGCTTGAGAATAGACATGACGTCACATACGAGATCAGGGCGAAGTTTATTGCCAGAAGTTGACTGTAACACAGTGAAGCAGAAATCACAGGAGGGACAGCACGTCTGAATTTATGGAGTTTGAGAACAACGGCTGGTTTCATTTCGATGGGCGCCCCTATCAGTTAGGGACCGAGTTTACTGAAGACAAGCTGAAGTTAATGGAGGAGAAAAGTATAGAGGAAGTGCTGCTGTGGAGTCTACTGTACATGTACGTGCATAGGGTATAACTGGAGCAGAGTGGGTGAGTTGTTGTCGTCTCTTTTCAATAGAAACCAGGCTAAGATAACAGATGTTTTGATGCCTCGTATTATGGGCTGGGACCTGGCCTTGCTTGTGTTGTTGATGATGTTTGGTGCTGTTCTGAACCTTATTTGTGGCTATGAGTGGCTTTTTGATTGCAGCTGTGTGTGGAGATATATACTGCGCTGTTATGGTGCAGTCATTGCTAAAGTTGCTACAACTAGAGAAGCTAAAGGTTAGCAGACTTCATCTCTCAAGGAGGAGGCATCTAACTCAGCGTCATGGTGCATTGGACCATGCTGGAATATCCCTTTTAATCTGTAGTTTATTACTGCTTTATTAAGTACTCAGCTGCTTAGAATAATTTCTTTGTTCAAAAAAGCAATGGTCTTTCATAGGTGGAAATTAATTCTTATGTGGAATATTCTAGGGATGTCCTCAACTAATCAAATTTGCTCGATAGTTGGCTAATTGTCGAATCAGGTTGTTTTTTTGTTGTTGATTGATGATCCCATTTGCTTCTAATTTCCACTCCAGAGGTAAGAGCAGAGGTAATGTAAACTCAGACATTCCGCAGCAGGGAGTGGTACAATCTTTTTTTCATAACCACATTTTTAGACAATTGGACAACAAGGTTGATAGTCAGACCTCTCCGATATGAATCGTTGACTGTTTGAGGTCACCCCTAGAATATTCTGTAGCGTCTGTCCTTGACACATGTTAGAAGATTAAGCTTATTAGAAATACTCAGCAAGCACCAGTAATAAAAAGAACATTTCTCATCTGTTTTCAGTGGCAAGGAGTGGGCCCATTCCTGGCAGCCAAAGGATTCTATTCAAATTGTTTAAGAATAAAAATGTGCAATGTGAATGTTTTTGTTTCCGTGTGAATGATTTGTATTTAAGTATATTGTATATTAAGAGTATATGGATATATGGCTGGGCCCTAACAATCCGGGTGAGGAAAGCTTTGTTGGGGAGCCATCCACACTGGGAAGTGGTGCTGATTGGTGACAAGATGGGCACCACCACAGGAACCACCCAACCAGGACAGACAGAGGACGGCACACCACGACTGTGAAAATGGCCATGATGGGGTGCCAACCCATCCATCCAGGCCAGGACAGCCCTCCAGGCGGTGCCCCCACAGGTGGATCACACTACTCCCAGCATGGAGGGCCCCCTGTGAGAAAAACACTGGAGCTAAACAAAACATGATAACAACTTTGTTGCTGACAAAAGGTCATGCCTGTACATAAATAAATAAAGATCATTAACAAATGGGAAAAGGATAATGCGAGGCTGTTATTTGTTTGACCCTCGCTGATGTAAAATTTTTGGTAAGGCAATGTTGCAGGACCTGAGGCACTGTTGCTATGGAGACGCCAACACCACACACACACATGCACTCCACCCCTATTCCAGTTCAGTTCTGTCCATAGTCGGTGCGGACATCAACATCTTTGACCAGACCTACAGGCCTGACTCGTGTCACACTGTTCCTGCCTCCACCCGAATAAGTCAGACAGTAACAGACATAGCCTAGTTATAGCGTGAATACACTCCACAACTTAACTCTACAAACCGTCATCTCTTGATGCGGGATCCACAAATCTCCTATAAGCTTTGTGCATATTCATGTCAAAAGGGGTCCCCAGTTGTCATCTGACAGCCAGCTGATTACTCTTTACTCAATCACATTCAATCTAGAGTGGAGCCTTTAGACCAAGTCTAATAACTTTGTTAGAATAAATGGTTCATGATGAGAGTGTTCCTGAATGATCAACAGACAACTACAGTATATCAAAACATGGCCTTCAAAGGCCAGATTTTTTCAGCACAATGCAAGGTCAGAGGCACAGGGTAAATGTAGACTACTCTTTCCTTTTGCCACATCCTGCCCGCGAGGTAATAGGTTGTTTCTTCTGTGGCCTCAATCAATACAAAATAGGCTAAATAAAAGCTGGACATTGCAGAAAGAAAATTCTAATGAACCAAAGAGGGGGCCCAATAGAAAAAGTTTGGGAACTGCTGATCTATCCTATCAGCATGCGAAAGGGTGCAGTAATAGCTATAGGGCTATGTTTGAGGTAATGGGGAATATGCTTATTTGCAATAACATATTTGTATGGGAAGATTGGGTCTTAACTGATCCAAATTGAAAAATATGACACTGTGGAATGCAAACATCAATATCATGAACACATGTGGCCATTAAATAGGCCTTAAAAAATGTTGGATTTATTTTATCTAGCTGGGACCATAAGGCATCTGTGAAAGTACACCTGAGAGTGGCTTGGCTGGAAACAAGATGAAAATGAAATTTTGTCATAGGTGGACAATGAAGACATCATTTGAAAGGTCTTGACCTAGGGAGTAATATATTTCAAAATTGGGCGTATGGGCGTTTCCTTCTCCCCAGGAATGACCTTTGAACCTTGAAACTGGGGTGTTTTTGAAGACTCATAAATCAGCAACAGAAAGTGCTAGAGACATAGGATCAACAGTTTTAGAAAGCTCTTGATCTATATTACTATAACCGAATCAGTGTCAATAGGGGGCGCCACTGATGAGGGCCCAAATCAAAAAAAAACATGATTTTACCATGTTATCAAATAGATGCATAAAATTTGACCATAAAAATGGGTTCCCTGCCCTTAAAAACTATAAATAAGCCAAAAATATTCTTGGTTATAAGTTCACATAATAGGAGAAATAAGAGAAAATACATTGGAACTACAAAACAATATGGCGGAGCATAACACTGTGTATTGCAACTTCCGGACAATCCCCCATCTTTGTAGTTTTCAGTTGATGTTAGGGTTGGTTGATAGATTAGGGTTGCAAAAACATATTTCTGGTTACTTTTAAATACAAAAAAATAAACTTAAGATATATGGTAGTGTAATTTGAAAATGTGTGTTTGAAAAACATAACCATATAGGCTAGGCTACATTTATTACGGTGTAGTAGACGTATCTCGGACGTAATGCATTACTGACGGAGATGCGTTCAGTGGCGGGAGGATTTAGGGTCGCGAAAACACATTTCTTGTTACTTTATAATACAAAAACATTCAACTTGAGATACATGGCCATGTAATTTGAAAATGTATGTTTGTAAAAACGTATAGATATACATAAAAATATAGATTTATTACGGTGTTGCCCGGTAGACGTCTACATCAGACATGACGGAGATGCGTTCAGGAACGGGAGGATTTCAAAACGTGTCGCTCAAGAGAAAACACAGAATAGCCTATACACAGGCGCCTATTATGTCTTCTGTCCCGTCTTTACGACGTGAGTGATTCGGGATCGGATTGTGGTCCACATTTAGTGATGAGGAAACTGTCTGTTGCTCCAGACACACCACCAACTTTAATTTTTAAGGACATAGCCAAGGCTATTAGATGTTGATTGTGTAAACACTGTAGTAGCACCTTACTCGCCCTCATTCATAATGATTATTAAACCATAACCTAACGTCATAAATCTGTCGGCTGCTCTCCAGTCGGGTGCAATCGCGAGTTTCCCCCCTCCTGAGGAGGCGACTTCACAGTGCCTCAAAGTGGAGGATGACAGGAGTTTCAGTGATAGTTTTGTGTGCTTTATTTGGTCTCATAGTGTCATGTTCTAGAGCTGTCAGTGGATGCAAAACATTTTTTAATCCAATGTTGTATTGAATCATAGGCTATAAAAGCATACTGAATAGGCTACATGTATTGTAGGAGTTAATTGTTCATATGTTTTAAGACACACACAGATATTAAATGAGGGTCAAAGTAACACAGAAACGATACCTTCATTCATGTGCACACAGTGGTTTTTATTTCTGAACACAGCCTTGGACATGGTAGGCTATGTATAACTCAGCAATAGGCAGGCTACAGTAAGATGCAGAGCCCCACATCTTGAGGGTAGTGGGGGAAATGCTTATGATTTTAACAAGCTTCAGCCACATCTTTTAATTCAGAGAAAAAAACGGGCTGTCAGCCCCTCAGTGACACTGCTTTTTAAAAAACACAACTCAGCTATTTAAGGTAGGTAATAGTGTTTCAGCTCACCAGTTCTGTTCACACGGTTCACAATTGAGTGTTCAGCAAGTCACACACAGAATTATATTTTCAAATACTTTACTGAAACGTAAATTAAAGCTATGATTAGTTGAACATAAACATGCCATTAGGACAAGCAAATCCTATGGCTTTACATTACAACAAGACCAACCACAGCAGCTGTAACACCTTGAAGATCTCAGGCATAGAGCATATATGTAGCTAGTTCAGCAAGGGGCGGAGATGGGTTAAAAAGTCTCTTATAGAGAGGATCCTTTTGGACTCTGAAAGCTAGCACAGTACCCAGGCCTAAATGGTGAACTCAACTTCTCCTCTTTTCTTTGATCTGGGCAGCATCCAGCTCCCTTGGCCAATATGTGTCTTCCTTCAACTTCCTGAATGAGAAACCTAACCTGATTATTTTCAGTGCTTGAAATGTTCTCTATTGTTTGCTTATGGTGTATTGTTCTTCTTTCATGTCCATTTAAATGTGGATGTATATTGTATTCCACTGATAAACATCACAATCTGTGTTTCTACTATAAGGCCCTTTCCTAGGAGGTCAGGTTACATATAGGTATGAGGTCACATATGGGCAGGCATTTTATATCAGCCCTGATGAAGGTCTGTGGCTGCAACGCGTTGGCTTGTTTTTAATTTGTATGGCCTTGCTGCAAAAAAGGCTCTGTAAATCACTCTATCACTCTCCTACTCCTACTACGCTGAGTGCCTCAGCTTTCAATCGTGGTTTTATGTGTACATGGGTATGTGGCTGATGGGTCTGGCAGCCCGGAGTCCAGTCCGTCATGCAGCATCAATCTGTGAAGAGAAGATGAAATCTAGAATGAATAAGCTGTATAAATAATTTACAGGTATGGGTTTGCAAAACAAACACTAGTATACAGTACATACTTGAGTAAATTACCTAAGTTGTGACATCCTCTTCGTCTTCACTGCTGTCTGGACTGCTGAGGTCACTTTGATCCTCCTCCTCAATGGGCAAATGGACACAGGCCTCAGGACCTAAAGCAGTCTTGTACTGTCGGAAGACCACTTGCAACTGCTCCAACAGCTCGGACAGTTGTTTTTTCAAGAAACAGCAAAGTCCTTCGTTGCCCTGGTCTACATTTCAAAAGACACAAGACACATTATATACACACTCCACAGTAAGATGTCAAGAATAAATTTTTGTCCCATCTTACCATTCTCAGCCACCTTGTTCTTCAGCTCCTCTGCCTGCTTCTGCAACCATGTGCAATGTTGCTCCATCTCCAAAAGCAAAATGTTCTTCTCCTCTTCCAGCCGCATTGTTAGCATCACTTGGTCAAACAAGGCCTTCTTGATTGTGATGTTTTCTGTACACAATAACAGTAAAATTAAAAACACCCACAAACCTAATGGACATTAAAATGCTTAATATGTTATGATTTAGTTCAGTATACTCTAAGTACAAGAATTCTTATAGAGTTTAACAAAACTGACATACCACTGCCATGAACCTCCCATGGCCACAAAGGGGACACAGTGCTCTCTCCAGTGAATGTGTTCTCCACAGCAGCCACATTGATTGCTGCAGAGTCCGGTACTAGTCCGTTGTACCTCTGCATCTCCTGAAGAAGCAGTTTTTTGTCCTCTCCCAGCTTCCTCCGAAGGCGGTGGCGAAACTTGCTGCTGTCTGAAAAGACATTAAGAGCAAAAACACTATCTAGATTATCATAATCTAAATGGCAGTTTAAATATTGGACAGTTAGAAATCATGAATTGCAAGTAGATGCATTTGTTGGAATGTTAACACTATTAAATACAGTAGATTCACTTTATGAACTTTTTTCATTGTTATACCATTCTGACGGTAGAGGGTTTGTTTGCGTTGCTTGACACTAAGGTAGAGCCCCACAATGGACTGCTGAAGTTCACTCTCTGTGGTGCCTTCAGTGTTATGAGGTGTGTTTGGTGTCTCTGTAGAAATAAAAGTTACAGTAAATTCAAAATGACAGAACACAGGACGTTAAATTTAAGAGTTTGTTTTGGTCTCCATATAAAATCAATTTTAATACAACTTGGTTGTAAAACCTGCAATGTGCTCTGATTTCTGTTATCTGATCTTGCTTACCTCCAGCTGCCCATTCAATCACCTCAGAGACCCACTGTGATGTTTCATCATCTGAGCAACGTAGCTCCGTTTTTAGCGCAGCTAGCCTCGCAGTCTCGTCCAGGAGTCTTTGACATGTCTGATAAATAGTGTTATACAATAATCAGGTTAAAGTCCTTAAGGATTAACAAGCCAAGTGACCAACAAACACAGACTTACCTTTACATATCTTGTGGAAACGCTTGGTGTAGCGAGGCCCTTTTTTGTGGTTCCACCCCAATGCATGCAGTGTAAGCATGTCCACACGTGCTGTTGAAAACAAATATTGAGTTTATGAAATGCAATCGAAAAAAGGGTGCAAGAATATGATTAACAGATAAATCACCTGCTTTCGACATATATTTTGTCGTCAGGGCACAACGCGACAGGTAGCTGTTGACTTGTTCAACCTCCTCACCAGCAGTTGTCCCTGCTCCCTCCTGGTTCCTACCACTCCACTTGATCTTTAAGTAAGTAAAGAGGGATATAATGTTACTGCAAAAGGCTACATACCATAGTTGTTCATAAACGTATATATTATTATTGTGCTTGTAAATGTTATAAATTCACATATGACACAATGTTAAAAATACCTCACACTTAGTTGCATGAGCTCTTGCATGCATGACACTCAGGAATGGCTTCATTTTTGTCAGCTCCTGGAGGGCAGGAATGACACTGGCAGCCTTTTCTAAGTAGGGCCAATATTTGCAAGCCACATCCATTGCAAAGAACTGAGGCTTGGCCGGCATCAGCTCCTTTTGAAGGTACAGGGGGTAAGCAAAAATCTCCCCCCTGTACATATTAAGGGCCTTCAAAAGGATGCCATGGCGACACACAGCAACCTCCATTCCCTCTTCATCCAGTTTGGAGGCCCTCCTTGAACTCTCTCTTGCTGCTGCCCACTGGGAGTCCCCACATTTTCCTTTTCCATGTCTCTATAACATACACAACAAACATAAATGAAATAAATGCAATTGTGTCGGCTATATAGGTCATTGTTTCTCTAAATTTAATTCCAGTAATACTTCAGCAATAAAGCTATTTTGTCACACAATATAACTTGCATTTTTCACTGCTTTTTGGATGGCCTCAGTAAATGTGGACACTTCACTGTCTTTTGCCACAAAGAGCCCCTCAAAAAAGGCAGGGTCCTCATTGCTGAAGAAGAAAGACAAATAGGTAGATGAATTAGTCACACAGTAATACAAATGAATCAATAAAGACAATGGGAAAAAGAGCACCTTCCACTTTGGCCAAAGCGATATAACTTCCTGTTTCCATCTGCAGAAACGGCCAACATTTCAGGTGTGCAGGCTGGGCAGGTGAATTCAGGACCACAGCAGAGTTGGTGTTCCTCAAATGACGAGTATGAAAACTCTAAGAAACTGCGCTGCAGTGCATCTCCATTGACATGTCCTGACTAGAAGATACAGAGAATCACACATTTTTGTGATGTTGTCTGCTTATGTAAATACAGTTTCTTAATGTGGTTAGGAACAAATAAACATACTCTTCCTCCACACTTTGTGCGGTGCTCCAGCAACTTTGCAAAGGCCTGTCTGGCAAAACCAGGAGAAATGACCTTCAGTTCCTGGAAGGAGCTCAAGAGGTCCAATGTGTATAAAGTAGACACATTAAGGGAGGCCGGCCAATATCCGCTCCTAATGAGGTCCTTTAATTCAGGAGTCCACTGCCTCTGGCATGTTCCACACAAATACAGTGGCTGATGCAAGTCATAACGCCCTTGGGACATAATGCAAATAAACAACATCACAAATACACACCAACCACATACTTAATACACATGAACTGTGTAGTGTAGTGAATTGTTCTTACCATTGATCGTAATTAAAATCACTGGTTTCCCAGGTGATATGATGATGTTTGTGCCCTCACAAGAACAGTGTGGTGCCTTCACAGCTGGCAAAATGCATGCTGACAAAAACAAGAAACCACTGAATTACATTATTTGTAACTAGTTAGAAATACATATGGAAAAAAATAGGCTTAGAATGAGACACACCTTGCTCATGGGTGCAATATCCATCCTCCTGTTTCTTGATGTGAGTAGTTGGAGGGATAGCTTTAAAAAAACCATCAATAATGGATTCCCTGTTGTGGAGTGGCTGCTTTTTGTGATGCAGGACATCACAGTCGCCACAGAACCACTCCTCAGGAAGACATTCTCTGCACCTAGAAGGGGAAGGCAAAATGATTATAAAAAATATTATTTCAAGTTAGGATATTCAGAATCAGGTGAGATACAAAATTGTATTTGGTGTGAAGGCTAAGCCCCTGCTTACGACGCGCTTGACGGAAATGAAAAGAGACTTCTTACTTGGTTACTTGCTCATTTATAGCCTTTATCACCCAATGATGCAGAATTACACCCATCAGACTCGTCTCTCTCTACATAGTGGAGCGGAAGCAGTCTAAAACTGTTACCTCTTCCATTCTAGCAGCAACTGCCCCAGAAGTGCTAACCCCCACCTATATCCCCTTCTCCATGGTGCACTGAGGACACCTACTGGCCACATACTGACATGGGAATGGCTCATACATTTGGTTTATGTGTCTCAGGGTTTAGCCCCTTGCAGTTGTGCACAGGTTCTAAATAATTTTCCACATTCCTGTGGGATGCTTCTGAAATTTTCAAGTTTTACTAATTCTAAAAGCAGATTATGGAATAAGTTTAGTATTAAAAAATACCAACCGAATGACAGCAGGCTCATTGCAGAGGCAACACAGAGGGCGACCAACAGCCTCTTTCTCTATGAGGCACTGGAGGTTGTATGGTCTTGACTCTTTCCAGCGCTCTGAGGCTTTCTGCTGACGGAAAGACCAGGATGACGCTGAGCTTCTTTGAGGCTCATCAGAATGACATGATGCCAAAATAGCTGAGAGCCTCTCCATATTTTTCTCTGTAAAGAAAATATAAACTAGAGTTGTAAAAGATGATTTAGATAACAACCATTAAAACAATTAATCAACAGATAGCATACACATATTTTCATCACCATGGAAATCATTAGTGTTCTTTATCTATGTAATAGGCTACATTGTCTTACAGTGTAATATTTATTCCAATGTCCATCTTAAATTCAATTATACATGGAAATTTGAAGGTAAAATTTTAAGTTAAATTTATTCATCACTGTGATTTACCAAATTTTGTCAGAGGACTTGCTGAGGGTAAAGTAGGCAGATCTCCCACACTAGATGACAGGGAGCAGTCAGCTGGAGGCTGCGCACCTGTAAATCAGCACATAGAAGAGTAAGAATTGATTAGGGTAGGCTTACGACTGCAATCATGTTTTTTTCTACCTTCATACTAACTAACAATTGATAAAATCAGACAAACTATATTCACATGAAATATTAACTGCAATGCCACTGAAAAAAATGTTGTCTACTTTTCGATACATCAAGAATTTACACAAACAACCTGTAGCTGAGCCGCTGCGTCGCCCACCACGCCTTCCCCTGGGCTTGCCTTGTCCTTGCCTTGTCTTCTTGGACTTTGATGGAGAGTCCCTTCCAGAGCATGTCCGTTTCCTCCTTTGAGCTGCTTCCTATAAGTTGATAAAAGTCTTGTCAAACTGATGTGGTTAAAGGTACTAGAAGAAAAAACAGATGACTAATCAAAGTAAACTCCAACATCTACTGAGTCAAGGGATTTATCCACTATCCCACTCATATCATCATATCGCCAACTTGCTTTCCAATGTTTTGCATTACATATTTCACTATTACACTCCAGTCATAAACAGTCTGCCTGTGGCCTCAATTTATTCATTTGTTTACTAAATCCATAGCTGTAAGAACAGATATTATTCACTACTGATACAGTATCAGCCTTTTTCATCATTTCTAAACGCCACAGAGTATGCTTGGATGTTAAATACTTAACTGCCTTGTTTAATAAAACTGTTTAAAAAAAATCATCTGCACTCATATTTCTTCACACATTCAGTAAGGGATATAATTTGTATGGTAAAGTGAAGAATGATGTAAACACTAACCCTGGCTTCAGCAAGAATCTGATCATGCTTCAGTTCAACAGCCATGCGTCTCCCCTCTTTGTATTTGGGATTCTGGGGGTCAACGGGAACGGTATATCTGTCCATTGCAATACAGACAGATACAAACAAACAAACAAACACACACACACACACACACACACACACACACACACACACACACACACACACACACACACACACACACACACACACACAAACAAATAAACAAACAAACAAATAAACAAACAAACAAACAAAGGCTGACTAACAGTTAGACAGATAGCTGAGATAGAGAAACAGAGAGCTAGATAGACAGACAGATAGAGAGATAGATACAGTAGATAGATAGAAGATGGCTCTTAAAAGTGCCTTTGGGTTCTGCTATGTGAAGATGCAGGGTTGGGTCGGGATGGGGTGACAGAAACTACAAGGAGAACAGAGGCACATATTCAGTACTGTAGGCTAGCTATTAGTCTAGCTATGTTTATTTGCAGAAAGTTTTAAAAAGTAGGCTATATGCAACTTCCCGAATGTATACAAAAAGTCACGTTTTTTCTAAATCAATACACAATTTTTAAGTGTGACTAATGCGACATTATCTCATGTTATTGCATATCACATAATTCTTGGCTGATTCTCCGCGCTCGGCGGGAATAGGCTTACACATAGTTGATTTACCGGTCAGCTAGCTGGACAAAGTTACAAGATATGGCTGTTTTTTCCCTCACAAGTTAGAAGATGGTTTTCATACATAGTTTTGCGTTTAATAATGAAACCATTGTTAATGTCAACATCCAGCAGACAGACACACATCTTACCTGGTGAAGGGTTAGCGGGAAAAGGGGAGAATCTGTTTCCGCCGGACAAAATAGGGAGAGGGACAAGAGATACAGGACACTTCCACAATAATAGTACGAAAAAAACATAGACTGTAAAAAAAAAAAACGATATTAAAACAATATTAGATGACATTGTCAACGTGGTGGTAACAAAACAAAACAAAAGTAGTCCGTAGTTGAACAAGTAATGCGGATATTCTGGCTATATTGTGGGAAAGGCAGGAAACAGTTTCCTGTTTTTTCCTACAAAATAAAATAACCAAAAACGTTTTCTAATCATAAAATGCCTAGACCCTGCAGCAAACACGAGGAATAAAGGCATTAGATCGTAATATGGGACGATATAATGCCGAGAATTAGTGTACAGGCTTGATGTAAGATTTAAAAAACTCAAAAAAAAGTTTACCTCGTAATATGAAAAATAAATGCGGACATTCTGTCTATATTGTAGCTATAAATAGATATGTAATATGATATATGAGGAATCTCTGGTGATTAAAATGTTGTATTCAGTTGGTATTAAGGTCCAGAAATTAAATAAAATCAAAACTCCTCTGTGCGCCGTGGCATTTGACTTTCGTGCTTGCACGCACGAAATTAACTTCCCATTGAAATACATTAGTTTGAAATTCGTTCTGAGCAGCACGAAAAAAACGAGGAAATCGTGCTGGCCAGCACGATCAATAGATTAAAATTTCGTGTCAATTAACACGATTTCCCGTGAGACCGGGTTGTTGATGGGCCGTCCTGTTTTACATCAAAGGGAGAAAACTCTGTCTGATCGCTGCAGACAGAACAAGGAATCTCACGGATGCTTGGCATTTACTCAAAAATCAGCTTTTGTCTCATAACGAAGCAAAGCATTCACATTTCTTCAGTAATTTTTAAAAAGGCACTTGGATGTTTGATTCTAATCTAAGCCCTGCAATGAGGAGATGCTCACTGTGAAGCTGTTTAACACATTCAAGTGATTAGTCAAGTCAAGCAGATCCTGTCTAATTTCAATTTTTTAAGCAGCTCCGCCGTGCTGTGAATTGCTTAAAGGGACAGTATGGGACTTTGCTGGCTTTTTATTGACAAAAATCAAATATCGCTTTCATAAATACGTATTTCAATGAAGTGGAATCGCGCCCGCATACAAACGAGCGCTTTCTCGTACCTTAGAATTGAGTTGTTACAAGTCGTTACAAACATACAGGGGGGGGTTCACCGAACCTTCTCTGCCATGTTGAATCGCCATGTTTTACGTTCAGTGTCACCGTGGCGGTAGGGAACCACGGAAACTCAGCGGAGCTGTCGGCTCGGGGAGAAAGTTTACCAGACAGCGCCTGTTAAAACTGTCACCGCCGTGTAGGCTGGTGTGAGGAAGGACGGAGGCACAGGTGTTGCCTTCAGGTGCAGTCAGACACCTGAATGACGCCGTGAGTGACGCCGTCGGCAAACCAACTGGATGTTATTTTACTCGACGAGAGAAAGACGGTAAAACGTGGGTCAGGTAAACAATACGACGTTACCATGACAACATATTGTCACGCCGGTATTGTTTTGCCTCGTGCTGGCGGACCGTTTGTTTACATAGAGGCTTGTTTATCCTGTTACATGCAGCGTCGGTTGTTTTTCTGACTTCTGCCCGAGTTTACGTAAACGCAACAGCAAGAATACGTGCCGACATGCAACCGCACCGCTAGATGGGGGTAAATCTCACATACTGGGGCTTTAAATAATAAATACACATATTTGTCTATTCATTTTTGTGAGGTTATACCTTAGGCTGGAGTGAACAACATGAAAAATTAAATCATAAAAGATATTCTTAACTGAAGATGTTCTTTGATCCAGAAACACAGTGAATCATTATCTGGATGCACAATTGAGAACTTGCTCCGTAGAGTTCGCGGTTAGTGGAAACCCCAGTGGTAATCTACACCCTTTTTCTTTTTTAATCTAGTATCTGAAACTGATTCCTACATCAGATAAATACAATCAACTGTCTAGACTGTGTTTATGTGGCTGAAGATGATGTCTACACACTGCTTCAATTAACAAGCTCTGCCTCTGCTGTGTATTTACAAGTTACATAACTGACAAGAGTGAAGTGTATGTGTGTGTATGTGTGTGTGTGTGCGCCTCATCCTTTTTATCTGAGGCATTCATGGCCCTCAAGTAAAAGGCAGCATTTGAATAATCACGTTTTCGTCCTGCGGTTACAAATTAGATGTTTTCTGGGCCCCTCAACTGTTAACAACTGACACCATGAGTCAATTAGTTCATAAAAATATATTTATCTGTCCGGTGAATGTAGTGGAGGACATGTATTTTGAACTGCTTGGACCTACTTGAGTATATGTACTAAATTTCTTCCCACCAGTGAATTCCAGTATAGTCAATCTGTTTTGCTGTTCAGAGAAGATCTCATGGCAATCTGCCCATTAAATTATGAGATCTTGACATTTTGGCCCAATAAAGCCTCAGAGAAAAATCTGGAGTCTCTAAGATGGAAAATGCTACATCCTCAGGGGAGCATGAATGTGCGCTATGAAGTTCATGGAGTTCATCTGTCCTCATGACCGCTGGGTCATTTGATGAGAAAAAAAGAAAAGAAAATGACAATATTATCTGTTTGTAGAATACCTTGAAATGACGAATGTTGACCATCAGTGACAAACATCTCTGACAGCTCATCAGGACTAAATATGACAGGAGAGGGCGGAGGTCACAGTGAATAAATAGGTCAACAAACCGTTGGAAGTTGAGTCCGTTTGCTCCTTGTTTGCTTTTATCATTTCTGAGCTTTAACTGAGTTGTGTTTGGACCTAAAGAGAAACAAAGCTTAACAACAGCCGTGCAGCATCAGCTCATAATGTCCACTTTATAACGAACAAAAGTAGAGACAGCACCATAAAGTCTGTACATGCATCCATTTCATGATAAGATATAGATGAGAAGATAAGAAGATATGGATGCAACAGCACTTCACATGCACCTCAGACAGACACGGACCAGCTGTGACATATTTTGTGGTTAAATTTGGAGGAGTTGTTGCATAATTCCTCGAGTATTGACCTGAACTGGGACACACTTCTCCACTCTTCAAACTGCAGACACAGTTTCTCTTTCCAGTGTTTATTTGCAGTCAGTGAAGCAGCACTGGCGGAGAATGAGGCCAACACTAATTCAGGTCTGGATGGATCATTGGACACAAATTACAAATGACTGAATTACTGAAATGCTCCAAACTTTCGCCCCCCCACTTTACCTACACGGTTCCAGGAAAGTGGACTCCTGGGAGATCAAATGAGGCTACTTTACTGACTTTATTTATTGTTTCAGCGTTATATGGCCTCTGCAGGGCCAGCTGAAAGATAGACAGCAGTGGACAGCAGCTCCTCCTCCATGAGGGAGACGCTGGTTTCCTCTCAGTTTAAATCTACGCACTCTTAAGTGAATGCACCAAATTGTAGCTTCACCTTTTACACAGAACAGGGTTCTGGTGGATTCCTGCCAGCACTCGCAGCTGTACCACCCTGCTGAAAGGCATCATTTCCTCTCAAAGACTTTTCCTGTTCTTCCCTTTTGTGAAATTCCACCGTGCTTTTTTTCCCTTCCTTGTTTATGAGATGAGCGCAGATAGAATCAGTGGACGGCTATGTGGACTGTTCGGCCGTTCCTTAATTGGAAACAGACGTCTGTCCGTGAGCGGGCACTGAGTCACAAATGAACATTAACCTGTTTATTATAGTTTAGTCACGCAGAGATAAAAGGAAAATGTTCTTCAAGAGGTTTCACCAAATAGTAAAGTAGAGTAAAGTCACTTAGTCACAATGCAGCGTCAACAGGTTTTTGAAAAGAAAGTGAGAAGTAAGAGAAAACTTGGTCTGTCCTGTATTACAGTACATCCTTCATGGGAAAGTCTTGGAAGTTATCGGTGTGAATGGGAGAATTGGTGTGTACTGTATATGTGAGAACTGTGCGAGGAATGTTAATGTACTGGTTTTTATCTGTTAGGTGTACTTATGTAATGCAGTTACTTGCAGCACATGACTGTCCATGACAAATTTCCCTGCAGGGACAATACAGTTTGTATTGTATTGTATTGTATCTTAAGTTTGTTTATAATGACCTGAATGACAGAGCTCTCTCGTGATCAGCAAAAAATTATATATTGCTCTTATTAAAATTGTAAAAACCTATTGGCTCAGGCACAGACAAACACGGTTGACAAGAGTATTGGACTAAACAGTAACGGCACCTGCTGCAAGTATTGGAAGCGCATTACATCACTACTCAACTCAGTTTTCCCCATTCCCAAAAAGTACCGTATTTCTTTGTCTTGTTAATGTGTGGTTTAAAATGAATATCAAAAAGAAAATAAAATGGCTTTGTTTTTTGGGGGGAATTGTGGTTAACTGTCTGTGTTGTTTTTACAAAATGTTTTAAAAAACCCATTTGGCGAGTCACAAAAATATATTGTGAGTAAGTTAATGGTGAATCTTGTTCTTTGAATATTAATGCACATGCGTTAGATTTGGAGTGAGGATGTATGGATATTGAACCTAATAGTAAACTTTGAATAATAATCCAACTACCAATAATAAATCATTATTTATAAGAAAGAGATATGAAATTAGAAACATATTACCTGCAAGAATTCAATATTGTAGGCATAGTGCCATAAGTATCATAAGTATTGTAAGTAGTGAGTAAGTCAAGTGTATTACATTATAGTCTCAGTTTATCTCAATCACAATTGCCATTGGTCTTGTGAACATACATAAATAATTAAAATAACTTTTTTGGGAAGTTGTGGTTTCTAAATGAATTATTTCTTCCTCATGGTAAAATAATGTGAACAATACTGAGAATCTACACCCACACAGTTGGCAGTTTTTGCTATGATCTGTTCACACATCACCCTGGACGATGATAATGTAAATATGTGAGTGATACTGATTCAGTCCTTTTTCCATCTGTTTCAGGATAAGAGCCTTTTTTTAGGAGTGTATCAGCAGAAATGTATGTGATGTGCCGTGCCGTGCCTCGCTCCATGAGCTAGGCTGGCAAAACGGAAAGCAGACAGCATCCTATTATTCATCCACTGTAATCCCAGCGCTCCCACACAGTGCTCGCTATCCCGATTTATCGGCAAGGATCATGGGAAAGGTCAGAGGTGACTGTTTATTTTCCATAGTTACATGAAAGTGACGTAAGGCTTGTTTCTCTGCGTTTTCTACATTAAACTCTCTCGTTGTTATTATGTTTTAAGTCATTGTACCACAAAACAGCTGTTGCGTTTTAAGTCTATTTAAACACTGAGGAAGGCAGCAGACAACAGAACACACACTCAGGACAATGGTATCATACATCCTGCATCTGCTGTTTGTAAAAAGAAACAAGAGGCAGACTTACTCCACCTGCTTTGAGGTCTTTCCAGTGACATTGTGTATTAAAGTGGAGTTGATTCAGGCTGTGATGTGAGCAGGGACAACATCTTGGGCATGTGGCTTCATGTGAAATAAACACAAATTCAAGCCAAATTTCCTACTTTATTGTTCATGCACATGTGAGGGGTTTATTTATTGAGTGATGTCAGACTACGATTAAAGCTAAAAGTGAGAGGATAACGTCTGCTTGGCAGCTCAAGAGGATCGTGAGCTTCTTCAAAGGAAGGTTCACCCAAATTACAAAAATGTTTTGTTCATTTTTAGATTCACCACTAATCTGGCACATACTTTTGAGTTTAATTGTCTATTTAGATGTCAGACAAGGATAGTTCACCAAAAAGACTGGCCTAATTTTGGATATAACAGGGTCATAAGTTCCCTATAAGAAAATCTTCTTTTTCTTTTTTTAGAAATGTATATGCACCAAGATATTAAAAAGACAAATTGGTGTAGTTTTTCTACCCTTGTGTGTTTCCTGAAGTACCGCACCTGCCATTGTACCATTAAACTATGTTCTTCTTAGATGAGCTGCTAACTGACCTCGGTCCTCATGGTGACCCCAAAAATCACGTCACTGTGTCTGGGTAGCAACTGTTACCATGCTTACTGAAATAACAGTGGCTGTTTCATGAGGTTTAGGCAGAAAAAGGGGTATTAAGATCATTATTTTGGTTAAAAGAGTATTAAAAAGTAGCTAACCATGCCCTACACAAATTAGCTGCTGTTGCTGCCATTACAGAAACTGCAATTATTGGCCTAAGCTAACAGGTAGCCTAATTGTTAGCTAGCTTTATAAGCGTTTTAACTTTATAATTCGATAATAGGTCTGTGTTTTGGTTTTAGTATTCAGGTTCAAATGATTACTGACTTACCTGAACTCCATCGGCTCAGAAAAACTGCTCAGAGTTTCAGGTTGTGTTTCGACTCTAAACCGCAATGACTTCAAGAAGTCTCAGATTTCATACAAGCTAATCAATCACAGTAAGAACCCACCGTGGCTCCTCTCTAGCATGATCAACCTGTGGGAAACGTTTCCTGATGGTTTTCTTTTTTAAAAAACCTCTTTGTTCTGTTGAGCACAGACTACACTTTAGCCTATATTTTCTAGACAGGAGGAGCCAGTGTGTCTGAAAAAAAAAAAAAAAAGACTGCGAGTTTTCCAAGTAAGAAACATCTAAGGCCTGGACTCACTCTGACTAAAGGGCAAAAAAGAAATGAAATCAAGTAAACTCAAGCTCAAGGAATGCTGCTCCGGCCCCCGTGATAGATGACAGACATGCTGGAGGAAACTTCCACCCGGCCCTTCACACCCATAATGTCTCCGATAGATTTCAACTGACTTCAGCGCAGTTAACAACAATGCAAACAGTGCAACAAACACACTGTCTCTTAGTGTAATGCAACAAAGGGTCTTAGTCATCAGGTCAAGGTCATCAAGAATCTACTCTCCACAGTCGCGGAGCAGCTGGACTTTCTTGGTTTTCAAGGGTGTTTCATCACTCACCCAGTGGGTTTCATCAGTGCTTTTTCTACTGAACTGACGAAGGACTGATGAAACCTGTAGATGACAGCATAATGGTAAAATCCAGGACATTCCATTAAAAAAAATCACCAGCAATACCCTCTCCTGAATGCTGTTTCAATGAGGAATGACGTTATATATATATATATATATATCAGTTAAGATAATGCAAGTCCTCCTTGCATTTGCTAAAAGACGTGAAGACAGAGGAATCAAATATGCAGATTTAAATCATGATGGCAACAAATTTACTGTGCAGAATAATTATAGTGAAGTGTTTTGCATGGATGATAATGGGCTGACTATTGTTCAGGATAATTAAATACAAATATAATGGACATATTTCAATGTAATGAGTAGCATTAGTGATTCAAGTTAACACGTTGACCAGTCTTTCTTAGGGGTAGGGGTATATAGGCTGAAAATTAACCCTGTGACTCAATTTCTATATAAAAACAGTGTAACTGCTTTGGATGATAGATTTTGGTGGATGTGGAACAACTACTAATTAAGCACTTTTGTATTGTGATGAAGAGTTGGATAAGGACTTTGGATAAAGGCAATAAGGACTTTATGCTGAGGGTGCTGAAAGGTACTTACAGTAAATCCAATATGACATGAACGTAGCATGATATCAGATATCAGGTCATTGGGATTCGCCCTCAGGGGTGTACAAGTATCTGCACATGATTAAATGCAGATGTGATTAAATAATTTTAGATGTTAACCCTGAACACAAAAGTGACATAGTTGTTTCTCTCTCAGTCAGGTGACTCAGCACAGCAGGCTAAACTGTGTTATCCTGTGGGACTTTTGACACCATTATCCGTGACGTGCGGGGTGGAGGGATGGTAAGTCAGCACGCTCCTAAACAGAGCCACATGTCTTTAGGTCGAGGCCAACCAATCAGACTCTGCGGGCCTGATCTGACGCCCCCCAGGAGTCCACTGGATCACTTTCAACATGAGACGGGAGAAAAAGTGCCAGAGTGGAGCTGGACTCTACGTTCAGAGAACGAGCATTAAAGAGTTTACAAGTGTGCAGAGCCAAGAGAAAAACCTCAAACACCTCAGCACAGTGTCCTATAAACATCAAATCTGGCTCAGATTCTCATTATAACGCAATAAATATGGTTTTATGCTTGCCAGTAGGAGCCGCCATAAATTCCAGACACTTTTTTTGGGGGGCTGCCTGTGCCGGTGTCAGGCCAAGTGTAAGTAAATATATAATCGTTGTACATGGCCAAAAAATGGCTCTGAACACTCATAAACCCTGATATATGTGTTTGGAAAACCTCAATATGTTGTAGTGTGAGAGATGTGCAGTCATTTCACTCTTTTTTTTCAGTGGACAATAGAAAGTTTGATCCTAGCGACGGCAGGACGAGAGTCCTGTGAAAATACTAATCCACCGAAGCAAATCTCTATGAAATGTAAATTAGGTACACTTGAATTATGGATTACTGATGATTTAATATATTGTTCTAGTATTTAATGGACAAATCTGGTTCCTTTGATATTATTATTATTTTTGTGTAGACTGTATAATCAATGTCCAGCAATTACTTAATGTTTTTTAAAGTCTGATATGTTTTTATTCCTCTGAGCCGTTGTTCTACAACAATAATTGAAGTCACATAGATGAGCTAGAGCCCAGCTGTTAAAAACTGAGTGTATATATCTGTAACCTATGTTCAAGGAGGGAACGGTGCCTCCAACACAGCCAGAAAAGACGAAGTAACTTAATTCACTAGAAAGGAGAATTTGGAAATATTACAAAAACCACTTGATGTTGAAGACATTATGCAGTGTTTCAGATAAGATTCCCACTTCAAAAGGTCTACTATGGATTTTATATAATCTAATTTTTGTGGTGGAAGTGGAAAACAACCAAAAACATGATTCCATAATATCTGTAATGCCCCCTCTGTGTCTGGTAACCACCATGACTGACGTGAAGAATTTAAGTGTGTGAATAAGAAAACAAAGATTCAGCTCTGAACATTTTCAAGACATGTTCTTTTTGTTTTTACAACTTATTGTAGATTATTTTTATTAATTTTTTACTCTACTTACTGTCTGACCCATGTATTTTGACCTGTACATGTTGTGGGCAGTAGAACTGAACTGTCCTCCTCTGAGATAAATAAAGTCACCTATATCTGAATCACAAACCACTCTCTTGTGAGTCTCTCAGCTTCATGGAAATGCATCAATAGACTGTTCATGTGTGCCCTTGTAACAAAAACAAAACAAAACAACAATAACACCCTGACAGTTTCAGGTGAATCAGAGTACAAAAGTACACCGCAACAGACTTTCTAAACCAATGAAACTACATGAACCGACATGTTCTACTCAGCCTCAGATTTATTGTGCAGATTAAATGATTTCTCTCAACTAGTCGTCTAGTTTGAAAAGGTATAAAAGAAATGCATAGTTTAAAACACACTATGCAAATGTTAATGCAACTCACAGCAACTTTTTCAACTCCAGAATATATCTTACAAAAATGGCAAGTTTCTTAATTCATTGTGTTTCTTTTTTTTTTTTTACATTACACTTACAATGAGCAGTAACACATACGTTGGACTCTGTCGATCTTTCACCAGGACTCTTGTGATTCTGCTTTACGTTCCACGCAGCAGCAGCTCCGTCTGCTCAAGCTTTGCTCTCCTTCTCCTCTGAAAACGTAAATCCCACAAGCATCTGAGTTTTCACTGTTATGAAGTCGCTCAAAAGCGAAACAAAAAAAAACAGTTCATCTGATGATTAATTCTTCAAGTCGTCAGAAGATGTTCATTACCAACAGGAGAGTCAGTTTGTACAAAAAAAAAAAGACAGACGCGTGTTCTTGAAATACTCTGGACGACCTTCAACATGATTGCAGGCCTGTAAAAACCGTGTGTTTCTGAAATGAAGCAGAGCTGCACAAGGCACAGCACCAAAACATCCAAATAATCTAATTTCATAAATGTGTAAATGTCTCGCAAAGTCCTGCAAGTCGCAATGTAAACAGACTGGAACAATTAAAGATGTTTGGAGAGGCTGCTGTCCAACTGTCTGGGAATGGACTAAAACTAATCCTTTCACCTCACCCCCATATTTTACATCCAGCTCTCCTCGCTGGCAATAAAAACCACATGTGCATTAGTTGTGGGGAAGAAAAAAACACTAGGTTTATTATCAAGAAACTAATATTTTACAAAACTGAAAACATTCTTGCTCCTGGGATTAAAAAAAGCAACCAGTAAGTCTTTGTCCGTGGGACCTGAGGCCTCCAACAAATCACTGTCTGCTTGTTCTGCTCCCGTCACTCAGTGTCTGTGGTGTGTGTGGGTGGGGCGACTACGGCTGGTCGGGGGGGCTGGCCGCCGCCGCCTCGTCGTTGCTGCTGTCCACCTCCTGCTCCATGGGGCTGTCCTCCTCCAGCTGCTGGCTGGTGTAGTTGGTGATCTCCAGGAAGCCGCTGGGCTCCACCACCACGTTGGACTGGCTGGAGTCCGGCAGGATGGAGTACTGAGGGATCACCTGCAGGTGGTTAGTCATACCAGGGTCTCTGTCACTTCACTTCCATTAATACTCACGTCCACTCAGCGAGCACTTTATTGGGACAGTGACGACACATTACCTCTACAGTTAAGTTCAGCTACAGTTGCAGCTTGACCAGGTCATTCGCTTGGACGACTGTCCATGTCCTGGTTTACAAGCACATTTATTGGCCGCAGCCTCTGTCTGCACTGAGATAGGAAGCCATGTGCTGTCTATCAGCTTGTTAGTAATAGACATCTTTCTGATCTGTTTCAGGAACAAGTTACAAACCTGTTTTTCCTTCCAGTAATGTATTTTAAAATATTTTATTCCTTGAGCATAAACTGTGATTCCTCTCGACTCCAAACTGCATTATCTGGCTGAGTTGACTTTGAGAAATTTGATTTTGTAGGATTTCAGTCGACCTAACATGTTTACATGCATTTTTTTTGGAGAGGCTTTGCTAGTACCTGACTCCGCCCCTTTGTTCCAGGCTAATCAAAAATTAGTCAAAGAGGAAGGGCATGTGTGGAGCCGAGATTTTGGTGCTTGCTGACTTGTGGCCGGTATACGCTCATCCACCTGTCGCTCAAAGAGGCCACACTCACTGTTATGCAGAACTTCCTTAATAATTTAACAGAGGCGAGTTATAAAACTTCACCTACATAACATTCGTTATAAAGGAGAAATGTAGCTGTAGACACCAAAACAGTTTTTGTGTAAGACTGTAAAAGGTTTCAAGATTGATCCACAGGAACCAGCTGCAGTTTTTGGTGCTTTGGTGTTGCAAGTTGTATGTATGATATGAAAATCAAACACACGAGAGGATCAGTCTTCTGCCTTTTCTGTTATCAGTACAGTCTTTGTAAGATACCATAGCATCCAAGGTTCACAGTGATGATTTATACATTTCATATTGTTTAAAAATAGAGGTCAAAAGTCGTACTGAAGAATCTCCATATCAGTCTGCACCTGGACCTCTGTGATTTATGACCACAATACGTCTGTAATAAACATCTTACCTCAATAACCTCCAGGTCTTCCTTGCTCCTCTGCGCTGCGAGGCCCTGCATGCAGCCGAACTGCTGGGACTTGGCGTGAGAGTGGTGCATGGGGGCTCCGGAGCTGCTGATGAACTGGCCTGAGTCCAGCGTGCCCGACACGGCCTGGACCTCCAGGGCTTTGCCCAGGGGGCCGCAGTCGCTGGAGGAATCCACCACCATGGGCTCTGTGCTCGGATCGATCTCCGCCTCCATCATGGAGATCTTTAGGATGTCCGACACCGAGGGCTTCTCTCCCGACGGCCCGGAGCTGGACTCGGGGATCAGCTTGGCGGTGGCCTCGCCGCTGCTGAAGACCGGCGACGAATGGTGGGAGCTGCCGAAGGTGATCTTGGTGACGGTGGCGCTCTGTGTGATGATTGGCTGTTGAGGTGAAGATTTCAGAAATTTAGAGAATTCAAATTGGTCTTCAGTTTTTATTTTTATTTTTTCTTTTCTTCTAACTTTTTATTGTGCAAGTTCTGTGATTAACAAGCACATATGACACAGGACAGTAGAAACAAGAGGAGCAACACAAACAAACAATAAGACAACATGGACAAAACCAAACGCACAAACAAACCAAAAGAATAAACTAATAATAATATTAATAATAATGGTAATGATAACATTATAATTCTATGTTTTAGTTTCTTCTATTTATCATCAAACCTTGTTTCTGTCTAGTGTCGTTGTTGAGCCACTCACCTGGTTGGGTGTGGTCTTTTCAGTGCTGACTGGGTGGTGCGCCTGCAGTGGAGGAGGGTGGGACATGGGCGTGTGCAGGGGCCGGTGGTGGGACGTGGGTGCTTGCTGGAGCTTTGGGAGCTGCGGCGTCACCAGGTGTTTGGTCGGTGTGCCCGCCGCGGCCGTGAGCTTTGCCCCGGCCTGAGCTGGTGCGGTCAGGGGTCTGTCTTTGGGGCTCTGGGTTAAGGTCTGGGGCTTGGGCTGAATCTGACCCTGTAGCTTGGGGAGTTTCTTAGTCAGAGGTGGAGTGGAGGGGAAGGCGGCGACGGCAGAGGAGGAGGAGGAGGAGGAGGAGGGGGAAGGCTGGCTGATCTGGGGTTTACTCTGAAGCTGAGGCGGCGGCGGCGGTGGCGGCACTGATGGTGCTGGGGTGGACGTGGAGCTGGAGGTGGAGGTGGTGCTGTGCCGGGTCTGGTCCGCCTCTGCCTGGCTCAGAGGTGGCGGCGGATGTGTGCCTGTGGAGTGGGAGGTTTGCTTCACGGTGTCCGCGGCTGGTTGGGTGGAGCGGTAGAACAAGCCCGTCTGAGGGTCCAAGGTGTCGCCCTCCAACTCACCGACCTCGGGCGCCGTGTCGGTTTTACCGTGGCTGTCTGAGGCCTGAAACAGAGAAGCCCAGTGAGGGCTGTCGTCAATAGGACGGCCACGCTGACTCATCCCCGCTGAACTATAGGGGTCCAGTGTTTCATTAAGATGAAACACATAACAAATATTCATGACTCATGACACCAGTTTGTCCAATGAGTCAATTGTTTATCACGAAAAAGTTAAAGAACACTTTTCTTTGGTCCAACTATAAAACAGTAATTGACTCTTTGCTGTTACTCATTCAATGTTTCCTTCACTTAGATCTTGAACTAATTACATTTATATACACATTTTACTCATTCAGCTCTTTTCATGATACTCAAAGTCAATTTCCAACCAACAGAGGACGTTAAGGACAAAAGAAACTTCTCAACATGTTTGTAATGGAGAAGAAGTGATGCATCACCAGAGATGAACAGCAGCTCTGAAGAATTTCAGATGCTGCTGATGCCATGTACACACGTAGCTGGGTATTTATAAAAACACATATTTTTCCCCTCCGTTTCTGATGGGAACGTCACACACACCAGATCATTTTCATAAAGACCTTCATTTGCATGAACCCAGATAAAAACACAGTCAAGCGCTATCTATATATAAGATCTCACAGTAAACAAAGGTAAACACCTGACATCATCGCATTTTCTGTCGCATGTGTTGACGTTAGGGAAACCTAAAACCGTTTTCCCCTGTAAACATGCAAACACGAAACTGGAGTTTTCCCAAGTGTTCTTTATGGCCGGAGTTTTCAGTGAACCAAAACGGAGTTTTCGAGGAGATGAAAAGGCAAAAACGCACTAAAAGATGTGATTTTTCAGATGCCTGACTACATGAGCACATGGCCTGAGATATGTATGTTACATATGGTCCTGGTGATCAGACAAGATGCCTCTGATGGTATGGTAAAAAAAATAACTGGACAGGTTCACATACTTAATAGTATTTTAGTAATAAATAAGCAACGGAAATGTTACTTTTTTCCCCCCTGGTCATTTCAACTGAACTCCCCCACCTGGAATAAACCTTCCTCTCAAAAACAACAACATTGCTGTGAAGAGGTTTCACTGAAACTACTCTTCTTTCAGCTGAAGAAATAGTTCCTATCACCGAATGCTTTTGGTAAAAGTCGAAGTTGTAGTTCAAGATATCAACACCCATGTTTGGAGAGCATTAATAGATAAGATCAGAGGGGAATTACAGAGACTATGTAGACTCTGTGTGCAGCTCTCTACTGTATCGGCTAATGTGTCCCAGTGTTGTCACTCAAAGAGCAGGTTGATGTATTAGACTAACGTGTCCTCACTGTGTGGCTGACGTGTGAAGCTGCAGCTGCAGACGAGACGGCCGCCGGCTTGTAGGGCTTCCCCAGCTGCTGACTCGAGGACATGACCACATCATCGCCCTCCGAGGACACGCCCACTCTGCTGACTTTACCTGGCAGGGGAACCACAGGCATGCCGTCATACTATCGTATCAGATAAAGGGAAAGCTGAACAAACACACAACCAAACACAGACACACACACACCCACACGCTCTGCCACACAATTTCTTCCGTCGAAAGATCAAAAAGGAGAAGTGTGTTTCATCATGCCCAATTTGCGGTTTTAGTGTGAATTCAAGTTACTTCCACTGAAATTGAGAGCTGGCAATCAAATAAAGGAAGTACAAAAGGTTGCTGTGTCATGTCTCATGCAGCGTGGTGGACAAGTGGAGGCGTACCTGCAATGATGTACTCGGTGCTGGGTTCAGCCTCGGAGGTGGAGGGTCTGGGGGACTCGGGGCTGGGCTTCTTCTCCTGGGCCAGCTGGATGGGCACGGCCAGCTGGCTCAGGTCGATGGTGTGCTGCCTCGGTTTGGACTCGCCCTTCTCCTTCACTAGAGGGAGAGACAAGACTCAAACTCAGCATCATGTACAGTTGTTAACGGTGCAGAAGAAGGGGGTGCAGGGGGTTCTTTTGTGTGAATTTGTTTTTGAAACTTTGTTTTCCCTCATAAAACACACTTGGCAAAACATGAACAGATGGAAGGGAGGACTCTTTGTTAAATGTAAAACATGCCACAACATTGTTGTGCAATGGCATCATTAAGTTGTGTTGCTAGAGAGACAACAAATCATGTATTCAATATAAGGAACATGTTTGTTTGGTGCAAGACCCAACAAACATCACATTATCAATTTCATATTTTTCCAAGTTGAATTGAAAAGTAAAACGATCATTCACCCGTGGAAAATAGAACTTAAACTTGACACAACTCTATTGATGTTCTCCTGGAAATTATTTACATTACCCTGAATCTACCATGACAACAACAGGGAGGAAGTTTCAGGTGGAAGCTTCTCACTAACATATGTGAATCACACTGTACACGATACACAAGAAGAATAAATTAGGAATACACATCTGGCACTAATAAGAGGCTGGCTCTCTCTGCGGCTGAGGTACGACATAGGTTTCATGCACTGAATCACAATCAGCTCATCTGGGATTTTATTATAGGTGAATCCATCAAAAAAAAAAATTCCACTCATCAACTCGTTCCACAGGTTTGTTCTGTGAGAGCGGAGCCTCAGGCGAACATCATATTTGCTGTGGGTTGGCAGAGGGTTTTCATATTTCTTTGATGGCAGGTGTTCAGGAAAAGTTTAAACTCTTTTCGAAGAAACTACCAAAGTAAAAGAGCTGGAAATATTAAGCTTGACCTTGGCACGCTGCTGTAGTCACTATAAGTACAGGTGATAATTCCCCGTCCCGCCCCCCGCCCTGCTTTGTCTGCAGCCGTTTCAATGACATAAAAGCTCACCTGTTGTCTGCTGCAGCTCCAGCAGGGCTTTGATGGTTGAAGTGGCCGACTGGGATTCCCCTCCCGACACCTCCTGGTAGATAATAGTGGGGCTGGACTCCACCGCCACTTCCTGCTCAGTCCAATCCTGCTCTCTGGAGGACACCACATGCACTACAGGCTGCGGCTCTGAGGAGCGACGGAAACCGAGTGGGACAGATCAACAATCGTGTGGAACTTCAAAGGGATTTTTTTTTCACATTAGGTCAGTGCACGTGGATAAGGAGAAGAGCCGCATACCTTGAGTGCTTCCGTGGGAGCCCTCGCCGGCCAAGCTGCTGGTCTCCGTGAAGCTGGCCACCTCGTCCTTCGTGGACCCGTCCGAACCCGAGGGCTGACCCTGACCCATGTCCACGGAGCGGGTCACCTGCTGCAGCGTCTCAGTGACCAGCTGCCTGGTCTGCTCGCTCACCATCGTCTGGAAAACCGGCTTAGGCTTGATGAGAACCTGGAGGGAAGGAGAAACGGACAACTTTCTGTGAAGCAGCAGACTCCGCTGAATGAACATCAACACTGGATCAACTAATGTGAGGACATCGTCTCTGCACTGAACCCAGACAGAACTGCACCTCTCACCTCCAAGACAACAACCACTTCTTACATTCCCACACAGTAAAGCATCATTAACATCCAAGTACTGGTCCACTGTAGCCTCGCAAGTATTAATGCATTCAATAGATTCTTAGCTGTGATGGTCCACCAGACACCTCAACACAAGGGCTACTGGTCCAGTGCCAGTGTAATCCAGCAACAGCGACCTACACGTTAAATAGGTATTAAATCAGTCATAGCCTACTGTTCATCTATTCTTTTTAATCAATCAATAAAATTTCTGGTTTTTTTCTCTCCAAATTCAGCTGAACTACAGACGTAGCTGAGGAAACCAATCAGCTTGCCAATAAATGAAATGTACATGAGTCTGCATAGTGACATGAATTGAGAACCCAGTTGTCTTCCCATGGTTTCTTGTTCATAAATAAGACAACTGAGTCATATTTTCATCTGTTTAGCAGTGTGACTAACCCTTTTGCACACCGAGTAAGTAGGTCATACGTGTAAACAAGTCAAAACTCTGCACGTCAAAAACGGAAAGTGGGAACAATGTTTTGGAGACAATTTTGTCACTGGAAAGTGTTTGATGACTTCTCTGTCTGAATTGTGCCCAAAAACGCCATGTCACAGCCCTGACCGATCAACACTGTGGTTTCACTGAAACTGTCAATCATAGCTGTGGGTGGTAACTACAGATTTTACTATACCTGTTTACAACGTAAAAGACAAATCTCTGTCTGGTATCAGTTTCCCCTTAAATGACTAAAACTGAATTCAGATTCAACTCAGGTGAGACTGATACTGAAACAATGACATGAAGGAGGCAAAAACATGACATTGTGACCTTCACAAAGGGAACAAGTGATGCTGCTGCTTTTCGTCCTCCCTCACTACCTCAAGTCTATGAGGCGGCAAAAAAACATCTGGAAACGAGAGCAATGGGATTTACCCTCTGGGAATATATTCAGACACCTTTGTATGTTTTCAAGTTAAAGTGAAAAAGAAATATTGTCAATTCATTTGGTTTAGTCTTTTTTTTTTACAGAACCAATCCTTTCCAAAAACAGACTTTAAAATCCCCAGGAACCAAAATCACATGCACAGTGGTGTCTGCTTTCATTATACAGGTCCATCACGCCAAAGAGATCAGATAACACAAAGAAAGAACAGACAGAACCATCAGTCAGACCAGTTGCACAAGATTTTTGGAGAACATTTCCTATGTGATGACTTTCCAGTGAAAAGCCCATTGTCAATGAACAATCATCTTTCTTACATGCACTGTTCATCTGTTTTCCTCTCTCTCATTATTATATTTTGAATTGAAGTTTTATGATTCAATTCAAACTTTTCCTCCTTTTTTTTTAATAGAGGCCAGGGAATGAACACATCCAGCTAAAAACAGTTACGTCTTCACCTAATGTTGACGTGTGCATTTCAAGAGTAAGGATTGAAATGAAGGTGCTGTCTCAGTGAATGAATTCAGCATAGATGGGGCAGTGGAGATGACTGCAGCATGATGAGAATATATTCTGATTATTAATGCCTTTCAAAATACACACAATGTTCAGTCAGAATACATATATATATAGAGTTAGTAAGAACATTTCAATATTTGTTTATTTATCACAAGACATCTACACATCGCAACACTGACCAGTGTGGTTCCATGTCGAAATTTTTTACTAAAACCATGCTCAGTTGTAAATATGATCATCGGCTCCTGGTTAACCACAGGCCTATGCCATGTGACTCATGACGAACACCAAGTGGGCATTCATATGACACGTTGTCTGACGTAAAGTGACCAAAACCAAGATCTGTCAAAACGCTATGTTGCGACTTGTGCGCGTGGGCTGTGAAGTCAGTGCAAAAAAAAGAAGAATTTCTGCAAAAATGAGAACAAATTGTTCGTTTTAGTGTTCTTCAGAAGTAGACCAGTTCTGTCTTCTGAGTTGTGCATTCAGTCACTAATCTGGTGACGCCTGCTTGAGATATGTTCCAGAGAAGAGAGCTTTTAATAAGATACAAAGTTGTAAACAAAAGAGAAAAATCCCCTGTTTCTATAGGCTTAAAATACCTACAGTGACCTTAAACACACTCTTCCTCCCTTTACTTCCCCCATTCAGGGAGAGAACTGAATCTATATGCAAGCAGACAGACTGACTCCTGTCTGCTCCGTTCCTGCCACACGATATTAAACCTGTATTAATTGATCATAGAGGAAGCAGAGCAACAGGCTGGAACCACAACACTGACATATCAAGTTGGCAGAAAGTCTCCTATGACAACACAACACTGTGCTACCTGGAACAAAACCAGGTCAAAATAGCTCTGTCTGGACTGTGTGACCTTTTAACTCACAATAAAGCTGTTGTCATTTAAATGTTTTCGCTTTCTAATGTTGGACACTGTTTATTCCCCAGATACAAACACAAGTGAAAGGGAAAGACTGTGCTGTGTTCAGATACTGTGTATGAAATGATTTTTCAGAGAAAGAGAGAGACGGAGTCTGTCAGCTGCCCTGTGGTCGGTATAAAGAAGGGATACCTGAGGGAAAACCCCATCTCAATACAACTGTACAGGTCAGCACAGGTGACTCTGCAATGAAAAATTCCTTAGGACTCTCCAAGAAGTCTCTAGATTTGTTGCTAGGTGCTTTTTGAAAAAGAAAATAAATGAACCTTGAACATTAGTAGAAATGTGAGTGCTGCCCTGGGTGAAGGTGGATGAACAGCTCAGTAAAAAAACACAGCAGGACGGTCTGCCTGCTGGGTTTTTTTTCTTCAAAATAAATGAATGTTGCTCAATATATCTGAAAATTGTTAGCACTGCCTATCCAAAAATTCCCAATGATATCATAGAAACTGTTCACAACAAATGTGTTTTTTGTTGTTGTTTTTTTGTTTGTTTGTTTGTTCAGTAGTTTTTGCTAGCTCCAGTAAAAAGTTGATGATCTTAGACACCAAAACGTGAAAAGTTAAAAAGTTGTGACTGAATACTGTATGTGAATACAACTCTATTTCCCAATTCATCATATTTTTGTGATGTGTTTATTGCAGTTTCTTTAAATTTGGATCATGTCAGATTGTTGGAATAACAGTCAAATATAATGGAACGAATACAAGAAGTAAAATCAGAGAAAGGTTTGATCAGTTACTGGGTCTTTACCTGTGTTTTGCCCTGCTGGCCATACACAATCTTGGTCGGTATGATCTTGGTGGCAGTGGACTGGGAACCAGAGCCCATGCCTTTGGGCTGAGTGACGATCATCTTTGTGATGGGCCTGGAGGCAGTAATAATCGCTGGTTTGGTCCCCTGAACGGCCTGTAAGCTCTTCTCACCCTGAGGCACAGCGATACACTGACAGAGTTAAATACAACACACAGACATCGTCATTGAGTGAAAACAGCTGTTTGATTTTCAGACCATTCCTTTATAACATCAACACGGCTATTAAACAGTGAATTGAGGAATTTCAATATTACAAAGTGTTTACGAGAACAAGCCAGCCAGGGTTTGTGTAGGATTTAAGTTTCTAACTTTGGCGTCACCAAGTGGTTGTAGACACTGTCCAACATCCACACAGAGAAATGAGGCAACAGACAGACAGCAGCAACTGTCTGTGAAACATCCTATTTGTCTCTAGATAAAAGCTTATCACATCACTATAAATTCATCTGATTTTTTTTTTCTCAAACTAATAAAAATGCCCACCCAAAGTTTCCATTATGGCATTTTTCAGTGTACTGTTGAGCATTCAGTTAAATAATATCCTGTATCCTGAATGTAAAGCCATACCAACATGTTTTAGAAATCCTAAGGTAAAATTCTATTACTTAAAAAAAATATTGTAATAAAAATGTTTTTTTAACAGTGCAAAAAGGCTCCAGTCTCATGTTTCTATTCATGATCAAAAAATCAAATATCAGATTTTGGAAATAGACTGACCCCGGCATTTAAAAGCGTGGTGACCACGTTCTTGCCCGGCAGCCCTTGGATAGTCGCTCCTTTTCCTGTTGTTTTCTGCACCACGATGACGTTTGGTTTGGACGTCATGGGGATGGTCGTGATCTTTGTGGTCGTGCCTGTGGAGAAGAGACGGCAACAGTTCGTCAGACGGTAAAACAGACCACCGCTCCTTTAGTCTGGATGCTACAGGAGCGTAGGTGACTCACCAGACACGATGTTGCTGCTGATGATTTTCCCGCCCAGAGTCGCCAGTGACTTGGGCACAACAGTGATGATGCTGCCGCTGGTCGTCTTCACGTAGGTGGTGCCGCCGCTAGACGCCGTTATTCTGGCACCGATGTTGGGACTGACAGTGGGTCTTGTGTAGGTGGTCTGAGTAGCTGCACACACAAGTGTAGTGTTAGGAGTTAATGGTTAGGCCAAGGTATTGTGAATCAGTAGAAACTGCACACTGTACCCGCTCTGTGTTGATATTGGTGTATTTTCTATACTTTTCTATTATAGTTATGTTATTATGTTTCTTGTTATGGTTTATTTTTTATTTATTGGGTACTTAAGTCAAGCGCTTCTCAATCTAGTGGTCAAAACCTCCAAAAGGCCATAAGATAAATCTGAGGAGTCATGAGGAGAAGTAAAAAAAAAAGTAATGTTTTTTTTTTTAACATATCTTCCCTAAAACGTTTCTTCCCAAGTTATCAAGATGGAACATTTCTCATGAAAAACATTTGAAACATTTGTTTATTCTTTATCAAGGTATAGTATTGTATTTTCTAATCATAATCATAAAGTACATTTCATGAAAAAAAATCAGAAATTTGTAATAATAATAATAGTCGGCAAGTAGTTAATAAGTATTGAATAGGATAAAATGGACAGATAAATCAGAACAAGTACCTTAAAAGAACTCGTTGTAATGTTATTGTGAAGGAAACGGTAAAGGATCAAATCAGAAGCAGCGATATATTTCCATGTTACGCACAATGTCGCACTAATTCACTGGATGCGATTTTAGAGTGTGTGGAGTGCCGCAGGTTTTCTAATGACCCACCTGTGGGCTGAGTGACCAGTTTGGTGGTCATGATGGCTCCGTTGCTACTGACGACCATGATGGGAGAGGAGCTGCTGCTGGACAGAGCCACGGACGAAGGCTTGGGCAGGATTTTGCTGGGCTGAACCTGCTGAGTGATGATCTTCACTCCTACGGAGAAAACGGAGGATTAAAACACAGAGGAAGAGATGGAGGAAGAACCAAACACCATGGTATGAATCCTCACCAGACTCCTGTTTGATCTGGATGGTGGGCTTGGTTCCAGGTGAGGCGGTGGAGGTCTGGGCCTGACTGACCCCGGAGGACCCTAATGGTGAGCTCTGCTGCAGCTGTTTGGGCGACTGCTGTTTGGGGAACTGGGCCAGGATTTGAGTGGGCGACCCCACCAGCGTCTTGGGTGAAGGAAGTCTGGCTGAAGCCACCTTCACTGCAGCTGAAGCAGCACCTGGAACAGATGTGGTGAGATGTACAGACCATGAGAGACCATAGGAAAAGCTGCTGGTTCTGGTTCAAGCCGTCCTTTTGTTTTACTGCTCAATGGGCTCTTTGCACAGCTCCACTACTTCCTGAACTTAAGGCTGCTCCTTTATTTTCTGTCTTACATTACTGGACAAACTGATTAATCCAGGTGTGTCTGACCATTGTGACTGCTTGCCTCAGACACACCTGGATTAATCAGTTTGTCCAATAATGTAAGACAGGAAATAAAGGAGCAGCCTTAAATTCAGGAAGTAGTGGAGCTGTGCAAAGAGCAGCAGAGCAGGTCACGATACCAGAATTTCAGTAGCCGATACCAGTGCCAGTGAATTTCTACGATTCTACTTATACCACAACTGAACCCATGTGCTTCTAAATTCACTAGGCCTACTTAATTTATTTGTTTTTAAAACTGTTTCACATCAAACTTTCTTGTATTTAAGCTTCACTGTGATTAAACAGCTTCTCAAACTGCACAGAATTTAAAGAACTAGCAGCAGTACTGGAAAAAAGCAGGTACCGACGTATTTCTTGTGCATCTGCCTCGACTTGGAGCTGAAGTATCGATTCTTGTGACAACCCTACTGCTCAAACTGACACAGTCCGTCTGCTGTACTAATGGGCTGTAAAAGGCCGTCACTGTGGCGGCTATCTACAGAGGTGGAACGTACTTGGTGCGACGGTTGACATGACCACTGAGGGTGTAGAGGAGACCACTGTGGTGACAGCGACGGTGTTGGGGTTGGTGGAGGGGCTGGAGCTGGCGGGAAACACCACCGTCTGTTTCTGGGTGGGCGTGGTCAGCATGGAGGTGGAGCAGAGCTTGGACATGGCCGCGTTGTTGTGGGCGTGAGACTTGGATAGGATGTTGGGCACGAAGTTGGAGCTCGGAGACGTCGTCACGATGATCACCTGGTCAGATATACAGGTAAGTTCCTGTAGACGTGCGTTCAAGAAACCTCAGAGCGCGTGAAGAGGTGTCACTCACCTTCTGAGTGGTGGTGTTGGTGGTCTGGATGGTGGGCTTGGTGAAGGTGATCTTGACCGGGGACAGGTGGGGCGGCAGGGAGTTGGCGATGCTTTGCATTATGTTGCTCATCTTGGGGCTGCCGCTCACCGGCACCGTGATGTTTTTGGACACCGGCGGCGACACCTTGGTAACCTCCTTCAGCATCACTGGCGACGAGCTGGACGAGTTGGTCCGCCTTCGCTTGCGAGGCTTCTCATCTTCGTCGGAACAACTTACACCTGAGAAGAAAAGAGGGCGGACACTCAGGATGTCTCTAGTTCCATCCAGGAGAACAAACTAATGATCATTTATTACTCTGTTGATAACTTGCTCTATTAAAATTGGGACGGTGAAAAAATCTAAAACAGTCCAAAACACAGTGATTATTAAAAAACAAAACAAAACAAAAGACAGTGAAGCTACAGTAAAGCTGAAAATGTACTACTGATCAATTTTCTGCTGATCTGAATGAATCAATCATTCATTGGCATGTGATATTATATGAAAATCAAACCAGGAACACAAGCCACTGGTAAAGTTCATAGAGTAAAACGGTGTCTCGTACCCGTGCAGGGAAGTTACATAGTGCAGCCGACTCAACCATTCATCCTATTAACCATTTTTCTACCATTGCAATGAGTCTGAAAACATTATTTTAAGGCCGAAAAACTCCGCAATGTTACTTTAAAATCTAGAAATCCAACAAATGCAACTTTAAGACCAGTTAAGCTGTGATGATTCTCATTAATGTTCACACGCATGTTCTCATTCCTCTCCTACATTAGACAGTGACACTACTAACACCAGCTGTTTAGCGTACAGCAACAAACTGCAGCAGATGCTCCCTGAATCATCAGATCTAATCCAACAGATCCTGAGTGACTTCATGTTATAGAAATTCAAATCACAGCTGGAGCAAATCATTAGTCACGTGCCTGAGCTTCCTGAGTTTACATCATATTATCAGAGGTGAAAATCTGCCATTCTTATGTCTCTCAAAGAATAAACACATCTCACAGCGCCCCCCTCTGGCTGATCAGTAGATCTCACAAACATCTGAGCACAGCAACAATCTTTGATTACTCATCATCACAAAACATTCTTGTAAAAAATCCAATCAAAATTTCAATGTCACTAAAGTTGAGATCACAGGATGAAACACAACCTCCTCAGTTAGTATGTCATATGAAAATTACAATATGAACCTCATAAACATTGGGAAAGATACTTTTACCCAAACACTCCAATAAACACATCTTTCAAATTTGTTTGAAAGATGTTTAAGTGAAATAATAACACTTTAACGTGTCGATAACTGTGGTGTAGTTCACTTTATTGAAAGATATTACCACGATTTCATCAAAGATGAATGCACGGCTGTGCTGTGTGTGTGTGTAGTGGCTCCACCTACTGACTAATCAACTCATTCACACATTAGAGTGGTGTTTCCCATGGTCGCTTAACATTTCTGTGTAGCGCAACATTATTCTATGTGAGATGTGAGTTATTGGTAATAACTCAGTAATTACACTAGACAGCTCGGGTGTTAATGAGGCAACACTACGGTAAATGGAAGAGCAGCTAATTTATTTCTCCTATAAGCTGCTATAGTCTCTTCTGATAAAAAATACTCTATTCTATACCTCAAATGTATATAAACATGCAATAATACATTATGTAGTGTATATAACTATATAATAGTCTGAGGAGAGCCTTAGTATTTCCTGAAACCTTACTATCCTTTTGACGTCATCACTCACTTTTCACATAGACCGTGCTCCCGCTGGGCAGCACCACCACATTGGATGAGGGGCTGGGCGGTCGTGGAGATTTGACCGTGGCTCCTATAGTGCCGCTGGTCGCCGTGGCGCTGGTGGAGGTGCAGGTGGTGCTCGTGTATGAGTAACACACAACCACTGCAAGGAGGAAATAAACCACGTCATTTGATGTGTGATCTATTTGTGAACACCCTTTAAGTGGAGGGAGTGCTTGTGGTCTACCTTCTTTGTTTCCGGTTTCGGCCGGCAGCAGCAGGGAGGCGTTCTGATTGGCCGTGGCACTGGCCACAGCATTAGCAGTGACGGTGAACGCTGTCTGAGGGACCAGCCTCGGCATCAAGGGGACAAGTCGGCGTCCTTCAATCGACCATTCAGATGAGCTGTTTGGACCGGACATGCTGAAAAACAGGTGAGTTCTTCAATCCGATAACTCTTACTTATTTTCAGGATTCATATTGTCTGTTCCCCTTCTACCTTCCATTTACTACGTCGGTACTGCTTGTCGTTTAAAACAGACTGTAATGGTAAAAAGTACGTGCAGCCACACAGTGATACAAACAGTGATGATAAAAAATTGTTGCCTCCACTATCCTTAATTAATAAAGGGGAGATCACCTCCAAAAATAAATGGTCTGGGATGGGATGGTGAAATTTGGAGTGACAGTACATGTTAACTGAAACTCAAATGTCACATATTTACTCACTGATATGCAATGGTGGTGAGGCGCTCATCGTTGACAGCCCTGCGAACTTCTGCACGATGGCGCTCAGTTGAGATACTGAGTGGATGGGGAGTGATGGGTGGACAAAGCAGAATTAGAAGACAAGACATTAAAGACAATTGTCACTATCCACCATCAAGTTTTTGAATTTGTGGTGAACAAATACCCAAGGATCTTGGTGAGTTCTCCCAGGAGATCCTTCTTATCCTTTGTCAGATCTCCTTGAGCTCGCAAGGCGCTGATAACCCCGGCATAAGCCTCCAGCTCTGGGAGACACAGATACAATCTAGTCATTAATTATGCACACGAAACACATGAAAGACCAGTGCATCTGATGTGTTTATGTTCAACGGTTTATGTTCAAGACAACTTTCTGACAATCAAAAAGATTCTTACCCAGTTTACGGAGAATTCTCTTGCACTCATCCCTGCCCAAGTCAAGGATGGTCGGCCATACCACCGGCATGGTGCCAGCCAGCACTGGTTTCTCCAGCTGAATCATGGGCTGAGTGGAGAGATGGCAGATAATAAAGCATTCATGAACACATTTTCCATAAACCACACTGCTGCTTGCTGCTTCTCCCCTCCCGATCGCTGCTCCCAGTGTTTATGTTAAAGAGCTTCATCGAGGATGAGAGCCAGCGGAAGCTCTTGACTACAGCAAAACACGATGCTATAAAAGTCTAGCCTCTTGACTCACATCGGAGCCATTAACTGTTCCAGAGGAGCCTGACTGACAAGATAATTACATGATAATTATGAACATACATAATTATTGTATTAGCATCACTGATACAGCTTCCACAGATGTTATTTTGCCTCTGTCATAACTTTTTATTACATTATTACCCAGCTCATCTTTTTCCTAATCTTTTAACTGTGATGAAGTTAACCAATCTGCTAAAGGAAACAGTTACAACTTTCACATTTCTGCTCTTCACTGCAAAAACCCAAACACTGAAAACAGTGTAAGAAAAAGAGTTCAGCAGCAGATTAATATACTTGTGATGCTCTAGTTACTCAGACAGTTGTTGCCTGGCTGTAAAATGACCTTTCATCTAAATATCCAATGAGCTGAAAGCTGTAATGTCCATCATATTGACTCAAGTTAAACCTCAGAGCCCATGTTCATGATAATAAAGGACCATAGGTTTTGCAGAGCTACAACCCTAAACTCATTCAATGCTGATTCGGCACTTGTCACAAGAACTGCTGGCAGCAAGTTTCCTCACTCCACAGACAAACCAAACTGTTTAAGGTACAAGTTTTAATGATACAAACAAACATAACAAACCAGTATAGGAGCATGTCAACTCCACGACGACTTAGCCACGCGGGGTATATTTTTTCATGCCTATTTTTATTATAATAAAGTCCTAACTTTCCGTAGTTTGCACGGAGAGTACCGCCCACCACTGGGCATCTCAGTAACTACAAAACACCGGGAGCAGAAGGCCACCGACACTGAAAAATACCATTTTATTAAGTTCAAATGCTGCACAGAGGTCAATCTATGTGCCGATCATTGCAGAAGCTCTTACCAGGTACAGACCCATACGTGTTTACGATCTAGTTCCGATGTTTAGCGTGAAACAAAGACACATCAAGGTTTTTACATTTTCTGGGTCAAATTATGTCGGTACAACGGGAAACGGAGCGTCCTCCATCCCACCATCTAATGCCCGACAAAAACGCGTATCAACATCAAAGTATATCCATAAAAACTCCCTAACCGCGACGAAAGATGTTATTAGCGTGGATATTCAGCGAAATAACGTCATATTTATGTTGATCATGCATTGAAAACCTTTGCGATTGATGGTGTTAGCTTATCTAGCGAGCTAGCTGCTCCTGTGGGGCAAATCAATGTCTTACCGTCCGTGAGCAGGGAAACTTCAAGGCCTTAGGAAACCCGACATCCACACAAACATGGCCGAGCACAGCACACTTAGCTCAGCTACCGCATCTTCTTGTTATTGTGCAACAAACACAGACTCGGAAAACAAAAGATAAACCGTTAAAATCGCCCAATCTCCCCAAAGATGCACCAGTGTTTATGTTATCAGCTAACTAGCTGCGGTTGGTCTGTGGATGTATTGGTCTCTTCTTCTTCTTCGCGGGAAATATGGAGGCACCGGCGGTGGAGTGGGCACAGTGCTGCCACCAACAGGCCGCGGAGACAACAACAGCTGGCTGCTCTGTTGTTTTTTGGGAAATTTAATTTAGCTTATGGACACTTCGTCAGCTGTAACCCCACTTTATAAATGTAATTTAAATACATCAAATTAATGTACTTTAATGTAAATTAAGTGGGCTACATTTACGCAAGAGCTGTTTTTGAACTTTACCTAATTTGTAACCTATTTGTTCTAATAGGCTACTGAATTATACTGGCACTGTGTTTTTGCTGCTCCCTCTTTTTGAAACCTTTGGCTGGACATTACTGCTGATAAATTAGTATCCTAATACATAATTTAGTCAAACAATGGGCTAGAATATAGTGGGCTACCTAAAGAAAACAGTAGCTTCTAAAGTGATTCAATTTCGACGCACCTTAAGTCGCATCATTAAAATGATTTTTACACTTGAATGCATCATTATTCAGAAATGGGTCATGAGCTACCTACACTACTTTTGCTGTAGGCTATGTATTTATTTATTTATTTTTTACAAGGTTTTTTTTTCTCTGTTGTTTACAAGGTTTTTTCTCTGTTGTGTTTAAGTCAAAAGTTTTTAAAATAAAACATTCAAATTTCTGTCAACGCTGTCAAAATCACACAGTTTTGTGAAGTACGAGGAGCTCTTGAACGCAACTGGAGAGGGAAGGTGGGTTTTCCTCGTCTTTTTTACTCCTTTTTTTGGAGGGGGAGTGGGGGGGGGGCAGCATTTCCTTTTTTCCATTTGCATCACACTACGGAGCGAAGACCGAGGCTGCTGCTGCAAAAATAGTGAAGATTAAAGCGAGCGGAGCTGGATGAGGATGCTCCATATCAGCGCGGGGGGACACCGGACGTCGCGAGAATAAGAAAGTTAAAGTTGATTTTGGATACAGCTGCCAAAGTTTGACGTATTCCTCCCCCCGGACATTGGGAACAGGCTGGAGTGTCATCATGGAAGTATTTCCCAAGGAAAAATAAGAGATTTTCTCATGTTGGCCTAGTAGGTAATTTGAGAAAAGTAGGAAAATAACAAGTCCAACGGGATTTAAAGGACTTTGTGCTGGATGTAACGACTCGTAAACGTCTGGGCATGGACGGACACCGAGGAGACAAAGTAAAGTTTTAGTAGGAATAAAAGTAACGGGACGGTAACGTGAAAATGTTATTTGGGTGAAGTCCTTGGAAACTCGTAAGGGAAGCCCAATGAGTGGCACACAGTCAACACTCACTGACAGGTAGGCACGTCTCTCTCTGTGTATCTTCTCCGATTGAAGACAGTTCAGTTCACTGGCCACAGTTGAACAAGTAAGAAGGGTTTTCAGGTCTGTTTATGAATGGAGAGGAGACCATAACCACTTCAAGCCAAACTCCATTGAAAAAACATTTAATTTAAGTTTCTGCTGCGTGTTTGGAAATAAACAGAAGCATGAGAGCACGATATGCTCAAACTTGCCATTTTATTTTTGGTTTTGTGTAAATTCGGCAATAAAATTATTTATCCAAAGAGCACCAGTTTACCACCAAGTGACAGTGTTTTAACTTGATTATTCCAGTTTGCCCTCCTCACGCCTCGTACAACAGGAGACGATGGCGTCTGAGGGAAGTCAAACCAGAAGTCAAATTTCAGGAATGTTTAAAGTGTCTGAATCTATATGCACCGAAATGTGAACAATCCCATGGTATTCTCTGTGGGTTCTCCACTTCTTTAACTTTTTTTAGGCTATTTATTTATTTTTTACGTTTATCTTGGAAACTCAGGTCAAGTTAGGATTTACAGATTTTTCAGCGGGTTCATGAGACCTTCCCCTCGAAAAACCAAAAATGGCACAGAGCGTTTTTCCTTGCTCCCTTGATAATGTGATTGGCTTTCAGTGTTGATGACAGCCTCCCCATGTCAAACCAGCAGGGGGCAACTTCCTGGACTTGACCCATCTTTAGTAGCCCCTGAAAAGCTCCTACACACCTTTCTGCTCCCTATAACCATGCAGGTCAGGATGCTGATATATCCCACCTCAGGTAAAAATGTTTTGGCCGAAACCTGAGTCTGACACAATTTAATGGCTGTCTGGCATTACTGAGGGTTGACTCATTGATCTGTCCCAGTGTAAACATGTCCCTTGGTATGAAGGGATGACACAAACCCTCAGTTTTCTCAGCATATGCCCACAATCGATGAGTCTTACCGACTGTCTTTACAACAGGCTGCAGCATGATACACAACCTACACAACAAGTTAACATGAAAAACCACTTTAACCCGTGGATGAGAGACTGTAAGAGACGTCGCCTCGATCGATCACACACACCACCAGGAAAAAGCAACATTTATTTAGTGTCCTTTTTTGTCTGGTTCTTGGCAGAGAAGCAATGCTCCAGATAAAGCCTTGATAAAGTAGTGCAGCTCTGGAGATCGTTAGTACCAACCTGAGACATTTTGGCCAGTTTAACCTCGTCTGTACGAACCATATGAGGTGAAATGTCAAAGGAACGTCAACGGCTGACTTTCAGCTTTTCAGATTCCATCCCTCATAAGTCACTTGTATATTTTTACACTCGGTAATCAGGAGTTTCCTCTGAGGAAACGCCAAAATAAAGGCACACATGACTGCCTCGGAAAGTCAAACAAAGTCATTTAATTTCTTGACCTTCAGCCTGCAGAAAGGACTGCGCCGTTCGTCTGCTCTGCTGCTTTTTTAGAACAATGGACCTTTTGATTCTCTGTAATGTTTCCGTCAAACTTTAAGATCTTATACAGTTTAACCATAAACAACAGAGGGGCTGATAGTTATTATACATCTGCAGGCACATTTGGTTGAGATAGGTCTACTGTTCATCAACCAGGACTGGATGAGCCTGTAATAATAAAATGTGTCACTACTACCCACACAGCATGAAAACTAAAGCACAGCTGAGCACAAAGACTGGAAACACACCTATAAAGCTCACTCATTGACTCTCTATCTGGTTTGTTTGATTTCGGGTTGCCAGATGCAGTCAGTGAGCAAAGGTTTTGGCCTCTGCACAAGCACAATGATGCCAAATCTGGCAACCTCACCCTGAAGATAAGACTCCAGGAAGCTGCCCATGATTAGATGATAACAGTGCTCGAATGTTGTTTGTCGGGGAATAGTCCCGGCACGTGACGCAAACCTAAACGCCGCAAATGATTGTCTTTGCATTTTCGTCGGTGTAGAAATCAAACAAAACCAGATACAGGGTGTTAGATAGGGAGCATTAGAGGTGTATTATTGAACTGTGGACAAAGCCAGGCTGCATGTTTCCTCGTGTATCCAATCAGAGGTCACATAAACCAAATCATTTTCATCACTGACTCAATTTGGTTAACAATGACGCAAAAATCGGAAGGCTGTCTGTGTCAACTTTCCTCCAAGTGAGTCCATGTCCTAAAGGTGGCCAGGTCCAAGACAGAAGTCCCCATTGACACTACATTAACACTCTGCAGGGAGGTTGTCCGTAAGCAGCAATGCAAACTTATAATAACAGTAGCAATGATAAGTAGGGCTGTAAAAGTTAACAAAGCGTTGTGGAAAAGTCCTTTCAGATCTTTATCCTTGATCCAAAAACATTAATTTATCCAGAAGCTGAAGTTTCAGAGAAGCAATTGACTCATCTTTACAGTTTTTAATTTGGAAAATATCACTTCCTGTTTTCTCTATCCAATTTTAAACCTAGGGGCAAAGGTGCTGTGATCATTTTAACTGTTAAAACAAGACAGGGTTTGTATGAAGGTCTTGATGATTTTAGGATGAATGATTAGAGAACAGTCACTCAGCAGAGGTCACACTCAGTGGGCTTCACTGACCACATTTAATGTGGGAAAAATGAATGTGCTCACATCATGTGTCACTGAAATCTTTACCGATGACACGAGTACTAGTGTAACAGCCTTGAATAGGAGAAGAAATATTTTTATAGTTCAGTCTGTGCCACACAATTGAAACTGTGGTTTCGCAAATGAGTCAATTTTGAATGTCACAGCTGCTGATTCAAGACTAAACCCTGTCCCATCCTGTTATGAAGCCTGAACCCTGTTCAGACATTTCATCCTTTAGTTTGCTGCTCTTTTATGATGAAGTGATGTTTCATTATGTAAACGACCCACTTGTGTGTAGATGGGGTTGAAGGTTGTTGCCTGAGGTTGTGCTTCAAAAAGAAAAAAAAAAAGGTTCAGTTCAGTTACCGGGCAACGTTTATGCCAACTCCAGCCGTTGGTAGGTCACACGTTGGACGTCGTTCAAGGGTTTCTCAGTGAGAAGAATTCGGCCTGAGCGGCCTGCTAGGTTCCTCCTATAATGTTTGTGATATTTTACTGTCAGGATGTGACAACCCCCAGCATGGGACATGTTCTCCTGTCTGCACAGCCTCAGGTTACAGACTAAACCCATCCTCTCTCCTGAAGAGCACTGTACCGTCTGTGAGGCAGCAGCCGGCCGTTAGGCCTTTAAAGGAGAAAACTGTGGTTTATTACAACATGCAGGGCTTTATTTTCATAGCCCATTGTCTTTATCAGTACCGATAACATTGTGTGCACCAAATTGCTGAGACCTGAGAGCACAGAACCGTCGCTAAAAATAGGTTACAAAGGGGGAAAGAAAAGGCAGATAGATGACCAGACAAGTTTTAAATAACCTCTCAGGTTAGTTTGGAAGAGAAAACAAAGGCGAACAGATTTAATGCATCACAGCTCGACTTTGATTTACCTTACTTACCCTTGTGTTCAAGGAAGGATTATCAGAACATTTCATTTTTTTTACGGTCCGATCATCTGACTGCATGTGTTTCACCCTGGGGATGTATTCATAGCAGTGTCCTACTTAGTAACATCTCTGAACTAGCTTTGAGGAGTTTTATTTTATCAGTCTTTTTGTTTTATCTAACAGATATTTAGAAACAGATGATTTGATAGTCACGGGTGTTGAATTGAGAACGCCTCCAAGAAGAGAAAGTATGTGTGCTATTATTCCCACTTGTACTGTTAAATTCAGTCTTATATATATATATACAGTATATTGTGACAATTCATGATAAACATTATGTGAAGGTTAGGGCGAGGTCAGACTCAAAACGTTACTTTACTTTATCATAATGAAAGCAAGAAGAAATCAAACAGAAACAAAACACAGATTGGTGCCTCTAAATGACTCTAAATGGCCAGGAGGTGTGAGTACGAGTCTGAGGTTGTTTGTCTCAGCCCTGTGATAGACTGGCTAGTGCAGGGTGTACCCATGACCCTGCATGGGTGGTGTAGCTAATGGATGGATGGATGGACCCTAAGGTACCAGGTATATTTTATGTTTGTCATTTATTGTTATAACCCTGATACTAGCAGATAAAAGATTGATAAATAGTTGAAAAAAATCATGTTGATTCATTGTGTCAGCTCTAAAACAGCACATTACAGATTTATTAAGGCTTTTCTGCCCGTTTTAAGGCGTGGATGTGACACTCTGCTGAATGTATCCGTCGGGTGCAGCAGTTTTCCTGGGAGAGAGGGTCACACATATATCAGATGGAGACATGTTAACAGAGTGGACAGTTGTGTATACTGCTGGATTTGTGTCTTGTGAGGATTAACATTGAGAGGATGTACAGGGGTTATTGGCTAATAAAAGGCAGATAAAAGGAACACGGGTATTACTGTGTATAACTTAAGGGCTGTCGTATAACTAAAAATCAAAACAATGCATTTTTTAAAATAATTTTTTGGGTTTTCGAAATTTGACCTTGAAACGTGCATATACCAGTTGTAACATCCTCATCGACAGCATCTCCACCTGCTGAGCTGGTGATCACCTGTCTCTCCACTGGAGCCCAGGTGGAGATGACGACTGTTTTTACTGTTGGGTAACTGTCTCTTAGTCTTTAGTTTATGTAGACATCATCCAAACCTGCCAGACTCATCAGTTTGTTGTCTAAAATCATGAGAGCCAAGTTCAAGTGGAACAGCATTGCTTAGACTTAGACTTAGACTTAGACTTTCTTTATTTGTCATTGCACACAGACACAGAAGTGAACAGATAGCAACGAAAAAACGTCGCTTCAAATCTCCAGGCAACATAAAATAAATAGCAGAATTAAATAAGTCACTTTAAAAGAACAAATACAAAAATAGATAAATCTGAGTAATTATGTGTAATATAAATAGTGACAGTGCATGTTAAAAGTGTAATTAAGTTAAAAAAATATCATAGCAGCAGGGAGGAGGGGTTATTTTCAAATGATTGGCTTGATTGGCTGCGGGCTGTGAACCAGCTCTTTTGCTCTTTGTCACACAGTTTTGCTGATCTGTGTGTTTTCCCGCTCGCTGACCTCCCCCCCGCCGCCCCCCTCCCACACTCCACCTTACCCCGGGCTCTGACGGGAAGTGGTGACATCACTGTGAAACAATGTCTGTCAGGCCCACCAGGCCACCGGCCCTTCCTGGCTGACTGACCGACAGTGCTGTTGCACGGTGACACATCACTGCAGGACGGACAGACAGACAGCCAGAGAGAGCCCACTGTCAGGCTACTGCTCGCATCATGACACTGACGTCGGCAGCATATCAACTAAACTGTGTTATTATGTGTTTTTGTGCATCATCTCAGTGCATGGCCTCTGTTTGTGTGACATCAGCATGAAGTGACTGCTGATATTTCTTCTTTAAATGTAGTGCAGCTCATGGGTCAAAGTTCAAACAGACAAAATGAAGACTTAAAACAATCAAATGACACAATAGACTTAAAACAAAGTGACTTAAAACAACACAAACAGACTAAAAGCCACCTCAGACAGACTCAAAACAAGCACAAAGAGACATACAAGGTTCCACTTTATTACTGTGCCTGCAGTTTGAGGTTTACTTCAGGGATGTCAATTAACGTTGAGTAGAAGACAGAAGGTCTGTGTTGGTACGTTGTGTTTGGTATGTTGTTGTTACTGGCTGTTAAGGTAGAGTGAAGACATTCTTGAAGCGTTTATATCTTTGTGGTCTTGGTGTTTCAGAGTTAAGTCTGTGTTTTATTGCCCCTGTCTGACCTGAGATGTTCACAACGATATATTGAGTCGGAGATTTTTCTTTTTCAAGATTTGTACATTCTTGTGATGTGATAATACTGCCTATATTTAGATGTAAGTTTAATTTATGCTTTATCGAACAAATGTCAAGACTCAATATTGACTAAATATGAGTTTAAAACAGATATGCTGAGACTGAATGCTTTATTGGGAACACTGTGTTCAAAGTGTGACGCTCAACAAAACGCTTAAACTGGCCACCGCCTATGCAAAAATTCAAACCTTAATAAAATTTAAATAAATAAACGGGTGACCTATATAAACATTCGTCCCAGTAGTCGTCACAAAGGAGGAAATTTGTTGTAGCAACCAAAACTGTTTTTGTACAAGACTGTAAACATGTTTAGTTCTGCCAAAAAGTTGGACATTACCCTAATCCTTTACATACGAGTGGGACCAAGTTGGAGACACACTCTACTGGTCAGTGGAGGAACTGCAGTTTTAAGCCCTTTGGTTCCACCACATGAGATAAAAGTTAAACAAAAGGCAAACAAAACTTTATTGTTATGACCAGACACCCATCTGGTCAAAGAACATGTACAGTGAGCACTCACAGCCATTCATGCTGAGAGCCAGACTTTAAAGGTTCTCAAGAAGATCTCCAGCGGCTGCATAAAGTGTTGCGTGACTTTATTCTGGGATAAATCAGCCCATGTAAGAGGAAACAGCCTCATGAGATGAATTAAATGTTGTCACATTATCAATATGATCATGATTTATGAGCCTAAAGAGCTTATCAACACATCATCTGGTTGGGAATTGATTGAAAATTAAAGCTTTATTTATGTTACAGACTGTTCTGCATGCCAGTGATACAGCTGGTGATCGGAGACATGACTTTCAAAAGGTAGATGTGTTGAGTTAGGATTTGTCGACGTTTATACATACAGTCTTTGTTGTACAAAAACCTTCACCCAGTGTTTGGACGAGTCCTCCATGTTTCACTGCAACTTGATTAGATAATTCACTGGAATTCACAGGCTAATATTGAATTTGGATGTTTGTTGTGATGATGCGACAGGAGCCAACTGATGTCAGATGCAAGTGATTTATTAATGAAGACACATGAAAATATTCGTTCTGGAAAAAGCTCTATTTATTAACCAGTGAAGTTGTTGTTTATTGACATGTTAATAAGTTTAGTCTCTGTAGCCAAAGTGTGATAAAATTTCTCCCTGAGCCACGAACACACACTAATGTGTTTTGTGATCCTGCTGCTGGAAATACTTGGCGGTGCATTTGATGTTTATCTGTCCACTGCTGAAAATAGTGAAAAGAATACAAGCCACAAAGACAAAATAAAAACTGTAGAAATAATTAGAATATTAAAATAATGGCGTACAGATCTGCTAAAACAAAAATTCATTGGATTTGTTGAAAATAATACATTTACAGAGTAGTATGATCTGCAGGAAATTCAAGTTAATAAGAAGTTGAGTGTGTGAGTGTGTAGTTTAAACAGAAATTGACTGCACTTTTCAATTGTAGAAATTGAATTAGCATGGTTTACATCAGTCCATATAATATCTGAGGGTTTTTTTTTATATAGGTGCATTATTTTCTGTAAACGGAATCCGGACACCTCATCAATACTCTCAGTGACGATGGTAAAACAACAACTTACGCCTTTATCATTTGGTCTTGGCATTTTTCCAAGTGTACGTTGAAAGAGGGTAAAAGCGCATATCAAATAGAAAAGCCTATACTGTATATTCCCAGTACATGGAGTTGAGCTTGTTTCTGCTTTAGTTCTTGTGTCCAACCCTCTGGAGCTGAGTCCTGAGCTGTTCTGTTATCATCCCAGAGGAATTGTCTGGTATTTTTGGCACCCAGTGAACCACTGAATGTTTTTTTGTCCTTCTTTGATAACTGTGCACGAGGCAAGTAAAGAAAGTCCGAGCAAATTAGCCCCGCAGACTTGTATCCCAGCTGAGCGACACTAATACATTAAGTAAATTAATGATTCCCCTTTTATCGCGGTGCCAGTGAACGTTTCACAAGGACGTGAACACTTTTCCTGTGTGATCCTGTGTTTGTGAACTTGTGAACCCGCGGTACCTCTAAAGAACTGGGCAGAACAACAGAAAAATGAGATCAGATCATTATGAACCGTGTCGCTGCAGCGTTGGCAACTTGGCAAGTTTTTGTGACGTTTAGCCCCTTTCCCACTGTGTTCTCAGCAGAGCCACGAGAATCTATCAAGTGGTGTCAGCTGATAGTGGCTTATTCCATTGATACTGAATACGTCAGGTCTAAAGAGACAAGAAATCACAATGTTTCAGGATATTTAGAACATTTATTAAACATGGCAGGTTCGGTTTTACCTCATCATTAAAACACCTACTTTTGATAAGCCATGTAGAAATTTTGATTCATGCTGTTATTCACAAGATGCTCACAGGGCATGTAATGATTCCTAATATTATATCATTATTTTTCAATTTGGTTTTGATACAGACAATTTTTTTTCGTAATTGACTTGGTTTTGGGATGTATACTTACAATAGAAACAAAAACCTGATCTTGATCAGAAACGTGAATCAGAATCAGCTAGTATTAATCCCCCAAGGGAACGTGTTATGTTACACTGCTCCAGATAGCCTACAACAAAAATGATAGTATAACTGACTCATACTCAAAATATTAAAATATGCCGCATACTAAACAATATACACGCTGCACCTCATTACCCATGTCAGTAAATCAAATTCATCATTCTTCTTTTTTTTTTTGCCATTTTTAATGAAAAACGGACAAATTGAATTTACAATGTTTTGTTGTTCCAGATTGTGTCATATGTTGACTTCATCCTAAAAATTAAGAAGAGACTGAATCCAAGAACTTCTAGTTCTTTGGCACAATGCACCATGGGAAATGGAGTTGATTTATGAACAAGTAATTGCGCTGTTTTTTTCTCTCTGATCTAAGCCACAGATTTGCTCCAGCTGTGAGTCACCTAACGTCGTCTATGTGACTTTTACATAACTGCTGCTCTGAAAATAGCTCCACCAACTCCGTGCTCTTTGTTGTGTCTGAACAAAGGTCGAGTCATGTAAATGAGAAGATAAACAGCAGCAGATTTTGAATAAGTCGCGTCATCATCTTTGTCGCTAATGTCGGGGCAATCGTGCACACTTAAGTATATCCAAATTCAGAATAGGACGACGGCTGAATACGTGAAGCTGAGAGCTGAGTTCCTCTCTTATCCAGCAGCACTTACCGAGCTGCCACCCACTGAGCAGGATGCAGTCTGTCCTCGTCTCGCCATGTCTTATCAACGACTAATCTCCTCCAACCGCAGCAAGGAGGCTCCCTAAGTGGGCCTTCGAGTCGCAGAGAATGAAAACACTATGTTTTGACGCTAATATGTGACGTGATTTCACCCTTTTCCCCTCTAATTGTGAGAGTGTTGTTGTGTCTAAGAAGCTGGACTCAGTTTAGTCTGGCTCATTTTATATTTTGACATCTCAGGACCATGAGGACGGTTCAGACAGGACTGTTCACACAGTCTTGGAGCTAAGTTGAAGTTTCCTTTTCCCGGCCTTCTGTCTTCCCTCAAAGACACTTGTGCCTCCTCCTCCTACCCACCTCCCCCCCTCCCCCCTCCTCCGTTTCTTTCCCAGCCTTCTCCCACATTCAGGAAACTGGAGCTGAGCCAAAAACCCCTAGTCTCCGTTTCCGGGAATCTGTCCCACAAAGCCACAGTATAGTAAGTTGGCCCTGACGTGGGAGCCATTGTTAAAAGCCCAGGGCCCCCATTGTCCGAGGGAGGAACAGCAGCACAAACAAAACCCCCTCTTGCGGAACAAGTAGGAGGGACGAGGAGAGGGAGCCTATGCTATTAATATATGAAGCACCAGCCTATAGTTATACTCCCATGAAGCTCATGCATTTAAATCAGCTACAGTGCAGTGGTTCAAAATCACACAGTGACAACGTTGTCATCCCTCTAGCATGAAATATGTGGAGAATAATGCACTGGTTGTCTATGGGGAGGCATTCATTTCAAGTGACAGCATGAATTAATTATGTTAAATGCTGCATGTCCTGTTGGGCTGATACAGATAAAATGAGACTCATTTAGTTTCCTAATCCACTTTTTATGTTGTGTTGTGCAGGGATTTGCAGGATTTGTTAAGTCAAATAATTGCAGATATTGATTTATTACATAAGGATGATCCTCAAAGATGAAACTCACTATTTAACTAAGAACATTCAGACCAGTTCATTACCTGAAGAAAACATAGCGGAGGGTTATTTATTGTTAGATCGTGTCTTGCCTTCTGGCCCCCAAATCTGTAATGTGCAGGCTCCCTAGATTGAAGTCCACACGGTTTTACGAGCTGTTCCCTCAGATGTATCCCAGTGATGTAACTAGCTTTTGAATTTGCATAACCTCACCCCTACCTGGGACCGGGGTGGGGCGGGGAAAGCAGTGGCTGATTTGCATTTACTTTAAAGGGACAGGCTGTGAAACCAGCTGTTCTGAACAGGGCTGTTTTGAGCTGATGAAAAAAAAAAGATGTGATGTTTGATCCTTGGGGTATTTTGACCACAGCATGTCACAGACACGTGGGAACTATTTTAATTTGTGGAAAAGTGGCATAATATGTCTCCTTTAAAACCTGCATTGTTAGGTTTCATTCATTTCACTGGCTGCACGAGTACATAGAGCATATAAAAATTTCTCATTTTGTGATCAATAAAATCCATCTGTCTATACAACCTACAACGACCTGCTGTATCATGGACATGGACACCTACAATCTACATAACATAGTTTTGATTGGTAGACCCCGGCTCAATCCAGGGGGCGGGATGAAGGCTGTCTTTCAAACTGCCTCTGCACGCAATAGGGCAGCGCTACAACTAATCAGAGCAAAGAGCAGGATAACGTTAGCCTGACAAGCCAATTAAAATGTATGTCGTCATCACGTTAAGCCCGCCCAACGACTCTCTTAACAAATAGAGCGCTGTGATTGGTGAACACAAACGGTGTTCGAGACACAAAAAGTTCCTACGGAGCAAATATTTGCTGCCGCTAGGGTGCGTCTAGATTTCTAGGCTACAGCAGAGCTCTAATCATCTGACACTTTAAAAGGCACACAGCTTATTTTTACCTGCTTTGTTTGTCTGCTTTTTTCTGTGGTTACAGTCATTTTGATGTTAATGTATCACCATGGATATTACTGTATGTGAGACATGAGGTTTTGGAAATCACTTCTAATACCTCACTGAACCTGACTCTTATTGCTCATCATTGGGTTTTGTATATTTATAGTGGCCAGTAGTCTGTAGCCTCTTGTGTCTAACAGTGAGCCAGTAAAGAAATAGTGGATTTAGGAGAGGTTTTATATTCTATATAAAAAACAATATGAATTCATTTTTCGTTTTGAAGTCATGATGATTTATATGCAATGTGTTTTTTTAGGACCCCAAGCATTCTCAACAAGGACCCGACAGACAAGAAGCCTAAGAATGACAAATCACCCGTCTCCCTCAAACATGAATTTGATCCAACAGGTAAGAGACACACCTTTATTTCTATTCTCAGGTTTTTGGATCTAGTTTCCCAGTCCTGCTCTTAGATACTCTTGAATAACGTCATCGGTCTAAGGTTTGTTTTATTAGAAGTCTATTTGCTCTGGTGAGGAGGGAGAAGAGGGCTGGTGAGGATGTAGGCAGCTGCTCAGAAACCAGTTGTTAAGGTGGTTGCCGGGGTTTCCGGGTCGACATTAATCCTTCCTGGCCTTTTCTTCACCCTGGAGTCCTGAGGCTCCTTCATGGAGGAGGCCAGAAGACAACCAATTATCCACTCAGCTCGCTCAGATCATTCTTTGAAGTGGGAGAAGGAAAATGACTGTGAGTCGCTGAACTTCCTCAGCAGCTACAGGAAGAGCGTCTCTTGATCTTGGCAGATGTTCTCGGCAGATTTCAGGTTTTTGGAGACATCCAAGTGAAATGGACAAGTGAAACGGAGGCACTGATTTCACAGGGTCACGAGGACGTGGCAGATTTACACAGATACTACTAGCTGTGCTCCTGGCACATGGTCGTGGGATTGTTTTTGTGCTCCTCTTGCATAACATTCAGTTTTAATAGGACATATAGACTGGCTGTTCTAAGACCCACTGTGAGGCCAGTTAACAGAGCAACAGATTAATCCATGTTTCACAAAGATCACTCTATTATTGATCTAAAACCTTTTACTGTTCTATTTGCAGAGAATACACTGGAAAAAGAAAGATTTGTAAGATTAGTTTTACTCATACCACTGACCTTAATCATAACCCAATCAGCACAGTCACAGTAAACACAATCACAGCTATAATCATTACTATCATAATCATCACACTCAATCATTATAAAGCATTTACATTTTTGTTTTTGTGCAACTTTATCAAGTGGTAAATGACACATGACACACATACAATCATACATTTTTTAAATATTTTTGGGCTTTTTATGCCTTTATTGGGTAGTATAGTTGAGAGGGATAGGAATTTGGAGGCAGAGAGAGGAGGAATGACATGCAGTACAGGGCCGACTGCAGCAAGGACTGTAGCCTCTGCATATGGGGTGACTACTGAACCCACTGCGCCACTCGGCACCCCCATATACATACAATTTAACTATACTTTACATACAAATGTTATGGAACATGGAAGCAATTCAAAAGCCTTTAGAGAAAGAAAGAGAGAAAGAAAACTCACCTTGTGTCAGGTGTATTTGATATGATAAATCTGTTTAATAAGCTGGAAACACCTGACAATGGTACTGCTCCAACCCAAATGATGCTCTTCCACTTTATCAGTGAGCCTGTATGCGATTGTTCCAGTGCAGCCAGGTGACCAAGAGAAAAGTGTATCGTGAAGATGATGCTGGGGCCGGGGAGGGTTTAAGATGGGAAGGGACAAGAGAAGAAAAAGGGATCTTTTGTTGTTGTGTCCAGTTTTCCTGGAAGGAGCTGGCTGCTATTTAAAAACTGCTATTTTCTGTTCTTGATTTGTCACTTCCTGTGTGGAGAAACTTGACTCCACCAGTGCTCCAGATAATCTGAGCCAAAAGGTCCGAGGCAAAGATTTCTTTATCAGTCCAGTCATACAAGAACACAATATTCAACATTAATGTGAATATAAACTCATATTATGTAATGTAATGCTGTGTATGTCTGTGTTTGTGTGTGTGCGTGCGTGCTGACAGGTCTTGTCCAGCGTTGCGTGATAATCCCGAGAGATGAAAATGGCTTCGGGCTGACTGTAAGCGGAGACAACCCTGTGTTTGTGCAGCTGGTCAAAAAAGGTGAGGCTTGCACACAAACCTCAAAATCACTGCACACTTCAACTATCGACATCTCTGACTCCATTCTGTGTTTTCCTGTTACAGATGGAGCGGCGATGCGAGCTGGAGTCCAGACAGGAGATAGGATCATCAAGGTGAGTCTTAGTTAATTACCTCCTTACGTTACATAATCAGCAGAAGGACGTACTCCTCCTTTCAATCAGAGAATTAACTTCTGTTGGTAATTTCTAGAAGCATCACAAAACCAGTTTTTATGGTCTTGTCGTTAAATTGTTCAACCCCATTGGATATTTCTTTAAGTTGTTTTGATGGTTTTTACCTCAAAATTGCACCTTCATACTGTGCATTTCCCTTCTCTGTTTTTGGACTTTATTTTGTTGTTATAATATTATTCTATATTATTGTTATTCTTTTTCTCTTCATGTTAAGCACTTAATTTAATAAAATGTGCTGCAATGAAGGTAATCCTTAATATCATTATTACAGTTTTTAAAAAATCTTCATCGATGCTTTTTGTTTCCTGACAGGTTAATGGGACCTTCGTTACACATTCAAACCACATAGAGGTTGTAAAGCTGATAAAATGTAAGTGCACACATCTACAATATGCTGCATCGCATGAATTTCAGTTATTTTCATGGCATGTTGAGAGTTTAGTTTAGTTAGTATCTATAACATGATGAAAAAGACTTGTAGATGAAAAAGAACATTGCACCAGGTATTATAATGTTACACCGCACACATCAAACAAACATGTCCTCTAACCTACAGCTGGGTGTGTGTTTTATTATTAAAGCTTCAGCTTTGTGTGGAAAACAAATAGTGAGGTTTAATTTCTGGAGAGAAGTCAGGGGGTTTCCAGCTCCCTCCTCTCCCTCCCTCTGAGCTGGTTCTGTTGACCACAGCTTCTTCACAAACAGCTTTTATACATGTATCAGTATCATTCCTCCCCTTCACCCACCCCTCATTCCTTTCCCATGACTCCTCTCTTGCAGCGGGCTCCTATGTAGCCCTGACGGTGCTGGGGAGGCCCCCAGGGCTTCCTAACATCCCCCTGGAGGAGGAGGAAGAGGATGGGAAGAAGGAAGGGGCAGAGATCAGCACACCTTCCTCCCTCCTGGTGCCACACTCACCTGCACTGTCAGGTGGGGAGCAGTGCAGCCCCCACGAGCACATGGTCCTCCCTCCAGCTGACGGGGTAAGGAAGAAATAAAGAGCTTTATTTTTTTCACCAGGTGTGACATGTTAGTTAAGCCACTCCCACAACAAAAATGGAGGATAAAAACTTCATAATAGTAATTAAACTAATGTTTGTACTGACAGATGCAAGTTCGCTCATGTCTACCATGCTGTAATGTCTAGGGAACGTGCTGTCATTAAATATAGAAAACATACTGGCAACCATAAGAAACCATAAGTTTCTGTCTTATGTTATTTATTTTGCTATTAACCTTTCAGATTTGGAATTTTATTTGTGGTGAAGGGATTTTAGAAAGTGAGTAATGTGGTTCTGTCCATATGCAAACCTACAGCCTCGCTGTGCCACAAGAAAGGGGAAATAAAACATGTTAAATATGCATTTTCTTGGAGTTTGAAGTTGTATTAGAGAAAGTCTTAGGGAGCATTATGTAATTAGAATATGGCACCTGAAAGGAAAGGAGATGTACTACCATGCACAACAAACCAAACCATAACACTTTGATTTGAGTGAAATCATAGAGACATTAAAACAGTCACCAGTAGCCGCTGGTGAGAAAACTGCTTTGGCTGTGTGGACATTTGAGCATCATGTCTTAATTTGTTTACTTGGAACCGAGGTAATCCGGCTACATTACTTAAATGTTATGATAATTAAATTTTTTAACAAGTAACCAGTAACTGTACTGGATTACACTGTTGAAGTACAGTAACCTTCTTAACCCTGGTTGGAGACGTCACAGTCTTTCCCCCGAGCTTCAGTCTGCTGCTGGAACTCTGTGGTGGTGAGACTGAAACTAGCAATGCTTTGCATGATGTTGGATGTTGTTTCAAGCGGCGATAATGTTCCTGATATCAGAAGTTGATCTGTCTGGCACAACCCACGCATTATTACAGCTCATTATTTTTGATTGGTCTCATCGTTTCAGTCCATTACTGCTGCAGAGAGAAACAGTCAACAGTTCATCATCTTTGTTACACTGCATGTGTCAAACCAGAGACCGTGACAGAGACCATGACAGTGCAGTTATTTGTTGTTCCTTCAATGTGTCATTTGCCGTATTGGTTTAATTTATTAATTTCCCTATGTTCCCCTTTTTTCTCTCTCACTTTCAGTCTGGACAGTATCACTTCTCTCTTCCCATGTGAAGGAATAATTAGGTAATGGTGTGTTTGGTCATGCTCTTCCTCTTTATCTCCTGTTTTAGGATGAGAATAAGAGTGCACCCAGCCAGAAGATCGACAGCCTCCAGAAAATGCTCACCAAGCACCAGCTGGACCTGCAGGTATGTGGAGGAGTCGTGACACCGGGGTTGTTTATTTCATGTTTGGCTTCTTTCTGTCACACTTGGGTGTATTTGTTGGTGTTTAGGTCAAGGAGGAGGAGTGCAGCAGACACACTCGACCTAAGCTAGTGAAGGAGATCCAGGAGGCAAAGAAGCACATTTCACTGCTGCAGGAGCAGCTCAGCAAAGCTACAGCAGCGTTACAGGTGAAACAAAAGACAAGAATTTGAGAACAGTGTACGGTAATGATATTGTAGGCAACAGGTCCCAGAGGAAGCTGTTGTCATGGGTACTTCACATCATTGTGACACGGTCCATGAAACTCACCGAGCTCTCTTTAAATGTTGTTGTTGTTTTAGCTTTCTAGCCATAACCTCTGCCTAAAATGCCTCCACTGTTGAGCCAAGTTTCTCTTGTTAGTCATAAATGACAAATACACAAATAGATAAATAAGTTCCACCATAAATGTAAGATGATTTAATAATGTAGTGTATAACCAGCCTCTGCATGTAGGATTCTTGAGTTTTCCTCTGAGGACAACACTGTAAATAAACCTCCTCCTCTGTGATGGAAGAGATTTATGTTTATGGAAAGTTTCACAGGAATCACTGCTCAAACTTGTTTCCCTAATAGAGTTACATTTCCTGAATCTCTTCAACAGAAATGGAGAGTGAAAACCCCATAATATCCAACGGCAAAAATGATGAGAATGTCTGAATCAGAGAACAGGGGAAATTATATTACCTTACAGCTGCTCCAAGAATAGAGAGAAGATTAAGTGGATAAAGATGAATATATATCTTTTGAAGGGAAAATCATGTTACAGCTCTATCCGGCTGGTATTTTTATATATATTCTGTTTGTCATTATAAAGACATGTCATGTCTACCCTCGATCATCTTTGAGTTTATAAGTTAAATAAGTATAAATTACACAGCAGACCTCATTACCCGACATGACCTTTGTTAACTGCTTATGAGAGCATCAGTTAATTCATTTCTATGTTTGTGTTTCAGGAAGGAGTCATTGTGTCCAGGAACAGTGAGGACGGGGACGTCGGGCCTCCTGTGAGAGAACCAGCCTCCTCCTCCTCCTCCTCCTCTCGGGGTGACGCCGCTAACGACCGGCCCACGACTAACAACAACTCTGTGGGTATAATGACAGAGCACTAAGTGACTAGTGTGGTGAACCGCGTCACCCAGAAGTACTTTGTTCTTATATGTGGGTTAGTGACGGTTTGGTGCCACATGTCTGAACCCGTTAGTCAATCCAGGAAATATCACAGTTATCGTATAAATGGATCATATAACAAAAAAGTAGAAATGCTAAATTATGCACATTATGGCACTAATCCTCCCTTCAAAGACATCTGATACTTTTATAAAGTATATTTTTTGGCGTTTTTTATGCCTTTATTTGATAGATTAGTAGAGAGATAGACAGGAAAGGGGGAGGCAGAGAGAGGGGAATGACATGCACCTAGTGTAAAAAAAAAATCTGATACTTTTATATCTTTACTCTGAAGCACCTAGTGTAAAAAAAAAAAAAGTATTTATGAGGTTTGACGACCTGTGAGACAACGTCGAGGACAAAAAAAAGTCCACACAGCACTCGCCTTGTTGCATCATACACTTGGAAAATACCCAAAGGTGTCTCATATCATCATATCAACACTATTATCAAGACTGAACTCTGGACCTGAACAAGAAAACCAAGCTCATAGACTAAATAAATTCAATCAGACCCCACAGGAAGTGACGCCATCGGTTGGTCATCTTGAGTAGCAATTTTCACAGTTTTCTTACAGTTGACTTATTTAACTACATTTCCAGAGACCAGTCGATATCTATGTACTGTAGATTTCCACAACAAGAAGTAGCTCTCAAACACAATGTAGTGTGTGTTTCATGGTGTTCTGGGAAAAGAGCTAATTTACCACAGATCAGGTGCTGCCAACTGGTGACTGCTGCACCCACGCTCTGATGTTTAACACAGACAAAACAGAGAACGCTGCCCACACAACACAGACTTCCCTGTAATAACAAATAATCTTTTTTATCGCCGCTTCTATAAATAGGGATGAAATGGTCTTATTTTCCAATCTCTGGGGATTTCCCAGAACTCAGCACTAGACTAAACAATCAATTTAACTTAAGTGCTGTGTTTGTGTGCGTGTGTGAATGTGTGGTTATTAATGTGTATGTGTGCGTATGTGCGTTTCTGTCTGGGTGTGTCTCAGATCCACAGCAGCCCCCTCCTAGAGATGCCCAGTCAGAGCCTGGACGTCCACCGGCGAGACGGAATCAACTCCTGCTCGTCGCCTGACACGGAGGACAGCACCGACACTGTAAGGCACACGCTTCACACACACAGTGACACACTGAAGTCACATTTAAATCCTTTTCGTATTGGCAAAAGTTTGATGTTTGATTGGTGTTTTTAACCTTGAATCTGTCTCTCAGGAATCCAGTGCGCAGTGCATTGTGGGTAGCCCTCCCTACCTCCTCCACCCCCAGATTATTGGAGCGGAGGACGACTACTTTGACTCTCAGCAGGAGCAGGTATTTGGAGGAATAGTTGGACACGAAGTTGACAGTGAACTGGATTGAGATCATGTGTTAAACTAAGAAAATATGGAAACAATTGAGTCTCTAACTTTTTAACCTTTAATGAAAAGAAATTTACCGTTCTTTTTGACAGATTGTTTTTATTGCGTGTGTCATGTGACTTTTCTCTCTCTTTCCATCAGATCAACGGACAGTGCAGCTGTTTCCAGAGCATAGACCTGCTGAAGTGTCGGCCAGCTCACCTGGCAGTTTTCCTCCATCATGTCGTCTCCCAGTTTGACCCCGTGCCTCTGGTACACACACATGCACACACACACGATACGATTATTAAACTAACTGAGATGTCGGTGGTGTGACGCTCTCGCTGTCTTCCTGCCTTTACAGCTGTGTTACCTCTACGCTGACATGCACAAGCAAACCAGCTCCAAAGAAAGTCGACGTTTCTTCATGGAGTTTCACTCGCTCTTCATTGATCGAACAGCCGTGAGTCACTGAATCCTAATCTGGATCTTCTCCTTCTCCTCTGCTGTTTCCTTTCTATTCAACAAAGTTTCTAATTTAATTAAGTGTTTTTTGTTTTTTTCCAGAACCTCAAAGTCCCAGTGCCAGACACAATTGCAGCTGAACTGGGTATGAAAGGCAATAAAATATGTCATGGTTGATTATTTTATAACCCAGATTTTACTTGATGTATACAGCTTTGTAACGCTGCGCTTAGCATCACATCACCCACAACATCTACATCAATAGGCTACAGATACAATCTCTAAGTATCTGGTGTATGATTTCTAAAGATATGAGTGTTTCCAATTCAGTCATTTTTCATCAGTCACAGTTGATTTTGAGCTCAACTGCAGTGGTGCAAAAAAAGATGAAATGTTTGTCCCTGAGGGTGGAGCATGAGAAATAAACCCATTATACAGTTATATAAATGAAAAGTGGATTTCCTCCCGAATGCTCTCGGCAAATATCATGGCAGCCATGATGGATTATGTGAGATATTCTGTTGACACTTTCTGCTGCACTTTGCACCAGAGGAAAGTTCATAAACCGTCCAAAAGGGAAAGAGTTCATTCTCTGTACATTTTATCTGCTCTTGAGTTGTTATTGCTCCTTAACATGTGGTTAGGTCCAGTTAGGTTAGATAGGAATCTGTTGATGGTATCGGACATTTATGATATGATCAGAATTTCTAAGAAAATAAAGTAAATGGGTCATGAGTTAGGGATTCGCTGCTCCAGGACAAGTTATTTGCCATTATCTTTCATCTGTATTTGAAAATCTCTGCAACACACTGTGGAAATGTCTGAATTAATTCAGGGACCATGAGAGCAGATATGGCAAAGACACCACAATCTACTATGCGTTAACTTATTCATTCATTTTTTGTATGGCCCGTTAAAGAAAAAGGTTTACAAAGTGCTCTGACATAAAAGTAAAAAACCCACAAGAACAATGACAGAGGAACCAAAACTACAATGACAAAAATCGATGAGAACCTGTGCAACACAAAACCTACAACATAAATTGAGATCAGGACTGAAGTAAGATGTAAGATAATGAGCAGGACAAATGAAGACAAAAAGAAACAGATCACAGTAACTTAATGAAAAAGTGCAATAAAGTAAATGCAAAAATTGATAAAAGATGATGTGAACAATAGAACGAGATTTTAAAAATGCAAATACATAAGACAGCAAGGACTAAAATAAAGACTAATGAGAGTCATAAAACAATGAAAGACAAACAATAAGGGTTGTCAGGCTGCTGCTTGAATTTACAGTACTTTACCACAGTGTGGAAATCTTGCCCATAAGTCACAGAGTTGCAGAGATGGGGGGGTTGTCAGTGGTTTCGTTTAAGAGTCCCTACAGCATGTTGACTGATTTTGAGGTTGTTTGTTTTTGTCCACACAGAGAAGCGGAGGCTGGAGTTAATCCCAGAGGAGCTCTGCAAACAGTACACCCAGACGTTACAGGACACGCTGCTGCCCGACCTGCACAGGAACCTGGAGGATTTCAGGTGACAGTTACGTCACTGTCTAACCACTATTGTCGGAGTTGTTGGTCTTTATGTGTTTTTGTAATTTGTGTGTGTGTGTGTGTGTGTGTGTGCAGACAGAAACGCAGCATGGGTCTGACTCTGGCTGAGGATGAGCTTTCCAAGATTGACGTCGATCGAGCCAAAGACCAGCAGCCCTCGGAGAAGGAGTGCTCCTGTGCCGAACACATCATCTCCAAGATAGAGGATATCCTGTGAGTCTGTGAGCGCGCACGTCAACACACATAGACTGAAAACGCACTTCCTGTATTCCTAACATGGCTGCGTGTGGGTGTGGTAACTGATTTGTTTTGTTGCAGGATGACGTCACAGCCCTCAGAAGACGAGAAGTGGTAAGAGAAGGTTTTTTTAAAAATACTTTTACATCTTCAGTTTGCTGCACAGGAATCCGTTTGGTTCCTGTTGTTAGGGAAGTGTTATACTTTCTGTTCAGGCATTTTTCGTTAGAGATGAAAAAACAACCTGCTCTCACTTTTTCCTGTCCTGTCTTGTTGCAGCCAAACGATGCAGTACGTGCTTCTCACCTACATGAAGCACCTCGGGGTGAAGGTGAAGGAACCTCGAGGCCTCGAACACAAACGAGCACGAATCAATTTCCTGCCCAAGATTAAGGTGTGACCCCAGAAACACAAGTGTACAACACCAACAACAAGTAAAGTGCAACTCATAGATTCACAGGGAGGCTTCCTCCAGTGTATTACAGTGACAGGACACAACACTAAGCTCCAATTCAAGGCCCAAAGCAGGAATCAGCATGATTGCAAATGCAAAAAAAATTAATAAAGACATTAAAACAATTCTAAATAAATAAAAGCCAAATGACTACTATGACTTTTTTAAAAAACAGATCTGATCAAAAATAGAATATTTTCCCTTAATCATAAATCTCTAGAATTTGGCTGTCAGTGTATTTTGCTTTTAATTTAATAGATGCTAATTTTCTCATGTTCTTTGCTAAGTTTGCAGTTTACAGGACAGATTCTTGGTAAATATAATTAAGGGCAAAATTGCAGTTTCGCACCAGAAATATACGGGTAATAATCAGATAATCAGAAGTTATCTCTCTAGATAGCCTGCATATTTGAACAGACACAAAAAAATGTGTATTTATGGAAAAACAACTACCAACAAAAATGTAAAAATTTCACAAGCAGAAGAGCATCAGGCCTGAGAAGGAGGGGGAGGAGAAAGTGAAAAAGCCTCGGTTTCCCAGCATCCTCGGCCCTCCGAGGCGCCTGAGCAGAGTGGATTCAACCTCAGGTGAGAAGAGATTTGCAGTTTAATGTCGCATTAAGTATTCTGCCTACCCAGTGTGCACACCTACATATTATCAGTGGGTTCAGTATGTGCTTAAATGTGCGTGTGTTTGTGCAGTCGGTAAGGCCGTGGAGATAAACAAACAGCGCTCACCAAAGCAGCTCCCCCAGCCCCCGGCCTTCAGCGCCCTCGACCAGTCCGACCCCTCTGCCTTGAATCCGGGGTCACGGACCCGTGTGAATCAGCTCAGTGAGAGTTCAGACACCAGTGCGCAAGTTTTGCCCTCACCAACGCACAGCTCCCCCGTTGGTCTGGCCTCGGACACAAGTGGACAAGACTCAGACTCCAGTAAGATTTTCCTGTTGATTTACGTCTTTGAATAATTTTTCCCAAGAAATAACTGAACCATGTCACAACGACTGAAACACTGATGTAAGCCGATATGATCACTGCTCCTTAAATAATTTCATGAGTTGATGAAACACAGACCATCAGACTTTTTTCTCGTCTCTGTAATCTCATCATTCTACCTTTCTTCTCTTCACTCCACAGACATGTCTCCGTTCTCCCTCCAGCCCCGCCCAGGCGAGGGTCTGCAGTCTGGAGACCAGCAGGACAGCGTCTTCAGTCCAACCAGCACCCAGTTTGACTTCAGCCCGTCCAACCTGGAGCAGCTACAGGAGGAGGACCAGGAGACATTCAGGTACTCACTGTGCAGGCTTGAGTTATTGTTTATTATTGTGTTACACACTGAGAGTCATTCATGGTATTTACATTACTTGTGCACAACTGTAAAACACAAAACAAGGACAGAGGCAACGTGTTTCTCAAAGCAGCTGGAGCTGAACATTGGAAAAACAAAGCGGGGGAATTCACAAAATAAACAATTATAATGACTTGTTTTCTTCGTTTTCACTGCAGTAAATAGAGATGTAACATGACAGCGGTGACTGTAACAGCCTGTACAATCTCCAAACTCCCTCTGTGTCTGTGATCGGCAGCAGGATGGAGGTGCAGTGTGCAGTGACTTCCACTGACGTCCAGAGTGAGGACGACCAGGGCGGTGAGGTGGAGTGTGAAGAAGACCCTCTGAACTGGCAGAGTCTGGTCAGCCGCGGCGTCCTGGCAAGCCTCACGCCGCAGGAGATCAAACGGCAGGAAGTCATCAACGGTGAGTCGACTGCACTTCACAGAGTGTGACATGAAACAGATCAAACAGTGAATTCACCTCATGCTGTGTGTATGTGTGTGTGTGTGTGTGTGTGTCCTCAGAGCTGTTCTACACTGAGCGCGCCCACCTACGGATGCTGAAGGTCCTGGACTGTGTTTTCTACCAGAGGCTGAACAGAGACGGGATCCTGCCCCTGGACGACATCAAACACATTTTCATCAACCTGGAGGAAATTATTCAGCTGCACGGTAACGTGTCACACACACACACACACACACACACACACTCCACTTGCTCTGATGATTTCAGGCATCATGCGACTGAGCACGGAGCAGAATTTATTTCACTTTTCTTAGATTTTCTCTCCTCCTGTTTTTCCATCTTTGTAAAAACATTCTGTAAAGCCAACGTACAATAAAAAAGCTTTTAGTCATTACAATAAATAAGTAATACACTGATTCAGTAGAAACTGACTTCTGCTTTGTTCTAATACATAATTTTAGGTAATTTAAGATTATTAGATTACTTGTTATGAAGATGAAAACATCTTCAGCCTCAGCAAAGACAATCTAAGTATGTTGTTGTAAAAACTTAAATTCAAATGCCTCATGAAACAGAAGTTACCTTAACATATCGATTTTCTGTAACATGTGAGAATAGAACCCCAAAAAATGAATAAATTAACATTCATAAGAACTTAAATAATATATAATGTTTGGTGCAATAATGATTTAAGAAGAGTTCAAAAGATATTGAATAAACCCTGAACACTGAATCGATGGATTGTCAGTGAGGAGAACAACAAGTGTTAAATTTCTCTCTCACTGTGCTCCACAGTTTCTATAACGGAACAAATGACGGCAACCAGGAAGAGGAGCGAGACGTCGGTGATAGGTCAGATTGGAGATGATCTCCTGGCCTGGGTAAGAGCAGCCTCAGTCCAGGAAGGAAGGAAATGAGAAGCTTCAACACACACTTCAATGTTAAATGTTTGCACAGCTGAAATATGGGGGAGAACATAACGTCAGATTGTTTAAAAAAGGATTTGGAGCATTAAAGTTGCTGTAAGATAAATTACCAAAAATACAAGCTGGGATTTTAAATAAATCCAGAAAATAATCATTGAATGAAAGGAAAATATATATACATGAATATAAATAAATACAATTCAGTCAAAAGCCAGGCTTGAAAGGAGGGTTTGGATGTATAATATACAATATAACGGTTTCTGTATCCAATCAGACAGTAACTGTGAATTTACACTTCCAATAGGATCCATATTAATTATAATGATAATACAACACAAAAATATATGAATATAATCATATATTTTGTCAGTCTAATATGAATTAATTAAGAAGTTTAGCATTATGTCGAATAGTTAAAGGTTTTTTTGTACATGTTGTCTGATCCAGAGTGGTTTGCAGTGATTTAACAAACATCAGTTACTCAGGTTTAAATCTCATGTGTCAATGTGTCAACCTCAGTTCAGTGGTGATGAAGAGGAGAAAATAAAAAGAGCGGTGGGAACTTTCTGTTGCAACCAACCATCGGCGCTGGAGCTCATCAAGTCCAAGCAGAAGAAAGACCAGAGATTCAACTTATTCATGCAGGTCAGAAAACACCACAAACCAAGCTGTCAGGACGGGACGGGGGGGTGGGGTTTGTTTGTTTTGGCAAAGACAGTGGTGACATTTGAGACGAATAGCAGATCATGGCTGGTATGTGAAGAGTCTGACTCGTTTATTTTGCGGGACTGTAAACGTGGATGCAGCAAATTTATCATCATGGTTTGGAAAGACATATTTTTCTAATGATTTATTTTGATAAACGGAGGAAGTTTGGTCAGTTTGACAGACAATCAAAATGGAAATGAATTGCCTAATGAATGTTGAAGCTCATTTCATATCAGAAATACTTGTATTACAGTGCTCCAATTTTACAAAAATAGATATGGAAAAAAAATAATAATGGTGAGTTGTCTGAATTAGTGCTCATTTTTTAATGTAACTAGAGTACTGGTTACCTGCAATCAGCATTTGTCATACTGTAATTATAGACCATTGTGTTGAATTTCCTGAGCTCATTTGGCAGCAAACTATTTTAGACCTCAGGAATATTTTATTCAAGGTGTCCAGCTGCAAGTGTTTTGATGTGGGTATATGTACGTTTATTACATGTATTCAGCTCCATAGGGGAACTATGCCTGGGAGAGGTTTTGTTTGTGTTTGTTTGTGTGTATTTGTGCTGATTTGAGGTGTGCATTGTTGTATTGTCTGTATATTCATGTTCAAAGACCCCTTTGAAAATATTGATATAGTTTATGATGTCATGTTATTTTCTCTTCAGGAGGCTGAGAGCAACCGTCTGTGTCGCAGGCTGCGGCTCAAAGACATCATTCCTGTGGAGATGCAGAGACTGACTAAGTACCCACTGCTCCTGGACAACATAGCTAAATACACAGGTCAGAACAGGACTGAACACAGTTTTACTCGTTATCTACCAATTTTGGTTTTTCCTCACCTTTTTTTGTTTGTTTTGTTAATCCTCCTGCAGAGGATTGCGAGGAGAGGGAGAAGGTGAAGAGAGCCGGCGAATGTTGTAAAAACGTCCTCAACTACGTCAACCAGGCCGTCAAAGAGGCAGAGAACAAACAGGTACAGGCGTTAGCAGCACAGCACAATATATGTCAGTACATTTAAGTCAACAGGAGGTTTAAATTGTACTTATCTCCAGTTGTGTTTTTTCTCTGCAGAGGCTAGAAGAGTATCAGCGAAGGCTGGATCTCTCTTCTCTCAAACAAAGTGAAAACCCCCTGATCCTGGAGCTGAAGGTAACAAACAAACAATCCAAAACCAAGCAATTTCAGCATATTGTAAATTGTAAAGGATGTGGCAGAACTGTTGTTTTTTACTGCATAGAGTGGATGAATGATTGAATCAAGGTTCAAGATGTCTTAATTACTGCAGTCACAACCAGCAGTCCTACAGTATATACAAGAAAAAACTACTGTATATGTGCAATAGCAAATTAATAGAATGAGGTTGTTGCAGGTTGTTAATGAATCTGTGCTGTTTGTTGTATTAAAAAAAAAATTGTTCTGCAGAATCTGGACCTGACCAAGAGGACGATGGTACACGAGGGACCTCTCTCCTGGAAGGTCACTAAAGACAAGACGATCGGTACTTGAACACACCGCCATAAGAGAGTTGTATAGAAAAGATGCAGTAGATGCAGACATGCAGATTAAAAATGATCAAATGAGTAAAAGCCTTAATAAGAGGATGCCTGTAGCAGATGTCTATAGCAGTTTCTTTATATTTTCCTTTCAGAGCTGTACACACTTCTCCTGGAGGACATTCTGGTTTTGCTGCAGAAGCAGGACGAGCGTCTGGTCCTCAAGTTCCACGGCAAAAATCTGGCCAGCGCTGCCGACACCAAACACAACTTCAGCCCCGTCATCAAGCTCAACACCGTGCTGGTTCGTCCCGTGGCAACCGGTGAGAGCCGCACCCACTCCAGAGAGCTTTTGCTGTACTTCCTTGACACGGACTCTGACTTTGATGACTTTAGCACTTCTGATGACTCTAGTGCCACCACGAGGTTGATATTTGTGGGTTTTGGGTAAAAGACCATTATTGGATTGATTGCTGTCAAATTAAACACATTTCCCTCCCCAAACTCCTCTCTTCAAGTTTCATCTTCTGCTATTGTTGGAATTTCTTCTTGTTTACACATTAACTTCATATAACATGTGTTTGTATGCTCTTCTCAGACAACAAGTCTTTCTTCGTCCTGTCCATGTCAGAGAATGGGGCTCAGATCTATGAGCTGATGGCTCAGACGGTGTCCGATCAGAGAACGTGAGTCTTGCCTCACAAACATGGCGACGTGTTGTCTGTTTGTGGTGTTTCCTCATCCTGCCATGTGGCCTCTGTTTGTCCAGGTGGCAGTGTCTGATCACACAATGTGCCGAAGCCATGAAGGCCAAACCTCACAACGACACACCTCCAGCTCAGACTGAGTGAGTCCAACTCTGTGCTCACTGATATTAATATTATTACATTTTTCTTTCACATTGTATGTATCTAATGTGATAGTTCTTCATTTTCCAGCGCTGAGCGGGACGCTATTGAGATCATCAACTGTGGGATTCCCACGCCGTGCAAAGATTCCAACGGAACATCAAGTGGAGGTACTGTATCTACCCAAAAGGCAGCTGTGTGTGGAACAATTGTTTCAACAGTGTAGAAAAGAGGAGTTGATTAATTGTTATTTATTAGCTGCTAAATTAGTTGTTTACAACCTTTTTATTGCATTATTTACATTTCAAACATACATATAATCTTTCCTTTTGTGCTGTTTTGTAAATGATTTTTGGGCCCACTTGAAGTACATGAATCAATATAATAAGAAACTATTAAGACCCCAGCAGAATATTTGAACTAGAATTAACTGCAGGGGTTAATGCTGGGTTAAAAGTTTCATGTTATTTAAGATGTCACATAGCCTACTACTAATAATTAAAAATATTTTTGAATTTTTAAAAGAATTCTATCTCTTATTGAAGTCAAATCTTTATTATTCCAGATAAAGATGCCACCTCTTCTCCAGTTGCCAGTCTCAACCCTTTCGATGGTATGAAGTCAGATGACGAGGAGGAGGAGCTGGCCGTGGCTGACCGACGGGAGGAAGTGGAGGAGGATGAAGAGGTGGATGAGGCAGAGCTGGAGGCCTTCCTGGACAGGCTGCCGTTCCTGCAGCAGGAGGGGTCACGACGGGGCATCGCCATCGAAAACGAAGAGCGCGACCTATTCAGCGTGACGTCCTCCAAAGCTGAGGACGCTCTGCAAACATGTGAGTTCTACTTTGAAGGGTCCATCCACCCAAATTATACAAAGATAATTATCTGGTTTTGGTTTCATCCGCCCATGTAATGGCATATGAGTAAAAAACAAATGTGTCTATTCCAGTGGCAATGCTCAAGCAGGTCCTTTTCAACCACATGATGGGCAGAGACACCGAGGAGGAGAAAGGGGAGATGGAGGGGAACAAGCAAAGCGGGGCCCCTGCGTGTCAGTCGCCCGGGAGCCCTGAGGCGGCTTCGGTTGCAGCTCCACAGAGGGACGACCCACAGCTCCCTCCTGGACACTCGGGCCTGTCTGACAACAGTGAACGCAACGGTGAGGAAATCATTATCTAGGTTTTCTGTGTAATTAATAATGAATAATTCCATCCTTATCAATCCCACCTCGTCCTCTCCGTCCAGGTGGTTTCGTTGTTCTGGACTTGGGCCTGGGCTCGGAGGAGAGCTGCACAGATGACGACGGGGTGTTGGGCAGTGACGTGGGGATCGACATGAGGAGGCTGCTGTCCTCTACCTCTCAGTCAGGGGGCGACGGAGGCCCCAACCTCAGCCGGCAGCTCATGACCCACCTGAGGCTCCTCCAGGCCGACCTGCAGTACCTGAAGGTACAGCACACGTCACTGTGCCAGGCTGTTTTTACGTAAACTCCACCCGACAACCGTTGTTGTTTTGCACATGATCAATAGCAGCAAATGCAAGGCTACTCACAAACATATAAAGAGGTTGTCTCACGTTTTCCAGTTTTCCTGAGATGTCCGGGTGATGATACTAGAATTTAGACATGTACTTGAATGAAATCTACTGTCATATGAACCACATTGTGTTGTACTGATCTGCTTCCAGGAGGTGGAAATGAAATACAACGAGCTGCGACAAACACACAGCGACACGGCCACGAACTCCGACGACAACAACAACAACAACAACAACAACAATGGTGAATCTCTCTGCCTTTTGAAACAACCCACTGCTCCACTGCTCCACTTTTGCATCTCAAACATTTTATCTCTGATGTTTTCCAGACGGGATTCAGTGATGACAGATGAGCGCCTTCCTCAGGATCGATCCTCAACCGCTGGACACTGGTGCCGGTCAGTCATGGAGGCTTAACGTCCACTCTCCCACTTTATAGGCACATATTAAAAACCAGTGGAAGACATCATCATCTATTCATCAGAACCCTTGAACCAGCAGGAGCAGGTTTGCTCCTGAGAAGAGACACTGAGGGATTTTTACCCGAGGATGATTCAGTCACTTGTTGCTATGATAATGAACATAATAATCAACTTCATAAATTATCTTAAACACTGGATATATGAAATGGAAAAGGGGCAAGTCAAGTGTGTGGAGTCGCACAAATGCACAGCAGAGCCACATTCGGAAATGAAAGAATATGTGAAGACTTTGACTGTGTCGGTGGCCAGACTGTCAACTCACTGCTGTAAGTATCATTTAAATGTCTGTAATAAGAGACGAGCTAAACCTCACGCTGCAGAGTTGAATACGCTTCAAGGTGCACTTCCTTATTCTGTTACAGTGCTGAGCAGCAACACAACACATTGATTGTGTTTTCAAATTCACCATCATTCACAGAAACTGTCCAAACATTCCCAAAATCTCCAGTATGTTTTAATGTCTTTGTGCATAAATGGAATTAAGGAGGAACAAGAAAATCGGAGCAACCAACACGTCTGACTGTCATGCAACACGTTGTATATTTTTTTGTTTACTTCATACAAACAGAAACAGCCGTTTAAGTTTCAGTTTGAAATAAACAACTGAGGTACAACATTTTAATTACTGAATTTCAGAGGTGTTGGTGAGTGTAGTTTAAATGGAGGACAGAAACAATTAAAACAAGACAGAAGCTCAACATCCTCCACGTTTGCAGCTGTTTGTCAACCAGTGACATTTAAGGAGTGCAGTGGAGGCTTTTAAGCCATCAGTTTGATGACATGACTGGTGTTGATAACCAGAATTTCATGAAAGCTCCTGACTTGTCGGGTGACGTTAAGTCCTTTTTCCACACTTAATTATCGTCTGAGCAGTGTAATGTAAACGTAAATGTCTATTATCTTGTCACACTTGGTGAGAAATAAAATCACCATTTGTGAACTACTCCTGCAAGCACCAGTAAAATGAAGCATTAGAAGCAGCTTGTAATGCACAGAAATCCTCATGTTTTTCTTGAGGGTTACAAGTTACGTATTTCCAAAGAGCAATATGTTCTTGTCTCCTTAGTTTGATTAGGCATCTGACATTAACGGTTCCAGTCATTCCATAATGACCGAAGGAAAAGCATCCTTGGATGTTTGAAATCACTCAATTTCCTGGTTTTAAACTTCCTGTAGCACTTGAATGTAACTTAATATGACAAACAAAATATTGACAACAAAAAATGAAATTGTACATTAACATCACAGAAAGATGGAGGTCAGAGCATAACATTGATATACTGTTGTTCAAATGAAGCGCCCAACACTGCAGCTAAGAGAAGAAATGCTCACTTTGTGTATAACCACATTTTCCTGGTGCTTCAAGCAGCTAAGAGCACGTCACATCACAGCATGTACAAGATACAAGCTCCACAGTGTGTGCACTTGTGACTTTGATGAAATGAACGTTTGTTGTAGCATTTATTTTCCACAGTGAGGTGACTGACTAACCTGAGTGACTTTTGTCCCCACAAACACTATGGTTTTCTTCAGGATCATTTCTTGTTGAGACGTTTTACATTCCTTTTGCCTTTTTAGGTACATGATACAAAAATTCACCCATCAGCACCTGCACTTCACTTTCATGGTTGGACTGAAATGATGCAAAATATTCACTGGCCACAAGACTGCACAGAATGAAATGTTAAAAAAAAGAAAAAAGAAAAAGACTAATCTAGATGTAAACAAAAAGGACTGTATTGGACTGTTTTTAATGTAAAAGAATATAATGTGTAATTATGACTGTATGTCAGATGTTTTGTGTGTTTTGTTTTGTTTTTTCATTGTACACAGTGCAGTCATGTAATGTTTTAACACACACTACTTAAAACAAGGATTGAGTACGGTGGCCCTGAGGGCTCAACACGCTACAACACATGCAAACGGACATCTCATCAATCACCTTCATTGATTTTGACAACACAAATGCTGCAAAAACTCTTTATACAAGCACAATGAAAATACACTTAGAGTGTAATACTTTTTTGGATTCTGAAAGTCAACAAACATTGAGCACAAACTGGGTCCATCACTTTTTGTTTCCCCTGGAAACACTGACATTTGTTGCAAGTTCATGTGTTTTGTTATTCGTAAGTAGTTGTGTGTTGAGCTCTCCTGGCCACCGTAGCAATTTGTTTTTAGAAATGTTCTTTGCAAAATGTTATTCTATTATATTGCTATTAACCCGACCGAAAGATGTTTTTACTAAAAATGCTAAAAAAAAATAATAATTTCATCTTGATCGGTCTTGTGTAAAGGGGTAGAGTGTGATGGCCCCTAATTTATCTCTAAACATTTTCAGCATGTCCAGAAGTCACATTACAGAAAGAATCCACTTTGAAATGAATGAAAAGCATCAGTTCCTTTGTGTGTCACTGTAAAGGAGCTGATACTTCGACCTCAGAGAAATAGATTCCACAGCTTATGAAGGAGCAGAACAGCATGTATGATGGATTAATTAATATGGATAGAAAGAAATTAAATGAACATTCAGGTAACCAAGTGTAACATGTTGTTACTCCTGTTTTTTTAATACAAAACTCTGTCTCACAAAAGCTTAATTGTGACACATTAACTCTTCCTGTATAGAACATCTCTCCTGTTATCACTACTAATAGCTACTCGCTGTTTGTGTCCCAGCTAATATCGTAAAACACTGTACAGATGAATACAGGTTTGTTCGTTTGAGGTATGTGGACATTATGGCAGCGACACCTTTCACACAGGCATCACAAACTCTCAGATCTATGTTGTGTTAAGTGACAGTCCATAAAACTGTCTCCACTGATCCTTCTCATCTGCTTGTGCATGTAGGCCGCAGGTATTTTAACTGCATAGACAAACATTTAGCTTTTACCTAGGCTGAACTTTATTTACTTGCACTTTCAACGCACCATAGAAAACCAGCACATTTATGCAACACGCATGGTAAACAGGAGAGTTAAGGAGAAAACAACTTGATGTGTTTCTTTTTGTCCACACATCCACAGTGGTTTGCTATCAAGTGTTTAAGTAACACTAACGGTGTAATGTTGCCTGGAGTTCTTGATCATAAATTGGTGTAACAGCCATGAAAACTATGTTTAGCGTCTGCACTCCAGCAGGGTGTCATTTCTGTAAAGGACAAAACTGACAGTCCATATAACTTGTGCTGCAACGTGTTGTGTTGACTCAACATGTAGATTGTGCACATCTCGTATGGCATGCTCCTCCTCATCTGTTATCACCATAACAACCCTCCAGAGTTGGGCATACAGTAGGCTACAGATTTATGTCTGATTGTCGCACCAGTGGAGAAGGTTTAGGGTTCGATTCCTGGACTTGGGGGCTTTTCTGTGCACATGAGGTTATTATTCCCAGGGAGGAGGTAATTGAATGTTAAGTGAATAAGATTATACTCTGCCATGGCCCTATGACAGCTGGGACAGGCACCTGCCCCTCCACAACCCCTGATGGATGTGTTTATAGCCAATAGTTTAACCAGTGGGTGCGTCTCTGATGATCTAGTCAACTGAGAACTCTTGTTTGTTTGGTTTAAGGAAAAGCAGCCTGGGGCTAAACTAGGAATGTAAATTGTTTTGCATATGAATACTAGAAATAAAAATGTTTAGAGGTGATGCTGTGGTACATAGCACCTTTAAAGCTGAGGCCCATGAATGTTAGACTGTTCCTTCAGTCACACTTGTCCAGTGCATGTGAGTTGATTTCTTTGAGCTTGTGGTTCTCTATCCACCGTTTATACTTGGCTCTACTTTTCTTGTATCCAAACCTGGCAATGTCCACCATGAACACCCAGGCTAGTCCGTACATCACCACGCCACCAAGCTTCATAATCAGTGACGTCCTGGGGGACGTGATCTCACAGTAAAACATCACAGTGCCAACGCCCACACGCACCGTGGCAAACAGCAAGATAAACAGCAGGTCCACAGCGTCTCCCAACAGGCTGTCGTACAGGCCCAGCTGGCGGAGGAACCAGCGGGCCTGCAGCAGGGGATTGGTGATCTCACTTCCAAAGACGACCCCACAGGTCTCACAGCCTGACACTCCCATGAGCAGCGCCAGCAGGATGCCCAGGATGCTGGCAGCGTGATGGGCCATCATGACGGGGCCCTCGGTGCGGTAGAAGACGCACCAGCCGACATCGAAGAAGAAGTAACCGAGGCAGACAGCCAGGGCGAAGATCTGCAGCTCAGTGTTTTCTGTTCCTGGACAGTGAAGGATCATGTGAGGAGTCAGAAATTACAGCAACTCCACTTGCATCATGAAATAGACAAATTTTATTTATGTGAATGTTGATGTGAACCAAAAACTCTCAGTGTAGTTTTACATCTGCCCTCTCTCTAGAGCTGTAGCAACAACAGGTCAGTGTAAGCCAATCAGAAGACGGGAGGCTCTGAGCATCTCGTCTGCTTGGTTCACTATCCTCTGATGATGCAATATAAACCATTGTGTTGGACGATGGGTCCAGGTGGGCGGGACTTGGTGACAGCTTTGTTGTGACATCACAAAGTGAGTGAGTCTACAGCTCATTTTAGGTAGAATATAGGCTGTGTGTATTTCTCCATGATTTGATTCTTTAATACCTTTACAGTATCAATATACAAATTATCTATAATCAGAGAGGACATGTGAATCTACCTTCATACATTATGGGATCCTAACAGCTCCATGTTACTGAGCTTGTTTAACCTTCAATGAGACCAGTAATAGCACCAACTGTTATAGTCCATTTGAAGCACTTGCAGAATGATTTAAAATCAACATAATTTCATACAGTCAAAACATTTACATTTCTAATGTAGGAACCTATGGTGCACTTATTGACTTCAGGTGAGTTTATATTGTTTTCGTATCTATTACCCATCATTATTTTATGCCACTGACCTGCATGTGTGAAGGGCCAGGGTCCATCAATGAAGACAACATAGGCCGTCAGCAACACTATGATGACCCCATGGCACAGAGTGACCAGCCGACAGCTCCACTCGGGCCCCCGCTGACTGAAGGTACAGCAGAATAGAAAGTAGAGACACAGCCAGCCAATCAGGCTGCAGATCACCTCCAGTACTGGCATGGCCGTCTGTGAGGAATGATCGAACTGAATTCAGCATCACAGACCAAGCTCATATCCTCAGCTTGTTGTCCTTTTTATTTGCATCATGTCAGTGTTAATGCTCATGCATATTTGCAATGCATCATCACTGTAACTTACTGTATGTTGTTGACTTATTGGGAGAAATTTAACTTGGTTAGTTACCCAGTATCAGTGAATTGTTTCTTACATTGTTTAGCTAAACTAAATGGTGACTTAAACTGGTATATTCGATGTTCAACACGCCAAGTTCAAATTTCACCCCCAAACTGTCAATTATTATTGTGTAAAACAACATAAAATGCAGGATGTTGTGTAAGGACGTACTGAACAGTAGCATACTTAAGCTAGTCTTGGTATGTCTCAACAGGAGAAATTATAATTTTTGACAAATGATCTAGTTTCAAAAACACTTCAGGGGTGTATACTGAAAAAAATAAAGTCTTTCACCAACATGCTGATTTAGAAATGGCATAAAGACTAAATTCTCAATTGTAAATTAAAAAAGTAATTGAATTTCTTCTTCTGACTTTAATTCAGTCAATATTGTCCAAGTAATTCTTAGTGTATAACAATCTTACAAAAGATATGACAGTGCAAAGCAAACCCCCAGCCCTTACACACTGTGGATTACCTGAACGCCTCCTCGTCTCACTCAAGATCAGGAAACACCGGAAAACGACTCCAGCAATCAAACGCAGCCTCGGCCTCCATCACTGTTTACCTTCCATGAAAAGGCAAAGAAACACAAACTGCACCAAAGCTCAGCACATTTCAAATAAACACATGTTCAGTCTGGCAGAATGACAGACATGCCATGTGCCGGCTACTATAGACAATTATTGGATCCTGTATCCCTTCCCCTTGGATCTCAGACCTGATCCTCTTAAAGGATTACAGTCTCTACTTCTCTGCAGATACCTGCTTTTAGACAGGACAGTGATATGAGGCAGCTGTGGCGCGGCAGTCAAGTAAAACTAAACTCAAGTTTGATTACATCACAGCCCTAATATCTTTAATAATCTCAAACACAAATCAGAGCTTATTTCCAAATCCCCCTTTGGATTTTAAAAAAAGAGTCTGAGATTATAAAAAGGATAATGGTAATGAGGCTCTCATGATCACCAGTCTACTACCACCACTAATAGTGACACAGACAATCAGAATTAACATAGTCCCTTTCGAGGCAGCGTGAAGTTCTGCAAAAGCAAAGATGAAAACAAATCAAAACCAGTTTCAAAAACACAACCAGCAAATTAAAAAGCAGAAATAAAATAGGATACAATGCCTAAAATTTTTTATGTATTGTTACAACAAACATAGGAAATACAAACCAGCAGAGTCCTGTACCGACAGGGTTTTGAAATATTGGTGGTGAAACAGGATCAGGATCGTTAAATAGTGAACACAGAAGGACATAGTTCCTCAGAATCAACAGTCAAAAATGACAAATATAATTAATTACCGGTAGATTACTAATTAATAATGTAAATAATCAATATTTGTATTCCTAATGTAAAACATTATGCAATAGCAACACAAAATAATAATAGAGAGAGTTCAATTTAGTTCCGATTGATTTTGATCAAAAATAATGGTTTTATTCGGTGGGAAATAAACCCTGAGTTTAGGCCAAAGAAGAAAATGTCCTCTGCAGATAATGTCATGCCATCTAAGAGCCTGCAGGGGGCAGACCGTCCACCTGTAAGCAAACTGGACAGTACTGTAGGTGAGTGTTAATAAACTTGTGAGTGATTCAATGCACATTGACAGAATATATACAGTGTATGGTTAAACTAAGTTTGCATTTCCCTCCACTCTGGTTCTGCTAAATAACCTGTGAAGCGAAGGTCACATCCTCACCTGACAGCCCTGCAGCATTAACCCACTTGCAGTGGCTCTAATCTGACACCAGAGCAGATTATGGGCCATCCATGGACGGATATATTCCCTCAATCAGAGTGTTGTTGTGACTGTTTTCGTTCATGTAAAGTACATGAAATCGCTCAAATCTAATAGGAGAGGGGAGGAGTAAGAAGTCTGTCAAAACTTGAAGCACATAGGCTACTGAGCAATTGGTTGTAATTTTGAATGTGAAAGAAAATTGATGAATATATATAAACAAGTACAACATTTATTTCTGAACTTTCAAAAAAGCTAGAAAATATTTAAAAATTGCCACACACATCATTTCGAAGAGGCAGCAGCAGAAGAAGGAGACAAGTAGCTGTCATACACTTCGGCATCGGCACAGCAGGTGGCGCCATGCGTATATCACCGACAGGAGGAGGAACTGCAGAAGAAGAACGTTGTTTTCTCTTCCTGTGTCACATTAAGGTAAACAAACACGCGATAATGACATTGGGATACATGTGTAGTATTGTAGTTTCGGCTGGTTGGTCTGAATTCCTTTAGATTTAAGGAAATCTCTTCAGGTGGTTCAACACTTGACGACCCTCTGGTCCAAACTGAGGTGAGTTCGGAGCCCGGCATGTGGGAGCACGAGGACAAACTGTGTTCACATCACTGACCATTTTAAGTTTCACTGGATAAGCTGTCAAAATGCTTCATGTAGACATGGTGGTATCATTTTTGTTCGGATAATTTTGAGCCGCTCTCCAATTCGGCATTACTTAGACAAACCAAACCTCATGTCAAAACAGTTTCGCGCTACACCCGGCGTTTACCGTGTAGTTCCGTGTGTCGGAGTTCGCTGCATTAACATGACGAATGAAGACTGTGAGCGGTGCTTAGTTAAAATACAGAGCTGGTTCAAAGGTTTGTTATATGCCGATTTTATCAGTAGAGCCTCATCACTCTGCAGTGTCTTAATTATCTCCCAATATAACCTGTTTAGTGTTTGCGAAACAAAACTAACATAAATTTGAGACTCGTCAAGTGAAACTCTGCACAGTATCACTTCATTGACGATGTGAATATCAAAGAGTAGAAATGTTCATAATCCATTACCAGGAGAGTTAAGTTTTTTTCCACCAAAGATTTTAACTTAGATCTGCTTAATACATGTCATACATTTGTATTTTTCACATTTGATTGTTATTTATAATGCAATCTGTTTGCAAGAATTGTCCATCTCTGTAATTTGTTTTATCCTGACTTATGTCTTATGAACAATCCTACTAATAGTCTACTGTAAGTACCGGTAATCAGCAGTGATATTTATTCTGATATCTTTTACATAAAAATCATTAACGTCTTTAAATTGAATTGTTATTATGGATATCGGTTGCAGTGTGATTTAAGCCCGTGTTCTGTCCTAGCTTATTTTGTTTTGTTTTTTACAGGATGGCTTTTCCAAGTGTGCGACTGAGCTCTCCTCACATCAGGACAGGGCTTCAAGTCTGTGGTTATGCAACAATCAGAAAAGCGTTCAGACCGCAGGAGAAGAGCAGCAGTGAGCCAGTGTTTCAGTATGTGGGTCAGCACAGAAAGCCCAACCACAAAGTGTTTGTCTGGGGCTTCAGCTTCACTGGCGCTCTGGGTATCCCCAGCTTTGTAGTGCCAGACAGCGGCAGGAAGAAGCCCCGTAAATACCAGCTCACCCCTTACCGCCTGGACACAGCCGAGCAGGTAAAATCACACCCACGTTGGACACTGTCAGTATGACAAAGTGTGGACTTCAGAAATAGTTTGTGAGGCTGAGCGGCTCCTCTGTTGCAGATCTCCTCCGCTGCTTGTGGTTATGGCTTCACTCTCATCGCCTCCTCCACCAAAGATGCGTCCAAGCTGTGGGGCATGGGCCTGAACAAAGACTCTCAGCTTGGCTTCCAACGCACCCAACACAGCCGCCGTAAGGAAAACCAAACCACTGATACAAAAACAGAAATAGTGCTCCTCACATGAGATCTGCTTATTGTTAGACATATGTAATTTAAAGCTGCAGCAGTCAATGTTTTTGATATATGTATTTTTGGAAGTTTAAAATCAAATTATACTTTCATTCATGATGTCTGCCTGTATAAAGATTGGTTGTGTCCACACAGCCACCTCAGTTAATCACATGGTAGTCTATGCTATTTGATTGACAAGTGAGGGGTCACAGTAAATCCGCTGGTTCATCAAATAACATGATTTTTTTTAGATTTACCAGACATATAAAACTCAGATGGTGCAGCAGCATGTGCCCTGTTTAACGTCCTTCTCCCTCTCTGCAGAGAAGAGTTATGACTACGTCTTGGAGCCGTCACCAGTTGCTCTGCCTCTTGTCGAGCCCCTGAAGACCAGAGTGGTCCAGGTTGCATGTGGCCGAGCTCACTCACTGGTCCTCACTGATGAAGAGGGAGGTAAGAGACTCGTCTGTGCAGCAGCAGCAGCAGCAGCAGCAGCAGCAGCAGCAGCAGCTCCATGGTCATGGTCTGAACAGGGTCAGGGAGTTCGTCACAGTTTGTGACAAGAGAAAATACCTGGTATTGTGTTGGTGACAAACCACCTGGTGTCCTTCTACATCCTCCTCTCACCTCTCACTCACAATTATTGAGCAGACGGATAAATCTCAACTAAACTTTTAATGGTTTTTAACACCTTGCCAGGAGGACTAGTCGGAAACTAGCTGTTGGCTAACACTGGCACTTTTACATTTTACTATGTTCATTAATGTGCATTTTCCTCCTCAAATAAAATAAATAAAAATAAATAAATAAATAAAAACACACAGATCAGGCTTGATTTTGTTTTGTTTTTAAAAAAATTGTGAATGAGTTTTTATCAGATTTCAGATTTTTTTTTCCAAATAGGAGAGTTGCCTTTGGACTGGATTTAAAGCCCTGACATGTTTGACCTGAGATAAACCATTCAATAACCAGATTACCAACTGTGGTTTGTTCCAAAAAAAAAAGGAAATTGCATGTCATATCATGACTCACCTAGATGTGGACTGTGACCCAGTGAGAACCTTGACTTTAAAAGGGAACATTTGTTCTTATACAGGAAATGTGAATAATAGGTCAGGTGAAGCTCAGCAGCTGTTTCTTTGGTAATACATAATTCTGACAGGGTTGAATTACAGTTTTTCCTCAGTCGCTTTGGTACATTGCTCAGATCAGAATTGAAATCTCAAAACTACTTGTTTAATCTTCACATCATTGTGTCACTTGTGTCACTTAACTAATATACTGTAAATATCTGATTGATATCATTGTAAATTCTGCATTATGTATTAAGCTTTTTAGTTCCATTCAGTTTCATCAATTAATTAATATACTGTAAATATCTGATTGATATCATTGTGTTCTGCTTGTCTCTTTCTTCAGTTTTCAGCATGGGCAACAATGCGTACGGCCAGTGTGGGAGGAAGATAGTTGAAGATGAAGTTTACAGGTGCGTCCAAATGGTGGTTGCACAGTGTTGTTGCTGTTAAATTGAGTGTTTTCACATCGTATCACTCGATTTAAAAACAAATATTTCACTGCTTCTTTTATGAAATGCTCCATCAAAGGTCAGAAACTTTATTCAAAGCTCCATGTAAAGGTCTGACAAACACTTGAATTGAAGTGCAGATGCTCTTCTTCACCTTGGAAACACAAACACAGTGATGCATATTCTGAATTGAAGATTTACAGACACTCACGTAGCTGCTCTTGAACCTATGATTAATCTTGCAGCCGGTTTGGATTGAATATTGTTTATGTGTGAGTTATGTTCTTGCAAAACGTTGAGTGAAGGCTGAGAGAGAAGGATGTGACCTCTCTCTGGGAGACGCTGCTGTCCTCCGCTGATGGATCGGTTATTTCTCTGTCTCATGTTCAAACAGTGGCAGTCACATCATTCACAGGATGGAGGGCTTCGGCAGCAGGGTCACTCAGGTGAGTGCAGCTTCTTTCTGAACTGTGATCACACATGTGTTGTGTTGTTCGCTGTCTCTTTCCCTATTTCCTGTCCCAGACCTTTAGGTACGTACTCACCCAGATTGTATACAGACACAGTCTAGCTGCATTGCGCCAACACCTGCACATTGTCGTCGTTAAAGTCTTTGGATTTAGTCTTGGATTTTGGATTGTTCTAACATTTATGCCTGTTGATGTTGAAAATATGTAAACAATTTAAACAGAAACTAAGAAAAAAATAGTAAAATATGAGAGAATAAATTAAAAGCCAAGTTAAATAAATAGGTTTTCAGCTTCTTGGCAGCATGAGATGTGAGAGCTGGTGAATCTGCAGTGTAGATGGGGCCGTATATAGATATAAGATAAGATCAAACTTAAACAATGAAAAGCTAAAAATAGGAGAAATCTTAAAACTAGAAATGATGAAAAAAAATGCATACATGTAAATGCAGAGTGTACTGAGGTGTAAATGTGGAATCTGAAGATGCTCCTCTTGTCTTCCAGGTGGCGTGTGGGCAGGACCACAGCCTCTTCCTCACTGAGACAGGCAAAGTGTTTGCGTGTGGATGGGGAGCAGACGGACAGACGGGTCAGTGCACTTCAGAGAAGAGTCAGCCCCCCACCCCCCCCCCATCTCACCACCACCACCACCACCACCACCACCAACCCCTTAACCTTGAAAGCCAGATGAAAAATGTCCTCTAGTTCACAGCAGTAACCATTTCACACTGCACAGTGCAGCAACAGCCACCTACAACTACGTAAATGTGTAGGGTTAATAAAACCAAACTAGTTAATTATATAAAACCTTTATCAGTGTGATTGAGATTTTTTGCCAGAGATTTGATGAAGCAAGCACTGAAAGCAGCTTCATATACTATCGCACACACAAAAATAAATGTAAATTCCTTACTCATATAATGTGTTATTAATCTGATCACAAATTAACATAATAACAAATATAACTTAATAACTCAAAACTGAATAATGCATTAATTCAAATGATTTTTAATGGCACAATCTTGTGACATGCAATTAAATGTTTCAATGTCAGAAATGGATTTACTCCTTACAATTTGAAGAGATGAGCTTCCTTCGAGCGTTTAAATTTATATGAAATTAGCTAATGTGAGTCTTACTTTTACGTTTATCTTGAATTTAACCTGTGACTGTATTGATTGTTGTTGTGTCTCGGTGTACTTCCAGGTCTGGGACATCACAGCATCAGCTCCGCTCCGGTGGAAGTGGGCGGGGACCTGGCTGGCGTCGAGGTGCAGCAGATCAGCACTTATGGTGACTGCAGCCTGGCCGTGTCCAGAGAGGGGCAGCTGTTTGGGTGGGGCAACTCCGAATACCTGCAGCTGGCCTCGGTCACCGAGACCACACAGGTGAAGTGAACGAACGTGTGGAGAGAGAGAGCTGATACCAACACAGAGAAACAGACACAAGACACATAATATGATGTTTCAACATTTTATATCGCTCATGAAGCCTCCGCAACCTATTTTATTTTATTTTCGTTTAGATTATGAAAACTAGATGGAAATTCCCCATTCTTGGAGTAACTATTTTCTTTCTCCCAAATTACTTATCTTGTAAATAGAGATTGTTTGGATTGAAAGTGATTATTTCAAATACCTAAAATCAACAATAAATATCCTCATGACAAGAAGTAGTTAAAAATAAAACAAATGAATATGATAAGATTTGTGGATGTAACTTGTCCATTAATCTGACTGAATGAAGTCCTGCATGAAGACAGTCACAACATCGCAGAGGAGAAAACAACATACAGTACTGTATACTAGATAAATGCATAATATTTGAGAATGAAATCGGAATCATCAACAGCAACAGTTATTCACCAAACTCACATTAATCTTTTTCTTTTCCCTCTCAGATCAACTCTCCTCGGCTTCTGCCTCTGAGCGGCTGTGGGCGGGTGGTTCAGGCGGCGTGTGGAGGGTCGCAGGTGGCCATCCTCAACGGTCAGTTCACACACATACACCTGACAGCAGTGTGTAGACACTCACTGCGAGTGATAAAGTGAGTCTGTGTGCTGCCTCATGGTGGCATCACAGCTCACACTTTTTCTTGAGAAGCTTTTTGGGGAAAGTGTTTAGTTTTTGACCCAGTAACAAGAAAATCACAAACCGTTCCAGGTACTGTACAAGTGAGTGAAATTAGAAAATTGAGCTTTTACTGAACCAGATACAGATGATGGTGTTTTTTTGGATGAGTCAACCAGCAGCCTAATTCCCCACAACAGAATAGCCTCTGCAGTCATCGAAGGGACTATTTTTACATTTCCAAAAAAAAATCAAGGGCCTTGCCTTAATCCAGTGTCTCAGAGCAGGAAATTACTTCTAACAGACCAAAACATCTCAGTGACAAATATTGCTTCTACTTTTTTAGGATCAAGATACTGTACACTATTTCTAATTTTAATATATACAGTATGTATTTCTAAGCTGTTAAAGTGACTTGTCAAGGTTTACTGAGGGTGTACAACAGTGTTATATAACTGGTAATTATCAATATGAGATTTCAGAATTTTTTGAAATATGTAATTTAATTAAACCAGGTAAAATAGTCTGACCATCTGACCATAGACCAGAGTCTTTGGACCCCCCACACAAAGATCTGCTATTTAATATTTCATGCTCTAGAACTAATCATGCAGAGGATGAACCCTACGTCCCTGTAGCGCCACCAGCAGGTCAGGATTTACTCCTTTAAATGTCTCAACATCTGCTGGATGGACTGATGTGAAGATGCTGAACCAGAGGATGAGTCTTTCATTATCAGCTTTTCCTCTGGTGACACTCGTGTGTTTTTTTTTGTTTTTTTTAATTGGAATATTTCAACAGCTATCAAATAGGTTTCCATATAATGAGCTGCACACATTTATGTCCCCCTTTGGATGGATTGTAATAACACTGATCATCGTCTGACTTTCTCTCTAGAACTATCAACTGGTCCAAATTTCAATTTGTCTAATACTTCAGTTTGTGGCTTAATGTCTGCAGAACTAATGAGACTCCCTGCAGCCTCGGCTTTGTTCTGCTTTTATCCAGCTTTTTTATTCATGACTTCAGCCTTTGTTTCACCGTATAAATATCAGCCTGACTCTGTGCATGTTTTCAGAGAAAGGAGAGGTGTTTGTTTGGGGATATGGCATTCTGGGAAAAGGGCCAAAGCTCTCAGAGTCCTCCAACCCGGAGATGATCCCCCCCACGCTGTTCGGACGCTCAGAGTTTAACCCCTCGGTGGCTGTCACCAGGATCAGGTGTGGACTCCACCACTTTGCTGCAGTAACAGGTGAGGATGTTTGTCCCTGGCAGAACAAACTCCTAATATAACTCCACTTATCTAAAGCCGCACGTAATGATGAGATCTCTGTGTCAGATCACCATGGTTACTGATGGCACTCACCGCTTCCAGCTTTTTTAGATATCGTCTCTATTTTTTCTCTCTTGAGCTTTTTATTTTTTCTTTCCATCTGGGATAAAAGATGGAAACTTGAAAGTCATAAACCACAAAGTCGTTCAGTCTCATCCAGTCTAAAGCTCTAAAGCTGAGCTACAGGTGTCTGGGGAGGCAATTTACTGTTGACTCAGGTAGTTCAGACTGTTTATGGCACTGAGCGAAAAAGTCAATTTTTCATCAGGACTGAAAGGGATGACATGAAGAGTCAGGATGCAACTGAAAAGCCTCTATTTTTCAGTCACAGTTGGAGTTGGAGTCACTGTTTGTTCTTCTCTGTATTTTGAATGTGCTGTTTCCTGAAATCAATAATTGTTTTGGGGTTTTAGTCTTCCGTTGAAAAGTGCATTTTATTTTATCCCTCTTCATACTTGCACTGACTTTCATAGAGGAAATAGGAAAAATGTGTTTCTTACCCCACTGTATCATCACTAACTAAAACCTGGTGACCACCTGCCTTTAAGTTCTCCAGCACTGTGCAGCGCAGCCTTTTTAGATTAAAAAATAGATAATTAGGGCACCGGCCATCGCCAGGGCACTCGACCCAACAGCTATGAAATAGCTGTAGGGACGAGTGCCCGGCGAAGCCGGGCACTATTGTTATTCTGTGGATTTTTTCTTCTTATTATTCGTCCTCTTCCGGACGTTTTTCGGTTCGCTACTAGTCCTGCAACTCGAAGAGTTGCAGGACATATTATATATCAAAACGTGCGTCTTGATCGGGATCGGTGTGCTATTACTTTTTTCATCAGTCTACGAATTTTTCGCGACGTAAGTCGCGAAAAACTGCGAAAAATTTCCCATAGAGAATGCATGGGAGAATGTCAAAAAACGAACAAATCATCGGATTTTTCATACTGCCAACTGTTGTCTACTGCTCAGGCATACTTTCCCCTAGAGACTCAGTTTAAACTTTAAATAGTAGACACAAGTCTTGTGTATTGGTGTATTACTCCTCGTTTTGATAGGTTGAATAGTTTTTGATCAATCCCTGATCAATGACCATGATCATTTTTGGAGAAATTATGAGATTATAATGGGTGTGTATTGCACGGAATGTTCGTGCTAGAGTGCGTGATGTCATCAGCTAGAGTGGGGGGAGAGCCCAGAAAAACTCCTGATTCTTTCTCTTTCCACACTCCTCTTGGACACAATTTACACTGTACACACATAATTTTTTCACAGTTTTGTAGACAAACTTGTTGTGTCTCCCACAATGTGTTCAAAATATCAGAGAGACTTACAGAATTTGAATTAGCAGCCTCTGAGTGTGGCCATGTCTGTCTCTTCTCCTCATTGACTCCAATACAAAAACTTTCTGAGAGGAGCAGAACGGACCGATGTTTTAAAACTGCCCGTGTCGCCAAAATATTTACTGTAGAAACACCAAATCGTACCAGAATTTTCAGGAAGGCCTTAGGGCACCGTTGATCCGTGTTTTGTTCTGATAGGAGCTACCGTTTTGTCAGAATAAGCCTAAATGCGAGACCAGTGCAGAGGCAGAAAATGGCTCTTTTTCTCTACATTTCTGTCTGCCTCAGCCTGGGGGCCCCTATCGTCATTGACAACCAGCTCAAGTTGTCATGGTAACCTCTGATCCTCAGGCCAGGGTCGTTAACTCCATAAACAATCCACCTGGAGCTCGTTAAGATGTTTGTAAACACAGACACACAGCTACATCAGACTGATACTGCAGCTCAGTCACACACACAGACTCTAGAACCAGCTTCATGTCATTACAGTTATAGACACACACACACACATTAAAAACACACAGGTATAAGTGCGCGCGTAAGCTCTAACACACACAGGTAACTTCCTGTGATCACAGTTAAAGACACACACAAACACATCAAATGCGCGCATTGCGCGCATTTTTCACTCTAACACAGGTAAAATTACAGCTCCTCCATATCAGTGCTTATAGAAAGATGATCATGTGTCTGATCAGCTCTGTCTTGACCTTAAGATCGTGAGTTTGATTCCCATGTTGACAGAGATGGTTAGAACGGCAGTAGCTCCCGGTGCCCTTTCAAAATTTCCCAAGAGGAAATTTTCTAGTATTCAAAATGTTCTTCCTTTTTTAACAATATTTTTCTTCCATTTGGACCTTTCAAGTTAAAGTGAGGATTGATTTTTAGAAAAAACTAGACTTGGTATTCTTGTCTTTCTGTTGTGTGCCACAGCTGTCATAACAGTAGCCAAGGTATCACTTTTCTGTAAGTCACACACACAACAATTCATTCATATGTTATTGTTCAAGGTAATTCTATCCTTGTTGCCTTTGTAATGTCTTCACTGTCTAAAATATATTGGTTATGTATGTGTTTACTGTCTTGTGACAGATTTTACTCAATTTTTTCAAAGAGAGACAGAATCAGTCATGAATCTGGGTTATTATTATTATTAATAGATAATAATAATAATAATACATTTTAAAATTCATATTCTGTGACTCATTCTACTAAAAGGTAGAAACCCTACACGGCTGCTCACGGTGCGCTGATGGTTTGATGGTTGCGTTACAGATCGCGGCGAACTCTTCGTCTGGGGGAAGAACGTGAGAGGTTGTTTGGGCATCGGCAGTCGAGATGACCAGTACTTCCCATGGCGGGTAAGACAACACTGATTCAATATTTGTCAAACACAGAGGCAGATGCACTGTGGAGAGGAAAAAGAAAGTGCTCATACAGTTTTCATGACCATGTTTCTTTCTATATGTTTTATTAATGGAAAAAACACTTTTGCCATTTTTCTAGTAATTTTTATTCATGCCATTGACATTTTCTAAGAGTTTACATTTTGGACCATATACTGTATATATACAGTGTGTGTGTATGTGTATATGTATATATATATGTATATGTGCGTTATCTTGTTGGGCTACTGCCCGGGGCCCAGTTTCGAAGGGAGGGGTTCATGCTCTGCTTCAGTATGTCACAGTACATGTTGGCGTTCATGGCTCCCTCAATGAACTGTAGCTCCCATGCAGCCCCAAACCATGACACTCCAACCACTATGCTTGACTGTAGGCAAGACACACTTGTCCCTGTACTCCTCACCTGGTTGCTGCCACACACACGCTTGACGCCATCTGAACCAAAAAAATTTGTCTTGGTTAAGGCAGTGCTGGAAAAGAAAATGGTATCTACACAAAAAAAATACACTTTTTCAATTTGGACATTTTCACTTACTCACTTTTGTTGCCAGTGGTTCAGACATTAAAGGCTAGGGAGGCAGCTTTTTTTTTTACAGTATTAGGCAAAAACTTACACACTAACCTTGAGGATAATGTCAATGAAGTGATGTGAAAAAAGATCAGACGTCTGCGTCTCCCCTAGGCTCTGTTTTCAGCCTGCAAAGAATCTACCCGTGACGGTAGATTTTGACCAGTCACAGAGCAGCAGCCCTTATTCGTCTTATTTGGACGTTTTAAGACGTAAGAAAGTGACGTTTTTTCTCTACTCGCTGCTCTGGCTGAGGGGATGAGAACCGTGTGGACTCAACTCAAAGCGTTTTTCTAGATTTCTGCCTCCCTTGCCTTTAATGGCTGTGTACTGAGTTATTTTGAGAGGACAGCAAATTTACACTGTTATACAAGCTGTACACTGACTACTTAAATCGTATCAAAGTGTCATATCTTCAGTGTTGTCCCATGAAAAGATATAGTAGAATATTTTTTAAAATGTCAGCGTGTACTCACTTTTGTGATACACCGTATGTATGAGTAAGCTCCACCTGACTGTCAGAGTCTCACAGACTTACACGCATGTCCCCTCAAGACATATTAACAGGACACGGAGGTGTTGCACTCTCTGCCCCCCTCGTGGCAACGTGTGAAATTTCTTCGTCACCTTTAGACAATTTCACAGGGCCAGGAACAAAACAATTGCACCAGGTTTCCTGTTACCGCATCTAGAACTGAACCAGGTGAGCTCAGCTGTTTCTCTCTGTGTCTCTCGTCTCTCAGGTGACGGTGCCGGGTCAGGTGGTGGACGTGGCCTGTGGGGTCGACCACATGGTGGCGCTGGTGAAGTCCCTCCTGTGAGCTTCCGTCCTTCCCAGCCCGCACATGAAAAGGCTGGATGTTTGGCTGAGCCTCCTCCTCCTCCTCCTCCTCCTCTTCCTCACCCTCCTCCTCACTAACCCCCGCAGACCCCCGGGCGCCTCAGGGAGCTGATCAGGGGCCGCGCTGGAGTCTTGAAGCCAGCTGCTCTCCACAGGTGACGGACCTGCGGTGACGTCAAGCAGTGAGCAGTCGATCCTGCAGCAGAGAGTCACCGACACGGTCCATGACGGTCACACAGGACACATACCGAAGGATGGTATCGCAAGCACAGCAGAAAAAATTAGTCAGTCAATGGATAAATTGGTTTAGCCATTTTCTAAGCAAATTTGGTGAAGAAATGCACACAAAAAAAGTCTGGAGCGGCTATTTTTGTCAAATTGTAAACTAAATTCTCTGACTATCGGATAGTAGATCACTTTTTTAATCCACAGTTACTGCATCTTGTCAATTATGAATTAGGCATGTACGTCATAATGCTTAACTGATGCTTTATAGCTATTATAAAGTGTCACCAAATATAAATGTTCATCACTAGCAGTTGTAATATGCATAATAATGCAGCATCCAACAAGTTAAAAATGTAAAAACCGACTTAAATGGAGAGCAAAGCTATGAAAATAGTCGACAGGTGGGTATCACTGGACCATTTGGAGGAAACAGGTTTTGAGGAAATTTTACAACACATACCTGTGTCAACATTTGTGTTGTGTGGAATTGTAGCTGTGAGCAGCGAAAAAACTACAAACATAGCATCCTGATGAAAGGATAGAGAACTGCTCGGACATTTGTCATTTCCACAACTGTGAGTTGTCTTGATGAAAGCAGGACTTTTAATCCTGAAGTGTTACATTGTGCATTGTTGGTGTTTATTTCTTTAAAATTCACAATATTTATGGAGAAAATGTCAAACTAAATATGCAAATATCAAAATAAATATATTTTTTCTGCTAAATCAGTGGTTTATCATGTTTGATTAGTTCATTTACAGTAAGAATGACTGTATTGCTTTAAATATAGATGATGAGAGTGAGTTAACTGCAGTAATTACTACAGTACAGTGAGTTGAGTGCATTCAGTACATTTCTTTTATTAAGAATAAGAATTAAGTTTTTATCTTCCACATTGCTCCCTCTCTTCCTTTGCAATGTTTTGATGGTATCTGGCTGGAGAAGCCACTAACTCAGTGATAGAGATGCACATTCATTTACATTTTCCTCTGCTATTTTTCTGGAAATGTGATTAAAATTATAGCAACTACTGAAGAAGCATGTGTTGAAAATGAAAAGCAAACTTGAATTTGTCCACAGCACTTCAAGATCTTATTGTTGAAGTTTAAGCTCCAGAGGAGGCCAGTAAATCGACATTGAGTTGTTAAATCACTGACTTGAAGCCAGGTCACAAATGAACTTTGTGACAAACATTTAAAGCTTTGATACCCAGAAATCTAGTGAGTCCTGTGATCAGTGCAATATGACTCTAGTAAATGTGCTGTTGCTGATATCCCACTATCTTTGAACTGATGGCACAGGGAGAAGTGAGGCTCCTCTTTCCGCTGGAGGGTTTTGATTTGTGACTTTAATTGTAGGGAGTGGGAACTGAGACGTAAGCAAAGACCTTTACTGACAAGCCAGTGAGCTGCGAAGTGGAACTGCGGGGGGATTATGTAAGAAGAAAGATGATCAGAAGGGGAAACACTAACATACCATGTGTGCTCCTTTAACCCTGCTCTGCAGAGAGCGTTTCTGCAGCTGGAGCGGGCCGGACTCCTCCCTGAAGTGAGCTGAAGCAGAGAAAAGGTGGCGTGTGGAGGGAAACAAGGACCTGGCTGTTCTCTGCTTTGTTTACTCAGGTCAAATAATACAGACAACTGATATACCTGCAGTCTTCCCTGCTGTTGTCCCTTTGCTGCAGGCTGGAGCTGGTGAGGGGGGGATCACCAGGGTCCAGTCCAGGCCAGAAGAGAAGGTGTGTGCTAAATGTGTGTTTTCACATTCACAGCGATAGTTCAAATCACTGCTGCACAATATGAAAGAGATGAGAGAGTGAAACAGCAGATTTTGATCTATTTGTTTGAAGATTTTGCTGAAATTATCAAGGCTACAACATTATTGAGAGAACAAATTGCACGTATACTGTAAATCAACCTTCTTCCTCAGTTCTGTAGACTCAGGGATTTTGCAGCTACTGGCAGTTTCTTCCGTATGATCTGAAGCTAATGGCTCATAAGAGACAATGTGCTTTATCAGCATGAAGTAATTTGGTATTGTTAATTGTAGTTATAATGATATAATTCTGTCGCTTCTGGATTTAGTTACAAGGCTACAGACCAACAAACACCATGGGCATACAACACGTTTCAGAACATGTACCCAATGTTTTCTTGTATGACTGCAGACACTGATGTCAGCTTGGCTGTATCCCAGACCAGTTACCTTCCCACCTTATCTTGTACCAGACGTTATTGTTGCAACTATTTCTGTACCCTCAGTTTATGTGCTTCCACACAGTATTAGGACTATCATTTGTTAGTTAAAGATTTGCAAGAAAAAAAAAACTTGAAATCTAATTGTTTTACTACCAAAAAAGGAAACGTGTTTACATTTTGTGAGGTTGGACAGATGTTGCTTGTTTTATAGTATATATTATTTTTATTGTGACGAAAGTGGAAGACCTTCAAATTCTACCTTTAAATGCCAGATAATGGTTCCTATGCTTGTGTTTCCTTCCTTGACAAAAAAAGGAAAGAAAAGGAATTGGGTTTTCTTGTAAATTGTAAGTTTTTTGTTGCAAATTCAGGAGTTTTGATGTGTTTCCTTCATTGATGGAAACACAACATAAAAACATTCTCCAAGAATATCCAAGTTCTTTCCTCATAAATTTGCAATATTATGTCAAAAATGACCTTTACCCTGCTGTCTTCAACTTGCCCTAATGCGCTGGCGTAGGCGCTTTATCACAACATCACTTGTTGCTTCCAAATTTGATAAACTCCATCAGTTACATTGGATGCAGTAACGTCTACCCTTAAAGATCTACATTAAAAAACTAACTCAGCAGAACAGCATCAGATTGAAAACAAATATTTCCAACAATCATAGCACAGAGGAGAGAGGACTGAACACATGTCACATGGTATCTACGTGGTTATCTTTAGTTTGGATGGTTTGGCTCCATACAGATTTCTCATTCCTGTTCCACTTCATAAATCTTACATTTTTTTGGTTTAGCTTCAATTCTTGCATGTTATTATAATATGTTGCACCTTTTTCACTAGTCATGAAGGACACATTTGGTTATGTTTTACAGATTAAAAATATCACGAGTGCATCACACCTTAGAGAGAGAGAGAGAGAGAGAGAGAGAGAAAACAAGTCCCTGTTGGTTGTGATGCAGTGCTGGTCTAACAAACACTGAGTGGAAGTCAAGGCGTCATCTCTGCTGCTGTTTGTTCTTGGTACTGTAGGTTATTACAGGTACAAGACGACCGGGCAGATGATCTTTCACTTGCAAGTTGTATTGTGCTGTATTTTTTTTTGTGTGTGTGTCACTTTCCAAATCTTACCTCCTATTGGATCCCTTACCATGGATACAGCACTGCCTATTAGATGATTATATTAATTGTTTATGGCCAATAGAAACCAATGTTAGCAGATTATTAACTGAACTGTTTAATGTGATAATCTGAATCACAGATAATCTGGACGGTGTGGAGACGATGTCACTGGTTAACTGATGAACAAACTCATCAGGAGTAAAATTAAAGTGAGAGGAGAACGGTGAGAAAAGACTGAACACGCCTCAAGCTCAAAAAAAAGCTTGTTTATTTTTTTTTTCCACACAAGAAGCTCCAAATGAAAAGCTTTTAAGATTTTCTTTGAAATGGAATCAGAAGAAATGTCACCTTCCTCATGTATTAACACTGATAAATACAGGGTTTCTACTAATCAAGACTGATCAGAAGAAAGGTTGCTGTTAGGTGCAAGGTATCATGAAAGAAAAAAAAGAAAAGAAAAACATTTATCACCAAATGCTTAAGACCAACAGAAATCACCCCATCTGGACAGGATCTTTCTAAAGTAAACACCCTCCCCATTTTCACATCATGACAGCAGGCCTGTGGGGGCGGGACCTGCCTTAAAGTGCAGACTGGGGCAGGGGAGGGGGGCAGCTTCAAGACCTAAATGGACACCAGGGCTCTGAGGGAAAACGTTCCTCCCCCCTGTGTGAACCTTAGCTTATGCTCAGCACACTGTCGTTATTGGAGTTCATTGTCAAAAGGTGGCTCAGTAAGTCATTACTACTGCCGATTCAAACCATTTTTTTTTGTTTCCATCATTATCGCCAGGTGTTTACTGCGGGTTCACACTGTGAGCAACGTAATCATCTGGTCGTAGATTAACTTTTTTTTTTTTAATGTAGTCTCAACTCGTTATTTATAGAAAAGGAGAAACTCGCACACTGCTTCTTGCTTGGCATCACCATTTAATGATTAACTGACGTTTTGGTTGTAAGACCTTCCTCAGAGTAACTCTTTATTTATGCCAGAACATGTAACTCTAACTAAAACTTTTTTTTCTATATTTTTGGTTTTGCATCAAGCCTTAACAGAAAAGATGAAAGTGTTAATTTGTAAAGTTTACAGTTGCTTGTTGGTGTGTCTTTTAAGTTTGAATGCAGCCAGACAAGCAGTTCCCCCTGCTTCCACACTTTATGCTAAGCTAAGCAGGAGCTAATGACATCCTGTCTCCAGGCATGATGAGTGATAAATAAACCTAGTTCTTGAAGAAAATGAAAACAAATCCATCAGATTTTGGCAGCCAATTATATTGAAGTTGATGGTGGATTGGTCAGAATTGCAACATCTTGAATGATCCATACTCTAAATTTCACATCTTAACATATCAGTGTCTGGGATGACAAAACAGGCCATAACTTTTTTCTTTTATAGAAAACTATTTGTACTGTGCACATTGATGAATCTGCATTACACTTTGAATGATGGCATGAAATCTATTCATGTCTTTTTCCTCATAATAACATTTTAATATCATTTTGACAGTTATCTTACTAAATTTATTTCACCATGTGAAACTATGTTGACGTCCAGTGTATACTTTTTTTTGTTACTTCGCAGATAAAGGATCCTAATCAGTTGCTACTCTATCCATATACAGTCATGGAAAAAAATAAGAGACCACTTTCACAAGTGTTTCTAAAAAGCATATCTACATGTATTACATGTATCTTTACCTGAACCACATCTGGTTTTATAGGAAGATTATAAAAACCACTGCTGGGATTAAACATTGACATTATCCCACAAAAACTGATTTATAAACTCTTCCTGAGTTAAAATATTCTTGCCATGTTCTTTAGGAATAAATATGAACATGTTTTCTTAGCATTATTATTATTATTCAAGGTCTGAAAAGACTTGATATTTCTGTTATTTAGACTAGTTTAATCATTAGCCAATAAAAGCTCTAATGACAATATTTTTTTTTTCAAATTTGGGAGAAATGTTGTCAGTAGTTGATAGAATAAAACAAAAAAATAATAATTTAATCGGACTCAAACACATACCTATAAATAGTAAAACTAGAGACACTGTTCATTTTGGGAGTGGTCTCTTAATTTTTTCCATGACTGTATCTTGATTAATCAGTACATTACAGAGGTGGACTAAGAAGCAGAGCTAGTGTTATGTGTGTTTGCTGTATTACTCGATTTAAGAAGAACTAAATCATATGAAGGAGAAAAGGTGAAATCACTCTTTGTTTTTGATCCTCGCTTTATATCAGTTGAGCTGAAGTAAGTGTAACAATAGTAGTGGCTAATCTAGTAGTGGTTGCTAACGTGTTAACAGTGCAGCGTTACGATACAAAAGCAGCGTCAATGTCTGTAATGTGTTGAGCATTTGCGGCGTTTGAGACAAGTCGGAGTTTGGAATCTCCCAGTTGAAGACTCTGAGTTCCGACTTAAAAGCGTTCGTGTCGCACCACGTCAGAATAACCAAAAATGTGGCGGACTGGGACAATCCTTGCCATCAAAGTGCTTCACGTAAGACATAAAAACATTACAAAGGGTAAAAACAATTAAAGAAAAAAAGGTGTTAATGTTATTTGGCATTTAAATGTATTTTTTCCTCTGACTTCGACAAGTGGGAGCTGAAACTTTAGGTGGTGTTCGATTGCACCTTTTCAAGGAGGAGGTCAGAAAGATCCACGTTCAGACTTGTCTTGAACGCAGAGTTAGTGTTGGTACATTAATGTGCTACATAAGATTTAGCTGTGGCTGTTACAAAGTAAATTAACAGTATCATGGAAATTGTTGCTGATGGATTTTTGCGTGACCTTTTGACCAGGTTGCTCACAGTGTGGGAACGCCAACAACTTATCAAAGCACTAAAAATTTCATTTTCTCAACAACATCATTTTGGATTCCACTTCATGTGTCACCGGACTAAATTTCACTTCTGTCAGATCATCGCTGTAATCAAAAAGCCTTCAAAAGCTAATAAAAGAAAAAAACAAAACAAAACGACATACAACGCCACCAGGCTGCCTGTCGTCCCTGGCTACGGCCAAAATTGTCTCCTTCAATTGCACACGTGTAAAGTATATTGACAAAAGGCATTGGTTTAGGCATTCAAACATCTTGGCACTGAGAAAATAAAACAAAGAGGAGAGCTTGATATATATATCTATATAATATTTCTTTTGTTTTCGAGCGTACATTCGTCATCCTTCCATGAGAGGGATTATGTAACTAATACAGTATGTTGCTCATGAGGGTCAGGGCGTGGGAGGAAGCAGCTTTAGAGAGGAAAAGAAACATATTCAGTCTGGCAAACTAAAGCAACGACTACCAGAGCAGGCAGCGGAAGAAAATGATCAAGTAACAAAGGCATCCCTATCACACTGTCACACCCTGCCCCCCCGACGCCAAGCCACGCCACACAACGCCACGCCAAACTCCGCCCACACTCTGTGCTTAGATCTCTTCTTTCTGTCAGAGCCGGTCCAGAGTAGTCCGCTAATAAGCTCTTGGCACTTTTTGGACATGATACAACGTTTGAACGAAATGACTTTGAACACGGTTGTTTTTCATGGGTTTCCGTCACTGTGCCGCGCTCTCGGTCCGCAGAGCGCCGATCACACTTTGGATGTTTTCTTCGGGAACCTGAAGGAGACACAAGGGTTTTTTTAGGACACACAAACCCTCATTACTTTTTCAACACCAACTAATCAATTATAGTTTGTATTGACTCATCATCCAGTTAAATTGTCTCAACCCCAAAATGACTCAAATATCCAACAAATGATCCAAAAATATTACATTTTCTATAATATATGACAAGAAAAAACAGCAAATTCTCATCATTTAAAACCTGAAACCACTAATCGTTTCTGCTTAAATTGTAATAATACTGTAAGATCCTCTCTCACCAGAGCATGGTCAAACTTGAAGGTACTAATGTAGTAAGCTGGAATGTCGGCCGTTGCCAGAGGCTCTGAGATCTGAGCCACGATGCCACACTCGTCTGCAGAGAAACAAAAACAGCACAAATCGTTAGATATTGTGATTCAGTCACCGTTTCACTGGCTGATTAAGGAGTGCTGAGGCGGCGCAGCAGTGGCTCCCACCTCATCAACACCACCTGTCAAATGTGATCTTTCCAATTGATTTTCAGCTGGATGTTATTTATTAGTGTTCGTTGAGACTGGAAAAAGTTAAAATAATAATTTCATACAGTTGAGTCGTGGAACTTCCATTTCAGTGTCAGCAGGTGTCTAAATGTGGCACGACAACCAACAACCGAGTTGAGGTGAACACCAACAGTATGTGTTGATCAGGGCTGTCAATCGATTCAAATATTTAATCATGATTAATCACATGAGCGTTTATAGTTAATCATGATTAGTGTTAAAGTGTTGAAAAATGGACCAACATACTGCTTTATGCAAATGTTGACCTTATCTTACATCAACCAGTTTTGTGTTGGTGAACAAAGCACTGATGGAAACAACTCAGTATTTTCCCTACATACAAATCTCACCAACACACAATCCACACTTGTTAAAGTACAAACTGAGATTACCTGCTAGTACAGTAAACAATGAGACATTTGAGATATCTCATCAAAAAACGTATATGTGACACTTGCACAAACAGGAGAAAAGTTTTTTTGTCTTTCTCAATAGTTTTGTTGCCAATTTCCTGCAAGAAAAAACAAATATTGTACAGTGAACACATAATACACACCTGTGTATTATGTGTTCACTATTTCAGCTGCCAGACAGAGAAAATCAGCACGAGCTGAACAGATTCACCACCAGATGTTTTCAGATTCCCTGTGATCCTGACAGCTGAGAACAGCTGTTTAATCTGATGCTAAGCGCTTCTGGGAGATGAAGTCTTTGTATTCAGTTGTGTTTAAGTGGGTTGTAAACAGTGGGATCAGAGCTGCACATGAAGAAAAATACAGTGAAAATACAGCGCCTGCTCTGTCAGTAATGTGTATGTTTGCTTTACTGATATAATATTATACACTGTTGGTGATAGTATAATATATTTGCAAAACATCATGTATTAACAATACAATACAATACAAATTTATTTATATAGCACATTTAAAAATACAACCCAGGTTGTCCAAAGTGCTGAGATTAACGACATTTTACAAACCTTCTGGAAAAAATGGTCAAAGCAAAGAAAAATCATTGCTCACCAAATCCTAAAGGTTGTCCCCCGATACGAACCATCTTCCAAAGCTCACCAGAAGCACTGGTGAAGAGGACGTTGTTGGGAAACCTTGAAGAAAATAATAATACAATGTCAAAACAAAGACAAAGACATTTATCTTTTTAACTTGTTGTTTGAATTATGAAGTAAATTTAGCATAATGCTATAATGTTATGCTAAGTCTGGCGCATTTACACTTAATGCATCAATGTTGATGAATGTGCATTGTCCCAACTCAATAACTAAATAAATCAGTGAAATGAATTTGTGGCGTGCTTCCTAAGAGTCAGTGAATTGACCCCTCAGGGCCACCATAGTTTTCTTCAGCAAGATTTAAATTCCAAGAGTCAACCTTTAAATTAATAAATCATCAATTTTCTACAGAACATTTTTTGAGACTGTTACCATCTTGTCTGACTGTTGGGCTGCAGTTAATGAAATGGCCGACACTTGGCACAGGTGATACAGACAGCAGCATTTATCCATCTCCCTATTAACCATCCAGCACTCAATGTCAAACATACGAAGAGGGGAGCACATTAATACTGTTGCCTCCGTCCCGCAGCACTGAATGAGAGTTAAACGGGTGACCTATTCCTTTAAGGCAACACATTAGGTCTTACATAAACATGAGGACCAGGCTGACCTACATGCTGCACCAAGAAAATATGAACTTTGAAAAAGAATAATGAAAGTTAGGTCCAATTATGACTTCACCTCTTCATGGCTTTAAGTCACTACTGACCCATATAAAAAGGGACACCTCAGTTATGAATGGACCGTGTAAGATCAGATGTGCTAATAGAGGAGCAGCCACATGGGATCGGCATGTGCTCAGGTTTCTTCAGAGCATTTCTGCTTAATTAGAGTCTACTGTGAAAAAGAAGGAGGGGGAGAGGGTGTCGCCCACTGCGACTCCAGTAAATTGTACATACCCAACTGCTCCGTTATTGCCTGGCAACAAACTAATCGCTCCCTCAAACAACAATCAGAAATTTGTTCCCCTGCATGAACAACGTGTCCCAGCCTCATCTCGGCTAAAAAAAAGGAGACAAAATCCTGTGTTTATGCTGCTGTCGTGGTGTCACAGGTGTTTTCTTCCACTTAACCTTTGAGTTGTCTGTTCGTCCATGACCAGAGAGATGTAGCCCTCGATCAGAGAGAAGGAGAAGAAGCGGATGTGGCTGGAGTCCTCGCTGGACGCTCCAGGCTCTTTCGGCCTGGAAAGGGAACAGACAACAGTACAGTGTGGATGGGGTGACGATGACACTTCCTGTGTCCTCCAACCAGACACACTTATAGTTGTGCAGGGTTTTGTTTAGTCAAATAAAAGCAGAAACAGATTTAAGATTTTAAATGCAGGCAAGTTTCATACCACATCTTCATTTTTATCCCTAGAACACTATGGCAACCACACGTTGCAAGCCTTTGTTTTGCTTGCTATATATAAAAAAGGCATTATTATAATTACTATTAACTGAGGTGAACTCCTGTTTAACGTCAGAAACACAACGACAGTGTCAGGGCTGTGTGGGCATCTCCACCTGCTCCTGCTATTTCTGTTCATGTGGGTCCAGTAGCGCCAAGTGCAAAAGGTTGAGACTGAGGTGGGATAAAGATCAATAAATACACTCTCAGTCGATCACATCACTGGTCTCAAAGCTCTGAGACGCATGACAGCAACTGCTCAACAAGCGGAAAAGACGCCTCTTCATGAAATCAAGCTGATGTCGTCTGGATGGTGAACAAGCAGCACGACCAGACCAGCCACACATCTGGAGCCTCGGGATGATGGTGTGGTTTCTTATGTTACTTCAGATTGTGATGGACCTGTGCTGCTTAGGACCACATTGGTCCAGACTTCAAGTTTTGTATCTAATAACATCAATGGCCACATTAAGCCGTACCTCACAGATTTAATGAGTTGCTATTCAATGTCTCCCGCTGGACAACACAGAACCGAGTGTGTGGTTATTCTGCAGCGGCCTGGTGTCACCTCTGTGTGATTTAAACAAGGTAAACACAGTAGACAGGCATGAGTAACGGCACCGCATTGCGAGGCAACACCTCTGTCCTGCTGCTTTCAGCGGGGATTTAATTAAATTAACTTTTAATCTTTTATTCTAGTTTACAGTTTACAGTTTTGTAACCTTTTCCGATTCTGTTTTCAATTTATGTTTTTTTATTCTATATTTGGGTCTCTATCCTTGTGTTACAGATAATTACACACACATAATTTCATTGTACCTAGTATAATGGTGATAAAGCTGATTCTGAACTGAAGGAGAAACTTTCACACAGTGTAAAGCAGCTGTCAATAGGAGATCCTGCAATAATCACTCACAGCTAAAAGGCAGATAGATTTAACAACAATTCTGGTTTAAACATATTAAATGCAAATTTTGAACTTTTATTCAATTTTTGTAGAGAAAAAAAAATCAGTGGGAGTTTATTTTCTGGGGCCAGTCATTAAAAGCGGTCACTGGAGTCCTACTGCTAATGCAATTAAGAGGCCTCTTACATCAATTAACATTAAGTACTGCAAAACTAAGTCTGAAAATAGCTATAAACAAGCAAAAAATACAAGTTTGTTATTCTTCTTCTGGGCTCAGGTTATCAGGTTATTGTCAAAAAAGTCCAACGACTGACTCAGACATTTCATAATACTATAATTTTCAGCTCAGGATTGTGCACAATGCCTTGCCGCAGTTTTATTTTAAACCAGTACAAGCTGATTCTCACCCTCCAGAGTAAAACATGACGTCCATGAGCAGTGTGGCTACAGAGGGCAGAGTGTCTGGGTCCAGGCTCGTCACGCAGAACATGTTGCTGGGACTTGATAGAGGGTGAATGATGGGACGGGGAACTGACAAACACAAATGACAAAAAAAATGATTATATGGCACAACACTTGACTGTGACGTAGTATGAAAGTATAAATGCTGCTTGTGTGTAGTTGTTGTGGTAATCTCATGCAAATCATGTAAATACACATGTAAATCTGAGGGAAAATAAATTAAGCAGTACTTTCCAGAGACATGAATCATAAAACTTCAAATCGCTATTACAAAATGTGAAATAAATGAATACCAGTCCTACCAAGTTTTGGCTTTACAAATCCATTGGTGACTCCAAGATTGTGCGCAGCTACAGTCTCCCCGTTGACCACCCGGAGCAAAGTGAACTCGGAAGACAGTGTGTGCATGACCATCGGCAGGTCTCGCTCTCGAACCTGACAACAAAAAAACAAGACCAGGTTAACAACCCAGACTGTGGCCGCAATACACAGCAACTGTCACCTAACAATCTGAACATTACCTTAGGTTGTTTTTTACACAAAATATTGAGATTTTAAGGCCCCTAGTTTTAATAGTTGTATCGACCACAATGTTTTTGTCGAGCCAAAAAACTTTTGTTTTCTCAAAATAGTTTTTAACAACCTCAAGAAAACAGGCCTGGATGGTTCAGACTCTATACATAGAAGAGGAGAAGGATACAGTAGGCTACATATACAGGCTGAAAGCAGCTGTTTACTCTCAACATAGCCAGTAGCTGCATTGTGAGTGTTCTATAGGTGGAGAGTACGTATAATAAAAGTATCTGCCTGTGTCGTATTTCTTTGTGTTCTGGCTGGTTTAAGGTCAGAGACTGTTTACTGCCGCCTGCAGCTAATCAAGAGCTTGGCCTTCAGGGTCTTTGCAAACAGCACAACACCCGCCTCAACAGCACTGGGCAATACAGCGAGGAGTTCATTTATGTAGAGCCTGTCGAACACAGAGCTAATTCAAAGTGGCAACGAAACGCATTACATGCAGTAGAGCAATGTTTAAAAAACACAGTGAAGAAGAAAATGGGATCTTTTCAAGCAGAACAGAGCCAAATACAATAAATTTAAATACAAGCAGACGAGGAAAAACAAAACAATGTAATTTCAGTGCTGTAATGAACAGGAGGGTTTTTAATTTAGATTTGCAGCCAGATTAGATCATCACAATATTATCTGGTTCCATCAGCTTTTTTCATTATTGGGAAACTTGTGTAGTTTTGCATGTATCACAGTTTTTAATTTAACTTGTTTACAAGAGGAAACTGAAGATCAAAAGGTCAGAGAGAGGTTTTTAACATAAGAGTTTTATTTCATGGAAATTGGTTTTGGCAATAGCTTATCTCTGAAGAAAGCAGTCACAGCAGAGCTAGAGAAATATTTCCATTAAAATTTTAAGAAACGTGTTGAAAGATGATTTTTTTCTTTTTAAAAGGAATCCTTTTTTTTCTGAAAATTTTATATGAAAAGTGGCCTACTTGAAAATATCCCACTAAAAATATCTCAGTGCCACTGAATGTGTGACATGAAGAGTAGAGAAAAATCTGGCTACATACAGTACAATCTTTAATAAACCTTTGAGTAAACTAGGCTTCACTTTTATTCATAACATTTAATAAACTTGATTGATTATAAATTGATCATAATAAAAACATTATTACAACAAAATCATTTTTGCACTATGGTGTCCTTTTTAGTTCAACTGCTTTTCATTCTTAAAAATACTTTCTGTACACAAAGGTGTGTACTATGTTTATATTTGTGTATGGGTGACAGCACAGATGCATGTGGTATGGGATGACAAAAAAACTGTTATAAGTGTGAAAAGAAAGAAAGAAGCTGCAATAAAACTGTGAGCAGTCAATGCTTCAAACCAAGATAAAGATTTTTATTTAGTTGTCATGCAGCTCAGTACCTGGTGATGGAGCCGAGTTTATTGACAGGAGATTCATTTGGACTTGAATCAATAGATGAAGCCTCTGTTGTCTCTCTACAAATCTATTGCTCTTGATACAGAGGTGATCTCCTGAGCTGCTGAAGTACATTTACATCAAAGTATCAGTGTTTCCTCATCCAGGGTGACAGCTTTTACTTTAGATTAATTATTCCCGTGTCTGTAAAGTTACAGTGACTGTAGGTGCTTGTCTCAGTCTGGATACTTAAGGCTCCATCTAAATGAGTGTATTCATCATTTGGGTCAGGCTTTACTAGCTTTATGCAACACAAAAGATCCTAACAGTGAGAACACACACACACACACACACACAAGCTGCTCTGAGATTCTATAACAGAGGAGGATGGGTGCTGGGTGTGGGCGACTGGGTGAGCGCAGTGGGTTTTCGCCTTGTTTTATCTGATGCACCGATAATTAGGATTGTGCGTTGGAGCGGCCGATGTCGAGACAGGACACGGGCCCGAGCCCGATACCTGGAATTCCAGAAAGAGGCCGAGCGGCTGATCCTCTTTATGTAACAGATTACCAGCATTGACACAGGGTTTTTTTTTTCTTTTTTCATTTTCATAAACATGCTAGAGCTGTTCAGCAGACCTTGTTTTTCCACTAAAGCGAGGCAATAAAAAAGAAAAAGACCTCATGATGTGTCCCAATGTGCTGCAGAGTGAGACAGGATTTCTGCCTAAACCAAGGGAAGTGGAGACATTTATAACCAAGGTTATTGCTTTTTCATGTCAGGCATGTGGACGTAAACAAAGTTTGCACGTTTCCGGTGGTTACATAATAGACAAAGAATGCGACTTTTGAAGCATAAATCAATCAATCATTAGCTCTTGATAGAATTTGCTTCCTCACTGCATCTAATGCAAATACTGAACAACACATGTGGAGCAAGACAAAGCAAGAAGTGTAGCTTGAAGTTCTGTATTCTACTGATTATTGTATGGTTTGCTATCGTTTTCTGTACTTTTATTAGTCTATTTTAAGTGAATAATTATGTATCGGTCCAAACATTCAAGTGTAGAATATTATGTCACTGTTCATTCTGCTATTAAAATGTTCTTCATCAGAGATTTACACTCAGTAGCAGAAACTCTGTAAAGTTTTTTAATTGTTTAGTGGCTGAGATTATAATTACATTCACACACATAAACACACACACAGGACAGATTTACAGGAGACGATGCTAACCATACTGTTTGTAATTTTATCTTTGAGATAAAAGCTTCACAGTTTGCCCTTCACTCTCCTGCAGCTGTACCAGAGCTTCACATTAACAGCATTCAATTTGAGAAACAACGGGTGGCTTTTCTTGTGAAGCGGCCAAAGGAAAATTTGTTTTATTTCTTCTATTGTGACTGTGAGGCACAGTTATCATAGAACAGAGAGAGAGAGAGAGATGGTGGAGAGGAGAATGGATGAGTTCAATTACAGCCGCACTCCCTGGTTTTGTCTTTTTAATTCTAACTTGTCATATTCCTTCCCGTCTCTTCTATTTCAAATCCATTTTAAATATTTTTTAAACATTGACTTGTTGTACAAGAGACTGATATTGTAATTCCAGGACCTGGTCCAGTATGAGATGGAGTGTGGGAGATGGGTCGTCGTCACTGACACTCACCAGGATGAAGTCCGTCTGATACGTCGACAGCATGAAAACAGAGATGTTGTGGTCGGCCAGAGGTGCTATAACTGATTTGGCGATTTTGGTGACTCCGATGGGCTGCGAACTGGAGGCGCTGCCGCCCCCAGACACCACGTTGAGCGCCAACCACGTGGCATCGGCGACACTGATGTGCTCCGACTGCGGCAGCTCTGGGAACGGAGAAGATACGGCGTGTCAGAAAGAGGCGGAGGGGATGAACACACAATCCTCAACAAGCCTGAAGAGGAGTTGATGTCCACTGATAGTGGACACTACAACAAAGTCAGCAGCATCAAACTGCAGCCGGTGCGTGAGACTATATTTGAAATGTCTGCTGCTTCTGTCCTGGAAAAAATGCACAGGTGATGATGAAGTTTAGAAAAAACAAGAAAAGACACCGGGTAGTTCAAGCGAGCGGTGACTAATAATGACTGTTCCTCTTTTTTTAAAAACTGTACTGTACCAGTTCCTGTTTTTCATCATTTTGTGCTGATACTTTTGTTTTAAGACATACTGGCTACTGTGTGTGATGCTGTCAATACCTGTGGAGTTATAGGAAATACAACATTATTACTGCAGACGGAGACAGAGCAGCTGTCTCAGCCTGTGGATTGGAACAAGCTTTACTTCCTGTCCTAATAAATTCCTGTCTAGATGCTGGATCTCACTCCTGTTTGTCTTGACTGAAATGAAAAAAGACAATAACATCTAACGGGAGCTTTGACTTTGACCCGTCAGCTTTAATAAATGTGTTCACCGGTTAATAGAATATTGTTCTCATCATGAAAATGAAAAATATAATAAATAAGAAATAAAAATGCACCTGGCTCAGTTCAACAGACTCTGAGGTTTTGTTGTTGCAGACCTACCTACAGGATGGTGGAGGTATGACTAACAGCTGGTGGTGATCTTTGACTGTAACATATATATTCAGAGTTAGCTGACTGACTCATGACTCATCATTACTGTGTTGTTTTTTATTTTTACCGACAAATGACTTCTGGGGAATTCAGTGCAGAGACACAGACAGAAGCACTTGTTCGGGTTAGTTTGACCTGCAACAAGTGGGTGAATAATAAATACTACTTTGACAAATAATGAAATGTTTTAGTCACTTTCAAGCAGAAACACTTCTGATTACAGACGCTCAAATAAGAGGACATGTCCCTTTACATCTTGAGAACATGATTTGTTGTCCAGGGTTGTGTGACACATTTTACCATTATCAAAAAAAAATTGCAGCTCCTGCAATTTGAATAATATTGCACTTGCACTTATTATGATTTCAATCTCAAATTACATTTAATTGTGTTGTACTGTGTGTATCACACGTCTTTGATACCAACAACATAGCTGCCCTTGTTTAATACCAAATATAGTGTAATATACTATAATACATTAGTAGTGCTTTATAAATATGACTACGATTTACACTGAAGTTAGAAAAATGTATTTTCACGTTATTTTGAAAGTTTTTGAAGTTGTTATCCGACCTGGTCTTCTCAGTAAAAACCAGGCTGTAACACACTGAGAGCCAGTCACCAGTAGAAAATACCTGAGCCAGTTATGCAACAAATAGCCTGTGGTCTCCAGGGTAACCAAGGAGGGTCACCCTGGAAAAGGGTGTGTAATGACATGGATTCACTCACTCACTCACTCAGCCAACCACCAAACACAGTGAGCGGCGGCCTGGCCTCACATCCATAACGACAAAGTGTGCTCAAACATTAGCGCCCGAAGAAGCTACGTGGTTTTGTGTAGCGTGATCTTTCCGGTTGCCACAGTGACTTTTAAAGACCCATGAGGAGTACGGCTCCCACCTTTAAAGCCCTCCTCGTCCACGATAATGGTGTAGTCCTCCGGGGTCTCTGTCAAACTGAAGAACTTACATCTGAACAAGAGAAAGAGGAAAAGAAACACAGAGAGAGAAGGAGAGGTCAGATTTATGCATCACTCTGCACTGAGAAAAAAACTCCAAGTTGGACGAAGCTCAGTCAAACAGTTACTGACAACAGACGTCGCAGTGCTCGTTATCAGAGAAGTGCATGGAACAACAAATCTGTCTAAATGTCTTCTTTATCATTTTATATTAAGTATCAGGCTCATGCTGAAGCACGCTGCTGCTCTGCCTCCAACATAAACCTCCACGACCCTCGCTGTGAGAGGAATCTGAGAGATCCAGAGAGTGTTTTAAATACACAAACACCAAGCTAGACGACATGATCTAATGTCAGATTTACCCCGATGACACTGAATGTAACAGCATTAGTGTTGCTAAGCAGCTTCCAGCGCATCATTTTAAATAACGTTTGATTTAAGTTTGACACAAATGTCAAATTACATGCTCAATATAATAGCCTATAATATATGATAGTACATTTCATTGTGTTACAGCATTAGTATTAGTATCACAGTATTATACATGGTACTATGCAATATAAAGAGTCACTGAGAGGCACAGTGCTTCTGTGAATAACAAAATCCATTTTGATAAGACTTCCCTTTTTTTAAATACCCATCACCAGACCATAAATGTTCTAAGATGGTCAAATAAATGAGATTTAAATCGAGCCCAGCAGACTCTGTTAAGCACAAAGCAAAGCGGTGCGGTGGAAAAACAGCATGTACAACACTCCTGTGATAATCACATTCTTTACGGGCCAGCCATCGAATGCTCACACTTCAATTTGGCTGAAAGGTGTGAACGGCAGCAGGCGAACAACAGAAAGACTCTCTCTGTGCAAACTGAGCTGTCAAGTGTCACTTTGACTTTCACAGTGGGGTTTGGTGGAGGTGGGACATCGGGAGGATGAACGCCGGAGTTGTCTTCTCTGTCTCGTGTCATTTAAGATTTATTGACTCTTTGACAGCTTCCCTTCACTGGGTTTATTAGTCTACGTGTTTATGAAAGTGCATGAAGATACAGTTCATGATCTTTTGAATAAACTTGTTCCCATACTTGACAAAACAGAGAACACATTAACTAAGATTTAGTTGATATTATCAGCAAAATCACACAGTTACAGTTTGTTGTTGTTGTGCTGTTGAAGTTAATGATATGTGTTGTCATGTGGAAAACATCTTCACATCATCAAATTGAAGTGTTACAACTTGTGTTCCCTAAAGGAGAAATGTGAAGTGCATACTAAAGTATGCAACATACTATACTTTACATAATGAGTCACCAGAACACCAAAACAATGAGCTAGTTAGTAAAGCTCATACAGTATATAATTCTCCATAGGTTTGCCATTTGATCCATTGTTTAGACATTAAGATAATGTAACTGGTTAAAAGCATTTACTATTGCCCTCAAATAAGGTCTTGAAAGTAATAGGCCTATTACATCTGTACCAGTGTATCCAGTACATTCACTATTGTGTTGTACACCTATGTGCATATGATCAAACCACAGCATTGAGTTTTCCAGTATTTATAATTTTTCAGCCTTGTTTTTGTGCATTTTCTGACACAAATAGGTGGAAATAGAAACAAGACAGGGAAGAGATTTGATTTGAAAGAGGGGAAAAGACAGACTGGAGTGAAACAAATCAACCCCTTAACATACCGCATCAACACTTAGAAATGCACATGTAATTTGCTCGGTGGAGAAAAGAGGCACGACAAAACACTGTGATACAAGCTGTGACTTCAACAACATGTGGTGGAGGAACCAGCATCATGTTGGGGACACTCGTGTTCTGCAGTCAAATGATGTGAAGTTACGTAATCATTGATGAATGGCTGCCATGACCACGCAAACATCCAGCCTCTAACAAGGTGCACCACCTCAGAAATATTTGCCCCCAAACATTAAATCTTGTGTGCAGCTAAGCCTGGGAAGAGTGGATGTAAGAATTCATCCAAAGGGATCCTTTAATCTGTTTTTCTTACTTCTCTGTGATGTGACACTGAAATTTCCTGACATTTCCAACTTCCTTCTTCGATCTGAAGTCTGAATTGATGCTCATATTCTTGGGGATTAACTGGCTCAGAGGCAAACTTTAGTTACAGGAACTGTCACTTGTTTACAAAGTGCATATTTCTTCTTAGCACCCAAATCAAGAAATAGGCTACATTTTTTAAAAGTGTGGCGTACGAGTTGGCTTCAAAACAAAACCAGTTTTCCGGTTTTCAGACCAATCACCAGGAGCTTCAGATGACCTGGTCTAAAATTATGAAGATGTTAAAGTGATGAGATTATGATGCAATTCAAGAGCTGAAACAATCAACTGATAAATCAAATGTCTTCTTCAGTGGGATTACCCACTCATACATGCAGTTGGCTCATGTGCACATGAATCTATCAATAGCCAAAACCATATACTTGATTGCATCATGTCTAAATGACTGTGCTTAATCAGTAAGTAGGGGTTGATCACCAGTGCACTGACTTGGCCTGTAACAGACAGTAAAATGAACTAATTTGCTCGGGCCAATGTTATATTAATAGACTGCAACAGAGCTGACAAGTGCAGAACAACACACAATAAGGCCTGTTGTTGTTGTTGATGATGTTGTTGTTGTTGTTGTGTTACAGCTTGGGCTGTTCAGATAAAAGTTTCTTGAAGGAGGGGGCTGAGAGTGAATATCCACCCACAACTTTATGATACAGTTATAACACAGCTAACACACAAACATAAGCACACACACACACACACACACACAGCTTCTGGCGTCGACCAAGCTATAGACGGCACAAAGCTGCAAAATGACACTACGGACCGAGGATAGGCCTGGAAACTGGTGGCCGAGAGCGAGCACACAGAGTCGGCTTCTCTCAAAATACCACCTGGAGCCGGCTGGAGCTCGAAAGCAACACGAACACCACCACTACCTTTATTCATACGTGTTTTCATTTGCACTCGTTTTAACACACGTACACAGCAGCAGCAGCCAGCAGTTTTAGTTTGCTGTGGTGTTAACAACAGCAGTGTCCTGACAGTAAACACGTCCGGCACCGAGCAGCAGCAGCAGCAGCAGCAGCGGTGGTAGCGGCGTTAAATGACACCGTGTTATTCCCACAAACAGATATCAGGTGTTGGAAGTTACCTACCTCGTTTTGGAGGCCAGGAAAGCGAGTTTAATTAATCCGTGCGTGCAAATCTGGATCCCCTCTTTCTCTATACTCGCCACTTTCAAGCTGTGCTCTAAAATATGAAGCTCCATCTTTTACGTCTTCTCATTTGAGGAGCGACTAAAATGTAAAAAAGGGGAAAAAACTAAAAAGGGAAAAAAAACCTAGAGACACTTTCAGATAAGATGCATAAATAAATAAATATAATACGCACGCACACGCACACACATACGCGCACGGCAGGCTAAGGCGTTTTAAATAGGGAAAGAAAGAGGGAGGCAGGGTGGAATAAAGAAAGCAGAGGTAAAAAAAAAAAAAAAAAAAACGACCTGCTGTCAAACCTGCGCCGGAACCATGCACACTTCTGGTGGGGACGATTTCAAAATAAAAGCCGACAGAGCTAAGGCTGCAGGATATTTTTTGACAGTTTTTTAATCAATAAAATGAAGTTTAACGCTATTTTCTGTGCAGCCTTTTAGACTCAAAACCATCTGGATAAAAACATTACTGGACAAATTACTATTGTAAGATGGGGCGTACGATAACAAAATAACATTTGCACTTTTTTTGTTGGTTAATTAAATGGTAACGACCACATAAAATATGGGTGGAAATAGTTTAGTTATTTTAAGATTAGTTTTTGTCAGTGGATACTGGAAATGGAAGTAAAAATAGACTATGCCTGTCTATGTAATACCATACATGTAGACAGGAATAGGCTATCTCTTAAATGGGAGTATTTATAGGGGAGACTGGAGACAGTTGTCACACTTAAAGATGGTTACTGTACATATGACTCATCAATCACAATGTCTGTGAAATGTGAATATGAGAATTCAGGCGTTGCAACTGACCAACCTGGGGACAGTTGCAACACGGGTCAGGGATGGTTGCAACATATTAAACACACATTAAATTTCACTCATTAACTTTTGCTTTTTGTCTCAGTAAGCATAGTATTGCTGACATATGCATTGTTTTACAAAAATACAATAGCATTATTCATTTAGTAATATAAGAACAGTTGGATGTTTGCTTTGCACAGGCCTTGAGTCAATGTGCAGATGTTCATGGTATTAAAGTTCAATAGCTCAGTGTGAAAGAAGAATGGAGCAATTTTGCAACAGGCAACAAAATATTTTAATTAAACATGTATTCTACCTTTGATGATTTTTCACTATGTGACATCAAATAAATGAACTCTTTTTTCCCATAGAAAACAATAGTTAAAGTAAATTATTTTTGGGAATCATTTTGTTTATATTTACCATTAGTCTCTCATGGTCTAAATGGCTGTTCTGTTCATCATGAGGAATAACAAAGATTATGCCTATTTTGAGCTAAAAATGTTTAATTTTATACATTTTTGTTTACTTATGCACTTGCATATTTAAAATAAATTGTTAAAATTCAAAAACAAAACTGTTGTGTGATCTGTTTTTGATATGGCTGCTTAGCATGGGGACGGTTGCAAAAAGTTGTTGCAACCGTCCACACCCTATCAGCCATGACAAAACATGACAGATCAGATGACATTGACACATGCCTATCATTTAGTCAACGAATGATTCAAATTTGGTACGTTTGGATTCACTCATACAAAAGGACAGGACAGTATGACAAAAATACAGCCCATGAAAAAAGCTACTTTCATGCCTCTAAAACAACTTTGACTCAGTAGGCTACAAGCAGGAGCAGATGCCGAATATGACTTCTCTACTCTTGGTGGGCAGAGGGTCTAACTGTGCATGTGCAGTCTGAGTGTCATCGCTCTAGCATGTTTCTGATTTAGTAGGTTACACCTAGGCCTACAAAATCATTGCTTGAAGAAACATACATTTAAATGAGAATCCCTGTTGAGTATGATCATAGTTGTTGTTAGTCTTAAAATCCCGTTTCTTTTATTTTGAATAAGAAATATGAAAGCGGAAGTGCCTACGTCAGCAGCTGTGCGCGGCTTGTCAGACATTTAAATGGAAGAGCAGCGCAGCGCAGCGCTGGTCCCTGTTTGCTCTCTGGCTGAATAGTTAGCAGCTGGTCCGGGTGAAACAAACAACTTGCCATTCAAACGAAGGGGGCGGGTCCCCAACGCAGCAAGGCATCGTGGGGAATGTGGTCTTTTCTATTTGTGTACTGTAGTCTATGTACAGGTGTAGGCTACCGTGCACTGTAGCCTAGGCTACTAGAAACCAGAGCCGGTATAAACATAACAAACTCAAAACACCACACCCAACATGTTTTTTTTTTCTTTAGCTAATTTGTAGACCTGTTGTCTAGACATGTATTTACTGCAGTCAGTTACAACTGACATAAACTTCAAATAAATTACATAGTCATTAGCCTACATGTAATACCATATTAGAAGATATCACATAGCCTAGATATTAGGCCTATCACTGTATGTAGGCTACAGATAAATGTTTCTATGATTATTTCACATGTTGTTTATCTTTCTATACCCGGAGGATATGACAGTAATAGGCTACTGTAAGTGACATAATGGCATCATCACTCGAGTGACAATGTGTCCTGTCATAAAATGTCTGTGTCCATGCGTGTTTCCAAATAAAGGTTTAATCAAGTTGCTTCCTGTCCGTCATGTGTTAAGTATTTTAGCTCAGAGGAAGAAGATGTCCACCAGCCTCAAAGCCCTGCTTCTAAATCTCGAGCCCCACAGCGAACAATCTCCAAGAGCTTCTTAATCCTGCTTTGAATTTTAACACGCTGCATCCCAAATATCACTAAAATTCATCTTTTCCAGACTGAATTTCTCTCACCCACAGACAAAATGTAGCTCTGGATGGTTTTTATCATGTAAACAGATGCTGCTGCCTCTTCCCTCCACCATCCTCCTAACCACATCCCCTTTGCCTCGAAGGAGACCTTTCTGCATTTCATTTGAAAGTCCTAAAACACTTCCCTGACAAGTGTATTTGCCTCTACAAAATCACAGGAGCACTGTGGTGTTAATTGTCTCAGGCCCATGGCCTCTGTCGCCACAGCATTTCCAGCCGGCACTCTAATTGCATAACATTTAGTTGTAACAGCCCACAAAACAATGTATTAATTAGGCAAACAAAGACAGCTTTGCTACAGCAACAGAGATAATTGTATTTAAAAAACAAACAAAAAGTATTTCCCTTGTGTCAGGCAACAATAATACTGATAATCTTCAAATGAGAATTGAGAAGCAAATAGGTCCCTGGACAAATAAACACACAAACAATAACATAAGTACATACAATGTAGTAGAATAGAATAGAATAGAATAGAATAGAATAGAATAGAATAGAATAGAATAGAATAGAATAGAATAGAACTTTTATTGTCCCTGTGGAGAAATTTGTCTTGGAAGGGACTTCACATAGTATTTGAATAAATATGTCTTTATTACAGACTCCAAGTCCAAAAATTAGCAGACATACAAGTAGACAAATAAACAATAAACATAGACAAACAAGACAGTACACATTCAGTCAACACACAAGCTAAAAGCAGTGCAATTGTTCAAACCAATATTTCCACAACATGGATGTGTAGGCTATGAATAAATAGATCAATAAATCATCATAGGTTATTGCACTCTATGAATACCTGAATAACAAATGAGTTTGGAAGTACCTACCACTGAAGTGCCATTTCATACTTGTTGATACAAATACGCTACGGACAGAGTAAAACAAAACATGACACTTAACAAATATTTAATACTTGTTTGAATAGGTCATTTTAGCCCTCAATGGTATGATTTCTTTTTATTTTAGGGGAGAAAAACTAAAATGTATCACTCATTCACAATGGGTATTTCATATGTTTTATTAGGCCTACATGATTTCCAAAGCATGTGATGGTAATAAAATCTAGAGGTGACCTTTTACAGTCTATGGAGGTGACATAGGGACATACAGTACATTAAATACATCACATGTCTGTATGGGATAAGAATGGAAATATTAAGGTTAGAATTCAGATTGTACTGTTTACTCTTCTCTGACTCTCCATGTATGATTATGTATTGATTATTTGGCAATAGGTTGTATGGTTTTGAGTCTCTAAGTGAATAGATGAACCTGAACACTTTCAGGTTGAACTTTCAAAGCATTAATAGGTTGGCCTTAGTTCTACATTGACTTACTTGGTGCTTTCTCCACTCTGCAGGAGTCTAACAAGTTTCTGCCTACATGTCGAACACAGGTATTAACACTTAAAAAAAGAAAAAAAAGAGTTTGTAATGGCCACATTTGAAGGTGGGGTGGGTGGGAAGCCTGCTGTGACAGACACAGAGCTGCCCCCACTCTGCTTCCAGTATTTTACAAAATCCTGGTCAAATTGAACGCCAAGCGTGTTCCACTTTACTCTGTCCTTTGTGAGGCTTTCCATCATCGACGTGCTGCAACGTACGACTGGGCCCATTTTCAGGGAGACAACGGCAAAGACTCCTTCAAGGCAATTGTGGTGTTGACATGGTAGTAGCTGTGTGAGTCACTTGATGGCTCTCTGGATGACCATTTGGTGTAGGGATATATTATCTATCCTTATTTAAAATGTTTCTAAAGCAGCAGAGGACATAAGGTCATTATGATGCTTCACTTCATTGGTTCCCATGGCAGCTGGGATGGTTTCATCTCATATGAAACGACTCCTCCACATTTACTCCTCTGTCAATATCCAGACCAGTTTTCTTCCAATTCACCATGTTGCTTCTCTGAGTGTAGAAAGTTTTATCCAATTTTCTCTTGTGGGCTATTACAGTACAGTGTTCATATTTGGACAGTCATCAGTCAGAATATGAAAAGTGAAAAAACAAACAAACAAAAACAACACACACACAAAGAGAATGGAAATCCTGCAGGCAGAAGCTCATTCCCTGAGTTGGATCTTCCTCTGAGGAGCAGAATTAACCCATAGGAGGTGGAGCGGCGGTGGAGAGTATTAAACCATGCTGAAATCAGAGCCGAAAGGCAATGGGCCGTTTTAAATTCTGGCAGCGGCATGATGACGTTCGCTTTACTGAAAAAGGAGGGAGCCATTGCAAACAAAGGAGAGAAAAAAGGCAATGACAAGTGACAGCTGACAGAGTGAAAATCTGTATCTAAAAGTCACCTGTGGCTCAGGTTATCATACAGAGACGTTCATAAAGTCAGAGATCAAGATGAACTGTGATCACAGAACCACTTCACTTAATCATTGCTCTGTATCCCTAATTTAACTTTAATGTCCCTTAATTCTAATTTAATCATGATCACTTCCTCCTTAATCCTAATTTTACTTTAACCAATTCTTTCTAGATTTTAACTGATTGTTTATTAACCACAACTTAACCTTACACCCTAACCCTAACCCTCCTTAATTCTGACTTAATCCTAACCACTTCTTCATTAACCTTAAATTAACCTAAGAACACAATCACAGATGGAAATATTAAAGTTCTATCATGGGAAGGATGCTGCTCTACACTCCTTCATTGCATAAAGCGTTGACCAGCACCACAAACATGTAATAGATTTGAGGAAAATATGTTATTTACAGTCAGAAACTCGTGGTTCAGATGTTTCACTTTCTGACACATCATCCTGTTGGCCTAAGGTTTGAACCGACTGACTGATTCTCTGCAGCTTCCAGACCCTGAGTCACTGTAGTTTGTTCCTGAGCCGACTCAGCACTTTGAGATACATCGTCCTTAATGGTGAACAATAGCTTCACACATCAGCAGCTCCAAAGAGGAAGAGATAAGAGGATTTCTGATGCCAGTCGTCTATACAGAAACACACACATGCAGACACACACATACTGTACTGGTCTTTCTTAAAGTTCTGAGGACACACTTTACCCAGCCGCATAAACCTTAACCATTACAAATCAATACAAACCACCACTTTTGTCTCCTTTAGGGAGATATATCTTAAGTTTGACTTAACTGAAACCTTTTTTTTAACGTCGCTTTGACCTTGGACTGGACTGAACCACAACTCAGCATTTTCCCAAGAGTTAACTTAGCTTTAGTCCCCCTTGTGACTGATCTTAAGTGTACAACATTATGATATTTAATACTAGGTAACACACACACAAACAGACACACACATTGGTGATGGATTTTGTGTGTTTAGGGCAATCACATGCTGTGATGCTCTGCTGCCTGTGACCATTCAAACACTAATGAATAAAAGAGATTCAACCAAAATGCATCAAGTAGACCAAACAGAGATAAAATGAGGCCTTGTCAACCTGTGTGGTTATTTTTGATCTCAACTGAAATGACTCATTCTCCTTCTTCTTGATTTTCTTCTGTTTTTTTTTTGTTTTGTTTTTTGCTGCAGCAAAATGGTCAGTAATTAATCAGTTCTTTGCAGAAGAAGAAAAACAAACTTGTTCTTCTCATTAGATTACATTACAGACGATGACATGCACCATGACGTTGGCTGATGACGGCTCTCGAATCAGAAATTTGCATTTAGCTGCATACATTATGCATCATGACTCACTTATAGGCTCTCAGGCTTGAACCCATGTTCAGTGAATATTTGTTATCTCACTACATCATTTTCATAAATCTGTAGAGGAAGGTTTGGGAGGATAAAGGTTTAGGTTGGGTTTGGTGGTTTGTTTACATTGACTCTGCTCCCATGAAAAATACAGTTGTAAGTTATAAATTGAAATGACAACAACAAAACTAAAAATGGACACACAGATACATTACAGGCTCTATTTTCAAATTCTATTTAAGTAAAATACTGTATAACTTGAACAGAAAAAGGTGACAAACCCTCTGGCTCAGTTAAACCTGTGGTATTCATCTTATAGGAGAAACATGGAAAGAAACGACATCACAGAGCTGTACAGAGGTTTTTCAATAAGAGAACAGAAAAAATATTTATTTCGGAGCAAAAATCCAATTTTTAGTTTGTTTGATAAGTGTAACAACTTTAACCGTAACTTCTGTTCAGCAGGTTAATATGTTTCTACATCACACTGAGCTGAAAGCAGTTCCACCTCAGAGACTTAAAAGTGATGGGCTCCTCCCTGTGAGTGACTAAAGCCTCTCTCAGATGGATTAGCACGAAAAAGTTCATGTTGGAAAATGTCACCAGACCTCAAAAATCCACATCTACCAAAAATTCATTCTTGATTTTTCCAAAAACATCACCTTCTCCTTCTCTTTACATCTGCCACCACGTCTGCAGTGGGACTTTCCTCTTCCTATTGACTTTCCAGTCTTTGCCACTTCAATGACATTTATCAAAACGTCGTCCTCTGCTGAAGCATCTGGGCAATGCTGATCTTTCACAGCTTATTTGAGCCGAGCTTTTGTTTTGAGCTTTGTACGATTTTATCTATGGTTGATGTGTGAGTCTGAGTCATCAGACATTTTCCAGAAATAACATAATCAGGTGCTGAGCATCAGAGATTTGGCCTTTGCTCAATGATTATAACAACCATGTGCTCTAGTCTTGGGTTTAATGACATGAATTTGTTGGAGTGTGATATTTTAATCTGAACATGTTCTAGCACCATGGAAAAGCAGAGTGAGGTTTGAATAAGTGTGGCAGTTTCTGTGCAGCTGCTGGGAGTCAGTTAAGAAGTGAACAGAGGCAGACAGAGGCATGTAAGACGGAGGACGGGGCAGGGTAAGCTCTAATCTCCTCCTCGTGACCCAGATGAAATCCTGAGAACAACCAGGGTGTTGGCAGGATGCAGCCGGAGTCTTAGACGTACCTCCCTCCACCACCGCACACACAACTGTGATCTGTGCAAACAGCCATTCCTCATGGTTGAACGGACTTTGTTCACTCTCAAAGAACACTAACTACCAAAGCCTGTTGTCTTAACTGACCAGTTATATAAGTACAAAGAGCAACTATTAGTCAAAATATAAGCGACATAGTCAAGACAAGTGAATTAACTACAATTTTAATAGTTGTTATTGTCCCTTTGTACCACAGTGCAGGCCTACAGTTCAGTGAGACTCTCTCAGATGATGGTCACACACTGAGCTATTACATTATGTAACAAACCTACACACAGCTCAATGTCCTAGGTCTTTGGTCTGTGCGAGGAGGAACTCAGTAAAAACCCGTACAGGTGTGAGGAGAGCATGGTCACTCCACACAGGAAGCTGCAGCAGGTCTGAACCCTGACCCATCGTGCTATGAGGGGTCAGCTGGGACCCTCCACACGACCTTTAGCGGATCAGTGATGAATCAGCCGGTGAATGAATGTTAAACTGGCTCTGCTTGGATTACGCCTCACACACTGTGGTGTGACATCAGTGGTTGATTCCAGTTACAATGTGGTAGCAGTTTCAGTACAACCGAGATACTGGATGAGTCTTCAAAATCTTATCAAGAAAGACACTTTTTCATGAGGCTCATGATTTGATGTTTGGTTATTAGCACCATCAACTTCCTTTAAAACGGTCACATTTCAAGGCCTGTTCTGCGTCTGCTTCTGTCACTCAGACTAGTTCCACATTACATCCTGTTTATCCAGTGGTATTTAAAAGCCTTCAGTTGTAAAAAGGCTTGAGGTTTTTTTTTTTTCTCCAGGTTACCATGACCTTTGACCTTTCACCACCAAAATCTAATCAGCTCATCCTTTGGTCCTAGCTAATGTGGTCACAGTGACTTTGACCTTTGACCCCAAGAATCTAACCAGTTCATAGGGTTATTATGTCACTGACAGACAGACAGTCACTCCTTCACTTTTTTTGTCAAAATAACTGACCAAAAAAGTCAGACATAATATAAAAATCATCTTTCTTTAAAGTGCCGATAAATATTTCAATTTATACGAAATAACTGTATTTTAGCACTAATATGTTATTTATTTTCACATTAATTCATGTAGTTGTAATTATTTTATTCGTGGCTAAACTGTGGAAACAGAAATTAATATATAAAAACAGAAATAGCTTTTGTCATTACCTTAATATATACATGTTACGGTATGTTTATTTGGGGATTTAATGATCTATTTCTGTTTTTATGTATACCTCTATATTGTTATGTCCTTCATAATTTTGACCTTTATCAGGTTATAGTTTTAATAATGTGAACCTGTGTAAAGAGAAAAAAGAGCGAGGACTTGTGTGGCAGTGTGTGGTTTCTGTGGTTGCCATGGTCACACCTGGTTCAGGGCTGTGTTTTTTTTAAAGCAGAAACCACCAGATCATCTGCTGCCATGGTCATTCACTAACGCACAGGATGCCCTGCTGATCTTGATTAGTCATATCCTCATCAAAGCAGAAACGTTTCACTCACAACCTGAGAGATGATTGTCCAGAAAATTAACTTAGGCTATTACATGTTTCATTTTGAGAACCTTACGCGTATCTATTTAACTATCTATCTAATGTGACTGAATCTCTGTCAGGTACTAAAAAAAAGTGACATCTGTATTCTTGGTCTGTTTTGAAAAAGCCTTATCAAAGAGAGTTGGTTAACTACTGTCTTTAACGGGCAAAATGTTTTAATGAACTAATCAAATTTATTCTTAAATAGTCACTCAAAGTCAAAATGGGAAGTCATATGGGATTTATTTCAATTTTTGCAATCAACATATGCAAAATGTTACTTAGATGTATTATTATTATTATTATTATTATTATTATTATTATTATTATTATTATTATTATTATTATTATTATACTTTATTATAGTATTTATTAATCAGAGATGTCTATCTCTTTTTCTTTGTGTTCTTTACCACAATAGGCATCCATGATCTTTATCCATTCCCATTTTTGCAATGATGTGGCGGTCACTCAAACTTAATCAATGAAGCATCTGATACAGTAAGTCAGCTACCACCTTTGCTTTATTGTTCATAGTGAAACATCAAAGATGAAAAATTAACTAATAATTTCAAGAATTGTTGTGCATCCTTGTAAACACAGTGCTGATGTGAGGTGTGTGATTAGCTAAAGGTAACTGTTTTTACCTGATTGTTCCCGACAGAGTTCAGACTCCTTCATCGTTTGGCGATAATGAGCTGCATTTGGGGACAAGGGCACAAAGAAACAAGCAGTCACACAGCTAATTGATTTTCCTTTGTTCCCTGCATCTGAATCAGGGCTGTGCAGCCTCAGTGTTTTCTGCAAGAGTAAACCTGGCTAAAGGCAAAATAAATAAGAGTGAGAGAGAGAGAGAGAGAGAGAGAGAGAGAGAGAGAGAGAGAGAGAGAGAGAGAGAGAGAGAGAGAGAGAGAGAGAGAGAGAGATCTGTATCCTTTTGGATCATATAAATACTGCTTGAAAAAAAAGGCCTGACTGCTCAACGACCAATATAGCCTGAGTCTGAACAGGAACAATGCTATAATGGAGCTTGAGCTAAAAGAGCACATCTGTGTAATGTTACATTAATTGCTGCAGTAGCTTCAGAGCTTTTACTTCTTTCCATGGTTCATTTTGTACAGTCAATGTTCAAGCAGTGGTTCGGAAATAAAGATGAATTATCTTCAGATTGCCAGCTCTTTAAAGGGATAGTTCACCCAAAATTCAAATTTCATTCATTATCTACTCACCCTCATGTCGACTAAGAGCTGTGAGAATTTTCAGAGTCCTCTGTCACTTCTCTGAGTTACGGGGGGGTCCGCACAGCATATAATTGTTGTCAATGGACACCAACTTTCTTTGTCCAAAAAGACACACCAAAAAACATCCAAATACCTCCATACTGCTCGTCTGTAATGCCCCTCTTGTATTGAAGCCCTGACATGAGAAATTGTTCCATCAGTCAGAGCAAATCACAAGAGATTTGCACTGACACAGGGAGAGCAGTGAACTGAGACACTGGGAGCTTCAGCTACAAACAAGCTTAAAATATAGACTTATTTAATTTTTTTCGGAACAATTTCTCATTTCTCTGAAAATTCTCACAGCTCTTAGATGACATGAGGGTGAGTAGATAATGAGTGAAATTTGAATTTTGGGTGAACTATCCCTTTAAATGGAAATCCAATTTTACAGATAACGTTGAGTTTGCTGTGCAGACGCTTCACTCTAGGGTCGACCTAACCAACGCCTTAGTTTACCTCATGTTTAATCTAGAATACATTGGCTGTGAAGCTTCATCCATCTTACTCTTCTACATTTGTTTTTTCATGGGCCCCATATGCAAGATTTACTTTATAATGCCTACTAAAAAAAGAACATATGACATAGCTTAAAACCATGAAATTTTGCTCAGACAATCATGGTTCCCAGAGGATGAACCCTGCTGAATTTGATGACTTTTCCTCTCACATATCTAACAGATACATTGCCACATAATTTGGAACAGATATCAAAGGCAATTAATCATTTGCCACCACATGGAGCTGATAATTAAATTGTCTAATCATCTCTTGGATGGATTCCCCTCAGGATGACCTGAAACAACTTCAGTGATCTTTTATAAAGGGATAGTTCAACATTTTGGCAAATTGGCCCATTGCCATAATCACTATAGTCATAGCAGTAGGTTTGTTACCTTTACTTGTTGGCATAAGCTATTTTTAGAACAGCGCCTCCCATGAAGGTTCAGCTCTCTGGAGGCAATGAGAAATGTATTACTAGTTGTTTGGTCTCACCTGATTAAAAAAATGTGGATCCATCTTTGTGGTGCGTGATCACCCTGCCTGTGCAGCAGCAGAAAACGCAGCAATGATGTTGCTTCCTGTTGCTTCCCAGTCAAAATACAGAACACCTTTATCACTGAGCAGACAGGCACCACCTGCTGTTTTCCATGGACGCTGTCCTACACACACACACAGACACAACTTTAACTACACTAATTATCTGATCTGTGTTGCTGTAACCTTACACTACATCTCTCATTAGCATTAATTAGGACAGTGGGCAAAGACAAATTAGCCTTCAACAAGTGACAATGCTAAACCTACGGTGGCTCAGAGAGCTCAATCAATCCACTGCCACTTAAGGAACAACACAGATTTAAGCAAAACGATGGTAGCAGAAGAAAAGATGATAAAACAGATGATATCTAAGTGTAAGATGAAGAGATTCACTCACCCAGCAGGTCCATCACTTCGTGCCCTTGCAGATAGGGTTACACCGTCATGGTCCACACCTCCACACGCCACACTCCACTCAGATTGGAACTGAATTTGTTTGTATTTGCATGTGTTCTCTGAAGTTGCAGTGTTTTGAGCCCTCAGAGCCACCATACTAGTCACAGGCGACTCAAACAGTCATTGGTGGTGTCAAATTAGCAAATTTGTTTTTGTGTCATGTGTTTCCTAAGGCTGCGTGCTTTTTTAGTGTGTGGTGCAAAAAATGCAGACATGGAAGTAAGAAAGGCACAGATAGCTGTCCATTTGGCATAGGACTAAAATATAATTTGGGACAATCATTTATAGTCATACATTCAACAAACCAGAATAATGCAAACAAGTGCCTGAGTGTTAAAAAGGAAACAAAACAACAAAGGAGAGAGTTTAATTCACATCAAGTCACGCGTCCAGATAGTCAATACAGCAGCCAAACAGGCAATGCAATAGTGTTCAAAGGTACAAAATGTTGTCCAGAAGAAAGACTGACTTATAGCGTAATCTTAGAGCATCCACAGTCGTGTATTTTGTTTTTTTTCTCTTAAATACAGAAAACAGTATCAAACATTAGGCAAAGTCATCTCATGACAAAACCAAGAACATATGCATGCAGATTTGTTTTTGTTTTTTCCCCATAATATTGAGCTTGCATACAAAGGCAGACATATTACAAAACCAAAATCACACGTTGGTTGTATTCGTTACATATTCATCAGAGAGAGAGAGAGAGAGAGAGAGAGGGGGGGAGAAAGACAGAGAGAGAGGGATCACTGTCGTGTCAAGGAGTTTATTGAGATGCCAACAAGGTTTCACAGCCACTTTGTGCCTTGCAGATCAATGTGGCTGAAGAGGCTGTTAACATGTAAAGAAAACTAAGATGTGTGGCCTGATATGACGCATTAAACATTCCATTACCAAGCTCTGAAGGTGTGATATCAGCTACCAAAGTCAAAGTGAATGGACTGTGGTGTTGAGAAGGAAGAAATAACACAACGCTAATCGCCAATGATAAAACTATGGCGAAAAAAGGTAATGATATTTTTAAAAAATAGACATTCAGGGGTTAAATTAGAGCTTAAATGGTGTGCTAATTAAAACAAACATGCCTGGCCTCTCAGAGACGGTGCCTGACAGGAATCCCGAACAATTACGCTTGGATTGACTTCTGTGGCGTTTCTGCGTTACCAGTCAGTGCACGGTGGAGACTGAGGAGAAAGGTGAGCATTTGTATGTGTGTGAAGGGCGGGGGCATGCGGAAAAGGTTACACCGCAGAATCAAACTCATAAAACCACAAATACATGACATGCATCTCAGCCTACAGGTCCATGAGGGCGACTCAAAAGAGTTTGTCGAGGTTTAACAGGGCTGAGGTTTATAAACCTTAACGTAAAACATTTAAATAAAATAACAGAGATATTTAAACAGACTAAAAGGAACATATCAGTGTCTGACTTGAGTAGCAGTTCACTCCTGGGCTGTGAGTTCAACCAACTCTATTCCAAAATGTGTGTGTAGATTGGATATATGAACAATATCGACAACACAGACGACTCAGAGGATTCACTGTGGAGTTCAAGGAGTTAAACTTGTACATTCTGTTTCATACATTTACTTAGGAGCTGCTTACAAAAAAAACAAACAAAAAGAAAAGGACGTATAACAATATACGCACATGTCTAGTATATTAAAAACTCTGGCCCTCTCACCTCGGCCCTTCTCAGCGAAGCTTGCATCAATGCACGAGTGAACGATCGCAGCGACTCCAACGAGGGCCTGTTTTTGCCCTTTCAGCAGCAAACTTGAACTCCAGCAAGAACAGGCTGATGTTGTAAACAATACATGCTTTTATTAGAAGTAGTATTTTTTCATTTTTTTTATTTTGTGTATATTTCACGTAAACTTTCAGCTTTTAAAATTTTGCCCTTTTGACTTACAACAGGTGCATTTCCATCTACAGTACGTTATAGCTGAAAACACTGCCTGCTGAGGTTTTTTTTGTGGAAACTCATTTTCTGTAGTGTAAACAATAAGCTGCGCGCGCACACACACGCACACATACACACACACACACCACAGAGCTGCCCAATCATGTGGTACTGTGGTTCGACAAGTGGTTTTTCACCAACTTCCTTTTGCTGTCTCCATGTTTCCCCCTCACTGCTGAACAGATCACATGAATTTCCAGGCGTGTATGCAGATCTGCTTTTACATCCATACCCCCTTTTCAGCTGCTGAATAAACACAGGCTCACAGAGGCTGTTACGGGATCAGGCTTTTACTGCACTCGCTGTCTTTTCACATTTGACTCTGCGGTGCCCTGTGAACTATGACCCAGAGACGTCACTGCAAATGTTTAAAAAAAGTGTTTACTTCCTGTATATTGATATTTTAATAGAACTTACAATATGAATTTATAAATCAAGTATTAATGCATCAATAAATACCTGGATAAACTGATTTACAAAAATGACATTCATTTGAAAAGAAAGCTTAAAAATGGGGTTAACTGGATATCCTCCTCAGTTTCCACTTTCCTGTTGCTTTTTCTGTTTACTGATTCATTCGCTTATTTATTTGGCTTCTCCTGTTAACCACACTGTGGCACTCAGAACTGGTAAAACCAGGTTAAATCATCCTGATTGGCCATGGGATGTAACAAGCTCTCTGAATGGTTGGAGATCTAACCAGTTATATCAGGTTTTAAAAGCACTGAAGTCTGAAAAAGAAGCCGAACATGAATGTTACTTTTTACTAGTCCTCTTTTTTTCTGCCTTACAACATCAATTTAAGGAAATTCTTTATTACTGTTCTTGTGACATCACTGGTCCTTTGTATAAACCTGCACAGCCAGCCTGACATTACAAAATTTTCAGTTCCATTTCCCGTCATAAAATGTGTAAAAATCACTTGTGACCACAGACAGGCAGCCAGCCGATTGAATACAATGCTTTGGCCCTGATTCATCCAAATTTGACTTGAACTTAAAAATGCATATGTGGGTTAGCTTTCCAGTGTTTTTGCACTCTAGCACTTGATGTCAGGTGTTACCACAGCAGGCAGCTCTGTGGTTCAGGAGTTACACTGAAAAATCAGTATATGATTCAAGTAGGAGAGTTCACGTTAGTTTGTCTGCACAGAGACACACAGGGATTCGATGTTCGCAAGGTCATGATGAGTTGTTGTGTGTCGCTTTGAGGAGTTTGGGTAAAATTTGCTTATTGGTCAGAAACTGGTGGTGATGCGTTGTTCTGCCAATTTACAGATGAGTCATCCGTTCCATTCTCGAGTAACACCTCATACCCATAATGCCATTTTGTGGTTGTTTGGTGTCTTTGCGACAGCGGTGCCAAAGGATTGAAGGCCTGGGTTCACTTAAAACAAAATGCCTGTACCATCTAAAGGCTTCACTGTATCTGGGGTCTCATGTGATGACACCTCCTCTGCAAAATGACAGTTTCTCTCTGTCACAGTGAAAGTAAAACTGTAAACGTAGTCGCCTCCTTTGTGGTGACGACACAAGGCGAACTCTCAGTGTGGCGTTTTCACGACGCTGATTTATGCAGAAGTTCTACGCATCTGTACGATTCACGGTGTCAAGGCTACAAACGGAGAAGACACAGTTTGAGTTGTTGTAGGAGATGGACCGGGGGAGGTAGTGTGATGCAACCAGGAGGAAGCTATGACCGCTGTGGATATTCAGAAAGAGCTTTAACACTTTTACCTTTGGAGGTGGTCAGATCCTTACATGGGAAATACATAGAGTGAGAGCAACATTCCTATTGATACAATCTGATCCCACATCACCACCATGATTACATTTGGTTTGGTCATTGTTACCTTTGCTTTAGGTGGACAGGAGTGATTACAGGTGCAGCTGCTGGAGGTCTGAAGAATTGTGTGGCCTTAATCAATAATAATTGATTTAATTGTTGTGTTCCTACAGTATGGCTTCATTCATACCCAGACAAGTGACTGAAACTGAAGGATAAATGCTTTGAGATTTTCCTGATCAAACTTCTTGTTGCCGTGGGAGCCTACCAACTTGACGAGTGAGTATGCAGCAGCTTTACAACCATGATAAAAGTGCAACATCATTAAAATGAGTGTCCAATTCACTTACCAAGCTGCTCCTCTACGGCACTTAATATTAACATCAAACAGATTGAAAGTGGGGGGATTTCTAAAGAGAGTGAGAACTGTTCTGCAAACTCCAGAGGTACGAAATGCTGCTACATTCTTTGTTAGAGCCTCCATTTTTTTAAGACCTAATTGATAAATTATTTAGGCTCTAATTAAATGGATAGCATTTGCTGCTTTTATCTTTACTCAATTAAAAGCTTAAAAATTCACATTTGATTGAATTTCTCTTTAAAGAAAAACAAATGTGCAGCTGTGAAAAATCCAGTCGTACTGTATATGCCGGGGTGTGACTGATGGCTGAACACAAGCAAAAGGGTTTGGATCTTTTTTTAGTTGAGCCCTGTTGAGAGGGAACAGATTCCCGAAGAGAAGAGTCACACGTTGCTGTGGCCAAAGTGAGGAAAAACTCCAGGAGGAGAAGAAGAAGATGAAGAGCAGAGTGGGAGGAGTCAGGAATATGAAGGTAGGAGTCCTATCTGGTGCAGCCAGGGAGGAATGAGACAGGACAGGATGAGGCTTTTCAGTCATTCAAAGAACCAGGTAATTCATTGGTCAACGTGTGCCAGCGCTCTATTTTCTTGTCCTTGTTTTTGAGGCAGTCAAACCAGTGTTTGAGCCTCTCTCCGTTTGCATTGATACCCAGAGACACACCACCTGAAAGAAAGACCCGCACGTGAGCACGTAGACTGTGTCATTTCAGAAAATCACTGTCTGGAAACTGCTGAAAACAAGAATCCATTTACAAATGGCACATTAGAGAGCACTCTTCTTTATTTACGGTAAAACAAAACCAGAATAAATCTAATCTAATCTTGGTTTAAAGTAAAAATGTAAAGGGATAGTTCAACATTTTGGCAAATTGGCCCATTGCCATAATCCCTATAGTCATAGCAGTAGGTTGTTACCTTTAATTGTCAGTGCACGCTATTTTTAGAATGGCGGAGCAGAGCTGCGAGCTGCTCAGAGCTACAGTACGCTACGGAGGCTAATGGGATTTCTTGGTTTCCCTCATCAAACTCATCAAATACACAATCCAACAAACCCAAAATGATGAATCTCATGGACAAAATCCCATTAGCCTCCGTATCATAGCTCTGAGCAGCTCGCGGCTCTGCTCCGCTGTTCTAAAAATAGCTTGCACCGACAATTAAAGGTAACAAATTTACAACTAAAACTGTAGGGATTATGGCAATGGGCCAATTTGCCAAAATGTTTAACTATCCCTTTAAGTGAGTTGGTGGTGCAGCTGAATTTGATTTACAAAAAACACATTATTGATGAGTTCATGAGGAGATTTGAATGTGCTCAGAAAAGAAAACATAATACTGAGTATGAATTTGTGTTGAGCTCAGCTTAGGTGAGACTGTTGTATCAACAGAGACTAAACAGCAGCCAAAGGGCAGTTTTAATGCATGTATTCATTTAATGATTCATGAATGATCTATGAAATGTATTACTCACTGACAACAGGTCAGTTAATATGATATTAAATAGAGTAATGAAGTAAGGATGTGTTTTGAATAAATAATGATGTTGTCTGAAAAAGGAACATCAGTGATGCTTGTTAATCCTCTTTTATCTCTCACTTCTGTCAAGTCTGTCACCTGACTGCTGTGTCTGCTCTCTGTACTTTTAAAGGTGCTTACCTATGAAATCGTTGGACTTCCCGATGTCATAGTCCCACACAGTCACCTCCAAGGTCTTTTTGGTGAGGTCTGCATATTTAATGTCGTAACAGAACTCCTACAGAGAAGAGAAACAGTAGAAAATGTGAGCTCCAGTTGTGCCTATCTCCAGTATGATCACATACAATTACAATTACACATCTCATCTTTTTGGATCACTACGGTGGAAGGAGCTTTTGTAGGTCTAAAGTTATGGAACGTGTTGAATTAAGAGTCTGATTTTGGTTCAGCACTTCAACAACAAAACACCCCTCTGCACGGTTTTTGGGTTTGCCACACAATCATCATTACAACCCTGACTGCAACCAACATTTGTTTTATTTCCCAGTGTAATTGATTCACATAATTCTCAGCGCCTCATTGGGTTTTAATTTTTTTTGTTGCCTAAAATAACATGCAGGCTAATGACTGCTGCCTTTCCCGCTCTCTGAGATCAGGATCAGGACCCTCGCACAGACTCGTTCAGTTCACTACCTGTGGCAGAAATACAGTAAGATTGGAAATGAAACGTGAAGCACAATCCAGGGTACATTAGCAGAATGGCAGTGTGATCAATAAAGTAATGTAACAAGCACTGTGCAGAGTGGAAGCATTTATTCTGCATTTCAATCTGAGGTTCAATCACGGCTGCTGCTCCACCTTAATGAAATCAATGCTTTGATATGGAGGAAGCCCCCCTGCTGCTCATCTCTGGCAGAAAGGCCAAGAGGTGACAGAGGAATACGGGTGCAAAAAATGTCAGAGGAAATGTCAAACCGCTGGCCTGCGTGAGCGTTTGGCCGGGCCCATCCCCTCGTATACAGGCGGACACTTCCGAGCCAAGCTGCCCTGTGCCATGAGGCACCGAGGGGCCTGAACAGCATTGAAAACATGTTTGGCATCCTCTCTGCAAAACATGGCTGGGTCCTAAGAGGAGTTTGGCAATGCATTTCTTGTTCCAACATATTTACAATCAATCATTTTTGTTTTCAATGAGTTTTTTGGCTCTGAGGCTCAGCTGCTCTGGAAACTAAAAGATGCTAAAACACTCTGTATAGTTAGTGATAATTTTAGCATATTAGCATCCAACAGTTAAGTTTGTCACATTGAGCGGCACATCACATGTGGTAATCTCCTCCTATTGTTAAAGGAGAGATATTGATGCCTGTAATGCTCATGGAAGTGTACACAGAGTTTTTCATTTTGTACTAGACATCACATTTTCATAAGAGGAAGAGCATCAATCAAGGATAAAAACAAAAACCTTCATGACATAGACTCAGCTCATCTCCTCAGTCTGAACTGTACAGTATGGGTGCGGTTTGTTGGATGTTGGCATGGCAACATCAAAGAAAACTCCACAACTATTGTCATATTTTGATTCCATTGTTAAAGAAAGAGAGACCTTTCCCCAGGTGATGAAAATGCATGAAAACAAAAACACAGCTGTTTAAACTGTGGAAATATGTGTGTTCATATAGAACCACATAAATCTAGTAGAGACTTTATGAAGAGATCAACTAAAAAGACACCTTTTCATCTTAAGCTTCATTCTAACATAGTTCCTCATGTGTTTTTGAGGCAGTTTCATCAACATCTCCCCACCCTGGTCTTCACCACATTCCCCCTTTTGCTGCAGCAGATGTTCCTGCCAGTCCACAGCTGCATGAGTTTATTAAAAAGCCTGCCCGGCTTAGATGTACACCTCTCCTCCATAACTCTTGCACGCTTTAACATTTAGTGTGAATTCGTCCGAGGTGCTGGTATTGATTGGACTGGATCAGGTTCATTAAGAACAAGGGTTCTACTTTGTGAATCCTTTTGATTTTTAGAAATAGAGCAGTTTGATCTGATGCCATATTTGTTATTCCTGACTTCTCCTTGTTTACCTCAATACAGTGGGTGCTGCCTGTTAGTTAACATAGAAGTCTACTGAACAAATTTTCAAACATAATGCAGAAAAAAACTACATTAAAAAAATTGGATCTAGAAAGGAATCAATATTAAGCACTGCAGTTTTTAACTCACTGCCCTATATAGGCTGCAACATTTGTGTTACTGGTTTGAAGTTGCTTCTCTTTTCCCTGAATGGTGAGCTAGGCTGTAACATTTAAAGAAGAAGAAGATGTAGCTCAGCCTGGCAAAATGCCTGACCAGCATCTACAGTGACAAACACTGAGCTGAGGACAACTTTAGTGACACAAAAAAAGCTCCACCCAGTGATGAAGTAAGAAAAATGTGCTTCTGTTCAATCTGACAGCCGAGGCCTCTGAATGGCTTTTTGTGTGTCCCGGGGTTATGGAGGTTGCTCAGCGTAAAAAGCATCAAGACAAACCATCAAGTTAGGTAAAAAGAAAAATAGCACAGTAGATGTGGTTTATACCTCATTGAACTCAGGATTGAGCGTCTTCTTCTTCACAGCAGTCTTGTGCTTTGACTTTTTGTTCTCGTCAGGCTTCAGGTATCTGTAGGAGAGCAGAGCAGGATAAAAGACGGAGGAAGGGTTATTTCTCTTGAATGGCACTGGGCCCAACGTTTTTACAGTGTACTTTCTGTGGAGAGGGCAGTAAGAAGAAAATACTACACATCGTCTGATGGAAATTATGTGAATTAAACCTCTTCAATGTAAAAGCGTCATTTATAGTTTTATTCCACAGCTGTTATTGTTCTGTCCTCCAGAGGGTGCTGTGGTACAGCCCTACGTTCAGCCACTACTGCATTTCAATACACACACTAGGCTACATCACATTACCACTTTCTCCGACTCCACCTGTGTCTTTATTAAAGACATTTCTTTTCCAGTCAGTAACAAACAGATGCTGCTGTGTCATCGCTTCTTCTCTGGGAAGATTGACGTCCAATACACATGTTTATGGATAAACTTTTTTTTTTTATGAGATTACAGAGATAAAAGACATCTCACCTCGTAACAGTGAGTCGTTTCCAGTGTCAGCTGATACTCCCACTGTATCACAGTGCCGCAGATAAGCAGTTTGTAGCTCACATAAAACCTAAATCTTTAGTCAATATGAGGTTTTATGGGTTTGTTCTAGTAGAATTTTATTATCTTTACAAAGTTACTGAGTGTTCTCCCCTGTGCTCCTTTCTGTTAATGGCTCTCATTCTAGACATTTGTGAGGATGCCAGAGTCAGACTACACTCACACTAATGCAGTTTTGCAGCCCTGCAATGAATCTTATTGTCGCAGTGGTTCAAATGTGCCTTTTTTTATTTGATTTTTATTTAATCATTTATAGTGTTGTGGGGCTGCGATGTGTTATACAGAGAGGCTGTCAATACCTTGATTGACACATGTGTAAATGGGATTGATTGAGAATCAGAAATCTCTCGGTAAAATGCAAAAAATTTCAACATTGCATAGTTTAATAAATGTCTACATCTATATCTACAGCTGTTTCAATAGATGGATGGATGGATGGATGAACTGACAGACACTCTCTCTCTGTCCTTTTCAAAGTAAAGGTGGATTAAAGGTAGACAGATTCATTTTTCAACTAATATAAATAGATGAATTTGTCCATTCAGCCCGTTGGTAATAGTGGTAAAATAAAGAAGAGGAAGCAGAAGAAGAGGATGGACTATTAAAATACATGCGAGTGTGTGTATGCTATATATACTATAACCTTTGCAAAGCTACAATGTGATACAGATGTGTCCAAGTTACCACTGTGGTAACTTTACGAGTTGGAGTTTGCATTCACTGCAGTGTGAGTCAGCGGTGAAAACATATTGTTGGTGCCGCTGTTGCTCTGGGTGCAGGCATACTGTACAGTAGGTTCTTAGAAATGTACAACCAATGTGTTTGTGTGTGTGTTGGACCTTTGTTTCTGCTCTGCCTTAATAAAAGATGCAGAAGCTAGCCTCTGCCTACTGTATATCAAACCCAGTGTAATAGATGTTCAGTGCCTCAGTTCATTGGCAAAAAAAAACAAAAAACACAGCAGTTTTGGGGCAATAATGTTCATTCTGATGTGAAATATTTCAATCCAGTCAGCAATTACAGTGGCTACTTACTCCCCTGTTTCATTTTTTTTTACGCGCTCGTTGGACCCACACTAGCTTCAATTACCCAAGGTAATGCAGAGACTTAGAGGGGGGCTAAGTGGGTTGTTATTTGGAAACTTACCCCAAGGGGTGAGGGGGCTGCGATTGTGGTTGATGAGGATATTGCGGCGAACCTAATTGTTGTCATGTAATAGGACAACTGACCTCCAGGCAAGACCCAGGATGCAAACAATGCTGTGCAAAGCAGTGTTTTCAAAATGTTATTTCCCTGCATGAAGTTGTGTCGCCTTCGTTCAGCAGCTGTGCATTGAAAGCCTGTACTCCGTCTTTATAGAGATCTTTACATCTAAGCTGGACGAGATGCACTCGTTATGAACGGCGGAGCCATTAGGGAGGGGATTTACATTTACGTTCTCACCACCATCTTTTCCGACTAATGTGTCTCTTCGTACGGTAGATGCATTTTAAGATCTTCCTGACATTACCAGCACAATAGAGCGAAACATTTTTCTGTTCAGGTGACAGCTCTGACTCGAAGCATCAGATAGAGTCTTGCTAGACATGGGCTGGTGAAAGAGGAGAAGCCAATCCCGTCTCTCTGACATGAGTACACACTTCCTTTATTCCTTCACACATGAGCCAGTCGGTAAATCTCTTATCTGTCCGCGTGTCCTTCAAGCTTCGGGGAGATTTTCTCAACCTCAAACTGTTGGAAAATTGTTGCCAGCCCCTCTCCCTCCCAAAACGAGTTGCGCTTTTGTTCTCGAGGTGTGCACAGTGGAGTCGGAAATTAATTGCACTTTCATAGCTCAGCCAGATGAAAGACTTGGGAAATGTTCAGGTGTGATAAATAGGACACTCTAACGTCAAATTGCGGGCGCGTGAATGGCCTCCTGTGCTGTGTGTCTTTCATGCTGCTGATAATCACAGTTAGTTTACCTCCTTTCTGCTAAAACATCAGCCCTGCCAGCTAATCCATTTCAGCACTTTTGCATCGCGTTGTACATCCTCTAAAAATAGCATAATTACGACAAGCATTTGCTGTGTTGGAGGAGAAATGTCTGTTGAGAGGAATCAATGGACAGGTTGTTTTATGTGATGATGTTCAGGGTTTCTGCACCTTTTACAAAATCTAAACCAATGCCTTTAAAGGCTAGGTAGGCAGCTTTTTTTTGACAGTATTAGGCAAAAACTTACACAATAACCTTGAGGATAATGTAAATGAAGTGATGTGAAAAAAGATCAGACGTCTGCGTCTCCCCTAGGCTCTGTTTTCAGCCTGCAAAGAATCTATCCGTGACGGTAGATTTTGACCAATCACAGAGCAGCAGCTCTTATTCGTATTATTTTACACGAAATATAAATACTATGTTATCGTTCATGTGTTCAAAAAGGTTTTTCTTACCCGTGACTCAAACATTATGGAGGATAACATAGAAAAAAGGAAAAGAAAGAAGCTTCGGCAAGTTGGTTGGTTAGGGAGGAGGACAGAGAAGCTGCCCGGCCGATGAGCTCAGCTCCCCGGCTGCAGCCTCTGTGATGAGCCGCTGCTGCCGCTCGTGTGTGGCTCTGCACTCCTCCGACAAAAGTCGGAACAATACTTACAGACGTTATTAGGAAAAACTGACCACAGATTGGGAATCTAAACCGTCACTTTCTCGCATGAAAAAATATTGAAACGTAAGAAAGTGACGAACTGGCGGAGGGGATGAGAACCGTGTGGACTCAACTCAAGGCTTTTTTCTAGATTTCTGCCTACCGAGCCTTTAAAAAAAAAAAAAAATAGACTTTTGTTTTGTTCTCCTGTAAATGTCTAAACACCTAATAACATAACTATTACTTCCTATTAATGCTAAACATTTTCTGAATCATATGAAAGATTTTATAATAGTTTTCAGATAATCATAACATGTTTTTTTTAATATTTTTGTGCAGACTTGTGTCTCTGATACTTATCGCCTTCTGACTTTAGTGTGAGGAGAGCATCAATTTCCACTGCTTGGGCCCTGCCCCGTTAAACTGCAATGATCCTTTAACAGACCCCCTGTTTCTGTAACTTAAAGTGTTTTCTTTGCAACCAATACTGACGTTTTGACATAGGGGTCTGAGAAGCCATTGGCGTCCATGGCGGCGAGGTGAGCGCAGCGTATGATGCCCACCACCAGGCAAGACTTCTGGGTGTTGTACTTGAGAGAAATCATGATGCGTCCTCGCTCCTCCAGGGATTTGTCTTCTGTCTTGTTGACCTACAGTGACAAAAATGACAAGGTATTGGAATAATGACCAGCCCCTGGTGTCCAGGCTTCCCCTCAGGCACACAAACACAAACACACACACACACACACATACATGGGCATCATTCTCAGCTGACGTTTCTCATTTCTTTTTAATCACCATTATCATTTGGGAGATAACCAAAGCTTCAGTTTGCAAAATGATATTAATCCATTTTGACAACAAAACTTCTTATTTTATTCCTACTGTGTTTATTTTTGTGCTGTCATGTTTGTGTTAAAGTGTGTGGGTGTCATTAAAGTCTTCTGAAGCTTCAGTGTTTCGTCTTTCTGCCTTCTCGGTACTGTAGTTGTATCTTGAAAATCAGCCAAACACTGATTGGCTGATTGATGCCACCTCCGCTGAAGATGGTGAGTTAATAGCCTCATCAAAATTAATTTGCCATGTTCTTTAGAGACAAGATAAACATCTGAACTGACACAAGAACCGTGTGTCAAGAGCACAACTCTGTTTTCCTTCCAAATGCAACAGCTGCATGAGATGTTCAGGGCCTGACAGGTGAATTCTAACTTTCTGTTTGAATGAGACCTGACTCAGATTAAAGGTCCCTGACAGAGTAAAGCTGAATGTCCATATGTTCTTTGATTATAAAGAAGGTCTAAGTTCTATATCAACACTGTTGAAAGTATCAAAGTCTCAGTCCACAGAGAAATGCACACTGCCTGTATTCATAAACCAAGCCTTAAAACCATTAATCAGGACTTCCTGTAACTTTGTGATGTCACAACAGAGCCCAAGAAAAATTCACTTACAAATAAAGTGAGACAGTAAATACTGTCTCTACAGTAAGTGAAGGGAAACAATTTCTTTATAAACGAATAAAGTGCTACATTAACAGCTGCAGTCGAGTCACAGCTGAGGTCTACAGTAGGCAACAGCAACACTCGGGCTGAAGTTAGGGACAGTACTTAAAAATAACTAGTTCAAAGTTCAGGTCATGAAGATGAAAAATGAAGCAGTTCACGTTACTTTTCTTTCTTTTCTTTCTGCTGAATGTGTAAAAACAAGGTACCATGTCAGTTATTTTGGTATATGTATATAATCTTTCATTACTCATAATCGAGGTAAAAAGTTTAATACTATGGACTACTCGATTATACTATTATATAACCTAGTACATTGCACATACATATTCATGCACAGCACTGGTTAGGGCACATAGATAAATAAGCACTGTGTGCCTGAAGTCACGTTAATAATCAGACCATAATGACCAAACAATTGCTGTGCAAGTCAGAACAGTTTAATGATACTGCAGTGTTGGAGGGAGCTGCAGCCAGTCACCCATCAGAGATCACAGGATTATCCTTAGTGTGCAAACATCCAAAAATGGCTACGTACTAAGACACAGTCATGCCCATGACAATGATAGATGCAATGGTTGGTGGTCAAGCTAGCCTCCATTAGAGGTTAGGATACTGAAGATGCATGCAAACAAGGAGGATCAGATGTTATAAATAGATTGCGTCGCTAAATGTGTGTTTCTGTTTAATGTGCGTTAGTGATGTAATGTATGTATTTATGTACCTTGAGATTGTGTGTTTCGTACGAGGGTGAAAACAAGTTTCCTGTAAAGGACAAATAAAGCTGAATCTCAATCTGAATCTGAATGTTAAGAGATATTGATTCCACTCCAGTGTCGTTTAATTGACGCCTATTTTTATTCATGCTCATTGTGACGAAATGCCACTGAGCTATCTGAGCTTTGCGTTTTTTCCCCCCCAATGCTGTGCCCTGCAACTTATAAATGCAATTTACCAGCAACGCTCCTGCAGTTTCTGATTGCGTGAATATGCACTGAGCTTTTCCCCATACCTCAGCATTCATTTCTTATACAGTATAGACCACCCATATCAGCAACAGCAAATGCCCAGAGGCTTAACAACTTCAAGCTTATGAAGGGCTACTTGGAAATGCATGGCCCAGTGAAAATGTGAGCATTAGGACCGAGAGTCCTTTCAATTTGGTTTGTGCCATTTCAAATTGATATTCATTGGGATTTTCTGTCTCATTTGTCTCCTCTGTCTCATTTATGACAAACTGCAAATGACATCACATTGGAGCTGAACTATAAAGTTAAACTTGGGAGACATACAGTATACTACTAGAAAAAGTGGGTTAATTCAGTTTGTTTTAATGTAGATTTGCAAAGTTAGAACTCAAGACATGACTTCAAAAAATACCACTGATGATTCCTCCACAACTTCCTATTGTACGTTAGAGCACATAATCCTTTTAAGATTTTATAACATGTCTGACTTTGGGCCCCCCAGTGGGAGAAAGGGCTGCCTTAATCCCAGTAGATCTGAACATGGTGCCAAACCCCACGGTTTTTCAGCACCAGTACAGTAGCCTAAAAGAGTACTGCACTGATTTAGCATTACAGTCATACAACAGTGTTAGATTCACAACGGGCATACAATAAAAATCGATGCAGCAAAACCAGAAATGAGAAGCGGGCTACAGCCCACTTCTTTTTCTTTTTCGTAATCTTTCTCAAACTTGTATTATCCAGCCACCACAGACACATCACTCAAGACAATTTATCAGTCTTTGCACATCTTGCTCTGGTGCAACAAAAGCCTTTATAACCTTTTTTTTTCTCCCTACACATGTTGTACCTCTCAGATTGTGAGATTTTGAGATGTGTAAAAATCAGTGGAGTTGAAACTTTCTGTCTTGTGCTTTCCCTCAGGAGTTGGTAGAGACCCAAAACAGAGCAAAAAAGAAGAAAAAAAAACTCATTCTAAAAGCAGACAATGCCAACCAAAATTTCCCATCAGGTCTTAAGAGTACCAGAGGAACTAGTACATACAGTACTAGGGGATATATGCACTGCAATATATTCGATACAGTATGATATACAGTAATACAAATTACTTTATTAATCCCCAAAGGGAAATTAATTTGTTTGTATGTCTCTTTTATGGAGAAGGGTTAGGGTTACAAGGAGTTAATGTATCCCTTTAACTGCACTGGGAACTTTGCTGTTGCAGCATTGAAGTTGTACTTCCTAAAAATGCTGAAAAATGGTAAATGTAATCACGAGGTGCAATATGGATTATCTTTCTCTCTTGATGTTACAATACGTAGCTCTTGCAAAACAGCATCCTTTGGTTTTTAGAGCCAAAAACAAATTTCCTAGTTGTGAAAAGTAATTATGCCAAAAACAGTTCACGGGATGCCAGGTATTCTGCTGTTTGTAACTTGCACACACCTCAAACATACTGTATACCCTGTACATGAATGGAGGCCTATGATTTGCTGTACTGCAAGCTGCTCTTTCATATAATCATCATGAGCTGCCTATGTCTCTGTAAAACACCAACATGTAAAAACACCTTCAAAGTTCAGAGACAAAATCCAAATAACAAAATGAAGATGATAAACATGCAGAAATTGCCTCTGCAGCAACAGAACTCCGTCTCCTTCACAGTCCTGCACTGCCTGTCGGAAACAGGGCTCAACTCTCCGTCCAGCAGTGTCCACAGCAGGGTATTAATCAGATATCTACAGGGAGCCGACTCTCTCTACGCGAATCACAGATGACTTTTGCAAGACGTCTCACTGGACTTGTGGACTTGCCGTCCATTGCATCTGGCATGCCGACATGTTTCAGATGCCCACTCACTTTAGTGTCAAATCCAGTTAGTTGAGTCTGTTTTTCTGCTGTTTGTCCAAGTTTGAGACGACCCTCTGTTGCCTCTGTCTCCATCAACAAGATACACTTTGGGAAGTGTGTGAAAAACTAAGAGCCTGACAGGAATGTAAGAGTATGAAGACACAGAGTGAGCGAGAGAGGTAGTAGAAACCTCAGGCTGCCTGCACGGTATCAAGGTCGGCCTATCTGACAAGTGCAGAGTTCCTAACAGCAGTGCCAGCAGTGCCTTCTTTTCTATTTCACACTCATACACCATTCATTTACCCCAGCTTGCCTTCCTTCTCTAATTGCAGTTTTTTTTTTTCAAGCTGGCATGTAAACAACATACATCAACCGGGGACACATTCGGTACGAAGACTCAAATGATCACCACATAACATCATCAACAACGGATACAAAGATATAAATTGTGTGCGACCGTATGGCCTCAGCTCGTCACAGACCAAGGCCTGCTCTCTTTTTCCTATCTCCATCAACATAAAATCAACTTACATAAGCAAATACACTACTGCGCAGTAGTGTTTGCTTAACATTTTCCAGCTAATTGTACCATTGCCTGGGGGAAAACTCAATTAAGATTGGCTAGAGGATGTCCATTAATTGAATTTAGCGCACAGTACAACCGGACACCTGTGATGTGACTGTCTGAACATCATTCTAAATGAACGTAGTCACAGACAGGAGTGAGATCTACATCGCCGTCTGCCTGCTTCATTGTTTTCTGCTCACAATAGAGGCAGCAAACAGACATTAACATTATTCCAAATGTATTGACTCAGTTCCAGGTATTAGTCATCCCCCTACGGGGATTATCGTGAAAACAGTGACATTACCAGGAGCAAGGTCAGGTAATATCCCAGGATGGCGGGGGTCGTTTCCTTTGACTGGTCCAGGTCACTGAGCCATTGATCAGTTCTAATTTTCAAAAGGTACAGATCAAAGTGCGTAGCCTTCACTTAGAGCCACAGGTGTCTCTGTCTTTGTTCATCTGAGTACTAAATCCTAACAATGTGACATACGAAAATCCTGACTCACTCAAAGGAGCACAGGTCGCCTTCTCCTGTGTCATGACTGAGTCGCTATGAGATGACGCGTGGGTGGCTCAAGATACAAAACAGTAAGCTGGGCCAAAACGCATCTCCTGCCAGCAGCCTGGTAGGGATTCCCGAGTGCCCCACCGTTGTCTGAGAGGTGTTGATCTGACTGTTGTGCTGATGCAAGGGAAGAGACAGTGGCTAACAGGGCACTGGCATTCAATTACAAACATATCCCACACAGAGGAGACAGAAAAAGTAGTGCTGATAACAGTGGAGGTTAAATCAGATAAGGGGACCAGGTGCTAAGGATTTTTTGGGGGGAAAAACTTATCTTAGTTTCAAATAAAACATGAATAAAACTCAAATTTTAGGCCTGTGGGTGCTCAGATGTTTATTACAGCCCTCAAAACATGGAGCAAACAACTTCTTTTGAGTAGCTTTGCACCTTTAAAACCCCCGAAAATCTCACATTTTATTGTCAAGGTAAGAAGTTAACAACATCAATTCATCAGGTCTGTCACACTGTGACTCTGGCACTGCTTAACTTTAACAGTGTACAGACATACAGTATCCAACGCTAACGTTACATCACTGTTGCTGATTTTAACCAACAGCCCCACACATTTTCATGGTGCAGCAGATAATGGCTGTCATTTAAAAGTCCTGCAGCACCGAATCTGTTAAACTTTTTTTTTTTACTACTTGTCTGATATCAGTGCATATAATTTGCAGATAATGACGTATGACAGTACAGCAGTGGTGTCTCATAGGGGAGTTGGGGGACTATGAATAAGAAATGGAATCAGGCGTTAATGTCACACTAAGTATCCACAGAATTTTAATGACAGTGGTTGACATCACATTGTTTTATAGACTTTGCCCTAACTCCTTGAAATTATGTTTATATTACAACTAAATTGAAACAATGCTTTGTGAAGAAAGTTTTCAATGGGTGGATTACACTGAGATAACAGTGAGAAGCAAAACCTAAAGCACTACATTTATTAACAACAGTGGAGTTGCCATTGACTCTCTTTCACATACCAGTGATGAAGAACTTCAGGAGCACAATAATCAGGAGCTGCTAGAATCATTATCTCTATAATCAATTGATCACTATAACTACTTGGATGACAAAGTGGCCAAGCAGAGCAACAAACCTAGAGATAATGATCACTCTATATCTCTGTGGAGATTTATGGTGTCTTGGAGCTCATCGCTTATTCTGGCTCATCTTCGCTGTTCAGTGAGGAAAAAGTAAAGCAATAACCACAGTATGCAACCTGCCCGGCACCAAGTGGCAGCCGGACAGGCAAAGTTGGTGACATACAGGTAAACATACTGAAACATTAAGGAGCTAACACATCAGATATTTTCCTCAACAGTTAGTGGAGCCCAAACCAAAGGTTGAAGGAGAGTGAGGCCAGAGCCACAACATGATTGCTAACTTTGCTCTGTAGCTGCTGGATGTGTAAACTTTGGTTTCCAAGCACTTTATATGGTAATGATGGGTTTGTGTTGTAGCTTCTGGCCTGGTGATAATCTTCAATGGACCGAGGCCTAAGAGAAGTTCTTGCTAATGCTAAATAAAAGCTGAGGGGTTGCTGTTCTGGAGGCCATACTTTCACAGTTTCATTACTTGCCAACTTTTGTTTCTATAGATCTTCTGTAAGTTTTAGATGGATGGACCAACATTATCACCCTGCCTAGACACTACAATAACCTTTTATGGGCTGTTCCTGAACTATTCAGCTGCACAGTAATGCTATTGTTGTTGCTGGGCTTCCAGGGCAAAGAAAACCACAACACGGCCCTGTACGAATTATAATTCAAAACAACCATTTTCAGGATGAGTAATAAATTTATGGTCATCTTTTACATCTAAACCTCTTGTTGTTGGACTGAGCCTTGGAAACAGAAATGTAATACACAGTGACACCGAGCCAAGATTCATCCCCAGATATGCTGGCTGCTGGCTCTCACACTGCTCGGGCCCGCTTGCTGTTTTGTGGTGCCAGTGCTGGTGGCGGATCCAGAGTCCAGACTGGCAGACACATCCATTAGATAGACATGGTTGAGTAACCACAGTGATAGCAAGGACACAGCTGTCCAGGCAACTTGGGATTACCTTGGGATTACCAAAACACACAAACATTCAAAGGCCTTTGTGTCAGCATGTGTAGACTTTTCACCTTTATGTCGGTAACTATAGTGACAATGGAGACAGTATCTTGGTTGAGTCTGAGCCTGTTTCTTAAGAGTTTGGTCCCTTCATGCATGTTTTTTGCACATTGGTCCTCATCTGGGTGGTGCATGTATAAACCAAAAATCCTATAAGGTTCAGAGAGATTTGAGTAATAAATTGATTTAAAAATGACATGAGTTTAGTAGAGATGTCTTCAGGTTACATCTGTTTTCTGCATTTCTCCAGCTATACTTCAGCTTGCAACAGGTGATCCACAGGTGTAAGACAACCGACTTGTTTATGAGCTGAGCAAGCCAATCAAAGTGCTTCTCTGCTAGGCCAAAACCATCAATAAGACCCTGCTAGCCGCTGGATGAGATGATTAAATGGTCGATGCTCTATTCTCCCCAGCACGGCGAAACAACATCCTGTGTTCAAACAGAACTCCTTATCCAATACTTCAAGAGCAAGCAGAGCAGAACGCTTCCTGCCTTGAGCTCTCTCTCTGTAACCAGCTCCACTTTGCCTTGAAGCATTTCTATGAGAAAATGACCAAACTGTGCTTTACACTCTCCCTTGCGGGCGTGAGATGTGTGACAGGGTGGTCCAAAATTGCAAAACAACCTGACTGAAACAGACCAGACAACCCATGAAAAAAACAGTTACTGACTTTGACACATATCTGCTCTACAGCTCCTGCATGCTGTGACATTCAAAGCTACAAGACCTACTGAAACACCCTTCTTCTTCTTACTAAAAAAATAAAATAAATAAAGAACATGCGTATCCCTTTTATACAGTAGATACCGGTTAAAAAGCTTCTGGCTGTGGCTTCAAGCAGGTTCCGGCCTCAGTTTTCCAAATCATTTTTTCACGTTTAGTCACAGCGAAGGCACAAATTCAGTCATGAGCGTCATGTAATCCACTGTCACGATGAGCTTTTTCGTGGTGTAAACACACTATGAAAATACTTGTGAGTCACATATCAAAGGTTCACAGATGTAACACTGCAAACTGTAAACTGATTTACCAACCAGTCATGATTTCAGACAAAGAAATAAATCAAGATTAGGCCGGTGCACTGTTACTCTGTAATTATTGTATGGCATTTGAACAGCGGTCATTTTGAAAGCTTACTAACATTAAACAAACCTGGACAAGATCGTAGCCCAGAGCGATGACGGCACCAAGGATGTTCGATACCAGTTGCGCGCAGGCATATTTTGTATTTTTGGATGCTATTTCACACTCCCACATAGAGAACAAAGCATATGAGGAGAGCAACAGGAATTTGTCTCTCCAAACCCAAGGCAGTGCTCTATTCTCCAAATATGGATGGGCCAGAATTACACTGTATTATTCTGTTTAAACCATAAGCTGTGTGGGCACTTTGAAAGGGATATTCAATCGCAGTTCAATGACACTCCACTTCACTCCCATGCTCTCAAAACACATAATCCACTCCTGCACCCCACTTATGGCCTCAAAACCCGGCACTCTAATCTGTCCCGTGGTTTAAATTAAATCCTCAGGGATACTGTTGAGTCTTCTTGCAGTTAGCAACATGTAGCCCACAGTTGGAAAGACTGTTGTTATGACGCACCTCACCTTAAGCAAGAATTATGCTTTTATCTGCTTGTGTGCAGAACTAACTTCCCCTTTGGCTCTGGAAAAAAGTGTTGGTCATTGTAACTCAACTTTAAAACAGCGTAAGAAATAATTGCATCCGTTATCTGAATTCTTCCTCTGAGGAAGGTCACCTTTCATCATATTATGAACTAATAGATTAACTAATGAACATAACATTATTACTGTGATTAGTTTTTACACCATATTGTGGGATGAAATCAGCAATCAATATAAAATGTTGTTCAGTGTTTGCTTCATCTAGTTTCCTGTTCATTTTGTCGCCCAATATAAATCAGAGGGAAGATGCAGTATTTGCCGAGTATGAGCTGCATTTAAATATAAAATATAAGACATTTCAACATCATCAAGAACAGTAAGGCCTACAGTGCAATGTAGTATGAAGGATATTATAGTCTGAGGATGATGATCGGGATGATAATCATGTGTGAGGCATGGCAGACTTACAGGTAACTGTTTCTCCAGGCAGTTGTTGAAGTTTTTGATTTGGTTGGGCTTCAGCTTCTTGAGGGGAATTCGCGTTTCCCCGATGAACTCGTTGTGGCGGAATTTGTCCTCATCACACACCGAAATCCTGCAAATAGAAGACCAGAGTAGGTGGAGTAGGATAGAAAATGAAGTCAGGCTTGGATTGAGGTTTTGTCGCTATGAGGGGGCTTAAAACCGTAAAACCAGTCATTTTCTACCTGAAGCCCAGCATCTCCCATCACTAAAAATCCCCACTTCACTTTAGAGCCGGTCCCTCTGAATCTCTCAGTCGCCACTGGCCTCTAAAGTAAAAACCCTGGTGGCTCTGTAGAAAGGAGCTTCACAAGATTTTTGTCAGGCTCAATCAGTACTACAGGAAATGATGGGGTAATTAAAATTTAGAGCCGCAGCCATGTGTGGATCAAAAGACTAAAATGAAAGGAGAAATTCTTGAAGTTCAGAGGCAAATGACACTGTTCCTCTTCACGTCAAAACAATTTTAAACCAAATCACTTCTTCAACTTGAACATACAGTACAGTACCTTGCTGTGCTCATCTTATTTACTTGATTAGTGCAGCTTGAATTGAATTGTGCCCTGGTGCATGGCGCATTCAGCTTGTTTACTGATTTGTATTACGTGCCCATTTTCTCTTTCCACTGAACACGTAAACACACGTCCTCTTTTCAATGCATGACAACATCCTTTGTAAACATTACTGTATATTTGCCGGCGTATTCTCCAATGGTTAAAAACGAAAAAGAAGATTCATTATCCGACAGTGTAACCGCTCACAAAAGATAATGATTGATGGTGAAGTGAAAGGCAGACCATAGTAATTCAAAACCATTGAGGACAAAAGGCACACAGGCAGGAGGTGCTGAGCTGAGCTCCAGGTTTTACTTTCCAGACTGGAGATCTGCATTCCCTGTCGCGCCCTCATTTCATTTCATTTGTTATGAAAGTCAATGGTGATGGTGGAGTATTTCTCTCAGTGGACACAGCCTACAGTATGTCTTCAATAAATGCAGCTGATGTTATCTCTTGACGCGACATGATTCATGCTCATGACCACGTCAAGTTCATGTTGTGCAGTCGAGTTTGTCTTCAAAAGCTTTCCGCTGCATAAATCACCTGATGTATGGAGGTCAACATGCAGCTATTGTGCCGCCCGAGACACGAGTAACATGTTCACATCCCATAAAGAAATGTGATGTATGATGTACTGAATGTACAGTAAAGTGATGTTGCCATTTACGTCATCTTTATTATTATCACACATACATCCTCTAATTATATGAAGAAATTAGTTTGTAACATGAAATGGCCAATAGTAAAGTTTTTTGTAGGTAGGCTATCTATATTTAGACTTTTCATAATGATGTTTCAGCCAAATATTGTAACAATTAATCAAATTAAACAAATCAATTCATATATGTTAATAAAAACAACATATATACAAAAAAAGTTTTATATATGTTTTTTTCTTTTAATTTCTCATTCCAGTCTGGACTAGACAGACTGTTAGAACCAACTGTATATATTAACAGGTTTTCAATTGGATATATTTTTAATTACTGTACACTAATGTTCTAAGGATGTTTTTAGCAGGACGTTCCCAGAACGTTTTCTAAAAATATCCTAAGAACGATTTGTGATAACCTTCTTAAAATGTTGCAAGAAAACATTGCTATAACAATACAGTAAAATGTGTCTACAACCATATATATTTATGCATAAACATAAACATATGCGTAGAGGCTAGACATACTATATGTGTCAATATAGGAAATGGTTCCAATTTCAGGGTCCGGGTGTAATTTTTACATATAAGCTTTTATTTTGTAAGTAAACATACATTTGTCATATATACATAAATCAAATATATTTATTATTAATGTATGGGATGCAGCATAACCAAAATCATGCTAAACCTAAATATAACTACAAAAATAACTATACAGTACATACTGTAGAAGATCTGTTCACAACAAGAAATGAACAGTATTGTTTGGAAATGGTGAGACCTTTGATGACCTTTTCTCAGTCGACTGTTTGTGGAAAGTGGTTTATCAAGACACTGTTGTGGAACTAGATTTTTGGTGCGTGCAGACAAGTGTCCATCAGATCACACCTGTGCCGGTAATACTGACGTTCTTTGTTGGTTTCACACAAAACACACATACTAAAAGTAAAATATTTGCAGGGAATTGATTAGGCTGCCAATCAATACCAGGGATCCAGGAGCTGCTGAGAAAAAGCACGCGCTGTCCTCTTTCAAATGACTGAAAAACCGATGATCAGATTTGACAGAATTATATTTTTTTTATGAATATCCACACACTTCGTCATGTCTGTTGTTAATCTAACAAAGTTTAAGGTGATTCACTATCCAATTTAGTAGCAGGAGTAGAAATAAACTGGCCAGCTTCATCAAGTAAAATTGGATTTTTAACACTTGAGGATAATTTGTCACCTACAACTTTAATGTTGTGTGACTATTGAATTTTGCATCTATAAAATGTGGTGGTAACAAAAAGTTGTGTATATTTTATGGGAATAGAGGTTGAATTTGCAAGGCTGGCTCCAACCAGATCAATGCTCTGTTCTCCACCATAAACTCCTAGCTACACCTTCAGCATCCCTCGCATCTCCCCGCCAGCCTCACCACCCATCACCATTCAGGCCATGTCCCAGGTCTCTCCCACATCCCCAGCACAGTTATTAACGACAATCATGACTGGGATAAAAACCCTCACCTGCACTCTGGACCCCATGCCATCTAAACTCATTAAGTTCTGCCTCCTTGTCATCTCTCCACTCATCACTGGTATTATTAACCCTTCCCTTAGCTCTAGTTCCATCCTGCAGATCCTCAAACAGGCTGCTGTTACATCCAACGTACTCAACCTCACAATCAATCACTCCATCCTGCTCTTCTGACTTGAATATCTCTCCACATCACCAGCACAGCGCTTTCCTGGATCCACTCTTACTGCACTGACCTACACCAGTTCATCAGCAACATCAACATCAGCACCTCCCCCACCGCTCCTCTGCCCCAAAGTGTCCCCCAGGGGCCGGTCCTTGGTCCCCTCCTCTTCCAAACTATCTCCAACTGAACAGGGAGAGATTGGACATTATCATCATCGACCCCTCATCCCACACCAAACCACCCACAACTTTAGCCCCCACCTTCGATAACTGCACTCTGCTCATCATCCAAATTCCTCAATAAACTTCAATACAACCAGAACTCTGCCTGCTCACCCACACCCGCTCCCCGGACCACATCACCCCCGTCCTCTAAAACCTGTACTGGCTCCCCATCACTCCACATACAATTCAAAATCTTCCTCCTCACACACAAAGCACTTAACAGCAGCCTCCTCCTACATCACCACACCCCACGTCTGACCTGCATGGGCCAAGCTCTGAACCTGGGGGGACACAGAGCCTTTTCTGTTACTGCCCCCTCCCTGTGCACACCTCCCCAGTATTCAAATTTCTCCTCAAACTCACCTTTTTAAAGCTTTTAATGTATGATTTTGAGTGTCTAGTTCTGTTTTGCTGCTGTTTCTGAGCCTCACTTATTCTGTCTATTTTGTTCTTGATCTATTTTATGATTCTATCTCTGTTAAATGACTTTGAACACCTGTAAAAGTGCTCAAAAAAATTAATATTATTATCATTAACCTTGGGACACATGCTAACAACGACGTCCACGTGTTTATCAGGTAAAATGTAAAGGTGATGATATTGAGAATGCCATTAGTTTTGCTTAGAGAAGTTCAAATATGGCTCAAAGATGAGTTACAGTAAGGGGTCAAGGTTTTCAATTCCTTCTTTTAATTCCTCCAGAAATTTCATTTAAAGGCAAGGGAGGCAGAAATCTAGAAAAAAGCTTTGAGGTGAGTCCACACGGTTCTCATCCCCTCAGCCAGAGCAGCGAGTAGAGAAAAAACGTCACTTTCTTACGTTTTAAAACGTCCAAATAATACGAATAAGGGCTGCTGCTCTGTGATTGGTCAAAATCTACCGTCACGGGTAGATTCTTTGCAGGCTGAAAACAGAGCCTATTGGAGACGCAGACATCTGATCTTTTTTCACATCACTTCATTTACATTATCCCCAAGGTTAGTGTGTAAGTTTTTGCCTAATACTGTCAAAAAAAGTTGCCTACCTAGCCTTTAAAACCACAAATGTGAAAATCTGCATACAATTTTACGCTAGTTCATTCAGTAGAGTAGATGCTGTGATATTTCACAGGATTAGTTCTTTTTCTTTTATTTTGTGCTGGAGGAGGTATCAGGAGATCACTAGAGAGCAGCCGACTTCACCCTGGATGCTGGAATAGTTCAGGATAAAAGTGGTGGACCAACTGTCGACGGATTAAAAATGGGCCCAAAAATGATTATGCATATGATTATATAACCTACTTCCACCACTTGATTGCACAGTGTTAACACTCTGGTAAAAATAAAGGAGCAAAGAACAGTGAAGTAACGCCTCCATTGCATAACAGTGTTGTGTTTACCATTGGAGGTAGACGTTTTTGCTCCAGGTTTTAGTCTATTCTCAGCTGTTGTAGTGAAAACAAATAAACCAACAGAACAGGAATTCGTCAAACAGAAGTGCTGTTTAGAGATTGCACAAACAAAAGGTTTTTCCTGCCTGTTGTTCTCATCAAGACGATCACACCTTCCCAAGTCACCCTGACAACAAGGAGGAGTCCACAGGTTAAATAAAACCTTCAGTCTGTTACACACTGTAACACGGTTTACCTGAGGAAGAAGAGACAACTGATTTTGAACCCTTTACAAATCAGCAGCAGCTCTTATTTAAAATTTCTCTTCTTCCGTCTTTTTTCTTTTCATTTCCTTCCTTCCTTCCTCTCCCTCCCCTCTACTTCCTTTGCTCTGTTTTTACATAGCTTTGTCTTGAATTCATTCCAAATTTCTTCCTCTTTCTTTCCCATTTTTGATTTGATTCAATCATTTATTTCTTCACTCTTTTGTTTCGTTTCTTCCTAGTTCCTTCCTAAAGTCATTTTCTACCCTTTTTTTATTTGCCTTTCACTTTTAGTTTCTGTTATTCTCTTCCTTCATTTGTTTTCATAATATTGCTTATTTGGTTTTATTCCCATCTGTCTTTTCCCATATTTTCACATCTAATACGCTTTTCTCTTTTCTTCCAGTCTTTCCTTATTACAGTAATTCCTCCCCACATTGCCCATGATGGTCCCTCTTCTTTTCCTCTTCCACTGATTTTGTGTTATTCTGATTTTCCGTTTTTCCATTCTGGTTTTGAAACAGAATAACAGAAAAACAACTTTATTTTTTTAATTGGGTTTTGAAACGGAAAAAGAAAGAACGAAGGGTACACGGATTCAACTGCTTCAATTACCTTCCTTAGTGTCTTTTTCTTTCCACCATTCTCTTTTCTTTGCGTACCTGAGTGTTTTGCGGACCATATCCTCGTCGGTGATGCCGTAGTAGGTCAGGGTCTCACTCCAGACAGGGTTGAGTGTGTTGTGCAGGGTCTTGGTTCTAAGTTTATTGGCCTGGAAGACAAACACAGAGATTGTGTCATTGAACAGACTGGACATTATCATTGACTAACCACTGTCTCTGTCTGACAGCTCAGGAGGGCTCATCCCTCAGGTGTCAGATTCATTGAAATGCTGCCAGAATTATATAAACATCCTTGAAAATGCATAAAGCCTCCCTGCCCTGGTGAAAATTTGTCAATACATTGACGTCCGGTGGCACACATGCAAACCCAGCCTCGCTGCTGCATATTGAACACTGCCGGGAACAGAGAATAAACAGTGGACCACATTTACGAGTGACAACCATTATCAAAGCAACGCAGGAAGTGAATAAAAAACACAGCACAATATGTCGAATTCTCTGAAGTTAAAAGATAGTTACAATGGCTCAGCTCTGGCTATTTAGCCAGTTTCTGTCAACACCAGAGACAACAATGTTTCTGTTGGAGCTCCAGCACGCATTAAACTCAAGGTCTGGAACCAAAAACACGAGGCTGCAACACTGCTGGATCACAACAGGAGTATGTGGACATACAATATGACAAAATGCATATCATAAGATTAATAGACTACAGAAACCTAAAATAGTCAGTCAACCAAGATGCAATGTTCAAAATCAGCACTTTAAAGGAAAACGTATCCCCTTTCTTTACAGGGCTGAGATTGATACTGTACCACACACGTTTAGAACTAAGCTTCCCTTAACCTCAATAACCTACTTTACTGTAACAACTGAATGTGTGTGTCTTGCTGCATTTGCAAATGATCATCTGATTGCTATTCCAAGTTTTTCTTTACTGTATCAAATGAACCAAAAATAAATAATTAGAAGAACTAAGGACTGTCGGGTTTGTGGCGGCATAGACAAATAACTTTCCACAGGGCTACTTTTCACTGCTAAAACAAAAACAAAACGTGATTAGTGTAAATCAGGATTTATTGCCCAGATGGATGTTGTGTTGCTGTTCTGCATTGAACAGGATCCCTCCTGGGCATGATAGAAGAAAAGTCACTGAGTGGATTACGGGGCAAGAACTGCATCAATATCAAAGTGCGATTTGGTTCGATGTAGCAAGGTTACGGCAATGACTGTGTCAAGCTGCACGGGTTTGTCAGAGGAATAATGTAGTGGGTAAGTCCTCAGAGCACACCAGTGAACATGGACCGGACCGTGGAGGATCATGGTGCTGCTGCTCTGTGAGCTGTGGCTGAGGACAGTGATCCTGTAGAATCTAATCAATTAGCTGTTGTGATCATTTGCAAGTCTGATGGCAGGCCTCTGCGTGTGATAATAAGCCTCTTGCTGATTGCTTCTGCCCCAATCAGTGGTTGTTTGCAACAGGAAGTGAGTCGCACACACACAGACACACACACACACAAACAGTGTTTTAAAGGCTGATAACCACATTTTGTACTCCACAATTGAATTAAATTATTAAATTTGAATCTTGCACGTTTCATTAATTATTCATGTCTTCTCTTTCATCGTTCTGCCCTAAATTACAGGTTTCTCCAGGCTTTTGATTATGTTGGAGTAAAATATCTCTGGAACACCATTTACAGCAACATTAACTCAAACTGTACAGACTCCCACCCCCTCCTTTCAATCCACATGGCAACTGCAAATGTTTTGAATTTTCTTAATAGTTGTGCATCATTTCAAATGGTCTGACAGCTACTGGAGAAAGAACTGGCCGACCAGAGAAATCTGGCTACCTGAGGGTCGGTCATTTACAACATTCTTCTTGAAAATTATAAATGGATTGTTTGCAGGACTGTGAAAAGCAGAGAAAGCCATCACTTCAGTGGTGTGATGCAACAAGTGTTTAATTAAAGGGTTACAATAACCTGGACTGCTCTAGAACCATCTGCAGCTCCTGCTCACTGGTATTGTAGAGGGCTGCGATACAAGTGAGCAACTTGCGTGTCGAGTCATTTCCACTACAGAGGCTAAAAAGCATTGCTCTCAACCCAATTATTCCATCATTTCTGCACAGACCTCTGGATCCCAGCTCTAACTAGCTTCAGTTTAAAAAGCTCCCACACCTGAAGGAGGGGAGTCGTGTAGGAGGGTGAACCAGCAAGCTGTGGACTTAAACTGTTCATAAGAACCCTAATTTACATCAGAGCAGACCCTTCGTATCTGTGTCATCTGTTCTATTATCAAATCAAGCAAAAACAATCATCTGTTTTGTGCACATTTAATGCCAAAATGACTGAAAGAATCAGAGCCAAAAATAAAATTGTTCACCACTATGAAATACTTTCTTTCCAAGCAATTAAACTCCAACTTGTTTTGGACTTCTGTATAGTTGGTGAACTTATAAAAGACAGATTGAAAAGCAGAAGGGGCCAAAGACTTACAGTTCCTTACATGGCCTTTATCAATATAAACTAGCAATAAATACTCTGTAAAAGTTGTGATATGATCATGGTTTGGCACAAAAAATACTTGAGTGAAACTTTATTTTCTTTGAAAAATAAAATGAAAACAGTGGAGTGTTCCCATGATGCTATTTGATTTCATATTTTCATTAGACCCATCCTGCCTAGTACAGTAAATGATCACACCCAGTCAGTGCCTCCAGTTTGTGATGAAAGTGAGTCTATTATAAATCTGTGATCTCTGAGGTGAAGCAAAGCTAACTACAACTGAGGACTTGCAAATGTTTAATCTAAATATGTTACATGAAACGGCTTAGACTGAAGAAAATGTTGCTGGGGTTATAGATTGTTCACTGTTTCATGAACACAGATTGGACTAATTATTGAAGTTACAGAGAGAATGTTTAATTCAATTAAGATTAGGTCTGGTAAAGAAAAAAAGGCAAATAAGCAAACACTTTTAAAGTGGATGAGTTATTTTAGGTTTTCATCATCTAAAAATCGACATTAATAAAAAAAATAGTTATATCACGGTGATCTGAGATTCACTCCAAGGTGACACAGCACATGGTAATTATGTTTAGTTTCAGACTAGTTAACTAGTGAGAAAGAGGAACATGAATATTACAGCTCAGCGTAGAGCAGTATGACAGGCAGCTAATCACAATCTTACAGAGCACGTGTAAGGTTGTGATTTCATTGGCTCAAAGTGCGTTCAAACAGACAGTCTCTAATCTTTCGTGAGCCTGAAGCTTGTGGGTGTGTTTGCACATAATTTAAATCTTCAAATTGGATATTTATTTCCTCAAGTTGCCTCTGTAGGTGTCACATTTCCCATGTGTTTTCAGGCATCGTTTGGCTCCTGCACGTCCCAGAAGCTTGTTCAAGCTGTGTTGTCGAACACTTGGAAACCGTGACGGTCAAAGTTTCAGCTGTTTTGTTTAAGTTGAGTGAAGCTGAAGACTATTTCTTGTTTCCGTTTCACAAGGTGGATTGAAACTGGTGTGGCTGGTTATCGCTTCGGGTTGAACAGCCTCTCTCAGCTTGGAAATGTCTCTGAGTTGTGGTCAGTGGCACCACTCACTGTTTCAGTCCCTCTGATAATAAGATGTGAAATACTGTGGAAAGATCACGGGCCAAACTCAGAATAAAGCACAACCTAAACATGTCACATTAGCTGAATGTTACCTGCCATCATGGCCGACTGCAGTCTTTAATTTGTGTTGATGGACAGCTCATCACATTGACCTAGTGCTGATGGACAAAATCAGTGTCACCTCAACCTTTTGTCGCTCTGACTTCAATTGAGTGTTTGAAATGGTCATTAGGCAGATATAACTATTCATTTTCCATGATGAAAAGACGCAGAGTTCATTTGAAATGCATCGTAAAAACAGAGAAACAATCGGCGTCGGTGTGCAGGGGAATCCATTTCAACAATCACATTTTAGCACCGACCCTCTTTTACTGTGATCTCCTCAAATGTTGCCCTTATTCTGGTTTATTACAAAAGGCAGTACTGCAGAAAACAATGTTGGAGTCCAGTGTCGATTTCATTAAGACAAACGTTGGGTTTTTAAAAACAATCAGATGTGATGTAACTACCGAATCGGCCAATGAGTGTGCAGAATTTTATGTCAGCATTATCTCAAACTGTTTAGCTGTCAGCCAAATTTGTCTCGTGCACCACCTCCTCACCTTATGGTTCTATGAAAACATCATAATTTCAGAGTGTTTAATCTCTGCCAACAAACTACAGTTTAATCTGGAATAATTACAGGCATTTGATTGTGTTTGATTGTGGTCTCATAGGAGTTGAAATCATGATCTTGGTTTGCAGCAGAGCGTGAAACTTCACTTCTGATTAGAGCGCAGGCAGAACTTATGACCTCTTTAGTGGGTCTTAATGAGGCTCTTCGACCGAGCCTAATGATTATTTTCAGAGCAAGCTGAGAGAATATCAGAGTGGGGGGAAGAGGTGACGGCATCTTGGTTTACAAGCAGGAAAATGCAAAAGCCTCAATGAGGCCTCCTACTGAGACACGAGACAAACCCTATAGGCTGCTTCCACTCTAAGATGTTTGTTTGTTTGTTTTTGAGCACAACTGCTGCTAGCAAAGACAAAAAATGTCAGTAACAAAGTATAGTAATTGTTGTATGTAAGTATTGTTATCAGTGTTGCTTTTCCCACTGGCAGGTGAGACTCACTCAAGAAGGAACCAACAATGTTTCCATAGCTCTACTTTTGCCTTTTCAGACTACAACTCAACTACAACAACCTGGAGTGTTTAAACTAAAAGGGCCTTGCCTCTATTAAAAAAAATAAATAGAAAAAATCAATGCAGCATAATATCACAACATTGTGTGACAATATCAATGTATAGATGCCAAATATTGATCTTCTATTATGCAATTGCAAATACATATTTAAGATTTTGGATGAACAGACTAAGAATTTAAAATAGATTGACACATTTTTCCGTTTGCAGTTGCAAAAACCTAATAAATTGAAATGTATCACAATATTATGATAGCATTATTACACTGAAAAATGTTTAAAACCACAATGATAGCATTTACCCACATTTAATGGACAGATTCAGATGTTAACTTAGCAAAAGGTGATGCATTGTAACACTAACATGTAGAAATGTGGATGCAACCTGAAAGGCACATGCCTGCGCTTATCAATGAAATAATCTATCATATCACCTATGCCTGCTCTGCTACTCTCTAAGGAGAAAACCTTTTCTACAAAGACTAAAACCGATCACTGAAAAAAGATATGACACCTGTCACAGTTCATCATGAATGCAGAAACCATGGTTTTCCTGAGGAGCACAAACTTTGTCAGAAACGGCTGGAATAACTGTAGTGTTCTGAAAGTTTCAATGGTGCATTTAAATCATTTTAGGAAAAGCATTGTCTTTTGAAAATGCAAGCACTGTCTGTGACGCCGTGGCGTCTATTCAAAGCAAACGTACAGAACCTCTTCATCAGCAGATGCTGAGAGTTAGCAGGAGCAGCAGATGGCAGGAGCAGTGAGCCAAACTCAGCATTGGAGATAAGAAAAAGTATGCATCCTGACCTCCTCTAGCCTTTGAGAAAATTGTGAATGACGGCAAAATCCAAAAGCCAATAGACAGAGACAAATGGTCAATCGATGTTTATATTACTGCAGAAAAGATGGCGAAAAGACAGTCACCAGGAAACACTTGATGTGCATATTGGATCATTCTGCAGCTCACCGTTCTCTGTACTCAAAGGCCAATATTTAGTACTAGAACTGGCAGCAGTGTGCTCTTGAATTAACAGCAGTTAATCAATGTGTCTAGCAGTTGCTGTGTGTTCACCATCCTTGTAGAACCAGTACTGAGACACAAGCCTGAAGGATTTGATCTTTTTGTTACAGTACTGTGTTCAAGCCAATGTGTTCACATGATTGTAGGCTGGGAGCTCCCAGTAAGTGCACCTGTATAGTATAGATGTAGCACCAGCATTATTTTTGTTTCACAATTTCTGTTTGTGTGCATGGGAGGAAGTACATCTTAATTTGACTGTGTTAAGGTATTGTTGTTTTTTCTTCATGTGACTGATTGTTGTTGACCGGTTGTTCTGGCTTGCCCTGAGTGGCTTTCGAACCCGGGTCTCTTGCACTGCAGGTGACGATACTACAGTAACTGTTTCACCAAGAGGTCAATGACAACCTGGCAAGTGGATTAGCACGTCTTTTATGGGTGAGTGAGTTTAACTTCAGTACCGCTAACCGCCAAATGCCGTCACTTCTCCTTACTGGTACCTCGTGACTGTGACTGTAACTGCGGACCTCTGTTACATTCACATTGGATAGATGTTGGAGGTTGTTTTTTCACTAAATAATAGATAGCAGATTTGATAATTAAAAGCTAATAAAAAGTAATAAAAAAGTCAGTATTGTGAAGGTGAGACCAATTATTCTCAGAAAAATTAAATAAAAGTTTCAAGTTATGTGTGACATTCTGTCCTTGTGTATTTTTGCAGATTGAAGAACACACAGCATCTCCCCAAGTGAGATCAATGTATAGTATCAATCATCATCTTTCTTTTAGGCTAAGTGGGTTTTTTTTTTAAAGTAATAAATACACAGATTTTGCTGCGAGGATCAAATTGTCTGAATCATCCTAAAGAATGTGATGAATATTGACAACAATCTGGTCACTAACTGCTGAGATATGCTGCTCTGGACTCAAATCTGTTGGGTGGACACGATCACAGACGATGTCCACAGTTGGCAGTTTTCTCCTTTAACTGAAGAGGTTGAAGGGGGGAGGAGCCGTCCGGCTCAAACCAGCAGCAGGCAGACGCTTGGTTTGTTTTATTGGCCCATTCCATTTGTTCTGCGACAATTATTATGCTAGTGTTTCATTGCAGTCATCAGGCCCCCGGGCGTCCTCACTTTCTGAATGGCTAATTGCACATTCTCATGATAATAATCACAACTCCATCTTTGCATTGTTGTTAATTAGTCCATTTTTTGAATTTCAGGAACGCATGTTGTGTCACAACAAAGCACCATCAGTGTCTGCGTGCGTGAAGCGGGCAGTAATTTATTCCAGACTGAAAATATTATTAACATTGGGTTTTGTACACAATATAAGCACACAGGATATTGTGTGGCTGAGCACACAGTGGGCAGAGAGGCACAGCTACCAATAAAGGAGGGCATATGCACGGCCGACGTGATGACTGTTTTTGTCTGTCTGCAGACAGACGTTAGAGACTTGGTTTAATTATCCAGAACAGCCTGAGCCTTAACTGAGAGATTTGCCTTCCTCAGTTACTGTACTGTATATTCACATAACAGAGAGAAGCCAGTTCGTCAGTATTGATTCATAACAGTGTGAAATCAACAGGCTTCCAGTAATAACGCCAGCTCTCTCTCAGTCATGTCCTGAGAACTACAACGAACACAAACACACAGAAGTTGCAGAAAATATGGCCGATCAAATCTGTTCCTGAGTGACAGCGCCACAGCCGCACATGATTTTACGCAACATTATGTCACAGGGAAGTTGACATTCAACCTTTTAATATACAACCATAAAGTGGTGTGTGAGGCCTTAAGGACCTTGACCCTTGACCTTTGATCATCATATTCTAATTAATTCATCACCAATCACCATCACCAGTCCAAGTGAAGGACTATACTACATTTGAAGAACTTTCCCCGAGGTGTTTCTGAGTTATCACTGAAAACTGAAAACACAATGCCTACGCCCACATGTAGGCATAAAAAAGCCTCCTCTGCAAGTATCATTCACACTGTTTCTCCAAGTGAAAGGGTTTTCTATTCATTTGGTCTCTGAGTGATGAACAGTTGCTACTGTGGAGCGTTCTCCTTCATCATACATGCTGGAGTTTCTCATGACTTTTGTGGGCTGCACCATTACATTTTGCCTCGCCGGCAATTCCAGAGATGCCTGTTCATACATCCCCTGTCAGTCTATTGTTTCAGCACTTTGCGCCAGTGAAATATCTAGACAACCAAATTACATTTGTTTTTTAGCCTTCTTGTTTCACAACATAAGAGCATCTGAGTTCATTAAAAGACACTAATTAGTTCCTGCATGTTTTACAGGCTAATGTGTTAAATTCTAAAGTTGGCTTCCTCAGCATACTAACATCCGGATGCTGATAACAGGAGACAACAGGCACAGTTGACGAATCGTGGCGAAAGCAGGTATGAAACAGTTTCGAAGTTCAAATGAGATGGGTTTGAAAAGGCATTAGAAGAAAGGCAGATGAGTCAGGTAGATGGATAATCGCACAGCTTCAGCTCTCAGTAAGCTTCTTTTGTAGAATGTACTCATTCACAGGATCTACAATGGATTTCAGGACTCTAATGAAAGGATCAAATTAACCTTGAAGCCCACTATCAGACGCAAGCAAGTAAGAATTCACTCCTTCCTCAATAACAACCCGTGAGACATTTTCTAAGTTAAGATACATTTCCATTTCCTCTCACATTATGTGCATTATACTGGCTGAAAGTCTGACGTGTGGAGACCCACGAGAGCTTTTATGGCTCTTACACAAAACACAAGTTGTGTCTCTTCAAGTGCATCCACTTGCGACATCGGGCAGACTAAGGCCGGGCTTGCAGCATGACGCTAAGCAGCAAGGTTCTTTTCCAGTGAAGCACATCATTGCTAAGTGGGTACATTAGGTCAGTCTGTTAATGTTGTTTACATTGGCGAAGCCTTGCACTGACATATCCTCACTGCGGTGTTCCCCAAATCATGAAATGGATTATTAGGCTTTTCCCTAATGTAGGTCTACTAACAGCCTGGAAAAAACCACAAGAAGGGATCAGGGCAAAACATCCAACATGTTTTCCTGACAACTCAGACTCCAACCAGAGAGCAAAACCACAGCAAACAGCCTTTAAAAACTTGGGTTCTGTACTTCCCTTAAGTCGTTTTGTTTTTACTTTTGTTTCTGCTACTGTAACCTCTTGAGATCTTGTTCATGCTCTTGTAATTGCAAGAGCATGAACTCATAATCGCGAGAGCATGAACAAGAAAACACTGAAGAAAAAGATATTGTTGTGGAAGGTTAAAAAAAAAATCCAAAACAGAATAATCATTAATCATCATTAACATACCTTGCTAGCGCCAGGAAGTAGGTGCAACTTAACATAGGGGTCTGACAGCCCGTTGTGGTCCATTGGCTTGAGCCCCTGGAGAGGAAAAAGAAGCAGCATTACTTTTAAAGCTCATTTATCCTGTAAATTGTAATCCAGCAGCGTTAATTATACTCCCATAATATGGATAAGAGGTCATAAAAGCTTTATGCTTCATCCTCTAGAATAATTATCCAGAGCAAATTTTATTAAAGAAATTGAATGTCTTAAAAACAAGCACAAGGGAAGTTAGTTAGAGAGACTGAAACAGAGAGAGTGGATCCTTTGAGGACCAGCAGTCAGCAAGTTATGTATACAAAGTTTCACATGAGAATGTAAGAAAGGCAAAAACAAACTGAAGCTCAGCTCTTTTTGTTTCACTCGTGGCGTAAAAGAGTGCATTATGCTTAACCACATAAAAGAGCCCCATGTTGCATAACCCCAACGATCCCTTGACAGATCCTGCTTGCTTTTCTCTGACCTTGTGTGGCGATGGGATGATTGAAGATGAGATAAAAGCTTTAATTGAATCAGAGTTCTTGGATTTAAAGGTTTTATCATCGCTGCTGGAAATAATTTGGCCGACTGGCACGGACAAATGTCAGCTTTTGTGCATATAGGAAAATCAGCTTTGCTTTTAGCTTTGTGAGGTGACATTCTACCAATGAAGAGTACGAGGACACTTAACAGATATCACTGAGAGGAGGTGCTGTGATTTCCACATAGTACCTTTGATTTATGTGAATTTGTTTTTCAAGAAACCAAGAAGAGACTTAGTTAGTTGAACAAATGAGACAGAGGGTGGACGCTATGCAGAAGATCTAGAGATGATGCATAAAATTACAAAGATGCTTTTTGTGTCTCAGATTGAACAAAACTTCTCCAAAGCCGTTTTATGTTCATATTTTTTATGCTTATGTCCAGGGAAATCACAGCTCTTGGTGAATTTTAAGGGCAAGTCAAAGGTTTACGTTTAGAGGCCAGGGCTGAAAAAGAACATTAGCTCGCTCTAACTTGGCTGCTATGGATTCTACAATTTTTTTTTTCACCTCAACTCATTGAGGGTTAGAAAGTGTCTGCAAGCTGCAGGGCATTTTCCTATCAGGCTTCCTTCCCCTGGAATAACCTCCCTGCTGACAAAAGACTGTCTGTCTCCACTGAGACCCTCAAATTCAAACTGAAATCTCCCCTTTACTCCTCAACTTAAAGTCTCTGTGAATAAGATAAACCTAATGAATACAGCAGAGTACATGTCTGAAATTACAGTTAACTTTCTGAAAACTACTGCAGCACTGTTGTTTACTCCCTACAGCACATGAGCGTCCTGACTATGAGCCTCTCATTTTGCCTCTTTTTTTCCTGTCTTCTCTTCTCATCTCTCTCTCCCTCCCTTCGGTTATGTGCTTTCTTCTCTGCCTGCTCTCTCCTCCTGTTGCTCTCTGCAGGTATTTCTGCCTCCTGAACTGCAGAGTCCGGATATGTGACAGCAAACCACCTACTGCCCCATAATCCTCCTCAACACCTGCTGCTACGACTATTAATATTGCTAGTAATAGTAACACTAGCATTATGATGTAACATTCCTGTCTGGAACTTGCATGGGGCTTTATTTTCTCTCTTTCTCTTTCGCTCTCTCTCTGAAATAACTAGTCAAACTGTCAGTGAAGATGCAGTTTGCTCTCAAAATTCAACTTTAACTCAAAGAAACAATTGTTTATGAACTATAGAACTAAAACTAAAAAGAAAACCAGATGATGCATTTCTTTTCTCTTAAACTTTGACATGTTGTGCTTCCATGAAAATATCCCAATAGAAAATAAAGCAAAAATCTAAACAGAGATACACATATAGATTTTTTAACCTGATAAACCTGCAGATGAGGAGTAGAGGCTGTGTGTGGTATTTCTGCTGCATCGAAAACATGAGGCTGTTCCTGCATGGAGCTGGAGAAGCTAAACCTGAGGTACTCACAAAAAGGCTTAGAGCTAGATGTTAGTGAATAAATCAAGCAGCTACTGTAACAGAATTCAATATCAGAAGCACGTACTTCAACCTGAAGGATCATGATTTAATAATAAACATGCACCCAAACACGTCATATACAGAACCAGTGGTTTGGTTGAGGGATGATGACGTTTTTTTAAAGGTTAGAGGACCCTGGTTGTCACTACACAATGTTTTGAAAGGGGAGAGCAGATATTTTAACATTACTTTAATAAACGAGAGAGACAGCACAACATCATCAAACTCTCTGACATATGTAGTACTGGCAAGAACAAGCAAGTGCCCATCTTTCTTTTATGATCATTAAATGTGCATTCAAATACTGCCAAAGGCTCCCATTTCTTCTACATCTTGAGAGATGGCGAAAGGACGACTCTCAGTTGGAGATCAAAAAAGAAAGAAAAAAAAAGAGCCGTGTCTATCAAAGTTTGTTTTGATAGCCACGTTGTGAGTTGCCAGAGGGCTGAGCCGAGCTGCTGGGAATTTGTTTTATTTTGAAAGTTGTCAATGTTTGAAATGTTTTCGCTCTGTCCATGTTTAAGATTAAATGTTTTGTTTTGTTGCAAAGTCGAGATGCAAAGCAAAAGGACTGAAATATGGAAGCAACAAGCTTATGAGCACAACACTCTGAACGCACTGTGGGCCGACTGAAAAGTCCGGATTGTGAATTGCTGAATTAGTTTAATAAGTGTCAGAGATGCATGCATTAAGACATAACCCTGCTGCCTCACCACGCTCAAGGCGGAAGGAGTCTGTCCACAGTGGTTTGTGAAAACCAGGTGAAACAACTATGGCGTCACATTTCAGTCATATCTCGAGCGAGCGATAAAACATACATACGAGCAAATTTTCTTATATCACACGCGCAGAGTAAACTGCCGCTCGCACTTTATTTGTCCTCGCCCGCACAACTTCAACAACCGAGAGCGTACAGTCAGGTGCGAGCGAGTAGAAATACACAGCGAGAGCTAAAAAAAATGCATCTTGATGTGTGTATTAAACTCCACTGCACGCGCATAGAAGCTGCTGTGCGCGCGCTGGCTGCAGCTGCTCTCTCGCTCTCTCCCCCTGCGCGCTCGGGGTTCACTTCTGCTCGCTCGAGTAACAGACTTTTGACCGTTTGGGGGCGGGGCCAAGAGGCCAGCCCTGCCGTCTTATGATTGGTCACAACGGCAAACAGACCCCCCCCCCCCCACGTGGGCATCTATTTCCGTCACAGACAGGAAGTTCTGTGTTAGAGGCAAATTGAAGAAGAAGAGGAAAACCGGTCCTCCAGGTGAAAAGGAAGAAGATGAGAAAGAGGAGTGAGAAGCAGCGATGGTAGTAAGTGGATGTAAAATATCAAAATATGAGACTGTCACTGTCCAAGACAAGTTAATCATTTTAGAGTTAATGTGAACAAACGATACACTTTGCTAACACGGCTAAATAAGTTAGTTGGCCGTTAGCCGTTAGCTCCATGATAGCTATGCTATGCTATGCTAACTGTAGCTCGTCTCCGACTTTTACCAGGCCGGTTTAACATTTAACGACCAGTGACAGTGACCGGTAAGATCTGTCTACAAGCTGCACCTCCCCTCCCCTTTCCGGTACACTGCAATGACTGTAAATGCAGACGTTTTATTTATTCATTTTTTATTTTTTTGAAATACATGCTTTTACTTTGAAATCAGTAAAGACAGGAAGTAGCGTCTGTTAGCTCTGTTAACTTCACCAGCTTCACACAGAGACGGACTGAGGAGCACCTGTGATTGTGATGTCTGCTAGTTCGTCTCTTCCCTTCTTTTTTGTTTATCACTCCATGGCCGCTGCTCCGTGAACTGGTGAATGAGGTTTATGAGAGGTTTCTGATGAAGAATGTATTTAGACTGTCACTGCATGACTCTGCCGTTGGTTGAGGAGCAGGCTAAACTGGTTAAAATCGCTTCATGTACTTCTATCAGTGTTAGCTGCTAAGCCATGCTATTTCTGTGGTAATTGAAATGACGGATGTTGACGGATCACCGTTTAGACAAATCTGAAATAATTGACAATGCATTACTATTTGTGTGTGTGTCGAGTTGCTATTAGTGGGGCTGCTTAAGTCCATTTTTGAGCCGAATCGTTCACTTCATGGTACAAGCACCAAATTTGGTACAAATGATGTCCAGGACATACCTTCTAATAAAAGTACGTTGCCCAGCTGAAAATCCAAGAGGGCCGCCAGTTTTCAAGATGGCCGCCTCGTCAAACGCCAAAAAAAGGTTTTCGAGGTAGAACTTGAATTAACAGAAGAATGTTAATGATCCAAGCATCAAAATGAATGTATTATGACTGGAATAACTCGATGGTGTCAATTGAATTCCAATATGGCCACCAATTTTCAAGATAATGGCTATTAAATGACTAAAAAGTAGCGTTTTCGCGTTTTTTCTTCAGTTTTCTGCAATGATCTTAAGTGAAAAAATGCAGAATTCTGAGGGATGTGTTGTATAGACTCAACTAGAAGTTTAGTTAGTTGTAGTATTGTAGTTAGATAGCCGCACCTGAATTAACTGAAAGTCCTGCCAACTGGGGCTGGCAAAAAGATGGTCAGATCTGGCAAATTCTCTGGACAACCCTTCCACCCATTGCTCAGACTTGTGAGCAGTTGACAAAATGTGGCTGCAAGACTGAATGCCAAGGACGATGCAAATGCTATCGCTTCGGCCTGAAGTGCACACAGTTGTGTGCCTGTGCATGTGAGGGCTAAGAAAATAGAACAACCAAGTTTAAGTTGAATGTTTGAGTTGGATATTTGTATTATTATTTTTTAAGTTATGTTGATTCAAGTTCATCCATCCATTATCTTCCGCTTCTTCCGGGGCCGGGTCGCGGGGGCAGCAGTCGGAGCAGGGATCCCCAAACTTCCCTCTCCGCTGACACTTCCTCCAGCTCTTCCGGGGGCACCCCGAGCCGTTCCCAGGCCAGCCGAGCGACGTAGTCACTCCAGCGTGTCCTGGGTCTTCCTCGGGGCCTCCTCCCGGTGGGACATGCCCGGAACACCTCACGAGGGAGGCGGCCAGGGGGCATCCTATACAGGTGCCCGAGCCACCTCAACTGACTCCTCTCGATGTGGAGGAGCAGCGGTTCTACTCCGAGCTCCTCCCGGGTGACCGAGCTCCTCACCCTATCTCTAAGGGAACGCCCCGCCACCCTGCGAAGGAAGCTCATTTCGGCTGCTTGTAATCGCGACCCTGCTCTTTCGGTCACTACCCAGATTTCATGACCATAGGTGAGGGTAGGAACGTAGACCGACCGGTAAATTGAGAGCTTCGCCTTTCGACTTAGCTCCCTCTTCACCACAACGGACCGATACAATGACCGCATAACTGCAGCCGCTGCACCGATCCGCCTGTCGATCTCGCGCTCCATCCTTCCCTCACTCATGAACAGGACCCCGAGATACTTGAACTCCTCCACCTGAGGCAGGATCTCTCCCCCGACCTGAAGGGTGCATGCCACCTTTTTCCGGTCGAGAACCATGGCCTCGGACTTAGAGGTGCTGATTCTCATCCCAGCTGCTTCACACTCGGCTGCAAACCGCCCTAGTGCACGCTGCAGGTCCTGGCTCGAGGGAGCCAGCAAGATAACATCATCCGCAAAAAGCAGAGATGAAATCAAGTGGCTCCCGAACCGTAGCCCCTCCGGCCCTTGGCTGCGCCCAGAAATTCTGTCCATAAAGATGATGAACAGAACCGGTGACAAAGGGCAGCCCTGCCGGAGTCCAACATGCACCGGGAACAGGTCTGACTTATTGCCGGCAATGCGAACCAAGCTCCTGCTCCGGTTGTACAGGGACCGTACAGCCCTCAGCAGAGGGCCTCCGATCCCATACTCCCGGAGCACCCCCCACAGGATGCCACGTGGGACACGGTCGAATGCCTTCTCCAGATCCACAAAACACATGTGGACTGGTTGGGCAAACTCCCATGAACCCTCGAGCACCCTGCGGAGGGTATAGAGCTGGTCCAGTGTTCCACGGCCGGGACGAAAACCGCATTGTTCCTCTTGGATCCGGGGTTCGACTATCGGCCGAATTCTCCTCTCCAGTACCCTGGAATAGACTTTCCCCGGGAGGGTGAGTAGTGTGATCCCCGATAGTTGGAACACACCTCTTTTGAAGAGGGGAACCACCACCCCGGTCTGCCAATCCAGAGGCACTGTCCCCAGCTGCCACGCGATGTTGCAGAGGCGTGTCAGCCACGACAGCCCCACAACATCCAGAGACTTGAGGTACTCAGGGCGGATCTCATCCACCCCCGCTGCCTTGCCGGCGAGGAGTTTCCTAACTACCTCGGTGACCTCAGCTTGGGTAATGGATGCATCAACCTCTGGATCCTCAGCCTCTGCTTCCTTGGTGGAAGGTGTGTCAGTGGGATTGAGAAGATCCTCGAAGTATTCCTTCCACCGCCCGACGATATCCCCTGTCGAGGTCAACAGCTCCCCCCCTCCACTGTAAACAGTGTTGGCGGAGCACTGCTTCCCCCTCCTGAGGCGTCGGATGGTTTGCCAGAATTTCCTCGGGGCCGCCCGGTAGTCCTCCTCCATAGCCTCCCCGAACTTTTCCCAGACCCGAGTTTTTGCTTCCGTGACCGCCCGGGCTGCCGCTCGTTTGGCCTGCCGGTACCCGTCAGCTGCCTTGGGAGTCCCATGAACTAAGAAAGCTCGATAGGACTCCTTCTTCAGCTTGACAGCATCCCTTACTTCCAGTGTCCACCACCGGGTTCAGGGATTGCTGCCGTGACAGGCGCTGGTGACCCTACGGCCACAGCTCCGGTTGGCCGCGTCAACAATGGAGGTGGAGAACATGGTCCATTCGGACTCAATGTCTCCGACCTCCCTCGGAATCCGGACAAAGCTCTCCCGGAGGTGGGAGTTGAAGACCTCCCTGACAGGGGATTCTGCCAGACGTTCCCAGCAGACCCTCACGATACGCTTGGGTCTTCCGGGTCTGACCGGCTTCCTCCCCCGCCAGCGGATCCAACTCACCACCAGGTGGTAATCAGTTGACAGCTCAGCCCCTCTCTTCACCCGAGTGTCCAAGACATACGGTCGGAGGTCAGATGATACGACTACAAAGTCGATCATCGACCTCCGACCTAAGGTGTCCTGGTGCCACGTGCACTGGTGGACACCCTTATGCTCGAACATGGTGTTCGTTATGGACAAACTGTGACTAACACAGAAGTCCAATAACAGAACACCACTCGGGTTCAGATCGGGGAGGCCGTTCCTCCCAATCACACCTCTCCAGGTATCACTGTCATTGCCCACGTGAGCTTGATTCAAGTTCTGGATCGTAAAACATGCAGCCTATGCTTTGACACCTTTTCTGTGTTTTTATACCGTTGTCTAAAAATTAAAAAAAAAAAAAAGAAAAAAAGAAAATGGGGGAGACAAAGACAGCCTCTACGTGGCCTCCCCTACAAGTAGCTTACAGGTCCAAAAGCTTTAAGTGAAACTACACTAGTGAGTGTTTTTTTCATTTAATTCGCATTGTATCATCATAATATTGAATAATTTTGATTTTCTAAATGCAGAGTTGTATTTCTCATGTGCAAAAACACATATTTCAATGTATAAACCATCAGAATAGGACTATTCAATCAAAATATAGTTCAAACACTGTTTCAAACCACTTCGAATGGCGGCCATCTTGAAAAATGGTGGCCACTTTGTTTGTTCAAGTGGGCAACGTACTTTTATGAGATAGTAGGTCCAAAAGCACTTGTGTACCAAATTTGGCGCTTGTACCACAAAGTGAACGATTTTTCATTAATGTGCTCCACTATATAGAAAGCATCAGTGGCTGCAGCTGACAGGGACAGCTAACGGCAGTAGCTTAGCTAAGCTAATGGCGGCAGCAAAGCTAACAGCAGGACATGAGCTGTTAAAAAATCTCTCGTTGTCATCAGACATGACATAAAACTACTCCAGTAGCTCAGTCATGTTGTAACTCTGATATCCGCTGGAGATTTTTTTATGGACCGTTTATTGAGTCACTGAGTTATTAACTAACTAGCTAGCCCGGCTAATCTATGATAACCATGTCTAATTACAAAATGTTTGTCCAATCATTGGTTTTATAGACTTAACAAACATCAGATTACTCTAAACAGCGATATAGTGACATAAAGAAAATAGACAAATAGCGAAACTCTCGTTTGAATGCTGTTTTCTACCCGGAAGTAGTTGTAAACAAGGCGATTCGTCCTGATCAAATACAAGAGAGGTGGGGGTTTGTCAATTACTGCTGTAATATCACACAAATGTCTTAAACTGAAGCAGACTGTCCTACAATCATGTTTTAACTTAAGTTGTTGTGTTCTGTGATTCCAAGGAGCCACAGTGAGAGCTGAGTGACTGGCACCAACAGAAGAAGGACATCATGTAAAGTTATGGAGCTGTGATGACGAAACCAGAAAACCTCTGAGAACAGACCAGCTGTTTGTTTATTATTCTATGTTCTATTTCCACATTTGACCCCACACTTTTCTAGGTGAACTGAAAATTGATACTGAAGATTTTGAAGCAGCTATTTTCATATTCCAGTCAACACAAATGTTTAATTCAGACCATGATGTAATAATAAAGAAAGTTGATGATTAAATTGTAGTATTTCTTTTACATAATATCACAACCTCATGCAATATGTAATGTGACACTTTGGTAAACTGTTGTTTTCAGTATGATAGATTAGTTGGCAAGAAACACCAGGAAAGCACAAGCTCTGATATTCATCTCTGGATGCTTTATTATCATTTCAAGGACATTAAACATTTGTATTTTTCTTGTGTGTAGTGAAAGCATACATAGAAATAGTCCTGGAAGTTTTTCCTGAATTTATTATTGGATTACAGCAGTGTGTCGTGGCCTTCATGATACTGTACTCACTGGTCCATTACCCTGATCTGAAAACATAAGCTGTGGATAATGTAAAGGTGAGCCATACTGTCAAAATATAAGCTTCTACCTATTAGCTGAATTTACAGTGCAAAATCATTTAGGTAACCAGCAAAAAACACGTGCATAATAGGAATGTAAAATAATAGCTAGAATGCAGTATGAACGTGGTTGACAGGTCGGAGCTCCAGCAGCCAATCATCAGGTGAGGTAGGCTACGTCAGTCTGTGGCAGTTGTTGCAGCATCTGTTCGAGACAGAAACTGAAGTCTCTGGGTTCTGTAAAACAATTTAAAATACAATAAAATATAAAAAAAAAACGGATGCCCGTAAAAATAGGACATGTTTACATTACGATAGGCAATTTACCAGACTCTTCGCCTCCGGTAAAAAAAACAAACAAATGGCGTGTTATTCAGAATCATAACAACTGTCCGTTTTACTCAGATAACAGTATCCCTTACTCCCATGCCTCCACCAAAGAGGTAACAATATCGGAAACCAATATTAAGTACTAGGTTTTTAAACAATTAGCCTACTTACATGTAAATCTTCAGGAGTCACCGCCACTGTTGCGTCTGGTCTTCCTCTTCTTCTTCAATTTGCCTCTAACACAGAACTTCCTGTCTGTGACGGAAATAGATGCCCACGTGGGGGGGGGGGGGGTCTGTTTGCCGTTGTGACCAATCATAAGACGGCAGGGCTGGCCTCTTGGCCCCGCCCCCAAACGGTCAAAAGCTGTTACTCGAGCGAGCAGAAGTGAACCCCGAGCGCGCAGGGGGAGAGAGCGAGAGAGCAGCTGCAGCCGGCGCGCGCACAGCAGCTTCTGTGCGCGTGCAGTAGAGTTTAATACACACATCAAGATGCATTTTTTTAAGCTCTCGCTGTGTATTTCTACTCGCTCGCACCTGACTGTACACTCTCGGTTGTTGAAGTTGTGCGGGCGAGGACAAAAAAAGTGCGAGCGGCAGTTTACTCTGCGCGTGTGATATAAGATAATTTGCTCGTATGTGTGTTTTATCGCTCGCTCGAGATATGACTGAAATGTGACGCCATAACAACACAGTCAACTTTCACTTTGGGACCTCAGTCTGTGTGGCCTTGACCCTTTCATCTCCATCTTGTTTCTTATTTTCTCCTCCTTTATACGAGGAGCAGCCTGGGAGAACTAAACGGCATAAAAGATTCAGCTGTGTGTAACATGTTTGATCTGAAATAGAAACACTTTGAACTGTTACTTTTTTTCTATCTGAAGTAGAAAAGAGCATAAGCCGGCTCAAAGCTTAACGCGCTTCTAAAATTGTAACTGCCTGTGACTCCTTGTGACTATGACATGCACTCCCGGGTGTTGAAATGTGAGGTTGCTGGTATTTATCCATACTTTCTGACTCTGTTTTCTGCACTGACGGCGCCAGGAGAGTTGAATGGAGAGGTTAATGTGCCGTCTTCATCTACCTCTATTGACGCCTTCAGCAAACACCTGAGCTATCATTTAAGTGGAGCCGCGGTACATGGTGCTGGACAGGGATGAACAGACGGCTGCGTCATGCTGCTGATTGCACCAGCAGCCTCTGAATACCCGGTTGATCATAATTACTGAGGGCTGGAGAAAAAATGACCACTGCAGAAGGCAGATGGGTGACATGCATCAGTGTATCCACCCCCCGATCCCACACATACTCATTCATAACGGCCTCCTTGAATAACAGCCTGTTAAATGCTGTGAAATGAAGTTGAGCTCTCTTTGTTTGGGGAATCATGAGCTTCCTCGACATCTTTCAGAGGAAGTGAGGGGGGCAGCGAGGCTTGGCATGTACAGTCGTGTTGGACTGAAAACATGAGGAACAGAAAGAGAGAACGGACACTGAAGCCCAATTCAAAGCTCACAGCTTTCAAAAAGTTTTTGCAGAAACTCTGTTTTTTAGTGCTGTATGTTTGAACTAGATTTACATTTCCCAGCTCATAATGGTACCAAATACTTATGATTGTTTATGAACAGATATGATTGAGTTTAAAGTCTCCCTGTCTATATTATATTTCATTACATCTCTTAGGGATTGAAAAATTCCTGACAATGAATTATTCCTGTTCTTGACCCAATGACATCATCAGTGTTGAGCGAGTCACTTGAAAATGGAAATAAATCAGCTATCATGACAAAATATTCTTTGAAAAAAACAAAACACATAATAATTTGCAAATTGGTCGACAGCGGAAGTATTTTGTTACATTATTCATACTGTTATGCATGCTGTCATTGCGCAACTCAAGGTGCTTTTTAAACAACAACAAATACATTCATCACACACGTCATCATGTCCCCTACATTTACAAAACAAGACGTGGTATAATGAGAAACCAAGGAGCCTGCAGTTTCACACATGTAAATGGGCACAATTTGTGGATGGAATTTATATTTTTATAGCTTTTCTTTTCTTTTTTTTGGGTTTCTGGTTGTAGTTAGTTGTTTGAAACTGCTGGTTTTGTTGTATTTCTTTACTAAACAAGATGATCAGTCAGTTCATCAATGAGGTCAAGGGTCACACAACCTAAACATGTTGAGTAACTGATATCAACAGTCCATCAAACTCCCAGCAGGACAGCAAACAAGTAGGGAATCATAACTGTATAATGTAATCACTGACCATCACTGCCCAACACTGTGCATTATGTAGATTCTGTTGCCTCTGTGTTTCAAACAGTTTCAATCAGTTTAGTACCAAATAAGACCTGTAACCGTGATGTTAAACAAAACTGTAGCCTGTGTAAGAGTACACAAAGCTGGGCAGTAAAAAACATTTGAAGTCCCTAATTTCTATTTTTTACTTGGCTGTCCACTGTCAACACCCATCACATTTTCTAATACTGGTTCATTTCCTTGATTATTGACATGTATGGCATTTATCTACAAGGATGGATGGATGGCTGGATTGAGCTTTTTAACCATCAAGTATTGTGTACATTACAACTGCCCTTGTGCTGCACATCTCTTAATATTTGACATCAATGATTCATAACCAACAACCCCAAGATGACTCCAGTTCACTGTTGATGTTTTGAACATCTGTGAGAGCAGAGTGCGAACTGCTCGAGTTCAACAGTGCATCTTTAACATAATACAACCCAGCAATGCTAACCCCACAGCGATAATGTTTTTATGATGTTATTGTTTACGCAGAGTTTTTGATTGTATTCCCGTGCAGATTTTCTGTTTGGTCTTCTCATGGAATTATTTCTATTCCTTGGATAAATTAATTGTCATCTTCTGAAGCCTCCGAACGTACAGTTTATTTTGAGCATTGCTGCTCATGTTTATTTTCTCAGCCCTTTATCACCACATGGGCGCTTATTTTCCATGGCGCTATCAGCCTCTTCATCGGCCAGGGCATACGTCTTCATTACCATATCTGACTGGCCTGCTAACCTGCAGGTGGAAGAAGCATCAATCACCAGGGACAGCAGATAACAGGATGGATGAGACAGGGCATTGATCTCATCCAGGGGGAGCTGCCCGGCGGTCATGTTGAAGAAAGGGTTAATGCTTCGGGGGCCACCTGGGATCGGTGGAGGTACTTGGGTCAAGGCTACTTGAGGCGATCCTGGAGTGACGGAAGTAGGCAACATGGAGGAGCGGCAGATGGGTCCCATTCATCACCGATAAATGTCAACGCTGATGATCGAGATGTTTAAGAAGGAGAGGGGTGAAGGTGGGGGTTGTGTCGTCGGATCACGCTGGGACACATTATTTTCATTGCCAGTCATGCCATTAATAACGTCTCATTGATTTGGTGGAAAAACAGCACAGAGAGTAGCATTTAAACTGCTCCTGGAGAGTAAACCAATGATTTTTTATTCCTTAAGAAAGATATAAAGTGGAGATTATGATGCAGTAAAATGAAAGACGAATATCAATATTTTTGTGTCAGTCCATCTGAATTGATGAACAAGGTTCCCTTCATACTAAGCCATTTTGACAAAATATTGGACAATAAGGTATGGGTACGGTACAGAGAAATGACCATATAGGTAGCCATCTTGGCAGCACCACAGTGAAAACTGATTAAAAAATCTTTAATGGTTTGCTGCAAAACAAGCTTTAAGAGGCTTGGTTTTACTTTTGTGTTCGTAAGGCCAAAATCGCACTGACCATTGTGATCTTGACCTTTGACCATCAAAATTGAGTCAGTTTATTCTCGAGTCCAAGGGGACATTTGTGTCAAATTACGTCAAAGGATGCAATGTTGTGTAACAGACAGACAATCTAAAAACAATAAGCTTCTGGATGTCGCTGGTGCGGAGGCATAAGACCCAACAAATCAATTAGTCTGAGTAAACTATGTTGAAAACTAGAACTTTATAAATGGAAAAAAAAGAGAGAGCCTAATTAGAAAATAACTAGCTGAACAATACTGATGTATGACATATGACAGCACAGTGTATCTAAAGATGGAGTTTACCTTTAATTAATCAATAAATTGGCTGACCTTTCAGTCCAGTGTAGTCAATCATCACATTGCTTTGGACGCTCCAGTCACTATTTGTTATCACAGTGTTTGCTTTTAATTAGCTGACTTGTCTCGTCGAGTAATTATTTACAATATGTACGACTATACAGCCCGAGAAGAATGGGGTCAGCGGAGGCAGAGAGTTGCAGCGTGAAACAATAAACCACAAGAAAAATGACTTATTTTGGTTTGCAGAGCAACTGAATCATATCACAGTGGTAATGAGAGGGAGCTGGGGGGGTGGGGGTTGGGTGGGGAGTTGGGGTTAGCTAGGGGTAGGTGATGGTTTCGATCAGGGTTTACCGGGTGTGGACATTAGGTGGATAAGAGTAGGTATTGATCACTGGGGGACTGGTTGGGATTTGATCTTATCTCAGCAGCTTACCTTCTTGTATCTGGGGATGGGAAGCTGTTTTTTTTTTCCAGCAAACATAAAGCAGCAACACACAGAGATGGCGAGAGCATGCAAAAGAGTGGGTTGGAGGAGAAAAAGAAAAAGAACATTGACCATGTGAATTTGTTGAAGCAGCTGAATTAACATGCAAATAAAACAGCAACAAAAGATTGTAATGCATTAGTCTCTCACAAATGGTTTGGTTTACACAGCTTGAAACGTCTTAGAGGGAAAATTAATTAATACGGCACTGAATGTGGACTGTCTGTTGACGAACCACACACTTGTTACTTGCTTCATTTACATTTGGCATTAAATTCACTGCAGAAGACGATATCGGTGACAGTTTGTGACAAGTAGGAGTTAAAAGAAAGAGACAGTTGTAAGTAGACGATGCTGACTTAAAGACAGAGTGAGAACTTCAGCAGGTGTTTCTGCCCACGAAAGTCCACACACTTCCCAGATGAAGGCAACAAATTTAAGTGGGAGTTTCAACACGTGCAACATGTAAGTACGCCCAGATGGTGAGAGGTACACATTCAAGAAAACTGAAAGAGAAATAACTTATGTGAAAATATAAAACGAGTGGCATCAATTTAAAATTACACAGTTGGACATTTTGGGAAATAGCCTACACATATTTGCTTTCTATTCGGCAGTGCCAAGGTGTTTAAGCCAAACACAAATAGGGATGTAAAAACATCAATTAGTGGTTCTGCAGGGAGTTACTCTACATGCTGTGTGTAGCAACTGTAAGTCTCTGTGAGGTTGCCAGATTTGGAACCACAGGGATTTACTAAGACCTGCATTCATGGACCATATCTGGCAACCTGTTCTATACCAAGATAATCTGTGTAAAATCTGTACAAAGAAATGTTTGCAGGCAGACTTTTTTTATTTTTTTTTTACATCTATGTGTGCACACAGTAAACAAACAAGATACAACATGCTAATAAAGGTGTAATAAAAGTGTTTTTCTGAGTGACATCCATCCAAACTGTTGCCAAGCTAAGATAATGTGCCTTTTGGTTCAAGATCTGTATAATAAAGGTAAGCGAGTGTTATTAATATTGATGGTATTGTCTCTTCTCTCAAATTCAATTCACAAATTTAACAACTCAACAAAAGACACTAAATGGAAAATACGTTATTGAATGAATCTCACTTGCTGTTGAAGACATGAAAGCACCAGTACTGGTTGTTAAAATACTGTATGAATCACAATTTATTTTTGACCACATCCAGCTTCTCACTTAAAAAGTGAGAAGTGGTTATTTTATCAATATCTACAACCCAAATGCAATGAGATAAAAAAACAGGGGAAAAAAATGATCTAAAAGATTTTTTTTTTTCCTTATTGTGATGCCAGGATTACAAATGACACAAAAGCCTTTTTCAGTCAAAAACAGGGACACAAGAACAGATACAAATGAGAGTGGATAGAAAAAAAACAAAAACATATCTAAGAAAAAGAGCCAGAGAGTGAGTGTTTGTGTGCTCCCACACACGAGTGTGGGCGGACCGGGCTATGACAGGGCAGTCTGCAGAAGAAGGTAGAAAATGAAAGACTGCAGTGGGGTGTTAAAGTAGGTTGTGGTGTAGGTGGGGCTGAATAAACAGGTCTTGGATTTGCAATTGAATAGTGAGACAGTCTGATTCACTGATAGGGGCAGGAAACATGTTTCAATGTGGAGGGAGGTGAAGCTTTAGAGAATGATTCCTCACACAGCTGTTTACTTTAATATGTGTGGGACACAACGAGGTATGAGAGGAAGTAGCCTACATCGGCAATATATCAAAGCATGACCTGCAAAGCTCTGTAGTATTTGAAAACAATAGACTGGCACCTTCAACTGAGCATCAGAATTTGTACTTCTGATAAACAGAGTAAACAAACACAAGCCGCCTGGTGCTGGAGGAGAAAATGTATGCATGTTGTTTTTTATCTTCTCTGTTCAGGACACACATCTGTACTTCAAAACGTCCTTACAATTACGAGCCAGATACCCGGTGCACCACAGACAAAAGGCTTCCCTGATCATGTTTTTAAGCCAAGCTGGAGACATTGCTCCAGGGACTGCAGCGTCCCTCCACCATTTCGGTCAAGACAACAAATAAGAGATTGATTTTCCTTAAATTTGGTTCATACAGTATTCCTGCATGTGTTACTGTTGGGTGCTTTTATTTGATGTGTATTACCTGGATTGTTTTCTTTTTCATATCTTACTGTTATTGCTTGTTATTTATTTTATTTCTGCTATTTAATCTCTGGTTTAAGCCACTTCAAAACATCTCCACTCTTTTATCTCCACAACAATTTAATATTTCATTTATATTTTTGTCTTTATTTTTGTTTTGTTTTATAACTTATCTTTCATTATTGGTTTTACTCATTATAACACACCAACTGAATTTTTGCAATTTTATTATTCTTAGTAAGTCTACATGTATCTTTCAGTATTCATTTTACAATAAACTGTGTTTACTCAATCCAAATTTATGAGATTGCAGATAGTGTTTTCTTAGTTCCTGGTATGATTTGTCCTATTTTTATTGTTTTTATTTATAACTAATTGTGATTTATTTATTGCTTTGATTCTATAAAGCAATTTGTGTAACATTGTTTACATTAAAAGTGTTAAACAAATACAGTTTAAGTGATTTGATGGTTGACTGATTAATGACAGGTTGCTCCTCACATTTCATCTCGTTTCAGTATTAATTTTTCTAATGTGTTGGTACATTATGACATAATACTTGTGAAATAAAATAAATAATACGCTAATAAAAAGCCTCATGGCTGTAGACTGACTCTTGTTTCCCCATCAAAAACATTTTAATTAACATATCTGCGGAGTCACAAAATATTCTGTTTTTCTGTATTTAACAATACAGCAACATGTTTTGCAGCTTAACATCACAACTAAAGCTTTGCTGGCATTTTGATGGTTATGTTTTGACAAAGCACCTGGATAAGGTCAGAGAAACATAAAGGTATGCAGACTGGAAATAAAATGGACATGTCTTCTGTTCAAAGTCTTTATAACCAACAGATGCTACAGTGAAGATATGTTCTACTGTACAGAACACAGACTGTACAGCTTTGGAAAACTTGAATGTCAGTGCACATATGAAGCCAACTGTGAAGGAAGTAAATGGCTTTTTTTGGCCACAGAAACTTTTCCAAGAACCCATAAATCCATGAATGTTCTCCAGGATCTCTACCCTGCCACACTTATAAGACCCTGTTTCCAGGGTAACCCATGTTGTTTACCCAGGTAAGGAAGTGAAATTCTAAGCGCTGAATATTGAGGCCTTACCGTAACAATACCTCAGTATGTGAGTAATATTCATTTAGACTACAGAGGAGAACTGGTGACTGCATTAGAAATGCTCACAGCAGATTTGGTACCAATCTGACAAGCAGCTGTTGAGATGTCACTGTTCACCAAACTGTTTTACGGATGAATAGAAAGACTGACAGACCATCGTCAGACCATACAGGGGTGAAAAGGATCAGATCAGATGAACAGATCACGCTGTAAACAAAAGTGCAGGACCTAACATCCACTGTGGCCTGCCACTCGCTTAAGTAATAATCTGGGAAAGTCAGGTGTGAGTAGAATCACTTAGGGGCAGTGATGTGGGCGCCAGCAAATTGTTGTAAGCCTTCCAGGCTGCCGTGTCTGAGGTCCAGAGATTGAAGGCCGAGACAGAGCGCCTGTCAGGAGCTAATGGGCTGTTTCTTATTTTCAATGAAGCTGGAGAGGATTGTTAAAATTCAGCGTAAGTGAGCTACAACATTTGGCAGTTGTTTTGTTTTTCCTCTTTTAGAAAGAGGTGCTAAATTGTAAATTGGTCTGTAATTCATTTATTTTTTTGCTTTTTAGGAAGCTGAGTAACTGTAACAATGGCAGAGGAATGACTACGGCATCTTTCCATGCTAACGTGGGCCTCCTGCTGTGAGTAGTTCTTTGGATAATTTTATGGTTGTGTAGTGATGTGGCGAGGCAGAACAAGCTGTAAAGATGCCTTCAGTACGATGACAGCCACTGGCTGGTTTTGGGTGCGCGTAATGCTATTACATGAGGGAACAGAGAATTCTTCATTCAGCCGAGCTGGGAGAAGATAAAGAAAGTGGCGTCGTGTCACTTCATGAGATTTGAAATGGTACAAAATAGAGGAGCAGCATATTTTCTGTTTGCATCAGGTGAAGCTAAAAAGGTGCGTAGCTGATGCTTGTGTTTGTATTGTAGCAGGCAAGGCCATCATTCAAACAGAATTAATGAACTAGCGCTATCATAACAAACAGACCTTTGTGCTTTCATTTCCAAAGAGTCTGTGAGGTTTCTGAGTAAGATGTGCTTTGGGTTCCAGTGCTGTTAATGTTATTGAAATAATTTGTGGTGGTTTGTTGATATGTTTCTAATGAATTCAGCCTTCCTCTGTATACAGTCTAGTGCTCAATACCCTTGGCAACTTTCCATTCTTTTCTAGAAGAGTAAGGAAAATGTAAATAACTTCAGATGAGTTTTAATGCATAAATTCATGTTAAATGAATCCAAATTTAATAGGATAAAGGATTCTTGAGCTCTGTAAAGTGCTGAGTGTTCAAGAGATGTCAATAGCATTGGATGAAATAAGCACACAAATGTAAATGCACAAAAACTACTCAAAAGGAAAGTAACAAACACCTTATCTTAATTTGCAGAACTACAACTTGACTGACAAGTTTGCAAAGTTATTACTTGGAAAAAAGGACAATAAATTGTTAGGAAGTCTGGAAATGGTGATAAAAGACTTGAAATAAAATAGAAAAACAGCAAAGAAAAAAAAGAGATGATTGATCAGTCATTGTTACATTACACTGCTGAAAACACGGAAGAGCTGCACCAGCTCAGCAGGGAGATATTAAATACTGTATTCTTGTATCTGTGAAACCAAATTGTGTGTTTGTTTTTTTTGTCAGCCAAGATACATTAAACATTTCTCATGAGGGTCAGGATAATATGTTTCTCCAGGCCTCTTACATCTTGATTTATCACGGCATGCCATGCTCCATACATAGTTACTCTGTCCTTACAGTACAGAGCTGACCCATGAGAATATGGCAACTGTCATCCACAGACAAACGAGATCAATTGATATTCAAGTGTTAGAACCCCTAAGCAGAAAATAGTAATTATGACTCCTGCCTTCCAGGACGAAAAGGGAAGGTGGTATTATATTATACAGTGATAATGACCAAAGAGGGAGGGGGTCAGGGAGGATGGATGGGACTTTAACACTCATTTCCCACCGCCAGTGTTGGTCTGTTTTAATCAAGACAATGACTGCCCCCTGTTCAACCCTGTCTGCACTAAATTACCTATTAATGCAACTAATTTGCAACAGCAAATACATTTTGTAGGCAACATAATTGAAAATGGATTATGTCTTTCTATACATTTAATAACGATATGTTGTTAATTCATCTACAGTATTTGGAAAGTTACTTATCCTCAGGATGAAGACAATCAGAAAAGAGGTTTATTTTCTAAAGAGCCATGGGACTCATTCACAAACTGTTCTTAATTTGTTCTTAGCTAAGAACAAAATCTACGCCACTCAAGAGCATATAAGCCCATTTGACAGCTGACACTTGTGCAAAGTAATTGGTTATTGCTTCAATTCTGCAATTGTCTGATATGATGATTTGAATATGAATAATTTAATATCTTAGCATTTTTAGTGTTTTTAATAATTATTTTACAAAGCATTGCAGCCTCTTACAATCACTATAGACACTTAATTCAGTAATCAATTGTGTTTATTGGGAGCCACACCATCCAATAGCAATTAAGTGAATGATCATGATCATTAATGATGGAACACCCAAGAGTGCGGTCTCTCCGATAATGGCCCCGATGCACTGGTCCAGCTCAGATAAGTCTGGACCAGTCTGTCCCCCTCCAGTGCTTTGCATCTCTCTTAGTTTGGCAATACTTTTTGAGATCAAATCATTTGTTCTTTTCTTCGTCAGCTATTTCTCGTCTCCAGATACAGCATTCAGTAAACGACTGATCTCATCCATTTTTTCTGCATCCACTGCTGACGCTGCTAAATAACAGCTCGTTTTTGTTCACTTCCTGCAGCAGTTCCTTCACTTCAGTACTACTAAAGTTCTTTTCCGGTGCTCCCTCTTCAGATTTTCGTTTGGCCATTTTAACTTTTCTTTCTAAACTTGCCTTCTCTGCTCAGTTTCTGTAGTTTCTGTGTGCACACGGCCCTAAAGTCTCATGCCCTTTTATGGGCATTGATGGTTTATGCTAATAATGATAATTGGGATCACCTGTGGCACACTCTCTCAATTTATGAGGAGATGGGATTTATCAATTTAAGAACACAGCTGCGGTCTAGGGACAAATTCATGAATCTGACATAGAGTTTACATAGAGGTGGCATTTACTGTATAAGAAACCCTGTGTACGTTTGTGGCACCACAATGAAATCACTGTATTAGTACAGCACAATACATAAAATGGTCCACATTAAGAATTTGCAGAAAGAGCAGTTTTCAAGATGGATTACTGCGTCATCACCGTCTTGGCAGTACCTGACTCCAACAAACTCTCTAATATGAAATTGGGGAAAGAGGAGGAGCATCTGAAAATTAGACTGGATACCAGTTTGTGGCAGATAGAGGCACAAGCAAGTGTCACTCACAGAGGCCACATCCTCAATCTTGTCAAACTTTAAGCCTTATAAAACAAGTGATTTCAAATAGTCGTCATGCGGGAGGACATTAGACCAAAACGGTTTTCATACCAGGTGGTTAACATTTTTCTACTGTAAAGCTGGACATTTTAACATGCGAGTATATGTGGACTTTATCCCTCATGGTCAGAGCGTTTAGATCCGAGTGTGGCCTGAGTATCCCAGCTGAGCTCTCTGTTAATCCATCGGATCAAATTTCATTCTGTCTTTGCGGCCACCCAGCTCTCTGTCCACGCTCTCCATGGTGGAAACGATTACCATGTGCACAACCTCATTTAAATACTGCGGTTTGTGCGTGTTGTCATTTAGCGTGTTACTCTTAGTACAGATCACCCGTTTTGTGTGCGCTAACCAAACACAAACAATTTTAGCAGGAGCACACAATTTAGCACCTTCTATCTGGGATCTTAGTAAATCAGGTCCTTAGTGTTAATTAAGCAGTCATCAAACCATAAACACGACTCATAAGCAACAGGTTTTAGAATCTCATATGGGTAGGGCTGATTAAAATGCAACACGTGTCGCAATCTACTGCCTGTCATATTTAACAATTCAAAACAATAACCAACACCTTTGTAGCTGCTAGTCACACTGAGCAGAGACACAGAGCCTGGAGAGGATCCGTGCCTTGAGCTATATTGGCATGTGCATGATAATCAGGCACCATTGTCACAGCAGAATAAGGATAATCTCAATTAATTATTGTCTTTGTAATCCTTAAACCCAATGCCATTTTCTCTTTTTCTAAAATGAGCGAGCTGTAAAGCGAGATTTCAGTTGGAAATTTAATATGTCAAATATACATAATGATAATGCTTTTCACCTTGTAGTTTAAAAACTAATGACATTACAGAGTCTAAGCTGTATCAACCTCTTGTAATATCAGGAACAGCTCTACTGAAGTCCAGGCTGTGGGCTGTGAGTCATTCTGTATTTCGCTAAAATCTCACAGGGGGAAACTACCACGTGAAAGTGCACTGCAAAGACCGGGATTTAGACCAAACTCTGTTGTGTTTGAGTCATCATGATCCCACACATTTCTACTACTTTAGCCAACGGACAGCGAGACCAGCAGAGGAAGTGCTAGATGTAAGCTACAGTATTTCTGTCTCTCTGTACATCCACATGCATGTACGCCCTTTTAAATCAATTAAAGCCTATTTCAAGGGACTGAAATTGACTTATTTCCATCATGTGAGCCATTACAATGGATGTGATCCGATTCACTTAGTGCAGTGAGTGAGTGGGCTGCCTGTGAGGTCATAAAAACTGTAGAAGGAGTGATGTTAGAAAAACAAACAAAAAAAAGGTTCAAACACAAAAGGTTATGTTTAAAAAAAAAAATCAAAATCTCTCTTGACAAAAGTCTGAGCCCAATATTTGGCTGCAGCCATCAGTTTCACGGTATTATCCACACCAAGCAAATCAAATGAGCGCGGTAGTGATGATTCAACAGTGATCTTGAAAAGTTCTTATATCAGCATTCATATGAGCTACTAAATTAGATCCCAGTGGTGTTGGACAGAGCAGATTATATTGTAGACAATTTGAAGTTCAGTAATATGATTGCACACTAAAACCCGGACATGGTCCATTACTTCAACATTTTGGGAAGTCTGCTTTTTGGCCGTCTTGTAAGCAGTTGGAGAGAGCTGTAGGAAACACTTTTCCAGGAAGTGTTATCTTGGCAGTACAAGAGACCCTGGTATTTCCCAGGATTCCTTGCCAACATCTACTACCAGTATGCGCTGAAACCAAGATGCCCTTTTCAACACTACAGAGTCTCGAATCAGCACTGTAAAGTTGGATGAACTATGCCTGAAACACTAAAATTCTGCATCAGTAAAATGTTTACCAAAGATGTAATTTTGTGACTAAAAGCTGACATTACCTTATATTTGTAAAACAACAGATAGAATAGAAACCAACTTAAGTTTTGAATCATAATCAATTGTCATATTTATATATTGTTTCTTACAAAATTGTTTCTTACTGGTTTGAAGGCTAATAATACTGTGACTTAACAGTGAGGATGAAATTCTTCAGTTTTTAGTCAGTAAATGCTTCTATCTGTGGTTTTATTTCAACGTGGATGTTAACTATATGTTCATTGTGACATTTTAACCCAAATTGAATCACTTATGAGTAAACAGCTCTTGATTGATTTGTATTTTCTTAATTTTTAATTTTATAGACGAATCTAAAGATGCTCAAATATGCTTATGACATCTGGGCTTTATTGAAACATTATTTGATGTGACTTCTGGTGTCAGATTTTCCTCTCCAGCACTGAATTGTTTTTGGGGATGAATGTCATCTTGGGAATAAAATAAAGCTCATTTTGACGTGGTAAAAACCCCAGTGAGAGAAGACAAGCCACAGGGTTTTATCTGATAATGAATCCTCTGGGAAACATAACATCAGTGCCAAAGGATCAGTGTCTGGAGCTGTCCTATGGTGCGAATTGGAAAAATGGGTTTTCAACAACAGTCATTTTAACTTGTAAAAGAAACCATCATTAAAAAAAATGAGAGGTAAAAGTCTAACAGCTCTGACTCCCTTCCTGCTAATATAACAAGGCAAAGGCTTGAATTAAGTTAAGAGAGAGTCTATGAGCTATTTGTCCCTTTAACTCCATCTTCACTGCTTTGTTTCCACCTACACAGTAATTTCAAAGTAGATTAAAGCACAGCTGGAACACCACACTGATGGTTTCTCAGTTTACATAAGAACATTAATAAAAAAATATCCTGGATTGTACTACAAGCTCTAAAACCTGTTTCATTGAGCATTAATGTGTAAATTAGGACTGTGCTGATGAATGATGATGATATCAGTGTTTGATGATTGCTCATTCCTTTGAAAATGTCAACATAATATTGAACTTGTTTTGCTTCTAATGCAGAAACTCATTATTATTTGTATTATTAAACTGATGTTAAATGCCTGCATATTCCAGCATAAACAATTTTCTCTGTAAAATGGAACATTGAATTTCTTGTTTCTTCTTTGAATGCGACCAAAGAAGAAAAGAGAAAAGTGCAGTGACTGAAAATTAAATAATTTGCTACTTAAAAGTAGAGCAGAGACGAAGAGAAGAGAGGGTGAACATGTAGAGGTCATGATTGGAGGGTTAAGTGAAATGCAATAATGCAAGCATTTTGTCTGTATTGTGCTGGGTGGGTGAATCAATGGACGGTTTAAGGGCCTGAGATGCATTAAAACGATGTGGGGAGGGGTTTCTCTGCTGGAGCTACACAACTCGCTCTTGTGCTTTTAGCATGAAATCGTCACAATGGGTCTAATCCTGTGACTGTGCGCTGCAGAACCCTCTAGAATAGTCCTCCTTTATCCTAGAGTGGAACAACATATTTACACAAGGCCAAACCCTAAAGAAGAAATGAAGTTTAAATGAGCAGTTTCAGGATATTCCCTACTTACATTAGAGGACTAAATCCCTCTCTCTGTGGTTTCAGCTAATATTAATTCAACAATTTAGATTCAGCAATGTTGGAATCCAGAAATAAACTAATGGGGTGATCTCAGATATTCTGTCATGACCCCAATCTTTCCACAGAGCACATTAAATGACATAGTCTTTTGATGCAAGTGCACATCTTTTGAAATATTTGCCAAATTGTAGGAATTTAATTCCTGCTGGTTTTGTGGATATCACGTTGAATAACCAAGAAAAAACAACATTGTTACTTCATTGAAATCAAAATGGGAGCTTTTGAATCTGAATTGTCTAGGCCAAGGAAATCTGTGGCAACATAAAATTCTGTGACCTGCATTTAAAAATGTTTCCAAGCTTGATGTGGGTAGTTTTTCTGTTGGGTCTAAGGTGAAAATCTAAGGTGATGAGTGCATGACCTCGTTTGAGAAACCAAACTAAAATCATATCAAGGCGACAGTCTTAGTTGGTTGCAGTAAAAGGTGACACCTGAGGAACTGGACAGAGCAAAGAATGAGGATGCTGATATTTCACATTTAAGACCAATAGAAAAATCTACTTTTAATGAGTGTCAACTGGATTAGAACGACTAAAGTTGATGAAAGAGCCTTGGGCTTAGGACAGTCACAAAACAATTTACTATTGCAGTTTTACCTGCACTCTGATAAAAGGCTGAGCCACTCTTTAATTATGTCAAAACTACAATTTATTCTTTATTCCATATTTGCAAAGATTTGCTCTCTTTGCAGAGGCCTCATGTATTATTTAGCCCATGCAGAATTTCAGGCTCCTACATTCAGAGGGTCAGCTGCAGAACTGAAGATCTTTAACTTCTCTATAAATGTGATGTAACATAATTCAGGGCCAAATAGATTTATGATTGATTGATTTATGATGTCCTTAATTTTGGTTTTAATGGAACATTTTCAAACCATTTCATCTTTAAATTTCAATGGAAGCTTATATGGACACAACACAAATTATTCCTGTAAATATACACCATGTCCACCTCCTTATGTTGTCTGTTGACCTTTTGCCAGTTTCAGCAATGAAAGACATTGATTTTTCAGACCAAATGCCAACAGAGCTATGACATTGTAAGATAAGCACTGTACATAAGAGCTGTTAGATTAAAACCCTCACACTGCCTCTGCAACAAGCCCATCAGACACAAATATTAGTCCCTAGTATTAAATAAAGTTCAAGTTGCTACTGTGCTGTAGGGTAAACCTTCCTGAGCCCGGATCCATAACATCTCATCAGAGAAATGCTTTATCGAAGAACCCTAAGTTACAGTTACTATTGGAGAAACTGCAGCTCTTGCAGCAGCAGCAGCAGCAACAAAAAAAGGCTATTGGACAGAAAGACCCATGGGGAGTTTGGTAAACAAATTAAATAATGGAAATGTGTATATCCAGTTTTTGAAAGAGAAAATCATTTTCTCTGCTTGGTTGGGCAGCAGCTGAAGTCCACGAGCAAAGCAGTATAGAAAATAACCACCATAAATCAAGATGGCCTGATGCCCACTCTGCTGTCCAACACTCCTGCCAAGACCGGCTCCTCTTGATGCTTGCTTTCCTCCATACCAGCTATTGAGGCAGACAGATAGGAAGAGTTATGGCTGCTGACGGCAGCCATGGCTGTCAGAACCACCACTTCATCACAACAAACATGGGAGGCAACCACAGGGGACAACACCCCTGGACTCATATTTATTACATATTAGATTGAAATTGGCTTTTTATTCAAATTAAATATGGCTTAGTCACTGCTGTTCATGTCTGAAAAGCTGGATAATTATGTATTTGTCATAATATTAATCCGGTTGTCCGTAGGATCCCTTTAAAATCCATTGATTCAACTGAAACATTAATCTACTCAAATCTAGTGCCATTTATCACTTTTGCTCTCTAACGTGAATGAGGTAATGTTACCTTCAGGGATTTATTTTCATAACTTAATAGCTGTATTGGCATTAGAACTTCAATTCATTACAGCACAAAGTTTCTGTGTTTCTGTGGGACCCCATTCATTATTGAATGAACACTGAATTAAAACTTCAGTCATCAATGGAATGTAACTTAATACTAAGTTTTCAGTGAAACTTTTATTCAAATATTATGTATTACAACACATGTTTTAGTTTCATAATTACTTATTTATTAGATATTCAACATTTAGTGTCTTTCCGTCACACCTTCATATAATTAGTTAGTATTGCTTCTAGTCAGAGCTTCTTTTCTGCTACGACGAGCCAAGGTTTATTAGAAGGCTCCGCTGGCAGCTCCAGCTCCAGTTGGAAACGGGGTCGGTAGGTTTTTACTTTTAAACCTCCGCTGGGGGGCTGAGTTTGATTGACAGCAGCTCAATACAAAGAGAAAGCAAAGAAAGCCAACTGGAATTAATTAGTGGGTAAGAAGAGCAGTGTTTTTGTCAGATCAACCAACTGAGAGATAAGTAAGGTAATAGCACGTTGTTGTGCTGCTGTAAATAATTCCCAAGTCATGCTTTGAATTTATCATGAAAACGGGTGAACAAGTTTTGTTGTTTTGTGAAGAGCAAGCAACAAATTAAAATGTTTTCTGGTCTGCTCTTGTTTACCAGGGGGGATTCTCACTACAATGTGATATATATTACACCTTGAAAAGGAAAAAAAAAGAAGCAAAACGTTTGACAATTTGTTCAATATTCACTGCTTTCAGCTCGGTTTGGCCGCCACCCCGTCCACCCAGCCCTCTGCTAAAAGTGTGACCGAATGAGACATATTTGATTTAAATTAAACCTCCTGATTGACACTGATCTCTACACAGAAATTCAATTGCTTGTGTGCGTATCCTCACTCTGTTTGTTAGCAATATGCTTGAGAAATAATTAATGGTCTCTGAGATGAAAATAGATGTAAATATCTCTCTCGCAGAGAACAGTGGGATGTGTTAAGCTGCATTTCTTCAGCCTTTTTGCCAGTTTTTGTAGGCTGACACCAAAGTCGGCTGGAGCAAGTGTTATTAGCATGTTATTGAGTCTGAAACACACTGAAAAACTGTCAATTGATTGACATCGATCAGCTCTTCATCGCAATAAGTTTGACTGAAGCTGATCTTACAATTTGTAGTTTCTTTAGTGTATTTAATATAACCAATTTGCATTTTGCCTGATAGTGACTGAGATAAAAAGAAAATCACCAGGGTGTGAATTTAAAAAGGCTGCAAAATGAATGTCACCGTTATCATCATGATCATCACCACAGAGGCTCACCTTGGCTTTGTTAATTGTGCAGTGCAGCGCATTGTTCTCCTGGTCATACTGCAAACTGAACTCCAAGGTCCCCAGTGTAGCTGTAAAGACAAAGAGGAAGAGACAAGATGGAAGGAAATTAGTCATTGGAAGAGAAAAGTCTTCATGGCATACAAAAGCCCTCACTGGGGAGAGAAGGAATCCAATGCCGCCTGCTCACCAAAGCCCTGATGGGAAATCTCCTGGTGTTCTGAACACTGACATGTAATTATAGCTCTAATAATCAACGCAGAACTGAACACGCCGAAAAAGACAGTCGCAGAAATTGATAAATCTTTAGTTTTTCTGTCTCAGTCTTTTTTGTGGTGAACAGACATCAACAACAATGTTAGTTCATAATCTCACAGCCAATCAGGAGAACTGGGAAACAGCCATGTGGACTGTTTTGGTCCAGAGCTGTTGGCTGACAACGCTGAGGCTTCCTGCGGCCTGAGCTGACAGCCACATTGAAACACACACACGAGTAGGGAGTGTACATAACCACAGGACCTGTTGCTCTTTGAAGCTCACTTAATATCTTGCTCGTTGCTGACAGAACTGTGCACAGAGTTGAGAGGAAGAAGTGAAGAAGAGGTGAAAGCCTATGTGCAGTGCAAATGGAACTGTTAAAAAATGAATGCGCATAAACAGGCTCAAGATGTTACCCGGTTTTCATTTATCATCGGCCTCAGTAAATTGGTTTAATCAAGATTAAGATTTTTTATGATGAGTCTGTTTTTGTTTGGTGGAAGCTGGGTCAAATTAGAGGTTTAATTGCCTGGTTAGTAACAATTCTCCATCTCTGCTGGGTCACGCTGCATTGTTCAAGTCCCAGCCTGAGACCCGAGCGAAACCCACTTCACCCCTGCTTGTAATTAACCAGCACTTCTTTCAACACAGCTACTACATCTTATTAAAGCACTATAGTGGTGAGTAGTGGGCATGATCTCATCTTTTCTCCTTTATAAATACCAAGTGACGAGGTGTGTGTGTGTGTGTGTGTGTTGGGCCGTGGGGGGAGGGAGGGGGGTTTGAAAGGTTGTCAAGGTTGAGATGTAAACGTCTCAACAACCACAACATAAAGAAAGACAAGTGGGCTTTAAAGAGGCCTCATAAACTGTGGTTTATGTGAACAAGTTCAAATCCTTACTCCTGGTGCCGTACGTTTATTTAGCATGTTAGAGAATTGTGAAATCTTCACTGGCATTTACTGTATGGTAAAACTTTGCAGGTCGAGAAGTTCATCTTTGTAGCCTGCAGAGATGAAGAGGTTAGCAAGGTGGTAGGAGCTCCACTCCTGGAAAGGGCATAACTTTGGTGTCTTTTGACAGCTGTCAAATGAATAAATCAAATATAACACATTATTTACAGTGGTAATGGCTCATATAGCCAAAGCTCCTTTCATTCATGTCATTCCTTAGTATTCTTAGAAAATATCACCGACTTCATACAGTTTAGCATCCATTGTGTAGCAAGCTGCAGGAGACTAAGTAGACTGATTCTTAACTGCAGCACATTTGTACAAATCCACTATGTGGTCTGTACGAGTATGACGCTTTCAGGTGCTGATCAGTGATTGTAGTGTTTAGAAAACTTAAAACCGACGCAAGAGTCAGCAGGAAATACCCCAGCAACACTCAGCCACTTGGTCTGAAACAAACAAAAAGGTCAATCATTTGGGACTACTTGTAAATCGCCTGCTGAGATGCAGCCCTTTGGCCAGCATCGGATAAAATAGAATTTGAAAGTGAATATGCAAACTCTCTTGTAATTCAACAGGGAGTCTATTCTCTTGAATATTTTACAGTTTTTCCTGCAAACAAAAAGCGCATGAGGCAGGAAAGAAAAACCTCACATGTCGGGTGTGTTAAAGGAAGCTACTTTATTGCCTCTTAATGCACCCAGCATCCCTTGCTCCCTCCTGGACTTTGAAAACTGATGACTTACAGGATGGTGTGTTTAACCACCAGGCTGCACTGATGCCTAAAACAAGGCTCTTCATCAACATTAGTAGACACAGCATCAATAGGTGTTTAGCTTCCAAAGCATTAAATTCCACCAGGTTGAAATGAAGTCTCTATTTGTGAGCAGTGAATCAGTGCTACTGGAAGCTGAGCTCATCAACAATGCTACACAAACCTCCACACACACACACAAAGACATTCAGTCTGCTGTGGACATTGTGGTACATGTTATAATCGCTGTTACTTAATGCTACTCCATGAACGGTTTTCAAACCCATGTTTTACCCATAGTCCCCTGGAAAACATCTGAACCCATTGTCTTGGATTCAGATGGATAAATGATGCATGCACACAAAAACTGCTCACATGCCATTCCCCACACATTAATTGGTATTTCTTAGCACACGTTATTTACAGTTGCGTACCTCATGTCAACACATTGCTTTCCAAAGCAAAGTGGAAATACAAAATACAGAGAAACATAATTTACCACGAACTTAAATTATCATCTTTGCAGTGCTTCATTCATGATCAAGCTCTAATTCATTATCAGCATTATAGGGTTTGATGCTTACACTGCATAATTTATAATTAGAAAGATTTGTGTTTGTGTGTTGTTTCTTTTTGCATTGTTTAATATTCTTATTATTAACTAACGTAAACTGATGCACATTTAGCCGCAGCCATAGTGAAATTGTGAAAGTGAGAGTTGTGCACAGAGAGATTAAAATAGTAGCACCTTGTGTCACATGAGAGGAATGCGTATACATATGAGATTTTGTGCTTAGCTTTAGTCATGGCTTTACAGTTTTATGCATCTGGCCCCCGTTTCTCCATCAATATGTGCCTCCCTGGACCAATCCTTATCCATAGCCCCAGTCAGTCCGCTCTATAACTGCTCATCATATCTTTCCCTGAGCCCTAATACCACCACAGGCGACACTGCTGAGGAAAAAAAAACACTCTTCAATATGGGAACTCTCATGAGACCACCAGCGCTTGTAAAGCATGACGACTGACTCCTCTGCCCCGCTACCATCAGGGCCTGAGGATGTTAGTCCACTCAGCACGAATATCTCTGCTGTCCAGATTTCTGTGAAATTTGGTGTGGACAAACTTGGTCTCCTGATACTAATTCTTTTGATGACAGCGTGACCTTTCTTTCTAGCACTGGCATCAAGGCAAAAATATCAAAAAGGTCAAAATCACAGGAAACCCAACAGGCAGGTTGCCATGAAATTTTCAAACCACATTCATGCTCCCCTGAGGATGAACCCTCCTTCTCTCCTCCTTTGGCTTTATGCACCGTGTGCTTCATAACAGGGATATTTCTATCAGGTTTTCTAAGAATAATCACGCTCTATTTGATTTTTCACAATTTTATGTATTTTCTAGCTTCACCGATTATCAACCCTACCACTGATTCGCCTCGACCCAAACAATTACACTGGATTGTTCGGTAACCCTTTAATTTACAGGTCGCTAATTACGTGATGCTGTAATGTCAAGAACCACCCCCCCCCCAAAAAAACAAAACAAAACAAAACAAAAACAAAACAAACAATAAACAATTAATTGCGTAGTAATGTCAAGAAGTAGTGTGGAATAACGGCCAATTTCATAGTAATGTCATGTTTTTCATTAAGGCTTCTTGGCTATTTCTTGACATTATCACGTAATTAACAGCCTGTTAATTAAAGGGTTACAGCTTGTTCTTTTGTTTTTACCTCCTTATTCACTCTGACACTTGTAAGAAAAGCCACTTCTGCTAGGGCAACCCGATGTGTGCCATCAACACCACTTTCAGATGAAGTAGTAGTTGTTGCCTGAAACACTCAATGTTTGTCATGCAATCAAAGAAATGTACTCACATTTAAGGAAGTACTTTTGTCTAAGTCAACTACAAAATTTAACAACAACATTTTGGATTGCGACTGATTGTGGCTCCAGTTCAGAGTGATCATGATGCCCCTATATTTAACACACAACTGATAAAAATGAACAGTCATCGATGAGCAAAACTTTAGAAGAAGTTGAATCACTAAAAAAAGTCTGACAGACGGGGCTTCAGACCAGATTCAGGTTTATTGCTCTGTTGTCTTCATTACACACCGTAATAAATGCAGCCTGTGCCAAGGCTTTTACAGTCTTCATCTTGAGTTATGATGGGTTATGCCTTAATTTCTTTGTTGTGATCTCAGTTATGATAATGTGATGTGCTGCTGTTGGAGGTAATTTTATCAGAGCTTTCCTCAATATGTTCATTTGAATATTTGCATATATAATAATAATGATAATGACTTTATCTAAATACCCCTTTTTTCAAACTGTTACAAACGGCAGTGCAAACATAACGCCGTCAAAACAATAAACAGACACAGAGGAGACATGCAATGTGAAAATTATCCTCATAGATAACAAATACATGTGTTGAAACAATGAGAGTGATGAGCAGACAAAAAATTAGTAAAACTATTTAGGAACCAAAGATAAAAGCTGCTTTTTACAAGTATGTTTTGTTTCAAACTAGCACTACTGATCTCATATAAGCTCATATAGTACATTTCCTGACATTGTATAAGAAGACTAGTGTGTCTTCCTGTGCTATCTATGCTAATGCTTGAATGCAGTTCATCAATATTTTTCACAGACACAAGCTAAGACAAACAGAGGTATTCTTATGAGGGGTATCATTTCTGGTATGAAGGGACGGCACACAGCTGCTCCAGCCTTGATTATTACTGTATTTAATTCACTGTAACATTGCCTGCTGTTTATCACTGTGTTCAGGGGAACAGTGGGATAAGACACTGTAACACTTCTTTGCACTGCAGCTGCATGCGCCATCTGGATGTCTGGGGTGTACAGGGCCAGTAAAATGCAGCAGAAGTCTAATTGCTACAAAAGTACTGTGTGTGTATATATATACTGTGTAGCCCAATTTCAGTGGCTTGAGGTCAGATTTAATTCTGTTTCAAGTGGATAGTGAAAACCAATACTGGAAAGTAACTGTTGTGCAGTTGCAAGGAGGAGTAATTTAACTTAACAATTACCTACTTGGTCATACATGAAGTCAAGTTCCCTTTGTTTGAATATGTCATCAGAATTATGAAATATGACAAATTAATGTTGAAATATCGACAAACATCAGGAGAAGGGCCAACAGAGGCTTCTGGTGTTAAAAACAGGAGGTGAGACAGGTGATGTGAACGTTTCCCAGGGACTGGACGGTGACAAGTGATAAGAAGCTGTTAAAATGTGTAGTCTCGTCATCATTTCTTCTGCAAAACAGCTCTCTCTTGCTGTGAGTAATGATTTATGCTCTGAGAGAACTCACTACCCTCTTATCACAGACTTTGCTTGGAGCAACGTTTTAAAGCGAACACATTGACCACTTTCTTCTACTTCCTTTTTTTTTTTTGAAGCGATGGATTGAAGGTTTGGAGTGACGTGGACATCCAAAGAGGAACAGTTTTCCCGTTCAGACCATTGATTAAAAGTCAAGCGGTAAAAATACACCAGAATCTAACACTTCTGAAAACCAGCCTTATGTGGGTGTCAAATTGTTGCACTTTCTTTTTCAAATAAGAAAATAAGAATCTTGCTGAGGCTTGAAAATCTTGAACCCCGTGGATGTCATATTTTCTGTATTACATGCAGCAGAAAAAGGGATTGAATTGGTTTCTTGCTCAGTCCTCGTGTTTGTATCGACTTTCCTGACAGCTTTTATTGAATAAAAAAGGAGTGATATTAAGTCCCTTTGCTTCACATGGTCTCATTTAATTCCTTTAAAGTGTATGTACCAAGTGTTGGCCAACAGATGTCTCCAGTTCGACTGTTTATAATGCTATAATGAACAACACAGCTGCTTCAAAAGCTTCATTTACCCCGATAGTAGCTATTAACCCATAAGCAGAAATGTGTGGAATGCACAGACTGCTTACGTGGGCTAATCTCAAGGCACATTAACCTGAGCAAACTCTACAGAAATGTGTTATCTGTAGTTGAAATGTAAAAAAAAAAAAAAAAAAGAGAAGATAATTTGTGAACTGTGACATTTTACAAAGAGAAAGAGCTGCAGAAATGCAAACAACTTTGGCATCTACAAAAAAAAAAAAGTAATCACTTAATTTACACGTTATGCCTGATGTGATAACACAGCCGAACAGCATGCTGAACATGTCAGGGTGCTTTCATGCAGTAATGGTCTGCTCTCTGTAACAGTGTTAAAAGAGCTGATGAAGGAAACACAACTGACGGGGACAGGAGGTCGTCTGACTGATGACTGCTGTCAAAGTGGCCGTCACAATGCTCAGTTAAGAGGAGCGCCACTCCAGCTCCATTACTTCCCTCCAGGCAAAAACCACAGAGGTAATTCCGACTGAGCGAGGCTGACCGGGCAGTCACCTCCCAGCAGAGCGCCAAGTCCATGATGCACTGCAATGCTGTGTGCGTCACACCTCTTCAAACACACACTAGAATTTGTGTCTCTCTGCCCCGAAACATTAGCATTCAGAAAAACTGAATCCCCTGCGCACCACATGGTATCACCACCACCACCATTTAGTTTTTTGGACACTCTCAGGTGGAATCAGAGAGCAATTAGGGTGCCATTACCAGTAAATAGCTCAAAGTCAAATTGAAAAAAAAAATTGAGTGCAAAGTAATTCATTGTGCAAAGTACTGCAGGTCAAACACCTTGTGATTTTCTCCAACCACTGTGCTGGGAATAAGTGGAAATACATGATAGCTAAATTTAGAATCATGGACTCCATGCGAGTCATTTTTTCTCCCATGTACTTTTTCCAATATTTTCAGTTGGTTTACTTTCAATTTTTGTTTTTTTCTTTAGTTTTTGCTAATAGTTAGTACATAACCAACAGTGGTCAGTTTGGTTGTTATTTTTTACAATAGGATTCTTGACCTTAAGATCATCTCAAAGCTGGTATGTTTTCTGCAATTGATGGACAGAGAAAGTCAAAGACAAGCAGACACGTGAACAACCTGATGCATTAGCATTTAATTAGTTTGTCATTGTTGCTAACAAGCTAGCCAGCCTGTTTATACATCCACCAGCAGACGCACAGCAGCATAAACATTTACTTGAAATTGTGCTAATGGCAACCTGCCAAATGCAAGTCCATTAATCACTTCTCTGTCCTCTGTTTCAGTCTCCTCCAACTGCAGAAATATCGGATTAACATGCTACTTTCGTCACTGCCAAATTGTTAAATATAGACTAATACAGAGCGCCCAATGGCTTCATGCTTGGGAGTCCTGGTCCTGGTCCTGGTCCTGATCCTGATCCGAACTGTGCCACATAATATTCACTGGAGCTTGATAGCAGAGATCCTGCTCAAAACAAGGTCAGACCAGCCAGACCTCAACTGCCTCCAAGTCAGTCAGAAACCATGGTGACAAGGGACATGATAGTCCAACAAGCATTGAGACCGTTACCTCTGGACAGAGCCAGATTAAGCCAATTAACCTCTTTGGCCTGAGGGTCATGTTGCTTCTAATTTGTAGGTTTTAACGGGTCAACCCCATGCCAGGGCTTTGTGTTTAAATAACTAAGCTTGTTAGAGAAAATATTCACATCTTAGATATCACCCTACATCTGAAAAGTCGATAAACAAAGACAGTTTAGTTCAATTGTTTGTGTATGTGTGTGTGTGTGCGTGCGTGCGTGTGTGTCTTCATCTCAAAGCCAGGGCAGCCCCGCCATACACACTATGGTGTAGACTAAAGAACAAATTGCCTAAGTGTTAATTTATCTACTTATGTAGTGCTTGAATGAACAATTAGATTGCATGCTTTGCCTCTGCATCCCATTATGTGCCTCTCATTACAGTGGAGAACCCTCATGGGGGATGACAGGTTCTGTCAAAGATGTTTTTGGTTTACCTTTTTTTAACCACTGAGCTGATTTAATGCCTGATGAAAGAGAAAAACAGGGTTTTGACCTGTGATTTCACAAAATTTCAAAGTGTTGAACACTGAGATCAACGCACTTTACAACGTTATCTGGCTTTGACATCAGGTTGTTTTATGAAACGTGGGAGACACTCCCCTCTCTTGCCACCACAGCCTCCACCTAGAGGAGGAAATTATTAAATTTTGGAGCTAATGACTGCACACATTTGCATCTTAATGAGAAATAAAACTTCTAAAACACTAACATCTCAATGCTTTTAGATAGTTATTATTCATTCTGAGCTACTCATCTGCTCTCTGAAGACAAGTGCTTTAACAAGGGAACCTTTACTTTTTAGTGATGACAACATCAGAGCGACATCGGAGCATTTGCCAGCAATGGCAGCACATTAGGTAGCTCTTATTAAATGTTTAAACAGGGTGGCGCATTAATCAAAGCTGTTCTCAGACATACTGGCAGCATATCCTCAGCCAGCCGGTGGCAGCCTTAAAGGTACATTGTGTAGGAATTACTCCCATCTAGCGTTGCGGTTGTATATCGGAAGCAACTCAGTCGTATTTATGCTGCATTCACGTGAAATTGGGCAGACGGCAGACGGACAACAGCAGCTGCACGTACTGTAACAGCATAAACAAGTCTCTATGTGAACAAGTGGTCCGTCAGCACGAGGCAAAACAATACATGTGACAATATGTTGGCATGGCGATGTCGTATTGTTTACCTGACCCACGTTTTACCGGCTTTCTCTCGACTTCTGTGACTAAAATGACATCTGGTTTGTTACGGACGGCCGTCTGTCCGACTGCACGTGAATGCAGCATTAGTGTCACGCTCCATTCCTCCTCACTGCGTTACCGTGGTGACTTTTCACAGACGCCACCTCGACCTGAGTCGACAGCTCCGTTGTCTCCAGTGAGTTTCCGTGGTTTCCTACCGTCACGCTGCCACTGAACGTAACAACATGGCGACGCGACATGGCAGCCAGCACCGAGCTTACCCGCTCTATGTATATGAATGCTTCAGCTTGTTGATGGGGGTGATTACTGATTAATGAAAAACAAACTTTTAAACAAAATATATCAATTTTCATGAATAGACAACAGGAGAAGTTGCACAATGTCCCTTTAAGCGCAATTTCGATTTAGGCTCCAAACTAACTGATAAAGACGTATAAGGGGATAAAACTGACTCGGCTTCGATTCTATATTGAAAAACATGCACATCCTAAGTTACGCACCCCCAAGGTCGGTTTTTGAGGGTTAAAATTCAGATGGCAGAGGGAGAATAGGGCCGTTTGGTCAACCCGTCTGCAGCTTCTTACTGGGTGCTTCGGGTGGATTGGCTTCTAGATTTCCCATTTGTCAAGGGGGGCGGGGGCTCACGGTGGTGGGGTGGGCGACAGCATCAGTATGAGCTGCACTGCTGTGAAGAGTTCATGTGTGCTCCCTCCCACATATGTTTTACTACTGTATACTACAGGTTTATGTTAAAGGAAAAAAAATTCTGTATCTGTATTATTGGAGACAGTTCTGACCTGAACCTATTGACATGTGGTACACCGCTGCAAAGGATCTTGGGATCTGGGGGATTGTGCATGTAACACACTCATATAACTTATGACACTCAAATGACAGAGGGACAGTGAAAACTATGGATTTTCTGACAATCCAGCAGCCCCCAGTAATATGTAAGTATGAAACTGTCAATCAGACTTATTGCCTATCGATACCCATGAGCCTTCGCTGCCATTGCTATGGAAAATAAACCAAAGGCTTGAAGAATCAGAACACCACATATTACCAAAATGACCATGTTTTCTGAATTGATCAAATTGGTTTACAGTATACATTGTCGCTGTGTTCTCCACAGCCATCTTCTCTTCCTTCTCAGTGCACATCAGTTTGTTACTTGCCTGTCTTTTGTCATATTTTGCCCCCCTCCCTCCTCCCCATGATAACAAACAATCTTTGGCAGCCAAAAAGCCAGAATGAAACCCAAATGTGACAAATTCCACTTTACAAACAGTAAAGAGGTGAATTCAGTCACCACATCTTTTTCCAGCCACAGGAAAGAAATCATTTGTTGAATATGTAAATGTAATCCACTCTAATCACTCCATGTACCGTAGCTTTATCCACTGGAATAAGAACTCTCTTAACCTGTGGGTCTGCTGTCATCACTTCCAAATCCATTTCCAAATCTCTAGGTATCAGTTCCTCTTACATCGTCTCAGTGTGTTCAAAGTCAAACCAACCAATACTGAGCTGAATTTCTTTTCGCTCTCTTACTGATAAAAACTTGATTTGTGCAAAAACACAAACACCACATGTATATATAAAAAAATAGAACTGTACTCTAACTGGATATTTTTTAACTCTTATGAGTCTGATTATCATGGAAAACATTTCAAGTACAGACTACGCAACGTCACATCCTGACGTCAGTTTACCACAGCGCGACGTTTAAAGCACGTCTCATCTCTGAACCTGTGTGGCAGCCTTTCTGATTAATGGAGCTTGCAGGAGCAGAGGTCAAACTCCTGTTAATTACTACAGCCAGTGGAGTGTGACATACTTTGTCTGTGTTGCTTGCTCTCCGGGTTCTCCTTATTAGATACACACCCACAAAATATTCTGTGTATGTGCTCCTGAATCACATATCTGCATGCACAGACGTTTGCTTCCATGCAAGCACAACAGGGTGCGATAACGCATGGATGGTAGGCAGGAGATGAAAGAAGACAAAATCTGCCAAGGTAGGAGCCTGTACAGCATTTCACAGACTGATCACTGAACCATGCTTGTTTCAGCTCAGGCAACAAGCAGTGTTGTCGTCCTCTGCAGTCTGTAGTGATGCCTCTCCAGTGGTTTCCCTTTTGCACCAAAAAAAAGAAGTCCATTTATAATGTGGTTGAAGACGTAGAGCACTGGCAAACAAGCTCTGGGCAATATGAAAAATAAAGTCAATCTGAAGTAACGTGATGTCTTTACGGCACTGGGAAATTTAAAAGAGAAGAGGTTGGAGTAAATGGCCAAGAGCATTTCCTGCTTCACACCACATCACCACATCACCTTCATCAGGTCGACGTCTCCAGAAAAGAGGATAGCAAGAAGAGGACGAAGGGTGTTGGTGTGTAAGTTGTGGATTTCGGATGAGCAGCTGAACTTGCATGTCAACAGGTCTATCTCCATGACGACTGAGCAGACTACATCAGCTGGTGTGGACCACATTAAAGGTCAGGGAAATTGTTGTATGATGGGAGTTTGAGAAGGGTTTGCTTTACAACTATTAGGTCAGAAAATGTTCAAATGAATGCATTTCCAAAACTTTTTTTTTTTGGGAAGGCCCAGACAAATGTTTTGCTGTCTTGTTGATAGGGGCACAAAGTGACACTGCGCACATAAAGGTCAAATCCTGTTTTCCTGTTCAATTTGAGACCTTTTAAGAAGGAGAAAGAACTGGTACTAGTACTGAGGTATGGCTGTAAACTCAAGCTGTTCACATGCTTTGTAGTCTAATAACCAGCGTGCTTATCTTTTCATTTTCAGAACAGGGTCACTTTGTTGAGATGCCTGACTTTGAGCCAGCAGCTGTCGTCTCAGTGGTGAGCAAACAAGCTATCTGTGCATGAGAGTATAAACATTTTTCCTGGTGATTAGTGAATAACTAGACAAAGAGTCTGCCGTTTTTGCCTGCGCTCTGTGAGACTGTGCTTAGACACAGTGGTGCTTTCAACTAAATGCGAATGTCAGCATGCATATACTCACAATGATAATAATACCATGCTTGTGATTGCATACCATTCTGATATTTGTTTTGTTTTTTGTTTATTAGCAATAACCAGCTGAGGCTGCCAAGGCTGATGGAAATGTCCCTTATGGCTAAAAAGAACGATAAAATATTATCTTTTGTCGTTTTGTATGCACACACGTGCTTTTTATGACATTTAAAAAACAAGAAGAGCTAACTATTAGACCTGTACTCACATTTGTGTCACAGTTGAGGCTGCTGAGGCACAAGTAAAGAATGGAAAATACTTCACATGAGAGGCAGGAGGCATGAGGCAAGTTTAACAATATCCAACAGTTTGGTTATGAGGAAAGAAAATCAGTCTTTATATAATATATCACAAAGCTCTAATGCAGTGTAAGAACTTCAGGTCATGTTCAATCTCTGTCTCTCTTTTCCACTGAAAATTGCTTTTGTGTTGTTTTGATAAAGCTCAGGCCTGCTCTCGTCAATACTTCACATGGATTTCTAGGGGAAACTCATTTAGAATAAAGGTCAGCTGATTATGTATTTGGATGGAGGCTGATACCAAGATCAATTAATAGGAGTGGAACTCTATATCCTGGAAATCTTGTTATAATAAATCAAATAAATGCAACATACTCTCTCTCCTTCATTTTAATGAAGCTGTTGATTCGACAGATGATAAGCAAAAGAACTTTATTTAATTGCCCTGTCATTATGAAATATTGTTCTTCTCTAGATTTTTCCAGAAATTCTGTCTTTAGCTTCCAGAAACGAACGCTATCAGCGCAACAGCCGTCCTCCCTGCGACCTTGGCTGCCTGGATACTTAATTACTCAGTTCAGGTTGAGGCTCTTACAGGACAAGATTACAGTTTTCTTTATGTATGAAATAAATGTCTACTCAGTCTGGCCCGACGGCCCCGCAAATGAACTTAACAAGCCTCCAAATCTCTGTGTGGGAGGAGCGCACTGCTGTGAGTGCATGAAAAGATGAGTGAGATCACTGCACAACCAGAGGGCACGGGGATGATAGTGGAGGAATTTGTGCTCACTAATGGCTCAAATGAGCCCAACAAAAAATTACTGAAAGATTTGCCACAGGTCAAACAGCAGTTATTCCTTCATGAACTGCTGTAGTGTGTTGGCACTAGTGTACTGTAGGGAGCCAAAGTCACTCAGTACTGAGTCAGCCTCGACTTTGTCAATAACAATGAGCGCCATCAACCATTTCCATCATTCCACAAAATCACTGCCTCCATCCACTGATCATGGACGTATAGGAGGGTTTGATACTGAAGCAGTCTTGCAGTGGTATAAAACGGAGATCAATCATTTCATCATCCTCTTCAGCTATTTCAAACATTTAACATAAACAGCTCCAGGAAAAAATGCTTCTTTCCAAAGCCACTCTGCACCTACGTTTACTGTTAGGAGCAGGATGACACAGCATCTTGTTTGAAATGGCAGCGCTGTGATTTTGTGAAGTCAAATTAAGAAAATGCCTGTTGCACAGTGAAGCAAAACCCAGGGGTACACATCAAATTAGAGCAGCACAATATGCAAAAAAAATGCTGTGATTAAATAGGCAGATGTTGTGACTGGGATTTCAGTGAGAATTATTCTTGTTTTTCATTTTCACTTATGTACTGTAATGATATCATTTTTTGGGGTCTTGTCAAACATGACCCATTACATCTTCACAATATGATTTGATGGCCAGGGCGCCTCTGTGGCAGCACAACACTTATGGTGTCAATATGCAACACTGACATATTTTACCTTTGCCAAGACAATCCATGAAGCGGTAGATAACGATATGTTTTACAATGTGTAAATTTGTGTAGTCATATCAGTCATAAACAAGAGATTACAGATTACGGGGAGTGTTTGTTTTGCGTGCTGCCGAGACGAGAGCTGGGACACCATGTGGAGACACTGATCTTACAAGGTTGGTCTTTGGCCAAGAGACGGTGGAAGGCAAAGAACCGCCATTCTCCCCGTAGCAAGTCAATTAACCATCACAATGACTCTGAAGCTGTTTAATTAAGGTAAAAATCAAAGTTTGGTCAAAGTTCACACTAGTTTTCACTGTTGATTTTATATCTTTATTTAATGGTGAAACTAAACCCCTGCTGATGAATGCATACTGTTACTCAGGATTAAGTTGTCAGGCAAAAGGTGACTTTGAAGACACTGGCCTATATAACACCTCAATGATACTGTTGTCACACACTGTGTTAATCCACTTAAGTGGGTAAGATGAAAGTCCATCATCCCCTACGGAGTTTAAAGTTAAAAGTTCTGCCCTAAGCTGCAACAGATAAAAATACCGTTTCTGTTTAGCTATTGAGCAAACTATGGCTGTATTTTTATTCATAAAATTTGGAAGAGAACAAAGATGAAGAGAGTCGGTGATCAAGAGTTGTGCCTGGCAGCCTCCCCTGGGAGAAGTTATCTTTTCCACCCTGCTGTACATTCACTGTTGCGGCCCAGTGGATTAGACAGGAAGACGAGTGCTTTTGCTCCTTATTTTCCTCTGCGACATAAAATTCTGCCGACAGAACTGACAACGGAACGAGGGGTGGGAATGGCTCCTCGATAAGAAACGACACCCTGCACACACATGCAACTGCCACCTTTTGAAATCGGAGGTAATGTATGTTTGCAGAATGCAATGCATCTCCTCCGATTCATTACAGCTTGTAAAAGGCTTAAGTCAATGTTCGGAGATACTACCCTCCACACAGACGAGAAACGCAGTATTCCTGTCTCTCAGGTACGTGGTTACCACAGTGAATGCACAGTGATTGAATACACATACCATCCTAATCTGCTGCCTCACGTCTGTTGTCCGGCGGCCGAGGACGGGCTGGTGGATATGCGCCAGCTGGGAGGTGGATCTATCGGAGCCGGGGAGCGGAGGCCGAGGGCGTTCGGGGATGCTGGCGTAGGCGACGGAGACGCTGGAGATGCGGGAGACCGGGATCGACCAACTTTGGGCGCACATGGCGAAGGGGAAGCCGCGGTAGCCATGGGGAAAGCGTTCGCTCTTCCGCAACACGTCTCCAACCTGACTGACTCCCACGACTCAGCTGACCCAGAGGTCGGGTGCTGCGTTCAAAGTCACCGTGACAGTGGGAAAAGCCACGCGCACAAAACTAGTATCAATCCTGTTATGAAAAAACACCGCAAACTAAATTTCTTCAAAACTGTTAACCAATCTCTGACGATCTGGGATCAGCAACGTAAACCCAAAGGTATTCTTGGAGGACATGTTAACATTCGCAGCCTCACTCCTAAAGCTGATCAAGTCCGCCATCTTCTTGAAAACTCTAACCTAGATTTCTTATGCCTGTCAGAGACATGGTTACACAGCAATTCTCCATCAGCTGCTCTGCAGGTGCCAGGCTATAAAACCTTTAGACAAGATCGATCTAATAGCAGAGGGGGAGGGGTCATGATCTATATCAGAGATCATTTTAAATGTCAACAAATAATCTGGCCTTTTAATCATGATTTAGAATGTCTTGGACTGGAAGTAATGTTGTCTCCTGAAATGTCCTTCATACTTATTGTAATATATCGTCCACCTTCTGCTAAAAATGATTTTTTCACTACATTCAAAAAACTGCTCCAAGCATGTGACTTAAAAAAAGAAGTAATACTACTTGGGGATCTTAACTGTAACTGGCTTGACAAGACAAACAGAAAAGCCCTTAAACAAATAATGGATGGTTTAGACTTTATGCAACTCATTGAAGGACCAACCAGATTAACCACATCCTCCCAGACACAGATAGACCTAATATTCAGTAACAAGCCTGAGAGAGTTGTTAAAACATACAATTTCATCACTGGTCTATCTGATCATAATTTAATATTAATGTCCAGGAAACTTACAAAGAAGCGCTTCACTCGTCCTTGTAAACCTATGGAACAACCCAGAATCCCAAAGAGAGAATTCGTACATTTTGAAAGGGCTGTGCAACAGACTAATTGGGCAGATATTTTAAACACGAACAATGTGGAAACTGATTGTAGATTGTTCACAACCAAGTTAGGCAACTTAGTCAACGAATTCACTCGAAAAACCAGAAACAAGGGAAAAAATAAGAACAGTACACTTCCCTGGTTAAATAATGATATATTCAATTTGATGAAAGAAAGAGACCTCTCACTGAAAAGAGCTCTGAAAACTAAATTGACCACTGATAGGCATAGGTTCACTTCGATACGCAACAAGGTTACAAAAGCCATTAGAAATGCCAAAGCCAAATTTTTTATAACAATTATTAATGAGGCAAAAGGTAATACCAAACTGATTTGGGAACAAATAAAAAACTTGATGGGAATTAACCACAGGGTAAAGAAACAATTAGAGGTGAAAATAAACGATAAGCCAACACAAAACCCAGCACAAATTGCCTCAGCTTTTAATAATTATTTCATTGAGTCTGTAGCTGAGATTGCACAAACTTTTCCTTCAGTAACAGAAACTATTGCAAAAATTGATAACAGTAAGGCCTCCTTTGGTATTCAACCCATCTCTGAACTAAAAACTAAGGCTATAATAAACTCTCTTAAAACCTCAACGGCCAAGGATGTATACAGGATGGATTCTGTAATGCTCAAATCTCTAAAAGACCATCTGGCCTCTCCTATCTCACAAATCATTAATTTATCAATATTGCAGGGAACATTTCCAAACTTTTGGAAGACTGCAATCGTCTCTCCTATCTTTAAATCAGGCGACCCTCAAAACATCAGTAACTATCGCCCAATCAGCATCCTACCTGTAGCATCCAAGGTTGCCGAAAAGTGGATATCCGAGCAACTCGTCTCCTTCTTGAACAACAGTCAATTTAATCTTCATCCTATGCAGTTTGGTTTTAGGGCCAACCACTCCACCGAAACAGCCAACTGCCTCTTCATAGAAAAGGTCCGAGCTATGGTTGACAAAGGAGGTGTTGTTGGTGCAGTGTTTTTAGATCTACGCAAAGCCTTCGACACAGTCAACCATAAGGTCCTCCTGGGCAAACTGTCTTCCTTCAACTTCTCCCCGTTAGCACTAAAATGGTTTGAATCTTACCTAACTGGTAGATGTCAACATGTTGTTGTTAACAACCAGCTTTCTCCAGCTCTTGAGTTGCACACTGGAGTACCACAAGGGTCAATCCTCGGTCCACTACTGTTTTCCTTATATATCAATGACCTGCCATCTGTCTGTCCCGATGTAGAAACGTTGTTATATGCGGATGACACTGTAATGTATGTGCATGCTAAAACAAAACAGTTGGCAGCTGCTAAACTTACGTCAGCATTAGAACAGATCTCAAAGTGGTTAAATTGTTCCTGCCTTCAACTTAATCTAAAAAAAACAGTGGGAATGTTCTTTACTAAAAGGCAGTGCAACATTGCACCGAACATAACTATATCGGGTCATAATATTGATATTGTGTCAGAGGTAAAATATCTGGGAATCACCATTGATTCCAATTTAACGTTCAAAAAACATATAAAAAAAGTGAGTCAAAGAATTAGGTTCAGTCTAGCAAATTTTAAATACATACGAAATACCATGACCTTTAACGCTGCCAAATTATATATGAATGCCATGATCATGTCGCACATAACATACTGTCTTACAAGCTGGGGACAAATCAACAGCTCAACACTGAAACCGTTAGAAATGCTGTACAAGCAAACCCTCAAAGTCCTGGACCAGAAACCGAACAGCTCACACCATTGCACCATCTTACACAAACATAAACTTCTGAGCTGGGACGATTTCATAAAATATAGGAACATCTGTCTGGTCTTCAAAATCCTGCATGGTTTAGCTCCTCCACCACTGAACACCTTCATAACCCAACGCAATAACACTGGTCAGATCACTAGAAGTGCCACTCGTGGTGACTTAACAGTTCCATTCAGGAAGAGTACATTTGGCCAGCTATCATTTTCTGTCAAAGCACTACAAAATTGGAACTCACTTCCCACTCACATCAAAGAAATACATACATACAGGACTTTCACATCCAAACTAAAAATATGGCTCACTCATAATCACACCTGTACCCACTAAAACTGTGCTATTTGCGCCATGATCATGCTGCTTGTCTGTGTTTTATCTGTCTATGTGATGTCTGCATAATGTCTTAGCTCTACTTGCATGTGTCTCCAGTTGTACTCCTGTCTGCATGTTATGTCTGCATGTGATGACTGCATGTTATGTCTTCATGTTATGTCATGAGCTCTTGTTATGCTGAATGTTAGACTTGTAATGTTAGACTCTTACCTGTTTTACTTATTAGGAGCTTTTATTAGGTAGTTTATTATGTAAGTTGTGTTTTGATATTACTTATTTGTTGTCCTCTTTTTGGCTTTTAGGTTGCCTTCTTTACATCTGGCTAGGGACAACGGATGAAAATTAGCCCTGTTGGCTAACTCTGGCCCACTTCAGTTTCCTTCTGACACTGTTGATTAGTGGTGCACTGTCCCTATGAAATAAACCAATAAATAAAAATAAAATAAAAATAAAAATGTTAATCACAAGTCAGTGCTGTAGGTAAAAGATAAAGGCACATGGTGTTAAAGGGTCCATATTGCATTGATTTTTTATGCTTTAAGCTAATAAAATATGTAATCATATCAACATTGTGATGAGCTACTGAGCCTCTGCTGTCTCCATCATATATTAAATATGAATGCAATTGCAAACCACTGAGCATTTGGCAGAAGGCAATATGCAAAGAGAGGCCAAGTTCACCGTTCCTCCTAATGGGTACAAAATTCTCACAATATGGTGTTACAGCAGAATGAAAACAGTCTGTAAAACAGATCTGGATACTGCCGAAGTGATTTCAGCGAGATGTTTAGCCCCTGACTTCATAGAGCAAAATGGCAGGTACTGTAGTGATGATGGATGATTTACGGACATCATCTCCACTTTCATTTTGGCTGTGATATATTTCAATGTGGGCTGCGGGCTATTGTAGGAGCATCTATTAAATGTCAAAATGTTTGATGAGAAAAGTAGTAGCAACTTAACATGAAAGGGGCAGAGACGCTTTTTTTTCCCGACTTTAAAATAAATGACGTTTAGATTTGGCTGGTAGTGGAGGGAAAAAAATGATGATTGCTAAGGGCTGAAGCTCACACCTCTCCTAATTTAAACTATCAAATAAAATGGGGAAAAAAAAGTGAAGTAAAAGCCAAGAATTCCTCAAGCGTTCATTACAACCCCAAAATACAAGTTGGACTAAAAAACTATACTGAAAAAAACAACAACAACAACAACAACAACAAAAAACAGTCTGGAGTAAGACATGTCTGACAACTGTTAGGCAAAGTGTTAAAGAAGCTGAGAAAACAACACACCTGCTCACAGCACCAAGAGCCCCAGAGGGGAGAGCAGGTTCAAGCCAAAGCTCCATTTTTGGGCAAGATGTCAGAACCAAAACTGTTCCATTACCTTACTTATCTAATTGTTATGGTTGTGTAAGTGTGTGTGTGTGTGTGTGTGTGTGTGTGTGTGTGTGTGTGTGTGTGTGTGTGTGTGTGTGTGTGTGTGTGTGTGTGTGTGTGTGTGTGAATCTATTTACAGTTTCATAAGCTGTCACTTTGACTGGATACAAGTGCTCAAAAAAACAACATCACCGCCTACCGACAGTCAATTATTTTTAACCATGTCTAAAATGTTTTCCTAACCTTAATTGGGTATTTATTTTAACCCGTATATCCTATCTTTACCTAAACTTATTACCAAGTCAAGAATAATAATGAAGATCTGTAAAGGTTTTGGATGGAACAAACAAATAATATTTGACATGGTGTATGATTAGATGATTAATACTGAGGCATCAGTGTGGACGTAAGCAGCATGGTCACTGTTGTAGCTGCTGGAGGTGGATTTAATTTGAACCACTATTTATGCAGTTTTATATCCAAGGACAGCAGATACATCTGAGCGGTTGTGATGATTAATGGGACTGGAAAGAGGAAAAAGTCTCCTTTTCGCTAATCTTAATTTTTTGGGTGAGATATTGAATCATTTGAACATTTATAAAATTAAACTATGTGTGAGGTTTAGAGGGGGGAAAGCATTATTGCGTGGAGCTGTTACAGTAAACGCTTATGAGAAAAGTGACACTGACAATATGCTGATTTTTGTAACATTTTACATTACTTTACCGAGTGAATTAACTTTCCACCACTAGACAGAAGTCACTATATCACCAAACCTACATTATCAAATTATTCATTTCTGTGTCAATCCCTGCAGAACAGGCAGGCACCTCAGACAGCAACACACTGGAGGAGCTGCACATGATGAAGCAATGCTACTTGTGCTCCATTAGGAAGATGTATGCCATGTAAATATGCATGCTACAGACTTTAGCTGTTTGTACATTGAGATATACTGCAGTGAAGACAAGCTGCGCCTGTGTGATGGAGCGCCGCTTGATTGATGCGCTGCTTAATCTTTGTGTCTGATCAGTGCTGAGAGCATCGACCGAGAGCACCTGCCTGGATCTGCAGTGTGTCACCACGGCCAAGAGCTCCTATAGATACGCTGGTAGTGGAGCTTTCTGCTCTTCATATTACCCCTACATTTTTAATATCATGTCCACTAGTTGTTGCTGGAAACAGCAAACAGTGGAAGGATAGGATCATAAAAAATTTGAAGTGCAGGTGTTGAAGGTTTTCATGATCTGCCTTGTACATGTAGGTTGAATCATATGGCAACAGAAAGCAAAGTCGAACAAAATCCAGTACAAACATCACTTCTATGTACCGTATATAGTGGAATACATCTGCTTCGAGTGTGTGGTTTTTTTCTCTCACAAGCCTGTGTGTGTGTGTAGCTGTCTGTCCTTTCTCTGTCAGGCGCCTGTCACACACAGTGATTTTTACCTAGCAGTGGGTCACCCTATTTGACAGTAATCCCATCTATCATCATGTTTCTTTTACTCTGGCTTGTTGTCTTATCTCACCATCACTGTCCATGTTATTGTCCATTATGCGGTTTTTGTCCCTGCAGCTACAGCGGTGCCCGGTGCTCAGCTTGGAGTCTCTTCTAATGTTGCTGAGCCTGGGTGTTTTTTCCTGCCCCACTGCACAAAAGGATCCTTCATTTAGTATCCGTGAACGGTGACCAGGGTTAACGTGACCAGATGGTTGGTTTCAAGTTCAAGTTCATTTATTTTTATAGCGGTTCATCACAAACATGGCCTTCAGAGGCATCTTTCAACCATCAGTCACCGGTTCAAATGAAGATAGACAAAACAGCAACATGTGTTAGTAATCCACAAGCTTTGCTGACTTTTATGTTCTGAAATTAAACCTTATTTAATTTCAAATTTTCGCTGCGAGGAGCGGGGAACCTGAGCTAACCTTGAAGCCTGATTGTGAAAGCATATTCCTGGGGGTATATAGCAATATAATGATTTTAAACAGACAATGCAGGGGTTGAACTTAGTTAACAAGGTGAGGGCTGCTTTGTGCAAATATCACTGATGCAAAAACAAAGGCAGGAAAACATGATGGTACAAGCCTAATGGGTAAAACAGGGGTCAAGGTGGTGAATAATACTTATTTTAGCTTGGCAGTTGTTTTTTCCACACACACTGTGATGTTTCTCTTGACTCTGTCTTGGCCTGCAGCGCCATATTAAGCAGATCACGACTCATGTTGAGGTCAGTTTTGTTACAAACTAAATTATTGTCTGTTCTTTTCTGTGAATGCTTCATAAAAATACTATGTTGGTGAAACCACTTTAAGAAAAACTTTTCTACTGCTCATTGATTTTACAAAATGTATTTAGACAACACTACGTTCTTTCCCCAACCTTCACCCAAAATGCTCTGATTCGTCATAAACCACTGGCTCATTATTCAGGCTTTAAATGCTGTGGTGTTGACCCCTCTTGCAGTAAAATGCTACAGAGTACAAACTAAAGTTTTTTGTATCCAGGTCACACCGGGATCTGTTTGTGTTTATGTTGGGATGCAGTGGGACTATTCTTTCTTTCTTCTCAGCCACAAAAGAGAGAGAAAAACGTCTGGAACCCACTGGTCCTATTGAGTCCACACAACAAACACACACACACACAACAGTATTTTTTCATTTTGAATATCTGATATAAAATTATGTCCACCAGACACAATTGCTTAAGTCAATTTTATAAATTAAATATTGAGTAAAGTGAATTTCTGCAGATTTACCCTCCATGACATTTTTGAATTTCATTATAAATGGCGACTGCAGAATTTCGTCTATATCCACATCTTCTTTTGAATCACTGGCTTATCAGTTTTGAGAGAGTGTGTGTGTGTTGGGATGTGTGTCTATCCAGCGTGACTGCAAGCAAGACTTTTTTCTCTCTTTTACTACAAAAGGGACAAAAAGACACCAGGGACCCATGATAGGCTCCTTTAAAAAGTATTTTTTCCTCACATACGTTGACATTATTTTCGCACTAAATGGAGTATCTGATATAAAGATTCGTGTCATACGCTCACAATTTCTTCACATTATTTTTTTTTATATGAAATAAAAAAGGTAAAAGGGAATTGTTGTTACCCTTCATGACATTTTTTGAATTTCATTATAAATGATGATAGGGGACTTGGTCTACATCCACATCTTCTTCTGAATCACTATTGGCTGTGAGAGAGTGTGAGTGTGTATCATTGTGTGTGGTTCAGGGTGTGTGTGTGTGTGCCGGCACATATGTGTTTATCTGGTGTGCTTGCATGCATGCATTAAGTCTGTATAATATGATTATGGTATCTGCCTGCACTCTGGGTCTTTCTAAACCACTGAGAAACAGACAGTCTAATCTTGTTGGTTGCTAGGAACTGGCCAAGCTGGGGAATGGATGAGGCAGACAATTTTGTATCCCCATCAAATAGCTTACCACATCGAGCTAGACTTGATCTAATATCAAGAGGGGAAATAAATGGGTGGTTGTGAACGGGGGGGATATGCCTTTGGCTGGAAACAATTTTATTTGAAAATGCACCGTGGCTGCATGTGGTCATTGTGTGGCTGAATGATTTAAGGCTCGCAGGGGTCAAGAGATCCATGGAAATGAACAAAGAAGAGTGTTGCCCCGCTCCCCCCACCATCCGACAGCAGCTCTCAGAGTGACAATTACATTCAGTCATTTTCATGGATATCCCCCAGTGATTTCCATAAATGTTGGTTTGGAGATTCTGTTGCATAAAGGTTTGGATGGAAGTGATCGCAGCTCAGTCCATATACAATTTCAAAAATGAAACAACAAAGGATGCAGCTCAGACTCAGCACTCAAGAGACAGACTGTGACGTTCATTTACAAAAAAAAGGAGTTTTGTCCTGTATGGGTCTAAAGACAAACAAATGTGGATCTACCACCAGTCTGGTATAGTCAAAATAACATGAATTACCACCTGATGGTTGTACGCATCCACCAACTGCTTGGAGGAAATATGGTCACTATCTCCCCTCGCAGTGTAGAATTAACTGAATAATGGCCTGAAGTGTTTTTGCAGAAAATTCTGATGTTTCACCTTTGGCCATTTGGTTATAAAATGCCATCACTTTATAATTTTGTCCTGTTACACTTTATGTTAAAGGGACAGTATGGGACTTTACTGGCTTTTTATTGACAAAAATCAAATATCGCTTTCATAAATACGTATTTCAATTAAGTGGAATCGCGCCCGCATACAAACGAGCGCTTTCTCGTACCTTAGAATGGGATGTTACAAGTCGTTACAAACATACAGGGGGGGGTTCACCGAACCTTCTCTGCCATGTTGAATCGCCATGTTTTACGTTCAGTGTCACCGTGGCTGTAGGTAACCACAAACTCGCCTCACCGCAGCTGTCGTCTCGGGGAGAAAGTTTTCCAAACAGCGCCTGTTAAAACTGTCACCGCCGTGTCGGCTGGTGTGAGGGAGGACGTAGGCACTGGTGTTGCCTTCAGGTGCAGTCAGACACCTGAATGACGCCGTGAGTGACGCCGTCGGCAAACCGACTGGATGTTATTTTACTCGACGAGAGAAAGACGGTAAAACGTGGGCAAAATACCACATGACAACATATTGTCACGTGATTGTTTTGCCTCGTGCTGGCGGACCGTTTGTTTACATAGAATTGTTTATCCTGTTACATGCAGCGTCGGTTGTTTTTCTGACTTCTGCCCGAGTTTACGTAAACGCAACAGCAAGAATACGTGCCGACATGCAACCGCACCGCTAGATGGGGGTAAATCTCACATACTGGGGCTTTAAATTGTGTCATAATTTATGAATGAATTTATGAGTTATGGTCAAAATACCACACCTGGTGAATAAAATCCCCTCTGGGTGCTCCGGGCTTCCGTACGTTCATAAATATGTGAGTTTGCCATGACCTTGAAGTTTGACCTCTACCCACTAAAATATAATCACTTCATCTTTAAGTCCAAGTGAATGTTTGGGCTAATTTGAAATTAATCTTTCAAGGAGAGATTTTCTTTTTCTTTTTCTGGAGAATGGGATGGACAGGTGGGCAAGCATAAAAAGGTGATTTCCTGCACACTGACAGAACTGACTTTATTAGAGAAAACTTTTTGGTTATGCAGTTTTCACTTCAGATAACTAACTATTTGGATGAAAAAGGTCTTTGGCCACAGTTAAAAGAAAACCAGGGTGGAGGGAATCTAAAAGGTGGAGTCGGACTTTATAGAAGATGAATAAGATTTGAAGTGAAAATATTATAACCCTCTCTCAAAGCAAGACGTTTTTTTCTTCCACTCTCTCCGTTGTCTATTTCCATAGAGTAGTAATTCATCAACTTTGGGAGCTTCTGACAGCATTGTCTAGCCTAGTGCTGATTGGTCCATTTTCACAGTAAAATGACTCTTACTGTAAATCATGCAGCTCACAGCCGCATGACAATGGCTGACGACAACTTCTGTTAGTTGGAATTGCTCTGTTAAAGTGAATTTGCAGTGCAGTGTGTAGATCTTTGTCTTTTACAGCAGAAAGAACCGAGCATGGACAAGAACATGAACTGAAATCCCACCCACCCCATACACCCTGACTTTGTTCTGGTGATGGTTTTGAGATGGTAACCTCACACTGAGGATTAGACACAAGGATTTTCTCTATATTATGGTGGTTTTATACTAGCTGCTGAATACTAAAAATAGTGCTATAGCTAAGCCGACTTCATTTAAAAAGTGCTTTTTGTGGCGATGGCTTTGTGTTTCCCATCAGTGAATCAGTTCAAAATAGAAAAAAATATATAGTGGCGAATAAAAGGTTTTTTATAGCCTACAACATAAATGTCTAAGATGTTTTCATTATGAACAACAACACAACACATTTGTGTGTTATAACATACAGTGTTCATAATTGAAATTCAGATAAAGATTTGGTCCATGTGAAGGTCTCAGAACAAGACCTGCGGGTGTTCACTCATGTTCAGCCTGGAGAAGCACCCCATTAGTCAGGTTGTTCGTATTTCGACTGACACGGTGCTAATACAGCTTGAGGAGTTCTCAGTGTTACTTAGGGCTTCCTTCCTATATATTCTCTCTATTAACCGCCACCTACTCTTACACACTCACACATCTTGAGGTTTCTGCGCTGCAGAGTTTCCCTCCTACCTGTCTGACAGGTTTCTCAGAGAAATCCTCTCATTCACCACACACACTGTGAATCCCTCTCTGGCTCAGTGCTTTGCGTCCATTCTCTCTTCACATCAGCTTTTACTGGTCTGTCATCATGTTTCAAATATTACCCCCGCTATGCAGACAGTCCTCATCTGTGCCTACATTTCCACTCTGATGTCCTCTGATACTATATACATTCGGCATGCATCACATCTCTTTTATGTGGCTCCCATTTCATTTCCTACCACCAACTCACAACAACCTGAGCATGTGCTTTATTCCTGTGGAATCCAGTCTGCATCAGAATCTTTTATAATCATTGACCAAACTAAATTAACACCTTCCTCAGTGATTTGTGAAGTTCTTACCCTCAGCTACTGTGCCGCCCTCCTTGTTAGCCTCTTTGTTTCCATCTTTCACTCTCTCTACAATTCATTCCATCTAACTCGCATTCACTACAGAGCCACAGAGCTGCACATAAATATGCTGGGAATCGAGCAGCAGGATAAGAAAGTATGTATCTAGGAAAATGACTTGTATAGGAAAATGGTTCTAATATGGTTCCATCGCACCAGTGTGGTTGTTCTTCACAATTTGTTTACATACTCCTGCTGCCCACCAGCACCTGAGGCTGAGCAGGGAGATTCGTCTCACTTCCACAACATATCTAGTGGACAAGTTGTGGCCCGCACAATGCTATGAAATAACGTATAATCATAGCCGTGTCTGATCTGTCTGCTAGTTCAAGATATGCATTTGCCTCGAAAACAACTCTGTTTAATGTTACATTAATATTTTAAGCTCTTAAGGAGGAGGGTGAGAATACAGGTGGGAGATATATATCTAATACATGCACGTGAGATGTAACAAATTACCATGTTGCTTTCATCAAGTACAAATATTCACCAAATGTTAAGCCATCAATAAGTAATAAGCTGACCAGAAAAACACGCATGGTAAGTCATGTTTACATGAATCCCAATTGTAACAATGAAACTTAGCTCAAACTTGTGGCGTACAGCAGGTAGTTGGAGTGCATTAGGGTCCGACTGCGTTCATATACCAGACTTTGACTGTGGCCGCTGGGTCAGATTTTTGAGTGCAACTGTGGTGTTTACACCACTGCATTCGGCCCCAAGGTTCAACTAGGCCCACCTAAACAGTGGTAATGCATTTATATATTATGTTCTTAAGTACATATTATGTCATGTTCAACTTTTGACAGAAAATACATATTTAAATCAAAAATAACCTTCATATATCGTCAAATCTCACTTATGAGTCACAAGAAACATTTAAGCATTTGTTAACAACCAACAAATAGATAAATAAAAAGTGGTGTTGCAGGGGGGGCCTTTTGTGAAGTTTTATCTTGCAGCTTTGCATGAACTTAAATGATCTCACAAATCTCTGCAATGTGCTGTACCCGAGTTGGCATAAAGATCACCTGCAGGCGGGTCACTACATCACTACGTTCGCAACTAGCAGGCATCAACACAACAACACTACAACAGCAACCCAGCTGATGTAATTAGTAAGGCTGTCTTAGGCAGCTGTGAGCGTCAGACGTGCCTTCTTTCACCAACGGGTGACCGGGCGTCTGTCTCTGTTTTGGACATCAGCTATTCTTGCCCTGACAAAAGGACAAGGGGAGACTGGTAATGAGGTCTCACGTTGGAGCAGTAACATTTTGACGTGACATTCAGACCTTTAGATGTACACGTGTAGACTTCTATGAGACAGTTTAGAGCCAAGCAATATTTGAACTTGTGAGAGTTGTTTGGCCATAAAACATGGAAAAGGCTGTTATTGTAGAGGAAGAAGGCCCCACATGAAAAAACTAACTCAAAAAATCTAGCTACCAAGATAATATATGTATTAAATGTAAAGCGTGTGTGTTTGTGTGAGATTTGTTTGGGTGTAAGACCTGGAAACAACTACGAAGATAATATATGTATTAAATGAAAAGAGTGTGTAGGTGTGTGTGTGTGTGCGTGTGTGTAGTAGATGCATGTTCTTTGACTCAGCAGCACAGGAATTCAGTCACACCTCATAGAGCACAGATTTATGAATGAATAGAGACATACAGTGTATAAGCCCCGCAGTCATAATGACAAATGACAAACACTGCGTCCACATCTCAACCGTTTTCAGGCCCCCCCGGCCAATCCGCCAACCGTCCAGCGGATTAAAGATGTGGAGGAGCGATAGGATTTGGTCGCTTGGAGAATTAAGGGAGGTGGGTGCTGTTCGTTTCTCCTGATGCAGGAATAAAATTGCCTCTAGATCGATAACCTGCTGTCAGACATGACTTGAGTGATCCTGCTCTTATCTCTGGGTTGAATACCAAAACATCTCATGGTACACTGAGCCAGCGTGTAGATGCCTCTTTTCAAGATTAGAGGGAAATTTAGGGAGGGGGTTGAGGGTGACAAAACATACGTCGTGCAGAGGACTGTGTTATCCTTGTGTGACCTTGTGATTCCTGCCGGAACGGACACATCAAGAGTAATGAGTCAGAACACGACAAATACATTAACAATGTATTGAGCGAAAGTAGAGTAAAATCACAATTTATCTCATTTATCTTGTGATTTTTATGACAATGTCTTAACAGTTTCATTACAAAACGGAAGAAAAGATCTCATCAGAAATGCTGTGGCTCACCTATTCACAGAGCTTTTTTCCACCAACAGGTATCTCTTACAGAAGGTAAAGCACAAGCATAATTAATACCATTAATTGGCTTCATCCCACCTAAGTGCTTTACTCTATGTGTCTGTATGGTTTGTGTGAATTTTGTGCAGGGTCTCACTTCCCGGCTTACTATAGGGGTTCCTGTTGATTATTGTGCCTTTATAGGCAGCAGTGAGCCACTCTGAGGTGTAGATTTCAGACATGGTCAGCCTCAGCATGCACTGTAACAGGACATTGTAATTACTGTGCCTAAATGGAGAGCAGCCATTATCAGTGTTATTAATTACACCTGTGGCTTTCCAGCGATGACCCTGTCAAACACGTCAGAGCTCTGAAATAACGTAGCTCCTGCGTTGCAACCTGTTGCTTACAAGCCAAGGACAGTGGTATCCAAGAGAAGGACAATCACATTCAGCCTTTAAATGTACCAGTGTCCAGGTAAGTTATTAAGCTGTTCAGTCAACTATAGCTAATTAGCTAATTGGCTATCTAGCCTGTCAACTGATGTTAGCGGTGCACTTTCCCTAAGTGGACCCTTTCTTGTTTGATAGTTGTTCAGCAAGCAGAGAAATGTAACATAAAACATGTCCATGTTAGGAGAAAGATCATTAGCTTGAGAGCTAATGTATTGTGGGTTGTTTATTCCTATCAGTGTGTGTGTGTGTGTGTGCGTGTGGCTTTTTTTGTGTCGGCTGTCTGTTAGTCAGTGTAATTGTCAAGCGGTACAGAGTTAAGTGAAAGCTTTTGATTGACTTTATGCTCAGACTTCATCTGCCTACACGAGTGCTGAAAATGTGTTTAGATCACATTAAGGGACGTTCAATGACTTCCGTTGCGTTTTGAAGTTTTTTTTTTTCATGAGATAATTCACAGTTGCTGCCGGCAGACGAGAGTTGCATTGTGAATACGTCCTACAGCAATGCTTTGTCTCATCACAACACATACTGGGGGAACATTTACAAGCATTAGTGTGGGACGATTGTTTATTGCTATTTATGCACACTGAAATACAGGACGATCATGATCTTAATTTGAAGATCAAACTCTTCTCTCTTGCTTTTAAGACATTGAAAACCATGTCAAAACCCTCTTGAATCTGTGTCCATATGCCAGGTTGTGAGATCAGTCTGTTATTTCTTGATCATTTCTTCCGTTCAGTCTGGTTTTGATTGTGTGGGTGGCTTTTTAAAGACTGTAATAATCAGCATGATGAATATTTTGAATAAATGGCTGAACAAAGAAAAGAAATGGCCTTTCATTGTTAAAGAATGGCAATCTTTTGCCACACAGGCTGTAAACTGTGGGATGTGCTTAAGCATGTCTGCATGGTGGGTGGAAGAGGGGTAAGCGCATATGGAGACAATAAAAAACTAACCATGATGCCAAAAATGCTGATGCTTAAATCAGCAATGCACAGGAAAGAGAATAAACGTACAGAAGAGATTTAAAGATGTAAATTTAATAAAAACCTGGCTGACACTTAAATCTAATCCCAGTTGTCTGTGTTTTATTGTTGTTTATGTAATCCCTCAGTTTATTCATAACAGAGGGTACATAACGCAATAATCTATACAGACAGATGCATTGAATCAGTGTGGCTGCTCCCCATGGTAAAAAAAAAAACAACCTACATCCTTCACTGATGATAAATGTTGCTACTGTGAATTTGCAGATTAGTAATTGTGATAGTCACTCAGCCTTTCTTGGTGGTACAGTATGTTCCCCACATCTTGCACTAGTTAATCCAGCCTGAATACTCCCATAATTCCCTAAGTGTTGCTGCTGTGATCTAGATTTGAATATTGATCTAGAGGGAAAACACTTTCATTTTTCTCCTCCTCTCCTCTGCAGTGTTGGTGGATATTGAGGCAGGAGCGGCGGGCATGATGAGGTGCCAAGGTGAAAACAGCTTTTCTGTAGGGAATTTCCAAGCTGCAAAACATGAGCATGCAAACTGGTTAGAGGAACCAAATTCCCCTTTGAGATTGCACCGGCATTGAAAAGGGGAAGTCCAATCATCGTCTGTGAAGAAAGCAGGTCAAGGGCCAATCATGTGATCAGTAGGAAAGGGTACTTCTAGGCTTTAATTCATCCTGAATGTCACACAATATTTTTTTTAAAGGAAAGGGCATCAGGCAAAAAGGGACCATTTCACATTTTATAACAGTGGCCTTGAGGAGGAGACACAGCCTGCTGTTTTCAGGTCTGTGTGGCGCGGATTTTTTTTTTAAAGAAGTGGGAGGGGGAGGGAGGACAAATCAAGATGTTTAGCCTTGCTTTTCACTGGGCTCATTTCATTGTTCAGTCAGGAGTCATTGACGCAGATGATGCCTTTGGTTAAGGCCAGAGGGTCACAGAGAAAAATGAAACATTTATTTTGAGTGTCATTAGAATAATATCAGTTTTGTTTGAGGGAAGGGTTTACCTCAATTACTGATGCAAGAAATGGAATTTTAATCTTAAAATAATCCTTAAATAAACCGGTGAAATGTTACTACTGTACTACTGATCAACAAGATCATGTTGTGTGTGGAGCCACAATAGTGAAGATTCAACAATGAGTGTTTGGCAAGTGGAGGATAAACATAAGATTCTCTCCATTTTGAATTGGTTAGCACTTATACAGAGTGACTTTGAATGCAATGAATTGCCTACAAGATGATGAAGAGTACTACATGTACCTCTTATTAGTGATTAGGGATGGGCGAGTATATTGATGAAAAAAATTTCATATTGATCTATATTAGGCACTGGCATTTCAAGTAATTTTCTAACTATGTAACCTGGTCTAACTCAAGTAACCAATTACTCAGAAAATAAAAAATAGAATGACTCATTAATGTGTCATGTGTCATATATGTGCTAAGCCTCACAAACATAGCGCTAATGCTGACGCGGGTATATAAAATGTGTGCGCAAAACCACACTAATGTGGAGTTAGCACATAAATGTATACCATTAATCTGGAAGCAATAATGCATTTTTTAAAATGAACGCACGATTAATCACGACCCGTATTTGAGGATTTGAATGAGTACGGGACGGATTTTGCCTGTATTTCTGTCTTGAATGCAGTATCATCCCGCACGTTCTGTGAAGACCCGTCTCGCTCCGCCCCTGCAGGTAAAACTCAATGCCTTGGCTGGTTTGAGCGCAGACATGTATGGGAAAGCTCAATCTCTTAATTTGACAGTGTCTGTGCTAATGACTATCAAACTAGTTGTAAACTATGTGCATGAGTGTTTACAGTGGCGGATGGTGGCCTGTCGAATGTATGGATGTGATTTGTAGGTTGTGGTGTGCAGTCGGATACATACTGTAAGCATTATTTGATACACTAATGAAAATATAGAGCTAATGTGAAAAAAACAAAAACAACTGCAGTGTTATTATTTTTCACCAATCTGTTAAATTGCACCCTTAAATTCTACATTAATTGCATCCTTCAATGCTATAAGAGAAAATTGCAGAAAATAATTAATCAAAGAGTCTTGGGATAATTCGAGTAAATTTTGTTTGACAGCCCTAATATACTGTATATTATTATGGAATTATCCCCCAGCCTTATTACTTGTATTTTCAATATAGCAGACTTTCTTTCCCTGATGCATTCACTGTTGTAGCTACTGTTGTGCTGAAAGTCCGTTCCATTTGCTTCAAAGGCCCTGCAGAACCAGGATTTCCAAAGATTAGTCCAATTATCTGAAGCCAAATTTAGATGGGCAAGGGCCAATCAAATAATCAGTCCAAAGGACACTTTGCACTTTAATTTTGCCTGAGGATCACACCTGAGGAGGGCTATTGCTTTTTCAGCATGAGAGCCTTTCTGATGGGGCAATTTCACATTTTATAACAGTGGCCTTGAGAGACTGAGAAATCTCATTTGATGGGATCCTTTCAAAGCTCTGAGGAGTGATGGAAAGTTGTGGTTGGCCTGTCAGTGTACACACACAGGATGCGGTGGAGGCTAGTCATATCATTTCATCATATATGACTGTTATGTCATATTATATCTTTCCAGCCTGCCACTTTACAGCTGTTTTTTTGTGAGCTGGAACCAGATCAAAACCTGACTCTGGTTTTGACCTTGATCATTTTGCTCAATTGATCAAGTGTGTCAATACACATCAGCTTACATCTCTTTGCTCTGGATAGCTCACCCAGAGAGCAAGTACCCTGCTTTAAAGAAACGACCTGGGTAACATCAACACTGTTTCAGTAAAGCCCCATAATGCATCCTTGAACTGACGTCCTATAACATCAAATATATCCTTGGTTGCTTACTGCATGATGCTGCCATTATTCAAGTATGAGGAAGCCAGGACACACATTTATGTACTGTACGTCTATGAAGGTATATGATTGCCAAACTTGCTGATTCTTTTAACCAGTTTATTGTGCTACACATATGTATCAGGTTAAATCAAATCAAGGTAAAATCTGCCAAAGTCTGGAATTTTCTGACCCTGCTGGTCAAAATGTCTGGTGAAACTATTCCCTCCGAGTCCGAGCACAATTTGAATTTTATTTAAAAAAACAAACAAAAACGAAATTAGAGATTTCAGCGACATCTATCCCGAGTGATGTGTTTCATGTTTGCAAATTATTGTATCTGAGAATAGGTCTTCAGCTTCTTTATGTTCTATGAGCGCAGGCTTGTACAATATTTAGTAAATTACGTCCGGCATGAATACATTTTTCGAGCAGCGCAACATTGTTCTGTTCAGTCATCTCCGCCACCCCCTGAGTCCTGATGATGTTTTTGTGATCCTGCCCATGGGAGCATGTCCTGAGATGGTTTGGGTTAAATCAAAACTTCCCTAAGGCTGAACGATTTTCATTATCATGGTACAATAATAAATGTGCAACCAAGGTTATGGAACAGTCATGGTTAAATGAACCAAAGACGACTTATTGTTACACATTTAAGTTTTGTGTTACAATGGTCATAAGAGCCTGCTGACATAGATGACCTATGGCCTCATTTTTAGTCTCAGTGACCCCCTGACCTGTCCTCTGGTGTTACTAGCCAGTCAACAATTTCATAAATACCTTCCACACCACCACCTTCAAGTCTGTACTCAGGAAATTAAAAAACTACTGACACACTGACATGTGAAAATCAGCTTAATAGTTTTGCCTTCTTTACAGCAAATACCACCTACTGATGATCAAACTATTTAAAAAAAAAACATTTGGTACTACATAATACATTGATGACTAAGAAGAACGGCATTTCTTTAAAACACCGACCTTGTAATACTGTTGCTATACCAACCACAGTGCTGGAGTTTATGTTAAGAGCCACGGAGCCAAAGTGTTTCTTAATTACTCTATTTGGATGTAAATCTACTCAAAGTAAACTAGGACTTGGTACTTTAATATAGTATCCATTGTTGTATTTGAAATTCATTGAAGCATGGACCCTGAAGAACAAAAGAAAAATGTGTCCAAACACTATTGTGTATGTGCACAGTACACACTAAATGTGTGCAGTGATGCAAATAAAAACAGAAAGTGTTGTTTCACCATCTTCTGATCAAATACAAGAGGATAAGAAGACTTAGGAGTGCAGGAAGGAGGAGACAGGCGGAAGGCATTATGTTAGTCAGCAGGAGTCTGTGGTCAGATACTGTGTTGAACAAGCCAGAAGGAAAACGCCTGCTGAGTGCTTCCGCAGGGCCATACCAGATTTTCACCACAGATACATAGCCTGAATTATATTTCCTTGCATGCATGTAATCTCCAATAGAACAGTTCTCACATATGGGGTCTAACTGTTTGTTGTTGTGTTTGTTATCATGTGTGTGTGTTAGTAGATGCATGGTTGGTATCAATGCAATTAAACATGAATGAGTATCAGAGCTGGACGAAAAATGATCATGTTACAGAAGGATATCGGTTCATCATCATTTCGTCATTTTGTGATTGCGAGCCTTGAGATCAAAAAGAGATGATTGACTTCCTCGAGGGTCTCCCTCAACCTGAGCCTTCAAGATCTGGGCCTGGACCACAAAGCTGAATTTTTCCATAGTACAACGGTGGTTCACTTCTTACCAGGATACATCTCCATGGTAACTTATGCTGAATGGTTAACCATATGTTTGAGATTGAGATCGCTAGGTATAAAACCACTGCCTCCTGACTAATCAGTTCTCCTGGAAAATGGCATCACTGTTGTTAGGTATTCATACACTAAGTGTCCAAAAAACTCAGGGAGCAGATCATGAGACGATGCCTCCGAAACGCAAGTGTTCAGTCAAAGCCGCCTGGCATTTTCAGATGAAGAGATCTAGATTTTGGTCTGAGGAACTGGTATATCTCTGCTGCTCAAACGTGTGTGGCCAGTGGCCAGTTACACACACACACACCAGAGTCATGTGCTCCCTGTCCCCTGTTCCTGGCTGGGTAACTGGAAGATACCCTGGGTATGTTGAACTTCCTTCATTGTATAGGCCCCTGGTGGCTGATGACAACACCATGAGGGGCATAAAGGGGAAGAAAAGAGGGGTAAATACTTGACATTACTTGTAATAAAAAGCCATAAGAGCTTATTACTGGAAAGACGAAGGCCACAGAGAGGCTACAGGTGGACAATGTGGAAGAAAAGCAAATAAATAATGGAAATAATGGATCTTCTTATTCTGACAGGCTGGGTGTGGGAGCCTATTATAGTGAGCCTTGGGATTAATTGGAAATGACCACTTGGGTTAAGTGTAAAAAGTGCTTCTGCTCATGAAAAATGAGTAGGGGCTCATTAGAATGTTCAGCATTTCAATTCCAATTTATAACACAATTCATCATCAAGGAAACGAGGAATCGGGAGGAGATTTGTGAGACAAAGGATTGTGTTTCACTATGAATAGAGGAAATGAGAGACAGGCAGGAGGAGAGAAGAAGTAGCCTCTAATTGCTTTTATCCTCAGGACCCATTTTGTACTTTTGTGGGAGAAGGCGAGCAGCATGCTGTTTGACTGATGCGGCTGTCCACTGAGCCTACAAAGTGAAGATGGAGCCATCAGTGCCACACCTTATTGAATCTGCACCAAGCAGACACCAGCCGCCACAAGATATAATCTCTGTCAACATGTAGAGGGCAACACACTCAATGACAAGTGTTCCCCTTATATTCACTCAGCAGGAGCTCCATCGCTGCTCGACTATGAGCTCTGCCGCTACAGTTTTACATATGAAAAGCTTGACAACGATTTTCTGTGCGAGCATGAGCGCCCCGTGCACCTCAAAAACAAGAAAAGTTGTGTGTTGTTTCCCAAACTGCTAGAAAACTGAAGAGGGTTAACATCTCCGTGAGAAAGGTTGACAATAACAGTACAATTTTCTAGCAACTATGTACGTAACAATAGTCAGGTTAATTATCTGCTTGTGATTACTGCCTGCATGTCCACTGTCTGGTGTAAAGATCCTCTGCAGCAGAGCATGTGGCTCCATAGGATGAAGCAAGCTACTTGACCGAGCTGCAGTGATGCCCTGATGTTTCACAATTATATTCAGCTAGCTGGTTTCAATCAAGAGTTCAATATATTTACAGATGAGTCTATTAAACTGGTTAGTTGGTAAGATAATGGAGGAAGCTGACCACAGAGTAGCAGAGGTTAGGAAAGATAATTAGTGATGCAAACTACTAACATTTTAAGATAATAGAATGTATTTCTCAATACACAGTCACTGTTAACGTTTAATTTTCAACAGTGAGCCATTATCTGTGTTGTGTAATTAAATTTTTTGATCTCAATTCTACAGTCAAGACAAATGAAAGCCGTGAATTAAGACATAAACAACAAACATGAATCTATTATAATCTATCATGGTTCTAAGGTCATTTAATTTGAGGCTTTTTCTGAGTCACACAACAGCACACTGATGGCAGTCTTTACCACCTACAGCAATACTAACGATAACACTAATGCTACAGCAACACAGTGTAGAAATGATCTGCGTAGCTATGTTAATATGTTAATGCTGTAAAAATGACAAAATGAAGGATATTTAAAAAGACTAGTATGTGGGTCAAATTCAGCTATTGAAGAAATTGAGTAGATACTCAGACATGGGAACGAAATGAAACAAAAATGAAGAGTTACACAAAAAATACAGAACTGGTAATGAGATAGGGAAATGATTTGAAAAGATTGGTGCATGGATCAGAAGTAGCCTTCATGTTTGGAAACTGTTTGTTGCTTCTTGGTAGGGATTAAGAATTTAATTTCATTATATCTCAAAAGCTTCAGTTTCTTCCGTCAATAACAATGTTTAAACAGTTAACGAGCTGTGTTCGTCCGTCACTTCAGTGACAGTAATGACAGCCATGTAGACGGGAAATTTACTCAGCTGTAGCTAATTGACTTTAATCCTGTGAGTTAGCCAAAACAAAAAATGAAACTATCAGCTGTTGTCTGTTGTGGAGTCTAAATGCTGGTCCTAGGGGAATCAAGTGGTCAGTGTGGTGGTCAGTGCTTGCCGGTGGTCGCTGAAACCAGATGTGTGTGCTGCCTCGGACTGGGTTGTCAGCGCCTGGACTCTATGCTGGACACGGAAAGTTGCTACATAGCGTATAACTGGAGGAGAGTGGGTGAGTTGTTTTCCTCTCATTTCAATAGAAACCAGGCTAAGCTAACAGCTGTTTGATGCCTCCTATTATGGGCTGGGACCCTGTACTGTTGATGACGTTTGGTGCTGTTCTGAGCAGTATTTGTGGCTGTAAGTGGTTGTTTGATCCGTTGCGCGTGGATCCGTATACTGCGCTGTTTGTTATGGTGCGGTCATTGCTTAAGTTGCTACAACTAGAGAAGCTAGCGGTTAGCAGACTATTATCTCTCGAGGGGGGGTCTAACTCTGTGTTACGGTGCGTTGGACCGGAATATCACTTTAAGATGCATGAAAAAGAGAGTGCACTCTGATTTAAGTCACAGGAAGGAGTTCTTAATAAGCAATCCAACCAACTGGTCACTGATTATTTGTGATGATCTGAATTTAACAGTTTAAGCGCATTATCTTTTTGTTTTAAATCTATTGTATCTCCAGGTCCAGGAGCAGATTTGCTTATTAACATTAAAAACATGCTGTCTGGTAAAAACTGGTTTGTGATAAACAGACAGATTTGATTTATTATTAAAGGGTGGTGTCAGACTTAATATAATCACCAATATCCCATGTCTCATGTACACACGTATGCCGTGAAGACATGACAGTGAAGTGTTGGTAATGATTTATGTGTGATTGTTCACCTGACGCCTTGTATTATTTTTCTTCTAGATGGTAACATCTTGAAACACTTCAAGAATCTTAATACAAAGTCAATGAGCAGAGCCCACTACTTCCTTTGTTTCACTCAGAGTTTGCCCAAGGCTGAAGCTTAGTAGCTGACAAGTCAGCAAATTACATACACACAATTACAACACAGTTCTGACGTGAAAACCTTGCATTTCCAAAAATGTCAACTCTTCCAAAGCCTGGAGGTAATTAAGAAAGAAAAAACTAAAACCGTGGAGCGTGAAAACAAAAGATGCAAGGTTTTTTTTCTTTTTACAGTCTAATCAAATGTGGAGTCCTGTCTACATGTACTTTATGGCAATATATTAGTCTCAGTCAATCAGACAGAGTATTCAGAGAAAAGCAGATGAGGATGAAAATGACGGCTTTGCTTCGTGGGAGGAAAAGAGCGCTCATTGATGTAGAAAGGCCAGAAGGTAAGTGTTCCTGAAGGTCCTCATTTTGAAAAGCACAGTGCATCTAACCTGATAAGAAAACCCAATAATATCCTCTTGAGTCCCGGATCTCCTCTTGATGTACAGTATTTACAGTAGTGTTAGTGGAAGCACACACCAATTCAGACACACGCCCGGCCAGTTTGGCATCGGTATCTTTGGAAACACTTGGACTGACGATTAGACTCGGTGGGTTTGAACAATGCTTGACCTTGTGTTGATAATGACGGACTCGCATGTTGGTGAAGCAGGGTGGAAGAGGACATTACCACTGCAAACGTACACCAACCAGCACACAGTGGTTCTCTGAGAGCTGTTATGAAAAGCTACTCCTCTGGCGTTGTGCTCTCAAGGGAACCTCTGAGTGCATTTCAGGTTGCACAGTTTAGGAGGAATTCAATTTATCTTTGGAATAATAACACCCCATATAACTCCCACAGGCATGTCAGTCAACTGATGGACGGAGAGTGAAGCTTTGATGTTCTGGTGATACAATATAAAAATGTCACAAAATCAACAATCAGTGCACATTTTTTGGGGATCATGAAAGTCTGCACTAATTCTCATGGCAGTCTATCCAAACGTTGTTGAGATGCGGACCAACTGACAGACCAGCAGCCACAGAAGAAAAACATATAGATAGGTGAAATTCAAGGACAACGTGCTTTTAATAAATTTGCTAACCATTATTCATGTGACGCTTCTTTGGGGCTTCAGTGTGACAGTGCAATGTCAGTAGGGCTGCAACGAGTGGCATATTTTACTATTTCAATGTTTGGGGGGTGTGGGGTATCTGAGTAGTGAAATGGCACTTGCTGCCCAAGCCGTGCGAGTACTCGGTTATCGGCTACAGCCCCAAGTCCTCCAGGACATTTTCTGATGTTTGAAATGATCTGCAGTCAGATTTCCAGAGAGAGGTCCAGGTTATGTTTTTTTTTTAACTCAGAGGGCATCCTGATGCCTGAGGGGATGTAAACATGACTTTTTTGGTTTGTACCATGCCCAGGGCCTGATTACATGACCTCCTCCTCCTTTTACTCTTCTATCTCATAATGTTCGTGTCTCTCCACGCGGTGAGGTATCACAAAAAAGAAGCTAAAATGCCACACACCATAAAAAAAAAAAATCTTGAAACTCAGTGAGGCCCAACGAAGAACAGATTGGGTATAGATTGTAGAAGAGTGTGTAGTTTATGCTTGAAGAATCCACCCAGCCAGGCCATATTGACCATAAACTGTGCACCAGTAATGACAGAAAACACAGGTTGTATGATAGCACCTTCATTGATAAAAAACCATGAAATAAACACAACGCACGAGCTGTGAGACAAAGTCGCAGCATAAGACATTCCTACGCACGTGAACCCTGCCAGAGCGTTTAGAACCTGGGCTTCATCACAGAGAGCAGTCAAGCAAGACAAGTCAGGTGCACACTGTGAAATGTTCATTCAGTCTTTTCATGTTCCTGCCTCGATGCCAGAAGATTTGTTCTCAGAGTTTCTCCACATTCCCTCCCTCCATCCTGACACCTTCTGTTATGCTGGCACCACTTTCTAATAAGTTAAGATTAAAAGATTAGTTTTTAGGCAGATAAAAAAAAAGAAGTCATTTATAAGAGTAATGGGGTGAAGGGTTATGGGCAATCTCTTCAGCTGGTGAATTTTAAATAACTCCAGTCATTAATAAAGACTTTAAGTCTTGTTTTCAGATAAAGCCTCAATGTTTCTCATTAATAAACAGTAATGAACATGAAGTCAGCAGATGAAATTGTTCTAAAAATTACCAGAATTAGGTATAAAATAAAAAATGATATCTAATAAAAAATAATAAAATTATTACTAGTTACCTGGGCAGTCAACCGGAATATCAAACAAATAGAAATATGGATTTCTGAATTTCATCAGTGCCAGAAATTAAATCTATCATATTAAGAAAAAAACAAACAAACAAAAAGGCAGGCATTTATTGAGTAGCCTATGCATTAAAATTACGTACTTTTCCAGGCAATCACACTAACATTTTATCAGACAAAGAGGAGCCCCGGTGTACTTGTGCCACGTAAGTTTGCTTTCATTTTAAATGTCATGCAGCCCAAGTGACTTTATTCAGCCTGAAGCCCCTCTTGTACCCAAGCCTCTGGTAGTGAGGCAGCCCTATCATCAGGTTCAGTTACACCTTTGACAGGTGGGCTGACTGGAATACCACAGGACCACATGTACGTCCGATACCTAATCATTAAATTCCTGAGTCAGAGAGGCCATAAAGGTCATGTGGGCAGGTCAAAGAACACAATCCAACCCATCCTTGGACCAAGGAATTCCTTTTATGTCTCTCCATCCTGGCCTTTATGAGCCTCCCTAAGACAGAGATTACTGTGAAATCATATCTGCACTATGTTTGACTGTTGACTGTTTCCTGACAGCCTTTCTTTATTTTTTCAACACACATGCTGAAAATGAAAAACACCCCAGCTTTGGCATGAATGAATGAGAAACTGGATTCCTGCAGAGGACCCTGAAAGGCCTTGACACTGCAATCAAATAGCTGTATGGCACCATTGTGCTACTTTGGGACCTTATGTGGTGTTTGATGTAAATGCATCTCCGAAGGGATCTAGGGGCAGCTTACCAAGGTGTTGCCGACTCATTAGAGCCAGCAGGATCCGATCAAACTGCACTCGGATCTATACAAATGGAGCTTTTCAGGGAAACCGCAATCTCTACAGCAGGAGAGCAGGGAGGGAGGGTTGACCTTTGATGAGGGATGGTAAAATGCTGTTCCACAACAAAGCTACACTGTGAGGCACACTGAATCTTTGAACACACTATTGGAGTGCCAATTTCTATAACATGTTATAGTTCCAGCAGAGGGGGAAAAAGTATATAGAATATTGTAGTAAACACGTCTGCTGAAAAAGACAAGCATGTTTTCTTTTGTGTTTCAGTTTACAATTGACTAGAGATAACCTTTAACACAATGGTTTTATTTAACTTAATTTGATCAAATTAAATGTCAGTATTTCAATGGCTGTTCAGCAATTTCTCCAATTCAGCAAACTCCAATGTTTAGACCTAAATACTAATGTCACGAGTAAAGCAGCAGCTTAGAATACCCTCAGAATAAGGGATGGGTAGTAAAAATACATTTTTATGATAAAGAATAAGTCATATTTTTCATATGATCCCCGCTGCTTTACTAAACAGCAATTACGCAGCTTGATTTTGCTTGAATTTGCCACTTTCGCAACCTTCCACTACTGCGCTTAAAACTCTGGTCACTGCTCCAGTGTTTCTCTGTTTTTACAGCCCACTGTTTCCACCTTCACAAAAAAGCCAAGTTGGGAGCTGCTCAAACTGCTATCTTAGCAGAGTCAATGGAGGAGGACTGAAAAGGGTTATATGCATGGTGAATTACTATCTGCTGATCGACAAAAACTAGCTTTCTGCAGCAGTAGTTGTATGGGTGGAAGGCTCTTACTGCTTGTGAAAAAAAGTTGTACTATGTGCCCTATTTTTCTATAAACCAGTAGATTAATTTTATAAGATGTTCAAATGTGAGGAGCCTGTGCACCAAGAAAATTAACAGGATTGATATCAATCAGCTGAATTCATATTGATAATTTAAGTGGCGAAGCTCAGCCGTTACCACAGAAACAGAGGTCAGGAGACAATATTATAGAGCAACAGCCCAAAGAGGGGGAATAGTGGATACATGGGTCAACAGTCCCATGATCACAAACCTTCCTGAACATTACTTCACCCAGAATCAATAATTCACCAATCACCCACTCACCGACATGCCAATCTAAGGGTTCAGATAACTTTCAGATATCAAAAAGCTTTTGGAGTTCCAGCTTTGCACGGACGGGTCTGGCGGACGTCCGCTTTGGGTACGCATTGAGTACGCCCAGGGCTTGAAATTCGCACTCGCCACTCGCCATTTGCGACCCAGATTCCTCTGTGGCGAGACAGATTTTTAGCTGTCTCGCCACTTGGCGAACTAGAAAAAATGAGACTCCCAACCTGTTTCCAGGGTTTCCCCCAGTGTATAAACTTACAGTCACCTGACAATGTCACAACTTGGTCGCGCATAACGGGACACGTCACAGACATCATGCTCATCAGACCGCTGCTTCACCAGCTGACCGAGAGGAACGCACCGAGCGCAGTTAACGTGAGCCGAGCCGCGGCTCCAAGAGGCTCGGTCAGCTGCTGTAGCACAGCTGTTAGCTGGTAGCTGTTAGCTCGCCAGAGTCGGTGGTCGGACTATCCAACAGACGGACCGGCGGGGGGATTGAACACTGTACAATCAGCGCAATATAGCGCATTTAATGTTTACGAGCGGCAAAGCACAAACTGGCTCCATGCACCCGTGTCTGTGTGTATGTGCGCGCGTGTGTGTGTACGTGCAGTGTGACCGCACGCGAGAGAGACGGCAGGTGGAATGACTGACAGAGAGGTGGTGAAACGCAGTTTTAAAATTATTATTATACTATTCGCCTTTGAGTGGGGTGAGATTTTTTTTAAAAATGGGAAAAAACGGAAGAATGGAAGTCTTCTCTGTCACATTGTACTGTCATGTTGCTACCTCATAAAAAAAATACAGGCCTATTTTTATTTATTATTAGGCTATTTTTTAATTAATAATTATTTTTATGCCGAAATACAATAATGAAGCAACTTGTTGGTTTTGGCTAGTAAAAAATCTGTCTGGCGAGTAACTTTTTTGACCTACTAGCCACTTGGCTAGTAGGTCAAAAAGTTAATTTCTAGCCCTGAGTACGCCTCTAGTACGCCTCGAGTATGCACGGACGTCCGCGGATGTACACCCGAGTATGTGGGGGGCCTTAACTGTACGTCCACACCAAAAGCTTCCAAAGCATTAAAACACTGTGAGTCAATTCATTTTCAATGATGGCCCAGCGACACTGAGCGACTAAAGTGTCAACTGGCGTCACCGCGCTTCCAAAGTGTCACCAAACGAGAGGTTGAGCCATGGTTAACTTTAGGGTAATTAGCTATGATGCAGTTCGGCGGCAACTGGTGGCAACCTGTTAGACTGCCTTTTTTTTTTCTTATTTTTGCCCTTTAGCTCCACAATGATCGAACCTTGACGTCAGTCACATGACGAGCAGCAAAAGCGGCTGAAAATATTTGCCATTTTGGAGTCTTGTCTGAAGTGCACCCTCGAGCATTTTTGACGCTAGTGAACGCACAGTAACTCCAAAGTGTTTTGATAACTCCGAAAGTTCTCTGACCCTTCCTTGGCATGACCATGAGTAGAAAATTGGTGAATTATTGATTTTGGGTGAAGTATGATTATTATTGTTACCATGATAATAAGCTTTAATGAACTTTTAAGAACTTTTTGTTTTAGCTCAAAGGGGATCTGACCAAACTAAAAAAGCACTGTCATACTGTTTAATTTCTCAATTGTATTGGCTATGCATGGCACAGACAAATGATCGTGTCCAGCTGATAGGGGTGTCAGATCAGAAATAGGTGTCAGTTTTAATGGTTATGGGGAACATATTTTGTCTTTGAATCTGGAGGATTTGTTCCATGAACGTTCTTCACATCAGTGCTTTAATTGCACATGACAACTTGACATCTCTCTAATGGCTGCATTAGGAGAATTTCAGCACTTGAGTACCTGGGACACCGTGCTGACCACTGCCATATTGTACAATCTGACAGTCTGTGAATAATTTATTCTTTCATGTTTTTCGGTTGGGTTGTTCAGCTTGGATGGCTATAGTTATGCAGGATTAGTGAGAGCTAGCCATCTGCTGCTAAGTGATGGGGTAACAACAACATGTAGGGTACAAAACACAAAAATAGAAACTACAGGGCCATAACAGACACACATAACACAATATTTCTGAGGGACTGTCGATACAAATCTGTTGGCAAACAAAGGTGCACTTGCTCAATGCAGGGTGGATTCAGCACTTTACCCTGAGTGAGAACACAGATGATTCAAAACACCCAAGCAGCACTTCAGATGACCAATCAGATGGTTGGTATGGGCTGCACACATGCTGCATCTACCAGTTACATGTTGTACTGTACCTGCCATTTGGGTGCATTTGGTGATGAAATGTCTTCATTTCTTTGGACAATTACACAACTGAATATTTGCTAAAAAGCTTAAAGGTCTGTATCCAACGTCTGTGGTTTTTCTTTCTCCTAATGTGACAGGCATTGTGACTGATATTGATTTCTGTTGATGCTGTTTTGCTGTAACCTGCCTGTGTAGTTTCTATCGACCAATAGCAGAGCTTGAAAGAGCTGGACACTAAGGGCAACTAAAAGAAATGCTTTCTTTTTTTTTCTTTTTTTACTTAAAACAAATTACACAATTCTCTAATCCAACTCTGTTCAAGTTTACATAAGAGAAAACAGGGGTTTGTCTAGCAACATTGAGTAATTGAGTAGTCATGCTGCAACTATTTTTATTAAATGAAAAAATGTGGCTAAGAGTTTTCCTGTTTTACACACTTTGTGTACACTGTACTGTATTTTTTAACTTTCTGTCAGTTTCCCTGCCTACAGTGCGAGGCAGCATTCCCATTTCCACTTTGGCTCTCTTTCCTGTAAATACTCTAGTCCTCTCGTAGGCGAGTAGGATTCTGATATTTAGAAACTGCAGCAAGGAGTGATATTTCTTTGGCAGAAAGTTTTTCACTTTTAGCCACACAGTAGTCTGAGCAGTCAACCCACTCTTCATGAGGAAAAAAAAGAGAAACTAGTCACTGCTGAACACTGAGGGTTTTCTAAGCTCTCGTGATCAATAACTGCTATGAAGAAAAACTACTCACTCAAGGCAGGATGAGATACTTTGTGCTTACTTACTTCTGTTTGTGCTTTGTTGAACACTGTATGTTTAAGACAAACAACTCAGAATAAACTAGGAGACATCATGAGTCAGAACACACATGGAAAGATAAGAGGCTGCAGGGAGTCATACCTTTGAAACTCACAGCATGGAAATGGTGCAACGAATCTGCCTTATGAATTATTGTTTGGAGTGCTATGTGGGATTTATATTTTGCTGTTCTACTTGGTAAAGTACGGATTTGTTCCCGGTGGGATAAGAACAAATTGCTAATCCAGCAGAGATAAGCAAAGAGTTGGAGGCTTTTTTCCCACTTGATATGTTTAAATGTACTTCTAAGTAGTGATGGAAAGTAGTACGTCTACCCAAGTGTGGTACACCAGTACAATATTTTGGTCTGTACCTTCTATTTTGTGCTACTTCTATGCCACCTTTTTTTTTAAGTGGGAAATGCTGTTGGTTTTACTTGTGCCTGTGGTGATTTCCATGCCCTACACAGGAGTAGTGATGCTTTTATTAAGCAGCACTGGTTGGTTTGCAATAGCAAAGGGTGAAGTCAATGGTGGGAAAACCGAGGAATACTCAGTGACAGTTTACCGGTGCTCACAGTCTGAAAAATACAGTAATTGACAGTGAGGACAAAAAAGGATATCACCTTACTACATTTGTAGAAAATATTTGGAGTGGGCTATAACTATATTTACTCCACTCTGCTATGGCAATGTATTCACAGTGTTTGTGTAATGACTCTTACTGCCAGGAGAGGGAAACAAGTGTTTGTCCTGCAGATTTAAGGATAATACAGGGACAGGGGACTAATTTGCTTTGCCAAATGCATTTTGGAGGACACTCAGTTACTGCCTGGATTACATTTTCAATCATAACAGTGAGACATTGTTATACTGCACAGACGCTGGAGGTCACGATGGACGGTCCTCTGAGAACCCCCGTCTACCTGATGTAGCTCACTTTGTTCTTTTTCTCCGATTCCTGTCAAAACATGGCCCGTCCTGTGTTAATGGACGATCCAACTCACTTGGATGGAGAACAATAGTTACATTGTAAGCGTCCGATCTGTATCACAGTGGTTCTCCCGCACAAGAAAGACGGGAAAAAAAGCTCCTAGTGCAACAACACCTGGCTTCAGCTGAGGAAGGGAGGCCCTTTTACAGCTAAATGCCTGGAAGTAGCTTAAAAATACTTTTTTTTTTACAGATATCTAATGTGTTGTGCTGTAATCAGATACAAGAATGATGATTTTCTTAGAATTATAGCACAATTGTGAGTCTTTATCCATGGGTTGTTGCCGTCAACAATAGTGCTATTATTGGCAGATGAACGTGGGTGTGTTGAGTGTGATGTTTTCACGCAGCACCCCCTCCCCAAACACTACATCCACTATATGTTCCGTCAAACAATCACGCAGCTTCACAGCAGATCAACTTCAAAGATGGGATTGTACAGTCAAGACTGAAGAGAAGATTTACATTTTAAAGTGTTATTGATGTCTCAAGTTGACTGCTTCTGCGGATGCACAGGAGAACACTATTTAAATACTATGCTTCATTATCACATTAAACCTGATGGTGCATAAAGGAAGCCAGCGCCGTGGCAGACACCTGCAGGTGTCTCTGAGAATCAAAGGGGGAGCAGCGGTCGGCAGTGTGGAGTTGCTATGAACTTCAATCCATCCCTCCTCACTCTGAAGAGTTCAAGACAAGACTATGAAGAAGAATATACAGGATATAAGGGTGAGTGTGTGAATATAAAGCAGCAGTCAGAACTAATAGTCCTACAGTCATACACCTAATCTTTAGAGAAGATTGCTCTCAGTGGGATTTGAATGGATTTTAAGTAAAAATATATAGGCACTGAAAGGTAAATGGACTGCTTTAGTCTTATCAGCCACTCATCACAGCCCTTCTTTTAACCACTCAGTCATCACTATGTGAACTTATCACTGGTGACCTAAGGACAGAGAGCACTGAGACTTGTCTCAAATAATTTCCCAGCATGCACATGGGGATGAAAAAGCAATGTGGTGAAGGTGGGCACAGGGCTTCACATGGCATGTTTATATGGGTGTAATATGTATTTGTACTGAACAGTTCCGGTACAGGACGTTCGGTTCGGTACCGGGCTGTGTACGGGTGAGTTCCCAGAACGGAAGTTGCATGTGTTTAATGTCCGCCTACAGCTACAGTATGCGCCTAAAGTACCTGCCTGATTAAGGTTTTGGCGGAAACCAGAGCCTGAATACCCTCCCTTGTCTTTTTCTTTTCTTTTCGATATAAAACACACACATGGTGCTACAGCTGTGCAGCCACATCCACTGCACTTTGGCTCAGCTGAATGGTGCTCAGATGGAGGTTAGATCTTAATATGTTGACAGCTCAGTCAGCTGCAGGTGAGGTGAACCAGCTGGAGAGCGTACCCCCCCTCCCCACCTTATTTTTTAAATGGTAACTGTGTGCAATCCTATTTGACAATATTTTATTTATTGGAAAGCTTTTTTTTTGTTTTGCATTTTGTTCCCATACGTACCAAAAATGAACTGAACCGTGACCTCCAAACCTAGGTATCAAACCGTGATTTCTGTGTATCATTACACCACTACATATTTCTGATCTAAAAGGACATGGAGCTGATTAGGATTTTTTTTTAAATGATGAGCAGGAACATTAGCTTGCAGCTTGGTGTGAAATTACAGTAATTGGATATAAATAATCTTTTTTTTCTGTTGATATGAAGTAGAGTTAGTTACAACTCCTCTTCATTTCCCTTCTCACCCAAACTGGAGGTTTAATGCACCCCAGCATTTACCGATACAAGTGGACTTATTTGAGAAAATGTCATTTTTTGGCCCTCTTGAGTTTTTGCAGTGATTTCCCGAAAAGATGACTCAAGCTCTACTGCTCTTTGAGGGTTTGAGTCATGGATCTTTATGTAAGCTTCTCTGCAGTGATGATATTTTGATGAATTTTATTGGTGGTACAGCGTGCATATTAAATATTCTAACATGACAGTTAAATGTCTCTGTGTCATTTATAATTCTGTGGTATTAGTTTCACCTCATCTTTCAAATGAAGACGGGATATTGTCTTCAGACAATTCAGAACAGCTGTTGGGGATTTTTATGGTCTGATTTAACCTTACCAAGTCTTTCACGTCACATAGTTACTACCTGTCCTCTGTTTAATTCAGGGTCCTATCACTTTTACTTTTAACAGTTGCCACCTGAAGCTGAGAACAGACGAGTCAGTCCAGACCAAGGCGTCTTAACAGATAGTCAAAGGATTTACTGTATAAAATAACACTGCATAGAGGATCAGGTTCCACTAACCCCTGAATTTTACCCTAGCAGTAGCACTACCGAAGGCGAAAACCTTAACTATCACAGAAGATATCAATTATCCAATGGACACTAAATTCATTAGTTTATTCATGCTCTGCTGTTGATGAACTCCTTGTTTGCACAATTCACAAGCTTTCCTTCCTACCTACAGGCTAAAACACCAACGGAGTTCACAACACATTATATTTTCCTAATTTAAAGGGCATCACATGGCTTCAATCCAAATGCAGCTTTTCTCTAAAACTGCTGATGCTATAATCACAACATTTGACATATCGTGACCTACCACAAAACAAACAAACCAACAAAAATCTAGATATAGAAACAGAGAGTCAATTTTTTTTGCAGAGCTGGATCATTACAAAGTGAGCGAATGTGTCTCAGAGGGAGATTCACTGACATACAATATAATAATACTGATGCTCCCATAGGGAAAAATACTTTGATTTAAATGATTCCATGGTGTTTCCTTTTTGACTTCAATGACAATTTGTCCTCTGACCCTGACTCTGCTCTGCCCCGCTCATCCTGTTCAAATTTTAAATAAATTACCATGAAAATATAATTTCTTCTTTGGTGACGTTAGTACAATGCGATTAGAGATTACATACATAATCTTTGAGCCAGCAATTGTCTGGAGATCATCTGGGGAAGACAGACAGCCACCACCCCAAGGAAATGAAATCTACTTTAGCAGACAATAAAGGACACGATACACCTACACAAGGAAATCTTCCTGCATGGCTGGTATTAGTCCAGGTGAGCTCAGCAAGCATTTCCCGCCCAACACTTCACACTCCTGTCTCTCCTATGAATGGAGTTACAGACAGAACAACATGGTAAGTGTGTCTTCCAAGAGTCCAAAGAAGCAAAGCAGTGACCTCTCATCGATCCAGCAGAGGAGGCAGAGGCATGTTCTTTCACAGAGAAACTGTGAAAGAACATGAGTTCAGCATGTTCTTAGAGTATAAACTCAGACAGAGTAAAGACAGGAGGCATCTGTAGCCAACAAAGCAATACAAGCAATACAGCAAAGTGTTGCCCTCGTCTGTGCACAGCTGAGCCCAACCACATTGCCCATTGAGAAAATCAGTTTTTTTTCTCTTTGATACAGATGTGTAATACTGCACAAAAGACTCCACAACTTTCAATGTCACAAAAGGAGATGGTACGACTGTAAAACTGATCTTAAGATCAAGTTAACAATTATTGATAATTAGAGTCGTAAATTAGGTCCCGTAGCCCTGCTATCAGGAGTCAATTCTGAACACAGGGACAAACTGCTGCAGCTGGAGCATATTCCAAGTATCGACCATCTGGTAGAGTCATTAGTGGTAGCTCATTTATACGAAGTGCTTGATTTATTGTTGCTATCAACTAAAAACATGTCTTTGGGTTAAGTACTATGGAAGCTCAGATTAAGAATGCAGGTATCCCTGGGCACAAGACCTTGGAGGTCCACTCTCCTCACACATACTGTACAGTATCAGTGGCGGCTACTATCAGATGGAAGCACCTGTAGTATACAGGATTTACAATGACAGGCTACAGCCAACAGTCACAGCCCAAAGGCCCATATCCACACATGCTGGATTTACACCACACGATTGCAACAATACACTACTGGGTCAGCAGCAGTAACAACATCAACCTACTAGCCTCCAGGGCGTAGCTGAGTGGCATACAAGCACATACTGCCCCACTTCTATCAGCACATTCCAATTCCTCCATCTAACACACACACAGTGAAAAAAAATCATACTGATTTGCATTGATTGAATAACAACAGAGATCAGTAACCTGCACCACACAGGATTTCAGCATCTCACATTCTGGTAAACAAAATAGCCAGATAGAGCAAATCATCCATTTGCTAGTTCTCATAAATTAATTCTCACAATACCTTGCAGCTAAGAACTGACAGTAACAGGGCTCCAGACTGCCCCTAAATGTTTGCACATGTGCAACCAGTTTTTTTCATTTGAAACATGGAAGAGGTGACTCAAAGAATCTGGTATCATTACAGGTGTCAAGCCAATGTGAAGATCATGAATGAAAATAAAAAGTAAATGTGAATATTTGCAAGTCTGGAGCTGGGTAGCCTAGTACAGGTATGAGCAAACTCTTCTCTGTTATGTTTCCTGATAATTCCCCCACAACGTCAGTGCAGTCTAGAGGAGATAGGCCTATGACTCTACTGACAGTAACTTAATTACATAGGGTGCACGTTGTTTGTAATTCTCGCTATATATGGGAAAATGGGTGGAAAATAACCTACTTCGGCGAAGTGGAGATGAGGGTGGTGCTGTTCAACAGGTGGCTGTGGCCCTCGGTCTGGTCCATGTCGACTGCTGCTGCTGCTGCTGCGTCACTAGCGTCCTCCTCTTTTACCTTCATGTTTTACAGTTAGCTACCTTAGCAACGTCAGCGTCTAACATGCTAGTTAGCATAACCTCGACCTGAGAAAAAAAAATTGAGATTCTCCAATATCCTTGTCCAGTCCTTTTCTTTAGCGCTCTACTCCTCCACTGTTTGATTCTCGTGTCTTAATAAGAAGCTCTTTGTCTTCCAGCAGGTCGGGTTTTGCCGCTAAATTTCCTGATTAACGATGTGACCTCTCACCTGCCACGTCATCATCATGCTAGACGCAGCCAGCTAGAGTCACAATTTGTATAAGCTTTTTTTTTTTTTTAAATAAAAAACAAAAAAATTGATTTGGTCATATTTCAAGGCAGTTAATTAATACATTTGACTTGATAATACAATAAATAAAAAAAGAAGAAAAATGGTCATACTGATATTGCTATGGTAAAGACAGGGAAGACTCAATCGAGTTAATGGCAATGGGGCAGAAGATGTCTGTTTTCAAAAATCTATCCCAGGATAGCTATTGCAAAATAGCAAGACTGTATTCATGCTCTAGCCTACTCATAACGTAACATGAACAACAATCTCTGAAATTATCAGCAAACTGTGCACAATTGATTAATCTAACTCCAGTATTCACTCGACTTTTAGCTTTGTTATGGTTTCACCTATGTCCCAAATAAAAAGAAACATCAACTAAGAGTTTGATTTTCTCTAACTTTGCACAGACGGGTGCATACAATGGTTTCATCAGAACTTGTTTGCTCTTGAATGACTCCATACTGTCACCACAATCGAAACTGACTCCAGCTCAGCTATACTGTAACTCTGGTATTATAAATCACCAAATCCACAGCTCCAGCCAAGCATAGCCTACCCTTTTGAATGAATTTTGCAATTTGCAATTTGCAACCAGCAGCTGCTAGTGTCAGAGTGGTAGTGGTGGGCAAATTGCTTCAGAAAACGTAATTTTAGTTATTCCAGATCTTAGGCCTATAGCTACATTAAAATTCATAGAACAACAAATGTAGGTAAAAACAGGCTACAAGTTACAGTGACAATCCAAGACTCTGGGGACCCAGCAAAGGAGCCCATCAAAGAAACCCACCAACATATATACTAGCTAACAGACAATTTTGAGATGTCCCCTCGCATGCAGACAACAGTTAGACACTCGCTACAGCATATCATCAGGCACAAGCAGTGCACTGTGTAGTGTCTTAGTGGGAGGTTTAAGGGGGTTTATAGTTGTCATAGTAAAACGGACCAATAAGGGGCTGTTGGAGGCCTCTTCTCTATGGGGACCCCGAGCAATTGTCAGGCTTGCCTCTCCTGATGGTGTGCCTCTGATCATGGTCTCATCTGAGCACAGTCTCATTACACAGCAGACAGCATACTCAGAAAAAGAAGAGGCTAAAAATCTAATAGTGGTTAACTGAGCTCTATGGACAGAGTGCCCACTCTATGCAGCTGTGGGTAAGTTAAGTTTTGATTCATCACTTGGCGTGGGAGTGATCAGACACCGGGATTTAATTTGAGCAAATGGAGCGTCTATGTCCTCTCAGGAGTGTGGGGGACACTTTTAGATTTAAGCCGGTTAAAAGCAGTTTGATTTCTCCATTGAAGAAAAAAGAAAGAAAACAATGAAGCTTTTAAGAGCTCATATCACTTACAATGTTTAAACACACTCCGTCGATGTGCGGATGCAAAGTGTGACAAACTAGAGCCAAACAAAATTTCTCCGCTGATGACATCCAGACGCCAAATGGATCTGTGTAATAGCTGGCATTATCATTACATAATGTGCTTAGTGTGGATGAGGGGCGGGCAGCAGTAGCAGAGTTAGCATCTGATGAAGCAGAACTGCTGCTAACTTAAATGCTCGATGGTTCCTGTTGAGAGACAGCACCAGCAATAATAACCCATAATGTGAACTGACTGACAATCTGGTACGCTTGTGCTGGGTTAGTCACAGGAAAACATGGGACACTACAGTGAGTCATTACTACTGCATGACAGCTTGCAGATAGACTCTTAATAGGATTCTACTGTGCTGGGCATGGCAGCGCTGAAATCACTCTTTACATTGAACTGAGTATTATGAGGCTCAGGGGATGTTTTCAAGTGGATTGATGCAGCTTTCTGCTTTGTGAAGGTCTGAAAATGGCTTTTGGTTTTGATAGGTAACAGATGGCTCCACAATACACTTCTTTCTCTTCTGCCCTTACAGGAATACACAGAGATTTTAGGAGATTGTCCCACTGGTCAGATATCACCATCATTCACACATTACTGCTAAAGTGTTTGCTAATAGCAGCTGCTTTGGGAGAACTGTTATTCACCTGAAGCAGCATTGGCATATTCTGTTTGGAAAATGGTTTTTATCTCTGCACAGTCCACTGAGGATGTCAGCATGGAGTATTGTCATGATTGAGTTTGGTGTCTCTGATTTACTCATGCGAGTCTTGCATTTATCTAACTGAGAAAAGACAAAAGATACACCAATAATCCTCGCATTCGGAGTGTAAATTGGGAAGGTGCACGGGGAATATTAAATTATTCTTCCCTCGGAGCCGACAGACGTGCCGCCATTTCTTTACTTGACATTATCAGGGTTTTTTGGGGATAGGTGTTTAACTCTGGGCCACAGAGAAAATTCCTGCTGGCTTAGAAAGAAAACGACTCCAGTTTTGGCCTCATTACAAAGATTCCCTGTTTGTATTAGAGTCAATTTTATAATTCATTTAATTAACTAAAATGCCTCACTGAACTTCATATTAAAATCCTGTGTGCAGACCTGTGAGGTTTGAAGGGTGCACAGGCACACACAGTGCTGTACAAATGTTTTAGGCACTTTGCATGGAGTTCATTTGCAAACATACAGCCAGAGTCATAAAGGACTATATTCAGCAACAAGAGGGACAAGGAGTCCTGCAACAGATGGTCCGGCCCTCACAGAGACCTGATCTCTACATCACAGAGTCAGCCTGGGATTACATGAAGCCACAGAGCGACAGCCCAAATCCACAGTAGGACTCTGCCTACCTGCCAAGCACCTTGAAAACAGAGACTGGAACTGCTGTAAAGGCAAAATGTGATCACAGCATTTATGTCTCGATTCCTGTTGTGTTTACTTTACTAATATTTAATATAATTTGCATACAAATTACACAATATGTTACATGTATATTGTGCATGTATACTACACATGTATATTATATTATATTATATCATCATGTTATATTATATTATATTACATTACATTATTCCCATTACAAACATTGCAGACATGAGTAGTGTTGCAAGCCAGTTGAGCTTCATCACTTCTGTGGTTCTGCACATCTCTGTTGATTCGTTTCACTTTGTGACCTCTGTTCCTGTGTTGACTCATTGTGTCTGTGTGTGACATAAACATATTGCCATGATTTTCCACACATACAAAATGATAATGTTTAATGTCTGCTCTCTTTCCATTAGGAGCTCATACTGTATGCTGCGGTGCTGTCTGTCGGCTCATGCCGATAGCCAGCTTTAACCCCAACACCATGCACATTTCCAACAGTGTGTATGACTGCCTACATCCATTTTTTTCCCTATCTTGCATGACTCACAATCTCAGAAGATGTCAGCAAACATCTGAGAACTAAATATAGATTTTAGTTACTTTTTTCTGACACATCATTTTGTCTTGTTTTACTCTCCCCCCTCCTGCTCTGACTGCATCTCACCAGTTGACAACTACAAGCAAACACTGTAGCTCCAGACTTGTGCTGAGGAGACAGCAGTAGACCTGTGTGTGTGCATACATTACCAACCCCCTGGCCCCCCTGCTTTCCACCAACCCATCCTGCACTGCCCTGTCAACAGATACAGCTCTGAGGCTTATCTCTCAAAAAACACAACAGCCTGCTCTGTCATGTGGGTCACACCGGCTGTTTTCCCTGGTCCCCGGCGGGGATGTGGCCCTCTACACCCACCGTAAACAACCACTAATTGATGTGGCAGAGATCCGGATGTCCAATTGGGTTTGATTACCTCTCTCGCAGGGGAGCAGGGACACTTGGTGGGTGATGCACTTTTCCGTTTCAATTAAACTCAAGATTTAGTCACAATGAATCAGATAATGCTGCCGTTATGCAGATTAACCAGCAGGTTCTTAGCAAGGATTGAGATGTCCCTGTGAGATTTGGTTCATGAGGGAGTACACTGCCACACCGCTCCACCCCCCCTCCAGAGGACGCATGCAGATACTGGATCAAGTCCCGCAGGACCATGAGCAGCCAATTTGGGGCAGCGCTGGTTCTTTTAAATCACAAACAACAGGAAGCACAGAGTTCCTTCCTCTTACATTTCACACAGCAACAGAGTGAAAGTTAAATCTATCCTCCTCGTTTTGGAAAGTCACAGTTTGCTGTGCTTCCAGCAGGGAAAAATGACTTTACCACTTTGTATAAGGCCAAGAATTATCAGATCAACCTCACAACAAATGTGATAAAACTTTATTACACATGCTAAGCTGATAAGGCAGGAGTAAGCGGTTAGAAATTCCACCATTCATTATTGTTGTCCTTATAAGCCTGCTGCCGTCCAGCGGAGGCTGTTTCTCTGCTAAAAACTGATAGGACTTGTTACCGGCTTTCGTACTGAGCCTTTCCTCAAACAACCTTGGTTTTAGCTGTCCTTCAGAAAATCTTTCAACACTGCTTAGAAATTATATATAAAGCACAAACTCCATATTCTGCAACTTATTTATCATTATACATTTTTTAAAATGTCTTCAAGTTAGCGAAATGTTCTTTACTTTACAAGGTCTTTGGCATCAAAGTGTTTTCAGGTAGTAAAGAATTAAGATGATTCTGAATTCTCAAGTCAGAGTTTCTCTCCCTAATCAAAATCGCACACACAAACACAAAGAGATAATATGTCTTTGTGCGACCCGGTCCATTGAGCCTGTTTGTACAAAGAATAATTTGTCAGTGGATGATGTGAGTCTTTGGTGCCGAATGACGAGCTCTGAGATTGACAGTGAAACCTCACGATTGCTGGTGATATTTGAGTTGTTACCCATACATAAGTGATAAAACTGCGATAAACTGCATTGCACCTGGAGTCCTTGTTTTCTGTCACCACAGAAAAAACAACAACAACAAAAAACACAAGACATCCCGAGCCAGGAATGTAAAGTGTTTCACCTGTAGAGTGTTAAGTGCTTGTACTGTGAAATCTGAAATCTTTTCTCAAACCATGACTCATGCCCTACTGCAGAGTATTTTGTTTATACCTGTTGTGTTTCTCCTTCCATGGCAGCAACAGCAGCAGGAGCAGCTTGGGATTATTTGGGAATGTTGCATCAGACCAAAACAGCCACTTGTTATTAATTTTTTCATTCATTTATAGTCCCTCCTCCTCCAGCATGGCATGGTGAGCCTGCTGATAACCACACAGTCCACTCAGACATTGGATAACCCATGTGTTTTTGTTTTTTGATGAATTGCTATCCTAATTACCTTGACAACACTTTTCTTTTCCTTGGAAGTGGAGTTGGAATTGGTAATTATCCTTCATCACTGATGACTCCTCAAGTGTTTGTAAAATCATTAAGATGATGCTGCGGCAGATGTTTGAGTCTAATTGCCTTATTAGCAGGAAGGATGGAGAGAAGATGTGGTCTGACACTTAGACAAACCTGCACGGATCCACAACTGACAACTTAAAAACAAGCAAGTCGGGAACTATTTGACAAAGCCACAGAAAATACCAAAACATCCCATAACCTGTTGCCTATATCCAACCACCGCTATTTCATGCATGACTGGGATATGGGATTGCTACTGACATAAAAATAAAATGAGTGTAAATGAAACCAAGAGGCTTTAAAGATGGATTAAACCCAAAGACAGAGTCTATCCAGATGTTTTGACGATCTACATCTGTCTTTCCTACAGTAGTTGCATGTCTAATCTCTTCACATGACATCGAAAGGCAAAGGAGCTCATATCCGTCCTGAATGGCTCCACTCGGAGGTGGAGTTAAGAACCTTTATAGACTCTGTGATGAACTGTGAATGGGCAAAGTTGCACAGTTTTGCGTAAAAGCCTCCTCACAGCTAATCGTAGCCTGGCACTTTGTTGAAAACACAAAACATGTCTCACTTCTTCAACTCTCTGCACCTCAAGCCTTTGAAAATACAAGGCAATGGTAAATGGGCTGCACTTATGTAGCACCTTTCTACCTAAATAGACAAAGCACTCTCGCATCCACCCATGTCAGTCACCCATCTGCATGCAAGGTGCTGACCTGCCCATCAGGAGCAACCTGCTGGTGGGAAGAAGCCTGACATTTGTACATTTGACAGGAGTAGCCAGGATCAAACCAACAAGCATGTGACTAATGGACTGGCCGTCTGATAGACAGCAGCCCTGGTCTACACTGAAGTTATCTCTCGTATGCTCGGCCGCACATTAGAGCTACACATGGAAACCACTTCCTGTGATTTCAATGCTGGTGGTCACGTACAAGGTGGGAGGTGAATCTCTGTTTCATATTGTCTTCCTTTAAAAAACCTCAAGATCGATTCCTTATCGGGCCCACAGATGCACACACACATGTAGCTGGTTCTGAGGCAATAAATAACATTCAAAGTACCAGCCTGGACAGAAGTGCCAGAGTAAGAACTGTATGTGTTTGCCGTGAGCAAGTGAACAGTTGCCAGTTGCTGTAAACAAAGGCATGAAAAGCCTCAGAAAGTCGATTCCCAGAGCAAAAGTCAAGTGTATCACGAATGGAGGGGTGCTGTCGCAAAGCGGGAGGACGCGTGTCACTATCTATTTTCCCCCTGGGAGCAAAATCCTGGTTCCCTGGCAGAGGTCATAGAGCAACATCTGCCAGGCCCAACCTGCCTCCCCTGCTCTCTACCATCCCCCCTCCCGCCTGTCCAGCTCTGGATTAGAGATGGCCCTAGCCCCCCCGCCTCCTCTCTGTCTCTCTCCCTCTCCCTCCACATGCCACTCTGCATGGATTAAGTCTTAGAGAAGCTGCACTGCTGTCACACATTAACCTGCAATCACAAGTCTCTTGTGTGGGGAACACATGCGAGGCAGTTAGACCGGTACAAACACACCGTGTGGCATTTGAGCTGTTTCCCTGTGCTGAGAGAAAGCAACATGTTACTCAGAGTGAGCTGAGTCCAGGATGAACCAGATGGTTTCTTTACTGATTTATCAGCCAGATGAGGTATGTTTTAAAGACGGGGGGAAAATTATGCAGGTAGCAGCAGCTTTCATTCTGGCACCAAATTTGTTTGAGTTCTGGTGCAGACATATCATGTGTCTGGCTCTGACTGTGGTTTCACAGTAATACAGACATCTTCATCCACCTCTGAGATATGGAACTGCTCTAATAGCCGTTCTGCATCCCATTAATACCCATTATGATTCAGCCACTCAAATGTGGTGGATTTAAGGAGTGACATTCAGGAAAGGCTTTTCTCAAAGGAGCCACCCCTCTGTGATGGAGATATGAGCACGCACATATATTTATGCTTTGGAAAAAAAACACACTACGCTCACACACAGTTGGAACTTGTCTGTCTTGTTTCTCGCCAGTACAGAATGTGGATGAGCTTACAGATGCAGACAGACTCCGCTGAGTGCAAAACTGCGACTAATGTGAAGCTTCATCAACAAGCGGCGAGTGATTCAACTCATTTAGAGCGATCGACAGTATAGAGCGAGCAACCTGCAGACACCGGAGGGGGGGTATGAAAAATGCACACATGCACTCTCCTTGGATAGACACATCACAGTCGTTTGTTTCAGTAAAATCACCGTATCATCCTTTCAGTTGGAAAAGGAGAGAAGAATGAGAGAGGGAGGGAGCGGAGAGGAGAGAAGAAGCAGTATCCCTTGCAGCAGCAACAGTTGGCTGTCTGTCGACTGAGCGGCAAAGAGTTAGCTGCAGCACAGAGACACACATGGGGGATGCACAACATGCAGACACACACTTACAGAGAGAGAGAGAGAGAGAAGGACACACACAGACAGACACACCAGGCAATTGGAAATAGAAAGAGATGGACGGAGGAGCCGAGAGAAGAAAAGGTGACAGATAAAGCCACAAAGCCACACGGCTGGAGGGATGCCTGGCAACCGGTGGCAAAAAATGGAGATGCAGTAATAAGAGAAAGGGAGAGAGAGAGGAAGAACTAAAAGGGATAGACACACAGAAGTAGACATGATGGAAAACACCGAGGTAAACAGAAGGATGGAGGCAACAAAAAAAAACGAGGGGGGCGGGGGATCATCACTCACTTGAGTCGTCTGAGTCGTATCCCTCCACATCAGGCTCCTCGTCCCTCCTGGTGGCCTGTGAGGAGGCGGAGGCTCCGGCACAAGCCCGGTCTGGGTTGTCCTCATTGGGGCGGTCGCTTTCACCAGTGGCGGTGGCCGAGGAGGTGGAGAGGGCAGAGCGCAGGGACCCGGCGTGGCCCGCTTGGTGGGGCGCAGCAGGGGGGAGGCCCCGTGGATACCGGGGGAAGTAGTCGGAGATCTGCTTGATGGGCTGGATGGGGCCGGGGCACACATCAATGGCCATGTGCTCCTGGATGCTGATGGTGGGTTTCTCGCCTTTGCGTTGTGTCATGCATGCGGTCCAGCCCGGAGCCTACTCCCAAAACCAAAAAAAATGGAGAAAATAAAAAAAAAGAAGATAAACAGACCCAACCCCCCTGGTACTCCTCTTCCTCTTCTTCTTCTTGCTTCTCTAGAAGAGGTGTTTGTTGTCCTGGGTGGGCGTTGGGTCCAGGTGATCTTTGGATGTCACCACTCTGGTCTACATGGAGATCTGGAGGCTGCTGCTGCTGCTGCTGTTGATGCTGCTGCTGCTGCTGCTGCTGCTGCTGCTGCTGCTGCGGTGGCGTCTTCCAGTGCTGTCCTCAGACCCAGACCATGCTGTCTGACAGCCTCACACACTCTACTACCTACCCTCCTGCTCTCTCCTCTTCCTATACCCCACACTCTGCCCACGTCTGTGCTGCCTATCTGAGAGAGAGAGAGAGAGCAGAGAGAGTGGTGTGTGTGAGTGTGTGAGAGTGTGTGTGTGTGTGTGTGTGAGGGAGAGGGAAGGGATTAGAGAGGACGGGGGGGAGGGATCAGCTGATGTCACTGCCTAGCAACTGAGTGGTAAACAGGAACCGTCGGCTGAGGTGCTTAATTATGATATTAACCCCATCCATCTGTCAGTGGGAGGGAAGATCCAGCACGGCGCCAGACTCGTGTACGTAGAAATGTGTGTGTGTGTGTGTACCTGTGGTATGATAACCTGGACAATGAGCCATGAACTGATGCTTTGTGACTCATGTCCAGGATGTTTTTGCTCTGCAATGACTCCTTCAGACTCTTTCACCTGAATATTTTTCAATTGCTAATATTCCCATCAAACCGGAAATCACCAAGAGAAAAGGTGCCAGGGGTGAGGGTGGGGTGCGGGCACTGGGGGTCCCAAGAAAAGTCTCCCCTCAGGCCCCCAAAATAACTAATACCACACCTGCTGCCTGTTGCTTCTCCACCATCATCACTGATCTTTCACTCCCTTTTGGACACGCACACACCGACTTCCATTAATTCTTTCACTCATGCGCAATTGTCTGTTTTAATGCATGTACCTATTTGCACTCCCTGATATTATCGCACGTGTCTTGATAGCTCGCCGTCTGTTACAATTTAATGGATTCCAGTGGAAATCTGTGACGCTGTACACCTTCACGCTTGTTTAATAAACATAACGGTTCCACATTTCACCATCAGGCTGCACGAGGCTAGACCTTCGTGTTGAATCACAATCACCTGCCTGCTCACTGTACATCAGTGGCATTGACTGTCCCATAGGACCTCACACATGCACACGCGAAAACAATTAGTTTAATGACACCACTTTAGAGGATTTGTGAGTAAAGACACCCTAGAGTATGAGCGAAAACACAAACATTTATCCCCTCCTGCAAAAAGTGCAACCAAAGCTTTAAATCCAAAACGATGATTGTGATTTATTTATAGTCGCAATATGTCAAAGTTGATTTTTCCCCCTCCCTGAGCACACTGGATAAGTGCTCAACACTTTTCATGCAATTCACATTGCATAACAAAACAACCCACAGTCTTTCAAGAGAAGCTGCTTTACAGAGAATCCAGTTCACTCATTCACAAACTGAACAAACACGTTTATGCTCAACAGATGACACAGCTCCCTCTTGTGTTCGTTGTCAGCAACCAACATACCTTTGTGAAAAATGAATTTCAGAGTCTCCAGCAGGTGGTTATATTAGTCATAAGATAATTAAACACCAGCCGAAGACCTTTGATGAAGCTTGAGTTTCCGCAGGTGGCGGTGATCTTTCCAGCTGTTTCCTGTTCACTTACCTGTGCTATACCTGCCCGTGTCATCCTCTATTCCCTCCAGAAGCAAACCAGAAGTGCACATGACATCCATTATGTGTGATGAACCAGCAAAGGATGCTCGACATTGCTGCCTTGGTCCAGAAAACGCCTCTCGCCTGGCGCCTCTCTGAACAGGTGGCCTCAATTAAGTCCTGCGGCGTCCCCACAGGACACATACTGAGGATTTCCCGACTTCTTCAAAAGGTGAAGAAGTCCTTCTGAAAAACATCAGATCTAGAGGATCAGTTAAAATCATGAACATCCAATGTATAACAATTTGGTGGAAAAGTATGGTTGGTTTGTTGTGACTATTAATTAGAAAACAGAACCTTTCTTGAAATTTCATCATAGAGGAAGTTTTTTTTGTGAGTTTGAAGATTAAAGGCTTGTGTGATGCATGTGTATATTCACACATACACAATGAGGGCTTTAGGGAGATGTAGTAAAATCAGAATAGCTTGGTAATAATGCAGTGAGAGATAGCAGTGTGGAGCTCTGGGGTATTTAAAGTAGCCCTCTCTTAATCCCCAGTCACACTGAGGCAATTATCTCAAATATGCAGGGAGACAACAGTAAACACAAGCAGCAGGTAGCTATTTCTATGACAAGACAAAAAACAAAATAACAAGTGGCATCAGCTTCAGTTACACAGTGAGGATGAGAACACACAACTTCAACTCAATTGTTCCCTGGCAAACTCACACTCTTTGTGTTTCCAGCACTATGGTACAGTATGCATTTAAAACAAGTCTTTCTCCTCCTCACATTGTCAAAACAGTTTGTTGCTTTTCTTACTTCAGGAAAGAAAATGTGCAGATACAGTGGGTGTTGATGACATGCAGATTGAAGTTAAGCGGTAGCCTTTAAAAAATGAATAAATTGTTTACCTGTTCCAGGCGCAAACACGAGCGCGGCAGGGCAATTAGGCTGTCATAGCTTCCTCCTCGCTGCATTACACGACGCAATGAACTGTAAAAATTTGCAATAATAGAAGAAACATATTAAAACCGGCAGCGGTAGTTGTGTCTCAATAAGATTGAGAGAAAAAAAAGAGTTGAAAAGTTCAAACACTGCTTACTTTCACATCTCTGCACACAAGTCCAATGCCTACTGTATATAAACCAGAAGTGATTACTGGGTTGGACAAACCTGGGAAAAAACAGCCATGTGTTGACTCCTGGTCAGAAAGATGTGTTGTGTTTGACCCTAAATGAAGCCTTTGAAACCTGTGGTGCATTTAAATACTATTTTTACTCCTCCACAACATTTTAAATACTGTACTGTGGAAACAGCTCACAAAAAGCAGGTGAGTGTTGCTTTAAAACTGCTGTGTATTCAAATAAACAATGATTTGTCTGATAGAAGGTGTTTATGTGTGAGTATTTGCTCCCCCACACCCCAAAAATTTGTATATATGAAAAATTTGATTGCATTTTTCAAAGCAAATTCAGTGTGCATCAGGAGCTTGAAGCTACACACAGCAGCAGGTACATGGGTTAATAAAGAGCATATTACTGAGGAGGAGAATAAGTAAAATCCTAAATATGTTAAATTCTAAAGTTCCTCTCCTGACACATTTCGTTAAGCTTGTGTTAACTATTTTGATCTATCATGTGGTGAATCGCTGATGGAGGGCCAGTCTTTCCCAAAATACATTAACGTTACGAGTCCTAAGGCTTCAATAGAAAACACCTCAAATACGAATACGCTGCTCACTGAACATGACACACAGGGCAGATAATTTCCCTTCTGAAGCTGACTTTATGGAATAGTTGGTGGAGATATGAACAACCTGGTGACCACATTTTCTGTGGGTAATGATGCTCACCAAGCAATTTCATTTTGGATACTGATTGCATGTCATCACCTTGCTGCAACTGAAGCAACAGAACGACGGAAAGGAAAATATGTCTCTGTAACTGTGTGTGTGTGGGGTGAGGTGTTGAATATTATGTACACAAGCAGGTATCACTGTCTAGAAAATATGTTTCATTTTGCTTTTATTTATTGTATTTCCAGATGCAGCAGCAACACAGTGACCACTAGTGTAATTTGCGGATACAGAAGCTACTGGATATTTATGCAGAACATGTGTTAGGATTAGAGCAATAAGATGTGATTTTTCAAGGACATTTCAGGTTAGGTCAAGTGGGATTTTCTGAAATCACGTCTTACTCTTCTAATCCTCACAAATGTTCCTCATGAATACACAGATGGTTCTGTGATTGTAAATGACGCCAGTGGCCACAGTTACAGTTCAGATGTAAAACTCCAAATTATTAAGATTTAGTTATAAAAAATACCAGATGGTTCTGTGATTGTAAATGACGCCAGTGGCCACAGTTACAGTTCAAATGTAAAACTCCAAATTATCAAGATTTAGTTATAAAAAAAAAAAGATGGTATGCTGAATAAACAGCATACCATCTGTTTAATTCCTCACAGAAAGTTCATACAATCTAAACTATCCCTTAAAATGATGACTCATGAAAGTCCCTCCGTGCATTGTCAAGAACATGTGTAAAATCTCTCAAGTAAAATGTTTGTTTCTTGCTTCATTCTTTTATCAGAAGAAAATGTCTCTTTCTTCCCTTAAAGTTATATGATGGTACATCGGCCTTTTAGTTTCAATCCAGAGTCTTGGTGGAGCATAAAGACCTCAAGCTTAGACACCAGAGAATTGACAGGTTCATTGGGAACCCCCCTCTCTAAAGCTAGCAGCTGATTTCATTGCATCACCTTTGACTCAACTTTTTAATCTCGCACTCTAATGAAATTCCTTTTATATGGAAATCTGCTGCCTTTGTTCTTTCCTCACTTTAAGAGGGTGACCGTAAAGTATTAAATAAGTTTAGGCCCATCTCCAAATTGTCTGTGCTAGTTAAACTCCTGTAATCCCTTGTGAATGAACAACTGAAAGGGTTTCTATCTCTTAACAATATCTTATCTGACTTTCAATCAGATTTTAGGTAAAATCAAAGGCCAACCACAATAGTCTCAAAAGTAGTTGGAGATTATTATGTTCAGTCTTTAGGGGCTGCATGTAAATTATCTAAATCTTTTGATTCTGTGGAAATATACTGTCAGAACAAGCCCCTGGGATCAATCACGATACCATTTCTATTCATACTGTATAATCAACAGCCCCAATCAAAATGTTTCCCATCCAAATCCACTTCTATGCAGATGATCTTATGATATACTGGCCCAAATCTTCACCAATTTGGCTCTTGGTCCAAGGTTCAAGGGTCAAAGAATTTACTATTGTATGAATAGTTCAAAAGCAAGGTGTTAAGTACAGTGCAAATGTACATAGTGAAAAATGAACAACACAAATGATCACAAAGTGATCTTGCTCAGTATTTTTCCCGTACGAAATTCAGTTGATGCACTGTACAAACACAAATATCAATGGCCCATGAATGGATTCACTGACAGTCCAGATTTTTTCCCTTGTTGCAGAACTTTAAAAATATTAAAGAGGTGGCAAACAGTGCCTGTCTTGTTACCTTCGAATGACATGGACTTAATCAGTCTATAGAGAGGATTCAATCAGAGCTAAAACAATCCTATCCAATGCCCACTCTGCTGTCTGATCTTTCTTGTTCTTAAGCATGTAAAATTATTATTTTGACATGCATGTGCAGAGTTGTGTGTGTCTACACTGTCAATCTGCTGCTACTGCCACTCAAACTGATCAGAGAGGGACAGAAAATTACACCACGTCACCCAGTTTGTATTCACTCTTCCCCTCATGTGCGCATTTTATTCCACGCAATGACACACAGGGCACCATGAAATTACCTAAATGGGGAAAAAGTCCACTTGTGCACAACAAAATTACCATATGGCAACGCTGGGTCACTGCACTTGCTCAGCAGGACACTAGGCTTTTCTTTTACTTCCTCTTTTTTTGATTAATGGAGTAAAGTGCATCCCAGTCCACCTAAAAGAGTAAAGTCTGGACAATGAGATTAAAATCTGTTCCCACCATCGACTGTATGGTTCCCACTCTGCGTTTTGATTCATGCGTGGTATGAACAAAAAAAAAAATCCAGTTTTTAAGGCTCTTATCCTAACCGGACCTAATGAAAGTAGTGCGTGTTGTTGAGTTTGTGAACTTCATTGAAAACTATTAATTTATTGTAAAAAAAAAAAAAAAAAAGGCATCAACTGTGATGAAAATTCCTAATATAAATTGTTTCCTACTTGCCCGAAAACCACACAGAGCTGGTGACAATTTTGACCTCATCGAAGATGGTGTTTAATTTTTATTTAAAAGCAATATTACATAGTTTTTCTTTTGCTGCTTGACTTACAGTTAATTGAGGTTATGTTCCAAAACTGGATGTTTTTTTCTTCCCTCATTACAAATATTAATTAGTTTTTGTTATGTGTAGAACAGAGCCAAAACAGGGTTGTATTATTATCTGTAAACATGGCTGGGTCTTACTTTTAGGTCTTAACTTCTGTTGGTAATAATAATAAAAGGTTTAACCTAACATCGTTCTGATTTAGTTAAGAACTGACAGTTATAAATCACTAGTATCATCGTCAAATGCCGATCGAAACAACAAACGGTAAAAATTACACATCATATTTGACTATGACATTCATCATAATTCACAATTTGACTCCCGGCTTCTTGCCTTAGCTGCAGTAAGTGATAATTAGTTCAAATACTGTCAGTATTCTACAATGCATCCAGTTCCAAATAAAGTGGTTTAGATCACCTGTTTGCACAAATTCGAGCGCATTATTCATGTGTAGCACAAAAAGAAGAAAACATTTGCTGGAAAGGTTCCTGTAATGATTGTGAATAATTGTCCACCCGAGCAGACCTCCCAGCTCTCTGCAAGGCCATTCATACTTATTTTAAGTTTCATTTTCAATATTAGTCAGTGCATATTTCACCCAAACTGTGCACTCTGCTCACCTCTGACAGCGCGTGTATGTTGGTAAATGAGCTGTTGCAGCTTTTTTAACCAGCAGTGTCCTTGATCATTAAACACCAACACTGAGAGAAGTAAATGTGTCCGACTGTATCGACTCTGGCCTCCTCCTCATCTTGTGCTCGCTTCCCCCTGCTAAATAACAGTTAGCTATCTATTGGATACTAACAAACAGCTTTGTACGCAACTGAGTCCTCAAGCAGTCTTTTGTTTACACCTTTGTATTATTATTCAGAGCAGGAGAGCAAATAAAGAAAGGGATAAACAATCTCTTCCAAATTGCATGCCATGTCCAGAGAAATCTGATTAATGGTCTCTTAACAAGTGCTCCAAGGAGGCTCCGCTGCCGCTGCCACCCAGGAATTCAGTGTAAATGAGGGAGTCAAGGGTAAGTGTGACCTTTTCAAATATGCTTGTTCATAATGGCCCATACTGACATTCGAAATACAGCCCTTAATGGTAGCTGCACATGGTTCAGGCACACAAACACACACACACACACGCGTGTCATCAGGGTTGAAATTTTTATCTTAATAAAACTTCTGTCTCCTAAAGACAGAAGAAAGAGCGACAACTTGAATATGAGGTACAGTCGGCTACACATCAGGAGGTTGTTTTATGTTACCAGAACAAACAGCCTACTGTTATTTACATGTTAATGATAGGCTAAAGATGGTTTGTCACCAAATATATAGTAGTAGTAGTAGTAGAGTTGGTAAAGCAGTTGTTTACTGTCTTGAAAAGGTTAAATGTACCTCTTCCTTTCCTTCAACAACACTGTCTTCAACAGTGGAAAGCAATTCTGTTGTTTTTCTTCTATTTCTATCTCTTATAAGTTAGCATGCTAACCCACTGTCCAGTCTTACGGCCACCCCACCCTGTGGGCTCAATGCACTGAAACTTAAACTAGCACTATCGCAAATTCCAATACTTTGTTCGGCCACCATGAGATGGGGCCGGTGGTGCAGCGTATCAGATATGAACATCCTTTGGGGGTGGCGCTAGGTTCCGGACCGGCTTGTCTCATAACAAAAAGGAATTCTGCATTTACTCCACAGGCACTACACCGTTGGCTATATTTTGTGTACAGATAGTTATGACTCCTCTGGCACTATTTATCGCATTTTTTTTTATTGCTATTACTGCTGTATTTGCGATAGGGCTACTTTAAGAAAACACCTGCAGGCTACAGAAAATTCAGGAGACAATGGAAGTGTTTCTGGGGGCCCAAAAATGACAGACCCAGCTAAAGACTACGGCTAAAATAACAGCCTACATAATATAAGCAATAGCCTAATATCTGAATTATACAATACTGTTGAATAAACCAAACAAGCTCATCTTATTTTCAAACACCTCAAGTTCGAACTTCCAAAATCAAGATTCATTGAACAAAATTGTGCCCTGGCCTGGTCTGTCACTTTATTGCATCCCCAAAAACACTTTTCCGTTGTGGGCTTTAGCAGTGCAAAATCAATGAAGTTGTTGCATCTCTGTGTTTTCTTAAGTTGCAGTGAGAGTTGAGCCCCCAGGGCCACCACACAATTTGCCCTGAAGAGGTAGCAGCTAAGAGGATGCATAAACCCTGTTACCTTGAAAACACAAAGAAGACTGAAGCTATTGCTTGGACTGGTGAGTAAACAGCTGTTGATGCCAGGACTGGCTGTGTAGCATTAAGTACAATTTACAGAAAGGACAAATACTGTCCTCTCCAAATAAATAAATAAAATAAAAACTATCAATCGATTTTCGATCAAACAATAAACCAAATACGGCACATAGAGAAGAAGTGGGAATGAAAATGGCATTTATATTGTTGTTGTTTCAGCATAGTCAGAAAAGCCCATTTACCATGCAAAAGTAGAAAAAAACAAAACAGTTTGACTAAGAAATCCCTAATGTCCATCCCGTTGGTCATTCTATGTGTTTGCTCCAAACAAACTGAAAATTTTGTAAGGGCCAAACTGGACTTGTGGATTTTCTGACTGCCCAAGTGGGCGTGATAAAACTGCATAACTTTGGCTTTCCACTGATTTTAATTCTCCTCATGTTCCATACAGTAGAATAGATAACATCATGTACGACAGTGAAGGACAGTGTCTGAAAAGTGAAGGAGCTCAGACTGATTTGATCCATTATGAAAGGCTTTCAGGGACAGAGACAAACTGTGTCCTTCCTAAGAAACAACAGTGTTATGCTTGTGTTCCATACTGAAAATAAAAACACAACCAAGATGCACAGCTCTCAAGGTGGATTTCTACCACGACAAAACACTGAATACAACATTTTATTCTTCAAATTCAAATTATTCAAAGGTCTCCAAACATCCACTGCCATTAGAGTCTGAGCCCTCACCCTATGGTAATGTCTACAGACACTCCATAGAGATTCACTTTAGAGTCGACGGCTTAGAAACTCAACAGTGAACCTGCCTCTTAGCCATTATGTCTGCCAACCCTGCCCTCTGCTGGCGACAACACACAGTGGCGCTTCTGCTTCAGCAAACAGATTCAGGTTTAGTATTCACAGAGGCATGTGTTCCCTCCACACAATAGTTGAGTGTCCCCGCTTCCCTGTCTTTCCCGGAAAATTGAAATGAATGATTGAAACATTAGAGCGTGGTGGAGGAGGGCGGCCTGTGACATCATCAGCTTCTGCTATTTATTATTATAAGTGGTTTCCCAGGAACCTCAGCTCCTGGTGATGATTTTACACCTGAAGACTTGGAACAGCACAAAGCCCCTCTTTCTGTACACGACTCATTGTAAATGCCTTGTAAATATTGATTACATACTGATTATAACTATTGACAGGGTATGTTTTATATTTTCTATTTTTTAACCAACTCTATTTCTGATTCTGATTTAGGTCTATCAAATGTATTGTCAGTATTAGATTTTGGGAATCTTCTTATTTTTGATTTATTTTTATCTAAATATTTCTTAAGACACAAAATAACACAAAACCTGCAATTATGACTTTATCCTTGCAACATTCTACAGTTTTTCTTGAAATACCGTTTTCCTCTGAAATTATGCCTTTATTCTGTGATATGACTTTAAAAAAAATCAAAATTATGGCATTGGTCTTGTAATGTCATGACATTGGGGTCAAAATGACATTTTTTTGTCTTCAAAGTGCCCCTTACAATGAGACTCCTTTCTATTTTACAAAGGCAACAGACACAAAGATTCATCAAAGGGAGGCACTGCACAGAAAACACAAGAAGATTAGTCAATATAATTGAACTTTACAGAAACAAAACACACATCAAGACTCAATTCCCAGCCATCGCACTAATTCTCGACGCAGAAAAGGCATTTGACAGGGTAGGATGGTCCTTTCTCTTCACCTCCCTCAATCACTTCGGCTTCAGCCCACATTTCATAAACTGGATCAGAATTCTATATAACTCACCCACAGCATCTGTTATAACCAACGGTTTAATATCTATACCTTTCAGCCAGAGGTACAAGACAAGGATGTCCATTATCACTACTTCTCTTTGCACTATTTATTGAACCACTCACCACAGCCATTACACAGGACAATAGCATCTGTACAAACAACATCACATTGCCACAAAATCAGTTTATATTCAATGACATCTTCCACCTCACTTCCATCAGTCCATAAGCTTCGGCAATGGTTCTGGCTACTCCATGAACTGGACAGAATCCGAGATTCTGCCTCTTATTCATATTGATTGGGATGCTGTGGTTGGGTATTTACCCTACAAGTCTTTTTTTCATGTCTTTTGACATCTGCAATGTTATGCTGCGTATGTTCCACCAGTCTGTCATTGCAAGTGTTACATTCTTTGCTATTGTCTGCTGGGGTAACAACATCAAGGTCAGGGATGGGAACAGACTAGACAGGCTCATCAAAAAATGTAACTCTGTGATGGGGGAGGGAGCGGAGCTGGTAGAGGCTGTGGTTAAGTAGAGGATGGGGTGTAAGTTGAAGACCATCCTGGGTGACCCCCAACACCCTCTACACAAAACCCTCACAGGTCAGAGGAGCAGCCACAGTAAAAGGCTCATACTGAAACTAAATCTACTCAAACCCAAGAACCCTCTCTCCCAGACAAACTACAAACTTACAAAGTCCTCTCCCATCATGACAACACCACCTCATTACCAACAGACAAATGGACCTCAGATCTTCACATCCAAACAGACATCAACTGGCAAACCATTTGTAACAACATATTCACTATGTCACCCAACTCCAACATTCAGCTAATTCAATACAAAGTATTACACAGAAGTATTGCACATCACTACCAATAAAATGCACCTAATGGGCCTCACAGACACCAACACCTGCACACACTGTCCAGCCACAATAGATATACCCTCATGCACTTTGGTACTGGCCCCCAGAAGACGGTAGACAGTTTTGGTCGGAGGGCATGGGAGAGTTATCCAAGATCCTCAGCCTCAGCATCCCAGTCCACCTCACCATAGCCTTACTTGGTGACCTCTCTCATTTACCAATCCCAAAACATCATAATACATTCATCCTCATCTCCATAACCATGGCCCAAAAAATATTTTTTTTTATATTATTATATAAAAAATAGTATTATATTATTACTTAATTGGACAGAACAAAACTTTCACTACAACATTGGTACAATCTGTTAACTGAACACTCAAATCTGGAAAAACTTATATTCACCATGAAGACAATATCACCACTACAACAAAATCTGGTCACTATTCATACACTTTGTCCAGAGCTGATTCCTCGAAACACTACCTCACATCATTCATCTAAATTTGAAATGAAAAGGGTGTTGTTAAAATATACAGAACTGTGAGCGACTTTGGCACCAGAACTGTGCCCTGAGGTCTATGGTCTCATGGCTGAAAGCCTGGCTGTGCACTGGAGTCCTCTTCTCTTTCTCAGATGTGCTTTAAAAAAGAGAGTCAACCCAGGACTTGGCTGCTCCAACCCAAGGACAACCATGAGTCAGTCTCCATAGACTTCTCATAAACTTTACCACAGAAACAAACATGTTTACAGCCTGGTACAAAAAACATATTTTGGTCTTTGTAGCTAATTTACTCCTTCGTGCCGACTCTGTTGGCTGAAATTTTATGTAAATAATTCATAGGCTTAAAGTTAATTGAAGGCTTTGCCTCTTTTGGCGCTTTTCTACTGGCACAGTACGACACTGTGACTCGGTACGACTCGGCTCGGTTTGGTTGTGTTTCCATTACAGCTAGTTCTCTAGTAACTCCTCAGCAGGGGCCAAACTCACTCGTCTGCACCTCGTTACCAGACCACAGTGTGGATTTACACACAGCAACATTTAACTCAGGTGAAGGAACAACAACAGTCTTGATACAGATCAGCTGGCACTGTTGTCGGTCGGTTTTTGAAATTTGCGGGTTTGATTCTCATGTCCGACGCTCTGCCCAATCAGCGGAAGGCAGTCGGCTGACGTCACGTTATAGTATCGCTTCGGCTCGCTTGGAACCAGGGCCGAGGAGGTACTAAAAATGGGATCTGGTACCAGGTACAGGGCTAGTGGAAACACGCAAATAGCGCGCCGTGCCGTGCCATGCCGTGCTAGTGGAAAAGCGCCATTTGACTGACAGCTGAATCAGCAAATGCCTACAACAAGCTGACATGTATTCAAGTCCCTCCTCTCTGCCCATTGGATTACCAAGCATTAATGGGTGGAGTCAAACAGTGCCAAGATGGTGACAATGCAGCATCTTGCTCTGAGCTTTAATCCTGCTCCTCAGAAACCTTATTACAGAACAAAACAATCTCAATCTCTCTGTATTTTTCACACACACCATTTAAAACATCAGCAGAAACACTGACTACCCACTTGTTGATTTAAAGGCGTCTTTTCTTATCTGTGTGGGAACACTGAGAATTTCCACGGATGTGATTTTCTGATATCACTCCATGAGTGAAAGATTTTTAAAATAACATTTAAACATTGATAACACTCAGGGGGCTTCACTGCCTGGCCTTGGTCAAATATTATCAGCAAACAGTTGGCACACAGTAACATCCTCCCTTTCTGCCTCCTCCTGCTCTGTACAAAGGCGTCGACGTGAAACTGCTGTCAATGCTAAGTGGCTGATTTGTAATCAGCTGCCTCGCTCAGAATTACACTTAATTTCACCGACCCTAATGTGAATCATGTACATCAAGACTCAGCTCTACTTCAAGAGCCGTGAACTAGGACTTTTTTTTTGTTCTTTTGAACAAACAACATCATCGACATCAGAAATATCCAGCATGCATCATGGCTGTATAACTGTTCACTCCCAGCTGGGTGTGTTGAGGGTAAACAGCTTGTTGTTGTTGTGTCTTGTGCTGTTTCCGAGGGAAGAGAGTGATCAAATGAAATGTTCTGGTACACTGTACTTAAGAGCTGTTTATTTTCTCTGTATGCCTACTGGACACAAGTACAAAAAAGTGGCTCATGCAGCGCTGCTCCCGACCCAACCCAGGAGAAAACTACTGACATTTTCCTGCCTAGAGTCAAAAGAATGACTAAAAATTCTGAATCTCTCCCTTTTTATAAACATTCAGATTTCTAGCATTAATGAAACCGTTTCTGCCTCCAAAATTTCTTGGAGCCTCAGCTTCATCCTGTTTCAGAGTACTAACCCATTCAGGCGCTGCCACTGGGCAGATGGGTCTGCTTGGTGGTTCTGGGTCTCAAGAGCTACTCTGACCTTTGTTCATCAAGATCTGCTGTTTGGCTATGGCTACTTGGTAATTTTGCCCCGTTACCATCTGCCTTTTGAGTCCCTGATAAATAGTTAAATGTGTGAGGATCTTAATTTTTTCCACTCCACAATATCTTCAGGCCACAAGCACTCCTCACTAAGGTTACACAGTTGGAAACAAACTTTATGGTGAAATAACTTATCACAAAGCTTCACTGTCACACTGAATGACATGTTCCCTAAATAGAATGAGTACTGTTTAGGCAGGCTTTTGAAACCGTAAATTACGGCTTCAAGTCACGACTTAGCGTTCCAGGTAACCCATAACTCGTGTTTTTCCGACCTGTTGCCTGTGAAAGTGCACTGTAACAGTCACTCGTAACTTCCGACCCGTGAACTCGTACTAGATCGAACTGGTACGACTTCACAGGTCGGAAATACACGTGTTACGGGTTGCCTTGAACGTACTATGAGTTAGCAGCCCCCGTCCTCCTCATGGATCATTTGGTCCTCGTCCATACGTCACCACATTCACGGGCATCCCTTGGCTGCACACACAGCCCTCATGCCGTTCTCTCTCATTGGATAACGCTTGTATCCCACAAGGAAAGTTTTGTCCTCTGTTTACAGCAGAGCAGAGTGACTGAGTGACCCATGTTTCGGCCGAAACACTCCATGTAAGTGATTGCTGACGGAAAATAGGTCTATTTAGGACTTATATTAACAAAAACATTCGCCTGACTTATGCTTTAACATTTCCCCCTAATTATTTAGCAACAGAAAAAGAAAGAAGAAAAAGACAAAAGAGTGTCATGGACAGAGTGAGGTTGATTTTGAGACAATTTATTTAAACTTGAATTCATTTACAGCAGTTCCACTGGAGAGGGAAAAAGGATCTGAATGACATCCTAGCCACATTAAACCTATGGTCCTATCTACTGTATGTACAGGGAGGAGGATGCAGCTCGACAGTGCAGAAGGCACAGAGTTGGCTTAATACTAGCCTGTAAGCGCTGCTAATATGGCAGAAAGGAGAACGAGGTGAAATGGCAGCCTTATATACGAGACTCCTGTGTGTTTTCGCTTGATGTAAAAAGCCGAGGAGGAGAATATGGCTCCACTGTTTTTACCCCAGTCCTCAGTAATATAGTGGAGCAGATTCAAAACTACGACAGCAAGCATGGTCATGTGAGCTTCCTGTGAGCTCAGAGGTGACATAACATGAGCACTGTGTTTGGATTGCTGGAGGGCCAGAGCGTTTTACAATACGTGATATGTGAAAAGAAGAAAAACTGGACAAATGTTAAGGCATTTTGCAATTAGAGACGCAACACAGTTCTAACCAAAAAAGATGAAAACAGTGACGTCACACAAAGAGGGATAAGACGCAAGTAAAATGCAGGTCACCAACATGAATCATGATGGTTTGGCAATAATATAACATGCTTCATTCATATCTCCAAGTTCCCTTCACCTGCATACACCCATGTCCAACCTCCCGCCACCCACTTCCCACCCCGTCCGGTAAGAGCTGCCGGATCCTTTGTTAAGAAAGAGTTCAGCTGTGAGAGCACAGGAGGCGGCAAGAAGCAACAGGTGCATGCTTGAATATGATACACATCAGAATTAGGAAGACTTGTCCTATAGCATCATTCATCATGGAGAGAAAAGGTTATCAACAACCATCAGGACCCAAACCGAACCACCGCTCACTCATCGCACTCTCACTCACACACATGAAACAATAAATGTACAAAGTGTTTGATACAATACTGTGACAAAAGATTTGTTTTTGCCACAAAAAAGAGAGATAAAACTGTATACAAATGAATACCGCTCAAACTAAAAACACAATTCAAGTAAAGCCTTTCAAACTGAAAAAAAAATAAAAATCATAACAATAATCAAACTACATCATGTTTTAAAATAAGTTGGAATTCTTGCATCTCAGATTTAGATTATGCTTCTTATTAAAAAGTACATTCAACAGGTACATCAATTATGGAACAAAAATATAATAACACAGAGGTAAGTAAAATCTACCAGTCATTGCTATTGAAAGAAAAGTCATACATAAGGTACATTAAAGGCGGATTTAGAGTGTTGTTTATTCTCCAGACTGTTTGTACTACTTCTTCATTCGGGGCAAAACAGCACAGTGGACAATGGTTGGCGACTCTGGATTTAGATTAAAGGAGCGTACTGTTTTTGTTTTCCCTTTATAGAAAAGCCAATGTGATGCAGAACACTTAGAATAAATGATTGTCAACGTCAGCCATGATCTCAGAGTATGAATTATATAACCACTGGAGGAGAACGACTTTCCTCCTTTAAAGCTACAGTTTCAGCTCAACACAATGAAAGTTTTGTTTGTGTGGACGACAAGGGAGGCATGTTTTTTTTTTTTTTTTTTTCCAATTTCTGTCAGAGTCTGAGGGAATCCAACCACACTAGCAGGTATCAGGGCTTTTAGAGAATCACAGTCTAAAGCCGCCTTTATCAATCTGAACATCTCCCAAACTCTCACTCACACACACATTTACACACCAAGTGAGTTTTTGCACATTTTGTTGTACTACAAAATAATAAAACTTATTCAATAATAAATATAATCTTATAAATATAATTATAAGCTAAATCATGATTATATTTACTCTAAGGAAGCATCACACTCAGACATTTTTTTTTTTCACATTTCATCTCACAGTTGCAAATAACACAAAATGTGCAAGAAATCCAAAGGTGCACTAACTACGCAAACACTTGAACACGTGCAACTGATATTGGTTTGCTTACAAAATAAAATCACGAGTAATTCAAAAGCCTCCTAAAAAATATAATAACTCAAGGGCCACTTAACATTTACACTGAAAGGACAGATCACATTTGATATCAGACCACAGGCTCGTCACACTGTGGGAACCAAAAAGAGGAAGGAGGGGGGCCGGCGAGTTTAACGTTGGAGCGGGAGAACACGACCCCCCCCACCAACGTCAGGTTTTAAGCAAACAAGTCAATCATATCGTACTGTAGGTAAGGCAAGATAATGTTTCGCTTCATCCAGGTGCAACAAAGAAGAAAGACTTTATCGCATATCACACAAATCTAAAAGCCAAAACTACGAAACCGCTGCAGAGCGAGCGGCAGCTGAGAGAAGACGAAGAGGCCAGTGAGCGATGAAGCCACGGAGGACACAAAAACAAAAAGGCAGAAAATCTTACTTGAGTGAGACATTTACTCGTCTCAAAATATGTATATTTATATATTTTAAAAAATTAACACAAACCACAGATTCCACATCTTAATTTACTGCCATTAGGGTTAGGGTTAGAATCGGGACTCAGTCAGTTTTACTGTTGATGATGTTTGTTTTGTTTTGTTTGTATATTAATGTGCACAGTGCAATTATCTAAATACTTAACAGAAACTGCAGACACACAGGGGGGAAATGGATCCTTAATTTGGTGGAGACACAATATGAGAGCTCAAGTCAATTGTTAAATGTAACTGTGCAAAGCTGCTTTTGGATGGACTTAATGAAACGACTTCTTTCTTTCAGACTCCTTAGAGTTTGGTGCTACATTAATTCTCTTCCCCCGTTGACGCTGCAATGACAAGTGCATACTGAATATTTTAAATCACAAAAGCATCTCAATCTTACGCAAATATCTCACCCCAGGTACTCCATCGTACAGCGTTTAGCTCACTTAAGTGACTAAACACCACGCTCTCTCCCATCAAAGGAGATAAAAACGCTTTGGACATCTCAAATCCTTCTGTAAACAAACATTTATGTGATAAATGCTATAAAATGTTTAGTGGGATCAACCTCTCTGTGGTATGAAAGGACTTTTTCTTCTTGATGTTGCTTGAAAAACAAAAGAGACTAAACAGCTGCTAGAAAAATGGCAATGTAGTTTTTGAATTTGGCCTTTTCTTTTTAACGTACTGCATGTTTGGACATGGCACAAGGGGACTCAGGCAAAATAATAATAATCATAATAATAATAATAATAGTAATAACAAACAAAAAGAAAAAAGGGTTTTGCACAGAATATCAGAGTTCCTACAAATATTTACACCACAGATACAGGCACTTGTATATCTTTGGTTGGAGAAACCCAACATTGCAAGAGTAATGCATTCACAGAGCTTTTGTGTCCCTTATTGTATTTCCAGGGTTCACTAGGCAACTGGTATGTTTATTTTTATTTCTTCTGCTTCTTTGAGTTTGTCTGTGTTACAGGTAAGTTCTGAGACAACTCTCTGACGTCTGTTTAACTCTCTGACAACGCCACCTGCAACAGAGGAGAGGCAGTTTAGTGCAGCTTACAACCTGAAGACACAGTCCCTCATTGCACACAGAAAGACACACAACAAAAAACAGATAGAAAAGATTATCTATAACAGCTACTTGTTTTGCTACATAGCCAACATTAGTATTAGCAGCTGCTTTTTCACCAGTCTACAAGAAACTTGCGAGATCAAGGAGCTGGGTGAAATGGCCCCAAAAATAAAATCACACCACACCTGACTCAGTAGCTTGGATCTGGGGTTGATCGTCTTTAACATGTTGATGAATTAAGACTTTCAGCTGTATATGCCGCTCCATATATTTGATGATGTAGAAACTCCAACACATTTGTCCTATCTTTTCACTGTGACCTCTTCTTCTCATGCAGGGCACCATGGGAAAATGATTCTGCTATTGTTAGCTGCTAGTTAGCAGTAGTTTCAGGGCTGCTGCTGTCTCCTGCAGCTCACAGTGCCTCGGGCTCCTCCCACTCAGCTGCTGTTTCTGTTTGATGCTGAACAAATGAGTTGTGCTGCTGCTTTCAGACTGTACAGATTAAACAACAGCAGTGGTTTGATGCAGATTGGACACTAAACTTAACAAACAGTTTCCACACGACTGAGGAGACACTGATCTCCTCCATGTTGTGTTACAGGCTTAACAAGAATGCTCTAGATAGATTCTGTGGAGATTTGATGAAGGTCACTCAGTCAGTCATAATGACATCCAGAAGACGTAATCGTAATTACTTAATAATTAATTATCACCTCTTATATTGTAAAAGCAACAATAGCTGAAGCTTTCCTTGGTGAACAGCTTTTGATGCTAACGCTGGCTATGTAGCAACAGCAACATAAGCTTCTTGAAGTCCTTAAAGGGGAACTATGCAAGTCTGCTCGCTTTTCCGCTGTTTGGTTATGCTGCTCTCAGCCATTTGTTTATAACTAAGCTGGCGAAAAATCCACAAATGGAGCGGTGGATAATGTTATATAACATAAATGCGTGTCTTTGTGTAGTCTTGACCGTCATGAACAAAAGATTATGGGATACGGAGCGCGTTTGTGTTGCAGTGTGCAGAGACGAGAGCTAGAACACCAGGGCGGCGGCCAGGTACTACACTGATGTTACACGGTTGGTTTTCAGCCGTGGGATGCCAGGTGGAAGACAGAGAGCCCCCATTCTCACTAGTAACAAGTCACGTAGTTAACGATCACAATTACTCCGGAGCTTTTTAATGAAGGTAAAAATGTAGCATAGCCTCGGGAGAAATCCTGCTTATTTCCAGCTGCCATTCCTGATTGAAATGTGGCAGAAATGGGGCAGCTTAAACAATTATGTACTGTATGTAAGCAAGAAGCTAAAGCTGTGAAGAAATCACTAAAATTTTATTTTGCAATTGGCTCGAGAGTGAAGTATTGAATTTAAGGACTTCTTCACTTACATTTTCCTTTTAAAATGGCACATGCTCAACTCTGTCTTATATTTTCCCTTTAAATCTGATTTTCGATGATAAGTTAGTGGAGCTTCACCAGCCGGAGTGATTCTTCAGTGAAAACAGCTCAATTCAACAAGATATTGACGTTTTCTGTGCTATTTATTCAGCAGACTATTGAAGGGAGGAATAGCACCAACAGTCTGGCTCCACCCTCTTCCACCTGCATCAAAAAAAGAACCTGCATAATTTGCCCTGTTGTTCCCTCGGCAGGAGACTCACAACCAAAGTGAGTCAGAGCCAGATGGACTGTTTCATCTCTGCCCTGCTGTGAGCTCCCTCCTCCTACAGTGGCTGTGATGAAAAGTGATATATACACAGTTAATGCTGTTGAGCTACACTGAGCAACAAGACCAGAGAGGATGCTCCTCCTGAGATGAGACAGGAACCAATAGGAGCACAACTCCCCCTGCTACAACTGGAAATGTCATTTGCAGCTAAATTTGCTAAGAGGCGTGCATTAACATCAGCAGCAATATGTGCTAGTTTTCCTAAGCGGTGAGGAGTTAATGTGCCAAAACAAGACTAAAAAGGTAAAAGAGTAGAAATCAAGAGGGGTGATTGGTTTGTGTCTGTGACCAATCATTGGTCAACTGATGTTTTGCTGAAACTACCTGTTGAGGTCATAAAGCACTGCTGGTGTCTGTTGTACCTTCTCAGGGCAGAAGTCGGGGTTGGTTTGTCGTACTTTGCCGGGTCGCCCCTTAATGACTGCATAGCAGAACATAGTGATGACCATGACAAACAGGAAGTAACTAGTGTGCATCAGATGCAGGTTGATGAGAGAACGGTCATCCTAGTAACACAGAGATAAAGGCAAGAGTTAACAACCAACATAACATAAAAACAATTTCAACATGCTCAGCAAAGTGAAAAATGTGCTGTAGGTGCAGATTAACTGTTCAGCACCAGTTCCTACCACTATTATATTTACTTAATTCAATATGACAAGAATATGATTATCAATAAACTTAGTATGATAGCTGAGACCTTATATTGCCTGTTGTTACCATTAATCCTGTAAATTTTATTTTTCTTCTGATATTTTTCAGGCTTATACTGTATTATGACAGAGGGCTCTTGTGGTTAGGACCAAGCCAGTGCTTTCCATGGTTGAGCCACTGGAGCACACATGAATCCAGTATGTTTTAAAGCCACATCGCTCAGTCTAATCTTTGTCCATGAAAAACCTTGTTGGTGTGAGTAGACATATGCCAGTGACAGACCCAATGTTTGTAAGGCACTTTGTCCATATGATGGTTAAACCACCATGCCTGAGCTCCAACATCATGATTACATGAAGAAATAACCCTCAGAAATATAATTTCATACCACATCCAGTAGGGCTGAACGATTTGGGAAATTAATCTAATTGCGATTTTTTGGACCAATAAATGCACAGTGATTTAAAACAAACATTTTCCTTATTCAACAGACAGAAACAATTTATCAAAAGACAATGATTCATTAAACATTGGTTGGTCAATCCATTTTTTTGTTATTTTGTTGATGATGTCTCAACAGGCTTGTTGCAATTAATTATCAAGTGACAACATAAGACAGACGTTCATGGAGAGGAGAACTTTGATATTGAACTTTATTTTGCGACCATGGGGGGGGGATCGGGCCATTCATGCATGTTGTGCCTCTATCTGCCTGTGCCTCTGCCAATGAGAAACAGCGCATCAGATAGAACCAAGACGGAAGACATTCAGAATGGGCTTTTGGGATTTAGGAACATTTACCACCTTGTCTTAAATGAATGTAGAGGAAAGTCACTGGACTCTTCATAATTTCACAGGCCTTTCCTGATTTTTTCTCACTGGTCATGTGCTATTTCAGCCACACAGCGAAACAAATCAGTGTTTGACAGAACAGCTGATCTCAGGTCTGGCCACGTGAAGTCACACAGCACCGAGGCAGGTTCTGCGCTCACCTTACGCTGTGCACATCTTTATAAACAGAGTAGTTCCACACAATTAAATACTGCTCCTCTCACGGACATTAGTTTCCAAGATGTGGCATTGTTCAGCTGAGCCTGACGTCAGTAACAGTGGCGATGTTGCCTGTTTTCAAAAACTCCACTCTTACAGTTGCGTGACAACGGAGACAGAGCATTTAATGACCTGCGATTTATGATTCTCTTTATTCAAATGATTATTCATTTCAAATGTAACTTCAGGCCTTTTATCCAGGGCAATTTAATTGTGCATCAATATAGAAGAGAAAATAAATAAAACACAGCTGGAAATAAAACAAACATTTTACAGTCACTTCTGTACCCATTTATCAAAAGAAAAGAAAAAAAGGAGTGACAATCCATTTCTCTGTTATTTTGTTGATGATGTCTCAAGCACCGCTCTTGAATCCTCCTATGTGTTCAAGTGGGCTGAGATCAGGTAACTGTGCAGGCACAGCATATACTTTTAAATTGTTTCCAGGCCTGCTCGACCATTCAGAGCACAGTTGTGGTCTATCAATGGGATCATTGTAATCCTGGAACAATCTACCGCCATCAGCATAGAACCAAGACTAAATGGCTTTCAGAATGGGCTTTTGTGCTTGGTCACATTTACCACCTTGTCTTATAAGGGAGTCATACTATACCCAGCCTGAAAGTCACACCTGAATAATTTCACAGGCCTTTCCTGTATTTTTTCCATGTATTGTGCTGTGCTATAATAAAACAGAAGAGGAAACAAATCTGAATCTGCTATAAACCAGAAAAAAAGCCAGTGACTCACATCTGGAACGATGACAGTAAGCTTTGGGTTGAGTGCGTGGTACACCTTGCCGATGGCTCCTTTGTAACACCAGAAGGGGTTGTAGTCCTGACTATACTTGGTGTCCGAGTCACGGACTGTGGTGAACACCTTGTACCAAGATGTGGCATTGGTGTATGTCTCCGGCACGCAGTGGGGCGGCTGCCTGCAAACCAAAATACACACTGGTTACAGTAGTGACAACAAAGGAGTTACAGATTAATTTAATGACCTGTGTATGATTCTCTTTATTCTCTGATTATTCATTTCTAATGTATGACTAGGCATTTTACAGAATTTAAGTTGCAAAGCTAAACCTCGTAGAACATTAAAACAAAATCATACTGTACTGGAACAAATGATCATATTATTATTGTTCATACTTTAAAGAGATTATTTTTCCACACTGTGCAGTTAATCTCTGGACCCCAAGAGGTCTCCAAAAACAGCTATCACACCAAAGTGCTTTCAACTTAAGTGAGATACCGCAGGGTGACATTCAAAGAAGCAACGACTACCAATATCAAAGTCACTCCTGACATCTCATAAATCTAAAGGACACTGCTGGTGGCTCTCAGTCTCCACTTCAGCTGCAGTGCTGATGTTATAGATTCACAGACTGACAAGATGAGCTGCTGCTTCATCCCTTAAGGCTCCAGAGGTCCTGGTGCCCGTTTCATCAAATCCTCATTCTGCATGCTGTGCCTGCTGCATGTGATCATTTTGACACGTTTCACTTATCTAAACAAATAAACTTGTGCTGCACCGCATGAGCACGCAACAGTCCTGTAGGGGCCTCACAAATCCATCATTTGCATGTGCAAATCATTTGTGAAACCTGATATGAAATAAGTCACTATAGATTCACTGCTTAGATGTTTCAAATTAACATATAATTAGGAATCTCAACAAGCATGAGACTAGAGAGCAGCATCTGGAGACCCAGGCAGAAAAACACTGATCTGAGTCTCCCTCACAACTGACGTGAACCCTGTTTTAAAAAAGTAAAATGTGACTTTTTATGACATTGAAATAGATAAGGAAAACACCACTCCACTCTGAATTGAATTAAATTTAAATGATTTGTACGTTGCTCATTTATTTGTTATTTGCTAACAAACACTGAGATACTGTATAATATCATTGGGTCAGCAATCACTCAGCTCTAGGCTGAGTTATAAAGTGTTGTCCTGTAACTGAAGGATGCGGTCCAACTCACACTGTGACTGGGAAGATATTGCTGGCCGCTGTGATGGTCATGCAAGTGCTGAACACCACCTGCTCGCAGTGTCCGTGCAGCACGCAGTCGTCTGAGTTCCAGGATACGGGCAGGGTGAAAGTAATGTTTATTTCTTCATGGGTTTCCCGGCCTACGACAAAAAAAAACAAACAAAAAAAAACAGGCCATGTTAGAAATTAAAGAACAGCAGATTATTGTAAGACTGACCTTATTAAAGAATTCCCGCAAGATACTACTGTATTAGCCTTACATGTTTATTAAATGTACCCATGACCACGATTGACGTGTTTCTAACTTGCATAGCCACATTCTGGTAATTGTTGTGTTGACAGGGGAATAATGGTTGTGATTAGCTGTGATGAGGCCAAAACAAACTCCAGGCCTGGAGAGAAGCGCCTCCTTCCTCTGTGGCAATTATCAGAGCCTAAAACAGTCTAAACAGCGAACACACAATTCCCACAGCAGGAAACCAGAAACAGCCGCGGCAGCAATATTTGATGTCATACCAAGCTTCTCCCCTGGTAACAAATGACAGATTGATTGTGAGCTTATGCAGTATTTATCACACGGCAAAGGAGATTATAAGATTATCAATTCAAACTGAGTGGACTCCTGAGTGTGACTGAGCATAGATGTGTAGATCCTGGAGGAAGGGGCAATTCAAGCTGAAGTCAAAAAACTGGTGACCTCTCGATCTATGTAATTTTCTCTCACATTTTCATCGCATTTGAAGGTAAATTGGATGGAGAAGTAGAAACAGTTGTTAATATAATGTCTAACATACAGAATACAGCACGTCTATTTTTGGGGAAAAGAACCTGTTAATTGATTTTGCAAGACTTCAATAACAGATGTTATTGACATTTCTAGGAAAGACTCGTCTCTGCTCATACAGCTCAAATTCGCCCAGCACTATTTACTCAGTGTAACACAATATTTGCATAGCTTCTTATTGACTTTACCCACCCATTCTAGTCCCGTTCTTAAATCTAAAACGATGCAAAGACTGCTGAGACAAACAAGGGCCTAATGAAAGGAAATGTCCATCATTGCAGAGATTGGTACGTACGTGTGTTCATTAACCACAGCAGGTTATCCAACAGCCTCAGCATGAAATGATTAAAACACGTCAAGAGTTAATCAAAACAGATCAGGTGTACGAAGCTAAAATATCCTGAAAGGCAGGAAGCTAAATCCACATATACAGCTAATCTGGACGGGATTAGTGTCAGTGCATCGGGTGGTGAAAATAAAATTATGTGACCTTACCTGTGGAAATTAATCTCCTCTGAATAGAGAACAGAGACACAATATTTTCATTTTTGCTCTGTCACCAGGTAATGGAATAATTTGTTTAAAGTAATCATTTACCCATCCTCTCAACAGTGATGAGCTCCTCATGTCCACAGCATATCTCATTTTCTTCAAAGCTAACCTTCTGATAAAGGTATGACATTTAATTTTAGCTGCTTTAACTATATGCACAACTCCGCTGTTTGTATTATCGAAAACACAAATCTGCCAAGTTTTATTATGCTGTCATTTCTTTCATCCTTCTTGAATCTTTATATGTGTTGGAGCTGTGCAGCAAATGTACTGTACATAAGTCGCTGCCAATAAAGAATAATTCACAAACACATTTGAAGCTTCTGATTTACTTCTGTTTGAATGAAAACCATGTTTGTGATTGAGGGCTCAAGCAGCACTCGACCACAAACACGTCTTCCTCAGCCTCTTACTTTTACCTTAACTGAAACGTAAGCTTAACCCTCAAACAAACCCTCTCCCACGTGGACCTCAGCTTTTAAACCTGGGATATAAAACAAGTTCCACACACAGATAAACAGTTAGTTTTTACCAACAAACAGACTGGGGGTGATGAGACAGGACACCTACCAGACAGACCAACTTGCTGCCCCAGCACTGTGGCGTACAGGTGGGTGATATTGCGAGAGTAGCCTCCAAACGGGCGCTGGGGGTCCAGCGTGAGGGTGATGGGGACTGAGATGTTGATGGGACCCGAATCCTCCAGCAGGAGCGGAGCCTGGGTGCTGGAACGAGCCTGGCCGCTGGTCACGACCATGCTCTCTGGGGTGGTGGACTCGTTCAGGCCATGTTTTATTGTTTCATTCTCCGATACACAGAAATCCAGCTCATTGAAGCGCAGCAGGAAGGTGTTCCAGTCCTGACAAAACAGTATGAGTAGAGTAAGAAGTGTGGTTTTGTTGTTTTTGGACGTGACGATATATCAATATCTATTATCTGATTTACACTGCATGTAAATAGTCTCCGCAGCAGCTATATTTATATCCATCTGTATGCACAAGTCCAAGTAAAATACCAAGAGCCTTTCTGATTTGCATTTGTTTCCTCTTCAGATTCACATGCAAAGGTTGAATTTGGTTCGGGTTTGATTTTACTTACCAGTTATAATTGTCATGTGTACTGTACATTACAGCCAGGTGGAGAGAAGGCCAAGAACAGTATATCAAGTAAACCTAAATTTCCTCATTGTTATCGTTATGTCTGGATGTTCTTTTAGCCTTATAGAGTTATGTGGGAGAAATGGTTGCACAATTCATAGACTAAATGCAAAGTCTGTCACGGAGGTCATCGCCTGACATTTGCCATTAGCATTGACCATGTTTTACTGCTGCTTCTGTGATGCTTGAAAAAGCACATCATATAATTTCATCTCTTTTAAAGAACTGTGTACACGTGTCTCACCTCTGTCAACTCTGGAGACTTTATCTCTTTGATCTTGAAGAAGTAACCGATGGTCAGGAAGGCGATGGCCACTGCACTGACGCTGATCATAAAGATGACCAATGGCGGACGGTTGTTGATGTAGCTTCTCAGGTTCTCTATAGGATTCAACAGGTACACCTGCACATAGACAAATACACAGTGTGCAAACATGTAAGCAATGATCTGATTTATCACTGAGGTTTCTATCAATAGTAGAAACTAATAAGCTCTCACATAAATTATTCATAATCTTCTAATGCAGCCACGGATATTCATATGCGACAAAGGATAACAGCAGCCTAGGGCTGGTGTCTTAAAACATGAGCCTTTTCAATATTTAAAATATGATACATTAGGGCTGGGCGATAAAACGATAACGATATGTATTGCGATAGAACGTTACTCAATATCAATATGAAACGCAGTCGATAGAAGAGTCGATAGGTTTCATTCATGTTTTGACAGAAAATACTAAACAGCCAATTAAAACGAGAGTTGCGCGGCGCTGGACCAATGGCTGAGCCAGCCAGGTTAGGTTGAAACATCACAGGAAGACGTTCAAGACAACACAGCAACACATGTTTGGGCGGCTGCAGCAGTGTGTACGCTATGTGTGTACGTCTGCAGCGGGACATCGCCGGGGGAAAAAAAAGAGTCGCCGTCACACATCAAAGGGAGCGCGTTGAGCGCGTGGCCGCTCTGCTGCTGCTGCTGCTGCTGCTCACACTGGAGCGACTGTCGTGTTCACACTGACACGCAGCTGTTCAACTGCGATCCGACCCAAACACTGGTCACTGGCGAAACAAGCGCGAACAGCGGCGATTACTCTTCCCTTTTCTTTTTCAGCCGTGTTTAGGCTGAGAGTGATCGCTAATTAGACGGACCACGTCAGGTCCGGGTTTTAATTATCACGCCCGTTTCTAACTGTAGCAGCAGCAGCAGAGAGATGGAGCAGCTCCTGTATGGGGAGTGTGGCTCTGATGTAATGTTAAAGAACGCCTGAACAGTGGAGTGATAGGCTAATGTCTGGAAAAGTCCCAGTGCTGTTGGCCACTGTCAGCACTCGTGAATGTCTCCTGACTGTAGTCAAATTATTTGATTGGTATAGGCTACTAATTGTTCTATAAATATATATAATACCAGTTTTATATACCAGAAACTGCTATAACTCATTGCTTTTATTATGTTCATCATTACATCTGCATATTCAGTTTTTGACAGGAAATAAATATTTAAATAAAAAAATATCCTTCTGATATCTTCAAATCTCACTTGTGTGTATGATGGAACATTTAGGCTTGACAAAAATAGTGACTTGAGTCATTTCGTAATATATATCGATATCGACTGATATGAAAAAGATTATCGTGATAGGATTTTTTCTCATATCGCCCAGCCCTATGATACATTATTATGGAACAGAAGATTTGGGGTTGGAATTATGCAAAAAAGGTAGCTTCCCCAAATTTAAGTCAGAATATATTTCAAGTAGATACTTTTGTTGTTTGTTGTAGGTCTTGTTTGTTTGTTTTTCATGATAAATGATGCCTGATTTTACTTGATTAAATAATTTGAATATTTCAGCTCTATGTGTATTCCAGCATCATATGATGCTTACAATTACAATTTATCAACGACAAATGAACCACACACCAGAAAAGTTCAATTTAGAGCAGCAAAGCCTGAAAATAAATCAAATAGATATTTATCCAATATCAAAGAGAGAACATTTTAAGCTGCTAACTTCACAGCTCAGGTATATTGCAGGTGGAGTAGTAAACCCAGTGTGCTAGATGTTATAATTGTTTATCAGGAAAAGGAAACAAACTGGTTGAACAGGATGCTTTCAGCAACAAAATGACATGTCAATGGGACATCTGTCATGTATTTTGTGCCTTCAAGGTGCTGATATGGAGTGACTTCTTAAGGGTTTAAACTATTTTCACGACTGTTATTCAACTATTATGTCATAGACACAATAGTTAATGACTGGTACACTATCAACTCACAAATATAAAACAACAAATGACTGAAAGCTTCCTGAGACTGACCGTGTATAAATATGGCTCATTTATGGAAAATAAATATTTTATTATAGATCAAATGCAGCCAATTTGAGATGGTGAATTATATCCTATAAAGTAGGGCTGCACAATCACCACAAAACAGTCAGAATCTCAAAATGGCCATCACATAAAGCTTCAATTATTTTGAAGATAAAAAGTATCACAACAATCCTGACCATTGTTACCACCATAAGTGTTGCTACAGAGACGCACTGGACAACAAATCATATTCTCAAAAACTAAAGAGACATGTCTGTTTGGTACAAGACATAACAACACTCACACCATCAACTTTATACTATTTTATGTGAAAATTAATGGCCAAAATGACCATTTACACTGAAATCAAAAAGGTAACAACTGCCCATATAAATGCAATATGATGTTTTTTGCAGCCTACTGCACAGGAATAAAGCACGTTTCCATGTCATTTAAGTGCCTGCCATTTCAAAAGTTTAACAAACAAAGAGACATTTTTAGCCAGAAATAAACATTTTTTTCATCTATGTAAAGTCAGCCTTTAAAACACTTCTCATCATCCTCCATAACTCTCAGGAGACACAGTAGCTGCCTGACTAGCCACTTCCCTCAAGTCCACATACTCAATGTCAGTACAGCAGAAAGGTGCGTTTTCAGTGGAAAAACTATCCAAATACCTCTCCAAAACGCTTTAGTTTCAGTTCAGGCTATACAAGAAACGTTGACGTTTTGTTGGAGGGGGGGCGGCGGCATCACTGTTTTCAAACTACAGGGGGGCATTTTACTCATCTGGAGAAACCGTGAGTGTAGTTCTGTAAGCATTGAACGAGCATCTTCACATTCAAACTGCACTGCTTTCTGGTCAAACCCTGTATTTGTCTCTCTTTACAGCAGGGACTGCAGCCAGCCAGGTGACACAAGCTGTCAACCCTGTAGCATGATGAGCTAGCTACATGGACCGTCGGCGATTTTTACACAACAAAACTGAAATATTAACCGTCACACTATGACACTAGGAAAAACACAATGTATAGGATTAACACAGTAGCAGCTCTCACCATTTTCTCTTTCTGTGCATGCGACGGATGCTAGCTGGGAGTTTCGTTGCGGGCCACAATAACGGCAGCAGTTATGCTAGCTGCGGAGCTAGCCTGCACTGCTAGCTGGCTGTTGTCTTTCCAGTAAACTAGTCCCTCCTGAATTTACAGCTGAAGAGCAAAAGTCGATGTTCGGTAGAGACGGACAGACTTTCAGCGTAGAAAACACCACGTCTACTCCTTCCCATTCTTTGCTTTTATAGTTCAGTGCAGGTACGATGAGAAGTATCTCCTGCGCACAACCTGGGAACAGCGTCAGTAATATATCTGGGACCTCCCTGCTGACACTGCGTAGTGAAAGCGTCGCAGCGCCGCCTTCTGGTTATTTCCGTAGAATGTGCGCCCGAAATCGGTCGTCCGCGCGGCTGAGAGACGTTGACGCTTACGCAATTTACGTAGACGACGAGAGAGCGCTCACCGTGTTTACAAACCGATGGGAATTTAAAGTGCAAAGGTGGGTTGCGCAACTGACAGGGAGATATGCTGACTTTATCATGTTTTCATGTCCATGCTCTGTGAGGAAACAAAACACATCATTAGTTTGTTTTTACTTAACTTGGATGGTCTATTTTTTTCTTATACGTGCACTTTAAATATTTAAACCCCATACTTTATCTCCAGCTGTTCCTGTTTTACCTGATGTTCCTGTTCTACTTCAAGATAGCTTTATTGTGATTTTATAGTGTTGGTGTTTCCTGCCAAATCCAAGTCTGAGTGAACAGCATTGTTTTTTTTTTTATCATAAATGGGACAAGAGTAAGTTGTTTTTATTTTTCTTATATGCCAAAACTTTTTTTCCAATGGATGGGAAACGCTGGATTATTAAATTAGAGCTGGATGATTATTGCTGCTGCTGTTTCGGACTCAAGAGTGAAGGTAAGAACATATTTCCTGACTTTCAAGCTGCTGTAGCCCATGTGTTGATGAGTTAGACTGTGACAGTCAAAGCCCAGGTTTACATCAGATCGCTGCTGTGTGTGTGTGATGGAGGTTCGGCGTCTCCCCTGCGGTGGGTTTCATTGCTTAAAACATTTTAATAAGTTCACCCAGGAATGTTTTACTTATTTCTTATGTTTGAGTGGGCGTACTTCAGTCAGTTTTCGGTTAGTCTAACTACCTGGGGGTCTGTGTATGGTTTAAGTGCTCCGGTTCAGCAGATGGCAGTAGATGCGTATTGCCATATGTTAAAGGGACACTACTTCTCTCAACCAGCAGCATAAAACCGAGGACCATGCTGTGTTTCCTTTGGCTTTTTGGCTTTGTTTAGTTGCATCAAGCTCGACGGTTCACTGGGGATTTCCCGGAAATAGATTGTAAGATCCTTCGAAATAAAGGAAATTTCCTTTATTATTGCCGTTTTGGAAACAGATAAGGCATTGCGAATGGTCTACGATGTGGATCGATGGTATGTATAAATTATACAGGCACTTAAGATCGTAGTTTTACACCCCCTACATTTATTTATTACAAAATTTTCGCAACTTTGATCTTACTTTGAAGGAGTGACCCGGAAGTGTATTGTTTCTTGAGCTTACAATTTTAGTTAACTTGATACTTGAGCTGTTTTCTCACAACAATGAGAAGGGGGAGTAAAGGGTTAAACCGTGCTAACACATTTTACTAATATTACTTACAGGTACAGTAGCCAAATATACACAGAAACGTTAGCAACGTGTTAAATTATTCGTGCTAGTTGCTATGAAATGTGTTAGCTCGCTAGGCTAGCCGCTTGTGTGTGTTGCAGAGGGAGAGTGGCTAAAGCTAATCACTGGTTAGCCTAACAGTTGCCTTCGTGTCATCAAACCTGCACGTATCTTAACGCTCACGTTTAAAGTGTAATAACCATATGGTAATAACTGTTAACATATAAGTAGTAATTTAGAAATTCAGTCGGTTTTGCTGCGTAAAACCTGTGTTAGGTTGAATCGAAAGCTCACCACCTTTTGTAAACAAATTAGTAATGTAAAATATTTGGGGATAGCACGTTATATTACGCAGTTGTGTTTGGTGGCCTGGTCTGTCAAATTGCATTCTTATGAATAATAGTTTGATTACATTTTAAGTACACTCAAACATACAATTGCTTTGCTCTTTGGTTGTGTAATCCTTATTGTCATGATGGTCTTTGTACTTTTCTGATATTTGTGTTGATAAGGTAAATGCTAGTAATGAGGAAAGAAGTGAAAATTCTACTCGAAATATTTGATGAAATACATAAATGGGTCAGGCTGACCTGGGCCATGTGTGATTCAGTAAATCACTGTGTGCATTGGCCAATCATTGTGTATTGTAAAGCAATGCTCCTGCAGAACTGGAGGTCGGATCAGTCACTGTAATTAATGTCTGATATGTCAAGTTATAGTATGCAGGACAAGAACTAACTATGTTTTCTCTTTGCCTTTTTTAAGGTTGTAATTTGCCCACCATCACAACTGGATGCAGAGACCTCTTGTTTGTTTAGCTTCCAGGACTGTCCGTGCAGGGCTACAAACTCTTCAAACGCTTGTTAGGTGTCAGCAGCCTAAAAGGTGTAGATCCTCACCCTTCTCTTCATGCTTTGATCTTCAAGCTCCGTCCATTTTTGTGTTTAATTTTTCCAGGGAAATCCATCATTTTTCCACAGTATCACATAAACACGACCTCCTCCGAAACAGTCCTCCCTGGCTTTCCCTGCATCATTGTTACTCCAACGAGCCAGATATGGCAGAACAGAGGTTTATCGTGGAATATGCCAAACGTGGCACTGCAGGTTGTAAGAAATGCAAAGACAAAATCCAGAAGGGCATAGTGCGCATAGGAAAGATTGTGCCAAACCCTTTCAGTGAGTCTGCAGGGGAAATGAAAGAGTGGTACCATGTAAAGTGTATTTTTGAGAAGCTGGAAAGGGCAAGAGCCACCACGAAGAAGATCGAGGACATTACGGATCTGGAGGGATGGGAGGAGTTGCAGGATGAAGACAAGGATCTCATCAATAAACATGTTTCAGGTAGTTTTTTGAAGCTACATTTCTTGAAAACATTCAGTGCTTACCAACATCTAATGCAAAAGTTGTTTTTCCCCCACTGAAACTTAACTTTCAGTGTTGCTAGTTAAACCAGAGGCACCAAATGTCAGAACAGAACTCTAAGAGCTATAAAGGCAACTGGGCATGCTTGAGGTTGTTTAAACCTTAAATAAACTCAGGCATGTCAACCAAGTCGAAAATAAAACTTTTATGAGGAAAGTTCAGTTGAAGGCTTTAATGCTTTTCTGTCATGTGGTGTCATACCTGTGCTCCGCAAAGTTCTGGTTCTTTGTGTAGGTTTTGCACAGTTTGTTTATGCATTGAACAATTTGTGCAGGGATGTGTGCGAGTCTAAGAATGACGTTTATGTGTATGTATATGCTGTCTCAGAGTCAAGTAGCTGCTTATACTTGAGTCTAAAAGTCGTCTCGTCCTGTAGACCTGATGGCCAAAGTCAACGCAAGTCCGAAGAAGAAGGTTCAAGCCAAGATGAACACCTCAGGCCAGCTGAAGGCTCCTCCTGCTGACCCCTCTGTCAACGCCCCACGCAAGTTCTCCGGCTTCACTGGTGAGATAAGATCTACAAGGCTGAGGAGCTAAAAACCTCCTCAATGTTTAGTTAGGCTACAACAAAAGTTAAAGCATAAGTCAGTGATCCGGTCGTTTTGTCTAATGCTACGTTCCAGACAGGCTTCTGAAACCGTAAGTTACAGCTTCAAGTCACGACTTACGACTTTGTAGCGTTCCAGGTAACCCGTAACTCGTGTTTTTCCGACCTGTTGCCTGTGAAAGTTCACTATAACGGCCACTCGTAACTTCCGACCCGTGGACTCGTACTAGATCAAACTGGAATGACTTCACAGGAAGGAAAAACACGAGTTACGGGTTGCCTTGAACGCACCATGAGTTAGCAGCTCCCGCCCTCGTCATGGATCTATTGGTCCTTGTCCCTACGTCACCACATTCATGCGCACCCCTTGGCTGCACACACAGCCCTTCATGCCGTTCTCTCTCCTCATTGGATAACGCTTGTATCCCACAAGGAAAGTTTTCTCCTCGGGTTACAGCAGAGCAGAGTGACTGAGAGACTCGTGTTACGGCTGAAACACTCTATCTAAGTGATTGCTGACGGAAAATAGGACTATTTAGGACTTATATTAACAAAAACATTCTGCTGACTTCTGCTTTAAGGATACAAAGAGCTTAATATAGAAGTGGGTGATTTTTTTTTTTAATTCTGAGATAACTGAGAGTCAGAAAATGTGTGCCACTCTTTGACAATTGATTTTTTTTATGATGGAGGATGGGGCCCATAATTCACATTACATTACCACATTAAATTGCATTAATGTGGTAATGCCTTAATGCTAAGAAAGAAAATGTGTGTAGGTGCAGTCCAGCTCTGTTCAGTTCAGATGTTTATTATGCCACAAGAGGAAATTCTTTTGACAGCACGACGCCATAAACACAAATAACCAAAACATAAACCTCAAGAAAAACACTGAAGACATTAAGGATGTTGGTGTTTGGCAAACAAAACAAAACACAATAAAAAGTTGATGCGATGGAGGAAAAACAGCAACAAAAAGACGAGGGGGTGGATAAAACTTTCAGCTGTGTGGGCTCCCAGGAGCCTAGTTTTTGATGCACTGAAATTAAGTACCCTTTTGTGGGATGAATAAAAACTTGAACTGGTTTGAACTCATTTCTGGAGGCCTGCATCTCAGACTAAAGGGGAAGGTGATGAATATCTCAAAGACAGAGTGGTCTGGATTTGCAGACGAGTTTGATTTGTCTGCTGAAATACTTGAACAGAGAAGGCCACTGCTCAGCAACTTTTCAGCAACTGCTTCGTTTAAAAACACAAGTATAAACAATGAAAAGCAGCCTTATTTGAAAATTAAAAAAGCAGGGAAAAGTTTCATTTGTATTCAGCAAGAACTCAATATGGATACGTGGAGTTTCTTTCCAAATTTCAGTGTCACTGTTATCGCGCTGTTCATGTATTTAAGATGTTTAGAGAAATTGCTAGCATTAAACCAAAATGCAAACATTTAAAAAAAGGCTGAATTCATTTATAGAACCAAATATCCTTTGATAACTGATTATTAAAGTCTAGGGAATCTTACTAACAATAATCAGAACTCTTAAAATCTGTCCAGTTGCCAAATTTTCTCTCATCTCTTGCAACGTTCACCTTCGCTCTCCCGTCCAGCTGCGAAGGCCGGCCCCTCCAGCAGCCCAGGACCATCGACCTCCTCCCCCGCCAAAGCCAGCCAAGGCAGCGCCCTGTCCACTCAGCTCTGCGACCCCCAGCACAAGGACTGCCTCTTCAGAGAGTTTCGCAAGCTTTGTGCCACGGTGGCGGAAAACAGCAGCTACAATGTGAAGACACAGATTATTGAGAAGTATCTCAAGAAAGGCTCAGGTGGAGGTTGGTGTGTTTGTTTATCATATATACTGTTTTCAGCAGCACAACATCTGACAAAATCCAAACAGCCAGGAATTCAATGACAAATGCCTATCTTAAATCTGCTTTGCTGTCATCCCAGATAAGTTCCATGGAGATCTTTACCTGACAATGAAACTGCTCCTGCCGGGTGTTGTAAAAAGTGTCTACAACCTCAACGACAAACAGATCGTAAAACTCTTCAGCCGCATATTCAGATGCAACCAGGACGACATGGTGCGAGATCTGGAGCAGGTTTGTGATCCATATTGTTTACAAACTTGGACTAATAAATGATTTTCTAGCAGAATCCCCTCTGGGACATTCATACTCTCTGACATTGTGCAGAAACATTGGCGTCTTTGTGTTTCAGGGAGATGTATCTGAGACGGTGAGGATGTTCTTTGATGAGAGCAAATCATTTCCTCCAGCTGCCAAGAGCTTGCTGACCATCCAGGAAGTAGATGCATCCCTGACCCGCCTTGCCCAGCTGACCAAGGAGGATGAGCAACAGACTGAGCTGGAGATTATATCCAAAAAGTAATTCAGAAATAATAACCATGACATAAACTTTGGTTCAGCTCAGTGACTTATGCACTACACAGAGAGGTGTGCCTGTTACTGAACTCACCCAGAATAATATAAATGCAGCGGACAAAAATAAAGAAATACCTTTCTGTATAATGCAGTACATTTAAACTGCACCACAAGTTCGAACCTCCCAAATTATCACCAGGTTGAATCCACAGATCTTCTTAGAACACGTTCAATAAAAACTGAACATAGGATTTATTGCAGGACTGTTGATTAGACTCCATTAGTTTTAGCTAGATTTTCCAAATTAAATGCCAACTCAGTGTATTTTAGTGCTGGACCTGTCATTGATTGCCGAAATAGTTTTGTAAAGCAGTAAACAGTTCCCTGTAGAAGCCAAGGAGACAGATTTTGTGTTTTCATTTCACAGTATTTGTAATTGCTTCCACATTTTTAGCTTGTCCTACTTTTTTATTGTTAGTATTTGTTTTTTCAGTGTTCCTGTCTTCATAGATTGTCTGCCTCAGGCATGTTACACACACACATACACACACACGCACACACACGCATATAAACAGAAACAGATAGACTGTCTCTATTTGACATTCAACACAGCTCAGACACAGCAGCAGGAATGTGTTTGTTTGTCCTAAATTACACGTTGCCAGCTGTAAACAGAAGCTTTAGTTTGCTTTGCACAACAGTCTTTAAAATGGCTGAAATGAAATTATTTACAGTTTCCACAACCTAATGTTTCTATTGTGTGAATAGTGCCATAAGTTTAAACCATTTCAGGTCATCAACATTTAGCATTATGCTTCATAAAATGCTGTAATACTTAAATTTTACGCCGGTGCATTCTCTGTTTATCACCACAGATGTACCAGTAATGACCTGAAATGCATCATTCGACTTATCAAACACGACCTGAAGATGAACGCCGGAGCAAAACATGTGTAAGTGTCCTTGCCTGCCGCCGCCTGAGAGTTAATAATACACTGTGTACTTTAAACACTACTGAGAAGAAACCTTATGACTCGTTTTTTTTAATTTTTTATTGCAGCTTGGATGCTCTGGATCCAAACGCTTATGATGCCTTCAAAGCCTCACGCAATCTGGGCGACGTGGTTGAACGGGTGTTGAGGAACCAACAAGAGTCGTCCAATGGCTCAGGGCCCAGGAAACTCCTCACCGTGGAGGCGTCTCTCATGACCCCCGTTCAACCCATGTTGGTGAGTATCACAGCTACAATGCGGAAAAAATCTGTGCAATCCTGCTCACATGTCTGTCACATAGACGACATCCGTCTTCTGTCCCACATTAATTTCCGGATCCACATGTGTCCACAAAAAGTGGACCAAATGGACATGAAGGGACCTCCAAGCAATGACCTAATTTGATCGCTAAATCATTACACATCATCTATTCGCAGTGGAATAACACTTCAATCATCCATATTTGCTTTAGGGTGAGATATGTGGGTTATTGGTGAAAATAAACTAGGAAATTAGAAATAGACTGCCGATTAGAGATTTCTTTGTTCTAATATTTTTGGCATCGTTACATTTGCTCAAAGGCTTAAAGTAGGTTTTTAAAAAAAATCTTTAATCAGTTCAGATCAGCGGTTTCTGTATTTTTCTGTAGTACTTTGTCAAAACTCTCTCTTTTTTTTTACTCATTATCTCAGTTCAAGAGATACAATTCTATAGAAAAGTCAAATGTTCAATAACAGCACAGACTTTTGTGTCTTTTTGTGCATCTACCCATCTTTGTACAAATGTTGATACACACATAACAGATGGGATGAAATAGGATGTATATATTAGGGACAATTTGGCCAAAAGGTTCATTGTTCTTAATTAGGGATGTCCCGATCACGTTTTTTTGCCCCCGATCCGAGTCCGAGTCATTTGATTTTGAGTATCTGCCGATTCCGAGTCCCGATCCGATACTTTGGCAATGCAGTAAAGCTTTTAATGTAGATGTATCATCTCACTATTGTGCTCTACTATGTAACAATATCACAATCTCACAATAATAGCCTACTCTACCTCAATAACAAGCCCATGACATTTATTGCAGTATTGTAAGACATGTCATGATATCAAACTCTCACTGTATGATATCAGCACAGTAGCTCCATAGTATAATATTAATTCCATTATCCATAAGTCAACAGGAACATTTGATCAGAAGTAAAATAGCTTATGCCTTTCTCAATCACCAGCCTCTCTCCCCTGATCCCACCCTCACCTGCCTGTCTGCCCCCCCTCACTCACTCACCTCGCTCCTTCTCCCTCCCTCCCTCACTCACTCACTCCCTCCGCTCCTCCTCCCTCCCTCACCCAGTTCACGTCGCTCCTTCTCCCTCTCTAACTTTTAATAAATACCTGGTTCTGTATCTGCCGTCACACAACGGTAGGCTATATTTTTTCAACAGTGTAGTGATGTCCGCTCCATCGCGGTTCGCTCTCATTAGAAGCTGCAGTGACCGTTGTTGCTGCAGGTGTGTAGTAAACATCAACAACAACAGCTGATTGGAAGTCAGCAGTGAAACAACGCAGCCACACACACACAAACAGTGAGCTGACACGGTGACACGGACTACTCATTTCATATATTTACATGTTCGTGACGCGCAGCCACACACACCATGGAGCTCTGCTCCACGGCCGGGCACAGTGTTGACCCAATAATGAGCACACATGAGGCACGTCTACAGTACAAGTAATGAGAGTGCGCCTGAGACAGATAGGGAAAACCTGACATGTAGCTGATATGTCATATATCCGAGTCCGGATCGGGATGTATCCGATTCCGATCGAGTCCAAAAGGTTTTCCGATTGATCGGATCCCTATTCTTAATCCTAGCTTTTCCAGTTATGAATTCCTTATTATGGCCCTCTAACCGTTTCTAACCGTGTTCATGTGGTCGGTTAAGATACTGTTATCATCATCTTGGTGAGTGTGAGACGTACTCTCAGAAGTACATGTTATTGAGTCAAGATTAACTTTAGTCTAAATAAACCAAGCATGCCTCCACACATACACTCAATAATGCCTGTTTAATCATCAACCAAAGTCACTGTTGTGTCAAAAGATTTGACTCTGATGCCCGTTTCCTTCTCGTGAGGTGGTAACTCCACGCACTGTGTGATGTTCAAAGTGTTTCCAGCTGATTTCTGGGACCAAACAAACCGGCGGCAGCTGGACCTCCCGGATAACTGTGCGCTGTAAACACACGGCTATATGACAACCCCCTCTACAGATGCAAATATTAATTCAGCATGAGTCCAGAAAACCTACAGACCATTAAATTTCACATTACGCAGCAGACTTTTAATTACACACTACTGAAAGTAAATTGAAACCCACTGCAGCTCTGTCACATTTTAGTTTACAAATGAATAACACGGTCCAGTTCCCGGCTTCCCACGGGCTCAAAACTTCAGCGTTTTCAGTTCTAACTTCCCTCTCTGTCTCACATCGCTGTGCAGGAGATGAAATGCTGCATCACTTTCTGTTACATCCAGCAGACACATTAGCAGGGGAGAAACACGACACCAAATTAAGTGTAATTCATTTTGATGGTGTGCTCTGAAACGCAATTAGTGCGCACACAGCAGCAGGTGAACATGCAGTCACACTGCCAGCACAGTCATAGTCAATTAGTTTAACAGTGTGATGGTACCAGGCTGCATACTGGTACAACACTGAAAGGAATAAATGATGTTTCTGTGATTGACACAAAAACAGTGAGCTCATGCTGCGGTATTGTTGGCTCTTATCGTCATCAGTGCTCTTTCCAACATGTAAAACCAACACTTACTGTAGATGCAACAAGTGGTTTTGACCATTATTTCTATCAGTTGTACAAGCACTGGACTCATCAGAGTCATTTTGTAGATAAGGGAAATTGCAGCTCCTCTCCAACAGGGCAAACATAAAGGGAGTCTCATGAGCAGACACAAACAAACCAACAGTTCAGACCTGATTGGAGGATAAAGCACATGTGAGCTCACCAGAAAAGTCATTAATAGCCCTTTACTTACTTGGAAAATGATTGACAAATTTTCGGATTATGGAAAAAAAACATGAAAAATGAGAGAGGAAAAAAAGTATCCTGGAAAAGCTTGAGTTGTCCTGGAAAATGATTTCTCCTACCTCCGTTTCTTCATATGTCTAGTGTGTGTTGACTCATCTGTCAGGTCATCAGTGAGAAACATTGAACACATCTCTGCTTCCAGGGGCCCACCAAACCTGCATGTCTGCTGTCTGTGTGAGATGACACATTCGTGTTAGGTGATTTTGTCGGACATTGTCTCATTTATAAAATCAGGATTTCAGCAGAGGAGCAACAGGCAAAACAACTTGGAGTCTCAACACGATTATCCCAGAATTATCCTTCACCTGCACTGGAAAGTCGAAGGAACACTTCTGCCAGTGGAAACTTTTAATGAAAAGTAACCATAGCAAATAGGTTTACCTGCCAAGAGCTTTGTGACTGATTGTTTTCCTTTGTGATTCCAGGCCGAGGCTTGTAAATCCATCGAGTACGCCATGAAGAAATGCCCCAACGGGATGTACTCTGAGATCAAGTACGACGGAGAGCGGGTGCAGGTGCACAAGAACGGAGACGTCTTCAGCTACTTCAGCCGCAGCCTCAAGCCGGTGTTACCGCACAAAGTCAGTCTTATCACACACCGACACACACATACACACGTACAGTACACAAATGCAAACATACAGCCACGCGGTCGATGCACGAACAGTCAGAATGAGATGACCTCAGGTTTGTCCCTGCAGGATTAGCAGCTTAAAGGTATTATCCCACTGTGAAATTCACACATTTCCCATAGTGATGTTTTTTTTTTCCTGGTGTGCAAAGAGCCTGAAACATGCTGGAAGAAACAGCACCGCACTGTCATCATTAGCCCATTTAAACCACTAGATGATGCTGCTGTGCACACAATACATCACTCACACACACAGCAGCTCTGCACACAAGGATGTGCCTCCACTCGCTGAACACTTTGAGAGGCTTCTCTGCTTATTTTCTCCCCCTCTATTCACACAAGTCTGCAGAATTTGTCAATGACAGATGCAGCTGCTTCCTTAGATTTCCAGTTGTGGCCCAGTCTCGACTCATCTAACCCAAACAGCTGCAGACATCTTTCCCTGTGTGACAGCTTTGTACACACAGCACACTCTCATCAGCCAAATGGTTAATTAAACACCTTCAGCCACTATTATCAGACAGTTTATGGTAAGCTCTGAATTGCAAATACACTATAAAACTGTTTAGTTCAGACCCTCCATGATATGGTACAGCCCTCTTAAATCTTGCTTTAATAGATGTTTCAAGTGCTTCCTCTTTTTCCTCAGTGCCTAAGCCCCGTGTGTGTGTCTATGTCGATGTTTCAGGTGGCCCATTTCAAAGAGTACATCCCTCAGGCTTTTCCCGGTGGCCACAGTATGATATTGGATGCCGAAGTCCTCCTAATTGACACAAAGACCAGTAAACCCCTGCCTTTTGGGACTCTGGGTGTACACAAGGTGAGAACACCAAAGCCAATTTGTACTTCCATTTTATTTTTTCCTCTCTCAGACAGCATGAGTTTTGTCATGCAGCTTGTTTCCTGATCAGTCTCTGTTGTCACACGTCACGCTTCTCCTCTCCTCTTCCCCTCAGAAAGCGGCCTTTCAAGATGCCAAAGTATGCCTCTTTGTTTTCGACTGCATCTACTTCAACGGTGTCAGTCTCATGGAGAGGTAAATGTGTTTTCAGTCCAGCCATTGTTTTAAAAGTGTCTTTGAATCGCAGTGCACAAAGAACAACCCCTGATGGGATTGATGTAAGCATATAGGTTTTTAACACTGTTGGTAACACACTCCTCCACACCTCCACAAATACTTTGTTCTCTTCCGTCGGTTTACTCTGTGTGTGTGTTTAGTTATTCATACAGTGTTTCATTTTATGCTTTCATGTAGAGATGCCATTTTTACTTTAGTATCTGTGTATTTAGAGGTAATTTTCCTAGTGGGTTTGGTTTTTTCTACTGGTGATTTATATAGTTTCAGTGCTTGTTTAGGTGTGAACAAGATTAGATTAATGAAAAAACCTGAGGACAAGTCTCTTCGGTATATCTGTGTAAATATACATCTCTAGACTTAATGTAGCACATTCACTGGAGAAAAAGCAGCTATTTTTCCAAAACCAGTATGTAATATTAGTTTGCAAAGATTACTGCAGCTTGCCAACACTGTATGAATCATTTATAAGCTGTTATAATGCATATAAAATCGTAAAAAGGACAACAGTGACCTGTTGTTTGCTAAATAGTGAGCCTACATTTATCAGTACCGTTAAGTGTCATATCTGTTTTCTCCTCCCTGGTGTGTACTTGTCATGAGCAATTAGCCACCATCAGCATCCTATGTATTTGTAAAGCAAACAACACAAAGTGTTTCACATAAAATTAAACATGAATGGCAGCATTTATAAACATAAAACAATAAAAAATCAAAGCAATAAAAACAGTAACACAAAAGAACAATAGCTAATGCTTTAGTCATATTGTTCACCTTGACATGTTATCAGCAACCACAAAATGCAGCCTTGTTGTGAAGTGTGAAATGCATCATTATTTCTTAATGAGTTACAAAGAGGCACATTGAACCAGTGATAAATGGTAGACATCAGTAAGATAATTGACAAAATAAACATTAACTTTAACTTGCAAAAGAGTGAGCCTGCATCACTGTATGAAATCTGTGTTATAACGTGTATATTAAGCATTAGCAACTCAACTAATGAGCCAGTTTTAAACCATTTAGGAAAAAAATGTCTTCTTGTAAAGAGGCACCTGTTTGATTCACTGGCATCATGTTCTCCAGGCCGCTGCGTGAGCGCCGGAAGTTCCTGCACGACAACATGGTGGAAGTCCCCAATAGGATCCTGTTCTCAGAGATGAAGCACGTCACTGTAAGAACATCTGCTGCATGTGCACATCTGTAGTAGCTCAGTGCAGCCAGGGTGGCATCTAATGCTCTGTTGTTATGTGTGTCCGTGACAGAGGGCGGGAGACCTGGCTGACATGATCACTCGTGTCATCAGAGAGGGACTTGAAGGCCTGGTGCTGAAAGACATAAAGGTGAGTTGTGATGGTTATATAATGTAGGATTCTCGGTCCTCCTCCTGGATCTCGTATTAACCTTCTGTGTTGAAATAACAAAATCATTAATTAGCACTTAAATATTTCACGTTTCTTGCAGTGCCAAAACGATAACAGTGAAAATGAAAACATTGCAAGCTGTTTGTACTTAAATGTAATTGTGGGTGACAGACAATGATGGACGAGATGCGTCTCTGTGTTTCAGGGGATGTACGAACCTGGCAAGCGTCATTGGCTGAAGGTGAAAAAGGACTATCTGAATGAAGGCGCGATGGCCGACACAGCTGACCTGGTGGTGCTGGGGGCCTTCTACGGAAAAGGCTCAAACGGTCTGTGAAGCCCACACCTCACACCGCTGTACATTCATTTGTTTCTGCAGTGAACTTAACAAACTTGAGTCCTCTCCGTGATGCTTCATCTTACTCACCCTGACAGTTTTAGTGTCCCTTTTATTCTCTGCTCAGTCATTTCCTGTAAGGTGAGGGGGGTGGTTTGACTCTGGGTACACCCAAATTAGCTAACCAAGACAGTTTTACTATTATTGTTAATTTTTAATGATATGAAAATTATTTAAATGATCATAGGGGCCGCTTTGCGAACAGTGTTCAAGTTTCAGCAAAATTGATATTTAATGTGTTTTGGTAATTAGAGGAACAGACTCTTTATTAAACAGTAACTTAGGATTTGGTATAAAAGGACTTAAAGTAGGTTCATATATAATTTGTAAACCTTGAAATCAGATCTTCAATCTGAAAAAAGGAAAAATAATGAACTGATCAGCCACAACATAAACATCAGCTACATGTCAATATGCAGTAATATGTAATTTCTTGGTGCTCAGACTTCTGCATTAAACTGTACTTAGACAGGGAATTAACAATTAACTCATCTCTATTAACTCTATTACAGTGTGAGCTGAAACAACATACACAATGGGCGAGCTGTCATTAGGTGATGCATAAAGGCAGACAGAAGACATGGGAGACATTGAGGAGGCTGAGTAATGAGCATGTAACACAATGGAGGCATAACATGCAAAAACAAAGGTTCACATCTCCAAAGCAGGGCTAATAAAGACAGCTCATGCAGTGTGGAGACAATCTAATAGAGCAGGAACAATAAATCAGATGAAAACACTTGTCATAATACACTGTAGGATGGAGGTGGGAAGGCGAAGGCAGCAGCAGGGAAAATAGAGCCTTTATAGATGGATTTGAATGGGCCATTTTGGGAAGTCAAGTGAAATTATACAGTGTTCGGTGTGTGTGTGTGTGTGTGTGTGTGTGTATTCAGCGCCCATGGAGGGGACTATTAAGTGGGTATGGAGTCTCACAAGCAGCACTTTCCTAAACTCCCCTCCTAATAACAGGTGTGTTCTTCTTCCCACCAGGGGGCATCATGTCCAGCTTTCTAATGGGCTGCTACGACCCGGACTCCAAGAAGTGGTGCACAGTCACCAAGTGCTCTGGAGGCTACGATGACGCCATGCTGGCCCGGCTCCAGAAGGAGTTGGATGTGATCAAAATCAGCAAGGTCAGAGAGGATCCACTTAGAGAGCCCTGCCTGGAATATGGAGCTGATGTAATAAAACTGAAAATGAATCTTTTGTGTGTGTGTGTGTGTGTATTTTTGTGTCTTGTGTAGGACCCAAGCAAAATCCCAGGCTGGATGAAAATCATCAAGAACTACTATCCAGATTTCATTATCCGTGATCCTCAGGTGAGATTTCATAATTCTGTGCGTTCGTATTTCCCAAAGGACCCGTTCAGGCTCGGCCCAGCTGTACGTCTCAGCGCCGTGGACCTTCACACGAACTGATCAGATAACAGCGTCTCCTGCATATGTCCTCAGCAGGAACGTCTACAAATAAATGACTCTCAGATGTGTTGAGATGATGCCCGCCCACGCTGCAGAGCTGAGAAGTGTTGCCAACCTGCATATTTAATGAAAATGCTCAAAACTCATGATTGAAACGACCTTTTCTGGCTTTTTTGGGGGGGTTTGAAAATAGACTAATCATGAAATCTACAAACATCTTTCCATAAATAGTAATTATCATGGATGCTTTTTTCCTCTTTTTTCACCTTGTCATTTCTTTCTCTCCTGCCGCAGCAAGCACCTGTCTGGGAGATCACAGGCGCCGAGTTCTCTAAATCAGAAATGCACACGGCCGACGGCATCTCTATCCGCTTTCCCCGCATGACGCGCATCCGCGATGACAAGGACTGGAAGACGGCCACCAACTTACACCAACTCAAAGTAGGAAACTTTGATTCAAGTGCACATGCCACACTGTAATAATGAATAGTTAAGAGTTGAGTCAAGACTAAAATATAACTTTCATTTCTTTTTTTAATTTGATAGATCAAGTACATGAAAATGAATGATTGTAAATGCAGCTAATTGATGGCGCCATGGGAAATGATTAAGCACAGTCACGGCTTTTTAATTAGATCAAATAATGCTGCAAGAATCAGAAGCTCATTTGATATGAATACCTGAAGTGTTCACTCCGGGATTGTTGCTAATTACTCTCCATCTCTATCGTAATATATGGTGGGGTACAGGGTGAGGCCAAGTGATATAGATGATGGGAGTAGTAAATAATAATAAATAAGGCTACTGCTGAACAAAACACCCGTGGGGGCCAGCTAAGTTAAGTATGATTTAAATGCGGGGGAGGAGGAAGAGATGTGCAGTCGGACTCATCCTCCAAACACTGACAAATGAGCTGAAATATTGGCCGAGGCAGTAAAACACGTCCGCGCTAAATTATTAGAGTCCAACGTCGGCCTTCAATCTCTGGTGACACGAAACATTACGTCTCTTGGCTGAAGCCCATGTTGTCATCTCATCACTCTGGTCAGGAGCTGTACCGCATATCAAAGGAGACCAGCGACTTTAAAGTGACAGCTGGACCGTCTGGATCCAGCGACGACAAGGGCTCATCGGGGGGTGACAGCGGGGGAAACTCGCCATCGTCGTCCTCGCAGCGAGACCCCCCTCCCAAAAAAGCCAGTACGTACAAGAATCAACAACTTTGTGACACATGTTTTCATGCTGATTATACCGTTAAAAAAAATGAAGCTTATACAAATGTGCCGTGCTATTTTTAAATTGCTTATCTAACAACCCATGTTTGTGAAAGCCTCATCATTTATTCTCTTAACTTTTGAAATGTTCATTATGAAAACTGAAGTGATATATATATATCTTCTTTGCTGACATTTGAGAACAGACGCAAGTTCCAGCTGTAGTTTAGTGTTCTCCCTTCAAGTCGACTCAAAACAATTACCAAAACTGTTGCACAATTCCACCTCATTATTTTCACCAGGAGTGTTTTAGCAGTCAGTCGCCCCCCACATCGCCCAGCTGAGAGCTCTTAGCTACAGTATGGTACATAATGCAAACACTGCTATTATTCCTATTCTGTAATTTTCCTTCAAACCACTTTTTTCCTGTCACTCTGTATTCATGAAGCCAAGTCAAAGCCTTAGGACAAGCACACAATTTTTTGCTTAAGTTGAAACATTTTCAACTCATGCGGACACATCTTTGCCTTTGCCGGCTACACCCCAGGCAATGTCAATGTCCCCATCATTTACACGCCTGTTAGAGACAGTTTTAGAGAGGACATGCGGTCACAGAAATGTGAAATGTACGGTATTTATTGTACAGTTGAGTATGGTTCATTTGGCAACAGTAACACACATAGAGAGAGAGATGTGTTGACCCAGCAGTCAAGAGCCCGGAGTGACGGAGAGCTGCTTCAGTAACGTACTCTCAATTCACAGGCAACAACACACCAGCCAAACCAAAGGCAGTGAAATCTCAGCCTCGCACTCCTCCCGCAGAGGCACCGGCTCCCAAGAAGGTACAAACACTATCACACTCACATGCCACATAGATGTTACAGCAAACTTGTCAGACAATGGGAAAACTGTAGGGCGGAACTGACCGTCGTGTGTTTAATCATCAGGTGAAGAAGAGTGAAAACGTCCACAGCAACGGACAACAAAACAAAACGAAGGCCACATCTCAACTGCTGCAGCCGAGGAACGACAAGGTCAGTGAACAACACGTCTCACTTCATTTAACTCAACCTGTCATGATGCTTATAATAGCTACATTTAGTAACAGTGTATAATTACCACACACTACTAAACATCATTTGAGGTTTAATTAATACTTATTTATAAAGTATCGTTCCAACACTGACACTAGTTAATATGTAATTTGTGAACACAGTTACAAAAGTTAAACTTTGCATGAATAAAATCTGCCATTTGTTTAATGATTGTAATTTCAAACCAGTTATTGAGGGAGGTTCATTAAGATCATTTCTAAAGTGGAAGTAAATGATAAAGAAACTATTTAGATGGACATTAATGCTTCACTTATACATGCAATGATTTAGACATGTAATAATGGTCAGTGAGTGTTTTATAGATAGTTTATAAAGTGTTTAACCAATAATTGTTATATATATGTAATAATGTTTAAGTTACATAATAGATAGTATCAATGAAGGAAAAATGCTTATTAAATGAACAAAGTAAGTAATGCTGAATAGTGTGTAGTTATTATTAAATTTGGCTTTCAGAGGTTCTTTATCTTTACAGCTTTGCAAAATAAAACACAACATTCCCTTTGTTTGGGTTTTTTGCGCGCACCAGTGAAATTGCAGGAAAAACCAACATCACAATGTTGCCAGTCAGTGCATTGTTTAATTAGTTCATAAGTTTTATAATTTAATAGCTGACTTTCTCAGTCAATTAGGTTGAAGACCAAAACTTTGGCAGTTGCCTTCTCATTATTATATTGTATGAGACTCTGCATTGTGGCAGCACCAGAGTATTTTTAATATGAACACTTCACAGGCTAAATTATGAATCTGAAAAATACTGAGCATGTACCGATCAGATGGCCAATCAACGATTATAGCCACAAATATCTGTTTCTGTCCACCTGGTCCATGAGCTACACTTTATATCTGTAAAAAGCAAATATGTTGCTGCCATGGCAACCTACATCTCAAAACCTGGGATGAATTAGTATACTGTATATCTATCCAACTATCTATATGTAGATACTAAACCCCTGTAAATACTTAACTGTTGACTTAATTATTTTTTGTTATGCCCTGTAGTAGTTTTCATGTGCATGAGAGGAAGACTCTCATGCTCTCCATATTTTTGAGGCCTCTATGGAAAAAGAAATTGTGAAGTGGATTATAGAACAAAACCTGTGTAAAAACAGTGATGAGAACATCACCCCAGCGCTGTCTGCCATCAGAGTCAATCACATCTATCAGAGATCACTGCTAAAATGACAAAATGAAAAACATGTTGGTCATCACAGGTGAATCCTATGTGGTTTTGACACTCCTTTAAATACACTGCTCACAAGAGTTTGATGAAAGTAAGAGTGTGAGGGTTTCTTCTGCTGACCCGTCATGTGTTTGCCTGCAGACACTGTTGGACATCTTCAGCGGGGTGAAGCTCTTCATGCCCCTCTCGGTGCAGGACTTCGACAAACTGAGGCGCTACTTTGTGGCGTACGATGGAGACCTGGTGCCGGACTACGACGCCTCCACTGCCACACACACGCTGGCTGACCCCGTGGAGGACAGCCAGGCCCAGAGAGTCACAACCAGCTGGATCTGGGAATGTATCCGCAAGAGGCGCGTTGTACCTCCCTGTTAATTACAAAAACACAAGAGTTCAGATCTTGAATACATCAGTGTGACTTAACTCTAAATCCATATGAACAAGGTGTGAATGTTTATGGGTATTACTTTGACACCAGACACTGTGTCCATGGCTTTATTTACATAATGCTCTCTAACAGTCATTTTGTATTTATTCCTTTTGCGTTGGTGACGCTTGCAAACCAGCAGGGGCCACATTCAGTATACACTTAACTCCTTCAGCCCTAGATTGGTGGCGCGGCGCAGGTGGCGCAAGGTATCGCAGCCGGTCTATTGCAAGTTTGAAGCAGCGCAGACTGGCGCAAAGTCTAGTCGGGAGATTGGCAGATCGCGCTCCGCCAATATGGGTGTGGCGGCGCAGCAGGAGGCGGTGTCACAGATTCAGCTTGGTGAAGCGGAAGTTTCGTGAGAAAATGTCCCGCCGACTCTGCGCCGAAAGCAGACCACCTCAAAGCAGGTCTAATCTCGGGGCAAGGCGAAGCGGAGCTGGCGGAGAGGGAGATTGGTTGACCGGCGAACAGTCCACACACGTCAGCAAAACCTCACAGACAGGTTTCCACTGTTCCAGACGCATTTAGATGCAATAAATAACCACAATAACCGCTATTTAATGCAACTAATGGAATCAACACGTGAATTTATATCTATAAAGAGTGTCCCGTCACATCTGACGTCAGATCAAAGGCTGTTGGCAGCTTAATGAAAACTCCACCTGATTTAACTCAGCAGGGACGAACTGGCACTGGAGCTGTGGATTGCGGACTGAGGGACTGCATGTCACTGCCGTGTTGAGATGTGATGATCCGCGTTTTTTATTTATTTATTCATTTATTTACTTATTTTACTTATTACATCTCTCAACAGCCTCGGTGTCAGTCAGTATGTCTCATCACAGAAATAAAAGAGACGACGGACAGAGAGAGTGAGAGAGGGAGGGGTGTGTGTGCAGACGCAACTGACAGGCTAGACGGACAAGCAATTTCATTAACCATATTTAACTATTGTATTTGGAGGGGTATAAATCCTGGTTTGAGAAATAATAAATAATAATAATAATAAATAATAATAAAGCCTGGTTTGTCGTTTGCCCCATCAGATCAAAGGTTATTGGCATGCGTAATGAAACCCTCCACCATAAAAAAAAAAATAAAAAAAATGAAACCCTCCACCTGAATTAACACAGCAGGGACGAACTCGTACTGAAAAGCAGCTGCGGGTTGTGTGAGCGTGGATGACTGCATGTCACTACCATGTTGAGATGTGATCATCCGCGTTATTTTTTTTATTTACTTATTAATTTATCAACGGGCCAGCGACGTCAGGCAGCTGTAATGAAAAACAAAAAACAAACATCTCTCAACCACAACAGCCTCAGTGTCAGATAGTCAGTATATAGTTTCTCTCATAACAGAAAAAAGGAATAGGACAGACAGAGGGAGGGAGGGGGGGAGAGAGCGAGAGCGTCCTTTACGCGGATTCCATCCCTGTTCCAGTGTTTGTTTATATTGTGATTAGTGTACATGTTACACTCGGATCCAAGAATCTTGAGCGGATCTTGTGTAGTTTATAAAAAAAGTTTATTTACCAGCGGAAAAGCCCAGCAACAAAATAACAGGCAGGAAAACAAAACAACTGACACACTGTAACGTTTTTGTAAGTCTCTTTCCTGGGGGGTCTCCCTCTACGTCATGTTTTTCTTTTAACTGCTGCCTCGCGCTGGGTTTACATTAACATTCACAGGAATATAAGGTTAACTCAATTCACCTCTCATCTCTACACAGGGTTTGAATAAATGTGAGTTTCTTTATTAGTTTATTAGTTGTTTTTTTTTACACTGGCCAGCGGTTCTCGGCGTATCAGATCAAACCTGTTTAAGGATATTAAACTCATTATTCAGCCACTCTGAGCTCGGACCTCCGGACCAAAACAGCTGTTTCCTCCTGGGAGAGGTTCGGCCTGTGGCGTCGCTGTCTCCTCCTCTCCTCCGTCCATGTCAAAGTAGGAAATGACATCACCGCGGCTCAGTTAAAGGTGAGGAGAGGAGCTCATTTGATTGGTGAAGATCCGAATCGGCTGTGTTAATCCCACTCCACGCCTCTCTCTCCTCCTCCTGTATCCGTTCCGCCCCGTCCCCTCCCTCTTCCTGCATTTGCGCAGCTGGGCGTGACGAGAGGCGTGGGTGCGCCGGTCTATACCGGACTCGCTGTTCACGATTCTTGCAAAACGCGCCTGGACACACCCAGTTGACGTGGCGAAGCCGGTCTACGCTCTCAGTTAGACCGGTCTGCAAAACTAGGGCCCCTTGAGTTTTAGTGGATGAAGGTCATGGAAAATTGTCCAGGTGATACATGTGGAAATTTTCCAAGAATGAAATGCATTTTACATACAAATCATGTGACTTGAATTACTGCAGAAATATCACAGTGTGCAGGGTTTAGGGGGATCTAATGAATAGGATAAATATTCATGATTATATTTTCATTAATGTGTAATGACTTGAATTTTTTTTTCTTTTTCTTTTTTTTAGCTTAGTATGGTTCTAGAGAACGGACAAAACAAACACCAGAGAGATTGTTTTGTGTTACATTACCTTAAGGCCACTGTAGATCTTACACATGGAAATGAAGGGGTGAGGGGGAAAAGTACAAAGATGTTTGCAATCTGCATGCCGATAAATCCTACACACTGTTTTTCTTTTCTTCTGTTTTTTTTTAATGACTTTTTGCGGCAAGAGCAAAACTTTTTGAGGTACACTGCAGATCATGAAGTGAGAACAACCAAATGTGTCTTCCATCAGGAATAAACTAATTGCTGATAAACACGTCTCAGAAACGTTGTTCTGGTGCTATTTACGTCCTTCAATTTGCACTGTAGTCATTTACAGTAAAACCCGTGGTGTTATAAATGATGATCTGACTCCTGCGCGAGATGAGTAGATATACATTTTCTTGTCTGAAAATGAAACCTTTTCTTTTTTTTTCCCAGAGTGCACTGTTCATGTTCCCGAATTTACTGAGATCATATAGGAATTACTTGTTTTAAAAGGCTTTTTTCTTCCTAAACCAAATACACTTCACTCTGATTCTAAATCATGAGACTCTTTGTACAATCCGATGAAATGCTGAAAGGTTTTTACTGCAGCCTCCTGCATCTAATGGCTTTCAAGGATAATTCAGATTTGCCTTTTTTATCCCCGGGATACTTCAGGCTAGGAGGTGGCTTAATTAAATGTTTGAATGTATTAAAGCTCTAAAGAAGCAAAATCCACTTGAACCTGCTCTGCCTCCCCTGAAAGGCTTGAAATGTATAAAAGGGGGAAAAGGGACTTGGCTCTTTATTCCTCCTTTACAGGTAGAAAGAAAATCTCAGGCCAAAATATTAAAGCTGCAGCACATGACTGACAGAGCGTCTCAAAGGGAAATACTCCCAGTGTCATGATCTTAAATGGCCAATTTTGTAGCAACAATCTTTTTGATCTGAATAAGTGAGTGACTTAATTCCAGTTATGAAATATTTCACTTCAAAGAGGGCATTCTCTTGCAAATTTGGTCCAGAAACACTTGCTCACCTTTTGTCAAAAGGATTATTGTCAGCTCTCGTCAGGAATCGGTCTCATCCAGTTTTCTCTTTCCTGAGGGTTGTGCTTCTTGAGAGCGACTCCACCACTGCAAGTCGAACTCTTCTTTGATCTGACAAGGCTAAGAAGCAGAAAGCAACTAGTTTAAAGATAAGAAAACAAACTCTACCGCAAAATAAAACATTTATTTGAGTGACTCTGTGAGCATTTGTTTGTTTCATCTGATGGATGAATTGTGATTCAAAAAGCAAAAAAGAGTATAATTATTAATGAATGCATTTGTGGACAGTTTGTTTGCGCAAGGAGAAGAAAGGACATCACTTATCAACAACAGCCACAATTTCCTCCTGGTCTTAATATTAGTTGATTATTTTGTATTTGCTCTGCTGTGGGCAGGCAGCAGTTTCTGCTGCCTCAGATATTTCTGTCTCCTCGGTGCAACTGAAAAATGTCCAACAAGCTCGTGAATCATTTCAGCTACGGTACATGATAAAGGTGTAGACTTGAAACCTGCAACACACCCTAGATACAATATATCATTACTTTAGTCAAGGAAACGAATGGTGTTTTGATGAAGTTTAAGCTTCTTTTGCTGATGGTTCTTTTACATACAGTATGTGTGTGTATGTTTTTATATTTCCATGAGACATTTGTGCGACACTGCAGTTTGGAGACTTTTTGAGTTAGGTATTTGAACAGTGTACAAATAACTCTGCATTTGTATGTTTTGAAATACTGACATTGTATTTTATACTGTATAAAAATAAATTAGAAATGAGATGACATTTGTGTTTTAATGTAGGCCTATGTATTTTGTACATGTTCATTGTTCAATTTGTTCACACAATCGATTTTGCAATCTCCTTAGAAAATATTTTAAACTGGGGGTGGTGCGTGGCGCAGTGGTTAAAGCAGCCACCCCCATGTAGAGGCCTCAACGCATCCTGCGTCGGGTAGACATTTCCTGCATGTCATTCCCTCTCTCTCTGCCTCCCCTGTCTATCTCACTATGTGCTATCCAATAAAGGGCCAAAAAATATACTTAAAAAAAGAAAGAAAATATTTTAAAACTGGAATGGGGGCACGTATGGTGCACCTTATAGAGGTTATCATAGGTCAGGAAGGGCTAATTGTTTGATCCAAAATATTAAGTTGAAATGTCCCACTTAAATATACTGTAATAGTAATAAATATTCATGCCTATATGTGAAGAGGCTGTCACATGTTACATGTGCAATGATTCCTCACAACAGCCTAATTAACTGATTTACCATGGTTTGAAACACATGCAAATCAAATAAAAATTGTTCTGCACAAAATCATCAGAAATAATGTAAGTGAACACTGTGCTAATGTTCAGACCAGTTCATTGAGAGACCAACTGCATGTTACCAGCAATAGCAGGTCAGACATATTAACTGAGAAGCAGCCACTGAGTCAGTTTGCTTTTGTGAATTACTGTGATTGACACCTTTGTTTATGTAGTAATAATAATAATATAAAATCAGCCCAGTGCATAGAGCTGTCAATTCAAGGATAAGAGTGGAGATTTTTTTTTCTCCCATATTGCACGTTCGTTCAGCCGTAATTTCAGTTACGTGAACAGTCACCCAATCAGGAGAGAGGCCCAGGGCCTCCTCTCTTTTGATTGGCTGACACTGACCTGTTATTTATTACTAGCAGTCCAGAGAGATGCCAAAGAGAGGAGATAAGAACTACACTCATGACAAAAGAACAATATGAAAACTCATAGTTCTGAGAGCTTAAAGTTGAAAATAAAACACAGACGAAGTGTAAAATATGGGAACTTGTGCGTTTACACAATCAGCTATGAGTACAAGACTTTTTAAACAATATTGTACAAGAAGAAAAAAGTTGTCTGTTTATTACAAAATGTTTGTGATGGTAGTAAAGCACTGAAGAAACGAGTTTTAATGAGCAGTAATTACGCTTTAGGTCTGCACTAAGCTCCAAACTGCAGCCAGAGGCGCCTTTTAGAAAATATGAACTTCACTAGCAAGAAATCTTAGTTAAGAGTTGTACAGAGTTTTATAGTTGAGTGCTCAGTCAGTTCTCTGTGGTGTGTCACATCTTGTAGATGGATGAGTGTATGAATGTCAGTGGAATTGTTTTTTGGGTAAACAGCAGAGCGTCCTGTATCTAAACCAGAAGGAGACACATTTTCTTGTTACAGCCTGTCTGTGTGAATTAGAGTGACAAGATATTTTTCGAGCTGGAAGCTGCTGTTGAAATGAAATGAAGACTGTCTTTATCAAACCAGAGCTGCTTTTTTTTAAAGAGCAAACACAACTTCAGAGTCTCAATTTCAACCAGACGTTTTCCCCTCGATGAAACAACGGTTAACAGAATCAATACTGAGCCGCAGCAGATGATGAGCTTGTCCTACCCGTCTGGAAGACTTGATCAGCGTTGCAGAGCGTGAACCGGAGCGGCTGGCGGCCCCGGCCTGCTCTGCCCGCTCCAGGAGGACTCTGGTCCTGGGGATGTGACTCCACGACACGCCCAGGCCTGGCTGCAACTCCCCGCTGCTGCCTCTTGTTACATGGTTTGTCACCTGCAGGGTACAGACACCATCATGTTTAGTTTTTAGCTGTTTTTGTTTTGTTTTTTGTTTCCCATGGGATTATCCCGCTGTTTCTACATTGTGTTTTATGATGTAGCGTAGCTTTCCAGAGAGGAGGAGAGGAGAGAAAATAAGTAGGACAAGCAGACTGTCCCACTTTTAATCAAATGGGACATCAAACTGCCGTCAAATTATCTTTATCTCACTTCAAATGACTTGATGATCTGAGGTGAAATCAGATTTTCTTTGGTGAATGCTTTTTTAATGCGATTACTCCAGTTTTTTTTTTTTTTTTACATAATTATATCCTACAGTCATACACCTGAACTAACAAAGGTGTTTTTGTTTTACACTTTCAATTGTCAGAGAAGAATAAAGTCGTGTTATTATTCATCCTGATTTTATTTTCTCACCCGAACAAAAAGGAAGGAGGAAAATTGCTTGGTTTTCACTTCAGGTCTTACAGCAATAACAAGAGGAGAGAGTGGAGAGGGTTTGTGGGGAGTTTAAGATCGACACTGGAAATGCATCTTGCATCCCGAGCAGCGCACGTCAAAGGGCTGTCGTCCTTACTAAAACGGCAGCATTGAAGTCCTTCGCCAGCGTCTTCAGAACTCCTGCCACTTGTATCATCAAGGACATCCCTGGAGGCACAGGAAGTTGTGGAGAGAAGTTGAATCTGTGTGCAGACTAGTACTCTCAAGTGTTACGGTTGACTCACACACTGCTGTGGTGGCCGCCCCAAGTGCCAATGCCATACAGTGAACATGATAAATATGCTTGGTATTATATGCGAAACATAATGGCAAACAATTTCCTGCAGTAAATTGAAAAATCATAAACAGCATTTCAACAGCTGAGTGCTATATGAATGCATCACACACTCAAACCCTGCTTTGGATCAGTATTAGCATATAATAACTATCCCAGATCAGGACCTCAGTAACCCCAGCATTACTTTGAACCATCTGTGACTCAGTGGCGTAACATTCCCTACTTACGAAACCCCAATATCAAAATGCTAATTTTACCCCCCCGTCCGGCACCGAGTGTCATCTTCGGGTTATTTTTGTAATCTCAGATGTCTGCCGTCTGCACAGAATGATAATCCGTTTGCTCGGGGTGATGTGCCGGTCACTGCCCCGGCCTGCGACTGACTGCTGAGCAGCGCGGTCTCTTGAGACGTGAGCTGCAGAATTACCTGAGAGGATGTGACCAGCTGGAGGAGAACAGGAGTCCTGACTTCTATTCTCAGGTTCAAATGTGACTGAATCACAGATTAACATGAGGTCGAGGTCAAAACCGAGCTGATTCAGAAACCTCAAACGAGGTGCACCCTTTTTAATAATGCAGTGTTTCTGACATTAATAGTTAACAGCTCCATATTACAACATTATCTAATGAACTGAGCCCATTCAGTCTCTTGTCTATTGCTGTTTTTTGTGCTTTCCGTTCAGTTGTGGAGCAAAAGAAGCTGCTTCCATATACCTCTTATAGTATATCTTTCAAAAACAACCTTGAAGCCTAATTTTGACAGCAGGAACTTACCCCAGGAACCCCAGGATGCTACCTGCTCGGTAGGTCAAACTCTAAAGGAGTGTGGTCTGCAGTGTTGAAAAATTCTGACAGTTTGGCTGCATTTTAATTCACCTGACATGTTTACTGTAAAGGCTCGTAGTCGAAAGTTGACTGTTTTGTTTGGTACAAGACTGTTGTCTTCATCGTGGCTGGGGGTGGAGTCCCAGCTGAGAGTGTGCTACAGATGGACTGACAACAGGGAGCAGGCTTCGCTCAGCATTTATGTAAAGTATCATACAGTATCAAGCAGTAATTGGAATGGGTGACCTACAACACTAAGGTCTCACTGATTTGCATAATGTTTCAGAGATTTTAGGCTGTGGTGTAAACACTGACTACATATACCCACAGTAGCCTTTTATTTCCTGAAGGAAAAGACTTCGGGCTTAAAGGTAGTTTTGGACCAAAATGCACCTTTCAGTATAGAACTTCATTAATTATTACTATACATTTCCTGTTATGACTCTTGCTCACTTAGTCTTTAATGTGTGGAAAGCCTATATGACAGGTGTATGTAGCCTCAGGTAAAACGAACTAGGAAGAACTAATACAAAGATATATCACCTTCATTTTGTCTGCTTCCCAGTAGAGGAGAGATAACAGCTGACACAGAGTCCACAATCACCGCCTTCGCAGAGCCCCCGCCAACAGATGCCTAATCCAAAATATGACAAAATTAGATTGCAGGAAATCTGATCTGTCTTTCTCAAAAGGTTCCCAAGGCGTAAACGGATTGTTGGTGTATTTTAAACAAGAAAAAGGAAAAAACAAACAAGATGAACTGGAAATGAACCTGCTGAAGCCCACTGCTGCAAAGACCGTGCAGACAGTCGAGTAAGGAGAAGACGTCAAACAAGCGAAAGATGTGGATCCTCTGAAGAGCTCCCATCTGTAAGACGGCGTGTTGTTGTATATTATTCCACATTACACATCATGTAATACACTTAACAAAAATATAAACACAACACTTTTGTTTTTGCTCCCATTTTTCATGAGCTGAACTCAAGGATCTAAAACTTTTTCTATGTACACAAAATAACTATTTCTCTCAAATATCGTTAATCCATTGTAATTCATCCACCTCCCAGGTGTGTAATATCAAGATGCTGATTAGACAGCATGATTATTGCACAGGTGTTCCTTAGGCTGGCCACAATAAAAGGCCATCACACAGCACAATGCCACAGATGTCGCAAGTTTTGAGGGAGTGTGCAATTGCATGCTGACTGCAGGAACGTCCACCAGAGCTGTTGCCTGTGAATTGAATGAACAAAGGTGTTTCAGAGAATTTGGCAGTGGTCTGCAGCCTCACAACCGTAGACCACATGTAACCACACCAGCCCAGGACCTCCACATCCAGCATGTTCACCTCCAAGATCGTCTGAGACCAGCCATCCGGACCGCTGCTGCAACAATTGACTTGCATAATCAAAGAATTTCTGATCAACTCTATGGTGGTCACACCAGATACCGACTGGTTTTCTGACCCCCCAAAACCCACCCAATACAGTACTGCACATTTTAGAGTAGCCTTTCATTGTGGGCAGCCTAACGTACACCTGTGCAAGAATCATGCTGTCTAATCAGCATCTTGATATGCCACACCTGTGAGGTGGATGGATTATCTCGGCAAAGGAGAAGTTCTCACTAGACAGATTTATGAACAATATTTGAGAGAAATAGTTCTTTTGTGTGCAGAAAACATCTTAGATCTTTGAGTTCAGCTCATGAAAAATGGGAGCAAAATCAAAAGTGTTACATTTATATTTTTGTTCAGTGTATTTTTTACTTAAAGCTCTGGTTCCGTCAACACACCTGCTCTTCTGTGTTGCCGGTTTCAGCTTGTAGCATCTGAAGCAGTCGGGCGGCAGTCAGCCCACCTGTCGTATCGATGTATATTACACTCTGTTTCAGGTGGTGTGAGATGTGCACGGCGACACCAAAACACACCTGGAAGACAGCAAAGTATTACTCTATCCAGAGTTCATTTTCTTATTCTACAAGAGAAGGGGGAGTTCTAAAAAGAGGGAATTTATGAGGGTGAAATTATCAATGATGGAGGGAAGAAGGAAGGAAATGCTCACCTGAGATTTGCCACTTCCTGGGCCTCCTGACAGCTCTGTTATCTCCCCAGTATACAGCCCTGAATCCAGCAGTTTATCTAAGCTGCAAGAAACAAAGTACAATTCATTACTCACCGCTGCCATCCCATGTAATAAACTATTATAAGTCCAAGTGCATCTATAGGTTCAACAAAAAAACTGCAGTTGGGTAAACAAAACACACAAACACACAGCTTGCATTAGGTCCCAGTCTAGTATTAAAATGTTTGGCCAATTTCTAATTTCAGTTGCTGTTTGACTGGCTCTTATCGAGCCCAGCCACCGGCTGCGTCTTTCAAATTGAAAGTAAAGTAGTTGGCTTTTTCAAGTTTTTGGAGCGGGGGGTGTGTATGTGAGTTGGGTGGGTGGGGGGTGTTATTTACAAGTATAATGGTTGTGGAAGATCTTTAGTGCTTATCTAAAAGAAAACAGCAAAAACAAGTGTTAAATGCATTGTTATTTCTCTTATTAAACACATTAACAACTGGGACAGTTGCACTGCAGTGACCTGTGTAGATAGTGGATACTATGGCTTCCTGTTATATCTGTGATAAATATTACAGGACATTTGAGGAAAAAATTAGAGACTTTGTTTTCTTTTATTATTTCTTTGTGTTTATTTTGTGTTATTACGTGCTGGGACTAGCAGCTTGCAGAGTGGCAGCTGATTGGCCCTGTCAGCCGTCTGCCCAGAACATCCAGGTGCAGCAGCCGAGCAGGACCACACTTGTTTACCGTCCACATGCTTTATAATAGTTTGAGAATTTGTTGGCTTTGACTGCCTTTTTATTCTTTCTGGTCACTTTTGAGCTGTGGGGCAGGGAGATGATTTTATTGTCTGGTTGTTTTTTGGTTTGGGGCAGGCTATGTTGATGTTTTCTTTTCAAGTAGATTTGTTTTGTTTGTTACTTTATCCAGTGTGAAATTTAATAAAGTTACCAATTAACAAATTTAGTAATTTGTTTGATGGTTAATTTAGATTTGGAGGAAAATATGGTATTTATGCTGGGTCCAGAAATCCAAACTTTCCCAAGTTTACAACTGAGACACATCCTATCCAACATATATGTAGGCAGCGGTAATTATCAAGAGGAGGCTCATCCTTTGGCAGAGCTGCCACATTGATCTGCAGTATTGGCTTTTTCTAGCTTGAACCTTCAGTCAATCCAGCTGAACAAGGTGATGAGCTGCACCATCTACAACTGAAGTTTCATGCATTGAAAACTGAGTGAATTCCCCTTTAGTTTTTTCCTTTTTTTCTTATTACGTCATCTTTTCTCTCCCATCATTCGATCACTCCAGCTGAGGCCAGTTACAACAAACTGTTCTCTGTGCTGAGAGCAGCAACTGCCTCCATCTCCTGCAGAAACTTGCCCAGGAGCGTATTTTATCCATCTTAATGACAGGGATATGCTGACTGAAGACTGGCCTGTGCGTAGATTAATAGCCTTGTCAGTCTTGTTATAGGTTCTTTGTTGCTGCACAGGTAAATCTTCCAGGCATCCCACCATCAGGTCATTTATAGGTGACCTCCTTCACCCCAGTGTATCGCTCTTTTTATGCGTTTACACCAGAAGAAACTACGCAATGAATAAAAAAAAAGAAACGATGAATCACATTCACATCTCATCCTGCTGCTTTACTTCACCTAAACACTTGTATTTCTATTCACATCAGCATTAGAGGAAATGTAATGCTCCAGATGCACAAGTGCACAAACTGTTGTGTTGTCACGACGCTCCAACCATCTGATCTGTCACTATTGGAAATTGTTGATTACCCGACATTCCCGTCGGTGATGTGCACAGTTTGTGAAATCGCATTATCTTTGCCAGTACGTGTGATGATGGATGTGACAGCGTTACAGTTAAATCTATAGAGCAGTCGTCCTCCAGCTTGAAGGTTAAGCATCACTGGGGGCCTGTGGTTGGTTGATAGTGGTTCTCATCGCACACAGTGTGATTGTGAAGAGGAGAATTGGTGGGGACGGACATACTTGCATTATTGCAGCCCTGTGACAATGGTGCAGAGAGGATTGCGCCTTTGATGAAAACATCAGGTTGCACTGTAAGACTTTACTGTAAGGGCTCAGAGGGATGAAAGAGCTTGCCCTTGAGGAGCCGCAGAATCAGAATCCCCCCCATGGACCGCACTCATCAGAGAGATCAAAATATTGTGCAGTCCTTGAACCTAAAGGTCTTCATCTTGGGGTATGATTGGAGTAAAGCAGTGGGAAAGGCTCGGACTGTGTTGTTGAGTCGGGTTTTCTCCACCGACACGGAGCACAGGACAATTTTACATTCTTTCACACAAAGATATTTACTTTCCCTTGCCAAACCCAGCACCGGGATAATAATTCAAAAGAGACACATTGTGCACATTTCCACGTTTATGTTTTATTCTGGGGCTCTGCTGGCATAGCTTTACATAATTTATAAATCTAAAAAGAAAAAAAGAAGAAAAAAAACTCTATTTATCTTATACTGGCCCTTGTAGCCACTAGGCTCAGCCTCTGTCTGGAAGTCAGTTCTAGCCACTGTGTCTTTGAGTCCAATGAGCTCACAGCTTCTGGAAGCTTCACTGCGATTTATTGATTTATAGACGACAAAAACCAAACAGTTAGATTTACTTCTCATGATCATTCCTAACAAGAAATGTCATCTTGTCGAATGCGTCTGCATAAAGGCCCAACCAATTACTGTAGTCGTCCAGCTGATTTAATCATCTGATCTGAGCCCTTCGCACACATACTGTATCAGCATCAGGGAACGCGTGGGCTGATAAGAACTGATGAGAACTTCATGTGCCTTCAAACTTTGCAGGCGAACTGCAAACTGTCTGGGTTTAACATAGAAACAATGTCCTTGCATTGGTTGATCTCTTATTTATAAAGGTTTTCTCCACACAGCACTGTGGGAGTGACAGGAGCTTGTGAAAAGAAATAGTGTAATTATTCATTACAGGCTGTTGCGCTTTTTTCTAAATCTTTATTTATTTTATTTACATATGCCAAGAGTTTGCACTGAGGCCATTTCGAATAATAAAAAGGTATTTATTGTTCAACAGCAGAATGTTGAGTCTCCAATACATTTTTGTCACAAGTCATATTTTAGGGATCATTGCAAAATGGGTGTTTATGTACACATGAGGAATATTAGCTGATGGCCCTAATTTTGTCTTTCAGTGAGCATCTTCACTCATATTCACCAACAGACACCTGACATCTGAACAGGATAGGACAGACAAAAAATATATAAAACCATAACAAATCCCCTTTAAAGAAGCGGTGGGAGTAATAAGCATCTTACTTAAGGAGGCTGGGATACTTGTGTGTGTTGCAGCTCTGAGTGGCTGTGGGCCGATGAGAGCCACTAACACTGAGCTTCAAAGCTGATTCCCTCATGAGAAGGCTGCGACAGAAGAGGTTTGAAGTGACTGTCTGGATCTGAGGCTGAATCTTATCCCTAAATCACAGCTAAGCATCGCTACAGTAGCACTAACACATGCCATTTTAATATGATTGTGACATTATGGTATCACAATGCTACATGACACACACGCTGCTGAGATGATCAACCCTCATCATTCATGCTGTTTGTATGAAAAATCACCGTGGCAGCCATGTTGGTTCTTTTTGTTTGCGTGGTGCATATTAAATGAATGCCATTTATCATTCCTAATCAATTACCATGCCACTTTGGCTTTGTTGCATGTATGTGTTGGGAGTGTTTTCCTGCGCTCACACAGACATCGATACTTCTTGAACTCTAATGAGGCAGCTACTATTGTGGGCGCATTACTGAGAATTCAGTTCATGTATATTCAGTTAGGTAGAGGGCTTAAACTTCCTGACAGTCCGGGAAAGGTTTCCTACTCATGCCAAGAGCGAGGCTTCAAAAACACATTCATTTATTTCATTAGGTTAGAGCAGAAAAAGGTTTTCTTTGAGCTTTTTTGATTACTTTTTGACATTTCTATTAGCTGGATGAAATGAAAAAAAAAGGTATTTGGTCCATTAGGTTCTTTTCATCATCCTCTGGGCTGAAGAGACTCGCAGTCACAGTGCCTATATCAAACAGCTAGAAGAAGAAAAGGAAGTGTGTAAAAAAAAAAAAAAAAGAAGGTGTACAGCCTTCAGGGCTGTTCAATGAGCATGAGGAAGAAAATGTAAATACAAACTTGCATCATTTCATTCAGACTGACATCTCCTCTCAAACAGAAGAAGATAACAACACTGGTCTTTCGTGACAATAAATCGGGTTTTTCTACAACCAGCTCAACGACTCAGCGACCGGCCGAGAAACCTTGTTTGACACTCAGCATCCGTTAGTGAGGAGAACAGTAAGTATCCTATTGCATACCAACAACAGATTAAAGTCTTCAAGAGCATCTGCTCTTACTAAATACTTCCTGCCTTTAACTAATAGCTAAAACTAATCCAGTCTAATGCATGTCCCTGCAAGAAAAAAATCCTACTGCACGAATGATATAATGTTCAGTTTTCTTGACATATATGTAACTTAAGCAGCATGACAGACCTGCCTCTTTAACCACCAGCCAACCACACAACTTTATAATCTTTATAGAAATCTAATCTACTACATAGCTGTTTTATTTTTTGGTGGTTGGCCCTAAAAAACAGGAAACTAAACGATCGTGTCCTCACGCATGCCGACCAGACTGACTGGACAGCAGAGAGCATCAGTCATCACTTCACTTTTTCACCAGCAGAGCGCAACCAAGACACACACAAATGGCACCGGCTCCACTCACACGACTGATTCAGTTTCATATCACTAATCCAAAGCATTAACTAATTCATGAAAACCACTTAAAAAAAGAGCCATGGAGAGAGTGAGAGAGAGAGAGAAAAAACACCTGTGGTCATTAATTATGCTGAAACAGTGAGTTTAACTGCAGAAAGAGTACCGTCCTATAAATTAGGCCACGAGGGCCCATTTCACAGATTTGTCCAGAGCAGTCTGTGTCCTACCTGGCTCAAGAATATCTCCCTCCTAAAAGTGAAATATTTATCTGCCATGCTTTGTGCTGTGGCCGTATACAGATAACTCAATCTTGTGTTACCAGCGCTGCAGCGTCTCTGTTTTACAGGTTATCTGTAAGTACTGCTGTAACACAATGCCATGCTGGTATCAGTGGGGAATTTTTGGTTTCTTGGAAGCCATTAAAATTTGATTTTCTGATGTATCGCGAAAAATGCTTTAAAGGCCTTGGCATTTTTGTTTTGTTTTCGAGAGCAGTCAAGGTGGAGGCCAAGTAAATGCAGCTGATATATCAGAAGCCACTTTAGGGCTGCGTTCGTGAGCCAAATGGAACAACGAGCTAAGGGGTGAGATTTAGCTGCTGAAATGTTTCCTCGGTGCATGAATGTAGCACATGGGCCATTTCTGAAACGCTCTGTATTTTTAACTACAGCAGCCATACTGCAGGTGCATATGCCGCTGGCGCTGTTCGATGCTAATTCAATTGTAATAACACTGAAAAGATTTTAGTTTGATAAAATGGATCGATGCAGAGGATCCTGTTTACAAACATCTTTGGTAATGTACGATACTATTGATTTCACATCTGTGATCATGCAGGGTCTGCATTGGTTCGTTCGAACTTAAAGAAAACTATGTCCTCCTTCATTTACAGGTTGTTTTTGCACAAATTAACCTGGATTAGTATTTTAAATCCATTGGTTCAACCCCTGCCAAACATAACAGAACCTTTACTCTGAGATTCTATTGGGCCACTGCTCCAGAGGCCACTATATGCTTAAGCAAACATCTCAGACTCACTTCTGCCTCTCAAATGAATTCAGGAAAGTGTCGTTTAATTCAATATGTGGAGAGCTATAAGTAATACATATTTGATTTTGGAGGTAGCCCTCTACTAAGCTCTTGTGGCACTGAGCCCACTGTTAAACCCCCCCCCACAGCCCACAGACCCGAGCCCCTGGGGGACAAGGCACTGTGCTCTGCTGTGTGTGCACAATTGTCTTTACCTGGGATTTCCAGTGGAGAGGATGGCTGTTGAACTCAATAGTTCCTCGTACAGATCAGCACCAGACACGGGGAGCGCTGCGTGTTGGGCCAGCAGCACCCGGCGGATGGCAAACAGAGCCTGAAATGCAAAAACATGACCACACATGAGGCTCATGCAAGAATCTGCCACACAACAGGTGCATTGACTGGCCAGTAATCCCAGATTTGTGCACACTGGTAACCTTTTGGTTGTGTTTTGGCATTAATACTGAAGCTACAGTGGCAAGAAGAAGCAAGTGAACCCTTTACTCATTTGTACAGAAAGTTTTGCCAAATTCAACTAACTGAACTAAAGTAATTATCCAGAGTCATAATAAATAGGAATTTGTGTGAAATAGTCATATTTGAAATGTTTGCTGTGACCTTGACCCCGAGAATCCTGTCTGCTCGTCCTTGAGTGAGTTTTTACTAAAGTCGAAGAAATTCCCTCAAACAAAGATATTACATAAATAAGACCAGAACGTCTTCTGTGAAGTTACCATGACCATGACCTTTGACCTTTGACCAGTGAAGGTTTGTATCTAATATGAAGATGTTAAGTCAAGGTGCTACCAAGATATCCTGTGGACAAAAAGGTGTGAGCTCTAAGGCCAATTACTTCAACAGGAGCTGGGGGTTACTCCTACCAGTGAGACCAGATTTGAGGCGTGCGTTAGTGACATACGGTTATAAAATCAGGAATTGTTGATTTGCATGAAGCTAGGAGGGTTGCAGAGTCATCTCAGTGTTTGTATTGTATATTAATCACTCCACAGTCACACACCGTGTCTATAAATGAAGATGACTCCAGCTGATAGGACTTCAAAGAACAACCTTTAGAGAATGATCACCAACGTAACAAAGACGTCAGTGAGAGCTGAGGCTGGTTCTCGCAAAGCTGGATGGGCTGCAGTGAACTGCTGCTCTTATGCTTAGAAATGTTTTATGGCCGGATGAAACAGTACAAAAAGAGAACTGCATACCAAGCAGGGGAAGCGTCATTATCAGGGCCTTGGCTTTAGGGAAAATTAATGTGACTAAGTTTAGAATAATACCAGGGTGGTTGTCCACCTGCTGAAGGTCAGTAGCAAGTGGGTGTTGCAGCAGGACCCGGAACTTCAAAGCAAATCTGCAACAGAATGACTTCAAATAAAGAGAAATCCACCCCCAGGCCCAGGCAGACCTCAGACCTGAGAATGACCCGAGGACAGATGCTCACAGTGGACGACCCCAGAATACGACTGAGCTGAAGCTGCGGGAGGACGGTGCCTCCTCCTGACCAATGTGCAGCTCTGAGGTTCCTGTAGTAGACTCAACCACTAAATGTTAACTTTCACTTCACCTTTCCATCACCACTGTGGTTCAATAAAGACACTAAACATTAATAACTGACTGTGTGATATTATGATATAATCTTGGACAGTGTTATCTGTATTTGTGACATTGGTTTAGACATTTTTGATCAATTCAAGCATATTCATAACAAAGCATTCATTTAGACTGAAGATTATACTGTTAAATAAATAACAATTTTTGTCATTGATTTTCATTCAGAGTTTGATTTAAACATTAATTCAAAGATATACTGGATTTTTATACGGATAAAAAAAAAAGAAGAAAAAAAAAGATATGATACTTTGCTTAGAAAAACTGAAAATTGTGTCGGAAAAAAAATGAATCTCCTCCAACTCATGAGATGTTCCTGGACTGAGCTCTGAAACTTAACTTTGGAAAAACATAACCACAACTGTATTTTTCAGGAGCTGTGGTTCCCACTTTTCTGTTCCAATAACAAATGTGGGAAATATCTGGTAATAAATTACTGTGCATGGGCAGTTGGCTCATCATAAACTGCTGGTTTGTGATTTTGCTGTTGGCTGCAAATCAGTCACTGCTATTGTTGTTATTCACATGTCTTTAGTGAGGCATACTCCACTATGTGCATGTGTTAGTATCAGTGTGTACACATACATGAATAAATTGAATTTTAGAGAAAATGCTTATCATTTTTGGTCACCCTTTCTTTTGTTTCCTTTCTGTTTGTTTTTTTTCCCTCTTCCTCCATCTCTTACACAAAACTGCATAAACAATAATGACAATATTGGCTGTCCACTGCCTCTCACACATTCTGACACACACCTACGCTCTGCCATTAGAGAGAAAATAACATCTAACTGCACAGCTTGAAGGTCCATCAAAAAGTTCTCCTGAAAATCTCCTGAAATCCTCCATTCTTCAATTTTAAACTTAAATATTCTCAACAATATAAAAACAACAACAAGCAGCAGACACATTTTGGAGAAACAAGTTTTGTTATATTTTCACTTGATAACTTGGATGAATGATGAATCATTAATCAATTCTGTTGATGGAAAATCGATTATGTAATGGAGTAATGTTCTGGTTTTGACAATGCAGCGGGAGGAACAGTAAATTCTGAGTCTGAAACACTGAAAAGTGTAATATCCATTCTGAAATTTATGTTGGTATTGTGTCTAGAAGGAGCCAGCAGCCAAGCAAAGCTCTTCACTGTGGGAATACTTTTATTTGATATCTCCCTACTATACATAGTTCTTTCCGTTTGACATTTTAATTACCTAAACAAGCAGACTCACACTCTGTTGTAATGGAGATAAAGTTAACTCAATTCAGTTAGACAAGCACACTAAGTGTCGCATTTGTTGCCCAATTAAACAAAGCATCCCAAAATTGTTCTTGTTGAGTTGAGATACACAAACCTTCCCTTTATTCTCTATGAACAGACTATATCCAAACACACAGAGACAGGGGCAATATGAGTCATTGTTAATGTAGATCAATAATTGTGATTGATCTAGACAGGGATCCAAACTCACCAGGACAACAAAACCACAGTCACAGAGAAACTATCATCAAAGATCCTCTATAACACAAAACAAGGAATACCAATGGATCAAAACACAGCAGCAATTAAGTTAAGTATGAATTTGTGATATGAGCTTGTAAAATAGTAATTATTATTATCCATGTCCGCCTCCAAAAACAGTTAAATGATTATTAAAAGTGACAGTATTATATTATGAAGCAAAGACATACTATCTTTTCTCATGGTCCCTCCAGATCTCTGTCCTTGAACAGTACTGCTGCGCTATTAATTTCTATGTAACCACAATCACAACAGGGCCAAGTGCAATATCTAAATCACAAGAGCTAAAAAAAGGTAAAATGTTTCACAACATTGTGGTGCATTGTCAGTGCTGTGTTGCTACAGAGGCGCTCTGGACAACAAATCATATTCTCAAGACATAAAAAGGGACATTTTTGTTTGGTTCAAGACCCAACAAACATCACAGCATCAATATCATATGCTGTGAGATCTCGTTTGTTGCTGCAACAGAAGCAGATGACAAATAAAGTTAATTTTCTCCTGGTCTGTGGCTCCAAAAAAAAAAAAAAAAAAGACAACTTGATGACAGACTGTTTGGAGGATCTATGACTTGTATGAAAAATGGGAAGAAGAGGGAAAGAAAGCAGGAGCATCTCTACATTTGGATTGAGCTCAGTGGTTCTTGCTGTGAACACTTGATGACCGAAGAAATAAAGCCTGTCTCCACACATCTGGCTGGGGGGTTTCAAAGCTCTGGACACGGCTTCATCTCGCTGTCGCTATTTAAAATCAGCGAGAGGTCCACATTTCAGTAAACGAAGGAACGGCTGCAGATCAAATCAAATACCTGTTGCCATCTTATTCATTAAGGAAGAGAAATAAAACACGTCAACCCATCAAAAGATCCAAAGCAGTGGCCAGGGACTATTTTTTCAACGTGAACATGAGACTTTAATGGACTTAAAATACATTTTCACAGTTCTAATTCTGTGCTCTCTCGTTAATCTGTCAAACATACATCTAAAAATATCTTAATGTAATGTAAAAGTCTTCTTTTCACCCATAGGTTTCTTTCTGCACTTTGGGGGCACCTGCACAGTATATCCAAGGAAATAAGGTATGAGGAATCCTGCTTACCACCCCTGTGTTACATAAAACCATGTTTGATCATTAGCTGGTGGGTTGTACCAGCCATCGGAGCAATAGCATGGGTCAGAAGTGTGTGTCTTTAATTGGCAGAAAATGTGGCCTTAACATCTCAGACGACGGAGGTGTGGTTGGAGCCAACAGTCCTGTACAGATGGTGTTATCACAGCGAGGCCACCAAGACCACTGCACTCCACCACTAAGTAGGGATGGAGATTTTCAGGCACGGGCGTCCCTTTAATTGTCAGTGAATGTTGTTTTGAGATCAGCAGGGCAGAGACACGAGCTGCTAAGCAAACACAGTGGAGTTGAATGGTACGGATCCCTCATCAAACTCATCAATTAAACAATCCAACAACTCCAAAATGCTCTGGTGGACCTGCACATTCCACGCTATGAAATAATCATGTATAACTACAGTATGTGACATTACGACACACAAAGCAATACTTGGAACTATTTGCGCTTTCGAAGTCACTCAAGCAGCCGTCTCTGAAACGCAATTCCGGCTGCATTTTCCTCGAAAACAACTCAGTCTCGTAATGTTACATTATTATTTCATAGCGTGGTGAATGTGCAGGTCTCAACTTGTCCACCAGAGCGTTTTGGAGTTGTTGGATTGTGTATTTGATGAGTCTGATGAGGGACAGGGGACCAGTGCCCTTCACCTCCACTGTGTACACTGAGAAGCTTGCGTCTCTGCCCTGTAGATCTCAAAACAATGCACCGATTATTAAAGGTAATGAACCTACGCTGACTATACTAATTATGGCAATAGGCCAATTTGCCAAATGTTGAACTATCCCCTTAAGCAATGAACCATTAAACTGTTTCAATGATATGCAAAATGGCGCCCATCTTCTACTGCATGTTATCATTGTCTATTTGGTGAAAGCTACTCTATAACGACATCACAAACAACTGACACTCACATCTCATTGGATGTATGGTTTTCTGCTTATACAAGAATGTGATTGTCTGTTTGGAGTTCATAGCTTCCACGCTGCAGTAAAACAACAAGTGCCAGTGGACTGCATGAAAACACACAGCTTCTCACTGTCCAGACTCATGCTGTGGTGTTCTGTTGGAGGATCAGAGGGAGAAAATATTAAAATGTTGGATGGTCAGCTTTCTGTGGAAGAGCACTTAATGCTATTTAGCTGACTCACAGTCTGATCAGAGAGGACTTTGTGCTGCGTTCAAGTCCAATAGAGGGAATTTACTTTGTAAATTAAGACAAATCTGTTGGGTCTCAATTAGTGGGAATTTGGGCGCCCCAATTTAGGATGTGCATGGCCTAATAGGATGGGTGTGTTTTTGTATATTAAAAAAAACCCTTCCTTTGTTCGGCTTTAATTAAAGTGGAAGAGGCTGCCGCAGTTGAGCAAATGTGTCGGCACAGATGACCTAGAATTGACCCCCTTCCCGTTGTGTGTGTGTGTTCAACAATGACTCCAATCAGCAGGAGTGTGCCTGACCAGAGGGATGCTGGTTATCAGCTCTTGGGATGCCCACAGGCTGAACAAGCAGGTCAGGAAGTCTCGGTCAGGCACAGACATGAACCCGAACCTGCTACAGACTGTGATGGAAACAAAAGAGAATATCAAAAAAAAAGAAAAAAGTAATGATCTCATGTGGGAAAATAAACCTTTCGTTCACTTTGTGCGATAACGCCAACACTTTCAACTCCAGTCACCTCGGTCAAAGTGGTACGATATGTGACTCCTGACATACACACACACACAGTATAGCGCGTGGAGGTCTGCAGTCAAAGAAAACTTTTACTATATATCGACTACATGAAGAGAAAATGTGCATTGAGTGTGGAGACTTTGTTGAGTTTCTTTCTTTTTTTCATTTTCTATACGTGTCTGGATTGCAAGTACTGACACTCTGACCACGGAGGATGTGTGACTGAAAATCTCTGTCATCTTTTTTTTTTTACAAAGAATGCCTGAGTGGCCCTCATTGCCCTGTCCACCCACACAATTATTCACAGATACACTTTCATCTAAAAAGGCCGCTCCATGTCTCCTTCCTGATTATTTGTGCTCATATGTTCAAAAAACCTCAGTGAAAAGCACTGTTTATTATATATGAAAAAAAAAATGTTTTCTTTTATCTGCCCATAAGGTCAATACTGGGTTCGGCAGAATTTCTTCCATGATCTCTGCTCTCTCTCCTCTTCTCACAGAAAGAAAGATTAAAACTGAAAGAGCTGGCCTCTCTTTGTGGCCTCAGTCTGATAATGAAGGAGACTGTGGCTGAGCCAACCAGGACTGGGGGAAAAAAAAAAAGTTTTGTTTATTGCTTTTTTACACTTTGATTACGATGTACATAAAACACCATTTTTGCCATGGGACTCTGGGCCATGGGATTTTGGAATGTTAATTTTTGGAGATTTTTTGCGACTATTTTTTTTTTCTCTCAAATTTGGCATTTTAACCTAATTTGCACCATTGTATTCTGCTACAATGGTTATAATCAGTATGTTTTATTTTAGTTGTGATTATGTCTTAACACCCTTTTGCAAGAAGTTTTACAAACAAACCTTTCAATATACATAATAGCTTTTGATTTTGCTGGTAAAAATACATTTTAATTTCAAAATTAGGCTGGCCATTTACAAAATTTCACTATTTTCTTTCCTTCCAATATAGCCTTATTAAATGAAGAGCAAGTGTCGACAAAAAACTGTACAATCTCCGTGGTGCCAACAAAATCCTAGAATCTTCCATGAAAGTAATAATAATCATTTCTATCAACATCTTCATCAATCCCCACCCACCAGATGTCCCTTGCTGACATTTCCACAAACCTCTTCATCTGCTCCACACAGACACGTTGCGGAGCAGATTAAATTTTTTAGACCACCAGTGATGAAGTAAGAGTTCCTACATACAGTAGCTACAGTAACTCATGGTACTGTTGGATTGCAAAAACAAATACTGTGTCTGGGGACTCAATGCAAAGTTTTGTTACCCCTCTCTAAGCAGCATCCAGGCTGTGCAGGATAATTCAGGAGTCAGCCGTCTCTTGCGAGCTGTGTAGATGTCATACATCCATCCTGCCCTTTTTTCTATGTTTTTCCATATTCCATCCACGTTGTAAACTGTTTTCTTGTCTCTATGCAGCATCTATTGCATGTCTGCAAGTCGTGGGTGAGGGATCCCTCCTCTGTTGCTCACCCTGAGGTTTCTCCCATTTTTTCCCAGGGTTTCCTCAGTCAGTGTGAGGGTCTATGATGCTATGTAAAGCCCTTTGAGACATGGGCTACAGCCTACAAATAAACTTGCCTTTCCTTGCCTGGAAGTGACTAAGGAAATCTTGGGCCTTCTTTCAAAGTGCTGGACGGCTTTCTTTGCAAGGTGAGGTGATTTTAATTTTTTATTTTATTTCATTTTTATCCGAATTTTTTATTTTAATTAAAACCCCTAAATCCAACAGAAAGAAAATGGAGACATCTTTATTTGTCTTTCTAAGAACCCTCAGAATGAAGATATAACAATCTCAAAAAATTAACAAGAAAAAATTACAGGAATTAATACTGGACATGTTGTGCCAAACAACAAATAAAATATTTTGTGGACGCTGATTTTTAGAGTGAAAAGCAGCAGACATCCTCTACAGCAGACAGACAAACTATTACAAAAAATAAAATTGTTGTCTTATTCTAATTTCTAACACAACAAACAAATGGAGACACAACAAACATCTCAGACACCTCACTGACTCACTACTAAACACTGTTTTCAGTCTCACTTGGATCCTTATCAATCGTGTTCCACTCATTCCTATTTCTGCCACACAACCCAAAAGAATAAATATTTCCACCTCCATGATTCACAGTTGATCAGTTGTTCTTTTTCTAAATCATCTCTAATATTTTCTCCAAACACGAATCTTATGATTGTGACCAAAGAAAGTCAGTAAGAACTTTATCTATCAACAGCACTTCTTTCTAAATTGACTCTGTCTAATCCAGATGTTACTTTGAACACTTCAGATGTTGACTCTTGTCATGAGGTTGCAGCTGTGCCTCCTTTTTCCCGATGATTCTTCATGTAAACACTGTTTACCAGTCTCACTACTCTCGCCCCATGGAGTCACTCTGCCTTTCTACCAGGCAGACGAGCAGGATTATCTCAAAAGTCCAGATATTGTGTCGGCTCCCACAGTTCATCATTGCTGCCATTTCTCACTGACATTTCAGACAGTGGAGGTTTCCAGCTTTAATACTTTTTTTAACAGGCTCTTGTGCTTTGCAGCCATCATGTGGCTTCATTCTCAGCTTTTCAGGCAGGTGCTTTGACGGGCCCATGATTGTTGAGGGTTACAACATTATAAGTGTCCCTGGAACATCTGACAGTTCTTGACCCGCATTTAAAGCATTTACAGGTCTATTAAGGCCTTACAGTTAAATCAAGTTCAGAGTGATTTCAACTAAAAGGGTGCCTAAACGTTTTTGCATGCCACAATGAAAAGTAGCAAGCCGCTAAAATGTTTTTCTGTACTTCTTATCAGTCAGAAATACTCATTTGTCCAGGACTGGCCATACATTAGCATACAGTTGTGCTCTATATGAAAAATTATTATCTATTCTAGCTGTACTTGCTGAGTGGGTAAAATTCAGTAAAAAAAAAAATACACAGAGAAGAATAGGGAGCAAATGTAATCTTCAACCTTGAGCTGAACCACTGCTGTGAAACAATTTGCATGACGTCTAAACTAACCGGCCTCTCGGGTCAAGGCAACACCGACCACAGAGTGGGAGGTCTGCTTACATTAAGCCTGGCCTTTATTTTAATTAAAGGCCACCTAAAGCAAAACACAATGAGAAACTTACGCTGCATGTGGGTGCAAGTGCATCTGAGATCAACATGATATTAGTCAGGTCCAAAACCTAAACCTCCTACTCTAGTGTAAAATGTGGGTGTTTTTTTGTCTATGACAACAGACAGATATGAATTTGAATTATTCCAAGGAGATAATGGAAATGTGACTGAGGGAACATGTTTAGTTCAGGGGCTTAAATGAATAGCACTGTACTTGTAGGCTATATTTAGATGTGGCTGTACTGAACACAGGTTGACCCCTACAGTAGTATATAGCTACTTTGACATGCACAGTAACTTAGTATCTACTTTGACATGCACAGTGTAAAAGAAGTGTAAGTAGTAATGCATCGTAAACACTTACCTTGTAAGATACGGAACATTTCTGTGCAAGTTCTTCGATGTTTGATGAGACCAGATCCTCCACTGGGAAAAACACAGAAGCTACAAGTCAGGTGTCATGTCAACACACACTCACACACGTGAATAACAATCACACTGACCTGTCTTGATGTCGGCAGCGCGCAGGTCCCGCACTACATCCTCTTCCAGTCCAGGACACATCCCCTCTCTCAGGACGACCATGGTTTTACATTGTTATCTAGCTGATACGAGAGGGTGAACTAGCTTTGCAACGGTTGTTTTTAGCTTTTAGCGGCTAAGTTGCGCAGCTAACTTTTTCTTCCTGTGTGGTCGTTGTAATCTTTAGGTTTTAATCTGATTCCTAAATTGACGAAGAAAAAACACAGACCTTGTCTCGACAGAGACAAACCAACGTAACCAGGAAACTTTTCCGTTAACTCTACAGTATGAAAGTCTTCTCTCTGTTTGAGCCAGTGTGCACGCGAAGGCTTAAATGTCCTCTTCCTGCTTGCCGTACTAGTAAAGCGCGCTCGCAGTGTTTGTAGGGTAATGTAGTGAACTGCCCCGATTGTTCTTGTTCCTTATTTTTTACTCTACCTTATATGTCGATTTTATGCCATTTTATTGTTCATCCATTTCAACGTCTGAATCTCTTTAGAAAATTGAAATTAATTGAAACATTTACTTCCCCAGAGTCAGTAGGCCTAAAAACTACAAACACTAAAGTCACAGATTTTTAGTTGTTTTTTCACCCACAAAGACTGATTTGATTGTGTCAATTAACAAAAGCCTTGCAAATATGTCCAAACACAAAAACACACATAGGCTACACACAAACAAAGAATGATCTGAAAACACAGATTTAATTCAACATTTAAGGACGTTGAAATGTGAAATAAATTAAAAATAAAAATAACCCACTGAAAAATGCAATTGGCCTACAAACAAGTGTGCGATTACTAATGGCTCCTACAATCAGTGGCGTGCACAGACTTTTTGAAGGGCAGGGGCGGAAAGGAAAAAAAGGGCACATAATAGCGTGTCCTCGCCACTGAAGAGGGCACTTTAGCACACGTATTCAGCTCCTAGATGTGGCTCCTAGAGGGCACTTTCACTGAGTGATGTGGTGCATTTGGGTGGCGAAGAAAAATTTGGTTTTTTAATGTCAATTTGGCCTGTTTTAACACGTGTTTTGGCTCCCAAGAGGGCACTTTAGCACACATTTTGGCTGCCATGAGGGCACTTTAGCACACGGTGGGTAGTAACGCGCTACATTTACTCCGTTACATTTACTTGAGTAACTTTTTGGATAAATTGTACTTCTAAGAGTAGTTTCCATGCAGCCTACTTGTTACTTTTACTTGAGTATATTTCTTCAGAAGAAGCGGTACTTTTACTCCGTTACATTGAGCTACATTCCGGTCGCTACTCGCTACTTTTTCTTATCGATCTAATGTGCAAATGTTTGTTTTAATTGAGATACTTCCGAGCCTCTGTCACATGACTGCGTTTCACCAATCAGATGTAGCCACTCGCGACGTTTGCCTCCGTTTAACCAATCAGACAGAGCCAGACAGTCACGTGACCGCACACAAAATCTCCGCGGTAAACAGGACGGCCACTCCGCCTCAAATTTGAGAAACTGCGGCTAGTAAATGGTTAGGATGACGTCAGCCCTAGCTGGTATGTCGTGGATAACATCCGTGAAGGCAAAGATATTCAATATAAACCGACTTTGGTGAAGGTTCTCAGTAATCCAGGTCATCTTATTCTTCTTCCTCCCCAGGAAATTTAAACCCCATACACACCTGGAGACATGTGACTCCTAGTCACATGACCATCCCTCCAGTGTCGGGGTGTGGTCATGTGACTCGAGTCTCGGGGGGGGGGGGGGGTCATGTGACTTTGGTTTCACTAGAAACCAATCATAGGACCACCCGCTCTGGGTTTAAACAAAGCCCTTCTAGACTCAATATTAGAACGTCTCTGGTTTAAATACCTGGGTCTGGCATTAGTCTCAGACAGTTCATAGGCCTATGTAAGTTGTTGCGGCTGAATTTGTCTTAATTTATGTTAATTTGTAAAAAATAAAAAAAAGAAAAAGAAAAGAAAAAAAAGTAATTTAGGCTATTGTCGTAGTTGTTAAATGTTGTTCTTTGGCAATATCTGAATTTTTTATTGCTATTATATTTCTGTGTATTTGATTAGGCCTACAGTTACACGCTGATCATTAAACGAACAAATCAGAGGTTACTCAGCAGTTACTCAGTACTTGAGTAGCTTTTTCACCAAGTACTTTCTACTCTTACTCAAGTAAATATTTGAATGACTACTTTTTACTTTTACTTGAGTAATATTATTCTAAAGTAACTATACTCTTACTTGAGTACAATTTTTGGCTACTCTACCCACCTCTGCGTATTGGCTCCTAGAGGGCACTTAAGCATGCGTTTTGGCTCCTAGAGGGCACTTTAGCACACGTTTTGGCTTCCATGAGGGCACTTTAGCACATGTTTTGGCTTCCATGAGGGCACTTAAGCATGTGTTTTGGCTCCCAGAGGGCACTTTAGGACACGCTTTGGCTCCTAGAGGGCACTTAAGCACACGCTTTGGCTCCATGAGGGCATGTGTTTTGGCGCCTAGAGGGCACTTAAGCACGCGTTTTGGCTCCTAGAGGGCACTTTAGGACACGTTTTGGCTTCCAAGAGGGCACTTTAGCACACGTTTTGGCTCCTAGAGGGCACTTAAGCACGCGTTTTGGCTCCTAGAGGGCACTTTAGCACACGTTTTGGCTTCCAAAAGGGCACTTCAGCACGCGCTTTGGCTTCCAAGAGGGCACTTTAGCGCGCGTTTTTCAACAATTGGGCCACGAGGGGGGGCGATCGCCCCCCCTGCCCCCCCCCCTGTGCACGCCAGTGCCTACAATTGTACGAGATGTAGCCTACTGACTTTGGTTTGACCTCTGAGTCCACACTCAAATCTGTGTCTGTGCTATAGGCTACTCTTCCTTTTATTCTTTACTAATTGTAAGTATTTGCTTTCATAATCTCTTTTTCAAAATTGGCCGCACTGATTCTGCTGTTCTGCACATCGAGATACATTTCACAAAATATACTTTACAAATAGGCTATAGTAAGATTTATTGTCTGACACCCTGTGGAAGAAAATGGCAAAAGAGAAATTGTGACTCTCTCAGGGATCAATAAAGAATCCTAAAATAACCATTATGCTAATATAATTCTAGCTGAATGACTCATATTAGAGCTATGGATAAAGAGCTGATACTGTGTTAATCACCTGACTGTTCCTGCACATGAGGTATGAAGTTCTGCTTTCTTATGTTTTTAGTGAAATCCAGTTGCGCCATCCTCTCCATTATTGAAGGTGTTAGACAGTCCATTATTTTATTCTATTGCACACATTAATTCGGATAAACTCGCAACACATCTACTAATCGTACACAATGTTCCTAAAATAAAATGAAACCCCTCACAGATCTGTGGTCCATCTGGAACTTCACAAAAGCAAAGTAGTGTGAAAAACACATTGGTCAGTAATGGCAGTGGGGAAAAAAAGAGAAAAGGTTGAAGTCATTCCTTCCACGGTCTCCTCAGTAACTGAGATATGAACTCATGTTCACATAAAAACAGGGCAATTGGAGCCTGTTGACTTGGCCATTAATGGAGTGAAAGGCTGTTTTCTGCAGCCCATTTTTCTGCTTCGGCTGTAGTGCTGTTAATGACTCAGAAGCAAATGTCAGTCACATAAAATGTTACCAGGAGCTGGAAATCATATGGCAAAGGATTCATTATAACTTTCAACTTTCAAACACAATTGAATCTCTGTCAAAGTCGTTCATTTTAGGTGCAGAATCAAAGGATGGAAATGTTGAAAGACTCTCCTTAGCAGGTGAGACCCCCTGGGCTTCAGGTCGATAACTAAAGTGGCAGCGCCACCTCTACTCCACCCTCACCATCTTTAGTGAGTGCAAATAATAACACATACTGCAGTTAAAAAAACAACAACAAACAACCTTGTGATCCACCATCTCAACCCCAGAGAGTAACAGCTCAGTCCCTTTTCCATGAAATGTAGGTAGCACTGTCAAAGTCAACCTCACTCACACAGAGCTGTGTTTTTGGCAAACACAACATAGACCGGGCCACTGCCGACAACACATTTCAACCCAATTTCACAGAGACTGGTGTCTGAGACAGTGTCAGGTATCATTAGCAGGAAACCTACAAATTATCGTTTTTTCTTTTTTGAAGGAATGGTGTCAGAACTCTCTCGTAGAATAGATACTCATCACTGCCAAGGCTCTGTGAAGCAGTGTTTCAGAAGCCAAATGCCAATTACAGACTGAAAGCTGTTGCACACCTTGATTCCTTTTCTTTGAAGCTTAAAAAAAACAAGTCAAAAATTGTAGTGTTATTATTGACTGATTTAAATTTCAACTGCCACAACGAGTCAATGACAAATTCACCCAATTATCATCTTAAAAATGTGGCACCAATTACAGGATACAAATATAATCATGTAAATGTTTTGGGTTATGGGTGAACAAAAGTTATTTAAGCTTTCATTTCCTGTGTGTCAGAGTATTGCAATAGTGTTTTCTCAGGCCGTCCCAGAAAAGCAGCAGTTACAGCTCACTCAAAAAACTGCTTCTCAACCGAGACAGCCATAACAAACACCTCTGTCTCCAACGACACGCTTCAAAATATTCTTATAAATCACTGAGGGCCTGGATATATCCACACTGTAGACTCTACAGTGTGTCCAGGGGCTCTACACTGTAGAGCCTCTGGACCACACAGGTCACCTGGGACCAGGCTGCTCTGTTCTTATGGTCAAAACAAACTAAAGCTGTGTTCACTGCAGGCTGCGCAGCTGGAAGATGAGCCCCAGCTTTTGACACCATTATCAGCAGGCTAAAGACTTTTATGTTCACCTCTGCTTTTAATTGCTGCTCCGAACTGCACTATGACTCTTTTTATGAATTTTATTGTGCTATGCGCTGTTCGTTTATTATTATCTATTTAATGTACATTATAAATAAACTCTCTGAGAGAGTCTTTGAGGGATCCTTGTACTAAACAAGAAAAAACTCAGGCCCCCACCTCCTGTCTGAAAACAAAACAACATAATTGGATTCATCATTATGTCATCACAGGTCATGTGCATTTGGTTCTGGCTCTGAATCATCAACATAACATCTTTTTTCTTGTAAAGCTAATGTTTGTTTTATTTCCATACTTGTTTGTTGACAGTTTTTCTAATATCACCTTTTTCTGTTTTGCCATTGTTTACAGTTTTCTATGCTGCTAAATGTCACAATGCCATCAGCTTTGGGTGATTTCCTCAGGCAAAGACTGCAGAAATGTGGACTTGCGAAGAGTGTGCATGAAGGGCATGAAAGTCTCCTAGAGAGTCCTCATTTCCACAGTAATTTGGCATTAAGCCCTCACAGACTGACCGGGATTGACACTGGGACTGGGTCTCATGTAGCACATTAAACGGATTACCTGGACCCCTCGTGAAGGGTCAGGAAAGATCCCTTACTGTACCTGTGTGTGAATTTGATCACTTGAGAAATATCCCTTCAGAGTTCTTCAGATGGGTCTTCATGATGGGAAACTTTTCATTTTCTTTTAACCTAACCAAAGCCATGAATGTAATAAAAAGACCAAGAGTCCAACCACGTAGTGAGGTTGACATGCTCACTGTAAACTTACTCTAGTGGAAGTTTTACCTGATGATGAAAAACCAGCACCAGATTACACAGTGCTCCATTCAACAGCTGTCAAGACATTTGACTCTGCACCACACATGTCAGGCTGCTGGTGGTGCAGGAGGAAAAGTCACTGAATTCATGAAATTCTTCCTCCAGGGAACATTAACGTCTGGACCAATGTTTGTGAGAGCCACTCTCAGAGATAGTAACGGCGCTTTGACCTGTGGGGTCAGGCGTGAATGTCTTCTTTGACCTCTCTTCGGCTGTACTTGCTCCTGCTCGATTTGATTTCTCCGCAGTCAAAGCTGTGGCCTGTCTGATGTTTTCAGACTGTTGATGTTCTCCACTCTCCTTTCAGTGTCGTCTCGGCTTGAATGACCCTGATGATGCAGTCAAGACGACGACTGCTCTTAACAGAGACCGGATGCAATATTATTGGGACATCTGTTTTTATTATGGCCTCTGATCAATACAAGAGAAAATGAAAAACTATAAAATGGGAGTCTAACTGTTCCCGTGAGGTACATCAGGTTGTCCTCGCTCTGAGACTTTGGGCTCCTGTAATAGTAAAGGCTGGCTATTAGGTGACACATAATGACCTTGGAGAAATGAGGCTTATTCTAGTATTCTAAGGGGAAACTGACTTATTAGCAACAAAATATAAAAAAATATATAATATAAACATAAATGCAACTCGACTCATAAGGATATATCATCATTTGATGAATCTAGCTAGTTGCAAAGATGAAACATTTTATTTTATCTTGCAGTAGATATTATCCACTTGTAGTGACTCCTATTATTTATTTTATTTTATTTTTATATTTATTTTTCATGACTGTGTTTACACTCTTGCAGCACTTTGTTAATGTGAGGGAAAGATTATGCTTTGGTTAAACGGACAAACTTTCTGTGACTTTGCTCTAATGATTCAGTGACTGCATTGCCACCACAGCATGGTTCAGTAGCATGAATGTAATTTATGACACAGGCACGGTTGAAATTATTTAGGGATTTGCTCATTATATTACTGTGACATACTGAACTCAAAACCCTGCCATGTGTTTAAGAAAGTTTCAAGTGGTCCCACTGTGATAATGAAGTAGTTACTTGCCACAATAAAATAAATGATCAATTAAATGATTAGATGTGTTTTCATGTGTGGAAATGATTATCATAATGATCCAGTGTTGATGTTGAAGCCACCAGAGATCTCCAAAGTTGTTCTACAAAAAAGAGAGATAAATACAAAAAACAATTTTAAAGTTCAAAGGAATAAATATTTCCAAATTTAGCACAGTTCTTTTGAGGATTTTATCATGAATTGAGTTTTGTGGGGTTCAGAGGCAACCCCTTCCCGCCCTTTTAATAGTGCCTCCCCTCTGAGCCGCGTACATCTCCATGGTGACAAAGCTCCAGTGGTCCCCGCAACACCATATTCAGTCTGTTAAATCTGAAATGTATTACAAATAAAAAAAAAACAAGAATCTTGACATAAATTTTGCTTCGATCTGAGGTCATTTCAGAATCATCACCTTTACTGCGGTAATTTCATCTGCAGACCCGATCACCTGTCTCGCTCACAGCACATGAAATAGGTAGCCTAGTGGAAGAGAAAGTATGGGGTGAGAGAACAGATGGGGAGAACTGGTCTCAAGGCGGCGTCGATAACAGAGAAGCTCCTGTGATGATTTATGATATCCAACATATAATGAATGTTTGTGGTGTTTCCAGGCCATTTGCCCACTAAAGATGGTCTCTTTATCTGTGAGGTAGCTATCACCATTTGATGATGGTTATCAATAATGAATTAAATTGACTACTGCATATTAAATAAGAGTGTTGAAATTATTCATTGGATTCCCAAGAGTGATTAATGTAGTAGAATGTACCCATAGTCCATCACCTCAGCATGAGATAGTGTTGTCTCCAGGAGAAGCTGCACTTGATGATACAAAAAAATATGCACTGAAAGGATAAGTTATGGGTAAATGTATCTATCTAAGCTTGAAACAATTTTCACTTACATCCAGGTAAGGTAAGGGGTGCGGTCTGATTCTGTTTATAGAGGAAGATAAACTTCCTCCAAACCCACTGGATCACCCAAAGAATGCATTGTACAGTAACTACATTTCTTGAAAGTTGACATTTTTGGGACATTTTTGTTTGACTGATTGAGTTCAGTTCAGTTCAAGTTTATTTATATAGCACGTTTAAAAACAACCATCGTTGACCAAAGTGCTGTACAGGTCATATCAGACACATAATATCAAACACATTCAGACTCCAGATCCATACACATGCACAAATAAACAGTTCCACAGCAGCTGAGTTTCCCATATTAACCCACATTGAAGGCCAGCGAGACAAAGAGACTGATATTATAATAGAATAATGCCTGTGTGTTACTGTATGATTAGAAATATTCACAAGTTTCACCTGTACCAGTTTAAGATACTCAATAACAAGTAAAAGATGTGTAGCTTACTGTTAATTCCAATGGAAAAAAGAAGGAAAATGAAGTGCTGTGCTGTCTCTATAGTTTTTTCTTTGATCTTTGCTTAAAACACTTAAACATTTGATTCTTTAACAATAAGGCATGATGAAAACATCTGACAGCATGCCTTTCATAAGGAGCCATGCACTAAATATGAGCTTATCTTTGTCTGTAATATCAAAGCAACAATAACAGTATGAAATAAAAGTAGTGGGGAGAACATATAAAGTCCACACAGAAAGACCTGGGAATCGAACCCAGAACCTTCAAGCTGTGCACTATACCACCCCAGTCTGCATCCTTTATTATGTCTCACATTTCATTGCTCTATGAAGCAGTTTATGAAATGTGCTAAACAAACTGCCTTGCCACTCGATGTGTTCAGATGTTTATGCGGTGGTTTAAGGTTAATGTGAGTGTGTGAGGTTATTTGTCTCCGTGTGATGAAGTGGTGACCTGTCCAGAATGTACCTAACCGTCGTCCTCTGTCTGCTGGGATTGGCTCCAGCCCCCTGTGATGCTACAAGGAGAATCTGTAAAGCTGATTGATGGTTGAGACTGTTATTATATTATTATAAAGAGAAGGCACCTCTTTGAACTTTGATTGAATACCCTGGTGCATAGCATCATGTGTTGTGAGACAGTATTCAATGCACTTTGAGCCTGACTGGGCCCTCTTCATATAGCCGCGGATGAATCATTTATGAAGTATAAATTATATAAAACATGTCTTTGATGGTCATGTAGTATGATGGGTTCGCTCAGTATGTACAGCAGCGCATGGTGGTGAGCTGTGACCTACAAGCAGGATCAAGCACAGTCTTCTCTTGTTTCTCTAATTCTACCCCCTGGAATCTCGGCTGTAGCCAAAGTGGTGTGCTCCTGTGCTGGCTCCATCCTTGCCCCCCCACCCAGCCCCCTGCAGCCTGGGATGCCGCTGGCTACACAATTCACATTCTCCTGTAAGTGTGGGAAAAGAAAATCACAAAAGATTAGTGTCTAACTGCACATACTTGTACGTGCTTTTGCTTTCAAAATAAAATCACCTCAGTCTAAGCAGAGAAAATCCCTAATGAACGGTGGATCCCTAAAAAAACAAGTTCCTTAGAAAAACCTCTATAGATTTTTGGATTTACATTGTGCCTATAGATTCATTCCCATGTCCTACTTGATGTTGCTTTCAGGAGAAACAGGTCCAGCGTGTATTAATTATGTATCATTAGCTCTGCTACACCTCATTAGCCTTTGTGTTGTCAGACAAAGGATAATTCTCAGCCTGAGAAAAGTCTCTCAATCATTTATTCCTACAGATTTCAAAGGGTGATGAATGTGAATGTTTTTCAGACGAAGAACATATCAATATTTTATGTTTGACTTTAGTTTTAATTATGTTTGGAGGAGCGAGTAAACTCTCACCTCCTTTATTCACCCAGAACAGACAGGTGTCACCTTGACTGAGATGTCAGGAACCACTGAATGAATCAACAGTTTCGCTTCATTTAAGAAAATGGCTGCCATACTTGTGAAAGTATATGGTTTATATACGCTATGATAAAGAAAGGGCTTTCTGTTTACTATGGAGAAAACGGATTTGGCATCAAAGAAACCCTTATTCAACATATCTCTAACTTAAAAGTCATACATTATTCATGACTTTGTCACATCGGACCTGTCACGTGGATTACAAAAATGCAGTTTGTTTGTTATGGGTGAAGGTTTATTTGCTTTCTTTGCAGTTCTACTTCTAGGTCAGACTCTCACCCATGATTAAGTTGAACACGCTGGCTGAGAGAAATGCTCGGGGTTATCACCCTCTTGCAGAGGCCTTGCTGCCGATGGACCCTGACAACATGTTGACTCCCACTGAGACTGTGAACCCTCCCTTTCTCAGCTATTTAAAGGGAGTCTGCCAACAGCCCCTATTAAGCCTGTCTGTGGGTGTGTGTGGGTACGCGCTTCTGCTGTCTGTGTAGACATCACACCGCATGGTATCAGTTACATGTAAAGCTGTAAACAATTTGCATTATCGGCGTGTGCTGTTAACACTGCTGTAGAGGAGGTGGCGATATAAACATAAAGTAAAACATTTGAAAGAGTTGCAAACTTCAGCTTCAGTTTCATTTAACTTTTTCCATTTATGAATTTCAAGTCAACCATAAACTACAGCAGGAATTGCTTTACATAAATAGATTGCATTCAGATGATCAAATTGGTGGTTTCAGTGCCATGTTTGCTGCTTGTGATAACTACAATTCATGACTCTAAGTGGGTGCCCATGCAGACTTCCAACATGACGTGAACGCATCGTGAGCCCGGCTCCAACATCAAAGCAGGCTGAGCTTCCCAGGCCTGCTGTGAAGGTGGCAATGGACTAAAAACACATTTTCACCGTCTGAGAAGCATTTGCATATCATTACACGGAGATCGCTGCACGGTCCAATCAGAAATGATTTTTGAAAGCAGGATTTATTTCTCCCTGGCACCCTGCATTAAGTGAACTATGCATGGCCAGCCATCCAGCCAGCAACACCCACAAGGCACAGCGGCCATGTAGAGTTTTTTTTGTTTGTTTGTTTTTAAATCAGCTGGTCTTTCTGGTATTTCACAGGTGACTCAATAAACCTGCATCCACACAGGAAGTGAGGAACAAGAACCGAGGCGAAAAAAGAAAGACCTGAAAATGTTCCTGATTCTCCGGCAGCTACTTCAGCCTGTGGAAGCTGCTATAAGCACTTTCCTTCCATGCGGTGACACAACTTGGCCTGGCTCACTGCTGCTGGGTGATCACATATACAGGTGAGTTGCAGTCTAAACACACACACATATGCTGAGTTAGTTAGTAGAATAAAAAGCGATGTTCTGAAGCTTTGACTGTTATTCATTGAGAGCCATGACAAGAGCCAAACAGGCTCCCACACACGTTCTTCGTCTCTGAGGCATCTCTCAGAAACGCCCTCCAACTCTAGATGGATGTCAGGACGTGATGGTCTGAGCTGTCAACACTACTGTTGCTGTTGCATACATTAAACTCCAATAAATAATAACTGAAGAGAGTCCACGGAGTCATGATTTCAGGCCTTATTGGACAAGACAAGATGACAATTTTGTGTTCGGGAAGGAAAAGTTGAATTTTTCATTGGGCACTCATGTTCATTAAACATGCATGGTTATTTGGTGTGTTTGCCGTCTCAGAGTTCACACTGATGTGTCAGCACAAAGGCCATCAAAAAGGGGAAAAAAAAAAGGCTGCTGATACAAAGGCTTGAAAAACACATCTATGATTCTTTCAGTGTCTATCTAATATGATTTTTTAATCTTTGAGGGCATATATCATCACACCCCACAAAACCTTGAGAGAGTAATTATGAAAAAAATCTTCCCAGAGGCTAACTCGCCTTCCCCTCAATTTTCTAGACCTTCATTGGCCAAGGTTGAAGACAGGACATGCTTACAAAGGCACACCTTGAGCCTCAATAAAACTTTAAACTGCTGTCTTGCCAGCCATGATGAATAATGGTTTTGTTGTCCTTGGCTGCAGAAGCATGTTCCCCCAGAAAACAAGAGAAGTGTCCAGATAGCCAGCCTGCACCTCCGATGAAAAAGGAAACACATGCTGAGCGGTGGGAGGATACATTGCTTTGGCGAACGCTTGCCATAATAATGCTCCACAGCAGCTACTGATTACACAGCGTTTCATGCAGTGAATTACGCCAGTGTGGACAGGACGGCCGCTGGCACAGCACACTGGCCTGGCCGAGAGTTGTCAGCACGTGTCGGTGGAGGTAGCTCACTCTGAAACTGTCTCTTAGCATGACGTTTAACAGTTAGCATACTGGTGGATTCTCTCTGTTCTCACTTTGCTAATCATCCAATCAACACTCCAACTATCTCCAACCATCCAGTGACTCTAATGCTGCTCCCAATTCAGAGGGCAAATCCACTGGAAGGTCTAGTTATATCCTTTCGTAGCTGCCGTAGAGCACAAAGGCTGAATGGAAATGAGTATGTGATGTACAGTGTCCACATACATGTAATGGATGTACCACAGGAACTTCTTCAAAAACACGTGTTAACAACAACTACACTACTTTTTTTGTCCGCAACCGATACAATCTCTGTTTCTTAAGTCACATGTTACTAAACTACCAGTCACAGACAAGAAAGACTTTTGAATAAGAGGAAAACTATGAATGGACTAAGGAGGTATAGTAACTGGAAAAAAGTTAATGTGCGAACATAAATGTGTTTGCTATTGCATTAACACAGGATGATTTTTGTTTGAATGTATTTTGACACATACTTTCTCTCTTTCTGTCTATGAATCTTCAGTAGTAGCAGTGAGTTGGGACTTACTGCAACAGATGTGTGAGGTAAACTGGAAAGTGCTAAGACACAATATTGACTAAGGTAAAGGTTAAATATCACCATCATCTCCCCTTTGTCTTCATCTGAGTGCCACAAACTAAATTACATTCACCAATGTGTTGGAACGGAGGCAGAACATTGCTATTGATCATCAGTAGTAGTCAGTAATGCAATCCCCATTGCACTAAAGGAGTTATGATCTGCATTGTGCTCAAGAAGTTGAAAAACAGTTGAAATGTACTTTTTTTTTCTTTTTTAGGACGTATCATCTTCCCCTCAACCTGAAATGTGAACAACACAGGTACAGCAGATTTTTATTTTTGTTTTACCAGTCACATAAAGAGTTGTGGCCCCTACCTACGATGCAACATGTCTTGTCTGAGCATTGCATTGTGGTCTATGGAGGAGGCTGTCAGTGTGAAGCTGTTATCTTTGCTTCTGCTATGATGGATTTCTCCCTGTATGATTGCTGAACGCCTGTGAAAATGGTGAATCTAGAAAGAAGCCTCTCTCTTTGAATCTGAGAGCCTGACACTGAAACCTGACATTTACTGTTGATGTTTCATATAGTTAAAGATATTTCTGCTGTCAGGTTTCATTGCAGCTGCTCTGGAAATATCTTGACACTAGATCACAGTCTCCATGACTAGCCTGTTATCCACAGGAATAAAATAAAAACATAGAACAACATAAAAATGGGTCCAGAAATGTTGGTATCAACTGCCTCAAGCCCCCCTCCCCATTATGCATCTCAAGTATAACGTATGTACAGGTACCATTAAATTTGAGTTTGGGTATAAAGGTCTACAGTATATTTATGCACTTAAGAGTAACTGAAACATATAGGCTATGGTTTCTCAAGCAGCAAGTTCCTCTGTAAGAGGTTTGATATGAACAGTGATTTGAAGGAGCCCCGCTGCAGAAGTGACCCTTTATTACAGGTTAGATAAGGCATAAATGGCTGGTGTGCTCGCCGAGGGCCTACAGATTGATTCACTCAGAGTCACCTCTGCACTCCACATTGAAACAAATTACCACTGAGCTGAATCCATTCAACTGCTGAAATGCCACTGACATGAGGCATCAGAAAAATAATATGTTAAACCACAGAAGTTATTACCAAGGTGCACTTGTACGGTTCCTCTGAGCATCAGATGTGCAATTAAATGGATCAGCTATAGCAGATTACCAGCAGAGGATGAAATGGCAAAATTGCATGAATGCCTGCTCCAAAGTACTGTGTGTTTCTTTCATGTCCACATGCCAAACACAACACAGTCATTGAGCTAAGGTTCATGTTATTAAAATCAAGGGTCATCCTATCAGAAATTAATTCGCCAAAGGGGGTTTCAAGGACACAGGAGCTATCAGAGATGAATGCTATAGTATTATTAGTTTCTATGTGTATTATTATTAATAATACTGTCAAGTTATAAACATCTCAGTTATTTCTTACCCCAGTGGTTCTAGAATAAATTGCCACAATTATACAGACAAACATTTTTCCTTTAACGGCTGGGTGTAACTGTTCTAAGTAAACACCATAGATAAATAAAATGTGAGTATTATTATTATTATCATCATTATTATTATTATCGGGGACTGTTTTAAAGATAGGCGTTTCCCCACCAATATTCATCAAAATAAAGGAACCTGTGTCAATAGTTAATAGTGCTTTTTTTTTTAAAGAACAACATGTTGACTGAGGTTGACAGTGTACCACATGTTCTATCTATATCTATATCCATATCTATATATATGCACATGAAAATTAAATCAGTTCCCATTTGAAACCTCAGGTATCTGCTTGAGTAGCTGTGAGCATTTAATATTTACATGGAGGTATAAATCTATATTGTTTCACTGTGACCTATACATATTTTACAGGGTGTGTAAGATTCACAATCATCAGGGGATACCAGTAGGACTAGGAACCACTGGGGCAATTCTTGTGATATTTTCATGTTTATTATTGATTAAAAAGAGGAGATTCAGCAAGAGGCAGCGCTTCTACATTACTACATCCTCCTGAGCTATATGGAGGAGGCTTTACAGTATCTACTGTCAGGAGTTACAACATTGAGGCCACTGCTCACAAAGCACAGACCACCCCCGGCACTTATACACTCTAATGGATACAACTTGGCAGCACCTTGCAGGCTGTGTTGTATTTTCTGTACCAAGATGTTTTTACTTTGTGTAATAGGCATTTTGAATCTGTTTAGGGAGTTTTCATTACATTTACTGTACAAAGATATAAGTACTTTTATAGACGTGAACACGAGCAAGCAAGAACATACAAATAAAAATACCATTATCAGTTAAGTCAATATGCACTGATTGCTTTTAAATATTTAGACCCAATGTGGTTTGTAATAATAAGCCAAAAACCCCATTGTGTTCTTCTACCATTTCAGTTTTATACTGCCACATTAATCTCCATATGCATGACACATCTGGCTCAAGCTTTCTCAGTTCATCTCCATTTTACTATACAAGCTTTTGCTATTAACTATCAGATGTCACCATCTGCCCCCTCCGTCCTCTGGACCTACTTACCGTCTCCTAATGACCTGTGTGGCTTACCTGAGTTCAAAAGGCTTTGATGTCAGTTACCCAAATGAAGAGACCTAAGACAGTAAACACTCCAGACTTCAAATAAACCCCCAAGTATGGATGTTGTGGCCGGGAGCTGCTGGATGAGTAAAGATGCACCACAGCAGGCTGGTATACCCACAGCTCTGCAGGGTGTTTGTGCTGCTGCTGCTGCTGCTGCTGCAGGAACTTCCAGTGAATGTGATGGGAGGGCTTTTAGACTTGCCACAGTGAGGGGTGAACAGCAGTGATCCATGGACTTCAAACACTGGTAGGACTCAAGCCTGGATCTGATCAACCCTGGCAGGGACACATGCATGGGCAAAGGTGTAAGATGTGAGCTTCACTCTGTATGGCGAAAATCCAGAGAAATAAAACAATCTTACATAATCAGCCTCCTCTTTTGTCTTGACTGTCTTCTTACTTTTCTTCCAATGGAATTTGCCGGTGATGCATCAAGCAAAATAGGCTTTCTTTTTTTAAAGGTCCTCTATTGTATAAAGTTAGCTGTCCATATCTATTTTGATTATAGATCAGGTCTAGATTCTACAGTATATGAATTCTGTTATGTATCAAAGCCTCAGCCCACAGAGAAATACACCCTGTCTGTATTCAGAAAATGAGCCTTAAAACCAGATGTCAGGACTTCCTGTAACTTTGTGATGTCACAACTAAGCAGCCACTGCTTTCAGCCCCACTGACCTGGACCCATCATCTAACCTTGTGGGATTTGGTTTTGAAATTTGCTCAATTTTGACTCAAGAAAAATGTCAACCAATGAGAAAAGAGGATCAGTGCCTCCTCTCTGAGGCTCACCAATTTGCTACAATAAACTACAGGAACTACAATGAGTGTGTTTAGGTTCTTAAAATTATAAATATATCTTCTTTTGGATCAACATTTCATTATAAGACATGTAAAAAAAAGGGCCTTTAAATATCTGAATTAATGGAGGCTAAAGCTTAAAGGGCCAACGAGGAGTTTCTATTCGGTTATAAAACAGTCTCACGTTAATGTGGATGAATCTACACTACCCGCACTTGTTAATGGCTCCATTTTCGATCAATATATCGTTTTGTCTCTATCATTATTTTGTTATTATTTTGTGGTGGTCTAGAAATGCTGGTCAAAGCCGACCAGCGTTTCACCCTGTCTGTATTCAGATGCAAATGAGAATAACGGCAGATTCAGGACTTCCTGTAACTTTGTTATGTGATGTCGGAACTAAGCAGCCACTGGTAACTGAACCCATCTTTGAACCTCTGACTTTAATCCTTGATGAATGAAAACAATGAGTCCGTCTTGCGCCTCACCAATGGAGGAATTCTACGGTGCGCACGGAGGTTCAAAATTATAAAACATCTTCTTTTTTTCCAAAACTCCTCGATGTCCCTTTAAAATGTATAAATAAGGCATAAATTGCAGAGTTACACAACCATTACCTTCATTTAGCGTAGAAATGAAACATGTTTGAGGCTTTTGTACCAATCCTCTTGTGAGGCATTAGGTGCCCAATGAGCCACACTCCTTCAAGGTCAGAGTGTTCGCTAGTATATGAGGCTATATCACGCTCAAGCATTTAAAATGTTTGAAAAACACATTAAAGATTTCCATTCATGATTAAACTTCACCTTGAGAGAATGAAGTAAAAAAGACAAATTGTTTGTGTATTGCATTTTCTTTAGTACTTTACATATAACGAGAAAATACAACGGTTTGTTTTCAAGAGAATACAGGAAATTTAACAGTGCTCTATACATTAACATATTATAATCAGTGTGGTGGTTACCTGGCACAGCCAACTGAGTTATGCACATCGTGCATGGTTTTCCATTGGGGCTGGGAGAGGGTGGGGAGAAGGAAAATACAGTTCTTCAATTACATGTTGTAAGAAGATTTAGTTTCTATTAGCAGCTTAAAGAAAATACAAAATGACCGCTAACACTGTTACCAAAGCAGCATTACCAAGATTCACAGGATGTAAAAAAAAAAAAAAGATGATGAAAAAGTCAAATGTTGTGAGATGATTCATGTGATGTAGGATATTTTACATACTGTGTGAGTGAATTAGTGGGTATGTGAAGCTGCTATTAGATACTTAATCTGGTCTAGTAACGTCATCAGATCGGAGTGACGACATTAGCGCTAAACACAAAACAGCCAGCTTTAGTTAAAGAACTCCTACATTCATCCTGAGACACCATGACTTCAAAGTTACACCTGAAACGCTTCCAGCTGGCTGCCGCTGTTCTCAATTACATGGCAGATCATGTTGATGCTGTGGCTGAAGGACGGGCTTGGACTGTCAAAAAATATGTCTCATCTTCTGCTCAGATGTTAACACAGATTGAACATTATTATACAGTAGAATCAGGTCATTATTCATTTCATCCACGTGGAACATAGAGAGGGCATGCAGTAAACCAAATCCTTAAAGTCCCAATCCAGGATTTATCAGTATATCAAATGTGAGTCTATATACATATAGAATATTCAAAGGTGTGGTTTACTGATGGAAAATAATCTCATGGCAACTTTAGTAAAAGTGGAAAAAGTAAAGCCTGTTCTGCTCCAGTATTTACAGCATTGCTGGAAGAAAACTTTTTCAATCTTCAGATCACATTTAGCCGCCAAGTAACGTCACTCGATGAACAGGAATCTATGTTTTAGTCACGTTTGAAGCTACTGTAGTATTTGTAGAACAGCACTGCCACAAGGAGAACAATTCTGGATTGGGTCTTTAATCAGGCTGCGGGGGGCTGAGAAGCAGGTAGGATGGCAACAAAATGTACATTTGGAGTGAAACAGAGCTTGTGCTCGTCGTCACCACAGAGGGAGCAAGCAACATTAGTTTTCTCATAGAATCACCAAAAATCAGTCAGTCAGTTAAAAACAGAAAATAAAAATCCAAGCCCTTATATGCAGTAGAGAATTAAAGGAAAGTGACACGAAAACTATTTTTTTTAATCTCATAGCTGCTTCATTAGTCCTGAAAAAAAAAAAAAAATTGTTTCATGTAAGATCAGAGCTGGAATAACATCAACCTTCATCACCAGTCATCCACTCTACTACTAAAAAGCAAACGCTACACTAACAGGGCAACTGCAATTAAAAATTACTATTAACTCTGCTTTCATCATGCGCTCCGTCACTACGTGTCTGGCTGCATCGCTGCGTTTTGGTTGAAATCTCACTTGAGATGTTTGATGCTCTTTTGCCATGTCTCTCCTGTTGTGTTCGTCCCGCTTTAGTGCGGTGGTGTTGTCGGTAAAAACCTGTAAAAACTCAACACAGCAATTAACACCTCTGCACACGACACAGCACGCCGCCTGTCTTGTTTACAGTCAATCAGCATCCTGAGATACGTTCACACGTCTTTTCCAACCGCATCTGCACAGCTCGGGGCCTCTACTGTAGCAACACCACGGTGAGAGCTACTCGTCTGTCCATAAAGTTCACACAAAGCAAATATGCGACCACCACTCGAGTGAGAGTTCACAAGAACAAAATTGGGACTACGTACATTGCACAGTGTGTTTGAGAAACAGCATGACAGTATGGGATGACCGTGATCTACTGTAAATGGCGAAGGAAAAATAAAATGCGCTCGGTGATTCTTCTGTATGGGTTCTGCAGACTTTAGAGGACCTTGTGTTCAGTGAGAATAGTTTCCAACTAGTTTGTGTTTTTCTTCCCAGAGGCTGGAGGCCAGGTTCTCGAGGGAGGGGGGGATAAATCATCAAAAGATTAGATCTGTTACAATTCTGATGCATAGCAAATCCTCATCTTCAACAATCAAATGTGACACCGGTTTGTTAAAAAGCTACACTTCTGTCTGGGCGTCACTGAGGGGAACCGTCTACTCACCATAAGACTAGAAAATTTTCAAGACATCAGCCGGCCCCCTCCGCTACTCCTATAGCTCGGAGTTAAGTAGCTTGTTTAACCTTGGTGCCGGAGGCGGCTCTGGCTCTGACTCGATAACCGTATATACATATTACTAGAGAGGAATGTCTGCATGTAGGCCTGACATGGCATGCGTGTAATGCATGATAACATATTTACTCCTGTAGTGTGTATGAATGATTATATAATTACAATACAAACATTTACAAATTTGGGAAAAAAAGATTGTGCCTCAAAGATCCCCTTCCATGCAAAGACTTGTCAGAGATCCTCACAATACCCCATGCTCGAGATCAGTCGTAGCATTTTACATACTTGCTCTTTACTACACTGCCTCTAGCCATAGTGAGAAAACAGCGTGTTTGTTGACTGATAGAAGAAGAAGTGAACTGTGACTGTTTTGATAAGGCATTAGATTTGTTCAGGACCAGGAGGACTAGTAGTAGTAGGGCACTGCTTTTGACTACCTATGAAATGTAGAAAAATGTAAGGAATGATAATGAGTACAAATCATGAGTGTGCTGCACCAAGAACAACAATGAAACAAGTTTTGCCATTAAAAGAACGCTTTTCCTACTTTGGCAAAAACAAAATGATTTTTTTTTTGTTCAACTTAACTTTTCATGAGAGTCTTTGACAGTATTTCTGTTCATCAAAGGCCTCTTAGTTTGGAGAAGGTACAGTACTGTAGAGTCCCACTGAGCCAGCAAAAACACAGCCAACACCACACGTCCTCCACTCTCCTGTCCATATCAGGCTTCCTTGAGAATCAGGTCCTGAAAAGAAGAAGAGCTGGAGCAGCTCTCACGTCCGGCCATGGCTCAGCTTCCCAGTGAAACGTAGTTCCTTTAGCCATAATTTACAGATTTCTCTAGTGATTGAGATCCTCTGGTCAAGTCTTTGGCTTCCTGGCTTTCTCTTCTGTGTGAGCGTGTATAAGATTACAGCACTGTGCAAACTAAATGGAACAAACCCTAACCAAAACAACAGTTGGCCTTTTAGTCTGTGAAAATGTATCTTTCACTCAGGTGAAAAAGAGAAAAATAGAAAGGAACGTTTCTTTAGAAAGCTGAGAGCAGTGCTTCACACTGCGCCTCTTATCTCAGGCTATTTCTTTTATTCTGCGCATGTAATCATGCAGTTCCTCTGGGTCTTGAAAGCCCATATCCTGGCAAACCCACTGAATGTCCTCTTCATCTGCGATGGGGATGGAGTTGTAGGGCAGCTCCTCCGTGGGCAGGGTGGTGAAGGTGGTAAACTTGACTCTCTTGCGCTTGGAGGTGGGTGAGCTGGCCTCCTCGCCGTTATCCTTGGTGGAGCCGCCGGAGCTGCCGTCACCCCGTCCGTGTACCTGGCTTTGAACGCTAGTCTGGGAACTGCCACTGCTGTGGTGGTCCCCGTGACAACAAGTCTGTACGCCCTCCAGAGGGTTACTGGGACTCTCCACCTGCTGCGGTGACAGGTCGCACTGGGCCCTCAGGGGCTGGCCGTTTCCCAGGAACACCCAGTGGTGGGAGTGGTCCATGTTGGCCTGGCCCTCGGGGGGGATCCGTTTGTGGCGGTATTTCAGCACAAAGACTATGCAGTTGATGAGAAAGACTAAGATGGCCAGGCAGAAGACACCCAGTAAAGCGTACATGCCAATTTCAAGGTCAGTCATGTTGCGAGGCGAATGCACAAAGTCGTCGTCCTCCTCCTCTTCATCACTCTCAGTCGGCTGCTCCTCGTTGCTAATAGTGGGGAAATTAGTGTAATCAATGGGAACGCTCGCAGGCTGCTCGTTAGATGTCTCATAAATTCTTCCATTGATGTTTGGATCAATGATTGGACGTCTGGTGACAGGCCCCAGCTCGATCTCTCCCTCTGTGGTTGCCTCCTCTTCAGAATCCTCCTCTGGACCGAAGCGGACCTTCACATAAACCGCAGCGGACGCAATGACGCTTTTGCGTTTGGTTTTCTGGCAGGCCTCGCAGATGGTCATCTCTACACGGACCATCTCACCCGATCCCTCCCCCTCCGCCGCCACCACGGGCCAACGCTGCTGAGGCTCCTGGGAGACTGACACCACCTTGTCATCCAGCGTGGAGGCGTTAAGGTTGTAGTCTTTGGGATCGAAGTAAGTCAGAGTGGCGGCTGTGTTGTCGCTGAAAAGCATCCAGACGGACAAACTGGCCTCCTGTCAGACACAAAGAGAGAAATACAGTTCAGATGATGAGAATCACTTTGGTTTAAGCTGAGAAATGGAAATGTTTTAACTTTCCCGACCTCCATATAAAGTAACTGACACCACTGTCCTCAGCCAGTTAGTGCTGTGTAACACTACAGAGCACATGGCACAGACCCAACAGCAGCCCAATCACCATGTTACAGTAAATCCCCTAAATACAGAAAGACAGGCTCCTTCTTGCATCTGATTACCAGGCTGACAACACAGAACAGGTTATTGTAATCATCACTACAGAAAGTCTCCTCCTGAAGAGCTGCTAAAAAAGAATAAGACACTAAAAACTTTATTGTCCGTCACGAGATAATGTTTCTGAACAACTTTTGCAATTACACTGGATTGATTACTTCACTGGACAATTTGTGCTAAGTGACTGAAAAATGTAAAACCCTCGAGATAATGGTGGGTAATGATTCTGCTGAATTGCTCTTGTGGCAGAAAATCCAGGTGCAAAAAGGTTGAACATGTCTTCAAACATACTGTAGCTGTAGCGGTAATAGTGACCCTAAGACTTTAAGTGCTTATAATAGCCTCTGGGGCAGATGCTTAGTTTGAAACTGGCATTTAAAGAAGGGGAAAGATGTGACAGCTATTAAAGTTGCATGTTCTGTAACTCCTGCACAACTTTTTGCATATGTATGTCTGGTAATCTCTACAAGTAAACAACATGGAAATGCAGAAATAAAAACAGTCAGAAAGCTGTGGCTCTGCCTCGTGTTTATATCTCTCCACAGAACATTTCAGTGGTTTAGATGCCATTTTTTCATGGTATTGACCGTGATTTGTATATCTGTTCCCAACTGAGCCTTTGAAGTTCTGGACTTGCTCCAACCTCTAAATCTCTAGAGCGTTTGTGAACATCCGCAGTACCCAGCGCTCAGCGCGAGCTTCACCACGCACACACACGGCCTGCCTCTGATGTGCACACCAGCAAACCACTTTCAACCACGCAGGAGGAGGAGGAGGAGGACAGGGTGGAAGGAACAGCAGCGTTGTCCTGAAGGCTACAACACAGCGGCGCTCTGCAGCACACACTGATAAGCCACACGGCAGCGGCGACGTGTGCTCCGAATGATGAGCTCTGGTCTTCCTGTTTTGCCATGTGTGATCTTCTCATTTTGTATTTTGTATCACTCTTCAGCGTCTATACCCCCCTATAGAGACACCGGATAAAATGCCTCAATTCCTGCACGGTGGTTATCTGACAACATTCATCTGCGGCTGAGAAAACCCCAACACTGGCGTCCATGTAATCAAGGCAGCATTTGACAGTCGCCTTTGTTCACAGCTTGCCTGCAACAGCAACCAACCATTAGCTAGGCTGACAAAGAGAGAGGGGAAATTTTTGTTTAGGAAACAGAGTAAGACAGGCTTTGGCTGCTTCCTCTCCTATTTATTTCGCTAAGGACAGTTGGACCCCTCGTAATTTCAGGGTAAAAGAAAATGGAAGTTTGTTGCAGTGGTACTCCACCAGGAGCCAAACCCCTATCATCCCCGCATGACAGAATGAAGGCAGCCTTTGATATGGATGATTTGAATAATACATTGAATATGGCTTATCTGTTTTTACGAGCTGACTCTGCTGCGAAAAGGCTGATGTAGGGGAAAATGTGTGGGTGTTTCGACACTGACAAAACAATTGGCACCTGCTTTTCTATGCTGATCCAGTGCAAGAGCGCTGCATGTAGAGGAGGTGATTTTGTTTAGTCTCGGGTAAAATATTGCTCAAAAGAGTAGCTTTATGTTTTTGACGCAGAAAAAGGGGGAAAAGGGCATGAAAGAGACTCTGAGGGATTTCTGTACTATGTTGATATTATTATACGCATCTTAACCTGCCATACCTTTGACACACAAGTTCTCCAATTAATCTTTTCTGTGTATTTCCATAAATGGACACATATTTGGAAGTTTTCTATCTTTGATTTCCTCACTGTTTCAGATTGTGATGTCAATGGGGAATACACTGTATGTGGATGTAAACTGAACATAAACAGCCTGGATGATAAAATATGCATATGCGGCAAAACACCCCCCCGGAAACGTCGTTCAGAGACATCAAGCGTCGACATGAAGAGCAATCGTACCATTCAGTTTCATAAATACCTTATTAAGAGCCTAATTTCAGCGGCAACAGTGAGTCGTAACAACACAAATGGTTTACGATGAGCCTTCAAACGCTGAGGCTCTTAGTTCTGAAAGGCTTGAACTTTGTCAAGTAGAAAGGAGAATAATGCAAAGAGACCTTGATTTTTCCAACTCTCTCCATCCATAGTTTATGTGTTTCATTCATTTCTAGAGTAATAGAGGACATTTAGAAAGTTTTCCAGTGAAACAGAATCAAATGGCTTGAAATAGCTCCAGCACTCCTCTGAGAGCTTTGTCGGCAGAGGAATTGGCTGCCTTTTATGGCCCGGCCTTGGAGAGCACTTAGGACAATACATTACAATAATTAAATTTCAAGGTGGCCAAGAAGCGGAAAGCAAGAAAAATTGGAATTTAATGCTGGCTTCTCTCTCACTGATGCTTGATGTGGTTGTCGTTGCATTTTTAGCAACTTGCAGGCCAATGAAAGGGCAAAGCAGGAGAGGAAGTCTCACAGACACGCACGCACACTTCCTCTTTAGGTTGAGGCTGGGCTGCCAATTAATTTCTTGCAGGGAAATGCATGGACATTTACTCTTTTACCAAACAACTCTGTTTCTGTTTTTCACCCAGACATGTTTTCCCTTCTCACGCAAACAATAACATCTGTTCTGAGGAACATTTTTGAAGTGTTTGGCCAGACTTGGCTAATGTGGAGGTTGTAATAAAACAGCACCAATAAGTCTATTTCACTGCAGCTGCATTTGTCTTGTGTCCTTGCCAACTACTGGCTGCAGCTTGAAAGATTTAGCACCAAAATTATTTTATCAGTGAGAGGTGGAAGTAGTTCCCACTTGCTACTGGAGCTGCTGAGGGAATTTGCAAATAAAGTTTGTTTAACCTCCCTGGAGAGAGTGTTAATATTTAAAAGATCTGATTTTGTGAATGGAACTTTGTTACTTTTGGCTTAATAGCCAGTAGCCAGTAAACACAAAAAGTGACACACTTAGTTAGTCTACAATTAGAATGAATTTTTTTGAGAGTTAGTGTAGCCTGGATTTTTTAAACTAGCCTCGTAAACCAGCCTCCCCCGGAAATGCAATTCATTTCATTTCTGAGGGGGAGTCTGACCTCATCCCCACTATGAGCGTTTGGGGTGGGCGGGAGTAGTAGCGTTCACAGACAACCAATTCAGCCAATCAGCAAGTTGCTATATCAAACTTTTGCCGAATCCAGTCGGAAGAACAGCGAAAACGTCTTTTCCTTCAAGAAACTCAACAAGCGCCGACTCTTGCTCTTGTTTAATTGCTGTAATGGATGTACAGTAAGAACTTCCCTTGCTGCTGTTTTTAGGCTGCTACTGCTATATTGAATATCTTTACTGCTACTGTAGATAGCTGCGCCGTGGTGAGAGTCACACACTGTAGTGACGGGGCTTTGCACCAGTCAGTCCCTGATTGGCCAACGTGCTGTGTCAATCACAGAAATCTGAGCGGCGACACTGAGGGGCGACGCTGATTGGCTCGTCCTTCTGAGGGTTTCAGGCCAAACGCTCACAGTGGGGATGAGGCCAGACTCCCCCTCAGAAATGAAATGAAATGCATTTCCAGGGGAGGCTGGTTTACGAGGTTATTTTTAAACTTCCTCTCTGGTGAAAGTGTCATCCATTAGATATTTTTAACAACATGTTGATAAGGAATACCTCAGCTAGACTGTGCTGCTAACTTCTCGCACACATACAGCCTTCATAAATATGTAGCAAGGTGCATGGAGCCACCTGCATATTTCCTTTAGACGGTGGTTAGTTTTGCAGTTCAAAACATTAAGAGTCTGACGTTGGTGTGTATGTATGTGTGTATTTCCAGCTGAAGTTTAGGTGTAATTTTAGGGGGCAGGGTTGTGTGAGTGATTTCGAATCAAAACTGAGAAAATTCGTACTGAGAATTACATTTCTATTACCAAAACTACAAAGATCAATATCAGTTCAGCTGAGATCTGGCATTTTAGCAGACAGGAGTTTTGTAATAGGATAGAAGTTAAAAGCAGATATTGATTTATTACATAAAGATGATGCACCAGGGTTAACTTGGTTATTTGCATTCAGACAATGAAACAGTATCTTATCTTATCTTATCTTACCTGTTTCGGAGCAGTGAGAGTCTGGAGGCCGGTTGCCTTGGCGACCATGGTGTGGCTGTTGCCGGGGCTGGGCTGCAGTGACAGGGTCAGGCCCGAAATGGCATGAACCCTCATCTCTGTGATGGACACTTTGTCGTCTGTGACGGAGAACGCTGACTCTCCCAGCACCGCGTCCACCGCCAGCGGAGACTCCACCTGCAGAGAAGAAGGAGGAGGGAAAAAAAGCTCTTTTATCGTCTCTCTACATGACAGAGGGACATCACTGAAGTCCAGAGAAGACAACAGATTTATTGTCTGTCTGAGGCTCATGAAGCCCATGACAAGCCAATTTTGGATTAAAGTGCTTTGTGCTGTTTTTTCTTCCACTGTGTCTTGAATCCGTGTGTCAATGCCTCTCTGTCTAACATCGAGAAAAACAAACAAACAAAGAAACACGAATCATGATGGAGGCCATCGGCAGCCAGTCAAGGCAGAATCCAAAGCAGCCACCTGCTACACACTTTCAAAGTGACATTTACCAAAAGACACTTGTATGAATCTAAGTGTCACTGCATGGAAATCCAAAACCATTTAAAGCCGGTGTCACCTCTCCCTCTAATAACGGTTTTCTTTTTTCTTTTTTTTTGGACAGGCCTCTGCACCCAGTGCTTGGACCACTTTTAAAATATCATCATTTCACTTTGCAATTGCAACCAGAGGTCATGAGGGACTTGAACAAAGTAAAGAGCCATTCAGCCGAACAGTGGCCTTGTCCTTAGAGCCAGGCGGGGAAATTGTTTCCACCTTCATCTGGAGCATTTATTAACTCTAGCTGGCATGGCAGAGTGTGTAATGCTAGAGTAGCGAAGGGTCTGATCCTCTGACGAGAGGCCAAATGCATCGCATAAACCCAAACTCCCTACATTGTCTGGAAGCCGTAGATTTGCCTGATTTGTAATTTGATGGAACCTGATGTTTGGACTTAAATCTATGTGCCACATAATTTTGGTGCAGTGCAATTTGTCATGCTTGAGCCAAATCATCTGTGGAAACAGATGGATCAGCAGATGTCTGACGTTATTAATTTGGTCTCAATACATTATGATTTCTGTTGTGTCATAAAATCGTAAACCTACCCTCGAAAACACACACACACACACAACCTACACGTCCTGCAGCTTGCACTCTGCTTAGTAAACACCCTGTGTATCACAACATATTGCATAGAAGAAATCATGGACCACGCCCCTCATATCCTCTCAGAGATTTGCTCCATGACATTCAGGTAGATGTCCATAAGGACTTCCTGTGTGGGCATTGAGGAAGTAGCTTTAGCACATGCTCATCCTCACCGTCCCAGGCCACAGTATTGTTTTACAGGTGGCCTCTAACTCTCGTTCCAAAGAAAGATCCTCCTTTTACCGATGCCTGAGCCTCAGTGCTGCATCTCTGCTCTGATGGACTATTGCCAACATGTTCTTGCTGTCTTGCTGTCAAATATCAAGGGGACACCCTGTCCCTTTGAGTACCTGTAGCTACCAGGGCCACGGGATGTGGTGGCAGACTTCTCCCCTACTAGAAACCTCCCTCTGGGGAATGGAGGCTCCTAAAGGCCTCTGGTCTTCCCACCATGTCCACAGAGATCAGAAATACTAGACACAGTAGCAGGGCAACAACAGACTACCCTCCACCTACAGTAGTGGTTTTAACAAAAGTTTATTTTAGCTTTATTAAAGCCTGTGAGAGTCCAATGTCATCTTATTTGACATGTGGGAATTAGATGAATGACTATAACTCATGTTCAGCCCGGCCTCGGGAAATGATTATAATTTCCTTCATATAAATACTTGAATGAATGGCTGATACGCAACATGACTGTTTGCAATTAAATCAAACACGACTGTGGTAGTTTTTTAACGCAACAGTTGCTACACAATAAAGGTCCAGGAGACTCTCTCTGGAGACTCTCGAGGTCTCTATCAGTACCAGGGTTTACTCAGCGGAGGTACTTTTTCAAATCACCATTTCACAGGTCTAGGAGGAGCCTGCTGCTGAAAATGCAATAAAATAATATAAAACCATCCTGTACACAGGCTTCAACTAACCAAACTCCATTTCAATATGCAATGTTTGGATGAGATGAATAGAGTTACTGTATGGTTCACTGGGCAACACAAAAGTATACAGACACTTACTGACATCATGCACCTTCACCTAACTTCAACCCAAACCTAAACCTAATTCCAGCCATAACCCTACAACCAAGTCCTAATCCTGAAACAGCGAAATCGTGAAGCCACACACAACCATAGAAAGATATGCACACACACACGCATGCAAAGAGTTACACACAAAGCCCTAAGGCATGATAGTAAAAGAATGCATAAATAAACTTTAAAAGTTTCCATGAGGACAACTCAGTTTCATTAAAAATCACTCTCGCTACGGGAGCTATTTCTGCTGCGGCTAAGAATTTCTGCTTTACACCTGATTCGTATTTCATGACTAGTTTAACAGAGGACTTAATAGAGGTGGAGATCACGAGTCGTATCAAGGAAAGTGACGGGGGTGGGGGCTGAAAAATGTGTCCTGGTCCTGTGTGAAAAAAAACAAACAAAACCAAAATAAACATAGTGACATAAATCCTGAGTGAGGTCAGTGCGGGTGCACCTCTGCCAGTGAAAACTGTTTGCTTACAATTGATTTTCTGCCATTTCACGTTGCATTCAGCTGTGGCTGATATTTTCACAAGCCAATTAAAGTGACTTAAGAAGAATATCTAACACAATCAAAATCAATACTGGAGACTTCGTACAAATGTCAAAACACGATTCACCACATGGTACGCTGATTGTATGCGCCAAAAATGTAATCATAGAAACTAATCTTGTTCGGGGTTGTGATCCGTGCTGGAAACGTATATTGTGTAGGCATTTATTCCTCAGCTGTCATGTATCCAATTTCAGGGATATTTAAGAAAAATCACTTTGTCACTACAAATCAGGTGCTGCACTGCAAGTTTGGTATCACTGTCTGAACCTCCCCCAGTCTCTACTATTTCTGTCTAAAAGTTGGCAGAGTCAAAAATCACGTAAACCTGTTTATGCATGTTATACTTACTCCAAATCTATCTAAACACTACATTTTTAATTTGGCAAATAAAACAATCACATAATACAAACTAAATAAAAAAAGAATAAAACACAAAATGTTTTAGCCGAGCAGAACATTTTGGGACAAAAATGGGACTCAGTGATATTTATAGACAGCTCATAGCAGTTCGATCCCACCTTGCCAATATAAAAAGAGAACCAATAGAAAGAACAAGACTTTGAAAGCAATTAGAAGTGCACATAGAATGAGTCATAATTCATTCCTGCATACTACTGTATGTGCGGGTTCGAAGGGTGCATATTGACTTATGATGCTAGATTGGTGATATGATGGGCCAGATGGTTTGTTACACAGAACCATCTGGGAAGGTTTGTTGGAAATTGTTCGGAGAGGGGCAGGTGCGCGCAGAAAAAGTACTTGGCAGGTGATTGGATGAACCATCTGTCTGTCAGACATTGTAGTAGTAGAGCACCCAAGCCCGAGGAGCGCTGGGAGGAGAGACATCACCTGCTCCAGTCTGGACTCTCCAATGCATCATCAAAACATCTGGCCATCAAGACTGAACTTCTTAACCTTCTACCACCACTGTACTTTAGTTTTACATCTCTCTGTCTCTCTCACAGCCTTCTTTCTGTAGTCCGTAACAATAGGTTGGTGTCAGCCAGTCAGAGGAGAGAAGGCTCTGAGATTCTCTTCTGATTGACTAGCTGTTTTCTGAGAGATCCAGTAAAAAATAAAGCAGCTTTCAGTTAAACACTCAGAGAAACCAAACCCTGCAAGTGTTTAATAGGTGGGTGGGGCTTTGTGTCTGTTTTGTTGTGACATCACAAAGTTACAGGAGGTTCTGGTGGCTGATTTGTAGGCTCAGTTTGCATTTCAGTAAAGTATAATACAGACCCTAGACCTGATCTATAATTAAAACAGACATGGGCATTTCACTCCACTCTTTCCAGATCTGATCTGAAGCCATTTTAGATGTAAGATAAATACTTCTTCCAGAATCTCAAGTCCAGTCGCCGCTGACTCAACACTTCCTCATCAAAGCATTTTAAAAATGCACTACAGGAGAATGAGGTGAATTATTACAAAATTCATTTTGATTACCCAACAGAGGAAGGTCTAAAAGTTAGACTCTAACTTTTCTGTTATTTTCATATACACAAGTGAAATCACTAGAGGGTGAGTTCATTCAGATGAAACATTAGTACATAAAGCTAAAAGTATAGTTGAAGGATGTGGCTGATAATTTGTTTGAGTAGGCTATACTGAAAAGTTGTTATTAGCTGCCACAATTATGAGTTTTAATAGAAATTCAGTTGAAATGAAAGGAAAAAAAATAAACTTTGGATGAGCCTAACAGTGACAGAGACAAACAATGGTCAGCTCTAACTATTTATGTTACCGGCACAGTAGCTGTTTTTAAAACCAGACTGGGGAAGAACTACTGGCACTGGGAAATTAAGCTTCAAACAAGATTTGTCACATAAAAAATAGAAAACCCAGGAGAAAGATTTTCTCCCCGACCGCTATCAATTTGTGATGTTTGTGAAGTATCTCAGGGTGTGTTTGCTGATGAAGTGCAGAAATAGTTTTTAGTTTTCCTCCGATTGCCTCATTTACTTTTACCACAGTTACTGATTTGCTAAGTTTCCCACAATGTCTGAGGAAAACCCCCACAGAAGCATCTGGGATATGTTAAATCCAGTATGGGTGGTTTTAATGATTGTGATGAAATCAGCTAAGTAATTACCGGCAAGTAATTATGTAAAAAAAAAAGAAAGAAAGAGGTTTCTACTCCTCAGAGCAGACAGGATACAGTGATTGGGTTGTGTTAAGGTCTGTTGGTGGAAAAACAGGGAGCATCAAGTCATTTGACATGACTATAGTAGTTCACATATAAAATTCACCTAACACTGCTAGATCAAAACAAAACAAAACAAAACAAAAGAAGAAACACCAAATCGTGAGGGAAACAGATGAATCAAAATTTACAAAATTTACAAGAAACAGATATTTCACAGGAAACCACGGATGTGACGCACAAGGTCATTAAAAGCCACAGTCATAGTCAATAATAATAAACTGTATTTATAGGGCAACTTTTATTTTGAAATGTGCAGATTTTATTAATTCTACATTTTTGTTCTTTGACATCACTTTATGGAAAGTGCTCCATAATAAAGAAATATTATGGTCCTGCTTACCATGCTTTAACATGTACCTTAGTGATCCAGCTGTGGTACAGATGTGAATCCTAGAGAACACTTTTTAGAGGATGAGTTAAACTACATTCCTTTAGCAGTGGGAACCCAGTACCACCAACTAAACTGACATCCCCTGCCACAGTATAATTAGTTCCATAATTAACTGAAAATATTTTTACGCAGCGTTGAAAAAAAGAGAGAAAAAAATCTATTTCATGTTACGTTCATCAGACCAATTTCATTAGCAACTTGAATCCAGTGGTAGGTTTTATTTAAGGTCCTAATTGGGCAGGACTAAATGCTGGTGGAAGAAAAAAGAAGAAGAAGAAAACAGTTCTTTTTCCTCCAGATTTTTTTTCTGCATTGCTTCTGGTGGCTGATAATCAACCTAGTGGGGAGTGGGGAGTGGGGGTCTCTGCAAGCACCTGTAGCCTGAGAATAAACACAGCTATTTGACCAAATTGAACGTATTCCGCGTCTGTCATCTGCGTTTTTCTGTGCCGACGGGGAGAGGTCAGCTGGAGTTTTGCAGCAACTTGCAGCATCGCTCCTAGTTGAATTTGTCATCAGCGCTGCAGGCAGAGGAAGTGAAGTGGAGCACGAAAGCAGTTAAACTTAACATGTTCTTCAGCTGGGAGCTGGACTGTCCGTCACGCGCCGTATACAGCGGCGCACAGTGTCGTGTTGGTGGCCGTCACGGGAAGCAGACGATCAATGATGAGTCTGAGCAGCAGATTGACACCGACCAGCACCGTCACACTACCCTTACTTCCCTCTCTGCTTCTCTTTTTAAACATTGTGGTCAATAAACCACACGTTTGCATGGTGCAGCAGTAGATTTACTCATGCAAGCTGTAGACTTTGTACTGCAGAAAGACACCCGAGGAAAACAAGGCGCCTCTCAGGCAACAAAGCGTCCGCATACACCACCAGAAAATTACACACACAGCTGCGTCTGAGGAGGACCTTGAGAAGAGATCCCTTTTCTCTGCACTGAACAATCTTTGTATTGCACTATTTCAGCACAGGTGATAATACAGGTGGATCTGCAGCAGGCAATTTCAACCTTCTATTAAACTTTCATTATGCTTCATGACACTGAAAGCAACTCTAGCTTTTTAAAAGTGAAAGGTGCACTCCATCACAAAGTTGAGCAGCATTAAAAGCACGTCATTCCCACTAATTCAGACGCTGCAGATTTACACTGTATGCCCCAAAATAATGTCTCTGTCTGATTGGGGGACTGGTGGGAAATCTCAACAAACAGAATGTGACATTATATGAACCAGACACAATGAAAGTACTCTTTCTTTTCTTGGATTCAAACTGTTCTTTTCCCCTCCCTCACAGCCCCTAGAGACTGTCAAAGTAAAAAGACACGTTGTCTTTGTTTTTAAGAAATGTACAAACAGTTTCATTCGGCTGGAAACTCCCTCGGTGTGGAAATAAGAAAATATATAACTCGAAAAGACAGAAATAAATACCTAGAAATAAAAAATTGAGAAGTCTAATGAGTATTTGTGCATCATGTAAAAGTAGATGTTATTCTACCCTTTAGAGGTACAAATTAAGGCACAGAGTAAATTTAGAGCAGTGGATGATATATAATTAATTTTCTACACTATAATAAACTTCATTCACAGGTTCAAATATTAAAGTATCTGCTTGTTCCTGAATGTTGAATCAGTTTTCTTTGTTCACTTAAAGTGACTACAAGGACTTTCCGAAAGCGAAATGTTTTCACACTACATTTCCCATGAGCCTCCGCGCACACTGTGAAATGTTTGGACCGGTGCAAGACGAACAAGAGCGAAAACATTTGCCAAGAATGTTTTCATTAATCAAGAATGAAAGTTGGAGGTTTGAAGACGATCAGATACCGTCATAGTTTCGACCATAAATGATGCCAACTAGTGATCCAACAGCGTTATTCCCATGACCCGCTGGGCAGCGTCTGGGAAACCAGGAAATGCTGGGGGAGTCGACCACTAAATAATAATATTACAATAAGATGATATATTTATTGAAAATGGACCCAGATTCATCCACGTTAATATGAGACTCTTTTATAAACTTCTTAGGGTCTCTTTAAGCAGATAAAGTGAGTTAATAAGGTCAGACAGAACTTGTTGTATGGCATCAATTAAGAAAATTCCCAACAAAATACAGCTGACTGTTCAGAAGAGGAGTTTTAGCAAATTGAACCTTGATCCATTTTTGCAAAATTAAGTGACAGATCAATTTCGTCTGGTTATACATTGAGTCCTCCAAACTCTCGCCTTGTAGAAATGATGGGCATTTTTCATCACTCTTTCCATCAGTGTAATTAACATTGATGAGCGCTGAGAAGTATCGTGCCTTTTCATGCTTGTTTGCACAAAATACAAAGTGGTTCTCTTCCAAGAGGATGAACTGATGAAATACAAATGTAATACCTCTGGAAATGTGTTGAAAAATGAAAACATGACCCTCGCTTTCAACTTTTACCGTCCTGTAAACTTTCAGGCAATTACACAGCTTCTCGTGTCGCACGGCGAAGCGGGTGCAGCAGCTGCAGAGTAAACCTCCGCACACCCACCCCTGCGAGGCAGAGGGTTCCCTCGACAGCTACAGAGGCCGACGGCGGAGCAGCCAGCCTAGTCGCTCCTCGCAGTCCCCCTTTAAAATCACTTCCTTGGGGGACATTGTTAACTTAATTGGACAGATCAAAGGAGGGTGAGAGAGGGGAGGAATAAAATGTGACAAATGTCCTGGGCCGCGAGACGCTGCTCTGGTGCTGGTGACGTTTCGGGATAGAGGTTGTGATGTAGGACTTTGTTCACAGATGCATGTGTGTGTTTTTATCCTGCATGTAATTTGATGTTAGAGATATACACATAAGTGCTGTAACACGAGAGCAGCATATACTGTACCTGAATATTTCAATAGAGCGTAGAAGATCTGGATGTTTAATATATCACTTGGTGCAAAGGAAGCTGAACATTTCAGTGCATTTATTATGCCTTTGCCTATATATTTCATAGCTGACATGTGTCTGATTAAAAAAAAATACACTTAGATTATTATTTGAACAGTTTGACAGTGGTGGAGATTACTGATTTATAAAACTGAGATAGGCCTGTGTTGTGGGAGGCACTTGCTCTGCTGCTCATTTGCAACACAAACCTCCAGCTCCTGTTTTTTTTCCTCCCTTTTGAGTGACAAGATTTATCCATGAAATCCATGTAAATCACACAGGGAAATTAACACTGAACCAGGGTTCAAGCCGTTGAGATACATAATACAGTGTTCTCATGGTAAAGGGTGAACGCAGTGCTACGTGAGATGAAAGATTTTACAGATTAGACTCGATTCTCTGCTCTGCTGTGTGTTTTTGGAAGACGACGATTGCACATTTGCAGCTATTAATTAAATAATCTCTGCTCCGAGGACTAACAGTGAATTTTGCTCAACTCTGGCTCTTTCACTTTGAGAAGCAGCTATTGTTCAGTAATCCTCTGGATTAAACTCCCAACTCCCACCAGGTTTGAGAAATTCTTTGGAAGCCCCGTTATCACGGCGTATAAACATACTTTCTGTGGCATAATTAAGACCTGCTCTGATTCTAGTTTGACCTCTAAAAGTCAGATGTGTTTCCCCTTTGTCTCTTCCTATTATTCAGACCTGTCTAATATAACAGAGAAATACTGTTATTCATGCAATACCGTCCTTCCAAAAACAAAGGAGTGAAATGTCTGGGATACTGCATTAAGTGGACAAAAGCTGCTCCTTCTATTTATTCATATTCATGAGCTGGTGGACAATTTGAATCCGTCTCCCAAGACTAAAAGACTAATTCAAATCCTCTAACAGACTGAACATCTCAGTAAGACGGACCATTGTTGAGATATATGCTGTTCATTTTCAGAGAATCAGCATGACAATATCTCTGCTCAATGTAAAATATGCTCTCGTCCGGATCTTTGTAATTTGAGGTTTGAAGCCATCAGTCAGTGGTGTGTGAATGAAAAGTGAGTCCTCAGAGATCTCATTTCTATTTCCTTCATGGTGTTTTAACATGAAATGTTTAGGATTCCTTTTTAAAAGTTACTTCAGACTTTCATCATTCAGTCACACCTGTGGGGACGAGCAGCTGCCGTTGGAATCTTAATTGTGACTTGGCAAACCGATCGTCCGACTTAAATTATCTCGAAGTGACGACCCGCTGGAAACTTTGACATATGACGAAGGTAACGAGGAGCAACGTCCACTTGTAGAGACGTTTATATTGTCCTAGGTTTAGCTGCCATGTTGGCATTGTGCCATTTCACCACTTTGGTCCAGACTGACACTATTACAACTACTCACCTACAACTGCTGTGTTAATTAGTTAGTAGAGGTTTCTATAGTGCATAGAAGTCGTCGTATCACAATATCTGTCATATCCATAGACATTGAGAAGTGTGTGTGTAGTGGGTTTAGGGTTGATTTGGAATTTCTATTACTTTTATTTTGCAAAGCACTGTTGCGTTGTTTGATTGACTGATTGGTTGATTAGGTAAAAAGAGGCTTTATTAGCCCTTGCAGTAGTTCAATATCAGCATCTGATATACAGTACAGTATCTGCATCACTATAATCCAGCCACATCAGTTTTGAGGAATCTATCACCTCCAGCCAGGCTCTAGTATGTTGCTCTACATCAGCCCATCTTTTAAAATTGTTTGAGGGATGAAATCATTTCTATTTATTTACTTTTACTTATTTATTTATATACATTCTCACAATTGCTATGAGTCAATGAAGCAAGTTACGTCTGGTGGTAAATTGATGTATAATTATTCATACCCTTCAGCAGATTACAGATGATCCATTGCTCATTTAAAATGATGGATTGGTGACTTCTATCTTTCCTCCCTATTTCTCCATCATCAGACACATCCATCAGGCTTCTATTCTTCTTGCTGACAGGCTGAAACTGTGATCCTTCACGGTGATCAAAACTCTCTCCAACCGTTAGTTTCCCTCCGTCCTCATAAATGACCAGCGAAGCGTCGGTAAATCACTGCGCTGGAGTCATAACTTTTGCCGTTTCTTTTATAAGGACTTCTGACCCTGTCTCGGCTGATGCATTTATATGCACTTATGTCGGGGGGAAGGGGCTCTTTTACTCCAGAGAAGTGGACATCATCTGGCATAAACTCACAAAAGGACAAGGTTTTCCTCTTCTACAGATAGACACAAAGAAATTAACATGATTGTGAAAACACTGTATAAAAGCCTGTGGATAAATCCTGTTCACTAAGATTCCCGTGTAACATTCACAGATTAGCCTAACCAAGTTAAGCGCTGAGTGAAACAGAGAAAGAAACACAAGCAATCGAACCATCAGACTGGTGTTAAACAACCCCCCCTCCCCAGTTACCGAAACTTATCTGAAAAAGAAAATGGAGATAAACGGTAAAATTACCACCTAAACTGTGAACCGCAACATCCATCACATCTTATCGACCGTCTCCTGAGTAATGAGGGATTATTACGGACATTTCAGGTGTTCTCTCTTCAGGTAATCTGGATAAACTGTTGGCTTGTTTACCGCCTGGCCTGATTGTCTGACTTCTAGGACTCCACAAATATCAGCATATGTATTTTAATGAGTGCAATGTCACCATAACAAATAGAAATGTTGGCCACTGCTACAGGATGAACTAAATGGGCATTATCCTTGAAGTAAGGCACTGAAACTCTTCAAAGAAAGAAGCCGAGGGTCCAGCTGCTGCAACAAACTCAGAAAAGAGTAATGAGCTCTAAGTCTGAAATCTCACTCCCTCATCTTTTAAACTCAGCCTTCACTGTATATATTTGTGTGTGTGTGTGTGTGTGTGCGGGGGCTGTGGATCCCACTCCTCACTCCTATGCATCATTTGTCATCTGAGCGACATTTAATTTTTCACCCCTGATTTATGTGAATTGTCAGTGCTGACAGGTGAAGTGGTGGTTCGTTTACCTTCAGCGTGGTGGAGCCCAGCTCCAGGCCCACCAGGATGGTCCGGTCCACCAACTCCGCTATCCTGGGGTCGGCCACCTTCAGGGAGTCCTGGACCAGGTCAGTGACGTCCACCTGCCAGTCGGGCCCCAGCATGGTGATGACTTGATCGGTCCCCTCGGTGGAGGTGGTGTGGAACTGGGTCAGCACCTTGACCAGGGCCCGCTGGTACTGCAGCGTGCAGCCCCGGCTCACGCGGCGCTCGTCGTCCTCGTCGTCGGCGTCGCTGTCTCTCGTGCTCCTTGGATGGAAACCAAAAAAAGGGGGGGAAATATAATTGAAACAGACAGAAAATACATGAATCTCTCCTCTACCTGGTGGCAGTGGCTGCACTTGTGAAAACTGTGGATACCAGGTGCTGCAAGTGAGATAAAAAAAAAAAACAAAAAAAAAACATCAGAGACCAAACTGAGCACCCAGGATTTGGCTGAGTGTGTCTGGACATGGCCTCCCACAAGATCGAAAGCCACTGATAAAAAATGTTGGGAACAGAAAACCATCCAATCACAACTTCTTTAAAACCGAGCAGCTGCTGTTCAATTACGCCCAGCACAGTGCCACCAGTCTACAACTGAATCTGCGCCTTCTGTTCTTAAACGTCCCCCGTACTCTCTTTATAAAATGACATCATAACGCTGATGAGAAACCTGGCAGCGGTCCACACAAATCCATCACATTATCTGTTCTGATGTAGTGGCGATGAGGAGAATGTCCTCCATGCCAGCAGGGAAGGAGATAAGCTCCAAAAAAAAAAAAAAGCAGAGTTTTTTGAACCGGTGCCCTTCTTATTTCACAGGAGCCCTGGGCAGCGGGGTTAAACATGCCAGGTGCATCCCCCGCCGAGTGCAATCTGCTCTACAACGAGATGTATGAGGTTCCCAACTTCCCTCAGCAGGCTTGACAGTCTGCCAGTTCCTCCTTAAAAAGCTCTCCTCTGCTTAATCTTTGCTTTGACTTAACTATCTGAACAACTTGAGATTCAGGGAAGGCAGCTGTGCTGTCAGCCTCCGACAAAGTATATATCCCACCCATTGACTCAGAGAACAGGTCCGACTATTAGGCTAAGCACTTCTGTCACTGAGGTCTCATGGACACTTAGAATACACTCTCTCAATAGTGAAATGCATCATTGAGCGTACCTCTCCACCCCGTCCCACCTAATGGGTTTGATTATTAATTCATTTTAGCACACTTCCCCTCCACACCTCATCATTCCCACCGACACCTCAGCACTTTGCTCTGCCGCTGGCACGTTATGGGATGTTTAGGAATAAAAGGGCCCTCCCATAAGGCTCTCACGGGTCGTTGGAGGTACCTGCAAGTCGCTGTTCATTCGAGCAACTTTAACATCACCTCGTGAACCTCTTTTGCTCAGATTACACTCGGGTCACGGACTTTTCACTTCTGCGTCTATGGTTGGTTGCGTTTATAAAAATAAAAAATGTTAAGCACTTCGCAGTCAGTGTGTGACTTTCTGCAGGCGAAGGCGTTATGAATTTGATACAATGGAAATGAGCGACTTTACAGGTACAGTGGAGATACAGAGCAAAGGTCTGATTCTATTTGTGTATACATGGATGACACTGGCACCAGCTGAATGCGTTGTAGTGCAACGACAACACAAAGAAGCAGCCAGGTAGCTCCAAGTAGCAGGCCTGTTGGAATAAATGGTTCTTTTTAGCTGCTTTTTTAAAAATAGTCCAGAATCCTCAGCAGGCTTAATGAGAGGATATAGTATCTGAGCTTAGGAGCTGCCAAGTGGAAGGCACGATCATCCCTAGACCTATGATATACCTAGAGAAAACCCTGGGTAGAGGATGTAAGGGTTCGGCTTGTCGATCTGAGGTGTTGAAGGTCAGTGGTAAACTGTGTAGCTAAAAGTGAGCTCTGAAATTTTAAAATATGTTCTAAATTTAACTCGAGGCTGGTGTAGACTAGATGTGTGCAGCTAGAAAGGTGTAGCTCTTCAGCACGCAAGCCCAGTGTTTTTGGAGCTTTACGCATATGATAAGAAACACTAGGGAAACGTCATGATATTTTAGAATTTGTTGCCCCAACTATTTATATTCTAACTCGTCTCTTGTGACTATATGACTATTCCCTAAATAGCCCAGTTCTCTTCTGTGGGGAATTGGGAACTGGAGCCTAAAAGTGATGTCAGCAATGATGCGCTTTTCTTTCAGTTCTCATTGGCTCTCTGGCATCAGACGTCATTCAGACTTTGGTCCGTGTGTGTCTTGGACTGACGGCGCCGCCTCAGGACATGCGGTGGATGCGGTACTTAGAAGGTAAGCGAGTTAACACCACAGGACACGCTGAGACTCCACACTCAGTTACTCATTCAGTTACGCTAGAGAAAAACCCAGTGAGACAGCAAGACTCCCTCTGTCTCTGTCAAGGAGTTTCTCAACTCTTGGCTCAGGTCAGTGAAAGTTTACCTTCCCAAGTCTGTACCTGAAAATAAGGTTGATATATTTTCTCCCCCAGAAGAATATTGTCTGTTCTTATTAGAGTCTCTGATACAACCGTACAAGCTGAAGCTTCAGTGCACACGAACTGCCTGCCCGATTACACTTTCTTTCCTTTTTTAGAGCATGTTACTGGATAATGCAGCCAGTGAGCAATTCTGCTGCACTGTAGCAAAAGCCCACTGCAGGCCAAGAGACCTTGCTGCACATGGAGGTTCAGGATGTGTCACTTTGCAGAAGTGAAAGGATGTAGGATGGAGAGACTGCAACAGGAAGGAAAAATAAAAGAGTTAAGGAGGCGAGGGAAAGAGTGTGGGAGGTTAGAGGTTGAGTAAAGGAAAGTCAGAGCTCTTGTGAGAGGAGGAAAACAAACAGCAGCGAGCGAGCGAGCGATGGGAAGGATCGAGGGGAGTTAACGAAAAGACAATGATTCAGTCTAATAATCACAAAATAAAGCAGCTTTAGCAGATTCTGATGCAGATAATCATATGATTTGGTGTTACTGGAGTGTGTTTCAGACAACTAATCAGATACACCAAGCTCTTATTTTCTCTCTTAGTTTGAGGCATTATTTACAGTGCTTTGTGAACCCATTGAAAACAACATCTAATTCATTATTGCAGCACTTTATAATGACTGCAAACAAACAAGACCAAGGTTGGGACAAATACAACCTGCTGTATCATGCCAGTGATGCTTTAAGATGATTTGTCATTAATCCCGTTGACGTCTGTGTAATCTTTCCCTCCACGGCTTCTTGGCACAATAGTTTGCCACAGTCTTACAGGCAGCTGCTGGCAACGGTCATGTTTTCTCAGTGGCATATATCCAGGTTGTTCTTTTGCAAGTCACCAATAAGTTTCAATTCAACTTTTAATTCCCAAACTTTGGGTTTGAATCTTCAGGAAACAGATACGTGATCAATTTTCTTGGCATTTTCAAAATGTCAACACACAGACAGAGCAATGGCATTATGTCAAATTAACATTATTTCAATGTTTTATGTGTTTTCATGTGGAAAAGCACTGTACTTCACAGAATGTCCACAAGTCTGTGTTTCCAGGTGCTTTGGCATTTTTCAGATGCAAGTGATTATAAATCTGACAGGAAGTGATGGGAGACCACCCGAACAGAGGTTTTTTCAGATTACATGGTCTTAAACCCAGAGGCTTTCATTACATGTGAAATGTTTGTTCCTGATGAAACCATATTTCATGCACATACTGTATGTGAAACTCCGAGGTCATGAATGAACTGTCAAGCTCAACATGTATGAGAGACCCTGCAGGTTCTCAGGATCACAGCAACACCTTGATGTGCCAGGTGGGAAGATTTTCTCAGCAAGAGAAGCTCATGTTTTTGTGTATGATGTCTTACATTTAACATAATGAATATCTGAAAACCACATGTGTCTGTATGTGAATCTATATAAATGTGATAAACATGGGCTTTTTTTTTTGCCGAAGCTCTCTGTTGCATTTCCAAACTTGATCTATGGTATTTCATGAAGCTTAAGCAAAGACACTGACAATGAATACAGTTACCCATGAAATGAGGTGTTGACTGTTTTCAAAACAAAACAAATGATACTGAATTAATCAGTTAAGTCGTGCATAAATACAGTATGTGACAAGGAACTGCCTTTGCACTGAATTTCGTGTGAATAAAATGTCTTTAGACACAGGGCAGCAGTGCAAGCTTCATGCCCACATCTTTGAGTTATTATGTCATTAAACTGCCCTAAATTAAAATGGTAATTACTTTTTGTTCTAAAATTACAGCATATTTTATGTTTGAATTGTAAAAACTCCTGGTACTGCAGGTACAGCTGCAGACAACGTCGCAGAAAACATGGCATGAATATCAAGATATCTCTAGAAATATCACTGAAAACAGAAAGACTCCTGTGGGAAGCTCATAGTGGTCAGTATCAGCAGATTCAATAGTCAGTATGTGGCACATGGAGAATGATGAGAGCCATCGTTGCCTGATTCAACAAAAAACTACAGGGAAAAGTAATGAAAATCACACACTCTGTGTAAATCTAAATGACGGTACGCAGCGAAGAAAAGATTCACCTGCAGAGAAATATATTCCTATGGCCTGGTACTGTGGAAACCACAGCAGGCTAAAACGGCCCACAAGGGGTCTTTGATTACTGTTTTCACCGAGGCACAAAGGAAGGTATATGCATGGAAAACAGGTGAAATAACTGAGATACACTGTGCAGAGAAAAACTACCCCAATTTATTTTCAGCAACTAGTCCAACTGTTGATACTCGGGGAACAATGCTACAATATTGTTATATGAGAATTATACCTTATGAGGCTGCTGGCAAACTCTGGGGCCTGGAAACACCAGACAAACAGCAAACACCATTCAGCGTCTTAAAAACACATATCCTCATTTGCTGGGTTGCACTTTGATTGGCTGAACCCTTTGCAAAAAAAACAAAAAGCAAAAGACAAATGAACGGCACTAAAGCGAGGATTTAAGGCACATTCTGCACGTCAAAATAATATACATATCTATAGCCCATTATAGCTCTTGGGGGGATCTCTGAAAAATGAGGCTATGCGAGATGTTTTCCGAGCACTCTGGGTCATTTGAAATACCCCTATTCTTCAAACAACTCTTTAAATACACCATTTGTATTCAGGTTGGGTAGAAATGGATTTGGTCTTCGGTGATGTACTCCAGCAGCGACGACAGCAGCCACCCGCGTGAGTGCTAATGCTCCCATTAAACATTTCCTAAATGAAGGGTGGTGGGCCTGTTTGTTGCTACTCTGTGCATGACAAGAATGCTGGGATATTTTAATGAGCCTGGGATCCTTAACCTACAACCACATTTGTCATCGGGGTCCCGGTGCAAACAACCCTAATATCTCACTGGTGTCATCTTTTCTATGTCTGAAAGTGTTATATTTTCAAGGCTTGTAGTCAACACTTCATTCTTTTTTTATATCTTATTATCTAATGGATTCCTCTTATTGACAAAACCATGTATCATATTGACACAACAACCACACAACTGGCCTTGATTCCTTATAAAGGCAAGAATATAAACAATAGAAAAGTACAGCATTATGAAATATGTGGCTAGACAATGTAAATATATTAGCTTGTGTAAAAAATATGAACGTATACCGCTCTCTTGGAAGTGCAGCCACAACAGCTGTTTAACTGTGACCATCAGCTTGAATCCTGATTAACACCTCAAATTACTGGCTCATTAGTCCAAAAACATCATTACCCATCTGAAAGTACAGCCAATATTCATCCTGCAAACCTTTTTGTGTAATTACCTAAAGTCAAATTATGCCAGCTTCTAAAAAGTGGGTTCAGATCTGTATGACACATACAGTACATGACAACCTCGTAGATCAATTTGCACTTGAGAGCTGCAAGTAGCCTCAGAGGTACATTGCTGCAGTCGTGCTTCAGCCAGAGAATCTAATTGGAACAAAACAAGCAACTACACATAAAATCCTGGAAAACAGAGAGGAGGCTGCACTGTTTTTTAGTTTCCAATGTTTAGTTTTGTGGTGTCCCAGGCACTTTTTTTTTGCTGTTTGGATAATGATTCCTCTGGTAATTATCTACAAATAAGACATTCAGAAAATATTCCACTGCAGCAGGGAGGAGTCTGGCTTTGTTCCTTTCACCATAGGACACAGATAAAAGACAAAACAGAGTGACGATGTTGAAGAGTATATTAATTACTGCTCTTTAAAGTTTGTCTCAATGAGTTTGGGTCTAACTTTTGTAGTTCATGTGTCCTTAACACTGCATCCTGACATACAGCAGGCGAGCAAAATGGCAACAAAATCTTGCATGAAGGTGTCCTGTATATTCTATTGGTTCAGAATCTAAACCAATCAAATTATCGAGGGACGTAAACAACCTTCTGGCACTATCTTCAGATTCCTGACAGTTCCGGTTGCCGTTTTTGACATTTTGGACTGAACTATTAAAATGAATTTCTCCTCGTACATGCTTGCCATGTCGGTATTTCTCCTCTCTCTGCAACAGGAAGCAGCATACTTATAAAAAGTGTTTATCACATGACCTGGAAGCTATTGACCTAAAATTCTAATATTTACTTATGAAAATAAATTGACTGTTAAGTCTGCATACAGGTGCACTTGAAATGCTGGAGTGGCTTGTGAATGTCTGTCGAATATCCAACTTTAACCTAACTTCACTGAAGTAGGAGCAATCTAATCAGTTTTTCTCGCTTGCTCACGTTGCTGTATGTCAGGATGGGGTGTAAGTCATCTCACATTATCATATCTGTGAGATGTCAATCTGTAAATTCTGGGACCAGTGATACAGTGCAACAATGTCGTCTGATGTGAAATCTGCTGATCAAACAGGTTGTAAACAAGCAGCAACAGGTTTGGAACGTTAATTTCCCTATGATGTTAAATCAGTCACACAGTAACAGCATCAGATTCACTGAGGCCTCACCTTCGGTCGGGCAGGATGGGAACCCTCCAGCCTTTGATGAAGCTGAGATTGTTGTCGGAAAGTTCCACCTGCAAGGGGAGTTTGGGAACCCAGACGGTCAACTCCAGTGGCGCGCTCAGGTGCTCGTAGCTGAAGATCACCCTGGCATTCATGGAGCCCCGCGTCTCCTTCCCGTTGACGAACACGTAGTCGCAATTCAAAGACACCTAGGACAGATCAGGGTCAGAAGTCAGAGACCATCTATATGGTAATGGTCACGTCAGTGGCAGAGAATCTAAGTGATGTGCGATGATATGCGGCGCAGTACGGCTGCAGCTGTCGGCGCCGTGATTCATCACACAGCATTTCAAGGTTGATACTTTCAGCAAAGCAAATACACACTGAGGGGTGAGATCTGTTGGGATCTGAATGTGGTGTGAAAGTTCAGGGCAGATGAGGCGTAAAGCATTTCTGTCAATACTTTCATTCTGACTAAAGGACTTGGACCACAAAATCTAAACTGATCTAAAAAGTGGGATCTACTCTTGCAGATTTTGGATTTATCTCCCGATAAAAAAGTGCAAACAAATATATCTTATCTATATATCTATTATCTATTAAATTTTCAAAACTCAAACAACATTCATCTACAATATATATCCACGAATGTTCTGAGTGAGGTCTGTTGATTATCTGCACTAATAGACACTATACCGGCACTGTACTTGTACTGCACATTTCATACTAGGGTGATTTAAAATGCTTTACAGACCAATAAAAGTGCATAACCAAGTGAAACCGAGTCTTAAGATAAGATAGATGGAGTGGGCAGTCGAAAAGAAAGGTCCGACTTAAAACTGGTCAGAGTCAGGGCTTTTCTAACAGTTTATTTTAGGTCTATGCTGCAGATATTTTACTGTTGAAGTCTTTAAACGTAATTTTTCAGAGCTGTTAGTGTCACAAACTCAATTCACCTCCATTGAATTGTGGTGGAAACCTCCATTCTTGTTGCACCAGAGCACAAATGACTCAGTGAGACCGTGGTGCTGGGTGAAGCCGCTCTTTACAACACGGCTGCATGTTGCTGTTGTTCAGATGCTGTCGAGCAGCGCGGTCTCTCAGCCTTGTGCCACCGAGGCTCCAGAGTCTGGAGGTTTTAATTCCATCCAAACACTGCAGCAGCTGATTTCACCGGCCTTAACCGGAGAGGTGGAACGAATCAGTGAGAATCAGCTGCTGCTCTTTTCAGTCCGAATGAAAACCTGCAGACTCTCCGGCTTTGAAGGCACAGCGCTGAAAACCGCTGCTGTAAACAATGCTTAATGGCTCTGGGCTATTCTCTGATCTAATTTGCATCTTTTATGCAGCAAAAAATTAGTGCATCTGAGTAACCCAGGGTTTGTCAAGCATGTACAGTGCAAATTAGCCATTCAAACCACGTCCTAACCCCAGCACCACCTCGCCTGTCGATTCTCAGCATAATGATCTATGAACAATTATACGGACACGTAATATGCCAACAAAAGCTTTTAAGCAAACACACAAGTCATTCTGTATGACAGTTCACATGAGCTTCGGCTCGTAACACGTACGTGGCACATTAATAAACATGTTCTCACGTTTCACCTTTGATGTCATGTTCATGTAATGTGATATCACTTGTGACGCAGCGCTGACACCGAGTTCAGCTACGATACATGGACATTTCTAAGTTTAAGTCTTAGCAAATGCCATTTTTAACTTATAGTCATTCTTTAGCTTTGCCCATCCAGTCAAAAGTCTCCAGCTCAATTTTAATTATCATGAATACTTGTCCCCCTCTAACGCTAAATTATTAACTGCGATGGATCTGGAGGGCTTTGCTTTTGGGCTCCCATCGAAGATTTATCTAGTGGTGGGAGGTAGCTGGCATTGTAATCAGAGGATCTAATCTCCCGCAAATGGAGGTCGGCCTGGCCAGTCTTCTCAGGGCTGAGGATTCATCATAACTGGGAGGAGGTCGGTAATATAATTCCCCCCCTTCGAGCAGACAGGCCAGAGTGGGGGCGGGGGGCGGGGTTGAGAGTGGGTGGGTGGTGGAATGACTTCTTAAGATGACAGTCTTTCCCTCTGGTTCAGTTAATGCAATTTTGCAGGGTTTGACCTTACGGGCCTCGGCAGCGTCCAGACTTTGTGTGTTATTGTTCTGTCTGCTACGTCGTCTTATCTGTGTGAGTCCAGTCACAAAAGAGAGAGAAAGGAGGAACTCGGCACGACCAACCCGGCCACCTTGATTAATCACAGCACGGCTTGTTGTATGTAGGGACGACAACATCTGTCTGACATGCAGTCCCTTTCTACCCCAAAGACACACGCGCACACACTGAAGTGAAAGCACTCCCCCTAGCCTCCTCGCTGCTTCATCTCCCGCAGCTATTGCTGCTGATAAACTTGGCTGGCTAATTGCAAGTCAAAAGCTGTTAGCAACTCTGGGTATCAGTGGCCCTGTGGGGGCTCGGTGAGGAGGGCTTTCACACACTGAGCCGCCACATGCCGTCACACTGCTGCTAATGCGCTGTGGCATCTTCCATGGTGCCAGCAGATTGCCTGGGTGGAGACAGATCATCAGGACAAGTGCGAGAGCTGCCTTCATTTGGTCGCGCACCGGTCACATGATGCAGAGTGAAAGAGTGGCTGGGTTAATTAAGGTGAAGACACCTAAGGGCCTTTCACACATTTATTCCATAACATTAACTGAATTAATTTCCCAAACGGTTCTAGCAAAAGGCAGCCGCTTCCGTCCTTCAAGCCAGTGCCTCGGCGCGTTAAAGCCATTTTGTTATAATGTGACCATCCACACACAGCCACACATACACACACGCACACAGTTCAGTCCTCTGTTCGTCCAGATTCTGGCTGGAAAGCAGTTAAACACATTTATTCAAATGATTCAGTGTTTAACTTGAGCCATTATTTCATTTCATCCTGAGCGAACTACTGAGACAAGATTCAGTGACGTACATCATCAGTGCATTATTCACAGATGACCTCTTAAATGAGCCACAAATCAGCAATTAAGTATTTCACTTCTACAAAGTTGGGGGGTGGAGAAAAAAAAATCACTTGTGCTAGTGGCCATCCAGCTGCGTGGACAACTGGAAACCTGCACAGGTGTCCACATGGACTCTTGCCGACTTGGGGAACTGATTAAATATAGTATGTAACATGGACCCTCATGGCCATGAGGAGGACTACCATGAATTGACCTTTAGACCCTTAAGCTTGATAAATATTAATACCTTTCCAGGTCTGCTACACAGGGAAGAAAATATTATATAAATCTTTATGCTGCCCAGCATTGCCCATGATTAACTGGTGACCTCTACTGAAAAAGCACCAAGGAGGGACCAAACCTGTATTCACCAACCAACACACCTGTAGAGACAAGTTTACTCATTATGTGAGTGGGAATCAACAGAAACCGAGAGGCCAAGAAAACACATTAAATGTTAATGCTACAATAATCCATAATTCTCAATGTCATGAATAAAATATGAATGAAATGGAACAGAAAATCATTGATGAGTGATTACAACAACACTGTAAAAACCATGTTATGTGTAATGTTGATGTTTGACTGCAGTCCATGATTGCATGACGATGCGTGATATTTCCTGATAATTCCTTTTAAAAGTAATCATGTTACTGTTTTGATTACTTGATTTCAAAATTAGTCACCTTACAAGTTTGCTACATGTAGTTACTCTAAAAAAAAGTAGACGGAGCAACAGCAGGACAGTGGAGTGGGTCGACAGCAGCGGAGAGGACTGGAGAGGTGGGGCAGGCCGACACTGTGTATTCAAGGATGGGATAATGTGTGACCTGGACTTGCAACTATAATCTAATAATTGTTTTAGGAATTATACAGCATTATATGCATTTAGTAACCTGTTATTAAAAAAGTAATTAAATTACAGTAATGTGTTACCGCCCAACATGGCATGGAACATATGGTCCATAGTAACATGGTAGATGTTGTGGAGGACAAAATATATGGTGGAGTTGTTATTTTCCCTGAAGCCATTGAAATGAAATGAACTGTCTGACTGCTTGAAAATTAAAACATGGGAGCAGGTGATGGCACAAACACAGTTTCTGCTTGTGTCGCATCCGATTTCCTTCCATTTTGCCCAATAATCTCCTGGAAGATGAGTGGTTCCACACGTTTCAATGTCAATGATGCACACAACAGTGAGTAAAATGCCATTCATTCACGCTGCATGCCATGTCTCTCCATGTGGAAACCACACTTATCCAGGACTTTGTTTTCATATTTAAAATATTCCCTGGATGAATTACCACCACATTCTGCCAAATGGACTTCCCATTTAGGGATAACATATGTATCAAATGAAGGCTGAATGAGAGATGTGTCTTGTAGTGGTTATGAAGCTTTTCTGGCTTTGAGAGCATTGAAACCAATGCGTTCATTTAGCTCTGTTAGCTAAATGAGCCAGCCCCCATTAGCCTGTTGTTGGTGATGTCAACTGTGAAAATGATCAGTTGTTCTGAAAAGCTGCAGGAGGCTTTTGGAAACATTGGGTGTAATTAATTAAATAACTTTGTATTTATTTCATTCTGCAAAGTGATCTACATGGCATTAAGGTTTATTCAATCAAACTACTACTATTCAAATTTTACGTATTAGGTATTTTACTCAGCTACTTCAGCCGTGTCACTCCTCTTGTTCAATGTTTTCCACCAGAGCCTGGAGTTGGACTGCGGGGATTTGCTCCCTTTCAGCTGCAAGAGCTTAAGTGAGGTTGGACACTGATAAGGCCCGGCTCACAGTCGGTGTTCTGGTTCATCTTGAAGGTGGTGGATACAGGCTTGAGGTCAGGACTCAGGCGCAGATCAGTCCTTTTTTTAAAAAAAAGAAAGAAAAAAAAAGAAGCCAAAGTTGGATAACCTTGTCTTTAAGGATGTGTACTGTACAGGGACATTTACCACACCTTCTCAAACTTTTACCATCAACAGTGCGGTCAAAAATATTTCTGTTTCTATTAGGAATATTTCTGGGATTGTTTTTTGCTGTGGGTTTGTGTGAATTATTCATGTATTACAGTACACTGTTTTCTGGTTCAGCCAGGTCGACCTGCAGCTGTGGTGTAATACAGTGAAGTCCAAATGTGAAGAAGACGATAAACAAAAAAAAATATTCCACATAAAGTGCACATTTAAGCAGATATTGAAATTGAATGAAAAGTTTTGTTCATTTTGTTCTGCCACCCCTTTGGTCAGCTGTCCTAACTGGGAGTCTACTGATTAGAATAGACTCCAGTTAATTTAATGAATAGCTGTCCTAACAAGATGTTCTGACTCTAACTGATTTTGGAAAAGCGAAGTGTTTTCACGAATAGACTCCACCGGCGCAGCTAATTTAATGAATAGCCTTACACCACCACAAATTATCCCAAAACAAGATGTTCTTCAATTTCCGCCACCACTAATAATAACAAAATAACGATAGAGACAAAACGATATATTGATCGAAAATGGAGCCATTAACAAGTGCGGGTAGCGTAGATTCATCCACATTAACGTGAGACTGTTTTATAACCGAATAGAAACTCCTCGTTGGCCCTTTAAACAACCAAATCAGCCATTTTTATCCCCTCTCTCCTATATGAATGTTTCCTGAAATGTAATGGTTACCACAATAAACACGTAACTGGAGGTCGAGCGACACTCTCAATTAAAATGTAATTTTGTGAATGGGCCTTTTCAAGTAGGAGCTCAGCATTCTTGCGTGTGCCACTTCTACCTTAAGCTGTAGAAATAACTAAGCTATTTTAGATAAGTCTACTGTAGAGGCCATATTTGTTGCTGCACAGAAGGAAAATGTGTCACACTTATATGGAAGTTGAGGCGTGGAGGAAGGAGCCCTCAGTCTGGTACAGTATGTGTGCAGGATGACCGCAGGCGTGAGATGCAATGTGCAGACACAGGGCCTTATCTCTGCCTTCAGATGGGTTATGTGAGTCACAACACCAGGGGAGAGGATCATCAGTGAGTGAACGGAGCTTAGTGTCTGTTCCCTATGACGGTCAGCAAGCCCTCTCTTTCTCTTTCCCCTCGACACACTCTCACAGTCTTGCCATTTACCACCTTAATAATTAATCCTGCACGTGCATAGGGTACATGTATGGCTTATCTAAAATAGGCTCGTGACTGCAGCTTAGTTATCCCCGAAGAAGAAAGAGCTAAAGAAATAAAAAATAAAGTGCTAGTAAAGACAAAATGACAGCTTCTCACCTATTTTTACTCTTGAAGTAAAAAAAACAAAACAAACACACACACACACACACACAGCCTGTGGGCTGGCAAATATCCAAATGAGAAAGCTGGGCTCAAAATAAAGCTTTGTACAGGGAGGACGTCTTTAGTTTAAATGCTGTTTGAGTTCCAGTCTCGAGCCAGGAGGCCTGCAGGAGATGTGACAGGCTACTGGAAAGCTTTGTGCTGTTTGTATTTTGCAGCACTTGTCTGTATAGCTGAAGAAAAACAACAACAGCAACCAACACACCGCAGCTAAAACAAGAATGTGATTAGAATAGATCGACATGACTTTGGGCGTGAGACTAATGTGTGTGGTACAAAAAAACAAAAACAAAAAACAACAACAGCGAAAACAAAGGGAGGATTCCACCACTGTCGGGTCGACTGTGAGTCTTTTATTTCTGTATTCTCGGGGACGTTTTATTGAACTGTCATGACTGGTGTATTTCCTGGGCCTGAAGGGCTCATTTTAAATTAGCCTCGAATGCTCAATGGCAAGCGCGCTGAAGCAAGCCCACTCAATAACACATGTGCCTTGTCTTTAATGGATAATGAAAAATGATAAATGACGTGCTGAGGCAAGCCGTCCCATTGCAACACCTGTTCTTCTCTACTGACGGCACAATACAATACACAAGGACTGGAGCCCATTCCAACTCCAAGAAAGATGTTTTTACAGAAAACAGGTAAAGTTTGTTTTACATCTGAATCAGAATCTATTTGAACTTGCCAAGATTTAAAATCTTAGAGCTGGATACATGAGATTAATTATGTTGTTTTAAAAGTTCTTGACAAGTTCCCATCTTTTAAATCAGGGTATTTCCTTAAATTGATCATGAATGGATCTTTTATGCCACAATTAGTCAGGAAATCTTAAAATGGAGGCAATTACCAGTAATAGTAGTAGTAAGAAGCTACATTACATAGAGTACCAATTTGTACTACTCTCTTTTAAAAGCCATATTTAATAACTGCAGATGACTCAGAATGCTTCATAACCAGGAAATTAAAGGACACTGATTTCCTCTGCTCAAACCTACATGCCCCCAGCTTTTTAGAAATTGGTTGTGAATTGACTATTACAAAGCATGTACAATTCGGTAGAGAACCCAACCTCAACCACAGCAGCTAGTTGTACTTTTATACCCTAGGACCATTTTTATGTCATAACAATTTTGTGTTTTATTATGTTTGCTTCTCAGATCAGGACTAGTTCTGGGTTTAGGTCAATTTCAGGAAGAGCCAATTGGTTTCAGGTAACACTGTAATTATACTCAAAAAGCTGACTAATCTGTAGACAGAACAAGGCATTTCTTGTCAGGTAAAATTATCTTGTGTCATGGACAGATAATTCACTTAACATCAAGCCATTTTCTCAAATTCACAGTTTTTCCTTGTATTTTGGCTGATTCTTTTTGTGTGTGCAGTGGACCAGGTTGTCTACAAGGTAACACCGGCAGTTGTTGTCCACAGGGTAATAAATTAGAAAAAATTAAAGCCATTAAAAATTATCAAAAGTAAGAGTATTTACTACTACTGTTTCCCACAGAGCTCTGCCTCACTCAGAAAGTAAAATAAGAAAATGACAGTGACCCATCACTTTATTAGTTATCCCCAACCCTGACGTTTGAAAGGTTGCCACTACAGTTGCAGCTCAAATTCATGTTGGTATTAAAACATATTGGGATGGTATTAAAAAGGGTATTAAAACTTAAAGGAGTCATCACCCGGAAATCGCAATTTCTCTTGTTAAAACATGCATATTGGTGTTTGACCTCAGTTGAAACTTGCCTGAAAAGCTGGACTTTGAAAGCGGCGCCGTTTTTTCGCTTCGGCTCTTTTTCCGAACAGGAATAGCACACAATGGTGTGCCTTCCTACCTCACAGACTTGCAGCCCGTCCGCTACCTGAAATTCAGGGGGCTGTTTATGTATCTGCAAAACATATTGGGAAAACCTGGTATTAAAAAAGGGTCATCAATGTTTGATTAAACTTAAGAATTTCTGGGGGCTGGATACGTAAAAAACCAGGTTATGACTCCTTTAAGAATTTCTGTGTATACCCTGCAATAGGATTAGTCCAGTACAGTATATCAGAGTGGAAATATATTGGACATATACTGGTCTTAATAAGACCAGGCACATGTCAGTCAGAGCCAATGAGATAGAGGTCTGTGTCGGTTTGATGGCTTCACTTCTTCAGTCTGTAATACCTGCAGTCAAACCTTCCTGACGTGACCTCGAGGAGCTGCTAAACCAGCGAAAAGGATTTCATTACAGCTTCATAATCGTTTCCTGTTCAATGAAAAAAAAAGGGTTCTTCCACACACACTGGGCTCAGATTGCTCGAACATCAGAAAAAATACCATCAAATGTAAAGATTTTTGTGACAGTGAGCAAATTTGTTTTATATCCTGTGTCTGACAAAGTTGATCATGAGTCATGTCTGACCTCTCTCCCCCCGATGTCTGCTTCCCTCCGAGTGCAGTGCATTTACATGCAACTGTTTTACTGTATTCAGTGTTTTTCCAGTCACCACATTTCCTTTTAATAAGAAGCAGGTGGTGATGGACGGATGAGTATATTCTGGTTTAAAGGGATAGTTCACCCAAAATCGAAATTTTACTCATTACCTACAGTACCCACCTTCATGTCGACTAAGGGCTGGGAGAAGTTTCAAGAGTTATCCGTGGCTTCTCTGAGTTACAGCGGGTCTCGGCGTAGCAGTGCATGTTCATATAATGGTTGCAAATGGATACCAACTGTCTTCATAACAAAAAGACACACCAAAAAACATCCAAATACCTCCATTCTACTCGTATGTAATGTCCGTCTTGTATTGAAGCCCCAAAATGCGAAATTGTTCCCCCAAATATTAAATAAGTCCATATTTCAAGCTTGTTTTGTAGCGGAAGCTTCTCGAAGCTCCTCTTCCCTGTTCGTCCAAATTTGACAAACCGGGAAGAAGAGCTTTGAGAAGCTCCCGCTACAAAACAAGCTTGAAATATGGACTTATTTAATTTTTTTTCGGGATAATTTCGCATTCTGGGGATTCAATACAAGACGTTCTTTTTTGGATGTTTTTTGGTGCGAAGACAGTTGGGATCCATTTGCAACCGTTATATGGACATGCACTGCTATGCCGAGACCCCCTGTAACTCAGAGAAGCCACGGAGGACTCTGAAACTTCTCCCAGCCCTTAGTCGACATGAGGGTGAGTAGATAATGAAATTTCAATGTTGGGTGAACTATCCCTTTGAGGACAAATAGAGATCTCATTTGCCATCTTCATCCAGGAAGGGGAGATAAAACAAACTGCAGGTGCTCTATAAGTGGGCTAAGTGGGTGGAAGAAGAGAAACAATGCACCATCAACTTCTTCTTTCATGTCAGCACCACCCACTGAGATGGAACATGACCAGAGCCAGGCTGCAGTCTGAGGGCCCCACATGTGTGAGGGCCAAGGATTGACCATACGTTTGAAATTCCAATTTACTTAAGGGAAATTAAAGGGAAACATCTAAAAAAGAAAACAACAACGAAAACAACAACAACAACAAAACCCGGAAGCATACGGTCAATTTGCTATTCAAATATTATAACAGTGTTTGTGCTACAAGGCAAGAAAAGGTCAGAAACAAAAAGCACAGAACAAAGAACAGTGTGTCCCAGATTTACTGAGGAAAATAAATAAATTGACTGGAAATTACAGAGCTGCTGAATCTTCATGTGGTCGACAGCTACATTATGAAGATCAACAGCAGAAAGAGCCCCAGTTAACGGCTAACATGGGACCCTTGCCTCACAACCACTAACATCCTGAGAGTCAGACATACCATAACAGCCTCCAACAGCAACTCCACAACCTATACGGCCTGTTCTGGATACTGAGATTAAAATGATGAGGATATGAACATGATGGGTTGGACTGATGCAGATGTTGCTGCCTCAGAAACACAACACAACACAACACACGCCAGAAACCCTGTTCAAGAGAAAAGCGTCAAAATGTGCCAAGAGAAAGGTTTCTTTACCGCCCCTTCAGAAATGCAGTTGTGTTTTGTTTTGCATGTAAATTATTTGGGGACAGCCACTGGAAAAACTGCGGCCGCACACTTGGCTGAACATGAAGCATCATAGAGCCACAGAGGAGCTACCGTTGCTTATCTTATGTGCTGTGCCGACACTGGGCGTATAGATAGGGAACTAAAAGAAACAATCTGACTGCAAATGTGAAAACTGGACGAGGTTTTAAAGAGACAGGCTGCGGTGAAGCTTTGAGTAGAGCAGGGACAGAGGGAAATTTTCTGGGAAATATGATGATGGGAAATTTATGGTTGTTTGCTGGAAGTCGTCAGCGAGTTTGATCCTTTCTTGGAAGGACATATAGAAAACAATGGCAATGCTTGGTGAGAGAACACTGTTGTGCCTCTCTCATCAACAGCATGTTTAGCTTCATTGAACCGATGGCTCCTAACAGAGATCATCGCTCAGACAAAAGTGGAAAAGCAGTTTTCGATCAGCGGTGACTCCGCTGCAGACCTGCTCACATTCATTTTGCTTGACGTGTCACCTGACGGCTGCATCACCCAGGGTTTTGTCACTTTGCCAGAGAATCAGTCCGTTGTTGGTGCTTTACAAGACATGGGCATTGATTTCTATAACTGCAGAGGCCATTGCGGGGTATTTACAATGGCTGCATGCAGGCTTTATACAGATTAACCCTTTGGTGTAGTGGCTGCTGAAGAAGGAGATGGAAGAATTATTTTATTTCCCATCTACATCTTCATCAATTTCAATTCATTATAATTATGACATCAAAAGGTCAATTTTGTGTATGTGGGAAATACCTGGATGTAATTGGATGGTCAAGAATTTCTGAGACTTGCATTGTGGCCCTTCAAAACACAATTGTAGATTCTGAGGCCGAAGCTTGAAGCTTCATTCTCGCTACTGGTTTGTGCAAAATGCATTCTGGGATACTGGCTGTGTATTTCACTGTGCATGGTAATGGCATACTGATTTGGTCCCTTAGTATGCAGTACATACAGTATGCAGTCGTATAGCGTCATACATTAGCAGGAATACAGCAATGACATGTGGTTTTGAGGATGATATGTTGCAAGACTCAGCTAACAACTAACTAATAATAATGTACAGTAAGTAACTAACACACTAATCTTGTGTCTTGCAGCACATGTGCTATCAAATTGACAAAAATCTTTCCTGAATTTCTAGTGCATTTGTGTTTTTGCATGTGTTTTCTTAAGCTTCAGTACGTCGAGCTCTCGGGGCCCACTGTGTGTACAGCCGCTTTTAAAATGTTCCTTCCAAATCCTTGTCTCATTGGAAAACATTTACCATGGATTCACAGCGTAATGACAACCACAGCACAGAGACTCTGGGAGCTCTTTCAGATACTAGACTGTCACCACAGGCACAAGCAACGAAAGCACTGTACCAGAATTCAAGAGTCACTGAAAAAAGTAAAGTGAGGACTGGAAAGCTTCGTGCTCGGGATGGGGCCAAGAAGGAAAAACTAGAATTTCACAGAAATTCCTTCATGTGTAACATGTGGAACAACATACTGCATCGTTTTCTCAGGACCGACAGTGCTCCGCAGACAAGGGATTTATGTCATGCTGTGTATTTGATCGGCTCATTGAGGGATTATGTGGCCAGCCTTCAGGATGATTTTGGCAACTTTGAGTGTGATGCAAGAAAACATCATCCGACTGTGTCCCAACACTACAAAGTGGACACACACACACACACACACACACACACAGAGGCACAAAGACAGACAAATGAAGTGACTCTGACTGTGAACGATCCAGCCCAGACAAGTTCAAGGCGACAGTTTTTATTGCAGACATATTGTGGGACTGGATATTTTTTCCATTTGTCTCCATAAAAGATCTTTGTGCAGGAGCAGAAAGGTGAAGTGGAGGAAGATTTTATGGATGAACTTGTACAATTGTAGATGATTCATTAAAAATTCATCAGCACTGTCACTGCTGCAAACTGCCAAGAGGAAGAAAACTACAATGTGTGCTTCCAAATGTTGATCCAGAACTCTGACTATTTGTAACTTTGCCCGTAACCGGTGCCAGTCGGGAGGGATCATTTTTAAAACTGGGCCTCGTTAAAAATAGGCTGGGATCCACAATGGGCCAAAACAGACTAAATCACCTGTCTCTGATGTCCATTGAATGTGATAATTGGATTTTTCTCAGCATCATTAAGGATTCCTCTGTAAAAAAAAACAAAGGAGACAAACTTCTATGCAGCAATGTGTATTTATGGTTGTGCTGCTGTTGTATTATTGCTGTTATTATACGCCGCTGCTGCATTTATAGTATTTTTATGTCTCTGTTTTATACTGTACTGCACAGTGGGATGATTTGTGTCTCTTTAAGGGTGTTGTGGTTTTGCCTCAGCAAAACAGGGTGTTCTGTGCTGCTGCAGATGTTTTACCTGTTGGTTTAGAGAGCTAAAAAGCTGTTGGCAGCTTGCAGATGAATTGTGATTGCCTTCTTTTTTATGTAGCTGTCAGTGTGTGTGTGTGTGCGTGTATCGGCTGTGCAATATTCCAGATAATGGCACACTTTTTCTGGGGTCACATCTCCCTTTCTGACATCAACACCTCACCGTGCTGCCTATACAATCTGCCTATAGCGCAATATATTATGATTGTAATTGACTGGAGAAAATAATAACTGCCCAATCACAGCCCCTAATGTGCTCTGAAAGTTGTTGTGATCCCACTTTAATTTGCTTAATCAACTAACCAGAGTGGATATTGTACACTTATCCTGGATTCCCTGTGAGTCTGAGCGGTAATTGTTCTGGATCCTGGGACATTGGCAGTAAATGCGTCTGCAGCCTCTGTGTTGCACTGAACCAGGGAGCAGTTGGGTTTTGCACTACAGGTAAGCAGAGCTCTGTGGATGAGGTGCTGCAGAGAGCACATTTTACTGCTCCTTTGCAGCTATATTGATTTATATACAGAGTTTTATGAACATCACATTGATTTTATCTGAGGCACAAGGCAAGAATCAAATCAAGAGTACATATGGAGCAGACGAAAATGAAGTTTTTATGCTTTCCTGATGTTGTGAGTGTGGTGCTGAGCCACTCTTTAGTATTAGTGGAAGGGTAAAGGGATTACAGTCTCTAAACTGATGTCCTCTCCAAGATACAGAGATTGGGGGAAGTCAGGTTCACTGTACCTTTACAATGTCTTCATTTGAGGACTTGCACTGCACGGAGGCCGAGACGTCTGTGACTGCTCCATTCATCTCTATGGAGACCATTTTGACGGGGATGGCAACAGTGCGTCCGGTCAGAATGGCTGTGTTGATAATCTCAGTGTCCTATGGAGAGAGAAAAATGGACATGACGTTCATGAAACAGCAAGAGGCAGAGAGTGATTTTCCTTGATATTTCATCAGCGTTACCAGTGTCCACATTTAAAACCATTTCTATCAGGGCTCCTGTGTCTCCCCATGTGACAATCAGTGGCAGACCACGGCTCATTTCACCGAGATGCCTTTCATTGCATTTCATCAGCTGACATTTTCATTAAAGTACAGTTTTCTGTTTCTTTTTTTTCTGATAACTACACTTAAACTGGGTGTAAACGTATAAACGCAGATGGAAAAGAGCGAATTCAAAGGAAAGCAATAAGCTTAGCTGTAAGTATTCTGAGAAAGATTTCTGAATTCACAGCATTAAGCTTAAAAATTCCTGCTGGATAAAAGGCATGGCATTTACTGTACCGCACAAGAGCTGATGCAACTTCCTATTATACAGTTGTACTCTGAGCACATTAGCAGGAATCAGATGAGATGTTATAAGAGGTTTTTGCTACGGCAAAGGACGTAATGTTCCATTGAAATCCAAAACAACTCAGGGAAATGCAACAGGGACACGTTGTGTCAGTGCAAACTCTTGGTAATAACAGGGAACACTATCAAAATACTACATCTTACAATTTCATCCTTTAAAAAAATCCAGTTTCAAGCAACAACCAAGAAACTGAATAAATCAGTCATTTAGGTCAGTTGTAATTAAATAAAATGTGAGAAATGATAGAGTTAATTTCTCTATTGTTTTCAAATATTTGTATATGTGTCTACAGTGGCCCTGAGAGATCTACTCACTGCAAACAGGCAAAGCACAAGAAAATTCAGAAAACATTCTCATCAATTTGTCAGCACATGCCTTCAAATACTCACAACACAAGCAAATATAGAAACGTGCAAGTAGCACAAACAGCAGAAATTATTCTAGAGAACATAAAAAGTAATAGAATAGTTTACACACACAATCTGAACAGCATCCGAGCAAGGTTCACCACCTTTATGCTGTAAACTTTGTTGTCTGTGGTACTAAATGATGCTGAATTACAGATGATTTGACAGTTTTGTCTGTTTAGTGCAAAGATGTCAAGATGTCTAAAAACAACAATGACACAAAAACAATCTTGAAAAATGTGATAGGCTTACATTTATTTTGAATGATGAAAAGTTTTTAATGATTTCCATATAATCAATACTAGCCTACACTATTTTAGTCCATAAATTCTGATAAACTAAACTACCCATAAACAAGCAAGGCATTGTCATCCTATCTGTATTTTTATTATGAATGTGCTGGAATGCAAAGAGCCAATTAAAATACACACCAGCCCTCAACTTGAAGTTCAAATCAGTTCATTACTTCTCCTTTTTTTTTTGAAGATCATGTAAGCTGCAAGGGGGGTAACAAGTTTTCTCATTTGCGTTACGCAAGTTGCCCAGGAGAGCAACTGAGACATGCATAATTCCCCAAATCAAAAAAGAGTATATTTCTGCCTTACATTCATCTTTATCTTAATAAGGGTGTACAGCATGAAGTATCTTTCTTCATGCTGTAGTTTTTCATGGGTTTCTATTCAGCTACAAAACTTGGAATGTATTCATTTGTTTATTCATAGAGGGAATATTATACACAGACACAGCACAGTGTTTTAAAGGCATCTTATGTGGCAATAACAAACACAGGCAGCGCTGAAGAGTCCCTAAATGAACTCTACCTTCATGAGTGCTATAACACACCAAGGTAAAATATATTGAGATAATCACATAATACAGCCTGGAAAGTTTTAATTTACCAAGCGCTTTGAGGTTAAACACTTCTTTTGAATGTGAGACCTGGGTCAATATTAGAATATTAAAGGAAAGCAAAAAGAATGAGTGGGAAAAAAGGATTCCAAGAGAGACCTACATGTAACAATAACAAGAGGCAATTACTAATAGAGGCATTTATCATGGACATGGGAACTGTTTTTAATTCCACCGGAGTCACAACTTTTTTAATTTCACTTTATTCTACAGACTTTTCCAAGTGGCTGGAGCAGAAACCATTAAAGCTGATCTGTCTGCTGTCTGAGCAACGTGCAAAATGAGTTGTAGCTGAAACTAACCTGGTCTGATCCTAACAAATCCATCAACCATAGATAATTTTAAATAGAGAACAACTTCTATAACATATAATCTGAAAACATGAAGAAGTGGAAATATGACACAGCCTTTGATGTCTGCTGAAACTCGGCTACTCTTCTATGGAAAGTGGCTAAGGTTAGTCTAAGATGTTGCTGAGTTGCTGAAAAAACACACTAACAGTGTCTGAAAAGCTGCAAAGCAACAAAAGGCATTAAGATGGCAGCCGACTTTTTAATGCCAAATCCCAAAAGCAGCGGTTGGCCAGTGGTGTAACTTTATCAGTCAGTCAGTCAGTCAGTGACACTTGCGTTCACTTGACTGGCCCTGCTGGAAGCACTGAGGACTAATGCTTTGTCAGACATTACTATGTTAATCAAACTCTGCTTAGGCTTTAGACAGATCGATAAATAAGGCTGCACAGCTCTGCTTCTTGTCTCTGGAATCAATACTATCATTTGCAGCCCTCACTGTGGCAATAACTGTGCAGAATCCAAACTGAAACTTCAGCACTGATACATTAAAGAAAAAAGTCTTTGTACCAGTTATATGTATATTCCACTCTGTTAACTGTTATTAGGTGATGTCAAACAGATTGTTTATTGAAGTGTAAATTAATGTAAAAGGCCTGTGCAGTGAAGAAAGTACCGCTATGTCATTTTCAGAGAGACACAGCACATAAAGAAATTAACGCTTGTCCTTCATATTGTGAAAAACAAAAATAAGACTCTTCACTGTTTTTAAATCTCAATCATAACTCTGAAATGTTCATGAATGTTTCAGACCACCATCAATCAATTACATTAGCTTGTTTTATTGTTTGTTGCTGAAATCCAAACCTACAATTAAGTTATATCTAAAAACTCTTCCATTGTAGCAGAATCGTGTTTGTGGGAAGAGAAAACTTTTTCATTTTAGTTTGATTCCTTGTATATTTATTTACTTGTTTTGGAAAATGTGGCCAATTTACATGTGGCGCAGCACAGCAGACCTCTCTGGTAAGTGACGGGACACTGGGGGTAAAAATCTAATTGAAAGACATCATCCCTGAGCTCTCCTTGCTGTTTTGGCATCTGGTAAGTATTATACTACACAAGACACTTTACAATTAAATGTGTGCCGCTTTGGGAGCAGTAATTATACTTACCTGAATTCTGCTCGGAACAAAAATCAGGCTGCACACAGCTATCATTTAGCTTAATTACATTGTGTATGAAGTAGCAAAACAGTTATTAGATACTCTGTTTTAATGCTAATTCAAAAAATGGTGTAATTCCAACAACATGCTGGACTGAATTGGTTTATTTCAGTTAAACTGAAATGAAAGTATAAACAAAACTACATGCAGCAGTTTTAGTAAAGTCTGTGCAAAATATGATCAGTATTCTTAACACATCATTTCTAATTTATTCTTCTTCTTTTAAATCTATTCAACAGAATTAAACAATGAGAAGGATCCTTTCAGAATAACGTTTTCTGTCTGAAATACAAAACTGAGTGAACTGAGAAAAGAATTGACAGGTGTTATGTTGTTGCCTTCTTACTATTCATTAAGTGGTAGTGGTAATTGTTGTTTTTCTTTGTACAGTTGTGCTCATGGTTGTTAAAATAGAACAAAAAAAAATTAAGGATGGATTTGATTCAAATATCATTTATTCACATCCAAAGTTTTATAATTCCATGTTAGATTTGTGAACATCTTGAGTTGAGTACGTCATGTGGACCAATTTGATTACAAAAATATAATTTTCTTCACTACTATAATATCTCTAAATTACAGAATTGTGTGCATTTTATTTGTTTAATATGAGTGTGTATGATCTCTAAGGTGTGTTTAAAGACGACAGAGAGTATTTTCTTGTGGTTATTCTTGTCCTGTTATAGGTTCTGTGCTTCACTGGAACTAAGGCGAGAGCACAGCTTAAATGCTCAGTTCAACTACGACTGATTTCACCTGCCTCTGAATAATGCAAATGACACATTTTACCAGATGTAGATCTTTATAAATGAATAAAGGTAAACATGTGAAAATACGATGGCGTGATTTCAAGCTGTGAGGTTTGTGCAGCAGAAAACATCATTTTTTATTTAGCATCTGTTTGCTGCTGTGGCAAGATGCCGCTAATGGAGCTGTGAATCTTGCATCATGCTTCCTGTTTTCTATCGATAACAACGTTTACTCGAAGAGGCCTTCAGCGACTTGGTGTTGAAAGTGTAAAATTAAGTCCTAAACTTGATTTAACTTCATTTTCCTGTCACTGTTTCTCCTCCTCCCTCTTCTTCTCTCTCCTCCTTCAGATGTTTCGGAGTGAGTTGTTACAGTGGGGGGTCTATCCGGCACCTTCATCTCCGCTGCTTTGTAACAACGTGCAACATGTTTTGTGTTCTGGAGAGAGAGCTGCCTCCCACCTCTCTACATCAGCACTTTCTGAAAGTGCTGAGCCTTTTTACAAGCTGTCAGTGGGTTTCTGCCACCTGCTGAAAAGGCCTGCTTGATACGCATGTGCTGCCAAACTTAAAAATGACAGTTATTCTACAGCGAAACAAACTTTAGAGCCAGCTGCTAGACTGTGTTTCCTTGAGTACAACCTCCTCTGGTCCTGAATCATTTCTTGTTTATAATGCTTCAGTCGAGCGCATAAAAAGCCCTTGAGACGGATTGGTTGGTTTGGTGAATACAATGTGGCCATGTTTTTTTGTGTTGATTGCAGTATTCAGATGGTGAACATGAAAACATCACTTTAATACCTTAGTGCTTCTGTAAATCTGCTTTCTATCTAATCTACTTTTAAAGGCATTATCACTATTCTCCTCTTAATAATCAATCACAGTCAATGGATCATTCATGCCACAATAAAATAGCCTTGAGGGTTGTTTAAAGCACATATGCAGGAGAGGTTAAGTACAGTTATGAACTTACTAACAATAACAGCAAACAGGAAACCACAAAAAGCATCAGTGTATGTATTTTTCATTTTTTCCACAGAACTATGCTACAACCCGTTCAGCTCAATTGAACAACTAATGGTATAACTTTTAAAACAAAGGGCCTCAAGTAAGTAAAATCTAAACTAAACCTTCAGCTTCTGTGAAGAAGCATGCGTTTTGTCAGGGTTGCTAGGTGACAGGAGCAGGAGCAGTGAGGGTGGGCACAGCTCCACCTGAATGGGCACACAGTTATTGGTTGATCAATGTAAAAACTCTTTAAATTAAGGGGACATTTTAATGACTAATGCATGAAAGCTTCAGCATATAATGGCAACCTTGAAAGGTCACTGACCTCAGCATTGTATTCTACCACTTACCGCCCCATTACTCTCCATTATAATCATGTGGAGCTTTGCCAATAATGTATTTCTGTTCAAATAAGATACTTAATTGCTGCCGTGTTGCTTAAAGCACAATTTCCTGTTAAAGTAGCTATAGGTAAAGCTGTGTGTTCCACTGAATTACATGGCTAGCACATTAGCTATTTAGTCTAATAAGAAGATAACATGCTGGCTAGGACTGGATCACATCCATTTGTCCAGGTGGCTTTGCCCCATGGCCACATCTGAAATGTCTCCATGTCTTCATGGTTAAACCCTCTATGTACTAGCTCATCTGCTGCATCAGTAACGTACAGGCAGTCAAGCAGAGATTCAACAGCAATAAGAACATCAATCAATTCTAAATGCACAGGAAGGTATTCATTCATTCATTCATTCATCTTCAACCTGAACTTTACATCAGTCACACCTTGATAGCTGTCAAACGTATTATACAAATTATCAGACTTTCAGAAGCTTTGCCACTTCAAAATGTCTCAGCAAACCACTCAACAACCTGCCAGAATGATAAAGTCGGTCTGTTCTGTTTGACGGTATGTTTGATGAGACCACCTGTTTTCACTTCATCGAGCCTGTTTCATGCATGTTAACATTGTTTCACTTGGGGACTTTTTGCTTTGATATAATTCATATCAATCCAATTAGTCAGCACGTACATAAGAAAAGATGGATTAAGCTCGTCTTTCAAGGAGGCCACAGCGCCCACCTGCTGGACCGCCTCACATTTGGGAATCGATAAACGTCGTCTGATGATAAAATATTTTCTGACTTTGCCTGACTCCAAACTTCACCTCTTTTTCACCCGATGTCTTCCTCGTTCTCACTGTGCTGACAGAAACGAGCAGCCTAAGTTGATCTGACAGTCTTAAGTTTGTTTTTGAAGTCAATTGTGATTATTTATATCACTGTCAGCGATGCCTGATAGACTAATTGGAAGTGCTCAGAGAATTTCCGAGGGTGGGAAAACTTGCTGAATTGCTGGAGTCTGACCTGGCTTTGTCTGCGGTGTGTCACAGATATTTCTTCCCTTCTCTCCATTTTAAAACAAATGCAGCCAAGATCTCTCTTCTGCCGAGACAAGAGAGGCTGCTGATGACCTTGAAATTGCCTGTGAACTAAAGACACTGAGGATAATGACAACACCAGTCCTCTCTAACTGTTCCATACGGTTTTAACGTGACTCCTTTGCTTAGAAACTGCAGCTAAAAAGCATGAAAATCACACAGCGACGTCGAGGTGCAGAGGTGGCAGGTGGCTAAGGGAAAAAAAAGAAAAGACAAGCACTAATAGTTCCTGCCATCTTGCTTCAGAATGTAAATTTTACAAGGGAGACGCACACAGGCAGAAATCTAATTTGGCTCTGCAGCTAAACACATCTGGGTACAAGATGCATGCTAATCCCAAATGTCAAGGGGACCCGAGATATGAAGTGAACCTTATGTTACGGCAGATGTGTGGTACACTGTCATAACTGCAGCTCGAGTATTTAATGGAGCTTTAGGTGCCGAACAGTAGTAATTATGCAAATATGTAACAGATAAACAAGGTTTGTTGTTCTTTGATGAAATATCAAGCTTTGTGCTTAGAGATGGATGTAGATTTTTTTAAATTGTTTTGCAATATTTATGTATTTTAAGACTCACATCCTTGGAAAACCCCCTTCCTCGACACACGAACTGCATCCAGTCTTCTACTGTACATGATTCACCAGGCACGGCGCATTTTAATGAGCGGAAATGATGAGAGGTCGGGCTTTTTCTTTCACTGGGTTTCAAATGGAGTGAAGCAAGAGAGGAAGTTAAGAAGCCAACACATAGCTGGAGGTACTCGGCACTTCTTGCTTGATTAATTTCCCTTTGTTCCCATAATCTGTTTACTACCCTCACTAATTGCCACCTTTCATGAGGCAAAGAGAACAACCCCCAATTTAATGAGTAATGGACGCTTAAGTGTTCTGGGATTGGTTGACTTTCATAACAATCAGCAAATCGCTGCAGACAGAGCAGTTGATTGGATTTATTTGCAATGGCAATACATCTGTCTGTGTCATGTCTAATACTCTGTCACGTTGTTTTTTTAAGTGCAGGCTGCAGGGGATGTTTAAAGATATACTTTTACTGTGGATACTTTTGGGCTAACCCATGTAAACATCAATATTAGGACTGAATAATCTGGGAAACTCATTATGAGCAACACACGGTAACAGGCCTTCACCTTTACCCTTGCAGTCTGTACAGACAGGTTTCTGGACCATTTGCATAAACTCTTGGAAACCGAGCCCTATAAGCACTTCTATTTCAGTGCACACGTACTATTCCTTTTCCATGGCTACCTGCACACTTGCATTCATTTACACAATAGGAAGTGGAATATTTCTCAAGGTTTATATGGGATCAAATGTACTGATGCATGAAATTTAATTTAAAACAACACATTTCAGTTCTGGTGGCTTTAAGGACCTAAGTTGGTCTGTTCAGTTTAAATAATAAAAATCAACAATATTAAATAATTTACATTAATCTGACAATCATATGAATATTCATTGGCTCTCCTCACCATAGCCAGAGGGATGATGGCCTGGATATCCCGCTGCACCACCGTCAGCTCCGTCACAACCTTCTCCGAATCTGGAGGTGGATTCTGACCCTTGTAGTCGATGTTCCAGTTGATCCTCCTGGTCACAGAGAGGCTGGTGAAGTTCTCCATCTCAAAATCCAGCTGCATCACCTCGACGTTACCCAACACATCCCTGAGTCAGAAGGAAAGACAATATTGCAACAATACTCATGAGTAACTGTGGCAGAATGTAACAAGGAATTCTAGCAGTGCATTTCATTTCTAGTAATGAAATACTTGACTGGATCGTTTTTAATTATTGAACATGCCATTTAGTGAGCTGCCGGCACATAGCTGTAAAGTTATATTTAAAGTTTTCCTTGAGTTACCCTTCAGCTGAAAAAAGAAATAGTGTGTTTCTTCAGTTTTCAATATGTGAAGGAGTGAAATGAAGATACTTGTCATATTTTCAGCATTTGCACATCTACATATCCCAAGTTGATGAATGTACTTTCAACACAGTTTCCAGATTGATTTCAGTATTCTGCTTGTATCTACTGTATGAATCAATATCCAATAAGCTGTTCAGACAAGATTTGAGGATAAAAACCCGCCATCTGGCTCTCAGATACCCTGTGGCCTGTTATCAATGTTATGCATTCAGCAGAGTTTATATAAGTTATCAGACACATTCATTGATGAAAAGGCCCCATCATAACATTTCATTCAGTCAGCTGCAGACCGAGCAGCTCCCTCAGTCTGATTGGTGGATCTCAAGACTTCCTGACAGATACAAGGCAGTAAACAAGGCCTCAGGATCTTAAAGGTCACAGTAAACTGTTTACAATGTCACGCTTCACAAGTGGAATACTGAGTTCACTTTTTGTAATTTTATCACTTTATGCTCACATAAATTTGATTGGTGAATGTGAAAAAAAATAAGCAGCAGAGGCAAAATGACACTGGTTTAACACTGCAGCCACGAGGAGACAATCCTTCATATTAGTGGTTTTGGTTAATATGATTTTATTGACAAGCCATTATGATAAATGCTTTTCGGCCACACTTTTCTTGATTAAATGAAGTCAAGGTGAAGAGGCTAAAACTATGCTAAAGCATATTACAACCCGATTCATTCTCCCATGCTGCAATTTAATCCTTTAGTGACATAATCCTTTTAGAAACCCTTTTTTTTGACTGGTCACAAACCCTGAATACAAAATGTTCCTTCAGTGAAACTAAAAGGACTTTAAGGAGCATGGTCTGAGCCCTACTTGAATCTCACTACTGATGCATCAATGCACCAGGTTAATGTCTCGTCACCTCATTTACACCCGTCCCATTCTGCACTCCTCCCTCCACAGAGGCTCGTCCCTACTCAGGTCTGCTTTTTACAGCCCCTGGTGGTCGCTGTAAACTAGCTTAAATAGGTCGACAGCTGAGTGTACGATTGTTAAAACATTGTTTCTTAAATGGTAAGCTGTAGGAGGCACGGCACCACCGGCGAATGTGTTCAAACAAAGTTCATTCTAGGGCACCAAATGGCACAGGAGGTTAAGCAGGCATCATGTGTTGAGGCTAAAGTCCTGGCTGCAGACGGCCCCGGTTAGAATCCCGCATTGGACGGCCCTTTCCATTTCCTGTCCCTCTTAACTGTACTTTAACTTTACTTTAATTAAGGCATGAAAAGAAAAAAAAAACTTTAAAAAATCAAAGTTCATTCTTGAACATAGACGGGATTTGACCACAGCTTCATCCATAACTTGAAGACCATGAAATGTAGTTGGTAAACTGATCTGTAGCAAAGTATTTATTTTTTTCGGTCTCATGTTCATTATTTCGAAGTATGTAAATGATTTCCTGTAACATTTAAAGGTAGGGTCTGGAGTTTTGTCCCTATCAGTTTGTAAACAAAAAAGCTGTGTAGCCTCCTGCTTCTGACAGCAACAGTTGTCATGACCATAAAAGGAATTACAGTCAAAGTTCATTCTTGAACGGGTGTTAGATGCTAACGGCGATTAGCATCCCGACTCACTAATATGGTCCTAATACTTGTTACCAGTGTCGGTATAGGTCGGGAATCGGTCCGCGGCTCCAGTGCTTCACTCAGACTGTATTTATTGTTCTTTGTTGTCCTGACTGCTGATGCTGAGAGAGATAGAGACTCAGTAGCATCAGACAGCTAGCACAGCTAACAGGCCTGAGCCTCCTGCTGCAGGTAGCTTCACCTGAGCTCCGTCATTGGCTGGAGGATGACACAGACTCTCTCACCATAGGTGTCTCTGCTAATTTGCGACTCTCTAGCTCCACCTAGAAACGTCCACGTGCACAGCAAAACATGAACAAAACAAAGCAAAAATCCAAAATACAGGCAGGGGAGGGAGGGGCTGCAGACAGAGCCCCCACCACACAGGACTAGAAGCCCATAGGTGATGATTCAGACGGATTTCATTTGTAAAAGTCTAATGTTTATTTTTAGGCACAAAACTCCAGACCCTACCTTTAAAGCCAATATGACCAATACCTATTTCTACTTTTCAGTTTAACTTTTAGTTTTAGTGTGGATACTCCAAAATTACTGTGGCAGCTTAATGTTGACTAACACAGTGATTACTGTCTGGTGAGCATATTGGAGCATTTTGGAGCAAATGAACCTGGAGTTTCCCTACGGAGTTGGTGGAGACCAAAGTAGAACCAGAAGGAGAGTCAGCTCTGGACTGATGTTTATCAGCAATTTAAGCCAGAACTCTTAAATTACTTGGGAAATAAACAAGTTTGATGCGATGAGTAAAGTCATACCACTATCCTTCAGTGAATATCACGGTTACTTTTTAGTGACAAAGCCTCATCTTATATGGAAAGGTGTCGAGTTCATTTTCAGATGGAAAAAGTCATATTTTTAAAGCACTAGTGGGAACATGTTTTACTTTTAAACAATTTGACCTGAATCACAACCTTTTTCTAACCTCACCTACTTTTTATACGTAATGATGTGTGGGATGCATTTTCTGTGATTCTTGCCTCCAACTGTCCACCACAACCTGCTCTGAATGACTCCTGTGCACTAGCCTGTAAAAATACCACACTTCCTGCTTTTGGGAAATCATTTTCAGTGAATGCAACCACATTTCCCTCAAGCTAATTAGTAGTAGACAAATATATTTTGTAAAAAAAAACAAAAAACAGACAGGATTGTGTTGTTATGCAGCAAAATAAACTTCCCTTCCTTAATAATTTATCACTACAATACTACAATGAGTGAATCTGACATTAAACTTATTTCTTATACATGTCTCCATTGGTGCTTGGGGCTATTTTAAGAGAGATAGTAAAAGTGATGAGAAGTGAAAGTTTTCTAAGGGCATTCCTGCTTACTTTGATGGAGTTATCATATGCCATGAATTAATCAGTGATTGTCTCTGAATGGTCTTGTCAATAAACAATCACTGCTCCCTAATCTTGCTGGCCAGCTTTCTTCTTGTCTCTTAAGGCCTGAGTGCAGAGCTTGTGCAAGGAGATTGCAAATTTTATTCAGCCTCTCACTTTCAAATAACCGTAATTGCAGTCGCTGCAGATTTGTTTCTGACCAATCAATGACTTTTTCTAGATAAGCTGATTGTCCCTATGGCCGTGCACATGATACATTTGAGTATTCTCTCCTCAGGCTGAAGAGGACTTTGACTAGGATCTCTATTTTACTCTGACAAACATGATGCCACAGATGTAGAAGAGATAACGGGACTTCCTGTTATGAAAATCCCGCTTGACGGGCTCGTAATCCTCAGGTTCAACAAGCCTAACATGAAAACGTCTCACTGGTGGCGAAGGAGCAAATTAAATCTCTCTCCATGCGTGACGAGAATCACCCTCCTGAACTTCACCTTTAGTTGAAAGTGAAGCAGCTGGCGTCTCTGTCCTTCACGAAAGCACATACCCGTCCCACCATTCAGTCTGACAGCCCTTTAATGAAAGCTGGATCAAACTATCTGTACAATCCTCTGCCCACAAAAGGTTCCTCTCAGGAACATCGTGATGAAATCTCAGCCTATTTGTCTCAACATCACTCACCGAAAACAAACACCCCCGTCTGTCTGTGACACACTAAAGCTGTCATCAATATGGCCCACTGGAGTGAGCACATGTACAGCCACTCAATACGGTGTCGACTGTCATCATGCTGGAGGGAAGGGAAAAAATATGTTCACGATGCATTGATTTGGGTTAGGGGCAGTGCTTTTTTTTTGTGAACAGCAAATTATAGAACTGTAAGTGAAAGCAAAAGCAAAAAAGGAGAAAAGGACATTTCCCCTTCACATCTCATGCAATGAGCAGCAGCTACACTTGACATTTTGACACCTTTACTTGAAATCTGAGTCAAAAGAAGAGACCGTAGGAAATATCACATCACTGGCTGTTGGCACATGCCCTTATCAAAACTCTCATTGATTCTCAGTTTTAGGTTTTTATCTCTTTACAATGCCTGTATGTTCATTGTGGCTGCAGGAAATCACAGTCCAGCCTTAACATTTCCCTTTACAGTATAGATCCATGCCCCAGCTTTTGTGTAGCACCTGTATTATAACAGGAATAGCCAGGCCCTCGACAGTGGTCGGTGTTTTCCTCTTCACTCATCTGGCAGCTGTTGCACTGTGTTTTATTACTCCTCCTTAGGACATCTCTGTGGGATTAGAGGGTAACCTTTTCATCAAAGTATTAAATTATGTATGTGCTTAGCTAATTAATGTGACTTCAGTCCAGTTTCATAAGTTTCAAAGAAGACATGGGTCCCCGATCAGTATTAAAGGAAATGTTTTCCTGTTCCTACTATATGATATTATGTACATTTCCCTCCATTATTCAAATGAGCAATTTAAATCTTCCATGACTTATTCCCGCTTTGACAGAAACAAACAGCACAAAGAGTTGGATAAACAAAATTCAACATAAAAGAAAGAAAGGTAGTGGGCAGTGAAAACTTAATAGAGTGATTTCATGTAGCAGAGGAGCTAAGGAACAAAGTAAACATGGCTCAAGAAAGTCCAGCCTTGTTTCCATTAAGTTAATGATGTACTATCTGTATCGCACAAAGTATATGTTTTAAAAGCTGTAGCTTGGGGCTTTTTCGGAGCTCGGGGGGTTTCCGTTCTTTGATCAGAGGTCTGTTTGAACTGATTAACAGGGAGAGTTCATTGGATCAAAGCACTGGAAGGCAGAGCCACGACAGCAGAAGAACAGAGACGGTGAACAGAGGTTTCAGAACAGGCCATGTTGAGCCTTATCTCTGTAAAGTCTGAAGCACTCAAGTGTTATTTTCCCCGAGCATTCGTAGCAAAGGATTTTGACATTTTTAAAAATAACTTCAATCATAGATCAGTTGGATGTGCAGCTACTAGTTGCCTTCTTAGGAAGAGTAAAAGCAACACCGATTTACACTCGCTTATGCTGAGCGCAGGTCTGGAGCCAGGGGGAAACAGCTTAATAGCTAATGCTCAATAATAGTAATAATGAGCTTTAATATTGTTTCTTGAAATATAAAATGGGGATATCATGCATTGAAACTTGTATCTTTACAGTACTTTGTCTCATCTTTACAGCTACTGTGTGAATGTCACGTTTATTCAAGTTACATGAAATCATAAAGCAAGAGGGAATCCAAAGTATTTGAAATTAGTTGCTGTCATAGAAAACGTTACACACTCACACACAAGCTTTCCAATTTCTGGACTGACCTAAATAAAAACATAATATTATACAATAAAGGATATTCCCTTTCGTGTGGAAATAATTGATGTAAATAGACCCAAGAGAACTGCTTTTGTGCTACAAAACATTTTCTGTTTCATGATGGAGTAGCTTTGAAAATGGAGTATTTGTCAGTCTGTGTTTGTCCTGGTTAGGAGTCAATATTGGCACTTAAAAATGTGCTCAGAGTCTTTTTCTTGTTTCATCCCCTGTTTAACACTGAATTATTCAGAGCCCAAAAAAAGAAACCCAAAAAGAAAAAAAAAAACAAAGAAATAAACAAAGAGGCGTCTTATTAAATGATCGACTCCTTCAGTTGTTCTGACTGCAGCCTTGGTAATGCCAGAGCATTTTCAAGAACATTATTCATTCGGAACCCATTGACCGCAATCAATAATGCATTGGTTCATGTAGCGTTATCAGCAAGCTGCTGTTAGAACGGGACTGATTCAGATTGAGGTTTACAGGAATGAAAAAAGGATGAATAATTTCAACACTGACTCAAGTGTGATCTGATGAAGAGGAAAACAAGATAAATAAAGAAAAATAAAAAGAGGAGAGTAATGAAGAAATTCACAATATACCCCGGCGGGAAAACGTTGTCATCTCATTTCCTCTGTCTCAGGTAATTTTGCGTAAACAAAACCAGATGTTCACACAGAATTGGTGCTCAGTTGTGTTCACTAGTAAAAACAAAAATGATACTGGAGTGTTTGTGTGTGAAAAGAGTAGTGGTGTGGTTTTAGCTCTTTGTTTTCTGCTTAAATCCAGCACAAAAAGAAATATGAACGAGAATAATTATTGAACTTAGACAGAATATTATAGAATTCACCTTATTACTGTGTTTAATTGGGTAATTAGGGACTGAATTGTCTTGAGAGTTTGTGTATTTTTGAGTTCATTACTGTTAAGTATCTGAGTCTGAGGCTGCTGCAAATAGTTTGGTTGTTAAGGATGTGAAATTTGTGAAATTTTCAGCAGTCATTGAGCAGTATCACCTCATCTACTCAGACATCAAATGGCAGACAAAACAAGGCTGATGTACTTTCTTGATAAAACAAATAAGAGTATAATCAGAAAGAAAGTGATAGTGCTGAAAGTGCAACAACAGAAACTAAAGTCCCAAAACAAAATGGAATTATTGAAGTGAAGCATTATAATATGCCACATGATTTGCATGCCACTTTCTTTAGGAGAATTAAAGAGGAATTTGAATGCTGTCACATCTGTGCAAATAAATTGGTAGGTGCACGTGGGGTATTAGAGTCTAAAGTAGAAATTTTAAGCATAAAAAGCATAATATTGCATTTGCATGACAATCTATCAGACAGTTCAACACCTTGACTTGTTCAGGCTCAGGGCCAAACAGATATAAGAGAATGTACCACTGTTCACAGGCAACACATCCAAATGAGTCTTTTGACTCATTTGGGAGTTTTCCACAGCGCCACTTTGTTCGGGGAAAATCTGGCCTAGGATTTAAAAATTTCTGATGTTGGTGCCTCATCGTGGCAGTATCCAAAAAAACCCACTGTGACACACAACAAGTGCATAAATGGATGCAAAGAAACAGCAGCTCTCACTAAGGCTGAAAGTTTTTCAAAAAATATATGTAAGTACAAAGAGCAGCTTTAAGTTTAGGAAAGTAATATTACTTTGGATTAGGAAATGTTTTTTTCAGGTAAAGTCTGTTCCCCTAAAACAAGAAATAGCAAGAAATGTTTTCTGTCAGTGACACAAAATAGAGTGCATCACGACTCAGAAATTACTAGGGAGATGTTTTGTTGGAATGTATTACTTAATCTTCTTGAAACTGTGCACCATTTCGATACAAATAAAGACTTCAAGCAGACTTCCAAACAGCAACCCAGAATACAAGTGGTGTGAACCAATTTCACAACAATATATTTCCAGAAGAAAATCCTAAGAGGCGTGAGTGCTTTTTTTTAATATACATATATATATGAAAAAGATTTCATGCTCATGTTCAATCAGTTTGATGGGAGTGAAGCATCAAAACAGGAATTCTTCCGTGACTCCAGTCTTCATAAGTTTATAGGCCTATTGTTTGGCTCTTTGGCTTTAGGTGGTCACAGAATTGACTGGGTTTTTGACAAAATGTGGCATGACACGCTGTTTCTCTGCCCATGCTTGACCCCCTACTGGACATTTCCCGCATGGTGACAGGGTGGCAAAGATTACATGACATGGGTCACTAAATATAGCAAGAAAGGCTGCCACTAAGGCGCTAAGAAGTAAACAAGAGAGATGTGCTGGATCTCTTTTCCAGGTAAGGACAGTCTCTTGTCTTCTACCTGACTGTTGTCTTTCTCCTCAGCCATCAACTTGTCCATTGGGATGCCGGTATTTAGACCAGCACTTGCTAACGCCGCCAAGCCTCGGAGGCTCTGCCGTCCCCTGCCCAACTCCCAGTGCTTCAGCTCTTAATGAACTGAACGCATCACGTATCCTGATTTATGATTGCTAATTTTGAGTCGCTCCCCCCCCGCTAGAAATAGCTCACAGGCAGGGGAAGCTGCACTCGTGTACAAACCTGTGAACAAAATGTAATTGATGTTCACCGCATCGACATGCGAGAAGCTGTTTAAAGGGTCAATTCACAGCCCCCCCACCTCGTTGTATCTGCAGGCTGAAATCTCAAAATAACACCACATTCGGTGCTCCTTCTCTCTCTACTGTTCTGTAATTTGTTTTGGGTTAATCAATCCCCTGAGTGGGAGAAGAACCAGAGAGCAGAGGGACTGCCTCTGCATGTTTACCTCTGTGCCTCAATTTACTGGTCAAATCATTTAGTCTGTGCTCCTAAAAGCAGACTAACAAATGCATTAATAGGCCTGACACCATTTAAATTACATTAACTTTGAAAATCACTAAGCATTTCCAGTTTTACTATAACCATAAAGTTGCATTTACTGAGTCTATTACTGTCCCGTCGGACACTGCATGATGGTGACGGGGTGTTTCCACACTTTTGAGGAGCTTGGCATAATTACTGCTCTTAGACAAGGTCTCATCTCAAAGGTATGTTAATGGCGGCGGTCAGAATCGTCTACCTCATCCCTGTGCACAGACTGAATTAACAGCAGATGTAGTGAGACTTAGCAGATAACAGCTCCATTCATTTAACTAGGTGCTGTAAAGCAGAGGGTGTTTGAGTCACTGCTTTGGGCCAAAGCTGTATTTCATCTTCCCCAGCTCCTGGGGCATTTACAGCGAAGGGTGTATGCTTTTAAAAGCTGCCTTTAATCAGGGAGTGAACCGTGACTGTTACGCACAGGGAAACCTTTTGGAAACCATTTGTCCACCGCTGAGAAACAAATATTGTTTGCTAAGAGAGCTGCAGTGCGTTCAGAGTTGGGGCTGTTGACTCACCCTTGTTTGACTGCTTTGTTCTTGTTCACATCGATGGTGGTAATAGAGTGCTTGGCGCCGGACTGCACCTCCCAGTCCACCTTCCACTGGGCATTCTTCGACTTGGTCTGGAGCAGGTTCACCCCTTTCTTTGCTTTGACCCTGCAGGAAACAGCAAGAGGAGAAAAGAAGAATGGGACTAGTCAATTTTATTAGAGGCTATGATTTATGTGCAAGGTCAGAGGTGAACGCCCTCTGTGTGCAGCAGACCTCCTTCTTGTATTGCGTCATGGCAAAAGCAATTCCACAGATGAATCAATAACAGAGATGAATGAAGATGACAGTGCAGTGATACATGGGACCAGAAGGCGAGGACTGCTTCGGGTCACAGTGTGCACCCACTGGGCATTTATACACTTCTATTAACCACTGACAACTGAAAGCCTCCAACATTAGTGAAAACACCTACGTTTATAGAAAGTCATGATGCATTGGGTTGGATATTAACACGTTATATACATACAGTATATGCTGTGGTGAAATCCTCCTTTTTACACCCGGAAACTCATTTTATGCTGCCTCAGCATATCTTAGGTTTCACATTACAGTAAATTGAATGGAATATTGTGAATTATGATTTTCTTCAATAAATATTGTTGTTCATGTATGCCATGTATATTTCATACTGTAAAATCTGTATCTTAGCTGAAACCACTTGTCAAATAATTGATTATTCATTTGACAGAAAATGAATAATGAACTTGAGTTACTGAGTTTCATTTTTTTTTCATTATGAAACTACTGGTTCAGTACTTGCACTCTAACTTGCGTTACTATCCCAAGAGCCTGCCGTTTGCACATTCCCATCTCCAACAACTCCACCCAAAGGAGAAATCATACACGCATAGACATCCACGCATGGATGCACTTACATTCATACATTTACCGTTTCTGTGGAGCTCTCACATTTATACATACATGCGTCTGCACAAATGCCTACATGTGAAAACCGTCCACACACACACAAACCAAACCTACACAGATGCTTATATCTGCAGTGTTTGTGGATGTATTACAACAAACACAAAAAACAAATACAATCCATTATGCTATGTACTGTGCTGTATGTGCATATCTTGCCGTAGCATCTCTCTTGAAAAACAAGAGGTAAATACATGAATAAAAAGCTACTGAAGAAGTAGAAAAGAAGACTGAGAATTGTTGAATATTAGTGTATACTTGTTCCACTTGCAGAGAGAACCTTTCCCATCTCTTCAAGAATGGCCAGGCTGTGATTCATATCTTTGTCCATCTGAATGTTTACCATTAGAGACTGTTCACTGTAGCTACGGCAACCTGGGGACTTAGACTTGAACCTGCAACATAACGAGTTAAAGTCTGCAGTTGCTCCCAGACAATCAATAATGAAAAGATGCTAAAGGTGACAGTGAAGGTTAGTGGGGACGACTGTCTGGTGAGAAATGGAAGTTTCTGGGATAAAAAAACTAAAGTAAAAAAAAAAACAACAACAAAATGTCTGAGTCTGTGCAATCTGCTCTACTTATAATTTGATGACAATACTGACGCAACCACAAGGCAGTCCAAATCAGTAACGAATGATTTGAAATTTTCAATCAGCTGGATAACAAACGGGCTCTGGCAGCTGTCCTCTGTGACTTTACCTAGACATGCTATTAAAGAGTCCACTGGCAAGAATACAAAACAGTGTAAGGACTCAGAAAAAAAGACACCTTTTCTTATCGTTGTTATTGTGACTTTGGTTATTTGACCACAGAGCCACGCCCGACTCCTCCACTGATGCACGATGGAGACAAATGGCTCATCCATAGACATGCGGAGCCAATGGAGATTATTGATCTGATGGTCTCATTTTCGCGAAATACTAGACAGAGATGAATTATTAACATATTTGGCTTTTGTTTGTCGGCGTAGTGCCTTCCAGACAAAACCAGCTCGGTGGGTCTCAGGTCTGTGTTGCCTCCAAGCTGTGTTTAGGAAAATATTTAAAACCTGTAGATGATAGTTTGTCCCATTGGTTATGAAAGTGTTTGAGCCAATTGCAGCTCTCTGGCAGACAAAACTCCAGGGACTTTAATGATTTTGCCTTGTTTACAGGAAGACACTGTTGTTTTTCTCTCCCCGCCACGAGATCACTGCGTTTCCACTCTGACTAACAACAGCTCTTTCCTGACAAGTTCATTGAAAGCATTACCGAAATCATATTTTTCCTTTCAAGTGTTTGTTTCATTTACATTTGCCCGAGGCCCCTGCGGCATCTTCCAGATCGTTCCATTTATTCCTGTGACAGATAAAAGTTCTGAAGTCCCGCTGAGGTGTTTCCATTTGCCACACTAACCTGCGCTCGGTGCATTGACCACTCATCCATGATTTGTGAAAGCAATTGACTTTCAGCTGAGGGTTTCGGCCAGAATAGGCTCCCAGCTCCAAAAGGATCTGCGTTTTATTGTTATCACCTCCATTCTTTTGGTTTGCTGCTGATAGTATGTGAGCTTATCAAGACCATTAACTTATCATCAACTGCAAAGTCTCCGTGTTTCAGATTAGGTCACGTTTTACTTTTCTCTTTTTATGAGTTGATTCTGTTTGCCCAGTCATGTGAATGCAGATTTAACAATGAACCGAACAATGAAACACGTCCCTGTCATTTTCTCCAACAATTATGAATATGAATGACTCAATGAATGGTCTCTGATCTGCTGCCTCCGTGGTTAACTTTACGTTTAGCTTTCAGCACTGAAAGACCCGCTTAATGTCTGAAGAAAAGAGGATGGTGTAGTTAAAGGAGAGCAGCTTCGCCGGCGGCAGGGGCTGTTTGAACAAATGAGGCGCTGTCATTTCTCTAAGTATAGGATCCCAGTTGTTTGCATTGCTGACATTTTGATCATCCGTGGCCAATCAAATCCGCTGTGTGCAGTGAGACAGACACAACATTAATTAGACATTACTGTATGTGGACAAAGGCAGAGCTTACAGAAGATTATAGTATGACATTTTCATACACTGTGGCTACAGTATAGTGTCCACTTTACAAGTAGGGCTGAGGACACTGACATCATGTCCTTGCAATTGTTCGTGGGCAGTGAGGGGTTTTGACAACTCGAGGAGGAGTTTGATTCAGACAATGACTTTAAAGATATTTTTCAAAGTCAGTATTCTTAGATTTGGTTGAGAACAAAGAATAAATAAAAGATTAGTCATAAAATCTCTGAGACTGTTTAAGATTCTGGAGAGATGCAGACTTAATGGGAAATATTTTGGGTATGAGAGTTTTATCTCGTTTAAACAAACTTTATTTAAATAAAACCTACAAGTTAAAATGAAATTCAAAGTGCTCTATAAGCAATCGCAGAAAGAATTTAAGATGGACTTAAGACACTAATGGACATTGACAGCAATAATACATGAATAGGTGAAAAAATAAAGAGAATAAATAAAATGGTTAATGATAAAAGCATTGAAATAATCAAATAAATGAGTAGTTTAAATGGAAAAATAAGGCAATGGATGATGAAAACAAAAACTTAAAAGATCAAGGATATGAAGCAATTAAATATAACTGAAAGAGTGCAGAAAACCACATAAAAGCCTGATTGAAAAGAAAAGCTTGAAGTTTATGTTAATTAAGTACCAATAATTCTAAACCTTTGGATTGTTGAGTGCGAAGACTTTTGACCTTTCAGAGCTTCAGAAGCTTTCAGCTGCATCACATGGAGTTCATCGAAGCTTCCTCAGCTCGGTAAACCAGTACAGAGCCACGGGGTCCAGTCACTGATGAAGACTTTGTGATGAGGCAGAAAGCTCAAATAAGTGAAGCTTGACTTGAGATGATTTTGTTCACTTCGCAAAAAATGTATTTTTACAGAACATTTATACTGACATGTGAAAAGTAAATAGACTTTTACTTTTAATTGTCGGCAAGTCAATATTGTAAACTCTTGACCTACCGGTATGTTTGAATTGGTGCTATATAAATAAAACTGAACTGAGGTGAAGTATAATTACTGAAAACAGCTTTTCCCCTCACAGTACCATATGTGGTACAAATCCTCCCGTCAAAACTGTTTTTTTTTAACGTTTCCGCTTTGTTTGAAATAAACTCACAGGTTGCAGCTTTTAAAACATTGTTTCTTGTTATTGCAGCTCTTATTTTCTTCTTTCATCAAATCCTCCAAAACACAGTAATTATCTGATACATCGGCGTCAAGGGGAGATGAAACAGAAATATGTAACGTTTAAGAAATCATCCTGATCGAGTGCGTTTCCTTTGATGTGAGTTGAAAAGGGGAAACGTAATACCCCCAGATTCGCAGTAAATGAGGTGACCCAGTTGCGACTTCGCTACTGTAGCTTGTAAAAATACTGATCATAAGAGCTGATAATCACACATTATTGTAGGGCATAGCACTTTCCAGTGCATTTCCTGATAAGGACACAACCCTGGTGAGTAATACTTGTATTTATATTCATTACCTACGCTCGCCAGCAGCTTATAAAAGCCACTACATATTCATCATCATCTTTTGAGAGAGTGCGCATATTGTACAGAAGCCATGTGTTTAATCAGACAGCCCCTTTTTCCACAGACTTTGGTTCATTTTTGTGCCACAAATGAGAGGGGATGAAGCATTACCCATGGGAGCGCCACATGAATCGGGCTCCCCATTGAACAGTGTTAATGCTGATTAATGAAAGAGCATCGCAAATGGAAAAACTGTACAGCAGTAAGCAGCAATAATACACACCCTCCAATTCTGAGAAGCTCTGTGAACCCTGCTGCTGCTGCTGCACAGAGAGGGAGAGAGTGGAGAGGCAGTGCGAGCCACTTCAGCCAAGACAGAGCTATTACTTACTCAGTCTACACAGATGCCTTCTGCCATGGCAACACCTATTAGACTGTGAGTTGGCTGATGGACTACTAAACAGGAGAGCTTTCGGTCAACACATTCCAGCCCAGATTTCTGAGCTGCTTTTCAGCTTCTCTGTGAGCTAAGCAAAATTTCATCTTCAAGTTCCAAAATGAGAAATGTATGAAATGGCAACAATATAGAGATAAAATACAACAAAATTACTGTAGTCACTTTTTTTTTTTTTTAACCTGATTTCAACACCTACATTTTGGCCGGTGCAGCTTGGAAGAAAACCCCCTGGACACACCCCATCTGTCCCATTTGCTATGGGCATAAAGCTGCTGTTCTGTGTTCATTCTTCATTATTTTGTGTGACCTTTGTTCCAATTACGGCTTTCTTGTCTCCTCCTTGCAGCTTGCCTCGTGTCTCCATGGTGAGCTTGTACTCTGCAGAGTTTGGATCGCTCTCCACTGGGCACCGAGGGGCCCGCGTCCTCATGACCCATTTATGACACTTGCTGCCAGAAATCATGTCAGCTGTCATGCCAAGCACTGTAATTCCATCTAACTGGCTGCTGTTAATAAATAAAATATGCAAACCAGGATTAAATCACATCAAAGCTCCCAAGTCTTTAATTTTTCCTAAATGGCCCTCTGAAAGAATTAGGGCTGGGTATTGCGGAGAATCTCACGATTCGATTCGATTTCGATTCGGGGGGTCACGATTCGATTCGATATCGATTCGATTCGATATTGTTTGAAATTCTTCGATATCGATTCAGTATCAAATAGAAATACACGAGTAAGAGAAAGCTATCAGATTTTTTAAAAATAATTATTCAGTTTCAGGCCTTTAACAGCAATAATATATAACTCATATAGCTTAGCATGACAACATATGACACTTTAACACTGAACAGTGCGTGTAAATTTAAATTATGTTTTTCTTTCCTCTTGGAAATTGTAAAATATCATTTTGAGTAATAACAATAGGCTACAAAACATGGGGCCTGATTTTTGCCCGCACCCCTGAACCAGGCTCTAGAAACTCTGTTGCGCATATCATGCTGCGTGGGACTCATCGCTCATAATTAATAAATAATAGCCTATAGGCAACTGCACAACTGAAAATATTGTAGCGACCCCGCAGTAATGTTGTTGTTATGATGTTTAAATTCTGGGATGTCTGACTGACTGTGAATGTGTATGGTGCGGGCAGGTGGGGTATGAGAAACTGAGAGGCTGGGGTCAGTGTGAGGAGGACAGGCTGCAGCTGTGTGTGTGTGTAGGTGAGAGGAGGAGCAGAGGTGAAGGAGGAAGTGAGAACTGTAGTCAGATAAGTTTGTTATGTTGTTGTACTTACGTCGGGTCGGACACTACAATATTAATAACAACGTGTGCTTAACATAGACATCTGACGCGAAATAGAACAGATTGTTTCAGATGCGCCGGACTCGCGCTCTGCAGCGATCTTCACAGAGCGCAAGAGAGATTAACACACACACATTCACACAGGCGACACGATACACACATACGGGAGACACGTGCTGGCTTAATGTAACGCCGCTGCTATTGCTACTGTTACTCACTCACTCCACATTGTTATGGTTTGGTCTAGCGCGGCCCCCGTTAGTACAGCGCGAATCACACGAGGGTGTTATTCACAGCGCCCCCTCTGGCCAAGGGCTTGAATCGATTCAGGAGATTGCAGAATCGATATCGAATTGCACGGGAAATAATTGCAATGCATTGCTGAATCGATATTTTTACCCAGCCCTAGAAAGAATATTTATTGAACAGATTTGAGGAGAAACGTCCCCACAGGCCACAGGCAGAGCAGTCACCAAACTGGAATTTTTCCACAGCATAATGAGACTGACTTTAAAAAGGCATTTTAAGACTGTAATGACATCAAATATTGCCAATGAAATGAACCTTCAACAGTCCACACTGCATTTGTGTACCGTGTGTACAGTAGGATGAATCTGAATGTTCAAGTTTTGACAAGGTCAGCACACAACAGAGGGAAATGGTAGTCAGGCCACATTAGTCAGGATGTGCCAATTCAAGGATTAAATGTGATAAAATAGCTGCTTCTGTAAAAAAAAAAAGCTGAAGTGTGTGTCTGATGAGGACGGACAGGAGTGAGTCCAGACACATGCTGATGTGTGTCATTGAGAGTTGACGTGTTCTTGCTGCTTTGGATTACACAGAAAACACTAGGCATGTGCTGTGCTGCACGCACACATGGCATAGACAATAATGATGTCACAGGACTGATATATAGAATTGGCAAAGATGACAATTTTTCAGGGCGTTGGGTGTTACACTATTACTCATTTGCCTCTTGAGAAACCAAAGTATATGACCGAGTTTATTGTTGAGTTGAGATATTTAGTAACTTTACCACCCCAAACAGAATCTAATGTTTTCAAATGTGAGAATATGAATGACTGTAAAATGCGCCGTTAGAGCCTAAAAGGCTGTAAGACTGTTCAGGTTATTTTCCAGGTGTGTTGTATTAAGCAGCAGTGTGAGAACTCCATTCATCCTTCCGTTTTCGGTCACTTAATCTGAGGTCGGGTCGCTGTGGCAGCAGAACAAGCAAGGTGGTCCAGATGTCTCTCTCCCCAATTAGGCATTCTCAGGTCTCCACAGAGTGTTCCAGGAATTTCCAGAGATCTCCTACTCCTATACCAGTTGAATGAGCATGGGAGACCTCCACTGGGAAGCATCCTAATCAGACTGATGCGCAATCTAAACTGCATCCTTTAAGCACAAAGGAGAAGTGACTCTACCTCTCTGAGGCTGAGTGGTCAGTGTTTGGCTATCTCAGGAGCTGGTGCTGAGTGGGCATCCTCCCTCTGACCTTGTGATTAGTGAATGACCCCTCCACATGTGGAGCCACAGTGTCCTTTTCCTGGACACTAACCTTCTAAGTGTACGTTTCCTTAGTCATCTAAACATGCTCTACTACGTGGTCTTTAATCTAACTAGTTCTTCTTAAAGATGTCGATAAGCACTTGCAATTTTCCTCGGCACCATAATGATTTCCTTGAGATAGATGGCAGCTCTTGAGTGACTAACATGGCTTCACCCTCGGATCACAGGCAGCAATCTTATCAATCATCTCAAGCACTTTGATATCTATAGTGTTTATCTTCACTAGTAAACAGCTTTGAGGTTTTTCTCGACAGCAGCACAGGGGCGTGCAGCTGGAAAGCCAGAAGGGGAGGCGAGCCTGCCAGGGACAGACTTTTTAATGGGAGGCTCTGAAAATCAGGATATGAGAAGCAGGGGAAATATGACAGAGCAGATTACAAATTTGAAACTGCAACTGCTGGTTTGCACATGCTGAGCTGATTTATTTCTTGTAGATGAAAATGAGAATTGCACTGCAGTGATAAATGCAGCTTCTTAAAAGCCTTCTATGGTTAACAACAGCACGATCCCGGTTGTTAACACCCCAAAAGTTACTTTAGATAACGAGCAGACTAAGTCTCGACAATAACTGCTTGATTTTCGGAAACATCAGCAGTGCTTTGTTCCGGCTTACAGTGCTCTGTAATTAATACGAACAATAAAGTCACATTCTACCAGAAGAGATGAGTAAGCCAGATAAGTATAGCAGAGATCCGACAAAAAACATCTAATGCTGAAGTAAGATATTATCCAGCTAAACACTGCAATTACAAAACTGCTTTGTCATTTTCTTCTAGATTGTTTGCTTTTTTTACTCTTAAAGTTAGAATAGCCTATTTATATGATGCCAGTGTCTCTTAGGCAGCCTCTATATATTTATAAATGCCAGTGTACTAGGTTATAAAGGAAATTAAAGGATGTATTCAACAGTTTTTTAGTAAAAAAAAAAATCTTGAAAAACATACATTTTATGTGTATATATAGTGTTGGGGACCATTTTCAGCTGGCTTAGAAAATATTTGATGCTCTATTGTGAGATGGGGTACAGTAAGTGTGACTGACCACTGTTCATCATAATAAAAGGGCAAGTCAGCGTCTGTGACAATGTGTGTCTTTTACTGTTTTCAATGAAGCATTCGGGGACAGAGAAAACAGCACTGACTGTGAAAGGTTTGAGTGTTTTTGTTGGGATTTGCTAAAAGCACAGAGTGTGCCAGCATCATCTTTTTAAAAGCAGATTTTTGAAAATCACAAAATCTCAGCATCTGCTGGAGTCATGTTTGAATCACTGCCATTGTTGTACAAAGCTATCAAACCCAGTTGATACAGTATAATCATGGCAAGGTGGTAAAAGTCTTACTACCGCCCTGTCCCTTTAAATAAGCACTTAACAGCTGATGATATGGCCTGTGGTTTGCTCCAAATGAAAATCTTCACAAGACCTTAGGGAGCACAGAGGCAGAAAATTAAGTATATTCTGACGCTACATGCTGAACACGAGCATTATCTCTCTGTTTCTTCACACATCTCATTCAAGGACTGAGGGGATTTGTGTGACTGAGAGGGCACTTTTAATGTCTCCGTGGTGACAGCAGCCCAGACCGCATCAGCGTGTTTTGCGGGACCATCCATCCGTCTGTTTGTCTCGCTCCTGTGGATGCAATATCTCAGCAACACCTTGAGGAAGCTTCCTCATATTTGGCGCAAATGTTCAGTTGGACTCAGGGATGAAATTAGTAGAATCTGGCAGACAAAGGTTAAAGCTCACGGCCAAAGCTGTGATCTCACAAAACAGTTTTTGGTGTTATGAATGCAAGATCTCAGGAGGACCCCTTAGGAAAATTATGCAAAAACATTTACTTAGATTGAAAGAGCAGATTTTGGTGTTGAAACTCAAAGGTCAAGATCACTGATTTCACAAAACATATCATGTTTGGCCATAATTTGAGAATTCACATGCTAGTTAACCACAGCGGGACTGGCTGGTGGTGGAAAACAGTAATGAGGTGAGTCTAGTTGGACTAAAAACTGATTTGTTGACACAGAGAATCTCTCTCGACCTTTGAGATGCTCATGCTCAATCCCTCTGGCTGTGAGGACCAAGCTATGAATAAAAACTGCACTTCATCTTAAACTAGACTTGAGATCACACGTCATCATTGGTGGTGGCATTTCCCTCACAAAGACAATACATAGCAAGTTTATGTTTTTTCATATCATCAATCATTGCAGGAGAGTTTGTCTTTAAAAAAGAGTCAATTGTTTGGTGCTGGCTTCATATCCAGCTGGTTCACTTCAGCTATTATCAACAGAGTCTGAGAGAGACGTTCTATCTGACTCTCTATCTCCATCCTGTCCATTAGCAATGAAACACGTTCTGATTATTAAACATAACAGCATATTTTTTAAAACACAGCCAACCCAGAATCCATAATGCTTTAATCATGATGGCAGGAGGAGAGATATTATGCCACTTAGACAGAATAATTATACTTTCTTATGTTCCTGAGATTCATACAAACTGTAACTGAGAGGGAAACTGAACCCTTCGGTGAAAAAGTCAGCTTCATTACAAACTCGCTGTAGTATTTTATTTTAAAATAAAACTTTCATGTCCTGTTCCCACCAATGTGATTGCTGATCACTAAATCAAAAGTCTGACACGAGAGATCGTCACGTTTCATTTGTATTGACCTTCAGTTTTCAGTCATACCTTTTCTTTGCCTGTAGTGTACAACATCACAGTTGTGATTCTACCATATTCCAGATCCAGCGACATAGTCAAAATACGACCTACAATGTAAGAAGGCAGACTTGTCCTTTAAATGAGCTAAAAAGGACTGTTATTCTGTTATAAATTAGCAACACTGCTTGCATATAGACATAACTCCAAGATGTACAATGACAGTCTTTTTTTTAGGAAGAGAAGAAAAAGTACGTTTGTGTCAGTTGCCGATTAATTTTGGACATTTTTACAACACTTATTCCGGAGAAATACTGCCAAAGTCACTAAAAGTGTCCTTCCTCTTGGCCTGAATATCACTTACTAATTATAACCCTACTCTACATTCAAAAACCAGAACCAAGGTTGTACCAGCTCACCAACAAAATATTGGTTATGATAAGATTTGATTTTAGCACAAGCGCTTCCCTCCAGTTTTCTTCCTCGCTTCTGAGCGTAACCAAATATTTTACTAGAATCCTCTCGTGAAATTATCAAGTGAAATGACCAAGACCTCCGTCTCTGCCTGCCATCCCTGGACAGATTGGACTCCGTTATTTGGCATTCACCAGTGGCATGTAATTTTGCCGAGTGGGACGTAGTAAATAAACATCTGATGGCGTATGTTGGTGACGGCGGCTCACAGAACACTTGTACCGCCGCCAATGGGGAGCGAAACCCTGATAGACGGGAGTCGGGCTTCACGGTTGTCCCTTTAGCAATGCACAGATGAAGGCAGAGAAGTAAATAAACAACTGAAATGTCAGCGCTTGAACGTCTCAGAGGCATTAGTGGCGCTCCCTTCTGCGTTACAGCAGAAACGGGCCTCTCCCCGACAGCTAAATTTGGCCAGCGAAGCCTTTTCTCCCCCCCACTCATGTGCAGGCAGAAGCTCCATTAGTTCCTCTGAGGGGGCACTTTACAGACAACCTTGCCACTCGTGGTACTGCAGACACAACAAATTCCATTTCATGACGATATGTATAATTCAAAATAAGTGCAGATTTTTATTTGTCCTTGGCCAGCTGTGGACGCGGTGCTTTTATGTGTCCAGTGACATGTATTACATTTACACACTCGGCTGTGCATGATGTTTCAGCTCCAGAGAGTTGTGTTATGTTCATGGGGTTAAAAGCAGAAAAAGTTTGATGCTGGTTTTCAGGACTTCACTGACCCGTTCAATTGACCTCGCATTCAAAGCAAACACTAAATCACGGCATTATGTAAACTGAAGACTGTCAACAACATCAACATCCATAACCGCCTCCGCTTTCTGAAAAAAAAAGTGTTTCTCTTTTCACTGTCTGTTCCAGTTTTGTTTACTTGAATAACTGTACAGGTATAGCGTCAAAACTGCTGTATCTGTGCACAGAAGAACGAGTCCACACGGAAAATACATTTAAAATCCTCTACTGCATGAGGTAGTTCATGTGTGGTATCAGTACAAAGATACTATTGAAATTTCTATGTGACTCACTATGTAATATGATTCAATCAATACTGACTTACATACAGCTCCTACACTCAACAAGACAGGTCAGAACTTGATATATGGCTGGACTGAGTACAGTCGATGAGTGAAACAGAAGACATAGTTGTGGAACTGTAGTAAACACTGTGTCCTGTTTTCATTCAGCCTAATGTTATCCACTTTATCTGTTTGCTTCTCTCTGTTTCAAACCATTTTAATACAGTCGAATTCTCTATGAAGCTAATTTTCTGTTCCCTTCCCAACGACAAAAATAAAATAAAACACAATTATCTTTCAAGCCGTTTCTGAACTGATGCTAAAATGAAAAAAAAACCAAAAACACCACAACATCCTCTGACACAACTATCAAATGCTCAAGCTGACGACCAGGCTGTTCTTCCAGCTTTATTTACATGCAAAATTACCATTTACAAAGACATTTAGAATCAACAGACTATTGTTCTGATTTTGTCTCTCACACCTCTGCAGCCTCCACCTTGGCAACAAACTGCTGCGCAGTGAGAGGTCAGCGTCTAGCAACAATGATGACTGGGGAGCATGAGGCAGGATAAAAGTGTGACAAGCTGTATCACTTTAGCACAATATCACCACTATCAAGCAAGAGAAGAGAGGCACCTGCTGTTACATGTGCTGCCGCCCATGATTTAACAAAAATCAAACAAAATAAAGGTGACGCCACACCTGCTGAAATATTATGGCCGTTTAGTGTTTTGCTGAAGCTTTGGTTTAGTATCTTTACTAGAATTTTATCTGAAGTTGTCTCTGTAAAAGAAAACCTTTTAATATTTGACTCACACGTGTAAATCAAACATTCCCTTCTGAGCATTGAGAAAAACCACCACCTGTTTTTTTGTTCTGCCTGATCAGCCAATCAGAAAGCGTTTAAAGACTGACAGAAGAGGGAACTCTGAGTTTGTGTTTCCCCGTTCTGTCAGTGTGTAAGTACGCAAGGCTGTGGGAAGACTTGACAAATCTATGGGGGGATGCACCTCTCTGCTGTAACTAGGCCTGTTCTGTTGCACATATACAGGGGAAAAAAATCTGTTACAGTTTTCTTGAGATAAGGAGGAGAAAATCTGTGAAAATATTCCCAGTGACTCAACAGAAGACTGCACATCGCTGTATGGAACCAACAATGATCAATCGAAAAAGCAAAATCAAAGATGTCACTGTAATTCCCACAGTGTCATGGCATTTTGACAAGTTTGACAGTTAGCAGTGGCTGCTGTAATGGGTGCTAAGCACAAATGATAGACAGAACTTAAAGAACCGTATGCCTCCCACTTGAAAAGGGTGTTTTTTCTTTTCACTAAAAAAAACATGAGCACACAGTTTAGTTTATGCCTGGCCTCAGCAAAAAAAAAAGAAGCTCATGCAATGTGCTCATCACTATTGCCCTGAGACCAGAGGTGTCAATGTCAATATGGAAGCAGCACAACACTGTCAGTCATGAAGACTGGAGCAGCCATCGCCACAGATGTTCACTTGGCAGGGTGATGCACGACGCTGCAAAAAGACCTAATGCTCATTATGAGATTCAGACGAAAAGAATGCCTCTCCAACAGTAAACAGAGCGGCCAGGCCATGCGAGACGGCCCGGCCAACAGGGACATTATCAGCAGACTCAGTAAATTCAGCCACTTCTGAGTGAAATAAAAGGAAGGCTACAATAAGCGGCACAGCGCGGCCCAGAAGTCAGGTTTCTGCCTAATCTGACAATTCACTGGAGGAGAAAAAACGGAGAGAAATGCAGGAAAATCATTCTGTTGTTTTGATGAGATGCTTTTCTGGATCTGCATGACTAGATACTTATAAATACTGATCTAATAAACAGCTCCATTTAGATAAATGCACTGCATTTGTGCTGTGATAGCAGGAGAGGAACCAAAAGGCAGTAGAAGGCGACGGTTTTAAAATGAAAAAGATAAAACAGGGAGTCTTTGTGGGCTAAACAAAAACAAAAAAACAACATTTGCAGCAATGGAGAAGATCTCTTTGCAGCGAGTCTAGTGATGTCTGTTGCTATGGAAAAGATCTAGACAACATAATTACAGTGTACAGGAGAGGCTTTTATGAGGCTCAGCTTTTTCCTCTTAAGTTTAGGTATCTCAGAAGTTTAAATCTCTGTCTTGTTCCTACTCGCTTTGACTGGATTCTGGCTTCTCGCTGCAAAACTCAATTAGAGGCTTTAAAACAGAGGGTGTTTGTTGCTGCAGCAGATGAAAAGGGGTCTTGCGGGTCTTACACTGGGTTTTCCCTCAGAAGGGGTTGAGAGGTTTTTAGAATCTCCCTCTGGCAAGCCCTTGTTGCTGTTGTGCAATCTGTGCATACGGACCACAGGCAGCATGGACAATCATCTGCGGCATTTGCAACTGTCTGATGGGGGAGAATGGAAATTTTTTGGCACAATCAGCGGACAAATGTGAACGCAAAGTGAAGTCAAGGAGAGAGGAGACTAAAACAACTCGTCTCAAACTGAGTCAGACTGTCTATCATATTCAGACTCGGTTATTCTGCCAACTACAAAAGCTTCCATGGCAATCCAGTGGCTCTCTTTATCCAACAGCAATTATGTAATGCACAGTCTGGTCTAGTCAGAAGCAAAGTACCCCTCGATCCAGAACAATGGCAAAAAACAAACTGACAACAACCAACCAAAGCGTTTAATCTCTTCACTGATTCAGGATTTCTTCCTTCACTATTGAAGTACGTTTGAACATATGGCTTGTCAGAGACAGAAGAGAACAGATGGGATCACATGGCCTGATGTGACAAGATCGCTGCGCTGATATGCGACTGATGTTGGCCAACATGTTGCTCCAGCCCTTGATTTTCATGCTGTGACTGGAAACAACCTTGGCAGATGTACAATCTATAGAGGCTGAGCTGTCGGGAAGTAAAAACACATTACACTTAAAGCGTGTTTAACCCTGGAGGAATGTGTTTGAAGTGAGACCGAGGCCGGGCCCAAACACGGCAGACGGGCCCTCGCAGTGCCGCTTTTAATTAAACTGATTGACCAGCTTCTATTGATGTTCTCCTGGGTTCTTAAAGACACGGAGAAGTACGAGGGCCTTGGGATTTTCTTCTGGTTACTTCACTTGGGTGACTTAAGTACAAAGAAACAAAGAAAACACACAAGCGTTAACTACTACATATTTTTACTTCCAGTACTGATGGGCCTATTGGATAATTTGGGGTTTTGTCAATGAGGAAACTCACACATCATTAGATGCAGGTGCATTGGAAAATGTCAATTCAGTCTTGAAAGGAATACATTTCCACACTCTGCTGCTGCTAAACATCACAATTTATTAATCATCCTCAATGTTTCGCTCTCATTTATAAGTGTCTTTCAATCGCTGACATTGAATAGTGATAAGTATGGAAGAGTGTTAAGGCTTGAGTGAATTTGTGTCTATAAATTGCCTGTAGCTGTGAATGTGAGTGCGTCTATACGTCTGCTTTTATACATCGTCAGCTGTGATCGGCTCCAGCCCACTACAACACAACCCTGTAAAGATAGCTGGTGTGGATAATGACTTAATGAATGCATTAATGTCTTCTTTTGCTTCTCCGGAGCATGAGATGGACAGAACATTATGTATTTAAGGTCATCCATGTAAGAAATCAAGATGCCGTTTAAAAAGCAGTGCGTGGGACATTCATCTTTTCAAAACTGAAGGTCAACAAGCATTGTAATTCGTGCAACTCTTCACCACAAATGTCACAAAGTCCAAGGTGACGTCCTCGAAACACTTTCATTTTCTGACCAAGTGTTCAAAACTCAAAAGCCGAGATAAAGATACAGAAGAGAAGGAAAAGTTTCAGCGTTAAGCCTGATGACAACATGAGGTTTGCTGTGTGAGACAATCCTCAAAGACATAATCTAAGTGTTTTCACGGTCTGAGTGACACTGCCCTGCGATGAGTACACTGATACTCATGTGTAAATGTGGTAGACTGCCCTTTAACCACAGTGCACTGCACCATGGGGCAGCAGATAATGTCAAAGCAGATCCTCAGGTTCACTGGAGCCGGTATGTTATAGATAAATAGCCACAAACACACACGGTGGAACACAGATACGCACACTCCACGGGCTAATGAACTGATCAGTAGACACCAGCTCACTGCAGATGACATCTGTGGATTGTAGTCAGAAGACATCACTCATACATATTGCATGAGCCTCTCCACATTCCCTGCATTTACATCTTCTATAATGTACAGATCAAAGTGAAGACAATAACATTTTGTTACTGCTGTCGGGGCAAAACAGGAAATGTTCACTTGCTGTACGCTACAAATAAATCTGCTCTGGCCCCTTCAGTGTTCCAGTAACAAGGCAGAGCCAGAAGAGAACACATGTTGAACACAAATCCTGACACATAAGCTTCGAAGTGCTATCACCTTTTTCCTTTTTTCTTTCTTTGTCCCTCTCTCTCTGTCTCTCTCTCTCACACACACACACACATCCAGCGTGGATGCGGAAGCATTGGCTGCGAAGGCATCCTTTTGGAGGACAATTATTCTAAGTAGTCTTCCCATCAGCCAGAGCCATGAGCAGAAGACCCTCGGGTGAGCCAGAACCTTTCTGTGGAGGCAATCGGGGAAATAGCCACTGTCCAATTTATTTGATAAGGCGAGTGGAGCTCAGACCTGCCAACAGATGCAGAGGGGAGGAAAATTGGGGCCGAGCTGCAACCTAGTTGCTGACATTTCGCAAAGTTCAAATCACTATGCAATACATAGTGATTATAATAATATTTCAGTCAGGGTTCAGGGGAGATATTCGAAGTTCAGGGTGCAATGGACGACTTGGCTTTCAGTATACGACCCTGACTATAGGGTATCATGGAGAACGTATAGGCTGCTACAACTCATGAGCAGTGGTGATAACAATACAGTGCAAGTGGGCGACCGAGCATCCCTTGAAGGTACCGACAATAGGAGATTAAATTCAGAGATCTTTTCCAGCAGGGGGTGGTGTCAGTGCTCCTGATGTTCTCAATGTTTCCCCTGAGGAACTTCCATTTCAAATTGGACAGCTCAGAGTAAAACTAGCTCTTTCTGGACATCCTCACCCACACAGGAGCCAGTGTAAAAAGAAATGCCATCCCTCTCTGGGGGATGCTCACACACACACACACACACACACACACACACACACACACACACACACACACACACACACACACACACACACACACACACACACACAGACACCCCAGTGCCAGTGCAGCTTCTGCAATGTGAATACATGTTATTTTCATTTGATTAGAACGTACCTATGAGATGTAAATTGTCAAATTGTCAAAATAAAAAATTAATGAATGAGTACATTCCTATTCCATTTTTCTTTGTGACAAAATTAGCATATTCATCAATAATGAAAATAATCATTACATTCTGCCCTGAATTATGCCATGTTTGAACACAGCAGCTCACTGACCGTATGTTATACACATTTTTTCTTTTCTCTTTTATGTTTTCCTGCTTTTATGATGATGTGTGATAAAGTATGTGTGCCACCACTGTGATGGGCAGTTGCAATTTCATTGTATTTTAATGCAGTGACAATAAAGGCCTCTTATCACTAACTTTGTTGGGTATGGTATGAACATGGCTGCTCTACAGTGCATAGCAGAAACAAGATGGTAATTTTAAAAGTTTTACATATTTGACTTTCAGTCAATCTGCTGATTGTAAGAACAGAGACACTCGGACCTAACTAAGGACACCTAGCTAAATATTTCATGTTTACATTCTGTAATATATCACCAGGATAAAGTCAAATATGGTTTTCAGAAAAAATAAACACTTTGTAGAAAAGCTGAGGAGAACATCTGTCCACATCAGGATAAATTAATCAGCTGTTACCAGATAAAAAGTTACAGACACTATTATTATCAGTTGTTAGATAATTAGCCTATGTCAGGAATCAATGCAGGGAATATTTATGCAGCACTTACTACTTTTAAATCATTAAATATTCAGGATCCTCATGTTAATGAGATGGAAAAGACAATCATTCGGCCATCGATGCACTTACAAGAAATTAAGATATAATACTCCATGCAACATGATATCTTCTGGGCTTGGCTGCATGGTGATGATGCAACTTTCCGGCCAACTGTTGTTAATGCTAACATTGGCTATAACTTACAAACATCTCATTTAAACCATGAAAACAACACACCTTATTAGTTTGTAACCCTTGTTAAGTTAAATGCCTTCAATTCTGACCATTTCAGATAACTGAAGACAATTTGAACATGCTGACAGATGTCCTCGAGTGTTCTGGCCTGGAAAGGTCATGCATTATCAGATGTATCCGTCTGTCCCAGAGTCCATGGCCTGTCTCCAAAGTAAAGGTTGAGTCCATGAACAGAAAAGATGAAGGGAGGCTGAGAACACAAATAAACCAAAGAACGAAAGGTGTACAATGGGACTCGGGGTTGAGAAGTTGCTCTAAATCAGCTGTAGACTGGACTTTTGAAGTTACTTCACACTTTAGGACACTCTCTCAATCACTGCATCTGAAAGAAAGGTAGCTGCAGACCCAGACAGGTCGCATTGCGGACAGGATATGAAGCAGACAAAGCATTAGGATCCGTGGCAGATCCTTACTGGACCTGCAGCTCAACCTGCAGCCAAGACAAACCATCCATCTCAGATTCACTCAGCAATACGAAGCCAGATTTCTCTTCTGCAATTGATTTTCAAAACAACTTGGTAATCTGAGGCAAACAGAGCTCCTCCGACAAAGTGCTGGCAGCAGCCCCTCTGAATGATGTCAGTTATCCTGCATCAAATGACAGCAACACACGGGAGCACGGCTCTGAGCTATCTGACATACCCTTACCTTGCAAATCTAGCTCTTTCAAATGCAAATCTGTCTTTATTTCCTCCAGGCACGGGAATTCCTGCACAAACCCCTACTGTATATCAAATTGGTTGAGAGAAAGAGACATCCCATGAGAAAGAGGCATGAATATTACAGTACAGCTAAAAGTAGCCAATAATCTGCCCGAGACGGAGAGAGGCTCACCTGAGCGTCGCGGAGACGTCTTTGAGCTTATGCAGAGCCGCCTGGCTGGCTGCTCTGAACACGACGAAAAGAGGCGAATGCTCATGGTGATGAGTGAAACCTTCTAGATGTCGCTCCAAGTGGAATTCAAAATGAAAATTGGAGACACCTTGAAGTGTTATTTCGAGGAAGATGAAATTACAGAAGAAATCACATGCCAGTATAGCTGTCATTATTGCCAAGCTATATGCTTTCCTGTCCCAGGTGGACCACTGGTCTGACGAAGTACTTTCGGGCGATACATAAGCATCCACTAATTTCTTTTAAGGCCTTTGTGGATTTCTGATCAGCATGAAGGTCTTGCACTTTCACAGAGCAAAGCCCATTGTGCCCTTGACAACTTCACCAAAGGTTTATCTAACCCCAGACATTGACTTTCTGCTATCCTTCACTGAAAGGAGATCTCTCTGTTTGGAGGCCTTATTACTTCAAGGAATGTAGTATTGCCATGGGACCAAGATGTCATTCAGTTTCTTCAGTGCACTAACTACATTCCTAATCCTCAACATGGCTCTGTCCATTTTTTCTGCCAAAGGTACAAGTCAGACTTTTTTTTTTCTACCTCTGTAGCTAAAATCGGAGTCCCTGAAAAGTCTGTGAACCATAAATATAATCCTTGGGTTTGAAACATTTAGTCAACCATGAGAAAAGATTCCAAGACGTATTTGCTATTCAAGATCACAGCAAACTGGTGTCTGACCTTGACGGAGAAGCTACAGGTTTTTTTTTTTGACTTCCTTTCTTGTGGTCACAGAAGAGTTATGCAGCCACTGAAAAATGCACCCGCCATCAAACAGTTTCATAAGGTCTGCCATTTATTCAGTTGAAATGCAAGTCTAAAGGGAAACAAAGATTTTGGGAAATTGATTGAGGCAAATGCAGGGTGAGGTGTGGAATGGATAAAAACTACCCTGCCAATCATCTTTAGAAAGATGATTCAGACAACCTGGAAAAAAAAAATCAAAAGAGAGAGAGGGAGAAAAAAAGCAAAACAACTGACAGCATTGGAACAGCATTTCACTTTCGCACTTCCTCCTCTTGACATGCAGTTCAAGTACAGCATTAGTAAACACGTTCTCTTTTACACAGTGCTGTCTGAACCATATTTACCCTTTCCTATCAGGTACTGTGCTAAAACTTTAAACTGAAATGAGCTGTGGTCTGGGCAGGTCTGTCTTTACTCAGGCTTTACTTATCCTCAGTGAAGTTCAAAATGTTAGAAATTGCTGTCAAAGGCCGAACTAAGTTTTCCAAACGCTCTCTGTTTCATTATAACTACAAAGCAACATTTGACTTATGTGAGTTATCCAACTGAAAGGGAGTTGGAAATAAGAGGACTGGAATGGAGCCCATCAAAATATACTGCACATACTACCTATCCAACCTAGAAGTGAATCCCTATATAAAGCCATGGATGGCAATGTTTCAATTCTAACTGTAGCCCATATGGTGCAGAGAGAGGGGCAACCATCCATCCATACTGTTTGAGGACCATGTGGGGACTGGAGTCAGTCCCAACTGATTTCGTTTGAGAAACTGTAGAAACCAGAACAAAGAATTTTTTTAACTGGATTCAAAATTGCCGTATGAAAAGTCACGTTTAAAACCCTTATGTCCAATATACATTAAGAAATAAATGTGTCATACCAAGCTGTTACATTCATGTAATCCATGTGTGCAGGTGCTTGGGCAGAGAAAGACTGTAATTCTCAAGATGCTGTTCATGCTCACAGCAGGAGGTAAATCGAGAAATGGGAAACTGTTTTTAGCCGCCATGCTCTGGTTTAACCATTATACTACTATGGTGGTCTTAAGAAATGTTCAGTTCTTACACAGTCAACTGTACAGAGACCTAGGGATAAACTTCTAGTTTCTTGGTTTTAAGCAGCAGCACTGATAATGTAACCTAATTTCTGCCCTTTACCATTCTAACTACTGCATCAGAATTCAGTCCACACAGAGAACAATAATAAAATCTAATCTGCCTCCCCTGTTGTGCCTTTATAAGAGCAGCCACCAGTCGCCATCTCTGTTTACTTTGCCTCCAATGACTCAGTTAAATTAGCTAATATTTGAACTGTGTTGTATTTAAATGCACTTAAACTGTTTGCTAATCAGCTGAATGGAAATTACCTTCCTTAATTACGGGGTATTGTTTACTTAGTCCAAAGGATATAATGATACAGACCTCTACAAATTGGATAATAAAGTTGGAGGACTGCGCTTCGCACTTGCTGTATAAAGTAAATAGCCTATACAAATCCTACAGTCATAGTCAAAGGAGAAACTACTTTTAGCTCGGTGAAACTGTCGCAGTCGTCCACCTCTTCTATACGTAACTTCTGACTTCTAAAGTCAATTAGGACAGAACTGTTTTTTTCACATTACACTACACAGGCCACAGTGGACGACTGCCTGTGGGCATCTAATTAAAATGCAAATGGTGAGATTGTGTAGGCTACATTCGCTGTGCTTTAACTCTCCTGTCCATTGTGTTATCAGCAAATGTGCATAATGATCAAATTATCTCTGCTTTATAAGTCTTTTATGGTAAAATTTGGTGTAAGAGCTCAGTAGAACAAAGGGTAGCTGATAAGCTAAATTAAGACAAAATAGAAAGATAAAATATGGCCCTTTGTACAGTACACACAGAAAACAATGCCAGTAAATAAAACACACAATATAAGTAGCAGAGACAAAGAATAAATTACGACATAACTCATATATAGGGCTTAGTATCAAATCTAATTAATTCAATACTACCTTGTCATTCTATACCAAATTTCAATACCTTATAAATAAATAAGTAAATCTCATTAGGCCAATTAGCCGGCAGCCTGCTTGAACCAATATCTGGTAATGTTGATGACTGGCAGTTCATTGATATAGTCAGTGTAAAGAGACTGAGCTTGATGTGTACAATGTATGCAATGTTCTTTTTGTTGAATGAATTTGATTCAATTGGTGCATTATAAAGAATCAATATGATTGTCAGGTTCTCAGTGTTGATATTGAACATTTTTTTAATGATGTATGTGAATGTTAGTTCTACATCACAAAACACAATAAAAATCAGCCTTGTTGCTGTGGAAGTATGAAAACAAAATAAAATCCCCTCTTCCAGACACCCTGGTCGTTCCTTTTCACAGACGCACCGCTCGCCCTCTTTGCTGTTGTTACTCTGAGGCTTACCCAAAGAGTCTAAATGCTGGAAGTGGTTTCTCCACTGGCCTTTTGCTCCCTCCAGCTCCTAGTAACTGATAAATTTAGCTCCGTTTGCAGTGAGAGAACAGCATAGTTTTCCTTAGTCATTCTCTCTCTAAAAGCAATCCAGCCTCCTTCCCACCATGAGCCTGACCTGGTGGCACAGAAGCAAAAAACACAGAGTGGAGACAGGCAGCTGTGGGATGGTCCTGTGAATTTGCAATAATTACAGTAATGTCTCAGTCTAAATGTTACCATTGATGTATTGATTTTAAAATCCTTTACGTAGTGTAAATGCCAGTATTTTGTCCTGGAGCAATCTGTGGATCAAATTTCTTCCATATGGATGACTGTGTGAGGCTCCGCTCAGTGTGGATGTTCCCTCTCGCTATCTCATGTATCTGAGCTGAGTGAAATTATTCTGCAGCTGCTGTTGACAGTTGAGGACATGAGGGGGCTGCTTCCCTGTGGCAGTTAGTGCTGATGAAAATCATATTATTTTGTTATATATATAACTTCTCCATCCATCTTGGTGTGCACTCTTGTTTCTCTGCCCTTTCACCAAAGAGCAGAAACAATGCAGCCAGATTAATTTTCAAGACGATATAAATGTCAGGTTGAGCACTTTTGAAAATCAATGATATGTAGTCTCTCCCCTCTGCATACTGAATATTGTCAAGTATGAAGGAGCACAAAGGAGTGATGACAAGAAAGACACTTAAGAATATACATTTAAGTTGATTTTGGTTGAGATGTGACAAATAATTCTGAAATTTGAAAGTTTAGTTTTGAAAAATATTTAGCTTTCCATTGATAGTTTGTTTTCTCCGTCCCCAAATGTGATTTTTCCCTATGAGGGGGTGGTGATTCTCACTTGACCTTTTTTTTGTAGCACCTGTGTCTTAGTTTGTCAGTAGGACATTTTATTTTTGTAGCTTATCATTTCTTAAATTTTCCTTTCTGATATAATTTGTTTTGAGGTCAGAAGTACTCAAAAACATTTGTTTTTCTTATCACAGTATAAATTACAAAAGTCTTTTGGCCCCTAATTTGCTAATAAAAACTAAATTCACATATTAAAAAATACAAAACAACAACTAGTTTTTAATTTTTATGGTAGCCTCTAAGGGTCATTATTGAATTATAAACATTTTCCTTCGCTACTTGTTGTAGCCTAATTATTATGTTTAATGACAGCTGTTGCTGGGTAAAATAATGACGTCTGGAGCTGTACTTGCAAGTTGAGTGAACAGGTGCTAATGCTAACATTAGCAGCAAAAGTTAAAAACAGCTTCTTAAAAAATGTAACACTGTGATGCAGCTACAACAGTGCTCCTGTAAATCCCTTGGTCACAACCATATACTTTTATTCTCTATTTAACTTCACTGTCTCACTCCAGTAAACATTTCATCCCAAGATGCAACAGCGTTTAATTAAACCTTTTAATCAGGACAAGGCTCGACCGGCGAGTAGAGAGCACCAGGCACTAAAACATACTCTCTCAATTAAATGTGGCTTGAAATGGCACTGCCATTTGTCCGGGGCCTGTATATGGACGGCTCCTACAACATTAATGTTTCATACAAGCCACATGAAATGTAAGGCCATTTCTCTAAGTCTAGGAGACAGTCCCTCCTTTAATGTGCTCTCAGCTATTTTCAGACATAACATGGACCCCACCTGTAGCCGAGATGCAGCTCTCTACTCATGGCAAATAGCAAAAAACCCACAGAGGGAGATATTCTATCTTTAGTTGTTTGCTGTAAAGCCTGTATTTTAACTCACAAGCAACTGAAATAACTTGCAGTAAGAAATGATGTCTATGAGGGTGTTTTTTTTTTTAAATAGAAGAGGAAAAAAGTCTTTAGGGAAATAGACATGCTTTTGTCTAAGACGGGTAGGTGGGTGTGTCCTTGTCTGTGTTTGATTGACAGCAGCTGGAGGGGTGTGTCCCTGTCTGTTTTTGATTGACAGTAGGCAGGGAGAGAGAGACAAAGCAAAACAAAGTTGTTATGTAGCGACATGTCAAGGGCAGACTGCATGAGCTACTGCTGCTGCTGCCGGTTGTGGTGGTGGTGGTTGTGTAGCTGCACCAGGGCTGACGCTGGACCACAGTGATGTCTGCAGAGACATCCACCCTCTATTCATGTGCTGCAGCTGAGCAGATAATTAACAATCTCGCCTGCACACTGACGTTAACAGTGCACTTTCCCCCCGGTGAAGGTTTGTTGGTGGATGGTTCAGCGTTCGGCGGAAGTGCAGGGGGAGACGCCTGCTCGTGTTTGTGACTTTGATAAGAAGGAAACTTCAGCAGGAAGGCTAATGTGGGTTATTGCTGAGCGTGTGGCTCTGGTGTTGACTAGCTGTCTGCTCTGACTACGACGAACACTGCCTTATGCAAAGATTTAATCGTTTGCAAGTCATGTTGGAATAATGTTCTGCCAAATTTATGCAAAACTAGGGGGCACTATCACTTGTACTCTCTTGTGGTTTCAGAGTTGAGAACACGAAACATGCGATTCACAGAGGAGATATGATTGCGAACAGACTCCGGGGGAATTTAGTCTAACATCTCTCCCCAACTTACAGAACGAGCCAACTCAGGCAGATGGAGCATGAAAAACTGTCCAGATACACAACAAGCGATGTAGCGCGACCAGGGGACGAGACGCTTTTTCACACCTCTCGAGATTTCTCCCTCTGAGCCTGAGTGAGTTTTAATCATTTCCTCAGCTAGAATGATTATTGTTTGTTACTTGTACACTATTGTGCACCAGCACTTGAGCTACTGTCTGAATAATAAGTTATCGTACAGCCTGGCAGCTACAAGTCCGACTTAAATTCGCAGATTTGAATCTAAAAGAAAGAAGTAAAGAGTTTACAGCTGAGTCACAGAGCAGGTAAGGGCTTCTTCACTGAGAAACATCACATCGACAAGAAGAGGTGAGAGACCGAAATACAGAGTTTGGTGTAAGCAGCAAAGTTATTACTAAAAGTTTAAAAAATATCGACTCCCTGTGTCAGCTGTTCCTGCTGCAGATAAAATGCAAATAGGGACAAATACCAACAGTATACGGTCCAAACTATACCAGCCAGCACGATTAACCCATCATAAACCACCAACTACTAAACAGCGCGCTCACAAGACTGCACTCGAGCCATCTCAACACCAAGAGAAGTTATGTATCAACCCAAGCAATCTGATGTCACTTACTGGAGTGACATTTGAAAATAGCACCAACAGTTTGGGGCATGTTTGTTGCAGAACAGACACTATTTTGTCGCTGATGGTCCAGAACGACAGATAACACATTTGAAAATAAAGATGGACTGAGGGTACTGGAGGAGAAACTGAAGGGACTGAGTCTCAGTAGAAACAGTGGAAACAAGAGAGGAGTGATTTCCAAAATGAGGGGGACCTAATATAATGGAAGAAAAATAATGATGATTTCATATCTAAATTATATTTGATCATAAGTGGTTTTTCATCTTTGCTTTGCCAACACGTCATGAAGCGCAGTAACGTGAACCAAAGAGAAGAGAAAGGGGAAGTGAATCATCTGGCATCACAATGAGTATGAAATCATTACAGCCCTGCCGCTTTCACCTCTTCACGCCTGGCTCTAATACTGTCCTCATGTCAACCCCACCTTAATGTACTTCCCCAGGCTCCATTTAAATCACTCCGCTCCACTTCCCTCCGTCTTCCAACCCCCTCTCCCCCACGCTTTGCCTTGTTCTCGTTCGCCCGCTCTTCCTCTTCTGTCTCCTCACCCGGCCACTCTTAATTGCCTTGCTTTGCCAAATGAGCCAACCAATTGCGCCTCCAGTTAAAAGCTGATGAGGAGCCTGCGCTATCCAGCCCTCCGACTCGTTGGGCTTGCACGGCTAAATAAAGAGGGGAGAGATGAATGAAACTTGCTGCTGAATGCAGACGCCATCTCCTCCCGCAGCGCTTGACAACCATAACCCACGATAGGCGGTTTGCAATCATATTTCAGCGTCCCATGAGAGTCAGGTTTTCTGGCACCCACATATTTGCTTTCCTGAACCTGCATGTCAGCATCGTTTTCACGGATCAACTGATGCTGGGTTACTGATACCTGGGGAAAAAGAAATTCTTTCTCTATCCGCTTTGTACACAAGTCAAAGATTTACAATAAAATGTCTCAAACAGCAGTGGAAACTATGCTGAAGGGTAAAGAGTAGAAAACGGAAGAAAAAACAAAGCACACAGACGACAAGAGTTAAAGACACATGGAATACCTGCTGTACGTGATAAACAACCTAGCTTCTCCACCAGTTCTTGAGGTCAAACGTTGCTTAACTTTTAAAGAGCGGAAGTTATGAAGATGACATTTCACACATCCAACCGTGTTTGTCAGGTAGTAATAATAAAATGCTCAGTGCAGTCTGTGTATCCAGGGCCGCTATAGCACAACAGAGCTGCTCAGGCACACAGCGGCGAAATGAAAAGGTAAACATGTCCATCAGGCTGCAGGTTAATAAAGAGCAGGAGAGTCGGCGGACGTGTTGCTGCCTGCTGCCTAAATGTCACCTCTGTTGGTCAACACAGAAAGAAATTGCAGTGCTGAAAAGTCTGGTGACACTTTATTACAATTAGGGCTGTCAAACGATTAATTTTTCTAATCGCGATTAATCGCATTTTCCCCGTAGTTAACGCACGATTAATCTCTATTAAAAATACACACTAATATATAATGGGGGGGGGGGGGGCGTGCGGGCGGCGCAGCAGGGACCGCAGCGCAGCAGGGACTCCATGACACTACTGTGAGTGCTTTAGGACGGCTGAGAATGTGGCGTGTTACTAAAGTTTGGTTGAATGAGAAGCAAGGTGCCAGGTTTTGGCCACACATCAGCTGATCAGGACAGGCAATGGCGAGCTAAGCTAAGTTAGCTTCACAGACGGCGAGCTAAGATAAGTTCAGGCTGCAGCCCCTGATCTGGGCTCCAGACACACACAGCTCCTGCTCCAGAGTCACAGCAAGTACACACACATGCACACACACCCCCTAAGTAGTTCAATCAAACCCGTAGTTTGAAACAACGCTCAAAACAAACACAGCTCACAACTAAGCATACAAAGTTCGGTAGCTTAATGCTAACGTATATGTAAAATCTCATAGACAGGCTAACAGTAATTAGCATTCGCTATCGCCATTCCCTCGTCCTCACGGGTAGACAACGAGCTAAGTAACGTATCCGCACACTTTCAGAGGTTTACCGCTGCCTGGTTAAACTCTTTTTATGAGATTAATGTTGGTCTCATTGATTAAATTTAACAACTGTGGTGGCAGTGGCATTAGTTTGTTTGCATGAAAAGCGAGCAGGACCGAGCAGGACTGCCTCTGGGCTCCGCTCTCATTCTTCTGAAGGCTCCTTACCGCCACCTGCTGGACTGGAGGTGCCACAGTCCAGCCTTCCAGTCCAGCAGACAGATGACAAAATGGGCCGCGATTAACAACGATTAAAAAAACTTAACGCGTTATTGTTTTTAATTAATCGCATCGCGATTAACGCGTTAATTATGACAGCCCTAATTACAATACACTAGTTCAGCATTATTAAACACTTAATTAATCATTTATAAAGCATTCCTCTTACACTAATAAGATTGTGTATCATGGATGAATTAAATATCATATCAGTTGCAAACAAGTTATTCAGGAGATGACTGTGGTTCATAAGATCATCTATAAAGTGTCAGTCAATGATTAACAAACTATTCAGATGACTAGTATTCATGATGCATACATACATGTTTTAATATAGATGAGCTTGTTAATCAAAAAACAAACCTTTATAATTACATACTTGGAAGAATGCAGTGCTTATCAAGTGTTATCGAAAGTTCATGCTTTTTCAAATTCAAAAACACAACAGAGACACCTCTGTGTTGCCACTGTTGTTGTGGCTGCAAAAATGATGGACGTGCTAACAACGCTTTCATCAGCCCACATGATGATCATTAGTGAGACGTTGCTACGGACAGTCGGGTCGAAGTGAATCAAAAAATGATGCAAATTCTGGCACCGGATGATGGGTGTGGGGGCGTTCGTGGCTCAGGAGGTTGTGTGGGTCATCAGCTAATCTGAGAGTTGGTGAACCTCAAATTGCCAAGTGTGTGTGTGTGTATCTGTGTGTGAATGGGTGAAGATGCTATGTATTGTAAAAGGCTCTAAGTGGTCTCTAAGACTCCACTGTAGAAAAGTGCTCTATACTGTATGTTCAGTCCATTTACAACCAACAATCACCATGGAAGTCACTATAGAGCCGGCTGCTGCACACTCACAATAACCACTCTCATTCTCCGTGCGTCTTTCAAAAGAGCATTTCAGCATGTTCCTATTTCACCTGCGTAACATTTGCAGAAAGATATTAAGGAAATATTGAAGCTCTAAGATGTGAAAATAATATGACTTACAATAATAAAGTGATCAAGAAAAAACATTTTATTATTTGATCAGTCAGATATTATGATACCTGTTACTTCTTTTATCTACTTAGTAACAGTTGGTATTTGTTCCGGGCTTTGTGTGTGAAGCAGCAGCAGCCAAACTGCTACATATTTTTAGAGTGTATTTCACAGACATGCGCACACACATGCACGCACACACGCACAAGAGCTGCAGCTGTAGTGTTGTTTACCCACTTCACCCTGCTAAGGTGTCCTCCTTTATGAAGTCATGCTGGTGCCAGGCCTAAAGATCCAGAGTAGCTGCTGCGCAGGTGGCAACACTGATTGTTCAGATGATGCTCTACATTCTTTATAAAAAAAGACCCGGATACCTCAAGAGCATGTTTGACCGACACATAGGGAACACTTCAGCAAATATGTCCTACTCGCCTCTGAGTTCAGATCCATCATGGAGAAAACTGGCTTATTGTTGATGCTTATCCAACTCTCAAGCGCAGCTTAAACCATCCTCCTACACTGATCTTCAAACGCCTCACTAATGTGAGAGATGTTTGCTGGAGATCTGACATACACTATCTGTACACCCACGGTGAACATATAGCTGTCTCTGAGCCGACATGCACTTGCAAGGGGGGAAAAAACAGCCATACATGAACCGTGGTTTGCCTTCTTGCAGCACCTCAGACATGAGGCTTTCAAGACACTGGCCTGTCAATGTTTTCAAATGTTCTTTATTATATCAAAAGTCTGTTTTTCTGTAACCACCTAAAAAATAACATGGGCGGTTCCTCACTACCAAATGTAATTAAAGATAATAATTTCCATTGAATTTTGGGTCTTCTATTCAACTCTATGATCTAAGGTCAATGAATCACAATGCAGAAATGGTTTCTAACTATATCCTGACTGCTGTACACCTTGACATATATACCTGTCTGTAATAATCCATCAACATGTTCCTCTCATTTTAACTATAGACAAGGTTACAGTATCTGGAATTTTGTTTTTGTGTGTGATTAAAAAATAAAGATAATTACTTTTATGGACAGTTAATGAGTTATATTGTCCATATAATTCCCCCCCAAAGTGTAAAAACTATGATAATGAAGAAAGTTGACTGAAAAGGTGTTAGGGAATTATTGGGTATTCATAATCAGGTCAATTTTGACCTGGGAAGACTAGTTTCATGGTTGACATGAAGACAATATAAAGGTTAGGCTGTAAGTCTACATCTACCCTGCTACATTTCTGATCTAAAATTACTATGTTTCCTCCTCCTGCTGTCCACAGGAGTTTCCAAGCTCTAAAACTTAGACTTGGGTAAAGATAACAGGAAGCTCTAAAGAGAGAAAACCTGTTGCATCTACTGTTTTCCTGTCCTGCATCTGTACAAGACACACAGTTAAAATTGATATTGATCTTGCCATCTGACTCAAAGTGGTTTGTATGAAAAATAGTTGAGGGGAGGTGTTTAGCTCAGTTGGTAGAGCACCCGCCCCATGTGTAGAGGCTAGTCCTCGTTGCAGGCAGCCCCGGTTCGAGTCCTGTGTTGGACGGCTCTATTCTGCGTGTCATCCCCCCCATCTCTGCCTCCCATTTCCTGACACACTCTCTACTGTCCTATCAAATAAAGGCATGAAAAGCCAAAAAATATACTTAAAAAAAAAAAAAAAAAAGTTGAGCTTTTCCTTTAAAGTGACAAAACAACACAGCAGCCTTCATTTGCTCTGGTAGCTTTACAGTTTTACATTATGTTGCATCAGTGACATGTGTAAGCTATAGGGTTGTAAACGATAAACCGATGCGACCGGATATTCGGTTTAACAAGTGAGAGATTCGGCTGCATCGGTAGCAGCCTCCTGAATCGATACAAATTAGCCATGAATTCTTAGATGAATCGGTTGTAGCGTCATGAATCGGTTATCGCTATGGGCTAGAGTGCCTAGCCGTTAGCGGTCTCTTTAATAACTCATAAATCAATCAGCAGGCCAAATAAAAACTATTTTTTTCAGCGAATATCTTGGTTACAACACGATTCGCTAACTGGAGTAGTTTCATGTTGTATCCGATGACAGGAGGGAGGGGGGGGGTTAACAGATGACGTCCTGATGTTAGCTTTGCTGCTGCTGTTAGTTAGCACACCCCTCGTCCAGGAGCTGCTCCTGTGTCTGCTGCTGCTACAGTCAGAAAACCTGCTCCAAACTGCGGCTGTTGAACACCGGACCCGACGTGGAAGCATAGACTTTTGATAACTCTAAACCCGGCTGAAAAAAAGCAGCCGTGATCGCCGTGACGATGACCGACAACTACGTTTTGACGGCAATGTTGTGAGACGAGCGTTAGCTGCTGTTAGCCGCTGCCTGTAGCTTGTTAGCTTCATCAGAGACATGGCTTCATTGATAAACAAACGGAGCGATAATCTTTTATACAGTCTATGCTCTGTATGCGCTGGTCTTGTTGCTACGGTAACCCCGCTCTGACACAGCAAGGAGTTGGTGCTGAACCTAGAACTGGTGCTAAGCAGCACTGGCTCCGAACAGCACCTGAACCAGCTGGGTGGAAAAGGGGTCGCATGGCTAATTTACATAAACTCTTACAGATACTGGTCCATGTCTAAATATGAATACATTGACATGTGATCTTGTTATTCTTTTTTCCTTTTTTTAATTTCTTTTTTGCCAGTGCTTTAAAGCAACAATGCTTGGAGATATGTGGTCTTTTATATATTTGAAAAGAAAATATTGTACTGTAGAATGGTAGTCACTTTCATAGAATTGGCTTCTTGATCTACAACTGATATTAACCGAAAATCGAATCGTCCTACACTGAATCGAATCGAATCGAATCGGTCTGTAATAAAAGGGTATCGTTTTTGAATCGAATCGTAATCTGTGTATCTAGATTCGAATCGAATCGTTTATCACAAAGAGATGTGCAACCCTAGTAAGCTACAGTATAGGGTTGCACTATGCTATGGAAGTCAATGGGGCGCCAGCATATGCATTCATGCTCTCTGTTTGTGTGGTTTCATGTATAAGCTTTGTGAAGTAGATTATACAAAGTGAAGTGGTTCAACAACCTCATGCGTGGCTTTCACAACAGGAACACAGGGCCAATGAGGGCCAACTCATTATTCATATCCCTCAGCTTCTTCTTTAACAAAATTAATGCAAATGTGTTGGAATGTTGCTGTTAAAGGATGCGATTTGTCAGCGCTTCTGTCCACGGTCTAAATAACCGCCGTGTGTTTTGTGCCAGGTGAAGAGAGGAGAGGAGGCGATTACTGGGTAGATTAGAGGACAGGAGAGGAGATAGGGTAGATTGGTGATGCGGGGGAGAAACAGTAGGAAACAGATGTGCTAGAGGTAAGACGGATGAGTAGTGATGAGCAACACGATGATACATCAAAAAACCTTTTTTAGTCTCAGATAGTCTTGTCTACTGGAAGCGTGTTCGCAATCTGGGCTGACAAATGGGGGAGAGAGTGGCCATGTTTTCCAGAGAGATACTTTAAAGGTCCCAAATACTGTAGTATAACGGTAGATGTCAATGTATTTTCTGATTATAAAGCAGATCTAGGTTCTATATCACTACTGTGAAAGTATCAAAGCCCTTGCTGCAGAGAAATGCACACAGTCTGTATTCAGAAACAGAGCCCTGAAATGAGCTGCCAGGACTTCCTGTAACTTTGCGGTGTCACTGCTCCAAGCTCCGCCCAGCTGGATCCACCATCCAACAGAATTTAGTTTCTCTGAATAAAAATAAAACAGATTTCAAGCAAAAACACTTAATCACTCAGAAAACAGTCAACCAATCAGAAGAGAGGTTCAGATATCATCTTCTTGGTCAAAACTTAAGTAAAACACAGGCAACATGTAAAATATGTTACTTACTTATAATAAACAATTTAACAACATGATCCAAATTATGGCAAATAAGATCAGATAATCAGCAGGGAGAGAGAGGAGCCTTTACTTAAGGGGGGGTACACACAGGATTATCGTGTGTGATTTTCCTGTGGTGTGGGTTGTGTTATGAGTGATTTTGTCCGGTCCGATCCACTCAGAAGGAGGGATCGTAAATAATTCACATGTTTAATATTTGCGACTAGAAATCCTCTGCGGGGTGTTCCAAGGGGAGCCAAGCACGCACAGTGTGTCTCTACGTCCACCCGATTAAAATGGAGGCTCTGCCTCTTATTTACCTGTTGCCATGGCGACTCGCAGTATTGGGGCCGGAGCCATGGATCTATTATAAGATAATATAATACATCCATGGCCAGAGAGCACAGCCTCCAACTCGCGTTGTAGCTAACGCATACAGCCCACGTCTACATGACTTTTTCTATGGTTTTTTTTTTTCTGTGTGTGTTTTTTCAGACAGTAATAAGCTGAAAACAACCACCACTGCATCTTCCGGTTCGTCTACCATGTTTTTTTACACTGAAGTCACGTTTGACCACATGAGATTTGGAATATTGAGCGTGATGAACCTGATACTCCGCTGAAGAACCAGTTAGTGTGTGGTGTGCTCCATAGTGCACACCACACTATAGGATCAGAAGAGAGAGATCTTGTGCTACTTTATCTGTCTTTTGTTATCATCAAGTGTGTGGTCTCCAAATCTGTGAAGGTTTGAAGAATCCTGTAATATGTGCCAGCCATTACATGCATTGCTTGATTCATAAGAGATTGTGAAAAGTGACCTTTTGATATTTTACAGCTGAAACCATTGTTTGGTTCCAGCTGTTCACACCACTCGGTGGTGAATTTGACTGCCTCATATACAGATTCAAGGCCGAGTCATGAGCACACTGGTTACTACACAAAATGTCTTGTATGTCTGTATGTCTGGATTTTTAATCTTTTTTAATTTCAAAGGAAATTCAGAAAGATGCTGATTTAAACAAGTAAACAATCAGGCAGCAAACTAAGTTGCATTTGCTTGAGCAGAGGCAAAGTGGATGTAATTGTAACTGACCCTGATGATGGGAGCGATTGCTGGTCATTAAACCATAAAATACCAGCCAGGGTAGGAGATAATAAATCTCAGACAGGAACGTGAAACTCAGCAAAATCAGCCAAGGCCAGGACTGTAACGGCTGGAGGGGCGGGAGGGTGGTGGTGGTGGGGTGTAGTGAAGGACCAGGCTTGAATTTCAATTGCGTCCGTCCCCAAACATCCACTCAAAAAAAAAAAAAAAAGGGGCTTGCACAAGATCACAAGAAGACACACAAACACACGCACACTCACACACACGCAGACCCGTGGAGTGGACCTGTTCCTCGTTTTGATTATGTGTGCATAAAGCATGCCCATATCACCAGTGACAGTGACAATAACAGCTGGCCTCTTCACCCCCTTCAAAACATGGAAACATAAGCGCAGCGAGCTGGAAGAACATCCCCACACCACCACCCATCACCGCAGTCATGGCCAGGACATTTCGAAGTCCGTGTTCCATCGAGTACTCACCTCCAGCTCCGCAGTCGGTGGCTCGACATTTACTTCTCTCAGTACAAGATGCTTTTTTTTTTCTTTTTTTTTTTGGTATTCAGGTGTGGTGAAAAAAAAATAGAGCATTGTATTCTTTTGTGCATCCAGTCGCAGACCTCTATCAAAGTCACGCTCACATTTTTCTTTTCCTCTCACTCCCACAGAGCTCCAGCTGAGGTGAAGGCAGCTAAAGATAAGACTGGATGCCAGGTTATTCTGGCTGCGAGCCACACTCTACATATGGCACAAATATGGACGCGCTCATTGTTCACCTGGACACTTACGTCTTTGCTGTGAATGATAGAACAGTAATGCAACACACGGGGCCGTGACAGTGCACCGCTCTCCTGACTACATAAAAAGGTTACGCAGCGCCGAGGTTTACTGAAGAGGGACGGCTATTTTTAGCAGAGAATTCAGAGGTGATAAAATGACTAAATGACATTTTCTGCTCGAGTACTGTCTGCAGCTATGCGCTGATGTTAAATAAGTGTTTGTCAATGGCTGTTAAAGTAAATGGATGGTGCGTTTGGGAGCTGTACGTGTGACATGAATGTGTTGACAAACTGTCCTGTATGTCTTATCCTCTGCAACCTGACTTGGTTTGCAATAAGAAGATCTGAGTGCTTAGTATGAGCAGAGTTATTGAGCCACTGAAACACACAATATATCAAGAGGAGATCAATGGGAAGGCATACATAGAACTAAATGTTCAGCAGCCTACAAAACAACAGCCCAGCGATTGTGGCTCAGAACAACAGATGCAGAAACATTAAGACCACGACTTTAAAGAGGAATTACATTCACTAGACCTGATCTGACCCGTCCACAGCCAACTGTAATGGTGCATGTGGTCATACAGTAATCCAACAGATCTGGACCTCTCAACCCATAGGGGTCAGTGTAATGCAATGCACTGCTTTGATTGTTTTGTAGCCTCTGGCACATGGAACAGTTGTTCATGTGCTCAGTGAATCTAAAAAACTGCAAACATGCACTAAACAAAGCTCAGACTGGGAATCAAAGCAATCAATGTGATACAGTATGTGTTGCCGCTCTGACCTAAATGATGCTTTTTTGTGTTTTTTTTATGCTTTCAGGAATGTTTTTCAGTTGCTGTTAAATGAAAAGTGAATGACTTTAACTGAACAGAACTTAAAACTACTAAAGACCTGATTTGAGTGAGTAAATAAAGAATATGTGAACCTGGCCAGGGTTTGGAAGGTGACGTGAACAGCTTGTGACTAATTATCCTTGTTTCTAGACTTCATTGTGTACATTAGCGCACCAGAGCAGATGTGTTTACAACAAGTCGGTGATAGTTAGCTGATCCTATAACAGCCGAGCTAACAAGCCGGCTTTAACTAGACACAAAGTCGATGTGACGGGACGATCAATTCAAAGTCAAATTATAAAACGTTTGGGGGATAGCAACTAGCAGTGAAGAGACGGCGCTCTGTCTTTCATCTGTCCGACTTTGTGCCCCACTTGGGCTGACGAGTGTATTTCCACATCATAAACACCCCTCCCCTCCCTCCCAGAAAAAACAGAACGCATTGACCAGTGAAGCTTTGACATTGTAAAACATGATGGGCGGCAGACAAACAGGGCCCAGGTGTTTGAGCTCTGTAAACACAAACTATTCCTCTCGCCTTCTTCCACACCAGATACCACTGGACCCTGAGGGAGGGAGCACACAGCAGCCACAGAGACACCGAGAGGTGTGGGAACCTGTTGTCAGTTCCAATAGGCTTGCTCTGCCACACAGAGCTCTCCGACGTGCACTGAGATAGCAGAGGAGCGTTGCTTGGCTGGGGACAGATAGGGACACTGACACTGAAAATGAGAGACAGTGGAGGGATATGAACAAAGTTTGAGGTCTCAGCTCTAAGTTGCTCCTGCATCCTCATCTCTGCTGCCACTCTGCTCTGCTGGTTTCATTGGGCTTCAATTAACTGCAGCAAATGATAAGAGGTGCATTGATGCCGCTTAACAAGTTAATGCACATGCTGGGTGCTTAAAAGAGTGCTCCGGTGAGAGGAACAGATGATGCTGCTTTTCCACTTTGTCTCTGTGTAGATGGAAGTGGAATTTCAGTCTATTTTGCATCAGAGGACACTTTGGTGTCACAGATCATGTGTCCCAAAGCTCAGTTGTGACAGTAGACAAGCACCAAAATGGCATTTGCGGCACACAAAGGGACTCAGTGATGATCGAGGCAGTCGGAGCTGAATTACGACACGAGCCATTCGCTGTGTCTCGTGGAGATCATGAGCTGAAGCCAAACAATCCTCCACCACTCGCTATGAATTCAATTTCAGAGCCTGCGTCTATCTCAGGTTTCAGCAGGAGAGAATAATTAACCTCCCTCCTCCTTTTTTTGTGACATGTAGCAATTTCCTTAAGTAAATGAAGTGCTAATATTGAGAACAAATGCATTCAGACACCTTGCTGGTATAGGCTTGTTGCCTGGTAACAGCGTTTTATGGAAGAATGTTAAACCCTGATTTAATCTTAAGGCTATATGTGCTTTTTGAATGTATAATCCCCTATCTGATAGCAGACACGCAAAACGGTTTCACTCTGCGTGTGATCACATGATAAATGATCTGAATGGAATTATTAGACAGAGATAGTGGAAAATATTAATGGAAAATTTCAGAGTATTGGCTCTAAAATAGGCTATAGGCTGAATTTATACCTTGAGGAGATAAAATGGAAATTACGGGGAGGAGTTCAACATGACACAAATATAAATGCTCATGGACTGTGTTCAGTGGAATGAGGAAGTTTCGGTGTATTTTGATTTCTTTTGTTTTTATATTACAACACTCCATCATCCTGCATTTTTACTTCTGTTACAGTCTGGAGCATCTCTGTGGTTTCAACATTTTAAAACTGCTGATCCTGCTGTGTGCTGCAATACCCTGCTTTCTGACTCTCCATCACATTGTCTCACTTACAGCAGACCTTACTAAAAATACCTTCGCTGGAGCAGGAGTATCAGTCGCTCTTTCGCCAAATGGATTATTTCCTTGTCAAAACGATATTGCGCCGCAATAAATGCGACTTTGTCTGATCTCAAAGGATTAGAGGCTTGATGCAAATAGGGCGAGGCCATCAGCCTTTCCAAGGCAGCAGCAGCAGGTGCCGTGTAAGCAAACGACGAGTCACACAAGGGAGGGGTGAGAGGGGGCTTGGGGGATTGTCGGAGGGGGTTAGATGGTGAGAGAGGTGTTTCCCCAGAGGAGGCGTTTTATCGCATATATCATAATTACTGTGATTACATGGGGTTTTCATCACTTATGAAATGTTTAAAATGAATATAAGTGCCCAGAGTCAAAGTACAGCTGCTGTTAACATACATGTAATTAGTAAGAGGAAACGCAGGATTGTTATTCCACTTGGGGGGTGTGGGGTGTGGGGTGTGTGTGTGTGTGTGGGGGAAGAGGAACCTTAAGTACTAATTGAATTATCCAGAACGTTGACTGATGAGAACCTCATCCAAGGTTCCCGTATATGTGACTTTAACGCTGCTCTGATGCCAGCCAGCCAATCAGAGAAGGGTGTTAATCCACAGCTATGGTATCATAACCATCTTTAAATAGAGGCGCTCAGTACACGCTGAGGACATTAGACCCCATTAGTAACGGATGCACATAAACACACACATCTCACCCACTCTTGCTTAATTTATACAGCACATCCCTGATAACAAGCAGAGTGCATATTTAAGCAGTTTGTTAACTACACAGTATATTAACTGTATTCAACTTTCTTTGAGTGTGCCAGACCACTTCAAGGTGCAAGACTGGGTAGGTGTCAAATTCATTTCAAATAGCCTCTGCTCTGTGGGCTGTAATAGTCAGTGATTATTGGAGTCCTTAACTGTTGCTTTGTGGGTGGGTAGAGTGCTAATGGAGGCAGTCTTGATGGAGAGGTAATTAACTGCAGTCAATACAAATACTAAGTAGATGAAACTCCATACAGCAACTTTAATACACAGCTCCCACTGCAGATGAAGGAAGGGGGAGTAATGTGTATGTATATATTAAAATGTGTGTGAATATTATGTGCTGAATATAAGGAGAGGCAAACCCGGCAGATGCCTGAGGGCCACCACGGTTTAAAAGAGCCCCTCATGTTGGAGTTTGTTGAGCCTTGGAAATGAGTAAAGAAGAGTCAGTATGTTCGATTAGCACAACGTCACGTATAGAACAAACGTTAAAGTGTCATTTGAATGAATTCAAAGCTTATGTACACATGTAAAATTCATATTCTATTAACATCATCATCATCATCATCATGTATTCAGAGAGGGGTTTTTTGTTGTTGCAGATTTTGTATGTGCATGTATTTTTCTAGTTACTAGTAAACCTCTAGGTCAGTGTCCAACATCGTCCTCTGTTCTGACGCAGCGCTCTCTGTGCTCTCTGATATCTCTGTGATTGTCACATCACATCCTGTATTAGTCATGGATGGATTATCTTTACAGACATTATTAAGAATGTAACGTCTTGTAGACTAAACCATCTTCTTTTAGCTCTGTCACAGCCCGGCACTGCTCCAGTGACACGGCGCTGACAGATGGATTACTGTTTTAGCTCCTTTAATACTGACTCTCTCCAATTTGTTGTGTTTTTATTTGCAGATTTCTGACTTTTCCTTCATTTCACTTTCATTGACATTTTTGTACATTCTTTTTTTCCCCCCAACAGAACAAGGAGCTTTATGTGATCATTCGGAGGAGGTTCATTAGGCTAATGATGAAATTCGTTTTGGGGTTTATGCAGTAAAGAGTTGAATCTGACTTGGACCAAATGCACAAACAAACATTTTAGCACAACAAAACAAAAATGTTTTTTCAACCTGTGTCCTCTGTTTGATTGTGTTATTCATAAATTATCCCTCTGTATCAAATAATAATAATGTACTAGTTCAGTAATCACGTGGGGGTGTGGAAATAGAGTCAATAAATAACAAAGGGCAAAATGTATTTTCAAACTAAGCTAAAATGAGCAGACAGAAGTTTTTGGTTGAACTAAAGAGTCGGTGGGCAAAATAATCGTCTGACCCGCAGTTCGACCTTCATCATTTACTCTTAGGCCTCTGTTTGTCTTTGTTTGTGCATCACAGCTCAGCAATAAGACAGATAAACTGTGAAAACAAGATCCTGAATTTTCCATTGAGACAAAAAAAAAGAAAGAGAGAGAGAGGAGCCAGCCTTCAAGTCTGAGCCTGAAATAACAACACTCTCTTGGTCCCATTGCTGCAGGATGCTTTCTAGTGCTACAACAAGAAGTATTGCCTTCTTAAACAAAACACTTCCCACAGAGGAATAAACACAGACAACCACAGTCCTTAAAACCTCGCCGCCAAGGAGAATTATATGTCTTGGATTTGTTACCAATCCACTACTCCAAGTTTCACATGTGCACATTTTCGTCAGGTTGTCCCTGTGCGTGTTGTCAAAGCCATCAAGTGATTTGAGGAAGCGCTGCCCACTCCACTCAAAATGCAAAAGAATGAAAACGAAAGAACGGAAAAGTGAGAGTTCATGACTGCGCGCAGAGCTGTGAAGCCAGAACGCTAAACAGACATTAAAGAGCATGGGAGGGCATAGCAAATGGCCATAACAAATCTGTCCTAGTTTGCTGGGAGGCATCAGTTTTCGAGAAGTGTGCTCAAAATTATTCTAATTCAAATCAGCCAAACATAACAACCTTCCAGCAGCAGCAGCAGCGGCAGCAACAGCAGCAGCAGTGGGAACCTCCGCTCTTTGGAGCCCACTCCTCCCCCGAGAAGAACAAAGAAATTAGATGAAAGAAGAGCAGTTCTCACACGTGGTGCTATGAAGAGCTGGGCTTCACTGTAAAAAAAAAAAAAAAAAGTTGGGGGAGGGAGGGTGCAGGTGGGTGTGTATGGAGTGGGATACAGTCAGAACTACTGCAGGCAGCTTCAGACACTGTCAAGTAAAATACTATAGACCACATACAGTATAAATACAATTTTCAGTTGTTACGCATCAACCCAACAAAGACATGAAGACACAGCGGATTAGCCAGAGGCCAAGAGCTGCACTCTGTAGCTCCCTTTGAACTCCCTTTAACCTCCCTACAGTACAGCATACATGATGTTTACACAGAAATGTTTCCTATTGGAAAAAAAAAATCACACACTACTGCACAGCTTCTCCACCTCCAGGTTGCAGGACATGAGGAAACCAACAATATCTGAAGATTAATATATTGATATTTTCTATATTTAAACACAAAGATGAATGTGTCTATATAAGATATATAAAATGCACTCAACTCTATTGGAGACAAGATGTAAAAATATGAATTGTATCATGGGCTATTGGTCAAACCTACATCGACAAAGATGAACAAGCAATGATTTTGAAATTTACATAAATACATAAAAATTACATAACTATTCAAAAAATTATACAGATCATAGTGAGGTTTTCATTATACTTCTCTACTCTCTCATTTTCCTGAATTTCAATGGTCATGAAAACACTATTAAAAACCTTGATTCACAAGTTAGTATTTGCTTTGGCACTTAAATGGAGGAAATGCCATCACTGACATCCTCTCAAATGTGCAAATTCAACTGCAGTTTTCAACCTGTCAAGTAAGAAGAAGTGACTCTAACAGCCAATACAGCAGTTGGACTCTTTAAGCTCAAAGATTGATGGAATCTAAAGTGATGATCTTAAATAGCGCCATCAGCTAAATTTGGAGCTAATACTCAAACTCCCTCTGTGGGAAAGTGTCTGTTCAGGTCTGTGACCGCCAGAGTGTTTGTGAATAAGAAGAAGGAAAAAAGATAGACTGGATGTGCATATGACCACAGGGCGCGTTGTCACAGAAGATGTATGGTAATGTCGATGCAGCGGCACCACGACCCGCAGCTGCTGCAGTGACTGCTCGCCCATCCTCGCATAGCAGCAGGTTCACCCACCTGAGGAAATACTGCTAGAGTGATGGGTGAGGTCCAGCAGTGTCCCGGCCAGCCAAAGGGTTGCTTTATAGTGTCTGATCCTGTGTAATTACTGAGGTGCTTCATTTAAAATTCTCCTTAAAAGGACCGAGATTCAAGTGTCGATGTGGTGACTGGACTTTGAGGTTTTCTGCGCTGAGAGAAATCTTGATGGTGACAAAAAAAACAAGCTTTAATTTCAGGCAGTACGTCGGCTCATGTGATCGTATGCAAAAATGTGGAGTGCCATGCATTGAGCTTAAAGCTGCTTATTTCTATAGAGTATGCTGAATATTGCTCTGTTTCAACTGGCAAAGAGTTGGGCAGATTGTGTCTCCATGAAGGAAGTGGAGAAACCTATTCATGCATTCGCCGTTATTAGATTAGCTGTCGGGACGAGCGCCGTGTTTTATGAATATGCATCTACTCAATCATGTCTTTATCTGAATTCCCTCCCATTGAGATTGGCTACTTTCCCATGTGCTCTCAATGCATTATCCCAGCCGTTATTCATTTACCATTACTCCCATTATGCCGCATAAAAGGCAGAGAAACGGTGCCAAGGTGCGTTCATCGACGGTGAGCAAAGTCTTTCAATAGACCACCATAAACGCACCCTCATCGCTGGCTCCTATTCCGCTCCTCCTCCTCCTCCTCATCTTTGTTGTGACTTCCAACCGTCCTGTGTTTACATTGAATACAAGTTAGTGGCTCCGAATGGCAGCACAAATGGTCCATGCAAAGCGCCGAACCTGTGCTCCTCTCGTCACAATTACACGTCTCCAAACATTTAAATCCGACCTCGCGTGACCCCCGAGGAGCCGTGCTCTCGGGGACAGCAGTAAACAGCGTTAACTCTTGATCTTTGTGTTCAGGATTTGATGTTCAGCTTTGCAAATAACAACTGTGAAGAACACTCACTAAAGGCAAGAGAGTACATCATTAAAATCAAAAGTTAGTTGTAGTGGAAAGATGCAGCTTCTCCACACCACTGCCTCCTTTGAAACTGTAGCCTACTGGGCAGTACAATCCTTCATGCTGGGCAGAGCCGTGTCTATTACTACAGATTGGCTCTGCAAATCTCTTGGCAAGCATTATAAAAAAAAAAAAAGGCTGAAAGAGGAAGGGAGGGAGCGAAGGATAGTAATAAAACCTCCCCAATTTCTGTCAGTGACAACATGAGAGAGGGAGGAGACGGAGCCTGCCTCCAGTGGAAAATACAATTTATCTCAGTCTTGTCCCCCAAACCCCCAGAGATTTTAAAGATAACCACAAACGGTGAGTGTTGGAGGGACGGGTGGGGGAGTGGACGGCTGCTTTGTGCAGGTAGGAAATGCTTTGTTGGAAGAGGAAGGTGGGTGGTGGCGGGGGAAGTAATTTGACTGACTCAGAGACATGATAAGCTCTCAGGGTAGACGCCTCACTACCTGCTCATCAACCTACACATACCAACCCTACCCACCCCCTGTGATTTTCCTGTGATTATGGCATTTCCCTCTTTTGAATGCCATCCAATCATAAACTGAAATCTGCTCCGCTCAAAAAAGAAAAAAGCAGCAGATTTAACATTCTCATTCCTCAGTTCCAAATAAAGTGCAACAGCCATTTTAACTGGGTTTGGAGGGGAAAAAAAGAAGCAATGAAGAAGAAGGAGAAGAAGAAACACTTCCTTAAACCCAATAAGTGATTACAGAACATTGAGCACAGTGTCTGCAGCCAAGACTTCTTGATGAATTAATCAGTCTCCCAGATGTGTGGGGTAATTTGGCCCGGTCCTCATGCAGAACTGCAGTTAATCAGGGACATTTGTGGCTTTTTGAGTATTAAGTGCTCATTTTGCTTCCTTGCTTCAAAAGTTCATCTTTTCACTCTTCTGCCCACAGAGAGATGCTCCAGATGTGTGTTTCTGCCGAACGTGACAACAGTGTTCACATCGCCGTGACGTCACTGTCATGAATCCTATTTGGTCTTTTCTAATAATGCTTAGATGAAGCTGAGCAAACAGAAGTCTGCTGATACTTGAATCATATGTTTTTCTTTCCTAAACTTTCCTCTCTCTTTTTGGATGACTTGCTCTAAGCGTTGGGGTGGGGGGTGTGTGGGGGAGGTTTGGGTGACACTCCAGGGCTGATTCGACACCGTCACAAATGTATTTACATCAGCTGTTTCCTCTGATTATATCACAGCGACACACACACACACACACACATTTCTCTTAACTACTCCTACACAACATTCAGATCACAGCTGAAATGAATCTGCTGAGGATGTCAGCTTAAATTAACCTTGTGATCAGATCAAGAATTTTAATTTGTCAAACTGTCAGAATAAATCTAATCAAATCAAATATATAGTTGTGACATGATAAACTTTTAGCCCTGAAGGTTATCAGACTCAATGTATGTTTGACAGTTTGAATACAATGACTTTATGAATGTTATATTGCAGTTGTTCATTTTATGTGCTGATCCAGAAAATAGGATGATGATGCAGCTGCTGTCTGTGTATTCTATATGTTTTATGGTGCAACGCAAGGCTCAATTCAAGAGACTTTTATTCTGGAGTCAATGTTTTCACATGAGCCAGATCTTTCCTTTACTCTCATCTCCATCACAATCACCTGCACTATCCGTACACAAACAAGTCTTTCAGATAAAAATGTCAAAGACAAAGCTGGGCTAAACTACAGGCATAAATACAGGACGCTGCAAGACCGCAGCAGAGACCAACAAATAAAATGCATCTCTGATTCCTGGACGTCACAGTATTTCACAAGCTGAGCCGCAGCCGCAACACAACACATTTTCACCGAAGCCGAGACTGTGACCATAAACCTGTCCACATGAGAGCAGAGGAGAACAAACAAGACTTTGTGATTGTGAAGACTTAAAACAGTAGATTGAATTCGAAATTAATTTACGAAGATAAAACATTTGAGTTAAGTCTGCGCGGTGGAATGAAAAACACACTTTTATACCTGTGGACTTGTTTGATTGGCTTGCAGGCCAAGGAAATGAGATGCCCTCAGCTTTTGTCAATTTGTCTCTCAGGCTCCATCTATAAACGAACGCTGCTCAGGAATCAGGCGGTATTCAAACACGCACGGAGGAAAGTGGGAAAGAACAGAAAAATCCTCAGGTCTGCTTGTGTTTGTCTGTCTGTCACTGACAGACAGACAGACTCCAGATTATCTGATTTTCACAGGCAGGAAACAAACGTGAGAACATCACTACAGAAAAACTGAATCAGGAAACAAAATATCAAAGCAAAGAGGGAAGATCTGTGGGCCGCACTAATCACTTACACAAACAGTAGCTATCTCTAAGATCACAGCTTTCATGAGACCAGTGCAAAAATAGTGGACAACATAATGACACACGCTTCTGCAGAGGCAGAGCTTTCATCGCTAATCCTGGAGACTAACACGCGATAAAAGATGTTTAAAAACCAAACCGAGCTGAGCAGGACGAGCTTGAATGAACAGCACTCAGTAGTATTTTACATTATATTAATTGAAATGGATTAATGAAAGCCATTTAGAGAGCAGAAACGCCTGCACGCTGAGGGAACCCATGATTTGGGGAGAAAATTGGTTAATTTTCTTTTCAAACATACGGTTTTAAAAAATTGTGTGACCTGTGATTCAAAAGAACGAAAAAGGGAAAGAAAACAATACAGAGCACATCGCAAAGGTCCAGCGCAATTAACGCTGTCGAAAAAGACTTCATTCGAGTTTGATTAAATGGTTAATGGAGGAGAAAAGCTCTTGATCAGTCTATTTTCTGCAGCAATTCTTTTTAATTCCAACATTTCTCATCACTTGTGTTGCTCACATTTCATTCTTCATTTCTTTATGGGGGAGCTCTGGCTGGCATTAAGAAACTTGTACTTCTACTGGTCTGAAAGGAACAATGTTTGTCCTGACCACATGCTTGATGAATAAACCCGCTGGCAGGTCCAGCAGGGTGGAGGAGGTTAATGAACAGGAGCTTAAGCATAAGCAACTGGTCGTGATAACACTGCACCAAGTTGTGTATCCTGATGAGGATGTGATCCGTCTGTTGATTAAACTAAAACAAAAGCGAACAACATTAAGAGTCTGCAGTAGGTGGAGGGAGGATGAATGTGTGGATAATGAGTTTAGAGCTAAATACTTGACCCAGATTGAACCCGGTGGGTTTGGGTTGAGTTACAACGTAATTGGTTGTGCTGGGTCACTCTTTTGTTTGTCCCACAACCCACCGAACACTCTGCGGCACGCTGCGCATACAAAACAGCCCTGAATGGATACCCCTGTAAAATCACAATCCATCACGCATATATGCAAATGAGGAGAAGCTAAAGTGGCCTATTCAAGGTTAGAAAGGGCCTGGATTACTTTCACAGTAGCCAAGCAGTGGAATAAACCTGCATAAATATCTGGCTTTCACTCCGGCACAGAGAGCTGACACATGCAACTTTCTTTAAGCATTAAAAAACTAACTTGAGCTCAAAACAGCCCATTTCATTAAAGTCTTGGCACATGCTCTACATCCTCCTTCAGTGATTTGTGCCAAAGGCCTTTAAGAGAAGATTCACACACATTAAAGTTCACAAAGGTAAATACTTTCCCCTCCTGCTGTGACCTCAAACAACTTGTTGGGAAAGAGAGAGACATGCAGGAGGGAGGGAAGCAGCAGCGGCGGCGGCACCTGAGGTGCACGGCCTGATACGGGGACTCCATTTTACGATTTTATTTTGTCATTGTGATAGTGGGAGCACATTGAGGCAGGCCAGACTCTCTTAACCCTCTTTCTCCTTTTATCAGAGATGAGTGCTGATAAACAGCGTTCCTCTGTGTCACCCGATGTGTCCTGACAAGATGGCCCGTGGCAGAGGCATCGCTTCCCGAGTCATATGATCTGAACGCGTGGCCCGCTCCGCGTAGAGAGGTGCTGACATTTCCCATCAAAGCACGGGAGGGAAGAAGAGGAGCCGACACTGACAGCGACAACGAGACGTGGGACACGGAGTGGAGAGACAAGAGAGAGACCGCAGAGCTGGCAGGAAGCAGAGGCTGAGGTCAGGAAGTTGCCGTGTTTCCCTACGAGGCGTGAGCAACCATCTAGCTGCCGGGGATGAAGCCCCTACTGCTGAATGTGGGTCGCTCTCCCTGGCTTCCACTGTGCTCTCTCTCCTCCAGCCTTTATTTTGGAGCCAGGGCATTTGAATACTGCATGTCATACAGGGCTCTGGAGTGCTGCGCTTGTTTTCCAAGAGCCTTGCACCGTGCGCAGAGATGAGGAGGATGTGAATACGGTTCGTGTGTGCACGGCGGAACAGGGCTGTGTTTACTTCAGCGAAAATGTCAATGAGTCACCAAAATCTAAATTGGCAGCTTATCACTGACTCAAATTTCCAATGCGTGCAGTGACATAGCTGCTGTTTCAAGTCCCATTCAGGTTAAGCTACTTACATGAGCCTTTGATATTCTGCAAACAAGTCCCTGTATGAATAAACCAGTGAACACAATACTTTTTTTTGGCTGTCCACCAGCCGCAGCTCTTTGGCAGAGCGAGGTGAGCTCTAGTGAAAATAATGATCATTTCATTAGTGATAGTAACAGTGTGGGCTCAGTTTGGAGGATGTGCTGCTGACACACCAAAAATATACCTGTAAATGTAACATACAGGGGTACAAGCCACATGCTGTAACGTGTGCCACATGTTCTTTACCCACTATCTTTTTAATGACCTGTCAGGTTGTAAAACAGCAGGGACTCCAGGTGTAAGCCCATTAAAATGACCCATTGAGTCATTTCTGTCTTCACTGTCACAATCAACATGCACCACATGTGTGTGTGAGCTCCTCATGCAGCCTCATGTTGGACTCTCTTCGGCCAATTGAGGATTTACAGCCGACTAGAGCTATCAGAAATCTTTGGCCTGCGTATGGAGGGGCACTGACCTTTCAGGCAGTACAGACTGCATCCTGAGTTTAATTAGCGTGTCTGAGAACTGCCTTTATTTGTGCATGTTTGTATCTGGAACAGATAGGACTGACAACAGAGCAAGATGCTTCTGTTTTTGAGATTTAGTGACTGATTTCTCTTTATTACAGTAATCCTAAGAAGACAGCAAGGGGAGTGTTTTTTTTCTTGTTTTAAACATCTTTTGATCAAGCAACTTTGTAGGCTAGAAAACTGAAACAACAACCTAAAAGTGGCTGATTTAGACAGTGTTCCTTAACTTCACATCAGAAACAATCTCCATCCACACTATTACACCTAAAAAACACAATCCTCAACAATCACGCATGTGCAAGACGATGTAAATGGGAAGTTTCTCTGCAATTTGCTACCTGAAAAATATACTATGAGCAACAGCAGAGAGTTGCAGTGTTTAGATGCTGAACTAACCTCCTGAAGTATCCATGTTGCTTTTTCCACCCATTAGTAACCATCAGCATCTATATCATTACTCAAAAACAAAACCATAGCAGGGTGGAGTCCAACCTTCTTGTGAGTGATCACTTGAGCACTTAAAATATAGGAGTTTTGAAAAACACAGGTGAACCATTATAAAGCTGGTTTTGTAATGACAGCATCATCCTCTGAACTTCTCTACGTATAGGCCTATTACCAAAGTCTAGTCAAAGCGTTGTGCTGACTGAGAGATGTCTGATATTTTACAAAGTAATTTTGCCATTAGTTAAGAACTCAGGGTCATTTCGTCTGTAAGTGTTCAACAGTGTAACAGTTTCTCTGTTAAAATTGTGATCTGTAATTTTTTTCTCCATATCTCTATCTTATCTTTACTCTGTTTGCGTAATTAGTTCACCTAAATATAGATGGAGTCACGATTATTGTTGTTTATTATAGTCTGTGATGCTGAGTGGAAAATATTAAAGATTTCTTTGAAGTACATAGACCAGAGTTCAGACCGAATATCCAATAGTATAAAGCAATATGCATCTGCATCAGAAGCAAAGCATGAAAGATAACATCAAATACAGATGCATGCTAGCATGTAACCATGTTGGCATTTCCCATCCAGCTGCACGGCATTCCCTCTCGCAGGCTAACACACTGAGCTCGGCTCTGACGCTGCCACCGTGGCCAAAGGCAGATTCCACAAGTGGCCAGGTTCCGACCTCTGTTTTGCTGGCACGCCATCATCGACAATAACAAGTCAAAGATCTTCAAAGCTGGATGACTCTGAGGGGGTGGTGGGGCACTGGAGGGAATGGTGGGAGCAGAGGGAGAGTTGCAGGAGAAAGAGGAAGCCTTCTGATTCATCTTTAAAGACGCTTCTTATTGCATCTTTAATCATCTTCCTCACGCGCATGGACGACTCGACAGTTGGCTTCAAGAACGATTGAATTCACACCCTATTGAGTCGAGTCACTCAGGAGGCTCAGGCCTGCTTTCTTCTCTCTGCCCCTTCTCTCTCTCTCTTTTATTTAAACTCCCCTGTTTTATCACTCCTCATTTCCATCCCTACAAGGGTCTCACGGAGCCTGAGACTGCCTAAGAATCACAGTGTTATATGGAGGCTCACACGGGCAGCTAAATGTTTCAAGAGGCAGGGGATGTGACAAAGCCTTCCCCTTGTACTACAAAGCCTTGCTGGAACTTTGTCACACCATGGCTTGACTGGTGGATTCCCACAGCTCCTCTTTACTCCCGTTCAATGAGACTATTTTGTAATCTAGATTTTAGATGAAGGTGTACATCAGTAAAAGTGAAGAACGCCGTCTGGAAGGGGGCTCAGTGTTATGTGGGACATAATATTACGACTGACACTGGATCATACATTTTACAGAAGGGGGCTGTTAAATGCTGCTCTGACAGTGTTAAGACAAATGCTTGGGATTCCTGGGGGTTGGGACTTACGATAAGTAACGGTTAGCGCTCGTCTGGCTACCAGAAGCAGCACTGTGGAAATATCTTTACTTACATAATACACACAAATAGACAAGCCAATGCTGAGCACGCAACTTTTACGCTGGTAAAATCACAGGGTTATCAGAAATGGGCTGCTGTGGTCTCAACATAGGGCAGATTCCATCACTGTGCAATCCGTAACACATCCATATCATGTTTATATATATATATATATATATACAGTATATTACTACAAGACATCAAGACATTTCATGAGCAGAATAAACAGTCAACTGTGTATTTCCTTTTTGGAGCTGCAGTGAGTCTGTGGGGACAGGTGGGGCTAAATAAACCTGAAACCTTTGTTATGGTTTGCACAAAGTTTTAGCCTTAGCATTGCTGCTAACACTATGTCAGCTTGGGCCTGACTATGCTTCAAACACGAGGCCGATTCTCTCTGATGTTTCCTCCTCTAAGCATATTCACGCTCTCTGTCTCTTTTATCTGTCAATCCCTTTGTATAGCAGGAATGGAGTACTCTAGCATAACAATTTCCTGTGGTAGATAATACATTTCTGATTGTGGTTGTTGCACATGCAGCAGTTGTGGGCGGGGCATAAAGCCCGATCCAGAATGAAGCTTCCAGTGCAATTTTTTATTTTTCTTTCACTTTTTTTTTCATGTACGAAAACAAAATATCAGTCATAGCAAAGTATTCCACATAGGTTTAAAGTCAGAACTTTCAAATACAAAAAATCCAAAGACTGCACTTGTTGCTCATTGATTGAACATTTACCTACATTTGCACATTGGAAGGAACTTTAATTTCCCACAGGATGTCGGTAAAATATTGAATGAAGTTTCATTAGGTGGAACTCTAATCTTTTACCTGGGTTGGTGGATAATACTAAAGCTGTTTTGCTGTTCAATGACTGTTATTTAAAGTAAAATGCTGCAAGCAGCTGCAGTATGTGACATGAATCGCAATCAGAGCCATTGTTGACGGAATTTATATTCACAAATACATCAACAATCTGATGTGAGGCTGTTGTTAAGGGTTGCTACTTTATGAATAATAAATATTTCAGATTTTATTTAAAAGGCTAAATGAAGATATTTTTTAGTATAAGCATGTGGAATATATTACTGCTATGAAAATCACCTGAGGATCCCACTGTTCTCAAATATATTGAATAGTCAGAGCGTTTGACGGAGCCACCATGTTTGATCTGAGCGTGTCAGACCTTGTCAGAGTGTTTACAGTGGGAATCTCGATTAATGCACCATTTCTTCAGGGAGAGATTGCGTTTTCAGTCAGAGCTTAATGAGTTATTGAGAGTTAATTAATACTCGGCAGCTCTCTACATTCAAGTCTGTGGGAGATTTTGTTAAGATTACAACAATCATATTTACAGTGCATTTCATCATCACTCCTGAGGTAGCTGCTAATGGGTTCCTCTCATTCCTGTTCCTCCCGCTGCCTTAACGCCCACGAGCACGAGAGGAAAACTTACTTTCCTCGAGCTTTGTCGAGTCCAAATAACCATTTACTCTCCAACTGTGAATATGGCATCAACAACCGAGGAGAGGAAAGAAGAGCAGAGACCAGAAACCTTCGAGTTCCCTCGGCTCTGTTTCCACAGACAGAGGGTCAAGCTCACAAATTTAAAATTGGCAAATATCATTTAATGCAGCAGCCATTAGGGTCCCTCTGAGACCCCTCTTCTAATGTCAGAGAACACAAAACTCAACACTGACGCACTGAATCCAGAGATTGCCGAGCTGTGGAGGGTTGTTAGGAATCCTGCCAAGAACCCAGAAAACACAACAGCCAGCAAACTGATAGCTACTAATGGTTGTCTCTTTGCAGCCCTCGTGTGCTATCATACCCTGTGTCGAAACCTCCCTTTCAAAATCTATTTCTCTACTTATAATCTGCATTTTCCTAAAGTGCCAACTGAGACCACAGCAACCAGGGGCAAGATTTGCTCTAGGAGAGCAGAACTGATGAGCAGCTATGATCAATATAAACACAGCATCAACACAGAACCAACCACAACACTATAAGACTCTGGCTGTTCGTACAGTATGGACCCTGATTAAGTTCTTTTCTCACTTCAGTGGGCTTTTCGTCTATTTATATGCTAATAAAATGACGACACTGAAAATGTACTGGTAACATCTGATATCACTGATGTACTCTGAAGAATTTGAATTCAATCTTACCTCACATTCCCCTTCTCTATAAGTGTCAAATCAATAGACTAAGTGCCCATTATATGAGTTATATAATTAACAGCATTTTTTTCAAGAAATCATTATGGAAATTACTGTTACGAAATATCATAAAAAATGCATGTTAAATATTCTGTTAAATTATCTTCAGATGTTTGGATGTTTGAGCTCCAGATATCATTCTTATTATATTGTTATTGTTTTTATTTCGAGTTGGAGATATTCCATATGTTGCCGAAGGCATAACTACATATGCAACATGTGCTGGGAAAACGTGCAGGAAATAATCAGTGATAGCAGTGTTGCCCACATTGTGGATTCAGTATGTCCCCCACTGCAGCAAAAGTGCACGAGCATGAAGCACAAACATCACCTGGTCAAACACTTCACTACACAAACTGCTTTGAGCAGCAGTTCAACTGAGATTATTCAGACAATCCTGTCCCGAGAGAAAAAATAATAAGTCTGTCAGTGTTACGCCTCCACTTCAGACGCTGAGCCGCACACTGCTGCTCTACCCTTTAACCCTGTCCTCTCCTCTTTATCTTACCTGGCTTTAATTAGTAATGGCACATCACTCGGCTCAGTGAAGGAGAAATGAAGGCTAAGGATGAAATATGTGATTACATGCTCATTTGGCTCTTTAGACCTAAAATGCACATAAATGGCCTCCCATTCCTCATGTGCTTGAAAAGAACCAAGATACAGAATATTGCCTGAATTGGGATTACATAACGTTTACCCACAATTACATGTGCACCATGATCTTACGCCATCTTGAAATGCTACAATTGATTTTGATGTTATGTAAAGACCTTTATTTAATTATGTTGCCTTGAATAACGGTGATCAAAGGGGCTATTATAAAGACAACCGTGCTGTGATAATTGTTCCAGTAATGGCGGCTATTTGAACATGTAAATCCTATATTCCTTATCTGACTGTCCACCAGGGACTAGATGCAGTATTAAAACTGCATGGCTTTGTTTACTGCCTTGAGCATAAACCTTGGACAAATAGCAGATGATTATGTCTGAGCATAATTATAAAGAGAGATATAAGACTAGTGTCTGATGGTTGGGAAATGACAAGTGCTGTTTGACGTCTATCAGGAAGCAGGAAAAATAATCTGTTCATCAATAGTTCTTGTGCACATGATTACATGGAAACCGGGAAATTTGCAGAATGAGCATCTGCTGTGCATCGAAACAGCTTGATCATGTTATCTTCTAAAGGGTAGTCAATATAAACACGTCAAATTTGAGATAGAGAAAAGGAAATGGGATGGATTTTGTTTGCAACACACAAACACACAGAGCAAGTCGTGAGTGTGTATTTAAAGGAGACTTACTTGAGGCTGAACTGCTCCACAGTGGAGTTGGGCATCAGGTAGAGGAAGATTTTGAGGGTCTCTCCAGGCTTCAGGGGCTTCTCAGGCAGCCTCAGGAACATGTTTTTGTCCAACTGCTTGTCCACCAGCAGCTGCTCCTGACTGGCCTGGTACAGGCTGATGCTCCCGATGCGCAGCAGGGGGTGCTGTGACAGAGGCTCTCCCCTGGAAACTCCACCACCCCTGTGACCCGAGCCCTCACTGCACTCCCCTTCCAGATTGGGCTCATGGAGAGTGTAGTAGAGCTCGGCCTGGAGGGTCTCGCTGGTCAACCCATCCAAGAGCCCATCCCCAGAGCCTTTCCTCCTGCCCAGTGGGGCCACGTTGGTGTTAAACCAGGACGGAGGCAGCTCCAGCTGGGCCAAGCACTGCGCCAGGTTGCCTTTCATGCGGCAGGAGGTTTTAATTTCACGGACATCCCGGAAGGCGTGCAGGCGGACGCAGGGCAACTTGTCCTGAGCCTTGAAGTCATCCCAGTCGCGGCCGGCAATGTAGAAAAACACCTGGACTGTGGGGTTGTTGGAGAAGACCCGGGCCTGGACAATGAAGGCCCTCACCTTCCAGTTGACTGTCAGCTGACCGGGAATATCCAGTGGACTGGTTGGCTGGAGCAGCTCCTTGGACAGGGCCTGGTCTCGGGCAAAAGGCCCAAAGCTTATGTTGATGGCAGGGAGGTCTTTTGTCTGGAAAACCACAAAACTCTCAGACCGCTGCAGCGGGTGTCCAGCGCTGGGACCGCTGCCGCTCTTAGAGCCGCCGCCAACTGTTTGTCCTGTGATCTGAGCCTCTCGCAAAAAGAAAGCCAGTTGTGCATTGGACATCTTGAAGTTGGCGGGAAGGTAGATGTTGGGTGGTGAAGGACTGGCTGTCATCGCCGAGGAGGTGAGGAGGGCATCTGAGCTGGTCGGAAAGATTTTACCTGCAAGAGCTGTGAAGAGACAGAGAAGAGAGAGGGGAAGAGAGGTTAAACCTTGAAATATCCTCCTTTATATTTCAGAGCTGCTTTTAACTGAGGAACAGTTTGTGAGGAAATTGAAAAAAAGATGCAAAGGAGGGGGTCAGCAAAGTGAAACCGCGGATGAGGTATGAGCAGGAAGTCACAGAGGTCTGCTCTACTCAGTCAGCCATAGAGAGAGGAGGTTGGAAAGGTCAACACACACTTCATCAGATGATAACCAGCCAATACATGTCAAGCATTCAGAGGAGAGGCAATCCAGCGCAACATGTCCACATAAACAAGATGCACAGTCAAGGAGTGAACCACATTCAACCACTAATTTGGACAGAAATACAAAAATCCTTTAAAAAATTTGCCAAGAGACTCCCTGAAGTTAGCTCTAAGTTACAGGACAAAATAAGGAACTTTTATTAGTATGAGGTTGGTGGTTTATATCTTGTTATCCAACACTGCACTTGTTGAGAAAAACAAATCAACATAGTTTAACACCTAAGCTGCTACAGGGAAATCAAAGTAGGGCAAAATCATCAGAGAACAAACGGAATAAATGTGACATACTTATCAGAATTACCCAGAGCTGAGCACAAAAACATAGTTTCCTGTCCCCATGGTCCAAATCATATTTTAAAAGTCCCATATTCCAAGTGGTTTTATCATCGAGATCTCATCCTTTAAAATGTTGAAAGAAAAAAAAAAAAGCAAGAGGATCTTTTTGAATTCCCCAACAGGAAAAAGCTCCTCAGTAGGTTGTCTTAACTCAGCAGCCACTCCACAGAAGTTTGTCTTCCTTCTTTTTTGGGTAAGATTTTCTCTTTAGAAAATCTCTGCCATGTGTTGCAGAAGGAGAATAAATGAGTAAAAAAAAAAAGAAAGCAAAACGGGAATACGCTCCGGCTGTTCTTTCACTTGGTCATGGTTTTGCTGCCGGCTACAATGGTTCCACCGAGCTTCTTGAACTTGTGCTCGTCTAATTCCCGTGGCTTAGGTCTTGGTTTACGAGTGGTTCAGCCCCACGCAGCGGCTCTCTCAGCCCCAGACTGTGCATGGCTCCAGGACAGACGCTGATAGACAGGCAGAGCCTCCTCCTCCCGCGGCTGGTGGGCTGTACGGGAACTACAGACAAAGCCTTTGACGCCGCCCCATCTTGCCACACCTAGTCTCTAGTCTATAATCACCATTTTAGCTCCCGGTCAGAGCTGAGACACACACACCACTCCTCAGAGGACTCGGCTTACACCACACACACTAAGACACACACACGGAGGTGAAAGAAATAACACTCTGCAGCTTGATTCATCCTCTCCCTCCGGACGTGTTCAGGCAGACTCTTGTGTGTGCGCATGCAAGTGTGAGTATGAGGGCTGGGTGAGTGTGAGTTTGTGTGAGTGTGTGTGTGTGTGTGTGTGTGAGGTGGGGCGGGGGATGGATGTATTGCTTGAATGCCTCCAGGCAGAGAGAGAGAGAGACTAAGAGTAAGAGTAAGTGAGAGGGAGAAGGGGAGAGGGAGGGATTAGGTAAAGATTATTGATGAATTAGCCTAGCTCGCCTTCCCTTCTCCTCCTCTTTCTTTCCCTCCTCCTTCTTCCCTCCCTCCCTCCTCCTCCTCCTCCTTCTCCCCCCACCCTTTCGTCTGCTTTAGCCCCATGAGAAATCCATGAGAATGAGGGGATACCAGCCGGAGGGGGAGGGGTATCTGGACTGCCTCCCTGCTTCACTCACATGTGCCTGGAATTCCCATAATAAAAGAGAAGGGGGATCCATGGATATGTGTGTGTGTGTGTGTGTGTGTGTGTGGGCCCCATAAACTGAATGGCAAACACTGGGGGCAACAAAAGATGAAGCCACGGACGTGCAAACATCCCGCACTTACAAATGAGCAGTCGTAGCCATAGTGAAGGCTGGGGGAACTATAATGATGAGAGAGGCTACTTAGAGCCTGTCTAGTCTTTATCGACCAAGAGCTCTCTACCGCACAGGAATGTGTGCACGTGTGTGTGTGTGCGCGCGCGCGTGTGTGTGTGTGGAAAGAGGAGCTACTCTCGCCTGGATCAGAATTAAAAGTGACAAAATATGTTCAGCAGTCCACAAACTTCCTGAAGGGCTCCTGTACCAAAAACACTGCATGCTACACTCTCCTGGGTACAAACGCTGAGCTGCCATTCAAATCTCCCACCATTACTGTCAACTCTGCAAGTCACATGACCACTTTACAACGCTGTGAGACTCTGCGGCGGATCATAGCCTCAAGAAAGAATAGAATATGTGCTTCAGATAAAGGAACATGCACCTGATATGCCTGACGATGTTCATATCCCCCCCTCTCAACAATTTAAAGCTCGACAAGATTTTATAGCCGTGTTTAAACAGTGAGTAGATATTGGATCAGCATCAACCCCCCACTCTGCTCCCTCCGTCTCACTGTGTCTTCAGGCAGCGGTCGCCTACAGCTCTGAGAAACCTTGAATCCTCCAGACCTGCTGGGACTTTTGTAAGGGGATGTGGTAATGTTCTCCCCTGACTCCCAAACTACTGCTGAGGCAGCCTTGAGCAAGGCACTTAAAACAATGTGTCTCCATGTGTTGCACAAGCACCTGCTGCTGGCCAAACAGTCCAAGACAAAATAGTTGTCAGCTTGCTTCTCTTTTCTGTAATTTTGTTTTTTTGTTTAAAAGCTACACTGTTGTCTGTGTTGCTCTTGTGCATCTGTTCACTCAAGCACAGAGGAGGCTGGAGGCCCAACACAGGGAAACTTTGAGATGTCGGGGTTATTTACTGTGAGGTTATGTGAGGTATACTTTTACATTTGTTGTGTGTGTTACCCAGGGTTGGGAGGGTTACTTTAAAAATGTATTCCAGTACAATTAGCTACAAGTTACCTGTTAAAAAATGTAGTTAGTAACTTACTCTTAGTATCCCAAAGTTTAAGTAATGTAACAGATTACTTTTAGTTACTTTTGGATTACTTTAATACCAAACATATGCAAATTAAGTCATGCAGCCATCACGCATCAATCCATGTAGACTAGATCACTTAGGAAACAGGAAATGAAACGCACCGAGCATCCAGTAAATTTCAAAATAAGACACAATGGATAAACTCTGGATTGTAAATCACCACTTTATCAACATGTGTGACAGCCGCCGTCACAAACTGTGTGAATCCACACCACAGTACACAGATCACTGTGACTCATCAATAACAGGATTGTGATATTAGACCACCGCTCACATCAGCTACACAACAAACCGTTAACAATTAATCCACACTCAAACCGAAACAACAATAATGTGTACCAGCCTAGAAGGGCTTTTACTCAACGGGTTACAACTGTGACAGACAACCTGCAGTGTGTGCACGCGTGCCTGTGTAAGAAAGAGAGGGAGGGAGAGAAAGTAAGTAAAAGATGCTAGCTGTTAGCTACCGTAGCTCACGCGTCGACCGTCAGGTAAAAGCTGCCTTTTATTCCTCAAATGAAGCTCATGAAGTTATTGAGCAGTTTCTATCACTGTGCAGTTGAACTAGCCGCTAAACTGCTGGACGCTAAAACCGAGGGGGCGACTGTTGGTTTACAATTCACGAAAGCAATGTGCGGTTCGCTCTGGCTCACACTAGAGTTACGTAATGCGAGGAGCGTAGTGCGTAGCACCGTACGGGCAGGAGAGCAGGTGCTCCGTCTGTGATCTGATCACATACAAGGAGAAGGCGAATGGCTTCTACAGCCGCTGATTGAAAAATGTGAAGTAATCAGCCAAGTAATCTCCGTTTTCATCAAATGTACCCTACTACCTTACTCTGACTACGTGATTTTTTTTCTGTACTTGTAAATTACCTTTTTTGTATCCTGACTACGTAACACCGTTAGTCCGTTACTCCCCAATCCTGCTTGTAACGGACTACCGTTACCTTTTTTTGTATCTTAATTACGTAAAGCCCTTCCATGTAGTCTGTTACTCCCCAAACCTGGTGTTACCTATATTCAGATCTGCACCTTCTCAGTTTGTAGCAGCCAGAGGGAACCAGCACACAGAGCCACGCACTGTTGTGGACATATCCATCCTTAACCAAGTTAACGCCTTCTGACTCAGTACAGTGCCTGTGCACTTTTGCACTGCAATAAGACTGTTAAAAAGAAAATGTAGCTTCAAAGAAAAAATAACTGTTTGAAAGCAAATGGAGAAAATAGCCCAAACATAGTGCACACTTAAATCGACACTGCCTTTTTCTGTGGACGGTTTTTTAAAGTGGCTAAAACATTTTTCTGCAGGTAATACACTGACTACCACACACAGACCTGCGTCAAATAACTCAAACACATGAAGGTAAAACTACGTCTTTCAACTCTATTTAAGCGCACATACCCCGAAATAACACAATATCCGACCCATCAGTGGGAGCTGAGAGAAAGGGAGGTGTGATTTTTGTTTCAAAATATGATACACTGACACTAACAACTTGCAAAATACAAAAAAAAAAAAAAAAAACTAAAAATCAGGCAGCAGAAGTAGACTTTGTGTCATTAGGGCTCTTTTTTGGCAGGATATTATGTCAATATTGCAGGAAATTGGGTGAAAATTTCTCTGAACACTGAAAACACTGACACTCTGGTCGTCATAGAGACATGTTTTTAATTATGTGGTGTTCCCGATACTAGCGGTGACGCTTTCAAGTGTTTAAATACGGTGAATATGAATGCTTTTATCTAATTCCAGGCACTTTACTTTCACAGCATCAAGCCGTGGACTATCATCCGCGAGGAGGGAAAGTGCAATCTTCCTTCCATCTGCTGGGAGACATTGATTTCATCACCTTCTACCATGATAAATGCAAATGTAATGAAAACAAAAACATATATATACAACACACTCAGTATTCTATTGCGTTTTGTCATAGAAATATGACCTGTCAGCTGCAGCACCTCTACACTGCAAATGGGATGTGAGTGTGAATTCTTTCATTGAGAGAATTTGCATAACTACAGTGTACTTCTCTCTCTTTCTGTAGCGTAACCGGTCGGCTGCTGATGGGAGACTGGGAGGAAAGAGCGCTGCTACAGAGTATTGACTGGATTTCACCAAAGGAACAATGGTTTGCTGCCTCTGACTGTGAACCCAGGGTGACACCGATACTTTCATGTTAGGCCTGAAGGTCACCTAAACTGCCTCTCAGGAGCCTCATAATCCCTTTTAAATGCAATGAAACCGTACATTGACAATACATGCATTGAATGCCATAGAGGAAAAACAAATCCTCACCTCCCCCCTTTTTTGCTCTCAACCCCGAGGCCTGGAGGTGTCATTGGAGAAGGTGATTAGAGGCTACGATGCATCAGGGTGCTCTTATCTCCTTTTCAGACTAACAACATCACTGGGTAGGTAGGTTTGAAGTGGAGCATGGACACAGATGGGTTTCCAGTGTGAAACCCTATCGCCTTCCTCTTCCACTTGATGTCCTATTAGACCTCAGGCCAAACTGAATTGAATTCTCTTCCTGTTGTGCTCCCATTACGTGAAACATCTGCTCTGTGTGTGTGTGTGTGTGTGCGCACGTGTGTGTGTGGTGGTTGAATGAGTTGGTGTCTACTCCGAGGGCACTTTCTATTCATTAGATTACTTTGTCTGATGCCAATTAATGAAAGTATTGGGCCACTTTGAGGCTGAAGCGGTGCAGTTCCACATCTACTGTAATGCCAATAACAGTCGGCAAAGACAGACACTTTAGATTAGAAAAAGGCAAATGATCCAAACCACAATACTACAGATTTATCCCAGTGGAGGATTTAATCATCAATCCACTTATTGGAGTTTTTTTTGTGTGTGTCTGTGTGTTTTAGAACTAGATTAACCTTGAAATAAATCCAACACAAGTCTTTTTTTTTCCCTGAGAAGCTAAAGCAAGAAATGTTTTATCAACACTCTCACAAAGAGCAGCACACTAAAGGCCTGATCTACTAAAGTTTTGCTTGTATAAAAACATAATAATATGATAATAATAATAATGGTTTTTATTTATATAGCGCTTTTCACACCAGGGCAGGGGACCGGAACTGAGAGACCGCACCGCTGCCTTCATCCCGTCTTTGATCCTTCATGGTCATAGCGTCTAGATCTGAGAGTGGCCTGAATGTACCTGAGCTCTCTATTAATCCATCGGCTCATACAGTCATGGAAAAAATTAAGAGACCACTTTCACAAGTGTTTCTTAAAAGCATATCTACATGTATTACAGTCATTCTTTCTTTTTTAAATATCAACACAAACACAACTCCTTCTACTTAATGAGAAATGAGACACTGATGAGGTCTTTACCTGAACCACATCTGGTGTTATAGGAAGATTATAAAGATTATAAAAACCACTGCTGGGACTAAACATTGTCATTATCCCACAAAAATGATTTATAAACTCTTCCTGAGTTAAAATATTCTTGCTGTGTTCTTTAGGAATAAATGTGAACATGTTTTCTTAGCATTATTATTATTATTCAAGGTCTGAAAAGACTTGATATTTCTGTTATTTAGACTAGTTTAATCATTAGCCAATAAAAGCTCTAATGACAATTTTTTTTTTCAATTTTGGGAGAAATGTTGTCGGTAGTTGATAGAATAAAACAAAAACAAAAAAATTGTTTAATCGGACTCAAACACATACCTATAAATATAGTAAAACTAGAGACACTATTCATTTTGGGAGTGGTCTCTTAATTTTTTCCATGACTGTATTTCATTTTGTCTTTGCGACCATCCAGCTCATGATGGAAATGATTACCACACACAAAACCCTAATTTAGCGCGTTACTCCTAGTAGATCACCTGTTTTTCGGGGGTTACCCAAACACGCGAGATTTTACCACGTGCATGCAATTTAGCGCCTCTTATCTATAATTAGTACTAGCCTACATAGTAGATCAGGCCGCAAAAGTCTTAACTTGCACTGAAACTAAAATGACTGGGTCTGAGTGAATGAGGCCTTACTGCTGTCAGGGCAGGTCAATGGAGCTAAAGATGTGGGAAAAAAAGCTCTAGTATAGGCCTACAGATAATCCTGGGATTATGTGAGACTTAGACTGTCCTCTTGTATGAAACACGCCCATAAGTCGTTTGTCCAGCAGGTTATTATGGTCCATAGATACATTTTTTATGAGGTGGCAGCTGTAGTGAAAAAGTACATTTTAGGAGAAGGTAGTGGTGGATGGAGAGCAGGGTTCAGTTCCTATGTGAAAGCAGTTTATATTGTTTGTTGTATCTCTGACTGTCTGACAAAGTTAACAACTTACTGTAACCATGACCACAAAGTTATAAGAAAAAAGAAAGTATGTGCTTCTTTTGTTTAACCCAAACCACGATGGTTAAGTTTACCTACAGTAAATAACCATCATCACTATTATTGTAACAATAGCAATTATTATTCTAGACCACATATTCACTAGTACAGTATCTATGGCAACCAGGATCATGCACACCCTTAGTAAATCCTTAGTAAATCCTAAGTAGGCCTAATGTTCAAGTGATGTTTCCTGTCTGTGTTGGTTTCCTGATGTGCGTTCAGAGCTTCGTTGTGTATTGTTACATTTGATTTTTCTTGTTATGTTTTCGCTGTTATGAATTAATTCTTACGGGCATTTATGAACTTGTGAGTAAGCACATTTATATTCAAACATGTGCTGCAATTTTTTTCTGCATGTGGATGTTTTTTTAATCTGCACTGTACTGTCATCATCCAGTGTTCACATTGAATTGTTCTGTTTCTGGAACTCATTTCACAGGGTTATACTTCATATTAGTCTCATGTTTTGACCAAAGTTGAGATTTAAAGTTTGGGTGGGCCTCAGAAGATTTTGTGATGTTGTGGCGTTGTTGAGTTTGGTAACGGCTGCTGTATGGCATTTGGTTTAGAAGGCTCCGCTCTAGAAGTATCTGCTACTGTACTTGTTGAAAAATCACAAGAGCATTTAACTAACTAAAGTCTAAATGCAGCGTTCAGAAGCGTGGCTCAAACAAACAAATCAAATAAACAATAAATGAATTAATAAATATGACACTTAACTGTATGTCTCGCTTCCCAATACAAAAGCTGTCAAATACAAAAGGTGGCTGCCAAGTTGAAGGGGAAATATAGAGAGAGAATGTTACGAGGAGGGCAGGCATTTGATCTTGAGAACGAGAAGTGCATAAATGTCTACTCAAGTAAAAGGTCAGGAAAAATTGTTGAGAGGGTTTAGAGCGAGATGGAGCATCCTCGCAGCATTACTAATGTTACAGCGTCAAGGGTTTCCCCATCGATCTCTATCTCACCCTTCATCCCCCCTCTCTTCTTTAACTCTGCTTTGAGTACATTGCTAGTCCATTTGAAATGGTGAAATGATACCTCAGTTCAGTTCACTCAGCAGAACACATAGCAGCGCAGCACAGCTCAAAACACCTTTTTGCAATCGCCGGCTTCTGGCTTTGTTGTTCACATTCCATTTTTGCTGACACGTACACGCCAATGACCAAATCTCATTCATTATTATTCAATTAGCTAAGTATTCAACACAAAGTGCAGATAAGAAGTTAGTTCAACCTGTTAGGCAGAGGGTGAGGGGGTACCTGAAACACTCAGTGCGTTTACATGCTAAGTTGAGCTTACTCATAGCTCGACTTGAGCTAGCTTATCTGAATTCGGTCCTTGTTCCAGTTTACATGCAACAGGGGAAAATCAAATAACCGACGGTACGGTGCCTTCTCAGGTGGTGATATGCATAATTTCAGTGTGTTAATGCAGCCTCCTAGTCCTTAGTTGAATTTTTTATCACCTGGAAATAACTGGATATAAATAACTTGCTGAAAATATATAGCCTACAAATGACTTGGGTCAGGCCATGGGCTTCCTTTTTTTTATAAACCACATCAGCTCGTTGGTTGCTGTGAAAAGCACCAAATAAGCGGTGACACACCAGGCGCTTTTTTGGGGGGGGTTTGGGCGCTTGATGCGGGACTTGAACCAGGGCCAACTGCAGCGAGGACTGTGCCTCCATACATGGGATGCCCGCTCTAACTACTACGCCACGCGACGCCCCACTTTATGCCATCTCTAGCCTACTGTTGTGAAGCATGTGCACATGCATTGTCCAGTTTCAGTAAGATTAAGGTGTATACATGCACAAGATAACTGGTTTCCAAATGCATTACCTGGGTGTTTTAGTCAGATAGTCAGTTGGACTTAAGCCATAATTCGTTTTTTTCCCACAGATGGGGTTCTTCTTATTTTGGCGGCTAACTATATTCAAATCTGAGTCTCACTGGGGAGAGATTTGTCCAGCCCGTGTGTTTGTATGAAATCGAATCACTTTGGTCGTTTAGAATAAAGTGGAGTAAATCAGTCATTCTAAAGGCTATTTGCTATACATATTATTTCCCCAGAGACACTCGTATCTAAACTCGCTGAAATCAAATTTAACAAATCTAAGATGCGAATGAGTGTGTTGGTAAACATGCCATGTGAGAGTTACATAGAGACAATGACAGAGCTGAGATCTCAATGCCCTACTGCTTAAACACATTTAGAAAACATTGAAACTTCATAGAAACAGGCACAGCCAATGCCACTCAATATATACAGAAAAGCACAGAAGATGATGGAAATGTTTCCAGGGGACACAGAAAAGTGATGGACACAGCTGGGGCACACATGTGTTTGAAGTAAAAAATGTTTTGCGTCCCAGTCAGGTTCATCACTTTTCCATATCTCCTGGACACATTTCCATTGTCGTCTGTGTCGTCTGTTTGATGCACGTTTCTGTCTTTGTTCATGCTGTGAGAATTTGCACAACATGTGTTTTCAGATTGATGGAAAAGTTTTCTGAATGTGCACTCAGGGCCACCGTAAGAGACACAGTTATGAGGATTAGTTAAATCTGTCAGATGTGTTTGCAATGGAGATGTAATGCAAGGAAGCAAAGCCTTCAGTTTGTTTTTTAGTTTGTTTGTGCTCTTGAGATGTTTTATATCTATCAATTGGATGTAGGAGCCATCAACCAGAAAAGGTATTAATTTTCTAAATTGGCATTCAGCCGGTCTTTTCAGTCTGTGTGTAATACAAAGGTTTGACAAGACAAATAAATAAGGACAGTGAGCTGCCACAGCCACACAATCAAAAGGCAGATGGAGCCCATAATTCATTCAGTCAATGCAGCCGGGAAACAGATTTATTGGACATTGATCTATAAGTGACGCAGGTTGGTTGACCTTTTGAAAATTTTCAGCGTTTGCTTTCCAATTGTTCCAAGATCCTGTTGTCCTTTAAAGAAATTATTCTCTGTCTCACAAGCGAAGGAGGAGTGGGTGGAGACCAACAGCATCTATCTATCCATCTATCCATCTATCCATCTATCCATCTATCCATCTATCTATCTATCTATCTATCTATCTATCTATCTATCTATCTATCTATCTATCTATCTATCATCCATCTACAGAATTTATAAATGTCATTTGTTATTTACCTACTCATATCACCTATATTTTAAAACACAGTCTTTACGTAATTTGTTGTTTTCTTGTGTTGCATTGCTGTATACAGGTGACTACATGTACTGTATGTACTGAATTCCGGAACATGTAGCTCTGAGTTTTTGAGTTTTTACTACTGATGGATGCTTCTAAGCTTTTTTCATTGTGGACAGATCTGGAGGACACCATCTGTCTCAGAAGAGATGAAAGGTGCTTTTGTGGTGGTTGTCATTTTGTGCATGGAGGTGGAGATGTCCGGTCTTCCTGAGGTCAGTCATCATTGGAAATATCAACTCTCTGCCCAACAAGAGTGATGAAGAGCTGGAGATATTGAAGACCCAGAAAGTAGACATTTATTTTACAAATCATAACAACACTTGTGTACATCCCACCCAATGGCAACTGCTTAAGTTCCATCTGAAGTTCTCCATGAAGTTGTTGCTAGGATACAGACTAAACATCCTGAGGCACTGAGCACTGAAGAAACACTAGGAAAGCAGTGATGGTGGACGGCTTGTGAAATTAATGACACTGATCCTGAACCCAGTTGTTCTCCATCCAGACCTCTCCGGTGGCAGACGGTTACTGCTCCATCCAAAGGTCCTGCTCCATCCCGTGGCCCTGCTCCACCTGGCGGTTCCTGCTCCATCCAGAGGCCCTGCTCCATCTCTCTTTCTTAATGTGTCATTGTCGTATAAGCTACTGGACTAATTTGAATTTCCCTCCTTGGGATGAATAAAGTATTCTCTACTCTACTCTACTCTACTCTACTCTACTTGTAAGGTCTGTTGATAAATTGGGTGCATTTTTACCACAAGTCCCCTGGATGTGACAGAGAAACTGCTTTGGGAAACACTTGTGAAATTAATGACACTTGAAGTTTTTCTGACTCTGCAGCCCCTCAGGGGAAACTCAGCCCGGCAGCTCTGTTAAAGGACAGTTGCACCATTTCCACACCTTGTTAGCTTTTAGTTTGTGTGTCTGCAAATGAACTGTTAATGTGTAGTTCTGTTTGCAAACTCGCTTCTTAGGGGATAATGGTGAGGTTTATACGTAGAGTTTTGCTGTCAATGTTACAGTAAATCAATCTCTTCCTGTGGACATAAAAGGTCTGACACTGGAATGTGATTTGGTGACTCTACGGGGTCTCAATTTGTGGACAGCCTATGGAGTGTTTTCTGTGTTACAGTAAAAGTCTCACTTTGTAATTTAGGCTGATAGGAGTGGTGTATTTTCACATGAAATTCAGAGCACAGCTTTAATGAGGCATAATTTGAAGATTAAAAAGGAAGAATATATAACTTGTGTGACACATCTGTGGGAACTGGAACATTTCATCATTGATCCTTTATGTGCACCCATAAAAATCATCCATAATTTATATTATAAGTTCCCTGGTCCAGTGGAGGCTGTTTGGAGGCAACAGCTGAGCCAAGATATAATAACTCTGGTGGTGGTCCTCTGATTAAAGGATAGGATAAGCTTGATCATTTAGTCATATCACTACTGTTGGGCATCAAATACTTATCAACCAATTAGTCAAAGTCAGAGCGTTACAGGGACACACTATGCAGTAAGACACCATACATTTTTTTTAAAAGCTCTTTGAAGATGAAAAAAAAAACAGCAACAAACTACCACCCACACGTTCTCTTTCTTTCTCCCTGTGTCCTTGTTTTGATCATGAGAGCAAACATTTAAGATGGAAGGCTAAAGCCAATGCCAGCTAATGGAGTACATACAGCGCAAACAATAAAGTCCTCTGATAAATGGCTTAAAGCTTTGCAGCAATATTTCTGTTTTAGAGTTCCTAAGTAATAACAAGTGACATGAATGTCACTTTCTATACTCTCTCAGTCTTCTCTTGGCACCTTTTACCGCCCCTTTATGCAAACGTGCATCAGTATCAAAGTGAATCTAGTTTTTATAATCAATTAACTTCATTTACTTCAAGACCAAACCAACTCTTTGCTTACAGGTCACATATACACATTGGTGGTGATCCTAGACATTGGAGGGCCAGGGCAAAGAAGGCCCCCAACACTTATGAATATCTATCAGTAGTACAATTTACAGATGTTTCCTGAATTCTCCACATGCAAATGATGAAAGAAGTAGCACAAAAAACATCATCATAAGGTGTTTAGGACAGCAGCAGTGCAATGCATAACATACTGTAGGAGGTTAAAGGGATAGTTCACCCAAAATTGAAATTTCACTCATTATCTACTCACCCTCATGTCGACTAAGGGCTGCAGGGAGAAGTTTCAGAGTTATCCGTGGCTTCTCTGAGTTACAGGGGGTCTCGGCGTATAGTGCATGTCCATATAACGTAACAAAAAGACGCACCAAAAATCGTCCAAATACCTCCTTGCTGCTCGTATGTAATGTCTGTCTCGTATTGAATGCAAAATTTTCCCGAAAAAAATTAAATAAGTCCATATTTCAAGCTTGTTTGTAGCGGCAGCTCCTCTTCTTGGTTCGTCAAATTAGGACGAACCAGGGTCCGTCCTCTTCCCAGTTTGTATAAATTTGACAATTTTGCATTTCGGGGCTTTAATACAAGATGGACATTACATACGAGCAGCATGGACGTATTTGGATGTTTTTTGGTGTGTCTTTTTGTCATGAAGACAGTTGGTGTCCATTTGCAACTGTTATATGGACATGCACTGCTACGCCAAGACCCCCTGTACAGTAACTCAGAGAAGCCACGGATAAAAAAAAAAAAATCAATTTTGTTGTGAACTATCCTTTTAAGGGGCATATAGTTGGCATTGCAAGTGTGTCAATATGAGGGGTCATTGAGGACCCTATTGCCCCAAAGGGCCCCAGATGTTTCCCTGGTTTACCTCTACTGACACTGCACCACTTGAAGATACATGCTCTACTACAGTTTATTTTTTCTTGCTGATCTAAAAGCAGTTGGTTTCCGTCCATTGCTGTGTACAGTTATGACGAGCTGTTAGCAGATTGTTGACACTTGTATCCGCTGAATAATCCACCACAGTGAGCATAATGTTTGCAGTTGTATCAGTCTGGTTGTTTGTGGTGTTGAGCACAGGCCGAGTTGATGAGCTGTATGTGGTCTCATTGCTGTTATTTATTTATAGCCTTTTTTCTTTTTTTTCTTTTTTACCAGATCTGATTTTTTATTTCTGATTTCACCACTCCAGCTTCGGTTTCTGTCTGTAAATACATTTCCAACATTGTACAAAAATGAGAAATATGTTCCGACCTCTACTACAAGACCATTAGGCTACACTTTCCTCAGTTTTAGCTTGTGATTTCTTCAAGATTAAATTCAATGTGGATGAATTTGAGTTTACAAAACGCTGTGTTGTGTCTTTCATCTTTTGTGCACTTTCTGTTTCTCTTCATCACTGCTGGTAGCCTTCGCTCGAGGCCTCTTTATCTTGACACTTATACTCTTCTGAATATATTTGGAAGCTGAACGGGTCAAACAAAGAAGCTTTTAAATTCAAATTAATTTGCCAACTACATTCTCAACAAGTATTGGAGAACTGAACCTCTTTGTGTTGAGCTGAGACGACACACAGAGGCCAGGGGAGAGCGAACATCCTGCAACTATAATCACACTGGCGTTGACCTATGGAGCTGCAGATGTGTTGTTAGAGAGCCCTGGATCACTGTGGCTCTCAACATGGCCCCTGCCTTGTGTTCCTTTCCAAATGGAGCCTCGTGGGCACAGCCACTGCATGCATTTGTGGTGTATTGATGAAAGGATGCAAATGCCTTGTGGCAGCATGATCTGTGCCTCAATACGATCCGAGGCTGACGCAATCTATAGGGCTCTAGACAACAGGGTTTCCCATAGGGGATACTCTGTGTGAAGTAAACTGAGCCACACAATACAGCAGCTGTAACAGAAGGGTTTCCTATATGGAGGGATAAAATGATTTACTGTGTTACATGATTAATCCAACTGTGTTCTCATTAGCTTTTAAGGTTTGATTTATGTCATTTAGCTGCAAAATAGTTTATTTTATTCATCAGTGTGTGTGTGAGTTCATTCATATACATCATATTAATACGGAAACAAGTTGCCATCTGTGTAATTAAACCATTTATAACAAATTAATTTCTTCATTGTCTTTTTTGTCATTTGTTTTATAGTTTGTTTTTTTTTGCTTGTTTCAGATTCTCTTTCTATCTGTTAGCTCCACTTCACTCCCAAGCTAAACCCTTTTACTTTTGCTGATGCTACAACCTAATTTCCCCAAGGCGATCAATACAGCTTCATCTTATCTATTTTTTATGGAGGATTGTGAACATTTTTATCTGAAATGATGACATCTCCTTAAAACGACCGGGCGAGACTTCAGGAAAAAGCCACATGCAAAAAAAAAAAGAAAAAAAGAGGAGAGCAGTGTAACTGATTAGAATGAGAGAAAATATATAAGTCACAGCCATAAAAGTGAGAAAGTGTCTTGCATTACACTCAATTTACCTCCATTTTATACCATCATTTTGACAGATCTGTCAATGGCTTCGCCCTGAGGATAGCAAGGACAACGCTGATGCATGCAATTCACAGAGACAAGATAGCTCTCACGTTATTTGGCCAATCATTCATGGGCTGATGCGAACATCATGAGGAAGGACCCTCATTTCCAAGTCTCAGGTTTGTGACTCTGAATTTTGCCTTGCTCGCTGGAAGCCGACTTCTCCCGACTTTTATTGTGATCACTGTGAGTCTAATTAATGCTACATTATGCTGATTTGTAAGTTACAGTGAACACTGGCAGACTTTCATTGTATTTGACCAGATTCAGCAGCGCAGCTCTAATTACAGTCCTCTGAGTATAATACAGCTCTGCTGAACACTGTAAGAGGATGCAGCGCTGGACAAAGCTACTTCTTATTATTGTGTATGTGCTCAGTCTGGCCATTAATTACCACTTATTGAATTTATAACATTAATTACAAGAGCTACTGTACACAAAAAGAAAGAATAGATAAAGTGAACTCAGATACAGTATATAGATTTTCTTTTACCCCAGAGTTACATACATTGTTTAAAGATAAATCTGGTATATTTATTTTCTAATCCACAAATATATTGACCAACAGATCAACATTTCAAATAATAACCAGATAAAGAGTCAAATATGGAACCTGGTTTCATATTTCCACCATCTTAAGGGCAAAAATAATTTCCAGTAATTTTTGGAAGCATTACACAAACAAGACTAAAAATAACACATATTGACTGGACTCTATTTTCAGCCACACATTTGGTACATTAGTGTTTACAGCAGAAGCAGGAAAAGGATTTACTCGGAGTACAGTGCAGCTCTCAGGTTTAGTTACCAAGGAACACTGAAGCAATGGGTTTCATTATAGTTTATGGTTGTAATAGTTTAATTAGTGAGTAAATATGAATACAGTTTATGTTTCCACTTACTGAGACACAGGTGAAACAGTAAGAGCTGAATATACTGGTGTCTTGAAACATGAGGCAAACATGAAACCTCATCAAATCTTAATTTTCATTGTTTTGACCACTTCCATCATTTCTGACACAACGAATGGGAACAAATCATCCCTGCAATTAAGTGTGATGCAACATGAAATATGAGTCAAACAAGTTGCACACAAACTAAAAAACAAAACAAAAAACTTTATTTAAAGATATCCACAGCAGCTTCAGAGAGTCTCACTGAGCAGCTTGCGATGTCCGCCTACAATATAGCATCAGTGATCAGTTTGAATCATTTTACAGGTTGTTACAGTAATTTGTTGCAAAGAACGGTACGGTGGCCCTTCCTCCACCACCACACACCCATCTCCAAACACAAAGGCTCTTTCAAGGCTGTTTAATCATCTGGGAGAAAAACACAAGTCCATGAGAGGAGTGTGCTACGTGTGGCCTGCACGCTGTCAAACTGTTTCTCTGGAAAAGCTTTGATTTCTCTCTTTGTTACTCATACAATGCGGCTAAAGCTTCTAATCTGGTTGATTCAGAGGAGCCGCAAATTATAACAATTTAGTTTTCATAACTATATAATTAAAAAAAAAAAAAAAAAACTTTAAATGAACAAACAAGGCTGGTTGGTTTCTATGAGGTCACATAGCTGTTAATATTTTCAATATGAATGAACTGTAATTTATGGGCGATCAGCTAAACCTTCCAAAGCTTTTGTCTCTGAATATTATCTCATCGCTTTTTGTTTCTTTTTCCAGTGGCGAAATGAAAATGAGACCGCGTTTTGGCTCCAGGGAAGAAGCTGCGATGAGGAAATAAGCTTGGTTTGTAGACATACATGTTATTTGCCAAGAGGCTGTAGGCAGCGTAGGGGTGACTGTTTCCTTCCCGCGTTTGATTTCCTCGCCTCTGATCATTAAGTTCTACTGCCAGTGGGCGTACCCTTGATCCCATCACCGCTATGCATTTCATTTAGTCATGGTATTAACATTTTCGTAACCTTTGTTTGCTCAAGAAAGCTATTAGCCAGGCTGAGTGCTTTTAGCAACATAACGCTGCCACAGTCACCTCCTCCTTGTTGACCGTTGTGCGGTCGGGGTTTTGCCTGTTTGCTCGTGGCACCTTGACAGTGAGGAGGAGGCATTTGCTCCTACACACTGGAGGACATAGAATGAAAGCTTCTAGCTTTGCTTTGCCTTTCACCTGTGAGTCTTTTGGTGGTGCTAGATGTACGTTGCTGCTTTTGGAGAGGCCTCATAAAGTAATACGCAGTCATGCGGAGTGATCCAACACTAAATGAAACAATGGCTTTCGGTCTGTAGAATATTAACAGTATAAAAAGTCCAGTCGAAATATTAAATCTTAAATCTTAATTGCTTAACGCTGCAATCATCACTTAAATATGTAATCATATTGAAATTTACTGATTCATGGAGGCAGATCACACAACTACTGCTTTACCAAATCCTGGTAAATTATGCAACAAACCTGTACTCATGTTTGATTCTATTCATTTTGTCTTATTGTAGATATAAATTATTTTTTTGTGTTCAGACAAAAAATCAGAATGATGTTAACTGCTTGACAATTTCGACTCCAGTCTTCATCAGAACTGTCAAGCAGGTAACATCATTCAGATTTTTTGTTTGAACATAAAAAAACAAACAAAACTGAAACCTGTTTGAATCTTAAGCGTAATACTTACAAATGTGTACTCTCTGTGGACTCTAAGGTTCAGTGTGTAGTAATTGGCAAGGTTTATTGGAAAGACCTGACTATTCGACCCATGAATATATTTATGTGGTGTATAATCACTCTAAAATAAAATTATGGTTTCTGTAGCCTTAGAATTCTTCTATAATATATACATATAACAAGGGTCTTGCTTTAGAGAGTTTCACACGCATAAATAAACCAACGAAGAAGAAGGCGGAAGGAAAGGAGAAGGAGGAGGAGACAGCAGACATATGGTAAAATGGTTTAGATCTTCACCTCAGCGCTCCATACTCCTGAAATACTACCAGTTGTCCAAGTCGTGGTAAACAAGTCTTTTTGTCCTTGGAGGCCGATCATTTTGCATTTCAGCTGTAGTTCTTGTCCAATCAGGGATCACAAGAAGTTAGACCAAGTTACACATGAGGAGACGCAATTCTGTATTTCAAAACTATTAAAAAAACAACTCATTACTACACTTTTTTGCACCCACGCATACACTCAGCTGAACATGTAAGCTATTTTTACACAAAAGAGAGGAAAATTAATTTTTGTCTTTCATGTCGGCGTTGTGCAACAAAGGGATCTTTCATTTTCTATGAGGACTGTGAGGTTGAAGTTGTCAATGACGAGGCTGCAAAGTATTGAAACAGAAGGCAGCTGACAAGGTCTTTCATTTGTTTACCTACAATATCCACTCAAGAGTCAGTGCGTGATTACAGCTTTTATAGCACTTGATTGAGCTTAGAGAAAGACAGGGGTCTTCAGTTATTAATAAGAGAGTCAGAAATGATGTGAAGCACTGACATTACGGGTTTTCTCCATTTGGTTGTTTAGCTAAAATCATTATCATCATAGTCTCTCATGATGCAATGGTTACAATGACGATGACAAGGCATACACTTACAACTCATGTTAAAGAAAGAAAAATGTATCATCAGTAGAGAAAATGAGACATAATTGAAGGGTTTTGCCTCGGGCTCTTCACTGTGTAAATGCTCAGTGTGACCACAGCCTCACACAACATGTCGGATTCTCTAAAACTAGCTTTTATCTTCCTTCACAGGGACAGACAGCGAGGGGAATTTCAATAGTGAACGAGATGATATTAATAGATCAGAAATCAGAAAACATGAAGCATCGGTGGCATCAGTTTCACGTGGCCATGCTCCTGATCCATGTTGTGATAGTAGCCTCTGCATCTTTTCCTTCTTTTGCGACTTTTTACAGGCATGGATGAACCAAACCCTCTGGCGATGACAGGACTTCACCTCCTGCCTTCAGTAAAAACAGAAAAGAAAATATTTTCTACCTCCTTATCGTCTGAACTCAGATCTGATCCTAAATTCCTCTGGATAACATCATCTACTCAGTGAGCCGAGACAGGGCAGACAAACTGCTCCAACTGTTCCAGCAAAAGGTTAGACCGACACCTCTTGTACCACCAGGGTAAAATAATTTGGCATGACATCATACACCCTCAACGATCCTGCCGAGAGGCCACGGCTAAACCACCGCTCCCCTTTTCCCCCTTGTGGGACCCACAACACATTCTGGTTTCACAGCTTATCCACTGCTTGCGATGGAAAAAAAAAAACAGCAACAGCAGTCTTTGGTCTATTGTGGTGGGGGTCTATTGTACAGTCCTTCACAGTGTCATGGCCACCACACAGCCAGCGTGGGGCTCTCTGTGTGTGCAATGCCTCCATGCTCTCCATGGGAAAGAGAAGGAAAAAAAAAAGAAGAGACATCTTTGTTTCACGTTTCCTTCTTATCACTGTCACACAAACACATGGGTTTTAGTTGTTTTTGTTCCCATGGTGACTGGTTGCACAACTCACTGCCAAATCACCCTAACAACAAGCTAAAAAAAAGAAGAAAAGAAAAAAGCACTTGCTTGTGGACAAGTAGGGGCTTAAGAGCGCGGGGTCTTGATTCCTGAATAGTAACACTGCGTTTTTCACCAGATTAAAGAGACAGAAAATCTTTCAGCTCACACTTTTAGCCACTGAGACTGAATAAACTGGAGTGGGGGCGAGTGATCATCAGAAATCTCCCCATGTAAACTTGTGTAGCTATCCACCCCATGTGGAGTTCAGCAGCCGCAGACCACCCGTCTTCATTCAAAGTCACTAACAACCAGTGCCCGTATCTGTGCTGGATCACTGCTGTGAAATGTTGGGTGACAACTTGTAAAAAGTCGGCTAAAATTGATGAAAATGTTCCGCTCTGCTTTTTTTAGGGGACTTAAATCCCCTGCATGGGCCAAACTCTCTAAACATCCACATTACTCTGGAAATTGCTGCAAGTGTCAAATTTCCTGCGCTGAACTCTGCCAGTAAGCTGTCAGACAACTTGACATTACTGGCCTTAATAATGTCTAAACCATAGAATCACTCCCTGAGGATATTTTTTTCCTACAAGATATTTTCCCATATTACTGTATAAACCAGTATCTCTCCATTACATTATTGCCTGCATTTCTAGAAACTGACATCTGCACATAACCCACTAATATAAAGATTAATTCGCATCAAGGTATTACTTTTCAGTATAAACTGCCTACTTAGTGAAGATGGTTGATTGTGGGAGTTTCAACTTTTTTTTCTTTTCTTTCGCTGAGATTTTTTTCTAAAAGTTTCTTTTCCTGGACGAAGACATCAGCTGCACTGGCATCTGTCATAACTGAGAGGTTGATACTGTGTGGATCTACAATACAGACAGAAGGTGAAGCAAAGGTGTCCACAGGACAGAGGCAGTGGATTTGTGAGGGATCAGAGGACAGAACAGAGTTTTGGTTCAGCAAATCTACAGCACTGATCGTTCATGGGGACTGTTTCTTCAGTAGAAAGTGCTTCCAATGAGAAGTGATGTTTTTGTGGATAATCCACAGTGAGAGAAGGTGGTCAACATGGATACTTTTTTCCAATATAGTATTTCAGAACGCAGCTTTGACTTCTTTACATGTACAGAGGAGTGTCTGCACTCCACTGCTGCCGGCACTCCATCAACTGTTTATCATGAGGCGGCTTAAGATCAGGGCGCTGAGGATTTCGAGGAGCCTGTCCTGAAAGATAGGTCGTCTGTGCGATCAGCTCATTACGACCCACAGTTGGGTTTTCATTCTTTACTGGAGGCCACTGATAGTGTAATTATGATGGGAGCGCAGGGGAAGTCAGGTGACGTTGTGTACAGAGATAACAAGGTGCACCTCAGGAGCTGGAGGGACAGGGCTTAAAGACAGGAGGCCACCGTCCCCTCCACAGCCTTAACTACGTTCTTATTATGGTACCCGTGGTGATAAGGATCCTCTCACCATGACCTTTTCCTAATTCTTACCTAAGCGTGACCGACCACATGTAATCATGACAACGAAGATCTAGCTGTGCGCTCCTGCAAGTCGCATCATTGCCTCTACTCCCGTGGTTCGTATCCGAGGGTAGTGACCTATATGAAGACGTGTTGCATCAGCATGAGACTAAGCCAAGCTTCAGTCATACATTAAAGGATTTGATTTGAATGAGACACACTGAAGCGAGAGGAGTATATATTATTATTCTAATAATTGTTACCATTATTTCTAAATAACGATGACTTCATCTTAACTGAGCTTACTCTGTGCAGTTTCTCGTTTCTGTCTTAAGGCTTAAAGGAGCATTCATTGACAAGACAAGACAAAACTGATTTGTTATGTGCATAATATCACACACTCTCCAAATCTGTTAAGAGCTTTGAATTCATCTGTTGTGACACTTTGAATGAGCCCAACAAATATGTAATCTGGAGGCCATTTCCTCCTCATAGTGTTAAATATACCTCAGTAACAATGACGAAAATAAATAACCAGGCGGCCCAAAGCTCCACAACAGGAAAAGAATGTGGAAATAGAGTTTGTAGATGCGCTTTGAAACATAAATCAGTGTAAATATAACACATTTAGCTCCAAATAAGACATGCATTTTGACAATTTGAAAACGGCACAGTTTGGATTTACAGTAATCGACAATCTCTCCTTCATTAGACTTCGTCACTCCCTCCATTTGTATCAATTTCTAGCAAAGTACACTGTTGCTGTTCTTCCTTTATGAGATGAGAAAGCATTCATAGAGGACAAATCATGAATAAACAAAGAGGCCAAATGTTGTTTTATGCAGACTGAATAATGGATTCAATAAAGAGCACAAAGACAACAATAACCAGATAGACCAAACAACAACAACAACATCAAATTCATTGCTTTGATTAGCAGCGTCTTGCATCTTCTTTGACTTAATCTATTTTCCATTAGTTAGACTGAAGAGAAGGGCAAGGTGGGGGGGTCCATGGTAATGTGTGTGTGTGTGTGCGTGTGCGTGTGTGTGTGCCGAATGCAGTTCATTTGGGAGAATTAAGTTGCTATAAACAAGGTGCAGTGACAAGGTGCAGCCTGGGCAAGGACTGTGAAAATGGGACGTAATAATAATTTTTTATGTTACCCACAGGCTTAATGTCATGGTTTATTATGGGGTTGATAAGATGTGAGGGAAATGTCATCAGAGAGGAAAAATATGCTTGAAATCCTTAGTGGGGTAAAAGAAACAAGAAAAAAAAGAGATTTTTGTATGACCATTGTTATTTATAGAACAATGCATGAATTTACACTATATGAATAAAACACAGAAAACAAACAGCAGAAAGGCACAGTCCCAACAACAAGTATTTTTTTCACTGTATATGTAATGCAGAATTTTCGACAGTGACACTGAGCCTTGCTGACCCAACACTAATCTAATATTTACAATTTTATGAGTTCTGATGCAAAACTAAGGCAATAATATAATGGATAAGTGAAAACACGGCCAAGAAGCAAAGCCAGGTTCAGAACAGGTGGAATTTGAAAAATTACATCTATGGACCAAATACACTCCCTCTGCAACAATTTATCTTTGTTAGAAATAGTTCATTTCTCCTCTCCTTTGATTAAAGTTGGAAAATACCTTGCTGGTAGCCCAAGTGGGATTAGATATTACATTATGATAATACATTAGAAAAGTAGAAAATTCCTCAGTCCCTTTACACAAGAATGCAGCAGTGTTGGCTGCTGGCTGGCATCACAAGGTGGCATCTAATCAGTCAGTAGGACTACTGCCTTTGCCAAAAGACCATAACAAAAACAAAAACGTAAATGCACGGTTTGCTTAGTACCATAAAATAAGTATTCCACTCGCAATCCTAAATATTTACAGTATGATTAAGTGTTTCAGCTGCTTTGCCAGACTCATTCATTTCTGTGCATGGTGAAAATAAAAAGATGAACATTCTTAAATCTCTTAGTCACAGTTACAACCAACTCCAGTCTCCTTTAAAATGAACTCTTTAACCTTTACAAGCCGGTAGTCAGAAGGAAAATAACAGATACTAAATCAAAGTTGCACAGGTATAAAAAGTAAATATAAGACCTCCATTAAAAGAGCCAATTGTGCATCAATGGCTGTTGCTGTATGAGGCTACAGTAGGCTCTTAAAATGGTTTACATTGATAAAGACAGGAGACTATAGGGCTTTCAAAGAATGTACAAATTGTCAAGGTTGTGTGAAAAGGCAGTCTAGAGCAGATGAAAACACATACGAGACCATATCAACCTGTTCTATCAAAAGGAATCTATAGGCACATATTTTCTATACTCCATAGTATTAAAATATATGATAAAGGAAACACATTTCTTCCATTAAAATTAAAATGTCTCCTCATGTTACACTACAGTTCTTGTTTTCAACATGGTGCTACTGTGAAAACCATTACACAGTTCAAGTGGTCAAAAAAAAAAAGTGCCAGAATCTTCCGACTTGGTAGACTGATGTCTTTATCTGCCGACATGATAGAAAGATAAAGCTGTAAAGAATAGGAGAAAATGCACAAATCTACACACTAATTGTGACCTTAATTCTATGATGTTGTTGTGTAGAGGTTTCAAAGATAGCACAACGAAATACATTTACATTTCATTAACACAATTCTCTAATAATGAGACGTAAATCAAAGCACAAAGTAGGTATGCATTTACATGGAGGCACTGATAGAAACATCACAGGTTGGTGCACGGGGACGGAGGCGGCTGACATGAAAGAGCAGCACTTCGAATGTAGGGTTTTCCAATCCCAATGCGATTCCAGATGTATTGTTTCCTTCTTCAAATGGGGCGTGTAAAAGGAAACAATTCAAAGTCACCCACCAGGAAAGATGTCCAGATCTTTCTTTAGTGATTTGGCAGATAAAAAAGAAACAAGCGGTGAGATTAAATATTCACGAAACGCCAACATGTGGAGACATATGTTTTATTGATTGAGAGCTGAGAACAATCGAGTCTCAGGTTTTTGACTTTAAAAGCACTCAGAGAGTGAATGGAACTTTTTACGCACTTAAGAATCACAGCAAATCCGGGAAAAATGACAGAGTTCCCCCTCCAGAGCCATTTTCCTGCTACGCTACAAAGACTAAGGTTAACAGTCTGCTAGAGAGGCTAATGGAATGCATTGGAGCTCTCCACTTAGAGGCATATATGGGGTAGAGCTCACTGTCTGGGGAGATATTATGGCTTTGAAAAATGAATAGGAGGGTGAGGCGATTGTTTGTTTAGGAATCAAACAGTTGAGACAAAGGAACGGGCGGATGATGAAGAGCCTTACAAACATGGAAGCTGGTTAAGTGGATGGTGTGAATGTGAGATCGAGCATTGTTCCCTAATGGACCTTGTAAGGGAAGAAATCTGCGCTCCTGTATTCAGACCATTGAACAGGGCAGATGCCAACCTGAGGAGACTGGGTAGATACTAGTGGTTACTTTGAAGTGCAAAAATCAATGAAAGGAAAGGTGAGCGTGGGAAATCTGTCCTCCATTGTGCCATGAATCCACCTCTGATCTGGACACTTACAGCTGTAATAACATTGAACCACTGCTGGAAATATAACTGGGCAGTAGAAAAAATATTTAAATTCCATAATTATTATTTACTGTAATAGTTATTACTGAACCTGTTCACTGTCAGTGTCAACACTCATCACATACAAAGACACAGGTTCAACTCTAACCTATTTACTATAATGTAATAATACTGTAATTATTATGGTTTGTCTAGTGAGGGCTTATTGATAGGCAATTTTCTACTAGGACAGATGGATGGAAGACTAGATAGATAGATAGATAGATAGATAGATAGATAGATAGATAGATAGATAGATAGATAGATAGATAGATAGATAGATAGATAGATAGATAGATAGATAGATAGATAGATAGATAGATAGATAGATAGATAGATAGATAGATAGATAACATAACATGATTGTTGACATGTGAACCTCAGTGTGTGACAATAGATCAAGATAACTCAGACCAAGCTGACAGCACTCTGCCAGAAACCAGTGCATCACTGTACAAGCCGCGACTGAGAAATAATGTCAAGGCTGCAGTTCACAGAAATGGGTCCAGGTTGCCAGTGTGTGCTTGCTATTCTAGATATGAAACCTCTCCTCTCTGCTGCAGTCAAAGGCGTTGAATAAACAGAGCTTGCAATTTTGACAAAAGGATTACTCAGCCTGCAGAGCGCTCTATCACAACTCCCTCTCTGTCCCGGTGATAAAACATGGGAACTGGAGATTAGTCGCGGCACTGTTACTTTTTCCTCGGCCATCAGAGAGAGGAGGTGGAAGACAAGCAGGGCAACAGAGTGGCCAGACACAGTAAACACATCAAAGACTTTGTGCATGGCTAAAGAATATCATCACAGGACTGTGGCTCTGCTCCATCATTTTACAGAGGCCTAATAACTGTCCCTGCGACCCTATAAGGAGAGGCAGTATAGCTAATGGATGGGTGGACTAATAACTCTGTCCACTTTACAGCCTGCACTGTAATGCCAAAATGCAAATGTTAACTATATTGATTTAGGGAACCAGAGGCAGTCTGCCTGTCTTTTCACCACTTCGGTCCAATGTAAATATCTCTCAACAGCTCTTCCACTGTAATCGATCTAAACTTCTACACATATTCATGTTCTCCAGAGAGTAATGCCTTTTGATGCTTTCAAGGTCATAGTTACGCATTAAAATACTGAGACGCCCAAATGCAGCTGAAGCTGACTGAGTAACCCCGAGGAGGCCTGAGACGTAGAGGATCCACCTTTGACCGACTTGGCCGCTCTTGTGGCTCCACCCTCAAGTTAAACTTTATTTCTGTTCCGTAAGCACTCTAACAGAAGTATTCCCTCGCTATGTTTTCTCACATACAGAACATTATGGCTTTTGAGCGCAGTTTGCTGCAATGACCTGAGTGGTCACAGATAATCTCTGATTTACCTACATCCTGTGAGCTTGTTCACTGCCTGCGTACCTCAGGTAGGACCATTCTTGTAACTATGGAAACTGTGTGTTTTCCACTCCACTCCCTACCTGCGGTTCACGAACTCCGTGCCCTCTTTAAAAGCAATTCTCAAAACTTTCCTCTGCAGTAAATCTGTTGCTTATCTATTATTTACTTGTTTATATTCTTTTTCATCAGGTTTTCATTTATGTCTCTGTTGTTTTAACCTTGCTCTATTTTCTATCTGTGAATTTCATCTTGCTCTGTAAATCAAATGTAACTTTTTGAAAAGTCTAATACAAAGTTATTATAACTGTTACTTTAACTATTATAGAAGAGGTCTTTTGTTACCTGGTGAATTAACTAGCAGTTGTCACCTACCAGGAAATACACTTTAATCAAATGTAATTAACCCTTATCCCTGTTGGTGAAAGCTTTTCTTTTTTCATATCATTTTTAAAAAATACTTTCTGGTGCAACTTGAGACCATGGGATGAGAACTGGTGTATGGAATACAGTACATGTTGCTTTCTATGCACATATGACGCAAAGCAAAGGATTAAACCCAAACAGGAAATGGGGCTGTGTCGTTAACAGCTGCTCAAACACACAGTAAATCCATCACTTGCACAAACTCCACTGTACATCCCTGCAGTCTTAGCACACTGTCGGCGTGTTTGTCCCAAATCCTTTGTCCACATTGGATATTTTAATAGATTCCACTCCAACACAACTTTCTCTCACAGATCAGCCTCTCCAGCTGCAGAGACACTGTATGTGAGACTGTACTGCAGGGCATGCGAGTAACACCCAGCACAAGGTCAGAGTGCTGTTGCCTTAGCACTTTGCAAACAATAATTCTGCCCCTCTTATGGAAAAAACTGCTTTGCTTGCTTAATCTGGTTGGTCATGGAAAGATTAGCCTCTGCTGTTTCCCCTGCCCATGATAATGAAAACGAACTCCAGACGAGCGAGCGGCACCGAATGAATACAAGATGAGACAGAACCGTTCGACTGACTGACCCTAATTCGTCCCCTCATGATCCAATCTCATGAATAGCATCTTTAAAGCAAATCAAATGCAATTCAAAAGGGCTCCACAAGCGATCGACAAAACATAGGATATTAAAAATGGATTTGGAGCAAAATGCACACCAGATCAACGAAAAATCACAACGTTTTTTTTTGTTTTGTTTTGTTTTGTTTAATCCTCTTATTCCGGCAAAAAGGTCAAAACCTGAAGAAAACAAAACACAAAAACATCTCAACGCTCAAATCAAAACTGCAAGAGGGTAAGAAAGGAGCAAATACTCGTGCATTTAGTTCCAAATTACATAAATGAATAGCTGCAGATTATCCATCATATAAACTGAGCATTAGACTTCAGCAATTTGTATGTGTGCTCCGATTTGACTGAGCTATAACTCAGGAGGAGGAGAAGAAGAGGTGACATTTTTTTGACACAAACTGTTGGATCAAACTTGCATTACACCGGCTGCACTACCTTGCGCCACCAAACTAGGGTCCAGAGTGTTAAATGTGCAAACATATAACCAGGATATCCCAAGATACAACACAGAGTGTTGCCAGAGTCATCAAGATTCAACATCGTCCGGTGCCAAGAAACAAACTGGTCCAGCTGTGGCAGCAATATGATTGCTCATATTCTCTACTGCTATTAATTCAAGGGGGAAAGTTTCTACTGTATTGTGTCATTCATTGTAATGCTAATTGCCGTTTTCCTGCTTCTCACCTTTATTCCTCTGTTTAATCATACAAATTAACCTCTTTCTATAAAGCCACCTGTGACTGACACAGCAATTACAGACCTTCATGTCAAGCAGGGAGGGGGGTAGAGAAAAAGTAGTCAATTTGTCCCTGTCCTTCAGAACTTTATCTCCATATTGATCCCTTTGTGGGACAAGAAAAACTAGTCTGGCCTGTGACAAGTGGAGAGAGGCAGTATAAAGGCGTCAGCTGTGTGACATTAACACCACGGCGATGGAGCGGTAGTCATGGTGCTCCAGGTGGGACAGGTACAGACGGTGCAGCTGGAGGTGTCTGCTCCAGTCTGTCCTCACGTCGACATGACAGAGGCCCTCACTGTTGCAGCCCCTACAGCGAGCAGATGGGAACAAAAGAGCTAGCTGTTTGTTGGAATTACAGAGGAGCTCTCATTGATAATCTCCCAGGATGAAAAAGTTGGAGGTTGGGCTGAAGGAGGACGGGAGCATCAATAATTTATGAAAACAGCATCAAACGGGCACAGAAGCAAAAGCGTCTGTGAGCATTTGCAGGCGGTCGTCGGCTCTTACTTCAGATCTTAAACCGTCATCGGAATTCTAAATTTAATCAGCGCGAGAACATATTTTAAAAGTGTATAATCATGCTACAGTTGCATTCTCATGGATAATTACCATGAGGTGTCACCATCAGGCTGCTGGTTCAGCTACATGCAAATGACTTCCGCTCTGATGGTTTTTACCAAGAAGTCTGTGGCTCATTTATGGAGCACACGCAGTAACATCAGAGTTGATAACGGTGCCACCTTTGAATGGAGTCTACTGAGTCCTGTCTGCAAGACAGCCGACGCTAATCGCTTTGAGATTATGGTAAAATGGCTTTTACAGTTCGCCTCTGAGACATAGGAACACACAAACCCATTTTGACCAAACTGGGTGCAAAAATGCACGAACACATTTAGGTCGAGAACCTTCGAAACGCATGCTCAACTCAAGCCTCAGTGAACCACTGTGCGGAGTCGTGGCTGGAACAGGAGGAGTAGACTGTGGAGGAGGAATATATCAAGCAGGTACTGTAGACTTACGTGTAGGGCAAGTCTCAGTAGAGACCAATCAACTCCTTTCATTCCTATAAACAGGCCTATTCACTTGAAAAAGACTAGCTGTCAAGGAGGTGTCGAGTCCCAGTGGGCAATTATTCAGCGTCCTGAAGATGATTAAAGTACAGTAAATATGAATCATCACGGATCACATCATGCGCCCTTCATGCCTTTCCTCTTTAGAAAACCTTCCCGCAAAACCGGTCACAGGATCAAACGGATTCACCTACGGTACGTAACTGTATGTTGACACTTTACTAACCTTCTGCGGCTGTGGAAATAACGGCTGAACTCACAGTGACAAAGAAGAAGGATGATACATATCTGAAAAAAACAAACCTTCAGACGGAGGTCAGAGTATGTGACTGTGTCATCCTGTCTGCTACCGGCTGCTTCTATAGATTTTTTTTCTTTTTAACCACATTTATGATCTCTGTCTGACCTTTACCAAGGAGCTTTAAAGGCAACCTGACCTGCAGAGTGGAGGAAGATCATTAAGTGCTGTGGCTCAGGTGGTACCACAGATGTACTAATCTGAAGGTAGCGGTTGGACACTGCACCACAAATTCAGCATGTACTGTATGGCAGAAAATAACTACATGTACAGGTGCAAGGGCTGCATGATTGAGTGACAAAGTAAAGTGTTACAGTAAGTGCTATGAAGGAGCACTCTTTTGTGACTTAAATGTTCAGGCATGAAGATAAGTTTCTTTTTAATAGAACACTGCACGTTATTTTAAAAGACACTGATCATTTAGTTTGATGAGGGAAAATGTCACTCAAAGTCCTTTAAAGAGGAACTAAGCAGGATTTCTCCTATGGTTATGCTACATTAATTAACTTAATTAAAAAGCTCCAGAGTAATTGTGATCATTAACTACATGACTTGTGACTTGTTACAAGTGAGAACGGAGGCTCTCATGCCTTCACCTGGCGTCTCACGGCTGAAAACCAACCGTGCAACATCAGTGTAGTAACTCAGTCGCCGCCCCAGTGTACCAGCTCTCGTCTCTGCACTCCACGACACAAACACGCTCCGTAATCTTTTGTTTATGATGGTTAAGATCCAGAAGTAGAGATGTACAAGAATATTTTTCTAACTTGGACATTTTCCAAAGGCAGAACACAAAAGTTTCAGTGTTTGGTGCATTTTTATCAACATGCTACCACCACTCGGAGCCAGCTTTGGCCACTTCTGCGAAAAGTCTATTTGCTTTGGCCATTTACATCGAGGGTGATTTTTTTTTTTCGAGACTTCAATATTTTTGAAACCACCAACTGCCTCCTCCATCTAGGCCAGTGCTCCTCTGTGAAGCAGAGGAGGACATCCAAGGACCGGATCAAACCCTCTCTGCAAAGATCTGCCACTCCATCTGTCAGAGCAGAAGACGAGGCCACAGATTATTCTGGCTGCCAACATGTCTGTCAAGATGGAGCGTTGAGAGAAAGCAGGGAAGCAGGAGGGGGAAGTGAGCTTGAGTGACACTTGAGACAACAAAGATGTTGTAAAATAATTTCAAAATCAATCAGTCTTTCCTTCTTTAACACAATCCAAATGTTAAATGTATGGAAGTTTCACAAACACTTTGAAATTACTACTGACTACATCTCAATGTGCTTATGAATATAAGATAATGACAAATTTAAGGACAGTAAGTAAGAAATGGTCACTACATGGTACAATCAAGTCACTACATGGTACAATCAACATCCCATCATGCTTTGTGGCGGCCATAAAAATGCTGAACATGCCCAGTTGATTCTGACTTGGTTTGAAGATGACAAGATCTAATTGACTCTGAGAGAAACTTCAGCGTTGGATTAAAGTTTCAGTCACAAAGCTGCTCAATTGGCCGATGATACGACGGCCAAAGTGACTAAAGTGACATCTTTATTTAGATCTGTGGTGAGGACATCTGCACAAAGGACTTTGCATCATGGTCGACAGCATGCGATGACTGATCCTTCCTCATACATCAGTGTAATCAGGGAGAGAAAAACAGCATAAACTCTTCTTCAGCTGATTGTGAATGTCAATGCAAGTCGTGCCCGCATTTACATACAGAGGGATATCATTGTGTAAGCACCTCGTTACAAAGAAGCAAATCTGATAGCTCAGCGACGCAACAGCCATCAGCATCGATCTGCAGAGATGTAAAGAAAAGTAATATAGTCAGATGAGTCATCCTGTGCCATATTCTCATGTGTATATGTGACGTACTGTACGGCGGGAGAGGAGCACAGGCCTGAACGCATCAACCCTACAGGGAAAAGCTCTGCGGCTAATGTTACGCTGATGATGCTGATGAGCACGGGATGACTCCTCCATGGAGCGTAAGGTGTCACTGAGTAGGTTTGAGTGTGAATATGATGTGAATCATATGCTACGGACTTCATTCACCAGTTGATTTTGGAGCGATGACAGGAGGAAGGTTGCACCAGGAGGTGGAGGAGGAGGAGGATGTGTTAGTGATCTAACATTTATAGTCAGTGTTTCCTTTGTCTCCTATTTAATAAGGAAAATCAATATCAGCTTGCACCTACACTCGTTTCATTAGTGCATTTTAATAAATGTCCACCTCCCGGTCGACTGTCAGTGTATCCCCATCAATAATGTCCTTTAAGAAAACTCGTCTCATCATCACTCATCACTTGTGATCAGATAAGAGGGACTGCAATCAGTTAGATAAAGGTGAGTGATCATGGAGGAGGACGATGCCTCCTAGATGCTTCATAGCAATAGAAAAACAATAATTTAAAGGGATGAGAGTGCTGAGCATCTGTGGAGGTAGAAGAGGACAATGCAAATGTGATGACACACGCGCTGTCATTAAAGTTTTTTGAATGACAACAAAGTCGAGAGGCCCGCCGCAGCAGTTTGTGTAAATGCATTCAGTGTGAAATCGTTATTGTCCAAGTGGTGCTGGTGTTAGCAGGAAGCTCCACCACAGCTGTAGCGTGACAGATTTTTTTTTTCTTTTCATCTGAAATATATTTAAGAACATGTCAGGGTGCACGTTGTTGAATTTGATGTCTAATTTGTGTGCATAAATTATCACCTATCCACACAAACGCAAGTCTTTTAGTGAGGTGACACTGATGCAACCGACACTGCTGCTACGGATCCTTGGCGTCTCATTAAAGCTACACACGTGCATCTATCGTTCCCCTCTTGCCTCCACCTTCCTTCTCCTGTAGGCTGTGTGTTTGTTACTATGCCAACACGCTGAGATTCCTGTTAATTAACTGCAGGAGAGTTGCTACTTCTCACCCCATTTCTGCATGTTTCCAAACAGCTCGCTGGCGACGGCGATCTCGCCCGTATGCAACAGCGCTCGGCCCACGGAGAACCGTCATTAGTCTTCAGACACACCACTCTGAATTTACGAATACTGGGATTTAGGGAGTGAATGAATTTAAAGGCTATGTGGAATTAATGTTAATACTTGTGGAGGCATCAGTGATTCCAGTATTACTGACTCTAATCTTCACTCTGGTTACTGCCATTTCAACACTGTCACTGCAGAATTACAAATTATTAAAGTGTTAATATTAATGTCCACATTAATCAGAGACAGAATCAAGTTTCATTTAAATTGATGGAACGTGGTCTTTATGCAGAATGACATCAATGGAAACGCCGTTAGAGATCGCTCTTGCGTCATGAGAAACACATTTTAATCAGCAGTTTGGCAGCGTCCAGGTCTAGACACCAACTTCAAATTATTTGAACAAAAGGGCAACAGCGGGCGCCATAAACTAAGAATAAAGCCCATTCATTTTAATTAAGCTGTTTTAAACCATACTGTATGCACGCTGATTTGTCGTATTTTGAGTGCGGTGTTCTCTTCCTGTAAAAGTGGTAGTGTTTTGAACTGAAGATAATTATGGGATGCTGTGCTGACTTCACACAGGAAGAGCTCATGCAGCCTATGAAAACTGTTGTATAACGTCTGCTGCTGCTGCTGCGCTGGAGCGAAACAACCTTAGTGATGATGTTGAACGTTTACCCTTTCCAAGCCCTTAGAAACTGTGGATTGAAACCTCGTTGTGAGTTGTCAACAAGGTCCATTATGCAAAGTTGCACATCATCTGAGCCATCTCCATGACAACCAAGTGAGGCCCCATCGGATGATTAAAATGATGAAATTTGAGTTAAAGCCCTGAAAGAAAGGGTTGGGATTATTTTGTCAAAAGTGGAGAAAAGTCCATTGCTGAGTTGCACTATGGGAGATGTCAGATTAAAGGTCAGGGTATCCTTCTCCTTCAGTTGTATTTGACTGTATTTGTTAAAGCAAGAAGTGTTTTCAGCTGATGTTTGGGTCACAATTCGTGACTTTGCACCCATTACACACCTCTCCCTGCAGAGCTGATCTATCTGCTCATTTTCAACTTGACATCAGCTTGCTTGTCCAACAGGTATTATTATTTTTCAAGGGCTGTTAGTGGCTCTCATGCTTTGTGCTCTTCAAAACAAATGTGATGCCAGCTAGGGAGACGAGAGATGATATTGTTTTTGGAGGAGCATTAGCAGCAGCAGGCACTCTTGAAATATCATCCTATTTTTTTTTTTTAATAAAGAAAACAAGCAAATATAACATGCTGTAGCCCTGCTGGATGCTGTTCACAGCCGATATAGCACTATTATGGCTCTTTTCTACGACACAGTTAGACTTCTACTCGGCTCGGCTCAACTCGTCTGCACCTCAGCGACGGACCATGGTGTGGTTTTCCACATAGCAGCCATTTAACTTGGTTGAAGGAGTAACAACAGCCGCTGATGTGTTTTTAAAAATAAAAATTTGATTCCTGTGTTGGGTGTTGAATCATGAGTCTTCCAGTGACAACAATCAGTGGCCGGCAGTGGGTTGATATCACGTTTTTGTATCTGCTCGGCTCACTTGGAACCTTGCCTGAGGCTTTACCAAAAGAAAAAAGAGCCTACCAGGTGCTATACCTAGTCGAATAGCAAAACAAAAAACGCTTGTGGAAAAGGGCCGATGCATTTGAGTTCAAATGCCATGGTGATTTGCTTCAGATGAAATGGAGAAGTTATACATTTGCTCTCCACTATCTGACTACTGCCTCTCTAATTTTGTGCAAATTAGATTTTAAATTTGATATTTTATTATACGCATAATTAAATTAGTCTATGTATTTTTTTTCCATGTCAAGTCTGTCAAGCACAGTTAGAAAAAAATCATCACTTTGCAAACAGCAAAGTGATTACATGGGCATTAATTAGTAAGCTAGTATATAAATATATATGTATTACAGTACATGTAAACAACAGTAGGGTGTCTATGGGTCCTGCTGACAGTGCGAGAGCCACATTATCCACAGTCACAGTAAAGAATGCCCTGTTGGATATTAATGCTAAAATATGAAAATTGAGTGTACTGCCCTCTGGACAACCAACATGCACCTAAAAAATTGAAACATGACTGTGTTTGGCTTTCACACTTAAAAGGCTTTGCATACATATGCAACTCTCTTTGTAAGTACCTTGCGGCGTTCCAGCGCTTCAATTTGGGATTCAGAAGAGCTCAGCTGCAGAGAGATAACACTGAGGAGGGGCTCTGAAAATAAACTTCCATTTTAATAAAGATCTTACATCATCCCTTAGTTTTAGCTTATTGGTCAAATTAGGCAGAAGGATTCCCCCTTAAATAAAGACATACAACAGAAAATGGCAAACAGGAATTAGGGGGACTAGAGCTACAGTATGTGAGGTTTTAGTCTAAGAATAATGTTTTTGAATGAATTGGCAGCACCTTTGAATTGGCAATAAAAGACTTTTGTGTCAAATGGGCCTGAAACCATTTTCTTTCCACTGCAGTGCTTGCACCATAAAAATATAATACCTGATGGCAATCTACAATACAACCATGTTATGGCTTGTGAATATGATTGCAGTGGTGATTGAGATGATAAAACAGCGATATGGTCCCACAATACCCATGTTAAACCAATGTACGGAAGGTTATTGCTTGTTTGAAAACACCCTTTGTTATTGCGCACATTTATTGATTCCTAATTATAAGACTAATATTAAATGACATTGCTTATTAAGTTTTGCAGTATCATTTAATTGGGTTTATCGCCGTATTAATTGGCTGAGCTCATTCTAGAATTATTTCATTATCAGCTGCAGCGCTTTATTTGTGTGATAGGTGAGAGGCTGACGGTGTCAGGTGAACATAAGCGAGAATGGAGACTGGCCTTCTGTGCATAGCGGAAAGACTGACTGGAGAACGTGGAGAACTCTACAGCCTACAAGATTAGCATAAGCTACATTGGCATAGTAAGTGTTTACAAATTACACAAAAAATACATTACTGTGCCCTAATTTGCAACTTGCTGTTTTTAGTAAAACGAGTATCAAGCATGGCAACATGCATTGCACTGTGTATACCTTAAAGCAGAAGTAAGCGATCCGTCGAATGCAAGATTAGAAATAAATTACAGCTTCAAGTCACAACTTACGACTTTGTGCGTTCCAGGTAACCCACTCGTTTCTCCGACCTGTTTTACAAAAGTCACTATAACAGCCACTCGTAACTTCCGAAAAACATTAACTGGTGTCCTAATTTGCATAGTCTATCCCTTCACATTCATTTAACACAGCCCTGCATGCCGTTCTTTTCATTGGATAAAAACTGAGGATACGATAAATGTTTTCTCCTCGGCTCAGAGCAGAGCAGAGTGACTGACAGACCCGTGTTTTGGTCCAAACACTCTATGTAAGTGATTGCTGTCGGAAGATATAACTATTTAAGACTTATATTAACACAAATATTTCACTTACTTCTGCTTTAATGATGCAGTTAAAACCAGTCAACCTCAATAGTCACCATCTTTGCTATAACCAGAGGCTCTGGTTATGCTATTATTCAAGGAAGACACAACTTTGGCATGATGACGACACAGGGGACAAGTTTTAATTAAAGTCTTGTTAGTAAAGCATAAGCCTGGCCATATGGTCACATGTTTGTGTTTGATTTGGACACTGCGCTGTCAAAAATCCACAAACCACGGCAGTGACTATAAGTGAAATATCCAATTTGAGATGATGGGAGAGCACTGCGCCTGAGGGAACCAACTCTAACAAAAGGGGACAATCCTTTTAAAGCAACACATCTACATGTTTATTTCTGAGCCTTTTAAATATAAATAGTTTACAAATCTTGAACAAAAGATGCTAGTGACTGTTGGTGTTTGCTAAATTAGTTCATCAGAAGAGTCTGGCAATCCATGTGCATCCTGTTTACATGCTTGAATGCACCACATTGCTGAAAGCAGTGTAGAAGCCAATACTCTGTTTTCACAGACATGGTGAAATCAGATGTGTTACTGTCTGTTGCCAAGGACAACAACCTGGGAAAAGCTGTCAGAAAGATGCACCCCCCCTCAAAAATAAAAAAAATTGTGTGCAGCCAGAAAACATGTATCTGTGCTGTGTGCTGATGATGGGGACGACAAGGCAGATCATGGCTGAAGGAGCCATCCTCTCCACGGAGATGTCTGCATATAGAATGGAAGAGGAGCTGAGTGTTCACTCAGATAAGTCGTATAAAGGAACTCCCATTTCCCAGCTGCCACAGGACTGGATGACAGCTGGAATCCACTTCCAATTTTTTTTTTTTTTTAAACATTTTACATCTCGTGGGTGTAACAGGACAAACTTTATTTATATCTAATTCTAAAATATGTCATGCTTTTCCATCTTGGAAATGAAGCTGGGTAAATATTAGAATTCCATGTGTGTGAAAGTAATGAATAACAAAGCAGTGAACGGAATGTGGTTAAAAAAAAAGAAACTCAAGCACCACCACCTCTTCCCATCAAAGGTTCACCGCTCTGTGTGGATGTATAGATGCTGCTGGGAGAAAAAGTGTTATTGTTCAACTCGACATCCATTTTGGTTCAACCCCCACGGCAAAAAATACCAAGTAAATCGTGTAAAGTGTCTTTTGTGCAAACGCATAAAGGCCACTGATCTCTTCTATGCACTCGAAAGACTAGAAAAAAAATGTTGGTGCAGTAGTTGCTGAGGTTTCAGCAGCAGCAGCAGCAGCAGCAGCAGCAAACCCAGTTCCCCTCTGAGCTGACAGCTGAACACCTGACAGACTGTCTGGACGAACAGGGGAAGAAATCTCTGTGGGGAAAGAATGAGAGATGCTAGTAGATACTCAGAGGGTCTACCACTGTATCTTACAATAAGCCTGCTCCTGTCACACCAGTCTAGTTCTAATGAGTGTGGAAAGGGGCAACAGTGAAGACAACCTCTGCCTTACTTTTTACCAGGAGGTCGTGATGGATCCATCACCCAGTTTGTTCTAACCTCCCCCTCCCCCCAGCGCTGCCACAAAATACTGCAGTACTTTCCAATAAATACGTCAAAGATGAATATTGTGACCTGTTTTTAATTTTAGACCTGAGGCGAATAAAAATAATGGAGATTTCTTCTGTGATCAAATGGTTCTTCACTCGGCGCCGCCTGCCTCTCTGCCTTAATAAAGTCACATTAGTCACACATTTGTTATCAGTCGGCTCTGCGCTGATTGCCTCTGATTTTCTCTCACAAATAATTGACAGAGCAGAAGTTTGCTTCAACTTTTATTTTTGCTTGCTGTCTTTCAGTCAGGAGGACTGGGTTCTCAGAGTTAATTGCTGAGATGTGGGAACAAAGTTCTACGGAGCATTAAAACCGGGCCAGGCAGCATCAACATGACGCTCCAGATAATACAAGTTTCTTTATTTTGTTACAAAGTTGAAAGTGAACTCACCTGAAAAGTCTGTAATAACTCTTCATTCCAGCACAAAACTACATGCCCCACAGTGATTTGATAAAAAAAAAAAATCTGACAGATCATCTGAGAGCTCGTGTTTCCCGTCTTGTCTGACTTCTTCTTAACAGCTACCAGATTTAGACATCCTGAGTGTAATTTTATCATTACTGATAGGAATGATGGGTAAAAAAAACAGATCTGAGCCCTGGGCTGTAAGAAAAAATATTCTATAATCCGAACGGCGGTAAACTACAGGGCACCTCGGACCATCAGGGCGGCTGATGAGGCCACCAGCGGACTAATAAAGCAGCATCAGGAGGACCAGATTGTTCCCATAGTGCCGTGGGGCTCCCTTGAGCCTTTCCCTCCTCACACCCTTGCTGTGGCTCAGTTTGATGGCTCAGTGACTCAAAGAAAAAGCAGTTCTGGACAGCTGCTCTGGCAGCCATGGACCATTAGGCCACTTTCTCCTGCTTCACCCGGGACGGGATGGAGCTTTCATGGAGGCGAAGGTCAGGCAGAAGTACACGTCAGATTTAATGTTGCAGGAGTTTTTATTGTTTCCACCAAAGTTTGTGTCATGCTGGATAAAATATGCGTGAAGCCTGAATACACTTGGATATATGAGGTCCTAGATGACATGTAGGCATAAATATTAAATATTAATTTCAATACTGTGAAAATATATGAAAGGTTCAATTTCATCAGCTTCACATTTTGAGTAAGGAGCCATCTGATGAGCCTGTCTGTTTCCTGGTCCCCTTTATTAACACAAAACTATCCCTCTGTTTCTTTGTTTTTCATCATGACTATTTTTGCTTATTTACTTTGTGCTTGTCATTTTTTATGCACTTTGTATTCATGGGGCCATTTGTGTGTATTGTCGTTGGTTTCTTTTATCCAGCTCTCACTGTCATCTCGCTTGTTTTTCTGTTTATTCATTTGGTTTGAGATTTGAATGTTTAATAAGGTTCTAGTCTCTTTTTTTTGCTCCTACACAATCTATATTTCTCTGTCTCATCTCCTTTTAATCTTTCTATTCTGTACATATAAATAAATGCATATTACACAGACGCTCAACAACAAGTAAAACATTTTCCAGTTTTAGAGTGTTTGATCTTCCATTAGTTAAAGACATAAATCTAGTCCAGAATCAGACTAGTCCTGCCAGTTCATTTTACGTTTTTTTAACGGAAAAAAGCCAACTTCTTCTCAAACTCTCTCTTTGAAAACTCTCTTTAAATTTTTGATAGAAATGTGTACTTTGGATGTTGGATGTCTTAGATGTGGGAGTTAGCAGCCTTGCTCTGGTCTTGGGAAATATGTTGTTTCCTAACTCCCTTTATGCCAGCTGCCAAACTGCACTGTTGCATCTTTTAAGACAGCAAAGTATTTGGAGAACAGCCAAATCTGAGACCGGTACCACTATATAAGCTGAGGAAAGGCAAGTTAAAGAAACCCCAGAGGTGTGTTAGGCATTAAGAAAAGTCTGATCAAACCCATATCTGCAAATAACTCTCTGGATTTACATTGAAAGTCTGAGGAGGATCACGAAGACACAGTTTTACAGATAGACCTGAAAACTACAATTAAAGATGAGGCCTTCTGTTTATTGTGTCTCCAGTTCCCCTGTGGACTGTGCACATTCAAACACTGACAGCTCCGGAAAAAGGATGAAAACTAAACAGTTTCCAAGAAAACACCTAATTTGTAAAAGTACCTTACAGTAGGTAAAGGTTATCACAACTCATAAAAAAGCCTTTAAAACCCTTTGGCAGGGCCAAGGGATCCCTGCAGCCTGTGACTGTGGATGGGGTGGACATTGAGTGGGTTTAGTCATACAAGTACCTTGGAGTACAACTTGATGACAGGTTGGATTGGTCTGTACGTAAGTGCTGTGTGTGTCTTTTTGAGAAGACTCAGGTCCTTTGACAATGTGTAATGTAATGCTGTGCATGTTCTATTAGTCCATCATTGCAAGTGTTACATTCTTTGTCATTGTCTGCTGGGTTAACAGCATCAGGGTCAGGAACAGGAACAGACTAGACAGCCTCATCAAGAAATGTAGCTCTGTGATGGGAGGGGGAGCGGAGCTGGTGGAGGCTGTGGTTAAGAGGAGGACAAGCTGAAGGCCATCCTGGGTGACCCCGAACACCCTTTACACAAGACTCTCACAGGTCAGAGGAGCAGCCGCAGTAACAGGCTCATCTCCCTGAGCTGCAGAACAGAAAGATTCAAATAATCCTTCATTCCTGCTGCCATCAAAATGTACAAGGCCTTTAAGTAGGTTATACACATTTACTTTTTATATCACTTATATCATAATTGTTATGTAAGATGCTGTACAATCTGAATTTCCCTCCTAGGGATTAATAAAGTATGTTCTATTCTATTCTATTCTATTCTATTCTATTCTATTCTATTCTATTCTATTCTAAAGAAGATGTGGTAATTCCCATATGGGCAAATGGTTAAATTGCTTCTTTCGCATGCATTTGAGTACTCACAACAGTTTCACTAAAGACAGAAGTCTCTTACAAATTCACGGATGCTGCGAGTTTCTCTTTATGTTTCACGGAATACTGTGTAACATTGACTGGCCGGATGACGTAGCAATGCTTTGAGGTGCAATTAACACAAGCGCAGTTGTCAGGGACCCTCATCAACACGGCTGTAGCTGCATTAGTTTGATGCCAATTAAGCATCGGCTGCAAGAAAAGCTCTCATTTTCCACTGAGATTGCAGGTTCACGGAGTGAGAGGCTTCATCCCAGACTGAATCTATCACCAGAAATTCTAATTACATCTCAGAAGATGCAGGTTGTAAAGCAAAAACATCTATACATTCTCTGATTAGTTACCACTCGCAGGGAACAGTTTCTGACAGCACTTAAGCTCTGCTCCGGAATGAGACGGCAGATTAATAAACTCCTTTTACATCTAAGACTGTGATTTTTATAATCTGGGACACATTCATTTAGGTTTACAGTCATTGTATATATTATGTATATATGACTCTCCATAATTAGTCCTTGTAGCCTGTTTATCCTCTGCAGGGACACAGGAGGGATGAGACTGTTGGGTTTAGTCGAGTGTGGGCTCTGGCTGAACGTGATCCCTGGCCCTGGACCATAAAACACACTCGCTTTTATTTCTACAGAGATTTTCAGGGAGGAGTGTCTTTACTTTACTAGACAGCTTTACAGCAGAGGCAGGAGAGAGAGACGCTGTTGTGATGTGTGACAACAAAGGCCTGAGTGGGCTTCAGTCATCTCTCAATTAAAAACGTCCCGTCTCAAAAGGATGCTGAAAAAACTAATCCGTGTGTGTGTTACCTCCAGTCTGGTCTATAGTAAATCCTTATTATCAGGATGTCCCAGTAACTCTGTGAAAAGCCTCCAGCTGATCATAAATGCTGCAGCGCGACTACAGACAGAGGCTGGAAAATAAGATCACATTTCTCCTGTGTTAGCTTTTCAGCACTGGCTGCACAACTGAATGAAAATTCCTTCTCCTTGCTTGCAAATTCCTTAATGACCAAAGCTTAAAGGTGAGATCTGAACCGGCCCTGAGTTCTGTCATAGGCCAAGGCTCCTCGGCAACATGACGCACTGAGCACATCTCTCTATCTATCTCTCTCCCAGTACAAGACTACTGCATGTCATCAACAACGTTTTGCTTCTTCCCTCTATCCTCATTCTGCAAGCTCTAGGGACAACACGGCTGAATTTATGCAGTTTGAGAACGACGACCGGTTTCATTTCAATGGGCGCCTCTATCAGTTTGAGACTAGTTTACCAAAGATGAGCTAAAGGGAATGAAGGAGAAAAGTGAAAGAGGGAGAGCTGCCGGTGGAGTCTCGGTGCTGGGGGATTCAAGTGGTCTGGCTGTGGTCACTGCCTGCCCATGCATGGCCACTGAAACTGAATGTTTGTGCTGCCAGGAGTCGGACGTGTTTTGCTGGATGATAAAAGATGTTTGATGCTTCATATTATGGGACAGTTTGGTCCTATTCTGAAGATTATTTGTGGCTCTGAGTGGCTTTTTGATTGTGGTTTGCATGTGGAGAAATAGACTGCGGTGTTTGTTATTGTGCGGTCTTTGCTTACGTTGCTACAACTGGTGGGGTTCAACTTGGTGTCACGGTGTGTTAGGCCATGGATTCAATTCACACTGGAATATCCCTCTAACTCTAACACCTTTGATTCACTCTTTTCCAGCCACAACATATTCTCAGTTCTGTATATTATCTTTCTGTGCATTCACTGCATCTTTGTTTACTTTCTCTTGCAGCCCCACCTGTATGCAGAATGTATGCATCGGATGCTGTGCCTTTGTCTGCTCTTCCTGCGGCAGCTTCTCCAGCTTTATTAATCAGACTGTCTTGCTCTAAAAAAACAAAAAAACAAAAAAAAAACACACAGCATAGGTCCCCTGTGCAAGCACGTTCCTAACCTACACTTAAGTTTTATTGTAGGCCATCTCCAGCAGTTGTAGTAATGATGGGAAGCAGCATGGGAGGAAGTCAGGTGACCTTATATTTAGAGCTGTGGCGGATGGATGGAGTTTGACACAGCAGATCACTGCTCGTTTCCCACGTCTGTCAGATGGTTGTTATCATCACTTTTGCCTGCAGTGTGTGGTTGATTTGACATTTTTGTTGCTTTTATTCTATGAAGGACCCCGTGTTGCAGTGCTTGTACACAAATAAAATTTGGAAGAGTGGAAAGTTGAAGTTGTTCAATTTTTTTTTAATGTGAAATGAGTTGAGAGGGATGAAAAAGTCACACTACACTTACACTCATTTCATTTAGTAAAATTAAGCACTTTATTATATTCTAATAGTCTTATTACTTCTAACAGCCAATTGAAATATGACTACGACCGTGAATGTGCGGTGCAGGGAAAAAAAACAGATATTCTGTTCATGGCTGGAGAACGTGTTCCAATTTACATATGAAATACGAAATTGCAGTTTCCTGTTGCACAGAATATTGGTGGAAAACAATCAGAATAGAATTACTGTCAACTTTGACTATGATTGCAGCTGTTCACACAGAGTGTTTTATTTTTAACAGCACACATTTCCTCTTCAAAGGACAAAAAAGTAACATAAAAAGTAATTGGTCTTCATGCAGTCTCATGACACATGTGTACAGGAGAGCAGAGAAGTTGTCCAGAGAGATTGCTGTGAGACGCTGATTGTGTTAGTTCATTAGACCACGTTTAAGCTGCGACACCTTGTTCTTTCCTGTTGCATGAGAGAGGATGCGGTCGGATTAAAATGCTAGAGGTTGCTTTTCCCGGCTCCTGTTAAGAGTAAGTATTCCTCTGCTGCGGTATTACATGGCCCCAGGTTTGCTGTGTAGTAACATGATTAAACACTATTAATTTAGGAATGCCCCATTGAACGTAACCACAGCATCAGCTGATGTGCTGAAGATCCTAGAGCTATGTTTTGATACAGGGCCTCTCCTCAAGACAGGGCCTGAGATTAGGTAACAGGAGCCAGTGTTTTAGTGGTGAATATTTCAGCAGCTCAACACTTAATTGAATTACCACGAATTAACTGCTGCATGAACCTCGGGGTGTTTTGGGTTGAATGCGGATCTGGGGCCGCAATACATTTCCCTGCTTTTTAACTGTGGGTCATCCAGCCTTAAAATATAGCTATACTGTATAACTGCAGTTATGGTTTACATTTCAGACGAGCTAAATCTCTGGGAGAATCATTCTACAAATCTGTTAATCACAAGTGAGCAGATGGATTAATGAATACGCTCTCTGATGTGATCACAGCCGACTTTGTTTTCCTGCAATGCTTCACAGTTGTAGAATCTACATCAGATGTGTCCAGTCTGTTTCATCTAACGCCATTTCATTTCAGATATTAAAGGTCCTGTACTTCCACTTTATTTGATACGCTGATCCATGAGAAGATACGTATATTTGTGGTTTCAAGAACCAAAAACCATTTCAGTGTAGTTTTACTCCTCCTCTCTCAGGCGTCTCTCTGGAGCTCTGGTAACAACAGGTCTTTGAGCCAATCAGAGGAGAGGAGGCTCCGAGCTACACATATTTTTGTGTTAATATATCTATACAGATATTATATATGCAGACACATATACAGTTCTTCCCTTCAGTGACTCAACGGTGTATAAAAAGAAAGAAAAAGACCCTGAAAACCTCACATTAAATCATGCATGCAACATGAGACTTGTTTTAATATTGTTCGTAGCACCATCTGGAATACTGATGAGGCAGCGTTCTCTATATAGGTCATCTTAAAAGTCACAATAGCATACAGTACACTTTTGTCAGCAAAACCATACAGCATTTACACTTCAGCCCTGAAAACATGTTCTAAAATAGAAGTGATGAGGCCAAGCTTTGTATGAATGTCATGGCGTTAACACCTCCGGCTGCAGTATAGAACATGTCCAAGCACTCATCTGCTAACCTCAAGTCAGTTGTTTTTGTCTTTGAGGACCAGGACATTTCATCAAAGGTCCTGCATTTTGCAACATTATCATGTGCGTTTGTATGTTGTTTTTTTCCAAAGTGGCAAAACAAGTGAGGGACAACGCTCAAGCATCTTTAAAGGAGGAGACTCTGGTGGAAACATCAAGTACTGAATCTGCTCAGTGCTCAGTGAAAGCCAGCTGGGAATGATAGGGTGCTCTAAGAGGAGGTGCTCTCAGAAGAGTCTTCAAAAGATTTGTGAAGATAGAGAGGGACACTCCAGCTCTGATAGCATTCAGGAGCTCACTCCACCATCAGGGAACCATGGGCAAGACCAGTCAGGGCTGAGATTCTGCATTTGGTGCAGGGTTGGCAGAGCCAGGACATCGTTCCTTGGAGGATTGCCGTGGTTGAGGACCATAAGCCTGTATGATTGAGTTCAAGTAGATAGGAGTAGACCCAGAAGTCACTCTGTCAGCAAGCAATAGTGACTTGAATTTGATTGGGCAGCCATGGGTAGCTGGTGGAGGTCAATGAGCAGGAGAGTGACACGTGCCCTTTTAGGCTGATTGAAAAGCAGACGCACCGCTGCATTCTGTACTATCTGTACGGTTTTACTTTGCATGAAGGAAGCGGCGCCATTAGGGCAATGCAGCCATTGATGTAAACACCACTTTAAATATTCATAAAGAGGATGGCGTCTGTAATTATTCAGACTGAACACGAATGACATTTCTGCAGATCCATTTCATAAAATATATCAATTATTTCCTATTTAGATCAATATGTATCTTCAAACTGGTTCTTCAGCAAAGTCATTTCATTGTCATTCACATGAAACAGTAACTGTCTTGTATTTGTGCAGAGGTTTGTTTGTTGGTTTACTGCGGCAGATGAATTAGGGAGGGCGAGCTGTATAGGCCTCTATGATGTCCACAGTATGTCCCTGGAGATTCTTGTGCTTCTTCAGTTGAAGTTGAAATGTTGAGATGAAATCTTTTTGATTAGAAAACCATTTGTACTGTCAGCTATTCTCAGCTTGACTCCAGGAAGCCTCTCGCAATGCTGAATTTAACTCAGTGAACTATGTCAGATGATAATGCATCCCATGCTAGCGACCTGCTGCTGCTAGACTCATGAGCATAAGTGGGAAAAATGCACTGACTGCTGCCATACTGTGCAAAAAATAAAAAATAAAAAAAACAACAGAAAAGAGGTAGAGGAAAAACACTTGACAAAAAACCTTTACAAACTAATAGCAGGTTGGCCACATCTCTTTACTACTTGAAGGCCGAGCTGCCCACATACCTCACACACCACATGTGTAGTTTGGCACTGAAAAATATCAGAACAGAGATGAGCAATGCAAGAAATCAATGTAAAGAGATGACTTTTAGGTACAAAATAAAAACAAATTAGACAGATAACTTAAAACTGAAGTGCAGCCTTACAGCCATCAGCCACCTTCTCCTCTATTACGGACCATGTTTTTTTTTGCTTTCTTTTTGTTGTTGTTAAATCTTAATTGCAGTGTTGCATTATTTAACTACATGAGGAAATAGCCAGATTCCTTGAAGGCATGTTCATCCTAAGTGCGATAAAAATTAAAGGGGTGGAGCAACTGCAAATGAAAGTCAATGCAAAAATGTGAGTGGATGTGGTATGACAGTGTGGAAGATGTTTTGTCACTTTTGTCAATTTTTTTGGATGCATATAGACAATATGTAGGGATGAGTAGGGATGAGAAACATTTGCTGGTTAAGTTTGAGGTCAGACTGAGGTGTGCAGCATGCACACGCATTAGCTAGCTACCACTTGTGTCTGCACACTTGGCTGTTTGGTGAAAATTAGCACAAACTGCAAAACACAAGTCTTTAACACTATGTAATAACAATAAGATTTTCGTTCAGTCCTCCAGCCTTAATAAAGAAAATCATCTGACGTGTGTGGCAAAGCAGAAACCGTGTACTAAAGTTGATTCAAGTCAAGGTGAGTTGGTAAATGTTAGCAAAAGATTGCTATCCTGGCCTAAAGAAGCCACAAGAGTGTGTTCTCCACTGTTAAAGTCAAGCATATTGTTGGACCATCATCCACCCTGACCTCTGACCTCTGGCCTCTGACCAAAAAAGTTTCATATTGCAGTAACAATGCTACACCACTACTCTTTGCTTCCGAAAGACAACAATTGCATTTCATGTGACCACAAGAGGTCACTACTCAGAATAATGTAATAATACGCTGTAGAACAAATATCTGGTGCTGTTTTTTGTTTGTTTGTTGTGTTTTCTATGTTTTCTATCATGAAACCATATGAATGCAAATAGTGTGAGTGTGCCATTTTCTGTGCAGAGTCAGACTCTGATATGAAGAGGTTGGAAAGTGGACAATGTGTTTTGCATTCTAGTCTTTTCTGGCTCAGGATGACATCACCAACTTGGATGAGGCCTTGGTATTACATGTTGCATCACTGACACTGAGCATATTTTCATATAAATTACATTTCCACCGCCCCTATGTGATGTAACAGGGCTAGAAGTCAGACACCCTGGTAGCAGCCCTACAGGGATGGACTGATGGACAACTCCACTCTAACCCCTCTGACTGCCGGCACTGAACTCTGCCAACACGTGGCTTATCATGAAGAGAAAAACTGTATCAGTCTGTTTGTAGATCCGCGCTCATCACAACATTTCCATTGTCAGAAATCTGTCAGATTTTTTATGCAGCCTTACTTTAAATCGTTACACATCTTTACGACTGATTCTCTTTGTCAGATTTGTCTAAAGGTTGAAACATTGACGACAAACAACATTCACCGATAGTGGTTTTCTCATCTCAACCCATCACTGAGATAACAGCCTGAAAGCAACAGGAAAGAGCATCTTTGAGTTTCATCCTTGCCCCAGTGGGTATGTTTTACCACATCTCCACTACGCCGCCACATCATGACAGTGATGGACAGGCCTGAGAGCATCATCTCTGAAAGCACCAACCAACAGTCAAATATCCAGACGCTCTTTTTTTTATTGAGGGCTGGAGGTTTCGTTCAGCTCGCTCATTCTTTGCTATCACATTTCATTCAAAATTGCAGCGTATGCTATCATTCTTAAGTAATACTCTGTGACATTCTCAGCCTCTGTAAAATTGTCCTTGAATAAGGCTTGTAAGTAGATGTCTTAAGAGCTGTGGCCCGGGACGATGTGTCACTATATCTGACTGTAAATGCCAGCGGATTCCAATTGCTTTCTCTCTTTTGTGGTATTATTATTGATCATGTCTGAAAATGTGTTCTTTCACTGCATTCTATTAACCTCTGTCTACATGCCTTCATGCCTTGTGGTTAATATGCACAATGAAAGCTTTATGATCATTCTTAGCCATATCTTTAGTAGCCATTATTAAAAAGCCGGTAATAGCGAAGAGAGTAGATCCGATTCATTAATCCAGGAGCCACAGCATTACAGTGTCAGACTTGTATATTGATTATAGTGCTCTGAAGTTAGAAAGTCTACTGATGACGTTAATATGTTGAATGAACTGAAGCAAGGATAAAATGACACCCGAGGTGTGAGTGAATTTTAAAATGATTTGCAGCTCCACAGACACTCATACAAGGTTAAAAGCCCTCAGACAACTCTGGTCATTAGTCTTCAGTTTGCTGCAGGAGAAAGACGTTTATGGCTGCTGATGGAGGACTGACAAAATGTTTGTTTCTCATTTTTGTCAATTTGTTATGTCCAAGTATGATCAATGAGCTCTGCAATAGCACAGTTTCATCTCCAGCCTACTTTCACCTTCGGGAAATTCTCAACATGCTTTAAAACAGGACTATTTACTAATGACAATATGGATGTGATCATGCTCAACATAATACTGTAAATGCTAACTTACCATCTCAGGAATAAATCTCCCATTCAGTACCATGGATAGCAACATTTAACATTCTGTACAAAAAAGTCTGACAATGCAAAAGTGAGCCCTGACATTGAACGTTTTTTATTTTATTTTTGCCCTGTTAACTGTTAAATATTTGGATGCAAGTCTGATGAGCAGCCACCTCAGTGGGCCACTCAAAAATTAAACACCAGCAACCGAATTTCTGTCTGCACCAACACTTGAGGGGTTTTAAATTTTCAACAAGTACAGACAGTCAAGTTTCGCTAGCACATAATGCAGTAACTTTAACAGGTCAAACAGGAGCCGACCAAAATGCCAAAAAATACCCCTTTGACCAACTATATTTATTCAGAGGAAATTAGAGATAAAAGCCTCAAACTGCCTTTTGCAGCTGAGGAAAATAAAGGTGGTGGAATTGGTGTTGATCTAGAGCCTGTCAAAATCAGTAATGGCCAATGGACTGAGCACAATTCTTGGCACACCAACAGTGTAACTTTATCACTTAGTCACAGACATTTGTCAATGTGGCCTGTAGCAGGTCCTGCTAAAAACCCACCTTAGCAGATGGTCAAATTAGTAACGTTTTGCAAAATTTGATTTAGCTCAGGAGTCTCCACATTTAATTTCTCATTTTTGTCAGTATTAATGAAACTAAGTAACTTTGACACACTTTTCTCCAAAACTTTATTTTAATTCAGCTTCTAATTTCAGTCATTAAAAGTCCTAAATAATGATGCACATAGTACATTTACTGGGTAGCTGTTATTACAGTAAGAGCTCTATGTTACCTTACAGTGAGATGACAGCTCTGACTAGGTTAACCTGCCAGGAGGCCTGAGGCCAAAACTGAGCTGCTGGTCTCCTAATAACCATTAACTCCTTCCACTGTCCTTGCAGTGTGTGCAGTTTCTTATTTGAAGTAATTGTACCTGGCTTCAGGTTTATTGTGTGTGGTCATTTATTTAACACAATTATTCTGAGACCTCTAACATGAAAGCACAGAAGCATAATAACTGATATCTCTTCAACTACGCGCCCCAGCTTTAAGACCTCGAGATTGGATAATAAAGCAAGTTTCAAAACAAAATTTGGATTAAATAAGCCTGAAGAGTTGACTCACTGGAGAGCTGGAGCTGTTTAGACCCCTGGAGCTTTGGAACCTACTGTAGATAATGTGTTGTAAATAAAGCATATGAATATGATGTTAATTTACCATCTAATTAACCATCTAATGCTGTTTTGCTCTGAGCCTAACAGTATGTGAGGTAATAGGTGATAGTGTAAACACTAAACAGTGCCTGCTGCTGAAATTAAAGCGGGTAAGTGAAATATCTCTGTTTCACATGCCACTTGAACTACTGTCTCTCAATCAACAGATACAACTCGTGACCAAACAGTGTCCAATCTTCTCCTTAATTCCTGCTTTAATTATCATCAGCAGTAGAAATGTTGGCTTGGACTGGGACTTGCTGCGGGACACCCAACTCATGAATCAAAATCATGGTCTGCTCCCATCTGTCATTACTGTATGACTAAGCACATTACAAGGTCTCCAGATGTAAGCTGGGCCACTGACTGCGCAGGCCTGGATTTGCACTGACGCAACAGTAAGAAAATCAGTCAAATCGTTTCACAGCTGCAGCTATGTCATTTTTTTTTCTTTGAATGTCTCCACTGCACCTGTTAACCAATGTAGTCCCCTCCACCTGCACATCTTTGAACACCGCTGGAAAAAAATAAAATTGAAAAAATGAATTTTTTGGAAACGCAGGTGTAATTACTAACATTTGAAATGGCTGCATCACATTCAGGTGAGCCAGCACCAAAGCTGTGCTGTATGCTGACTCACCACCATGTCTTCTTGGGACTTTTAAAGGAGCACAGCCATTTTTAATGTTATCAGTTGAACCATTTCATGCATCCTCTGACAGGTAAACTGCACTGCCATGAAAGTATAATTCTGATGATGCACTTATTATGTATGTGTGAGCGTATATCGAGTACATATATAGAGCGATGACTTGTGGACTGGAGAGTGGGAAAAAAACAAAAACAACAACAGTAAAAAAACAGAAGGAAAAACAAAACACGGGAATTCTCCTCGCCCCTGTCCTTCCCTCTCCTTGTGCCTCTTCCACTCTCATCCTCCCCCTGCTGTCAGGTGTCAGCCTCTTTGCTTTCCCAGATGTTAGCTGGCAGGAAGAGGCTGCATGTCTGTCATCAGTCAGGACAAGTGACAGCCGCGTTGGCGGCCTGTCACAGCTGCCGCTCCTCAGGTCACTGAAAGGTGTCGCCGCCAAGTGTCCACGCCCAGGCGACCGCCATGATCCCACCGACTGAATGGAGACTCGTGGACCTTTCAGTTTCGCTGTAAAGGAGGGAGGGGGAGGGGGGGAGCAGTTTTTTTCCTCCACGCATTACCCACTCAGATTAGAGTTAAAGCCACAGGATGTAGAACTCCCGTAAAACTCGCACAAATGCAGAACAGATTATGTGTAATCCTCAAACACCAAGAAACAACAGTGGGATGAGGCTATTTTCCTGTTTACAGAAACACTGCTCAGACATGATAAGCGTCTTTTTCAAGCTTTCAATCCAGACACCTATATGCAAATTCATGAGCACAAGGCCTTGCACGAACGCTGCACACCCACACACTGACGTCAGCTCACGCTGACCTGTATAAAGACAGCATACACTGAGCCACCAAATGTTACGGTCCAATCCTGCTCATCTTTGATAAAACCATTATCGCCAAAAAAAAAGAGTTTAGGTCATCATCAGTCAGACAATGCTGTGACCCATTTCGACAACAAATGATTCATCTTCAAAAGTCGCATGAAATGAGATTTCAATAGTAGGTATATGATATATTTCAAACCGGAAGTCGGAATTTCTGATTTCTTTAACGTGGCGTGAGAACCACAAGAGGATCCCTATATAAACCATATCTTCATTTTTTTATACAGACAGAAAGTGACATGACCATGCGGCATGGTAATCTGAACACTTAGAGGGGGAACAAGCAGTAGAGAATAGTTGAGAACGGCCTTCAATATCATCGAGAAGCCACAGAAGCAGCTGAGCGGTGCGTATGATGAACTCTTTAGAAGTAAAGCTGACAGAATTATTAACGAGCCCTCTCATCCGCTGTACGTTGAAGTTGAACTTTTACCCTCAGGGAGACGTTGTAGATCACGGAGAGAGATACCTACAAGAAATCCTTTGTCCCAGTGTGCTCCAGGTAATAAATGGAAGTAGGATTCAGTGGGCTCGATACAGTGGGACTGCTCTTGACCTATAGCTGCGGATTTCTTCTGCTATAGGTTAACGTGAAAAGTTGCTTTGAATAGAGTGCATTATTAGCTGTTTGTTTTTCAACATGTTATTGTGAAAGTGAAGCCATATCTCCACATTGTGGATAATACAGTTCTCATTGTCACAACCTCTAATTTATCGAGCGTGCTGTATAGTATTTACAAGTCAAGTATCACTACCGTGATGAGATGATTCTGAAGTGTAAGTTGAAAACAGTAATTCACAGAGAAATGTCTTTGTGTGGATTTTCTCACAGTGTGAATGAAGCTGTTTCCGTCTTACTATTGACTGCAGCTGCATCAAGGCTGGATGTCCACCAGGTCTGGGAAATAACCAGATGTGCAGCAGATCATGCAAAAAAGATTATAAGACTTTCTACTGTGCAAGAATTAGTAATTGCAAGTAGTATTGCAAGGTTTCTTTCGCTTTGCTGCAGGTTGGCAAGAATGGAAATAAAAACAATCCAGTTTTTTTTGTTTTGTTTTGTAGCTGCTTCTCCTCTAGGGACTTGGGGAAAAAATGCCCAAAAGTCTGTCTATATTCCCTATAGACAATGAAATGCACTGCAAATGGATCAATGCTCAGGTGAAAAAGGTCAGAGGTCAGAAGTCAGATTCAGCTGAACAACAATGTCAGCGTTGACTTTTCTTTGATTCCTGACTTGTGAGCGTCAGAACAACTCAAAGACTGAATATATTCACAAACTTTTCCGAAAATAACAGAAAGATCATGCAACAAGAACATAAATACAAAACTATTGAACAGTGCTGAGACAAATATGTATCAAAGTCATTTAAGATCTGATGAATGGGAAAGAAAATAAACAGCTGACACTATTCACAAACCACCCACCTCCACAAATGAAAGGGACTGATGATGGAAGTCACATAGAGCAAAAAGTGAGTGGAGATGATCCCAAACATCTGCACAACCTCAAGTCAAGTTGTAGAAAGTTCTTCCCCAGACATATTAAACATACTCTGCACACTGCTATGATCAATATTTAGTCCAACGTGGGTTTCCTGCATGAAAGGGAAAACTGTGGCTGAAACTCATTGATGTTTACTTCCTCTTAGAGAAATCTGCATCAAGTCTTAAAGGAGTCATAACCTGTTTTTTTACGTATCCAGCCCCCCTTGGATCGCTTTGGATCAATTCGTAAAACTTATTAGAAAAAAAAATAAAAATTAATCAAACATTGAGCTTGTTCTGACCCTTTTTCCTACCGCGACTTTATCACGCGAGATTACGGGCAAGGTTTTGACTGGTCCGGATGTGCATTGTATGAGGCACGCATTGATTCGCCGCAGAAAGGACAGAGCCGGGGGGGGGGGCTTGCCTGCATGCAGACTCCAAAACATAAACAGCCCCCTGGTACCGCTGCAGGTAGCAACGGGCCGGGGTTGGGTGGTGAAAGAGGCTCCGCCGGTGAACCGTAGGAGCAGAAACAAAATCTCGCACACCCTCTATTCCTGTTCGGAAAAAGAGCCGAAGCGAAAAAACGGCGCCGCTTTCAAAGTCCAGCTTTTCAGGCAAGTTTCAACTGAGGTCAAACACCAATATGCATGTTTTAACAAAAGAAATTGCGATTTCCGGGTGATGACTCCTTTAAAGCCCTGCCCACCTCTGCTATGATAAGTTGTCAAGTGAAAGAGAAGAGACTGTAACATGACAGGAAACAAGAAAACATCAGAGTGTTAAAGTGTAGTTAGCATCTTTTACTCACTCATGTTTGTTTAGCTCACGACTGGCAGGTGCTAACACAATGTTGGTGGCAAGAATGGGGGAAAAAAAATCAATACAGCGTAGTGGAGTGGTAATATTGTATCGATTCATGGACGCAAGCATTACTCTTTTATTCTATGAAGTGCAAATAGAAAATTCAAGATTTTAGTACTAGAATACTGGAGTACTTTTATGACTGTGTTGGTCATTTTTGCAAGAATAAAAATGATTTTAGTCAGAATAGATAGTATGATACTACAGTATGTGGCTTCATGGCATAGGACAGGTGATTCCCACGCCTAGTCAGCGATTGTGATCATGTATAAAAGACTCACCCTGCACTGACAAGGTTTCAGGGTTTTTTTTTTTTAGCTCAACCATTACGTGACAGACATGTTCACAAACTTGAACTCAAAAAGGGCCTTTTAATTTGACACAATGTGCAAACTGAATTAACTGTAACTGTACATGAATGAGAGCTCACACAAGGACCAGATGTCAAGTTCAGAGCAAACGTCTGAAGCTGCAGTTTGGTTTTTCTATTTTGATTTCTGCGCTTTCTTTATTTCACAATGGATTTCTTGTGTGCTCACAGGTTTCCGGCTCATGAAACTCTTCTAAGCACACAAAAGACCATAGAACCTTTCAATTTGAAGGAATAAAATAACATAAAAAAATCTCTGAAACTGGCACTGAAATGTTTTCCCAAGACAGCAGGAAAAGGCAAATGAGAGATCTGAAAGCCCAGCCAGCGGTGTCAACACTAAAAACTGTCCATACTAATTACTTCCCAGAGGGAGTTTCCACTTTATTCCCTCTCTGTTGTCAGTACAGTCACAGCTTCAACTGCAGGAGAGCAGTCCTCACTCCAGCTCCCAGGGTATGCTCAGCATCCCATTTCCATTTTGATTTGTATTCAAAGTATAATACAGCCTTGTCTTTTATTCAAATGCAAAACATGACACTAAACATTCAAGTGAATGGGGAAGTGGTCTCAGAGTGTTTGGACCCCACTGTATGTGTGTGGGGCTGTGACACCCATGCAGTCCATAGACACTAATCAGGAGCAATGTAACTGCAGGGGTGTGCTGACACCCTGCTTAAAACAATCCGCTTATATTGATGTGTTTATTTATTGAATGTGCTCAGGGTTATCATAACTCATCGTTGTCATGCCACACCCCCATCGTGCTTCATCTTCACTCTCATTTTCTCCAATTTTGATTTTGACCCCACCTTCTATCTTGCCCTCTTTTATGCAGCAGTTTTTTTTTTGCCTTCTCGGTTCATTCCAGCCTTCATCAGTCATGCACTTGTTGTTGCTCTCTTTGTCTTCTCTATCTCTCCTCCCTTCCTCTCTTCACCTCCCTTCCTTTCTATTCAGATCACTCTCCTTCATTTCAGCACCCCCTCCTCCCTCTGGATCACTTCTCGTCTTCTCCCTCTCTCTCCCTGTCCCTCCATCCTTCCATCCCTCCCCACAGAAAAGCGATGGACCAAGGACGTGACGGGCTGATAGCAGTGTGATGTGCATTTGCCGGGCTTTATGCCACCCAACTCTCTTCTGTCAGACTCGTAATAAACGACCTCTGCTTCCACTGATACATGGCTAATACCTCCAAAAAGTCAAATACATCACATTAACTATCACGGCTCAGTTGGAGGGGAGCAGCAGTGGTGTGTATGTGTATGTGTGCATGTGTGTGTGTGGTGAGACTACTGATGTTAGGTACTGGCTGCTGTCTCAGCAGAGTGACATCTGGGTAATGAAGTCCTGATGATCTTTCTGAAATGAAAGTGTCCCTCCTCACGCGGCTCTGCTTAATATAGATCCATGCCGCCATAACTTTACACAGCTCTGCCGATGAACGGCTGGCTCATCATCGCCGCTCGTTCGCCCGCGGGCTTGTTAGGACGGTTACTGTCGCTTTCAGGGTTGAAGAAGCATCTGCTCTATGTATAGGTGGAACAAAGTGAAGACCCATAGAGGCTCTATAGCCCCACTTTCCACCTGGCATCAATGCATTGTCACATTGTCATTACATAGTGTGCAAAGCCAGCTGGGAAGCCCTGATGATGGCACCCGACAAGACGCTTTAAGAGTCGATATGGGACATTTTTAGTCATATTAAAGCAGATATCAGCGGTCCGGCCGTTTTGGCTAATGCTGCATTCAAGGCAGGCTTTTGAAACCGTAAGTTACAGCTTCAAGTCACAACTACAACTTTGTAGCATTCCAGGCAACCTGTAACTCATGTTTTTACCGTCCTGTTGCCTGTGAAAGTCACTATAACGGCCACTCGTAACTTCCGACCCGTGAACTCGCACCTGATCGAACTGGTATGACTTCACAGGAAGGAAAAACACAAGTTACGAGTTTCCTTGAACTCACCATGAGTTAGCAGCCCCCGCCCTCGTCATGCTTCTATTGGTCCTCGTCCCTACGTCACCACATTCACGCGCATCCCTTGGCTGCACACACAGCCCTTCATGCCGTTCTCTCTCCTCATTGGATAATGCTTGTATCCTACAAGGAAAATTTTCTCCTGGGTTTACAGCAGAGCAGAGTGACGGAGAGACTCGTGTTTCGGCGGAAACACTCCATGTAAGTGATTGCTGACGGAAAATAGGACTATTTAGGACTTATATTAACAAAAACATTCCGCTGATATCTGCTTTAACATCAAAGCGGAATCCACCTGTGTGTAAAAAAGCAAATATAAACTCACATTCAACCAAGAAGTCAACAGAGATCATTTCACAAGAAAGCCGCTTTGATGTTTTCTAATTTTGCTCATTGCCGGGGTTGAAACTGTAAAGCCACCGCAATTGGCCTCAGTGTAATTTCATGTAGTGTTCATGTGCAATTTTCCTCCCCCACAGGTCAATGGCGAAAAATAATATCAAACGGTGGCACGTACAAGACGTGAGCTGTTTTAAACCACAGGGGCCTGCGATGAAGATATCAACAAGTCTGACAATGTGCCGACAAAAGGCAGAGAAGAAGAAAAGAAGACAATGCAAGTTGCGTGATAATAAAATGTCGCCATTTAGTGTGTTTTCTGAGGGAAGAAATCCACCCTTAAGGATTGTTTGTTTGTTTGTTGATGTACGCGGTAGCTAAGCCTCACCACATTGCAGATACCGGTGTACCACAGTAGTCATTATATTCCTGCGGCGGCCGCTGAGTCGAGACGCACGAGTCTGTTGAACCTTTGACTAAACCATGATCACAGCTGTCACTCTGTTGTGCTTGTAGCCACACCCTGCTGCGTGCGGAAAGAGCAACTGCTCACCAACTGGGAACAGGGAAGGTTTTTTTTTTTCTTTTTTGGTCCCCGGTGGAGTCACTTTTTTTTTATAAAACACTTTTTTTTTTAATGGCATTTGATTTTCAAAGCAAAGCGTAGGTCCACACAGAAAAAGAAGCGAACAATGAAAGAATAACATTACCGCATTCAGACCGCGTGCACCTGCACAGTAATGTATTCAGCGAGGTACATTACAATAAGCAGAATAATTACAGTACTTTTCACGACGCTGATCAGACGTGTAGTTTGTCAGATCTGAGCAGGTTTTCAAACAAAGATGCAGCAAATGAGATAAGGCTGAAAAAGGAGCTCCTTTGTCTCTCAGAATGTAATAAACAGTGTTGATATGTTTTGCCAGCACGTGCTGATTTGCTGTGTTCGTGGCGTCCGTCAGCCCTGCTGCATTCCCGCCTCCTCCCCACTCCTCCTGTTTATTATCAGCCCTGTGGATCTAAATGATGAGCTTCTCCTTGAACCAGCTCACTTGTTTTCTCACTGATGATGTATACACTATATCACACAGGCCGTGGAGCATATTTCCACCTGCCCAGGCGTTCTAAATGGTCCTCCTCTGTTTTGATTGGTCTGTCTCGGTGTACATCGGTGCGTGAGGCTGTTCTGGACCGTCCGACAGGTTATTGTGTGACTTTTTTTTCCCTCCCTCCACACTCAATTTCACTTCTTTCGCCATTCTGATGGAGTAAATCAATGCGACACCTCTCTCTCTCTCTTGCCTGGGTGAAAAATTTTACACTGCTGAAGAATAATTTAGCTGTTCTACGACCAAACAAAAGAGATGTGGTTGCCAGTAGCAGGGGCCATCCCACCGCAAGAAACGCGGACAAAGGGGAAGAGTTGAGGATGACGAGCAGGAGACTTTTTGAGCTAAATGTGAGCACAGGGAGAATAGAGAAAACAGTAAGCGTTGCATCCTGGTGTGCGCACCTCACCGCTGGATATGATGTTGTGGCAACAGCTGACAGTCTAAGAACTGAAAATAAACCCTGAAGCAGATGCGATTTGAAACTGTGAACATAAAAATGAGACATTTAATTTATTTACTCCTCCTGCAACAGCGCTGGGGATTAAGCATGTCTTACCACATCCGGCACTAAGCCTGTGGGTCTTGCACTTGGAGTTGACATTGCAGGAAAACAAAAGCTCCTACTCAGCCACCGGGTCAAGAGTCTTTCCTGTGCTCTGAATGTACAGAAGGAGCAGCAGGAGCAGGAGGAGGAGGAGGAGGAGGAGGAGGAGGCCCTTCCTCCACAGAGGCCTCACTCATCCTACTTTGTACTTGAAACATATCAGCAAAGTATATTTGTTTCCCCGCGCCGGGCCAGACGGCAGTCCATCCGGTGACCTCAAGCTAAAGGGTGACTTGGCCGTGGAATTACGGCTCAATACCTCACATTCTCCTCCTGCTCCGCCTTTTCGATCTATTCCTCCCCGGTCCTCTCAGGACTGTGGTAAACGCTCTGTCAGTCAGCATCAGAAAACTGCTCCCAAGCTTTTTATTGAACAGGTTTTACAACTGTGACTTGACAAGGAGTAGGAAAACAGCTCCACAATGGCTCACTTATTCTTCAAACGTCTCATTCGATATTGAAAATATTGAAAATCAGACATAATAACATGGCAGTAGACAGCTTAGAAAGGAAAATGACACATAAATGACTTAGGTTTATGCAACGTCGTCACACTACCTCACCTCTGGATTAAGCCATCATGGTTTCTGCATCAACACGCCACTGATACGTGTATGCAAATAAACGGCTAAACATTAAAATCAGGGGGCATTTAGTAATAATGTTCCCTCTAAGCCGGTACTTATCTTGTGCTTGCTTCTTATAAATTAGCACTGACCACATTACAAGTTAATAACATCTTGTCAGTCTTGTGCAATCGCTCCACTTTGTTCCCAGCAGATAAGTGGACATAATTGGATGTGGAAGTTTTGATGTGGCTGTAAGATGATGAAACTTTTCTCCAGTTTGAGGTTCAGCAAAGTGACGGCTTAAAAGGTTTTACTACGACTACGTCCGCTCTCATCTTCCACCATAGGCAGTGGGATTCCACACATGGAGCCCACGGGCTGAAGAGACAGCCGACCCCTTTAAAAGCACTGATTGTTGAATGGGGCGCCACGGGGCATCAGTTATGAATGTCATCTGGACTACCATTACTCACAATTCAATCAAACTGCACTTGATGATTCTCCAGCCTCGCTCCAATCAATCAGTTTTCCATAAGCGAATTATGCTCCAGCAGGCCCTGAAGATCCTACAAATCACTCCACTGTCATCAGAAGATACATGGTAGGAGGTTCACACGTGTTTGGACATACAGACCTGTACATGCACATACTGAAGGTCTGTAGCTGGAAAAGAGAGTGACTTCTCAGACTGAATGTCCAACACAAGTATTTTCAGTTGAAGACTTATAAAATCAGGCGATGGCGATGCAAGTAAAGTTTGGCATGGACAGAACAGGTGTGTCAGGAAATCTTGTGAAGATCCAATTCTTAATCAGAACATCTTTATAGAGAACAAGTTGGCATCAGCAACAGCAATTACGGCAGTTTCAACTTTGCCCACCTCAAGAGTCTGTGAGCTCTATTTTCGTAGACCAGGCACAGGTGCCCAGTTTTGTTACTTATTTAACCAGACAAAAATCATTACGAACAAGTTCTTATTTGCAAAAACATAACTTATACTTAAACATGGACGGCCAAATCTCTCCCAGGAGGAAATGGATGTGTTGGTCCAGGAGGTCCGAGCTCAAGGTGGACGAATAAGGAGGTTACTAATATATTTAATCAGGTTTGCCCTGATGCACTGAGAACTGCTGCCCTATGTAACACTGATCACAACATAAACAAACACCATACGTAACAGGGATGAAATCAGAAGCATCTCAGTGTAAAGGACGCATCGTGTGCACAGTAGAGTGCCTCCACCATCTGGTGACACGCTTTGACATCAACAGTGGTCTTGTTTTCACAGACAGGTACCACAGCCGCTGATTCACCAGTTGAAAAGCTCTGCTACAGTCTGGGAAACTTGCGTTGCAGTACAGTATAAAGGCGGCCTCTGAGGGCCGCAGGGACGAACTGGATGACTAAAAAATGAGATGCAAAAAATTCTCTTTTAAACCAAGTTATTCCAGCAGGTGATGTTCTCCTTTGTTTGAGTGGATGGGCTTTGGGAGCTTTGGAGGGTACTCGCGCTTTATATTGTAATGAAATGGCGAACTAATGAAGGTCATTCTCCATCTGCAAAAATTCTCTGTACTGCTGCAACCACTTCAGCAGTTACTATTATCTAACGATATCTTGCATAACACCTCTGAATGATGAAGAAGAGACATGTCTTACCCTGGAATTGAACATGCTGCATGCAGTATGAATAGACTGAATAATATTGCAGCTTAATTATTGATTCCTCAGTTTCTATTGTGTCTTTTACACCCAATATTTCCTACATCATTTGCAAATTGAGTGTTCTTAGGGACAAGACATTCTTCACAACATTTACTTCTAGAATTTACATTTACATGTATAGAATATATGAACTGGATGAATAATTCATAGGGTTGCTTGAAAGTCCCTGCGTCATTTACTGCTGCCGTGTTACAAATGTGGGCTCAGGTGCCAAGCACCTTCAATATTAGCCAGTTGACATTCACGTAGGCCAACGACACGACCAAGGGCAAGGGGCTTTCAATCACTGTCAGAGCTCGACATGGACCTGCAGATATCATGTCTGACTTGTATCTCTTGTTTAGAAGCAACAGCAGATGAACCAGGCTTAATTTTGACAAATAACTTCCCTTCATTCGGCCACGTCCACCTCAATCTGGTCTCGTCAATATCGGTTCTTCTGTTCATGTATCTCAGTCTGTCTCTGCATCCCACTCAACTCTTATCTCTCTGTCCTTTTTCTACTGTCCTGTTCTGCTGAGCACTGTCGCTTGGATTGGGGAGTGTCACCCTGAATGATGTGATATCGACAAACTATCAGTCTCAGTGGAGCACGTAATGTCCACCGACACCAGTGATAAAATCTACTACTTTTTTTAATGTGTCATATGATGAAAGAGAAGTTTGTACTTCCATCCTTTACTGAACCAGCCTGTCTAGCCTCTGGCACTACTTTCAGATAATCCCTGTGATGGTAACATTATCAACCAAAAAACAAAACAAAAAAACAGAGAAAAGAAGGAGCTAGACAATAAACTGACCTCCCCACCAATTTGACCACTGCTGTCTATCAGATGCCGGTCTCTCCAGCCCATATCAGGCTGACACACTCATGCGCACACACAAACAGCCACTGAAGCACTAACGTGTCAGCATAATGAAATTAGACAGCATAGTTAGTGACGCTGCATTGTCCTTGTTCACATGTGGCACCATTCCCACCCCACACAGCCTGTTCACCCCTTCCAGAGCTGAGCAACCAGGATATTGCTAATCGCTCACAATAGACGGATTAGCAGGCGAGGACAATGCGGGTCTAAATGTCAGAGCCCAGCACCTGTCTAAAGCCCCCTCTGTCGGACAACAGTCAATGGGCAAGAGGCGGCTGGCAAACTGCAAAGTGTTGATTGTTGATAACTATGTGGATGGATGAGAGGGGTGGAGCTTGGGGGGCCTCCAGAGAGAACTACATACATAGCCTACAGCCCAACCATTTACTGGACACAGAGCTGAAGCTGATCTTTTCCTGTTTTGTTTTATAGAGTTTAAACATTGGATCCAAACAAATGATATGTATAATAAGACGAACTAACCCTGGTAGCCTCCAGAGGCATAAAATGTTCCACCATGCTTCCATGAGAATAAACATATCGAGGACTGTACTACTCTTAAAGCCTTAAAACCTCCTCACGCTCAATGTGTAGAAATTAATTTTAATCTTGATCCAAAAGGGAACTGGAGACTGTCAGACCCCAAACTTAAAGAACTGAGGATAATTAGACCTGACCCAAAATGTAGTCCAGCAGAGAAGAGCCAAAAAAGAAAGGCAGGAAGCAGCCGGGAGCCAGGAGTCCTCCTCCACCAGTCCACAAGCACATATTACTTCTTTTATCCTGCACTTCACAGCTGACACTTTTTTTCTGTTGTTGTGATGATTAGATGACACCCTGTGATCAGGGCTGTCAACTCCGATTCACTCGAGTATCAAACATGTTAAACACAAGGACTACAGATCTGGAGAACAACAACAGGATCCCACATGACCCAGTTATACCAAATATAATCTGTTCCTGGTTTCCTTCTCATGTACCTCATACCTCATACCTCAGATACTGGGATCCAAATGGACCCATGCAGGGTTAATGAACAGCACTGGCTTAAAGGATTCTATCCCTGCAGGCTTAAGGATTTGTATTCTTGACATTGTGCTCAGCAAATATGATGGAAATCTGCCTATTAGATTTAGCTTTGTATATTTCATGAGTATCAATGCAAACTGCCTGCTAATGGTGTGAGAAGAAAGGTCACCAAGAACTGTCAAGCCCATGACTGTTCTTTCTCTGCTACTTTGTTTCTCTGTGTGGTGTTGTGATCTGTAAACATTTATATATTGCTATTATTGTAGCGCAGACTTCATGAATTAAAAAAGAGGGTGCAGCTGGAAGCATGTCTATGATGGACTAACTAACTTTAAATGTCCTAACTTTGGTTTATATTAAGGTGTTTCTTTTTTTTGGCTTCTCGTGGTCTTATTTTTGGTTTCTTCAGTCGCTGTCCCTCCATTAATTTGCGGTCTAGCCTCAAGCCAAACGAAACACAACATTAGAGATCCAATTTAATCAGCAAGGCACAGCATTCGAGAGAGCAAATCTTGCTCAGTGTCACTCGTATAGAAATCATCGTCTCATAATAGCTGAGTCTCAGGAGAAAGTTTTTTCCAAAATGAGAGCAGAAATGTACGGGAAGTGCTGTAATATGTGAAATCACACAATGAATTAAAGAGAAATGGCATAAAGGTGAGACTGTATGCTGCTGAATCTGAAAAAGAAATCTGTAAAAAGATAAAAGCTGCTGCCTTATGTAGCAAATATGATTTTAACTAACCAATCTGGCTACACTGCACCAGTTTTGGGAGAAAATATGTGAACATTTCCCTGAGGTTAACATTTGAAGAGCCAAGGGGTCACTTAAAAGCTAATGAAAGTGTTTAGTTGATCCGCCAACTTGGTATTTCTTGCCATTTGTGACTGATAGTGCATGAGGAGGAGTAAAACCTAGAACATCCATAAATTATTTTATGGATTTCTGCCTAAAAGCTTAATGTGTGTTCAAGGGGAAAGTGTTGACTTGATTTTGGCCCAAATCATGGAAACTATAAATATTCTAATAATAAGTTTTCATTGCAGACTGAGCTGCTGAAAAGATACAGCATTTTTGGGGGGGGTTTGAGGTATCCAGTAGCCATTGCAATATCAGTATTAAACGTCCATATTAGACACTTTTCCATTGTTTTATTCTGAAATGTTGAAAAAGATAAACTGTATTTAAGAATCAAAAACCTTTCCTCCCATGAACTCGAGTAGCAATAGATTGCTGTCAGCCAATCAGAAGAGAGGGGGCTTTGAGTGACTTAATAGAAAAAGAGCAAATTTCAGGTAAAACATGCAATTAATCAGAATGGTGGGTCCAGGTGGAGGGGATGTGGCTTTGAGTGACTTAATCAGAAAAGTCCAGACAGCTAGTCAAATTTCAGGTAAAACATAACCAAATGGAACATATAGAATAGAACATAAATCTACCTTCATTCTAAATTATTACACCGGTGAGCCCTATGCTTTTCCGATATTCAACATATTTGTGGTTTCTGATTCTGACCCATGGTCGTTAATCAGTGCTCTTGAGATGTTTTAATTCATCAGTAAGTCTTGCTCCAACACTCATTCAGGCCATGCGTTTCAATAAAGAGGAGATCAACTTGTTGCCCTCACTCTCTTTTGCCCCTCTGCTCATGTCAAGAAGAAAATTACCTCATGAAATTCATGAATTCATATAAATGAATTCATTAAGTGATAAAGAGGGCATATTAGAATAACCACCTCCGATGACCCCGGGACAACTTGAAGTATTTTATCCTCCATCAGAGTAATAATAATTTGGTCATAGCACATCTGATAGGAAACAAAGACAGGCAAGACTACCATTAATCTTTTGGTTAGAGCAAAATAACTTTCTTATTAAGGACCTTGCAGCCAGAAAGTCACGGCTCCCCGCTTTGTTTTCTTCAACTCTGAGAACCTTTTCTCAAAAGCTCTAGTCACACAAAAAATAAATTAAATGTCAGTCCACCCCAAACATACCAGCCTCACGCCTGTAAAAGCTATTGTGTGTGTGCGTGTAGGAAAGAAAAAGTCTTCCAGCGTTAAGCCTAGACCAGGTCAGGCAAGGACCTGACCCATTTTAGATTTCTCTACCACAGCTTGAAAATAATCATTGTGGACTATTTTTGGCGTGAAGGACTCACAACACGAGTGTGATTTAAAGTGAGCGTCTTTGTCATATTTCAGTGTAGGGTGCCGTCATTGGCTCTCATCACTTTGTAATTATCTGTGGACTTTAAGTGAAGTTGACACCTTCATAATAAGTCCATGTGTCCTGGGAGCTCATTTGACACAGTAATAATGTGTCTGTATAATATGATTAGCTGTCTAAACAGTCGCCTGCCTATCAATCACACTGATTTCCTACAGGGAGGGTGTGAAAGACGAAATATTTGACTGACGGTTGCAGTTCAGTAAATATTCACACCCCTTTACTTTCACACTTTTTTCTTCGGTATTTTAATAGGCCTTTGTATCTTTGCAGTCAAATGTGGCTTCTTGCTGAGAGTGGGCGTTGGTGACTGTCACTTGAAACAGTGACATGAAAAGAGGTTATGATATTTATGATATAAGCAGTACTACATCTTCAGAGCGGATTGAAGGCTACAGGGAGTTGATATTGGACTGAGTACAGCTGGTTAGCAAGCTAACTTGTCTTGGTGAGTAAAGAAGTTCATTTTGATACTTAACTTGCAGCCTCTCTGCTAGACTGGTAAGTCAACAGCTGGCTATGCTACTGCTGGCTATGAAGAAATGAAAAAAAGCATAAAAACTGGCTGAAATTTAAACAATAATAGCATCAAGTTGCAACAAAGGAGGACGGTATATTTTGTGAAGGTCTGGTTCCTGCAAGCTACGACTGTAACATCAATTAATGAGTCTCTCGAAGCAGTGACTAGGGGTTAAAAACAGGTGAGCAACTTTGAAGAGGCAGCCACATTCTCTGAAAAACAAAAAAAACCCCTCAGAGGACTCACAGTTTAAATATTCACATCACAGAGAGAGCTGAGGATCAAGTTGTATCTGCACTTCTCAAATAACAGAAAACAGATGGAGCAAAGGATTATGGGAGGTTGGCGGGTGGGATGTATAGGAAGGGGCGGGGGGGCAAAGTCAACAAAACATAACAAACCAAAACCACAGAGTAAGAACAAGCCTCCTCCACTCTGAACAAAAGTACACGGGTGATCACCCGCTTTCCATGTGAAGGAGGCAAACCTATCAAGAGTCCCCGAGCATTTGTCTGAAATTCTGACGCGGCTGACAGGAAGAAAGGGAGGGATGGGGTGAGAGAGAGGGAAAGGCTGACTGATGGGTTATGTGGTGCCCCCTCCTCCCACCCCCTACGTTTCCCCCACCACCACTGTCTCCTTGCATGTACTTAGGAGCTGCCAAACCTCGTGTGATATTAATGTCATCTGCCTTTTGTAATTTGACTTGGGAGTTCAAATCTTGTCTTGGCTTTGCCTCTCTCATGTCTGCAGGGTCTTACATCTCCCGCAAAGCAACAAGAGGAGAGACGCTTGCTAGGCTGCAGATTCAAGCAGATGTCAGATGCACCTCACGATCTGATATAAACTGGGATGAGTCTTGTCTCTTGCAGCAGGAAAAAAAAAGGTCATTAGGGAAAAATCTGTGTGTTTCCCTAGAAGAAGTCTTTGCGTACGAAGAGGCGAATTGCAGCCTATAGGCTCACATGATAGCGCACACTCAGCCCGACCACTTCCACAGAGGGGATTTATCTGTGTCAGGCACCTGATACACGTGCAGGTAAGTCTGATACATCCTGACAGCGGACAGCAGCCGCAAAGTGTTCACGCATCATTGTAAGCGTTGCTGAGTTTTCAGATGCGCCTTGCACATGGGTTACCTATCGCCGCTTTACCAGCTCCTCCTACAGCTGACAAGGCTTTTCTGTCAAGTTGCCATTCTCCATTAGTTGCATGCACTTCAACCGCAAAGTCCATAAAAAATACAAACAGGAAACGCATGGGACGGACGCAGCTGCGATGTCCCTGGTCGGTGTCCAGGTACATGTAGAAACCCCTTTTCAGCCTGTCGACCCCTCTCTGTCACCATGACGACAACACCACGAGGCAAACGATGCACTGACAAGAACACAGTACGGTATATCTGTCAATCATCTGAGGTGGAAAGAGCTAAAGTGTTATGAAGCACTGGAGTTTTAAGAGCTTCAGTGATTAGAACATGGAAGTAATGAATGGAAAATGCACAAATTCAAATTTTATTTCGAAAAGATGTTATTACGTTAATAGAACCGTGCATAAAAAAACTTTTAAAATGCTAAGACTGCTGCTACGTGTATTACTATTGCAATTGCTGCTACCACCGCAACCCTCAGCACATTTACTGTAGCTACTTTGGCCTGGCCCTGGTGCTTAGAGAAGCCATCCCTCAGGAGGACGACCCAGCCTCATACATCCTCCCTCCCTCCCTGCCTCACTGCCCACCTTCTATGGTTGACCCTGACCTCTGACCTCCCTGTGGAGGATGGCGTCTGTTGGAAACTGCCCTACATCAATAACAGATCACATTACATGTTTTTAAAAGGGGCTATATATTGTGCTACAGCTTTTCTATCTCTTCTTTTTTTCCCCTCTCCCCCGGTCGGCCATCACGACATCAGCGCGTAAAACCAGTTTACTGATGACACCAGAAGTCTTGCAGCCTGCACCACACGCTGGATTTCCATATTCTGATTCATGTTTTGGCAAATGAAACCAGCTGCCCACACAAAAGGCTTAGGCAACATCAAACGAGCCGAACTTCCACCCTCAGATGCAGATCTCAGGCCACGAGGTAGGGGGTGAGAACTCGAAGAAAAGAAAAACACACACACGCCAGAGCAAATGAATGAACGAAAAGCCATCGGAAAAGATTTTGAATTATGCAGAGATCTTGTGTGGAGGCGAGCTCCTGTTCAGATTGAGGAGAGAGACGCAGAATGAAGAGGGGCCTCAGTTAATGGCTGAAGCCGGTGGATTGAATTTCAGAAGACTGTGGCACTGGCTATCAATTTTGGGGGCAAGTAATCAATACAAAATATGGTCTCCATGTTACTGCTGTGCTGTGAGAGAGGGCTTTCTTTTCCTGCAGTGGATAATACTATAAATAGGAGTTCAAAATTACATCAGAATTGTTTCTTTCTTTCTTAGATTTGTATTTATTTATTTACTTTTAAATCTACTAAAACATATATCAGCCTCATGTGGGTTTTATTTACCCTGGGAAGATGTACTGTAGCAGCTTCCTTGCAGCTGTCAGGGGTTAATCACATGTCTCAAGGGCATCATGACACCGAAGTACAGCAATACTTCTTCTGTCTAGAAATTAAACTGGGGTTTATCACGCAGTTTTTGTAATATATAGATGAACCAGACTGTATATGTTATCATTTTATTAATCAAGGACTTGCACTTTTATATCCCGACCAGGGCAGCACAATATTAAAGCCTCGTGACCTTGGCTTTCAGAGTAAAAGAAGTGCTTAATTTTCCTGGATCAGATAGAAAATATTTCTAACCCAGTTTTTGCTGAACACAAGCCAATTAAGTATTTTTTTTTATCTACTTGACCTTAAATTCTGGGGTGACTACCATAAAATGATTCAGATCTAATATCTTGACCTTTTGAAAGGCATTCATAAAAAGGTCAGACTTTACTGAGCAAATATTCTCGTTAATGAAAAGGTTTTACTTATGAGCAGGTGGAACTGACCGAAGAGTTGGCAGGTTTCTTCAAATAAGGGCAAATAATTCGCACTATTTTATCTTTGGGGAAAATGCAAAACTTAATGTCCAATTCCTGAGCAGTAGTGCAGCACACTGGCTTGCGTCTTTGCCCTGGTGGAGAACCTCCAACATGGAGGAAATGAACAGGAGGGGGTGGGCTGGGGTGGGTAATTAAAAAGATTAGACCGAGAGGCCGAGGAAACAGTGTTTGTGTCTTTGTGCAGCTGGTGCCTTTATTTACATATTTACAGCTGTGTAAGCAGGTTTTCCAGCATGTGGGACACGCACACAAAGACGAGAGTCTGATTCTTCACACACAACTTCATCTGCAATTAGTATCCTGTGTTTGTTTGCTGTGCTCATCCTCCTGTGCATGCCTAAAATATTGAGACATGATTATATATTAAAATGCATCTCAAATTAAGGACGAGTCACTTTATTAAATTTATACTATAAATAAAACTAAAAAAACAGCCTGTCCTGGTGATGAGATATATCCAACAACTGTGGTCTACATGTGACACGTGTGTCTCAGTTTATGTTCATTGAGTCCATAAATAATCAGGCCCTACTTCTCTTTCTGAAAGTCGTACATCAACAAAAGTGACTGTTGGAAAATATCTTTCCCATCATAACGATCCTTGACAACATTACGTGGGTATTTGATGATGCTCTTCCTCACATCCGTCAAGTTCAAAATCATAAATATGTAATTCACATGCGAGTCTGTGAAACAAATTACAGCCAGTTGTTTTATTAATTAGGCCGTCATCCGTCTTCCTGTATAATAACCTTTTAAACAGCAGCCTGTGTGGAGAACAAAGTCTCTCCATCAAGCTGCAGTGTGTGTTTGTGTGTCGACCTTGCTCACTCCTGAACCATGACTGATGCTGGAATGTTGAGGGTGGATATCATTACCTCTGCCGACAAGGTGATGTTTCCACTGGTCTTATACAGTCAGACCACGATCCGTGTCTGGACCATGACCCAGCAGCACTATCCTTATTTCCGTTGTTTGAATTTCTTTAAACCAATCACAATCATCTCAGGTGCTGCTGAGCACGGGATGTAGTGACGATGCGAATGAGGAACAGTTTCAGAGATTAAACCTGTTTTAGGCAGACTTCTGAACGTGAACAGGTAATTTCGTGCAAAGAAAACTTGGAAAACATAATGTCAACTCTGTGATCTCAATAAACTGAACATTCCTTTGTGTGTGGGCTGCAGCTCGGAGGTTTGCGTTGTTGTTTCCTACGGCGAAGTGGATTTGGAAAACAGTATAAGGCAGGGGAAGCGGAAAAGGAGGAGAATGCCACCTGGAATAGAGGCCCAGTGTTGGTCTTATACCTGCAGCCTACATCTGGTGAGTCAGACGCTGTTTTCACATGTGCCTGCTGGTTTGTTTGTTTGTTTGTTGTTTGTTTCTCAGCAGGATTACACAAAAAGCACTGAACTGATTTGCAGCAAACTTTGCTGCGGAAGGATAGCTGGTCGACCAGGGAATTGAACCTGTTTGACATGGATAGTTGCATAGAAGCTTCCTAGAAATTTTAAAATCTCCTTCCATAGAACTGTGTATATATATATATATATATATATATATATATTATGGCATGCCGTTTAGGTATGGCATGCCGTTTAGGAAATTAATATTTGAATATATGGATTGAACCTTGAATATATATATATATAAAAAACTCTGAATATATTGAACGAAACTCTGAATATATTGAGTGAACCTTGAATATATATATATATGAAACTCTGAATATATTGAATGAACCTTGAATATATATATATATATGAAACTCTGAATATATTGAATGAACCTTGAATATATATATATATGAAACTCTGAATATATTGAATGAACCTTGAATATATATATATGAAACTCTGAATATATTGAATGAACCTTGAATATATATATATATGAAACTCTGAATATATTGAATGAACCTTGAATATATATATATATGAAACTCTGAATATATTGAATGAACCTTGAATATATATATATATATATATATATATATATATATATATATATATATATATATATATATATATATATATATATATGAAACTCTGAATATATTGAATGAACCATGAATATATATATGAAACTCTGAATATATTGAACGAAACTTGACTGACGTCATCAAGGCACTGGCACCATCTTGTATTATGTTCCATGATCTTGAAGAGGCCATAAACACACTTGCAAGTGCGTGTACGGGCCAAAATCCCAGACCTGAAACAATCAATTTTTAATGCCCTGCAACAGGGCAGACAGCTCCCTCAGCATGCCTTCGAACACGGCCCCGGTGTACAATCTCCGCCCGTATACAAGGCCTGCAAGACAGGGCACAACACTTGTGCCCTGTCTTGCAGGCCTTGTATACGGGTCTGCCCCGATTAAAAATTGTCCGGACTTCTTCGTCCGGAGAATTGAAGTGCGCACGGGTTTCAGGTCTGGGATTTTGGCCCGTACACGCACTTGCAAGTGTGTTTATGGCCTCTTCATTATTTAAAATAGCTGCAATCAAAGCACGCGTTGACTCAGTCATTTTTGCTGCCGCATCTGCATGGGTTATAATACAAGATGGTGCCAGTGCCTTGATGACGTCAGTCAAGTTTCGTTCAATATATTCAGAAACATGGTTCATTCAATATATTCAGAGTTTCAATAACAGAATCATTCAATGAGTTTCATATATATATATATTCAAGGTTCATTCAATATATTCAGAGTTTCATATATATATATTCAAGGTTCATTCAATATATTCAGAGTTTCATATATATATATTAAAGGTTCATTCAATATATTCAGAGTTTCATATATATATATATTCAAAGCACTTCATTCAATATATTCAGAGTTTCATATATATATATATTCAAGGTTCATTCAATATATTCAGGTTTCATATATATATATTCAAGGTTCATTCAATATATTCAGAGTTTCATTTTATATGGTTCAAATAAACTTTCAATCAACATTCAATTCCACTCAATATATTCAGAGTTTCGTTCAATATATTCAGAGTTTTTTATATATATATATATTCAAGGTTCAATCCATATATTCAAATATTAATTTCCTAAATATGGCATGCCGTTTAGGAAATTAATATTTGAATATATGGATTGAACCTTGAATATATATATATATAAAAAACTCTGAATATATTGAACGAAACTCTGAATATATTGAGTGAACCTTGAATATATATATATGAAACTCTGAATATATTGAATGAACCTTTAATATATATATATATATATATATATATATATATATATATATATAGTCATCGGTTTCCTAGAAAGCAATGTTCAGATCTTGATGTAAAATAATCATCCTTACTTATGGTAAGCTCCTCTTAGCACCACAGTGTTATTATTAGACAAAGGAAACAGGAAATAACCAGAATCAAATGGTGGCAGAATGCACTGCAGGGCATTTTACTGCTGAAATAAACTTACAATCAACATTACATTCCACCAAAAGCTAATTTGATACACTACACACTTGGGTATACATGTCAGTTGAAATTGAAGACAGCATGAGGAGCGAGTACTGAAAACAACACGAATACAAAATAAATATCTTAAAAGGGCCGCATCAATTGAATGGCAGGAACACGTTTAGCGCCTCAGGCCAGTTTCAAACATGGCAAAGTGCATGTCCTCCATGAACACATGAAATACAGTCTTGTGTCACAGTGTCTTCTGTCCCACACAGTCCATCAGTGGGTTTTATTTTTAGGTGCCTTAAATGGAGTGGAAAATATTGGAAAGTAGGTGAGGGGGGACACAGCACCAGCATTGGTCCCTAATGGCTCTCATGTAGTATTTAAAGGAGTGGGGGGAAGGGGGCACAAAGCCCCCGGGGGCCTGGCTACTGGGTAAACACTCTGCAGGTAATGGCACCGCAACAAGTGAACGGCTTCAATATCACCGCTGCTCTGTGCTGCGGCATTGGCATGCAGGATAATGGCAGAGACAGCTGCTGTGTGAGCTGTGGTGTCATTGATGAAATCGATGTTGCTCTGGAAGAGAATCAGCAAGTCGCTATGCAAATTACCATCCTCATTATCTGAATATACCTGAGCTGATTTTAATTTTCTCATTTACATTTTTCCTTTTTTGGAGCACTTTCGGTGGACAATCTGTCCCTCATCCTCATTCCGCGGGCAGCCGCATTTCTGACGACGGGCGGTAGCATGTTCAGTGCTCGCGACGGTATGGAGCGGCCGATGAGTCGTATGCTTTTCTAGAAAATGGAAATAAATAAGTCAACAGAACAAATGTTGTTTTGATGAACTTAAAGTGACTTCCATACAGTCTCTTCTTCATCTGAGCTCTTATTTCGCTTGACAAGACTTTGCTGACTTTCTCAAGAACCAGTGACATTTTAAAAGCCTCGCCCCCATGTTGGCTGCACTGTTGCCCTTTGTGCATGAAAGAGGAACAAAAAAACATTGACCCTTTTTTTTTTCCCTTTTTGTCTGGATCCTATGGTTCAGACTCTTTTATGCACTTTGGCTCCTCTTCTCTAGAGAAGTGAGAGTTACAGCTCGAGGTTTGAAGCTTTAGGAGAAAACTTCACTGTGAGTTCAGTGCAGGGGGGGGGGGGGGGGGGCTGACCAGCGACGTAGATTAACAGGCAGTTATGACCGAGATCTGACAGTCAGATGGATCAGAAAGAGATAACTTCAGCATCTGTATCCTCACATCTCAACCGAGCCTTCACAGGCGGGATTGGTTCACGATAATGAAGCACAAACCCCTATCTCTGAAATAACTTTAATCACATCTTAGGAGCGATAGGCATCTGCTTATCACTTCCTTTTCAACAGAAAATTGAACAAATAAAATATAATTTGATACAGCTGCAAGCAGTGATTAGCAGTGTCTCAGAAAAGCAAAAAAAAAAAACTGAATTCAGCAGTTCGAGAAAGGTCGATTTCTCTTAGTCACTCTATACTGGTGGAAAGCCTTAACACTGCAGGTGAAACCGTGCTGGAGGTCCTGCACTATGAAAAGGATCGCCAATTTCACCTGATCGTGGTTTCCTTTACACCTCGCACCCACTGCAAACTGGAAGCTGGGAGCTTGGTGCCTGTGGTATGGATGACTGCCTAACCTACTTGGATCTCTGTCATCTGCTTCTTCCCAGATATCCTAACAAGCCATTAGAGAAGGCAGATAACAAAGGCTTTGCAACACAATGCAACTCAGCAACAGTAACAACTCTGTTTCTGCTCCGAATACACGGCCTCAAACTTTTATAGGACTAACTCAGACCTCACAATGATAATATTTCCTGCAAGGCTAATGTGTTCTATTATATTATACTGCACTGGCTTTTATGAGGTCCACCCTATGTGTATGAAATATAATCTCAAATTTGTATTATACGAGATACGAGATGATTTTAGAGAGAGGACCTGAACAAAGCGTCTGTCTCTCTGTAAAGATGCGCTGCCATGTGACTGAGTTGAGACTTTGCTCCACTGTCATGACCCTTATGGATATGTAGTTTTGTTTTTAATATGTAATCTCATGTTTGGCTGCCCCTACACATGTAGTACACATTTTGACAGACTTTCTCCCATAGATTAAATAAGACATTACAAAATAAGCATTACTTTGAGAAGGTTCTCTGCTCGTACGGTAGGTGTGAATGTGAGTGTGTAGGAGTTTGTTTGTCTCTGTATGTCGGCCCTGCTGTGATAGACCAGTGACCTGTAGGGTGTAGCCGCCCTCGCCCTATGTCAAATTGGCTGCAGCCCACCCACAACCCTACAGCGATAAGCAGTACGGCTAACAAATGGGAAGATGAGTATTATCATATTAGAATTATTACTACTATGGAACCTGTGGGATATCGCAGCTACAAAAAGATACAAAACTAAACTACATTTAAACTCGTGTCGATCGATTGTGACAGCACAACAAGTTCAGTCTAGAAGCCTGTAGAATTTTCAGCTCCTGTCGGTGTGATAATTAAAGAATACTGTGAATCCCACAATCTACACGTTATTTATTTGCTGAGAGCTTTAGAGCCTCTGCATCGACTCTTGTTTTCACCATTTATTGAATTTTTAACAATACCCTGTGCTACAGGCAGATTACATTAATTGTGAGGGGTAAATGCTTATTACTGTTACTGCTGGAATAATGGTAAAATCAAGTCAGCAAACATCAGTCTGTGTATCCTCCTGTTAGCGCAAGGTCAATAGTGAACTGATTGTCTCCTTGTCACTGGCGGTGAGGGAGTCGTGGAAGCAAAGATGGAGGAAAACGATAAAAATTAAAAAAAAGTACAACAAAGCTCCGCGTTGGAGCTTATCTCCTGCTGTATTTATTATTGCAGATTAGCTGCGTTTCTCAGCCTCTTTCCTCAGTGTCTGTGATGGTTTTATGGATTCTGGTCAGCTCAGCCTCCGGCTACGTGCTGTTTCAAGGTAGACAGCTAATCAAGATGAGTGCCGGGGCAGGACCGGGATGAACTAAGTGGGAGGAGGCACAGACAATACACTTCCTGTCTGAGGAAAAAAATGGGTGAATATTGTTATTCTTACAGGGTCAGTCCACTTTAATAAAGAGGAAAAAACATACTTTTTCAGCAGTTTTACGGAGAAAACATGAAGCCATTCTGAAGTGAGTGAGTTGACCCTATACCGTACTGTAAACCCCAGATGAGGGTGGGATATTAGTTGTTACAAGTACTGCATGCTTTTTGTGTACATTTTTATATATCATCTGATCAGTGATCTTTGCTTTGTGCTTTGTGCTTGTTCCAGGAGCAGTTTCTCTGGATTTAATCAGCTAGTTTGAAGGCAGGAGTCTGTGGATGCTTGGTGCAAAGCGAGCAACCAGGGGAGCCATTATCCCTGTGTGATGGAGGCATGTGCTGCATCTCCTCTCCCTCCGAGAGACGCAAGCCTAACAATGCCACATACAGTATTGCAGCCAGGGCAAGCACCCAGGTGGCACATTTCAGCTGCAGTGAACACAGATTGGACATTTAAAATGCATTCTTTAATTAAGAAGAGAAAATAAAAGAGTGAAATTAAAAAGTGAAAGCATCACCCAGCGGACAAATTAAGTACCTCTTGTCTAATGGTGTTATTGCTGAATGCTGTTCGAGGAAGTCAGGAACTGATTTGAAGTTTTTTTCAGATTTTATGTTTGATAATTTGAACAGAACAATCATAAAGAGCAATGCAACACAGAATCCAATTATAATGCACACACTTCATTATAGCATCAAGTCCCATATATATTTTTCGTTATGGCATTTTTTTCTTTTGCAGGAGAAATTGAAGCAGATTCTCCTTTGTACAAATAGTGATTTGAATAAACTGTGAGGATAATACATAATGGTGGAGCTACAATATGCAAACAAGAATCTTAAGATTATTATGTTGGCAGATATTGCTTTTCATTTTCATGAAAAATATAAAATTGATGATGTTATTTTTGTTGAGTCAAAAAAAAGTCTCTTTACATCTTGAGGATATGACTTGTTTAATAGGGACATACAACATGTATGGTGCTGGCAATGGACAACAATGTTGCAACACATTTTAGCTTTACATAAAATTGCTCTTGGAATTTGGATTTGGCACTTGGCCATATTGCAGTTTTGATCGCAATCAAATTAATGCAATTAAAGGTGCAACCCTAACATTATAGATTATAACTTCAAAATTATGAGTGATGATAGTACTGAAGCTACATACAATAGATGATCTATAGAGTAGAATATGTTTGTGGAGCGCATGTCCATGCAATTTTTCTCTCAAAAGTGACATCTCAGTCACTTTTTTTATTGAGTGTTCACAGCTGCTCAAGAAATAAAACATTTCTGAGTGTGAGCTGCAGCATTATCAGCGACTGTGAGCAGGAGCGCTGACAGCAGGCTGTCTTTTTACGTTGTCACATCATACGGGAATCTGCTCGTCACAAACAGAATTAAAGCCGTCGAGGAAAAGTAAACAAGGCCTCTACACTCACAGCTGAGCTTTCGATTCATCGGGCTGATCTACAGGAGCTATCAAAATGACATATCACTACACCAAACCACTGTTATTATCATTATTGATGTCAGGGAGTCCATACTTGGACTTTAGTTTTCCTTCTTGCACTGTAACATCTTGCCATTGGGGATCTGAAGAGTTCACATTAATCTGTATGAATCTGGGATGTACTGCCAAATTAACTCTGAAGATGTGTATGCAGTGTCTTTATTTCTATATATATTGACAGATTTTCTTCCAAGTAAATCCCTGGATTTGATTCTTTCACAGGCTCAACAGCTCAGAAATTCATTTTCCAACAAGTAAAAACACCTCCTTTTTTTTTTTTTCATTTTGAGAAGCTGTGTGTGGGACGAATACTGGAGAGTTGTTTGAGTGGTTGCATCATCCTCTATTCCACCAACCTGTAGAGAAAACCTGTTCCCCTGCTGATGTGATGCAGTCTCGTAACCTCATCTTTCACTATGTCAGCAACTTCTTTACAGGCCCGAGCATAAATTGCACAGACTATCTCCGAATTGTGACTTTGTTTTGCGGCATAAACAGAACGAAGACATCCATGTTATATTTACACATAGGGCAAATTTGGTCTTGTTTTTCTTGGTTGGAGCAAAGTTTTAGTTTTAATGGAATATTTCAGCACCGGTATTAAAATCTGCTCACTGTGGACTGCAGTTGGCCGGTAAACAGCACAGAGGAGAGTGGGAACATTTATAGTTTTACATTCGACTTGAAACTGATTGTAAAAATTGCACACATGTCCATGTTCATCCAAAATCTACTTTCTTAACAGAGATTTCAGTATGTCTTGATGAAGATTAACTGTTCAGATTTTGTCGTGTTGGGTTTATTATTTTAGTCAAATTACACAAAGTGCAAAAAGAACCAAGCTTTAGCAGTGAAAAATCCACAAGTGAAGTTATTGAACTGCCAGAACTTCAAAGCCTGAAAGACACATTGTAAAGTACAGTAGATGACAAATTTAACTCTCCAATCACACTTGTCTCTGTGACAGTGTACAAGTTTGATGCTAAAATCAACACTCCAAGACTGGTAAGTAAATAGCTGATAACTACCTGTTATGGCAGTGTGGCAATTTACATACTATCACCTTTAATGTATAAGCTGCAATTAAATGTAGTAGCCAAACAACGTGGAGCTAATTAACAGTATTGCACACTTTTACGGTTTACCCTGTAACAACACATCAGTTTGTAGCTCCTGCTTTGTAGAAACTAACTAGAAACTTAATATAATAGACTGTATAGATGTAGAAGTATAGAGTAGCATTAAACATTACTGTACACAACGTTAACATCTACATTATCATTAGCTTATATTTATGTGCAACAAAGATATAAACAATAACTATAGACACCTTGCTAATGTATCTGAGGATGAGTTCTGTGAGATCCAAACACCCACCACCTCCTCAGCTCCACACATCCCTTCTCCCCTGCCTGATGGTCTAGGTGGGTTAAAAACTGTTTAGTGTGATGACCACTCTATACTGCTGCAAAGCCAAACAGTTCGTAAAAAGCCTGTCCCATCATACACAAAACTTAATCAGAACTGAAATGGTCTTCCCGGAAGACGCTCAACAGATAAATGACAAGGAGAAACAAGACAGAAATATTTCATGCACTGCTCATATCAGATCAGATGACTTTAAAATAGCTTTTTTTTGTTTTCATTCTATTATGGACAGACAGTGTATCGCCAGCTTATTACAAGTGCACTTAAGTTCCCATTATTGTGCAGGTATTCTATGGCCAAACGTATCATGTTGCATGAGTAATCTTCATTATCAGATAACAATTGCTGGTAAATGGTAACAAATAGAGAGCTCGGTGAGTGGAGATGAGACTAGATAAGATATAATAAAGTTAAACAGACCTGCATTCACAACTGATTCAATTACAGTCTAATGTTCTAGATTACCCAGTCTGTGATCAAATAGAAAGAACCACTTTCCCATAAGAGGACACCTTGTCCCATCCGTAATTGCAACGTATTCACTGTATCACAGTAATTAAGCCTATAGTTAGATGAGGTGGTGTACAATGATCTGCCTACATCCTGAGCAGCAGTGCCATGACAGACAGTACCACAGTTGCTTTGTTCCGTCGGTGTATGAGAGCAGAAATTAGAATCTTGCCAATTTCCTCGACATTATTCATCCAGCACGTGTTGGGCATGGACCGGCGTGGCTCTCAGCTGTGTAAATTCCATTAGACTGATGGGTGTATGTATGTGTGCAAATGAAAATCTGAGTGAATTGTCGAGTGTGAGAAGGAGTGCATCAAATCATGCCACTGTCTACGGAGTGGAGAATCCATAGATGCCTGCCGAGGCTGATACAGGATTATCCTCCGGTGGATTTCCACATTATACATCACATCTCCTCCTGCAGGAGCCACGCTGCACAAAAGCGAGCTCAAGCTAAACAAACTGATTGCTCAAGCAGGGATCTCATAGGCTGGATAACCATCTCTTTACCGCCTAGTCCTTTTCTGTGCTGATAAATTTACCGGCTTTGAGAGCCACTGCCATTTCAGACTATTGAGGCTTTCCTTCTGTATAAAAGTATGTGGCTTATGCCAATATAAATACAATAAAAAGGAAGTAAAAACATGTTTTTGGAAGTGTGTCTGAAGTGAAAGGTGTCACTCACTGCGACAAAATGACCAGAACTTCTAAATCTCTTTTCAGGTCATTGTTTGGCAGACTCACAGCAGTGAATTTTAAGAAGGATAAAAAAATTAAATAAGTATAAATGAATAAATAGACAAAAACAGTAATCACATTTTTTATTACCAGAATGAATTTATTTTGCATTTAATTACAAATTTCTGTATTTATCTACTTGTACTTATTTCTGTCTTTTTATTTATTTTTATTTATTCACTTCTGTCCCCAAGTGATCATTGAATTTAATAACAATAATGCAACAATAATTTAAAATGCATTTAAAGATGCAGATTGTATGTATTTACTATTTCATTGGCTTATTTTGGAAAGCGGAACAAACATATTCAGTTAAATGGGTAATTTGTTAACATTCATTTGGAATCACGTTTTCTGGGAACCTCACAGATCCAAGTCCATAATATTCAATGTCTTTTTAGCTGTTGCTGAAAAAAAAGACTATAAATACGGGCCATAAAACCAAAACAATGAGCTAAAAGGCACTAAAATGCTCCACGGAGCTAGAGTACAGAGACAGGTGATAAATCTCTGTGGGGTTCATCACAGTGAGGTTAGGACCTTTCATATTCCATGTAGTCATTTGATCAATTCTCAATATGAAAATATTGATTGTGAATTAAACTGTGATTATTATTAACTGCTTATATATATTTATAAGTATACAAAAACACATAAACTGATGCAACCCCATCTCCTGGAGACTGTGTTCATATACTACTGGACTGCTTTCCAATTGTGACGTGGTGGCAAAGCAACGACCGGCTGGATCATGTTCAGGGGCAGTGTTTTGTTTTGTTTTTTTAATCAGAGAGTGTAGTCACAAGGAAGCAGTTGGAGGGGGGGGGTGGGGGGGGGGGGGGGGGAGGGGGGGGGGGCACAAAGCTCGTGACTGTCGCGCCATAGACCATGATTCACATCCACAGTCCTGTGTGTGGTTAGGCCTCAGCAATAACAAAAGCTCGTTGGCTAAAAATAAATGACTGAAGCTACTGTTTGTATTTAGTGTAGTCTTCATCATTGAAACAAGTTAAATAAGGCTGTGTTCACTGTGATGGAGCTACAACTTGAATATTCTGGCAGTGTCCTATTCACCACTGACAAACAATACTTAATTGTGTTAATTGTAGGGATGTTCTTATAATAATAAAAGAACAATGTAGAAAATGTCCAGTTGTGCGTTTGTTTTCTACGAAATTATTTTTTTCTATCGCAAATTAATTTGGGTGATGATGTAGAATCTCAGTGGAAGCAACACCTTCGAATGCAGTGTAAATGTAGTGAGACATTGACCAAAGCAGCTTGTTGTTACTGTGCTAATACTGAAAAACAGCAAAACTCAGACAGATTTTACAAATCCATTTTTCTATTTTGTCGTAATTATTATAGTTGTTGGGAGCAATTATCAGCCACAAACGACTCCTACACAAGGCTTTTGAATAACAGTTAAGTAGCAATGAGCTAGAGAGCCATGCTTCATTTGACAGTACGACGACTTCACACAGTGCTGACCTGCAGCATCATGGGATGTGTGAGACTCACAGGTTATCAGCACGGCTTTGGCTCTGAGAGGATTTTCATCTGGAAAAATTGTTAAGTCTTGACCTCGCCCACACCTTTTTGACACGTCTGATTAGGCCGGCTGGAAGTGAAGTTGAGTGAATTGTTGATTTGAGAGAGCAGTCACACATACCGTATCCCAGGATACACTGGGCATCATGCAACTTTGCAACCAGATGCTGTATACAGAAAGGTCAGCACAGCCCCCTGATAATAGCTATGATCAATTTAAAAGCTAGGAATAGACTAATTATGAGTTTATTAATAATTGCAGCAATAATTAATTGTCTGTGAATCTTTGTCTAACATACACAAGTTGTTTACAGTATGTTACATATTGTTTTTTACACTACTTGTTCTAAAAAATAATTAAAATGGCCAAATGAAATATCACTCTAAACACGTTAAAGCAGTTATAGAAATTAATTGGTAACAGTATTGAAGTGCTGGTGTATGTGCTGGGGATGCAGGAAGAACATGGAAGGTGGGATCTTGCAATTAAACCGTCATCTCAAACAAAACCTCACACACATTCAAACAATCTATCATGGGACAGACATCACACCATTGTCTGTGACTAAATTGGCAATGGGATGCGCACAGAATACACAAAACACTGTCTAACAAACCTGCAATCTTCTGCAATTACTCTACATAAGGAACAGATGCTAGAATGAGCACCAGATTCATATCTAAAAACATACATGTATGCATGTGCAAAGACGACTATGAGCCCAGATGTTGCTATAGTGCCAGTGTCTGGAGGTGAACGGTGATGTGTTCGGAGACCATACATGTACTGTATTCTCTGGGGTAATGGCTCGTACCATCCATCACTCTTCATCTCATCCTTTCTGACAAAGTTCTCTTTTGTGAAATGTGTTGGCGGGAGGGAGGGAGGTTCTGTATCACCTCCGCAGGTTCTTCTAATGTTTCATGAGATCGAGGCGATATAAATCCTCATCCATCAATATTTAGACTTAACAGTGGCTATAAGTTTGCTCTGCGGCCGAAAGATGGTTTTCTTACCGGGAGCGGGTGCTCGCTCGCAGAGAGCTTCAGACATCGTTGAGTTTACAATGCAAGGTTATAATACGCCATCTGAGCAGCGATGGACGGAGTGGTGAAGAAAAGAAGTGATAGAAATAGAAGAAAAGCAAGAGTAGTTGCTGGAGACAGTTTTTGGTGAGTATAAGAGATCAAGATTGATGTTGTACTCACAACATTTCTTTAAACCTGCTAAGTAACAAGCTGCAACTGCTACCATTGGCTATGTGGCAAAAAAGTATCCATAGCACCTTTAGGAGGCGATTTGACCACATGTTGTATGATGTGTTTGATCCGTAGACATATGGTCAGTTAGTCATCAGTTAAGATGCATAAAGGTTCTCCTGCCCATAGCAGCAGCTAGACGGAGAGGCAGGTAGAGAAGCTAGCACTTGAGGACTAACTATTAATAGCCTACTTGACATTTATAACAAGATGCAGTAAATCTGTCAAATCTGACGGACAGAATATCAACTGCGGGTAGAAGGCGGTAATGATGGCGGGGGAGACGTAGCAGTCGTATGCTTCAGCTGGTTTCCCTTGTTAAATGGCAACTGTTCTGTGAATGCCTCGGTGGTTGTTCGCAGTGATTGATGGCAGACGTTAAAAACAGGAGGATAACATTTAGCTGGCCACGCGGATCCTTTTTCTATTCTTTCGTCTGTTGTTGTTGTTCCTTTTGTTCCTTTTCAAAAATACCATCAGATACAGAGTACAACCAAACCATAGAGGATAAAAAAAGACACACAATGCTTAAAAATAAATAATTACGAGTCAAAGTAGTCTAGAATCCAGTTTAGCCACAGCGGACAAAGCATCTCACTCATCTTTCAGGATTACATGGTGAATGACAGGAGAAGAAGTGCAGCAACGGCTTAGGACCACAGGCTATCAGAGGGTGCCTGAGGGCTGACAATCTATATTCTATAGCAATGCATCCATCCTTGATAAACCAATGGGCAATATGCAATGACGTTGCAGAAGGAAGTGAAGAGGAAGGTGCAGGATTTGAGATAAATGTCATGCCTCACTTATTCAGTTAGTTCTCTGACTGCCTTTTTCATAATGTCACCTGTTTGGTTGTTTATCTCCTTTTTGTAATGTAATTAAGGTTGCTAATTACGATAAGCATTCATTTATCCAAATCAGACAACTTCTCCTTGCAAAATGTTCTCCTCCTACACTCACTGGCTTTTTCCTCTTCTTCACCTGATGCTTCATTTTCTTTTAATTTTACATCTTATATTTAATTATTCTTGTTAATTCAACAAAAAGGCATGTTTGACATTCTAGTTGATGCCGTGAAGCAAAATTCACATACCTACATGTTTTAGGATGTTCAATACAGACTTTGTATTCATTGTATTACAGCACATGTGATGAGCTGATATTTGACCGAACAGGTCTTATTCTCAGAGTTCCTGTTGAGCTGCCAATCAACTTCAAATGTGCATACAACAGTGATTTGATTAAGCGTCTCAAAGCAGCTGCCGAGGTGGTACAAGCATTAGCAGTTATTGTTCAGGGTCTAACAGTTTCTCTTTCGTTTTGTCATTTCACTGCCGACAGCCAAGGGGTGGTAAATGATCTCCAGTCAAATGATTCACATGAGCAGAATAAATGTTCTAAAGATGGACCAAGAAAAAAGAAGATCTGAAAGATTAGCAGATACCTTTTAACCTGGAAACATTCAATCGTCTTTTTTCTCTTTCTGTGTATTCTATCACGCTGTTCTACTGGCCAGGGTACGAATAAAAATCAATGAAAAAACTGAAGGTCAGTGGACTTTAGATTCTGTTTGAAACACATAATATAAAAACAATGTCTTACGTCCTTGCTTCAGTATGGTCAGGGGTCGAAGGTCAGACTCTCTATTATCCTGTTAGATTTGCGTGTACTGTAAAGCGAACAAGAGCCTCACTGACTGGGGCTGAAAGAGGAGATGAAGAATGTGGGTGGTCCGCTCTGCCCACACCCTCATCATACCATTAATACTTTGTACCTGCCCACAAAGCCGAACGGCTGTCGGTAAACAACGCCGCCTCCTCATCCTCTCCGGAGGCTCATTAAAATCTGAGGAGCGGCTCCCCTTGTCAAAGACCTAATGCTTTTCTTCTGAGGCCTAAACAATCCAGTAAATATGATGAACCTCGCTGAGTGACCTGGACACTGTGGCAAACAACTTAATGAAAGCTGAGGCAGGAGGTTAGAAGACGGACAAAAACAACAAAGTGTCGGCCGTGGTGGTTCACTTTTACAGATTTTAAAGAGGAAGTTCATCGTCCATCGCAGCCTCCATTGACAAAAAAGGAAAAAAATGTCTGAGGAGATATTAGACAACTGAATCTCAATGTCATGCTGATTCTCTTTTCTCCAGCCCTGACACATTCCCATCTCCTTCTTTGATCTATAATAAGACAACATATTAAATCCATGACTTGCTTGATGTGGCTCGAATTTGGTGGATTATTAAAGCCGTTCGCACCAACTGGTGAACGATGTGAGTGCAAATCTGTTAATTTACCAGGAGCCCACCATGAATGATGAACAGTTAATGCTCACAGAGAGAACACAGCACATTAAGAACATTCTGTGTCGAGGCAGACTGGATTGCGGAGAACAACCTCCCCTCCCTCCTTCCCTCGCTCTCCCGCTCTCTCTGGGTTCTGATGATGAATATGAAATGAGACCTGCGGTCCGTGAAGACGCGGGATGCGAGCGCTGACCTGACCCCGAGCATCTCCGAGCTTTTCTTAGTCACAGCCTCCGCCGTCAACACACCGTCACTTATTGAGCGTGTTCCAGCAAAACAAGGCTTTCACTACCCTCGCTGATTACATGGGCACTGCTCTGTGTAATTCATCACAGCTTTTCTATATACTTCAGGTCATTATCTGTCAAGGTTAAACCACTGTACACTGTGAGTGCGTGTGTATATGTTATATAACCTCTCCACAGAGGTCATGTGTTCGATTATGAACCTTCCCATGAAGACATTTCAAACATTAGGTTGAAATGAATGTGACTTACCTATATGATGAGGAGACCATCGGTAGCCACAGGTTGAGCGCATGTGGAGGAGAGAAGAGGAGAGAAAGAAGAATGGAGTTAGTTATGATTGGTTTAAACCAAAAGATTAATAGAGTTCAAGCTCATACAGAGGCGGCAGATTTAGACTCCTAAGGAGCGCAACGTTGTCATCTCTAGAGTGGCAATGATCACACTTTCCTCATCCATCATCCACTCCTGGAGGCACTCTGGAAAGAGACCTCTCGGCCACCACCCCACCCACACCCCCATCCCACAACCCACCTCCCAACCACAGCCAGTCTAAGGAGGATGTAACATTGCATCTCTCCCTAAGCATCCATTTGTGACCAAAGACATTTCCAGGTTTAATTACCAACAGTAGCTCTGTGTGAGTAATAATCTTAACACTCATTATAAATTTGACTGGTTTTTATCTCAGTTTTGTTTGCCCTGTGCCTTTATTTATTTACTTGATTTTTTTTTACAAGGTACTGCACAATAGTGTTATTATCAAGGGAAGGAATGCCAGCATCTTTTATATCAATAGCAATCACACAGAATAATTGTTTTTTGCTTCACCTGCTAAATTAAATGACTGGTAAATAACAGAGGCACACTACTTAATCACATCACAAGCTTCTTGCAGATGCAATTCTGCCATGGATGAGTTCAACCACAACATGGCCAAGTCCTCACTAAGGGTCACTGAGGTTGGTGTGGAGACTGGTCCAAGACAGACAGACATACTTTTATTCTGGTAACATTTCCCACCTGTTCCCATCCTATACAGTAACTGATTTCTATCACAGCAATAATAGTAAAACAATCAAGTAAAACGAGATGTGTTTCTCCAAGTAGTAATTAATTCCTTGGTTATAACAAACTACAAAATGACTCACTAAAGTTTAAATGATATAACATTTAATCAAAGTTAGGGAGACTATATTACGTTTGTGTCTTTCAATCCATAAAACTGATATACAGATTATGTGCTGAAGGTCAAACAATATAACATGGTTCAGTTGCGTTCTACAACAATCAAATCAGACAAAGAAGTTATTGGCAAACTTCTATGGAGTTACTCTTCAAGGCTGATGGATGTTTCATCAAAGTTTCTATTCGTTCTCTAATCATAAATCTATCAAACTCCCTTCCTTTCTTTTGGCTTTGTTCACTTTTTTTTTCCCTTCTCACATTTTATGTCTCCTTAAGTAACCCCCCACCCCTCACCACACTTTTTAAATATTTTTGCATCCAATTATTACTCTGGTGCCAAAGATTCGATTTAATCAATTATTCCATTTCAGAAGGATAATAAAAAGATGCTGGGAAATAATTAACGAGTGAGACTGAGGCTTGAACCACAGCAGGAATCTGAGAAACATGAATTACTGTTGAGACCCATTACCAGACTGTTCCGGGGAGGAGATTTTCCTGGATGGGGACTGAAAATGACCCTGACATATCCTGCATATGACAATTACCAGATGGTTTAACTGCGGGGACAACAAAAGACAGCGTGCCACCTCTCACATGATCCTGTAATGTCATGGGCATCTTTTTCATTAAAGACAGAGCACACTCTAGGATTTAGCTTAAAAAAAAAAAAAAAAAAAAAAAACTACCGCTGACCAGTCATTATCAAACAACAGCCATCTATGGAATGAGTCAGACCTAAAGGGCAGACTGGATCTGAAATGGCTGCAGTTTAGACAGAGATAATAAAGCTGGCAACCATTTTGAAGGCAGCACAGGAACCGGGGCTTTTAAAAGAGGTCCACAGGTGCTCCCTGCCAAAAGGTTAATGTGGCTTTCTACTCTATATGTGGGAGTAATTACAAAAAGTGAAGACATTACATTAAAGTTTGGGAAGCTCAGAGAATCGACTTATTTTGCAGCCAAACAGAAGCAAAGAGATCAAGTGCACTTGGGTTGAAAATAAAAGTGTATGTATATACAGATCTCAAATAGTAAATTATATATGATGTATCTGTGTGTATACTGCATATATGATATTATGAATAAAGGAAGGGTGTGTGTAGGGTAAACACGCGAGGCTGCGGCCCTCCCAGAGGCTATCCTGTGCAATATCTGAAGCTGTCTAGCAGGCTCCTATACTGTACCGCCACATGCTATCCATCCATATACTGCAATAAGCTTACAGGATGTGTGAGCGTGTGAGACATTGCATGAGAACGGTCCAAGCTAAATCAAGCATAATAAGCCTTGATAAGATCATACAAAAGAAAATGGAGAACGTAGTTTAAAAAAAGAAAAGAGAAAATAAGGCACTGCAGGGGTAGTGAATGTCCATCTGAAGAAGAAGGGAGTGGCCATAGTGATTCTAACTGACTGGGCACAAATGTGACAGACAGCGCTGTCTGTCTCGCTTGCATTGATGCAGCTCATGCGTGGCCCATTGACAGTGCAGCAACATGAATGGCAATGAAAAGGAAACTGGAGACACAAGAGGTTTGATTCCTGCAGACACAGCCTGATATGCACGGACACCAGCGACAGTTTCTCTTTTTTTGTCCCTGTGTGTGTTTATTATTTCAAAACAACAGATGACGTTCACCATGAAAAGCAAAGCACTGCAGAGGGTGTTTTTTTTTATTTCTAAAGGTACCAGCCAGCATGAGACAGTTGATTCTGACTTATTCATCCACCAGCAACTAATTTCAGTGGCATTTGGTGCTTGGCAGGTGGTAATTTTGGTGCTATACAGTAGTTTCAGTTCCTCAAAGACCAAAATACTGAAAGTCACACAGATAAATAACCGTAGGGCCGACTCACCATAAGGCTGAGTTAGGCAACAGCCTAAAGCCTCTGGTGTCAGGAGACCTCACACTTTTGTTTTGTTTACTCAGACAAAATGTTACACTGTCTTCTTTGAAATCCAGCAAGCAGCAGTGAACTTAACACTTCCTTGAACACACCAGTTACAGTAACATATACAGGACTCAAATATTTGACACCTATTGGTAGAGAAACCTCAAGCTGTGCTGCACAGCAAGGCTACATGTACACACACAAACATACACACAGTGGGGAGTAGAAGTTTCAAAGGGTAAACAAAAGTAGGTCAAAACTTAGTATATGGCTGGACCACATATGGTCAATGTGTGACTTATAGGATGTAGCTGGAAACAGAGCTACATTTAGGGAAAATAAGCTAAAGCTAATTTTAAAAAGTAGCTCAATATTTAAATGCAAATCGGCATATTCATGATGTCACTGTGTCATATTTGTATACTCCTACTGTCACCTAGTCTCACTTATTTATCTGTTGTCTTTACTCATACTCTGTGCAGCATTTTAATAAAGCTACAGTCCATCTGTGGCTAAAGGAAAAGCCAGTAAATCTAAACAAAAAGCTGACCATGGTGTAACTTTATCAGTCAGTCAGTCAGTCAGTCAGTCAGTCAGTCAGGTACACTGTAGCTACAGACGGTTCTCTTCATGCTGTGAGTTTTGGATGCATGACATATTTATTTCAAAATCAACAAATGTTGTTTTAATCAGATACTGCCTGTAAAATGTAATTCAAATTAAGATGGAGCATGTTTTTGTCTTGACAATGCTGATGCTAAACTTGTGCATGAATGGTTTTCAATTTGTATCTTCTTTTTTTTTCTTTTCAAATCTGATCCAGTGCCTCCGGTACTTGAGATAAAGTCTTTTCAAAGAAGGATGAGACAAACAAAACAGAGCAATTAAAAAAAAAGAAGAAGAAGAAGAAGCTGATGACACTGCTTTCACAATGACCTGTTTGAGTAGTTAGCCATCCATTCACATTCCACTTTTAAATCCACCATCCTCCTCCACTTCTCATCACTCAATTGCTACTGAAAATGTGTTTGGTGAATAACAACATAAAGCAGCAGTGATGTTTTTCTAAATGTGTCATTAAACATCAATGAAGATTTGGAGGATCGTTCTGTGTGCTGAAGGTCCAGAGGGCTACAGCACAACCTGTTGAGATGCTTAAAAATGTTCAAAAAAGCTAATTTTATGTGGGCATATAAAGCTGCCTGTTGTAATAACACTGCAGAAGACAAAGAGACAATATGTCCCCTAATATCTCCCACAGCCACTCACAGAATCTCATCTCAGTCTTTGCCTCTCAGACCGTCCTCCAGTCTAAGAGGGAGCAAAGGTGAGAGACACAGGTCTATAAACTGCTAATGGAAACAAACATTGGCAAACGACTGATGGAGGGGAGATGGAGATGATGGAGAGATTATGTGCTGAGCGTTTTCTTGGCTAAACTGTCCCGAGAGCCCGGGAACCATTGGTACTCTGTGATTGGCTGAGGGTTAAACCAAGCCAAATTGATACTTTTACACTGAATTCCAGCACTGAAACCTCCTTGGACAAGAGACCCGTCAGCTGCATTACAAGTGGCAGCCAGTGGCCCATGTGGGATCTTTAATTCATGATCTAGCACAAAATGGCCTGCAGATTATATGTAGGTTTTTTGGGAGGTTTGTTTTGTATTTAGTTTTTGCAGCAGTATTGAACAAATGAGTCCCTGTACGATCACAAACATGCCTAATGCCCTTGTAAAAAGTGAGCGCACACACAAACCCCGACAAACAGCACCCAAACCTCATCAGTGATTCATCGCTCGTCCTGCAGACAGTAATACACAACACAGCTAAAGTACTGTCAAATTGATCATCCCCATGATTCCCCAGTAGTGCAAAGATGGACTGTTGTCTACAGCTAACTGAGAGGGAAATGGGGAATTTGGGGATGTGATAATAAATAGACTCCCAGCACAACACAATTTATGGTTTCCTCAGTGGCTTTACCACTACCTCTGATTTGCAAGATTACATTTGTAGTTCACCAGCATCTGAATACCAAGGGGGGCCAGGAGGAGTGGAACAATGGTAACACAGGAGGAGCTTTATATTACTCGGGCATGAGTTTCTATTCGCTGTTGCGGCTTTCAGGTCTGCAGAGTGAAAGTCAGAGAGTAGATAGAGCCAGAAGCTGGGGGTAGGGGTCGGGGTGGAGGTTAGGAGGCCGGATGGAAACTTGAGAGGAGCAGGCCTACAAGACCTGGCATCAGGGTTTACTTGCTTTGTATACACTCCAGATGTTGTCTTACTTTGCCATTTAGAGAATGCTGCCATTTGTCACGCATGGCTGAAATGTCATTTTGCCTGGGAAACATTCAACAGAAGCGCCAGCTGCTTCTGGATTTGTCAGTTGCTGTTTGCGAACCTTTGTTAACCCTTGACCATGAAACAACAAAGGAGTGACACCATATTTATATTTGTTTGAGCAAAGACTCAAACAGATAACATCACACGCTGGTTGCTTCTCTTTGAATTTGCGGTTGAAAACACACAAATCAAAGTGAATTATCACTGACTCCTCCACCTGGTATTAAAGAAAAAACAACAAAACCTATTTAAGTTATCAGCTTTGTGCACATCGTGACAGAACAGATACAATTCAATTTTAATTAAAACCCATGGCTCAGATAAGGAAATACTGCACAAAGAACATTTATCAAGGTGAGAAAAGAAGAAAAGCTTAGGTATTCCTCCAACACAGGAGGAATACCTAAGGCAGGCAATACACATGCAGTTGGTCCTGTATGAGCAGCGCAGACAGAAGCAGTCATGATAGAATTACAATGAAGTGAAACAAAGTTTGGCCCAAGAGTTAACAGGCTGTTTTGTTTTTGTAACTTAAAACTAAAGTAGTAGAGCTTTCGTAACAGGCGAATAATAGGTGCATACCTGGCTAAGCCTTTGGTCTCAGACACTCCTGAGCCTAAATGTCACAGTGCTGAAAAGCAATTTAGTATGTTATAAAATGGCACCTGAAGCCAAAACAGACCTCTATTCCAATTCCTCTTTACCGAGGCATGATCTCTCATAGTAGATGTCTGTTAGGATGTTCTCAAGATGGTTAACAGCTTACGGATAAAGAAAAAGTAGATGTAGAAGTGAGTACAGTATTTCTCTGCCATTTGTGACTTACAGAGTTGTTAAAGGAAGTAAAGTGTATTTCCATTGTGTGCTGCAAGAGGATATTGTAAATGTAAATGCAAAGTCAAAAGCAAAATAATAATAAAAAAAAAAAAAAACACAATGAAAAAGCATAATAAGAAACATACCAGTAATGACCACAATAAACTAGTGACAATGCAAAACAGACAAGGCAACGGATCACAGATTAGTTGGCCAAAAGTGTCATGGAGTTAAAATTGGTCTGTAGCCCAGGTTTAGAATCAGAGAAGGAGAAAAAAAAATCTTCACAACTGTTTCCACAATTGGGTGGAGGCAACCATGGGACATACAAGAGAGATTTGTTGTCAGATCTAAAAGACCTATAGCGTCAGTGAAGAAGATGGGCTCAGGACCATTAAGAGCCTTAAAAGCAATCAGCAGGGTCTTAAATTGAATTCTAAAATGAACAGAGAGCCAATGAAGAGAGGGGCAGATGGAGTGATGTGCTTGCACTTTTTAGTACCAGGCAACTTCCTTGCAGCTGTGTTTTGGACCATTGGCCCTTACACAGGTAACTGTGATAATCCAGTCTGGGTATCATGGATTTGTGATGGCAATAGATAATAGAACTGATTTGGTCAAAACAGTAACACAAGATAAATCAGTTGTATTTTTAGCTGAAAGAGTCCATCTTTAGCCCAGGAGAGCATGTCAGTTTGGTACAGCTATGAATTGTCAGCATAGAAATGACAGGAGCTGTCAATCTTTCGATGAGTGACTGTGTACAGGCTAAATAGAACAGGCCCCATGTTTTATCCCTGAGGGACACCATCACAGCTTGAGATTCATTAAAATGGTCAACAGAAGAGTAACAGGTAACCTTTAGACGGGCCGAGGCAGAACGTTTGATTCCTGTTGTCAATTACAGTATACAGGACTCTTTTTTTTTTTTAACTCTTTCTGCGCCAGAGGGAACAGCTGATAGTTTAAACCATCAAAGTCATTATTTAGCAGAGTACAACAACATAATTAAAGCATGTATAGGAGACAGACAAGAACTGATAACTTTAATGCTGCCAGTAATTGCATTATGCACAACATCACTGGAGGAAGGCTGGGAGTTTCATGAGCATGAATACGTTCCTCAACCAGGACAAAGAAAGTGGTTGAAGTTGATTGGGTGTCAGACAGAACTGTGATCTAATGTTTTTAGTTTCTCAGTCAAAGGAAAACTTCAAAAAACTTCCCATAGACGTCTGTGGCTGCTTCAACATCATGAGAGATTCAGGGACTGAGGCCAGAATTTAAAGTGGTGAACAGAGTTTTAGTCTGTGGAGTGTTTACTGATGATCTCAGAGAAATGTTTAGCCCTGGATTTGGAAATTATCCAGACAAATCTCAATGCCAGAGCTCATTATATTTAATTTGAAGTCTTGTGTGACTTTTTCTTTTTGAGTTCATTGTCAGACAAACCTTCAAAAAGTTCTAATTTATCTAGCACAGATCAGTGAGGCCTTTATCCTCCTGACAGTCATCCCGATCAAATCCCCTTAAAGTGAGTCCCACTACCTCCTCACCCTTATCCGCTCCTTTTCCATCTCCTGGCCAGTACTTTAATCTTGACTTTCTTAAATGTCTCACTGGTCCTCAATTATAACGGTCTTCATTTTGTCGGTTGGAGGTGCATCGACACACAGTGACCTTGAGAGTCTGGCTGTAGCTCTTTCGTGTTTCAAACCCATTCTGTGTAGCTTGGGAGGGAGCAGATAGTAAATTAAAATGATTTACAGGGAGTTTTCTTTCCCAACATCTGTGCTGTGGAATTATCACAATGTTTGTGTGCTGTGATTAGTCAAATAGTACAAGAAAAAGCCTCCTACAATTCTGCAAACCCTCAGAGGGACCAAAACGATTCAATTACGGATAACAGCATCAGCGTGTCAATACAACGTACTGTACGTGTGTCCCAGCTTCAGCATGGGTTGAATGTGGCATGCTAAAAGGGTTGATGTTTCAGTACAGTGTGCTACATTCCCATGCTGTACATTATATATTTAGTGAGGGCAGCCCTGGATACTTGGTCACATAAGCAGTCATGTATGAGGTGTGATGTTCTATATGTTCTATTTTTTGCTGTGTCTCTTGCACTTTATTGTGTGATGTTCTACTGTATATGTTTTGCTTTTTCTGTGAGGCGACCTTGAGTGCCTTGAAAGGCGCCATACAAATAAAATCTATTATTCTTATTCTTATTATGACACTTCCTCATAAACATTTAAGGGTGAACTTTAGTGTGGTATTTAAGGATCCTATATACAAAATAATAATAATAATAATTAATGTAAATGACCCCCTATATAATTGATAACAATGGGTTAAAAAGTGTACAAATTAATTACTACAAACCCAAAGTAATACATAATATAAAGACGGAAGCTTACTTATAAAGATTTTGGTGATTATAATCAAATAATAAATCAATAATTAATAAATAATAAATTATTATATTTTATGCTTCAGTTGTCTCATCTTTTATAACATATAATTACATTTCTGTATTTAATATGTCAGATAAAGGGTGTGCACAGTTCAACATTTTACCTGCCATAGGTACATTAGAAAAACATTTTTAAAAAATCATGATCACAAAAACTACTGAATGTGGCAGAATATATTGTAATCCTCAATATTATAAAATATCAGCCCAGGTGAAAAATATGAATTAATAGAATGATGAATGAATATTACCATAATCACTGCTCATTATGTACAAGGTCAAATCTAATTAAATGTATCCTTCATAAAACAACAGAGTAATGTAAATAGATTGACAGGTGTTAGTTGTGTTCATTCAAACAGATGGGATGCAGATTTTACTACAAACTCCATGGACATGAAACACAAACACATCTGTTCATTTTATTCAGTGCAGTTCTGTGGTCTATAATTCCTTCAGGACTCGTACATATTTGCTATGCATCACGCAGACTGATAACCAATCAAGAAACAGTATTAATTACTAACATTAGAACATTAGAAACCTGCCACAGGCACTGACACATCTTACACACCTGCCATACAAAGTAATCGGTCAACAATGTCTGGGTTCCCTGTCTCTCCATCATTTCAGATGATACTTGTGCCACACAGACATCCCCGGTCATACGTAACACAAAGTGACAGCTCACAGAGGCCGCTGCCACATACAGACGCCTACGGGGGCAACAGCACATTTTTCTGTTAAAAACAAAGCTAAGGATAAGACATCACTCTCCTACCAAGTGGGACATCACATCTTGGTCCTAGCCATGATCAAATAAGTTTTGTGATCTTGCTTTGACATGTTGTAGGAGACCTCTAGTTTACTCACTGGGGATGAGATGCTGCATTCCCATGAGGTGGGAGCAGCCGCCTGTCCAGCGCATCCCTCTCTCCTGCAATCCCTCAGCCAGCTCTCGCCTTTTTATAGCCCCGGTTCTTTGACTTTTTTGTTCTCTCATCCATACAGCCTATTTCTTCACATTTACATCAGTCTCTTCTCTGAAGATTGCTGCTCACTCATCCCCCGTCTGAGACTGCTGCCCCCGGGGCCCCGAAGGTGGACCATTAACACAGGACTGGGGATTAAGGGACAGGCCCTTCCTCAGCTGAAGATCCTGGACAACTCAGAGCACGGCCGCTGCACAACGTGCTGCCTGCATTAGAATGACCTGGAAGTATGTATGACAGAAACAGACACGCGGATGCACAGGCGAGGTGCGTACCTAACCGAATTAGAAGACCAATATAGCACTTGGCCCTTTTTCAGGCGTATTATTCACCTACTTGTTCAGTAATGATGTTTTCGGTGAATTAATTCTTCATTATAGCATAGAAGTACATCTGAAAGTTTGCATAAAGTTAAATGGACCTGGTGGGTCACCCTGGAATAAATAGCCACTAACCATACAGGACTACTATTTATCTGGGTGGCGCGCAATCTATTTAAGAAAGGATAATTTTGAAAAGTACTACCACACCACGTTTCTTGCAGAGATACCGGTATCAGCTTGCATTAGTCAAATTCTTTAACTAACACACACATTCAGTTACTCACATGCACACTCTGCTGTATGTGCAGATGTCCTTGGATGTTTCACCTTTAGGGTAACTCAGAAACTGTAATGTGCGTAGAGGAAGGTAGTCAGAGTCACGGTGCACCCGCAGGCATACACACTCCCTGTCCCAATTTTTGTTTGTTTGTTTTATTCATTCTATTGCACATTCAAAAAAAAAATCTCTTTTTTCTTCCACTCTACATGCCATCTATCTGTCCAACAGAGTATATATCAAAGGCTCTGATCTGGGGAGAAATTGTGTCATTTCGAGTTCAAGAGTGCACAGCACTGTGGCGAGGAAGGGGAACCTGAACAATGCATTTTTCGACGCTGGAAAGAGCGACGTGTGCCTACATTCACAGTGCCTGTGGCGATTCTCAGGATGCTATCAAACCTGAGTGCAATTTCCATCGGGGTGGAAGACATAACTGGCATGAGTATACAGTAAATGACTTCATCTACCGAGCCAATTTCCCTTAAGGCAGGATAAATCCATACATTCATTATACATACACATGTAGCCATTACATTATGACAAACCAACTCAGGAAAGAAAAGGGCTCGTTTTCTTATCCTGTAGTGTATGCAGAGCTGCTCATGATGTTTAAGGAAAGCCTGGGTTCTATTTTTGTCATCTCATCTTTGCAGCCTTTTGTTAATTGCAACTAAAAATATAAATTTACACACTGAAACAGTGTTTTTAATTATGTTACAGTTGATGTGTAGAAATAATGAATCCCCAAAATACACTGCCCGTTTTAGCACAAAGCAAAGCACAGAGGGTTAAGGGGTCTGTAGACTCACTCAAATTCTCTAGATAAAAAAAATATGCCATGCCCACATGCTGCGGTACAGTAACTGAAGGTATTTGTGGACCCCTTGTAATGCAGGTCCATATTGTCTTTGTGCAGCTTTGTAATCCCTTTCTTGAAAGCACAATGCGTTTAGCTTGGGGTGGGTGGTAATCAAGGCATTCAACTGTGAAATTTCCTTCTCATTTGAGGACATGGTAACAATAGGCAGAAATAGCGACATGAAACACATCGGGGTTGGGCAGCATCTTCAGGGTGACTGGGTGGCTCCAAATCTGCCACTTCTGATTCCTTAAGGATGCATTGTGCTCTTGCACGAGCGGAAAAGAGGAAGAGCTACTGTAAAAAAGAAAAAAAGAAAGAAAGAAAAAGGAGGAGGGGGGGTGACAAAACTTTGCTGTACTGTTAGTTTAAAGGCGGATGTACCTAGTGAAAAAAAAAAGAAAAAACAAAAAAAAGTCTTAATGGATTATTTAACAGGACACATCCACTCTGCATGACTGCTCACCGGCTGTTACACAGCCTGCTTCTCTCCAGTGTTACTGCCAAGTGTCTCGGTGTGACAGCTGGCACACCTGATCTATCTGATTGGATTAGCGCAATCATTGGGCAATGTGCTTAAAGCTAACCAGGGTGATGGTGGTACGAGTGCTGGTGATATTGTTAGTCAGGTATGAAAATAACTGGAAAAGCTTCATGGAAAGCACAGCGGTGATTAAGTCTTAAGAGTGAGTGGATGATGGATGTAAGGGTAAGACTTTAACTACAACACTATTAGGGATTAGTTCACATTGATGCTGTTGTCATTATATGCAATTTTTAAACAGTTAGAAATGTTAACTCGTGATTATAACCTCATGTATAATAAAACATCTATTAACACACTCAGTAACTGTCTAAATCATTATTCGTAAAGGAGCAGCATAAATCATCTCCTAAAAGGCATCCATTATCTCCTGGTTTGTAAATGATAAAATACTTGATGTATAAATACAGAATATATCAATAAAGAAAGAGTTTATAAATGACAAAATAATTTGTATCTACAGTATGCAGGAAGAAAGCTTTATAAATGATGAATTAATTATTTAATAACGCTAAACTAATGCTTCATAGTCTGTTATAACAATGCACAGGTGAGTAACACTGTAAAATAAGTAACATAATGTGTGTGATGTTTAAGAAAACATCAGGGCTGATAAATCAACTAAACTCCAAACTGTCTACAGTAATATAACACAGGCAGATGCACATGACATTTAAGTAGTTCAGCTTTGCAGGACATCAGTGATGGCAGGAAGATAGCAACTTATGACTTTTTTACAAAGTTCACCAAATCCAAAGTGGTAGCGATCCTGATCCTGTGGGTCCAGACCATAGAGAGTGAGCCTGTGCAGCTGGTCTACCTGTAAGTGTTGTTTATATGAATAAGCATTTAAAACTAATCATGAGTTGTAATAATTAATTCACCTGTGCATTGTTATAACAACAGACTATGAAGCATTAGTTTAGCGTTGTTAAATACATTACAATCAAGTGATCAATTTCTGTGTCAACAAAGGTGCTCATCATTTTCAGATGTAATTAAGGTTGTGATTACTGTACATGTACAAGCAATTTATTGAAGCTGAAACTTCATCTACAGGCCTGTATTTTTGGTTTATTTCTCACTAAATATTATTTCACAGAGCCTGGTCAACATTGGTTCCGACACAGCATAACTTGTTGTTGGTGCCCTGTCAAAATCTGAGTCAATGAACCTCTGTTCTGTGAAACACTGGTGCCAGATTTTTGACCGACTTACAATACGTGTGTTAAAAATCAACAGGAACAAGAGTGAGGTGTTGATGTTTTTTTGATCTCATCCTTGTCAGCAACTCATGCTACCATTAACAGCTCTGCACTGTTGCTGCTTAAGCTAATGTTAATTTTAGCTTCACAGGCTGACAGGACAAGCAGAGCTTCACAGCTCTGACTCCTGCAGGTGTCTACGTAGAGTGTTTTTCTTTTTTAAACGAACCAGGCTTATAACTATGACAAGACATGCTTCAAAGTGAACCTGGGAGATTTTGACAAGTCTGTGCTTTTACAGCTCCACAACGTCTGGAGCTATTTCCACAGACTGACATGAGATCATCACCCAGATGTGTAGTGATTCACCACACTGTTGGTCTTCAAGTTGTTTACAACCATACAAACACAAATACGCAGCAATTGAACATGTTTCTTTTTTATTTTTGGCCATTTTGCTAAATTGCAGAGTTAACATCAATTAACTCTGACTACATTCACTGAAGAGAGTGCACTGAGCATCCTTGGCCATGTTTCTGCTAATTATTCTAAGCATTACCTTAATACAGTACCTTAATTTGTATTTGAAGCAGAATTACTGGTGTAACCATGTGAATAAAAGCACATATAGTCTCAAACTGAAATGTCATGATGTTGAAAAGCATTTGTGGACTTCTGCTAAGTCAGATCTGACCGTGCTGAATCTATGGCACTGATGACAGCTCTCAGTCTCTTTGGCTGCTGAGCAAGTGCTACAGTAGTTTCACAGACTGACAAGCTGGCATTCATCCCTGAATCCTGGAGGTGCCAGTTCAGAGCTTTTTAAGGTAATACGCTTAAAATATTAATGTGATATTAAAAGTTTAACAGTCAGAGTTTGACTACTGTTTACTGTAGGTCTATACCAGTCGATCAGCCAACCTGATTGTTACTTTGCTGCATTCGTTTTAACTGGATGATTAACTTAGTTGTTAAGGAAAATGTTACATGGTTATTATTTGCAGTGTTGTTTTTTTTATAAACATCTTTATTTAAAAGAGGTTTATTTGCAGTGTACAGTTAAGGAAGTATTTCTCATTGACAATAATATCGTGATGCTAAGGAGTCAAGTGCTTTGTCTGGAAATTACAAATAACAGTAAAATGCAACAACCCACGAGCAGCTGTAAACTCATTTACAGTGCATCTGTAATAGTGACCTTCCAATTTGTCGCTCCACAATATCTGCTCAGCACCAACGGGGTGAAATGAAGTGGAATGACCTACTTTAGCCACCACCTAGCATCGGGGCCACAGACTATAAAGTCACAGACTGTATTGGGTAGAGAGAGTGACAGTAGCTTAATATAACCATAGTGCCACATTGCAACGTGTAACTGCAAAACTACCTAACCTCGTCTACTGTATATCCTCATGTCTCTGACGTTTTACTCATAATGAAATGCAGTCATGTGAATATGTGAGGGTTAGCCCTGACCCTGGAGAATGAGTGTATCTAATGACTCAGACTAAAACCAGTAATATGCTCTGGTCTAGACCATTACATGACAGATTCACACATACACAGCAAAATCTGTAGTGTTGTTTTTTCAGTGTTAATAATTTTGAGTTGGTGGGTGTTGATTTTGGTGTTGTTTTAACACTTGTGGTGATAAAAAAGCTCTGCGAGCGTTGTCAATTAAGCGAGTTAATAGTTTACACCTGTGACTGAGTTACATCCACTCCTGGCGGAGTTGATCACAACATCCGGTTTGGACGTGCGCAGCGCGCCATTTTCACTCGACGTCGGTTGGAGAACGGAGAGGACGGTAAAGAAAAAACTCGTGTGGATTGTGGCTCAAAGAAGGTAAGAACCGAATATATTTACGTCTACAGGATGGTAATTGTTGTATGAAGTCGTGATAATAACATATCATGGGGTGTAAAGCAACTTAATTGTCATTGAAACTGGTAGAGGCAGGCTATTAAATTAAAGGTAGGGTCTGGAGTTTTGAGCCTAAAAATAAAGATTAGACTTTTACAATGAAATCCGTCTGAATCATCACCTATGGGCTTCTAGTCCTGTGTGGTGGGGACTCTGTCTGCAGCCCCTCCTCCCCCTGCCTGTATTTTGGTTTTTTGGTTTGTTTTGTTCATGTGTTGCTGTGCACGTGGACGTTTCTAGGTGGAGCTAGAGAGTCGCAAATTAGCAGAGACACCTATGGTGAGAGAGTCTGTGTCATCCTCCAGCCAATGATGGAGCTCAGGTGAAGCTACCTGCAGCAGGAGGCTCAGGCCTGTTAGCTGTGCTAGCTGTCTGATGCTACTGAGTCTCTATCTCTCTCAGCAGCAGCAGTCAGGACAACAAAGAACAATACATACAGTCTGAGTGAAGCGCTGGAGCCGCGGACCGATTCCCGACCTCTGGTAACAAGTATTAGGACCATATTAGTGAGCTAACGCGATGCTAACGTCGGCTAGCGCTCGCGATTAGCATCCGCGGCTAACACCCGCTAGTTCACCACAATACAACGGCATAACAACATCCACGGAGGCTCCCGGTGTTGGTGAAAGGTCGGCTTATCGGCCCGCGGCTCCAGCACTTCTTTCAGACTGTAATTCCTTTCCTTTATGGTCATGACAACTGTTGCTGTCAGAAGCAGGAGGCTACACAGCTTAGCCTGAGGGGAGGGGCTGAGTTTCACTGTTTTGTTTACAAACTGAGAGGGACAAAACTCCAGACCCTACCTTTAACATGTGCTGGCAAATAGTGACAAAGTTATCCAGTGGTAACTATCTATCCGGCCAAATATCAAACGCGAAGCTAAAATAATTGTTTTTAAATGTGTAAAGGTGACTTGAGGTCGATTAACTAGCCTTAAACTGCAATGTTTGTGCAAAGGGTAAAACTGCATGTGGGGGAGGGAGGGGTGGTGGCTTCGTAGTAGGCCGAGTTTTGTCTCTGTTTTAATCAGGCTTGGACATCACTCACTCGGCTATCACTCAAAACAAACACACAAATAAGTTACCAGACATGCGATTTTTCCGGGATTTTCGACATGAAAATGAGACCTTTGTAAAGCAGAGAGGGGGGGTAGGGCCGGCATGGCCGCCTGACCGCCACTTAGGCTAACTCACACAGGTGTTGATATTGACCCGACCGTTGCAGTAACGTAACAAGAAGACATAGCCGCGGTAGTTTTTTTTTTCTTCTTTTTTCCACCAGTCAGATGAGATGAGATTTAGGGTCCCTTGACGTGATGTGGTGACTCTCAGTTTTCCTAGTTCATAAATTAAAGAACAGAGTCACAGTGGACATGTTTGCCCTGCTCCATTCTGGATGTAAAAACATGTTACACTTCACAAAGTTTATTTTGCTAGAGTACTGTTTGTTGCATCAATAACAGCCACATTTCTCCACTTATTCTACAGAGTGCAGTCTAAAGATGTGACAATGCTGCTGAAGGTGAAATACCAGAATACCAAGAAGTACATCCGGTTACTGTCGGGGTTCACCTTTTCGGATTTCATTGCTCAAGGTGAGTGGCCATCTTAAAGTTACCTTCACAAAACACAAGGATTTATGTATTTAGGATGGCTATTTTGGTTTTCAGTTTGGGTATTAATTTTAGACCTGTTTTCATGGTTATCTTACAGTCAAATACAAGTTTGGGCTTCCTGATGCTACCGAACTTGATGCTTTTGATGAAACCAACACAGTAGTCGAGGAAGACATCTTTTCTGAACTGATAGAGGCCAGTCCAGATTTATGCCTGACAGTACGTGACAAAATTTCTGATGCAGGTAGGTACATTTATCCATAAATCAATAATGCTTTATAATCTAACTGTATTCTTTTCTCATATTTTAATAGTCATGTAGTTATTTTTTTGTAACTTGATTCTGATCACCTGAAATCTATTAACCCTTACTACCCAGATCAGACACCGGAGCAAGACATCATTCTTGAGATACAGATTGATCCTGGTCCAAGTCCAGCGGCACAAGACGGAATTTCAGAGGAAGGTATACAGTATAAAATAAGTTTTAATCAATGTTCAAGGTTTTTCTGCTTCACAAATATCAGTTGATAGGACATGTCTCTGCCTTGACAACAAAGTAGATTATCAAAAATTATATCTAAAAGAAAGATCTGTATCTAATTGCAAAAACAGCTTTGTTTGACAGGTGTCTGGGAAACCACCAAATGCTAGATTTCAGGCATGTCACAGTAATGTTTGTATTTCTGTAGACTTTTCTCCTTTAGGTCATTCCACATCAACCTCCCTCACGGATACCAACACATCACTTTCTTCAAGTGACAATGACCACTCCAGTCGAATAGAACATGGGACTCCCGTAGACAGACGTACATCCAGCCAAGTCATACCCAGGCCAACCACAGAGGTCTCTGAGTCAGAGGCTGCAAAAGAGGTACTGAAGGACAGCAGATGTAATTTACATTGTTGATCATCAAGTGTCCAAATCAGTTTCTCATCAGAGTATTTTTGACATTTAGAATTATTAGGTTTTGCTAATATCTCTGTACTTGGATAAGAAACACGTTTGCTCACAAATCATATTGTGCTTGCATAATCAGCTATCCAGTGATTTTAACTTTTACTCTTAATCTTGTGGTATATTGTTAAATGATATTCTAAAAGACTGATTGGTACACTGAAAACTTTTATTTTCTCTCTCACAAATAGATGGTAAAAAATGCCTTGCTTTGCAAACCTGGGGGTGAGGATGTCATCGAAGAGTACAGGTCAGAAAAGTCACTCACTCACCGTACCCGGAGACAGCTTGTCAACATACTGGCTAGCCATATGACTGAGAGGCATGGGTGAGTGCGAAGTGAATTGTTAGATTGTAACAAATTAACAAAGATTATATTGGATTTTCAAAATACATTGCATTGAATTAATATAGCAAGTGGGTGACTGATTTGGATTGTTGTTTCTAAAGGAGGATGCCGTCCCGTAAACACAAGGAGAAGTATGCTCTGGGAATTATAACACTCTTCCCTTTACTAAAGGATCCCTTTTCCCCAAAAGGATATGTAAGTCGTGTGTTGTATGTGTTGTGTGTATGTATATAAAAAAAAGATTACTTCCAGATAACACACTGGTTTTACTGACAGTGGTTTTGGGATTTTAATTCAAATGATTGCTGATGACAGTTTATCAATAGTTGTATAATGTTGACATTCTTACCTTCTGATATTTGTTAAATAAATAAAAAGATTGACACCACTTAAGTCTTAAAAAAAAAGTTTAAACTTGAGCCACACTTTCAACTATTGCTACAAAGTTCCACTCTTGCAATCAGAATGAGTTCAGTCAATAGGACACATGAATTAGAAAATAGCAAACTGATTATGCTTTTATTAATACTGCACTACTTTTTTTAAATGATAAGACTTTTGTAATGATTTATAAATATCTTAACAGGAGCACTTCTATGATGCGGAGAAAGGCACTGGCTATTTAGCATGGCGCCTTAAGACTATGTCGAGGAATACAGGAAAAAGACCAGCCAAGACGGCTACAGTGACTCAAGCACAAGGACCAAAGCGCAGAAGACTGGCAGCCACTTTGCCTGAGCAGCTTGATGGAGATGCCTGCAGAGAAGCTATATCATTTCTCATTCACTCTCAGGATGAAGCAAGTGTGTTTCAGAAGATGAGGATGACCTTTCAATATCGCCAAGGCCTAGTCCATGACCCACAGAGAACCACGGACGTCTTTAAAACATTTCCACGTTTTTTAGATGTTAAAGGGCTGGTGAGTTGTCAATTTCATTTATTTACACTTGTGGTTTTTGCTTGAATCTATGTGCAATACTTAAATGTTTTGTATTTGTATGCTTATGTGATCAACAGCTGAATCAAGACTTCCTTCTGCTGTTTGGAGGTGAAACAGCCTCCAAGATGCTTGAGAAGTGGGACACAACTTTCAAGCCCAAGGTCATCATTGAGGCTAAACACCTGACTCAGTCAGTTGAGCTGGGTCGACTTCTAAAAGCTGCTGAGAAACTGACAGAGAACGATGACACCAGTAAGTTAATTGATGATTTGATTTTAATTATATGTGCATTCTAACTTGATACTAATTTGTTCCACCATTTTTTCCTCCTGATAGCCTGGGACAGTGACATGGCTTCTCTGTTGCTCCTTCTCCATCTCCTGCCACCCACAGCTGGACGGAAAAGGACCAAGATAAGCCCCAGTGATGCAGTGGACAAAATGGTCCACTTTCACAAGGTATGCATGCCTTTTTTCTTTTATCCGTTTTTTATATGTATTAACTGTATTAACTTAACTGTGCCACAGTCAAACAAAAGAACTAGACTGAATGTCTTCACGTTGACCGTCTCTCTCTCACATGCACACACTCTGTCATGGCTTGCTTAACAACTCAACTTTTCTTGTGTTCATATTCAGACAGTGGAAGGTGTTCATGTTATCTTTCTGCTTTCAGTCATGCTGCAGCTTGGATGAACACCTTCGTGGAAGAGAGGGCAGACAACCATACATCCTTGCTGTTGGTAGAACCAGGAACAGGATTGACACACACTACATCGTTGTGGACAAACAGCTCGTGCCCTGCCAAGCCACTAGCTCGTTGGGTGCGTTTGATGAACTGTTTAAATCCCACTACGTGTTCAACCTGTCATACGATGAGTACCTGGGCCAGCTCTTCACCTTCATGCAAACAACAGTCTACAATATTGATGTAGCAACAACAAATGAGTCTCCCAGAGTTCGTGAGTTTCGTGCTAAAGTCTTCAATTGAAGTACTGAAATGTTTAAGTGTTTCATTTGTCAGGCTGTGCATGATGTCTGCCAGTCATTGATCTCTCATCTAAGACTTGATCACAGTTTTTATCCTAGCACCAGGTTTAAGTTAGTTTGTGCACAAGATCGTTGTAGACGCCAGTTTTCAACATGTTCAGGTTTCAAAAAACATTTACTTAGTTCTCATGAGAAGGACTCTAGTCAAAGTGGAGATGCAGCAATGCCAGAATCATTTCAAACTAATTTCCACATGCTCCAAGATAACTCAGAAGTTGCTGGAACAAGTGGCATGCAGAACCCAGAGCCTGAGTGTTCTGAGGACAATGGATCAGGTCAAAGAAACAAAGAGAACACAGAAAATATTTGTGCTTCAATTATTGCTAAACTGCAAGGCAGTGGCATCGCAAATAGTGTCATTTCATCAGTTGTTGGTGATTTGGAAGAACTTGCTAGTGGACTGCACTCTCAGGTTACGCAGCAAGTACTGTCTGCTGTGCCTAAAGATAATCCTGTAAGAGTTGCATTGGAAAAAGATCTGGATGCTTTTGAAAACCCATTTATTAACTTCAATACTGAAAGTAAAAGGTTAAATTATTTCAACAAGAAATGGGGTGTTGTGGAGCCAGTCGAAAAATTTCTAGGAATTAGATTTGATACAAGACGAAACAAACAAACAGGTACTTATGATCAAGTCCCAGTGAACGATACATTCGTTTACATACCGATTTTGGAAACGATAAAATTCATGTGTCAAAATGCTGATATTTGTAAACTGCTTGGGGAAACGTGTATATCAAGACCTGACATATACAAAGACTTTTGTGATGGAAGTTATTCTAAGACACATCCGTTGTTCTCTAAGCACCAGAATTCTTTACAAATTCAGTTGTTCTATGATGACTTTGAGACCGCTAACCCACTGGGTTCCAAACGTGGTGTTCACAAAATGGGTGCTCTGTATTTTGTGCTCAGAAATCTGCCACCGAAATTCAACTCTGCCTTGATGAATATTCATTTGGTCGCATTGTTTCACACAGAAGATTTGAAAAAATATGGCTTTGATCCTATTCTAGAGCCACTGATTAATGACATCAAAACACTTGAGAGTTGTGGCCTTGATTTGCCATTTTCTGATGAAAAAGTCCATGGCACCATATGCCAGATAACTGGGGACAACTTGGGTATGCACGCAATTCTGGGATTTACAGAGTCTTTCAGTGGGCGTTATTTTTGTCGTTTATGTTTGATAGAAAAAGATGATGCCCAGATCATTTACAATGAGGATGACTCCAAGATAATCTTGCGTGGAAAGGAACTTTTTGAAATGCACTGCAATGAGTTGCAGTCAGACCCACAGAAGTTATCTGTGTTTGGTTTAAAAAAGAACTCGAGTCTTAACAGCCTGCAGTTCTTTCATGTCAGTCATAATTTTTCTTTGGACATTATGCATGACATTCTTGAGGGCGTGGCTCAGTTTGAGCTGAAGTTACTGTTTGAATATCTTTCAGAAAATGTTTTGTCGAAACCTGACCTGTTGTCTAGAATTTATGCCTTCGACTATGGGTACGTGGAGCGCAAAAATCGACCTACAAGGATTAACTTGGACAGTAGTGGCAATAATATAGGGCTCAATTCCATTCAGACCCTTTGTCTTGTAAGAAACATTCCTCTGCTTTTTGGTGACATTGTACCAGAAGGAAACCAAAACTGGTTTTTGCTGCTGCTTTTGCTGCAGATAATTAACATCATATTTTCTCCATCTGTTACACTTGGTATGACTGTACTTCTCAAGCATTTGATAATGGAACACCATGAGTTGTTCAAAGCACTGTATCCTGATAGAAACCTGATCCCGAAACATCACTTCATGATCCATTACCCGTCTTGTATCCGGAAAATTGGACCGCTTATACATATGTGGAGCATGCGGTTTGAGGCGAAACACCGGGTTTTCAAAAATACTCTGAAAAACTTCAAAAACATCACAAAATCCCTTGCAAAAAAGCATCAAATGTCTATTGCATGTCATTGGGAGACATCACATTCAAAATGTATTGAGTACGGACCAATGAAATCTATTAATGTGGACAATGAGGACTATGGAGATGTGTTGGCTCGAGCTTTGCATGTTGAGTCTGTATCGCAAGACATCCATGCAACTAACTGGGTTACAATCAGTGGGACAGAGTACAGGGCAGGACTAATAATTTGCAGTGAGATTGAACATGACATGCCTGTGTTTTGCAGAATTGAAAAAATTATTGTTTTTGACAGTGTTATCTGCTTCCTTGTAAACAAACTTGTGGTTGACCATTTCAGTGAACATTTTCATGCTTACAAAGTATTTGAAAGTAATGACAAAGATGTTGTTAAAGCAGACAGCCTTGTGATTTATAAGCCCTTTGATTTACAAAGTGCTTATGGTGGAGATGAGAGCCAATATATTGTGCCATTATTTTCTTTGTAAATGTTTAACTTGTGCCTGATCTTATTGTACTATTCATGTGGTGCTGGGAAGTTTATTTTTTTGAATAAAAAAAAAGATGTGTACTGTATATGTTTGAATGATGTTACTTGATCACTCTGCTGGTCACACATTTAAACGTGATAACTTTCTGTATCCTAGCAACATTTCAGATTTGGTGACATGTATGTTATGTATCAAAGTTAAACTAGAGAAAGGCAATAACATGTTTTTAGGGTTAAATACACTTTAATGAAATAACACTGCATGTTGAAATTAACACTCATAGTGAAAGTAAATAACACCATTTTAGGGTTAAAAATTAACACTCACAGTGAAAGTAAATAACACAATTTTAGTGTTAAAATCACACTTAAAATGTGTCATAAAATAACACTATGTATGTTAAAAATTAACACTCAAGAGTGAAAGGGAATAACACAATTTTGAGTTAAAAGTGCACTTAGGTGGTGTCATAAAATAACACCAAGAGTGTCAAATTTTAACACTTTAATAGTGTTAAAATATTAACACTTTGCAAAGTGTAATTTTAACTCAAAATCCGTGAGAACTATATAAACTCAGAAAAAGTGTTAAAATTAACACTGTGGGAGTTGAATTAACACTCCAGATTTTGCTGTGTAGCCTGAGTCCAGTTAGTGAACAGTGTTTTTTTAAGCTGTAGTCTTTTCAGTTTGAAACATGGTCATTCCACAAGAGCTGCTTTAATCATCTGCCAGTGGCTTGGTATGCAGGCGGTGTTCCTGAGCTGGCTCCTGGTTTGTTTTTCTCCATTCATACAGTCTTACTTTAAAGCTACTAAGGCACATAGCTTATGTGCATTCAGTTGTGATTCAATAAAATGTCAGAGGGTGATTTAGGACAGCAGCTCAGAGGTAATATTGCTCTTTACAGAGAAACAGGCACAAGGTGCTCTGCTAAATGATGTGGCGATATACTGTATGCTCATACAGTCTAACACAACAACTACATTACGCAGCACGTGTTGTGGGAGGATCCTGCTGATGGCACTTTAACGGGCACTGTGATTTGTGATATATTATATGCATGAGCACACGTCCCTGGCTGGAGAGAAAACAAAGGGACTCCCATAGACAACAAACAGCAGAAATCAGCCTGTTTATGCCAGAAAAACAACAAAGAAAAACACCGATCTGTGTGTCCCACAAGGCACCTGATGCCCATTCAAACCTGCAAAACACACCAGAGACACAGAGAGAGCAAAGCAAAAATAAGTCTGTTTTTCAAAAATATATTATTCTTTTTTTATTATTATTATTTTTCTCGCAACCTGGAATGAGCCTTATTTATCCGGGGGCTAACAGGGTCCCGATCGATTACTTACACTGGTGCTGATATGTGTGGCCTTCAAAATTAATTTTGGCCTCTATGATTATTTTTGGAAGAGAAGCCTCCCCACGTCCTCAATAAACTGTCACTTAAACCAAAAGCTATAAGCAAATAACACACAAAAAAGTCAAATAAAAAAGCAGTGCTGTTACGCTAGTCTCTGCTCTGATATATTACATTAAAGGTCCCATATTGTATAAAGAGAGATATTCATGTCTTCTTTGATTATGGATCAAGTTTAAGTTATATCTTAATACTGTAAATATATCAAAGTGTCTTTAGTGCACAAAATAATGCACACTGCCTGTATTCAGAGTCTTTTTTAAAGCCTACAGGACTTCCTGTAACTTTGTGATGTCACAGGGTCACATCCACCCAGCCCACCCACCTGGACCTACAGATCCAACTTACTGATTTTTACTGAATAACTAAAAAAAAAACTGTCAGCAAATCAAAGGAGAATTTCAGAGCCTCAGCTTTTCTGATTGGCTCATCGACCCGTTGTTAATAGAGCTCCAGATAGAAGTCTGAGAGAGGAGGTAAAAATCTACACTAAAATGGTTGAATCGTATATCTTCCAATGGATCAACAGTTAAGATGAATCACAGCACTTTTGTGTTTAGCACTAATCAGCATCAAACATATAAATTAATCAGAGGTATCAATCACAAGCTGTTTTAAAACTACAATCAACTTCTTAGTGCCGGGTTTTTAAACAAAGGTTTAAACAGTACTCCTTTAAGCTTTCATCTCCGTGCCTGACTGATCGCTCACTTGTATAAAACATATGGGCACACCCTCTATTGTCCTCCACTTGGTCTCCGGATGTACTGTAGCCACAGCTTTTGGTGCTTTAAATAATAAAAGAGGATTGAAATTTGTTCTGAAATTTTAATTGTGGTCTGGTCTGGGTTCATGCATTAGGGAGCAAGGATGGAGCAGTGGGTGGGAATGGACATAAGTGCTTCCCAACTGCCTTAGGCTTCATTATGAGAGGAGGTTGGAAGGTGAGGTGGCGGGTAAGTTAGGGCAAGGAGGTTAAAGCAGAAAGGCAGAGGATAAAAACAAAGAGTGTCTGAGAGAGATCTCCACTTACTGTCATCTCCAGGGAGCCTTGTCCCAAGAGGCTGCCAACACCATCACTGTCTACTACAGTATTGATCTGAGGGTGCAGGCACCACCCACTAACAAAAAGTTCTGCAATCAAAAGCAATTATACCACATTTATGACCACACAGCCGGTGCCTGGTTCCCCCTAGAAGTGCCCATCCGCTGTCATAATTCATAAGTAATGAGACAGCTAAATAGATGTGTCTGACCAAGAGGCAATGATGTTTGGTCCTGAACGATCTGACCAATGAACCAGTGGTGATATCTTGATACACCCGGCTTGAAACGTGGTTAAAATTTTTAGCGTTCACAATGTTCATTTATTACTATCCACTGCTGGTATGATCATAAAGTGCTGTGTTGGCTTGAGATAATTCTCAATCCTTTAAGAGCTTTTGCTTTACTGGTGAGATTAATAGAAAGTTGAATTTAACACAGACTCATTCACATTGTGTTGACCTATTGTGTTTTAACTGGTTCTGCTACTCAGCAAATCTCACATTTGAAAGCAGATTGTCTGTCGAGGGCCTGATGCTTCATTATCGTTTGCACAAGCACACATCTCTGAAGTCCATTATTGTTTGCCTCGCTTGTCGTGTTATTAGTAAAACACTTAACCCTCCCCCATATGGTCCCACTTCACCTATAGACCACAATTGACTCCATAGGAGTTGTGTGTGGCAAACTCAACAGTTAATACTGTACTACTGTAAACACAGCAAATCAAAAATGACCTACATGTTCATTAAATTGTGTCTTCAGAGGGCCTCTCATCTGCAATGCGAACAAAACCCATTGTTGTTCTGTAAGCAGCTTATGAAGGGGGGGGTGTGTGGAGTGGACCACTATATCCATATTAGTTGAATACACCCTGCATATAATTATGGGGATGCACTTCTAAATCTACAGTATACAGTATGGACACACACAGCGAAGTGGTTGTCCAACTTAATTATGGTGCACACAGTTGCCCGAAATGACAAATCTGATTAAAGAGCATGCAGCAGAAATGTTTAATGTTAAAAACACATGTCTTGTATCAGTCTAAATTAAAAAGAGGGGCTTTAATAGAGAGGAGTGTATAAAGTCCACCAAATTACCCAGGGGTGTTGGGATTAGATATATGTAAATTCATCTGCATCATGAAAACTACAATTAGAATTGACAAGGTCTCAGTGCCACAACAAGTCTGTGCATCTCTTTCCAGTCACATAATGTTTAACACTGATGCACGTGCACACACACACAAAAATCACCTGACTTCAGTGTGAGATAAATTCATCTTTCGCCTCCAAAGCAAGTGGCGACCTGTGAATCTGAATAGTGAATTAGAATTCTGGAGTAAAAAAAAATTAAAGTGTGGCTTTGATTTTAAAAGCAGAACCAAATAGGATGTCTGCATCAGCCACATTTGTGTTACCTTAGAAAAATAATCTATAAGAAGTGACCAAAGCCAGTGGTAAAAGATTATAATTAAATGGGTGAAAACTGCTATTTACAGTAAATAAAAAAGGGATTAATGTACTGACATTTTAAATTTCAAAGCTGCTGTAACCATTACAACAAGTGAACACAGAGGCTTAATTTTTAGATTGATTAAAGTTGGTTTAACAAACAGGTTTTTGTGCAGTTAATCAGCTAAAGATTATCACCCTCACTGGTCAGTAAACTGTTGTGTCTCATAGATTATGTAGCCACCTGCTATTACCCTTTGTTCGCTATTTTCAATATCAGTATTTGATATTGACGTGCAGTTGCATTTTGTTCTGTCTATTGTCGATCTGCTACTTATTTGCCCACTGTAAAAGACTATCTTATCTTATCTGAGGCTGTTCCCTCTCCCTGCACTAATGCCCACATATTGTAAACAAGCAAGGTGGAAAGTGGGACAGATGACATATCGTAAGTGAGATCTGACGGTGTTTTGTTCTAGAAAATGAAAAAAAGCTTGTGTGGAGGCTGCAACAGAATAAACCGACATGCAACGACTCGACTGGATCAATGCAGAACCACATTTAGTACTACAAGAATATGGATGTGAAAGTGAAGTGAGAGGGTCGATGCTAGGATTGCTAACTTTAGCCACATTCTGCGAGCACACCCAACATTAATTCCTGCAGAAATTGTGATTCAGATTCCACGTTGCTCAATTTGAACTTTTTCCACATTATTTTCTTTAAATTACCATTTAATCGAGAGAAATTAGTTATTAACATCCCTCGTTTCGACTGAGCCAATTAGAATTCCACTCAGAAACAGAGGCTGGTTTTCTAGCCACACACTAGCCATTGAATCATCTGAAAACTTGGTCTACAGACACACACACACACAGGAGCTGAGGAGAGACATTATTTATCATACCTTCGTGTTAGGCTCCGGAAGTTGCGCAAATCAACACATGCAAAGGCTGTATCAAGATTGAACATTTGATTTTCTTTTCCATGTATCTCCATCAGCTATAGAGAATGTGAAGTGACGTTACGCCGTTGGACGTTGGGCGCCATCTTTGGAGGATCGCGGATGTAAACACTTGCTCGTCCCCCCTGAAAAAAGTTCTTGAAGTCGCTTAAAAGTAATCATGGTGGGACAGTACTGCTGCATAAAAAATGCCACAGTAGTATATGCACTAATACGAAAAACGAGATAGTTCACGATGTCTGGATAAGTCAGTGGAGGGAGTAAATCTGGGCCTTAATAAGTTGTAGTTTTTCTACCTGTTTCTCGTTAAATTTGAGTTTATCACGATACGTTCCTCCTTTGTTTCCCTTCCCCTTTTCCATTCATTTTTTCTTTTCTTTTTTTGTCCATCTTCCTCATCTCTTTTTCTTTATATTTTACGTCTTGCTCGTTTTTCTCTGTTTTCCCCACTCTGTTTACGTTTGCGTTCCTCCAAAGATGGTGCCGACGTCCCACAACGCCAAAGCGGCGTGACGTCAGCTTCACATTCTCTATTGCTCTTGAGACAACATCAAATGACAAAGAAGCTTCCGGAAGACAAAAAGAGAGAAGATCAGAGACTTAATGTTGTTGGGACTGTGGCTGAGAAAAAACCCCCAGCTTTGATGCCAAAGAGATGAGAAGCACCATTTCCTCCATTAGGACTATTTAAGTGCTCTTTAGCAAGGCAGACTCTGAGACTGCTGAAGAGAAGATGCTGAGGGACCAGCATTATAAGCTTGTTCTTCTACTGGACAACAACTAATCAGAAAATATTAGAAAAAAATGGGTTTATAAATTTATAAAATGTTCACAAAAAAAAGAAAAAAAAAATCAAATCTACTTTACATGTTCTCGACAGAGGTTTTGAAATCAAGTATTTATGACTGTTAAATAGAGCAGCAAAACATCACCAATGGTCTGTTAGAAACTGCAGGGACCAAAGTTCCAACTGGGGCATAGCAAATGCATGCATGTGTAATTGCACAATATCCATCACGTTATACATGATTGATACAGGTATTTAGGGCTGATAATATGGAGGATTCCATTCCCAAATGCTGGGAGCAATCAATAGTAGAGATGATGAGAAGCAATAATGACTTGCCTGCATGATGAGGTTAACCCTGCTGCCCCATCTCAGGCCATAAAATAAAAATAAGGGGCACTGAGCACATATAAGCCGATGCCATTAGCCTCCATCATTCACTGTGCATCTTGATAAGCCCAGCAATCCTCAATAAATGATTGGGCCACAAGGATTCAGACGCGGGCCTAGAGCCACAACACTAAAGACTGAAGTATGTACTTTAAAATGTTTTTTTGAAAGTGAAAGCCTGACACTGTGAACCATAAGATATGAAGTCTTTTCCACACAAACAAGCTTGTGGACAAAAACTCAGGGTATATGAACAAGGCCCTGCCCCAGCAGTCCTTGTTAAAGCGGAGGAGATGCTAGCTCTTTTATAAGGATGAATAAACTGATTCATCATGTAGACACTTTATGAAAAGAGAAAGACAAACATGTGTTGTCAAGGATCAAGATCAGCTAATGTATAGCAGTAGAGAAATTGGCAGAAAATCACTTTGAACTTATGCAGTTATTGCAGTTGTTGTTTGTTACATTGGATTTCAGTTTAATGTGCAGTAGAATAGCACATGTGTCCTCTATGAAGTTATGCCTGATCATATTCATCTTTCAATATATTACATATATTACAACCATTACATGTCTGCTTCATCACCCTGCTTGCCGACCTTTCACTGTAAATGACTGCAGCACTCTGCTCAGGCGGTTCTTTGTTCAAACAGTCAGAGCCACGATTTGATATAAAATGCACAAAGTGAAAGTTTGAGTGTGTTTGGAAGAAGTTCAAATGATTTCAGATTTTATTTTATGATCATTGTTTTTACTTTATTAAAATACTGTTTCCTTTTTGTGGTGGAACTGGTAACTACCTTATAACAGTGAAGCCCTGAGACTGAGCGAATAGAAAAATCTGAGGCATCATTTCTTGCCATGGTCTTCAAAACAAAAATTAGTACGCTGCATCCAATATTGCCTTTAGGGCAGCCTGGGTAAGAAATGTTGGAGTAAAGCAAAACATTGCTTTAAAAACACATGCAGACTGAGAAGAATGTAGAACAGCCTCATTGGTACAGAAATGTTAAACAAAAGAAAAATAAATAAATCAAGAATCACATAATTATTGATAATCAATAAAACTTCAGCCATCGCAGGCTGCCGTTCACCGCAGCTAATAAGTTGCTCAGTGGACCACAACCAGCACACTGCACAATTAACCAACAATAAAAAATCAAGGTAGATAAGGTTGACAGGTCAGTGGCAACAAACTGGAAGTGAATCCTTTAGAATGATCTGGATTTATGTATGAACTTATTTAAACTAAAACACTTTTTTTAATCATTTGTATCCATGCTGAATACTAATCAGTGTGGTTACTGAACAAAACTGGAGGTGTAGGTAATGTAGGACATAATGATACTGACACAATTGTCAAGCCATCAGAAATTATCCACACTATTGTATGAGCACTGAGGAAAGTCATTAATCATCTGCCATTCATTTTTATGTTGTATAAACTGTAATAAATTAATAGGCCCAGATACACTGTAAAAACCTTTAAGAGCACTTGAAATACTTTCTATTTACATGTAGGGAACTTGAAATGAACAATGAGCAAAGCATGCAGCATGTATCTCCTACACTTCCCATAATGCAACTCAATGCAGCCATCCACCTGAGTGGTAGTGATGCCACTACTGCATCAGTGAAGGATCATGTTATTTATGGCAAGTCTTATCCAAACATGCTGTTTCTCCATCTTCATCTTTATAACAATGTTAACTTTATTAGGCAGTTTTTTAGTCAAATGGACCAGAATCATGATTTGGCGATGATGAATGTTTAAGTCAGTTGATTTAAATAAACTGGATTATGGATTTTTATGGTGCAAAAAATGTATAAATCTACATCTAATTACGTGTCATTATAATGCATAATATACTAATCTTGCCCAAAATGTAATGAATTAAACATCCACCAAATGGACTAGTTATATGGCTCCATTTGTGCAAGTGGAGTTTTGTGTCTGAACTTTCATGGATGCATTTAAAAGCTTGTTACTGGATATTTCATCACTCCACCACGTCACCAATGACTAGTGGTGTCAATTTAGGGTGGAGGTGGAGGCCGTGGTCCCATTTAAGTAAAGCCAGGCGTACTGTGAGATTGCTCCACTGATTCAAGCTGCAGCCGCAGCGTCCATGTTGGCAGACCCTAGGTGGATTGCCCCCACTTCCACCCACATCAGTATGTATGCATTTGCATGAAAGACATATCAGTTTACCCAAGTCTCAGCTTCACCAGAGAAAGCAATCCTGTTAGCGGTCCCTGAAGCTCTGAGCACTTGCGGAGTAAGGATTTCACAGCTCTTTGATTACTCTAAAAAATCTCTCCGCAAAATCGATAGCTTGAATGCCTGACTGGTGGCTGGACCCCCGTATCTATTACCATAACATCAGTCTTCAGGTAAAATCTGATGCCTGCTGTGGGCACTGATAAAGTCCGCCAGCAGGTTTCAGTTTCCTGTCTTTTCATCAAGGCCTGTTGGACCATATTTGCTACACTATCCCTCCAGCCTTACAACCTGAAAAACACACAAACAAGCCTTAACAGCATCAACAAACATATTAATTGTGTTTACCTTGTGCTCTATAATGGATTCGTTTCTGATCGGTCTACTTTGTAAGAAATTCTCCTAAGGGGGAGGTGTTTGCAGTGTGAATGTTGTGTTGGGGTGGGATGGAGAGAGAAGCTGAAATTCACAAAAAAAAATCAGGACCGGAAACTTCTCTGGCTTACACTCAACGTCAGGAAGATAGATGGGAATAAGCTTCTGTAATAGACTGGCATCCTGCCTCAGGGGGAGGACTGGTAAACCTTAGCTGCCTCACACTGCAGAAACTGGAGATGAGCTGCTGGCCTCCAAGCCAATGGCTCCTCTTAGACTCACACAAGCCAGCCATCATTAAGATATCAAATTCAAAGGCTACGTTTCTCACAGTAGTTTGGGGAGTAGTTGACTTCAGGCACATGTTTAGAATTACATATTGTGTATCCATGTGTCATGTTTTATTTTATTTTTTTGAAAGTCGAGATGCGCAACTTTGATTTTTGATTATCGCTTCTATCTATCTATCTATCTATCTATCTATCTATCTATCTATCTATCTATCTATCTATCTATCTATCTATCTATCTATCTATCTATCTATCTATCTATCTATCTATCTATCTATACCTGTTTTTAAACTTATTTCAAGGACAACAGAAAAAAAAAAAACATCTTTGAAAATGTGTTCCTTTTTCTTAGTTTTTAGTACCGCTTCAACTTGCTGCTTTCATGCAAATGCTCTGGACTTATAAATGTGTCGTCTGTAACTATGTTGTTATATTGTGTGTCCATCTAAAACTCTCTCTGAGAACGAGACCATGTGTCTCAGAGGGATTTCATGTATACATAAGGGTGGAATGAAGAATGCATGCATGATGTTAAAAATGAACTTATCAATAGTTTTTTTTTTTTTAACAATGAAACATTATGAATTGATTTTTTTTAAATTATCATATTCACCCTAATATGCAGTTATGTGTGTTCATTGGTAACAGAAGAAGTTGGGTTAGAATGAGCACTTGTGTAATGTTAAAGGACCAAAGTCACTATGGCAACAGTGATAAATGTACAGTATGGTTAGAGTTGCATAACTGTCATAGGTAAAAGAACTGTGAAAGTCCTGTGGCTTGACTTGTTCATTACAACCTTCTTCTATGTACAATAAGGAGATTAAGGTACTGTAGCTCCCTCTGACTCAAGACTCTACAGATATGTGTGAAACTGCCAAGTGATTGACAGTTTAGGAGTATTTTCCATTCAAGTATGACAAACATGGTGTCCTCTGGTGGCCAAGCACATATAGCACACACACTGTACACATACCACACAACTCCAGACTCACTCCAGACCTTTGCTGCATTTCCCTCCGTCTCTTTCTGCCTGTTTCCTGCCTCTGTTGAACTGTGGAATAAATGCTCTCAATCACAGGGTGAGTGAGTGCTGTAATGAGCAGAGGGCCTAGTGAAGACAGCGCCCACACAGTCCGCCTCACCAAGAACACGGACGTCAACGCCTCCCCAAACTTTTCTGACGGCGGAGAAGACAAATGGGAATTCTTTAATGTACACACGGAGAAGACGAGGTGGTCGCGCTCTCTGCAGCAGCAGATGTATTCATGAGGAGCCAAATTCAGGTCAGTCCGTCAGGCGGCACTTCCATGAGTGATGTGCATGTTTTGAGTGTTGAGTCTATGTTTTCAACTGTGTGTGCCAGTTTGGTATAAAAGCAGTGACAAGTCTTTATACCTCAAAGACAATGTGGGTCATTTGTCAGTGCCAGTTAGAAAACAGTGAATATCAGCCTCTTCTCTTCTGTCACCTCCTTGGTTAAAGATTGGTTGAGTTTTTGAAACCAAAGCTGTTTTCATGCTAAAATCCTAATTGTGTAGTGCAATAACAGAGCAACACAATAAGGGGGTCAGGTTTAAGGCACGGTTTGCACTCTCTCCTTGACCTTAAGGCAAGTTGGTGCGATCATCCTCAACATCCCAGCACTGCACAGTAGGTGGTTCACACCCTCTAACAATGTGGAAATATACAGCACTGTCCTTGCTTTGCACAGTGCTACCATCTGTGGAAATGAAAAATACAGACAAGGCCTCAATTTTCTCAAGCTATTATACTTTACAATCAGAATCAAATTGAAAATGCAAATATTCTATATATCATCTCAGTGCCAATATGAACATACATTGTCGTAAATTACACGTCATCCAACTGCATCATTTCCACATCCTTGTACTTAGGTGCATGTGTGCAATCATGCAAGTCATGCTCACATGTGGACGCATATGTTGATTGATACCTCTGCTATCTGGAAGTACAACTTTGCTTTATTCATATGCAAAGGAGATCTTTTCTTATCTCGACTTTCTACTGACAGAGAGATAATTCATAGCAGAGGATATATTCAGTTGCATAGCAACCTGCAATTATGCATGCTGTCTGGAGAGAAGATACTCACTCACTGTGTCCTTCTCCATTTCCTCCCTTTAAACTACACCACAGTTGTTCCTTTTCACAAGGAGTGGACACGATAAACTCGTCAATTAGCCATGTCAAGGACGGAATCCCAGCAGCAAGACTGCGATGACTGAAAACAAATTTAGCTGCTAAATTAATCAAATTCTAAGCTTATGTATGTACGAATTACTCAAAGGCTTGCAACATCACGAGAGCTGATAGTGGGAGCATAAAAATCAGCGGGATGGGGTGTGGAGTGGGAGAAAATGGCTGCAGTGCTGCCCACAGGGAAGTCAATTAAGTATTCTGCAGAGTGGTGGTGTGTAGCATCTTGGGATTGGCATGACAATAGCAAACAGAGCTGGCTCTTCTTCAGGGTCAACATATCTGCAGGTTCTAAAATAATTTATGAGATCTGCTGCTAATAAATCCTCAACAATGAAGACCACATGTAAAACCTTGGGACAGACTCACAAATGGCTGTATATCACCAACATGCGCCTTTGCTAGGCTGCTTTTAGAAATTTGTGAGTGTGAGAAAAAACAAAATGAATAAAAAAAAAGACAAAGAGCATTATTCACCAGATACTCCACACCAAGGTCTGGGAAAAGCAGGTCCAGTTCAAAGCTTGAGTATCATTGACTGCCTCAGTTCATAGTCACCTGGAGTTGGCAGAATATGAGCCTGGATGCCTCCAGGCTGCTATTCAAGAAACCACAGGCTAAATCAAATACATTGAACTTCTCATTTCTACTGCACGACATGTTCCAGCTGGACTGTCACAGGCGGCAGTTCCACGCCCTGCCTGCCTCTGCAAGCTCCGTTTATTGTTTATCGTGATTATAGATGTCTTTATATTGTGGGCTACACTGTGTAATGCAATCTCAAACCTCTTCGATCGGACAACTCCTCTGCTTGTGAAACTGGGGCTTAGTGTTAAATGTTAAATGCACCGGCTCGGCCATTTGGGTTTTGGATACTCAGACATAGCGATGGCTACAATGGGTGAAACATACAGTAGTATACAGGATTTAAGAAAATCTGGGGAGTGGAACAGTGGCCGTTGTTTTTCCCTTGGCTTGTTTATTTCAAGGAACTTCTTTACACCAGTCAGGTAGTGGAATATTCAGAAAACATGAGTCAGGCCCATGAGACAAATGTTACTGTCTCTGATGTCAGACCATGCAGTGAAAAGTACTCTATCCAACATGGGAGCTATTTACTAGAATAGTCTTTCTACTTTCCTCAAAAACATGAAATTCATGAATAATTTTGAATATTTTGTCAAAATATGAAACAAACACACAGCATACATGAAACTTTTAATGCTGTGGTTTTAGTGCTGTAGCTTCAGAGTAAAGTGTCTGGAGAGAGGAAGTGGCTGCTGTAAAGCCCATGGTTTACTTCACTGGGAGAGCGAATGAATACAAATCTATATGATTCATATACAGACTAGGACTTCTTGTGGGATGCAGACAGGGAAAGGTAGCAATCACAAAAGAACAGTCATCAATAAAAGAGGCCTGGGAATAAATTAATATAAATTTCTATTACTGACAAAGAGTTTTTCAATATTTAAAATCCACTGACAGATTTACAATTTTATTATTTTATTGTGTTTTTTCTTATTTTTCTTTCAGAAAACAGCACTGTGGACAAACATTACAACTTATGTATGAAGATCTGTAAGCTGTCTTTTTCTGCTGTGGTTTTCTATGTGTGTAATTTCAAAGTTGACAATACTTAAATAGATTGACAGGTGCGTTGCCATTATTTCCTGATAGATGCTGCTGTATCAATGATCTGACTTGGTTGGCTGGTTTCTTAAAGTCACGTCGCACTGCAGTTCACTTTGTTTTGTTGTTGTTGTTGTTTTTATAGCTCTGCATGTTGAGAAACCATTTTAGAGTTTTAACAGTGTGTAATGAGGCAGATGTGATTGCTGGGATGCAAAGAGTAAACAAACAAAAGATCAGCGATGGATGTGGTTTTCTGTGGCTGATGCAGATCTCTAAAAAAAATCTCCTGAATCAGCCTCAGTGTTGGAACCTACACGTAAACCTACACAGAAATGTATCGGGAACATGGATGAATGAAAAATAACAGCTTTTGTTTCTTTTTTGTGTGTGCTGTGTTTCTGGGATGGCAAAGTTTTGTGTGCTTCATTGTTCCCCTCCAGACATGTCTTAAAGTGTTTTTATGTAAAACATGATTAATATTTTATCTAACATGGTTTTCCCACATAAAAAGCAAAAAAGTAGTTTGAAGTTCATCTACTCTCACTTCCAAATTGAGACTCTTTGGATCAGGCCTTAAAGCAGATATCAGTGGAATGTTTTTGTTAACATAAGACTTAAATAGTCCTATTTTCCATCAGAAATCACTTACATGAGTGTTTCAGCCGAAACACGAGTCTCTCCGTAGCTCTGCTCTGCTGTAACCAGAGGAGAAAATTTTCCTTGTGGGATACAAGTGTTATCCAATGAGGAGAGAGAACGGCATGAAGGACTGTGTGTGCAGCCAAGGGGTGCGCGTGAATGTGGTGACATAGCACGAGGACCAATAGATGCCTGACGAGGGGGCTGCTAACTCATGGTGCGTTCAAGGAAACTTGTAACTTGTGTTTTTCCTTCCTGTAAAGTCGTACCAGTTCGATCTTGTACGAGTTCACGGGTTGGAAGTTACGAGTGGCCGTTATAGTGCACTTTCACAGGCAACAGGTCGGTAAAAACACGAGCTATGGGTTACCTGGAACGCTACAAAGTCATAGTTGTGACTTAAAGCTGTAACTTACAGTTTCAAAAGCCTGCCTTGAACGCAGCATTAGCCAAAATGGCCGGGCCGCTGATATCTGCTTTAACCCCGACCCCTAACCTCTGCTATTTGTTCATATTTGACATTAGAAAGAACAGAGAACATCAATATCAGGGAGACTCAGCCATATGTTTGATTCTCAGTTGGACCCAAACTCTAGTTCTTGTCTCAACAGACTCCTTATCTGAGACTAGGAGAGATCAGTACAACTTGGTAGCATCTTTTTTTTGTGTTGTTTGTTAGCTTGTTAGCGCTGACACATTGTTATTAGTTGTAATTATGCTAGCCCTCTACTGACATGGTTTCAGGTTTATTTCCCTTATACCCACAAATTGCTGGGATTGGTTCCTTAGATTTGTGACATGAGAACCCCTGACTGAGTCCAGGTTTGTCTTTGAAACACTGTCACTGTTTCACTGCTGTTGTTAAGTGGAAATATTCAGTCACGGTGTAAAGTGCTTATGTCTTGTCTCATATTATAGAAAAACACTAATGGATATACTAACAAGGTTAAAACTGAATTTTCATGAGGGGGTCTTTAACCTCCTGTTAAATATGTCACACACAGCAGAACTACTATTTACTTTATCTTTGGAAGGAAAACAAACATCGAGGAATCACCGTGGGTATTAAGGATGAGGTAGCTTTAAGCAGTGAGTAAAATCCCACTTCAAAGCTAATTTGTGATTGATTAAATAATTAATTGTCTCTACACTCTGAAAATGTTAACTTTGGGCAGGCATACTTATGAGGTTATTTGCAGTTGCACGGTTTTACTAGAGTGACTTCTAAGACTGAAGCTTGGTGCCTCAGCGTCTGATTGGTGCAGAAATTGATCCGCAGAGAGTTAAAGTAAAATGAAACATTTATAATAAGGAGAAATGGTTGACTCCTAATGAACTACCATTAGAGCTTAACTGCTTAAACCCATAAAACATACTGAAGTTTACTCAACATTCGCACACTGTGCATTAGTCTAGTGATAGAGTTAGCCTTATTAATAATTATATACATTTCCCCAGACCAAAGTATCTCACTGTAGGATCCCCCAAATGCACAGCTGGACACTGGCCCTCAACAGCTGCAATACCTCACACCAGTCCAGGCCACTTTCAAGATGTAGCTCCCCTAAAACAGGCATGGATCCTGAACGATCCTTCAGAGGATCCCAGCCAATCCTCAGCAAAGACCAGGGATAGTTTAATAATTTAACCACACTGCCACTCCCTGGAACTTAATGCAATAAGAGCTTTTATGATGATTTTTGCTCATTAGTTCCTGTTTGTATGGGGACTAATGGCACGCTGGATTCCAGCTTCCCTGCTGCAGATTTCTTCCATTTAGCCTTAATGAGGTTCACATGGGAGTTGTTCCCTGCTCTCAGTCACGCTCTGAGGTCAGGGGTTGTCATTTCCACTTACTGAGGGCATTGTGAAGTTCTTAGAGGATGTAGTAGTGATCCGTTGCTTTACAAATTGACATGAGTAGTACACTTTCCACCCTGGTGGTGTCACCTCGCCTAGAGAATAGGTTTCATACTCAAATTTTCCCAGCACATACCATTTTTTAAAGGAGGTAGTCCTTGATGCAAGGACAACATTTTAAGGATTCTGTGTGTTCTTTAACTCCACTGTGACCATTAAAAATGCAGGGAGGAATCTCACACCATCTGTTTCGTCTGACATAAGCAAACAAACAAACTTTTTTTTTTCTCAAGTACTGTACCTGATGGAAAGCAATAAAAATGTACTTAATTTTCAGTTTTGAGTGTTTTCTTTGGCAGAGTCGACGAGGCTGCACTGAGATCAGTAGATGATGCATTATGAAGGTTTTCCTGTGTTAGTCACAGTCTTGCCTGATTTGGTTTTGGCTTGTGTTCATTTACGTCTATATGACGATTCCATAATTGATGCTATCGATGCGAAAACATTGCCAACCTCTCTACCCAGCTCAAATGCCACTCAACACCCACCAGACATTTAATTCCGGCAATAACACAACTGACTACCACTCAACACTCCACTCCTCTTTATGTAACTTCCAACTTATGCTCTATTGTTTAAAATGCGCCGTGAGAAGATCACTTTTCTGTTGCCTGGAGGCAGTCAAGTAAATCGCTTCCACCAGTTCACATTACTGTGTGTGATATTGTCACATGCCACAATTTATGCCTGCAGTCTATATAACCCTTAACCCTTTCATTAAGAGCTGGATATGAGCCAGTCGTGTTCTCTGCTGCCAATGTGACAGAGTTTTCTTCCCCTGCCTGGCACAACCTGTAAAGCTACAATGATGCTGCTTGTGTAATTTTTCATTCATGCTTTATGAAAATTAATTCATCAGCAAAAGACCTGGTGTATCCTGGAGTTTCCTCTACCATTGAACAGATGGCGCGGGGTAAGCCATCTCACCGAGCTGCTAGCCCTCAAGGAATTTCATTAGTCCGGGGTATCAGAGGAGGGGTTCAGTTACTGCGTGATCTGCACTCTTATAACATTGAGGCTGGAGGTATGGAGGTGCACCTTCCAACTAAAGGCTTTGAAAGCTGATTTTTGCTCTTCCTCTTGAATTGAGAAAGTGCTCACATACGCTCCTGTTGGACTGGGAAATGCATGATGCATTGTTGGAGGTCCCTGGTCTATAGCCTTTTTCAGAGGATTTGTTCAAATCTTTAAAAAAAAAATGCATTCTGGGAGATGATATATGAGCTACAGACTTGTATAGTGATTTAGTATTGCACTTCCATTTTATTGGGAGACTCACAGGAGACATAAGAGATTCAAGATTTAAAAATTATTTATTGTCATTATGGATACAGTAACAGAATTCCCTGTGGTTCCTCTCAATTAATCAAATTAAGCAGTGGAAGCTCAAAAACTGTAGAGTCTATGTTTATCATAATGCTTCCTACATGAAATAATAACACTCTCCCAGGAAAATGGTGACATCTTTTAACATTCACCTCTAAAGATTGTAATACAGTTTTTTTTGTTTGTTTTTAGTCTCCAAACTTATTTTTTCTGGAACTAGACAAAGACACATGGCACAGCTGTTTCCACAGGCCAACCCCCCATGACAAATAAACTCAAGTGTAAAACTGCTGAGGTGTCTCTTTAACCCCCTAAAGCCCAAAAGAAAGACATGCAGTATTCTTTTTTTTTCCACATTCAGCATTCTTCAATAAGTCCATGATTTGTCCATGCAAGTCGCTTACTTAGGTTGATATTTCAAATTAGAAACGATTAGGATACGTTTTATTTGCCTGCTTAAATAGGAGTCGTATAATAATAGTAATAATAGTAAAAATGGACATTTTCTTTTGTTACTGCTTTGCAGAGTTGCCATTCACATTCATACAGTATATCTTAGCTACATGTGCAGGATCTGAATCTGTTTTAAGTTTTAAACAACAACTTGATCAGGAAAAACACAGAAGTACAAAATAATGCAAACTTAATGTCTAAATGTGGGTCTCAGAAGGTTACATTTTGAATACTGGCATCTGTTTTCAAATGTGAAGCGGCTGAATTGAAATATCATCAGGTCCTGGGAACAATCAGATACATGATACATTCCCTCATCAACACGACCGCAATTAGACTTGTGAATCATGAGACTGAAGACGCTACATGTGACGCTACCACGGAGGAGGATTTGTTCAGGTGAAGTGGTTGCTCATTATAAACAGAACTCAGCGGTGTCCTTGCAGGTATCAGCCAAAAGGTCACACTTTTCATCAGTGCACTCAGCGGCATTGTTGTGCTGAGTGGCGAGCAGGGTGGCACAATACAGTGTATTTATGCAGCTTTAACAAAAAACAACAGAATCCTCATACAAAAAACAAACAAAAACAAAACAGAACGCCCCATTGTTTTTGAAGGGGGAAGGCTTTGTGGAGCCTATAGGAACTGTTGACTGGAGCTACATCTGCATGCATTAGGTTTGGTGTTCACGATCAATAGTGGAGGAGCTTCAAAGAGGTAGGCAATGTGCCAGAGGGCTCCGTGGAGAAGACGTGCTCGGCTAGAAAGCATCAGGGTGTGTGAATCCCGACTTCTATTGTGCTTGTGTGTTTTACATCTGGCCTCCTCGCAGGGAGCAAGCAAACACTTTTATCAACACCTCAGCTCTGGACATAAATAGAGCTCTTTCAGAGGTGAGGGAGAGAAGAGCAAAGACAGTGAGCACAACATTGTTCTCTCGGTATAAAACAAAAGACAGCATCACTAACACAAGGAGAATTACTGTACATATAGGGTAAGACAGTATAAAGCCTGGCTCAGTGCAGGCCAGTCAAGTTCCTCCACATCAAAATGGAAAAGAACATTTCTGAGCCCAGGCTGCGTCCACGGGGGAGCTGCCATGTTGAAACCTTTTTATACAGTTTATGGTTGAAACAGGAAATTAACTTCCTCAGCCATAATGGGGAGCACTCTATTGATTGAAGAAAATAAATCACTGCAATATGTAGGATTAGGATTGATTTACAATGGCAGTCTTGCCAAGCCCAGGATCAAAAATGTAACCTTAAGTTGTTGTTAAGTTTTAATCTATAAAAATACATATCTGCGGTTAAATCTCCTCTTTCAGGCTTCTCTCTGACCGGTATAACAACAGCTTTGATTAACCTGACGTGTTATATTTTCAATGGATCATTCAGAAAACAGTCAGCTAAACGTTTAGGAAAAAAAATCCAGCAAAGACCAGGTAGGTGGGGCTTAGCACCTACATTAGCTAAGTACAATTGCTGCCAATTTGTGACATCACAAAGTTACAGAAAGTCCTGGCAGATGCTTTTAAGGCTCAGTTTCTGAAACAGGCTGTTTGCATTGAGGTTCTGATACTTTTGCAGAAATAAAATAAAACCAAGAGCTGATGTACAGTACCACAAGGAGAACTCACTTCATACAATATAGGATCTATAATATACTGACAAATGATGTTTATTGAAAATACTTTACAACTGGAGCCGCATCGAGTGTAATAACATCAGGCGTTAATCAGTTCAAGTTAAGGTGGACAGATAGACTCGTTATGCACCAGATTGGTCCTTATAATCCCATATTACGATCATTTGGTTCTAAATATGACGCATCTGGCCTCTTTATTAGCTTTAACACAATTCCAGTATGACACGTGCTCTGAATACAAGGATCCCTCTGATTAGAGCAAGAGAAATGACAAGATAACTGTAAAAAAAAGAGAGAAAGAGATTGGAGCGTGCCTGTCTCCTGTGGAAGTATAATTAAATGTGCTGGCTCTTATTTCATATCAGACGATATGAATACAGTATTAGTCATTAATGGGAAAGAATGGAAATGATGGTGTTGAAAGATCGGAGAAGAAATGAGAAGAGGAAACATGACAGTTTCTCACCTATATTGAGCGCAGACCTAGGGGGGCTGAAAAAAAAAACCATGACTACTCCAGAATTAATTGCAGTGCCAGCTGCCAAATGTTGACACATTTACTTTGTGGAATGCAAAGCAAAAAGAAAAAAAGGCTCCATGATTATAATGCAATCATATACTGATTGGAAATCCTCAGAGGAACAGCAAAGAGTCAGTCATTTTGATTTAGGTTGTGTCTGATTACTGAGGAAAATAAAAACAGTAACGCCATATTTAGCAGGAGTCCGACAGCTCTCTTTTGTCTTTGTTATTCACAGTTATTTTGAGGACAGTCAACACCTGAGAGATCAAACAAGAGTGAGAGGATACAAGCTCCGCTATTAGAATTTAGTCTGAGAGGTAATTGGCGCTCCAAGGATTTGGAAGTGGTTCACAGGGCATCGGGGGGTTTTAGCCACATGAGGATCTTACTGCTGATGGAATAACTGTTAATATGCCCCTAGTGTATGAGGTAATAATGATCATTTGCAACCTCAACAATGAGTAAAACTCAAGGACGACAGCTTCCGCCCTTCTTTGTGCCTCCTGCAACACTGTAGCGCACTGTGTGGTGTCACTTTGGAACACGGGACCCTTAAGTAAACAATAAATACCGTATTATGGTGATAAATTGAGGGAATGCTGAGACTGAGCTAAGAGGTGATTTCAGTGTCACCCATATTTGCACTGGAGGCAGTTTTTTCTAGTTATGCAGTAATGAGGCTGGTGTGAGATTGACCTTGCTTAAATGGCATTGCTAATAAAGCTATTAGGACCACAATCAGGGCCATTTAATCATCAGATTTACTGCATCTAATGTCCCTGGATGTAAGGCTTGCGGTATTTGCAACTTTCGTGCTTTAAAACAAAAAAGGAGTGAGCAGGTTAAATTGAGTTCAGTAACTTTAAACCTTTACATCAGTCTTTGTGAAATTCAGTAGCGAATTTACTTCTTCATTCACTCTGCTGAAAGCTAAACTCTGGCAGTTTAATCACTAACGCATAATGCTCCTAATCCTGCTGAAATCCTTGACAAGTTGCCCTGCCAAACAAGATGATTTGTGACCGATTCCTGCCATATATTCCACCGCTTACATGACCCAGCACCACCCGTCAAGCACCCGGACATATGGTCACGTCGAGTGCAGCATCCCCATCCCAGCTCCTGCGGATTCAGATTCACTTATCCTGGCGCTACAATGTCACACCAGCTAATGAACACATTTCCCAGAGTTGCACTGCGTCGCTCGTTTGTTTGTGATCACATTCCCGTTCTTCTGAGGCATGCGTTCCACTCCGAAAAAGCCTTTATTCTTGAGACAATGCAGCCATGTGCACCGGGGGGAGAGAGCGAGAGAGTCTGAGGAGGGTGATGGAGACTGTAATTGGTGCCATGCCTCACTAACCGCATAGCAAAGGTGTAACAATGGGTTATGAGTTGACATATGGTGGAGATGAGTGGTCGGGGCCAACCTTTAACACGTGTGAAGCTCTGTGAGAGGACTGTGAAAAGTTCAAGCCTGTCTACGGAGCACTAAATCTGAGCAGCTAATGTAGATGAGGAAGCTGTTCATTTTAGTTTCTCCACATTAAAAGAGATTTGGGTTCTGTCAGTCACTCAATCCAAGCAGTTTGGTCCGAGGTGAAATATATTCAGAGCTACTGGATGAAATGATTCAGTCACAATCACCAGAGTCCCAGAGTCAAATCATATGCATAAATTCATAGTCCATTCATTTAGTATCATCATATGAGGGTAAATTTTAATTTTGCCCAATACTTATTACATTACCTCAACGGAAGCAGTTTAAATTGTGCCACTGATAAACCTGAAGGCTTCCTAACACTTAAGTGTTGTATTGTTATCTCAATCAAAGTTTAGTTTTCTTGAGATGTTATGGAAATTATCCCTTTGAAAATGGAAAATGCAAGAAATAAAAACTGTGAATGTACTGTATGGACACTTAAGGGCTTCCATACAGCTATTTAGCAAATGTTAGCACTTTTAGCACTGTACAATACAAACTCTATGGTGCAGTGACACTGCAAGTCCTAAGTAGTGTGGGGGCTGCTGTCTTTTACCTTGACATTTTAATAACCAAGCTTAAAGTTCTGTGGCTTGCATTTGACATTGTCCGCATAGTTATACTTTATTGAACCCTGAATCCTATTTTTATAGTTGTGGCTATCATGTATATTGCTTATCATAAAATTACAAAGCAATTTCTGAGGCCTAAGAGCATGAGACACTGCTACAACTAAGTGAAAAAAGACTAAATGAGACACCAAACCATTAGTCTGGCAATAAACATGATGGAAGTTTAGCCAGATTGTGTAAATGACTTTATTGGAGTGGACCCACTGTGCTGCCAATTGTACATTCAACCTGTTTCTGTGCATGACTACGGCAAATACGATGAAGCTAAACCAGGAAGTTGTTCTTGTATGACAGATGTTTACAACAGTCTGTGTACTCAGTCTGACTTTTGTAAATATCAATAATGGCCACGACTACGGTAATAAGACCCAGATTGTGATGAACCAGAATTATGTTTTGAGCAATGAGCATCATGCCAATCTTCAAATTGCAAAAGCATAAAACCCAGCAGACCCTGCATGCAGCTGACCAGTGAACAGCATGACAGCACTCAGAGTCCAAATCTTTCTGACATAAAATGGAACATTAAATCTGTCTCTGTCTCACACATACAGACAAAGGCCCAAAAACAAGATTTCTCCTGACAGCCAGTCATGTTCAACGTTCCATCTGGCCTTTGTCGAAGGTGAGTTCACTACATCGCATCTGTAAAAAACGCTGTTACATCAACAAAGTCTGAAGTACATGTCAAAAGCAGTCATCCAGCTGGACTTCTTCTGAGGCCAAAAGCTAGAAAGAGAGAGAGAGACCCAGCATCACACAAATGCTAAATACTGTAATCAGGGCGACTCAAGTTTTGAAAACAAGATTCTGTCAATCAGTCCTCAAATTGGAGGAATCCAGACATTTCCAGCTCTAATTACAGCCTTGTTAAACATGTTACGCAGGTACACAATTGTGCTGGCGGACGCTAATTTCTGAGATGTAATCAACCTGCAAATCGGGGGTTATGCTTTCCATTTGTCGCATCTTGACTGCATTAACTTCCCGTACAGCCTGCATCATGTCTTCAGATCACAATCCAGACTGCAGCCCGACTCCTGTCAAGAGCTCAGAGGAGACAGCCTACACCACACACACTCATTTGTATGATCACTTTACTTTCAGTGCAATATCATCTCACGTTCAGATGAAGAAAACACTCAAGAGCTCTTACTGTGATCTTAAGTGTAGCCTTAGATTGTCTGCTAGTTCAACTATTTCAATATCAACCATTATGTGAGGATTAAATAACAAAACATTAAGAGAGCTGTGCTGTAACGAACAGAGGCGACTGGTAACAGTAGCTCTTCATGGTGTCTGTAAAGAATAGAAACTTGTAAAGAGAAGAAAGTAAAGAGCAGCCTTCTCCACTCAGACTTGAGATTCTCAGAGAGGCTTGTTTGTGTAGGTCAAACGGAAAAAAATTGCAGCATCAAGACATCCAAATACAAAAAAAAGCCAAGCTGCAAACTCAGCTAACAGACCATAAAAATGCATGGGCTTGTTTTTGATGGAGGAATCATCTGCTCACATAGCAGCATCCAGGCCTAGGAGTCTGTGTTTTGAGATCAATCTAGGCTAAGCCCTTTCTCATTCCCTCCTCACCTTTGGCACAACAAAGCTGTCTCATACACCTGATCACCGGGGCTTTGGTAGGCTCAAGGCAGTTTTTAAGATAGAGCAGGTATCTGCGCTGCAACGTGAAGCAATGTTGGCCATTTTGTATTCATGAAAAGCTGCAGGAGGAGATGGAAGAATTTTCTGTAAATGGGTCTGATTAATCTGGCAGTAAAGTCGTGCTGGGCTGACAACTTTAAGATGCAAGCCCCCTCTTTCATCAGTTTGTAGCCATTATCACAATTATCTATTTTCAGCAGTCTAATCTTCACTCTAATCTGCAGGAACGGTGCCGCCATTGCTTAAGTTAGCACACATCACAAATGAGATCCCAACTCTGACCTTGATAAGTCCATAAAACTGCCAAAGGCTGGTTCCACTCAGAGCAGTAAATATATGGCACTGGGAACACAACAGCTACAAGCTACTCCCTCTCCCAGGTGCTCAAACGTTTGGCACGGAGCCACTTTGGACAGAACAAATCATAGCAGCAGCTGCACTTATCTATGGATATTTTTTTCTGTCCTCTCACAAAATGAGGTGAATAATAAGCCAACTGTTTCATGCAATTTCCTTCATTTTATCCATCTTAATCACACAAAAGCTAATCAACACAAACACGCGCGCCTTCTGTTGCTGACCCGGCCACCACTTCACCCGCCGGATGGAGCGTTTTGTACGGGCTAGCGGGTCTGAGGCATAATTAGAAGGTTACTGGTTTAATCCGCGTAACATATTTCATCCCTGTCCCAAGTGTTGTCGAGTGACACACTTGAGGATCACAAATCCATCCACTGCTATTACAGTGTATCACATTGTGTCATTGAGACAGTTGGTGGAACAACTGTCGCTTCTCATCTGTGGAGATTCTCAGTCACGCAGGACTTGGTTATCCAAGGAGGAGTGAATTAGTTCACGGCAATAAACCGCTTTTAGCAATTAATTAGAATTAACGCTTTTGGACAAAGGTTAAAAAAATGAAAATTAAATTTCACTCTATGTAACTTTGGTACTTAATGAAAAGCCTGTGGACAGTCAACCATAGATATCAGCTACTGATCCTTAAACTTCAATAATTCTTTTGTAGTTTGTTTTTAAGGTGGAAAAATCAATTGAAATTGTAAAATCCAATGAGGTGTGAAAAAAAGTAAATAAAAAGACATCTTATTTTTTGGCCATGTCACCCATCTCTAGAGGTTGAATCAAGGTGAACTGGACTTGTTGTTGTAGGCATCTCAAGATGTCCCCCCTTTCATCTTAGAGAGTGTCTACCTGGAGTCCCAAGTAATTAACCTCTGTTGGGTCATTGTCCAGGCTATTGAGCTCACTTATTTCACCGTTGCTGAAGTTGTTGAAGTCACCTAAGGTCTTCAAGTATATGGATTTTTAGTAAAGCCGCCCCCAGTTCAATTTCTCTTTGGGTGTTGTATCTTCATCTAATGTTAAGGGGTATTTCCCTGAAATGTCAGTGCACCAGCTAAACTCCACTTTGTTGCAGCTTGTTTGACAAAACTATCATTGCTCTCCTCATTTATTTTGCAACTTGTGTTTGCATATTAATACTCTCAGCTATTCTGCTATTGATCACTTTAATCCAATCTTAGCTCACTGACTTGCAGCACCAGTCCTGAGTTTTAGAAATGTTTAATGATAATAATTTAAAAAGTTGGTAGGCAAAATTGATGGTGGACATTTCAGTTTCTAGGTAAAAATTCTTCAATAAAAATCAATGAACATAGTTCTGAATAATGAAGCTGGAGAACCGAAACGTGGTGGTGGAGTCTTATTATAACCCCTGGAGGCAATCAGTGTCATAACATTTCTAACATTTCTAGTAAAAGCCGGTGCTGCTGGGGTGAATACAGAACAGAAGACAGGGGAGAAGAAGAATAACAGGAGAAACCTTAAGAGAAAATGGGTTTTGGCAACAGTAAAAATCCCAGGGAGGTGAAAGGGTTCACCTCAATTCCAACTTAACTTCACAGTTTCATTGTTTCTCAAGTTTTTTTTTTTAACAAAACAAGTCATGACAGTGCAGCATATTATCACAGCAAAAAAACAAATAATCTCAGGCCCAGAATCATGGCCTTAAGACCCTCATGCTCCAGTTAACTAAATGCTAGTGAGGCCAAACGCCAGTGAGAGATCACTGCTTGAGACATTTAAACTTCAATGCCCAGAAATTACATAATTCCTGATCAGTAAACTGCTCACAGTCTGCTGCTGTTTGTGCGGCCCTGATGGTTTCACTTTTCAAACATGGACATCATTCGTGAGGGACAAAAAGTTGTCACACTAGCGTACGTGTCTGTCATTCACACACGGACAAATGAATCACATCCTCCTAAGCCACTTCATCAACAATATTTGTCGATTTATGAAGTTTAATCTGTAAAATCCAGAGCTCTATTTGGATTATCAGTCTTTACGCAAAGTAATTTCTCCTTTCATCATCAATCGAGCTGCTGCAGGATTTTCAACTCAGACATGTGGGCCCACCAGAGGCCTAGAGTGATACCACATTTGTTTGTAGATAAATTTATGATGTCTCATAAATTTCAATTGGAATATGTACCCGTGAAAATGTGTTTGTATTCCTGTGAGCTATGAACTGTGGTGCTCCTGTCAACATTGGCATTTTTCTCATGCTTGCACAACCTGCTGATATTGCGTTGCTGCTTTGTAGTTACCATGACACAAAAATTTGCATCGAATTTCAGCTACCTTCAATGTTAGAGATCATTTGCATGATGCTGTTTGCCATCTGACAGGGTGTGCACTTGACTGTGGAGGAACTTGAAAAGGGCTGGTATGAAATCAGGGGTGGTATCACCGTGGCAGCGGATGCTGGATGGCAAGAACTGGAACAAATGTTCACTCTCCTAATCTGTCCATTCACTTAATGACACAATAAAGTCTAATTTTTCTATCAAGGGGCAAAAGGCATTTCTCCCCTGTTGCTGAAAAATGACCATATCTGTGGAAGCCTGATAGCGAGCCTTTGTGTAGTGTAAAATATGTTGAGTGTCGTAATTCCTGCTGATCACCTAAAGAGGTTGATAAAGGACATATGCTGGCTACTGTATATGCGGACCGATCTTGAATGCATCACATATTGCATGTACTGTGTTGCATACTTTGATACTTTAATAAAGTAACAGGATTGATTTCATGCTATAAAGGATTTGAAATCACTGGTCCTTTAATACCAATTTACAATATCTACTGTAAGGAGTAAATAATCAATATTATCTGTGTTGGTGAGCCAATCAGCATGCAGCATGCTTGGATGAAATGTAACAACTGATAGTAAAATTTGTAATTTTCTTCTTGTTAAAATGGATTTGATAAAATTGGTATAAAACAGGGTTGTTAAGATCTGTATCCAAGTCAAGATGTCAGTATGAATGCTGATGTCAAACATACAGTAAACTGTACACCCAGCACTACAGTATGCAGCAAGTTCAACAGCACATCACTATAACAACCATCCACTGGCTCCTGCCATCAGGTGATTTTGAAATCTGTGCTGCAACAAAACCTGCTGTTTTGGCCTGCATTTCATTACATTTTGGCATCATCCAAACTCTGCTGCAGTAGCTGTTATCAGTCACTGTGTGCAATGTAGCCACTCTTGTGCAGACGACTCACTCCATCGCTTTGATACTGAGGAAAAAAAAAAAAAACGTGAAGGTCCTCAGGCAACTCATAAGGAACCTCTTTTATCTATGATTTCTAAGATATTGGACATAATGATGTAAGTTTTAGTCACACTGAATAAAGAAAAATGTGTGTATTGTGTCTGTGTGTTCAGGTTTGACGGTTATAACTCAGAGAACCAGGAGTACATGTCTTTATGCACCTCCTGCCAAAACATGCCAAACAATGATGAGCACTTGAACAATAATGAATTCATAACTAAAAAGGAAAAGTTGGAACTGTCAAGGTGATGCATGTAAAACACAATTATATTAAAAGAAAAAAAATACTTCCTTCACAAACAATAGCCTACAGTATATCCAGCTTTTTCTGCGATTGGGAGTCTCAACATTTTGGCAAATTTGCCTATTGATCCCAATAGTTCTAGGAGTGGGTTCATTACCTGTAAATGTCGGTGCAAGCTGTTTTTATGTAGATCGGCGGAGCACTATTTCCACGTTCCCCTCATCAAACTAAATACACAATCCAACAACTCCAAAACACACTTGTGAACAAGCTGTGACCAGCACAAACGTGGAAAGTTTGTGTCTCTCCTTCCCCGATCTAAAAACAGCTTGCACTGACAATTAGAGGTAATGAACCTACTCCTAATGCTAGGGATTATGGCGATAGGCAAAACTGCCAAAATGTTGAAATATCCCTTTAAGGTTAAAAACTGATGTATCTTGTAAATTAGTACTACTCAGAGTGCACAGAAAGACACACACCTGTCAAGCCCCAAAAAATGTGTTCATTTAAACTTGGCATGAGGCACAAAAAGGTGTGTTATGATTTGAGTTACACTTTGTTAACAAGCTGCCTCTAGGGCCTCTAAATAAAAGACATGTCTCTATTGCAGCAGATATTATAATGGATTCTGAAAATGGGAAAAGCTTAAAAGGAACAAAAATGTGTTTTTGATCAATTCTGCTGTGACTACTGCAACATAATGTAACGAAAACCACCACCTCCTATAACTCTGCCAAGGCTTCAAATTGCAGTTTAAATCCACATCTGTCCAGATTTATAAAATAAATGTGGTAAGGACTTTGAGGGAATATAAGGATATATAAATGAAAACTGATTTGACTCGAATTTGTTAAGCTTTGTTGTTCTTGCTCTGCTGTGTGTCGACTGTATTAGTGTGTAAATTCATTCGGGGAAACATGAAAGAGTCAGATTCCTCGTACATGCTCATTTCTGATGCGTCAAATATGGATGATGCTGCAAATGCGTCACACATTCACCACAGCAGCAAACGTCAAGATCTATCCTACACAAGCACCAGGGTTTCAAGGTGAGCACCCAAGATTAGTGTCTCCAATTCAGTATCTGGCCAAATGTGAAATATGGTCACAGTCTCCTCCTCTGTTCCTGAGTTACAGTGTTGAATAATAGCACAGCGTGTTTTTTTTGTTTTCCCGATATTATGATGTCACAGCGAAGTTGACCTTTGACTGTTTGGATAGTAACGATCACCACGTCATTTTATCCTAGTCACAACTAGGGAAGAGACTTTTAGGTAATGGTCAAAAATGTGACCTTGACCTTTGACCTTTGATGAAAAAATCAGAGCATCCTTCAATCCAGGTGCAATTTGTGCCAAATTTGAACAGATTTGCTTACAGTTCCCGCGTCTGGGGACAGAAAACATGATGCAATAAAAAAGCTACTGTGTTAAATCTATCCCGTTCCAGTTTGACACAACTCACAAACCAAAAACCACATTTAAATTAAATGCAGGCACAAGGCGGCTTTAGCTCTAAACTGATTTATTGGTCTGAGCTTAACTAAGCCTAATATCCATCTCATTGCACGATCTGTGCTGAACTGCAGCTGACATTTGCCTGATTGCATTCACGGCCTGATATCTATACTGACTTCCCTGAACGATTGCCACGAGGCACTGCTGCACTCACGCTTCATCTAAGAAATCCCCAGTGAGCACTCCATCATCCTTCAGCGTTTCCCGGGCTGGATGGATGCAGCGTCTCGCCTTTGCCATCATACTCGACTTGCTCCATGATTTCCTGTTTGCTTTTTTTTTTTTTTTTTTTGCTTCGGCTGCACGACATCTTTCTGTTGCTGCTTCAATATTTCATCTATGTCACATGTTGAAGCACAATCACACCGTCTGCGTAGAATCCAGCATTGATATACAGGTGCAATAAGCACAGATACACTCTGGCACTGTAATGTTTTTCTTTTCTTTTTTTTGCAAAGATGCCATCGTCACCACTTTGAACCAAAAAACTGTCAATTAAATCCTTACAAAAGCTTTTGTGGACAACTTGAAACTAGGAGAAAAAGAGAATAAAGGTGTCGCAAAAAATGAGGTCCTTGTAAAGAATAAATGATGCCTCTAGCTGGGAGGTCGTCCTTGGTGAGACTGTTACAGTTTGCAGGGTCAAGCTGCTCTTCTTTGTCTGCATGGGTACACACACACACACACACACACACACGTCTACAGAAAAAGGAAACTATTTTAAAAAATCATGCCCTTCGCTTCATTGTAATTAATGGACTGTGAACCTAATATCTACTAACTCAGCATCCTCATCAGACCAACTCCAACTCAGTGGGATGGATTTCACTAACTTCCATCTACAAAAACTGTTAAAGTAACAATGCAGAGTTTTTCGGCCTTAAAGTAATGTTTCCAGTCTCATTGCAATGGTAGAAGAATGGTTAATAGGATGAATGGTGCTGCGCTGCAGCCTGAGCCAGGTCGCACTGGCTGAAACCGCACTATGTAACTTCCCTGCACAAGTAGGAATCACCGCCCCCCCTCCTCCCTTCCTCCCCTCTGCGTCGAGAGAGAGATGTGGTGGGTTAACGCGAAACTTACGGTTCCCCTCCAGTCGCCGTCACCGCCCGCCCATTATTAATGAGAATAAACACTGGATGCGCTGATAAGTTTAGTTTTCGTTAAGTTTCGTTTTTCCCCCAGACGATAGCGCTTCTCAACCAGATGGTGGAAGCACTGAGCTGAAACTCTGCAATGTTGCTTTCAAAGTCAATCAAAGCAATCAACTTCTTAAAGTTTTAAAAAGGAAAACTTTCCTATTTACTTTCTGGTTTTTGAAGCATATTACTTTGTGTGCATGGATTATGGAGTTGCCTGAATGCCATGATCAAAAACAAGTTGGCGAACAATAAACTGGAGCATGAATAAAGTAACAGAAGGAAGTCAAGTTTATCTCTTGTGCAGACAGCACGATTTGATGTTGATATCCATAAGAAGCTTCATATTATAGGCTATACAATTTATAGCCTTAAAAACATAGAAACAAACAGTGCTTTGTCTAGGGCTGTTTTCGACTAAGGATTTTCATAGTCGAATCTGATTCGTCAGATTTTGCCGTAGTCGACTAATAGTCGAACCTTTATTTATTTTTATTTTTTTTACATAGCAGCAAGATCGTATTTGCAACTTTTTCCCGTTTCACAGATAAACCGGGTAAAACCAATACATCCATGGGTAAAACAAAACAAACGGAGGTCACAAGAACTCAACAATCCGTACATTACGTTGTGTGTTTTAATCTTAATCAAACACTGACCGCGACACCGGCAGAGAGACAGACAGGCTGCAGAGGGACGAGATCACAGCTGCGCTAATGGTGCGTTCATGACAACTCGGAAGTCGCAAAAAACGAGATCCTCTTCTGAAAAACTCTTGACATGTCAAACTTTAGGATGTGTTAGATAACTAATTATTCTGTCTAAACATCAGAACTACGACACATGAAACGGTTAACACAGCTGATCGATCGAAAAAACAATTTTTTCCAATTTCCGTGGTTGAAAGTAGGATCTTGAATGCAACCTGGTCAAAGTCCGCATCCTCCGTATGTAACCTGCATGCTGACAAAGTTAGATGTCAGACCGGTAGCCTGTGCTGTGGGCTCGGAGAAAATTGCCTTGATTATACTTGATTTTAAACTTTGGCGGCTCTGCCTCCTCTTTCTGCCGCTCAGTGAGCGTCTGCAGTGACTTCACCGTGACGGTGACGGTCCTGTGTGCAGAGCAGAGCGGTATCGCTCTGCCTGCGCGCTGCTCACCTCCGCGCATTTGATTACAACTGCAGTGGGTGATTTATTAACACATAGTAAGAAGCTAAAACTACCGTTTAAACGCACATTTCATTTTGAATGCTTTATTAACAGAAAGTAGTCGGATTTTGTATCAAAATAGGCTTTTTATAATGAAAAAAAAAAACACATTCTGAAACAATTAATGCTCAGCAGCCGTGGGCACCCCCATATAGTCAGAATGGTATGATTCGACTACGAGGTTCATAGTCGAATCAGACCTCTCCGAATCGAATCGTCGAATCAGCGACTATTCGAGGTCAGCCCTAGCTTTGTCACTACACAATCATGGCACAGCACGGTTTAGGTGCTTTTCCATTACAGCTGAGTTCTTCACAGTTCTTCCTCAGTGTGGGCGGGGTCGTCTTGTCATCATGACGGCCTCGGCCACGTTGTCTCTCTCTCTTTTTTTGATTCTCTCATGAGCTACAAACTCACCCGTCTGCATCTCAGTCAAGGACCACAGCGTGGTTTTCCACACAACAGTCATTTAACTCACATGAAAGAGTAACAACAACCCCAGTAGGTCAGTGGCTGCTGCCAGTGTGTTTTTAAAATTATCGAGTTTAATTCTTGCGTCGGAAGTTGGGCTCGCGACTCTTCCAGTGACGAACCTCTGGCCAATCAGTGGAAGGCAGTGCTGCTGCTATCAGTGTGTTTTTAGAGCCATGCCAATTTGCCAGTAGGGAGTTGCCACTGAATATCAAAAAGAGATTGTTAAGTATGGTAGTTCCTCTGCAGCCATTTATTTAGAAGATGTGGCTCAAAAATAAATAAGGTGCTGGAGATGATTTTAGTTTAAGTCTTTGTAGTACCACTTTGTTTCCTTCCTTTTCTATTCATTGATATCATCATCTGTAATGTATACTCTTCTTTTTACACAAAGGCTGGATTTGAATGCATCTTAACTCTGAACATCTCTCCTCCACTTGCAGGTCTCCGCATTATGTTACGGGAATGAGTCACAAGAGTAATCGCAATCTGTGAGCCTATTGGATCCATTCATAACATTGTTGTCGAGCAACTGTTGTGCCCTAAGCCAAATTCTATGAGTACTTTAAAGTAAGCTGACAGTTCATGAGTCCTGAAGAGCCAGATAAATAGATAAAAGCTCCCAGCGACAGAGAGCCTGAGAGCTGGATGACATTTGTCTGGGATTTGTCTTTTGTGAGTAAAATAAAGTGACTACAATTAGGAGGAGGAGGAAGTTAAAGCACTCCCATTAGTTTGTCCACAGAAGAAAAGGAGTATTTTTTTTTCCAGATTCTTCGAATATGGGGAGGAAAAACACTTATTACAAATTAATTCCCCTGAGGATGACTTTGAGACTCAACTGCCAAAGACAAAATTAATGTTTGCAGATAATTGGCAACCTGCGTCTTTCATGCTAATGAAGATTAATGTTGACACAAACAGGAGAAGATCAAAGCTGCCCGTCACTCCTGAATGTAATTAAGAAAACATCCAGAGACAAGTCAGGATCCATCACCATCGCCAGGCATCACTTCCTGGAGTTTCTGCAACTAAATAAGAACTAATTCTGGTCACAGCGCCGACCAGCATGTCGTCCCCACACTGAGGCAGGACAGAAAGCATCTGGAACTAAAGTGGGACCTCGGTTCTTAAATTGTTCTGCAGAGTAAAACCATAACAGTGTCCACGCTTGAAAGCAGTCAATTCAATTTATACTGTAGGTTGCAGGAAACTGCAGTCCACTCGGCGGGGAGTATTTTATATACTATATAGAGCTGTAATCCATCTATGTCCCAAGCAGTGGGTTGAAGTGCAGCCCTCCGGTGTCAACAGCACAGATGTTTAATCACAGCCACAGCAGGGCAGCACCTGATTGGAATTCAGTGGGTCAGTAAGAACAAAAAATAAATAAATAAATGGGAAAAAAAAATGTTCAAGAGCAAGATAGAGATCATCGTAATGGTTACTGGTAACGTGTTTTGTCATCCAGCTCTCTCTCGTCCTGGCTTTATCTGGATAAAACAAACAGATTTTAATCTATTAAAATTAAAGTGGTGGTTGATGAATAAATGAAGCTCGTCGGATGCAAAACAAAGCTGCTACTATCTGTATACGTGTGTTTATACCACTTAAATATCTGTTGAAAGATAGTGGAAGGGTAGTTATTGATAAAAATGAGATAAAATAGCTGATGGGGTCACAATTAATAAATGGGGCCATGCATGCACTGGAAGGAGTAAGAGATTGAATAAAAAGATAAAATAAAGAGAGATAAAACCATGTCTTTGAAGTATCAGAGAGAGAGAAAAAAACAAAAAAGGTATTGACAATAATCTGAATAGCTGCTTGGCCCATTTACATGTCATTTAGAGAACAGAGCTGTTCGCCTACAGCCCAGACCTGGGCATTATTATGGCTCATCCAACTCTTCCAATTGGTCCATCAGTGACAAACCAGACAAATTCAATGATGAGGCTTATTTTATAGCCACATGATTTGCTTTTATTTTGAAATGCCCAGCGCAATAGTGCTTCCTCTTGTCACATGAGATTGAGGTCAATAATAATTATTATTACATGTTTGTGAAGCTTATAATGTAATAATTGTTCTTAATATGACGCTGTTTGAGTTCATTTTTGATGAAGAATAAAAATAAGAATAAGAGTGAGTGCACTAAATTTGATCATATTTGATCAATGGTGAAATTAAGGTGCAGATTTGTGTGGCCCCACAGCAACAATCTTTGTTTCATGTATGGCCTCCCAAGAAAAACAAATACCCACCCCTGCTATGACCAGATCCCCCCTCCACCCCCGCCATTTTTCTGCACATGTTTGGGTATCTTTTCAGATTTGTTTAAAGAGCTATTTATCGTTGAATTATTTATTCATATTAGTTTACATCTCTGTTAATCAGCACAGTTGCAGAAGCAGAAATGTTCATTCCATTGGGGATGCACCTAATGCAACCAAACTACGGCTCATCAACAAAGAATAGCGTTGTATTATTTTTTTTCCATTACCATGACGACTGCGGTCCAGTGGGCCTGCAACACTAATTGTTGTTGGAGCGTATATTGTGCGAGTTGGAAATACATTGAAACTGAGTTATAAATTATGTGTGGTTATGTTAATATCTCACAGAGGATTTGGTCTGGTTTAATGCAGAAAAAGTTCCCAATGATGTACATTCAAGCAACAGGTTTCAACTTTCAACAAGTCTCTCTGCTGCCCAAATGTGGCCAAAGATAGGACGGTGAGCGTGAACCCTGGTCACCATCTATTGCAACCTCTTGCAAATTAAATGCTGTTAATGTGCATTACATTTTCATTAAAAATGTTCAGCACAAATAGAAAAAGAGATCACTAGAATCACATCACAAGGAGTCTTTTTTGCTAAAAATGTATAATCTTTGCCCGTTTTTAATGGAAGCTTGTCTCGGTACAGTACTTGATGTAAATAAAGACCAAAGCCACAGCTTGAGAACTTAATAGCAGCCTATAGGTGTCTCTTCCTGTTTTTAAATGGTGTGTGGGGGAGCAGGCTTAGTTGGCTGGTCGTGGATTTTCTGCCCATCTCATCGTATTGCTTCTGAAACAGCACCTCTGAGTGCAGGGACGAGACCTCTGCCTGGTCCGATTTGGCCTGCTGGCTCTGCCTCCTTGCCCTGAGCAAATCCTCCCCACACGGAATACTATGATTGCTGCTCCTGCCCCAGTTTTCTTTGTTTTGCTCCTCTTAACTTAACCAATGCTCCTCTATCAGGCATGTCACTGCCCAAAACCACACCGTACTCACACATGTGCACTCAAATTATTCAGTGTCTACCTTAGAGCAGCATTTGTGGGAGGTTTGCATTGTTTATTTTGTTGAACAGTCAGTGCTTATGCACATACCTCAACTTAAAATGAATAGAAATGACATTTTATTTTGTTTACAAACTTAAATGTAATGGATTGTAGAAAATATAATACAGGGGAGCTAAAGCCTGTGAAAAATGCTGCCTAACAGGAGAATAACTTACAGTGGCAGAGCGGGGGCTCAGCCTCCTCATACGATCGGTATTTCATGGAACAGCTTTGCAAACAGCGCTGGGAGGCACCGTTTCTTTTTTGTTTTTGTTTTTTTTTTAAATACAGACGAACAGGAGTGAGGTCGCTCACATAAGACACATGTACTACAGTAAATAACATGAGGACGAGTAGGAGTGAGGTGGGTTCGCAGGCGCCACGTGCAGATTTGATAAAGAAGAGTGACAGCATTTATAAAAAAATTAGATTCGATAAAGCTGGGAGAGTGAAAGCTCGACACATAGGTAAGTGTTTCCAAAATTAGATAAGAGGGAAGAGTAAGAGCAGGATGTGCAGGTGGGCATTTAATATATTTGATAAGACGTGTGAGTCTAGTGCTGGTTGGTGGAGACTTTGAACAGGTTTCTGATGATATCTGCCTCATCTCATCATGAAAACACAGACTTGAAATCCATTACTGTATTCAGTAAACTGCTGATGGACTGATGTGAGGGGAGAGAAATATTGAGCCAACACTGGAACATTTTACTCAATCAGATACAAGGATGTCGAGTTGTCATTGATTATAGCCTAGCCATAATAATAAAATAAAATAAATTTGTGTACTATTTGACTGTTAGATAATACATAAGGATGAAAATGACAATGAGGATAAATGAGAAAGCTATAGGCTATAAATACACATTTTTTAAACTAAAAATCGATCAGATGATGCATTCAAGTTGGATGGGATTTATAAATGTCCAATCAATTCTCTGATTTTATGATCTACAACTTAACAGATTCTCATTGCTCCTGTAGTCGTCTTTTTTGGCAGCAAAATAAAAATTTAAAAATAAATAAATAAAGGTTTGAATCCTGTCCCAGACAGATGCAGTGACAAGAATCATGACTTTAAATACTGTAAATGTTACAGTGTGTCTGCTGCTTCTATAAACCAATTCTAACATGATATAATAGCTAAAAGGTGGTAATGTGTTACAACACCCGACTGTAAATCGACATGGATGCAGTGATGTCACCCCTGCTGCCATCTTCCCAGTCCCTTACTACGTCCAGGTCCTCCTGCTGATCTCAAATTAGGCAAAGAGGAGGGGCATGTGAGGAGCCGAGGCAAAGATATGCTCACCCAACTGTCACTCATAGGCACGCCCTAAATTATAAACCATTATACCATGAGCACTTACTGTAAGGTAATGCTTCATCACAGCCTAAATGTAAAAAAAATAAAGTAAATTAAACTCTGTTTCACATCTGTGATTGGATTGGCACATGAAATTCAGCTCTCGTTCCAAATATCAATTATGTAGCCCAGAGACTAGAGCGGGTCTGTTAGGCCTGGCCTGTTCAAGCTGATTACTGTATATCATCTGACATCTAAAAAGCCAGTTTACAGCCTCAGTGTCTAAAGAGGTGAATGTAATTCTGGAGGATTTCACATCCTGAGAAAAATTCAATTCTGGCAGAATCGCAAAAGCCTTGTTTTGACATACGAAACAAGTAAATACACAGTAAATATCAATAGAGAATATCACCTGTCAGCTGCCTCGATACAAAGGCATCAACTAAAAACATAACACAGCAGTGTTAAAGTTGAAATTGCTCTACTGAATCCACCGGTTCTGAACATAATGCAGTTGTGGTCTGGAAAAAAAAATAGTTTGATGTCATATTTGTCTTATTGGATAGTTTCATAAAGCTGCCAGCACACGTCGAACCGGCTGTGCGCTCGTATCAAGAGCTACACTGTCAGCCCTGAATGAGATACCATACAGTGTTCTTTGAATACAGTATAGCGAACAAATCCCAGGTAATATTTTCTTCTCTTCTTTTCAGTACGTTTACAGTCAGTTCTCGAACTACAGTAGAGCTGTATCCATAATTAGCTGTCTGGGGGATGTGTATTTCCTCAGCTACCTGGGCTCATTTAAACCTTTGCTGAGTTAAATAAGAAATATGGACGGTTAACTGTCTTTGCTGCAGATACACCAGTCAGAGCTGTGTATGCGTTGCAGGAGTGAACATTCACTTTGATGCGTTTGTGGACGGATGGTTCAGGCCAACTCCAATCAAACTGTTGGCGATCCATTCACTCCATCATCTCCAGATTCTCGACAACACCTGGAGTGTGTACGTGGTCACTTCATATTCTGTCTCATTTTCTGAGGGTTTTCCATCTTCGGGAGGCACCTCCATAGTGGTCTGTAATCAGCCAGTTTGGTCCAGTATGGATGACCAGCTGCTCACATCTGTCTGCTCCAGGACACAAATCAATCCAGTCTTCCATTAGGGAACAGACTATGGTACATGCCCAGTTTTCTAAGCTTAATTGGCCTGATGGCAATAACTGAACTTGGTGGTTGGTGGTGGCAATGTAAATGTATGTATATACTGTAATAATCTATAATATTTTAATTTTATTTTGGTGATAAAACAAAAGCAACTGCATTTTTTAACAGAATATGTAATAATAAAGGTGTCTCCAAAAGAATCAAGCTTCTTTATCTGATGTAACATCATTTGTTGGTGCTTCCCAGTGACATTAAAAAAGTTAGATTCGACAGTAGCCTGACTGAAGTTAGGTTGTCTTCAAGTTCAAGCACGGAAACAACTGGGTTAGCACTGGGGGAAAGACTGTGGTGAAAGGAGAAAGGAACCATTGTTGAGTGTTGGCAACAGGAAGTGAACACAACTCTCTTGTGTCAAAGTCCAACATAGCATGTTTGTCCAGTTCATCCATCGCAAATCCAGACCTCCTCCCTCTGCAGAATACGTGTTTCTATAACAACACTGTTTCCTCCGATGCTCAAGATAAGAATAACAGCACCTACAGCCACCAGAGACCTTAAAGATAGAAGATGAATGCTGCTATTCACACAGTGCTACCTGCTGCTGCTGCTGCTGCTTTAAAATACGAGAGGTACAGCACACCGTTAGTCTATTTTTAAACATGTGACTAAAAATCATACTTACAACATCCTGACTTGAAAGGAGACGGCCATGAGGCGCACCTGAAGGCACCGCAATCCTCTAATTGTTAACAAGTATATTTTTGGTTACTGTAATAAGATTCCTGTCACCTGCGAGAAAGTCTACAGCAAAATTATCAAAACACGGAATTATCCTTTCAACATTTCAACTACTGAAGCTCAGGGATTTAGTTATAATGACAAAGGTAGTGATAAACCAACACCCTCATTTTAAATCATGTGCTCATATCTTATGCAGTTTGCATTTCCAAAGACATAAAAAGCAGCTGCAGAGAAAATATCATGAATCTCCTCCAAGTAAAGCGTCTGGTTTCCACGTGAGATTTGCTTGAACAAATTACAAGAAGCCAGTTTCACACCAAATGAAACCTTTGTCACGAGAGGCCCTGTGTTTAACGTGGTTAATGTAATTCTCCTTGGTCTACTATCCTGAATATTAATGGGATGTTATGCTCCCACATAATGTCTCATAACTGTCTAACGCTCCCAGGAGCCTGCTGGCAGCCACACACCAGTTTGTGCGATCGCCTGTGCCGTCGCTACTTCGTAAGTGAAATGAGCCAATAGCAAACACGGGCCACTTGTTGGGCTGCTGGGTAATCAGCCAAAGTAAAGACAAGGTACTGGCTTCTGTGGCTGCGGCTCAGCGCTCGCTTTTAGCACAGATAAATTAGGAAACTAGACTTCATTGATGAAAAAAATAAAATAATTTGTGTTAATTAACATCTTTATTGTTTGATAGATGGGATTAAACTATTCATTCAGGGAATGCAATGTTACCTGATTACACTTGAAGGTCTATTTGTATTCATGCATTCGCTCTAATTTGGATTGCAAAACAAACACACTGAACTAGATTTTAGATATAAACAATTACAATTAATCATTTAGTAAAATTCAAGTGCTAATTAAATGTCCGTTTTTTTCTTTTTAATATCACTATATCTCACTCACTTTTTTTTTCTTTTTTGAGCAGTTGGTAGGATGACTTCAGCAACACTCATCTGTGGGACTACAGTACGTGGGAAATTCTGATGTAAATGTAAAACTTGTATTTAATGACTTTGTAAAAGAACAAAGGGGTCACTTAACTCCTGTAAAACCTGGAAAAGTGGAATGAAATAAAGAGTGCATGAAATAGAATAAAACGGCAGTGCTTTATGACACTGGTTGTAATTTGTCAGTATCCTAGACACGGGGATGACAATGTTAAAGAGATTAGAGCAGTTGAAGACAGGTGTGTTTGAACTGAATATGACTTTTATCCCCTTTGATAATCCCACTTTCCAAGGAGGACATTCAGAATAACACCTTCACTCCCCAAAGTTTACAATCTCTTTGTTTACGTTTCATTGTGTCATTAATTCTTTGTCTCAACCTCTTTCCTCACATGATCGATCCTCGTAACAAAACAGGGATTTATCAATATTGATGTCAAATAAACATAACATGTAAAAGTTCAATAAAAGCACAATATACAGTGATATAATGAAAGTGTAAACACTGTTTCAGACACCTACTTGAAGGAGTTAGACTCAGATTTCTCCAATGCCACTGCTACTGTTAGAGTGAAAAGTAATGTAAATATGTTAAGACGTACACCTCTCCACACTGTCAAGAAAATGATATCAAGTATAGAAGGCTTGAAGGGTGATGAACTTTTGATTCAGATTTTTTCTGATGAATTTCTCATCGTGGCGTCTCAGCCGAAAATGATGTGACACCACCTTCAGTTTTATTTCTGCACAGGTTAAATGAAGTTGCACTCTGACAAATGTCTGAGCCTGACACTGTCCCACATCCAGCTGGAAGTGAATCTGGCATCTGTCGCTTTGGATCCTCGTCTCTTTTACACTGGTGGGGCTCATTAATTTGCAAACAAGCGCTGCAAACATTGGGAATATGACTAATATTTAGTTTCCCAGACTGTTTGATTTAAAAAACAAAAGAAAAACACTGTTCTGGCTGTAAACTCAGAGCTGTGGACAAACTACTTGAAACAAGCTGCCCTGTGACGAACCAATTCATGGTCATAAGTGCTCGTAAACATGGTCTTTATCAGCCATATTTCTGAATGAGACCCCATTAAAGAACAAAAGCCCAGACAGGCAGTGACATGTAACAGTAAATAAAGAGACTGAGTCAGTCAGCAGTGTTTTCTGTACTCTCCGCCTGGCAGGCCTGAACCGATTAATATGCAAACAGCCATCTCCTGCTGCCTGAGCGCACCAGAGGCTGAACTCTGCATCAGTTCTACTGCTGATTACTTGAACCATATTTAAAGTTGCCATTGCTGTGCCCATGCAGAGCGAAGGACACTGCGGTAAAAGGGGATGCTTCCAATGAACACATACACACCAGACTGGCATCATGCAGTAAACAAGTAAAGGGCAAAAATGGCTCCTGAGGGCCCTTTATATTAGCACACAACTTAAACCCACTTAAACCTCCTTTACAGACACTATTACACAGTGCACTGGTTTTGCCCAAAACCCACTAAAGAAATTACCTTTAATAACTGGCATTACCTATTGTCTTTGTGAGGCATTCAGGGACAACTGTAAACTTTACCTTCTACTGTCAGCCTGATCATGAGATGTTCAAGGCCCATTTGTGAGTTGATTATGATTACCGAATTGTTAGGGTTTATATTGTACAAGGGTATACTATATCAATTGTCTTATGTTTTCTCTGTATTGTTATATTCTGTTAGGTGCCAAATGTGGCTGTGATGAAAATGTGTAACCTAAAATTCATCTTGCAAGAAGTTACTTTTATTATGCATGCAGTCAAATCCTGTTATGTCCTGTGGCTAAACAGTTTTTTTGGTTTATACAAATGACTGTGGGTGGAGAAACTTGCATCTCTGCCACCTAATAAGTAATGGATGTTTTCCTCTGTGACAGTGAATATGCAAAACCCTCACTTCAATCAAGAAGCTTTTCATTCTGATTAAGGTAATGTGATGTGATATTTAGAGTTATTTCTGACTGAGAAAACTGGACTATAAATGAACATGTAATAATCGTGACAGTCAGTTATCCTCAGGAATAAAAAAATACCGAGTGTTTACCAGACCAACAGCAGCAGTTTAAATGCGGTGAAGCTTTGTCCTGTTGGCACAATTAAAACCAACCTCGGCCTTGTGATCAGAGGTTTGACCACCACTACCGGCTGTGTTTCAAAACATTTCATCACCACAATGATATAAACTGGCTAAATAAGGCACAGGTTGAAAGTACAATCTGGTCAGTCATAATTCCACACAACACTGAGCCACTAAACGACACAGGCGCACAGCGACGGTCTACATGTTGGCCGGCAAGCATACATTTTCATGACAATCCAAGTTAGTAAAATGAGTTTTATGTTGTGTCTTCATAAAAGTTACAGTTAGCTCATTGTATATCCTCAGGCAAGTTGTTACAAAGTTTAAGAGCACTGACTGCACAAAAAAAAGGGGAGAGAAAAGGCTTGATCATCTCGTCTTTGATCTAGACTTTGAAACACACAAAAGAGCTCTGTTTGAAGACCCAAAACTATACTTCTGAGCAGATGAGGAGAACAAACTCCACATCCCCATGTGTTTCTCTGTCTTAATTTGTTTGAAATATTATCTGTTCTTAAAAGTGTGATCTACAAGAAAAAGAAAACACGGAGGAGAAAGGATGGATAAAAGATTGAAATCAGAGTTTTTACTTGTCGAATTGACTCATTATGAGATACCACTTAAACCCATTACAGTGTTTCCTCTTATAGAATACAACTTTTATTTTGAACCATTGCCCAACATTGTCTGCAGTTTCTTCAGTTGCTGCCTTACAGTAGATAATAACCGAGGTGAACACCTTATCTAAAATGACAGATGTAAATAAACCCCTTGTAAAAATGAATACATTAGTGTTTTGATATATTTCTTTTTTGTTTTTAGTTATTTTTATATAATTGTATCATGGTGTTATGTTTCATCTTACAGTATATAATTCTATTGTTCTATTTAATGTTTCAGTAGTTATTTTATTTTCCGAATTATACAGCATTACTCTACTGTATATTGCTGGTTTTAGTTATGACTGTTGCTGCCATGGAACAACATGAGTTTAAAGGAAAAGCAAAGTTAAACTCTATTAAATGACTAAGAAACTATGATGTGCTATTGAACATCAACCAAGACTAATTATGACCCCTCTATTAGCTATACTCATTGAACTAGAACTAAAAATCTTCTGAACAAAAGACCGTATAGGCTCCAGATCATACCAGAACTTGTACAGTATGGCTGTAGCAGCTAAAGCCCCTGAGTGTTTTCAAATGAACAAGGGTGTGTGTTATTGCTCATGAAGTCAACTCATTTCCTTTTTTACAAAAGTTTTGTGATGTCAGTTCAGAGTTACATATTCCATAATGATGACTTTCAATTAAAGATGAAGGGAAATGGCAAATATTCCCAAGCTCCATATCTACAGCCAGCGTGAGGGGAACAGAGGGGATATATGCACTTTATCGCGCTCACAAACTGGGTTGGTCAAATTCGGTTTTAGGACATTAGATCAGATACAAACAATATCAATCAGTAGAAAATCTGATTCTGCACGCACTTGCAACAAACAGCGCAGATTAATTTCATTTGCCATCACACATTAGTGATTAACTGCAGAGATGTCAAGGAGATTAAATTCAGTGCAGGCACTATCAGATCAGTGGGATTCTCCGCAATCTCAACCTGTAATGATGTTTTCTTCTTTTAATTACAGAATTAGAGCACTGCATCTGTCACGGAATAGCAAACAGCGAGGGAACATCAAACTGCTCATGTCAAAGCCCACTCAATCCAAGTAAGATGAAGGCGAACTGACTGAAGAGAAACCAACTGCTTTATAGGTGGAGAAAAAAACAACAACTTCCAGTTGAGACTCGTCAAGTCGTGTCAAAAACACATCACCATTGCAAGACGTGACATTTTCAAGATGCACGGTTTTCACAAGATAATTATATAAATCACATGAATAATGGCCAAGTCAATGAGTTGCGAATGCATGCATGGTTAATGATGTTTTGAAGTAATCCATTATGCAGAGCGTTTTCATGTTTTAATAACCAGGACACTGTTGAGGGGGTGAGGATTGATTCCATGAAAGAAGTGGGGGGTACCACAGATGCGGGTGTTCTGGTTTACAAGCGGCAGGACAGTCAGTGACAGCCCAGCTAACACACAAAGTTCACCCTCTGCGCTATATCGACATCACTCTTTGTCAATCATTACAGTATGAGTCATCGGTTAAGTGGTTGTGCACAGTGTAATGGATAAGAGACAACCGTCAGCCTCTCTGTTTACCAACAAGGAGTCATCTGAGGACTTGGACGCTATTATTCATGCACTGTTTGTGTAAAACGAACATTGATGAATGCATTGTCCGGGATGTTGTAAATCATCGTGGTGGGCCGAGCAGAAATCAACTGTCTCAGGTAATCTGGTACTGACATTACTTTCCTGGCGTCTGCGCGGATAGATGCTGGTGATAACAATGATTGTCTCCCTTGTTCGTTTTTTTTTTCTCTTTTTGCTTTGTTTTTTTTCCCTCATGGCTGCGCGGCAGATCACAGAGCAGACTTGTATCTTTGTGGTGATTGCTCTTGACGGAACATAAAACCCTTCCACTGATTCATTTCTATAAGTGCGCTGGATTGTTAAGTGCTGTAATGGCGCTCATCAACAATTTTGGCTGCAACATACAAATGTCACTTTTGACCGAGGAGGAGCAGCGGAAATTAAACTGAGGACTTGATGTAAGAAAGGAAACTAAAGATGTAATGTGGACCAATAAAATATGACGTTAACAGATCTTATAACGCCGGATGACAGAGACGTATGTGCTCTCCGTTTCACTCCCCCAGACATACATATGTTAAACTGTAATAAGTGCTGAGATGCTTTAATCCAGTGAATCACTCCAAGGCCAACAGTGAATGACGAGTGGAAAATCACTCAGCATACAACTCAATTACCCAAATGCAAAGAACCTGTGATGAATCAAGAAAAGGAAATGAACATATTCATTTTCCTGAAGATGGAGTCACATCAGGGGCACAGCGGTGGAGTAAGAAAACACCTAATGAAGTAAAATGCACCCTGTGATTCTGCAGGAATGTGAATTATGGTTTTTGCAAGGCTCCATTCATTACAGGGGTTTGTTGCAATGAAAGGTTGTAATTTCAATATTTGTACGCACTTGTTCCTCAACCTCTCGCGCCCTCCGCTGCTTTTTGTTTCGTTTTAACCGGCGACCTAACGAGACCCGCATGATCTTGCTCCATTTGCAGGAGGTGAAGACACATTTGCACATTTAAGACCGAGCATGTCTGTCTTGTTGAGCAATGTGGAAAAAAAAAACACCCACTGTGACCTTGGTATTTACAACTGACACTGAATTATTTCCAGATCACTAGTTGCAGCTAAAATAAAAATTATTTTCAGCACCACATGATATTTTCTATAGCCTTCAACCAGTGATTGTTTTCACCAATCTGCCCTTTTTTATCATGAGTTGATTGATGGTTTAGTCAATTAAATGTGAGTATTCTGCAGTTGCCATATCAGAATTTCTTTTAGTTTTTCAAAATAGCATGTTTTGCTCGACCCCCAAAGATATTACACTTACGGTGATGTACTGTAATACAAAAATTGTAAAGCTGGAAAGAGAAATTGAGACCATTTTTCGTTTCTTGACAAGTTCCCTCAATTATTCACTGCCTGCCAATTACTCTCTGTTGAATGATTAAGCAACCAGTTTTACACAGGAACGGTAAAATCCAAGAATAAATGTATTATTTGCTCTTAGCAGCATCAGTGAATACTGCACACAGATCATTAGTATTTATGTAAAATCACATGAACTACCTCTCCAGCAATTGCAGGAGCCTGCTGACTTACTCATTAGAATAATTTCCAGAGTGATGTCAATGACGCAACTCCAAATCTGCAAGCTTGCAGTGATGATCCACGAGCACAAAGGAAGCGAGGGAGCGAAAGCTTTTCAAAGTGACTAACAAAGAAGTGCGACTGAGGCAGGCGTGTCAAGGGGATCAAGTTTAACTGCGCTGTTAATATGGTGCGCTCATTAGCATAACCTAAAAACAAAATATATCTCCGCCATGCCCTGTATCATCAGTCTGTTCTCTCATTTACTGGAGATAGGAGTATCTGAATGACTTGCACGTGAGATGAGCCTGATGGCAAGTTAGAAATCTGACAACCAAACACCCCATGATTACTCATCATGTCAGCTGCTTGTGCGCTCATGCATAAAAGTGTCCACAAAAACTACACTTATGCTGTCAGCGAAGTGACTGACCTACTGTTTACAGGACTGAGGAGATGAGCGTGATTTGTGTTAAGGCAAAAGACATGGATTTTGCATATAATTTCCTCGGCCCTAATAATACAGGAAGATCATTCATCAGTCTCAATTTAATGTTTTTATGCCATTAGTGGATCAACGTGGAGGTAGCAGCAACCAGCAGCCAAACAATCAGATGTTTCCTTTGAGGGTCAGTGGAAACCAACATACAGCGAAAAGAAAGTGAACACTGGTGGCCAGGAGCAAGGCCGCCAACCTCAGAGACCACATGAGATTTTGCTCACCCTCTTACTCCAGGGCCCACTGTAAAGGTAAAGCAAGTGGGCTGACATAATCATTTACAACACTGCTATTTGCATATCCATATCTATAAATTATCCATCCATCCACCGTCTATACCGCTTTCAGGGTCGTGGGGGGACTGGAACCATTCCCGGCTGATATACAGTACGTATAGGGTGGGGGTGGGGTACACCCTGGACAAGTCACCAGTCAAACGCAGGGATTATGATTATATTTTTAAACAAAACATTGTTTATCTGTTAGCTATCTGAGTCTTACTGCACGATAAAAGACTGAAACCAGGGCAAGAATGGTAAAATCAAATTGGATACCCCTATGAATGGCAACAGAAGGATATGAAACAAAAGAGAGTCAAGACAATAAATGGTGCATCGACAAATCTATGTTGTTGTACTGAAGTTAGCGCGCTAACCAGCTACTGTAGCCCCAGCCTGGTCGAACTCTCACCACTTTCCAATACCGAGTCACCGTAGCTTCGAGTTCAGTCGAATGCTAATATTAGCAATGTAGCAATGACAAAAACAAACAGCCCCTTTAAACCCATGGAACATTTCTGTTTTGGTTAAGTAGGTTTGAGTTTAAAAAGTGCTTCTTTATAGTTAGAGGATGTTTCTCATCAAAGTGAAAACGCAGTGGTCAAATTGTGGGAGGGGAACAGATAAAAGAAAGATTAGCAGGAAAAAGAAAACAGTTTATTGTATCACAACCTGTCCATGCATCCCTTCCTCCAGTCCTCAACACAACAAAAACACATAACCACAGGTTGTAATAAACTGCCTGCATAGACAACATTGTTGTATTATAACATCAGGACAGTCTCCCTGTGTCTGGCACTGAATAAAGTGAATAAATAACTGTGTGTGAACACACTGACTCAGTTTTCATGTGACTCACGATTCTCATCGCCTGGAATACTGGTGACTGAATGATAAACTGCCTAACATGGCGTTCATCTAATTTGTATCAAGACAATCAGATTGGGGATGCTGTGGATGAAGTTATGTCACATTTCATATGTCCAGCAGCACTCTGTGTGTCTGCGTATATGACTCATTTGTCTAATTGGTTTGAGTGTGTCAGCGATGCAGGGCAGCCGTGTTTTCATCTCTTGGGAGGCCAGATGTTTTTCACAGTGAGACCACTCACCACAGTTTTGGCACGTGAAGCTAACAAGTATGCAGAAATACATAAAGACTTAGCGCCAGACAAATTCAATAAAGAGCAAATGCTCATGTTTTCATCAGCACAGACAGAAGGCTGGTTAATTGGTACATCCTTAACTGTCAGTGCTCACATTAATGCAACATCCATGTTTATTTTCAGTCCTCCAAACAGCGGCTTCATCACGACACTCAGCACAAAGCCTCCAGCTGTGCTGCTTAATTAAAACCAGTAAAATCAGTTTTTATGTTTTGAATTTATTTTGCAGCTGAAGTGTTTTACTTTCTACATCACTGGAGGGAAAAAACATAAGTTGTGATATACATTATATTAAGTCAACATTAACACTAAAATTAACTTTATAGAAGAACCTAACAGGTTTCTTTTCAGTACTTAACCACAACTTGATGCAATTAACCCCCCAGGCTACTGTACAGTTTGTTTGGCTGCACTGTAAACAAATATACCAGTTCTTCTAAGGTGCCTTTGCTGCCTCCAGTGGTCAATATACGTCATTTTAAAACATCATGTAAAAAAAGTTACTTGAACTCTAATCTTGATGTAATACACGTCGCAGAGTCGACTCAATTTGTAAAATTCCTTCAAATGATGCATTGATGCCTTAAAGTGAGCATGAACAGACAGAATATATCTTTACTCCCAAGCCAGAACTTCACCCCTCAGCTGCATTATGTAGCTGCCTGGATGACTTGCAAATAAACACTGGAAATAAGAGTGAAGTGGAATAACAAGATGACATTTTGATGTGCACAGCAGCATTCACACATTAAACTAAATTGCTACAATCTCATCTCACCATCAAGCACAGCCTTCCCTCTGGGTGATAACTGAGCCTGACCTACCTGAGCGTGGTGTGGCCTTTCAGCAGGCCCTGAGGTACTGAGCTCTGTTGGCTGCATACAAAGTTACATCAAACAGACCCTGTAGCAAAATGCGGCCAAAACTATTTTAACAATTTATTAAAGTAAAAAAAAAAATGATGGTCTGGATCTGAGTGATGGATTTTAATTGACATGGTAACATTCAGTATTTTAATTGTATCACATTATGACTTGTTTGAGTCTGACCTGGGATTAGTTGTCAGTGGCGTAGAGGTCTCCTATTTGCACATGAAAGACAGGAGACATCTGTGTTTTCAGTGGGGTGGGCTTTCCACTCAGGCTGAATTAGCAGTGGTCTGAGATGTGTCGCAGTGGGAAATGAATGTAAATTTACTTGTCGTCTATTTCCCCCATGGGACGCCCTGTCTGCGGTGCCAAATTAATATCACATAATTCAAATGCTTTCTGTCTGGTTGTGGCTCAATGGGTGGAAAAGTCTGGGTGTGTCGCCTCCCCGTCTTCACCGGCACAGCCGAGCAGCGCTCCTCCAGTGGCAGAACAGATGACAAGCAGCCATAGTGAAAGATTACACTCGTGGCTAGCTGTAAGTAAGAACCATTAATGTGATTTTGGGATAATGCCAATTGATTAATACGACACTAGGGGCTTTGACATTGAATGAGTGTGCTTGTCATCTCAGCTAAAAGCGAAGGGGGCTCAGATATCTGCCATCAGTACACAGTGGCGGAGGAAAAAAAAAAACAGTCACTGCCAACATTTTAATTTATTTTTTCCCCAAAGGTGAGTTGATATGAGATCTAAGCTGAGTCTGAGAAGAAGATAGGCAATATTGCTTGCTGTGGGCCTGATTAAAGCCAGTATATTGAAGAGGGAAACTACCAGTTCATAGAAAAAGCTTTTTTTTAGTGTCAGTCACGCAGGATCATTACACATCAGCCGCAGGGAGGACGGATATCAAGTTATCGTCAGCTTCATTCTTCAAGGTTTAAGAGCATCTGCAATATTTCTTCATCAGCTTTCACCAACACGGCTGCTGCTGCTGCTGTAGAGACCGGAGTCACCGCCATCGTAGTTCCTTATCACTGCACTCGGGTGTATTAACGCTCTCTCACTCTTCCCTCTGTGGTCTACTGCCAGGTCATATGAGGGGAAGCACTGCCTGGAAGTACAAGGCTGGCCAATTAAAAGTAGTGCTGAAAGAATATCAGGCATTTACTCCGTCAGTCTTTTGTTTACTTCATGTTGCGGGAGGGTAGCGTTGCACGCTGGCAGCTCTAAAGGGAAGAGGCTAAGCGTGTCAATTTGGAGGATTTTAATTCCCAGGTGTCAGCAGGGAACGGCACAATGCTTAATAACAAAGGGATAAAAATGGCAGGATCTGCTGCTGGTGAGACGTCATGCTCTGAACATGTACAATAGGAGGTCGACACTTAAAAGTCTTCATTTTAAAACTTTGCGTGGCAGAGCAGGCTCCTGAGCAAACACATGTCAGAGCTGCAACACACCAGTGCTCACTGTACACACAGTGCACAGCGACTATGATGTGTTAGAAAGTGCGATTAGAGGCTTAGTGTATCCATACACACCAAACCTTTTATAAAGGAAATGTAAATCTAACTAATTCCTATGAACTGCAGCAAATGTCTAAATATAATACAGTTCATACAACAGTAAACAAGAAGAACTGAACTGTTGACAAATGCTGCTTTTATTCTTTCACCAACAATTCCAACAACACTGATATCTCTCTTCAAATAGGTCACATCCTTCCATGTGCTTGCTAACCCTTTAACCCTTACCCTAAAAAGACAAGAGCTTTTATGTTTTATCAACTTGAAAAAACGGTTCACTGTTGTGAAAATATGAGGAGGGGGGAGGGACAGAAGAAAATCCTCTGATCATGTCTTTGAAGGGAGTTTGAACTGATGCCTTCTGGGTGATTCAGAGAAGAGACTGCTCTCTCCCTCAAGTTGGAATTCGTAATTTGCACAGGAAATTACAGCTTCTAATGTTGATGTACAAAAATGTATCTTGCGTCGTCAGTGTATCATTTGGATGAGTCAACTGGTAGGAGCTATTTTCAGAGACTTTTGTAATGACATGTTTTCTTGGTAAAATCTCTGAAAGACAATTTCCTCCTCACGGAAAAAAAATAGCAACGTGCCTAGATACGTCTAACAAAGTTCAGATTATGTTATCAAAGTGATATTACATAATAAGGTATAATCAGACCCGGCATCTGACACCGTCAGACGATCTGAGTTGCAGGTCTCCAAAAGCCCAGTCAAACCACGCTGCTCCTTTCAATGTTTACTGTACGTCTTTATCTGTTATAAATGTTTAGCCACTAAACACAAACTCACATAAACACGCAGAGTCAGGCGATTTTTTTCCAGCCTGGACTGTCCTACATTTAGATTTAAAAAGGATTTATAATGTAATATGAAGTATGAATTTACCAGTGAATTTGATTTGCAGTGCTTAATTGTCAGAAAACACATTTAACATTTTAAAACCAGCCCCTCTTTGACAGGTTTTTAAAACTCACATGTGACTCGCAATCACGTGATCAGAACATCTCCAGACTCACAGAAATATTTTATGAATCCATCTCCTTTATTAAAGCCTCTGTGTGCCAGGAGCTCATTTATAGCACACTTCACATATAGGTTGTTATTATTCATCTTCAACATTACAGCACCTCAGTCTTCATATACAGACTCTAAGCTCAATGCAGGGAAACTTCGCTATGGACCGATTTCCTATTGTTAGCTTCATGTCACATAGAGGATGTCACTCAACTTTTCCTGCAGCTCTTTCATAATAACTGGCTTCCTGCTGCACCGCGTAAATCCATGTCAATGAAGTGGAGCCAAGAGAGCGATGACTCTTTGAAAGCGTAGAAAAACAAAACAGATGAAACACTTTTTCCTTCATTTCACAATGTATCTAAAGTGACATTTACAAGTTGTATTTCAAAGAGGAGATATTTATGCACAATTCCAGCAACCATGTGCCTTGGAGAGTAGAGTAGTAAGTATGTTAGTTTATGTCCTGCTTATGAGAGAAACACTATTATACATATGATTTATAAAAGTAATATATAAATTAATCCTGTTTCTTGACTGTTTAATAGCTACTTTCATGCATCTGTACCATGACGTATATATTTGCTTATTTGTAAATATTTTTACATTACTATATTACAGAACTGAACAAGAAATGTTCACTTTCTTCTTCTGTGGTTCTTTTTTTCCCCATTTATAGAAGCTACTAGACGGGGTGCTGTGGATTAAAGTAAAGTCTATTAAACCTCACACAACTGTTAACAATCCACTGTTTTCTGTTTCTTTCCTCACAGTTGCCTGAGCTGTCACAGCTGTGACAGGAAAATATGTGTAAGTAACAAGTTTAGAATCACAACAAATCACAATTCATTTAGAAGAACTTGTTGCTGAACTGCACAAAGTGCCAACAATGGACCTGCTGCATCCTGCACTAAATCTTGTTTGCAGGCCCAGTTTGTTTTGTATCGACTCTTGATTGAAATGTGTGCTGCATATAAATGTCTCTGTATTTTTCTGCCTCTCTTGGATTTCGAAAAAATTCAGCCACATTTTGCCCCAAGTTTGCTCTGTAAAAGTCTCTCAGTTGCTTCATATTACTTAAACATTAGAAAGTCTGCATCCTTACAATTACACAAATGGCCTGACAATCAATCACAGGAAGAAAAGGAAGAGTTTTCCTTTTGTAGGACTTTTTTTTTCTTCTTTTTTTTTCTAAAGCAAGCTGGGGAGATGTGTTTCTGAGTTAAAAAGTTGCAAATGTATCATTAAAAAACATAGATATCATATCATAAATTCTCTATAAAGATATCATTGAGTCTCCCACCAATCTTTGCTTCGGACATGCATACTTGGAGAAGCCACTCAACGAATGAAGGCTTTTCACCTTTTCCTTCCAGCACCGGAATTGAAAGCAAAAGCTGATTAACAGAAATTAATGAAGAGCATGTTAACACATTGTTAACATTAATACCTAACAATAGTTTCATCAGTGTTCATGTTTAGCTTCAGCCGATCCCAGTGGTGTTTCCACTGCAGCCTCCTCACAGCAGAGGACACACTGCTGCTGTGCTGCTGTGGCTACTATTGGAACGAACCCGTGACACTCCCTCTCCCTTAGCTGTGTCTTCATTAACCAAACTCATGTGTCTGTGCTGGAGACTTTGATTTGGAGTTTAATTCCACTCCACTTCCTGTCCATCCTTTGAGATATCCGCTTTATTTGACTGTTTGCTGATCGCGTCGGAGCTGCATCAAGTTGTTGTTATTACAAACTGAACTCACCCTGCTCTCGCTGCGTCCCACAATGAAAACTATTATGAAATGTTAAGTGTGTTCATTGTAGTGTGCGGAGCTTCACTCATGGCTTACATATGAGTAAACACAACTTGCAGCAGTTCACACAATGGTTTGCCATGACAACACATCCATAATGGAAAGACTCTATTAATCTGTTTATGTTGGTTGTGACCTATTTTCCACTCAAAAGAAATTCCAGGAAGTGGCTGCGGTTTTTGTGCGCTTAAATTTACAAACTCCTTGTCCTTGATGAGACAAAGCACGCAGCCTGCCCTGGAAAATGTGCTCATGTCTTAGGAGATATGAGGAAACTGGATGAATGAATGAAGAGCTCCTTGCCTTTATAAATCACCTACAGTACTGTAATTGAACAAACATGTCAAATACAGACAGATCCCGGAGCGGCTGCGACTCCTTACACTTCCAAATGTACCAGTGTTTGTTTGATTTGTTTGAAAAGCAAACACAGCCAAGAGAAGAGCAATCATTTCCCTCCCGAAATCTGATCATAACAAGGGCGTAGAGAGTAACCCTGTCAGTCTAGGGCTGTTTGACTGTCCCAACAGTAAGGCCCGTTGGATTACATGATCTCTTCATCTCTGTAATTCCCTCCCTGGTTTGCCTCTGCTGGAGCTCTATGTGTGACCTACAGCATTAAGGGCAGAGCAATAATTCCCAATGCACTGTCTAGAGCCTGAAGCGACAGGATAGGCTTTCCCCTCACCGCCTGCACACACACACCAACACAGACAGGGTGGGGAGGGTGGAGGGTTTGGAGAGTTGAGGATTACGGATGCAGAGGTGAGATAGGGAATCCAGGGACAAGTTTATGTTGTGAAAGGCTTTTATGAATCCGACATGAGGCGCCGGCCCTATTGATTGCCCTGGAGGCAACGTTAATTGTACCGAGTAAATAAACAGACCGCACACACTACATCAGTCTGGAGCGGTGAATTTGCTGTCAAACTGGAAAACAACGAGTTGCAAGTTTACGGACGATCAAACGGTCAGCAGCCTGCGCCGATTTCGAACACCTGAAAAATTGCATGTTAAGACAGCACGTTATTGAAATTGAAGTTAAGATGTCTGGAGCCTGAGATCAAAAGTTGCTGCTGCTGCTGCTGTTGCTGCTGTCTCTCTGTGAAATGATGATGTCTTTATCATTTCATCTCAAAACAGTACTGGCACATAGCTACGATTCACAAAAATCATAATCAGTGCTTGAAAACTCAAGACATTCTTAAGTCTTGTCTTGGTTTGATAGAGATGGTTTATTATGAAGGAAAATACCAGCACTTACATGACTGCTGCTTTATACCTTTTCCAGTTGACAAGCCCCAAACTCCCCAACCAACACCACACACATGTTCACCTGTTTGCCTAAATCGGTTTTGTATTTATGGCTCACCGCATTGCATCACCCCTCCCTCCTGCGATCAGCAGAAACGTTCACTGAGCACTCACCACATGCCACTTAGCAGAATGCAAGGAACAAACAAACAAACAAACAAACTGAGGTTCACCAAAACATTACTGATGTTTAAATATTCCACAGGATATATTTAATTCTCATCAGATGCTTGCTGTGCAAAGAGGTAATCAAAGACAGTCAGTTTGAAATCTCAGCAGCTAATGAGTAAAGGTACATTACGGCCTGTGATGTGACCTTGGGGCAGTCTCAGACTTGCCATCTTAAACCTATTAAGCTTTTGATGTTCTTGGTAAGGTGGAAATGAATCTTTTTTTCCCCCCAAGACGGCACTCATTATTAGTAATTAGGCCTACAATTAACCTACTTAGCATGACTTGGCATAATATGAGTCATTCTGCTAAAAAAAGATGTACCTTTATCAAAATAAGACACTGTGTAATTTTCTTTGACTTTGTGCACTTACATATAATATAGTGAGTGCTCCTGGCTAAATCAGTTTAATTAATAAGACGTGGTCTAAGCTCTACATTAATACTGTGAAGATATCACCGCCTCAGTCCATAGAGAAATACACACAGCCTGTATTCAGAAACTGAGCCTTTAAACAAGCTGCCAAGACTTCCTGTAACTTTGTGATGTCACAATGATGCAGCCAAACTCATATCCTCTCCTCTGATTGGTTGACACTGACTGGAGCTACAGAGAAGCTTGAGAAATGAGATGTAAAACTACACAGAGATGGTTTTCTTATGGATCACAGCAACACTTCAGATAAAACACAGGCCAAAGTGTCAAATAGGACTTTAGAATATCTATCGTGGGTATGAATGCACAACAGCTGAGTGGTGCTGCACTGTAGATGTGAGAGTATGGTGGAGGGAGGGCGTCTGTAATGACTTTAGCTTAAACATATGTGGAAGCATCTGTTTCAACACTTGACTGGGGGTCATAGTTTGATGAATTGTCGGCCTCCAAAGGTTTTCTCAGGACAAACTCTGTGTAATGATCATCACTCATTGTTTAAAAAGAATGAATTCCTTCCTCTTGAATGTCAGTGTTCAACAAACTTCAGCAGAATACATTTGTTTCTGATTAATCATCCACTAGTTCGGGGGAGAAATTTTCTGCATGAATTCCCTTCCTTTCTCCACCTTCTTGGATTTTCTCCTGGATTATGATCAATTTGGGAGCGCTCAGCGAGGAATATGAAGTTACAGTGGCATTAATTCACGTCAGCGAGCACGGGTGGTAGGCTTACTGCGTCGAGTGATATGACAAATTAGTAAAAGTCTTTGGATTTTCGACGCGCGTTAGGAACTTCTGTGTATTTAGCAGTCCTATCGCAGTGCCAGGTATCACTCCGCAGCAAACTGTGATGTACTTTCTGCCTGGGCTTTTACACCAAACACGCACAAACAAACACACACACACACACATGCACACACCGCCTTGTGTCAGCTGCCAAACCCACGCTGATGCCTCATTCAATATAGTAAATGGGGCAGAGAAAAACTACAGCTAAACACATAGTGAGTCTTAAATTAATTTGCTCAACCTTGAAGCCTTGAATCTCTCAAGCAGAAAAAAAGCCAACAAGACTGTCACGTTTTATTTGGGATCATATCAAAAATACTATAACATACTGTTATACCTCCGTCATGGATAGATAGACTCGGGAGCTATTTTCAGGGCAGTTTGTTTTGTCTGCCTCTTAGTGTTTGTGGAAAGGTCCTGACCTTTAAATGTGTACAACAGTAGATTATCCTCATATTTCCCTTGAATTCAAGCATGACCACATGACATGTCTGACCTGTTTCATTGTTACAGTCCAACCCTATTTAAAGGTAAAGAGATTAGAGTGTCCCGGCGAGGCTGGCTGCCTTACAGTATGTGGATTGATGGAACACTTTAACAACTTGGCTCCGGAGAGGACGCATGCATTATATTTAAAGCATGATGCCTCTGTTGGTTTTGGCCGTTGTCTCTCCTCCTTGGCTTCGAGAGTGATGCTGCAGCACTGTTTAGATGGGGCGTGGCAAGAAAAAACACTATATGACGACAGGCTTTATTTCAGAAAGCGCTCTTCTCCCGTCCTGTTACATAAAAAGCATATTAATGTTGTTTTCCATGGCAGCCTGGAGGACCATTTGCATGAGACAAAAAAAAATCAAATGACAGGTTCCAGAGGGATTTTAGAGGTCAAGGCCTATTTTCAGTGTTATTAAATGATATTGCATACAAGCCGTAGAGTTCATGTAAAGTTTAGTGCTACTATCCTGATAGAAAACAATATCTGCACAGGGAATCATGCATTGTGTTCCTCTGGCAACGGGAAAAGAAAAATATTGGAAGTGTGTACACACAATACACAGAGTTTCAGAATTTGGAGATCCAAGAACATGATAAGTATCCAAGAGCTAAGAAATGGATCACAATGTGGATGGATCATTTAACTGAGAACGGATCCATATCAGTGGAATCTTATCAACTGGCTCCCAAGTAGGGTATCAGAGCGGTGCGGTGTGAGCGCAGGGTGGCACCGGGGGCTTCTTTCGAAAAGTCAGACCATCTGTGTTCTTGCTTACTACAGTATAACGTTTCATCCCAGCTCACTGAGCACGCTGGTTTCAGAGTAAACATACACAATTTGAAGTAGAAATTTCAATTCTTTGTGACTGCTAGAGTGGATTTCCAATCTGTGTCTTTTGGCCACAAAAACAACAAATGCCCCCCCAACACAAACACACACCCTGGCACTGAGGCAATGACTCAAACTTCACACAGACTGATTCCTTGAAGCACCTTCTACTTTTCTTATTTTCCTTTCTCTTCTCGTCTCTGCACATTCTTGGGGTCAGACAACTCTTGAGTATCAGACACTTGAGCTTGAAGTAGTTTTAAATTCAAATGCTACTTTTGCACAAAGGAGGAACAAACAATAGATTCTGTCAGTCGCTTTGTTTAAAATAACACAAGTAGATCAAACTCTCCTGCCCCTGTATCGTGCATCATCCTGAATCATGGATCAACTGTATTGTTGTATTCAAGCGGGTGGTGATGTAATGAGCCTCTACAGTGAAGAGAGGTTCACCTGTTACAGATGATGTATGGAAATACCTGTGTGCTAATTATCATGAGGGAATCATTCACAAGCATGCTGCTTGGAGATCAATTAGGGACTTTAATCATACCTTTTCCATGTCAAAGAACTTTATGTTGGAGAAGATGTGGAGAAATTAGCGACGACATGCTTAATCTGAGTCATTCTGAGAATGTGACAAACACGAAATCGACAACCCCGGATCTATTGTAACCACAGTTATACAATACCACTTAGTCTGACTGACAAGAATATAAATTGGAAATATTCAAAAACTGTAAATAGGCACATTTATACAAAGGTGCTTTATAAAATGCCTTGATATTTAACAGAGTGAGATACATTGTTGTGGCAAAATTGTTTGGTTATGAAAATGTTAGTGTTGTATTTCTTTATAGTGGGTACTGTGTGTGTGTATAATCAAAAAATGCAACAAATATAACAAATATGACATCACATAAAAAGGTACAAAAGATACAAAGATCACCTGTTTAACTGCTGCTAAATGACGTAGACTTTTAGAGCCTGTCAATCATCTTCTTGATGACTCACACACTTAAGGATCAGAAGCAGAGCCCCCACATGTATCTCAAACTGAGCATGTGCCCCGCTTCTTGACTTCATACTGTACTTGCTTTATTGAACTTTTTTTTCTCGCCCTGTTTCATTCAGCTGATGAATGACTGGATTTGTCCCCATGTGTGGCAGAACAACATTAAAGACAGAGAAAAGGAGATGAGAGAGGCAGTGATGAAGGACAAAGAGGCAGAGAGATCGAAGAGGAACGAGACCAAAGAGGTCTACATGAAGAATAGATCCCTCCCTTTGTAAGCCACCCTATTTAATGTACTGCATACTGAGTAATGGGTAATGTAGTCTCTCAACATCTGTTGGTGAGGAGAAGAAAGTGCATCGACAGATACTGTATCGTTTCTTTCTGCTCAAGTCCAAGCTGCTACACCTCTCTCGTCCACTTAACCTGTTGTGACTTGCAATTGACACCACATCATATCTGACAATGAGGAGGATTATCAGCAATTAGAGACTAAAAATACATATTAATTAAATAATGAAAGATTTTATCACAGTTATTATTGCACTTTTTTTTTGTTGGAAGGTCACCACCTCAGAGTGTTATATAGCAGAAAATGTGAGTGAGTGGGTGGGTGAGTTATGCCAGTGTACTGATGGGCCAGAGAGAGTTTTTAAGTGTTGTTACTGAGAAGTAACTCCATCAGTTCTACAAGCCCATGTTATGGCAATGTGTTATTCTATTAGGCTTTTACAGTATTTGTAATGTGAAAAATATTTAATTGGCAGGCAATGCTCAAAAAATATTGCCATAATGCAACATAATACAGTATATTGCAATATTTGGGCTGCATTGTAAAAACTTTAGAAATTGCTGTAGCTCAATGTACATTAATGTTTATGTCTAGATTACACATACATTTAGTGTTAAAATGAAAATGTTTGTTGTTGCATTAAAGAGATGTTTTTTTTTCTTTCTCAAAACACCACAGCAGATAAAGAAAAATACAAAATCCTATGGTGCTTTCTGGTAATTTTTTGTGTGACTAATGGCTCAACATGGTGCCAATATTATGGAAGAAAAATATCTGGTAAATGGCAGCCGTATGTATTGAAAAAATAAATGGGGGAGCAGAAATTGGTTTTCTAATTGCTCCCATGTGGTAACACTTTGTTGCATTTATTTTAATGTCAGACTGTCTCTATGGTAGCAAAATCCTCGATGAAAGACAGCTTTCAGATCTGCCGATGTACTGTATCTACTGCAATATTTCACATTATGGATTTTAAGTATGTACTATACTTGGTCTTCTGATTTAATATCTAATGACTAGAAAACACAGAAGCGACTCAAGGACCTTTAGGAACAACTGTGATGGAGAGCTACATATGAACCCACTCAACCCACTCCAAGAAGACAGAGGACAGACTGCTGTATACAAAGCTGAGGCCAGCGTGTAATGCAGTGGGTACATCAAAAAGTGCCAGTACATTTCTTGCTTTGAAAACCCTGTGGCTGGAGCTCAATGTAAGAAAACGTGACCTTCCCTTCACTTGAAATGATTAGTCTTCAGCCCACAGGACCCACATCTTTTATCATCCCTAAATCTGAGGTAAAATGCATGGTCCAGAGTAATTTAATAAGTGCTGTGCTGTAGCTGTGCTCCTCCATAATAATTAGCTTGTCTGCTCTGCTTTCACTACAAACACACCCATGTTCCACTCACATTCACCGGCCCTCCCATGTCTCCATAACAAACCTGGTTATGGGTAGAAAACATCATCCTCTACAGTCAAGCAGGAGCCCAGACCTCCTCCGCATAATACAATGGTACCAAAATACTGGCTTTTTATGCTGTGATTGTTGCCCAGTGTATCTTCAAAGAAACACTAAACACAAGATATACTCTTATTATTTCCAGGTACATGGATATTATTATATTTGCATGTGCATCACTCTCCTGAGAACAACATTAAAATTGTATTCTGACATTTTAGAAAGAGTGACTTACACCAACTTACACAGTGGTACAGTCGAAATTACACACTACACAAATATATTCAATGAGCTGAAGACATTCCTGGTCCTATGATAAGATAGATAAATAATGCTAACTAAGCTCTGATGTGTCTCATTTTTTTTCACACTGTTTGAGATTTTTTTTTTTTTTTACATAGGCAGAGTTTGAGATTCTTGGAAGAGGTGGCAAAAAAAAATCTGAGTCAACAACACAGAGTGAAGCAAACAGCAGTGCATTACGACTCAAGCATCATAAACATGCAATTGCAAAGCAAGTTTTAACTTACATTGCAAGTAAACATCTCTGCACTTTGTTGCAGTATGCTGACTTGAAAACCTCCTTATCCATATTTTTTTTCATAGCAGCTCAATCTATATTATCCAGCTTATTAGCCTACATGGCTTACAAGTGAAATAATACATTTCAGACATAATGTTGACCAAACGGGGACTTTCATTCATTTACAAATTGCATCATTTAGCGTATCTGCAAGTCTGGTCTCTTCTCTGTGTTCCTAAACCTCCTCCTCTACGTGCATTTGTTTACAACGAAGCTGGTGAAAAATCAATCCATGGAGCATTGGATAACATTATTTATACGATATACATTATACAGTATGTATATCTGTGTCGGCTAATCTGTCATTAACAAGAGATTATGGGTTACGGGCCGCGTTTGTGTCACAGAGCTGCATAGATGAGAACTGGGACATAGGGTCGGAGGCTGTGATCTTACAAGGTTGGTTTCCAGCCACGAGAGCTAAATGGAAGGCAGAGAGCCTCCATTCTCCCTGTAACAAGTTACAAGTCATTAATTTAACCATCACTCTAGCTGCTTCATTAAGGTGAAAAATGAACCATAACATAAATGTCCTGCATACAGTGGTTCTACTTCTCTGATCAGAGAAGCGGCAACAGTGTGTTATACATAGCAAATGTCTGACCATACAGCAGAATGCTGCGGTTGACAAAATCATAGCATTACATAGAGCCAAGTCTAGCAGAGTAGAGACCCTTAGTGAAAGTAGGAAGTAATGCTCGCCATGGGACCTCAATTCGGAAAAAATCTCCATGAACGTGAACGAGACTCAAAATGTTATTTTGTGATCCGACTGAACTGTGCCATGTGAAAAATATCTGACCTATTTAAAACATTGCGTTTCATGCCAAGAAATCAGCAGTTTGTTATAAAACTATTATAAAATAAAATTCTGAAAAACCGTAACCAGAAAGACTACAGGTCGCGTAGGTGAAGTCGCACACAGACAAAGCCTTCACATGCTTCCGTTGCTGTTTTATGACAAACTGCTGGGGTTTTTTGGCATGAAATGCAATGTTTTAAACAGGTCAAACAATGAATGAAATGTTTTGACCAAGGGGGCAGTTGTTGGTCTGAAGCTCACTTCCGCGTTCAAAAAACTTCAGCTCCAGCTTCCTCTGGGGGCTGGTGTCAGAAAGCAACATGTCTCCATAGACCCCCATGTTAAAATTGCCGACTTTACATCCTCAATAAACATGATCAAAGCCTGGTGTCAGGACGTTTTTTGGTCTCAACCGATAGTTTCTACCCCCGTACACACTCTGAGGGGGGTGGATTGTTTTTTATTATGGTTATTAGGTTAAGATTCTGGCCAATTAGGGCGCGGAAACGTTGAGTGACAGGTCCGGAGTGGTCCGGAGACAGGCTGCTTCGAGGCCAGTGGGCGGGTTTTTGGCCGGCCAATCCAACATGGCGCTGTTCAGGCTGCCATATTTGAGTCACAAAAACGACTCCACAAAACCAACGGGTGACGTCACGGATGCTACATCCATTCTTTTTACAGTCTATGGTTTTGACCAACGGGGGGGGGGGGGGGGGGGGGGCATTGTTTTCTTATTGACCCTGTAGTGTCAGCCCAATGACAAATTACAGCAAAATAATAATTTCAATATGTAAATGAGGTCATATGTCACCATTAATGGAGACATCATTAAAACCAAATATGGGCTTCTGATTGCCAGTTTTCTGAGATTGAATTTTTTCCAAGTGGAACTCTTCTGAAACTTTTAGACATACAGGGGAAAGATAAGTTATCAGTAGCTGCTGCTTTAATTTCCCCTGTGTGGACTTTGTAACCTTGGACTTCATCTTTATTTCCTCTTTCCTTCTTTAATTCCCCAGGCCGTCACATAAAGTTTGCATACATACAATAATCACTCTCCTTTAATTGCATGGATCCCCATAATTACACTTTATAAGCGATTTCTTCTGTGGATTATTTTCTATTTTGAGACATCATGAAATTTGAGGCTTACTGTAAATAATTGGTTAGAAATGTAACATTGCTCTGGACACTGTGCTCGTTCACTGCTGTTTGACAGGTTGTTCAGCACTTTCCTGTCAAGTTTTGAATCATCAAATCTCGTTAATAGAGATACCCATTCAGAGTCCGTGCCAACATCTGAATTGATTTCATTCCCCTTCACTCTTATGACACCACACGTGGAAGCCTGCAGACAGGTGTTGTGTTACATTTAAATTGCGCCTTCAGACGTCACTTTCACTTTTGATGCCAAGCCGTCTGCTGTTGTGAATTTACTGTAAGCCTTCAGGAATGACGGCAACTCCTGAAATGCTGGCTGGAGACCTTGTCAGTAAAACGCAAGCGGGCTGCATTCTTGACTTTAAAACATTCCATCACAACAATCTAATAAAGTGATGACCATATCACACCCCGGCGGGAGAGCTGTGTTGTGTTTGACCATCTTGGCATTTCTCATTTTCACTATAAGGCTGGAGCGTCTTATTAATAGCACTGTTTTCTTCTCCAGCAGGCCTCTCCAGACGCTGATAGCACCTGGGTCTGAGGGCCTTTCATCATGTTTTAAAGCAGCCTGTTGACAGCACTGAAGGATAAGAAACCATGATCGATGGGGCTTGCCAGGTTGTGTGCTTCAAACCCTAAGGTCCTCTCAAGAAGAAAGCAGCTTCTTGGCTTTTCTTTCCATCTAATACAGGTCTTGATACACCAAGCACTACTTTTTAAATGGATGGGAATTGATAGGGAAGAAGTCTTGGCTTACAAGCATCAACATCACAGCACACAGTACATGCACGTCATGGTCAAAGAAACCATGATGCATCAAACTGCCTTGATCAAAAGAAATCTCTTAATTGTAGAGGTTTTTAGTTTTCTGACACACTCAAGAAAATGTACCAGTAATGCCAGTGGACACTCCCCACATCCGTCGTATTTGCTGCATTTCCCCTCTTTATGCCATTGTGTCCCATCTCATCTGTTGGCATGGACACGACGGGAGAATTGGATAAGACAGGTCTTTTGAAGATGAGAGAGGGGTTGCGGGAAATTTAAGTTGGAGGAAGCGTTAATGGGGCCCAGTGGCCATGTGCCGGCGCCCTGAGAGACTTTGATCCCTCCACTCCATATCCAGCAGACTGCAGTCCGGGTGCTGACAAGTGTAATTTCCTGGTTGGGGTGAAGGAGGAGGTGATAATGCTGACAGGCCAAAAAAACCCACTGGGACTCGTGCTTTAAAAAGCTACGCTCCATCACTGATCACACAGGGTGATTATTTGTGCTCCAGCTCAAAGGGCTTTGGATGTGTTCTATAATCTTGCAGGATGGAAACAGAAAGGTCCTCCGGGCTGCAGCTAACGATTCATTTCATTATTGATTGATCTGCAGATTATTTGCTTAAAATGTCCGCTAAAGGTGACTAATTTATAATAATACTGATACGATTAATTTCTGTAATGTTTCTCCACTTTAATCCTATTGTGTTTTCTCTGGTTGAGACATTTATTTGTGAATCTATTTGGGTTTGTTTCATGACAGAGACAAACAGAACACACTGCTCCACCCGGGCGTCTGCGCTGATGTCCAACTGACAGTCATTGTGTCAATTAGTGCTGACAGGAGGTGACTTCTCCACGTCTCAATAGTGTTGAACTTTTACAAGTGAACTCTTCAACGACAGAGAAAAACAATAGTTATTCAGTTGAGGAGGAGAAACCACATAGTTCTGTGGAGCTCAGCGATGAGATACTTAATTGAAAAAAAGTAATAATCGTGAAAAAGCATTGATATATAATTTTATACAAGCAACGTCACAACTTGTTATGTTGTTGATGCCCTCAACAGCTGGTTCAGTGGGTTTATTCACTGATATTCAGGTTATTGATCATCCAACAGGTGAGTCTGTCCTATCATGTGTTTCTGGGGGCTCATCCCAGTCTAATACAGTTAAGGCTTGAGAGACTCATCTGATACATTTTCACTTGTGTCATGTTTGTGTGTTGTGATGGTCATGCAAAGCATTTTAATTTTCTGTAAACATAAAAATAAATCACATGCACTTCTACTGATGGGTGGATAATCAAGAGAAAATTAAATGTACCTTTACCGATAATGGTTATCTGAAAATTCCCAAACATTGCTGAAATGTCAAGTGGAATTTCAAATCAATTTAGTTACACTTGGTTAATCTGTAAAATTTAACCTCTTAATTGTGAACGAATAAATAAAAATAAAGGAGTGGAACTACTTGTACTGCTTGAAAATTATCAAACATTATCTAACATCTAAAATTATAATGTGCCACTAAAACATCAGCTTCATAATTAAGTGTTCTCATCCAAGGAAAAAAATATAATCTGCTGTGGTGTTAGTGTGACTAAAATGAAATATGAAATGAATGAAATACATGTGAGGGATAATAATAGGATAATATGATTTACCATTACAGTTTCCAAAGTACAGATCAGCCAGCTATTAAGAACAGCAGTCCTCTAATTCATTGTGTGTGTCTGTGTGTGTTTGGGGGGGGGGGGCATGATGTGAAATTTTGATGACGGGCTCCAGATATCCTGAATACTAATAATAATTTGTTGTGGATTACTTCAAAATGAATTACATGTGTGTGGATTACGTAAGCATGGTTTATTCAGTGGCACTGTACCATCAAGAGGAGGATCTGAGATCCAATGTAGAGTAGGACACCCCCCCACCCCGCCTCATTGTATTCCAGGTGGATCTCACTGTACAGAATATCAAAAACATACTGTACGGCTCAGCGTGTGCATTTTGATAGGGCACATATTGCTAAGAGGAACTACAAAGTGACACAGTTTTTTTTCTGCCTCCTGTGAGAATTTTGACAAGATGAGTGTGGAAGATGTGAATGAAGATTAACCACTTCACAGGTTGCCGATTTCACCCTTTTTCTATAAGTCTGTGTGTTAGTTCTGTTTGAATTGTTACGAAGTTCTTTTAATACAACTATTTTACAGTCTTATCAGTAAGACTTTTTTTTTTATTTCAAATCCTTCATGCTACATGACCTCATATGTGTTGGTTCCATTAATACATCTTTTCACTTGTTGCACATGAATGCAGATAACTAATAGTATTGGTACTGTAATAACTGTCAGGTCAAAGAAGATACGTGTGGACAGTAAAAAAAGCTTCCCTGACTGAAACGCACTGAGATTAGTGATCATCAGTGAATTACGTTTTAATTAATGAAGAAAGGAAGGAGTTCCACTGCACACAATGTGGTCATTTCAACACTGATTTATTATCAAAAGTAAAAGTAAAGCATGTGTTTCGCCCACTGGGCTTCATTAGGCTTGCTTACTTTTTAATTAATTTTAACTATTTAATGACCAGTGTATAAATTCTGATCACACGTTTTGTCAGTTTTGGGCCTCCACTGTGAATCACAAATGTACCAGTTGCCAGGGCATTCCTGCCATTCATGATTTTGTGATTTGTATATTTGTACTGCTGTGTAACTTGCCTTTCAGACTCTCAGGCATCTGCTTGTATATTAAAGTTGAGCATTATTTGCAAAGTAAGCTTCATGCAAGGTCTTTCACAGAGTAAAGTCGTTGCCCTGTTAAAACCCATTAATGAATGCTCATTTTAATCAATATATAGGTGAATTAAGCATGAAAATAAAGAGTGATGAGCATCCAAATGACTTAATTAGATCACGAGCCTCAACATTTTAATCTCCGTGAAAGCTCATAGAGTATTATTCATAATGAGGTACCTGCTGCAACACACTGTGTACAATAAACAAGCATATACTGATATTATTGAGCCGTGCTCCCCTGAGAACAATTCAAGTAAAATCACTGTTAAATCCCTCTCTCATGTTTTCTCAGTCATTTGCATACAAGTGAGCTTGAAAGCGTGAAAACCTGAGGAAATGAGCAGGTATTCCTCTGATTTCTTCTCCTGCAATCTCTGCTGATGGCTGATGAAGGTCAGCAAAGGTCAGTGAATGCTTAACGCTGCTTTAACTGATGAATACTTTCATCCTGCACATGGATTATACAGTATTACAAAAAAAAAAAATGCTTTTATGTAGTTAGAGATAGTTGACACAGAGTGTAAGATAGGCTTGACTGTTATTTTCCTGCTGGGTCAAACCTCTTTATGATAACGTGCAAGGATGCAGCTTCAATAAAGAGCAGCGCCGCCAGATTCACTTTATATAAAACCAGATGTACTTTGTGCAAAGGGATTGTCAGACAACTACATCTTAGCGGACAAACTGACAATGCAAATAGATATTTAAGAAAAAAGGACATAAGCTTTTCAGAAAAAGGGCAACTCTCATTGATGGATTACAGCTTTAGATTGACATGGATTACAGTAGGCAGGATATTTGATGGAAGTTTCAAGTTGGAAGGTCGCACAACTTGAATTGCATGAGCCAACGTGCAGCACACTACACACAGTGAAAGAGTCTGTAGGTGGCTCACAGAGCACACTGTATAATTATCCGAGTTATAAGTTAATTTATTTATGCAGTCTTATTTATAGTCTTACAGGACACTCTTATTGTAATATGAACAAACTTGAATCTTCAGCAGATGTAAATCTTCTAACAAGGCAAGTTATAGATATGGTTAAATTAAGAGAATATAAATTTTTAAATAGACACACCACATCATCAGAAATTTATTTAGTAGGATAAACCCCTTGAGAGGAATCCTCTCGTTTTCGAGGGGGTCCTAAACATTCCCTGACCTACAGATCTGTTTTTCTGTGGACAACTTTACCAGCTCTTACACAGCAGTTTGAAAAAGAGCATTTTTGGCTCGAAACGTCACGCTATTAAATTCCTCTAAAGGGAGCTCATCTGGTGTGCGGATATTTTCTTTCTTTGTCTCTAGTTTTCCTGTTTTATCCAGCACCCATCCCAACTGGGCGCACCTGATGTCTTTTCTTCAATTTTGCAACTTTACCAGCTCCACATTTCTACAGTAGATGCACTCTGAAATCCAATCAAAATACCAATAAAATAAAGGACAAAAGCTTGAATAATTGCACACTTTCTGTCAGTCATGCGGTGTTGAGAATTGAGAGTGAATGAGAGAAACCACAAACTGAATGAGCACATCACTAATATAATGTTTCCCAAGGGGACAAATTATGCAAGGACATCATTTCTAAATTAAATCCAAGTCTGTTGGTATACTGTATATCCCAACAGCCTATGATCAGATAATGGACCCAGACATTGATCAATGCCACTTGTAGATGATTATATTTAATTCTTGTATCTTCTTTAACAGCAGCTCTATAACCATTTTTCACTCTCCAATAAAAAATGGAAAGAGATGTGAAAAATATGCAGTTTATGGTCTGTGTATTGAGAACTGTATAAAAAGAGGCAAAAGCAAACAATGGAGGATCTCCTGCTGTCTTGGTAACTCTGGAGACCTTTGTTGGTTTCCTTCAAACAGAACTGTTCTCACAGAGACACACTGTTGTGTGTCCAATAGATGGGATCCAAGCTTCTTCTAAAAATGCTTTTAAAATGTTGGGGATTCACCTTTTATTTTACATTTAAGGAGACTGGCCTGGCGTGGGAAAAAAAATAAAATAAAAGTAATGTATAGTGAGCCTATTTTATGACTATTATAATGACAGAAAAAAGGTCCAGTAAGCCTGGTCACTAATCAGTCCTATCTGAGGATAAGAAGTCAAGTCAAGTCAAGTCAAGTCAATTTTATTTCTAGAGCACATTTAAAAACAACAGATGTTGACCAAAGTGCTTTACATTCAAGATTAATTCAAACAACAGGGCAAAACACACACATACACATGCACACACAGAAAGGAGTTTCTCATGGGGGTGAATTAAAAGCCAGAGAGAAGAGATAAGTTTTTAGCTGAGTTTTAAAGATGTCTATGGAGGGTGATAGTTTAGGACCAATAACTGAAAAGGCTCTGTCACCTCTTGTTTTTAGATTTGTAAGTGGGATAAACAGCAGTGACTTGTCAGTGGATCTGAGTGGGCGAGAAGTGGAGTAGGGGGTAAGGAGTTCTGTGATGTAATCAGGTGCTAATCCATGCAATGCTTTAAAGACAAATAAGAGTATCTTAAACTGAATTCTGTATCTAACTGGTAGCCAGTGGAGAGTGGCCAGTACAGGTGAGATGTGATCAGTCTTTCTGGTACCAGTAATAAGTCTTGCTGCCGCATTCTGGATTAACTGTAAACGGGATAGTGCTGATTGGGTGATTCCAGAATAGAGAGAATTGCAGTAGTCTAGTCGGGAGGAAATGAAAGCGTGAACCAAGGTTTCTAAATCATTGGGTGACAGGAATGATTTGAGTTTTGCAATGGTTCTAAGATGGAAAAAGCTTGTGCTGACTACTGAATTGATCTGTTTGTCGAATTTGAATCCAGAATCGAAGATGACGCCAAGGTTTTTTGCATGCTGTTTTAAATGTGAGGATAGGGGACCAAGAGCACTGATAATGGAGGAGGGAGTGTCTGTGGAGCCAAAAACTAGGAGCTCGGTTTTATTTTGGTTGAGCTGAAGAAAGCTCCGGGCCATCCAGGATTTGATCTCCTCAATACACTGTAGTAATACACTGATACTACTACCCAGGTTAGATGTTTGTAACGGGAGGTATAACTGAGAGTCATCAGCATAACAGTGATATGAGATATTGTATTTCTTTAAAATGGAGCCCAGAGGAAGTAAGTATAAGGAGAAGAGGATAGGTCCTAAGATGGAGCCTTGTGGAACCCCCCACGGAATGGATGCAGAGGACGAGTGCATATCATGCATTTGCACAGAGGCTGATCGACCTTGGAGGTATGAGGAAAACCACTGAAGGGCCAGTCCTTGGATGCCAGCAAGATGTTCTAGGCGGTCTAAGAGGATGGAGTGGTCAACAGTATCGAAAGCTGCTGAGAGATCTAGTAGAATCAAAATGCAATGATCACCAGATCAGAACCAAGAAGTAACATCTGGGGAGTTGCCAACTGGTTCCTCTAATGACCACTAGAGTGTGTCTCCAACAGAGACACACTCCTACAGTATGTTAGTTAGTTAGTTGGTTAGTTAGTTAGTTGATCGTTTAGCCTATTGTCCACAGTGTGGAGATTCATCTTTGGTCTCATAAAAACAACAGGCAGAAACAACACAACAACAACACTTAGGCTACACACAGACATCTTCATGGGCAAAAAGCAGAACAGCAGTGGCAGTGACTATCCAACTTAGCAGAAATAAACATGTTTACAGACTCAAGTGGGTGAGTATTCATTTGCCACAAATGTACCATGCCTTTGCCCATTTAAGGAAGGCATGGGCGGAGCCAGGTATTCAACAGAGGGAGCAGCTCACTCTGAGCTTCACCTCTGCTCTTCAGAAACCTTCATCTATATTTATGGGCAATGTTAGGAACAAGAGATATCCGTGTGGACTTCCTGGTTCCAAGTTGCCATGCCGATTCCAGTGAAACACTCACTGACTTTGGTTGTCGTCACTCTTTCCAAACCAGCTGTTTCTGAGGCGTTGGTGTGGCCATAAATAGACATGTAGCTCTTTGGATGGAGTCAGTCTCTTACTTCATTACATCCAAAACATGTTGAAGCCAGGTGAAGCAATCACCTGAATTGAAACAACTTTTTGTTTTTTTCCAAACAATGACATCAGCAATCCAATCAAACTATGAGGATTAGGTCTCCACAATGGAAGTGAGGTTTGATTTAGGGGACAAAACACCACACTCAGTCAAGAGTGAATGCTAATGTCGGCAAAACATCCAGCCAAATTTAAAAACACAGCACATTTGGCACAAGATGTGAGATCTGTGACAAACAGGTACGACACGGTGTAGAAACTGTCCCTGAGGCTTTTGAACTTATTCTGGGAGTCTTTTTTTTGTGGTTCACAAGATAAAGAGTGCTTACTTCTATATTTGATAACTGCACTTCATGTTTCTCTCTGTCTGAGGATGTTGACACCTCCAGGATGTTATGGCTCATCAACCTATTTAGACATTCTCACTCTCCCACGGAGAGTGTGCTGCTGCAGGGTGACTGCTCAGGATTCAAGGGGCCACACGCACTATACTTCTCAAACAGGGTGCAAAGACTTGGATTCTGGAGCCGGCGTCACATGGCAGTCAGAAAAAGCAATGCATGAAAAAGGGGGGCCCTCCCAGGTCACCCGCCAAAGGCTCAAAAACAGTGGGGATGACTCACTGCTGCACAGATAGTACAGTCCAACTTCAGTGGCCTATCATGTGCAGAGAGAACATTACAATTCTTTTCTTCTCAGTAACCTAAGGCGAAAACTTTCTCCAAGTATGATGCTGCTTTCAACAGTCTAGAGGCTTCTACTTGATGGAAAAGGAGGGACAGAAAGGGAGGAGGGAGTTTTTTGAGATCTAAATACTAAATTATCTCGACAGGCCTTACAAAGAGGAATTAAAAGAGCCATTATGTTGCAGAACAAAAGAGGGTGGAGGGAGGTTAAAAACCTTCATTATGTCCCATTCTTTCTTTCTGTTATCAGGTCATATGTACATCAGTGACTCAACAGCGGAAAACATTTCATTTTGGAGCAAATTTTAGAGGGATTGTGGCAGAAAATACTTGCAGGCTGCCCTTGAAGGATTTTCTCTCTCGGGCCACGCCATTGGAAAACAGATTAAAATAAACAAGGTCAGAAGCGATGGGACTCTTCATGTTTCTGGATAAAGAAGTGGAATTTACAGTAGACACTATTGACAGTGGTGGCAAATGAAAGACAAGCTGGTTGCCATTAAAGGTCATACCATGTTGGTATTCTGCAGGTTCTATGTTCCTTTTGCCTTGACAGAGAATTATGCTGCATCTCACAGGACACACAGTGTGTAATGATAGCAGCACTTCTGTTATCAGTACAGACTAGGGGTGTAACGATTTATCTACTACTGTACACTGATGCATCGATTCATATTCCTACAATTCAACTACACCGATCTGTGCTCAGCAAGTTGGCCTTCCGGGCAACATATATCGATCTAAAATGTATTTTTAAATGTATTTTTAATTTTATTTATTTATTAGCACTCTTAATGATAAAGACACATTAAATCAGCCCATTAGGCGGCCCTAATGTCTGACCCACGAGTCTGCAACGATCCACTGGCACTGACGCATCAGTCTTAATATGAAACTTTGCCACACATTAGTCGACTACAGCAACACTTACTGGGGTAGTTTGGCCTGTATTCTGAGGTTTGATATGATGCTATAATTGTCTTTTTTCCTTTTTCTCGTTATGGCATACTATTTATTATATTTGAGCTTAGAGTCTATTATCTTGTTTCTGTGCGTAAAAGCTTCTATTTTCTGATATAGTTGGGATGTTCATAATGGTTCACTGTAAACTATTATGATGCATTTAGTTATCGAATATATGTTTGAATGATGGCACCTGAGCATCACTGGAGACTTTTGGAGTGAGCACGCCTAATCTACCTATCAATATGAAACTCAACATGGGAGATAAGGTGCGCACTGCTCTATGTTATTTCTATCTCACCCCACACTGTACATCGACCTACACTTGTGTAAAAAGCACGTAAACGTGAAGACGTATACCGCTCGATGGAGAAAGAGAGAAAAAAAAGGATCATATACTGCACAAGTGGAATATCAAAGTAAGTGAGATAATAAATAACATCGTCTGCATGGTCTGGAAAACTGTCAGTGACGGGACCGATGAGTTTTGTTTTATTTTACTGAACCATGCCAACGGTGAGAGTGACAATCGGCAACCACGAATCCTGATTCGAATCGAATCGTTGTCAAAATGAATCATTACACCCCTAGCGCAGACTAATGAACGTCACTGCAAGTCTGGGCTGTAAAGAATAGACAGAAATGATTTAATGTGGTTGTAATAGACACTCGGTTGATCATTTTGAAGATTCAAGTGCACAGGGGGAGCCTGTGAATTGGTATCAGAGCGCAGCAGCGTCCTGCACACTCACTGTGGATGCCTCTTGTTAGCATGTATAATTTAGCTGGCTGCGCACCTCGCTGCCAAAATGTTGAAATTTTCTCTGGTTTTCACTTAAATGTGTTTGGACTGGATGACCACTCAACTACCCAAAATCAGCTCAGAGAAGAAGAGCTGCCAGACCAGAAGCTTTGCTGTTACGTGGCCAATTTCTGCTCCCTGGAGAAAAATGAGATGAAGAATGCATTGAAGGTCAAAGTAGTATCAGCAAAGGAAAGACTAAAATAATGACTGCATTAACATGCAGCTGGGGAGCTGTGTGCTCTTTAAAGAGTTCCAGGGAGCAAGTAATACAATGGTCTCTCATTCTGTATTCCGCAATCACGCTGGAAGGGAAGTAACACACACAAAGCAAATATGAAAGTAAATTCACGCTCTCAGAGGTTTGCATGCTGCCAGCTACGCACTCTAATGTGTGTGGTAACATACGAGGAAATAAAGGGACTCCATATGGGATCACTGATTGTGTCAATTTCAGTTTTGATTTGATGTCATTTATTTTCACATTTTTAATGGTGTATTCCTGCCTGGGTGCACTTCTATTCTTCCTGCATTACAATTTCTCTTTCTCTTTTCTTTCTTCCTGTTTTTCTTCTTTTTTTGATTTGCCTCTGTGACATTTTCATCTAAATAAATCTGTTATGCTATTCCCCATCACAGACTGTCATAACGCAATAGTGATTCAATCTGAAAAAGGTTCAGGAAAGCTTCAATATTTATTTTTCTAAACATCTGGTGTCCTCGGGAAAAATCTTTAGAATCTAAATCTCTGAATTTTAAAAAGGAGCCATGTAAGTTTTGATATTGCATCCGAACACGAGCCATAGGGATTCGTTTGCTTCCTGGAGGCGGTTGCTTACTTTTGCTTCAACTAATCGCTGCTGCTTGGTGGTGACATGTGCTATACACCGGTTAAGCTCATAGGTTAAGCTTGAGCGCTTGACTTCAACATCATCGCCTTCAGTTCTCCATCTGTTCGCTGATTGGTCCGTCCACCAGAGCGGACGGAGCAAACGGAAACGCGTTACTAGTTTCCTGACTATAGGTGAAAGCAAATGAAACTGGCCAGAAGCATTAGGCGGCGCTAGCCTGGCTAGTTTAATTACTGGTTGGCCTCCAAAATTCGCAAAACTAAGTCAGCCATTGCATACACCAATACTGATGTCTAAGAAAGACATATGTTCATTAAGCCTGTTCACTGGAACTCATCATAGTCACCAGTTGTGAGAAATCCATAAAAGGTAAAAAACAAAAACAAAAAAGCAAACAAAACAAAACACAACAGAATTATTGTGTTTTAAGAATTCTTGTTTCATCCAAACAAGTTTGTGCTTCAGTTGCAAATCAGAAAATCCACTCATATTCTGGTAAAATTACGACTGTTGACACAGAGTCACTGGAGAGTTACTTCATTATTCACTGTCTGTCTGTGTGGCAGCTCCAGCATGTGTCTGTGGATGACATCATCACTACAGCATCTCTCTTAACTCAAATGATGGGAAGGCATATGAATTTAAAAGAAGAAAAATAAAGCGTGTGGGAGAAGAAACCCTGCGGAGCACGAAACGTGACACACTTAATATTCCTATTCTTTTCAGAGGATAAATAAATAAATAAACGCAACTCCTCTGTGGCTGAACGGGCCAGCACCACGAGCTACAGAGGCTCGGGCTTAATCCAGTGAAAATCCAAGGACAAAGATCACAGTCCTGGTTGAACTGATTAGTAATCTCCAAGGAACTAAACTGCAGGAACACCAAAGCACTGGCCATTTAGTATCATAGCAAAAAGACTCCAGCAATTAGTAGAAGAGGAAAATCACTCCCAGAGCTGTAAACAACTGAGCCGGCCCTCTGAGATTCACTTATAGCAAAGTGAAAATCATGGAGTTAAACAGACTTTAAATATATTTTATTCATATCCCATGCGCATCTGCTTAATTGTTGAATTGCTCATTTATTATTCCATCATCTTATCAGTACGTTATTGTTTTAGTTAGACCTTTCAACTCGCATTTTTTGCACATGCTGATGTAATAATGTTGTATTCATTATTATCATTGTCATAAAAAATTCATTATTAACCAGTTGTTGTATCCCTGCCTGAGCATCTTCTACCATCTAGGTGGCAGATCACATTATATCAAGCTGACAGACTCACAACTACTAATGCATGTGTAGCTACAATCTACTGTAAGTAAACAATTGCCTATTTACATATAGTAGACATGGAGCATTGTTAGCATTCTTCAGGAGTCGTGTTTGTGTCCACAGTTTGAATATTAAAGTCAGGTTGCAGGAATTATTTTTGCTTCTATTCTGATGGCTAAAATGTGGAACGTGCAGGTTTTTGGTTTCTGACTACATGCTTTGCAACTAATTTCATGTCTCGTGCAAAATTTGGGGTGCGGTTGTTATTACAGCAGCCTCTTCTGTCATCCATGCATCTTGATATCACACTGGAAATCCAAGTGATTTTCATGTAAATGTGGTGAAAACGCATTTCCAGATCAATTTATTTTTCTTAAATAGTGAATAAGGGGAGAGCAGAGGCGATGTGGCTGTATCTCAAAATTCAGGATTGTCAAACTCACAAGGGAACAACAGTGCGAAAAAAAGGTTTATGTTCCATGGTTTCTAATTTAAAGAAATGTATCCTGCAGTCTTGTTAATATAAATAACCACTAATGGATCAAATTATGTTAGCTTTTGAACATGGCGAAGCTGAAAAAAACATTTGAATCCAATGTAAAAAAAAAAAGAAAAAGAACAAATATGTAATTTTAGATCAGCAGCAGAATGACAGGCGAGGTCCCACTTTTTTCTTTTTTTTTTAAGTTCTCTTCTGCCCACAAGTCGTTGGACGGTGATTCAGAAAACATGACGCTTCCTGTGATATTTTGCAAGATGCTGATATAAATAAGAGAACGTATGTGTGGGGATTTTGGGGTTTTGCCCTGTAAACAGAAATACCCTGTAGTTTGGGAGATGTTAGACTTTTGAGTTGCAGAGGAGGTAAGACTCCAGGTTATGTTTGTCACAAATGTCACTCCAGATCACTGCTGCAGAGGGAAAATTCATCTGGGTATGAATTTTTCACCTCAGGTCATTTTTGACAAAGTAGAGTGAAGAGCTGAATCACTTCTTAAAATAACATAGAAAACAACTTACACAACATATTTTATCTCAAACATCTAGAGCCTTTTGTAGAACGTTAAATCAAACACAGCACTAAAATATGCAGCACTAGCATTTACTACCTGATTATAAATGTGAATTACCAGGTTAATACAAACAATACACGGCTTGAATGCATGAATATTTCATGCTCTCTCTCTTTGGGTGATGAAAACAAAGTTGATATGGCCAGAGATTGTAGCCCTGGACTCAAAAAGAAATGGAGTGAAATGGGACTAGAAGAAAAGAGAGGCATTGGAGCCAGACAGTGGGAAATGAAGCTTCCTCTCAGAGAGAGAAAAGGTCATTTCGGTTAAGCAGGATCTGCTTTTGTGAGTTTTCAATGCTGAACAGAAAGTGGATGATGCAAATAAGCAGTGACCCATCGATCCATGTACAGTTTTTAGACGGTAAAGTAACTTATGCATAATGTTTTTTTTAAAAGCTTGTTTTAAAACCCTGGGAGCTCTGCGAAGGATGAGGTAAAAAAAAAAAAAGAGAGATATGAGATGAGATAATGGATTCAGGGAACTAAATTCTGACTTTAAGCTGCAGTAACTGATGGTTGTGTTAACATGTGGGCCGGGGAACATGTTATAACCATTTACAACCAAACTTTAAAGCCATGTTTTTTATTATTATCATTTTTTGCGTGGTTTATTATCTAGTCTTTGTTTTCTGGATTCAGCTTTAGTGATGGTGATAGTGCACAGCGTCTATGTCCTGGACGCCTCCCAGTGGAGGTCCCCTGGGCTCGTCTAAGTGGCAGGGAACACTGGGGACGACCCGGAGCTCACTTGAGAGATTACATATCTATCTTAACTGATCTGGGAACAGACTGCAGGAGAGAGGGATGCCTGGATTACTTTGCTGGACCTGCTGCTGCTGCGACCCGACCTAACCCTGGATTAAGCAGTGGCAAAAGGATAAATGGACAGACGGACGTTTTAGTTTATCTGTGTATCCTTCGGTCACATGGAAGGTGCTATAAATCTAATTTATTGACTCTCGAAGGAAAATATCTGGCTTTTTAGCCGACAGCTAGTCGCTAACTTTACCATTGGCAGAGTAGATAGAGAGGTAGGTAGTAAAGTGAACCTATCACAGCTTTTTCAAGACCTAGCATCCACTGCTTGAAACAAGTTTACTGAGAAAAGATTCTTTCAGACATAAAATGAAAACAGAGTTAAAAGGGTTAAAAAAACAAAACACTACATGACTTTAATTTAATTTACTGATACATGTAATATGAAATACATTTATTATTAGTTGTACAGTAAAGGTTTGTTTGACAAAGACCAAAACTCCAAATCTTTACTTTCTCCTCACAGGCTAATTTCATGTAAACAGGCTAATTATGTTTTCTTGAAATGTGTGATTGTATTTTATTTGAGTCTCGTGTGATGTGCAACTGAGCTGTTTGTGCTGTCGTCTTGGTCACTCTTGGAAAAGAGGTTTAAAATCTCAATGAGTTTTTTTTACCTGGCTAAATAAAGTATATGTATGTATGTATGTCTCCAGCATCTCTGAACTCCCCTTTCATCTTCCTCACATGAAGGAGAAAGAAACATGAACACAATATGAGGTGAACTGAGGCTCATCTGTCGAGGACGTGTTTAAAGAGAAAACTGCACAAAAGAAGCGCATCGGATTCAACCTGTGTGACTCCCTCTCCTTCAAACAGAAAATAAAACACAGGTTGTGCAGATGAACTGCTGCCTGGGTTCACTATTGTGTGTAGGAAATGACAAACCGCGTACACAAAGCCCAAAACTGATAAGAGGCAAACACGGAAAACTGAAAAAGTTGTTTTGATTAATAACGTTTTAATTAAAATCAACCACTGCAGCAGTCACTTTCTAATTCATCGAGATCTCCTGTTCTCATCTACATTGTTAGGTTTTGTTGTAAGACAATGTTGGTGCTCAGGTTGGTCACAGCCTTTCTGGAAAGTTTAAAACATGAAAAACTGTGTTTATAACAAACTGAAAATAGAAATGTTAACTAGTTTCTATTCCAAGTTTAAAATATGTTAAATTATGGCATTACACATTAAAACAAGCTATGAACATTTGATACACAACATCATATTTAAAAACTAAATGATGAAAATGATGCATTTTTTTCGCTTCTGTATCCACTTTAGTGAAGTTCAAGGATTAAAGTACTTAAGTGTCATGTATCTTTAAAACTGCATGAATCAATATGTTTATCATCAGTGGATCAAAGTAGGATGTGCACTGTGAAAGGAGTTTCTCATTTTCCTTTCACAGAGAATTATGAGCCGGATATGGAGCTGTACGGTCGACTGAAGGCTCAGCAGGCGGCCGGTTCTGCTATGAAATCCACAGCAGAGAGGAAATATAGAACTGGCTGGTAAACATAGTCTGCCACACGTGTAAATAACTAGTTATTTCCCCCAACACTGTTAACGCCGAGTGGAACAGCCTCCAAGTCATAATTTGATCTGTCACTATTGTGTTTTCACTTTGTTCTGTTGCTCCCTTGTGGTGGGTCAAAAATAAATAAAAGAATCCAATGCTGCTTTAAGTTTTTCTTTTTCATGTAATCTACACAGAGTGTTATACGCTGTACTGACAACAAGCAATAAATACATTTGGAGAAGTTAGAACAAATGTGCCTCAGATTGAGCCCCCGCTGTGCCCTGTGTGCACACCTTTCATAATGCTTCCTTTATTAGAGTTGATTTGCTAAGGCAAAACATCCCGTCTCATCAGGGAAGGTGAAGCAGATTTTTTTTTTTGATTGATTGCTTTGGTTATTTAGCCAAACAAATTTCAATCATCCTCATTGAAAGCTATAATAATACAACTCTTTTTAGCCATCCCTGAGCTTTCTTTATTGGTTATCTGGGGAGACAAGAACATTTCAGAACTATTACCATCACTCAAATAAACAACAGAGCCAATGCAGAGCCAATTATAGCCCTATTTTCTGCGTTCACATTATGACCTCCTTCCTGTATTCTTCTGTGGATTTCTAAGGTAATTCAAAAATGCAAAAAGGGGCAGAAAAACCACAAAATGACCATCAGATATCTCATTACTAAAAAGACAAAAGGACGGCTCTGCTATATGGTCTGAGGAATGAATGTTTTAAAATGACATGAAGCTATATCTCCGATTTATTGAGGCTACCAGTGACAAATCATTGCAGTTCATGAATATGTATGAGACCAAAGGTTTGGCGTTCAAATGAAACACTCATGATTCATTTTAAATTATTTAAATGTATGTTTGGACTGTTTGAAATACATCATGAGTGGAATTACTAGTATTACATTCTCATTTCAGCCCACACTATAACCAAACATTTATGGTTCACATCTTAGACGTGAATGAATCAAGATGAGAAGGCTTGTCTTACCTTGACACAGATAAAAGAGAAAAAAGTTTAGAGGAATGAGCCCAAAACTTGCTGTTCAATGTCAAACTGTAAGAAGTGACCAGGTTTCTGTTCCACTAAGGCTCAAGGCAGAAAGCAAAACAAATCTGATGATGAGAGGGATATGTCAGTGATCCATAAATCTCCATCACCACATTTCATTCTCCCTTGAGTTAGTACACAAACAGAACCTTGGAAATGCATGTTGATGGCAACACACACATCTAGATTAAGATTAGAGCAGACGTCACTACTGTCTCTGCAGAGTGGGCAAAATTCTTCACGGCAACTGTCACCATAAAATAAAATTAGAAACTGAACTGCTGTTATCCCTTCTGTATTTCCTTCCCTGCAATGAGAACGATCCATAGCTAAATCATTTAAAACGTGGAAAAATCTCAAAGTGCACGCTTTTCTTTCAAACCTGTATTTGCTACTGACTGACTAACAAAAGGCTATTCACACAGCACTGCCATTACGTATTTTAATGATCAGATTACAAAACAATACTCTTAAGTCAGAGTGCCACTCACTCCACCTGTTGCCATTATGCAACTGGCCAATCAAACACACATAGTTGATTATAGTCATTTGGGCAAATTATGGGCATTTTGAATTATATTAATGGAGACAAACATGCATGGCACTGAAAAAAGAGACGGAGAGATTCCCCTTCGATCCATGACAAACAGGCCCCCTGACACCTGACGGAATGATGTCTTCTTGTTTTGTCAGCTCAGAAAATGGTACAGCAAACAAAAACAGAAGAATTACCAATGATTCTCAGTTTACTATCAAATAAAGGAAAGAAAACATTTCTAATAAGATGAAAACCACCTCATTGTTTTCAGTTCATGCTAAGAAGTTAAAATATAATTGTTACTTATGAATTTTAGTTTCACCCACATAAGGCTGTTACTGCAGTTTAGATGAACTCAAAAATGTCAGGGTCAGGGTAGACAGTGCTATGTCTTGAGCCATACCATCATGTCATGAACAACGCATAGAGACAAATCACAAGCCTCAACTACATTGCAGAGATCTGCGTGGACACTGGGCAACCACAGCTGAAATCTAGGGGCCAACACATAGAGTCACACCAACTGCTTCCAGTAGGTCTAATAATACCAGTCTAATAATTAAGTGTTTGTTTGTTTTTACTTCTAATGTTGCTGCATTTTTAAGACGTACTGGTTGATTGTGATATGCAGGAGAGAATATTGAGAGAGTGTCTGTATTTAGGTTTTTGGGTGCTATATTTTGGAGGTCAAGGTGACATGGAAAAATCATATAGTATATGTAAAAGCCATGGTAGTGAAGAATATTCCTTATTTTGAATATTGTTTTGGACACTAATACTGTAGACTTGTTTTGCCATATCTTAATTACTGCATGGAAGTGTGAGGCAATACCTATGCGAGTAATATCACTCCTCTGTTTCTGCTGCAGAAAACAGTAAGAGTTATTCAAGGGAGGCAACAGAGAACCCTGTAACAGACTTTTTTTATTTTATTTCTGCAGGTTTAATGAAAGTGGCTGATCTAAGATCTTCAGACCTTAAAGTAAAGTATCAAGCAAAGAACAGGGCATTACCAGAACATTTGCAGAACATGTTCAGGCTGGAGGAAGAGGAGAACAGAGTAAAGCTTGATTTTAAACATACCTTTGCAAGGCTTAGCTTAAAACAAATGTGTATTTCTGTTGCAGGTGTAAAACTATGGCATTCACAAAGCAAGGAACTGAAAAGTTGTTTAAAAAGTAAGTGCCTACAAAAAGGAGAATGAGAACGAGAAAAAGAAGAGGAAAAGAGAAAATATAGAAAGACAAGTTGTGTCCGTGGCTATTGTGTTGTTTGTTTCATCATCTTTTGAAATAGTGTATAACCTAGTGTATGACGAGGTTAAGCCAACGCAATTATAACTATAGAAAGAGGCAGGTATCTACATTTTTCTTCATCCTACTCCTTTTCATGTGTGGTGATTATGTATAAGTGAATGAATAGAATACATTGAAACGAAATATGGAGACAGCAGGTCCATTAATTGGCTACAATAAGGAGACTGTATTCAGTGCATTTAACCCCAGGTAGCTCTTTGAAGGATTAATAAAGAACCCAGAGCTGGTTCATAATCAAACCTCAGTCCACAGATAAATGCACACAGCCTCAACTCAGAAACAGAACTTTAAAACCAACTGTCAGGACTTTTGTAATGTTATGACCTCACAATTAATCAGTCACAACGTTCTGACATGTCCCAAGCCCCGCCCACCTGGACCCACCTTTCAAGCCTCGTCGGATTTGGTTTCTCTGAGTGTTTTACTGAAATCTGCTCTATATGATTAAGTCTCATCTACAGCATTCATTTTTGGACCTACGGTATATTGAACAACTGGCTGCGATGCTGCTGCTCTATGCTGTTGCAACATGCACTGCCTCCACCCACTCAGCCTCCATCTGCACGAATCCTGTCATCTAACGCTATCTGCCTGTTTTTTTAATTGGTTTATGACGCAGGGATAACACAGAAACAAATGTTGTTTCTCCTGGCGTTATGTGAGCCGTCACACTGTTTTACATAGGGTACGTAAATCGACAGAAAGACACGCTCTTGCATCTGTTCTGTTGTTGTTCTGTATAAACCAGTGGGATGTTTTAATTGGGAACTCCCTTAAGAACTGAGCCATTAACAACAAACACAAAACTGTATTTGTACACTGCTGCAATAACATGGATAAACCAGTGAACCGAATGAGAAAAAGGGGAAAACATCCACACTCAGCAAAATCCAGCCTGAATAAACATTAATAATGTGCTACAGCTTTATCAGTTTCCTGAGTATGAGGGAGCGTTGCTACGGCAGCACAGGGCGTTTTTTATATCCATCACCGCGAATAATGAAATTCCTTTCACGTAAACTGTAAAAATCAGTGTTGATTCTACCACTAGATACTCTGAATGCTTTGCTGCATTAGGGCTATTATGAATGGATGGAAATACACTTTGCTTCATCCCTTTAATAGTCACTTCCTCACTATGTCAAACTACGGTCTAAATAGTTTCCTTATAAAAGATCTTTGGAACAGGAAATGATGCGTTTTATGATTCTGGCAGGAACAGGCGAGGACGCACAGAAAAAGAAGGAAGTGTTGCTGCCCACAGAAACACAAATGAGTCAAAGATGGAGGAGAATGAAGACGGTGTGTGCAGGACCTCGATACAGGAATTGGAAACACTAATGAGGCAGTTATTTCCTCACTGTTTACGCCTTAGCTCAATTTCCAATGGCTGATAAATACTGAAGCTGGTCTGGGAATAAAACCTATTAGAGAAAAGATGTTTAGCTTTTATTTTTTTTAAATAGAGCAACTACAATTACATTTCTCTACACCTGAGTGTCTCCTGACAATAATGAGCTCCAAGTCCAGACTGCACCCTTCGGAAAAAGGGAGCCAGTCCAGGGAAGCGAGCTGCTGAGCGCTGCTGGAGCTCTCCTGTGCAGGTCTGGAAAACTGGTTAAGGGTTCGATGAATGATGACTATTGTAAAAAGTATAGACAGGGAACGCCAACAACTGGAAATCAGCATGATATCTGTGTGTGTGGGTGTGTGTGCATTTTCCATCGTTCCTGCTTTGCTCCAAAAATGATCACCTGCCAACAGAGCAGATCACTGGGCTTATTTCTGAAATAAAAAGCCGCAGGAGGAAGATGATTTACCAAAGTTTTGCTGATCTGCTTCCCAGACAAGCGATCTGGTTAATTACAGAGACAAATACCCACATTAGTTCTAAGATTTGCCCCGAGATTGCAAATTATTGGCGTCATACACTCTGCAGGTCAGACTGATTATTAACCTCCATGAAGACACATATTACATCTATTTTATTACAATAACTATTAATGTCAAACCTTTGTCTTTAACCTTGAATCTACATCTGATCTAAAATCTAAATGGGATTTAACATTACGACTATCCAGTGCTCAAAGTGCCATATTTTCAGGTGAGGTTTGCATTTGTTTGAACTAACTCTAACAGTAGCCTGGAGAAAGACAGCTTCTTCATTTGCACGTGCAGAGCTACCACGTATTATCCGTCACTGACACGTCACTTGTGGTGTGGATCCTCCAGAGAAAACAAATAGTGAGTTAGAAAGCTGTTGATGTAAACATCCAGCTGGTCCTGTGTCGGCACTGGAGGAGTTTTGATTACTGTCCCCCACTCTGTGAACTTGGGAGGGAGGGGACGGAGCACGCAGCGGCTACATCTAGCCACACCGAGCAATCTGTAAAATTACTTCTGGGTTTTGTGCTCTCATCTGCACATTTAAGCCCGAATGCTGCTATGGCAGCTTAATCTTGCTTCTGTCAATCTCTGTGACCTCTTTCTTTCAGCCCTCCTCCTGCTGAGGGGACCTGAGGCGCACCACTTTGAGGGAGAGGTCAGAAACAGATAGAGAGACAGCTGGTATACATTTCTTAGGGATGTGCGACTCAGATTGTCAGGCGACCCCCGCGTGCTGCTCCCTGACTTCAAGAGGCAGAAGTTAGTGTCAGTGTCAATGATGCCCTGTGGTAGATCCCCACTGCGGAGCCAAATCACTGAGCTCTCCAGTGCAGGGCTGTAGAATAGTCAGCTTCCGATTATGAAAACATTTTGCTGGTAGAATTAAAAATGAATCCAAAACTAGAACGTTTTGGCAATATATGGAAATAAGGCAACTATTCAGCAGAATAATAAAAGACTGCTTTTTATGATTTAAGAACAACATAACCACTAAAGAATTTTATCGACCTTAACATATTGGATCTGCTACAGATCCTGTTGCTGCCAGGCTCTATTGCTTTTCTTTATCTACATAAAAACCCTCAACGGAATCAATTTCTAAAATTCCATTCCATTAACATTCAAGCTGAACACCTTTATTAAAATCAATTAAACACTACAGTTGTTATATACACTTAGGGGGCTGAACATCCAAGGTCAAACAGAGACATAACAATCAGTTTCCAGAGAGATTGTTATGAAACTACCTGTGACCTTCAAGCTGAGAAAAGAAGATGTGGTTGTTTGCTTTGCTCTGTTGTCAACCTCACTCCAGCTTTAATGGTAGAGCCATGTTTGCTGCTGCTGGTTGGAAAACATCAGTATGCAACAGCTGGTCTGTCATCCCTCTGAACCCCCTCCAGATGTGACCTGTTATACACCTCTTCTCCATGGCGACTAAGATGGTGCTGACAATCCTGTGCTCAATATGGCACGTGTGATCATCACAATGACAGTACTGATGGGAACCAAGCTGGCATTGATGCCCCATGTGAGATCCAGATGTTTCATTGATGCCGTCTTTGTTATGGCAGGATGTCTTGAGTGCAAGCTAGATAGAGCAGTCACACAATGTTTGTACAGTAACACTAATTTCCATTTACTTCATTGACCCCAAATTTTTTTGCTGGATCCACTTCCTGATCTTTTACTTACCACCTGCTGCATCGTCTCTTGTGTTGAAATATTTTTTTCTGAAAACCTACCTGAGGTTGATTAATTTTCCTTGAACTAAATGTTTCCCTGAAGTGCCAGTGTTTCAGATGGTGCTTGCTTTTCATTCATAAGGTTGTGTGCATCCTCATTGTTGCGATGTGATCCTTTTTTTTTACGTCACACGTATTTACCAAGATATCCCAAAGCTTGTTTATTCCTATGTCATTAACAAAAGCAAAGACTTGTACTCACCTATTCCACAGGTGCAGCAAGGAGGACAGCAGCATTAGAGAGGGGGAAGAAGAAGAAAAAAAAGAGAAAATACATTTTTAAAAAGGGTTAAAATAAAGTATTAATTAGTTGGCAATATTAACATCATATCTCAAAATTATCACACAGCACACACAGCTTTATGAATCAAATTTCAGTTTTATGTCTGATGACTTCTGATCAATTTTTATACAAATAAAGAACAAATTGTATGCATGTTGTATTACGGTTCATAGAAAAGAACCAACATTTTGTTTGTCCATTTAACTGTTTTTTTTTTTTTAATGTTTCTCAGTGATAAGTAATTGAATATTGATTAAACCATCATTTTGGCATTTTGTAACAGCAGTAATGACATTTAAAGCACATTTAAATGGGAAACATCAAGTGATGGGATAGATAATGGGTTGATTTAGTTGTGTGAGCAGAGCAGTAAATGTAAGAGATACATTATGAACGCAGGCATTTGTGTAACAGGAATGCCAGCTCTTTACAAAAGTGAAAACCATTTCTGTGAAAGTTTCATGTGACTTACACAGAGAACAAACCTCACTGGTTCTCACCTTTCACATTCCAGCTCTAAATCATGGATAAAATGAAATCCTGCAGCTACTGTAATCAGGCAGGACTCCAGGGTCAAACAGATCAACTCAACTCCAAGCTGGAGTATTTTTCAAAATCCAGATAAAAGAACTCCGAAGCTGTCCAGGATACAGTGAAGAAAATGCAGCATCACTACTCAGCACAGCACAAGTCGAGTAAATGAAGCCACAACCGCACAACAAATGGGAGTAGATTCTGTGTTACATTTAAATCAAATCTATATCGTATCGATCTGAACAGTCACTGAGGTGTAATGTACCGTAATCCTTTCAAAAACATATTTTTTAAAAATGTATTCTATCTAGTCTTTACTTATTCAGTCTCCCTGAGAGAAAGAAGCAATCACAAAGACACAATCAACAAACCAAAGCCTAGTTATACAAACCAGAATGTAGGAAACAATGAATTAGAGTCATAAAAAGCTTCAGATAATAAAGCTTTAAAATCTCTATGGGGAATGTAAGACTGTAGTTTGAGGGCAGTTTGCAGTTCATTCCATTTAAATGGTGCATAATATTCTGCTGATTTACAGAATATTATCATGTCACGCACCAGGGACTCTTGAAATAAAATATTCTGTGCAACATGGCAGGCACAAGGAAAAAAAAACTTTCTAATCAAGTGAGCTAGCTGAGGTTGTAAGAATGTCAGACATCTGTTGGCATACATTAACTCAATCCCCGTGTAGACAACTGGTTGGTATGAGCCTAAAAAGGTCAGCGGTGGGAACCGAAGGTGTCAGCATTGTGGTGGTGATGGAGTGGGCCGGCGCAAAGTTCAGGTTCACCCAGACTTGGGAATCTTCATGCCCTTATTGACAAAAGGTCAAGGTAACTAACAATCTGTGAGAAAAGGTCAAACCTGTCTAAAGAATACACCTCATGCCATTTACATAGCCTGCCATCATGCATAACAACGGGCCGTTAGAGGACAGCATGCTCGACACTCACACGTTACAAACTGTGCTTAATGTCTGCTTGAAGACACAAGACATCTCGAGTCGAGGACTGCGTTTACAAAACTCTCACGAAAGCTGCCCCCCCACCCCCACTCCAACTCAACACCGTTATACTCCATCCTCCAACCAGATGTCTCCACACTTTGTTCCTGTCTCCAGATCCACCTGCTACACCTGTTTTCCATTCCCAGACACCAAAGCGTCCCCGCCCACCCGCACACCTGTGTTTCATTATATTCATCTGCTCTGCGGTATTCAAACCCGACCTCCTCCCTCGCTCTGATGCAAGATTGTTTGTTTAAGTCTCTGTATGTTTCTCTTTGTGTGGCTCATGCTGTGGACTCCAGTTCCACCCGTACTGTACTGTATGTCCATGAGCCCAGTCCTCAATACGTGCTATTATTGCCTGGTCTCTTTGCTGGGTTGATGTGAGACCCAGGTGGTACTGTCACAGTTTATAAAAACAGGCTCCTTTCAAGGTCCTGACGTGAAACCTGGAAAGACTTTGGCCTTTTCTTACCGAAGAACCAGACTCCGAATGGTGACTCAGCATATATTACATGGTGTTGTTAGCCGGACCAACTAACCAGACTTCTATTTTATTTTTTTAATTCAAAGTCGTGTTTGTATTGTATTGTTGTTACCCATCACCCATGTTTCACTGCTGTACTATTTGATTGTATGTCTTCACACAACATTACGCTAATAAAAAAATAAATAAAATAAAACATATTGGTCTAAAAATCTCATTAAGTACAACAGTTGGACTAGCACAACCAGATGCTGTTTTTCAAATGTAAAGATTTTGTTAAGTATCTGTTTTCCCTGCTCAACATGCTACCAGTTTGCCACTAGCTATCTTGTTTGGTTTGTCATCACCTACTGTATCTTAGTTATCTAACTTATCTCAATTTGTTCTACTTAGAAGTGGAAAAAACTTTGATCGATGAATCGATTCCTGTCCCTACAGTAGTACGTATGATGGGGCAAGGGGCAGTAGTCCAGTCACTTGGCCTGGTCCAGTTCTAGTCACTAGTCCAGTTTTAGTCAATAGCCACAGCTTGGCTGAATGTGCATGTAAATGTACTGGGCTGGTTAGCTGGACCCTGAATGAGGTAGACTTCAACAAGGGGAAGTTCTTCTTAGGTCTGCCCTCAGGTCGGTTAGCCTCCAGCCTGCTAGCCTTCAGTTAACTAGCCTCCAGCCTGTCTCAAGGCAGACGAGCAACTGGACATGGCGGACCACCTGCTGACAGACTGAAGCTCATCCTGCACCACAGATGGTTCCAGCTGGATTTATTCACCTGCTGCCGGCTCTGGAATCCTGCACCTCCATTCAGTCCTGGACTTTCTCCCCCATCTCTCCATCCACCGCACTACACCTGTTTTCCATTCTCAGTCACAGGACCTTCTTCGCCTCCCAACACACCTGTTCCTCATTATCCTCATCTGCTCTGTGGTATTTAACGCAGCCTTGTTTCCCCAGTCTGTTGCCAGATTGTTTGCTTAAGCCTCTGCTGTTAATACTACCTGTATGTAGTTACCTGTTGTCTGCGAACCTGGCGCCCATCACATTCTGCATTTAAAGTGGCTTCGTGACATGCTCCCACCGTCAGCCATGACACAAAACACTCTTTGCACATTATTTAGTAAACAGCAGTTGCAACATGTTCTCTGTTTAATATCAAGTATGCAAGATATCTGATGTTTCTGGTGCAGAAAGCATTAATATTTGTTGCCTTTGGTCAGATTTGACTTTAAAAATTAATGCCTGAGCAAAGCTTTTGAAAGAAGTGTCTGCGATACAGCAGGGGGGCCGAGGGAGACGCCGGGTTCCCATTGGATGAAACGGATCAGATGTTAGAAGGTGAGGCCACGGTGTGTTGTCGGTATAAACCACAGCCTCCATCCCTTCAGGGAGCATGAACCACAGGTCTTTTTGATGATTTTAGGCATTCGCTCTTTATATTCTCAATCGGCATGACTCGAGGATATCCAGTGAAGTTCACGACTGAATGCCGCTATTCAAAAATCATCTCTTCGTCGGGAAAGTGAGGACATGCCAGTGCTATACAAGCTTTTCATCTTCCACATAAAAAGACCTAGAGGTATTCAGCTGGAAACTTTCTCCCCCAGGATTTGTTGCTGAATGTTTCCCCACATTTTTTCCCCTGGCTAAATGAAGAGGAGACATTTTATTTGTTTGGCTCATGGAAGATAATAGTTTTATTTTCTATGAATATAAAACATGATTGCTTTGTGGGCATAAATCAAATTACGCATTCAAAAACGGAACATTCAGAGGGGATATACAATCTCTTTGAGAGGATTTGAGCAACGTGACTAAATATTTAGCATTTTCTATGGCTGATCAGATGGAGGTGCAGGTTATCACTTAGATTTATATCCTCAATTATTTCTTATATCATTACAATACCAATACAGTCAAACAGCTTACGGAACGATGTGCACGCACACAGGTAGAGCAGAGCTGCTATGAAGCGAGGCTATAAGTAGTGGGTATAGTGCCCTCTGTCACACGATCACTGGGTTTATCAAAGTAAAGAACTGTTACAGTGGATTCTAATGCATTGAATACAGTGTACACTCATATTTAGCTCTCTATTTATCATGATATTCAAGGACAATGTGGGACATAGCTCCTATTTATCCTCTGAAATATATTCTGCCAGGTTATGTTAAAGAATGAGGATTTGCCATTATAACAGGCTATACATCGGCTTCTTTGTGTGTGTTGTTTCCTATGATCGTCGTTTGCTATTCATTTTCAAATGATCTTATTAACCTGTTGTTAAACCTGAGAAAAACAAGTGGCAGAGTGCAGGTTATAGCTGCTGGGCAACAATGGAAATCACTAGTATGGTCTTTAATTCAATTGTAGCTCATTGGCTGTGAGGCAAGTCGATGCATCATGTAAAGGCCTTTGTAAAGCGCTCTAGTGTCATGCTTTCTGGGAGTAAATAGTGAACACAAGCATTTCTAAACTGTATGTCAGGTTAGGATTAGAGAGATTCAAATATCAAAGCTGCAGTGTTGAGCAGCGCCCTGGCAGCTCCAAATGCAGAAAACATTGCTGTGCCTGAGGGTTAACTCAGCCCGGGCCTGGAGACTACACATTTAGACTAGAAAGCCTGTGTTACAAACCGGGGGCATGGAGACTGTAAGACGTAGGTGTTTACAAAGCTGGGAGGGTCCATCAGAATGATGCAATTAGTTGGATTGTGGGAAATGTAGGAGGCAGAGTTTGTTGAGAGGTTTTGTTTGTTTTTTGCTTGGTTCTGAACATAGCTTGCTCCACTCACATCCTATTATAGAAGTGTTAAGCGTCTGAATTTTAAATGGTGTTGCGTGGAGATAAATTAATCAATTTGTGGTCCATTCACAAGCAAAGTACATGGGTGTGAACAGGACCGAGTGCTGATCCATGTTCTCCTGCTGCCGAGGGACTCTGCTGGAGCTATGTCCCACGTGGATGCCGGTGGACATGAAGCAGTGGATATTTTGTTTGACATCCTCTCTGAGGTGAGGGGGCCAGTTGGGTGAAAGAAACAATGGGATCCCTAATCACCTGCAGCGCAGACACCCCAGACTCCCGCTCCTGTCTATTATCCTCAGCCGACTACAGTGCCTGCTTTGAACAATGAGATCTGAGCTCATACAAGGTGCTGCTGCAAATTCGTGAAGCGGCTTGTTTAACTGAGTCCTGGCTTCCACTGAAACTTTTCATGATGGCTCCTCAGATGAACCCACCACAGTTGCTAGTGACTGCTTTACTTCTCCCAAATTTGTAGTTGACTATAGATATTGAATAATAATAACTCCAGGAAAATCACATTTAAAAATAAAGCTTCTGTCCTTTTCAGTTCGACTGCAAACAAGCTCGCAGCATAGAAGATGCAGCTGTCACACATCTCCAAACAGCTCGCCAACCTGAAGCAGAAGCTACAGCTCTTTCCCTCAAGTTTCCATCTGCTTTATGTAAATTTCAGCCTGATTCAGTCCTGTCTGAAATGCACTGTTCAATTCAAACTTTAACAAGTCAAGGTCATGTGTATTTGCTGTTGTAATGAGTCTGTTACCACTTTCATATATCTGATGAAAGAGTTTTTTATTCCAAAATAAGGGTCTTCTTTTGTCCCTAACATAGAAATATACCATTTATTGTTACACAAAGATATCAGAACTAATGCTCACGTGTGGGCTGATTCAAGACAGGTTATTTTCTTCTTCTTCTTTTTTCTTTACATTCTTTGTAAAAAATACTAATAGACAATTAATTCTGTATTAATTAATCAACTGATCATTGTGCTACTGCAGCATACGCCCAAAATAATCTGCGAAGTACATTTGCATGCAAAAGTCTACGACACAGCTCTAGTGATGTATGATGCATACAATATGGCTGCTACCGAAGCAGATGTTTAATAAAGGCAAAACGCATAAGCAGACTCAAACATTCCTCAGTTGTCTCGGCTTCGTAAACAATCTATTCTCCTGTTTGCTCCCACTGTCATGTGGCAGAAACAAACAACACATGGCACTTTGTTTCTCCAGTAATAGACGTGCCATTACTGAGGAAAGAAAGCGCCATTCTCAGACAAAGTCAAATTTGTTGCCTTGTCTGAAGAGGGTAATCACTCAATGTAAGTGCAGTTGGGAGGGAACAAAAGGAACACATGGACATGCAAGCAGCCTATAAAACAAGTAAAGCAAGCCCAGGAAGGAGAGAGGACGGAGGGTTTTAGTGGGAGTTTATCTGGTAATGGATGTGGTGTTTCTGACCATCACTGAAGAAAACTTCCATCGAGTGTGAATCTAAAACTTTAATAAGCAATCGGCCAGATTTACTGCTCCGCGACCGATACCGTGTGTTCTTAAGATAAACCCTGCAATTGTTATCTCAGCAAGGAGCTGGGATGCATGGAGAGCTTACTGTAGGTTCAGGAATCAGTCCAGCTTTTAATGAGGGTAAAAGGACACAGCTCTCATCTTTTTTTCATAGCAGTATGTGCATCTGTCGAGTCCTCAGAAAAAAAAAATCTTGGTGATAAACAAGGCCTATCTGGAGGAGGCCTTGCAGCAGTGAGCAAGCACTGTTGCATGGAAGATAATATGAGCTGCTGGCACTGGGAAGGGTGGGGGGTTGCTGCAGACTGGAGGTAGAATCTGCACTAAAGGAGGGAGGACAATGCTGCTGCTGCTGCTGCTGCTGCTGCTGCTGCTGCTGCTGCTATCAGTGTCCAGAGAGGTCCCTTCATTAGCCTCCGTGTCCTCTGTTTTCTCTTCATGCTGCTCTCGGTGTCCCGCTCACCCTCCACAGAGTGATGGGCAGGGCTCTCTGAATAGCAATAACCCAGCCCAGCATCAATCCATCTTCTACTTCATTAAGGAGGCTGCAGCGTTACTGCTGGGCTGTAATGATTCCACAGATCTCCGTCCCATAGGCTGAGCTTCTCAGGCTTTCGGAGATGTCATAAAAGAGAACACATGAGATGTGCCGGAAATGTATGTGAATTATTAATTCCTCCGGTCCCTGGAGGAAGTTTGCCTGTGTGTGCGCAAGGATGTGAATGTGCATGTGTATGCATGGGCGTATGCATGCACTCCTGGCTACTCCTTTATACTTCATACAGGTTGATTCAAAATTTATGTTGCCAGCTCCTTTTGGCACTAGAGAGTTATTGCAAAAAAAAAAAAAAAAAAAAAAAGAAGAAGTCAAATGAAAGGCTGCAGTAATAGTAATGCAGTTCAGATATATAGCCACTGCTTCTCATTCGCATCTTGGGATGGTAATGCAAAAGAGATGATGCTTTGCGCAGACTAATCCGCAAAAACACATCAACAGAAAGTGGAGGAATGAAAGAAGAACACAGGGTTCAGAGCCCTGTGTGTACGCACTACAGAAGACTGATACTCTCCAAATCTTTTTATGTTCGATATAAACAAGTTCCTGTAAAATGACGCACTAGCATGAAACATTCCTCTGAGAAGCCATTAGCCGTCTGATAGTGGGAATATTTGAAGTTTTTTTTTCTTTTTTGTACTCATTTCTCTTCACACAAAGACATTAAAATATGCACTATGTGTTCAATACTTCTAACTGTAAAGTTAGATTACAGATGGGATGATTAGCAGTTTTGTTCAATCTATAAGGTTACATATCCTGTACATATTTACATTCTGTCAGTTGGGATAAGTGCCTTTTCATCTGAAGATCTTCGAATCTGCTTCATCAAATGAATTACTTCAAAGCACCGTCACTGTTAACCATCACATTAATGTGTTTGTGAATGTGATGCCCAGCAGGCAGTCAAAGAACTCTCCAGAGCTGCTGAAAAGGGGGAGTCAGTGGCTGTGGCTAAAGAGGAAGGAGTCCACCTGGGCCCTCAAGTAAGTAGCTGGCATTTAGGGGGTGAGCGCAGGACACTGCTGAACCCTCTGGAGGTGTCTTGGGCTCAAATCAGACAAACACTAATGAAGGAGGGCACCCACTTGAAAAACCAGAGGAAGCCATCACTAACATGAACATCCCAGAGAGTCTTTGTAGGGTGTTTCAAATATGCAACAAGGGATATTAACAGCCAGTCCCACAAAACAAGTATGGTCAAACTAATGTGTATGAAAGGATTTCCACCACAGTTTTGATGTATAGTCAAGTACTTTATGTAAAGAACGTACTAAATATAAGCTAAGATGGAAGTTTGATATATATTTTTTTCCATTACAAAAATTCCATTATAAAATGGAAAGCTGAAATCTGGCAATCTGATTAATTGTTGCCTATGACATAATGAGCGTATACCACAGCCACTATTCTAAAGCCTCATCACAGCACTCTGCGTCATGGAGAATGGAAGCAGAGGAGAAGACAAGATGCACAGCTAACGTCCAGAGCTATTAAATTAAATGATATTTCGGATTAAATAAAAACTACATGAAATCGATTGATATATTGCTTAAATAACTTGTTACTACTAGAGAGATTAGACTTAATGGATGATTGGTAACAATGACAGTGGTGTGATGTTGCTTTGGCCGTTTGCAATGAGGGATGGGTCAACAAAATCTTACATAACCTATTCTTGACATCATAACAAATGTCACCTGACATTATCTAGGTAGCTTTTTGTCAAAGTGTCCGACTTTCAAATCAAATCAAAGTTTTAGTTCAATCAAAGTGGGCACAGATTGATTCTCTCTACACAGTAAAGAGCTGTCTTTGATAACAAGTTTGTATCCATTGCCTTGGGTTGGATGGGTAACTCCCGCTCTGTTTCCAATTTCATTCTCCATATTTTCATTCTTTTCTGCAGGGGATGGCAAATGGTGCATTACCCCCATCAACTGCCACTCTCACATGAGAACACAGTGAACAGTCCTGCTGCTCAAATCATGTTACCTTGCAGGTTACCTGGATTCACATGCGCACCGCTTGCCCCAATAGAGCAGACACTCAGGGAAAGGGTACTGTGGTGGAAACAGTATTGCCAAATCTCTGTCTGTGGACACACTTCTCCCAACACATGGTATCCTATCATATTGCGTCTTCCTACGGTTCTGCTGATAAAGGACCAGAAAAACTCATGTTGGTTGATTCGGAAGACGATGACTCCAGTGTACAGCTTGTTCACCCAAACACCTCAAGCACATATTAAAATCCTGCAGTGTAACTGTGTTTAAATAAAATGACATCAGCACAATATTGCTATGCCTGTTTAGATTTATTCACAGTGGTAATGAGGCATGAAGTTATGCACCTTCTGGCTAATTAGAAACAAGTACTATCCATTAAGTTAGTATAATAGACAATATCCCTTTGACCACAGCGGAAACGCGTGTCTTTATCAGTCTAGTGCACATCTTCAATGTCTCTGAGCAGCTCATCTGAATGACTCAATAAATACTGCGGCTACACAAGGTTAGTAAACAGTAAGAAACGGGGACTAAGGACTGTTTAGGCATCACAATGATGGAGTGCTTGTTTAGAGGGCCACACACATGCCTGAATGCAGTCATTAATCATAAGCATTGGCAATCCAATCAATTATCCAACAGGGAGAGGTGAAACAAAATCCATGAACTCTTGAGTCAATGAAGTCAATGAACTCTGACCTTTTCACCAATCTCGAACCACCCATGCTAATCACATAGCTGTACCAACATCGACATGCAGACACTCTGTGTGAGCGAGGGAGCTGCGGAGTCATGTAGTCCAAATGCCGAACGTGTTCAAAAGCCTCCCAGAGTCCCACACAGATTAGAAAAAGGAGGCGAGCCGAAATGGAAGGGGCGGGTGTGAATAAGAGCGATAAAAGGGTGTACAGAAAGGGAGAGGGCGCACGGCCACATCACTTATCTGTTACTGACGCCGTGTTCACCTCCGCCAAATAGATCTGTCAGACGAGAGCTTCTCAAGGCTCCTGAAGGGAAACTCAATAAAAAAGGCAACCTAGGCATCTCCCCGTTTCTCGGGCCAAAGCAAATAAGTGCTGAGCGTGACATTATTGATAGACCATAAACTAACACCGCTGTTACTTCTCAGTGTCAGTTACCGCTGTCAGAGCAGTCAGTACAACTGTCACATCCTGTCACTTGCAATGGAAGATTTCCTTTCACCAGGAGAGGAAACGGGGGCTCGCAGAATCAACATGCACCCAGTTAAGTGGAGTGGAAGTACGAGGTATGTGCTTGATTTCACATTTCTAAGCTAAGCTGCACCATGAATGAATGGGGAACCCACTCCCAACATCCAAACACCTTCTTTTTGTGATGCAAAAGCAGAAAATCCTTACTTCATGCATAAAAGGAATCCATGACCTTTGTTGGAGCATATCAATCGTGATCAGGCATTTGCTTTCTGTGGTTAAATACCAATTATGAACCACAATGAGCAGGTTCAGTGGACAGACTGCAAAGATCAGGAAAAAAAACACTCAGAAATGAAAGGAATTTGTAATAAAAAAGCAAAAACGAGAGGAAAGTCAAGAAAAAAAAACAGAAGACAAAAAGTCAAACTTTTCTGAAAGGACAGGACGGGGTCAGAGAAAGAGTTTGAAAAAGACATGAGTCAGTTGCTGTGAACGTTATGGTCAACAAATCTCAACCCGACCTAACGTCTGTGGGAGATTTTGGAGCAACGTGTTCGACAGACTAATCCATGACTACGTCTGGAGTCATTGACTCTTGTGTTACTGCGCCATGAGTCATCGAGCAAACCTCAAAAGACATGAGAAAAAGAGAGGTTGATGTAGGAAGAGGATGGCGGACCTCGACAGAGGAACCGGTCAAGCAGAAGGACTGAATAGACAAAGATGGATGATGTGTTGTATCCAAAGTAAGTGAAGACAGTGCAATGAAAGTCTTATCAGAGGAACACAATCGACATGGCAAATTGGTAAGCGTTAATTTTAAAAGCAAAGCTATGTTCATTCATTACAGTAATACGGCTCTTCGTCTTTCACAGTTTGTTTCTAAACTAATGAAGCGCTGCTTCCCTGATGATGTTTTCATAAAATTCATGCTAAGATACTTCAGCCAAATATGTGTTGGATCTTTCTTGGACCTTCCACAACTTTTCTTTCATTACACCTGCACTAATTTGCACTTGCTTTTTGAAGATAGAATTATTCACGCAAGACGGACTCTCCCAAATTGGACCGTCAGCACTCGCTGTGGCTGCTTTTTCTTTTAGCCTTTTCTCCCTCACAATACTTAACACTTGATTAAACTGGCAGTGCAAAAAGTGTCATTAAAAGAGACTACATCTTGATGTTTTTAATCAAATACTGAACCACCACCATCACTGTCCTCTCTGTCTGTTGCAGTAATGCTGCAGGCAGCTCCTTCAAATTGTACTTAGTATGAATCAAAAACAATGAGGTGAAGGTCTAAATATTACTTGCGTTCTTTTTAGGTTTTTCCTCGTAGTTTCAAGCAGGCTTTCCTGTGGCTCAGGAGGGCCACTGTGTTTATAATCAGGCCAGTGTCTGCTCTCTGTTTGGAAACTCTGCTCCACTCAGCATCCACTCCTTATCTTGGTTGGACTGCTTGATCGATGAATGGTGAATAAACTCATCTCTCTGCAGAGCTGACCCTACTGCTTTAGTCTGCAGACACCATTGGGCAATACTAGCCGGCAAATCAATTACCAGTTTAGCTGGCACATAACAAAGCAGTGACCCAAGGTAGAACAAGGCTAGAAGCCATGTTTGATGAACACTCAGTCTCATGTTCACTGTTAGTCAACCTTGAAAAGGCTGATCGGCAGTGCACAGTCTCATGAAAAGTGCTGAGAATATAAATAATGAAGCTAAGAAACAAACCTTTGTCGACATGTGTTTACCAATGCACTAATGATTGATTTTCAACATTCGATGATAGCATCTTGTGTTGTCTTCTTCTTTTGTGTGCTCTACTGAATCATGGCTACAATCCAATTCCCAAAGGCCCAAAACCAAGGAGGGGATTTCATACAAATTCAATGCTTTATTGAAATCTATTGATTTAATTGATTGTATTTCTTGTTGTGAGTCTAGCAGTTTGACTTTCGAATGCCCTGTTGCACCTGCTTAAATACATGCTGAGTGTACTGTACACGATCAGTATTTATGGGACAGAGCAAAGCAGGTGATGTAATTATTTAACAGGCACCAGATTTCATGATTTCACTTTACTTGTCAAAGCAGTCAAGTACTGCATGCAGGGGCGAAGAGAAGTGAAACACTTCAGTCTAAACTTGTGATTGACAGAACATTGGTTAGCGTGACAGAGTCAATTGAACTCGCATGAGTATTAAAACAATAACTGTAGCTCTGAGCATTTATTCTGCTGGCTTTAAGTTATTGATCATCATAGGACCTGGACGTGGCACACACCCACTCATTACCATGAAATCCAACAGAAATGGACTTAATAAACGCCTGAAACAAAAGATGCCAGAGAAAAGAAAAAAAATGCAGTGTTTTTCTCGGGTTTTGCAGATTTTTTTCTTTTGTTTTGTTTTGTGTTTTTAAGAAATGTTTTAAAAAACACTTTTTTGTGTTGTTAAGAAAAGGCAGTGGGGGCATTCTTGCTGCAGGGTGCTAATGGACAAGACACCCATTGAAGACAATCATCATGTTGTGTTGCTGTTATTGTACTGTTTATTCATATGTTCAGGCAGTACAAGGGAGGTCGGAGAAGCTGAAGCCAAGAAATAGATAAAACAAATAGATTTCATCCAGAATTTCAGTAGAGCTTTGCTATTTATGAAAATAAATAAATACATTTGTGCCTGCTCACCCTTTAAAACCTTTAACATCTGATCTACTGTAACAACAACTTGAACTTCAATCTACTGTCATTGCAAAGTAAGATTACTTTCTTCTTCAAAGGTTGGATTTCCTTAGACTGCGCTCTACCATAATTACAGCAGTGAATTGTTACTAATTTCCACTTCTGTTATTGTCATCTGTTCATTAGCGAAGAAACCAGAGTGCACTCTGACCCACTTCCACTCAATTTAGCAAAACAGCTTCTCAGACTGCCAGCACCGCACTGTTTCCTCCCGTATCTGCACCCTGCCACCAAACAGACAGAATCTGCAACACAAAATGACTGTTCTCAGACAGAAAGCTGAAATGCAGTGTCCTCTGCAGGAGGCAGGACACTTCACGACAAACACAACAACCAGTGGGGTGTAGGAAATATTGGAATTACTTTTTTAGGGGAGGCAATTTTTCTATCATCGAACTGCATGCGCAACATGACAAAAAACTTAATGCACACTCCAGACTTCAACAGCCGTCTTGTTTCAACTCTGGTTACAGTGTAATGTTGAAACTCAGCTCATGCTAAATTGAATTTAGCAAAGCAATCAACAAAAACAGAGTCCAAAATGTAATGGTAACGCTTCCTTTTACAGTACGGTAATTAACGGGTAATTACCTGGTAATAAGATGGTATTTACTAGGTAATAACCAGGTAATTAAATTGAATTACCTGGTAGTTACTAAGTACTTACAAGGGTAATTACAAGGTAATTACCCAGTATTTACAATGTATTTTTCCTGACTACTACCAGGTATTTACCCAATAATTTCCTGGTAGATACAGAGTAATTGTATATTGTAGATTTTAAACGCGGTAGTTAAAAATATTTACCTGATATTTATCTGGTAAATACCAACAAGTTATCTGGTATTTACCCAATAATTACCAGGTAGATATCCTGCAATTGCATATTGTAGACTGTAAACCCACTGAATGGGCGATAATAACTTAGATATTTACCTGGTAATTACCAGGTATTTACTCAAAAAGATTATATATATTTACCTGGTAACTACCACTTATTTACGTGGTAGTTAACTATTATTTATATGTAAATACCAACTAGTTACCTAGTATTTACTAGAAATATATTGAAAACTACCAGGTACTTATCCAGGAATTATAGATTATTTATTACCAGTCAACCTGTGTGGTGCCAGTGAGGGTATAACTTGCAACTATTTACCAAGTAATTACTTTCTAATTACCAGGTAGTTACAATTTACATTACCAGGTAAAACCTTGTGAATTACCCTGTAAGAAAGGTGGAACTGTACTGTAAAAGGAAGCGTGGCTTGTTTCAATGATATTACCATGTACTTTCCTGGTAACTGTAGATTATAATCCTACTCCCCATCAGAATGTTTTGAACATGGTACATGGCAAAAACTCCCATATCTCGCTGATAATTATCAGGTAAATATCGGAGTTTTACAGAGAAGTTACCCTGTAAGAAAGGTGGAACTGTACTGTAAAAGGAAGCGTGGTTTGTTTCAATGATATTACCATGTACTTTCCTGGTAACTGTAGATTATAATCCTCAAACACCCATCAGGGTGTGTAGTTTTTAACATGGCACCTGGCAAAAACTCCCATATCTTCCTGATAATTATCAGGTAAATATCAGAGTTTTACAGAGAAGTTACCCTGTAAGAAAGGTGGAACTGTACTGTAAAAGGAAGCGTGGCTTGTTTCAATGATATTACCATGTACTTTCCTGGTAACTGTAGATTATAATCCTACTACCCATCAGGATGTTTTGAACATGGTACCTGGCAAAAACTCCCATATCTCGCTGATAATTATCAGGTAAATATCGGAGTTTTACAGAGAAGTTACCCTGTAAGAAAGGTGGAACTGTACTGTAAAAGGAAGTGTGGTTTGTTTCAATGATATTAACATGTACTTTCCTGGTAATTATGGGCATATTATAATCATCAACCACCCTTCAGGGTGTTTTGAACATGGCACCTGGCAAAAACTCCAAGGTTGGGTGAAATATTTCGACCCAACAGATTGATGGGCTGAGACACCTTAATCACTCTCCAGCTTCAGACCACAGAAAACAATGTAAATGGTAAGTAAAACTTTAATTATTAGCCTACAGGTTTAGTTTAATCTGGTAGCCAAGTAGTGTTAGGCTACTTAAAAACTTCACCTTACTCTGCGACGCAGTAATAGCGGGGTTTTCTATTTTTTCTAAAGACACTGCTATTCCGAAAAGGCTACTCGGGGAAGCCCTCAGTGCGCAGTGATCTTTTTTTTTCCTTTTTGGAGTCAAACGGATCATGTGCATAATTAACTGCAAAACAAGTGTAACATTTTTTACCTTTTTGATGAGGATAAGGTTTAGATTGTATAGGCCAGAAGTAACAGAAGCTCTAAGATCGACTACGGAGCCCAGGATAAACCAACCGACCACTCAGGAACGACACAAATACAGTGTTCTCTTTAAGAAACAATAATGCTTCCCTATTTATTGCAGATGGGAAGATCACACATTAATAACACATTTATTACAACTCTTACCCGAGTAAGTATGAAAAATAAAAAATAAAATAAAATATTGTCCTGCAGCTGCTTTAATTTCTAGTGTTCAGTTCAATCAGTTAGCAAGCACCGTATAGATGAAATATCAGTCCCACCTCACAGGGGTGTGGGTGGTGTGTGTGTACTGGTGTAAAGGATTCAGGTTCCACAACGTCGATTTCTAAGCGTCCACCGGGGTCTGGCTCACCATCCACTTCAATTGGCTCCAACTTCCAGTAGGTTCGAATCTCAATGGTATCCAACGGAACAAAGAAAGAAACCTGACCTACGATAAATAGGATCAGAGCATTCAATGTCATTTTCTAAACTCTCAATAATTCATATGAAATAAATCATGTTCAAATTCACATTAACTATTTCAATGGAAAATCATTATTTTCTTTACTAAATTTCTATTTTTACTGAATTACTGTTGTAATTTAACTTTACAATGTACAGTAAAGACAATAAACAACATTCAAATATTCATATTATGTTGCTCAAGTTAATGAAATAATCTCTCAAAAACAGTATGAAAACTTTCTGTGCTTTTTACAGTGTAATATCCACAAAACCATCATTAGCCATTAAGAAAATAAAATATATACTTGTGCACAGTTGTTAATTTGTTAAACTCAGAAATAAAGTGCTTAACACACCCAGAATACAGCTAAAAGTGTATAGAAAAAGATTAAACAGAGGAAATAAACGCCACATATACACCTTTAAAATGTCGGACACATGCTGCAGCACTACTGCACCTGGTGTGTCTGCCTTGATGCTAGTCAACACAAGGAGCTGGCGCTCCGAAATTAGCTCGTTCCGCTATTAGCATTAGCGATTTAGCATTTCGAGTCGGTTTCTCACCGATGCTTTCTCCTCCCGAGCGGCTCCTCCAACTGCACTCACGCAGGTCCTGGTCGTCCGGGGGATCTTCTCCAACAGTTTCTCCGTGTTTCGTCCGTGTTTTTTTGTTTCGTCATCCAAAGTGTGTTTTTCGTGACTCGTGCTCAATGTGGTTTGCTCTCTTTCTTCCAGCAGCTTCAAGAGGAAGTGAATCTGCTCCGATCGGGTCAGTGGGTGGGAGCTTCTCTTCCGATTGGATGAGAAGTCCGTCTTCCGTCTTTCAAACTAAAACTTTTTCCCTGTGTTGCTCGCTTGCTAATTTGCTTGCCAGCTAGTTATTTTCACCTGATAATATGTGAAGGAAGGCCGTGAAGGAAAGGAAATGACCGTAGCCTCCAGTCCATCTCGTGTTTTAATCGACAGGAGAACCGTTGTGGTGATGTGGGTGTTAGCAGCGGATGCTAACTTTAGCGCTAGCCGAAATTAGCATCAAGCTAGGTCACCTTTCCTTTGCGGTGCTGCTGCTGCTGCTAAGAGAAAGAGACGTGCTAGCAGCACTGGCTAACATCCATGGCATCTGGTGGGGCTAGTAACCCTCCTACTCTGCTGCATATAGCTGTCTATCAAAGTCTATGAGTGTAGGGCTATTTTTCTGTTAGCTGTGTGTGTGTATTCTTCAGTTATGGTAATGTTATGTGCGCTCAAACTGTTTTGCTTTGTTGTTAGTGACTGAAATATTGTGTTTGCTATTTTGAGATACATCATTGTGGTCTTTTTTTTCTCTGCCCATTACAGAACCCAGTAACTGGTGAGAAGTGCTTGCAAATGACATTGTGGCCTCATCTCATGGACATTCCAGACATGGTGAGCTTACATCTATGTTGTTGCCCTGTCTAAAATCATATATTTGATTTTGACTTCTGGCTAAAAATCAAGGAATCCCTCATCCCAAAATTCATAGGGCCTTGTTTAAAAATATTGGAATAAATACTTGTTGAAAACATTATTGTAAAAATAGAGTTCATGATTTGTTTCTACCATATGAGCTTCAACAGCATGGATATTTGAAGGGTTAAATGCAGAAATGCATAATTTGTTAGCTGTGCACATACAGTAGCCTAACCCAGCTCAGTTCTTGCATCAGTGTGTCTTAAAGGGATAGTTCACCCAAAATTGAAATTGCACTCATTTCATGTCGACTAAAGGCTGGGAGAAGTTTCAGAGTTATTTGTGGCTTCTCTGAGTTACAGGGGGTCTCGACGTAGCAGTGCATGTCCATATAACAGTTGCAAATGGATACCAACTGTCTTCATAACAAAAAGACACACCTAAAAACATCCAAATACCTCCATGCTGCTCGTCTGTTATGTCCGTCTTGTATTAAATTTAAATAAGTCTATAGTATTTCAAGCTTGTTTGTAGTGGATGTACAGAAAAGTGCTATGGACTAAGACTCCAGATACAGTGTATGTTACAGCATTACCTGTAGAGATTAACCTAAACTGTTACCAAACTAATTCTTGAATCTTGTTTTTTTTTTTTTCTTTATTTTTTCAGCCTGGAACCAAAATGGTGCAGTACCTGGCGACCGCAAGCAGTGGCACAGAATACTTGTATGTGCTCATGCTAGGGAGAAGCATCACCGGGATAGCCTTAGAGCACTCATCTCTGTTGGGTGCGATGGATGGGTTATAGTTTTTACTGATGTAATTTGCCAAAATGTGTAGACTGGACATGTGAAGGGGGCAAAAAGCTGTGCACTTTGTTATTTTCTTTTTTAAAATGCAAGTTATTGTAGCACTTAAAGGGATTGGCCAGCATTTTTTTCATGTCTTGCCTCACTCCCGAGTCCATGACCAGCAGATAGACACCTTTTGACTGTGTGTGCACTAAGAAGGCAGAGCCCGTATCGCCAGTGTCGCCCATACCCGTGCACTTCCAGTGTTTTAGCTAAGATTACTAACAGTGCACCAGCTCTGTCCATAGCTCCCTTGTTACTGCACGCACATTGAAAGAATCTATCTGCCTGTCATGGACTCGGGAGTGAGACCACACGAAAATAAAATGTTTGCATATACCTTTAAGAGTATTGAAGTTACTCTCTTCAAGTTCACTGTTATGCAGATTAAGAGGATTAAACGTAGTCTCTTTGACAGTTCACCTGTTTTTGCGTATTTGTCACAGTGTAACAAAATGTATTGTATCTTTATGTACAGTAAAGGAAACAAACCACGCTTCCTTTTACAGTACAGTTCCACCTTTCTTACAGGGTAACTTCTCTGTAAAACTCTGATATTTACCTGATAATTATCAGCGAGATATGGGAGTTTTTGCCATGTACCATGTTCAAAACATTCTGATGGGGAGTAGGATTATAATCTACAGTTACCAGGAAAGTACATGGTAATATCATTGAAACAAACCACGCTTCCTTTTACAGTACAGTTCCACCTTTCTTAAAGGTTAACTTCTCTGTAAAACTCTGATATTTACCTGATAATTATCAGGAAGATATGGGAGTTTTTGCCAGGTGCCATATTAAAAACTACACACCCTGATGGGTGTTTGAGGATTATAATCTACAGTTACCAGGAAAGTACATGGTAATATCATTGAAACAAACCACGCTTCCTTTTACAGTACAGTTCCACCTTTCTTACTGGGTAACTTCTCTGTAAAACTCAGATATTTACCTGATAATTATCAGCGAGATATGGGAGTTTTTGCCATGTACCATGTTCAAAACATTCTGATGGGGAGTAGGATTATAATCTACAGTTACCAGGAAAGTACATGGTAATATCATTGAAACAAGCCACGCTTCCTTTTACAGTACAGTTCCACCTTTCTTACAGGGTAACTTCTCTGTAAAACTCCGATACTTACCTGATAATTATCAGCGAGATATGGGAGTTTTTGCCATGTACCATGTTCAAAACATTCTGATGGGGAGTAGGATTATAATCTACAGTTACCAGGAAAGTACATGGTAATATCATTGAAACAAGCCACGCTTCCTTTTACAGTACAGTTCCACCTTTCTTACAGGGTAACTTCTCTGTAAAACTCCGATACTTACCTGATAATTATCAGCGAGATATGGGAGTTTTTGCCATGTACCATGTTCAAAACATTCTGATGGGGAGTAGGATTATAATCTACAGTTACCAGGAAAGTACATGGTAATATCATTGAAACAAACCACGCTTCCTTTTACAGTACAGTTCCACCTTTCTTACAGGGTAATTCACAAGGTTTTACCTGGTAATGTAAATTGTAACTACCTGGTAATTAGAAAGTAATTACTTGGTAAATAGTTGCAAGTTATACCCTCACTGGCACCACACAGGTTGACTGGTAATAAATAATCTATAATTCCTGGATAAGTACCTGGTAGTTTTCAATATATTTCTAGTAAATACTAGGTAACTAGTTGGTATTTACATATAAATATTAGTTAACTACCACGTAAATAAGTGGTAGTTACCAGGTAAATATATAATCTTTTTGAGTAAATACCTGGTAATTACCAGGTAAATATCTAAGTTATTATCGCCCATTCAGTGGGTTTACAGTCTACAATATGCAATTGCAGGATATCTACCTGGTAATTATTGGGTAAATACCAGATAACTTGTTGGTATTTACCAGATAAATATCAGGTAAATATTTTTAACTACTGCGTTTAAAATCTACAATATACAATTACTCTGTATCTACCAGGAAATTATTGGGTAAATACCTGGTAGTAGTCAGGAAAAATACATTGTAAATACTGGGTAATTACCTTGTAATTACCCTTGTAAGTACTTAGTAACTACCAGGTAATTCAATTTAACTACCTGTTATTACCTAGTAAATACCATCTTATTACCAGGTAATTACCCGTTAATTACCGTACTGTAAAAGGAAGCGTTACCAATGTAATGATACACATGAATGGGGAAAAACAACCAACACATTTATTTTGTCTTTTTTTTAATAAAAAAAAAGGCTTGTAGATAACATTCTTCATTAAAGTCCTAATTGTGATTCGAGCTGCAACAGGAGGAGGCCTTAGTTCCACTGAATTAAATATGCTGCATGTAATGGATTTTTGCCAGAATAAGCCAAAATAGATAAATAAATAAAAAAACACAGGGAGCATACTTAACCTTGACTGCTTGTTTGACTGCTATCTCCGCTCTACGCTTCACCTTAGAATTGAACTCAATCTAATGAGGAAGACTGATTTAGAGGAAACGTGACACAGAATGTGTGAGCGTCCATCAGACTTGTTTCCCGCGGCTCGGTGGGAGGATGAAGAGTACCATATGCACGCACATCCAAACGACGATTAGCGCCCGCGGCTCTTAAGATCTACACAAAACCGCTTCTACCGCAACTGACGAACAGTGAAGATTAGTCAAACAGTGCAGAAGAGGGGGGGAAAAAAGAGGGAAGTTTTATCTGGATGTGCTATTTGGACACACACCAAATAACAACTAAATCCTGTTCGTCATGCTGCTGTTTGTGGTGAACTTTTGCACGTCTGAGATATTTGAATGAAAAGGAGACACGCAGAGACTGATGCGCCTGCCTTCAAAGTGCCAGACTATCTGCTGTGTGCTTTGGTACATGAACGCACTAATAATAAATAAAGCCTCGTTTGGTGTCTCTCCTCATCTCACCCTCTTTTAAGGCCTGTGGGGAAGTTGGCCGCGCAACTTTTGTTTTTAACTTCAATGAACATCGAAACAAACGTCCGCCCCTAATATTGATTTTAGTGGCACGGCTGCTTGCTTACTGTGAAGAAGCTGTAGCAGCCCGGAGGTTTGTGTTTGCGCAGTCAGCACCACTCAGTGAATCAAACGGTGGCGTGACAGTTCCCGGGCCACTATGGAGCGCTGCTACCATGACGATGACTTTTCTCAGAGCAAGAACTCAAGTCAGACTCTTGTTCCTTTTTAGTAAAACAAAAAAAGTTCCAGAGTTCTGAGAAAAGATTTTTTTCTGGAGAAAAGTGCCAAGGGAGGATAAGAAGTTATTACCGACAAAAAGAAAGAAGGAGAAAAAAAACATCATGACAGTGGCAATTACTCAAGACATCTTACAGCTATCTTAAAGCTATCAGCTGGACTGCAAGGCTTTTACTGCGAAAGGCAACTAAAATACTGACTTTCCATTAACTACTCACTGAAATCACCTTTTCTTTTATTCAGTTCTTTTTAGAAGCTTACACTATGACAGGAGTGAAAGCCACTGCTCTGTGCTTCCTGTATCCACAGCCTAATCTACTTTACAAAGTGTCATTAATCCAGATTATAAAATTAAACTATGTTCTTAACTCTCTCAGTGATCAGCGATGGTTAATTAAATGTCAGGGTTGCCGTGATAACGCGGCAAACAACGAGGCTAATGAAGCAATGCAAAAGTTTTATGGCAACTTTTCATGCCTTTTTTTTCAGCTGTGTGAACAAATGACTTCCATATTTCACTCCTGGCACCTGTTCAGTGTTGGGCTCAGGTAGACTGTGCGTTAGACGCTTGTTGCCACATGTCAGCTGTTGGACTTGGCTGAACATTGTGCTGACTGCTGCTGCAGCGCCGCTGTCAATACTCAGAAAGTAGGTAGGGAGGACAGAGGGACGTGTCCCACTTTAAATGGAGGGGAAAACTGATCCTCCTCCCACGAAAACTATTATCTAACCACACTAGAGCCAGCTCCTACTTTACTGTTTAATTAGCACATTCAGACAAATGAAAGAAAAGGAGCGGGTGTTGTGTGTGTGTGTGTGTGTCTGCGTGCGTACACACACCTTCGAGTAAAAAGAGACGAGAGAAAGGAGATAAGATGCAGCTTTAACACTGTGTCACTCCCACAGCACTCGTTCAACAACATTGTTGGCAGCGTGTCGCTTGTTGTATTAAAGTTCATTATTTCACAGTTTGTACGCGGCAAGAGAAAAAAAAGTTTGTAGGACTTGGCTGCGAGCCAGCCTTCATATCGCCAGCTGTTGTCCCCACCCACTCACCCACCCCATCCCAACATCCTCCCTCCCTCCCTTCCTCAGTCTTGCCAAAGCCCGATCGAGGATTCGGCCCTCTACACAGTTGCTCTCTCGAACTCGAGAGATCCACGGAGCGCCCAGACAATCCAGGTTTTCATTCCAGTCAAGCACCACACTACAAGATTTCGCTGATCAGCCGGTGCAGAGGAGGGAGGGGGGGTAATCAGGGAGGACACTTGTGTGATGCTCAACTGAGACAAAACTCTGATCTGTGTAAAGGACTTTATTTTTCATTAGTTGATACAGCTACAGTAATGCAGCTCATGTGCCAGATGCTGGGAGACACCCTGAGGAGGTGATGTCGTGGTGTGTGAGCTGCTTGTATGTTGTGGACATGTTATTAAAAACATGATCAAAGGCTGGTGCCTAGACTTCAGTCACAGCATGAGATTTAAAAAGTTGTTGTTTTTTCTTGTTAACTTAACAACTTTGGGCAGTTATTAGGTCTAAATAAGCTAAACCATGTCCATGTTTGCTAACAGTTACCACTGTTACCAGATGGAGCTGTTATTATTTGAGTATATTTATTTATATTCATGCGAGGTGGCTTTTGATTGTTTTTTGTTTAAGAAATAATACATTTATATTTGCAAAAACCAGCATATTCATCCAGTTTTAAACCCCTGAGAAATAACTCAAAAACAGGACATTTTAAAAAGATATTAAAAAAGTGTGATTAATTGTAATTAAATACTTGTATCAACTGATAGGTCTGATAATCATCAAATCCAATTAACGAGATGGAAATCCCTTGTACATGCTGTACTGTATTCCTGCCAGATGTTTTAGAGCTGCACCACTTACTTGATTAATTAAGCAAATTAAACCAATACAGATGTAAGTACTTTTTCAGCAAAAATTAAGTGCTGTGTGACACCTGAAATGGGAATCTTTGCATATTTCCTGTGGTGGTGAACTACATATCTTTTAATAATTTGATTTTAATTGACTTTTTTTTAAAAATACAAACATCTGTTTCTGTCCCCAATGACTGACATCTGCTCAACATCTGCATATAGGTGAATGTGAATTTAAAATGCCAAAAAAACAGGGAAAAAAAGCATCCAGAGCCGTCTTCATACAGTTCCAGTCAAAAGTTTGGACACACTTTCTCATTCAATGTTTTTTCTCTCTTTGTATTACTTTCTACATTGCAGAGTCAAACTGAAGATGTCAAAACTATGAAAAACAGATATGTTCCCAGAGTAGCTGAGTACAAAACAGTTTTGTGTTTACTACAGTACATAATATCTGCATTTGGCAATGCATAATCTACTTAACTCAAATATGTTCTCTTTCAAGAGTTAGGGGCCATCTTGTTGTTGAATGATGATGAATGCTGTGACGCAGCATTAGGCTTGAGGTGATTAAACTCGGGTATAAGTCGTAAATGTTTAGTCATGGCGGGAATTGGTCCTTTCAAAAGAAACTCACCCAGAGTGTGACAGCAGAGCAGGGGACCTTGAATAGCTCGCCGCTTAGTACACAACAGAAACTGTGTAATTAACACGCACAGATGCAGGTGTGATAAGACCGCAGACTCTTTAAATGGGGGTTCAGGCGACAACTGTGTTAACGCTGTGATGAATGCCTCCACCATGAACAAATCACATTCCAGCCTCTTATCTATTTACAGTCAACCAAACCAAAAAGCCCTTAGACAGGCAGTCAGGCAGACAGACAGAAGTCAATACACAGAGTCAATAAAATCTAATGAAACCTCACACCTGCACGCACCACTGGACAAATTACACACATGAACCCCATGGATACCAATACACACTTTCATCAGCGCCACATAACAGGAGGTCGTGATAGCGCCTGCAGGTCATTTGCTTTGTCATTCCAATCAATTAGTATCTGATACAGCCGCACTACTAAATGGGCCAATAAGTAATTTTGTTGCATTGAATGACTTGCACAATTTCCAATTTGTGTATTTATTGTGTTTACTGAATTCATCAGCATTGTGAATTCAAGGCCTGGTGCAACATTATGATTTAAACATTAAGCGATGGATGCAACATTTTTATCAGCTTGGCAGGTTTACACTGTCAAAAACATCCAAATTAATACATGGAAGATCAACCAAGTAAACACTGGCCCATTAAATGCAGTGATAAAAATGGCAGACAAAAGAGTGGCCCATTAAAAAATAAACACTCATCGGGTAAATACTGGCCCATTAAGTACAAACAGACTGGCCCATTAAGTGCCAAGATGAAGTGAAATATTGTGACTTGCCCGATCCATAATTGAGACAAAATGACTGAAGACCGGCTAATTAAATATTAACTGTGACTCACTAAAATGTTGTCCAGAACATACAAAAAACCAAACAAACAGACAAACAAACCACAGACTGATGGACGCACAAAAAAAGGATATATCAAACTAAGAGTGAGTTTTAGTTTCCAGACTAGGATGCAGCTTTTCTTTGGTACGGATCAATTGTCTGCAACAATAGTACAACTGTCAAGTAGCACAAACTGTCCTTGGATGTTTAGTAGATTTGAGGTTTTATGGTATCAGTGGTTTTCTAGTGCAGTGACTGACAACTTGTGAGCCGAGACTCCAAAGGTGGAAGATGTAACCATTTTAAATTAAAGATTTTAAGTAACTTTCAACAAATAAAAACAAAATTATCTTTAAAGTACTAAAAATACTTTTTGATGAAGTGCTTCAGTGGCTCACCTGGTAGAGTAGCAAAAAAAAATTTTTAAAAAGTAGGTTTGATTTTTCAGTCTGTGGAAAGATGACATCCATGGCAACAAAGTGAGCATCAAAAGAAGAAAAAAAATATTAGGAATTGAATGGTAAGAGAGTCAAGAGACTGAAGGTGAACCATCAAGTGATCCAAGAAAGTACCATCCAGTGTCCGAATTATTATGAGGTTACAAATGATTCACCGAAATCCATGAGATTCTCAAGTGAGACATAAGTTGGAAAAGGTTGGGAACTATTGCACATAAAAGCAGAAAGGGAACAGGGGGAAGCACATAATCCTAGAACTGCAAATGTTAAGTCGTACAATTTGATTTGTGGATGGATGTAACCAATGACATTTCCAATTTTAATTAGCCCTAGTGGGCTTCAAAGACAACCAAGCAGGTTAACTCTGTGACTTGAGAATCACTGCACAGACGTTAGAGTGGCATCAGTTGATACAGTAAAATAAAAGTCGGTTTCAGTTACACTGATCACTGTGTCAAACTAAGACCAAGGGCTCAGTGTTGTTAAGAGTAGGACCTAAACCCTCTCCTAGAGAGCAGCCGCCAGCGTTTAATGGCTGAGTGCTTACTCAGTCAGTCTGTCTGAGGGAGATCAACTAAACACTGGCTCATTAAATATTCAAACTTACTGACTAAACACTAGCTCATTAAAGGCTAAGGCAGACCAATTGACTAAACAGCGGCCCATCAAGCGCTCTGGCAGACAGAAGGACCCGGCAGCTCAGCATCTGTTCGGCATTTTCCTCCAAGCTGAGGTGGATGCACTCGCCGCTTGACCCCTGAGGTGCCGCCCCTATCACTCTGACAGCTGAGAGAGCAGCACGAAGCAGGCCGCATGTTGGTCGCAAGATTTTTGGATGAGGCCCCTCGATATGAGGGTCCGCTTGATTGCAAAAAAGAAAAAAAAGGAAAGAAAAGGGAACAAGATCAGAATTTTCTGCAGCATGCTGAGATTTGAGGTGTGCAATGTTATCAACTGCAAGTTGCAAGTCCCTGGTAAAAATCGTGTTTAACAGATCTTAAAAAAAAAGTAACTTCTCCCCAAGAATGCATTCAGTAAACACTGTTTTGGTGAAAGAGTTGTCACTAATGTAGACTGTAGTAGTTCATATTTATGCCGGCAATGCAATTTATTAGGTTTGATGTAGCTGTCAGGATTAGAATAATAAGGAGAGAAATGTTCGGAAGGGATGAGTTGAAATACAAGGGGTTGAAAAGAAACGCTCTCAGTCAGAGGGAGGGAGAAGATGAAAGGAAGGAGAGTAAAAAACAAAGAGAGAGAGAGAGAAAGAGAGAATACAAGTGAGTCTTTGAGGGAAAAAAAAGCATACATACGAGGAAGATGAAGAGGGACAGAAAGACTGAAGTTTGACGTGGAATCAGCCTAGTTTAGAGTCAGGAGCAGAGATTTCCATGACAGAACTATACCCTGACAGAGCTCCTATTATTTTACACTTAGACACTTACACTTTGTATCACACCGGGATGGAAAACAATTTACAGGCTACAGAGAGCTCCTGTCAAAAAGCACGCGTCGGAGGCCCAGAGAGCTGAGAGCCTTGTAATTTCATCAAGTCCGCTGGGCAATGTGGGGTTTAAGGGCAACACCAAAGTGATAACTTGTGAGGGTGGAAGGTAGCCTTCGGGGGGAAAGTGGATGCAAAAAGAGAGGTTGTTTTGAGCAACCCTGAGAGATCAATGCAAAGGGTTTACTACAGAGAAAACTCAAAATAAAGCTGTAACTTAAACTCAGGATGGGCTCTTCAGTGTCCCTGAGGAGGAAGAGGAGGAGAAGTCTGTAATCCACCATCTGATACTAACTCACATAAAGCCATTTAAAAGTGTGTGGGTATCAGGACTGATATCAGGGCTGACTCTTGTCTGGCCTGATTATTTTGTGTATTCTGGACTAAAGCATAAAACTGGATTTATTCTTCTTGGGCACCAACAGTTTGGGTTTTTAGAAGTCAGACTTCAGCCATCGACTGCACCTAAAGACGGATAAAGCTATTTAGTGCTTTCCCTACAGTAACTATTTTAATGTGTAGTGAGTGATGGTGGGAAGATCTGCTTTGGCTCATTACCGCATATGTAACTGCTCTTTTGTTCACTGCAAGACAGCGGCAATTACAAGAAACAGGAGGTTTGTGGAGGAGATGGCTATACTGTAGACGTGAGTTAGTGAAGAAGAGAGGACAGCTGAGCCTTCCTTCAACCTGCTTTAATGTCTTGACTCTCAGTCTCTATACCAGCATCAAAAGCTCACAGGAGAAAACACAAGCTGAGCCATAACCCCCTTAACACACCACTGTAAATCTATCTTAACAGGACCAAGGATACAGTACACTTTGGGCTCAGTCCAGGTTTCTATAGTTTATGAAATGCTTTCCTACTGTATACACTTTTAACCTCAAGCAACGTTTCCTCAACACCAGCACGTACTGCATGTATTTGCACACGTTTCAGGTGTGAGGCTTGATGTGCTTGATGTGTCACTTCCTGCAATTTTATGCCGTGTGAAAGGAGTATAAGGAACTCGAACGGTACAATGAGATTTACCCTGATCCCCCACAGAGGAAATTCAAATTGACAAAGCAGTTCAAGAATAAATTTACAGTAATAAAGAGATAAAATACGAAAAGAATCACGTCGGATCTCAAAGGTGGGGTTCGAATTGGGATTGTTTAAACTGAAGTTCAGATAATTCAGGTTCTTAATACTGTATCAGTCAGATTTTTATTGTTTCTTTCTGTTCTAGGGCTGGGTCGTGATTTGGTTTTGAGGTTTGAATAATGAATTAGATTTATTTAGGTTTGTGTTAAGGTCAAAGGTTAAGGAGGCTGTCATAGCTAGAGAATGCATGACATTGGTTGTCGTCATTCTGGATAATGTGAATGAATGTGGATGTATAAACATTGTGAAATAAACCAAACATTGACGTGTATTGTCACTCTATTATCCTGCCATGCAACAAGGTTTTGCCACTCTCAGCTCTGTTTTCAGAGATATTTTATCACACTGTTGAATACAGATGCACCACTACATCACTGAAAACAAGTCATAGAGACAGAAATAGCAAAAAACTAATGGTTGTTTTTCATTTTAACCTTCACAGATCTACGGTAGTCCGACTTTGTACATTTGCTTATTTCCATAAAGATACTGCTTCATTATTTTCTACATCCATTTATTTACGCCTGGGATTTGTGCAGGTGTGATTTGAGACCACGTTATCAGATGTAAAGGTCATCCGTTATATTTATATTGGTAAATATATGATGGTTTGAATATATTTCCTATTTTCATCAACAGTGCCTCTGCTCTATGGGAAACACAGTACTGTTTCTTGGTATTATCACTGACTGTGCAGCATGAATGAAACACTAACAGGCAACACACGCATTAAAGAGGGAAAAGTGAGAAACTGCTAATGTAAGATCGCCCAAATGGCTGAATGCTGTTAAGTTGCAGCTATTTACATGTGTTACTTAAGTGTAAATGTAATTCAGCGAAACTCACACCATCACGGTGAATTACCCATCTCCTTAAAATGTCAGTGTGTATGTGTATGTGTTTGTATTAACATAATATCAGACTATTGTTAAGCTTTAACATCTCCACCATAATCAGCACTGGCAATGAGCAAGAACAAAAACCAGAGCCAGTAACAGTAAACACAGCCAGATATAAGTTGTGTAGTTAATGGAGCCTGGGTGATGACATGTTCTTCAAATTGCACAGGAGTATTTTATAGAAGTACCAGGACTTTGCAATTATTATAGAGTAGATAATCAACAAATGTCTCTTTAACATAGAAAAAAAAACTTGTATTTTCAGAATTAATGCCTCAGAGAGTGCATTGTACTCTAGTAAAAATGTGTTTAATAAACTCCAGCTGTGTCAGTGTTTGCAACAGCTCCACTTGACTCGATTATAGCCTAATAAGAGAGGACATATTTTTAAGGACCAACTGATTAAAAAAAAAAAAAAAAAAAGCAACTACGTAATGTTGGATAAAATTTTCTGTTTTCCAGTGTGGTCTGCGTGCTGGAAGCAGCTCTGCTTCATTTTAATTTCTATCGAGAGTGCATGTCTTGTAAATGTGAAAACACATGCTGTGTGCCAAAGGGGTGCAGGGAAGACTCTGTACTGTGTCATTATAATATAAATGCCACTGAACATGTGATTTGTCATTTAACACGACAAAGAGGTAGAATGTGTGGAGGCTCGAAGCATCAAGAGGGATTTAACATTGAAATAATGTCCGGTTTGTGTTTTTATTTCCCTTTAGTGTCGTGTTTTTGAAATGGTTTATTAGGGCCCGAGCGGCGACTGGAGAAAGAAGCTGCTATGTTTAAATTTTCCTGAAATCGCATTTTTGGGGACAACATGTCCCATGTTTTTGGCATGCACATCAGGCCTTCCTTTGATATTTTAAAGTCGTTGGAAATGGGCTCAAATGGCTGAATAGGAAAATTTAAAAACATCAGCCCCGCCTTTTTCACCTAGAGGCTTGAAATTTGGTGGGCTTATAGAACATGGCAAGACACACGAAAAATCCTATATTTGTCATGGTGAAATCAAACAGGAAGTCGGCCATTTTGATTTGAATTTTTGACCTTTTTGACCTATCTCCTCCTAGGGATTTTATCCGATTGACTTCAAATTGGCATCATCGAGATGTCATCCTGATCAATCTTGTGCTCCATAAGTCTCTATCAAAGGGCGTGGCTTCTGTGGCCTTGAGAATTTTGGCGACTTTTCATTTCACCTTTGAACAGCTATAAAACCCACATACTTTATCCGATCAGCTTCAAACTTGCTGGAGATGATGCTTCCATCAACATGCTGATATATTGATTTCCATGTCACCCATGAATAGGAAGTGGCCAGGTTTTACTTTAACGTGTACTGCTGGCACATAGTTGACCCCATCAACTTCATTCCACTTCTAAAACATCCAGAACCAGTTGGTGACTTATCCATGAACGCTCAATGGCGTCCGTGTGGTGGCGGGCGACTGTCGCCCCTCGCCATGAAATTACGTTTGCCCTTTTAATGACTTTAATAAACTCTTATCATCATGAAATTTGATTCACAGGTCGAGGGTGGGATGGTCTTTGATCTGATAGGGCGGCGGCCGTGGGCGGGGCCAAATGCCTCTACAGCGCCCCCTTGAAAATTTCAAAAGTATATCCATTGGGATTTTCGATTACTTTGTCGTAGCCCAACGAAATTCGGTACACATATACACCACACCCAGATGTACAAAAAAGCCTCTTAATGTCCTGTGAAATGTCAACAGGAAGTCGGCCATTTTGAATTGGTCGTTCTTGGCGCCAAATTAACTCGTCAGAAACCGTTCGCCCGACATGCTCCAAAATTGATAGACAACATCTTCAGAACTTGTTGAGTACAGCTTGTGCTCCGTAGGTCGATAGGTCAAAGGGCGTGGCTTCTGGTGGGCGCCAAACTTAGGCTCGATCGCCACCCAAATTCGGTTGGCTGTCACGCCCACATACTTTATCCTATCAACTTAAAACTTGCAGCAGATTACAACAGTGAGTCCCTGATTCGCCCGATATATCAATATCCCACTTTACTCAATGCGCCCCCCGGTGGTAACAGGAAGTGGCCTGGTTTACACTTACATTGTCCGATCGACTTCAAATTTTACAAGTTTGATGAGGCTCTGCCCCTAATCACATCTACCCACATCTGAGTTCATATAAATGCGCCCCCTGGTGGTAACAGGAAGTGACCTGTTTTACATTTACAATGTCCGATTGAATTCAAACTTCATGTGTGTGATCCCGGTCAGCCCCGGTACGCGCCACACCCCCAGCGAGCCTCAGGCCCCCGCGGTCGCATGGACGAGCGAGGGCCCGTCATCGCCGCTTGCGGCTTTAATTAGGGCCCGAGCCAGTGACAACGTCACGGTCCGAGGACCCTATTGTAATTCGAGTGTCAAAAGAGTCGACATGTAAGTAGGCCACAAGTACCAAGGAACCAAGTCACCAAGTAGGTAATAGATTACTCATCATACCTGGCGCAAAATTCCCCGAAATGCAAATGTTTATTATTATTATTATTATTATTATTGGGCTTCCTTTTTTGATCAGATTTCGACCCCTTTCCCAAGACGAGAAACGGAGGACATTCCACACGCAGGGGGAAGGCGTGAAATCGGGATTCAGTGGTGGTCTCGCATGTTAAATGGCCAAATGGCTCCTATTAGACCGCGCATTGGAAATGAGGGTCTGCGTATTTCCCCCTAACTTGGTAGACTTGTCTATCAACCGGAGACCTTCAAAAAATTTCATTACAGACATACCCGATAAGTCGACTATTTAACCTCGAAGACGGTTAAAAAAAACTCCTCCACGGGGACACGCCCGATCGGCTTCAAATTGGGTCCAGAACATGTCCAGACCTAGCTGAGCTTATCTTGTGATGCCCACATCTGTTTTGGCCTTCAGCCGGCCTCAAAGTTTGGCGACTACTTCTTGTACGAAAACATGCTTGATCAGACGCTTCAAACTTGGGGCATATGATTGTCACAGAACGAACATATCGTTTACCTAATAGCGCCCCCGGTGCAACTTCTTTAAAAATACGAACTTGACCAAATCGACTTCATTTCACTTCTACTACATGCAGACCCGGAAAAGTTACATGATTAACGCTGTGACCCTACGAGCAATGGCGTCCATGTGGCGGCGCGGCGAAAGTGTCTCTTCCCAATTTCAAATACGTTTGCCTTTCACGCGCACATACTTCATCGTAGCCAAGTGAAATTCAAGGGACATGACGATGGCTCTTCCCCAAACGTTTTGATGTATCGACTTCCTGCCTTGCTCATAGCGCCCCCCAGTGGTAACAGGAAGTACGTTAAAATTAATGAAAAATCCATAATTGACCCCATCAACTTCAAACTTCTAATACATGCAGAACCAGTTGCTGAAGCTACATTATGAACGCCGCAAAGCTATGTCTAACGGCGTCTGTGTGGCAGTGACACTGGCAACTTTTCGGTCCAATTACGTTTGCCTTTTTCGTGGCTTTACCGAATGACGTCACGACATTTCATACACAGGATAAGAATCCCTGATAGTGTTATTTCGGATGGGCGTGACAAAATGCCTCTATAGCGCCCCCTTGAACATTTTGTGAAATTCCCCATAGACAATTTCCCCTTACTTTGTCGTACACTTACGAAACTTCACACATACATGCATCTCAACCAAACATACAAAAAGTTGCATTGGACCCACGGGTAAACACGACAGGAAGTCGGACATATTGGCTAGCATTTCTTGGACGAAAAACGAACTTCTCCTTGGGATTTCACCCGATTTGCTTCAAATTACATACATTACACCTTCCGACCCTGCTGATGAAAACTTTTGCATCATAGGTCGCCAGGTCAAAGGGCGTGGCCGAGAGGCACGGCCAAGTTTAGCCAATTCAGCTAAGAACTTTGAAATGCTAACACGCCTACAGTTTTGAGCACAGCAGCTCCAAACTTGCTGGACATGATAAGGGCCTCATCCTCAACGATCCCATATATTACTTTTGTTTGTGGCTCATAGCGCCCCCCGGTGGTAACTGGAAACGTCGGAAAATTGGTTCACAATCCGGACTTGACCCGCTTCGCATTTTCCATCGTGGTCAGAGGCCCGCCCTGTACGCCTCCATTTGATCGGCCGCAGCCTCGCTCCAGTCGCCCCCTTGTGGGCGCAGGAAATGACACTTATTGCATTGCCTATGTCCGATATGCTCGAAACTTCACACGCGTGATCCAGGGACCGCCCTCAACGCGACGGACCACGTCCGGCTACCGGTCCCACGGGGGGGCCTGGGCCGCCGAGTGGCGTGGGTCGCCGAGTCGCGTGGGGCGAGGGCCCGCCATAGCCGCTTGCGGCTTTAATTATTATTCTTTCTTTCATTATTTGTTTCTCCCTAAAATCGCATTTTTGGGGACCTCAACATGCCCCAAAACGCGTGAATTTTGGCATGCACATCAGGCCTCGCGAAAAATTTGATATTTTAAAGTCGTTGGAAATGGGCGTGGCCAAATGGCTGAATAGCGCCCCCTAGAAAATTTCAAAACATCAGCCCCACCTGTGCGTTTCACCTAGAGGCTTGAAATTTGGTGGGCTTATAGAACATGGCAAGACGCACAAAAAAGCCTCTTAGTGTCATGGTGAAATCCAAACCGGAAGTCGGCCATTTTGATTTGAATTTTTGACCTTTTTGACCTATCTCCTCCGAGGGATTTCATCCGATTGACGTCAAATTGGCTACAGGGCATCGAGATGTCATCCTGAACAAATGTTGTGCTCCATAAGTCTCTAGGTCAAAGGGCGTGGCTTCTGTGGCCTTGAGAATTTTGGCGACTTTTCGTTTCCTCGCCATTTCACCTTCGAACACCTATAACTCCCACATACTTTATCTGATCAGCTTCAAACTTGCTGGAGATGATGCTGGCTCCGCCCTGAACGCGCCGATGTATTGTTTTCCCACGTCACTCATAGCGCCCCCCGGTGGTAACAGGAAGTGGCCAGGTTTTCCTTTAACGTGTACTGATGGCACATAGTTGACCCCATCAACTTCATTCCACTTCTAAAACATGCAGAACTAGTTGGTGAAGCTACACCATGAACGCTGTGAAGCTACGAGCAATGGCGTCCGTGTGGTGATGCGGCGACTGTTGTCCCTCGCCATGAAATTACGTTTGCCCTTTTGATGGCTTTAATAAACTCGTATCATCATGAAAATTGATACACAGGTCGAGGGTGGGATGGTCTTTGATCTGATAGGGTGGCGCCCGTGGGCGGGGCCAAATGCCTCTACAGCGCCCCCTTGAAATTTTCAAAAACCCCTCCCCATAGGGGTTTTTTTGGAGTTGGAACATGAAAATCGGTACACATGTGTAAGTTGTCAAGGTGAACAAAAAAGTCTCTGGCACCATTGGTCTACTCCAAACAGGAAGTCGGCCATTTTGATTTTACTCGCCATTTTGGCGTGATTTACACACTTAGTACTTTAATCAACTTCTCCTTGGGATTTTGTCCAATTCACTTCAAATTGGCTACAGACCATCGAGATGCCATGCTGATCATTAGATGTGCAGCTCAGATCTCTACGTCAAGGGGCGTGGCCAACATGGCGCCGCCATTTCTGATCCATCATGCATATTCAAAGCTCTCTCTCCTACATACTTCATCCAAACTGCTTCAAACTTTCTGTACATGATCAGAGCCCCTCCCTCAACGTCTCCATGTGCTCATAAGAAATCTCACTCATGTCGCCCCCTTGTGGAAACAGGAAATGCCGTGTTTTACATCAACATTGTGCAATGTGCTCGAAACTTCACATGTTTGATCAGGGTCAGCCCCTGAACACCCCTACCCATATCTGGCTTCATAGCGCCACCTGGTGGACGAACAAGACATTGCACTTTCCCGCTCCCGCAATGCTTTTTCGCCCTTTTCGCTGGCTGCGTAGGTCGCATGGGTCGAGCGAGGGCCCGTCATCGCCGCTTGCGGCTTTAATTTCCCTTTAGTGTCGTGTTTTTGGATGGTTAAGGAGAAAGAAGCTGCTGTAAATCCAGAAAACCAACAGTCATGTGTTCTAGCCTTCCTATTTTTCATGCCTCAAATATGTGGACTACTTTTTCCATGTCTTCTCTTGTCCAGTTTTCATCATCATCATCATCATCTGCACTGCTTTTGGTTTTCCATCAACCCTCTGATTTCCATCACTGATTTTGAAATGTGATGAATTATAACTAAAGCGGGACTTATCTAAAATCAGTTTGATAATTCACACCCATGTTTAACTGTGTTTCTGCATCCCTGTGACGCCGCAATGGAACTCATTACTGTTCATCACAACCAACGGGGTTGATGGTCAAATGTGTAAAAGTCTTACTCAGTTTAGTCCACTCAGGTTAGAGGTATGACAGTGCGCACACATCATCAGGCCAATTTAAAGTTAGACTTTGATTTCTGACTTGTGTTTCTACGTGTGTCAGGATATTGTGGCCAATGTTGCATATCAATGAGCAGGACTGCTTAATGACAAGCTGGAGTTCTGTGATTTGTGAGCTATTGTATTTGAAATTTGCTCAACAAGGCAGAAACATTCCCTTTCTTTTTATTGATTAACAACAGAAAATGTGTCTCAGTCACTGACTCCGTCAATAATGTGGAATCAAATCAATCAATTACACCTTCAAATTCATATTTTTTTTACTATTTTTTGGATACTATTTTATTAAATAAAAATGAAATGAGCAAAAGTTGAATTTTTTTTAACCTTCCTACAGTACATCTGGAAAAATCAAGTCATTTAAAGCATCCCCTAAGCAACTGTTTTGAATATTTACTTTACTAAAATATTTTCAGATAATTGTAGACCAAATGACCAGTTGATGATAATAATTAGTTGTATGCTCCAACGCATAAAACAGAAATCTAATTTCAAAAGCAGCAAAAAAAAAAAAAAAAGAACGTGCCCAGTGTCCCAGCAGTGACAGGAGAGCTGGACTTAAATGCCTCAGTGTGATCCCTGATGGGACACGGACCTTAAATGACCACAGGATACTGACTTCAGGATATAACGATTCGCTCCACTTGGTCTCAACAAGGAAGATGAAAGAAGACACAGACAAAAAGACAGTGACAATGTCCAATCTGGCCAGTCCATTACGGAGAGGCACAGGGGAAAGCAATAGGGCTAGATAAGTCTTCACATCTTAAGTCTTTCCTTAGAAAATAAGCACTGAATGAAAAGACTTTCACCGTGGCCTGCAGAGCTCAAAAGAGGCTGGATTTTTTTTTCAAATAAAGAGGGCAACTAGAAAAATTGTGGAAAAAAAGGCATCCGATTTGTTTTCTTCTGGTGCACTTAGTAAGCACGCAACCATGTAGATTTTCCCTACGAGCACATGTTGTCGACTGGATGGAAAAAAGGAGCCTGATAGGAGGGGGGAGTAATGGAATTAAACACTCCTTTAAATCCAATTTGGTGACATCTGGTGCCATTCCAGTGCTTTGAATGGTTTTCAAAGTCTAAGTGAAATGCATTAATAATTGACGCCATTCTTTGTGTGCGCTTTTCTTTTCTTTTTACTTCATAACATTTCAGACTCATGGCTGAGAAGTTTCAAGACTGGGAAAAGACAGAAAATGAAAGGTTTACATGGAGTGATTTGATATCAATTTTCAAATTTTTGACAGTTGGTATTTAAAATATGCACAAAAAAGTACAAATAAAAATACATAATTAATGACTAACCTGTGACAAAAAAAACCTGCTGTACATGTCCAAGTCAGGCACAATACTTGTCATAAATCCGTCACACAGGAATATACAGCTTATTATTGTATAGCTGGCTGCGTAGCCAAGTGTCAGTAAGAGGCAGCCAACAATATCAAAGGCAAAATTCACATACCAAGTCTGACTAGAGCTAATGTTTGTATTATAATCTCATATAAGTTTACGAGTCACATACAATATAAAGGTAGATGTCATTGTCTAGTTTTATTAGTTCTACAGTAGGTTCCATATTAATGCTGTCCACAGACAAATGCCCGCCACCTGTATTCAGAAACTGAGCCTTACAATCAGCCATCAGGACTTTCCAAAGCAGTCGCCAGCCTTGCCCCCATGACCGCGTCCACCTGAACCCACCATGCAACACTTGCAGGACTTGGTGGCTCTTACCTGAGATCTGCTGGATCATGGTTTTTGGTTCTAGAAACTACACATACAGTATATATTCATATGGATATACATGAGAATACATTTTCCAAAAAGTGCATAGTCACTAAGGTTGTTAGAGCAAGTTCACTGTACATTATTTGCCCCTTACAACAAGACACCTGAAACCAACACCTCTATCCTCTGGAAGTGGACAGTCAGTCAGTCTGACAGCATAGACGCTTAAATTCTGTTTTTTCTGTCTGTGTATCTTGGGGAATAAGCACTCTGGGTTTTTTGGAGGTGAGGAAATGTAAACCCACAATTTGTCCCTCCATCATTAGTCTGTGTGCCTGAAGCCAGGTCTAAAATGTTCCACATGAAAAGAGAACACTGAAAATAGTGCTGGCTGAGGCAAAAATAGAAAGGAGATCATCCTCATCAGGAAACCTGTGATCTGCAATTTTTTACTATGGTAATTCCATTTCCAACTGATCAGAGAGACCAGGCACCAACTCACTATATTATGGCCCCTATAAACTAATATAAAGAGTATTGGCGCTAGTTGCACTGCACATGTAACTCTCAAATTTGAGCCAGCATCAATCAACATTTCAAACGGTTTCACTGATTTAACACTCACCTAAATGTGGCTGAAAAGCTCAGCTACTGTAACTGCGTGGTTCAATCACGGTCCTTCTCATCAGCCCCATGTGAGCAGCTGACTTCAGCACAAAGACACTGTTTGGGAGAGTGAATGCTAAACTTACTCACTGCTCCACATTTATATAATGGTATATACACTGTATCTTGGTCATAGGTTGTCTTCTTTAAAGATGAATTACTGTAATACAGCTTTACTGAAACAGCAGTCTCGGCATTTGGTGTTTCGGTCACTTTTATCCCTATGGACAGTTTCAGAGTGCATACTTTCACTGTCGTAAAAACGGACCCCGAGAAGGCAATCCGTGCAGCGGTGACTACAGAGGTGGTTAACGTTAACGAGAGATTATGGATCACTGTGAGAGCTAAATTTTGCATAGTTCCTCTATAAACTATTCAAGTTCTTGTTTGCAAACGCATCAATTCCATTCAGGTCATGTCAATAAATCACTGGGAATTAGCAGCCCTTTCCTTGGGAACTACATTTTACAACTGCTGAATCACTGTATCCTTTTGCACATACACCTACGCTGGGCTCTGTCTGACTCAGCAGCGTTAAACAGTTAGCATAGAACAAAGAAGCTCAGCCATCTCATCCTCCTAAAGCTCAACACGTCGTCAATACATGCGGAGACAAGGTGACTGACATTGCATGTTCTAACGTGGTAAGATTTATTTTGCTTACAAGCTGTCTCTGGAATATGAATACCACAATGAGATGTGGTCATAATTTAGTTTCACTCAGCTGACAGCCTCTTAGTGACTCTGAAAGGCTCTCCAGCCCAATCTTTAAATGGAAAGGGGGTGAGGGTTGCTGCTGCATCGTCTGTTCCGTTCTGAAGTTGCACTTTCTCAGCCCTAACTCAAATAAAAACTGAAGTATATTGTGTCCTCATCAAATCCCAGACAGCTGCGTTTAGTGCAGTCACTACAGGAGTCCATTTGCTGCTCCGTCTCCACCAAGTGAGACAAACATTTACTGAGCCAGACACTTCCAGTTGCAGGCCGCGTTGCAGCGAGGATAAACAAAAAGATCAAGTCTCGACACACACCGAGTCTATATGTCACCAACACAACTGACGGAGGAAGAATGATAAATAGTGCAGTGGAACATGGCGTGCTTCTCCGCTGCATAACAAGCCAGCACGAGGGAATTCTTCGTCATCTTTATTGCATCGTGGCATCTCATGTTCTCTGCATTTAATAAGGCAGAAAGAACCTCGTCTTTACAGTTTGCTGCATCCCTGTTTACATTTATCCACGAGGTGCCAGATTAGATTTAAAAGAAAATACACTATCAGAAGTGATAGTGATAGGGCATGGGTGCTGCAGCTCCACTGGAAAGCCCTTTCAGGAGAGAGCAGACATCAGTATTGAGTTGTGTGTTTGCTCTGACAGCCAGAGCAGACTGCTGTATGAACAAGAAATCAGTTCTTCTGCACAGTCCAGTTTGGCAGTGTTGACGGACTTAAAGTCATTATATGACCCGAGGTCATTGGCGGGGCTGGGAAACAATCTTAGCACCTTTACAAAGAGCACTGAACATTGACAGTGTGTGATGTTGCCAGTGAACACCTGTTTTTCATTTCTTATTATTTCTAACATGATAACAAGTGAGTGATTTTAATGTTGTAACTTACTGTATCCGCTAAGTCTGGTCATAATTTGAGTCAAGCTGTGGATAATAACTGAAACTACAAATTAAGTTTCAAATAAAATGACTATTCATTCACAGTGAAAACAATACAACAGGCTGCAGACTTACATAACATTGTCAACTTGAAATCAGAAGGTTGTGCCTATTTTTAAAGCTGAGACGATTGAGTATAATCATTAAACTTTTGTTCTTAGCCGAGAAATTTTCTGCACCTGTTGTTTCCGTTACCTAATTCCAATGGGGGGGAAAAAAAACCTTTCGGCTGATGTTGACGAAAACCAGGGTGGTGCGTCATCCAACAGCATGCTTCCTCATTTCAATTCAAAGTTCTTGTACTTATACATCTCAGAGCTTCAAAATGAAAACTGAACAGGTATGCATTTTCTTATTATGTTGAATACATAAAAAGGTATGTGGAAAAAATCATTATAGTTTTACAGTATACACAATACAGTATAATTTTGGCTTCTACACTGAAACTGAATGTTAAATAATACCCTGCCCTGGCTGTTAACAGATTTGATCCATTAATGTTAACTTTAAAACCGCTGGCTTCACTCAAACTACCAAAAAACTCCCAAAAAACAATATGCAGACTTTTCAAACTTAAGTGTGATGTCATACAGTATATCGCAGTACAGAAGTCTATAGTTTAGAGGTCTCTCCCATCCTCACTCAATGCGAGACCCAAGACATCTCACACTTTGAAAAACAGCGAGTCTCCACACTATATCTTCAAAAAAACATTGTACTACAGTGTCTGGCTCACTGATGGGAAGTTCATCTTGAAGACGGTGTTTGAAATAAGCACTTCAACGCCTTTTTCCTCTTCTGTAACCCAGCCAAAATCCAAGATGCACACACACAGAGAGAAAAAAAAAATCTAATGCTATAAAAAAAAGTATTTTCATGTGGAAGAACAATACCAAAGAGAAACTTTTCAATCCTTAATCCCTTTCTCACCCAAATGCAGCAGACTCCCAAAGACTTCCTACCTGGGAGCCTTTTAGTGAGCGCGAGCAGAGAATTCACAAGACTGTTCTTAAACACAGAGTCACTCAGATAAGATTAGCCAACGTGAGTGTGAATGAGAGATAAGTGGAGACTAATTCTTTATGTCTCGGGGGCAGAGTTCCTGCAGAGTCCCAGTGGGCTGACCTGCAGCCGAAGCTTCCTGCAACGCTACGAGCTACCGCTGATCAAAGACGCCACTTTGTACTTGGCAGACAATTTGCACTCATTGAAGAAGATGTGTGGAGGCATTTGCCGAACGAAGGTACTTCCTGACTTGCCCAACATGACAAGTGAAATCTTTGCGTGATCACAGCAACGCAGCCTCGAGACACATTAGCCCAGTGCGGTTCAATTCCTGATTCCTGCAGGCAAGATGGTGGAGGGCTTCTCCAGGTCTGCTTTGTATGCCGCGCACCACTTCCTCCGCTGAAGCTCGACAACAGGAAACCTCACTGAAGTCGACAACATGGCCGCCTGTCTTCAGGCTGCCAAAGAGCACAATACAGCAAATATGGGACACCTGCTGTGTGACGAGCAGCTGAAAGCCAGGAGGAGGCTTTTCATCTGATTGGAGGCAAAACCAAACCGCAGCCATCAGTGGAGCTCCAGCCCAAAAAAAAAAAAGAAAAACAAACAAAAAAGACAAACAAGAGAAGAGGTAGCTATGTTTCCATATCAAAAAATACTTCACAGGCTGAAAAACATGGAGGATTAAAGAGCTTTCTAAACAAAATGATGAGAAGTGAGGCGACAGACCTGATTCGTTACTCAGGGCTTCATGGTAAACTTGCATCATTCTTTTTTTTTTTTTTGTCCACACAAGAAAACATTCACTGCATGAAACTCATTCACTTCGGAAGTATACACATTTAATTACAATAGAAGATAATTCCTCAATTCTAAACAGGTATCGACTATTTTTTTTATTTTTTTGTGACATCAATAGTCTTCAACAAAAAAGCTCAGCGAACGCAGCACGGGGTCGTTTTGACGGCGTGTTATTTTCCCTCTGACAGCCACACATGTCACAACTGTCTCCTTTGCTCTTTAGAGGGAGAACCATTTCAAAACTTGGCCCAAAAGTGAGAGGAGATGTCTGCCACACATCCACTCATGTTCGTCTTGCACGCAGCCACGCCACCGTCTTCTAATACCCAATAGCATGGGCGCACTGTAATTTGTCAAGGCATGAACGGCTCTTGTAAAACTTTTCTCTGACATGGGAAATGGGAATATGAAACAGAGAGAGTTCATAAATATGCAATGGGTGTTCTTAGCACTGACATTGCCTCTGTTTTTCCCATACAGACGCAATGTAATTCTGTATTTGATGTGGCTATATAAAGCACAAAACCATTGACACCACATATACAGTCTAAATTAAAAAAAAAAAAAAATCAAGTCCTCTGGAGGTGAATATTCACAGTACACGGTATCTGACCCAGGAGAAAGCAGTAGAAAAAACGCCATTGTCCCTTTGAACAAGACTAGAGATGATTAATTGATTTCTCACTTAATCAAAGCAGACATCCTGCTGCAGCTTTAATCACACTAATCACATTTCTAAGCATCCCGCGCTATTAGGCTACTTACAACTGATGGGATCATTTCATCACTCGTTTCAATTGTTTTCCTGACCTGCCAACTTTTAATCAAAGTCCACTAGCATGAAATATGTCACAGGAAGAAAAAAGTAGAGAGGAGCTGAAGCGAGGGAACGTTTGATCTGATGTTAGGCCTCTGTTTTAGATGCAAGTTCAGCCGATCTCGATGGAAACCTCTCGGTGACCCGTGTGTGTTTGAGACATCACTTACAGAAGAAATCGCAACCTGACCAGACAACACAGCAGCAAGAAAGGAGATAACAATTGGTACAAAACCTCAGATTTATTCACAGCTGTCAAGATTTTATTGTGTGAGAGTCTGACTTCACTTTTCCTTGGTAGCTTCTGAAGTTTTTGTAAATATCAATGGGGAAAATATGTCAGTTTTAAGAAAAGTACGAAAAGTTCTGTATTGATTTCTTTAACATAAACATGAAGTTATTAGAAGAAATGTTCAAACTGATGATGTCATCAAAAGCTGCTTACTTTTTCATCTGACTTACTGTAGCTTGAGGCCAAGTCGAGTCCAGTCCATATTAAAATCAACATGTTTTCAGAACCAGCGTCAGGTCGAGGGTGGAATGAAATTCCTTCTGATGACTCACACTCACAAGAACGTTAACTTGAACTTTGACCTTTGCTTACAAAAATCAAATTGGTTCATGAAAGTCCAAGTGGACGTTTGTGCAAAGTCTGATGCAATTCCCTTGAAATCTTCCTGAGATTCTGCCTTCACAAGGCCAAAAAAACACGAATTGTGAGGTCACCATGACCCCGACCCGTTTCTGAGAAAAACGCTCACAACAAAGGGACAGATCGACAACCGAAGAATAAAACCGCCGGCCTTTGATGTCATCAGCTTAGACGCATGTGCAAGCACATCATATGCACTAAAGATTATAAAGAATTACTTTCTCTTTCATACAAAATAATTCCCACTGAAATTGTGGGACACGTGTCCAGTACAATCTACTCCATATAAATACTTGTGGCATCATTGTAAGGAAGTTAGAGGCTCAGCTAAAAGAAAAGAAAATAGTAGTTTCTGCCAGTGTTTGCACTCTACAATGAATGGAGGGATCCAGTCATGTGTCACCGGCAGATACTGTAATTACATTTCAATGAATAACAAACTGTACTGTAGTCAAATAGAACTGGAACTTTAAGCTAACAGTGGAAAGGATCAGGGGTCAGAGGCCAGACCCAATGTGCTTTAACAATTTTCCTGCGGCTTAAGCACAATCTCGTATGAGGTGAGGAGCGGACGAGGGGGGAGGCGGGTGGAGGACAGCGTGAGTGAGCGGGTAGAAAATGATTCCAGCTCCCATATTTCTCCAAAAGAGAATTTTCAGCCCCCACTGAAGATGAGAAGTGAATTCTAGTGTTTCTACCGGTGTGAGGAGTTCATTTCATGATTGATGAGCCAGGAAGGAGAGGAGTCCACGGTAGGTGGATTGATGACCAGGGCAGTATTGGCAGAAAGAAGAACACTGCCCAGTATGTAGGAAGCAGACCATGGCCTGGAGCTGTGTAGGTTGTTGATCGGTTTTGAAGACGTGTGCAGCCAGCACTGAGGTTGTTTTCTTTTCTTGAGGATGACAGCGGTGGAGGAGCAAGAGAGCGAGCAGGGGAAATTTTGGAGTGGAGTCAGAGGGTCGAAGTTGCGAAGGTTGTATTTAGAGAAAAGTGGCTTTCAGAGATGGCAAGAGCAAGAATATGATGTTTGATTAGACAAATGTTGGCTTCATCCTGACCTCTTTACTTCTCACCCATCAGACCCTTTGATTCCTCTCAACTGTGTATGTGCTACTGCGTCATTTTCAGACTATTCTGCTGAATGAGATCAATTTATTCATTACCAGTGATTGTAAAAATGCAATTAACCAGTAAGAATAATACACAATGCCCGCTCCCAATTGCAATTCATCAATTTCCCTCCTTCAATTAAAAAAGGGACATTTACATTGTGCAAAATTTACTTAAAACTCAAGAACTTGAAATAGCTCTAGAGACTGTTTTCTCCTAAAACAGCATTTTCATTCTCTCTCATGTGGAACAACTCTCCTCTGGGGTGGAAAATTGAAATTTTAACAGTAGCAAATCACTGTCTCTACCATCCTTTTTTTTTTTTTTTGCACCCGACCATTTCCTTTACATGTCTTCGGCAAGACGGTAAATTGACAAAGCAGAATGCACAGCACAAACACAACGCAGTCAAACTAGCAGATTTTATAATGAAGAGATGAAGCTTTAACTGGCAGTGAAATACATAAAATTATACAAATCTTGACATCAATACTGAGCCGTTGCACAAGGCCGAGGGCGTCTATATTCCTAGACAACGTATTTAACTTGACAAATTTGAGCATGGTGATATTGACTCTTGTTCCTTGTGTGACTGAAATATGGATGGCGTCGCACGGGATTGGCACCTGGGTAGGAAACGGCTAATAAATCTCGGCTTCTAATTTCTCCTGGGTGTTGTTTGCGTAAGTGAAGTGTAGAAAAACCACAGCAGTCTGTGAGGCGATATCTGATGAAACTCAGTTTCATCAGAAGTATCAGTCGTGCAGATGGGAGGTATCTGCAGTTGGGTCTCAAGGGACAGATGGTTTGTGTCACTGATGTCAATGGTTAATAAAAAAAAAAAAAGAAATCACTCTTCTTTAAAAACATCTAAAGATTTGTAGATGGAGAGTAGGTCTGTCAACCACAAAAATCATTTTATTCTTATTAGTGATGCACGATAACTAATCGGTACAGAAAATTATCGGACCGATATCGGCTGATATTATGGGCCAATAATTATCAGCCAAAATACACAGAGCCAATTATAATTAGCCAAAATTGCCTTGATTTCCCTCATTTTCAGTATGTTTGCCCTCTAAGTTGATTTGAAACAATAATAAATGTAGATTTTTTAAGTCATAACTGTTTTTGTTCTTGTTGTGATTACAACAATAGTGATGTTGGTTATACTATTGTATTAAGTCACAGGCAGAGCTATAATGTTTAATTCATCTTTACTTACTACATCTTAGTCTTTCTTAACCTCAGGTGTGTCTTTAAACTATTAAAAATGTTATCGGTTATGGGTATCAACATCGGTCATGAGAAGCAGGAAGTTAGTTATCAGTGGAAAAGAAGTGCTATTGTGCATCCCTAATTCTTATCATCAACGTGTGCTGCTGCTTGTGATGAGTAATTTGACAGTTGACCAGACTTCAACTGGGCTGAACAGTCAAAGAAATTGCCTCAAACTATTCATCTTTGGCAAGTGACTGACAAACATTCATTTGACAGAACTCCACCACTCCAACCACAAGGACAGCGATGAACATCGATGTTGGGAAGTGTTTTCAGAGCATTTTGATGGACAATATAAACACCAACTGAGCCAATCAGAGCATATACGAATTAACACATCAATACATCAGGCACCATTTCTGCCAGCCTGCTGCACCCAGCAGAGCCACTTACACCCATCACACCAACCTGCTGTCCAACAAGGTAAACACACACCCAGGACACTCTAGTGCTTCAAAAGACAAACCTCAGCTTGATGAAAAACAAATGGTATCAACAGAAATTCAAACAGGAGGGACATAAGGGATGCAACCAAAATCACTGATATGCATCTGGCACCACTGTTCAGTGTAGATTGCCTTCATAGTTATTGCTCCTGGTGTGGATGCCCCTGAGGAGAGCTCTCACTGAAGGGTTGTGCATTTGGCACACCATCCTGTGCCTCATCGCATGCGTTGTCACTGAGCCTTAATCCAGATCCCCCCAACTCAGGACGCACATATCAAGATGTATATGTTTATCTTTGTAGAAAATGTATGTAAGAAGACAGCACCCGTATTCATGGTAGTGAAGGATAATGTATCCAAGAGCAACAGTGTAATACAGTATGTACAATCCATCAGATTCACAAGCTATACTGGGATTAGGATGAATTAATTGTTGCATAACTTCCATCTGAAGTCACATAGAATATCATCATATGTGTTCTTTAATAAAAGCATAGCATAAATGCACCGATCAGAGGACTACCATTTCACAGTTAATATTAATGACTATAATATAAAGTAAAATTAATTATTTTGCAAGTCTTTGGACAACTTTGGTGATTAAATTCTTATTAAAATATGCCGAGTATGTTGTCAAGAAACTTTAAAACTTTGAGTGGGAGAGATTTCTTTTCTGCAATAAAAGTTATATTGGAACAGATTTAAAAAATACACTTAAACCACAGGCCGTATAGTGTAATAGATCATTAGTTTAAACTTTTTCCTGTATTTTATTTTTTTTTATCATTTTCTTAATTAGAATATTAAGGGTTTTGACTGAAACAAATTTAGTGGAAATGGATAGTGCTGTTCAACAAAAGGCTTGAGAGGAGAGTAGAAACGGTGCACATGGAGCAGCGAGTGCGAGTGCACCTGCTGCCAACTCTAAAATAGACAGATCTGAGTCATTAGGACCAACTCTTTTTGTGCAATGTTCCCATTTTATGGTCTTATAAAACTCGGGACACGACATAAAGCAAAACTGATCAATGGCAACATGGTTACAGATGCCAGATATAAATTTCACAGCACACCACGTTCAATCAATGACCCTGAGGCGGGGACATCTTAATTACAGCGGCCCGGCAGTGAAGATTATCAGCCGGTGACAGTCCTGAGCGATTCACGGAGGTAACTTATTCAATTACCACTAATTGGCATGAACATGAGTGTTTATCTTCTGTCTTTGGATTGTTTGGGTGGTGGAGAATCAGTCGGGATGAGAGGTTTACTTCCACGGCAGAGTTAATGAGAGAGACCGGCAGCGCGGCGCAATGAATCTCTCATTTCTCTGGCGTTCAATGGTCATTCAAAACTGCAAAGAAATGCTAATAATTTCAACAATCGGAAGAGTAATTCAGTTCCAGAGGGTCTATCACCAAAAATGCTTCACATACTTAAAAAGCTTGAATTACAGACCTTTATTAACAACTGCAGCTAACACAAAGTTGCCCACTCACTCGCTAAATGAGAAAACTAGGAATATTAAACAGAGATGACAGGAGACATTGAATGACTTTGGGATATGAAGGGCAATCAATATTAACATGATTCACCAAGAAACATTGACCTTTGATATGAGAGGGCCTTGGCACATTGTTCCTGTTGGTTTAAAAAACCTCAACGCCTCCTCTCCTTATCCAGCTTCAGTCAAATAATCACATCACACTCATTAAAATTCAGAAAAACCAACATGTGAAACCAGCGTCGTGCTGCATGGTCATTGATCTAAAGCTGCGGAACGGATCGAATATTTGCTGTTGATAACGTGTCAAAAAATAGTGAGAAACATCCTCTCTGTATTTTCCACACACAGCCCAAGGTGACATCTTCAGATGTCTGATGCCGTCTGAACATCTTCAGTGAACTGTCATGTACGACAAAAGGAACGCGCCGCATTAACTTCAGTTTAGTCATCACAGGGAGAGCTGCTGAAAACGGCTGAATAATGTCAGAGCCAACATTACGCACTGGAGATGTGGAGTCTCTTCAAAACAGAAATTTTGACATGGCACAGTCAGAAATAAACAGAGGGGGAGATATTAAAATAAATAATAAATAAACTTCCATTGAGCTGCTTTGGTTTCAGGGCCTTGGTTTTTGTACGTGCTGCCTCCCTGTCTCACTGTCTGCTCTTTACTGGGACAAAAGGACAAAAAAGGTTTTCATCCAAGTCAATCACCAATGAAATTATTATTAAACTAAAAATAGGTTGCGAAGTGAGCGATCTTGTCTCTATTTTTAATATGATTGTTAAGTGATACATCAAATTGGTGGTGTTAACTTTTGGTAGCATCCATGTTTCTTTCACCACTGTCTGGGAGTCATGACTGATAAAAGCCCATCAGGAGGTGGAGAGTCTGCATCATCCATCATCATTCATACAGTAAGTCTCAATTGCTGCTGTTCCAAACAGGCGGGGTGCGGTGTGGTGGTGTGTCAGTGTGGACGTGGCCTGAGGAGCAGGGTTTGGGTCTGTGATCTATGTGATCTCTGTGTCACCACCGTCACTTTAAGCGAATGGAGGCTTAAGGGGTTGAGAGTCACGGTACCGACCAAGCGGTGGTACTTTTTCAGGGAGGCAGTTCATGGATGCAGGCCTGCGATAAAGTCAGACAGAGGGGTTTAAATGTTGCTTTTGATTCTTTTTTGGTTACAACATCCAGCGCATATGACATTTGATTCTGGTTTGTTTACTTGCCGTTGGAGCATACTGCTGCACCCCCTTGGTAATACAAGAAATAAGGACAGTTCTTCCTCCCTTTAAAATGCCAACATTACATTCAAACAAAAGCCTCAGTGGGTTGATTTCCGGCTTTTGAGGAGCCGTGACTCTCTCTCTGCTTATATAAGTGATTACGTATGCAGCTTTACTTACATTTGCATCATATTTATATACGTTTCTTATTTAACTGTGTTTAAAAGAATAACGTATTAATACTTTGCATGACGCACTATTGGAATCACTGCGTGGATGTTTTATCTTGCTTTATAAAAGAGTATTTCTCAAAGAAACAGCCCCCAGAGCAGCTGTAATACACTTTCTATAATTTATCTCTACATCTCTGCCGCTTGCTAAATTACTTTCACACCGGACATGCGAGTCACGTCACGGCAGATCTGTTGGTATTTTGTTGACAATCTTTCTTAGGCTTTCCTTCACTGTAACCTTCTTCAAAACAAGAGCACCCTGATTAGCAAACGGCATTCGAGCTGCCTGGTGTCCCACCATAATCAGCATGGTGCAGTCAACATTACCACTTAAACTAATGAGGTCATTAATTAAGCAAATTAATGCATTCATTATGAGATGTTTCAATGTCATATATTGCTTGTCTACACACAACACATGAGCAGAATTCATATGAACCGGTGATATTTAGTGATGCTGAGGAAAACGGATGATTAAAGATGGAAATAAAATGCAGGAAAATGCCACAAACTCTCCTCAGTTCATTTGCTCTTAAAACCGTGAGCCGACGACCGTTACCGTGATGCTTCTCTCATGTATTTAGAGTTATGGTGTTCACAAGAATGTGTCGACACGCACGCGTATGACATCGTGACAAAACAATGTCGTCCCGCCTGCCACCTTACATAGCAGGGGGGACATTAAACATGGATCATGTCCTCAAAGTAGGCCACTGCAGCTCCAGACACCTCCAGACAAACTCCTCACGCAGACGTGTCGGCTCTCCGACATGCCAGCGAGCTCAGAGCTGGTGCTTCGTGCCGCTTCGCCAATGCGAAGGCATTGTTCCAGACCTCCCATGCTTTGAGTCTTGTTTTAAATTTTAAACCCTGGTTAATGTGGCTTCGGTTTTCTTCAGGCTGTTCATCACACAGTGGAGGGAAATGGTGCAGATGTGCTTTGTGTTTGTATAGGATTTGGTATGAGACAAAAAAAAAACATCTGCCAATATAAAATCAAAAATCAAACATGCAAACCAAAGGGGATTTTTTAATTTCATAATGGAGCTCTGTGGTTTTGCCTTAATTCGACTGAATACCTCTTTACCTCGAGCCACCTACATAGATGGGAACTGTAATTCAATACAGCCAATCAAATCAATGCACAAAGCAGAAACGTCAGCGTTCTGTCGTAGGCAGAGCAGATGGACACACTGAGCCAGACGGCAGCTGCTGCACAACACAAGAGCAGCACACTCTGAACAACAGCCCACATTAGCTTTCCTCGCTAAAGTCTACTTCGTGTGCGACTTACAAACAGGAGCACATGTCTCATCGTGCACCTTAAATCGCTGAAACAACCAGACAAACGCTCGCTGGGGAAAACATGCACCGCTAACGTCAGTCTGAAGGTTGAATAGCTAATTAAACGCTCAGCTCACAGCACATTAAACAGCATGTAGACCTGTAAACGTAATATGGAGCTGGTTATGTAACGATATGAGAATAAAAAACACAAGTTCACAAGCATGTGAAAGAGATAAGATTAAGATCTATTATGTCTTTAGTGCCTGTTATATAGAACTCGGACAAATCCTTCCAGGTTTACACAACAACATGTGACCCACATTTTTGGTTTCATTCACAAATTGGATGCAGCCTATATCGTGATCCTGCAAAGAAATTAATCTGTTCTTCTTCAAACCTACAGTACACAATGCAAAATCCACCTATGCAGTTCCCACACAGCCTGACTGTGTGTCCTTACAGAATGCAGTCAGCATCCACAGCCCAGTCCACAAAGGGGGTTCGGACATGCTACCCGCTTACTGGTTATGTCTTAAGTTACTTATTAATGTTGGAATCTATATTTAAAACATTTTGCTTAAAATAATGGTGATAATGTGTAAAGGACGAAAAGAACAATGAAATGGATTATTCCTTCTGCTAAGGCACTGATCAGTTAATTAGGATGCACTGTGCTTTGAGCCATGCTGCTTGTCCTTTCATGGTCGTAGAGGGGCTGAGCCAGTCCCCGCTGACACTAGGGCGAGGGTGGGTTACACCCTGCACACGGCTCCAGTCTATCACATGGCTGATATACTCTATAACAGGGTTCCCCAATTTTGTTCCCCGAGGGCCACTGCCTTGCATGTTTTAGAAGTTTCCTGCTACAACACACCTGATTCAAATGATCAGCTCGTTATCAAGCTCTGCAATGGCCTGATAACGAGCCACTCATTTGAATCAGGTGTGTTGTAGCAGGAAACTTCTAAAACATGGAAGGCAGTGAACCCTGCTCTATAAAGACAAATGACCATTCAGGCTCACACTCACACCAAAAGGGTAATTTAGAGCCTGAAATCTACCAAAACCTAAACTTGGAAGCAGGAGATTTGGGGAGAACATGCAAACTGTGAGGTATCAGTGCTAACCTCTTTTAATTGAAATTTCCCCCCTTAAAATTTGAATTTGCACTCCTGAAATTTTCAGCAGGCAGCACCGGTGGTTCTGGCAAAAAAAACGAGTCACCCTGTAAAAGCACAGCTGAGTATTCCACTACAGTACAGGCTTAGCGCCGAGTGTACAAGGTCAGTTCTGGCAGATTATGTCAGTGTTTCACTTAGATAGCACCTCATCCACCCCTCCTCATGTGTTGCCCAAACGGCGGACGACGGGTTGTGCACATGATGCAGAGAAGTGAGTGTGGAGCAGCATCACCAAAGACTAAAACAAACCTCCTTCAGAATTTAAACATCACACAGACTCTTTGAAGGACACATGCAGCGCAGCAGGGCACAACAGTCACATACTTTCAAACAGCTCCACTTATGGCCCAGATAATGTATTCCACTAAAGCAAAGCGGCGCCCGCTCATCAGTAGAGGCGTGACTTTAATGTATAATCTCACTTTCTTGATTTTTTTCTCTCTTTTTTTCCCTCTCCTCCCTCTCCCCTCTCACAGTTCAGATGGGAGCTGCAGTCTCTGAATCCCAACCTAGCTTCAAAGCACAGAGCAGCCTGGCCTCTTGAGATAGGTTACTGTTTCACATTGCATTGGTTACTATGTCACATTCCCCGCCTGGCGCGCCTGCGAGCATGCTTCCGTCGTGCCTGTTTAACCATGCTAAATCATGTTCCACTCTTGGGTGTTTTGACATTTCGGTAATTAACCCATTTCCCCCTTTCTATTCGTGGCCCACCGTACCATCACTACCATGTAATATCGCTTTCAGTTACGGTGCACTCCGTTTGACACCTACTGAGAGACCCAGACACCCCAGACGCCCTTTTTTTTTTTTTTAACCCACATAGCCAGATTCGGAATGACTTAATACCTGTGGAGTGGAGTCATGTGACCAGGAAAAGCTTTTATAAGGAAACTGCAGCAGTGAAAGTTGCAACGACCAATAAACTGAACATCAAATATTTCCTAAGCATGCAAAATAAGCATTGTGTGATATACTTCCTGGAATATTCTGGATTATTTATAAATGTCAGTTCAGAAAAATAAATGACAGTGAAAGCATTTAATGTGGATTTATTTTTTTTATTTTTTGCCAGATGTCTCATGCAATTTCATACCACTCTGCTCCTTTATTGACCCACAAATCCCAATGGTTGAGTGAGTGATCTAAAAAACATTAGGTGGGAACCTAACAATGCTACATCTATGCTTTTTATACATAAGCGGCTGCAGCTTAATGGCACATGGCATATACAATAAAAAAAATAATCCTGAAAACATTTAAATGGGCTTTTCTAAAGTGGATCATGAAAGAGATGTACAGTACACAGAGGCCGAGCCAAGTTACACCTACAGTACTATTCCCCTTGCCGCTTCAGCAAAAATAAGTTAATGATTAAATACTATTTCAAAGTGTCACAAGTTTTTTGGGGGGTGGTGGGGAGAATCATAATTGAAAGTGACAGAAGCTGGAAACAATTTCTGCTACCTGCCAGTCAATAAGTAATTGGCCGTTTTAGGTGAGTGGTTTGAAGGATCCTGAGGGGGGAGCAGTCATTAAAACAAAAGAGGCTCTCCAGCACTGTGGCCCATCAGGCAATTATATGAAAAGGGGGAGAAAATTAGTTATGTTAGGAATCACTGATATTTTAAAAAGAGCTGAAAATAACTTTAGTTTTATGTAAGAATCTATTTTCAAAAGAGTCTATTTTTCCTGCTGTTGCCTTTCATATGACGTGGTTTGATCATGTTTTCATCCTTCATTTAAAATTAGCTTTTATTGTGAAGCAAAGCAAATTCAATTTAACTGTGCTCCATAACTGAGATGCAAATTTATTCAAAATGTGACATTTATCAATATTAGCAGTGGATTACACCCAGATTACAAAACATTAGGGACACATCTTCAAATACAAAAGCAAATATTCCAGCTCCTCTTTAGGAAAACTAAACAGTGTGTCGTTAGTTTTTTTGATCCTATGGTCAACAATGATTTTTTTGATATGAAACTGTAAATGTAAACCATCAATGAAAATCAGCGCATTCTCTGTAGGCCTATTAAATACTTACAAATCCCGCATAAAGTCCCCAGTGTTGTATCTGATCTAAGGCTTTAATAAAACAGGCAACAACGTCAGATGGGTCTGGATTACATTTTCTTGGTTTATTCTAGTCACTCCTTTTCCCTCCCACAACCAAAATTAAAGCAGGACTGGGAAAAAAAAACACACTGAATTTTTCATTTTGCTTTCAACCTGGGGGCAAGCAGGGTAGCGAGTCTTCAAAAGAAAAAAAAAACTCAAAACAAAAAACAATCAAATTGAAGAAAAAGAATAAGATGATTTGCCTCCAGATTATGAGTGACTTGGGAGATTTGTGTCAGGATTGTTAATGCCCCAAACTGGTGACCTTAATACCCAAATCACTGGCAAGGGGCAGGACCTATGCTGATGACGCCTCGGATTTTTTTTTTTTTTTCATTTTTTGGCATCTGGCCAAGATAATCCAGACTAATTTACAAGGAGAGCTTCTGTCGCATGCAACAGTGAGAGCCACAAGTTCTGCAATGTCATAAAACCATCCACAAGAGGCAACAGTCAAGTCAAAACATTTTAAACTGAATGTAGCTCAAAGTGAACAGAGAGAGGGGGGTTTCATGGGGCTCTATGAGGAATTTTTCTTCTACATGATTTATTGCATTAATGTTTCTACAAAGGAAAGAAAAATCCATCTATGAATCAGAGAGGTCATAACAAAGATTTTTTTTTTTTTCATTTTCAAAAATAGTGATTAATACTTTTCTTATTGATTAAGTTTTGCTGTGCGTTACAATCCACATGCTGAATAGAACAAAAAGATAAACTACTTTAGCATATTTTCTTGTTCTAGCTTCTCAAATGTCACGGTTTGGTTGTATCTCTTTGTTTTGAGTAATAATTAAACAAATATGTTTGGGTTTTGAGCAGTTGGCTAGATAAAATGTACATAAAAATTCATAGTTTGAAAATTGCATGTTTATTTGGTTGTAAACAACTCCACAGGGTTCCTTTTAAACTGCATTAATCATAACATTCATATCAAAAACTGATGAAATTATTGTGTACATGAACGATAGCACTACATGGAGTCCCCCTCAGCTCTATTCCGCATTCATTTTTTTGTGCAGATTGTCACGGTAAAAGGCCACAAATCCCTCACTACCAACACAGTGGTTCTACTATCTTTTAAAAACTTGATGTCAGATGTTGTGTTTGTTGACCGAAAAACAGCCCTGAGTATTTAGTTGGAATGTTTTCTTCTGTGTGCTTTTAGGATAACGAGAGTTTTCACCAATAGCTCGAGTAGATTCAGATGACAAACCAAGATGGATACCGTCTGCTGCAGACATTTTGCCAGCAGGCTTGGGTTTATTCAAGGCCCGTGGAGCATATGTTTTGGTTTTCTACGTTAAATCAATTGTTTTGTAGCCAGAAGTATTCACAGAGGTGGTCTGGGCTAGAAAATGGATACTTCTCATTTTCAATGGAAAAAGTTCTACTCATGGGGTCGGTTTACAGGATCTCATATTGAAAGGACGCACTGTGCTTTTGAGAAAAAGAATGACTTCTGGACAGGCAGTATGCCAAAGTTAATGATGCTTTTTGCAAGGGGTTGAGGCACTGACTGGTGCAAAAGGGAAAAAAAAAATATATATATATAACCTTATTACGGTATTGTCATGAGAGTCTTCTTGTTTGCTAATTGTGCTGGGATTAACAGAAGACATAGCTGTGGCAAATCATACGTGAAGAGTGTGGGAGAAAATGAGAAGTAGCTTAAGTGGGTGAATGACTGAGCGTTGTGCATTCGAGAGAGAGAGAGAGTGAGAGATGTGTGTGTGTTGGGGGGAGGGGAGGGGGGGGGTAATAAATATATGACAAGCACTGACTGCAGGGTGAAGGGTGGGAGGGAAAGTGAGGTAGAGAGGATTTCAGAGAGAGAAGGACAGCTGAAGAGGGAGGGAGGTAAAAGCAGTCGCAGAAGAAAGAGGAGAGGCGCAGAAGCATGGTTCTCATTGTGAGGTGTGTGTGTGTGATGGGGGGGGTTGATTTATATTAAGCAGGCACAGGGGCAGGAGGAGCTCGCCGATCTTATAGACCACTGCTGTAGGATTACAACGGGTATCAGTTTGCCTTGTATCCCGTTGGCCTGAGTCTTTTACTGCTGATATCAAGAGACGGATGTCTTTACAGGGAATCCCTCAATGGCTCGGAGGAACTAACTCAGTCCGTGAAATCTGCCTCTTTAACAAGCTTTAACAAAACTCACCCAATAACCTTTGACCTCAAATTGATGCCACGGTATCATTTAAAGCAGAGATAGTAACTGTATCCATCCAGATACTGTATATTTGTCTCTCTTATGTCTCTGTACATATTGGCACCCCTTGTCCCATGGTGCCGGGCTGTTTCCTCCTCCTGCTTTTTGCTGAGTGCAGCACTTTTTTTTTCTTTTTACACAAGCAAAACCGCATGGGCCTTCCTGTTTCCTACATGATTTACTTCCACAGGGTGATGATTATGAAGACGTGTTTACATGCATGATGGATTGATGGTTTAAGCCAACATGGCCAGCGACAGGATGGATGGAGGAGCCAATCATAAAAACTTTTTCAACTAGTGGACGACCCAGTCTACTTCCTCAATAAATTGATTTTAGCGAATAATTTCATTTCGTGCTTTAGGATGTTTTCAAAAATGAATTTATATTTGACTTTAAATTGGGTAATTACGATATGAGCCACCACTTTTATGACCTTCCAAAGTTTTGCTCAGACACGCTAATAAAAAATAAGGTGATCGTTCCAAAAAAAAAAAAAGGCACCAATCGATTTAAGTCATAAATCAGGTGTGGTGTGGAAAAATTGATTCGATTTTTGGACCATATCACCCAGCTCTACTACCTGTCTTTCCTTTTACACAAATGTCAATTCACCAAGTGCCCCCATTCCTTATTCTTTTTTTAACTATTTCTACCGTTCCCGCCTTGAAAAGAGCTGAATCAAAGCAGCTTTCTTCCTCTTCTTTCTGGTAGACTAGGCACAGTTTAGAGCCTCCCACTTGTGTGGTTACATCATTGCCATTTTAGATCTGCGAGTGCTCTACCAGTCAGCACGATGTAGTCTGTAGGGCAAATTCAAACCAATGTACTCTTGTATACCCCTCATTCCAAAACCCCGTAGTGGTTATATAAGGTTTTTGCTGAAGTCTGTCCACAATCTTAAGTGTGAGGTTGGACTAGTTTTCTTTGGAAAATTGAGAATGATCACCTAACTCTGCCGTCTCTCTCCTCTCTACAGTGTTGTAGTGTCTTTCAGCTCATTGTTTAAACTCTACAGCAGGATTTGCCTGAGGCACCTTGACTGGCGGGGCATTTAGGAGAAGGAGGAGACCCAAACAGAGATAAAAGGACTTTTTGTGACTCCAACTAAATGCTAATGGAGCTCCATAAATGTCTCATTAAAAGATAACTTTCGTTTTTTACAACCTGGACCTCATTTCTAGCATAAAGTACAATCATTTACTCATCCAGACAACTTTGGTGTCATTTGGAGTCGTTTTGACGATATTAGCCCCAGTGGAGCAGCACGTATAATGCGAGAACACGGGGCACCCAATGCAGCCTCTAAATAACACATTATCCGCCGCAAAACTCGTTCATTTCGCCAATATTTTGTTATGATACACTAGTGCTATTCCCCTCCAAGCCCGTGGTGGCATGTTATCAACATCCTGCGCAGGAGGAGCCAGTTCAATGTCTTGATCAATCCTTTATTCCCCGACTGATCATTTCAAGGATCGTTTCACTAATAATGACAATAATGACAGGGTTTAATTCTGACAAGTACACTATAAACCAAGATGCTGCTGCTGTGTCAGTAAAAAATGCAACAGCAAGAATACAACAATTCACTGTATAAACAAGCTCAATGGAACAGAGCCACAGAAACCGTGTTGGAACAAACTCCATGGCAGGCAATTAAAAAGACACCCAAACCACTGATTTTTATTGCTTTCCCACATCTTTTGATGAATAAAATTGAGAAAACGGGAAAAAAAGAAAACCCTCCTTGCTTAAAGTGTGTCCAATTCTTGGCAGTCATGGCTCGAGCACAGTTTACTTCCTTGTCTTAATGCCTGTCCAGTTAATTTAACTGTAGAAGCTGAGGCTGTGCGGAGAGGCTGCCTAATTGATGGTTCAACTCCAGCCGGAGACGCTGCGTGCTGTCTGCAGAGAGCAGCCAGACACTGGGCAAGGAAACCACTCCCCTCAGCAGATCCCACCATCTTGGCCTCCACTGATGGTATTGACTTTGAGCTTCTTAAGTGAGGAGTCGTTTTCTGAACTGGGTACTTTTGAAATGCCCTCGGTGATGAACCTGGCTTCATTCCTCTATTTTTAATTACATCTTACACACTGTCCTGTTTGTACTGCACTTTTAACATATTTAACTGTGCCAAAAAAAACACAATAAATAAACGTCTTTACAGCAGCCGTATACACAATTGTAAAATTAACACACTAACGAATATGAATAAAAACTGAATATCAATAGATAAGCTGATACAGTGTGTCCTGCTGTTTGGTTCACACATTGTATTTTAGCGCATCAGTGGCTACAGTGAGGGTGAGATTAGACTGGAAGTGGACAGTGCAGCAGGAAATACAGCTCAACATGTGTTTTAAATCATTCGCTTTCCTTCCCTCTTTGTACTGGAGTCACTGGGAGCTGCACACTGAGCTGTGATCCTCAACTCACTAATTGCACCTTCATGTATCTGGAGGCATTGGTACTGTATTTCTCTGACCTCTACAGCTGCACCTTTAGACTTTATCTTTACCCTGTTATCGATGTGAGGTGAATCAGCGACAGTGCACTGCAGCCTCAGTGTTAAAATAATGTTAACATTACCTGAACATAATTGGAAACAGGTAGACGGAACCAGTGGACATCAGGGACTTTAAGCAGAAACAGATGGCTACTGCGCCCTTATATAGTCAACTATGTTGTTCTAAATACATAGATTTATCTTGGCATTGCATTAAAGTGCACTGAAATGAAGTAAGGGGAATGAAAGATGAGAACTTGATGTTTACTTTAGAGGCATCATCAGATGAGGGGTTGCTACGTCTGTTGCTTCAGCACCACGGACAGTGTCACGGTTTCACCAACACATATGGCCAGAGGCAGAGGGTGGAGAACACAACACATCATCACATGGTACAGCAAACTAGTCTTTCTGCCATTGTAGACAGTTTGCAAGTGTGGGAAGTGTCAACATAGCATCTCTGTCATCGCATCAGGACACAGCCGCTCCTTCATCATCGCATCAGGACATAGCCGCTCCTTTATCTGTCACTGCTTTAAGTCTATTGTCACCTGGGGAGGGAGATGATGGCCACACTCGACCACAGTCGGCTGTGCAACCTGCTTCACCGGGCCCATCTCCACCACACAGCCACACACGTATCTCTCTCCCACTCATTGTCTCTCCATTGTTTCATTTGTTTCCACATTGAGCCGACAGCCCAGTTTGGGCAGCGGCCCACTGGGAAAACTCCCAATGGCCCCTCCACCATTGATACGTGCTCATATTTCTATCCACAGAGTGAAATCAGCACATTCTCTCCAGGTAAACAAAACATGTGCTGTGCTATTTTTTGTGCCAAGTAAGAGACAATGGTACAGAATAACTTGTTCTGGGCTCAAAGTAATGAAGCGAACATCAGGCCAAAGAACATTTTATTTTATTTTCATTCACCTGCCTTCTAATTTACCTACATTTTAAACATCCTTTTTTTTAATTATCTATTTTATAAGCACCAGGAATATTAAACTCAAGCAGCATTCTTTTTCTATTTTTTCCTTTTTTAAAGTATATTTCAGGGCTTTTTATGGCTTTATTGGATAATATAGTTGAGACAGACATGAAATGGGGACGCAGATACAGTAGGGGGAGAATGGCATGCAGGATTGATGCAGGATTCGAACCAGGGCCGACTGCAGCATGGACTGTATAGCCTTAAGCTTCTATACATATCGGGCGCCTGCTCAACACAGGGCGCCACTCGGTGCCCCCTTAAGCAGTGTTTTAAAGCAGATATCAGTGGAATGTTTTTGTTAATATAAGTCCTAAATAGTCCTATTTTCCGTCAGCAATCACTTACATGGAGTGTTTCAGCCGAAACACGAGTCTCTCCGTCACTCTGCTCTGCTGTAAACCCAGGAGAAAATTTTCCTTGTGGGATACAAGTGTTATCCAATGAGGAGAGAGAACGGCATGAAGGGCTTTAGCCAAGGGGTTGTTTGACGTGAAACCAATAGATGCATGACGAGGGCGGGGGCTGCTAACTCATGGTGCAAAAATCTACCTTCCTGTGAAGTCATAGATTTTCAATCAGATGTGAAAACACAGACAACAGTTGTGATTCTGGAACTAAAGTAGACTGGGAGAAAGCCGAAATGGCCGTGCCGCTGATATCTGCTTTAAGCAAATGTTTGCATTCAATATTTACGGAGCATTTAGGTTTGTTTTGAAACCTGCGCTTACAAAAATCTACTTTGAGATTTGTGGAAAATGTGAAAACACAGTAGTTGTGATTCTACTACTAGACTGGGAGAAGATGTATTGCTTACTATTTTTTATTTCACAAAAATTCTGCAGATTTCTCTGCTGTCAGTCTCTCCTACATGAGGATTTGGTGCTGTTGCTTTGTTTATATTGTCAACCAAATAGGCTATAATTGAGTTTTTTTGCCACGAGATTTTAGCCAGTGATATTTTCCAGCACTTTCTTTCATTTTACAGGCCATTAAATACAAAACTGGCAGATTTTTCAAATGATGATAATAATTATTGTTACATTTTATGACAGCCAATCTGAGACCATTAATCCAACCAATCAAGAGAAATCTGTGAGAGGTCATAGTGTAAGTGACAGTAATGACTGCATCTTCAAAACATCAGACATTTTTCTGGTTGTTTTTTTAATGATGTATTTAGCCTAAGATGATGAGGAACAACACATGATGGAACATGATGATTGACAGGTGGATTCAGCAGTCGGTTCACACATCGGCCTCATCAAATGAGCACATTAATAAATCCCTGGCTCCACATAAAACATGTTAATTTTATGTTTTAAAGGGCCACTGCAGTATTTAGCCTGTCTCTTCCTTTTTTAATGAAGCAGTGCTACACTGTGGTGCAACAAATTATTTATTTCCTGCTGTTGCACAATAATGCATTCTGGACAGCTTGAACAACTGGACAGGTACATCAGGGACCTCAATGAACACTTTTCTAATTAAAGCACCTGACTGAATGGAAGCCACCCAGGTGGTTTTAATGTGATTTCGGTTTCAATCGAGATGGTGTCTTGAGGGCTAGTACAATTTAATTTACACACCATTATTAATTTTTTATCATAGGTCTTAATTATTGCAACTAATCAGTGTATTTTCTTCCTTCAGCAATCATGAGGACTGTACACCCAAAGGCAAACAGTGGTTGTGCCAATTGATTTTGAGTGTTTCATTTTTGTTCTCCTTTGTTTGACACAGGAAACCCGTTGTTGTTAATAGCGACAGTGTGCTGAATAATCTGAAACTACGCAAACTTGTGTTTTTGCTTATTCAAATGTTTAAAGCAACCAAATTGATGCTACTTAATAAAAATACATACAAACATTTCATTAACAACGTTTCTAGGTCATGAAGCACAATTTGATTTTGACGGGGAAAACACAGCTGTGTTAAATGGTCATGTTATAAAAACGTACTACCCTGAAGAAGCTTCAGCAGGGCGAGTTTGTTATTTGAACTGGAGCCATGTAGAGTGCAGATTATCCAACTGTTAACTCGCTGTTAATTACCAGATGCTCCGCTGGTTACATGACAGATAAGTCCGCGAGTAAAACACATACGAGAGAGAGAGAGAGAGAGGGACCGAGACAGACCGAGAGACAGGGACACTCTTTAACCCAGAAACAGTGTATCCAAAATAATAAGTCCATTACCAGCCAGCGCTATAGGAGAACAGTTCTGGGGGTGGAGGGGGTTGTGAAGCTGAGCCAATCGCTCTTTCCAAATGGCCAGCTAACAGGATAAGCACTGGATTAACTGCAGGGGAAAAGTTTGATTACAAGCTAATTAAATCTAATTTCAGCAAAGTATGTGTAATCATTTTGTTTGACAAAGATTTTCTAAATAAAAGTCAAGAAAAATCTCAAGCATCTAGCGCGCTTACTGTGCCGCTGTTACACATTAATCGCAGAAAACATATGGAACGTACGCAGATGTTTCAGAAAGAAATTGGGCCGTACCGAGCGGAGGCCCTGGGGTCCGCTGGGTCAGGAGGCCAGGAAACAGCTACGGGGAGATACAGAATCAGCACAAACACACACAAACTAGCTGCAATGAGATGCAAAAACAAACACAGAGAGGCAAACGACTCCAACTAACCAACAACATGGACATATGTTGTTTTGTGCTCCTTTCAGTCGGGCATGCTGATATGGTGTGGCAACATTTACTATCTGGTTGACTTCAACTTATTTACCAAAGTCTTTAAACTGTTTGCAACAACATGTCCCAACGCATGAGCCACATTTGTATGAGAATCGCTCATTACCGAAATCACACAGCCCAGTGACTTGGAATAAGTCACTGACTTTGTGTTCACAATAGTTTTAATAAAAACGAACATCTCACATCTCGACTTGCCGCTGATCTTAGCTTTGGTTTAATCAACAATGAGGCCCAGACAAGTTGTGTGAAACGATGATCAGACGGCAGCACGGCGCTAAAAGTCCTGTCTAATAATGCTTTATATGAGACGCACACAGTTTGTGTTGCAGAGCAGGAGAGCAGCAAAATGCTCGGTTACAAATCTCTTTGTGTTTTATCACATTTAGAGATGAGAAGAGCTAAAACTTGCGCCTGAAACCACGTGTCAATCAACTGCACTGAACCACATCCATCGTCACACCCTGTCTTTGTGTTTGATCTCAACTACGCAATCGTAGAGTGTCATAAATGCACAACTTGTGTTGCCATCAGTTAGACTAGAAACACCTACGTGGCTGGTCCAGCTGCAGAACCAAACGCACTTAACGTATGGCCACATGTGCCTCAAAACTACGGTGGCCCTGAAGGTTCAATGCACTGCAGCTTAGAAAAGCAAAAACACATACAAAGACACAAATGCACCACAAATTCAGAAAATGACACATGCGCTGTAAAACCTCACAACACATCGGTAATGTTTCCAGGACATAAAAAAGAAATATCGACACAGACTCATGCAAAGCCAAAAGTTCATACTTACAATAACATCTGAATCATGTAATATTGATGATATGATAAAACAAACTCACCTCTATTAACAAGTAGCTGCTCTCAAAACTTCTTCAGTCAAGAAGCATTGAACAGAAGCACCACAGCCTGGTTGGTCACTTCATCATGTCCTCAGAAACACTCCTTTTGTGTTGAATTTTGCAGCAGTAGATGAATTTATAATGTGTTTGTGTGTCTGTGTGTGTTCTCCTGAAGCTGCAGTGTGTTGAGCTCTCAGGGCCACCGTAACAAACCACCTCCAAATGTGCATCTGAACCTCACATGCTTCCTCAGCTCTTCTTGGGGTGTGCTCACAGCCCATCACTTGTGATCAGATCCCCCAGTACAGATGTCGACAGAGCTACAGACTCAGACACACACAGACACAAGGTGAAAATGAGACCAGCTACAATGTTTCAGCTAATTAAAAATGTTTAAAAAAAACAGATAAAATAAGCTGGAGGACAGAACGCTCACTAAAGCAGCAAGCAATCTCCCCTCAGAGATTTGAGAGCGACTGTCAGAGTTTTTTGATGGCTGTGAGGAAGAACCCAAAGGAAAAATATTTGGCTTCTCAAGACATAAAATATTGATGATAACATGAGCTAACTGGGAGTGTTTGGATCGTGGATTTTTAGTTCAAATGTATTGATTCAACCACAGAGGCTGAAGCTCATGTTGCGAGTTTCACACGAGTTTTTATGCACTTTGTGCTTGTTAGTAAACGGATGCACGATTAGAAAAGTTTATTTTCCACCCACAACACATCTGATTTAGACACATCATGAATTAATCATTTCCATATTTCACTTCTGTTCATCTGTTCATGTAAGAATCCCTTATTTTGAGTGACTGACTGCTGGGTGGTGAGCAGATGCTTCAACCAGGCCTCTCCACTGATGCCCTTTCATTAGCCGATTGAAAATGAAAAGGCGTGTTCAGAGGGGCGGAGCGAGCCGAACGGCCAGGGTAACTTTAGGACAAAGTAGTTTTTTAAAAAGTCTAGGCTGAAATACATCTAAACACCATCAACAATTTGTAACTGTTGTGTATGAACCAACTACTCTAATACCTACTTCTAATGGATTAACAACCAGATGGTGCTACAGTGGATCAGCAGTTAGTCTGACTGTAAGTGGATCACATGTCATTGCTCCCTCCTCCCAACAATCAAGCGAGAAATTTGGCCCTGTTCTGTGGTGTGCGCTGATGTTGGTGAACTGATGAAAACGGCTGCCCAGATTATCATCGGACGTTCTTTAGGTCCTTTGGAGGACACTGTCTGTACGGTGGCCTGGAGAGTTCAAATCTCTGTAACTCAAGAACACACGTGGAAATGCTCAAATATGTCACAGGTTCAGAAATCATCATCATCATCAAGCACTCAGAGCCGTTGAAATCCCAGAGCCACTGTGCTGTTGTCACCACGTTCCAGCCAGTATCACATGAAGAAGAGGAAGTGAGGGGGTAGGGGGTGGGCTTCTGTGAGGAGGCGACCGCAGAGATGGTGTAGCCTGCAGGTTTGGTGGAGAGCCGAGATGGGTTTGAGGTTGATGGAAACGCAGCCAAAAATGATTTATCTTCCAAGACAAACCATATGGACGAGGAAGTCAGAGAGATGTGTGTGTCATTACTGCGTATGCGGAGTGTAGCAGCTTTGTGGAGACCAATCTGCTGGACCTGAGATGTTTAAAATAGTGCCTGTAGGGATGGCCGATTATATCAGCTGACCGATAATATTGGTCCGATATTTGCATAAAAATCAATATCGTTATCGGTTTTTCTGCCAATAACGAAAACCTGATAATGCCTGGATGTAGTGAATTACATACTGACCGTCGCTACTTAATTGTTGCTGCCGCTGTTTCAGACGCACAATAATAGTCCACATGTTCTCAGTACACCATGTTCTTTTGTACAGTAAATGAAAACACATGGCGATGGTGCTGCAACCAAACTAAACAGATGGAGAGCACACGTGTCTGTTTCCAATATCGGACATCCCTCGGACCCTCGGGACGAGTAATGATAAAGATACTGATAACCAGCTAATATTCCTCATGTTTAAATAAAACACACTTTTTGGTGATCCGCCAAAAATGCTTGTGACAAATCGCTACTGGAGGCTCAACATTTTATAATTTTACCGTGAATAACTTTAATTGACCTCAGTGCAGCGCTGCAGCAGACTCCTGAGAAATGTCAACGAAACAAATAAAAATAATCACAAAAAGGTCAAAAGCATAAAATGAATAATTGCACACTCCCTTTGCACAAGCCTCCATCAGGTAATCACAAAATGAATGAACAGAAAACAAACATTGTTTTCCTCCTGTGGATCAACCAATGCAAGGACGTCATTTCTAATTCCATTGGTTCTCATCAGTTAACACACTCCTGGTTAAGGTTCTGGTTCGGCTTTTAGTCCTGATGGTTAGGATTAGGGTAACTGGCTATCAAATGCATTGTGACAACGACGAATCCACACAGATATAATAAATACGAGGATTTGTGTGTCTCCGAGCTGACCCTGACTCATTCACACTCCTCACTCCTAGTGCCAAAAAGGTTGTGTGTAAGTGACTGAATCATCAGTGTCAGTGTTTTAGTCAGGGTGGATCATGTGTACAAAGTGACACCAGAGACTGAGGTTGACACCCTGATTCCTACGTGGGTTTAGGCACCAGAAGCACTTTGTGGAGATGTCATGGTTTTAGATAAATGTTAAAGACAGTGTAACGTGCTTCTTTTCAAATGTTGCATGGATCTAATTTCACTATTGAAAGGTTTTCCTACCTCTGAGACAAAAGGTGCCTCATCATTTGTGATCTGACACGCTACAAACATGCCAGACTAACTGGGAATTACTTTACACTTCAAAAGAACTTATGTATTTGAAGGAAGCCGAAAGCTGTGACATAACCTTTCTGCATTTTAACCCACACAAACAAAGTTACTTTCAGTGACTCCAGAGCACAACAGGAGGGAAACCCTCACTCTCCCGATTACATAATCTGAGAAAGTTCAAACAGGGTTGGAAAACTAGTACTACTAATTGCCCTGTGCACTCAGAAAGTGCAAAATGTGATTGTGAAACAAGGAAAGAACTAAACTTCAAGCTGTGTTACATAAAGCATGCTGCAGTGCAAACATAACCAGGATTTCACTTACAAATAAAATAACAAACTGTTTTCACTTCTTTCTTGCTGGAAATAAAAAGCTCTGGGTGTCGGTGCCTGAAATTCTTACAATCACCATCACGGCCGTCTGCCTCCACCACACAAACTAGTTCCCTGTTCATCCGCTGTCATATGTGAAGCCTTCATCCAATCAGGACCATCCTATTGTCACAGGTCAATTAAGAAGAACCACTGCTGCGCCTGAGCAGGTTTCACTTAATGCAACATGGCCTAACAGCACCAGTGAAAGTTGGATATAGTCACAAAGATGCACAGGTTAGAGACCAGCAAACATCACATTAAGTCGAATAAGCCTGAAGGTGTGCGCGCCAAAACAACCACAAAAGAAAAATGTGAAAATGGTATAATCCCTTCCAGGATTAAACAAAAACATAGAAACTTCTTGTGGTGAAGCTCTACACCGACTCCTAATATTTGAATCTGAAGAAAAATTAATTTCTAAACATAGCGGAAAAACACTACAGCAATTATTACAAGGAAAACACAAAGGAAAAACACAAGGATCTCACAGATAATCACTTCAGTACTTCAGTCTATGTTCGCTCCGCAGGCAGAGAAACAAGTTGAGAAAAAAAATGAAAATAAATCAATGCCGTACACACAATCTCCAAGGACGAACACCCTCCTGCCCTTTATATCCACTGTGTTGATCTTATGACTCAGACTTACTACTGATTATCTTCCATCGTATCTCTTTCACTCAACTCAGCTCCGCTTTTCTGACTCATTGAGCGGAGCAGACTGACAGATGCTTGTGAATAGAAGAAATTAACAACGCAGTAATGTCAGAGACAATAACTTTAGAGAGTAAACAAATGGATTAAAAAACAGCTGTGCGTGGAAAAACCTGCTTACACTTTCACTGCTCTTTGTTTTTTGATGATTGCAGTAATTTAACTTTCAACATGGAACTGTAGACTCTTTGGCGAATTAAGGAATCATCTTTTTTGTGTGTGTGCATGTGGGTCTTGTGTACAAGACGTTGAAGAATTAAATCACTAAAATGAACAGGATCTTCAGAGTGATAAGAACTTGAGTCTAAACTTGGTTGAACTCTCTGAAGGCAAACACACAGACAGAAGTACAGACAGGATGAGATAGGAGGGGAGGAAAAGTTTGCAGTAAAATAAAACAATCTGGACTTTGTGGTGTTTTTTGTTGTTTTTTTTTTGTTGAAAATCAGTCTGAGCTGTCACACACAGGATCACTGCTCTTTGTCACAGCCAAATGTCAGGTGGGGAGTTTTGTCCCTGAAGTGCTTGTGGCAAGGAGAAAAACAGGTGGAACAAAAAAGAAAAAAACAAAAAACAAACTTGTAACAAAAATGTGTCCGTGTAAAACAGAAAACAAACAATGGTTTTAAATTCAAGGAGTCAATAGCACAGACAGACTTTTGGGTATGCGAGTTGTTTTGTTTTTTAGTTGTTTGCCTCTTTTTATAAACACATGGTGAGATTTGAGGATGAATTCTTAATTCTTGGTGGTGAGTCACGAGTATGTGAACTCTTGTACTATCTCAGAGGACCCCCCCCCAAAAAAAAAAATGCTGATGGAAATCATTACTTTCCCAAAAATCTGTTCTACGTTTGATCTTCAAACTCTATCAGCAGAGATTTGATACTTTAAGTCAGAAGCACCTTCTAAAGATTGAGTTGGAAGGGAAAAAGCCTCCACCTCATTATGCTCCCGAAGTCAGGTCTGACTTTAAATATTATAATATCCTGCAAAGTCCTTAAAGCAAGCGCTTCCCATGAATCCCATCATGCATTTCACAGAGAGTTACGGGGCCTGTGGGAGGTAATTAAAGCTGGCAGCCACAAATCTAGGTGCGCCAATTAGCAGCTGATAAACATGATAAGATCATTCATTTCCAAGTGTGTGCGTGGCAGATGTTCCAGAAATTCTACAGTTTTTTTGTATAATCAATAAGTACCGGTTTATTTCAGATTTTTTAGCTCAATAAAAAAAAACCATCTAGAGCAGCTGATGTCACCAGGGGAACACATATTTTTTATTTAACAATTCATTAGCATTTTGACAGTCTGGATAGAAACAATGTTTTTCCTGGTTGTGAACAGTACACAGTGATGATACATGACAACCTGCCATCACTCATCCTGCAGGAGCAGCTTGTCTCTCAGCTCATGACACCACCACCATCCAGCCTTGAGGAGAAAAGGTTTGCAGCAAAGTCGTGTCCCAGTGCCCTGCTCCTGGCACGTGGCCCCATCTGGAAATATCATCACCCCAACAACGCATGCACTTGACTACACAAACACACTTTTTTTTTTCCTATGCAAAGACATTGCCAAACAGCAGTTGAGGCTGGTACTTGTTCAGCAGACAAGCTTTCATGTCTAGGACAGTCAGCGGGCTTTTATTATTCTTGCGCCAGCCAAATGGGCCGACAGATTAGTGGCCGGCTGCGAAAATGGGATTTTGATTTTCAGACCACATATTGGTTATTATCCTGACATGCTATCCAAATATACGGGGCTGGATTAGCTGTACAAAAACCTCCCCTGAAGAGCGCGCTCGGCCAACAGACAACTCCACAGAAGTGCGGGTGATAAAACGTCTTCATTCAGATAATCTGTGTCGTTATGAAATGGCCGGTGACGCTCCAACATCTGGGATGCACGGAGGTAAAAATGCCATCTCTGAGACTCTGATGGGGTCCAGCGTGGGACTGGCTCCAGCTTGGCAGGACGGTTCCACAAGTCTGTGGGTGGGGAAGCCAAGCTGGCAGGGGGGCATTTGCTTCACTTCCAGCTAGTAGGAGGTGGTGACAGGGAGAAACAGCAGGAGGGCACAAAGTCACGTACGCCATCCCCCAGGCCAACACAAGAGCCATCAACATCAAGAGCTGTGATATACAGTATAGTGAGCACTCGGAGAGATTAGTGCATTTAAAATAACTTCAAAATTAATGACACATGCACAGTCTGGTGTTTTCAACGTTCAACCATCATGACCAGCTGAGTTCAGATCGTGGCTCTCACTGGAAATCATTGCAGAAGGACAGGAAATTATCTTCAAAACCTGGAACGTTTACATTAGCCAAAATGCAACTCAACAGGTTTGGATGTGCCTAATGTAGCCTTTAGCCTCAAGCAGATGTAAAGAGTGGGCCACAGAGGTCTAGCACAGGGCCCTGGGCCTAAACGCTCCATCAGGTCCTGTCAAATGATGTCACTTGAGTCCGAACAATGAAAAGTCAAAAATCTCTGCCGTACAGCGCTCCAGACTTGTGGAGCCATAAAAAGCTTTACAGAACTTTTTTTCCCCCCCTACATCTTCAGTTGTACTCCTCAATCCCCAAGGCCTGTAAACACACTTTCATGTGTGAAATAGGTGGATTTTTCTCCTTTGATGTTATATTTCATAAAAATATTACAACTTCTTCTGGTGGAAACAAGACAAGAGTGGAAGCATCTGCGTTGGTTCACAGCGGGGAACTATTCGTAAATGTTAGTAATTGGACCCCAAAAAGACATAAAACAAGCCAAAAATTCCTACAGTGCCTAATGCACTAACATAATGATAAGTGGAAGGACATGATAACACCCGACTAACAGCGTGGCCCAACTGGATGAGATGAAAGTAACAGTAAGTCTGTGCGTGACAGGAGTAAACGGTGCCGCGTGGAATCAAAGTGACTAAATCATAATAACAAATACCATCAAGACTTAAAATCTGGAGCTTCTCTGCAGGGAATACGTCGGGACAGATGGTTAACCTAGCAGCGAGAGCCCCCCAGGAGATTTCCTGGAGATGTGTCTACTCTCACAAATTATTTAGCCCTAACGATGTTCATCAAAATAATTAAGCTAACTGGCTGGCGGTGTTGACGGAGCGATGACACCTCTGACTCCGGATGAGTTCATCCTTCCGGATGTCCAGCTCAGCCCATAAAACGAATGTCGGTTGCTGTGTCATCCGACATGTGGGCTGCATTTGGGGGGGAATTCATAAAAAAAAATAAAAATGGAGCAGCACTCATACTTTAATCCGCATTAAAAGAACGGCAGTCATGATGAGTTCACTTGCTCATTTCACCCAGAACACATAATCTGTTCAGATAACAGGCTCACCTCCGGCGCTGTTGAGCAAAGGGACTCGAGTACCACCATGAAAAATGACTTCTTCAACGGCGCAGAATGTCACATTGCAATTGTAAGGCGGATGAACCCGGCGCTCCCAGTTTGCTCCGTGTTTGATTTCCCCGGGGGTGGTGGTGGTGGGAGAGGGCGGGGGCACGGGATGGAGGGGTGGCGGGCGGGAGAGATCCTTGTTTCAGGGAGTTGGACCTCCCATCATCATTCATTCAGGATTGTGCTCGTCTCCACTCGGAGCGGAGGGCTGTCAGATCCCAACGCGTCTTAAGACAACAATAAGAAAAAGGTTCATAATGTCATCTGTTCCCGCTCAGCTGGATTTTGAAGCTCAACTTTTTATTACCACCCTGACTGCGTGGTCGTTTTAAAGCTCAAAAATAACATTTTGATATAACAGAGTTTGCCTCTGCATTAACCTGCCATAAGTATATCCATCTTTATTCATGCCGTATAGGTTGCATTAGAACCTTTAAACTTTTCCTCTGCAATATGAACTCATCCTTTCCAAACTGTGAATCTGAAAGTTTTTCTTCTTCACTCAAAAAAAGTTGTTATACTTTTTAAAAATTTGCTTCAAAAAGCTTGTGTTTATGTTGATGTTACTCTCCACTTGTTTGCATTTCGATTTTCCTGAACTGTTTCAAATCGTGAGAATGGAACCAAATTCACCATTGACAGCTGAAAACCTCTCACACAGAGAGGGGCCTGTCGGGAGCGTGTTGCTTTGCCAGTAATTAATTATCAAGCGATGGAAAGCACAGTGGGATATTAAGGGTGTCAATGTAGCATAATACCAATCGGCTTTATGCTATCTGCTGTGGTGGGGGGGCTTAAATATATATTACATAATACATTTATAGAATAAATATCATCTCCTCAAGTGTCCGATAAAAAAAGAGAGAACACTGAATTGTGGCGTCTTGTTTTCAGCAATCTGTGGCGTCAAAGATGCATGACATACAAACATATGCTGCGGCACAGCCCTTGGGCCAATCGACGCACATTTTGGAGAAAGCAACAGTGTGTAACAGACGGTCAGCCAGACGAGAGAGCGAACCAATGAACAGACAACAATGTAGGACGGATCCGGGTCAGTTCATGACTTAATCCGAAATTTCGGTCCGAGAGGGAACAACTGAGTACTACCATGTTTTGGTTCAAGTGTGGGGTGTTGTTCACTACACATTCAACAAAAAGCGAGGCGTTTGTGGCTGGTTCTGTCTGTGTTTAAAAAAGATCACACTAAATAACAAAAGCCTGTTTTCAACACACTCGATCTGAAGCCTCACAGGATCTGGTAGAACTGGGCAATGTGGCCTAAATAAAAAATCTCTTGCAATTTTAATAGATTTGTTTCCCATAAAAACAAACTATAAACTCCTACAAATACGTTTAAGGCTCAGCAGCTGTTCAACATGGTGGATGAACTCTGGCTTTTCAGCTGTATACCACTCCATATCTTTGGTGATGTCTGTCCTCCTTCCACCATGTGTCACAATACTACTGTCAAATGGATTTTATTAACTATTTTATGTTGTGTGGTCCGAACCGGGGGCAGAATGATCTGGTGGCCTGAAGGGTAGACATAAAATAGTTCCTAATAACAAAATAAAATGAATCTTACCACAAACTGTGGCAGCTCCTTTGTATTAGATTTTATCAGGATAGTTTCAAATTAAAGAGAAACATTTTTTAGCAAAACATTTAGCTGTGCCCACCTGCACATATCTGATGGAGCAGTTGTTTGTGTTGTTTTTCCTCTCCAGGTTTCACCACAGGTCAAAGTAGCACTTTGCAGAAAGGGGGGTCCCATTCATCAACTCTCCTAATTGCAGTTCCACGGGCCTATCGGCTGAGCATCGCTGCCAGTTAGCCGACAGTGATCAGAAACGGGGAACATAATTTCTCGTCTTTGTCAGCAAGTGTCATTGATCGCCTCCATGTTAACACAGCTCCTAGTTAAGAGAAAAGCCAGAGGCAGATTGTCATTAGACCAACCTGAGAGCACAATTACAGCACAATAGAGCCAAACCCAGTGGAGCAGTCAAATGTGGTAATGCGACCAGAAACCGAGAGCAGTGCAGTGGTTTCCTGCTCCGTCTGCAGCAGGTCAATAAATCACCAGACTTCTGGTTCTTGACGTACGTTTCTAAAACGTTTCATCAATTATCTAGTAAAAGTTACGTTATGTTCCTTTTTTGTCAAACACCATTTTCACAACCAATCAGAGAACAACCATTGACCATCATCAGTTAATTGCTGTGTATTGCCCAACCAGCCCTCCAACCTGAACAACTGTATACTGTAGGTCGTGCAATAACGAGGCAAATGCTTTTGGATAAATTCAGATCTCAGATTAATTGTCAGAGTCTACAGACCATCGATATACTGATCACTGCAGTTCTGTTAAAATAAAAACAATACAAGCAATAGTTCATTTCCACAGTGATTCCAGGGGGTGTCTTGATGAGTGCTGTTAATGAAGATGAGTTTTGAAAAGCTACCAGTAATGATTATTCTGAAGGAGGCAAGAACCTATGGGAAGTCATTTGAGAGCATCTAAAATGCAATTCCTGTCCAAAAACTTGTATCTCACACAAACACACATATATAATTATGTGTGTACGATCCATACTAAAGTGAATATTGACTCTGTGGGAGTATTTACTGCAATGAATATATGAAACTGTTTCGTTAGATTAATCCAGGCCTCCGCTTGTAAACAGTAACTAAGAAACTTTTAATTAAAAGCCCATTCAGTTGTAGCCAAACATTTTTAAATCGGGCCAATGTACCGCAGGCAGGACGCCAACGTTGGCCTCACATGATAATGGTTGGCCATAAGAGAAACGGCAAAAGGCTCATCATGTCGATCCCGGTCCAACTCTCTGCTCAGCTGATGTAGTGGGCCTTTGTATCACCTGCCCAGGGAATGCAGATGAACTTTAACATCTTTCCTAATTATGAGGCTGTTGCTAATTGTCTGTTTTCCTTTGTAAACGGTTATAAAAGTATGCAAATAAACAGAGGCATGAATAAATAAAAACCGTCATAAAGATTTATGTCTCGCTACTGGAAATTGCCTTTACAAAAATGTGAAAGGCTGTTTTTTTAATTTGAAATTCAGTCTGAACCTCCAACATCCAGCAAAATGGATTTCAAGTATTTTCAGAATTAGAGTAATGAAGTCTTATGCAAAACTTTTAATTGTGTGAACCGTTATCTGCCACTGATAGGCTTGTGCATTTAGGCCAGACTCTCCTCCCTCGTGTCCTCAGAGATCTCTATGACTAATTCATTATTCTAAGCCTCTTTAAGGTTGGCACTCAAAAAGCTGAGCGATCTCGGCGCGCAGATACAAAGAATGAGGAACTTTATTACTCTTAGTCCAATTCACGCTGGATTTGCTCCATCTGTTTTGCCCCATTGCTCCAAATTACATAGGCCTTGATGAGTCAGGGCGTATGAAAAACAAAGGCAGGCGGGCACTGTTAAATATATATGGTTAATGTGATACTAAACTCCATCATGAACCTCTCCGGCCTCCGCTTTATCTTCATTCAAGGCTGAGCACAGTCACTGATAGCAGCGGCAGCAGCAGCCAAGACTCAAAGTCATCCCTCCTCATATTAAAGGCTGAGATAGCCCTTCATAAAAATGGGAATATTTCTCTTCTAACAATACAATTTATGTGTAAATTTAGACACTTTTTTTCTTGTTGGCTTCATCCTCCCTATACAGTGAAGGAAGGGAAATACGATTTCTCTGCCCCGTAGCTCAAACAGCCCCGATCTCTCTGTAAGTGTTTTATAGGGTTTTAATCAATTCCAATGACTCAATGATTACTTGGCCACTGGTTTTGGAGTTTCTAAAACAAATGTTCCTGTCTGCAAACACTCCTCATCCACTGGATTTTTTTAATATAGACATTTCCAACCTCACCTGCAGGAACAAACAATTCCTCAGCCACTCTTCCTGAGTTCACCTGCAGGATTGTTTACAGCTCAGTGCAGTCGGTCAACAGCCTGAATTCAGTAGGGGTGGTCAGCATTTTATGGAAACACTGAAGTCTGTGGTTAAAATTGCACCACTCCCCACAAACAAAAACTTAATCCAATCTTTTTTTTTACTCCTCTTGTGGTTTTTTATGCCATACAAGCTGTGAAATGAGACATACTGTATCTAAAAACAATGAAATGAGCCTGTAAAAGGCTTCATATAGTTCATCTTTTCGAGCAATAAAACACAAAACGACCCTGATGTCCTCGACAAAATAAATACTTTATAACATCTGCACCACTATGTGTCTCCAAAAATGTGTTTTTTTTATATAATGGAATAAAAACAAAATATTCTATAGGAATCAATCTGCAACTGGAAAACTACTGTTTATTTTGCTGCATGGATGCAGATAGGTTTTTCACAATGATGAACACGCAGTATCATCAACAGTATTGTAGTGTTTTGCAAAGCCTACATGCAGAGGGGCACATGGAGCTCACACACCCTCTCCTGCCAATAGAATACAAATTATTATAACAATATTTTTCAGAAGCTCTAATTGCCATCTTTTCAAGTGAGTTAAATGACAGCAAAATTAATCAAGTTCTCATTTTTTTTGCTGGGGACCGCGGGGCCTCTTTCTAATGCTTCACTTTGAGAACCAAAAGATTAAACCAGCGCTAATTGAACAGGTTCTTAATGCTCATTCACATCATGAGGGTGGTAGAGAGGGAGGACAGTGCAGCTTGCTTTGATTTCATGTGGTCTTGTTTCACATCACTCCATCAGCCAGTGCACGCACCTTACACATGCACTACCTTCAGCCAATCGGATGTCAGGTTACCAGCCGAACGGACGTCTCAGATTTACATTTACAAGTGTTCCCCTTGAGCAGGATTTCCAAGGATGGCAGATACAGAACATTTTGGGGGGCGAGCGGTGGAAAAATTGGATATGACTAATTTAACGCAACTGCTTACGGGCAGATTTTAGTGCTACAGTACAAGTTATTTTTTATTCATCAAAGTCGGCGAGAGAGAAATGTTTACTCAAACGTATGATTAAAATTCTAGCCTATGTTAAAAATGTTAGCCTTACAGTTAGCCCAGCCCGAAGCAGACACATGGAGGGGCTGGAAGCTTTCTCTTGCTTTGTCTGGGTTAAATCCTGTTTCATAGACTTATGGTAAAAATTATTATAATGTCCTTTGGGCCTAATATAGCATAGCAGAGGCTATTATAGCAGTCAGGGATTCCTTTTTCTCTCAAAGCCTATGTAACCTAATAAAAAAATTGATTACACTGGGCATTGCTCAATCTGGCTGCTTGCTCCAGGGTAGGAAAAAAAACGGATGTTGTTATAGACCGTATCACACATAGGAAAATAAATGTAGACCTAAGTCAAGTCGGGACAGAACCATTAATTGTATCACAGTGAAATAAGTGCACCGATAATATTTTACCAATCTGACCATGGGTGGTTTTCGATTGCTTTATTCTGAGCTATATTGCATATGTTCAGGCAAAAGAAAAAGGAAAAAAATCAATTTCCATGCAGCAGCTCAAGTTGAGGACCTTTTTACTGATGAATGTGTGCATGTATAGAAAGTTTAAGTGCGTTTTCATCAAGCAGATCATCTGAGCTGTTTCCAAAAATACCAACAGTGCAGCAGAGTTCCCCCAACCCTGAGCAGGGGGTTTATTATGGATGCCATGACCGCTCTCACAGATCGGCTGGCTCCTCCTCTATATGTTCTGTCATATCTGTGTATAGCTTCAATGTGATTTTATGCGGTTCGCAGCTGAAAATAGACATCTTGTTCCTTCCCACGGTCGGAATAATAAACCTATCTGCGACTGACCTGCACGAGGTAAATAAATCTAAATCTAACGGCTTGTTGGTGTGAGCACCAAAGCCAACGCTGCACATCTTTGTTTTTCCTGTGATGCTTAGTGAGTTCCCTATTGTCACCAACAATAAGTGCAGTTGAATTAAACATGACAAAACAACAGAAGCCTGTTTTTGTCAGGGGTGTTGTACACGACGTGATCACTGAAGTCAGGCAAATCCAGTGCAGTCAATGTTATGGTGGCCTAATTTGTAAAGCATTTGTTTCCCCGTGTTAAAATCAATATGACTAAGATTCGAACTGCATGTTCAGCATATATCTGCAGCCAAACCCTGGATGAGTCCTAGACAACACTATTGACCGCTTTCAAGTTTTATTGGGAGACAAACTCAAACACAATAAACTGAGGCATGTGCTCTGTTCACAAATCGATTCATTGTCAATGCTTTTGAAACTTTTTGTTGATTGTTTGTCTAATTCTACCACATATTTGGAAGAGTTTTCACACACCAGCGAGAGAACAGGTCAAAGCCTAATTCTATTATATATCATTTTTGTAGCACTTCATTTTCCTGAGAATGCCACAGTTTTAATCCGGTGTCAGATATGTGCTCAGTCAACACACGATGAAAAAAAGAAACCTTAGAAGTGCTGCAATGTAGAAATGAATTAAAAATTTCAGTGGAATATTACGATAAGCAGGATTAAATCAGAAAACTGAATGGAGAAAAAAAAAATTAAAACTATTTGGTTAATACAACAGTTCTGAGGACTGTGTGGTAAAGCAGATTGTGCAACCCAAGGCTGAACACTGAAGCTTTGAGGAATGGCAGCACTCCAGAAAAAAATAAAAAATAAAACTGAAATCACGGCCAGGCCGCGGATCAAACTGCAACGTTTATTTACATCAACTTCAAAAAGCCGGAGTGTTCTGTTGAGCACACTCGAGCAAAACGCACTGTAGAAAGTGGGGGTGAGGAGGAGGGGGAGGGGGGCTGCCACTCAGACAGAAGAAGACTGGAAAATGTTGACGTCCTGTCATGTTGAGGAGATTAACAAGAGGAGCTGACAGGTCCTTGAGGCAGGTAAACAGGTACAGCCATGCATCAAACGTCACAATAGGAATGTCCATTTTGATTTGTTGTTACTTGGACATAACAGCAGCAGAGCAAGACAAAGCAACACGACCCAGGAGGCCCATCTAATAGTTTTACTATTACTTTTAATAGGACAAAAACATTGGGAGATGTTCTTTCAACTGTCAACCTGCCATCGTCCTCAGGAAGCATCAGCTGACGGCTGTGACGCGCCGTTTATCAGCTGATGTCCCCAGGTTGAGACACCAAGAAAGTTGTCATTTTTATAAGTTTCACCATAGATTCAGGAAAGACACACATCAGCAAATCATTCAGTATATTTCACTTACCAAAGATATCTGAGAACTATAACAGAAAACTGACCCTGAAATCTCCTTTATTCTATTGAGAAAAGCTGCGAAGCGTAATATAAAGAATACAGATTTGGAGTTTATCTGTTCATGACTTCTGCTCATTCTCGTGCGTAGTAGAGTACTATGCATTTATTCATTCCAAATTGTTTCCATCTCGACAGCAGTGATTTGTAAGAAAGCACCAACCCTCGAGTTTCAGGTGAACAATGAGTCTCCAGTTTAAACCATGAGGGAGAAGTGAAGCTTGACAGACAACGTTCGCACTCCTGTGGGCTTCACAGAGTTAAATTTGAATATTATATAAACCCCCGACTAAAAATATGTCACAGTGAGTCTATTTGCTTTTCTCCTGGTCGACTCCTCTGAAAGTAAATGGCACAGTCAGTTGATTCAGTGCTTGTGTTTGCAAACAGTGTTGGCACCTCCACAGCGGTGGGAGAAAGTGAAGCCACACGTCCTACATGCAATTAACACTAGGAGACTGTAGGGACAGAGAGGGAGGTGGGGGGCGGTGGCTGGTCTGGAGTTTATATTCCAAATAAATCTCACTGGAGACAATCCAAAGAAACACCATAAAACATGACTGTTTATACATCTACTGGATGGCAGAAGAGTTGTGATCTAGTGTAGAGGAACATGCAAACTCTTCCATTCTTGCCATGCTGACAGTGACAAACAGTCATGAACTTTTGAAAAGGGGGGGGCCCACTCTGTGAACGACAGCAGGAAGCAGCAGCAATCCCCACGGCTGAAAATAATATTTTGCTGAGAAAGACTAAAGTGCTGGCCGGTGGTGGAGGAAGAGGAGGCTGAGGTTGGATACCAGACTTGAGCGTGCATGTCTGAGTCTTTTAGCAGATTTGCAGCACTGGGAAATCAGTGTGTGTGTTTGTGTGTGTGTATGTGAGAAGCTCCAACTCTGGTCATATTTCTTCAGTTTTCACTGCGCTGCTCAGACACAAATCCTTCATATGGCTGCAAACAGTCCACTGGGAAATCCTGCTGATATGCAAAGCAGCAGAGCCAACACCTCCATAGCAGATGGTTTATCTGTTTTGAATTGGTTGATCTTTTCAGCCTTTACATCGTGACAAATGGCATATGCTGTACGCACAACTAATCTTAAAACGCCCACAGATTGTTATCTCTCATGTCTGATGCTATTACAGGAGGATGGCTTTTCATATCTCGCCTTCAGCGGAGTGAACCTTCAGTGCTCAGTTCAGTGTGACGCACCATGCCAGGTGAACACAACACACCGATACTGACAGATATGGTAATTCTAAAGCTTATTAATTCTCCACCCTATGCATCTATAATCCATCCTGTATGTAAATGAATCAATACATATTTTACTGGCTATTTAGAATGGCATTTAACATACAGTGACCCCTTTAACTTCACGACACTAAAAAGAAATCAAACCGCAATTTGTCACAACTGAACTGTGGCTTTACTGAAACAAACCTGCCATAAATCATCACTCAGTTTTCATATTATTACGCCTTCCGTGTCTTCCCCCATCTATCTTCTATTCTATCTATTTTGATAACGCTGTAGAACACAGAAACTGCTGAGATCTGAGGGAATGGTGGAATCGGTACAACAAAGTCCAACGGGGCGGGAAACACAGCCAGCCAGACAACGAGACAAGCTGTGAACAAGCCAACAGTTTAGCCAGATTACCTAATGGTTTACCTGGAGGTGAAACGCAAAGGTCAGAGTTCATCTGTAGATCATGTTGAGATTGGGCCAGGAAAAGTATCTGTGACAGACGACAGGCATTTTGCTTAATCATCCAACAATTTAATAGTTTGTTTCCCTGTGGGACTTAATCCAGAATTACTGCAGCTTTGGGAGAAGGATTTTATTATAACTGGGAGAAATAACAGCCAAACAAGTTTGAAGCTCTAATGAACATTTTAATGAAAAAGGCTTTGTTAGATGAGAAGATAGATGCCAGTTTCTATCTGTCTATAAAACTAGACTCTAGAGCAAGCAGCTGGTATGAACTCATCTTATCCCAGCACAAAGACTGCAATCCAAGGAATACAATGGTGATGCACAATTAAGATGCGTCAGTGACAGTAGGGCTGCATGATATGCAAAAAAAATGAAATCATATTGCAAAAAGGTCATTTTTCATGTGAACGTTTTTTTTTACTTGTCTTGTATCACACAGACATCTTGCTTTATGTCTGGAGGATATGATGCATAGGGCAGGGCGTCTCAATGCACATCAATTTGCAAATGCAAAAAACATTGCGGCTCCTGTGATTTGGACACAGCACGCGGCCATATTTGCCTTTTCAATTATATATATCGCAATGAATTGCACAGCCCCGGTTGAGAGCATGAAATACAGGATTTGAATGAGTGACCGTGTCCCGACACAGGCAAGGTGACGCGGCTTTATCAGCGCTGCTCTCTTATTTAGACCCTCTGAGGTTATACAACGCCGGTTCCACGGCAACTGGGAAAGTTTCTCTCCCTCCTCACGGCCACGTCAAATTGCCAAATGTAGACATAATGTCACATAACATTTTCTCTAGTCTGTTCACATCTGTACCGTACAGAGCTCTATTAGTGGAACTAAAAGGGGCCACCTCCACTGTAACCTTTCCTTCATTCTCTACCAGCATGATAATATACCAGATATATTGCTGTGACTAGGGAGAGGAAAAGAAAAAGGACTGCGGCGCAGCAGGTGCCATCACGTCCAGGTGATGAATTTAATATACTTATTAATAACTGAGAACAAAGAAGAAAAACATCGTCCCCAGACAGTGTCCAAGCAGCGGCCATCCCTACTGGGCAACAACAAGACATATCGCTGTACATTTTAATCCAATTTACAGCTGGGTTTTTTTCTTGTTTTTTTCCCTACAATGCAAATGTGGAGTCTTAGGTGGTAAAAATGTTCCCAAGTCTGACTCACGGTACCAGGGGCGGTTGAGGAAGCTATTTCAAATCAAAGGCACCGTGGAATCTGTGTGCAGGATGCAGTGTATAAGAACTGATTTCACGGTAAACATGCGATCACCTAATGCAGGAGACAGATTGCCTCCCTGCCGAGCGCAGCTACAGAACTTCACAGGTTCGGGAGACAGCTGGAAGTTGTCCATGCCATCCAAAAGAGCTTGTATCCCCGTCTCTCCTCCAGGAAACCGAACTAGGGAAGTCTTTGATGTTGTGAACATATTCTGTGTAAATGTCATGGGAAAATTTGTCTAAAATCATCCGGAGTAGTAGAATTTAATCACTATAAAGTATTCAACATTTGGAAATGTTAAAGTTAACATAATAAGAAATCAGTTAACTTAATCTGTACGTTTAGTCTTTCAATATGTGCTTCAAATGATGACATATAACGCAGTCGCAACCAAATTTTTCTGTGCACCGTCATCACATTCCACACGCCAAGACGAGCAGGTGGTGGATTACTTCAGACAGAGATTACCCCTGATAACGTCCAGAGAGAAACACAAAGAACAGCACAGCGATAACATCTCACACTGATTTACTGCAAGAAAAAGCAGACGGGCTGCACATATGGATTGGGAAAGTGTTTCGGTGTGACCCAAGTCAGAGGAGTTGACTGGCTGAGACACAGTTATAATGTTCTCCATCCGCCCGGAGCCTTGAGGAGGATTCACAGACGAGAAAAAAAGGCAAACTACGGTATAGTCTACTGCACATGAAGAAATGACCGTCTGAAGCCAATCTGTGGATCTAAAAAAACCCATGATGCATGTTTTATCTACTGCACTTAATATTTGCTTTTTCTTAAAGAAAAAATTGATCTTTTAAATCGCCTGAAAACCAAGTGGGTTGCATTCAACACGGTAAATTGATTGCTGCCGAGGTATTCAGCAGCAACGCGTGCATTCATGGTTCAGAGCTTTAAAGATTTAGATCACCGACCATGAGGTCCATGATAAAAAAGACTTAATGCACTGTAAACAAAAAGTGCACTCCTTTCAGTGACAACTCCAAACAAGCCTTGAAGCCCTTTGGGAGAGGTCTTGCACATCACGCTACATCCGAGGGAACCAGTGCATCACAAAAGGTTCCTTTCACCACTGACGAAGGACAACACTCTTAGAATTCACTCCACAACGACCACTGCAGAGCCACAATACCTCACAAGCAAGAGCTCGGGGCAAAAATACAGCTCCCAGCATCTGAGGGATTCGAGCAGAGCTGTGCCTCACAGAGATTTCAAAGAATATTTTCCACAATCACTAAAAAAAAATAATCCAATTTTAGCCTGTTCTGGGTATTAAATGCAGAAAATCAATTAAAACAGACTGACAGGCCCACCTGGAAAATCTGTGAGTGTAATTACAGAGCAAGGCTGCAAGTAAAACAAGGACCTGTCTTTCTGGTAACAGCCTCTTTTTCCTTATTGTTTCCAGTAGGTGGTTGCCCCACTGTTAAGAGAGCGCAGATTGGTTTTAGCCTTGAGCCCATCTGTCACTGAAAATTAAAAAAAAAAAAAAAAACAATTGCAAAAGGGTGCCACGCTCCACAAGGGTTTACCATTATCTGATGCCGACAGCGAATGCCACAAAAAGCTCTTCCCTGAAGCAATGACTGAGAGCTGCTCGCTAAACTGAGAAGCCATATGCTTATACGCAAAAAAAAAGGCAAAGATAAAAGGTGAGAGGTGCTTCTGCAGCAATGCAGCTTTTCCATAAACAACGGTATAAAACAAAAAAGGAGAATGACTACAAAGCAACACCGACTCATTTGCAGTCGCGGGGTGTCGATGCATATGGATGGGCGGCGCGGCTTCCGCTGCCTATTGCGACATTTGGCCGTACGACTGGAAACCTCTTCAAACACAGCTGAGCGAAGGCGTCGTTTCACCGCATGTAAATCAATTAGGGTTCGAACATGAGAGCCGGTGTGTCACACTGCCACTTTGTCTGCACTCTGTCCAGTGTCGACTCTCAGAGATAGGCTGGTGCTGGGAAGGCTGCCAACTACATACACACCATGACTGGGCAAACACTGCTCCCCAGGCCTTGTTATGCAGCTGACTGCAGATGCAGCCCCGAGCAATCACTGGTATTTAATCAGTGCATTTGCCACACCTAGTTCACCCTAACACTGTTAGTTATTTTCTATTCAATCCATTTATCCAGGTTAACCACAACATTTACTTTCTACATGCCAGTTGCAGGCTCTCGCCCCCCGGCAGGATCGAGGTGTTGAGCCAGCCTGCTCCCACCATCAATCTGTATCGTAGATAAGTGCCTAAACACCCATTAAATATGTGACAGCTGCTGGATGAAAACACAACCTCTGCGAACCATTAGTCCATTAATCAATCAGCAGAAAATTAATTGGCAGCTATTTTGATATCTGCACATTTTCGGCCATTTTTCCCCAAGCAAAACCTGCAAAGGATTGTGGTGTAATGGCATGTTCGTAAAATGTGATTAATCCAAAAAAAATATCTGTGGATTAATCTATGTGTTCTGAAAATAATCATTAGTTATTAAGGAAGAGCTGCTCTGTTCTATTCTGTTTCCCTGAAGAATGATTAAGGATGATAATTTTAGCGGAGATGGTCTTTATTTCAGACAAGGTGGTCCAACCTTCACTATACAAAACCCCAGAAAATTTCTTTTAACTATGTAGGTTATGTTATGTTCAGTGTATAATATTCTACTGGGGACTCTGCACCTAACCTCATTAAGGCTTTAGCATGACACAAAACTAATGCGTCCATAGCACTGAGCATCACAAATTAACACGTGCCAAAACATCTTGTTTATAGCTCATTAGTTCCTGTGCAGCTGCTTATATTTAAACTAGAGCTGTTCTAATACCAATACTATCATTGTAAATGCCTTCGATATGGCCTAAATACTTGCTCATTTGATGGCAAATAAAACTGTGTCTATACACAAGACATTAGCGAACCAAACTCTTCCGTTCTGCTCAAAAGCAGGAGCCGGTTTTTAAAGCGGCAAATAACTGATTCCCAGTAAAAGGTGTGTAATGGTAACTACTAGCACTTTGGTAGCATTTCCCACTGGAAAGTGCAACCAGTAAAAACGCAATGAGTACAGTGCACAAGGCTTTAATATCAAGAGGGGGTGGGCACTAATGTTAGTGTATGACGAGTGTTTTTTATTCCTAGTCATTCTCTGCACTACTATATCTATCGCACTCAGTTCAACCCCAATTCTGCTGCCTTTTTCGTTTAAATACAGACGTATCACAGCACAATGACTAACCAGAATTCTTAGCTTAAAAATGCTCTTATCAGCAACTGTGCTTTGCTGAAGTGTCCTTGAGCAAAGAAAACCCTTAATCCCTATCAGCTCTGGGATTCCTTCTCTGAACCTGACCTCTGACTTGCAGGAGGAGAATGGTACAGGAAGACGAGGGGGGAAAAAGCACATTTTCCTTTAGGCATCAGTGAAGCTTCACATTTAAACCAAGGAGGCTGGTGCTGGCCTTCCGAAGCCGATACAGACGGTGACCAATCACAATGGCATCGCGATAATAAATCCCAGCGTGGTTTTTATTTAATCGGCTCTGCAGGAGAATGAATCTTTAGCTTGTTTACAACATAACGTGTCAGCCAATATGTATGAAAATATAAATTCCAGGTGAGAAGAATGGGGAATAATAGATTCATTACAGCACTGTATTTTCCCCAAAGCAGTCTTAAGGTCCATGATATTGCTTTTTCACACCTGGGGATTTGTCTGCGTAGCTGTTCATCGAGTAGGTCTACAGCATTTCTCTTGAGGTATTCTTACAAATTGTTTATTTAGCATATGAGTGGGACAAGGGCAGAGTGGTTTAAACTGCGAGGCTGAGTGCAGCAAGGCTTCTCTATGTGTGTGTGTGTGTGTGAGAGGGAGAGAGAGAAAGAGAGAGGGAGTGAGGAACTTGAGGTCTCTGAAGCCACAAACCTCTGAAACCATCCTCGGAGGCAGCGGGCCTTGCGCCAAATCTGTTACTGCAATTACTTTTGACAGCAGCACCTTCATTGTCCGGGAAGGTGGGTATTCCTGCGCTAGGCAACGCTGACCACAGGCGTTAGAGGGATTTGTGTAGGCAGAGAATTGCAGCATGCAGCATGCTTGCTTCGCAGCCTTGGTGAAACCATCAAGGAGAGTATATTCTTTAGTGCACACGTAGGCGTTTCTTTTGTGTGGTAATGAAACTGAGGCAGGACTTAGAGAAAATGAGTAGGAGAAGGGAGATATTGTGCAAAATGCCCAAAAGGATGCAAGGGCTGGTTATGCGGTAAATATGGAAAACATTGCATCCTCCTTGCATGCAGCTTACTGAGCTTTAACATTCATTCAATCCACTCTAGCTCTGACTTGACTGGCGCAGATGTTCACCAACATGGTTGCTGCTCTTCAAGGCATCCGCCATCTTTCCTGTCCCCAACAAACCAATGGCCTTCCAACATCAGAAAAGTCCTTTAAGCAACTTTACTGTTCTGTCCCCATACCTCTGACCTAACTCGATTCCAGAGGCCACAAATGATACCATCATCTTGGCGATGCTACACAATACACATAAGCGACCTGAGCAAACGGAATCAGTTCAAGAATGTTTCAGCTCAGCACCCAGCACAATTGTTCCCAAAAAACTTGTCCGTGTTCATGTATCTGGTACTGGACAGGTCCATCTGCAGATGGATATTTGGCAGGTGTACCACAGGGATGTGTGTTCAGCCCCCTCCTGTTTTGCGAACTACATCAACATAATCACTGAATCAACTGACATTGAGTCAACGGATCCTATTCATGTCTATGTGGAGCAGGAGCTCCGGCCGCGCGGTGCATGATGGATACAGCACGTCGAATTGACGGCCCTGTCGCGGTATGTGAATTTGCATAAAGTTTGATAGAATGAACTTTATGCAAATGATGTCCGTCCAACACAAACTAGGCAGTGTTGATCAAGTATAAATCCAGATTCTGTTATTGCACTACACATTTCCCGCCTCAAATGTTTTCAGAAACATACTTAAGTGTGTTGTTTAACTGTAAAATGAGATTTTTGTGACCCGGCCGCCATGTTGGAAACGGCAGAGCGAAACTCAAGCTCCGCACCACGTCACATAGTCCCGCCCACTCGCCGGTGCGCTCGGCGGTCCGTTGCGTCCGGATCCGTCGCTGCCGGAGTTGGTGTGTCTGTACCATAAGTTTACTTGATGCCACAACCATCCTGCGCCACATCATCAACAACAATGAGGCCACCTACAGAGAGGATTATAGTAGGATTACAGGACACAGCAGGGGGGTGGACCCCCTCTCCACCCACAGTGGTGATGATACCAAGGTTGAAAATCAGCATTTTTCAGCTAACTTCAGTCCACACAGACCTCTACTGGTCACTGCGCATGGATGCCACAGTTGAGACTAGAGCAACTAAATTTCTTGGGGAGACTGAGGAAGTTCAGTGTGAACACCAGCATCTTCATGGACCTCAACAGAAATACCATTGACAGCCTGCATCATAGTCTAAAACTGGAACTCTCTCCTATTTTCTGCACCAAACAATCAGTTCCACCACTACTGAACCACATATCTTGTGCAATATTGATACCTTTACCACTTTTACGCATTAATCCTTATCATTATATATCAAAACAGTCTTGTTTTGTTATTTCATCCCATCTATGAGTTCTTATCTGAAACATCTTGTGCTCCTATTGCTAAACTGACCCGTTTTCATATTGCACGGTTGACCCCGTGTTAACCGACACACGACTGATAAACTAACCTGACCTGAACTAGTCTCAGGTGTTTAAATTTGAGCGACTTTAAATAGAGCCGCAATCTTATAAACAGAGATGTAGCATGAGGTGTCCCATCTCAATTTGCCTCTCAGCACTACGCTTAATCCGTGCATTGCAATGTCATACTCAGCCTACAGCTGGAAACAGTGCTGCTGCAGCTGCTGCATCGATGGAAAGGAGTTGGATTTTTTAAGGAGGATTAGTGTTTTGGAGTCCAAATAGATCAGTGGGATATGTCAGGAAATCATCTGTTGGGATGTTTGATTTGGACTTTGTACACTTTGCCGTGCAGACATCAGTGTTATGTGGGACAGACTACAGGTTTATGTGTTGTGTAAGAGCCCTCCCACTAGGAGAGAGACGACTTTCCCTGCACACACAGAAGATGAAATCAAAAGGAGATGGTACTGTTGTGTAATATGTTGTGAGTCTTATGACCCACTGCAACCAAATGCATCTCGTCCATTCCTTGCAGCATTTGTGCAGTTCTTGTTCACCTATGGGCAATGGTCAGCTGAAGACACACAGATACTCACGGCACTCAGTGCAGATTCTTTATCATTTCAGTCACTACTTAGACAAACCTCAGAGGAAAACACACCTGAAGTACAGCAACACTCCCACATGAGCGCACACTTTTGGCGGACACATTAGTAGAAGGTGTGTGTGTGTGTGTGTGTGTGTGTGTGTGTGACTGTGTGTGTGTCCATTCCCCCCAAAAAAATTACCAATCAAAACAGCAGCCACCTCTGCAGTGGCATGTTGCAGAAATTTGGCACCATTACTTTTCTATGCAACAATATCATGAAAGCCTATATACTTGGGGGGGAGGGGGGGGGGGGGGGGCACAGGGTGGGAGGAGAGGGGGTGGAAGGAGAGGAAGAGGGGGGTTCACTCACCATCTGAAAGCGCCGCCACACAGATGAGGAGAGTCCATCTGAAATCCCGTACACCTGTCATGGTAGAAATCCCAAGGGGGGGCGAGGATGTTAAATCCCAGTTGTTCCAGCGGCCGATGACAGATAAACAAACCCCTCTGCGGGTGTTAGCCTCCACGCGACGCTGTTGCAGTTCTCCCGAGGGGGGTAGGAGGGGGGTCTTTAAGTTTGATAATGCGCAATGGAGATATATCTTATCAGCACGCTATCTTGAGAGATTTGCTTGTGTGAGTGTGTGCGTGCTCAGACAGCCGTGTGTGACACCTCACTCCGAAACCTCCACCACCAGTCCAGCCACAGTCCGCACAGGGTCTTCCAATCTAAGGCACCGACGAAACGCGTCTTCTCCGAGCGAAAGAGAGCGGATTTTTCCACATGGGAGAAGAAAGTTACGAGTATCCTGCTCCAAATCGGGCAACAGGGGAGGAAAAGAGACCCAGTGTTGCTGAAACGGATGCAAGTCTTTGCACGAAAGCCGACAAATGCCCCCCTCCCAAATATAGCCTATCTATATATAAAAAAAAAATCATAAATCAGTGGACATCCGTGGAGAGACGACGCGCGTCCTGGCACAAAACACGGGAATCCTGCGCGTTTTTACCCGCTCCCAAAAAAATAAAAAGGAGCTGTGTGGTCAGTTTGAATAAAAAGCAGATGAGAAAGGCCAGCAGGATTTGCCTGTGCGATTAGTCATTCTCCAATTAAAAATTCAAACATGAAATTCCTTGCGCAAATCATGGAACCACTCATTGGGGAGAAGAGGGCTGGGAGGACGAAAATGCATCCAATGGATCCGCACCGTTCTGCCTCGGCTCTCACTGACTTTCCTCGGGTTCCGTTTTAAAAACCTCCACAGAGGAAACAAGGTAGAAATATCATTCTGGGCTGTTCGTGGTGAAAATTTCACCCCTCAGTCAAAACCACGAAAAGCTCCGTGAGGTCGGCTGCAAAGGGAAAAGAAGAGGAAGAACAAAAAACTCGCTTTTTCCCCTCTTCAGGTTTCCAGTAGTTCACCTACCGCAGCGTGTTGCGACAGTCACCCAGTCGGGAATCATGTCATGCCAACATTAGGCTACAGGAGCGGAACCGTCCACAACACCTCCGTTATACTTTCTTATTCCCTTTTTTTACTTTGTGATGTTAGAAGCCCGAGAACCGGAGCGGAGCATCGTCGGTGCCGCTTTACCGGAGTCTGAAACACAGCCAAGTCCGAGCAACTCTCCGCCTCGTTGTTTAAATCCCAGTCGCCGGCCTTGACCGCACCTGTCTGCGTGCTTTCTGCGGGGCTCGAAGCGGTTTCAGTCGCTGTCTTCAACCGAAACAGCCTCGGTCCTGGTTTTTAACTCCGCTCCAAACTAAACGTGTTCACCTTTAAACATACAGAGCCTCAGCTCGCGTTTGTTAAGCCCTCTATATCACCACGGTCATATCCGGTGGTAGTTTTCAGAATAAAAGTAAATTGAAACTTTTTGGTCTTGATTTTTACTTCGGACAAGTGATTTTCTTTTCAATAGCTAAAAATGCAGTGTCACCGTGTTCGATGCTTATGGACCTATACCAAACAGTGCCCTAATTATAATGCCACAGCAATGACAGTTAGGCTACCCTGCAATGAGAAGGAATGAATAAAAAAAACAGAATAAGAATATGTAAGTATTAAAATCAAATTCAAGTTTGAGTTCAATGATAGATTTAAGGGTTAATAAAACTACTGACTGCTAATGGTCCATGATAACCCATAATCTAATGGTCAATAACAGGAAATGCATAATAAAACACAATATGTCAGAATTAGTTGTTTTTGGCTTCAGGTGAAATCCCTTTAGTGTCTTGCACATGTATTTTAAGGCTCAGTTAATTTTATCCTGAAACTCAGTGTAGTCACTCGTCTCAATGGCATGGTTTATTATGCTTTAATTTTAAAGGTTGAGCTGCTGAGTTCCGGTTTTGTCCATGTTCAGTGTTGTTAACTTGGTGCAGCTCGAACCGGGCATCAGAGACAAAAATTAATCACGTGAGTGACTTACCCGCCTCCTCTTCATCAAAGGGGAAAGTATCCTGGTGAAGAAAGAGCAAACGCTCAGTCACGGCTTCATTTGAGCGCTGCCAGGCAGGCTGGCTTTTATTTTGGTGTGGAGCCACTGAGAGCATTCACATATACTGTAGCCTATATTTCGTCAGTTCTTCTAAGTATAGGTTTACAAAACATGTTTAAGACAAGACCTGCCAGTGCCAGGTGATCAATTAAATGTTCCTCAGCTGTTCATACTGGAAATGAGAAGATCTACTACTGATAAAAGTTAATGATATGTGTGTATATAGACGGTATTAAAAAGTACATCTCTATAGGGAAACACAGACTTTGGAAACACATGGAGGGAATTTCAAAATAAAATGTGCTTAACTATTGCAGATACTTTCAGCAAAAATCATGGGGAATTCTGCACCTGAGCACAGATTTATTTCAATTGTGAAACATATAAAAGTATATGTCCCTTTATATTAAGCTACAATGGGTGCTCTCTCCCAGCTTTCAATAACAATGACTCAATGCACTTCCTCCTCCGAACTGAACATGTTCTCACCCATAAGTGGGCATGTTAGGCTATCAGTTTTATTATATCATAACTTTGCTTTTAATATTATGTCAAATGAAATGTTTCTCATGAGGTTACATACAGAGGTGAATATAGGGAAATAACCAAGCATTAAGCCCTTTCACACATGGAGCTAATGGTGCAGGTGAACTCACAAAAATGTCCCCTAAATGGTTTATAGGGGACCATTAAGTGTGTGAAAGGCATCAGAGTCTCAGGGGACACCTGAGACTCTGAATTTCTACTAATTTTCATGTTCCTGTTGTCTATAGGATCATGTCAACAAAGGCCAGCACACAGTCACCACAGCTGTAGACCATCGCACAGTGGTCTGGTCCAAGCGCCAGCAGCAATAACATAATTACAGACGTTTGCAGCTGCAATTTTGCAGAACCACATCACAACTTAAAAGTGACTCAGACCTTTGTTCAGACCTAAAAGCAACATAAAATTGGCAACGTTTAGTTTAAATATAGGTTTTGGTTTCATTGTGGTAACTGCTCGTTTGATGTTGGACACAAAGAGCTAATCATGCTGATTCTTAACCTCATTGCGTATTGTTCAAGGTAAGTTAACACTGTAACAAAGCAAGGAAAACTCAAAAATAACTAAACTTGTCTTGTAATTTATTCCCTGTAGCCTGTTTATAATGCAGAAACACACAGAGCTCATTGTCTTGTTTTAAGGCCCTCTAACAGGCAAATCCCACTGTGCCCTTAAAGGAAAGGGGGAAAAAAAACTATGCCTGTTAAGTTTCTCAGCTTTAGCAGCTAATTTATCAGGATCACTTATGCAAATCAAGTCACTTGCAATTTTCCAGTTAGAGCACCTGAGCCGCAGCAGCACAGCAGCAGCAGGCAGCAGGCAGCCAGGTGAGAGAGCAGCCTGTGGTTCCCCACTGAGGCTGGTGGAAGACAGGCTGCCACAGGCTCCGCTGCTGCAGGTATGACATGACTGTTAATGGTTCGTTAATGCGTTTGACTCCACAATCTGTCACTGCATCCTTCTGACATTTACCAAAGACTAATTGTCAAATGAAGGACTTATTTCTGCAAACTTGCGAGCAATCGGGAAGATAAGGATCCTCTAATGGTGATGAGTTAAGATGTGCTTCCCCTGGGAGTTTGACGCCACAGGAGAATGGACTGGTTTTTAACTATTCATCGAAGTCAAATCTTGCACCTTTTCATTGTCACTTCAAAGGCTGAAGACACTTTGTCAAAATGTGCTGAGAAATTTTCTCACTGAATGTGCACCACATGCCTGTACATGAATTTCTCATGCTCGCAAGGTTTGTGCGTTTTGTCAGATTTGCTCCTTTTTGATGCAGTGTAATGGATTAATATCACAGCTGGTCGTACTCAACAGTACTTGGCACTACTGAGTGCAGTTGTTTGATGCTGGCACTAGTGTGTTAGCTATCACACTGTCATTTGGGCAACATTTTTGAAGCTCACGCCGCGTTTGACACATCTTTGGCTTCCGTTGATGTTCAAATGTGTTTTGCCGAAGTTGTCTCTGTGTTTCAATTTGTCTGTCTTCATTTATTTATTATTCATTCTTCAGTTTTAGTTGTTCAGTTTAAGAGATTTTTGTACTTTTATCCCTGCTGCTCTCAGTGGGGTGTTGTTTGGAAAAAAAAAGTTGGTGTCATTTGCTTCAATGCATCCATCAGGATTAAGTCCAGAGAGAACCAGCTCAATTCCAAATGTGTAGAAACATACAGTATTTGCATGAACAAGAGATGGCCCTGTGTCAACGAAGCTTTCTGAGACATGTAGTCATCTTTCTTTTCCTTCAGTATTAGCAACAGGTTGATATTTGTGGTTTTTAGTGATAGGTCTTTTTGCCTATTTTATGGATTGGAGTGACATTTGGTGCCGATATCCATGGCGGTATGTGAATCCACATGACACTGGTGACCTGAACTGAACTGAACTGAACAGATTAATAAAAAAAAATAAAAAAGAGTTTTGTTGTTTCCAGTAAAAAAAAAACATTTGAAAACACAATTCCTATGATTTTGTAGCTCCTTATGCAAATAATTAAAAAAATATTGAATTTTAATTCAATTAATTCAATTTTGCCCCATACTGGAAAGAATTGTGTTTTTCCCTACAATGTCCTAAGAAACAAATGTGGCTGGACTTGACTAAAATGATCATACTAGTCATTAAACGCAGCTGTGCCGCAGTCATAGAACACAATAGGGGAGGCATGTCTATAAAATGCTCTTCTTAATTTATAGTGAGTCTGAGTGATGACTAGAAGCTTCAAGGCTCATCACAACAGAGTCTTAAAGGTTTAAATGCTGCAGATGCTTCAGCAATATAATTGTCCTCAACCATACTTTTACTGTATAATCAGAGACCTAATGATGTGAGAATTTATTTATTGCTTCTCCTCTTGTTTTCATGCGGTACAGAATAACATGATGGGTTTACTTGCTGTATGTCTTTGTGTGGAAGTTATGCTTCATCCCTTTAGACATTTCAGTGCTGTGCTGAACAGGGGAAGATGAAAATAGCAAGAAAGTTATTTAAACCAGCACCACCATCCCGGTCTCCTCCTCTCCCTGAACTGATGCGATCCAAACTCACCTAAACTACACTGACACAGCAGTGTGCAGCCAATGACCCAATGTCCACTCTGCAAGCAATTAAAATTATCTTGTCACTAGGTCCATTAATTTCCTATAGAGCTGAGTGCTCTGAGTTAGTGTGGACTCTCATTAGGCATGAAGTAAGGAAAGAGACTTTTTTTTTCATGGATTTCTTTGCCTCCTCCGTCAGTGTGAGTTAGTTCTGTCAACACATGTTCAGCCAGGTTAGTGTCAAATGTACAGGAAGCAGATCACTACGGATCCAGCTGTGTCAGAACTAAGTCTCATACACAGATCTCAGAGCAGCCGTGAACATGTGCAATGTTTGTATGTGGATGTGTGTGGGCGACATGTAAAGAATAATTAATGGAAAAGTTAATTAATTACCAGGAAGTAAATAAATAACAAAGTTGAGAAACTGAATAAATGAAGATGTGATAATAAAAAGCTATAAACAATACGATAGACTATGTACAGTTAGCTTGTATTTCTGAACGGATACTTTTTTTTTTACCACGGAAAATATTGTTTAACCATATAGGCTACATTGTTTTTAACTATAGATAAAGGTGTATGTAAAGTAGCAGTAGTAGGTGAAAATGCTGGATACATGCCAAATAATACAAAATGACTATTACATGCCAAATAATACAAAGATGCAATATCTTATGGTATACTTGTAATACCATGTAGGCCTAACCTAAAAATATGTTTAATTGAATGAAGATGAGACCATTTAAATGTAATGAAGAAAAAATAACATAAAAAGAAAAGAAAATAAGTATGATAGTTCGGGTGAGTATTTAGAGCAGAATTAGAGCATTATACAAACAGCTAAATAATCAGTTAGCTGTTATTGCTGCATGTTTTAATGGTCATATTGTGTTTAATGTTATACAATAATGGAAAAACTGACTGAGGAGGCTGTCCGTAGTGACAAAATTCTGCTTTAATATCTCAGCTGTGCAGCTCCCTCAGCTCTTAGGAGCCTTTCACCATTTTAAAGCCACTGTTCAGCTTTTACAGGCCACAACCTAACTGTGTCGACTCACTGGCACTACTCTCACCGCGCTGTTTTCAGTGGAAAAAGCTCTTTAAAAACAGCCCACTGAATGCTACCTGACCAGCACCACAGAGCAGGAAAACAGAGCCAGAGACTGACTTGTTAAAATAGTGGTTGAGCGTTTAACAACTGACATTTCCCCGTAGGAGTCAGAGCAGAGCAGAGTAAAGCTAACAGGAAACTGGACTCCTCAAAATCTGCATTTTAGTATCTCACACACAGCTAGGGTCAGAGACCTTGTGTCGAATCAAGACTTAGACAAACTCATCTGTGCCTTTGTGTCCTCCAGAGTCGTCTCCTCACTGGTTTATCAAACAAATGGTAAATGGTAAATGGTCAAACTCCATCTGTGCCTTTTCACACACACATTCACACACTCCGGTAGCTGCCATCAAGTGCTAACTCCCCATCAGAAGCTGGTTTATCAAACCGGGACAGAGACCGTTAGACAGCCACCTGAGCAACAAGACCGTTAGACAGCTACAACTTATACAGATGCCACATGTGGGTTCTGACTTCAGACTAAAAAGAGAGAGCACATTACTCCAGTTTTTCTCAGGCCTTTACATTGTCAGATACAGAGTTGACTTCAAATTTCTGTTGTAAAAGGTCTGGGCCTTTAAATATACAATCACCACCAGCCACACCTCGCCAGTATCAGGTTGGACCCTTTTGAAGTCAGAATTGCCTTAATTCCTTGTGGCACAGATTCTGCAAGGTGCTGGAAACACTCGTCAACCGTCCTGATCTCTATTGGCATGCTAGCATCACACAGAGGAAGACTGAAGCTTCCCCGGCACCATCGCACCAGCAGCAGCAGCAGCTTGAATTCTTGATACAAGGCAGGAATGGATCAATGCTTTCTTGTGTTCACCAAATTCTGACCATTTAAATGGCAGAAGTCGAGACTCATCAGATCAGGCAACGTTCTTCCAACCTTCTATTGTCCTGCCTGTTGTCCATCTGCTTCCAGTTTCCACCTGCTCTGTAGACCTCAGTTGTAACAAGTGATTGAGTTACAGCTGCATCTCTATCAGCTTAAATGAATTGAACTGTTCACCTCTGACCTCTGGCACTAACAACTTATTCTGGCCCAGAGATTCTTCCTTGTCATTTTCCCTGAACCCTAGAGATGGTTGTGAATGAAAATCTCAGGAGATCAGCAGTCTGTTAAAGGAGTCATCACCTGGTTTTTTACGTATCCAGCCCCCCTTGGATCGCTTCGTAAAACTTATTAATAAAAAAATAAATAATTTTAATCAAACATTGAGCTTGTTCTGACCCTTTTTCCTACCGGACTTTATCACAGATTACGAGGTTTTGACTGGTCCGGATCTGGTCCGGATCATTTCCCGTAAAAGGACAGAGCCTTGCCTGCATGCAGACTCCAAAACATAAACAGCCCCCTTGTGGGTGGTGAAAGAGGCAGTAGCCTCCGCCGGTGAGGTAATCGTCGGAGCAGAATCAAAGATCTCGTGCTTTAGGAAGGCACACCATTGTGTGCTATTCCTGTTCGGAGAAAGAGCCGAAGCGAAAAAACGGCGCCGCTTTCAAACTCCAGCTTTTCAGGCAAGTTTCAACTGAGGTCAAACACCAGTATGCATGTTTTAACAAGAGAAATTGCGATTTCCGGGTGATGACTCCTTTAAATACTCGGACCAGCCCGTCTGGATTGAACAATGGGAAAAATGCATTTATTTTCTGACACGTGATTGGCCTGTTAGATATTGTGTTGTTGAGCAGCTGCATGGGTGTACCAAATAAAAGGGGCTGGTGAGTGTATCTACAGACACAAACTTTAACCCAGTGTGTGCATCTTTAAGATGAGATAAGATAGCCGCACACAACACTGAAAATAATTTACAGTACAGATCATAAATATAAAGACTATTGTCACTATTAGACTGTGGGAGGAAGCAGAAGAAAACCCAGATGCTCCTGGTGACAGCTGACTACACTACACCACACCACTGTGCCACTTAAGTTACAGCTAAAAAGGGTGAAATGTCTCTCAACCATTGAATCCATCCAAACTGTAACTGGCCTAAAATAAATTACCAAAAAAAAGCAAAAAATGAATAAATAATTCAAATAAAAACATGCTACCTTCTTCTTTGTATTCGTGTAATCTTTTCATCTTGAACTTTGATGAGATATTATCCATTTTATAGTCTGTTTTATCACTATACCGTTTCATTATTGTGCTTTTATGCTTCTTCTGTGTCTTTGTTACCTTTAACATCACACCACCCGCAGTGGCTGCACTCTGCAGAAAACATCAGTGTTTATCTCAGTGTACTTGCGTCTTCATGCTTGAGCTGCCAGAACATGAGACATCGAGGCAGCGCCATGCAAATCAAAGAAAAAAGAAACGATGCCTTTCAGCCCCAGCGGTGGTCGAAACCTTTCAGTAACACAGAGGGCACGGTTATTGGAGGAGTGCACCGCCGCTCATGTTCCTCTTTACATATTTCTCAGACATCCATAACCTCTTGAGAGACCCCCTGGTGAGGAGAAACGGGGTGGACATGTGTAAGTGCGCAGCGGGAATCTTTCCAGACAATTAAAGCAGAACCGGGGGTCCCCAAGAGATCAGTATTGAGTCTGTGCTAAAACTAACTGTTTCAGCAGATTCAGCTTCCTAAGGGCAAAGAGCCTCGCTCGTACACTGCGACAGGAAGTGGAAACCTGCTGCCCGCACTTTGAGGATCTCATCTGAGACTGTGAACAAAGATGCGTACAGATTGAAAGCCAGACGCCTTGCAGCCACATGGACCTGTGAGAGACAGAGACTCTTATCTGGTGGGTCTGGTATTAACACCTGGGACAGGTCACGTCCATCTGAGGCTAATTGGATCGGACTGGGAGGTGATACATACTGTATGTGAAAAAACTGAACGCAGCTGAGGAGTCTGAGGCTGTGATCCAATTGTTTCTGACTGCGTTTACACATTCACCTGCTTCCCCAACATAAAAACACCGGATTGGAGGGAAAATAAAAGATCTTCTGTTTTGAAGGTTGAAAGAATTCTACAGGAAAGGACACAGGAAAAGAAAAGTTTACCAGACTCATTCAAATCCAGTTTCAACAATAGTTTCAAGCTAAACTTTGCCCACTTCATCTCTCTTCTCTTGTCTGTGTGTAAAACTCAAAGGAAAAAGCAAATGTAAATATACATATCGTATATAAGATGAACCGCAATCACTTTAGACAGTGACTGCAAGAAAAAAAAAATCTAGTGCAGTGCAGTCACTTTACAAGTCAGATGAAAGTGATGCAGCTGCGTAAGAACTTCAGTCCAGTCTGTCATCACAGAGCCTCTTTCAGACCGCACCAGCTTTTCAAAACAGGCTCGCAGTCTTCACACTGCCACTCTCAGTCGCATTTAATGTTGAGCTCAGATCTGAGCTGTGTTTTCAATGAGGCAACAGCAGAAAAACTCCATTACACAGAAGACAAGATGAGGCCCTGTGAGTGAGTCCTCCTTCTCTGCAGCGAGCCAGATCTCAGTGATATGAAGAAAAAAAAACCTCAGAGTGAGGGTACAGAGTTAGATACTCTACCTGTCATCCTGGTTAACATCTCTGTCTCAGGTGAGCTGAAGGTGCTGCTGCAGCAAACAGATCCCACACCCAATCAGGGCCCGTATTCCTAAAGATTCTTAGTGCAAAGAGTTGCTCCTAGTGGCCAAATTCTAAGAAAATTCTTAGAATCATGATGTTTTCTTAGAATTTCCTCCAAAATTTAAGAGTAGCTCCTAGTAAAGATAAAAGCTATTCCATCTATCAACTCTTAAGAGAGCTCCTAAGGTGGGATTTATTTAAATATTCTATTACATTCTGATGGAAACATGGTGGACAGGAATAATATTCACTGGATGAAGTGAAATAATCCTAAATTAACTTTCTACCTTTAGGTGTTTGTTTTTTTCTTCTCCATTGCTGTTCACTGGGTTGAAATTTTAAAGACAAAAGGTTAAATGGACAAAAATAAACTTTAATGACTTACTGAGTTGAAATGTTGAAAACAAAAATTACTAGCATACAATAAAAAAGCAATAAATATGGAAGTTTCAGGGAATCCAACTCAGTTTTCCAAAAGGATAATTTTAAATTTTAAAATAGTAATCAATAAATTTTTTAATATTTTTTTTTTTTTTTTTTTTACAATTACAATCTGAAAAAAGATTATGGATTAGAGAGGAATCCTTTGCTATAGATCACCAAAAGTATATTTTTTATCTAGCAGAGGAATTTTTGAAAAATTGACTCAATTGAGAGAGAACAAAGACACAGGTGGGGGAAATCCATACAGGATGACTGACACAACTGAGCTAATCACTGAAAGAAACTTTTCAGGATCAACCAATCACAGTGTTTTCAAAATGAAAACATCCCTAGGAGACATGAACAAAACCTCCTCACTAAGATAGGAGTTTCTGTCCACTCCTTGCTAAGAGTTCTCTGAGAGTGTCCTGGAATCACTCCTAAGCTAAGATTCCTTGCTAGGAATTTTTAGGTTAAGATAGGAGCTCTTTGAGAGGATTCTTAGAACCTTTAAGTATACGGGCCCAGATCTTAAACTCACTATCACTTTTCTGAGGTAGATAAACTCAAAAAATCTGCATAATGGCTGCAAAAAACACTGTTTGCATGTATGCATGAAACAAAAGACAAAAAAATGACATTAATTTATAACTTACTGATAAAGCAAAACACCTTAATGGCTCAACTGGACTTTCAGGGTAAATTACATTCCAAATTAAAAGTAGTTTCAATAAATAATTAAACAATCAAAAACCACTTTTATTTTGACAGAAGCTATGAACCAAGAGCGCAACCACACAGTCAACGAGCAGAGGAAGAAAAACTACTCACATACAATACATGGGGGAGTAACGAGACACAGGTGGGGAAATCACCCAGACTAACACATCAATCTGAAGAAACTTGTGAAGACACATGAGACATTTCAAAATTGTCATCAGAAACCAGTTTAAGAGCCTGGGATGTCAAACTCATTTTTTCAGGGGCCAAAAATCACAAAATTAATCTCAAAGTAAAAGCTGTTCACAACATAAAATAAAAAATAGACATTAACATGTAAATAAAGAAGAAAATGTTAATTTTCCATTTGTTTTTGAAATTATAAAATTAAAGGGTTTCACATGTAATGAGCTATCCTTTTATTTTGAAAACATATTCTCTGGGATCAGTTTTTAGCTCAGTTGGTTAGCACCTGCCCCAGACTAACCTCAACTGAAGATGAACTTGTGATCCGGTCAGTGATTAGGCTGCAGTTGTCATCAGAAAACAGTTTATACCAGGGATGTCAAACTTAGTTCAGGGGCCACAGACAGCACAATTTAATCTCAAGTGGGCTGGACAAGTAAAATAATAGCATGATAACATGTAAATAAAGGGAACTTTGAATCTTTCCATTTGTTTTAGAACAGTATAAAGATATTTACATTTAATGAGCTATCCCCTTATAAAACATATTATGAAGAACCTAAAATTTCTTGATGAAATAAAAAAAGCCACTTCTGTCTGCTATGTAATTTTCACACTTGGCAGATTCATCCTGAAAGCCGGACTGGACCCTCTGCTGGGCCCGTTTTGGCCCGCGGGCCACACGTTTGACACCCCAGGTTTATACAATCTAAAAGTCACCCAAGGGACTGTTATGTTGGGGTTAGCATAGCATTGCATTAAGATGGGAATAGCTTATAAAACTACCATCATCACTAACGAGCGTGCAAGTGAGGTGTCAGGCCACCGTACGCTGTCGTAGCAGCTTCAGAGTTTCTTCTCCGGCGCGGGTGAAACCTGTTTTTCCAAAAGACATTTCCTCAGTGTTTCAATGAAGGTAATGATGATGGTGGTGGGTGGAGAGGGTTCTGTCTGACCTGTCGATCCAAAACCTCCCACAGGTGTTCAATTGGGTTGAGATGCGTTGACTTGTGAAGGTTACAGCACATGATTCACATCATTTTTATATAGTCATCGAACCACTCAGTGACCGCTCGGCTTGGAGGTGGTGGAGGGAGGGAAGTGGGTCACTACGGTCCTGTTTCATTTCCACGTTTATTCTTTAGTTTTTCACCTGTCTGTTTATGTAATCTGTACAAAAACCTAGGTGCAGACACATAATGCACCAGTTTTATGGGGGTTAGGTGTCAGATGATTTCTTGGCCACAGCCAGTAACTTCTTGGGATCTCTGGTGGTTGCCTGGCAACTGCTCCCAGCTAAAAAATAGCCTGGTCTGGCACATAAGCCCCCATGAAAGTAGGCTACTTTACATTGGTCTTTGTGCAGAGAACAAGACAGGTTTAGTCAAGTTTTCTGGACTTAAGTTTGAAGTGATGAGGATCAATAGATGTTTCTTTCCTGAGCTTCACCTGTTTGTCTTTTGTATGTGTCAAAAATGGGCCTGTCTTTTATTTTAGTTGCAGTTTTCTGAAAGAAAGCTCACTAACCTGCATCTCAATATGCCTGCCAATGTAGAAACACAGTTCATTGTTGATTCTGCACAACTTCAATATCCTTTCCTTTTTATTTTTTATTCCTATGGTGTTGCCCACCCACACACTGGGGTTGTGGCACAGTTTGAGAGCCGTGGCTCCTCAACAGGAGATCTCTGGAAAGGGAAGGACGTTTGTAATTCTGCAGAGTTTAAAGGCAAAGCTGCTAGAAAGTGAACACAGAGGACACGCAAGCGTCTCAAAGTGTGGAGCACAAGCCCAGCGTGCGGTCTACTGTAGCATCGAGTGCTGCAATTGTATCGCAGTGTGAAATTTTTTGTGGAACAGGCCTTGTCAGTCGTGCTGCTCGTGGCTTTACAACAACCTGTGAGATCCTGGCAGGTTCGACATGTTTACACATCTTTAAAAAGTGATTAAGAATTTAAAATCTATATCTGGTGTGCGTACCACTCCAAATATTCAGTGCTCAGTCTTGTGTGTATAGATGAGAGACCCTGCTATCCACTCATCCAATTAACTTCTCATCACTAATTTAGATATCTTTTACTGTTTAACACATTTTTTTCTTGGCAGCACTTGATGATACTGCTTCTCTTTAATCCAGCTAAAACATAATGTCAACAGCTGTCTCTGGTTTAATGAGCAGATTAGTGCTATTAAGAGGAGATTGTAGTAAAGCACAATGCATGGAGGAATTACTGACAATTTGAGGTTGTACATCAGGCTGCCAGAGAAAATATGCTTGTAATCTCATTGCTGGAAGAACTGCAGAACTTTATTAAAAGCCACTTATCAAGTGGTGGATCGGATGGTTGGTCAGTCTCATGAAGGAAAAGTGGCGATTTTATCCAAGGAGCCAACTGTTGGAAAGCCTGGTACACACAGTGACAACTGATCACACAACATGGACACATTTCATCTGCTCAAACTAAAAACAAAACTGACCTGATGAGAATATTAACACATACTCAGAAATGAACACAAATGCAAAAAAATATGAGTAAAAATGTAAACAATGTCCAATATTGACAAATAAACCCACATATATTATCCATATTATCCATCCATTTATTGATATTATATAGAGGAAAGATTTAAATGAAATGAAAATCAGTAAGAAATTCTCAAGCATATAGAATTTCTATGTTGTCATCAATGAATTTTCATATACTGTATGAATTAAATGTAGGCTAAATTGTTAACATATACCTTGCAACATATCAAAAGTGATCATAGATCAATAACTTCATGTATTGGGGCTCTGTGTAGATGCAATAATGATAATAGGTGTGTTGGTCTGTGGCCGTGATGTGCATTAAACATAACCCTGTCCCAGTCACATCTCCTCCAAGATGTATTTGCTGTTGCAAAGTGGCTGCAATAAATGGAATGGACAGAGTCACACCAAAATAAATACATGAATGAACAAAAAATAAATGAAAAGATCTCAGACTGGACTACATGATGGCTTCTATCTCAACAGCATCAGACATTCACCTAATAAGGTAATAAAGGCTGTGAAGTGTACTAGTGTAAGGGAAGGGAGAGGAGCACCATTAGAGGGACCAGCTAGCTGAAAGCCTCACTTAAATCAATTTAGTGCAGTAACCACCTGTAGCTCAGTGAGGTCATAACCACCACTGACTGATTCATATTTTGTCAAGAAAAAGCCTTCCATGTGTTTGGCATTTACTTTCCTAAGTCATCCTTCATACAGTGAGACATAAAGGAACACATAAAACCAGTTGTGCCATGTTTTCATATCTGCAAAGTGACCTTAACACAATATGTGACCGTCTTTGTCATTCATCCACATACACAAATCCCTGGGAAAAAGTGCAAACTTAACTTAACTCTTTTATGCTTTATCCAGCGGCAGGTTGAATCTTAAAGGGTATTTTCATGACCACAGATGTCTTCCATCTGCCTGGCATGATAAACGATTTCCCTGAAGCAAAATCAGTGTTTTAATTCAATATTTCCACAGACTGTGCTGTTACATGTCTCTGCTGCAGGTGTGGGCTTGTTCATTGAGGTATTAAGGAACCGGATACACTGTTCCTCAAAAGCGCTCTATTCACATCAGTGAAAGACTCCGCACCACGCATATTTGGTGAAAGTGTTTTAACAGGCTTCACTGGGCTTCCACATTTTCATGCACACCATAGTCTTTCTTTGGCTCTTCTTCCCTGCTGACTTCCTGTTGGCTCCCCACATGCATGGGAATGGCATAAAAAACAGCTCAGTGCCTGAAATGTTCTGTAAAAAATTGATTTACAACAACCTGTCAATGGATGTGGGAGTAACAAACAAATGAATGTGGGATTATTCTTTTAATCTTCTTTTTTTTTTCAAAGGCTGGAATGGTCATAATAATTTTTAAGCTTTAGTTGATTATTTGAAATAAATCCACGAGCTAGATCTTACCATTTTACCTTTTCTGTGTTTCAACTCTTTAACACTGAAACATGCTTTGCAAACATTTCCATTCATTTATTTCGAAATGCTTTTTAAGAAAAACTGTCTGCTGCTAAGGACTCTGACCCTTAAAACTCTCAAATTTCTATGTATAATATTCATATATTACTTCATTACTCTCGTCATGTATCTGCATTTGTAAGACTTGAAAAACATTAACTTCGCCCACACACACACACACACACACAAAGTATAGCGCAGAAATGCAATGTTGCCTGAAGGCTGTGTGTAATTGAATCACATCTTGCAGCACAAATGTTTTGTGGGTATTATTATAGTTTTTTCCAATGAGTTCAAATCATAAATTATGTTATTATTCATATTAAATCTGCCCTCCATCCTCGAGCATAAAATAAGTTCACTTCACCTTAGATCAATTTGACAGTTACATTGTTAAGAAACATTACCATGATGACAGCCTGTTCATGTGTATGTTACGCAAAGGTTCAACATAGAACATAACATCGAAAATGTATATTTAACTTATAGGCCATTTTGTTGACACCAGCGTTGCCTTTGACTGTTTTTGTTGGCGAGTCATCTATTAATCACTGTTATTCTTCAGGCCATCTTCATCAGGATGAACACTAACCACCTCTTTGACTCTCCTGGTGGCAATGACCTCATTCTGCACATTAATCCACTAATCACCCTGAGTTCACCCCGGCGTCTGCTCTTTATTATGTTCCCAATGTATGAACTTAACAAATCTTTCGTGGCCTCAGATGCTACTGAAATTGCCTCTTTGTCGATGTGGATTTTTTTCCCCCTCCCTCTTACCCTTCAGCTGCTTCCAAATTTGCATTATTTACATTTCTCTGAACACACTTGGCATTATCATTTTGAATGTAGTCTTTATGCCTTATGAAACACTGCATTAGAATTCTGGCTTCCTGTATGTCTTGTATTTGTTCATTTTTAACCTTGCCGGTGTCACATCCACTATCACTCCTCCTTTATTCACTGCTGATATGTCTTAACCCAATCTGGAGTTAAGACTATTAAGAAAGGCTTATCTTTACCAGAGATTGTACAGAAGAATCTTTCAGACACAGTATCACACTGTGACTCTGCAGGCTTAGTAGTGCTGCTGCTTAATAGAGGGGATGGGTGCTATAAACTTTAGACCTGTAGTTGCTGGAGAATCCCTTTCCATTATTTTTGACTGTGGATGAGATAATATAAACTCACTTTTCCACATTCAACTGTATGAGAGGTAATTATGCTAATACTGAGCTGCCCAGGGTGGATTTAAGGCTGCAACAGTGATCTAACAGTCCTGGACAAACATCATAGCATTATACAGCCCACTTGATATTGCACCACTGATATTAATACTTTTCAACAGGCGGACAAAAAAAAAAGCCTCTTGGTCACTTGAGTTTCCCAAGGTTGTTGTGATTATTGCTTGATAAAAGCTTCAAATATTGTTGTGTTTACAAGACAAGAGGTTGTGACACATCTTCTGAGCAGTGCTATGTTTTCAGGGCAGACTGGAGGAGTGTGAGATGAGACGGAGCTAGCTGGTTAAAACTCAATGAACTGAACTTGCTTTTTTCCCATCTTTGAGACTCAGTCAGTGTTAATCTTAGATATGTAGCAATAACAACTTGCAAACAAAAAAATGTTGTAAAACTCTCTACATCCAGAACTAAGCCAAAAAGTTAACATCGCAAAAGTTTACATACTTAGATACAAACACTAAAGAGTAATAACAATACATAACAAATAGTATTACAAATACAAATGTTAGGGGCCAAACTCAAAAGCCTTGTCAATGATCAATAAAGGTACTAAAGGTGCATCATTTCTTTTGGGAGTCACGATCGAGTCACATCTGTTAGTTGTTCACATTTCCATTACGTGTTGGTAACAAGTCAGAAAAACAACCCTTCTTTCTTTCTTTTTTTTGTATTTTTGGGGGCCTTTTGCTTGTAACTAATAGGATAGTTCAGAAAGACATGAAATGGGAAAGCATGGGAGGGCAGTGACATGCAGCTGGGGGAGGACTAGCCTCTGCACATGAGGCGCCTGCTCAACTCAGTGAGCTGTACAGCACCCAAAAAGTCATTAGCATTGTAGCTAATACCAGCAATAACACACTATGTGATAGTTTTCACATGAAAGTAACATACTGTACCAACATGTCTACAGGTAGAAGTGAACAACACTGTTGGTAGTCTGACTAATTTAGTGACACACCAACAGAACTAGGCCTAATAAACAGTGCAAAGTACATGCAGCCGTCTTGGATTATACACTCAAGGTTTCTGAATTTGAATTCAGACTTCAGAGGTCATTTTTGGTGATGGGGCCGACTGGGAACTCCATAAACTGACTTCCAAGTTCTAATATCACACCATAAAGAAGAACACAACATAATTAAGCAGGCCCTGACCTTCCAATTGAAACACATAGGGTTATTTTACACACGTACAAGTCTTACATGGACACAAGCAAAACTTTAATAACACCAACACCAACAACATTAAACATTTAATATCAAACTTCAAAGTACCCTATCAAAGAAAATGTACTCAAATAAAGAACTGTCTTCCAAAACATGATAAACAAAGATTTTTAAGACTAGCCTATATAAAAACCTTCTGTTGGTTTCCTCGGCTTCCTGGGGCTGTGCATAAAAGACCATCTTTGTCAGGCCCCAGGCCTTTTGCCAGAGGAGCTCAGTGGAAACAATGCAAATGAACAAATTAAAGAACCATATGACAGGACATTAGGTAAAATTATTAAACACACATAAACTGTTAAAATATATGTAGTGTCATCATTTGGAAAACTGTTGGCTTTAACATAGCCAAATATAAAGAAATACCAACAGTGGTGGACAGGAGTAGATGTGGGCGACCATACAGTTTCTATGCCAGCCATAATGTATTGTCATGGTCACTTTTGATTGGTATTCTAAGCTTCAATCAGACCAGAGGACAGACTAGGGTTGGGGTTGCTGGAAAGGTCCTTTCTTGCTGTTGGCAACCAAAGACACTCGGAATATGTTGTGGCCTCATAGTTATTGATACAGACATAAGGCTGTGTAAAACCACCAACAACCTGCAGGATGGATTGTGTAGCATCTGTACTTGTTGTGTTCAAACAGTTGTGTAACTGAGAGGAGCCTCCAAACAATGGACATTCTCGTCAGTGAACTGCTGAGTCACATATGAATATACAACACTCTCAACATGTGTTTTCTATTCATATCCTACTCCTATATATTCATGCCGTTGGGTGCTGAATGTTGTAATTTGAATTTACATTTTGGAGAGGCTAAAATCACTGTCATCCTTCTTCTTCGTGTAATGGCTGGAACCAGGAGTGCCATTGTAATGTGCACAGCTAACCCTGTTGTGTTGCAAAATATGTTTACTGGGGGGGAAAAAAAGCGTCGTTCAAGGTAGCAAATTGCTTTATTTACATGCAGTCAGTATTCCTAAACCGGCGAGACAATCTGACGTGGGTTTAAGATGAAAAAAAATGTCCTTTTTATAAACCTGTTTACATGACTGAAGAATTTATTTTGACTTTGCGAAATAACTGTCTTCAGCATTCTCAGTTTTTATTCTGCATCCATATTTCTGCTTTGAGCCACAGGCCTGCAGCAGTATCTCGAGCGCAGCTGTTCTCAGTGTCATGTTTATGTTTTTAATAGTCAGTCAGGTTTGATCATCTTCTGCTTTCCTGCTATATATTTATTCATCAAACCAGGAACTGCCTGTCACATCCATTTCAGTTTTGAATTTCTCTGAAATCTCCATCTTACCAACAATAAACCTGAGTGCGTTTTTACTTCCCAAGCTTGAGAAATAACAGGAAATCAATTTTGTTATTACACGTAGCTCAACGGAATCTTTAAATCATCAGCAACTTTATTAATTTGCCTCCCTTTTATAAGACTTTTGGCAAAACCTGCAGCACAGCGAAACTCTTCACTCCACAGTGCTCCTCTGGATCATGACTCCTTTTATTTCTAACATACTCAAAAACGTGACATAAGCTCTTGAAGAAAGGGTATTTAGTCTATACAGTTTGCTTGATACCCAGCTCATCTAAGGATTTCCAGTGGGCTTCCTTGAAATGTATGATGTAAAATGTCAATGCTTTGCAACTCAGTACTGCTGCTTTTGAAGAATGGCTGAATTGATTTCCATGTTTTCAAATTGGTTTAAGATTTCCCTCTGCTTGAGAAAACTTTCCTCTGTTTTTGGGCTTGTGAAACATTTTTGAATCCTGCCCTACAACATCACTGATCTATTGTTAAACTGAAATTTACATTTTTCTAATTTTTCTTCCTGAAAAACTGAGATTACAGTTTTCACACGACAACAGTCAAACAGCCCCTCATCTCCTTCCAAAGGTGTTTAGTGATGTTTTGCTGAAGAAAAAGAAAATCCTTCATTTCAAAACTGAATGAGTCACGGGAAAAAACTATGCAGCCAATACCGCGTCTCTTTAATTACTGTATGTGGAGCCTGTGTCGTCCCTGACACGATGTGACATGAGACAGATCTGAACTGTAAACACCATGTTATTGTTGTGTCATATTGGTTGTAAGCAAAGCATACCTTTCATTGCTTTGCCAAAAATACACTCTGCATCACATAGTTAAACTTAACAATCCCATTAAGCTGTCAGCCTCGCCATGGCCCAGCCAGCCTGCTTGATGAGACTTTGTCTGAACATCTTCTTCAAAGCCAACTGTTCTCTTTTAGGAATTTGTTTTGAGTGTCTCACTAAAAGAAACGGTGGTGCACACTCTCGGAGTTGTCCTCAGAAGCCTCTAAATCATCACACCAGCCAGTGCCAGATTTATGTCCACATGAGTGCGTGTAGTCGCCTCCTGTTCAATGCAGATAGGCACATGTCTCAACTTAGACCAGGACATGGAAAACACTGCTTTTGAATTACAACATAACTGTAATACCCCACAATAAAGTGGTTTCATCAGCCCATTCATTTGTACACAAATTTTCAATTCCAACGGCGCACATTCATTTCATTCAGTATTTTAAAATTGATTACTTTGTCATAAATGAGAACCAGCTTTTGGAATGTACACTAGTCATATCACTACACGTTACAGTGAAAGTAAGGAGAAATTTATCGCACCTACTTGTACAGATAATATCACTGAAGAAAAAGAGTAAATTGTGACCCATGGTTAGATTAGATCAAGATTTGAATTATCTGCATACAATAAAGTACACTGGCCTTAAGAGCTCAACTGGCATTAAAAAAACATGCAAGAATACAAGCATGCTGCAAAAACACAAATTCAATCCAACACCACAACAGAAGTGTTTCCAGGGGACACTAAAAAGTGATGCAGCTGGGATTTGTTTGCCAATGCCCACTTGACCTTTGAGGTTAAAAGCATTAAAGAAGAAGTGTGTCACAGTGGGTTTGTTCCTTTTTTCTTTGTCTGCCCTCAGCTTCATCCACATGTGGCCATGCTGTAGCCCTCACCTTTTTTTTTTTTAAGTATATATTTTGGGGGCTTTTTTGCCTTTATTTGATAGCACAGTGAGATACAGTAGACAGGAAAGGGGGAGGCAAAGAGAGGGGGAATGACATGCAGGAAAGGTCTGCCCGACGTGGGATTGGGGAACTGGGGACGCCTGCGTTGAGGACTGTTATGAGGCAGCCACTTTAACCATTGCGCTCTGCACCCTCTCACCCTCACCTTTTTTGTTTGTTTGTTATACATTATTTGAGGTCTTTGAGGGACCTGGATGTTCCTCTGCCAGATGTTCAGGTACTTGAGTGGCCCCAGGTTCCACTCTAAACCGTAACCCCACCAGCCCTGACTCTGCCACACTAACAAGAGTGAAGAGGAGAGGAGAGGACTTTTCATTAACACTGATAGCCCCAGTGTGGGCCAGGAGCCATTGGATAATGGAGATTGTTCTGCTCCTCTGGCTCTTTCTGCTGCAGTGGGACCTGGTTTCCCAAAAGGAGATATTTCATTATTTCATCCTCAAATGGAACACCTCACCTTTCAAGCCAGCGCCTGTGAAATGTTTCATTTAAATGCACTGGGGCTCTTTCATGTCACTGACACAGAGTCAAAAGGCTCTGACCAAAAAATCTGCATCGGCAACAGGCAGAGTTTTGAACGTTGGAGTGGAAAATTAGAGGTTATCCCGTGTGCCCTGCAAGAGCAGCTCTCGTTTTATTCAGGAAACATTGGATAAGAGTATTTGCACCGTTCAGATCCATAGTCACATGGGTCCCCGCACTGTTTGGTCTCTCTGAAAAGGTCATTGCTTCAACCCTCCCTCATGAATCATCTCCTGACCTCGAGACCGAACAGTGGTCACTTGTGGTGACCAGGGCTCTCTATTAGGGACAAATGTGTAATTTAAAGAAGACCTACAATGCTTTGCCTTTACTTTTCGTGATTATAATGTTGAAATCGTACAAGTCATTATTCAAAATAGGTGAGGGGAGAAGTAGTGATGTATAAGGGTCGTCCCTCATCTCAGGCATCATGATGCTGAGGTTTCTATAGGTGTCTTATTCATTGATGAAGTGACATCATAGATATTGTCGTCCACTTCAATCATAGTTTGTTCCAAGAAGGAAAAACTGAGCACGTGAACACCGTGCCAACACATGTAACTGATGGAGGGGCAGAGCGGAACAATGAGCCATGAGTGCAAGACAATACAACAGTGGCTCAGGGGACAACTCTGTGAGAAAGTGTTTAAGGCAGAGCCAGTCAAACATTCCTACATGCAGAGACCCGAAAATGACTGTCAACACACAGTGGCCATCCAATCTAGCAGAGCTTGAGAGGATCTGTAGATAAGAATGGCACAAAGTCCCCAAATCCAGGTGTGCAAAGCTCGTCACGTCACACCCCAAGAAGATCTGAGACCGTCATCACTGCCAAAGGTTCTTCAACTAAGTCCTGAATAAAGAATCTGAATGTTAATGTGAGGCTTCAATTTTTACTTTTAATACATTTGTAAAAAAGTATAATATTCGGTTTTCAATTTGCCATTTTGAGACATTACAGTGCACCCTGAGAAGGGAGGAAATTAACCTCTAGATACTTTCCTGATGCCCTGTAGAAACCCATAGAAAAATAAAGCCTGTATAGTCATGTGTGGTTTAGGAGTGAATTGCATTACAGGCTACAACAAAGGCTATATGTTAACATCCAGAGAAGAACATGTGACAGCAGTACCAAGTGAGCGGGTTTGCATCAGTAGGACCATTCCAGGTTGTCATGTGCAGAGTAACTCCTAATAAGTCCTGCTCTCTGGTAGCATGATGAAGATGTCTCACCTGAACAGGCTCAGGACAGGAGCCAAGTCACAGTCCTGATCACTGAATCACCTTTTTTTTTAACTGTCCAGACTTGACAGTCCACCAGCTCACAGGCATTAAAGTGAGTTCCAAGCACTCCTTAAATTCTTTCCTCCACATTCCTCACAAGCCCACATCCACCACTGAGTTCAGCATGAACCCACAGAACAGTTGGATTTTTACCTTAACGTCCATTGAGATGCAGACAACCCCCCTTTTCCTCTCTCTCTGCTTCCTGTAAACACAATAATTCATTCCCTGTAGCCCTCCTATTGATCCTTTGTGCCAAGGACTTCTGCTTTATCATTCAAGGCAGATGCTCAACCATACACAACTTGACTTTTTCCATCTGCGTCATCTGACCTTCTTCTTAAAAATCACATGCCCATATTTTTCCATATGTTAACGTGAACAATGTATCACCATTAAATTGTTCCACTGTGTGAAATATGCCACAATATGCAACTGTGCAAGCAACTTAAATTAAATGTACCAATATGTTCTTATATGCTGCTTGTCGTTAAATATATCTGTCAGGGTTTAGTGAATGTGGACTCAAATGCAGACGCCAGAGGTGGAGCGCAACAAAAGGTATTTATTTCAAGTAAACAGGGGTCCAAAGTCCAAAGCAAGAAAAAGAAACAAACACAAAGTATCACTAACTAAAAGGTCAACAGGCTTAAGTCCTGGAAAAGCTCAAGATCAAAGTACAAAAAAAATGAGAAAGTACAACACAAAAGACAGAAAACTAAAGACTCACTGGAAACACAAGAGGAACGCAGGACAAAATGCAGGCAGGTAACTTGAGGTCCAAATGCATACAATCGGACAAAGACAAGGGAGACACTCAAGCTAAATAGACAAGGAAAGATACTACAGGTGGTGCATATTTGACTGGACTATGTTTTTTTTTTCCAATTATAAAAGGTTTTTCATCCATGCTCTTATTTCATATTTAGCTACATAATGTCACTGATGGAAATTCAATATAAGAATACATATTTCATTTATGTATGGGCCCTTGACAACATACTGATTGTGAAGTCCATATTTCAGGGACAGCTTTTCTGTTGCTGCTGAATATTTTAAAATGACACTGTCCAATGCTGAGAATAGGCTACCACAAACAAAATTCACCTTCATTGAATTGGGGTGAAAGCAGAATTCTCAGGGCATTATATATATAGTATTTGCACAGTTAGATACCATTAGAGATAAGTGCAAATGTATTTTTGTTTGTTTTTAGTTTAGTTTGGGGTGGTATTTTGATGCACCGACACTCTATCCTTATACATGATCTTGTGTCAAACAATTTCAGTGTTTTCTTCTGTTTGTCTGCAACACATACGACAAATTGATGGTGTGGATATGCAAAATGAGAGAGTGATCGAGGCGTACTTCTATCAAACTCTGTCTCATTTGCCTTAACACCTGTCAGACCACATTTGTTTATGCTGAACAGATGTGCCATCAGGACAACCTTTTAGTTTTTTAAATGGTGGTTTGTCAGATCTGACCTCAGGACTTTCTAATGTTCTCACTGTTGAGTTGTTTGACTGCTAACTTCAAACCGACTAACGGCTGCTTGCATCTGTTGTCTATCTGTCTCATTGTACAGTATATGAGTGGAAAATACATGGGAAGCAAACAATTGTGACATCAGATGCAGTTTTCTTGTAAAAAAAAAATTGGCATGAATTTTACTATTGATTATGTGTCACTTACTGGTTAAATGGAAATCTCAAATCCCATTTGGGCACAATTTAAACAACGTTCATACCGGTGTCAGAGCTGTCTGGTTCCATTACCTTTTATGTGAAACTAATAAACTGCCTCCCCTCTAACGGATACTTTATTGTCATCTTGAGTCTATTTTACATATCCATTGTACATCAGTCATGCTTGCCTGGGTTTTGTGGACCAAATCCAATTTAGTTAAGCCTGTTTGTAGCTAATTTAGACTTTGGTTTTTTGAGAAGTGATAGAATGATGACTGTAATAACTGATTAAATACACACTATATGTCAATTTAGGCCAAGAACTATAAAACAAAATTAATTTCCACCCACTATATTCTTCTCTAATGATTATTGAAATAATTAGCCCGCAGCTTTAGAAGGACATGCTTAGATTTTAGATAGACTGTTTGTGTCATACCTGATCATTTCCAGTTGATGGCAGCAACACAGTTGAGGAGGATCTAATCTCCTCCTGATAACGAAGCAGAGCAAGAAGAGGAGGGCGGACAATGAAGACGTTTGTTGTAATAGAAGAAGAATGAGACGTTCGGGTGCACTTCGTAAAAGAGGCGAATAACTTGGAAAAGATTAGGTGCCCAAGCTTTTATCCACTTTTCTTTCTTTTTTTTCAGTAGAAACAGGTCGTGATGGTCTGATTTTCAGGGCATTCATGTCAGGTCAGTTGCCAAACAAGATATGTTGATTTTTTATTTTAGTTGTTGTTGGTATTAATTTAAGATTATTCAAGATTAAGAAGGTACTTTTTTCTTACGCTTTATTGAAAAAGTACGTTTTCATAGTAGGCTACTGTGCAAGAAGAATGCCAGGTGAACATCATCCAACATTAGTGCAAGTCAACTCACAATAAGAACATACACATTAGTGCTTCAATATAATACATTCAGAGCAATTGAAATAAAATTAAAACAAACAATCAAAATTAGGCCATATATAGCCTATACAGAGAGAGAGAATTTTAAAAAATCAATTTCAGTGGGAAAATTCTTAGATAGGCTACCATGTAATTTTTGTGCCTTCATTTCTGTTGATTAAGGGGGGACAACACAGTCATGTAAGAGGTGGATAGTCTTTTAAAGTGATCAGTAATCATAAGATAAATACTTGAGGTGCTACTATCACTATACATGACACATAGAGTGACAGCCTAATTAATCAGTGCTTTGTTGGAATAATAGCCCTATTGTTGGTTCCCACAAACGTTCGCTGAGTTGCGATATTTCCGATGGTCCGTGAAGGTGGCAGCAGCGGATGAAGGGAAACCTGGTAACGTTGTGACAAAGCTAGCGTTATCTGTGCGCTGTGTGCTGCTAAGCCCCGTGAACGCATCAGCTTTGTCAACATGCATTTAAATGTCGATGCGGGCTGTCTATCGTCTCACCGTTACCTCGTAGCTTCTTCTAAGGCCTGTTAACAGATTCAACCATGCAGTGTTTTAACGAGCCGAGCTAGCCGGGCTGGCTGACTCTTTTTCCTCGTCGTAGCTACTATCAGTTGACCAGCTAACCAGAACGAGTTGTTGTTGTTGTTAGCTTAAGCTATAGCTCGGTGAATATGGCGATTGTGTCTGGCTCCTGTGCCAGGGTGAACGGCTCCAGAAACGGGCCCTCCGTCTCTGCTACGCCTTCTGGATCCAGCGGCCAGGCTCAGCCCATGATAGCGGTGTGGGAATGGCAGGACGACCTGGGCTACTGGCGGCCTTACAGCGGCCAAGTGAGCGCCTACATCGAGCGCTGTCTGTCACCGCGGGGCCACAGAGGAGGAGCACCCGGCTCAACGAGCATCTGTCTCGGACAATCAGACCCGAGCCTGTCGCCTTATCTTATTGACATACCGAGCTTGAAACAGTTTCGACAGGACACGGGTGAGCATATGTCACGCACAGATGTCAATTTCACGTCAGCTTTCATTCATGATCATGTTATTATAACGTAGTGCCTGGAAACCTGTATATACACCGGGCCCGGCTGGCCACGTTAGCCACTTAGCGTTAGCCGGCAGGGCGCTGTTGTTTTGATAAGTCTTAACCTAGCTGCAAGCTAAGATTAGCCAACTACAGGGTGAAGTTATGAAGTTAGGCGATTCTGAAATTTCTTCCTGTTACCTAACGTCAGCTAACTAACGTTAGTCCACATTATGTTTGCTTTCTACACAAAACTTGGTCGGCGTCAGTAACGTTAGCATATTATTTTGCTTATCTTTCTTTTCTTTTATCTCAGTTGATTGAGTGAGTGAATGATTGATTGATTGAGGGGCAATATAAATGCAAATAAACAAATATAATTTGATGTTAAAACAGGCTAGTTGTGTCAGAGCTCCTCCAGACAATGCTAAGAGATGATTTTCAAACAGAACCATAAAGCAGCATCAGCCAAAATGACTGAAGTGGCTGCCATGAGGGATGAGCTTGCATTAAAGCAGGGATTATATGGGATTTACATTACTGACATTTTCATGGAAGATTTCTCATTTTGAGACCTGGCCGCATTTCTCTGTTATGTCCCCACTTTGACATTTAGCTGAAAATGTGTGTCTGTTTTTTCAGGGTTCAGGGTTTCTGTGTAGTACTAACCGGTAAATCTGTTGTGTAGACAGGAACTCCCAATATGGAATAACAGCCATGCAACAGACAAATAACATAATCATCAATCATCCCAAATGTTAAAATCATAGATTGCGTGTAAAACTTCTGTAGTACAGCTGTAGTTCAGTGCATTCATTGGAAGTCACCATTGTGTTTTTCAGGAAAAACACGATCAGTCCGTCGGTCCCTGTTTGCCCAGTCCTCAGGCCTCGGCAGTGGTGTTTACTGGGAATGGGCCAACGATGAGGGAGGCTGGACTCCATACGAGACGCGAACCTCCATCCTTTTGGAGCACAGCTATCAGGCCCGGCAAGGCACTGCAGATCTGGGCCCACATGGATACAATTACATAGTGGACCTCACATCTCTGGCCCAAGTTAACAAAGCAACAGGCTTCAGGCGGCAGGTGCGACGTCAGTGCAACCTCCCGTACCCGCTGGCCTCCTCCGGCCCCCCGGCCATCCCCTCGGGCCTCGCTTGCTCTTGTCAACAGTGTTTGAGCCACAGTAGCACAGGACCCATGCCCAGCCGTTCACGACATTCCTTCACGTCAGGGAGTCTGAACCGGCCCAGCCTCCAGGGGACGGGGAGGGCCGCGGCGGCTCACCCCACTTCTGTCTACTCGCCGTACCCCAGGAGACCCCTCTCTGTCGGGGGAATGTCTTGGGGCAGCCCCTGGCCTCCACCACCCTCTGGTAGTCAACTGGCTGCTCCGCTTCTGACCAGCTCTGCCAGTGCAAATGGGTTAAGGTTGGTATCTGACAATCTGTGACTTTTTATTTGCGGTTCCACACACACAGATTAGAGCAACACAATGGCAGCGATGTGTTCCACTGAATCATTCAGCCATCAGAGGATGCATCGACAGCTCTCCACCCTTCCCTTCCCTTTTGCCTTTCTTTCTCCACTTTGACCTATCCCGTAAAACAGGAATGACTAAACCTGATTTGTAGCTGCAGCCCTGCAGTGGTGTGTGTTTTCAGCCTTGTTCCTAACAACATAGAAAAACTGCTTTCAAACACAAAATTGCCCACTGATGGGATATTATAAATATGCATTCCTTCTTTCTCTTGGCTCTATTTTATTTTCCAATACATTTAAGTTTCATTTAGTCTGTTCTTGGCCACTGGAAATCAATAACAGCACTGCGTAGTGATTGCTCATACTTCTCAGTCGTTGTTATGGAAGGTGCTGCTACCAGTAATAGATAACAGTATGCATTGTGTTGCCTCATAGCCTAACAGCACCCTGCCTGTTTAGCATTCTGTGACCTCGGAGAGTGTCAGACCTTCACGTTTGCACACTTTGTGTTGTAGTTTTTCTATTTTAAACAGATACTTGCCACATAATTTCTACTCACAATGAAGTAGAAATGTTTTGCAAATGAATAAAAAATCAAAAATTGAAGGCACTCACTTACAAAAGTATTAGACTGTGATCAGATGCTTCATTTATCCTTGGGTGTATAGACCTTGATCAAGGCCGTCCTGTGGCAAACCAAACTTATTGGACACAGTCGACTCGAGGCAGGTGTAACCCTGCATATAATTGCACATTCTGAGTGTAGATCAGGAAAAGGGGAATCTTTGCTCAAGTGCCTTTACAGGAAGAAATGGGAAAACCAGCTGGAAAATGGACCATCTCAGCAGTGTACCATCAGTACACTGGTATAGCAGCTAGACATAAGCCACTCTGATGAAAAGGTAAATGGCAGCGTGTTTGGAGTTTGCTCAACAGCATTTAAAGGCCTCTAAGAGCATGAGGGGGAAAAAAATCCTCTGGTCTGATGAGATGAAAATTGAACTCTTTGGGCATAACTCCAAACGCTTATGTCTGGCGAACAGCAGGCACTGCTCATCACCCAGCTGATATGGTAGTGGATGGCAGCAGATTCAGGCGGCTGCGTGGCGGGGGGGCTGCTCAGCGGCGGCAGGGACAGGGAGACTGGTCAGAAACTGAGGGAATGATGATGAAACTGGCCAAATACATAGAAATCCATGAAGAAAACCTGCTCAGCCTGAGGTGAGGATTCAATGGATGCAGCATAAAATGCTCGAGTGTCTTCAGGACAAGTGTCTGACCGTCCTTGAGTGGCTGAGTCGAAGCCCAGACTTTAAAAAAAACAAACCCATAGAACATCTGTGGAGAGACCTGAAGGTGGCCTCCCATCCAGTCTGACGGAGCTGGAGAGACTCTGCCAGGGAGAACGGGATAAACTGCCTGAATCCAGTTGTGCAGAGACTCTGAGCTGTAATTGCTGCTCAAGAGTCCTCTACAAAGTGCTGAATCAAGCCTCTGAATACTTCTGTAAATTAACAGTTCGCTTTTTGTGTTTTATTACACTTACTCAAATTTAGCCCAAGGAAATTTAAATCAAAATCAACTGGACTTTTTGTCTAGGAAGACGTTTCAGCTCTCATCCAAGAGGATTCCTCAGTTCATGTACGCATCTTGACCAGGCTTTGAGATAACTATGACCTGGACAAATGAGAATATTCACAGGCTTACTCAAATTTAGCTTTTTTATATAGGCTAGTTACTATTCTTATATGTTGCTTTCAAGTTACATGTCATGTGTGGTTACTGCTGGGCATGCAGCCCACAGTTTCCTGTGGACAGAAGTTTAACCACTCAAAAGTGGCCTCATTTTATCAGTGCACGTTTCCTCCTATTGTGTTACCACATCCTCTCCTGTGGGTGATGAGGGTAAATGATCCCTACGGGAATTTTAATGTTATTTCACAACTTTCCCTCCCCCACCCCCCATCACCAGAGGCTGCCTTCGTTAACTCTTTGCACATTTCATAAACTGTAAACCGTCTTGTCTGTCTGTAACAACACTGGGTGAGGGATCCCTCCTCTGTTGCTCACCCTGAGGTTTCTCCGATTTTTCCCTGTTAAAAGGGTTTTCCATGGAGTTTTTCCTCAGTCGATGTGAGGGTCTAAGGACAGAGGATGGTGTTACGATGTCATGTGAAGCCCTTTGAGACAAACTGTTTGTGAAAAACGGGCTATACAAATAAAATTGCCTCGACTTTCTTTTTTTCTTCAAGCTCTACTTTTTTGTGAGTTTTTGTGTTTGAGCATTTGGTTCCCTGACTACAGAACAAAATCAAAGATAAAGAGGATTAGTGCTGCAGCACTTAGTCACCGAAATGATGAGTAGTGTGACAGAAAACAACAATTATCTCGATAACTGATTAAGTCGCTTATTTAGATAAAATACCAAACATTTGTTCAACCCCAGATGCTACAAAGTGAGGATTTGCTTTTCTCTGTTTTACATAAATGTCATATCCTCCTCAGATTATTAGAAGATGTGGCACTGGGCAAATCCTGTAGGGTATTTGTCACTTTTTTTTACAGGATAATTGTTGATTGTAGAAATGATGACCAGATTAACCGGTAAAGGAGATAACTGCACCCCCCACTCTGAATTTATTTTAGACTTCTATTGTCCCACTGTACTAAGAACTGTTCTTTTTCCACAGTAAACAAATGTATCGGGTGCATATCTATCAATATATTGGCCGTTGAGTCACCCTTCTTAGCCGCACATGCAATCAGTATTGAATAGTTGTTAATCAGTCTCAGATCCTCATGGCCGTTTGCTCAACTGTTTGAAGATGGCCTGTTTTTCAGACGCTTAAAAGAAAAGTTCACCCCAGAATGATATTTCACTCATTATCTACTCACCCTCATGCTGACTAAGGGCTGGGAGAGGTTTCAGAGTCCTCTGTGGCTTCTCTGAGTCACAGGGGGTCTCGGCGTAGCAGTGCATGTCCATATGACGGTTGCAAATGGACACCAGCAGTCTTCATCACAAAAAAACACACCAGAAAACATCTAAATACCTCCATGCTGCTCGTATGTAATGTCCGTCCCTGAAATGCGAAATTGGACAGACCGGGAAGAGGAGCTTCTGCTGCAAACAAGCTTGAAATATGGACTTATTTAACTTTTTGGGGGACAATTTCTCATGTCGGGGCTTCAATACTAGACAGACATTACATACGAGCAGCATGGAGGTATTTGGATGTTTTTTGGTGTGTTTTTTTGTGACAAAGACCGCTGGTGTCCATTTGCAACCGTTACATGCACTGCTACGCCGAGACTCCCTGTAACTCAGAGAAGCCACAGAGAACTCTGAAACTTCTCCCAGCCCTTAGTCGACATGAGAGTGAGTAGATAATAAGTGAAATATCATTCTGGGGTGAACTGTTCCTTTAAGTAAAGTTTGCAGTTAATTCGGGAGCAGGTTTTAATTTCCTTTCTTGATCTGGTGCCAAGGCCGTTTCCTAATGTCACTGTACTTAAAACAGTCTAATCCTGTGAAGTGGACTGGAAACTTCAATGGTTCTAATGCTCTTTGTTTTTCTCTCTCTCTGGTTCATTACTGCTGTTTTTTTTCTTCCCCCTTCTCTGACTGACTGTTTCTGTCCTTGTTTCCTGTCCTGCAGTGTTCCCTCCATCTCTGTGCAGCTGAACGGATCCACCAGTGTGAGCTCTGCCCTGGCAGGTAAAACGGGCCACTAACCATCCATCCTCACTGTTACCTCTGCTCAGTCTGCTCTGCGCCACACGCTTTGAGTTTGTTACAGGTTTTATTTGATGTGAACACCAGCGGTGTATACGTGCCACCCCTCCCTCTGCATGTGTCCTGTGGGTGTCGGTCTGTTTAGGAATAACATGGAGGAGGGAGTTAAAAATAAAATTAAGAAGAAAAAAAAAAACCACACACCCCGAAATGTTAAGCAAGCTTGAAAAGCATAAAACTGAAAAGAGTCAGGGGAAATGATGTCCCTCTTTATTGTTGGAGCCATCAGAGAGGCTTCAATTCAGCAGGGAGCAACATAATGCAGCGTGTTGGCTCAGTAAATATGAAAACAACTCCCACTCAGGAGGCTTGTCTTCTATTGAAAGCCTACACAGGTTTCCTCGTGTTGTATAAACCACTTGGCCCTGGATGCGAAGGATGATTGACTTCACTTTTCAGTCTTCACACTGAAAGATAGTAGCTGTCCCACAGCTCCACCCACCCTGGTATTACTCATACGACAGACACAACACATCCTAATAAGGTCAATCTGTTATATGGATTTCCAACAGATCAGCTAAACGATGCTGTCAGGACGTATTGATGACATTGATGAATTTCTTATGACACAGCAGTAACACTTGTTGGCGTTATTTGCAGAAAGCTGAAAGTGCTGCAGTGTTTCACCTCATTCACACCCATTTCAGGAGTTAGGAGAATAGTCACCTCAAAGTAGTTTTTAAGATTTTAAAGGACATTGCTCAATATAAAGTTCTCAAATGGGAGATTTTGCGAAAATATGTATTATTAGATAATAAGATAAGAGGATTGTAGGCTCATAATTTGACCTCAGCAGTGTGAGTCTATGAATCCAGCCCAACCTTTCTTGAATCAACAGTCTAGACTGTCGGTGGTTGTTGGTGTAACAATGTCAGGAATTTTTCTTGGCACAAATTAGCTCCATTCTGACCACAGAAACTTCCCCTGGAACCAGGAACTTTTCGAGGAACTATGTTCAGGTCACCCATAGGAACCAAGGTCTAAATTTTGTTCCAGGATAATTGATCCATTCCCCAAAAGTCGCTGGTCAGAGGGCAACGCTTTCCGAAAGTTCAGGAACATTGCAGAGGTGTGCTCCCCAAAACTGGTGACCATTTTGAGTACTCGCCACATTTTCTTTCACAAACCATGTTTAATAGCCTGCAGCTGCGAGCTGACCGTTTTTTGTTTTGATGAAAGACAGTCTTTTTCATCGTGATTCAAGATGGAGTCCCAGAAGAAAGCTTATGACAGATGGACTGATGACAAGGTGCAGGTCTTGCTCAACATTCATGCAGAAGACAATGTCCAGCTGGAATTGAAATCTTTGGCCCACAACAAAACGATCTGCACCGAAATATCTCTGCAAGGCCAAGTGAGCTTAACAACATCCACGCTGGCAAATGGCCTGATTTGCATAATCTTCGTTGGACTTTGGAGCTCAGTTTAGTTCCAGAAGAAAATGGTCGAAATGCACCTTTTACTTCAATACCAATCAAGTTATTGTTTAAATGGCACCACCTTAGTATTGTTGGTTGCCATGGCTACTACCTTCATGATAATGTCCCACGTCATGAAGCACAGCTGGTTTCCTCCCTGGCCTCCAGGCCTTAGTCAAGTACAACAAAAGGAACGCCTTTTGGGGCGTAGTAAGTAGGAGATTGATGCCATGAATGTGCAGAAACAACATGATGACTACATGGAGCAGAGCCTCAGAGCAACATTTTCACCATGTTGTGAAATTCATGGTACGAAGAAGTGAGGCCGTTGAGAAAAAAGGAAGGAGCTGCAGCCACCCAGTATTGATATGGTGTTCCTCACTCAGTATAAGTCAGAATGGACACCCGGGGATTTTGATGAACTAAACATTTTGGACAACTTGAATTTTTTTTTTTCTAAATATGCATTTCAGTATTGAAAAAAAGCTGACAAACAGTGTCTGAATCACTGGTGCAAAGTTGGTAGCGAGAGCGTGGATGCTGTGTGCACTGAGCTGTCGCCTCATTACAGTCAAATAACCAAACTGACAACGCACGCCAGTCAGTGATGTTGTGTTCAATGCTCATTAGTCAGTAACAAACATTAATGGCAATCAGTGTCTTATTGTATGCACATTGTTTATTCTGTCTATTCAGCCATGCAAAGTAAACACTACGCCCTCTATTACTGTCAGAGGGAGATCTGACATGGTGACAAACATGTATCTATCTTTTTGGATGGTTGGATTGGCGTCATACCAAGTGATAACAAAAAAAAGTCCATTAACTTGAATGTTTTTCTCACTAGGGAAGATGGCATCTGTTGTTCTATTGCTGTTATAGTCAAATGCTGAACACCCAAACCTAATGTAACACACAAGAGGAGAACAGCCATTAATTCACCAATGTCATGTTATGTAACAGCATCTGTCTTTTTTTTCTTCCAGTTTTTATATTGAGACTTGACCTTTAGACACCAAAAGCTAAACTGTTTACTAGACTGAAGAAAAATATCCTTCATTGCTTTTCATTTGTAATGCAATTGGTGTACTAGTTTTTTTCCCTCTCTCTTCAGAAGGTGCACAGTGTTGCTTTAAATAATTTCATCACTCCTCCTAATCTCAGATCTGCAGCGTCCCAGTCTCATTGCCAGGCTGCTCACGAAGATTATTGTTCTCATCGTGTAAACCGTTTCACATAGTTCACACTGATTGATTGGTCTGAATCTCAGCTGCTGGTCGCCATCACTTCTCAGTGGATCTCTTGTCTAAACAAGATCAGCTTTAAAGGGATAGTTCAACATTTTGGCAAATTCGCCCTATCGCCATAATCCTTATAGTCATAGCAGTAGGTTCATTACCTTTAATTGCCGGGAGCATGTTGTTTCAAGATTTGTGGGGCAGAGACGCCAGCTGCTCAGTGAACACAATGGAGGTGAGTGGTACAGGTCCCCTGTCCCTCAAAACTCATCAAATACACAATCCAGCAACTTCACTCTTGTGGACAAGTTGCGACTTACACATTCACCACGCTATGAAATAATCATGTGTTATTATGTAACATCACGACAAATAAAGCAAATGCTTAGAGCTGCTTGCACCCAGCAACCCTGTCTTGAATGTAGGCTAATTCCGGCTGCATTTGCCTCGAAAGTATATCATAGTGTGGAGAGTGTTTTGGAGTTGTTGGATTGTGTATTTGATGAGTTATGAGGGACAGGGGACCTGTACCATTCACCAAGCACAATGGAGTCCATTGTGCTTGCTGAGCAGCTCATGGCTTATGGCAATAGGTGAATTTGCCAAAATGTTGAACTATCCCTTTAAAATAAGCTCCGGTTCATAGGCGACGCATACACTTGGGTCAAGTGTTTAACAAAAAGAAAAAAGGTCAATGTGGTTTTTAATGTGAAGGTCTTAATGCTGTGTGTGACTCAGTGTTTTGTGTGTTAAAACAACAACAAAGGCGGTCGCAGTGGAAGCATCAGCTTCTGCTACATTTCTCATACCTTTGATTTGTTCCTTTCTACTCCTGCATCTCTCCACTTGCTCTCAACCCTCACCTGCCCCACTCTGCCCTGCCCTGCCCTGCCCCCCTCCCCCGTCCTGTCTCGCCTCAACTCAACCCACCCCACCCCACCCTACCCCCCGCTCCAGGCATGGCCTCCATTTTGATGTCAGCAGTGGGACTCGGCGTGCACTTCACCACTGCCCCCCTCCCTCAGCAACAGCAGCAGCAGCAGCAGCTACAGCAGCAGCTACAGCTACAGCAGCAGCAGCAGCAGCAGCAGCAGCAACCTGCTCCTTTCTCTCTTCCTCCTCCTCTCCTCCCCCCAACCAGCAGGCCCAGCAAGCCCCACAGCAGCAGCAGCAGCAGCAGCAGCAGTTCAGTTAGGAGAGCAAAGAGGCAGCACAGGAGAGGTAGCTACCACGCCACCTGCCCTTCCTCCACCTCTTTTTTCTCCACCGTTCTCTTTTGGTCCAGTTGTCATTACCATAGGCTTGAGGAACATTTCATCCCACATCAACTCGCATCCCATTTGTCTTCGAGCATTCACAGGGCGTGTTAACGCTACTTGACTTTTTTTTTTGTTGGGGTAAAAAAAAAGAAAAAAAAAGTGCTGCTGCAACTGCATATTGTGCTATTTATCAAGTGAAGAGATTAGTCTGTGAAAACTTTTGACCTCTGCTGCTCCCGCCTCCAGTTCCATCCCAGTTGTCGTCATCGTCACAGCAGCTTTACCTGCCGCGAAACCTCGCATCTCCATTAGTTGTCGGTCAGCCCTCAATGCACCGTGCAGCGCCTCCTTAACCTTCATGAAAGAAACTGGTGCTGGGAGGGTAGTGCTAATGCTGCCATAAGGCTGCACAGATCTATCATTAGCATGTTTAACTCAACCTTCATGTTTGACAGGATTTAAGAAAGTCGACAAAACAGCCCGAATACCGATGCATCTGGGTGGTTGAGGAAAATATTCAGAACTTTAAACTAGGAGTCTAGTCTCTGTCCAAGCTGCAGTGGAGCTGCTCTCCAGCCTCAGGGTGGAACAACATACTAATAGCCTTAATGTTGGGTTTTACTCTTGATTTATTACCCATCTGTAGATCAACAGGTCATTGTTATAAATGGTCATATAACACATACATGCCCCAGGAGCCACTGCTGCTGTGATTAATCCGTCAACATAGAAGCTACTAGTTAAAGTCATTTCTCAAAGAAAATAGTGTACCTTCAGCTTCTTTTCCTAGTTTTCTCTGCGTATTATCGTGAATTTAACATATTTTTTATTTACATCATGGCAGATCCTCAGACAAAACATTTAATGACCTCTTTGGTTTCAGGTTTTGACTCCTGTCTCAGACAAAACAATTTATCAATTAACCCGGGATAATGAACATCAGATTAATTAATCATGAAAGCAATTGCACTTAGGAAACTGAAGCTTAAAACAACCTTCGGAGATCGTACTCTTCATCCGGCCTGGTGTACATTAAAGTGGTTTTGCTCCATAAATAAATTAATGCTGTTTGTTGGCTGTCAACAAACAAAGCAAGAGAAAAAAGGCACAGTATGTGTTTTGATGCAGTGCAGCTCATTTAAATTGTCTTCCATGCTTTGTTGCTCATCTGTATAATGAGCTTCATTTCATCGCTGCCTCTGTTTTTCTGCCCATTTTTTTTTCTTCTTCTTCTTCTTTCATCTCTGCATTGTCATGACACTTCCTCCACTCTTAAATGTGCCACTTCCTAACCTGAACACCTGCATTTGAAATTGACAGTGGACACCTGAGATGTTTTAAAAAAACAGTGTTCATGTCTGGTTATTTTTTCCCTCATCTTTTCTTGCCAACTTCTTAATATGTTAAAATCCGGAATTAAATGAAGCTGGCTTCTGTTATAAACCCATTAAAAACAAGACACCTGAAGATGAATGTCTAGTTAGAATCTTGTATCCTAAACAGACTTGACACTCATGAGTGTGTATGTGAGAGAAAGTGTCTGCGTCCATCCCTCATGCTGCTCACTGTCATTATTCATCAACGCCGACTGGTTCATTCTGTTATCATGCATACATATCGTCTCCGTGGCTCTGCAGTGTGTGTGTGTGTGTGTCTGCATGGTTTACATCAGCCATTTCTTCAGTTTAGGATGTCATTGGAGTCATAGAAACATAAGGTTGATGTGGAAATGTGAGATTGTGACTCACTTGATGTCAGGAAGACAACCACGTCATCTCATCTCACCAGAGTCTCATAGTATTGTGTGGTCTTTTTCTCCATGGCAGCTGTTAGGACTTCTCGTTGTAGTATTCGGCCTCTCGCAGCTCATTCATTATTATTTTTTCCCCCCTGCTTTTCTCCTCTTCCAGCCTCGGCTCCGAGACCTGAGGATGTGATTCAGCGCTACATGGAGGTGGTGGCAGGAGTGTCAGATGAGGTAAATGGTTGGTCAGATTCACAGACACTTTATTCAGTTCTAGCAAAGAGTTTTAGACTTGTCATCGTTCTTATAGCTTTATGCTGTCGCTGGTCCCAAAATCTATGAAGAAACATTTTTACTCATTGACTGAAGCTCAACACAAAATTCCCCCTGTCGTCATCAGGACTGCATCATCTGCATGGATCAACTGTCCAATCCATCCGGCTACGAGACGTCGTCCGCGGAGGAGGGGGGCCAGAGCATCCTGCCAGATACTGTGGGGAAATTCATCAAATGTGGACACACCCTGCATATGCTCTGCATGCTGGCCATGTACAACAATGGGACAAAGGTACAGAGCGCATAGCAAACGGTGCTTTTTAATTTATGTAGATAAATTGTGTCCAGATTGATCTGGGGGTTCTTCAAGAATGATGCAACTGACAAAGCTCAGAGATAAATGATATTTAGTCTGAATAGAGAGCACGTCTTTGACAAATAGTCTGACATTTTTGAAAAACCATCTTTGTTTTTATTCCTGCTGACAGCGGACGACAAGATGGGGTGATTGGCCGAGCTTTAGAAAGCAGGCAATATTGATTCAAAAACGTTTTTAAAAATTGCGATTGGAAAGGTCCTTTTTTACACATGCAGCAAATTTTTTGTTGTGCAACAATTTGTCAACAAGCTCTTTTTTCCACACTCAATATTGTCATGTTATGCAGGTGGTCATTTATTCCAGAAGTATTTATTCAAGGCAGTGGTTCTCAACCTGTGGGCCGGGGCCCACTAGTGGGCCACATAGGTATTGCTTGTGAAGAAATAATTTGCAAAAAGTACAATTTTGGTGAAGAGATTTAAAAAAAAACAACCTCTTATTAATATTGTCTGTATACAGTATGTTTTGAAATGAAATTGTCCTTAAAAACACTCTTGTTTCCTTGTAAAAAAGGTCTCCCAATAATAGGAACCTTAATGTAGTCAACTGCAGGATCATATTTACTTACTTATCCCCATTACGCCGGCAGCAACAAACATCCAGGCAGGATCATATACTATACACTTTAGTGTACTCAGACGAAGTCTTAATCATAATGGATGCAACAGGAAGAATTAAAAAGAAAAGGCTCAGGAGAGAGATGGTGAATTTTCTCTCCATGTCAAACAGGGGAAAAAAATCGAGCCTCCTCTGCTCTCAGTTCTGAACGTTCGATTGTTGCAATTAAAATAAAAAAAAGTCCTATGAGAGGTTATTGATTTTGTTTGCCATATAGTTATGAGTCAGATATAGGCTACCAGCATTTCCACCAGTTCATTTATTTAACTCTCCCATTTGAGACTCACTTTTTTTCAAATAGAAGAATTAAATACACGAACTTCCTCCTACTTTCCATATATATAGTACAGATACTCGTGTAATACTTGTTCATCACAGCAGAGATGCAGCGACACCGTGGCAGAGGGAATAGCAAAACAGAAGTCATCTACGGATCAATGCATATTTGATCAACACTTACCTGGTTTATATCGATCGGCGGTGTTTAAAGGGCTCTCTGGCCGTGCTCTTGTGTTCAGGACGGCAGCCTGCAGTGCCCCTCGTGTAAGACAATCTACGGAGAGAAGACCGGCACGCAGCCCAAAGGCAAGATGGAAATTTACAGCATCGCCCAGTCATTGCCTGGCCACCCAGACTGTGGCACCATCCAGATCATCTACAGCATACCTCCTGGCCTACAGGTAATGCTGCACACTTTGACAGCAGATAAAGTATGTGTCTGAAAATACACGCTACAGCAGAGAGCTCAAATACTCACTCAAGGGGCTAGATCCGGAGTTTCATTATAACCCTCCACATGGCGAGAATTTATCTTTTAATCCAGCCCAACACATATTTTCCCCCTCCTTTTTGATTTTTCTTTTTAGCACTTTGATTCACTGCAGCAGACATGATACCTCAAGTCTCCTTCTGAAGCTGAAACAAGAAGAAATGTGTGTTGAGATTTTGGAGGATTAATTATGCTTTCCTGGAGTTTAACATCTCGTCCACGATTAGAAAGCTGCTGTTCTCCACTAAACATTCAGAGCAGTGTGACTTAGCTTCAGAGAGTATTTTGGAAATGTGTGTTTTATTTATTAGCAGAAAATATTGCTATTTGCTAAGGCGATAACAACCCAGTCAGTGGCCTCCAGGTAATTGGATTTTAAAGTTCCCCTCCAGAGATGTAATATTGAACTATGTTAAAATACTCAGCCGTGATTTAGTATTTTTATCTTGGTTTTCTTCACATAGCAGCCGTCTGAATCCATTTTTATGAGACTATCATTAGTTCACAGCTGTTCCCAGTTTGAAATACTCAGCATTGACTGCTTATTTCCCTAATATGGTTTATTAATATATCCATATGTTCTTTAAATTGCCTGTAATTATATTGTTTGAAATGGTTAAAAGATCAAGTAGCTACAGTATAGACTTGCAGTTTTTTGGGGGGGCTTTTTTGTATTTACTGTAATGATAGTTTCAGACAAGACACAGGAAACAGAAGGACAGTGGAGACTAGATGAGTCCAGAACACGAACCCAAAACCCCAATCAAGAAGGAAAAAACCGTAAAAAGACACCTTACTACTGACTGATGCGCACTGAATGCAGAAGTGCAGCCGTTGAGTTCGACTGTCCGAGTCCGACCTACAGTATGGCAGCAGATTTCATCAGGTGGCAGAGAAACGTCACCCTGGAGCATTTTGAGTCGTTTTTAGCCTTAAAGGGGTAGTTCAACATTTTGGCAAAATGAGAAACTATGCAGGATATTTACCTTATGTTTCATTTTTACCTTCATTAAACAGCTTCGAACTAATCGTTATGGTAGATAAATGACTTGTAATTTTTTTACAGGGACAGTGGAGGCTTGCGCAAACGTGGCCCGTAAACCGCAGTCTCTTGTTTTTGACAGATGAGACTACACAAATACACATCTCGTAACATGTAGTATGTGATAATTCATCGATCCACTGATTGATTATGAAAGGCTTTGTTGAAAACAAATGCACACGACCGGGAGCAGGCTTAGCAAATCAGCTGAGAAGTGACTGGTCTTCAGGATGTATGGAACCCCTCCGCTCTGCTTCGTTCCATACATACTGGGAGGGTTTATTTCTCCATAACAACCTCACTATACATTATCCCTTACTGTTGATCTCAAAACAACATGCACTGATAAAAGGTAACCTACCTTTGGCAAATTTGCCAAAATGTTGAACTATCCCTTTGAATTTAATTTGCTCTGCCATAGTGTCACATTAATACCCACCAACCCACTGATCGCCACGAGCCAATCAAACTGGTTGTTGGCGGTTTGAACAGGCCAGTCTGACTGTGGACAGGCCACATGCAGCTGTACTACTAGCCTGTCTGTTCGAGTTAGTCAGCTGTAGAAGGGCTACGTTAGCCCAGTTTAACCTATGGCAGCTCCTGACGGCTCCTGTTAAATGTCTCGCTGCCACGGAGGAATTAAATTCTGCACTTGATAAAAAGAAGTCAGAAGCACTTTCAGAAGTCCTAACTGCAGAAATAGAGCGGGAACCAAATAATTCATCAAGCTGCCAAGCGTCAGTGGCTAAAAAGCCTGAGAAATTTATTCAAATCAGTCCAATGAGGCTGAGTGAAGAGGATGTGACTGATAGACAAGACGCATGAATGTGGGAATGAAGTTCTGCTTTAATGAAAGTATTTCATGTTCCTTTTGAACAAGAGGAAAAACGTCGTATCTCAAGGGAGGTTTCCCAGCAGCCTTGGTCTGGAGGTCTAATGTGTCTTTAAAGTCTGTTTCTGTAAACAGGTGTCAGAGCAGGCCTTTAATGATGGGGCCAGCGCAGAACATTACAAGGAAGCTGAACATTAGAAAATGGCTGGAGGGCAAACTGCTGTCTGCACAGTGATACCCAGAGATCTCCAAATAAGTTTTTAACAGATTGATCCTATGGAAGAGGACTCTCCTCTGACCCATTGTGCACCGTTCACACAGACGAGCTTCTTTTATTACATTTTTTCTGGCAAAAACTTTAATTTCTTTTCTTTTCCTGCTGTAACGATGAGTGAAGATAAAATTCAGCGAGGGGCAGTATACAGCTGGAATCCAAAGTTACAAGAGCTTGAACCTGATTTTTATCGAGCCGTTAACAACCCACAAAAGCTCATGTTATTAGATTATTTTATGATTCCAGCTGATCTGAGGTATTAAACTTTATGACTTTCCATTCATCAGTCACTTTTTGTCCTCCACCAGGGGCCGGAGCACCCCAACCCAGGACAGCCCTACACCTGTAGAGGCTTCCCTCGCTTCTGTTTCCTACCAGACAACGACAAGGGCAGGAAGGTAAAGAAACAACACAATCTATATCTAATTGCTCCTATTCAGTCTATACAATGGTTGTTCAGTGTATGTATGTATATACATACATCGATATAAAAACTCTGATGGTTTGATTTTAAGTGAATGCTATTTTGTGTGTAATTTCTTTTGTATAATGAATAGGGATCCCAGGAAGACTAGCTGGCATCGGTTAATGTGGATGCATAACAAAACAATAAATAAATAAATAAATAATGAATAAGCAGGTCACTGAAGAAAACAAAAACTCTTTACCGGTGTCACTTTCCACCTCCATCTCAATCACAGTCTGCATTCAGGGGATTCGTACTCATGCAGATATTTCAGCTCGCATGGTTTCACGAGCACAGAGCACAAAGGCGCAGTCGCACCAGCGGCACCAGTCTGACACATCAGGTGCACACAGCTCAGCGCTATTAACGCACGACTCCTTATAATGCTCCATCAGGGTCGAAGTGTGTTCCTCTGATTAACATTTTGTGCTCATTATAAAGCTGCGTTGTTTCCATGGTGAATTAGCAGCTCATTTCCCTCATGCTGGTAACAGCAGATGTGCACTGGAGCTTTTATAAATAATCTCTGATGTAATTCACTAATGGAAAATTGGATTAAATTATTCCAGTTGTAGATTCTCTGTGCTGCACCTCAGACTCGCTCCCATTGTCAGACTCCCTGACGTGATGCTGCCGACTGTGCAATGCTGATTTGAAATAATGAAGGTATCCCTGATCGGACACGAGCCTCTGCCGCAGTGTGGTAAACTACAGGAGCTTTTCTCTGGTTGAAATCAGAACAGTGTTTAGGGAACACCATTCATTTCAATCAATTAGGCAGCATGTCTGTCCTGATTAACTACATAATCCCATTTTGGCTGAATTGTTTGTTTGTTGGCTGTTACATCTGTGTCTGCTTGTAATGACAGCTCCTGCTGCTCTGCGGGCTCCCACGGACAACAGAGGCTGCTTCCACAACAATATGTTTTAGTTTTAAGACACAGCTGAGTTTTGGAGATTCTTGGAAATGATACCAGCCTGTGTTAGTCTGAAATCTCTGGGGTGACATCGTAGTCTGGACGGCGGGAAGCGGTGATCTTAACAAAGTTTGCAAAGGAAGTTGAATAGTGCATTCTGATGATACAGCTGCCTTTCCCTTCACCAGTCCTCCTCATTAGTATAGGAGGAAGGCATCTCTCCTTTTCTCATGGACACAATATCTCAGTAACTCTTCGATGGACCTTCTTCAAATTCTCCAAATCAAATGTAAACATCCAGAAGTTAGTCAGATTGAGGTTACTTGTTCTGTCCAATCAACAGTACAGAAGGAATTTCATGTCACATGATAATTAAGGCAGAAAACTCATGTGAGGAGCTGAAATGAGGAAAGGGGTGTATCTTAATTTTTAATTGAAAAACAAAAAATAAATTGCATTATTTGTCAAATAAACAGGGGTTTGATATCACACATAGCAGAATGCACATGTTTCCTACCTTGAGATATATCTCAAGGTAGGAAACATGTACATTTTGCAAGGTTGGATACTTGTTTTGCATTATGCCTGCAGTGGAAGACCTTATCAGTCTCTTCTTGCAGGTGGAATCAGCGATATGGGGATAGTTGTTATTTTAGCCCAGTGGCACCAGATCATTACGATGCATGTGTCCTTCCAACTTTGCAGAGTTTTAAACCCTGAAAAACTAGTTTTGTATAAATATAAAACTAGTTTTGATGATATTTGATGAGATATGTCACCATACTGACCCTGATACTTGACAATGCTGCACACTCTCTGCCATCTCAGGTGCTGGAGCTGCTAAAGGTGGCGTGGATGCGACGCCTCATCTTCACCGTGGGTACATCCAGCACCACCGGAGAGCCCGACACAGTGGTGTGGAACGGCATCCACCACAAAACGGAGATGATGTCCAATCTGTCGGGCCACGGCTACCCGGACCCCAACTATCTGGACAATGTTCTCTCTGAGCTGGCCTCTCAGGGCGTGACAGAGGACTGCCTCAAACCGCCAGTAGGAGCCGGCGGCGGTGGCGGCGCAGGTGGCAGCAGCAGCAGCAGCAGCTAGGTTACAGCTCCCGGCTCCACACACTACGACTCACTGCTGACCGAATAAACCCTTCGAAATCCACCTCTGTGGCCCGGGTGGAGCTAACATCCACCTCCGTCTCTTATGTAGTCTAAACGTCAGCACCTGCCCAAATCTCATTGAGTGAGCGAAGGGGAGAGCTGAGTAAGGGTCTTGAAGCTTCTCCGGATGGGAGCACAGTGGAGTGCTGGCTGAGAATAGTTAATGCACCACTACATTCCCTCTCATCACATATGCCGGGAGACCGAACTCTGAGAAAAATGAGGCCCCTCTTACTCCGAGCCTCTTTTTATCAAACCTCCACAAACTGGAGAAACTTTCTTTTTCTTTATTTCCATAAAGCCTCATCTGTATCCCCTTGTCCAGTTGCCATGAGAATGGTAGCTCACACTGGGGATAAAAATCTCATTAAGCACTTTAGTTCTGACGGTGCATTTATCGGAGGTGTGTGATTTCCCGGTAAAGGGCAGTTAACTTGTTTCAAATTGGGAAGTTATGCAATTTAAGTGTTTCTTCAGAAAACATTTGTGTTTAGCACAACGACACACTGAAACTTTAGTAGCAAAGTGAGTATATACTATTTGATGAGAAGGGGCAATACTTAACTGTTGTAAATAATAAAACAAAAAAACATGAATGAAACAAAATTATGTAAAAGAAAAAAAAATAAACAGGTTGTGACCACACATGCCAGTTAAGGACGATAAAGTTGTATATTTTTTAACATTTGACCATCAATTGTCCTATTTTATTCCCTAAACTAATTTGATAAGCAGATGTCCGATGCACTCACATGGTGATTTTTCATGTTTTAAATTTGCCGTTGCTGTGCCTGCGGATGTCCCCGCAGGCCTTGTTTTTGTCACTTAATTTGTGAGTTAATGTTGCCATATACGTGAGAAGGGACATTATAACATCGTATATAGCTGGACAACCTCAGACCTTCTGCCCAAACAGATTTAATGGGTTGCTGAGTTTTAGGGGGTGGGAGGGAGGAAAAAAAAAAAAAAAAACGCTCTGGTTGAGAAGATTTTTACAGTGTGACAATCAAGGTCATTGAACTCGTCTTGATTAAATGAGACGTGTGAAGCCCTGGTGGGCATGGTAATGATCCCACCAGCTTCGAACTCACCTCCTGTATTCACATACATCATTCTGCTCACAGTACTGCACTACAGTCACTGAACTGAGTTACAACATGTATACAAGCAAAACTGGAAAAAAAATGTCTGCAATAAAGAAATAAGGCAAAAGTAATCTCTGACTTCCTTATTTTCTTTTTTTTCTCCTTTTATATAAGCATTTATGTTTCACTTGTTTTTGGATCCACTGTTCATATAGTAGTTTTTGCCCTCCTCGTCCTCCTGACGTGTTGCTAATCATCAGACCTAATAACTCTCAGTGGACGGCTGCTTGTGGACTCGTAGATTTGAGAGGGACCTCATCACATCCTGACTTCTGGAGGAGGTAATGGCAACATTAAGAGAATGATAGAGTTGATTAAGGTACTTTTGCAATAACAATCGACAAAAGTAGGAGAGACAAAACTAGGGGTGTCAACAATAATCGATTCGGCGATGCATTGCAATGCGGGACATGCGCGATTCAGCATCGATGCGGCTACGTTCCATAATCGATTATGTCCCTGTTTATTTTCTGGCCTCAAATAAAGTTATGAAGTTTCAATTACCTGCGAGGGCATTTCCGGTGCAACGACATGCGCAGCCTGTAGCTGCTAAGCGGCAGCACTAGTAGCAGTGTTGCTGCTGGCTTTCTTTTTCTTTTCTTTTTTTTACCCGAGAATGCTCATGAGTCCGGCCGTGTTGGGTCCGAGATTCAACAAGCCGGTCGGGTTTTACTGTTTACTACAGGCAGTACGCCCGTTTATCACTTATAAACACAGTAGCCCAGGCTAGAGGAGGAGGGTGAGTGACTGAGCTCAGGCTGGGGGGTCTGTGATGCAGCGGCGCGATCATGGATCTGCTCCGTGACACTCGCTGTGGAGGCGACACGGCGGCGGCAGCAGCAGCAGCAGCACCCGCTACAGCGCTTTAGACAAAAAACAAACAAACTTGCCGTGCCGTGTAAAAAACAACAACAAAAAAGTGTCACTACTTCCTGTATCTGGCCCTTCAAAATAAAAGCCCCATAGACTTTCAGTCACATTGATTTTGAGTTTCAGGTTTGAAAATGCCATATGCAATATCCTGTACCATTCAATGTTATGTCAGATACAAGAGAGTGATAATACTAACATAGCAGCCGATAAAATCTGTTGTTCAATATCTCATGACTGATGAAAAATTTGCCGTGTTGTGTGCAGTAGAATTTTGATGCATTGCAATGCATCGCAATCCATCGGAGAATCGAATCGAATCGAATCGTTACCCTCTGAATCGTAATCGAATCGAATCGGGAGGGCAGTGCCAATGCACACCCCTAGACAAAACATTAGGAGAAAACCTGTTAAAGCGAAGGCTGATGTGACGTTCAGCATACTCAGGTTGGTGCCAGCTGTTTACTGTGGCAGTAGGCTGCTGGTCAATGTGACAATTAGCATTTGTGTTTGGCCTCACACCAATTTGTATTGCTATAGGTCAGGAGATTTGTCCCTGATATTTGCTTCAGAGACAGTTTAATATCTGATTGGGAGCTTATAAATGTTACTTCAGCACCAAGGACAGCGTCATGGTTTAATCGATACACAGTAAGGAGAGGTCGTAGGCTGGTGAATGGCAGGTGGACAAGTTTGTGTTTGACATACAAAATTGACAGGTATCTTCAACAAATATGTACGTATATTCCATAGAACTATTCATATAAATTGAATGGAAGGATAATTCTGGCAAAATTCCAAACAATACCATCCTCTTTGTTGACAGTTGACTGAAGTGTGAAAACAACATTCAGTTTCTCTGACACTCTCACATTTACAAAGATGCACACACAAACAAAAACTTTTTATTGTTCCAAGCATAAAAAAAAGCAAAAAAGCATTGAGTCCGAAAATCAGAATGTTTTTTCTCACATAGAACCAAACTTTTCAGAAATCTGAAAGTGAGTTTCAAGGAAAGACTTCAAAGACTGAATCAAAGCTTTGAATCACACCTTCAGCATTGTAGCTTATGTTAAAAGTGAGGTTTTGTCAGTTTCTCTGTTTGGAAGGTGAGTAATATTTTCTTCCACTTTTAAACCTAGAAACCCTTTGAGGGTACCTAACTTCTGAAATAGATGTAAGAAATTTAAAGCAGGTGCCGTCTACGATATCTGGGATGTCTGATTTGCATATTTACTTCCTGACAAGAATGACAGACACTTGTATACAGTATTCTTCTAATTTGTTTATAAAGGAATAAATTGATTATTTTTAATGAACCAAATTGTTAAGTAGGGTTTAATAGGGTTTAATATTTGCTTCTATTTGATTAGATGCGGTTGATGAGACATTGGAGGAAGCACAGGGGCTGGTGGAACTGGCATAATGTCATTCCCCCTCTGGACTCCAACAGGGTACCAGCCAGTGTCTGATGAAAACAGGACGTGTTTGGGAGACTTGAATGGGAAAACTTTAAGCTATTCCCAATCCCATTCAAACACATCTTTGTTGCTTTCTGAGCAGTTTAGCCCTCTGCATTCAGGCTTGTGCACTGGTCTATGGTGTTGAGGTTTTGGATTGCCACTGATAAGAGAGAGGTCATGAGGCCAAGTCCCAGACACAAGCTGCAACCTTATTCTTCCTGTTCTGCCTTGTGTGTCATTGCTGGCTGTAAGAACAGTGTTTTGGCTGAGACATTTGGAGTGAGCACTTTTATAGTGAGTCTTGTTGTAATTACTTGTACCTTGTGTTGGGATCAGTTCCAATCTGGATGACGTCGTAGGAAGAGGCCACACGGACAATGCCTGAGCAATTTCAGAAGCAGCGAGGGTCACCTTTGGCAGCACAGAGCAGAGGTCAGATGTGTGAGCCCAGAGGTAATTATTCTGCACCCAAAGTCCCACCGCTCTCAAAGCTTTTGTTGACGTTGCACCCTGCGGTGCAATCACTTTTTCATCAGAATTACTTCCTGGCTCAATCCCTAATGAAGTTTTGACAAGGACGTGAGGAGTTGTGGCGGTAATGGAGCCGAGGGAGTCAAGGTTTTGGCAGACAAAGCCTTCCACACTGACAAGCTAACTGGAGGGTGTTGGAGCCAAAATTATCTTCACACCTTTGTAGCAGCCAATCAGTTCAACAGAGAGGAAACTAGGAGAAACCAGACCAGAGCCAGACTCTGTCTTCTAGCTGAGCGAGCAATTAGCCAGATAAAACAGTCCGCCTCTTCTCACCTTTGGCAAGGAGAGTAAATCAGATGTGGTTCTGATGCGCCATGATGGGAATTTACCAGGGCGATGTAGATTATTAAGATGAGGTTAAATAAAATCTTCACAGTAATACAATAATACAGAATGAGCATGCCGGTACACTGCTGTTCTTGATCGTATGGAGCTAAAGTTTGTCTGTCTTGTTTCCAGTCCCATCACATTTCCTCACAAGTCTGTAACATCAGAAACCTCCTCTACTGTCACCAACAGCCTCCGCCTCGCCTCTTAAAGACACTATAGAGGAGCCTGGTTCTTAAGGTAAGCTCTCTATTATATTGCTACATTATATTACCAAAATCCTTATGTGCTTTCATACTGATTTTAATTGCAACTCACTGGGAGAAAGATCTTTTTTCTCCTTGTCTCAGTGAAACCAAGATCAGAAATGAGTGGTTGTATCACTCCACCGATTTGTAAACCTCGGTTCACCTCCTCTCTCTTTCCATAATTAGTCTCTTTTTCACCTGCATAGAACTGAACAAAGTCTTGACAAGTGTTTTCTTGACTAATTATGGCGAATACACGGTAACTGACACTCACAGCTTTTTGGTACATTTTTCTATGTTTTGTGCATAATCACCTACACCCACATAGGCCTACTATTTTTTTCCCAAGGGACACCCCTGGTCTTTTAATTTTCTTTAATGACACTAATTAGATGAGTCTGTTCTGAGAAGCCTCCATCTGGCCACTCCAGTGTCTCCTACTCTTTCAGCCAGGTTATTAACGGAGAGTATTTTTCTACCTTTTCACCTTCTGTCTCTTAGAACTCACTGAACAGAGTTCAATGCTGGAAATGAGAACCGTGTAATTATATTAAAATTATTCTACCATTCAACTTTAATATAACCACAGGCTCCATTTCATAGTCTGTAACACTCTCTCTCTAAGGATGTGAACACAGGCAAAGTCCTTCAGCTCCTTTTTCCCATCACCATCCAATTTGAATCAGATCTTGGGGCTGCCTGGTCAACTTGAATTTTGGATTTCACTGGTTTGTTCTATCCTTGTGCAGATCGTCTCGGATGATCACAAATGGTCAGCTCTTTCACCCTAACCCATCTGTCAGTTGGATTGGCTAAAAACACCACACCCGTTAATTTGCAGGTGGGAAGTGAGAGCTGATCATGGCCAAACCATGGATGTATTATAATAGATCCATGGGCAAAACGAGTCAAGCAGCGCCGCAGCTGCCTCGCACACAAGATATAGATGGTCTGGCAAGATGCTGTTGCTTTTCTGAATCTTTTTCCAGGTATTAGCATTTGTATAAACTTGCTTTGATGCTTCAGTTTTTTGTTGGCCAATACACCTCACCCAAGTCACCCATGCGGAGAGTTTTCTGGATGGTTGAAGCATTGTGTGTGTGAGAACGAGAGAAGCGAGATGCCAAAGAAAACAACATGCCAGCATCTTAAAACCAGGGCAGACGGATTAATCATCCGCCCCATCAATCAGCTGATCTGAGCATTTCTCAGACATCAGTATACAACAGTATTATCATCAGTATGCACTGGTGGATAAGAACTGGCATGAATACTTGTTTTGTGCCTTCAAACTTTGCAAGTGAACTGCAACCTGACTGGGTTTAACATGATGTCCTTACAATGAAAAAAAAATAATGTTAGTATTTTGTTCATTCGGTTTGTGGTCCTCTCATTTCTATAGGTATGCTCTAGTTTAGGCCCTTCATGGTGTGTTCCATGTTGAGTTCCTGTTTAAATCCTGTGTGCTCCCTGTTGTGATTACCTCATGTGTCTCAGCTGGGTCTGATTGCACCACCTGTGTCTCGTTTCCTTGTGTAGCCCAACTTAACCTCAGTGAACTTTGTGTTCTCCTTCATTCAATAAATACAGTTTTCTTTCCCACCACTTTTATGTCTGCATTTGGATCATTAATCCTGAACCTGACAAGGCCATCTATAATAATAAATATTATCTATTGTTAAACAGTAAAATCCTCCGATACATATTTGTCACATAAACAATAGTTGAGGAATCATACCATATTGAATTAGTTACATAGTAACCTTGGATTCTCTGAGTGGATATTTATCTCTCCATATATTCCACATGAGAACTGACCCCACTGGGGCAGCTGTTGTGGATTACATGTAAGACACATCACACACACTGATTGCAACCTGTGGCTATATAAGCCCCACCTAGCTGCAGAGACAGTCACTAATCACACTCCATACAATCACCTGCTAGAAGCAAAGTATAGCTCATGGGGGTGTGTTTGTTGTATTTTTGTTTAGATTCCCATAGGAATTAAGCTGCTCAAATAAGCCTGTCAGCCTCCAACTAGTTCGGATTTCATGAGGGGCTTTTATGGCAGTGCAGCGCTGCCGCAAACACTCACAGGCCAAACTTGGCTGAGATCAGCTGGGAAGCAACCCCCCCCCATACACACACACTTTCACTAGCCTTTGTGGCAAATGAAGTTGCAGCTACAGTATAGAGAGGGACCTGTAGATCAACTCTCCAGTGGATAGTGCACACAATCTGTTAAACACATGCTCTCAAGAGAATTAAACACACAACTGCTTGCAGTGGAAATCAAAGAAACAGAGCGGCCACCCGGGGGTGGGGCTTATATAGCCACAGGTTGCCAATCAGCGTGTGATAACCACAGGTGATGTTAGTAATCCACAACAGCTGCTCAGTCCCCGTACATATGGAACATGTGGGATGCAGACATCGTCTTGACACAGTAGAGAACCCATATTCCCTACTTGAAATCATTTCATGTCAGATGTTTAAGATATTGTCTTCAACAAACTCCAACAAAATGAAAGTGCAAGGCAACACATTTTATTTCAAAGGCCTAATTGGCGTTAAGGTACAGCATATTAAATATCGTTAGTCCAGAGACAGTCATTGCAGAGTAACATACCATTCTTTCCTTTACATGATACATTCAGGCTGACTTTAAATGAGATATTTTACATATTGTTAATGTGGCGCTAACATAAAAAGGCTGTTTACTTAAGGTCTGTCTTGTTTTTACTGCAGATGCTTCCTGCTCTTCTCACCGTCAACCAAACTTTTGAGTCCATTTTGTCTCCTTTTAATTTCTAATGGCTTGTGGTCGTCCCGACGCCTAATTAGGACACTTCACTGCTGTTGTTTAATTTGATTTGAGTGGTTACCTGTAGTTACTGAGTGACTAGTAGCATCTGTGTTAGTGTTGTGATAGTTCCTCAAAGAGCTGTATAACAGAATAATGTATTTTACATCCCTGCACATAATGTTATATTTCAATAAATATAATAAATAAAAAGTACAAATATCTGAATGTTATGGAACCAGATCGCTATCAAAGACATTTTTTTTTTTTGTCAGTAATACATTGCAACCGAATGCTGGATCCAACAACGTGACTCAGCTGATGGACACATCATAAATGCGAGGGCAAATAACATGACTTGAGTAATATCTTCAGCTTTGTGGAAAAAAAACAAACTATTACCATCATGATCAGCTTTAAAGGGAAATAAAAAAAACTGATAAAAGTCCTGCCGACCACAGTGTTAAGGCAGGAGACAGAAAACAAAGCCAAGCTTTTGCCCTGCAACATTTTTGATCCACATACATTCTGTTGTTCCTCAGAACGTCATTCACAGAGTCAAACCTTCAGCTCCCTATGTTCAGTCTGGAGAGATTGTTTAGCATTAGCACTCTTGACAAAGTGTTAGTGTTGCACGTGGAAGAGTCGCCAACATCACTTTGACAAACTCCTTCTTTATCCCTTTGCCGCAGTCGAGGTTTGTCCTTCAGTAATTGACTTTTCCGGGAACCTGCACATTCACTCCGCTGTAGTCCACCATGTACATGGGCCACTGCTGCAGGCACACACACACAGAGATAGACAATGATAGACCAAAGTCAGTCATAATGGTGGAGAAAATGCTTTCATTACTACAAAGAGGGTGTTGACCTTGCCTCAAAACCTGCTTTAATATGAGCAGACAGTCGTTTGCAAAGCTCACAGGGGGCCATCACTTACACTCCTCTCCAGTTAAAGAAGCTGAAATGTGTTGTCCCACCGTCCTTCCTCATGTTTCGGCCCTGATCTCTATTTGGGATCTAATGCAGGAATAGCTGCATAACTGGATCCTGATAAACCGCCAGGACCTCTGTAACACTAATGGATTTAATAGACATTGATTTAATCTTACTTAACTCGAAAAGCCGACAACCTGTCGTCATGCTCAGTGGTTCAGGGAAGTGATGTAAAGGAGAGAAGTTTGGTTATAAATATGAGAAACTTTTCTGAATGAACCTAACGTGGCTCTAAATTTGATTTCATCTTTACTGATACATCGTCAATACATCACACGTCAATTCTTAAATTGATCCCTTCAGAAAAGTAGGCAACTGTTGTCTGTTTGTGAATGTTTGATTTGACTGACAATGATAGCACAGCCAGAATATTCATTTTATGTTTTAATTTTGTGTTTTGGCCTGTTGCACCACCCACCGCTCTCTCCTGAATCAAGAAGCATTTCAGCGTCCAGGCTGCCAGTTACCAGCAGCAGCTACAAGCATTGTGGATTATGTCTGACATTACAAACATTAAAAGACCTCACTTTGAATCTCAAAAATGTATTGACAAAAGCAGAAACAAAACCAGGACTTGCCTATAGGAGAAGTGTTAAAAAGATGGAGACGGCTGAAAACAGAGGAGAATGTGGGGATGCTGGAGTGGCTATTTACAGGAACTAAAAATAATTAATTCATTACTCTCAAATAAAAAAAGTAAACGAGCACGAGCATAAGTTAAAAAGACAGGCCTTGAGTTGAAGCCCACAGTATCCATGGTGACATCCCCCTGTTTGTTGGGAAAGTTGAGTTTGTATCTGTTTTGTTATCAGGAAAGTTGCCATCGCTGCACCTCGCCCACGCTCTGTCTGATGTGAACAAACCTGACAGCTCAACTCGTTTGACTGACAGCTGACAAATAATTATTTGGTGTTGAAGAGGCGTGGGAGCTGCTGGGTGGGCTTATTTCTGTGTGTTTGATTTAGTGGAATTTGGAGCAGATCCACAGACTGAAGTTGTTTCTTAAAGTCTGAACCGTGTATTTATAGTGTTTGTACTTAATATACCGTAGACACATACGGTAGCTTGTGAGCCTCATGTTCAAGACCACTGCTGTTACGAACAAAGAAACGACACCTCTGTGTTTGTTACCGGTAAGTTTTGTCCCTCACGCCACACAACAGTTAGATGGTGCTGTGCTTCAGGAACAAACTTAGTCAAACAGAAAGTGTTTTAGTGTTAAAATAAATAACAGTATTACTAATATCTCTGATTTATTAATTTGTTTTAGACTATTTGACAACTTTAGACTATTTAAAGCTGTGATGTGTTGTGTTGACCAGATCTGTTATTAAAGCAGATATCAGCGGTACGGCCTTTTCGGCTAATGCTGCGTTCAAGGCATTCAATTTGCTTTACCGTCCTGTTGCCTGTGAAAATGCACGATAACGGCCACTCGTAACTTCTGACCAGTGAACTCGTACCAGATCGAACTGGTATGACTTCACAGGAAGGAAAAACACAAGTTACGAGTTTCCTTGAACGCACCATGAGTTAGCAGCCCCCGCCCTCGTCAGGCATCTATTGGTCCTCGTCCCTACGTCACCACATTCACGCTACCCCTTTGACAACAGCCCTTTATTGGATAACACTTGTATCCCACAAGGAAAGTTTTCTCCTCGGGTTACAAGAGCAGAGTGATGTGTTGTGAAACACTCCATGTAAGTGATTGCTGACGGAAAATAGGACTATTTAGGACTTATATTAACAAAAACATTCCACTGATATCTGCTTTAATCTGGAGCCTTCTCTCACTTAATACATCTAAACTCTGAAACTCCCTAATTTAGCAAATTCAACTTTTATTTTCCTATCAACACGTAATATTTCACTCACAAATAAAGTTTCTTGAATTTTAACTACAGCCCAATTTAGTAAATCACCAGTTTCACACTAGCTGGAGTTGAGACAAAAGATTTCTGAATTGAAGGATTTATGAGGAGCTGTCCGTTGACCTGTCATTCATTTTGGTTCTTTCCTGTTTTCCAAACATACCATCACTGGAATCTGATTGGTTGATATGCCCAGGTCAGAGGAGGCGGGTGCTCTGTTGCTCTCCTGGACTCTCTTACGCTTTCGTCGATTGGTGGACGCGTCTGTTCCTACTGGAGACATGAGAGGAAATGGGTGTCACCTTCACGTGGCAGCGATGAGGTTTAATTCAAACTCGACCAAACTGCATAAAAGCTTACCTACCTGTGTTACAAGCCTGGCTACAGATTTCTGCAAAAGGTCTGTGTGTGTGAGAGAGGGAGAGAGAGAGAGAGACAAGTTACTGGGTCAGCGATGCCAACAAAATAAACAACAGAGGATTTTGCTTTAGTCGACTGTTCACACTCATTTTGGAACTAAAAGGGAAAAAAAATCGGTTTGATTTAAGTCTTTGCCTCCATTCTTTCATCATAGCTTAACTGCTTGAGCGTCAAAATATTGTTCACTGTTTCATATTATTTACATTTGCTGTTGAGGAAGATTTATTCTTTGACATCTCAGAGGCTGGATTTAAATCCAATGCATAAATAAACTGTAATGAGCTTAAGTAGCAAGAAGCAGAACCCCTAAATTCCCAGTGAAATGTACAGCTTGGTGACAGTGAGCGGGCTGCTAAATATTCAGGTGTCTCCAGCACTCACTGTAGCTGGCTCTTGATGTTGAATTTTATTTTATCCATGGCTTGAAGGATTTTCTCCAAGCACACGATGTCGTAGGTGTTTGGGTTTCGGAAGGGGATGTCGTCTGGAAGGCCACTAACTTCTACAGACTCGGGACTGCCGCGGATCAGCTTGTACGGCACCATGACGGAGCGATCCAAGCCCAGAGCCTCACCTGAACACACAACAACGAGACGGCAGATGAAGCGCGGAACAAAGAGACTAGATGCTAGAAGTTTTTTGTTCCCACTGGAAAAGAAGAAGAAGAAGAAAAAAACCCAGACACAAAACAAACTAACTTTCAAACGTGTGTAGAAAGTGAAAGTTTCATTTTAACTGCAGGAAAGAACAAGTAGAAGTGCCTGAGGAAAAATTAGCTGAATACAAGCAATTATTCTGGTAAGTGCGTGTGCGGCTGTCAAACTGAAGAACTAGGTGTGTGTTCTGTTTCTGAGACGAGACGGGTTTTTTTTTAGTTTTCCTTGTTTGTAGTGAGACTTCTCCCATATTCAGCCTGCAGTGCATTAATGTTCATTTAAATATTTCAGGGAAGCTAACTGTAGCGATGAATCCCGTGTGAAGAACAGTGTTCAAGCGGATAATGATGCCACTGTTTAATGCAAACATACAGTGACGTTCGATTGTGAGGTTGAATTATGTTTTAATCCCTCAAACCCTGCAGTCTGCCAGCAACACACTGGGTCTTGTTCATGAATTTACCACTTTCCCTGAACCTCTCCTGCTTTATTCCCAGTATCACCTTATTCAAATCGACCCCAGTGAGATCCTCGGGAGGCAAAAAGTGTATGTTGCTGATTTCTAACAGCCCCTGCTGCCATTACGTGTGATGTGCGGTTAACTAAGGTTGTTTGAACATGAAAAGATTCATTCACAAAAATATCATTTAAAAAAACTCACATCCCCGCTGTTGGAAACCAGCAGGTGAAAATATTGCAAACTAAGTGTGTAAGCCAGAAGACATGAAAAAAATATAACTACAGTGTTGACAGGGCAGAAAAATAAAAAATAAAACAGTTTTATATGTTTTATATATATCTATATATAGGTACATGCTCAAGAAAAGTCATCCATGAGTAAAGTATGAGGCACTACTCATCATAATTGGAAATACATGCAATAAATTCTCTTTCATCACCTGCACAGATCTCAGGCGAGGCCCATAGAGAAACTTACTGTATCACTAAAGAATAACTGATTTACCGTATTTCTTGTTGAACAGCTCCTTGACCTGCTCTCGAAGGACCACTTTCTCTCCCATGCGGTTAATATCGTCGTCGTCTGTCAGGTGAAGAGAATCCGTTAATAACAAGTTCCCGATGAAGCAACGACATGAAAAATCTGGATACTTTTACTCACCACTTATAGAGGCGTAGGCCTTCTTTAGTAAAGTGACTCGTCGAGGTGCTGAATAAAAAAATCAATGAGGGATACATTCATATTAATATAAATATTACATGACCATAATCTTGGTTCTCTGTGCTTTAGGGATGATGGTTCACTAATCAGACTTCATACAAAATCTAATTCTGTTCCTACCTGGTTTTGGAATGAGTCCTTGAAAAGGTCTGCAAAGAGAACAGAGGCATGAAAAAGTTACATTAAAGAAAAAGATGAAAGAAAACGTAACTAAACATCATGTTACAGTTTATATGTGTGATTACGAGTATAACAGTGTCTCAATCAAATCAAAATCACTTTATTTATATGTTAGGAACTTCCAGCCAGTGCAGGTAGCTCCTGTTGTCATGTGAGACTGAAGGGATGCCTTAGATAATCGTTATTTACCAGAATATCTCAAAATCAGTTAGGAGACGGGTCACTGAATTATTTTTTTTTGGGTCAGATTGGAGCTGATCGGGGATTTTAGAAGGATTTTTCAACACAGCCAGATTCTGCCTTTCGTATTGTTTTTACCATTTCCTGAATTTTGGTGCTGATCAGACACTTAAAAGTCACATTACTATTTAATCAACATAAAAGTAGTTGGTAAGAATTTGCATAAGAGAATAATTCATTTCATCATCAATAAGTAATTTATCAAGAAAAAAAAGGAGAAACATTCTCTACTTGCAGCTTCTTAAAAATGAAAGTTTGCTACTTCTGAAGATGTCTCCTGGAGCTTTTGGAACTTTTCTGACATTTCGGGTAACAATGGATAAATTGAAAAATTAATTGACTTGTTGATCAGTGATGAGAAGAATCACTGAAGCTGTGAATACTCCCTGTTATTAAAATGAGAGCACAGTCAGAGTGTTGAGCAGCCTTGGTGGAGGATGTTTGGTGAAGTGTTTTCAAGACGTCAGTTGTTGATGACGGTGGTTTGTGTTCATTATAAACTGCTTTATACTCAGATTGATTCTTACTTTTCCTCTGTTAACCCTGCGCTAATATGCTAGCACTGAAAGCAGTGAAGTGAGGCTCCCACCTGGTGATGGTGAAGCTGATCTTGTCGGCGACCGCCAGGATCCTCTCCAGGTTCTGCGAGCCGAAGGTGCAGGGCTTCCTGAAGGGGATGCCGGGGGGAAGGCCCTCGATGATGACCGAGTCCGGGTTGTTCTTGATCCTCTTGTAAGGCACTTGGACGGGATACTTGATGCCCAATGCCTCCCCATACTTCCTGTTGAACAGATCTTGGACCTGCTCTCGCAGCGTATTGGCCAGGTCGATCCTGGACAGCTTAGACTCCAGGCACTCTGGGGACGAGACACAATGAAATGTAATCTTTTTTAAATTTACATTCTAACAATGCACTTCCTTCTCTATTTAAAGTGAGGATGGCAAATACCAATACACAAAGCCTATTTACGTTCAAACAATGAAATGCATCAAATCTCAGTTTCAAAAAGTCGACGGAAAGCGAAGATTGAAGCCTGAACAAACCTGAGAATCCAGGTCTCTTGGATACAGCTGCAGTATCCTCTGTTGCTGGTGCTGCATCCTTGGTGTCCAGCTCTTTGGGGGAAAATAATCATTTAGAGAGGTTAAACTCCTGTTTTTGCCTCTGTCTCTTAAGATTTCCTGAACACAACAAACATTAAGAACTCCTCGCTCTGGCAGCTGGGCTTTGTCAAAAAATAAAAAGGTTGAAATAGCTGCGGGAAATCCCTGCAAGCACTTTCAGTTGTCCTTGAGGGGAAGGTGCTTTTAAAAATAGATTATGAACTGGAATTGAACTTGCAGAATTTCAAGTATGCACAGGAAAGTGCAAACAGTCAAGTGAGTCCAAGCTAATTTTATTTATTTAACCCAATATCACAAATTTGTCTGTAGAAGCTTAACGTCTGTGCAGTATAATAGCGTCTTAAAGCTGCATTATGAGCCTCCAGATGGTGAAACTGTCTCCATAAAACCTCCCCACTGTCTGCTGAGATACCACTTTATTTTCTCAGCTTTACCTACTACTACTGTAGGTAGAATCAGGTCCATACACAACAATTAAGTTACAGTTTCTCCATCTTCTCATTCACTTTAACATGGTTATAGTTATAAACCTATATGTATAGTGAATAGTTTTGTGGCTGCAGCAGTGACAGAGGCCATTACAGACACAAACTGCTCTCTGGTATATAATTGCAGGAAAACAACACTTGCAAAGTTCTTCCTGCAATTTGTAAACAGGTCACAATCTCAATTTGCACAATCTAAATTAGAAATGACTAATGTATACAAAATAATGGCACTAGGAACCAGAACAAATCATTACGTATTCATGACCACGACGTGCACAAAGCAGCTTCATTTTTTTTTCAGCAGGGCTTTTAGGTAAATATGGCATTTACGGCACAGGGCTGGTGAATAATATACTGTAGCTTCCTGAGGTTTGTTGTTTTGTTGTTTTCATGCAATCTTCCCAAACAAAACCTTAATGTATCGCTGCCTGAATTTCAATTATACAAAGGCTTTTTAATGACGTCTTCCTATGCTGATAAAATGGCAAAACACATTATAAAGCAGAGGACAATTTCCTGTTTTTTTTTTTTTTCCAGTTACTTGCATTTAAATAGATTAAGGACGCAAACCAAACATCTGCAACCAGAAGTAGAGGACAGGCATACCTGAATCACAGACAGGGATTGAAGGCATTTCTTGTTTTACTTGCTCAGTTAACAGCTCAGGCCTGGAAACAAATGGAAAGTTTCAATTAAACCTTTAAGGGGCTATAGTTAGTTTGTTCTTGCTAGCGGCTGCTGGTGGTGGTGACGGTCAAACTTCAGCCAGTGTTGCATTCATGACACCCTCAGAGCAGCATCATATCTTTAGGATAACAGGGCTCCAGGCGGCCCCTAAATGGGAGCATTTTACCCATAAAATTTGAAGTGGTGCAAGTAAATTTTTTATCTACTGCACATGTGCAACCAGTAAATTTGCCTGAACACTGGTGAGATTTGGAGGGGGCGACTGAAAGAATCTGGAATCTGTCATTACAGGTGGCAGGAAAAGGAAATGTCGATATTTGCTTTGCAAGTCGATTAACAGTGTGCACCCTGAACTATTATGCGTACGCTCCTCAAATTTTAAGTTAGGGGCCACTGTGCTCGTAGTAAAGCAGTGAGTTTCTGCCAGAAAGCGCTAAGACAGGCTAGGTTTAGTTGGTTAGCATGCTAGCTTCAGTAAGAAAAAATATGTTATAGAGACAAAAGATAACAGTGCTGTTGCTTTTGACTGCTGGAGACAGCTGTTAGTGGGCAGAAGAGCGATGTCTCTGGTGCTGCTGACCTCACAACATGTCTACTACACTGGGAAGTAAACAGCTGTCAATGCTAGCATTAGCTATGTAGCAATAGCAAAACTTGCAGCTAGCTGTTTTAAAGTGTAACGTCCTTATATGAGGGCAACCTGGTTTAACTGAAATACGCATTATCATAAAAAAAAAACTGTTAATACACATTACTGAAAACAAAAGCGTAATAAATAAAGCAATATGCAGATGAGAGTAAACTGTTCCTTCACCTTTTGATAAAAAACTTTATCTGACTACTAGCTGCCAGGATCTTGCGCAGCTTGGCTGCTCCGAAACAGTTGGGCCTTCGAAGGGCGATTCCCTCCGGCAGCCCGGTGACGTACAGATCCTCAGGGTACATCTGGAACTTGGAGTAGGGCACCTTGGCTGGTTCAGGTAGACCCAGAGCGTCAGCTGAGGAAGAGCAAAAGGACAGAAGGAAGAGGCTTCACTTCACTGAATTAGTCCAAGTGTTGTCAGCACGTTGCATCATCTCACACACTACTGTGGTGACAAATGTGCAAAGAAATGACTGACAAAATTAAAAAATAAAACCAAAGTATCACTCTGTCAGTATTTGAATGAATTTAGCAGGCTCCACACCCTCTAACCTGCTCGTGCAATCCTAGCTTTTCAAAATGAATGTTAGGAAAACAACTCTGATTTTATGATTTGCCTGCTAATTCACACAGACACACTGTTTGATTGTCACTAATGAATTTTCACAGGCCTCATTTTTCTGTTGATGGAAGTTGTTGATCCTTCATACTTTCTAAAGTGCCACAGGACTGATTTCTACCTCTGCTTAACCTCCTCTGATGTAAAATTTAGATTCATTGCCCCAGCCTGATTCGGATGTCCTCAATTATTTAATATTCAAACATACTTCATAGGCTCAACTTTCTAATCTCTGTACATGTGTACTGGGCGTGTGTACATGTGGAGGAGATCAAAGTATTACAGCAAAATGAACAGGGCTGACATCAGCTCCCAGCCTCGGGAGGCACAACTACAGGTAGCTTACCGTACTTAATGCTGAAGAGGCTCTCCACTTGTCTCCGCAGCTGCAGGATCATTTCACCAATGTCCTCCACCAGACTCCCTGCTGAAAGAGTGCAACAAATAAAAATAAAAAACGCCACAACATTTACACCACGAGCAGTCAAAGGAGAGTTATTACACAAGAGCAGCTCAGTTAGCGGGAGCCCTCACATCTGTGAACATTATCACTTCTCCCCCGCTGCAACTTTATTTTGATGAATGCCCGCTGTCCCATGCTGACCTGATAATGACAAACTGACTGTGTGGTGCATTAATCACCACAGACCACATCAAACAGACATTAAGAATGAAGAAAGTGGGGTTGAAAAACAAAGTTGGGAATAACTCTTGGGGTGGATGTGACTAAAATGAACTACGACACACCTGAACTCAAAGCACACAACATCAGCTACCATGACTACATGTTGTTATTAAATGATCACAATACATTTTCTGGAGTCAACTTTAAGAGCTCAGAAGTTTCAAGAAATTCACAAACAAGCTGAAAATTCAGAAAACCTTATCAATATGACATGTGCTGCACATTCAAAAACACAAAACACAACAGAGACGTTTCCAAGGGGACACTAAAAAGTGATGCACCTGCTGGGGCTCAAATCGTGACTTTTCAAGTTAAAAGTATTAAATAACAAGTGAGTCAGAGCTGGTTAATCACTCTTCTCTGTTTCATTTAATTCTAATTAATTCAAACAAAGACTGAGAGAAAGGGGGGAGTGGTGATATTGGGCCACAGGTTGGACTTGGACCCCTGGGGCCAAAGTATAAACCATACTGCGTACACATGAAATGTGTGCATACGCCACTTTCCATGTATTTTTCCAAATGTATAAAAATCCACGGGTGGTGAGATTACATGTTTCACACCATGCATAGTTGGCAAAAATGATAGATATTTTTTTTCTGTCATTACATTGTGTTAATAATAATAATTATCACCAATCAGCTGCAGCAGCTGTCCAACTACTGTATGTCTCGGTGTGCGACTGTGAGCGTGGTGAGTGAACAGTGTTTGTTTAATGAAAAAAGAAAAACTAGTTTATTTCTTTTGATGATTCCCACAGTATTGCTTCAAGTTCCCTCACTTCCATTGATACAGTTTATAATTATATCATTTTGTGATTAGAGGCCACCGTAGTAAGGACATGTGTGTGAACAAGCTGGTTAGTTTACATTGCATGTCCGATTGCAATAAGATTGAAGCTGAGTCTGAAACTCAGAATCAGCCTTTATTGTCACTAAATAGAAGTACAGCGAAATTACAGCAACTGAATCTGTGTCTCCTGATTCATCTGTCATAATGCCACTGACGGCAGTTTTGATCAGGACAGATGCCGTGCATGCAAGCAGAGAAGGCACTGTCCCTGTCCTCCAGTAGCTTGTGCTTTTTGCCCTTATGTTTTTTTAGTCAGACCACTGTTTTTTCTTTTTTAAATCTCCAGCGTCTGTGGCTCAGAACTCACCGAATTTCCTGCATCCTGCCATTCACCTTGCTTGGTTTTATTTGTCATGCCGGAGCTTAAGCTTCCAAATAATAGCCAAATGTTTTCTTTTATCATTTTCTTCAACTATGACTTCTATTTCACAATCTGAGAAATGGCACTTCTTGTTCAGCTGTTTCTTTGTTGCTTCCGCAATTTCTCCTCAAATTAAATCTCGGCCTTTTATATGCAAATCAGGCTACTGGGGATGTGTCGGAAGCCATCTATAGTGAGTCATGGGCATGGTCGAAGGACTCATGCACATGCCCACAATTTCAGGATGTTTGAGATGTAAAAGAAAAAAATCACATGGAAAAAAATGTGTACGTGGGGTTTATACATCTGAACAAAAGACTGCATATGCATGTTTTCTGTGTTGTGATATTCTTTTGCAGCACGTGTTGTCAAATGAATGAAAATCTGTTCTGAATTTGCAGCACATTTGTCTGTTTGCTTGTAGTTGCTAAAACAGCAGTGTGTTGAGCCCTCAGGGCTATCACAGACATGCACTATATATAAAGGCTGCTCCCATGGAACCAGGCCTACTCTCTGTAGTTATACTGTGCAGTGCATGACCAAAGTTTTGTAGCTGTTGTGTTGTATTTACATCTTCCTATACAATATGTACATTGTGAGGTCATAGAAAAGGCAACATGCTGTGGATCTGATCATTAGTATCCATGCCGTGTGGTGATATTTTCCCGCCTTACCTTCAGAGGATCTTCTGATGCTCTGGGAGGCCGGACTCGGTGACAGAGCTTCAGCTGCAAGATGTAAGAACAACATGAGACGGGCGAAGGCGCGGCTGCTGTCGCACATTCACACGAGGAAACAAATTCAAAGTTGTGATGTGTTGTTAACGTCCTGATGGTTCAACATTAACTGAGCTCAAGAAAAACGCACTTTGATGCACATGTGTCAGTGTGAGTCAACAGGTTTGCTTTGACTAAAACAAGCTTCTTTTTTTTTCCTGCTTGAATATACAGAGGAGAAACTAACAATATACATAAGTACATCGCTGCAATAATTCCATCATTATCTGTTGTTGCCTTTCAGTGGATTGCATCATGACAGGAGTGTGTGATCGCAATGAGTTACTATTTCACCAGGGTTGTTAGGGTGAATGATTGCTGACATTAAAAGAAACAAATGGAGGCTTTACGTTTGTTTTTTTAATCTGATGCAAGGCGTAAAAGTGGAAGTTTAGCAGATCACTGAATATTTGAGTGTTTCATGTGGGATTTTTACTTTTATTAAATTGTGATGCTAATATATTTCAGCCATAATCAACCACTGAAACATTCGTAATGAAACAACAGATCAATAAAAACTAAACAGTTAGTATTTATTTCTTTGTGCACATTAAAATGCTACTTACTCCTCCTCCTTTATAGAATATATTAGATAATATTATACATTCCCAAAGGTCTTACACGCTTGCTGATAATTATTTGAAAGATGATTTAATCTCCTGATTAGAGCTGACGAGTCTCCGCTGTCATGTAGATTTCAGTGTGGCACAGTCTTAAAGCTTGTGAGCACCTGTGACGGCAAATAATACAGAGTGTGACATTTGATGAACTTACCTCGGTTTTCTTTCCTTTAGGGGTCATTTGTGAAAGAAAAGAAAACTTAAACAAAGCACAATCAAATAAAGAAAAGAAATCAAAACACCTCTTGAAGGCATTGGATGCTACACCCAAGACCACAATGAGTAGACTGTCAGATGTAGAAAAAGAAAGAAGGAAAACGGCTTCATTTAAGGTCAAATTAATAATAATAATAAAAAAAACACTGAATTGATAACACAGCAGCATATGCTTGGTGCAAGCAGTCTGCCAGAGTCCCTTTTTAACTTTTGGCAATTCAACACTTTCAGTATCAGGACGGCAACTTTAACATTTAATCACTTACAAACTCTTAGATAAGGTTTTAGCCGAGTGTCATCCTTTAACCAGATGTGATGTGACTTTGCAGAGTTTTATTACAACACTGCACTGTACATTTTTCCAAAGTGTACAAAACAGTCGGTAAATGTGGAAGGAGAGAGTGCAGTCTACTCAAATGTTCTTGGTGAGCTCACTCTAGTCACCTATGGTTTAAAGGTGGGAGCTGTTTGAGTCTACAGACAGGTCTGTGCTAGACGACAGGGAGGGAGGTTCAGGGTCTTTGAGGAGCAGTTCAGTCTTTCTAACATGATGTCTAGCGCTATTCGTTCTGGGCAACAAGACTAGAGGAGGATAAGACTCACAATCTGGAAATGTGCACGATGCATCAGTTTGGTGAAACTGAAACGGCAAAATTTAATTTCAGTTTGTGCTCTGATGCAATGATGGCGGGCGACCCAGAGAGAGACTCAGAGCCTCCATCTGATACACTGTGCTGTTTCCAGATGAGAGTGTGTGTGAGAGACTGTGGGGGAGAGAAAAGCTACAGTGGGTCAGAATTGGGGAGTTGGGTGGTTTTTAAAGGGATAGTTCAACATTTTTGGCATAATTGCCATAATCCCTATAGTCATAGGAATAGGTTAATTACCTTTAATAATCGGGGAAGATAAGATTGTTTCGAGATTGAGAGAGATCGAGATTTGAGAGGACAATGGAGGTGAACAGTACTGGTCCTCTGTCCCTCATCAAACTCATAAAATACATAATGTAACGAGTCCAAAGTACTCTCGTGGACAAGTATAATAATAATGTAACATTACAAGACGGAGTTGTTTTCAAGGCAAATGCGTAGCCGGAGCTGCATTCCAGAGTACTTGATGAGTTTAATGAGGGATGGGGGACCAGTACCGTTCACTTCCATTGTGTTCCCTGAGCAGCTCACATCTCTGCTCCACCGATCTCAAAACAACATGCACCAATAATTAATAGTAATGAACCTACTCCTATGATTATAGAGATTACGGCAATAGGTGAATTTGCCAAAATCTTAAACTATCCCTTTAAGGTTGAGGTTGTGTCTACCAGGGGACTGGGGACGTTTAGTCGTGGGGGCAGTGGGAGTGTGGAAGATAAAGTAAGGTGGGTTCATACGTGCTGCAGCATATTTAGCACCCTACATAGAGCCAGAGTGTGGGTGGGTGTCCATGGCGGGCACCGGTGGAGGTGGAAGTGGGGGCGGGGGTGTTGTTGGCTGTAAGTCTGTGGGGTGGAGCTGGCATTCCAGGAGCTGCGGTGAGGAAGAGGAAGAGGAGGAGGAGGAGGAGGAGGAGGAAGAGGAGGTAGATGAAACAGGAGGCGAAGTTACCTGTGTGATTCTCCATGGGGTGGTGGGGGGCCGAGGGAGCAGGGGGCGCGGGGGGAGCGGAGGGCGAGGCTGTGGCTGGACATGCTGCGGAGGCGACAGGCTCGGCCACAGGCTCGCTGGGCTCCTCCCCACTTGTGCCGGCGTCTGGAGAAAACAACATTTGTTTAGTTTGTTTTTTTTCTGCTCGATATCGGCGTTTCACAAGTTCTGTGGCGTCGCACCGCCAACACGAGAGAGCCACAGGAAATGTCAAGCCGCTGATATTTCCTGTTTTCTTTCTGATATTCCCGGTGATAGGCCGATATCAGTTTGAGCCCGCAGACACGTCGCCGCTCAGTTTAACAAAAGAAAACAGCAGGGGGGGAGACGGAGGAGAGAGGAATAAAATAAAGATGTTCAAATGCGATACTGACATAGATTCAACTGTCTCAGCCTCTGGTAGTCTCCTCCCTTGAAGTCTTTCGTCTTGTAAAGGTGAAACAAGATGTTTGAAACCGCTTCAGGTGGAACATAAATCTCACCGAGCTCTTTTCCACAACAGGAGGGTAATTATCTTTTAACATGGAGCTTCCTGGAACCTTAACTTTGAAGACCTGAGATAACTTCTGCTTGTTTTCCACTGTATTTTACAAACCAGAGTGTTCCAAATAGACGTCACTGAGACGGCGACGGCAGCTGCGCGTCAGCGTAAGATTGACGGACTTGGTGAGCGCGGCTGTTCAGACAACAACGGGAGAACTTTCATCACCTTTGCATCAGCTCAAAGACGGAAAATGAGTAAAACGGTGGTTCAGAGGTGACGACACAGTGGCTCAACCGATCCCAAGCTGACACCGCCGTCGGCAGCCGGGAGACAACCTGGAGACAACCTGGAGCTTGACGTATAGGTTCAGGGGTTCAGTGCAGCAAAAACAACAAAGCACTGTGTCCTGGGCTCTAAAGTTCTTACGCAGTAAAAGGAGTATTCTTGTAGTCTTGTAAGAGTACTGGAGCATCCTGGGCTACCACTGTAGTTACAAGTTCACACACCAATGGAGCCCGTATTTGTCAGAATAAACATTACTAAGAAACGCTGGCACATCAGAATGAGCTGAAGATGCCAAACACACACATGCTGGTGAGATTTATGCTTCATAGGTGTTTTTAAATAGTGCATTTTGCTTTTAGAAGATAAAGAAACTCAAGGGATGAGGACTCGCTTCCTCGCCTCAGTGCGACCCAGTGCATCGCCTTCACTCCCCTCAGCTTCTGTTTGCAAACACGGAGACGGACTAAAAGCAGTAAAGGCTGTGCCAGCCAACATGTTCATGTATTAGCCTAAACCACAGAGTGTCCTGACCTCACTCTGTGTGACTGTGTGGATTCACTCGGGGGAATAAACTGTGGCCACTGTCAGAGAGTGCTCTCCCACTGAAGGTGACAAATGAAATGAACTTGAAAAGTTTTTTTTTTTTCTTCTTCTTCTTCTCTCAGGGTTGGTAAACATGAGCATTCTCTGATATTGCAGTGCACAGTCTTTGGCTACTGAAGTCTGCAAAATTCAATTATGCAAAGTTGGGCGGTGGAGCTGGAGAAGGGGAGATGAGGTAGAGAGGCCACGTCTACTGAAGTAAATCCACTGATGCAGTATCTGACGCCATAGTTTTACATTTGGACATCGGCTCACGGGCGAAGTGTCTGGGCGAATTTCTAGAAGCCGTCGCTTCTAGCTTCGACTGTGTTTATAGTTTCTACTGTGTTTATAGTTTAAGAAGTGAGCAATTTCAAAGCTAATGGCTGCTTAGCGTGTGCTCACTTACCTGGCACTGTTACTTGAATGATTTCCCCATCTGGAGGCTCTGTTTTAATCCTTTTCAAAGGAATGCAATCTCCTGAAGGACCTGCGGGGATTGAACAGTTCATTCTGCCTGAGTTCCCATCAGTCTGTGGGCACTGTGTGTTTATGGCTGCGTTAAACAGATTTAAGTCAGCAATAGAACATGTTTGAACTGAGCAGACTACAAAACATGGTGGTGAGTTCCTCCAGAAGACTTCCAAAGAAGGGGAACATGAATTTGAAAAAAATACTTTCATTTGATGCTCATAAATGTTTGTTTTTTTCAGACAGTTTCTGTTTAACGCACATACCTGCTTCACAGTCGGCCAAGGGACTCACACACGCGCTTGTTGATCTGTGAAGTAAGAACAAAACACATGCACACAAACTGAGTGATTGATTAAAGGTCGTATGTTGCATCCTGGAATGTCCATGTGCAGTGTGAATATAAAGCAGCTCCAGGTTCGATATTAATATTGTTTATACATCAGAGCCTCAGTCCACAGAGAAATGCTCACAGCCTGTTTTACAGAAACTGAGCCTTCAAACCAGCTGTCGGAATTTCCTGTAGCTTTGTGATGTCACAACAAAGCAGCCACCCACCTGGACCCACCTTTCAACATTTGCAGGATTTAGTTTCTCTGAGTTCATCTCTTTATAGAAATCAGTGCTAAGAATATCTTTGATTGGCTGATATAGTCAAAAGAAGTCTGAGAGAAAAAGCAGAAGTAGTCAAGTCTTAAATAAGAATAATCACTTACATAGAGTGTTTGGACCAAAACACGGGTCTGTCAGTCGCTCTGCTCTGAGCCGAGGAGAAAACATTTATCGTATCCTACAGTTTTTATCCAATGAGGAGAGAGAACGGCATGCAGGGCTGTGTGTGCAGCCAAGGAACGCCGTGAATGTGGCGACGTAGGGACGAGGACTGTTATGGTGCGTTCAAGGAAACTCGTATTTTTCCGACCGTGAAGTGGTACCAGTTCGATCTGGTACGAGTTCACCGGTCGGAAGTTACGAGTGGCTGTTATAGTGACTTTCACCGGTAAAACAGGTCGGAGAAACACGAGTGGGTTGCCTGGAACGCTACAAAGTCGTAAGTTGTGACTTGAAGCTGTAATTTACGATTTCAAAAGCCTGCCTGGAACGCAGCATGTTTAATTATACTGACATGGTTTTAGGTTCTTAAACCAATGTAATCTTTTCTTATGGAACAACACCGTTATTGCAGATTTATCTTAGATTTTGCACAAGCTGTACAGCCTTAATGGCAACGTCTGATATTCTCAGTTTCTATATTGTGTAAGATGATGTACAGAATAGATACTGTATGGGGCCACCGTACACACTGTAAAACTATGAGCTTATTACATGAAGTTGCAGGATATGGAAGAAAAATCACCAAAATGAAGCCAAATTAAAATATGAATTAAAGGCTGTCGCTAAAATTAAGCTTATCACAGTTAGTCTCACAGCAGCAATATAAATGATAAATTCCGTAAAGCAGCATATTTAAACTGTTTAATTCGGTCCACACTATGAGTAATGGCAGTTATAAATGCAATATAATTTGGCTGCCTGCCACTATCTCATATTTCCACATTATAAACAAAGTCTGCGGGGTAATGCTCGATGTGTGTGTGTGTGTGTGTGTGTGTGGGCTGTCTTACCTGCTGCTGTGAGGATTGCTGACCAGCTCGGCTGCAGTGGGCGGAAGGCTCAGATTGTCAGGGAAGCTGTCTTCAGGCGTGGAGCCCAGGTCATGCTTTCCCTCCTCCCTCGCAATCTTGCCGGCAGCTTCAGCAAACAAGACACAAGACGATAAACAAACACTGCATCCCATTAGCGGAGAACGTCTGTGAGGTTAAATATATAAATAAAGACTTGACAGGGGTGGTAGTCTGTCAGCCAGTTACTGTAATTAATTGTAAAGCTCCTGACAAATATTGCACGACTGAATGGCCGGGGTTAGGATGAGGTTCAACACTGAGCCCACATGGATCCCAACCAAAATAATTACAGTTTTCCCAAAATTCCCCCTGAAAAGACGGAGGTCATTTTTCATTTTAATGAAAATGCACTTGGGCAACAAGTCTAATTAGCTTTAATTTTATCTCAGTTTCAGTTTCTTTGTGCAATATAAGCTGCCTGGTAATGACATTGTTCTTAAAATATTTGGACATATCGGCTGATATTCATTTTCTTCAGCACATAATAAATCCACGTTTTTCTTAAGAATTTCAACAGATGAGAACAATACGTACTGTACTGAGCAGCATATTTAAGCATAGAGATCTAACATAAACAGTGACAGTTACAATGTACCTGTATCTGCAATGAGCTGTGATTGGCTGATACACTGGTAACCAGCTGATTCATTGGTCACCAATCAACAGTCACTATCTCATACAGTCTCCATTCACTAGGACGATGTAGTGGAGACAGAGCCAGTTAAGTTTAAACAGTCCTGCAGAGTGCCCTACTGCCATGAAGACTAATTTAAGATCAGTTTAGAAATGTAAAAACTGTGGGATGACAGTGATCCTTTATTGGCTCTAACAATATTTAGTTTGTTCTGTGATATACATAGATTTCTGACACCTAGCTCTGAAAATGCAGCAAGTTTTCACTTATTCAATTTAAAGGTGATTTCCAGAGACAAGTGACAATGTGCTATCTGTATGAATAATGTCAAAAACTATCAGTGTTTACAATGACTACTTGTATTCTGTATCTTTTCACTTCATTTTTTCATTAGTATGTTTCTAGATGTGAATCGTGCTGCAGTAACAATAAGATCTTTGTTGCTATTATATCTTTAGTTTCTCAGACTGACACAATTGTCATTGTTAGTTGCCAAATATCTTGGTGTCACCGCCTTTATGGTAGAGATTCAGAGGCTATAGCTCATTTTTAATTAGGCTGAAAAGTGTTTCTCCTATTTTGTCCACCTCATTTTTATCACTGACTGTGGAATACATTTGAGAAAAACCTCTGAAGCTTTAGCGGTGATAGGATTTTTTGTGGGACTGTTAGAGTAAAGTAGTACATCAATTTATGGTGGTAATTATATAATGTGCTGTATATGATCAATTTAAAAGATACAAAGTCATTAAGGTCAGTTTAGAGACGGTTGTTCTGACTGAGAAATGTTGCTGTCAACATTTTCCCACAGAGAAAATGAGCAGCTCTACAATAAATGTCCCATTTTTCCAGTATAATTCAAAATTGGAAAGAGAAGTGACAAACAGACAGATCAGCTGCTATTTATTAATGAGGCCAAATAACAGCTCATATGCATGAGAAAATTGTTATTAGAACAAACAAAAAAAACTAAATGAATCATAGTCTTACCAGTGAAAATCCTCTCATCAAACATTCTGGAAAACACAAAAGAGAAGAGAAAAAAAATAGGACATTAGTCACTGAGTTCAAAGAGCGTTCCCGCTCTCAGGGCAAACATCACGCCGAAGCCGTGTACATGTGGAGGAGCACATCATTATCAGCTCTTCTTTACGCACATTAGCCGCTCTTTAAACAATCAGCCTCAGTCAAACAGTTGAGTAATTGAGTCGTTCCTTTGTTTTTCACCGAATCTCTGACTGAAAATAACAGTGTGGATGTGAGAAAGAGCTTCTAGGCGCTCGGTCTGCCGCTCCGCCGAGACCTGCTCCTCCCGCTGCGATCGTAATTCATCTTCAGACACCAACTATTTCTTCAAGTTTTATTTATTTCCATCTGTTTGTAAAAAACCTTTCGGGACAGTTGATTTAAGTTCTGAAACTTCCAGTTGGTGAGGAAGGGCGCTATTTATAGCTACTGTACATCTATAATTAATTTACTACCTTATTAAAGCCAGATGACCTCATTTTATATTTCGGGGTCACTGCTGAACAAGACTAATCTACAAGTCTACAAGTTTTTTACAACTTAGTGGAACAGAAAGTTTTGTTGAGAGCAGTTTATCCCAACCTGGGGGGCGTGAAGGTATGTTCATTACAGTATCATTTAGTTTAAATGGATGTAACTCTATAGCATGTTGTGTGTGATACTACTATGACAACATATCAAAATATAAGATTGATATGTGCCTGACCTAAATCCAGATGTGTCAGTGAGTATGGTGGCCTTGTAAGGACACATCTGTCTCATCTCCATATCCAACATCTACGGCTGCAGCTTTGGTTTGAATGCAAACACAATGCAAACATGTAAAGATATGAAGATGTATTCTATTTTTCTTCAACAAATCCTTTGAAAAGATCCAACAAATAGCTTTTACTAACAAGTGTTGTGTTTCTAGGTTAAAAAAATACCACACTTTCATCCCGGATTTACTCAAAAATAGAATTTTGCACAAAATTTGGCCTACATCGTCTGATAGATGAGTTTTTACACTAATTTTATGACCCAGAGTGGGCTCAAATTCAATGTTCTTTTCTGTACATCTTTAAAAACAACAGTGTACAGAAAATTACTGAACTGTTGGAATGGAAACTACAGAATTGTGACCTGTTTTAAAAGACTTGCTTCTCCTGTGGAAAAGCAGTGGGTTTGGGGCTGAGAGCCAGACGAGTAGGAAAGTCCTGAGGTATTAAGAGACACACTAATGCATTGTGGGTTTGGTTGACAACAAAAAATAACACTCCCCCCATCTCTTAGGGGTCTAAGTGTGTTAACATGCCATCTTCCACCTTTAGATTTCCATCACTAACACGACCCAGCCAAGGAGATAAAAGGTGACAATAATTTTGAAAATTGAACTGCTCATAACATGGGAATTAAATTAGGTTGTAATTACATGTGATATCATCTTGGCGTGATTAATAGCGTGGCTGCAGCTTTATAATGAAAACTACATTTTGGTGTCAATTAAAGCAGCAAAGCATTAAAATCAACCATCAAGAAAGAACGGGACCAAAAAAAAAAAAAAAGGGAACATCAGGCTCTGCATCTGGAACATCTTTCAATCACAATGGGAACGTGATGTAATTCAGAATCACGTCTTCAATCTTCCTTAATTGTATTAACGCTAATGAACTGCCTGCAGGATTCGTTAAAAAAAGATGTGTAATCTCAAACAAGGCATGGTGGCTCATTTAAATTAGCTTAAACAAATGGGTGGAGGAGCAGCCGTTAGCGCAACATGCTGGCGAGGGAGAGTCATCTGGGACGTGGAACAGGAAATGGCGGGCCGTAGTGTGCTGACGGAGGCAGGCGCTTTACGCACAGATGGTATAGGCAGGCTCGGCGGGCAGCGGGCTTATTAAAAAATCCCTTCTAAATAAAAGTTTTAGAAGCGATGGCGTGCTATACTGTAGTTTGTCTGAGTGGAGCTGGGTGGCAGCGTAGAGGCGGGCGTCATCAAAATGAGCATGAACGCGCACCCCAGAGATCCCTGTCTGCCTGAGTACGAAATGTACATCACTGTCCTGGAGCTCTGCTCACCGTTTGACTATGAAGCGGATCCCGTGGCGCTCGTCTAGGATGCGCTTGAGCTTGGGAACTCCATAGGTGCAGGGTCTCTTGAAGGGGATCTGGTCTGGGATGCCGATGATCTCCACGGCCCCCGGATCACAGGCTATTTTGCGGTAGGGCACAGGCACCATGTGGTCTAGACCCAGGGCCTCAGCTGGAGAAAAAGGCAGAGAAACGAACAATGTGATGCTGCCGAGAGAAAATCACTTCGCTTTTCAATCTGTGTGTTTTTTTTTTTTCAAATTCCACTTGATACATTTGTTCCTCTACAAACGCTCATTTGCATAAGGAAAAGCAGCCTCCAGTGGGATGCACAGCCCAAGTAAAGGTTTACAGACGTGGAGCTAATTCCAGCTAAATGAGAAACTTTAAGGGAATGATAATCAGTGCTGTGGGCTCGGATAAAGAATTCTGGGAACAGATCCCATGAGCCATAGTGTGGAAACTGCTTGTAGACACACAAGAATCTGCAGGGTAAGGAAACGGCAGCATCCTCTAAACAGTTTCAAATAAGCTGCAACACAATGCAAATATAGGATGAGTGTTTTTCTTTTTTTTCTTCTTCTTTTTTTCATCCTTCAGACTTTTTATTTTTGCAGCAATTAACAGTAACACTGTGGCTGCAAATGTGTGTCTTGTTTGCGCATCTCTGAAGAGAAGATGATCAAACTAAAAGCAGTGACCTCAATCTATCAACATCCATAGACACGCCACGGAATCATCACCGTGCAACGAACACATGCTTGTGGAGGCAGAGGTACCTTTCTGAACTGCACCCTATAGACGTTGGAAACAGTGAAAAATCTAAATGCAGAGGAGAGGGCGTTCTTCTCACCGTATCTGCTGTTGAACAGAATCTGAACGCATTCTCTCAGGGTGTTGATGTCTTCCGTTTCCCGAATGAAGGAGTCCCACTTTTCTGCAGGAGGGAGAAAGGGAGAGACAGACACGACCCCCGTTGTCCAGTGTTTTATGTACAGCCGATGTTGATTGGAGCTTTAATATTCAAATGAGATTTATTTCATTGTAGTGCTAAAGATCTGAAATTAATCTTCTCCATCTACTCAGCGTCAACTTGGGAAATGACTGCAATCTGCTTAAAGGATTAATGTTGACATTTTAGTAGCTTAGCCCTTAATGGTTACGGGTTAGCAACGTTCAGCCTTGCTTCAGTAAACAGTGTTTAGCTACTGTGTGAGTCGGCAAATCCACGCAGAACAAGAGGGAACGGAGGAAGAGATGTAAAACTACATACAGACCCTGCTGACGGCGTGGGAGGAGATTGTAACTTTTCACCATTTTCCAGCCTGACTGATTTTATACACTAATACTGAAAGTTTTTTTTGCCTGTTTCTGAACATTATTTTTTCTATGTGGGAATTGATAATTGAAGCTGTTATATGTGTGAGTTTCACACCCGAAAAAGTTCATAATGATCTCTGGTGAGTTTCACATCAAGCAGCCTAACAACACATGTGAAAAGTTTCAATCAACTGAAATGTTCAATTGCAAGTCATTGCACATTGTTTAATTGCCTAAAATGTACCTTTTTCAAGTGTTGGACAAATATGCAGCTCTATGCAAATGTAGCTTTATTGAAATATAACTGATTCAAACTGCGCGTCATCATGTTAACATTAACAGTCCCACTGAAAATGTTCAACATGAGACGGATGCACATGTTAAATCTTGTTTATTAAACTACACTACAAGTGTGAATAGGTTCGGTTGTGGTTTAACAAGGTTTTCCAGGAAGTTGATGCAACTATTAGACCCCCCTCCCCAACAAAACCAGGTGTCATTTTCACACTTCATTTTGTGTAGAGGTTTCCTTAAATGTTGAACTTTAACTTTGGATATCATGCAGTGACTGTGAACCTTCAGCCAGTTCATTATTACCAAGTCCGTGCTGCGTGACAACCCTGCTCCAACTCACAGAACTTTATTTCTAACAGCGATAAAGCTTTCCAGGAACATACACCACTTACATGTGATCTGAATTACAATAAAAAATAACGATGCATAATGTTTTTTCTCCTGAATTTTTAACATTAACTTCACAATCCCAGTGCAGCACTGGCAGTGTTTTATCTGACTTTGAAGCCACTTAAGAGGAAACCTGGGGGAACATTTGTTCAGTTAAAATATTAATCTATAAACGTCTATAACTTTCCCATAAATGTTGCATTTAGGCGCTTTCAAAACAAATTCACGTAGGATCGCTGGCTGAGACAAAACTGGTGAGGCGTATACTTGCCCTGTCTGACTTCACAGACCTGTGCAGATCCACCTGTCATCTCTAGACACACTGACGTCTCTCTGCTAATGGTTCCAACTCACCTGATTTTTCATGTACGATGGAGAAGAGCAGCCTCTTGGAGATGTGGATGCCGGGAGGGCTCTGACCTTGCTCACCAGGTAGTCTTGTTGTCTCATCTGAAAATGCAAATGAACATGCAAATTAAATCAATTCACTTTGATTCACTTTCACTTCACAAAGAAATTCAGCAATTAGTTGCTCCAGCATTTGCTATTACTTGACTAGCTTAGTTAATTAACTGCAAAAGACACTAAATCACCAGAATAAACAATTAAAAAAATTTAATTTTCCCTTAGATCTTGTCTGTGTTTTTTCCTACACTGTCAAGATGCACATTGGCTCTAGATCAAACAGGTGAGTGAAGGCAATCACTGCTGGTGGCTGGGAGTTAGAAATCACAGCACAGCGTAGTAAAGCGCTGCTTTGAATGAAATAATGACTGATGAAATAACCTCAATTCAACCCACACACACTGTCTAGGCTCAGAACAAAACACTGTGATTGTTACTGTGAATGTTATGTACACCTTACCATTGTTTGCACAGTCCTTGGCAGACATGTTCTTATCTGTCCAGCTGGCCAATCTGTCTTTGCCCAGGTTGAGGAGGGACATGGGCTTGAAGTCCAGCTTGCTATCTGGGTGGGGTTTGGAGGACATGGGCATGCCGTACAGGAAGTTTGACAGAACAGAGTTGCTGGAAGTGGCGGGACTCGACGACGTCACTACCTGGGCGGCACTCTTCCCGGGGCCGTGGCTGACGGCGGGGGAAGCGCTGTGACTGACGTCGGCGCTGGACTTGGCTTCTCGAGACAGATCTTCTGCAGGTCTGAGCACAGAGACGAAATCAAAAATAGAGAAGGAAAAAAAAATTTGCTGAACAGAAGTTCCACTGAATCTGAACCAGAACGTTTGATCTTCTTGGGAGGGTTGCACGCATTCACAGCTCCACATCAAGCTTTTCTGTTTGCCAACCGCTTCGCTTGCCAAGCCTCTCTTGGCTTACGTTGCGTTTTGCCGCCGCACATTTTGAGAAGGACAAATGCGTGTGTCCCATTATGACACAGCCTTGATAGCTTTTGGAAGCGGTGACTGAACGATAAATGAAATGAGATGACGTTCTGTCAACATGGTGTTTTCTCCGGTGGCTGAACTCCTCACTGTTCTTCTGTGCTTGTCAGACAACAAGTGGCAAACGGCCTCGTATTAAAGCTGAGCACGTTTTGACCACAGTTAGTGTTGCGTGTATTTTCTGACTGTTCAAATATTTACATTCATCAGACAGAGGGGAAGAGAGGAAACCTCCAATTTGATGTGGGCAGAGGCATGTGAGAGTCGTTAAGCGAGCAAACCATAGAAGAGTTTTATTCACAGAACAGGCTGCTGAACTGAAACTGGATTTTTTTTTTTTTTGAAAACTATTTTATTACTCAGGAGATTGAGAAACAGAAAAAGTTTGCTTTTTGCATCCAATAGGTGATCTAATGAAGCTTTAATGAGGAGTTCAATTCTCTTCGGTCCAAAAAAACAAAAATAAACATTTTCTTTTCAGTCCTGTGACACCAGATCTGCTGATCTGGACCAGCTGAATTCAAATATTCATTTGCAACACTGGTAAAATATCGACGCAGCAGGAAGTCACAAGAGAGTCACATGCAACAAAATGTCCTCGGCCAGAATCTGAACCGGGGACCTAGTGGCGGACACACTGTATGGTAAACATCGCAGAGATGCTTGTAGATTATTCCACTGTTTATAGAGTGATCGTCATAACAGAAGATGACATGTTAGCTGCCATGACAACCCCTCTGTGACAGCCTTCCGAGCTAAAGCTGGATCGTATTTAATCAATAAGACGGTAGTGTGAATTTATTTCTTTTTCTTAAACTTATTTTCTTATTTAATTTCAAGGAAAAATAACACAAAAAAAGAAAAACAGCAGTGTCAGAGGGATGGTGAATTTATTTCTAATGCAGAGCTGCTTCCACTCTGGTCAGGACCTATTAGCACTTTATACGACTCTGTTATAGAGTTTTATAACACAAACATTAATTCATAGGGCTGGGTATTTTGCTCACTGGACACTACTGCTGATTTGGCTCCACGTGGGAGGAGTCTGTGTGTGTTTTTTTTTTAGTTTTTTGTGTGTAAATACATATTAGAGATTGTGCCTGTCTCCCACCAAGGGGATTCTGGGAAAGACCAGGCCTCTGTGGAGTTTCCCTGTCCTCAGAGATGTTGTCCAGACTTAATATTTTCATTATTAAAACAGACTCTGTGTTACTTCTACGACTGTTGTTGACAAAACACACATCAGTGCTCCTGGTCCGGCCTCTGTAACTGATCCTGGTAAATATTGCCAGTTATTGTTATGAAGCAAATATGTTCTGGACAGACTGAGCTGTAACCTGAGAGATTGATTTCTTTCCCAGCTGAATTCGAGCCTCCACAGTCTGTCTGCTACCAATATCTAACTGCACAAGATGCCAAGCCAGATAATGCGCTCCCAGCCAAACATAAGCATGTATCTCTGCAAAGCATTAGAGGCTAAACTGATGTGACAAACATCTCCAGTTCACTCTGCGGTGATCAGATGTGAAACATCTGGTTTCGTATTCTCGTACAAGCCCTCGAACAGAAGTCTGTTATCCACAAACAGCGGCGTCATTGTTCAGAATCTAACAGACATCAGACATTCACCCGCGCCGACTCACCGCTTCACTACGAGCTGGATTCGGTGGCTCTGCTCCAGGATCTTCATCAGGGTCTTGGTGTCGTACTCAGAGGGTTTCTTCAGCGTGACTCCGTCGGGCAAACCGTGGACCGCCACACAGCTGGGGTCCTTCTGGATCCACTCGTAAGGCACAGGGACCAGGCTGCTCTTTCCCACAGCTTCACCTGTGTGGAAAAACAGGCTTTTAAACTAACCAAACAGAACACTTATTTCAGGTGCTTCAAATATTTATTTGATAATGTGGAAAAATGATTGTCCTGAAGAGTCCTAAAACCCTATTATTTGGCATTTTCTGTATTAATTTATCTACTGATCTTAGCTTTTTTGCACATTTAATTTACATGTACAGTCCAAAGTATATGGTTCTATTTTTGTCTGTTGTCTGTTTTGTTGTTTTGCATATACTGTTCTCTATTTTATTTGTGGTGCAGTGTGCCTTTTTATGTCTACTGCTGCTGTAAAAAAGGAACTTCCCATTTTGGTGACAATAAATCTTTCTATCTATATCTAATGAGAGCAATAACTATGGCAACGGGAAACAAGAACAGATTTAATTTGGTCCCTCCTTACTGTAAAGCACTGTGAAGACTTCCTCCACCATCTTCCTCAGAACAAAGATGTTGGACTGAGCCTCTGATGGAGCTCTCGCTTTCCCATGCTCGCCATCCTTACTCAGCTTGCTCAGATCGCCGTCCTGGTCTTTGGTATGGGCATTAGCTGTGGTCAGATTTTGCAGACATGGCGCCCCTAGAGCCAAATGACAAAAAGTCACATTGCAATAACATTACAGATGCTTGGAGGTAGGGCTGAGTGTGCTGCTGCAATGTGAGCTCGGAGAAAAGTAGATGTTGCTTCTTTTGTGTTTTGACTTTCAAGTTTCCAAATCAACAAAACAAAAACAAAACGGATGATTGAGGGACTTAGTCCTAAAAACTAATGAATATGTCACCTTTTGAAAAATAGTACCATGTAAAATTAATGGCTTGTTTGTCTTAGAATGTATTGGGATAAACCCAAAGCATCTCTGACAATTGGTGATTAAGTGGGCAACACAAAGCCACTTAGTTCAGTCCTTCCTCATTTGTTATAGTTAAAGGCCACGTATCTGAAACCACAATCAACGGTTTATTTCTATCCTAGTTCTTAGCTCAGCAACGCAAACTGGAGCTACTGTTCCCTATAACAGGCTGGGAAAACTCATTTCACCTCGTACACACACACAAGGCTGATAATATTAAACTGTGTAATGGGAGGTCACAGCCCCGTAAATTGGTGTTATTAGCAGGGAAACATTGTGAAGTCTGGGAACATTATTTGCTGTTTTACCTCCGAGCTCAAGGTCAACAGGCGAAGCTTCATGTCCCGACACTGACTCCTCAAATGCCAGCCTGAAATTGTGCATACTAATTTGTTTATGGGAAATCGGGGCTGAGGGGAGGGGATTACAATTTGGGTAAGGAGTATACTGGAAGACTCCTGTAATGTGCAGGAGCTGAGAAATGGGAGAAGACTTGTTCTGAACAGAGGATGCTCTTGACCTTGATCGTGAGCTATTTCTAAGTTGTGCTATTGCTACATTAGCATTAAGACCTGTTTACTTATCAGTCTATAAGAAACATTATGAGTTTGATAAAGAGCTGATTGCAGCAGCAACCTTTTTGTTTTTCTTCTGCTGAAGTTTGCATGCCAGCTAACTGGCTAGCCATACAGCGGCTGAACTGTCGTTTCAATTTCCAATACCGAGTCACTGACGTCCAACCTGCTAAGTAACACTTCTCAGATGGCGTATTAGAAACTCATGTCTTGCAAATGCGAGGATGGCTGAGGCTGTTTGCACCATGCGATGATAAAACTTTACGCATAGCTGTTAACCTCCCTAACAAGTAAAAGCTGAAACATTTAATTCAACTTTCACCACAGCCTCTGACATGCTTACTGTTCAAAAAGTACCATAAGTGTACCGCAAGACTTAACACATAAACTGATTTCGCCAAACGAGATATGACAAGCCAGTTTTCCTGAGATACTTAATCTGATGAAGAGCAAAAATGTGTGAAACCGAAACTGCTTTGTCGATCCAATCGTTTCATGTTGAAGTAATCTGATACCCGGCGAAACTGCGCGCTGCTGCAGTTACTGAGGTCGTTTGGCTGAATCTGCATTTTGTACAATAACAAACTGCAAAATCCTGCAGGGACAGGCCTGACACACAAGTGCATTTTATGTAACTGTCTCACAGCTGTAGCTATTATGGGAGTGATCAATGCGCCGCCAGGGTGGAATAAGTGAAAACAGTCTCGCGGGGGGAAGAGGGGAACTTACGGCAGAACTTGTAGAAGTCTGTTTGGATTTCCCTCCTGGAGTTGAGGAAGACTCTCCCCTTTTCTGTGCCCACAGCAATCACGCTGTCCTCGTGCACGGTGACACAGGCCACCTCAGCGTTGAGCTTGGACATTGCCATGCACTACAGAACAAGGATACAGGCATTACTAGAAATTCAGGAGTTGGTTATAAAAAACTGATTCCTGGAAGTGCTGCAGTCTTATTTCTCATGTCTTAGCATAGAAACTTAAAGGTCCAGTGTGTAAAATGAGGAGAAAACAGTGACATCTAGCATGCTGTTTCTATTATTTATCTATTGAATAATTCTACTGTTTAATAATTCTACTGTTTATTTATTCTGAAAACATGAAAATGGTGACATTCTCTAAGCAAGACCCTTGCTATATGTAGCCTATATATAAAAGAAGAATTATAAGGCTAGGAAAACCAAACTGATTTTATTTTATAGCGACACTTATACAAATATATTCATTGGTAGTATATTCAGATTTTGCCAATAAACCTTGACAAATATTACACACTGGACCTTTAAATGGTTAATTGTGGCCTCATAAACTATCATAGAGTTTTGCTTATCATCAGCTTCTGTTGGTCAGTGTATTTTCACATTAACAAAACACATTCATAGCAGTTTTTTTGTCTTGACACCACACATTGAGACATCAAGAGCAACACTGACATGTGTGATGCTTGCTTGGGGACGTACCACTGAGTCCAGGGCAGACACCAGGCTAGTGAGGATCTCCTGTCTGGCTGACACCAGTGGGACCTGCGGCTCGCCCCGGGAGTTTGTCCTGATGCCATCACATGCCAACTTCCTCATCTGAGCCATGCCTCTGTGGGGACCAGATGAGCACAGTTTAGACAGACGGCCACGGTGCAACATCAACAAACCCTGCATGCCGTCGCATATGCATTCATGTACACATGCGGCTGTGACCTGCATTCAAAGCAGGTTTTTCTGACATCATTTGGTTTGGCTTGAAGCAAATACAAGCTTTCATCATGAACACCCAGCTGACACAAGGAGAGATGTAGTAAAACGGCTTTACTCTCATCAAGCCTGTTGATTTCATATAAAAATGAGTGCACGGCCACATTAACGGCACTGAGAGACTCTGCTTAATTCTGATGACATCATGTTAACATGCTCACAAAGACAATGTCAACACGGTGATTTCATTAGGTCCCATTTGCTATGTTTATAATCGTGGTGAAGTGTGTTTGCAGACAAGAATTTGCTAATCAGCACTAAATACAAAGGACAGCTTTTGAAGCCATTAGATTAAAAAGGAGAGATTACCAGTGTTAGCAGCACTGAAACAGACAAATATCAGCCGACACTAGAGAAACATTTGATTCAAAAGGTGTGTAGTGAAAAAATCAAACCCTTGGGTTGTCTCTTCTGACAGATATGACAACTAGTGGCTGACCGGGACAATACTTTCTCCTGGGATTTGAGTCTATTCCAGACCACCAGACCTCTAGGCTAACCCTATCTGTTGTTAAAAGACTAGTTATAAATTTGGCCATGATGTTAATTGGGGGAAATGTCTCCAAATAATAAAATACATAAATCAGAACGACCTTTGTTGCCACAGACACTGTCTGTATCTGGCAAAAACAACAAAGAAATTGGTGATATTGGTCTGGTATTCATCATTGTGTCTCACAGACTATGTTAGTTATGTTGCTGTTTCCTGTTTTGCTGTCTGAGTGCTGCCACAGCCCACTTTTACCATTTCGTTCTTGACTGATCTGCCCTCCTGGTGACCATGTCCATTTCTCAGTTTCCAGCTACATCTGTGTTAAGGGCTTTTGACCGTCTCTCCCCCTCTCTGATTCACCTTTCACACATTCATCTTTTTCTGACCTTTCCAGTTGCAGCTGACGTGAAACACACGGCTACAGATTTAAGAGAGCAGAGCTGTAATGTATTTGATTGCTGTGCATCACCAAGAGGCTTGATTACATTTGCTGCCAGATAAACAGATTTGATTGGTCCCATGATTCTTGCTTGCTGTATTTTTGCTGGTGAAGTTCACGACTGAAGACCAGAATGCCCATCTATGTCCAGGAAATGTGTTTCCTAATGTGCAGTCAAACTGTGAGATAGTTTACTAAAATCCCGTGTTTATGGTAGTGTGACCTTGATAGTGGCTCTTGGGGAGGATCAGGAGTGAAGTCAGTAGGATTCATCCTCTGTGGACCATGAGAAGGTCTATTCTATTGACAATGTGATGGTAATCCATCCAATAATAAAGTGCTACGCCATCCGGCAGCCTGACACTGTCATCCCTGGAGCCACACTGCTAGCATGGCTAAAAGTTACATCCATCTGAAATCAGCAACTTGCGGTCTGACTTTGTCGACTGGGGCTAATTAGAGCACTCAGATGATGTCATGTGAACCCATTTATAATTCAGTTTCTCTCCTTGACAGATGGCAAAGGAAAAAAAAAAGATACTAACTAAAGATAATCTTAACTTTGCTCAACCACTGGAGGCAGAACACCATTATATAACCGCTTCATGCATTCGAACTGACGCCTCACATAAAAAAAAAAAGACTAAACTCCAAATATAAAGATAAGACTATGTACATAAAAGTAAAGGAGCAAACAGATAGGGATTGGAAAAGAAAAACTGCTCGGCTAAAGCCAGGAACGATGTTCTCATGGCAACTGAAACCCGTCTCCTTGGAAACTAATCTCGGGGCATTTGAACAATGCAGCTCTGGCCTTTAATCTCTCCAGACACTGGGAACCATTATACTAGCCTCTGGCAAGCCCAAACCACTGACTCAATAGAGAGAGGACAGAGAGGTAGAGAGCGATAGACAGAGGCAGAGGGAGAGAAAGAGGAGGGTGGGTGTGGTGGGGTTCAGCTGCACCAGTCTGAACGTGCCAAGTCTATTGGCCATCTAAATCTGCCTCCCCTGAGGCCACAGCAAACATTAGCCCCCCTCCTAAATTATTACGGCCTCGAAATAGATGGCCTCTTTCCCTCACATATTTAAAAGGCAAAGGAAGTAGCGAGAAGGAGAAAGGTTGGGATAAGCGCCGGCTCAGGATAATGCCGTGTCAATTGCCTTGAAAGAGGAAGCTCAAGCATAATGTCACGGTGCTGTTATGGTTCTCAGTGAATATTGAACAGTTCAGTCTGGAACAACATTAATAAATAAAGCGACACACAATCCCCACGAGTCTATTATGAAGCAAAGGAGAGAAGAAAAAAAAGAAGAAGCAAGATTTGTGAATGCAAATCAGGCGGTTGCCCTGTTGACAGAGAATGACGCAATCATTGCGGACATGCCAACGCCGCTCGCTGTGATTTCATCCAAACAGTCACTTTGTCAAAAGCTCACTTATTCACTGAGCCCACCAAAACCAGCCAACAAACCTTGTTATTAGGAGACACAGTTTTCTAACTTGTTTAACTTCATGGACTTTGCCTTTTTTTTTTTTTCTGGCGACGGGACAGCGAGTTCTCCAGAACAACTTTGGAGGGAAAACTTTGTCAACATCTGTTTTATCCAATAAAGTTCTCTGGTTTGTTCATCTCACTTAAATCATTTTTATTCAATGCAAAATGGGATCGTCAAGCAAACGGACCAAAAAACACAGTCGTAAAAAGTACTCTTGTATTCTACTGCCAAAATCTTCAGCAATATAATAAATGATCGATACTATGAGATATTATGATGTTTCCATTTTATTCCCTCGCCCCTCTTAGATACCACAGCTCAGTACGGCGAGGAACTGAGGCTTTTGGGTGCATAAAAAAGGGTAAAACATGACCATGTGGTATCTGTACATCAGCAATTAACTACAGTCTTTACATAAGCGCTTACGTGTTTTTGCAGACAACAAAGTCAAACAGCTAAAAATGAAGCCACCGCCCTGTCAGACGTGGTACCTGTCACTCTCTCAGATGGCAAAAAAAAAAAAAAAACACGTCTGTCTCGCCTCAGCAGCAGATGAGAGATGCAGCGGTAATGATGGTCTGTATGCATAATATGTAGGACTTAAAAGCACTAAATATATCTTTTAGGCCACTGCATTTGTTCTTCAGCATTAGCACTGTGCAGGCTGAGACAAGCCCAACACTCACAGTAAATCACTCTCCTATATGTGAACCCTATTGTGTTTGAGGGAAGAGGGTGTGCGTGTCACTAGCCTATATGTTCTTTTCAATGTAGTAACCTGGTTATGCACAAGGTCACCATTAAAGATATATGAGTTTCCAGGATGTTGGAGTTTATTGGGGCTTAAAATACCCTGCTCACCCACACAGGTGTTTTCTATTATTCAGGCTAATTAGACCTCTGCTCAGGTAGAGGTTGGACAGGGGCAAAAATGTTGAGGTCACAATCTGTATGAACCTGAATAATTGGATGCACTCTATTTGAATGTTAAATCTCTGTCTTTTGTGAGTGACGAATTACACGACGCCGTCAATGATTTCACACTTGTTCCACTAGCCTGCAGGTCGTAGTAACAAGCCAGGAAATGTCACTTGTTATGAGAAAGGAAATGCAGTCAACACAGTTTGTTGGGTCTCAAGGATACACACAATACCCTTTTGTACAAAAACACTGAAACTCCACGGGGCGCCTTTGATTTCTTTTTCGCTGCTTCTTTTGGCTGGCAGAGACAGTGTAGCACATTTTCCATTTGGATTCAACCATGAAACTCCATGTGAAGTTTATCTGTATTGTTTATGATGATGGCTGCTGGTATTTTGTCTACTTGCGGCACATCTGGCATGAATAGGCACTGTTTGGCACTCTGGGACAATACAGGTGTAACTTGTCCCACCCTAACCAGCAAAACACATCTAATAGGAGGGCCAACCAGTCATAATGCAACAGCTACATGCCCGTTAGGTCTAATTAGGTGAGATAGGAAACACCTGTGAGGATGTACTACAGAAAATCATTGGTTAAACAGCCAAACCGTCTGAATGACGAATGTCTGGATGACTTTTCTCCTTCTACAAAAGTAGCATTTCGGGAATTGAATGGTGAACAATAGTTTTTGCAGTGTGACAATAGGATAGACTGTAATTCTGACATACCTCCAACAACTCAGGGTGTGGTAAGTTATCATTAGAGCAAACAACAACATAATCCTTTTGTTTACACCCAGAGCCTGAGGCCGCAGCCTTTTGGGAATGTCATCACTGATGTTATGAATGCCAAACAAGATTCAATAGAAAACACTACACCAGAGATATGATCTTAACGTATCACTGAGGAGGTGTTCACTATCAACCGCAGGTTTGCATGGAAAACTGAAGCTACGTTTTTGTTTGCAGTATTACTTGTGACATTCGCACTTAGATATGTTGATCAAAAATAATGGAAACAGCCAAACAGTAATAAATGCCTACTTACATGAGGAGGTGTAGCCTCCCTTTTTTATTCCCTTTTTGTTCATAAAGATGATTATGTAGGATTACTACAGGTTTATGCAATCAAGTCATAAATAGCCTATAAGATGCCAGACAAAAAACAAAAAAAAAGCAACAATAACAGGAAATAACTATGTTGTGATTGTCTCATTTCCGTGGTATTAAAAACAACAGACTCGAGGTCATTGTGATGTATGGACAGCCATTAAAACACATGGATAAAGGATTAATTTTGTCTGTTATGCACTTTTAACAATAATAAACAGTTGGCCTGATGGGATATGCAGAAATGGGAGTCTATGGTGGTGAGAGCTTCTTGTGCTGGAAAACGCTAGCAGGAGAACTACTATTAATTTCACATCACATGAGAGTGGATGGGGATTTTTTTTTTTTTTTTTTGAAAAGCTGAAACCAGGAGAGAGAGAGGCAGAGAGAGAAAAGCTTGAAACCACAGGATATGAGACAAGGGTGCAATAAATAAAAGTGAGGGTCTGCTCCACTAAAGGAAATGAGCGTGTACAATAATGTCTACTCTCTCTCCCTCTCTTGTCTTGTGAATTCACCGGGTCAGACAGTTGTAAACTGACAAAAGTTTTATTCCAATCAGCTGTTTAAAAGAAAAAAAAACTTTGACGCGGCTGCTATCAGCTAGAGAAAGACAGCTGAGTGCATAACCAAAAGAAAAATACCACTAACACTGTCTGGCTCTAGAGACAGGCAATAAAACTCTCACTTCAGCCTTGTCTAAGTTTCTCTCCTCGAAATGTGTATGTTTTTTTTTTTTAGTTTGAAACCCACTGCAGCCGTCGTGCTACTTTAGATACGAGATAGTGATTAGCGTTAGCAGTCGGACATTTGTTTATCAAAGTTTACAGCACATTGAACCAGTATAACGAGGTTGTAATAACTCAGTATTACTGGTGTTTATATTGTGCCGTGTTCAGACCGTGCTCTCAAGTTTAAATGCGCTACTTGTTCCCTCGTCCACACTGGCTAATTTAGCTAGCTGGCTTTGTTGTCCTAGCTGGTAACCTTATAGTCACTGATAGCGATGTATGGTGGATCATTTAGCAGGCGGACAGACGCTGTATCCCGGTCAAAACTGGGGGGCTAGCGCTCCGGTCGCAAGGTTACAGGAAGCAGCGCCTGTGGGCTGAGATTATGGCTAACTAACAATAACCTTGCCGCCGACAGATCCCATATGTCTGACTAATCAACCCGCCTGGCTAATTAGCTAACGGTGTCATAATAACGTTGAGCCGAGCTAGCATTAAACTCGTTAGCTCCGCTGCGCTAGCCGTCCTGCTAGCCTAGCGCTAGCACTTTCCTTTCATCTCCTCCCCCAGTCCAGAAATTAGGTTATAATCTGTAATTTCTGAATGTACGGCCATAAAAAGCGACACGCGGAACGAAAACACGCCACATAACAGTCCACGGATATAAAAACAGACAGCCAAATCTCACCTTAATTAGCGATTAAATAGCCTTGTTGCTGTTGTCAATCCCGGAATAGGTTTATTCCCCCGTTTTAATCCATCAGAAACGCTCACAATTCCCATCCACAATGGAGCTGCAGCGTCCGCTAAAACATCGTAATCCGGAACATCACAATGTTGACTTCGATCGCACGTTTTATTGTCTACTATTTGTGTATATTTTCCTCAGTTTATTTCTCTTTTTTCCCCTTAACAGAGCAGGGTGTCCCTTTCCCCTTTCTTTGTTCTGTAATCCAGTAAAATTGAAACTCATTCGCCTCCTGCTAATCCCAGCCCAACTCAACAACAGCATCTATTGGCTGCGATTTACATACAGGATTAACGGAGGAACCTCCGGAAAAACCCTCAGGGAGCATTTTTTTTTTTTTTTTTTTTTTTTTACAAGGAGGGGAAATATTCCCACTGTTATTTCTTATTTTATTAGGGGCAGTGACAGTTTAAATCACTGTCTGCCACTTGGCTGCAACTTTATTCTTGACAGTTTTGCTTTAAGAAAATCCCTCATAGATTGCATGAAGGCGGTTTGATGTGATAGTTGTACAGTATCCAAATTATTTTTAGGATTAGGGTCTGTCCAAAGTGGATAAACAGTAGCTGCATGAATCTTCCAGCCATGACAGTTATACCATAGCTCCTGTGATTGCCTAAAATAGCTCGTCTGTTAAATATAGGGGAAAGTTCACATCCTGGGGGAACGAATAGTTATCTTATAATAAACACAATGAAGAAAATCTAATTGGACAACTCACTGTGTCGCTGCAATCTGGTTAGTTTCACTCACTCTGGCACAAATCAACGCAGTCTATTTTGAAATATTCATTTCAGAGCGTGTTTTACCACAAGCAAAACTGAGCCCAAGCCTGTGATTCACATATGCAGCACTTTCCGTTCCCTACTGCAAATAAGTAATCACTTATTTATTCAAATGTCACAGGCACAACCAGCCTGCCCTCTAGCAACAAACCGAGATGTGTTGATAAGCCCTGACATTTGCCAAGGCCAACAAATAAAAGTGATATATGTGGAGGGTAGGAATCCAGAGATTGTAAATAAATATGCAGTGTCTGGATGTTTCATCTTCACCATCAAGAAACTTGGCCCTTATTTCACATAAAGGAGTTATTGCCTCCTCTTCTGGTTGACATCAATTCATTTTAATACCAAATATTTCCCTGGGATGCATGTGTGATCTACAAAACAGAGTTTATTTTAGCTCACAGCATGTTGGTGTGTGTATGTGTGTGTGTGTGTGTGTGTGTGGCTGAGGAAGGGGTAAATGGTTATGGTTGCTGGCTGAATTTCCCAAACCGCCACCCTCTTAGCAGCATGAAATTGAACACCACTTCATCTCTGTAGAAATATAGCATTCTCCTGCGTGTTGCCCCAAAAAACAAAAACACACAGAGTAGACACACGTATGAAAGAGTGTGAAATAAAACACCAGCAGCCCTTGCCCACATTGTTAATATTTAATGACTCAATCTCCGAAACCATTGCAGCAATAATCCAAAGGCTATGAACCCTCCAGCTAAAAAGGCCTTGTACAATATCCAATGGAAAATTTAGGTTTTATCTGAGTTGACCAGCGCCTGCTGCCCTACATATTTTGCTCAGGAGACACTACTTCAAGATTTCCACATCACTCATCTCTGTGTAATGTCTCCTGCAAAGCAAAAAACAGCCCATGGCCGACTACAAACAGGATGGATAAAACAATATTTGGAAGACTTACAGTATAAATTCTTTATGTGTTGATAACATTTTTTTTTTTACACATGAAATCCAGATGTTATCAACCTGCAGGAGGAAGAGTAACTTCCAAAGAATATCCAAAGAATACAATAAACAATAAACTTAAATCCATTGTTTTGGGTTTCAGCTCCTGTGGTAGCCCTGCAGTAGACTTGACAAAAGGTTGGTAAAAAGTCGAGCGGGCTCAAATGGGCTACAATGCACCATTATGCAAATATACACAGTTAATGAATAGTAACGCATGGATGGAGTCTGTATTGATACATAAGTCCACAGCAAATAGGACAGCTGATCATTACTGACAGAGTTAAGAGGTGCAATGGGGCAGGAGTTTTAGTGAATGAAAACATCTGGAATAATTCACTGTGTTCATTCTATTAACACTCAGTACTGGATTCAGCAGGTGCTTTAATATCAATCTTCAGTCCCCGGCGGGGGTCTGCTCATGTGCAGCACATAAAAACACACCAGCCTTTCAGGAGATTGACCCAGGAGCCACCTCACCCAACACCTGCAGAGAGGAATGGTATTGAACTCATCACGGTCAGTCATGCAACACAACGACTGGGTCCTGCTCTAACAATGAATGATGTAGAATCCATTGGTAGAGCAGAAGAAAGTGTATACGTGTCTCGTTTCCTCCAATCAACAGTTTGAACTCTATTGAACTCTACCAACCATCCTGCCCTGTAGGGAACAACACTTTTTTCCTCCATCTCTGTTTTCATTAAAATATATACATTATGACGCATTGTCCATGATTGGTTACTTAATGAAGACTTTTATTCGGGATACTTCAAGAGTTAATGTTCGCTAGACAGCACAGGGTTGTTGCACACGTTTTTGTTACTGACTTCATGAAATATGAAAAAAAAAGACCAAAGCCAGAAAAAAAAGCACAAGAAACAAATGACGGACTTTTTAAAAACTGTCCTTTTGTGTATCAAAAGGGGTTGTACTTGAAGATCAAGCAAATGTATTTTAGCCATAGTTTGGCAAAGATCAACTAAAATAGTGTTTGGAACATTCTCAGCAGTCAGCACATGGACGGAGAGAGGATGTTTTGTGGATATTTTGAAACTTTCTCCCCTAATAAAACTGAAAAGGGATTAAACCTGATTCACAACCACGGATTAAATAAAAGATGTTTCATGGCCACTTTCCAAACCTACTGAGTCTGCATGATGAGTTTCTTTTTTTCTTTCTTTTTTTTTTGATACTTCCAGTGATGCTGATCACCCACAAATGAGCACTGAATCAGGAGTGTGAACTGCGATGGCTCTGCTACCAGTCCTCTCGTGAGGTATTGAGAAAAGGCGACAAATGAGTCCAATTCTCTCGGCGGTGTCGGTGTCGTCTCTTCGAGGGCTGCTCCGAGTGTCACTGGCCAAACGCAGCCCGCCTACAGTACAGATGATTATTATTACAAAGCTGGAGGAGCAAAAGTAAAAGTAATAAATAAAAACAAACAAAGCGATCGAGACCCAGTCCTTGTAGTTCTTCATTTCATCGTCTGTCAGCTGTTTTGCCTCCTGGATCAAAATTTTTGAATTGTCAAAGAGTTCCTGGCAACTTGTAGATTCAATATTTCTAACTACTGTAAAGCATCAGAAGTTGCCGTGCTGACTGTTTATCAGCGGCTGTACCGATCTTCATGTCCACGTCCCATGTCCTGATTATATTTTATAGTACTTCATGATTAGCTAATAGGTGCTTTCTGCAACAACACATAAATTCACTGGAGATAGAGATTTTGCTGTTTTGGTTTTAACTGTAAACTGAAATGTTCTTCAAGCGTGTGTTTCCATCGCGGGATCAGGAGAAATGTCGCACAAGCTTTTTCTCTGAAGGTGTACCTCTGCACGTCTCAGTCTCAGTCTCATTTCCTCCACTCATATCAGTGTTGTTCCTGAGGAGACAAAAGGAAAAAAAGACAAGACGTCTCAGTGCTGACTGGTGTTAATGACATCACCACATCAATGAGAAGGTAGAAAACACAATGGGAGGATACCAACATCTTGAGCACTGTTTGACTCCTGGTGATGAATTCCATTGGCTGAGTTTGCCCCATGCGCCTGAAAAACAATCAATCAGATATATTTTAGTCATATACATGTCTCCTGACTAATATCCAGTTAGCTTTTCAAACACTAGCACAGTTTGAGATGGGCAAAATCAGGATAACTCTTTGTTTCCAGTTTAGCTGCCTGCCTGACTTCAGAGTCAAAGGGTCCAAGGTTCCTACAGATGTGGCCTTCTTTGCAGCAGGTGGACCACTTTGACTCGAACTATCCCACGATACATCGCAGTGTTTGAGCTCAGTTCAACAGGTAACAGTACAACTGTTCAAATCCAGGCCAGTAAAACCACAAGTTTTATTGTGGTTCGTCATCTAAGACGGCTAAAGCAAAATGGGACACAGCTTTTGTGTCGGTTAAGCTAAGCTTAGCTAAACTAAGAGGTTGCAGGTGGTAGCTTTATATTTATGGTACAGACATGACATGAGCAGTAATGTTCTCTCCTGTAACGCTCCTCGGGAGAACAGATACAGTAAGTTACTGTATTTTCCCAAAATGTCAAACCATTCCTCAGAATGTGTCTTATGCATGTTCTATCTTCTCAGGCTCCTTTTCCATAAAGAAGTCTGGGAGCGCGAGGTGTCTGTGCAGCTTTACCGGGCTTTTGTCTGGGTGTTTACGCATGGCCTGGACGAGCTGGTCCACTTGCTGGTTGTGCTCCAGAGCGTTCCTCAGGGCGTCCTCGGTGCTGAGCAGCCGCTGGCGCAGGCGGCTCACCTCCGAGTCCAGAGCCGAGGGGTCCAGCATCGAGTACCGCCGGTGATCGGGTGAGGACCGCTCCCGACCCTGAAAGACACACACATACACGTTTAAAGCTGATCATGACAAAAGTCTGCTGTTAAATAATTCATATCATGTTACATAATGTGGTTAACATGTGGAAAAAACGATGATCATGCATTATTCACAAGTTCACAGCATTAACATCTGTGTATGAACACAACAGAATAGTGATATGCTGTAGCTATGTAGTCAGTTTATGTTTTCCTACTCAGTCTGTTATCCAGCTGGGTAACACACTATTATGCATAAGTTAAGCATTCATAAATACTGAATTCTTTAATTATAATGCATGAATATTCATTAGTTTGTAGTTTATAAATACAGTTAGTGCTTATCAATGATGAGTACGACATTTTTAACTGTATAAACTACATACTAATGAGTATACCTATATTTGTTATAAATAATGAATTCAGTAATAGTGTGTACTTATTATAAAGTGTTACCATCCAGCTGTAAGAAATGTGTATTATTGATTATGTGATTATATGATTATTGAACTACTGTATGAATCAATAAATATTTTTTTATTGATTGGTACATTCATATATGGATATTTATCAATAAATAATAAAAATGTAATAAAAAATGTGGTTGTTTGCCAGGGGGGAGGAGCCTAACAAAGGTTGCTAACATTATGGGAAATGTAGGATCCCGGCCATCTGCAGAGCTTCATCCGCACTTGAAAATGAAAATCAATGTTTCCTAACCTTTGCTGCATTGGCTTAAAAACACACACCGAGGATTTGTGAGGAAGGAAAGTGTAAACCTTCATGATGTTTACCAGCTTTTCTACAAAAGGTTTAAAACCACCGCAGAGTAAAAAAAAAAACCCCAATAAAAACACCATTCAAGAAAAACAACAAACACATGGAAGAATCAATAAGGTTGTCAGCAGAGAAATTATGGCAGCGGCTGAATTTCTTCCAGTAATATGCTGTCAGTGTCTGGACAGACTCGTCTACTTTCTTATTCTTAAACTGATCTTGACCTGAATTTCTCTTTGACAAGCAGAAAATAGATTTATGCTGCGCTGCGTTCAAGACTGTTTTGCTTTCGACTTTCTCGGGAATTATTGTAAAACAGTCGGGGGTGGGGGGGGATTGATAAACCTCACAGCTGGTATCAGCTTTTCATTACTACGTAGTTTTTCCGTGTTCACATCGTCCGTCTTTCTCACCAGTAGGAGCAGTTTGTCTCGCAGGGTCTTGATGTCTTCCTGGAGTTTCTGCTCCTTCACCTTCCACTCGGCCTTGTGCACCTCTCGGTTCAGGTCTTTCTCCATGTCTCGTGAGTGGCGATGTGACTCCAGCAGCAGCACCCTCAGCTCATTCAGACTCCTAAAAAAAACAATAAAAAGAAAAAGAAACCTTGAGCTTTGAGTGTTTTGTTAATGCTGGGAGGACAAAAAGAAAAAGAAGGAGGCCATTTTCCACTGGTGTTTTTCTGGTCTGTAGGACGGCTGCATCTCGCTGTGAACTTGACTGCTCCGAAGTGCAATAATAATAATAGAGAGGCAGTGCAATTTCCCTGTCAAGGATTATATGAGCAGTACATCTACTCAGACCTTCCACAAAGGTCATTACTATTTAAAAGCTCAGCAAACCCATTATGTGAATAATGTGTTAGTCTGGCCAATGGGGACTGTGGAGAAGGCTTCGCTCCCTGTAGGTGGAAGAGCGGCTGGTGGATCATGGACGCCTCATCTCCGCAGCCAGGCGGTGCAGTTTGACGTGAACTGGCCTGACAATATCACACAACCACATACACTCATATATTTATTTTAGGTTCCATATCAATTGTGATAAAGCTGCAATAGAGTTCTGCTACAGATGTTTTCTCTTTGTGGTAATGTTGTTAGATCACATATTCAAGTAGTTGCAATCAATACAGTATTTCTACATCAAAGAAGCAAATGCATCACATGAAGGGGAAGTAGGATGTAGTTGACAAGCTGGTGTTGTGTTTCTAGTTTGTACCTCTGCTGCCCCGAGTGGACAAAAAAAAACTTTTATATTTTCTTTATTGAAGCAGGGTCTTCCTCACTCTCCTCATCTTCCTCACTGTTTGCAGCTGCTCTTCTGGTGATGAAAGAACCAAATCCAACAGCAGCGACTGAGCTCAGTTTCACTGATTCATAACTAACACACAGACTTTCTCTGTGTATCTTTTCATCGGCGTTACCGTGCTGGACTCTCCTTGAATCACCTTGGCAACTTCCCGAGATAAAAATGTGCTGCACATTTTTTTGAGGCGATGCGCTCGTCTGGTCTCCCAGTATGATGTCACAGACAGAAATAGCAGCGGTAACATTAGGAGAAGCAAATGATTCGAGCCTCCAATAACACCGGTTCAAATAGAGACATCCACTGAATTTTTCAAATGGCATGTATATACTTTTATTGCATATAACATAATTGCCTCGGTGACAATGCACAGAGAAATATTCCGCCGCAGCCAGGGGCACTTACTTTTAGTGTCTTGCAGCTTTTACTAACATCATAACCATCAATAATATAAAAGCTGCATAATGTAAGATAGCCAACAATGTAATACAATTAGACCAATGTGAGTTCAAACTGCGCTGCAGATCGATGCATTGTCTGAATGTGAATGTGTCTGTGGAGCCCTGCGCCTCTGATGCAGTGATGCCGTGACAACTTCCTCTTTACACTTGGGTGGTTAAATAATGACCTCGGCCATCAGGAGTTTTATTGAACGTAGCCAGGGTTTGGCAGCTTCGGCCTCGGCGACATAAAATGAAGCAGGGAGGAGGTTGGAGAGGGGGCTAATTCAGTCTGCGACAGGTGGACATCTGGCAGCTCTTTGCCGCTTCCCTCCGCTGCTCAAGAGGAACAGGCTCCGAGACTCAGGCCTCCTGTTTCGCAGCGATGTGCCGCGGCCATATGTGCTGGTGGGAGGAGGACCAGCGGCCGTACGCCCCGAGCTGGCAAAGCTGACCCTTCAGTCACCAATCGAAAAAACTTCACTCACCTCTGTGATCTGTCATAATAACTACTCTCAGCATCCAAAACATGATGTGCTCTGTTGTTGTGTCACAAATGTGTGCCTCAAACACCATTTGCAAGTTTTTTAATCTCAAATTTAGATGTTAAAAATACAGAATCTACCCTCAGGAGTTGGTGGGGACCAAAATAGATCTAAAATCAGTGTAAGTGTTCAGGTTTTGTTTTGGTTACCTATGAGGACAGATCGCACTAATCACCTGGGACAAGTCTTTAAGGCATGAAGACCTGTACAATCATCATTGTTTTATTTATAAAGCTCTAGTACTTGGCCCTGAACGCCTCAGGAATACATTATCCAATGATATAGATACTCTGGATGCTATTACCTTGTGGGGTCCTGGGAGTAATTTAGATCAGGACAAGTCTTTTACTTCCCACATGAAACAGATCTCTTAAAGTGTCTTCATGCACCTCAGCGATACTCAGAAAAACTACTGTGTTCCTCACTAGAACACTGTAAAGTCTGCATATATCAGGATTCAACTCATATTTGGTACGTTTACTAATTTAACAGTGGGCTTGACACACTTGACAGTCTTTAATGAAATGTACTTTAATAATAATAATAATATTAGTTATGATGGGACAACACAGATTTAATATAGAGCCTCCATACCTCTCTTTTTTCAGTAGCTCCTGGCTGATGCTGACCAGCTGCCCAGAGGCATCATGGGACTTCTTTGTCATGGACTCCAGCTCCGCCTCCACACGCATCTTCTCCCTGGCCAGGGTTTCCGCCTTCTTCTCCCCGGAGCGAACTTTGCCCTCCAGAGCTGGTGGAGGAGAAAAATAAAGAAATATTTTTGATGTGAATTTTAACATAATAATATAACATAATCTTCACTTACTACAATGATTTATTGGCTTCATGAATGTTTAGTAATTTAGTTAGTAATGGTTTAAATTTTTAATCATTCACCGTTACAACAAATCCACGATTATGTTTTGCCACATGTATGCCATATGTGCATTAAAATTAATTAATATTTCATGACACGCTGTAAGGCTTTGGTTCTGTGTGTGATCAACATACGACAACAGCTATGTCGTTATCAATCATTGATTAAGTGTTCATACAGTCGAGGAGGCTTCACAGGAAGAGACACGAGTCGTTGTTGTACTGTTCATCAATACTAAATGCTGGATCGTCTTGGATACAGTTCTTCTGTTAACACAGAAGGACACAGTTTACATTCTCGGTCCAGTGATTACATGCTGATCACCAGCGATAAAAACAATAACATATATGGCTTATTGAGATGATGCAAACGGATAATGCTACAGTTTTAGAGTAATTTTTGTATAATCACAGAAATTCTTTATCCTGCTCATGCCTATCCCAGGAATTACACTTGCAGCATTTAGACTGATACCAAAGGATCTACCAAAGGAAGAAACTAATCCTTTTCAGCGAAGACTACCCAAAGCTGCATCTGTGAGCTCAGCGTTCATCACTTACACAACTCAGAACATGTCCGACTTTCCCTGATCAGCTCTTTGCTCACTGATTAGCAGAAGGACAAAAGGCTTTTCATGGAGCTCCCCCTTCTGCTAACACAAATGTCAGCTTCATTCACTTCCTCTGCAGATAAACAACATTAAAAGCCTCAACTTTAACTTTCTATTGGTTGTAAGAATCAATTATCGGGGCATTCAAACTTTATTTCAATAAAAAGCATACAATGAAACAGAATAATATATCAATAATCGACACATCATGTGTAATAATGCAACTATTCTCCACTTTGTGTCTCATTTTAGTCCTTTTTCTCCTTTTAAATTATTTACACTGCGCTCTTCAAAGTGTGTCAGTTTGATTATGTGAACTACACAAAGCCGTTTGATGTGGGGGAACTTTTTCCTTTTCAGAAGACAGCAGGTTGACAGATCTCTCGGCGGGCGATCAAAGATTGTGACGGCGAAGACGAGCACGTTCCACTGCGCGCTGAACTCGCCGTGACTGACTGGCAGACAGTGAAGTGGAGCCTGAAGTTGCCGCACGAGCAGGCGAACAAAGGGAGCGACGCTTAACGCCGTTAATGTGACGCGGGCGACGAGTTTACACGCGGAGAAATGTGACACGAAAAGGAAACGCTTCAGCCAACTATCGAGCTTTCAACTTGTTTTAAACGTGGCGTGATAAATAGTCAGGCTTCACAAAAAACGTGTGTGATTTTGTGTAGCCCAGCCCCCCCCAAAAAAACACAAAATAAATTACTGTGGAAAAGGTTGTGATTTGTTCTAAGAGATGAAACTTACCTCCAATTTGTGATTTGAGGGCCTCGACCTGGGAGGTGAGAGTTGAAACCTCTTTTTCCCTTTTCAACAGCTTCTCCATTGTTTCTGAGGGAAAACAAAACAACGGTAAATACCTCACAGTGTTCAAGAAATCATGTCACATGTGCACAGTGCAGATCTGAAGCTACACATCATTATGTCAAACAGATAGTTCAGGTTTTTGATGTAGGATCCAGAGGATTTTCACACAGCGAGTAACAACTATTAAACTTGGGAGACCACCCTTAAGAAATAACAATACATTCTCTTTTCTTTTCTTCGACTGTAGAGCCAGACAGTGTATTTATGTCTTCATCTTGCTTTTGTTGGCTACATCACCTCTTTCACCTGTAACAAATATGCACACCTCCTCCTTTTTCCAGTGTAAACATTAAAACTCAGTTGAGACTGTAGTCTCAAGCTGAACGGTCTCAGTCAACAGTTACCACACTCTGATGTATTTGCATGTATTTTACACTGAATGCACGGGTGTCTTTTTTTTATGGACAATATTTGTCACTGTTTTTGGTTCAGGTATAATAAAGTTACACTTGCATAAAAAATGCTAATTTCTCTATCATTAAAGGGATAGTTCAACATTTTGGCAAATTGGCCCATTGCCATAATCGCTATAGTCATAGCAGTAGGTTCATTACCTTTAATTGTCGGTGTAAGCTATTTTTAGTACGGCGGAGCGGAGCAGCAGGCTGCTCAGGGCTATGCTATGGAGGCTAAGGGAATTTCTTGGTTTCTCTCATCAAATACACAACCCAACAACTCAAAAACGCTGTCGTGGACATGTTGTGAGCTGCACAACCACCACGCTATGAGATAATAACAGAACGTTACGAGACGGAGCTGTTTTAGAGGCGCTGATGCGCGTTGCGTTCAGGGACAGTTTTTCAGCAAGCAGCCTCCACATTTACCCTGTATTTACCTCGAAAATGGCTCAGTTTCATATCGTTCCGTTGTTATCTCATAGCGTGGTGGTTGTGCTGGTCACAACTTGTCCACGAAAGTCTTTTGGAGTTTTAGGATTTTGTGTTTGATGAGGAAAACCAAGAAATTCCCTTAGCCTCCACAGCATAGCCCTGAGCAGCCTGCTGCTCCGCTCTGCCGTACTGAAAATAGCTTACACCGACAATTAAAGGTAACAAACCTACTGCTATGACTATAGCGATTATGACAATGGGCCAATTTGCCAAAATGTTGAACTATCCCTTTAAACACTGTATCCTTTTAAGGTACATTCTAAACAGATAAAAAATATGGCAAATCTTAATTAAATATCCAACTGACAGCCCTAAAACATATATCTCTTAGTATGAAAAAAAGGGAGAAAAACATTCTAGTATAAAAATCAAAATGTTTCTTTTTGTCTGATCTGGATGGAGGGGCCTGTTGGTGTTTGACTGACAGCAGCTGGCAGGTTTCTGAGTGCTGGTGTTGTAGTAAACAAACTTCCTCTGTAGCTACATGTCAAGGGCAGACAGACAGTGTGAGCTGTTGCTGCTGCTGGCTGGCTGTGATGGCGGTGGTGGTTGTTGTGTAACGACAACAGGATCGACGCTGGACCACAGTGATGTCTGCAGAGACGTCCACCCTCTATTCATGTGCTGCAGCTGAGCAGATAATTAACCATCTCGCCTGCACACTGACGTTAACAGTGCACTTTTCCCCGGTGAAGGTTTGTCTGGTGGCTGGTTTAGCGTTCAGCTGAAGTGCAGGGGGAGACGCCTGCTCATGTTTGTGACTCAGATTAAAGGAGACTTAATGTGGGTTGTTGCTCTGTGTGTGGCTCTTGCGTTGAGTAGCAGCTACTCAGTGTGTCCATCTGCTCTGACTATGAAAGAACAACACGGTTACTGCTTTCTGCACACAACTGATACCACTGTGAATTCAAAAACTATAAAAATACAAAATTCCTCCCTTTATTTAATCTCAATTGAACAGGTTTTGTGCCCGACTACAGTATGTATTCCCTATAGTCATAGCAGTAGGTTTGTTACCTTTAATTGTCGGTGCAAGCTATTCTTAGAACGGCGGAGCAGAGCCAGGAGCTGCTCAGAGCTATGCTACGGAGCCTAATGGGATTTCTTGGTTTCCTCGATCAAACTCATCAAATACACAATCCAACAACTCCAAAATGCTGTCGTGGACAAGTTGTGACCTGCACATTCACCACACTATGAGATAATAACAGAATGTTATGAGACAGACTTGTTTTCGAGGCAAATGCAGAGACTGCTTGCCCAAAAACTGTCCCTGACAGGAACGCACATCAGCAGTTTTGCATGAATTTACCTGTTGGATTGTGTATTTCATGAGTTTGATGAGGGAAACCAAGAAATCCCATGAGCCTCCATAGCGTAGATCTGAGCAGCTCACAGCTCTGCTCCACCATTCTAAAAATAACTTGCACTGACAATTAAAGGTAATTAATGTACTCCTAAGGCTGTAGGAATTATGGCAATGGGCCAAATTGCCAAAATATTGAACTATCCCTTTAAATGGACATGATCTGCAGTTTGTAGACAGACAACAAATATGCTGAAACATAACGTGTTTTTTTTTTTGGTGGATTGACAAAATCAATAGTATCAAATAGGGCTGACCCAAAAAATTCAAAGCTTCGAAGCTTCATTGGTTGCCATGGTAATCGATCATGAAAGTCCGTGATCGATTTTTTTGCTTTGTTCTTCTTTTCCACCGGTTCTCATCGGTAATTGTTACATTAAAGTGAGGTATCCTAGAAACCAGCCTGACTTTGGAGATATGCAGTGTTTTTTTGCCATTACTTTCATTATTCCCAGTACGTTCGCAAATTATTTTTAATCATTTGATACTAGGGAACTAGAGAACAACATCAGGATTTACCTTCGATATTCTGTTTTAGCTTCATCTTCTCATCTGAAATTTCATTATCCTCTATCACCTGAAAGAGTTGAAATTAAAAAAAAGACAGTTAATCAACAATCAGACTTTTGGATTTCTAACTTGCTTCTTATCCCCTTTTCTCAGCCACTCACATTTGCATCATGGGATGTGTAGCGGTCAGCCTGGATGGCCTGGAGCTGGTTCGCCGTCACCCTCAGCTTCTCTTCCAGTTTCTGGATCTCCTCCTGGCTCTCTGCCTGGGCTTTCTGCAGGGCCTGGTAGTCGCTCATCTTCTTCTCCGACAGCTCCAGACGCTCCCTCAGTTCCTCTGTGCTTCTGTCCTGCTCCGCCCGCAGCTTCTCCATCTCTGCCAGCCTGTGCTCCGCCTTCTGCAGCTTATCCGTGGCCTCCTCCAGGGCCTGCTTTCCGCTTTTGGCCTCGGCGTCGGCCCTCCACGTCTGACTGCCCTCGGCCAGCTGCTCTTTGGCCTCCTGCAGACGGGCGGAGAAGTCCTCGCGCTCCTTGGTCAGAACCGCGGCTTCGATCTTATGCTTGGCCTTGAGATTCTCCAACTCCAGTTGGTGCTCCATCTTCAGGCTCTCCAGAGAGGCCCTCAGCTCCTGGGTGTCCTGCTCCTGACCCTCCGGAGTGGGATGATCACCGCTCAGCGAGGCCTTCAGCTCCTCCAGGGATCTCTGGTGGTCGCTCACTAAAGTGTCAAATTTAGCCTGCAGAGGAAAAAAGAGAAGAATTAGCTGGTTGCACCGGTGATTATTTAGGAAACCGCTACTCAAATAGATCGGAATGAGAAACATTTTTATTTCTCTTTCCTTTAATACAAGCTCTATTTTCCTTGGTCAAAGTTCAGCTTCTCTGTGCTGTCAGTAGAATTTAGTAGGAGAACCTGATTCCTCTTAATCCTCACACATATGTCAGCATGAAACCTGCCACATTTGAAAAGGTAAATCCAACCTTACTGCTCTTTGCCAGTGCAGCACACACACACACACACACTTTCAACCCTCCATCACAGGGAGCCAGGTGGAATAAGCCCGTGACTCTTGCTAAAGTTGTTTGAACAGTTTGTATTGGATTAGAGTGAAAGCAGCAAATACCTTCCAGGTGTCCATCATCTCCATGTTCTCCTTGGTGGCCTGCTGGACTTTCTGCTTCAGCTCACTGATCTCCTGGTTCTGTTTATCAACCACCGCCTTCAGCGAGTCTGCCTCCTGCTGGCTCGCCGCCAACGCCGTCTCGTACTTCTCTTTCAGCTCGCTGCTCTCCTTGAAGTGCTCGCGGCCCGCCGTCAGCAGCTGCTCGCGCAGGATCCGGGCCTCCGGCTGCTGGTCGTCGGACCCCGGGGCCGCGTCGCCGTCCCCGGCCGGCTGCGAGCCGTGGCCCAGTTGAGCCTGGAGGTTCTTGATCTCGGTTCTTCTGAGGGTGAGCTCCTCCTCCAGCTGCATGATGCGACTCTGCTCCTCCACCGTGGTTTGCTGGCGAGGAAGAGAGCGACATCCATCACTGCTATTAAAAACTGCTTTTCCTCCACATCGATGCCGCAGCACAGAGATGTCAGCCTTTCAAAAGAATGACCTTATTACCGTAACAGGTGGGACACCCTGCAACAGAACAGCGTCATTCCAAAGAAAAGGTGACACTGATTCAAGAGCAGAAAGGAAATCATTTAATAGGAAATCAAAGAGAAACCCCTAAAGGTCCTTGCAAAGGCTTTGTAGACAGTCGAGTGCATTCCAGTAGAAAAATACAATACAAAACACATTACATTAAGTATGAGGACAGGGACACGTTGTCTCACTCTTTGGCTTGCTGTTGAACTCCTCAGATACAAGATGATACAAAGACTAGCAGCCATTTTTCTACCTGATGTCAGGATTTCACATGAGTGCACATGATTACATGTCAATCACACTGAGAGCAGGTGTTTCAATACTCAAATGACTGTATTGAAAATAGTAACAAACCAGCTCACTGCTTGTTACACAGTTATAAAACTTTACAGCGTTCTATAATCAATATTCCAACATCAACAATGGATCATTTGATTACATGTAATGTGGTAGGGGTTTTTGGTTTTTCCTCAGTCAAGAACTCAAAAACAAGTTCAAATTTATTGTCAATCCTGTCGTATGTATCAAACATATAGATGTCCTGTACAAAGTCGCATAAGTACAGTATGAGATATAAAAAGTACTGTATAAGAATAAGGTTCAACCTGAGCAATGGTGGTCAGCACTGCAAAACAAGGCACATGAGGGTTTCTTGTCATATTTACAATTACACACTGAGCAAATTATAGACATAGTGTGGGTTTGTTACTATAGCGACCCCTTTCATATTACACATACTAATTTTATATGTTGATCAGAGCAGCATGAATCATATTCAAGCAGGCCAAACGTGCTCACGCTGCTTTTTTTTTTTTTTTTTTTTACACGGGTGTATCAAACATCAAGTTTAAACAAAGCCATTAAAGTCACTTGATGATGCTGCCATCTGCACTAAGTATGTTAAAAGTCATTGTATCATTTCTGTCCAAAGTCATAGCGCTAAAGAGCCGACAGATCAACGTGTCTCTGTCCAAATATTTGTGCAGCTCATTGTATGTGCAAAGAAGTGGAAGATGAGAGGAGAGCACAGCCATTCTCTGATCATCTAGAAGCAGCCAAGCAAATATAATAAAGCCGACAGCAAACCTCCACACGGTGACACCGCACACAAGCACACACACACACACACACCACTGCAAACGCCCACCACACACTTGTATCCAATCAAAGTAAAGAATAAAAAACAGAAAGGAGATTAAGAAGGAGGACCTGCTGCACAGTGCACAGATGTTAATTTCAACCATCTGGGAAAACAATCTACCAGACCTCAGAGTGACTAGTTGATTCATGTCAGAGATGTTGTCTGTATAGCATTCAGATTACAGCACAACACACAGGAATAAAAGAAAAAAAAAAAGAGGTCTATGCAAGGTTAATGTCCTTGAGCATCTGAAGTCGATTTGAAGTCAAGAATTGAGATAGCTCAGCAGCGGATCAAAGCCAAAACAAGATCAAATCTCTTTTTCACCTTGGTTCTCTTACCCAACCTCAAGGATGCTGCATCATGAGTGCATCTTCCCTGTTGGCAGAAGCAAACCTTACTGCATATAGGAATCCAGCATTTTTCATTTTCAAAGTGTTTTGTTATCTTTTGATGCCTGAAAATTGAAAGCACACGCTTGTACGCGTTTGTTTTGTGATACGGTTGTCTATCACTGAGGGGAGGCTCTCCCTCGTCTGAAGTGCAGCGCTGCATGTCAAAGAGCCATAAAGGACGTCCTTTTCTGCTGCACTTAACTACGGCTTGTAAATGGGCATTTGCCTCGGAGGATTTACTCGGGAAAACTGCGGATAAATCCCATCAACAATTTAACCATTTCTCATGTGTTTGCTAATTACACAACTGCTCAGAAACGATCACAGGGCTTAAGGCAGATTTATCCACCGTGAGCTCTCCTGCTAAAATGGAAGAGGGTTATGTCAAATGTTACATTCTGGCATCTGGCAATTGCAGCTGGCAACTGATCCAAACGGCAACCTTTAAATAAAATGTAAAAAAGAAATCATAATAAATCACAGTTTCAAGAATAAACGAAACACCGGCTACTGCAACAGAAGACGTGAGAAGCTGAAGCGGCTGAGAGCCTCGGCTGGTGCTGTGTTTCCTTTCACAGGCGGGGAGTGTCCGGGGGAGGTGGAGGTGGGGAGTTAAGGGTGAGGAGTATTATAACCGTGATTCATGGTATGATAGTGACAGAATGAGGGAGGGGAAGGAGCAGATAAAGTCAGTGTGTGTATATATTGTATGTTTTACATGTTTCTACGCTCTTACAAATAATCATCCATCAGTGTCTTGTTGAGGATGTGGTGGCTTTGTAAAAGATGGTGTGAGGGTGATGCTAAAACCTCTATACAGAGAACAATATGATGTATTATGAAATATATTTAAACATAATTTCAACAAATCCCATAAAAAAGACCAAAACCAACCACCAGGTACTGTAACGTGATCCCCTGACAAACTAATCATTCATTCATTGATCAATTTATTACTTTCCTCATTTGTTTTATCTGCAATCATCTTGTAACTTTGTAAAGAAAGGTGCTATAAGTAGTGTATACAGTACACTAGACAGGTCACCAACAACCTTACACACTCAGATTCACACATATGGCGACTTTAGAGTTCCTCATCAAGCTTATTATCGCTAATTATTTATTATCAATTGTAATCATTAATTGATAAGAACACACTGTACTTGTTTTTTTGAGTCAGTCAAGCATTTACTGCCCTGCTGCCCAGAGAACACCAACACCAACATCCACATCTGTATTAGATCACTATGAAAATAGTTCCAAACTAATGTTCCTATTTGCTACAAAACACAGATAGCAGTTAGTCTGAAATGAATATATTTATAGATTAAATGTAATGAGAGTCTTCATGTTTTCAGTGAGAGGCTGAGATGAGCTGAAGTTACAGAGAACAGAGACAGACTGAAACATTCTTGGTTTTGGTCTTTTAATGGGATTTGATAGCGAATGACGCTGCCTCATCTATTTAACTATTATTTTAATATTGACAGTTGTCAAATCTTTACAGAAAACAGCCTTCATGTTATTTTAAGTCCTGACACAAGTGGAGTTACAGCTGCATTGGTATTCATTGTAATGTCAGAACATAAAGTGAAGCCTTTAACACGTAAACTTGTGTGTTGAGTTGAAATATCTATCATGAGTTTGTCTCACGGGTTTGATTCGATGCAGGTTTGGACACCAGAGACAGGTGACGTACGACTGGAGCCTGTGCAGCTTGTGAGTTATGCTACCATCAACAAAGAAGCAAACAGGTGCAGAACCACACAGAACAGTGGCTACAGGCAAGAGGCTCGTGCTTTTTTTTTGTTGCTTTTTTTTGTGTGTGTTTTTTTTTTACCCTCCTCCTCTCTAATTCTTTCTGAAGTGCCTCTGCTCTCGACTTTTCGAGGAGCAGTCTCTGCTCAAGCTGACGAATATGGGCATGTTCCAATTTCGTCTGTGTCTACAAAAAGAGACAAAGAGAAAGACAGAGAGGGGGAAAAAAAGACTCAAAGGGAAAAGAGAGCCATAAAGATCGGAGGGGAACGATAAAGATCAGAACAGACTGTCAACAGATGATGAAAGGGCAGCTTTGTAGACAGCAGCACTGTGCAAGAACTGAGTTGATTATATGATGGGAAGATTTGAAGTGAGGAGGCTTGAGAGCAAAGTCAGATCACATCTGAAAGGTTTGATTTCAGACTCTGGAGAGAGACTGCAGAGAGTGTGCATCTTGCAGTGAAGAGCAGGGAAGGACCAGTCTGTGATCGCTGGTCATGTGTAAGTGCTTAGAGTTGTGTCTGTGCTGCACACGGCCGCTTTGATCATGTGCTAGATATTCACACCCATACATTTTATAATCTTTATATTTCATTAATTTATATATTTATTCACATTAATAAACATGGTATGGAAACACCATGAACACACATACATGCTGCAGCACACACACAATGCTCTGTTTCTACTGCTGTAAGAACCAGAACGCTAAATGTGTATTAATCCGCAGCTGAAAATAGTTCCCCAACCAATGCATTAAATGCACCTGTTTGAGTCATGTGTACTGAAATGACTGAAGTGCTCTGGTGTTTTTTACAGGATTCCTGCACATTTAAAATTTCAAAATTCCATACTTTTTCCGGACCCTAATTTCCAGGGTAGATATGTATGTACAGTATAATAAATAAATTATGCAAATAATCATTTGTTTTCATTATTCTAAATTTGTATGCCATTATGTCACCAAATAATTCCAGGAGATTGTAGCTAGGTACAATAGTGCATACAAAATAATTAACCCAAATTAATTCAGATAAGACCAAACCCAGATAAGTATTAAGATAAATATTATTTCCATACAATAGTTTCCATTTTCCATACTTTTCCAGACCTGAACATGTATAAAATCAATTTCCATACTTTTCCATACTTGTGTAGGAACCCTGGTTTTAAGAAATCATTAAAATAAATAAATTAATATTTGGTACTGTTTTTTAAAGATTCACATGTTCAGCTGGAACCAGACTGGGTGTCTGAAAGCACTGAGAGAAAAATATAAAATATTTCCAGATTTATAATTTAACAGGGAAGCATTAATCATTATGTTGCAGTATGAAGACGGAAACTGCAGATGTGGCATAAATTAGTTTTCAAAAAAATGTATTCTTATCTGAAGGATGTTTCTAAGGCTAAAAAATGTCGAATGTGCAACCACAGGTGTGTTCTTTTGGATTATACCCCCTGAAGACTAAGTGCAGCGACGGCCAGCAGCACATTAATAAAAGTCAACAAATTATATTTACCATCCATTCTGGTTCTTTCGCAGAGAGCGCAGATAGTGGACTTTATCTAACGGGCTTCAGACTTTGCAGCTGTGCTTAGAAATTAGATATGAGTTCACACATTCAGTGAAGTCAGCGATTTATTCATGGTTTTTAAATCCTCACTTCTTTTTTTTTTTGTTTGTTTGACTTCCATCCCAAAAATCTGCGGCGGCTGAAAACCACAGCTCTGTTCATCAAGTTTCTGTGCTGCTGGGGTAAGCAGTTATAACAAGCAGAGTAATAACAGAAGAAGCTGCCAATCAGGTGTTTGGATGAAATCCTGGCCCAGACGTTTTGGCCCTTTATCTTGTTGCTGTGGTGCAGTATAGAGAGTGTCGGTCCCTGAACTCAACGGGAAGCTGGAGGGGAAAACTTCATGAGAAGACCCTGTTGGATCTGGAGTCAGTGTCTGTCTGTCTGTCTCACTTTGAAGTCTGCTCTGAAAGTTCCTGGTGCTTTCAGATTGACTCATAGGGCCCCCTGCTGTTGCGGAGGGCGAATTACTGTGTGAGCATTTATTTGGATAGAACAATGAGAAGAGACAGGAAAGTCAGGGGAAGAGAGAGGGGATGCAGCAAAGGGTTGCAGGTCAGATTCGATCAGAGCTAAACCTACTACGCACCCAGATATGCATTCTTTACTTGCACGTACTCGTAACAGTAGAAAGAGGAGGTTTGGAATGATAAACTTAGGAATTATGTGCTAATTAAAGAAGATTATTACACAGAGCCTTATGTGAGACTTTAAAGAGAGTACAGAGGTCCCTGCGTGCCCGGCTAAGAACCTCAACACTGGCAATTGAAGTAGGCAGACATAAAGATGTCCCTGAAGAGCAGTGTCTTTGTACTTTATGTTGCCTCGGTTTCATTTTCGGTTTTATTGTCTGCTGTACCCTGATTTGTGAAAGCATTAGTTTAAGTAAATTTTGCATAGGAGACCAATTTATGTTGTTTATTTTATTGGTCTGATGTGATATGTTGGGTTGGCTCTTTGAAGGAAATTTAGGATTTCTAGAAAAAGCCAGACGACCAACATAGAAGACACTTTATTCAGTTTGTAAAGGAAACTGATTATTGTTGTTGGATGGTGTCTTATAAACCCATACCGGCTTGGCACCATAAGATATTGACACCTATATGAAGTATTCAATCAATCAATCAATCAATTCTAAACATGTATTTGTATCTCACGCATTATGCATCAGACATAGGTTGTGCATTTGTTCAGAAAGTAGTTTTTTTTTGTGTTTCTTAGTGAATTGTGTTTTGTTTAGTTTAAGTTCTGGCTCCACAGCTCCTCTGCTCCAGCTCGTCCTCCCTGATGAAGCATCTTCCCAAACACATGATCATCAGTTCTGCATCAACCCTTCAGAGAGGGTCCTTTTTGTCTCCAGGGTTTGTGTTATACTGACGGTCCTGTCTGTCATTACACAGCATGACAAACCGTCTGCTCAAACATGGCCCTGTGATATTATCATTAGTATGAGGAAACATTAAACATACATTCATTATATGGACAGTTTATAGGTTATTAATCATGCTGATAAATACCTCCAGATCTCCTTTGGTGATGCACTCCTCCTCTACTCTGAACTGGAGGTCCTCCACTTTCCTGTAAGTAAGAAGTGGATCAGTTAAAGTCCTGTTGAAAGTAGAATAACAAACTCACCAACACTAAAACTCATATACACACACATATATATTGATCGGCCCAGAAAACATAAAAGTACCATTTTCTGATTTAAGATCTACTTCATAGATGTCTTGTAAAATCTGGTTGGTGAGTACAGGCTTCACAGACAGTGACGGCCCTGCACCACATTGTTGTTCACCCAGAAATAGTTCCTGCATCAAACTTTTTTTTTCTGAAACCACAAGTTTTTCATGTTTATATTTCTGTTTGTGTACATAGGTGTGGTTTAGACTTCAGACAGAGCAGGGCTGCCATGACTAAACTAGGCTAAAGTAAGCTGACCACATCCTGACTCCAGCCTTGTCATTAACACACAGTCATGAAAGTGATACAAGTAAACATGTATATATGGGGTTGGACTTGTTTGAATAATTAGTTTATACAGTAACCAAGGACTCTGTATAGAGTTTCATTTTAGGTCTTTTCGTCCATGACAACATCAGGAGAAATAATAGACAACTGTTGAACTGCAAGCCGTCATACACTCAGGTTCACTTCTAACTTACTTGAACAGTGTGTAATTTAAGTTCACTGTGCGAGTGGGTAGTTATTTTGCCTTCTGCTCCTTTTAGTGTTTCAGGACTCTCACAGTTTATAATTATCATCATATTATCATCCCTGCTCTCACAGCAGCAGCAGCAGCAGCAGCAGCAGTGTTACCTAAATGGAGTGTTATGTTTTCACACTGACCCTGTGTGGGCTTGAAGTTTCATTACTTTATATTCATGTCATTAGTATTAAAAGAAAGTCAGTTAAAGAGTAGTCTACATGAGAAATAAGAAAAAGGGAAAAACTTGTTCATTTCAATTGTATACATTCAAGTAGATTGTTTAGTGACTGACGAGAGGCAGCTTTATAGGGACAACGAGGAGTTTTGGAAAGTTAAGTGTTCACACTACATTTCCCATGAGCCTCTGCGCGCACAGTGAAATTCTTGGACCGGCGCAAGACGGACGTATTGCCAAGAGTGTTTTCATTCATCAAGAATGAAAGTCAGAGGTTCAAAGACGATCCGACTATAAACGGCGATTCGGCGGCGTTATTCCCATGACCCGCTGGGCAGCGTCCGCCAAACTGAAAGTAGAAAATGCTGGTCGGCTCGCCCAGTATTTCCACCACTAATAAAAATAACAAAATAATGATGAAGACAAATCAAAATATTGATTGAAAACAGACCCATTAACAGGTGTGGGTAACATGGATTCATCCATATTAATATGAGACTTTTTTATAACGAAATACAAACTCCTTGTTGTCCCTTTAATTAGAGTAAAATATGACACTGTCATCAATTCCCTAATGAATTCATGGTCTCAAGATAAACACTTCTTTTAATTGTGTTGAAGATATAAGTCTCAGCACTGAAAATGAATTGAAATAAAATGTGAAACCCTTCAAGTCTATGACGACAGGAGCAAAAGCATCATTTAATATCTGATAATGTAAAAATGTACTTTTGGAGGTTAGGAAGTTTAGGAAAAAACTTCTGGCCGTTTTCACCTTTTCTCCTCTTCCAGCTGATTGGCCAGCTCCAGTTTGTCTTTCTGTGTGCTGGACAACACGGCTTTGACCTGCTGGAGCGTGCTCTCGTTCTCTGTTACATACTGCGGAGAGGAAGAGGAGAGGAGACGATGAAGTGTAACACCAGATTCATTGTTATTACTAACTTGGATCTCCCTGCTCCTCTCTGGCAGACAATCAATGTCGTCGTACCTGCACGTGCTGCGCCTTGAGGACGCCCAGCTCCTTCTCCACCTCGCAGATGTGGCTGTTTGCCTTGGCGACCTCGGCCCGCTCCAGGTCCCTCTCGGCCAGCAGCTGCTCGATGTGCTGCTGCTTCTCCTTCAGCGCCTCCTGGAGAGCGGTGGTGCCGGAGATCTTGCGGGCGTAGCGGGACGATGTCTCTGTCAGCTTAAGAGGAAAAGAGCATAAAACATAAGGAAACGTGGACAAGGAGGGGGAGAGGGCGGGAGCGGGGATAAAATATTTAACGGGTGAAATATTAAACGGGTGTGAGGATGAGAAAGAGAAAAGATGAGTCAGAAAAGGCAGGAAGAAATGGAGACACTGATGCACAGAGGGTCGAGAAAAGACGAGCAAATCATGTCTGTGTCTCAGATCACATGCGTCTGATCCTCTGACATCGAACTTTATTGTCTCAAAGATCACGATATATTTATTTCATGATCACGGGAAACAATTTCTGTCATCTCCACATGAGAAAAACTTTGCTTTGTGACGAAACTTAGAGTCAAACTGTTGTTTTTGATCAGTAAAATAACTGTTCTGTTCATTTGACACCATGACACTTCACTTTCATGTGATCACAGATGAAATATTTCATGATCAGTTAACAGCAAATCCTAAAAAAGAACAAACAGGCGTGTTAAGGTGAAATTAAAAACAAAGAAATACACAGGCTTGTGTATGAGTAGTTTCCTCCTGAAGACAGGAAATTTGAGGTGAAATAACAAGTTCGACATGGACATTTAAATTATAAATATATCTCACAAGCTTGGCCAAGAGTTTGTTTTTTTCTTATTCTCTCAGGGAATATTTGAGTGTTTGGGGGAAAGTATAGGATCAAAAAGCACAGGCACCCAATTTGTAATGAAAGATGCAACGTTTTCTTTCACCACTAGAGTATGCTCTTTGACAGGATTCCTGTCTGGCCGGTTAGAAGTTTGGATGGAAGCAGAAAAAACAACTCTCACAAACAAAAACAATCCTGCATTTTGGAGAAAAGCGCCGACGTCCTGGTGATATCAAACACACGGACGGTGTGCGTGGATTCTTGCTTTTGCGTAGGTTTTTGTTTCACTGAAAAAATTGCTGACAGATGTTATTAATATTTATGCTCTCAGTTATAAACGCAGCACCTGACGCAGAGACTGAGGCTTTTAACACTGTGTTCAATATGGGAGGTGAAACTTGTCTGTGTCTCGGATGCTGATGTACACCGCTATTCCTGCACCTACAAACGATACCCATGCAAGTCAGTGATGACTTCCCCACCCACCGCTGCTGACGAAACTAATTATGGCATAATTGCGGTACGAGAGCTCAAGGAATGACGGTGAGCTGGAGCGTTTTGTGCTGTGTGATCAGGTTGCCTTCAGCTCCGTCTGATGCTGCTGCCAACAATTAAGCAAAGTAAAGGGGAGTGTTCTCCATCCCAGATCTGGCTCAGGGCCAGGAGCTAAAAATCAATGTGAGATATCCTGACGTCTCATTCGTTTTAAGCTTCTTGCCGACCATCGCCGAGGGCATTACTCTTAAAGCCGCAGCGTGTTGAAAACAAGCCTACCCTTTAAAAAAAAAAAAAAAAACTCTCCTCCAGCTGCAGCTCTGATGATTTCTCACGGAGCGGTAAAACGCAGAGTCAGTGAATCAGAGCTTCACGCTGCCTGGCAACAAAATGCAAATTATTAAGTGCTCAGCAGCTCAGATACAATCAACTCATTCATAACCCCACTGTCTGAATCTGCAGACTTCATATCTCACAGAGTAAAAGTTTAAGAGTTTAAAGTCAATAAGCAAAGGAAACTCCACTGTAGGAAAGTGATAGTGAATTTAAAGGTTGTGTTCAAGATTTTGTATGTTATAAAATCTGTATTTGTTGGTTTCATGCTAAATATATATACTAGTATATGCCAATACATGTGACTTTTGTGTGTTGTTTTATGTGAATATGTTTGGCCACTGAAATGATAGCTGTATGTTATCAAATTAGCAGCAGTGCTGGCCCTGTAATGGAGACTGTCACTGCTCGACTTAGTGATCATAGCTCCACGATTAGTCACCTGAATGCCCCATGACTGTGCTTTACTTCCCCCACTGTCTGTGATGTTACTGGCTGTTACCAAATGATTTGGCTCAAACAGGTTCTTATTCGGGAGCGTTCACAGCCTGCAGTGTTGCAAAATTAGAGCCTCTGCCTCTGGATTCAGAGCCTTTTTTTTCTCTCTAACAAGGGCCGGGTATGAACCTGGTACACGGCTGGACCAGGCTTAGGGCTACACCTCCTCTGGTTTCTTGGCTGCTGTGGAGCTGCAGGGAAGCAGAGGAGCACTTCCAGTTCACTGAGCCTCACCTCTGTCATTACTGAAGTTTGTATAAACACGTAATGCTGTAACTTGACCACAAGTAGTCCAGCCATGTTCAGCTCTATGTTTTGACCTTGTCTTGATTAATTTCTATCACACACCACTGAGGCAACTTTCAAAATCTGCTCCTGAAAGTTTTCTACAGAAGTACAAAGTTTACTTACTCACTTACCTACTTTAAAGGAATTATTTGGGGAAAAATGCTTTTTCACTTTCTTGCTGAGAGTTAGGTGACAACATGAAACCCACTGTTGTGTCTGTGCGGTAAATATGAGCCTCTAGGCAGCAGCCAATTCGCTTCGTTTAACAAGAAGCCTGGAAACAGGGAGAGGCAGTTGGGTCTCGTGTCGTTTGTTTCATTTGTACAAAAGCCAAAGTGTAAGTATGACTTGTTGTGGTTTTTACAAGGGGTGATGATGAGCAGTGACCTCTGGGAGATTCCCCCGTCACCCTCACGGCGAGGACAGGACCGGCTGTGGCTTCATAATTAGTGTGCAGACACGACAGTGGTCTCGACCTCCTCCTCTAACTCTGCAGGAAAGCGTCAGCTTGGGCGCATTTCTCAAACCCGCTGAACAATTCCTTTAAGAACGGCTCATCCCGCTCTGTGTGAACAGCCCCTCGGCTCTCAGTGTGTGTTTGAAGCACATCGCAGTCGTCTTACCAGTCCAGCTCGGCTCGGTCGTCCACCCACGGAGGAGGCCACCGAGCTGACTGAACTGATGGAGGAGCTGCTGGGGCTGTGGGCCAGAGAGGAGACGCCCATCGCCACGCGCTTGCTCTTCTTGGCCTTGGCCGGGCTGGTGGAGGGGAAGCCGATGCGGATCACTTTGTGGATCGGAGCGAACAGGCCAAACTTGGGAAGACACTGGAAGTACCTGTAGCAAGAGAGAGAGAGGACAGGGGCAAGAGATTTAGAAACTATGAATACAGAGTATTAATCTGTTTTGTTTTTAATAGACTTGCCCCGGGTAGAAGTGCTGCGATTAGGGTATTCAAATGCTTTATTAAGGACATTCAATGGCATTTCAATTAAGTAAGTAAAAGTAAGTAAATAATCTTTATTTATATAAGACTTTTCACAGATAAAAATCACAAAGTGCTTCACAAATTGAATATAACAAATAAAACACAATAAATAGGAGAGGAGAACAATAAGAGAGGAATCCTTCAGCTCTAAAACCCTAGTTCAAACTATACGCCCGCTCAAATAAAATCATCTTTAAGTGCTTTTTAAAAGAATCGACTGAGTTCAAGCAGCGTACAGAGAGAGGCAAATCGTTCCATAGCCTAGGTGCGATCGCTTAAAAAAAATTAATATAGTATTGATACAATATAAAGAAAATGTCTGATATGTGAAAATGTTTGGGTGTGAATATGTCTTACATCCCTCAAGTTAATGTGTTATCATAATCATCTATTAAAGTGTAAAATAAAATGTTCCATAACATTAGCAGGAGAGTCATTCTCTATACTATGCACAATAAAACAGAGGCCCAGAAAGCACTCAGAGGAACCTGCAGCACCTTTATCCTCCAATAACAGACTGAGAAGAGGGAATTTATGTTTCATTTTAAAGTCTCTTTAATTCATCCAAGGATACTTGAATAGTTGAAGTCAGACCTACAGTATATTATGTTGTTAAAGTGAGATATAAATCTGTGATTCCGTACATTCTACCCTATTAGTCGATGATTTAAAATTCTGCCGTCAGACTTCTGACAAAAATGCTCTAATGGTGCTCCCAGTTAAAAGCTAAGTATAACTTTGAGTAATTATCCATCATCAGGCTGAACGAGCTGAGGCTCTACATGGATCCATGTAGTACTTTCAGTCTTTGGACAGAATAAAGCTTCTATGCAATTCAAATGGATCCTGAACATCCCAAAACTCACTTATATTCATTTGATTTGATTTGATTTGATTGATGTTATTTTATTATTATGTTATTATCTTGGAATTTCTGCTCTGTTGCTCCTGTGTTTGTTATCAATTATCATTTTATTGTGAAGCTTGTAACTCAAATAAATCTAAACTGATGATATTTCACAGGCAGGAGCTGAAGTTTCTTAGTTTTTTCTTTATTTTTTCTGTCACTTGGCATTAAATTTGTATGATAAACAGTTAAAAGGTCACCGAGCACCAGTCAACAATGATGTTCTTGACATTTTCATTCTCGACACTTAAAATATGGGCTTATATGCAGTTTTACTTTAACAGTGAACACACTTTTACACAGTTTCAGTAGCAGCCAGAAATAACCCCACTCCCTCTGGTCTTCTGGCCTCTTCCTGCTGTTATTAAAAACCCATAAACTTGAACAAATAAACTGTGAATTAGACTATTTGAGGATTATACTGGCGAGGTTAGAAACTCTGGAACAATTAGGCCTAAGTATGAAAAGAAAGTGCATCTGGATTTGGACTTCTTCATAAATAATGTGCCAGTGACAGAGCTACTTCAGAAAACTTCTTTCCATTTTTGTCTCTTGGCTTTAAATTTCTGTCTGCTCTCCAAAACGTCTGTAAACCTGCAGTATTTCACTGATTTAAACAGATTTCCCACCACTGGAAAAGCGTGTATTGGTAAAGGTAAATCTTAACGATGGTATGTGATCAACAGTGTTAGAGAAAAGACCTCTCTGACCTCGAGGGTCAGTCAGAGTGATTTCATGGACAAACAGATGTAAGAACAAAAAACTGAATAGATGGGTCCACAGTCTTCACCTCGATTTCCTTTTAGGGGAAAAAGCAAAGGAATTTGGGGAGCCTGAGGCATACATAATGTGTGTGATTGTGTGTGTGTGTGTGTACCTAGTTCCAGCTACTGCGCCGTCGTTCTTTCCCAGGGGTTCGTCGAGCTCAACCCCACACCATTCACCCTTGGCAAAGTCTGTCTCTCCCATGTAGCGAATGACTCCCATCTTTGACCCTCCGACCTGATGACACACAGGAAAACACACAACTGTTAACATGTTCAGTGATGACAACACAACACATCATTGAGGCTGTTGTGGAAGTATTGTCATTTCACTCACATTCCTAATTTCCTTTCTCTTGGGATAAACTTTTCACTACTTTATTTTGAATGAAAAAAATATATAATTCCAGTTACCAGCTTCTGTGTCAGAGATGTGAGACTTGGCTGGGACTTCAGAAGAATCTTTCTTTATTCATTATTTGCCGCATCAACATTAAGGAAATGTCTGAAGCTGAATGTTTTTCCCTCCCTTTTCATCATGTGTGACATTAGAGACAAAGGAGTGACGATAATGCAGCGCATGCTTTGAATTCCTTAGATATGGCAGCGCTGTGGTCTCAGCAGCAGATGAGAGAAGGTTCATTACAACCAAGAGAGACGCGCAGAAAGCAAGAAACTACAGCAGAGAAATGCTGAAAATAGGAGATATATATTCATTTTGAAACTGTGTCACGTAATTTGTCAACCACATAGCTCTGACTGTATTTTTCCAGTTGCAAATTGGCTTCTTTAGTTCACTTTTATATGATTCTTTTCTAAATTGTCATGTTTAGAAAAACAAATACTGGCCAATGTTATTATTCGAAAAGTGCAGGGTTGGTCAGGCTCTGCTCTCCACACACTTCTACGTGCACACACAACCCCTGCATAGACAGAGCAGGCAGTCATTTAATCACCATGATCATCAATGATACATCAGTCATGCTCATGACAGTGTTTGTTTTGGATGGTCCTCCCCAAAGCTGAGCTCTGTGTGTGTCTGTGTGCATGTGCGTGTGCGCATGTGGCATCATTTCTCTAAGCTCCCAGCTGAGGATGATTTCTCACATCAGTCACCACTTAAAACTTAATCCTCAGGGGTCAAATGGCGACTGACTGACTGAGTGACTGAATGACTGAGTAATATCTGCTCAGTGTAACCGGTCTTGTTCAAATTTCAAAGACATTTTAACATGACAGTAAGAAAATCACAGGCGTAAATATCAAAATGAATGACCACTGGGTTGAGCCACCTCAGTTTGGGGAACCTGGACCTGGTGTTGTGAATGCTGCTGACTTACAAAAACCTGATGGGACACTTAGAAAAGAACAGTTGTTTATATCATTAGCAACATCTGCTCTTTCCCTGCAAGTCAAAATGTCTGCTGTGCAAAAAAAAAGCAACAACTTTTAAATTAGCTGAAATCTTGTCGGATGCAGTAAACTGACAAAAAAAAAAGCAAATATGCCTTAAATGTGGCCAGTTTGCTGAACTAATGAATTCAGTGTATTATCACAGCTGAATAACAAGTTTATTCTGATTCACCACCGCCTCCTCAGCGGTGATGTGTTCCTCTGCCAACTCCTCCTGTGCGGGAGAGTCTTCTTTCCACATCACCCAACTTAGTGCATGCCAGCACCAATCAATCACACATACATGAGCCAAAATATGAGGCTATTAATAGATATTTAATATATTTCCCAGTGATATGATGTGTCTTTTGCAGTCAAAGGAGTTTTTGTTGCCTTTTTTTTTTTGCTTTGCACAAAACTCTGGCAGTAACTCTGCATGGTCCGCGCAGCCTCTAGGTTTAAACTACACAAATATTTTAGACCAACATTAGAAATGCAGGAGAAACATGGTGACATGCTGAGCAGTGGGGTATTTTTAATTTTTCAGCGTGAATCCCTTAGTCTACGAAATGCTGAGTGACACAAACGCATCGTGTTGGCTTCAAATTCTGTTTGATTCAAAGAGAAGCAGCAGGTTCTCACATTTGAGGAGCTGAAACTATAGAGGATGCTTCTTTTCCTTGATGAATAATCAACCACCAAAACTGTTGCTGCCTGTCATTTAAATCTGATTCATTGTTTCAGCTCTACTCTCCACACTCAATGAATAATAATGGATGAACTTTAAGAGTATACTGCACATTTTGTTTGATTTCAACTCAACTCCAGAGAAGTAAAACTCCGTTCCGCCCTCCTTGATATATTCAGGGTGCCACATCTGCACATGTTACAGCTTCCCAGTCACTAACAGTCAGTTTCCTGTTAGGAAGATGGTCTGAATAGCCAAACACACACACACACACACACACACACACACACACACACACACACACACACACACACACACACACACACACACACACACACACACACACACACACACACACACAGACACGGCCACTTGGGTCAGCCAGCGTGCAAAACAGGCCAGTTGCTGAATATCTTTCACACATGGCGACCACATGTATGAGACACAAGAACTCATCAGGGTGAGCAAACACCCCACTGTGCACTACTTCCTCTAATGTTGAAGAAGAACACCGGCCACCAGAGAAACAAAACACCAAACAAAGTTACCTGAAAAAGCAAATCAGATATCTGTTCGCCATTGATTTCCCTGATCATTTCCTAACATTACATTTTAATCCTGCATTTAATTAAATCACCCTTTCACCCCTAATACATCTAATGCTTTATCTAACTGCAATGCCAACTCTCCATTCCCAGGCAGTTGTAACATTAATGTGCAGAATGTGCAGGATGTGGGAATTTGCAAAGACCAGCAACAGATGTTTTCACACAACATCTGCTCTTATTTACAGATTTAATACCAAACATGCACAATAACATTTTTTTTTTTTTTGTCTAGGTTGCTTCCAGAGTCGATTTGATCTAACATGAAAACCAAAAAAAAAGGGTGTGGTGAGTCACTTTTCAGCTTTCTATTGTCAAATTAATCTCCCACTCATCTGCTGACTTGTCCTTCTCTTCAACCGCAGAGGCCAGAGAGGGAAGCGTAGCTAGAAACGCTGCTGTGCCACCAGACATTAAACTGAGATGGTTTGCTGTCAGCGTGACTGTGTGATGTCTCAGTGACTCAGTGTCAAACTACCGGCAGCACTCAGACAGCCAGTCAGCACAAGCCCCCCGCCTTGGCTCCTGTTACCAATCTCATCCAAAAAAGCTGCATGCAAAAGGTGGTTCAAGCATTAGCCTGGTTGCTTCATTTAAAAACACCAAACTGCTACGACTTAAACTGGACTTTGTGACTATTATGATTGTAAGGTTTAAACCTGTGAGTGGGTCGGTTGGTCAATGAGCCCAGCGGGCTGCTCCAGCCTAAAATATGCTGACTGTTCAAGCACCATGTCAGTGAATGCTAGCAAAACTTAAACTATTTGTTATGAGCCTTAGCTAATTACAGTCGGAACAATTGATCAATTAATTGTTTAATTATCAATAGAAAAAGAATAGGCAATCATTTTGATAACCTGTTTCAGAAGCAAAAGCTAGCTGTGAGCTAGCCAGACGCTAGCTCGGAGAGGTAGAGCTACATCAAACCCTCTTTAAGAAGCTAGCTAGCTTCTGGATAAAGTCAAGTTATTTCTTTACTGTTCACATGACTGTTTATTGCAAGGGCTCCACCAGTTGTGGTTGCGCCTTACGCCCCAAGTCAAAACTGTCGAGGATGCGCATTCAGCGTCATCTGATATCACGACCGCAGGACTGCGCGGGAAATTTGGACTCCGAATTACAGCACATTATGCAGCACACAGCCTGTTCAAGGCAATGGAGAGATATGTGGGTCGGCTCATTCTTTTTGGTTTTGAAAACTTCATCACCCATTAGCATGTGAAATGCATGTGTATTTTTTCACGAATCCTGCCCCAAGTCCCTTTAAAGAGGGTTTGTTTGGTGTGTTTCTTGTCTAATATTACAGTAAACTGATAGATAACTTTGGCTTTTTAGTTTCCAACTGACTAAAAGAAAAATATTTCACTGTATCTTCTTACATTTTATAGGATTAACAATTCATCAAGATAAATAACAGGCTACGCAGTTTAATCACTACTAATGAAAGCTTTAGCGTTAATTAGCAAATGTCATTCAACTGCAGCAAACTAAGATGGTGAACATAAACACTGCACTAGCACCATGTAACTATAGTTACAATAATAGCCTAGGCCCAAGGCTGTAAACTCTTATTCTTACTACAACAAAGCTGGCCAAGAGGACTAACAGTGAAGGGTTATTATAAATTAATGAATAGTCTACAAATGTAGACAAAAGTCTATAGTCCAGTAAAATCTTGGTGTGTTGTTAATGCATTGCTGCATGAAACTTAATTTAGAGTCAGCTCATTAATTCTTTTTCAAGTTGGCTTTATTTTAATTTCTCACTTCCTGTTTTAAAAAATAGCCTAGACTCCATATACATGCAATTAATTCCGTATCATGCTTGTGTTAAGGGACAATCACTGTGACTAGAGGCCATCTGAGTGATTTAAAAAATACACATCACATGCAACCCCACTGAAAGAAAACCCTCCTGTAAACTATACTAAATGAAAGCGTAGATGGCCTCTGGTTAAACACTACAGCTCGCAGAGAAGAGGCAGTGTTGTGCTTCCTGTGGTGCTCGTACGTCAAAAGGTGCCAAAGCAAATGGAGACACTAATCATGTGTTTAGCCTCTGAGGTTTGGAAATATTTCTGCAGCTCTTTTTGGGTTGAGTTTTCTGAGTCATCTCCCGATAATTTAGCCATGGACACAGACACAACAGAAGATGTTTGACCTTGGTTGTTGAAGATTATAGCCTGCCCCTCTGCAGGAGACCAGAACCAGGCACCGCGTGGTCAAAGTGTCAAGGATGCTTCTTGCTCGAGAAAATGTCAATGATGAGTGAAACCCCTTCAGCACAAGGTGATTGAAGACAGCACATCGCTTTGTGTCCACGGCGTGTAATCCGAGTTTCACACTTTGTGCTCGTTTCACAAAATTTTCAAGGTGGTGTTGAATTTCCAGCCGCGGCAGAGGAGGGGCCAGAGACAACTGGATGGCAGCGCATCCACGCCACCGCAGTAAGATAGATTACATGGGAGAGGCTTAGAAAATAGATGGATTCACTGATCAATGTGTCAGCAGTGGTCTCTCCTCTCTTAAGTGCTGAAAGTAATCCAGAGTGATTTACAATATTGACCAGTATAGGAAGGCTTCTCCAGCTCCCCCGTTTTCAACTGCGCAGGATCATTCTGATGTAACTATCCCCTGTGCCCATCAGTAAATGGAAAGCAATGTGACCCCGGAGCCGACGGTTTCGTCCCGCTGAACATTGTACACCCTGATGGTAGAACAACCAAAAAGCTGTTCAAAGTATTATCTCTTGCAGATGTTTACATGCCGACCTCAATACCGCATCGTTTTAACCAGTTTCTGGGTTCACTGAAGGACAATAGGAAAGAAGATGTGGGGAAGGTTGAGTTGTTGCATTAGACAGAATAAGGAAAAACAGAACTTCCCTGTGGGCTTCAACTACGCATCATATTACACCGCACCAATCTATCTTCACTAAGGCTTGCATGAAATTGTAATTAGCCATCCACTGGGACTCTGAAACATCATCTATTTTCAGCTACTATGGATTATCTGAGTCTCAAATAATTACAAAAACCCATTAAATTACACATGTTGAGGGTAGGGCTGCAAGTTAGGCAAAAAAAAAGCATCTCATTGTGATTATATGGGTGGATATTGAGATTGCAATGTGAATGCTTTTCATTTTCACTTAGTAAATATATAAAATAGATACGATGTTTGTTGGGTCTTGTACCAAACACATATGCACATAATTATGCAGCCCAGCCTATTTACAGACAGTGATTTAAAGGTGTAGTTCAACAGTTTGCAAACTGGTTTTCAACCACAAAGAATAGACACAGGAAGACAGCAAACTTAAGTCTGCTTACAACTGTAACAAAATTATCTACCAGCTCACTCACTAACTTACTAAGTAGCACAATATGTCTTTCTATTTAATCCCAAAAAATTAAAATGCATTGCCATGTTGCTACCAAGAAATAGTCCCACCCATAAAATGTTTTTACATGCTATTGTATGGATTAAATTCAGTTCATCACTGAAAAGCTGCAGAGCAGTTCGTTGAGTCTAGATAGTTGTTTCTACCTATTTTAAATCGTTTGGCTAAGCTAATAACCTGCTGCTGACGGTTGCTTTGTATTAACACAACAAATACGAAAGTGATATCGATCTACTGATCTAACTTTCTACCAGTGAGAGAGTGCGTCCATTAGTGTTTCTGAATGATGCTGGAAGGAATCACCTAAACATCTACTCAGGAAAGACTTGATCAATCAATATGTTTTCATATCAACACTGAATGTAAATACTATACTATACTATACTATACTATACTATACTATACTATACTATACTATACTATACTATACTATACTATACATCTCTTTCACCACAAATACAGTATAGGATGGACACTGATTCCAGACACCAAAACAAGAGCAAGCAACAACAACTTCAGACTTCAGATATCGAGCTAACTGTGTGGGTCCAGCTCCAACACAGCCCTGAAAATGACAGGCTACTCGTTGTGGTCTGTTGCTAAAACTACAATAAACGACCTGTAGGGTACTGTGTGGCCTCTCTGATGTTTTTTTCGTGGCTCTTGTTATTGGTTTCATTAACTCTGTCACGTTGCTTGTTTTTATAGGCTATGTTGACTTTTTTCTAGTTTGTATGTTGCTGCAGAATGTTGGTATTGAACCAGTGACACGCTGGTTAGGTTGATACTCATACTGTTACGTTGTACCGTGCATCTTGCAGCAGCACGCACACCCACTCCGATCAATCTTGCAAAGGATAAGCGTGCATAGACAAAAAATCTCCAACAAAACCCAACTGGTATCTTTGGTATATGATATTCCCACAACTAATATTTATGGAAAACCACAGAGGGAATATGTTCTTTCTTCCTGGAATGGCGACATGTAAACAATACTGTTGAATGAATGACCCAGTTCTACAATCTTTCTATATATGGCTCTGTCAGAGATATTTTGTGCTTTCCTGGCTTTTCTGTCTCTACAGACTGGACTATAAAGATTAAACCCAGTCTTAAAAACCATTCGTGATCCATCACTCACCAAGACTCGGTCCCCAACTCTTAGATCCTTATCTCCGGCTTTCTTTACTGAACCGCTGTCGGACATGTTGGACCCCGACTCGTTGCCCGTTTTCACAGCGCTGTTGAGCAGGCCCTCTCTGAGCGGCACCACCACCCGCTGCCCGGGAGGGCCGCCGCCGCCGCCGCCCTGCTGAGTCTGATTCTGGGCCGAGAGCGAGTCGGTGGAGTGGCTGTCGCTCCCTTCTCCGACCGGCTGTCGGGTGAGCTTGGAGGGTCGCGTGAAGATGCCCTGGAGGGGCTGGCACTCGAAGTAGCGCACGCCGCCCACTGACCCATCGTTTTTGCCAACTAGGTCATTCAGTATCACGCCCGCCCACTGTCCTGGAGCGAACTGGGTCTCCCCTAGGTAGGCGATAACTCCTGGTTTGACGCCGTTGACCCAGACCTGTTCACCAACAGTGTAGTCCCCCAAAACATCATCGCCCTCTTCAGAGATTTTAGTTGGTGTGGTGGGCTTCAGTGGAATGTCTGGGGACAAACAAGAAAGAGAAAAATTATGGATTATTCATCAGGTTACTGGAACATCACTGGAATAAAACTGTCAATGGGCTGGGGCATCATGTGGCGCAGCGTACCCCCGAGCAGGCACCCCATATGCAGAGGCTACAGTCCTCTCTGCAGTCGGCCCTGTTCGTATCCCCTATCGGGCGGCTCTTTACTACATGTCATTCCCCCTCTCTCTGCCTCTCCATTTCCTGTCTTTCTCAACTGTACTGTCAAATAAAGGCAAAAAAGCCCTAGAAATATAGTTTCAAAAAATACGTAAATGGGAAAAAAATAAGTGCTTTAAACCACCTAAAAACCCTTACAAGTAGTAAACAGTGCATACATTGTGAGAGCATCCTCATTCCCAGTCCAGCAGGATCGCCTTCACACCATTCATCCTGTCTGACCGTGTCATGCCAGCTAGAAAAGAAAAAAAAACCTGCTTGTGTGGCAGCATCCAGCATAACAGTGCAGTTTGTGCAAGATTAGGCGTTATTCTAATTCCTCTTGAAAAGTGGGTCAGGGACCGTATCTGTGATGTGCCGGTGATTAACCCTACCATCCGGCCCTGTGATATCGCCTCTTCGACACATAGATGAGCTGGATCTCTGGCGTTTTCCACAGCAGCCTGTAAACCGAGCAGGGCACCATTAGCACGCGGTCTGCTGCACCGCACTGCCAGTAAAAGTCTGTGTTTATCTGTGTGTGTGTTGTTGTGTGTGTGTGTGTGTGTGTCTGTGCAGGGATGGTTGGTGCCAGGGCTGTCTCTCCGACACCCTGAGAGCGGGCCCGGGGGCTCCGTGGGCCCCAGTGGTTGCGCCTTACGCCCCAATTGCTCCCATATGTTGTTATGCGAGACGCGTTGGGCACAAATGCAAATGGGTACAAGTTCAAAGAGGTTTTATCTTGATGATACAGTTTGAACGTTTTCAGGAATGTGGTGGAAAACTATTTTAGGAGAAAACTGTTGCTGACGATTTTAGTTTAATTCTCTTTAAAAAAACTGCAAAACTGGAATGTCCCGCAGGTTGTGTGTTTGTTGTGTTTTGTGCCATGTCATATTTCAAACAGATGAACAAAAGATATTGACAATCGCAACGCAGCGAGAGCAGTCTGGCCCCTCAACGATCAGTAATGTGTCATAATGGATCTCTGACATGGAGCATCAGCATCAGCCTCTGTGTTTGACCCACATTGCACAGTGTTTTCTGTAGTTGCATCATGTTCTCTATCCAAAACACCGGAGATGGTTTGGAGACTTACAAGGTCACGATTCAATATCGCACTTTATCTTGACTTTAATTTCACTCTCTGAGCTAAAGAGAAAAGAGTTTAGGGGTCAGACTTACAACTCTTAAACTCATGATCTGATGATGGTTAAAGCAGCAAATCTTAAAATAAGATAAATAATAATAATAAGTTTTGGAAGTTATTTTGGTCAATATGACTGACAAAAGATTTCAAAAAATGAAAAAAAAAAAAAAACTCAACTTAAACCCGTCCCTTTAGTAACACTATGTATGACTTGTAATACTAATTACACAGTGATTATTGTGAGGGTTGAAACAATGCAGCTCACCACCCTGTGCAGCATTTAAAACCTGAGCTAACCCATGATTTGTGTTGCTGAGGCAACAGCAGAAAGAGGGTAAAAGGATCCTCGGCAGAAGGAAGACTGGAAACACAGCCCTTACTTTCACTATTGTGTTTGGCCACCTCCCACCACCATCTGAATCCCACTATTCATCAGCTCTGCACAATGAAACCTCCACAGCTTCCTCCCGTCCCTCCTCCTGCTCCTCCTCCCCCCAATTATCCCCTCATCTCTCCCTTCTTTGGTTACACACTCACAAACACACACACCTCTTTCTCCGGCCTTTTTAACTCTGCTTATTTATGATTGTTTCCCACAATGACGATCATATTCGCCACCTAACTTGTCTGTCGGCTTTGTTTTGTTTTAAATGGGCCTTATCATCAGTTAGTCAAGGCCGATATTGTGTTGTTGTCTCCAGCAGTGGTTGTGGCAGCTGTGCATGGCCGAGCAGCGCAGACAACAACAGATGGAGGGGGTTGAGCCTGAGTGTTTTTTGACTTCTTTTCAATTTGCTGTTTTCAAATGGTCAGTGTTTCCAGGTAATCTCACTGCACACTTCAAGGACACCAGCAGCCAAAGGGTTCTGTCATATGCAGAAAATGCCACAACAGAGTAATCCATTGTTTAACAATAGATACAAGATAATTACAGTATTACAGAGCACAGAGGACTGGAAACAAGTATGGATCAGATTGTGGGTCTGAGTTCATCTGCATTAATTGTTAATATATTAGACTAAGTGTGGATAATGTTGTAAAGCAATGATTTATGGCTAACAACTGGACATTAATTAGCATATAGCATAGTAAGTTGAGTTCCCATAAATATCTTAATTCATTATCTGACCATATGTAACTTCATAAACAGCAACAATTTGCATCTGATGGTGCATTCATGTGGTGTTGGAAATTAAATAAATGTAAATTGATACATGGCTTATGATGATTTCAGTTGTTGATGTCACTGTCATAGTATTAGGTTATAAGTGTTAGTTGCTGTCCACATAGAGTAGATAGAAAGGTTATGAGAAGTAACTTTGATAATAAATAGAACAAACAGTAGAAAAAGCTGCTCTGAGCACAACACATTGTTTCCACATTGTGACTTACAAGCACATGAACACCACAAGTCTGAAGGACTCTGAAAATGGGACTATCCGAGGAGCACCTGAATGCAACATACAGTTGCCCCCCTATGAAGGTCATAATGTTCAGTTTTTGTTGAAACTGAAAAGGTGTGGTTGTGCTGGTTTTAGACACAGTACAACAACATGGAAACACACAGATGCCTTTAGCACACATCCTGATTTAATCCGGTCGGTTGGTTGCAGGTCATCCACTTCTCTGCCATATTTCCACCCTCGCTGTTGTAAGCTATGATTTTAAAGCCAAAAATGAAAAAGGAACAAATAACTAGTGGATTAATGCAAATTGGCATTTGAGGTGCGGTAAGTGCAGATACTATACGTACAGTAGGAAAAACTTTAAACACATGGAAAGAAAAAAAAAAACTGCAAAATCTCTCCTGTAAGGCAACAGGCTAAAACTACAGCAGAGCTATTTCTGTGGAGGAACTAGCTCCCGGGGTTCACAGGAGACGTGGCATCACGAGAGGTGGCACAGCTCTGTTGTTTTCACTTCAAAAGCAGCCGGAGAAAGGCTGCCATACTTCTCCTCCATTCACTCCTCGACGGCAGCTTCCTCCAGGGGCTAAAACGCTTCTTTAAATTTAGCAAACTCTTTGCCAACTTCCGACACAGCGGACCCTTCTCACAGTCTCCTCGGCTAAAACCAACAAACAGGGGGCGGCTGAGATTTGGAGCATGAGGCCGGGTCGGTGTTTAGACTATCTGGGGCAGGAAACTAATCCCTCCATGTCCTCTCTGAGGCACCAGAGTCATCCCAAACATATCTTATGAGTGGTTCACAGATGAGGTGGCAAAAGAGAATCAATTAATCATAAAAGCCATTTAAATGAGTGGCAGACACTTACACCAGTGCCCAGTATGAAAAGGAAATGGATATTTGGAATATTTCTGCTTTTAATCTGAGTAACAACAATAAACCATTTAGTTGTATTTATAGATACAGTTAAGATATCCCCAATGTGAAACTCAAATTAAACAATCACTTGTTAGTTAGTTTCGTTGATTAGACAGTATTAAATGACACATCTGTAATTTAGCAATTTAAGACATCTTAATAATCTCTGTGGATGTCTAAAACTATCCTGAAGCCAAGTTACGACTGCTCCAATCTCTCGTCACAGATCATTTCCAGATGTCTAAAAGGCTTATTTGACAAAGTCATGATTGATGATCCCTATTGCTACTTTATAAAGAGTATCTACAAATACTCTTTCACTAGACTAGAATTACTATGTGACCAATGAGAATTAAAAGTCAAGTTGTCTCCATTTCATCCTGGCTGTCAATCGCAGTAACATTAGGCATAAATGAAGTGTGGATATTCCCATCACTGTAATAAAACCGTGCGACGACGTCTGTGAAATAGCCACAGGTGCTTTAACAGGATTTAACAGTGGGAACCAGAAAGTCCTGCTGCATCCATCAAGCCTGCATATTTTCTTTTTGTGATAAACAGGATGTGAGAAAACTAATGAGCTCGCGTACAGATGAGACAAACTGTTTTTCAAAACCACAGGCAGGAATTTAGAGGAGCCGTCGTCACGTTGAGGACAGGAGCCACCTAACAGCTGACGGGCCCCGAGCTACAGGCTTCAGTCCTGGCCGTGGTGTTTGGGGGATTAGCCTTTTGAGCTGGTAATGGATGAGTACGGACTCAGTTTGAGCTGCGATGCCCTCCACGCAGACAGACAGAAACAAAAAAAATGACCTCCAGGCCAAACATGAAACAACCGGGACAGATGTGTGAAAGCGATGCGTGTTTGCTCGCCCCTTCAAACTGCTTATAAACAGCTTCGACAAAGCACAGGGACAATCTGCTTGTTATGCTTAGATTGCTCGCAGATTTACAGGCGTCAACACAATTTTAGACTGTTATTCATATCTTCCTATTATTCCACTTCATGAAAGCATTCACGGCTGGAAAGAGAGATGTTTACCAGTCCAACTAAATGAAGAACTGCATTTAATTTATTATTGATAGCATTTAAAAACAGCAGTTTGGAAATGTTTTACTTGTCTGCACATACAGTGCAGCGCAGGTCTGCCTCTGTTCTGGTTCAAATTAAGAAAATCATCAACACTGATTGATTATATAAAAGACTTCCTCATGTCAGAGCTATAACTGTGTGTTTTTCCTCCTTTGCCACGGTCAACATGAACCATGACACACTTGTAGCAGCATCTGATAAAAGGCCTCCCATACACACTGATGCTAATGAGAGGGGAGCGCACTACGAGCCAAGAGAAGGCCGGCTATTCTTCCGCAGGCTTCAGCTGGGAGTGAAGCTGTAATTTAGCAGAAACAGAACGAACATGTGTGTGTGAGACGTCATGTGAGCGAAGGCTGGGGAGGACAAACAGTGGGGCTGAGTTTCATGGTGAGAGCAGCTGTGATTACTTTCTGCAGACGGGGGTCGTATTTTTGATCCAGAGTGTTTGAAATGTCCAGTTTGGGTTATCGCTCAGTTTTCCAGAAGCTCAAAGTCAAAGTTTTACCATTTTATTTCAGATATCTGACAGATTATATTTCTTGATGTTATTGTTTGACAAATTCAATTAAAGGGCCATTAAACCAATGATACATCAGGAAACCCCGATCCCCTTGGTTGCTACTAAAGATACAAATCTTGAATGCATTGTGTGTTAAAGTGTTAAAGGCTGAGGACCATTTGATGGAGGAACTACTTTCAGCTGTGGATGAATACACATTGTGCTCTATCAGTGTTGATATTCAGCAATAGGACAGAGTGTGGGATTGAGTCAAGATGAACTACAATACCCATGTTCATGCTGATGAAGGAACATGTCACAGAATTCATGAAGCCTTTTGTTTTTTTCATTGGATTTGTTGTCAATAATAAAAACGACATAATGTCTAAGAGAAGTTCTCTTGAAAGCTTTTCTACAGGCTACCTTGTCAGCTAGACTGATATTTGCATAGAATTACTCTGGGTTTTAGCTAATCCAAACACTGACAAAATATTATCATGATTTGCGATTAACACACGGAGCAACGTTATGTCTCTGATGAACCTTTTAGCTCTGGTTTGGTCTCCACCAACTCCTTAGTGAAGTATCTCTTTAGCAGCAATTTTCTAACTTATCTGTCTTATCAAAGCATTATAGTACAAACAGCTGTGGTGAGAGTAAACCAAAACAGTAAAGTTGTGGACCTATTAAACCAAAACAAGGTGCAAAAAGCATCGCAGAGCTTAGAGGGAGGGACAGGATGGAAAGACTTTGTTTGTCACAACTGATCCTATTGACATTTTACAGTCATTTAATCAGTTTGATTGACAGCTACTTAACTAGCAGAGCTTAGAAAATGTATATAGAAAAAAATACATATCAAATTAACCAAGCTGGATCAAATCTTGCGGATTTCTTCAGCTGATACATGACGATCTATCATTTTCTATGTACTGTAAATATAGATTACTAGAATGTGCTGTCCATCCAAGCTAACAAGTAAAAGGCTGCACTGGAGATCGCTGTAGATACAGGAGAAGATTAAGTTAAAGAAAACACTTCCCAGCTTCTGTGCTCTCCTCTAATGTAATGCAGCTGAGCCATAGTGAGTCATTAAAACAAATAATAGTCTCCCACACTTCCGGCGATGAGGAGAAACAACTGGAAGAGAGGCATTCCTTTTATTTTCCATAGGGTCGGGAGGAGGAAGTAACTTACTGTCTTTAGGGACGACAGGGCTGGATGTTCCGCCCGCTGAGGTCCTTCCCACTGGGCTGGAATGCTTGGGCCCACGGCCAGGGATTTTCAGTCCACTGGACTTGAGCATATTCATTCTACAGTGGCAGGGAGACGGTCCGGGACCTGAGAGCTCCTCCCTGGGTGATGAAGGCTGTGGATCCGGGCACTAGATCTGGGAGTGGTGGCTGTCGCTCTCCATGTTTAGCTGCTGGGATGAGAAAGGAGGGAGAAAGGCGGTCACACATGTGAAAACATAACATTATAACAGGTAAATAAAGTAGAATGAGACCTAAGGATGCATTTTTGTGTCATTAAACCTCTAGACCTGTTTATATGTATAAAAAAAACTTGTGAGAACAAAGCAGAATAATGGACAACTGCTTTTTCTGAGGAATATAATTAAGTGCAATGACAGGGTGCACTATGTTTGCACGGCAAAGAAAAACAAAACAGTGAAAAATAAACAGCATTTATGTTGAGTTTCATGCAATTTCCAGTCGTCTTATTACTTGTAAATGACCATATATTTCATTTTGTGCATACTTGTCTTTACTGAGGTATCAGCTCACAGCAGCAACCCGGGGCTGAAACCTCCTGATGAGTCACTAGATAAATCTGAGACTCCTGTGTTTTCTTTTTTCCTGTTGCACACTGGATACTTCTACCTCCTCTGCCAACTGAAAACCCTACCAGATGAAACAATCTGAGAGGCCTGAAGATGAAAAAAAAAATCTATTTTTGGATGAACTGGTCTCAAGTCGTGTTGACACATCGACAAGTAATAGAAAAATGTCAGAAACCACTAGTTTAGAAGCAGCCCTGAGCCCCCTCATGTGATAGTAATGCTTCTTCAGTTCTTCTATACTCTTTCAATCCTACTTAATTATACCCAAATAACAAAGCACCCTACTGGGGTTTATTTACATTTAAGGTTAAGAGGGCGTCACCATGCCATTGCCAACTGGCACCGATAATGTAGGAGACTTCATTGAAAAGATTATGCCTAATGTTCATATTCCCGTTGGCTACACTTATATTACCCTTCCCACATAGTAAAACAGTTACTACACTACTTCAGTAGTGCCCCTGAGCAAGGCAGGAAGCACTCACCTCATAACTCATAAACCCAACACTGAAGCACCACAGATAAAGTTGACTGGAGTCATTGTTGTGGTTGTATTTAGCAGTTTGATCATCTAAATTTTAACCTGGTTGACTATCCTATAACACCTGTGATAAACCAGCTGCACATTTAAAATCAGGTCATTATAATAACCCTGCAACTGTTTTGAATCATTACTGTCACAGCAAATGCATCATCATTAATAACACCCCACTTCCTCATATATCCTCTGATGCACAACTTATCAATTTCCACAGGGTACAAGAATGTGACTGAAAGCCAATGTAGGCCGGTACCCAAGTGGAGCATGGCCTACAAATCATGGCTCAGAGACCATTAAGACAATATAATGCTGTTATAGCCGTCAATAAACAACACACATCTGGTTGAGGCTTTTAAAACTAGACACTGGGTGTTGGGAGAGAGAAGCAGGCACATAGCCTATCACAACAGGCTGGTTCATCATTTGTCCATTTTATTTAGGCTACACATTCAGATGATGCATCTTCATTTTAGAGCCATCAATCCTGTTAAATCTGTCGAGAATTATGGTTTTTCTATGACTAAAGTCAAAAAGACAGGCCTCTGAGTGTATGCAGAGATTTAGCCTGAGCTATTCTTTATGTGTGTGTGTGCACAGGCCTGATTTTTATTCTCAAATCGACACCTGGTTTCAGTGAAAACGGGGATGAAGGCGTTGGGATGATAATGCGCACCTCTACAAAAATCTAACACAACGCCAGTTTGATCCATTGTTGTAGCTACTGCGACAACGTGGTCCAGACTGCCCTTCACTTCAAACCACCCGAGTCCCCTCCCTGCACACAATAAAAATAATACAAAACCACATTAATAAAGGAAATCACTAACCTTCCTGTGTGAAATCAAAGCGTCCGTGAGGCGATCCGACAGCCGGCCAACTTTCAATTTCTTGCCTGAATAAGAAGAGGGGGGATCGGCGGCTGCCACTCCCTGGGATGCAAATATGGATGCTGAGCAGAAACTGAGAGGAGAAGCCAGCGTGGATCAGCGGCTGATGGCAACAACTGCACTCACACACATACACACACTGTGTCAGCGACAGACCGGCGATGGGTATCAGTTGGCCCGCCGGTTCATTTTTTTCCTCCCCAAGACAGATAGCTCACCAAAGAGTGGAGGAGATATCGGACATGTGTCGTTGTTTCAGTGGCCCACCGCTGGCACACAGGTCCGCACGGTTCCCGAGATGAAACGCAGCATCAGCAACACTTTAAAAACAACTTTTCTCTGGTCTGGTTCTGGTTTAAAGGCGAGACACTGGCTCGGTTTCTGACTCCCCTCCCCAAGTCTGATAAGGAGAAAAAAATCCCTGGCCTCTCTCCGGCTCCTGTCTGGCTTCCCACAGTGGTATACGGGGGGTTTGTTAGGTTTGCACAGCCTCCCTCTGACTCAACCCACCGGCTAGACTGAACAAAGGGGTTGGGGAAGCAGAGCCTCCTGTGGGAAAGACGAGAGTATAGTCCACACTCCACAGGCAGGCTGGGCTCGTCTCCGTGACGTACTCCGTTTGAACCTATGAGGATTTTTTAACTCGCACTCACTTATCGGTCACAGCAGATGACTCACGAAGCATGACTCAATACCACTTCCAATTACTGGCACCGCTTGTTCATTCGGCTCCAATTAAATCCACAAAAATACATCTCCCGCAATAAAATGGCCACTTTTTCATGGAGAGTCCTCGTGCTCTTAACCCACCGTTGACAGTGTAGGCTAGCGGCTAGCGCCAATGGGAAAACAGCCTAGCATGACTGTAAAAATAGCAAGTTAGCAAGTTTATGAGGCAAAGTTTAACACATTTAACATCCTTTCTAAAACAATATGCATATGCCGAATGGAAAGGTGTTTGTTTTAATACCCCACAATATGATTTTTATTCACTTGTCAAAGACCTAGCGTCTTTATCTGTCTTTAGGGAAACATTAAGTGTAGAATTTTGAATGCAGTTTGGTTTAGGCTTTATCTCAGACCGACCACATGCAAAACTGCAGAAACCCTACAGGTACATTTAGTCTATTTAAACACACAATGTATAGAAGAATAAAATTGTCAAAATGGTCATTCAAATTACAAGGCCACAGTCAATGGACACAAAACGCGTGGGCGATTCGTTTCCCAGTAACTCTGTGGGTGGGGCCAAACCTTTCCGGTTGGATATAAAGGTTGTGATTGGTCAAATTCTGCTCCGTGGGCGTGAACTGGTTTAACATATGAGCCGCGAAACAAACCGCTGCTGCTGCACTGCTCACTCCCTGTCAGGGATTGATGTCAGATTCCAATATGAATATGCAGCTATTTTACACACTGTAATTAATTAGCAGCTATTTCTTAAAGGAACATTTCTATCTGCCAATATTACCAAATATGTAATTTCTCACATTATACTGGCTTAAATTGTGCCAAGCATGTCAGTTACTTAGACTGATTTCCAATATAAAGCTGGATAGGAAGTGTTATAGAACATGCACTTATTGATCCTGCCTTTTATTCTGTATTTTATATCATTTTACTTTCATGTTTTGAAATAGATGATTATTAACTGAATAATTCATTCATTTCCATTAATTACTGTCATTGTTAATTTTGTTTCATTTTTATAGGCTATTTTTATTTCCATACATAGTGACATAAGTGATTTGATGGAGAGTTTCAAAAACGCTCAGAGGGGCTTCATCTGCACTCCACGGAGTATAGGCTATCATATTAATCCAGTAAAAAGGGAAAGGAAAAAACATTTAATTTATGATAACATAGGGGGAAAAAAGACTTAACTATATGAAAGTGGATGAAGTTAAGTGCACAGCCTAAATATTATAGGTCTAAATAACAATTAAGTAATGTAAACATGTTGGTCTTTATGACCTTGGTCTTTTCAGAGCTACACAATGAATGGACTGTGCATTGTGGGAAAAAAGAAAAAAAAAACTACTCCTGATGACACAGCCGAGTCTTATCATCAAACAGTGCAGCTCCCCTTCTCTCTGCAGAGCATTTAAGCGTCTTTTACTTCATTTGGTTTAATGCCCTGTGGCTCAGTTCAGTCTCTGTGCTCTCATCAGCACCATCTCCAGCCACAGGAGGTAGCTGTTGCTCCTGCACCAACACAAGGAGATAATGTTCATTTTCTATTTTCTCAATACTGGATGCGATCAAAGAATGAATGATTACAGGTTTATGATAATCATCATCATCATAATCAACAACAGCAACCAAGCAGAGTTGCTAAACTTATTTTATATTATAAGACAAAGCATGTTATGGTGCACTGCACTACTCTGTGGTTATAACTGCAACACAAGGCTGTTTTCATTTGGGCACGATACTCCTGTGTCCAAAAGACAAGAAGATAATGGGAAGGTAAGTTAGAGAGCAAGAGTTTGTTAAACCGTACAAATGGAAGTTTCCCACAGATAACTCTCATGATGCTTTTTTAGTGGATTGACTTATATCACAGTTACGTGAGACTTAAGTACATCAATCTGTCATTCAAACAAGATATTAAAAACAGGCACATTACAACAAGAGAAAACACAATAACGACCAAGCAATCAAATAAAGGGCTGCATGTAATTGCAATGTCACTGAAGTATCGGTCAAACTGCAAGTTTTGCATTATGGTGCATTGTCAGCACTACGTATTGCTACAGAGACACCCTAGACAACAAATTATATATTCCAGACTTAATAGGTATGTTTAGGATTTAACAGACATCACATCATCAATTAAAAGAATAAAGTAATTTGCATATTGTGCATCCCTAATGTACAGTAAAGAAAATACACAGCAAATGGTAAGAACAGATGTGCAGTGAATAAAAGAAGGAAAATAAAAACAGAAAAACGGGACGGTAAACTACATAAACAGTCCAGGTAAAATGGAGGGAAGTAACATGTAGTTGAAGTAATGATGAATGAAAGTTTTCACATGTCACTGTTCACACAGCATGCTGACTATGAATCCCATAGCTTTGATGCACACACAGCAGAGCTCAGTTTCCCAGTATCAGTTCTGGGAAACAGTAATAAGGTCAGTAAAGACAAACTATCTGTACACTATTAACCTGACATGGACTACATTACAGTGTTTGTCTTGGCACACTGGGAGCTAATGTCAGTGATCGGGTGAAATGACTGTAATTTGGAGCTTGCAGTGCACACACTTATTTCCTCACTGCTGCCACTGTTATTATACCACATTTTAAAGTCATGGCCACACCAGACTTAACACATTTTAACCAGAATGATTTAATTTTTTTTTTAAGTGTTTCCTTTATTTCCCTTGTTGCTAATGGTGTAATGAAGGAGCACAAGCTTTTGCTATCTGATACTCTTCTGCGGCTGATACTTTGATAACAGTCTATAGTGCTATTCTATTCAGTGATTTACAAAATAGTTACTGATTCCTACTGGAAGCAGTGGAATAAAATACCGGTAAGACCATGTTGAACAAGGTATCAACATCTGGATTTATTTGTCGAAAACAGAAATATACTTAGTAAAGATTGGATATACTGGACACAGTACATTGCACATCTTATCCAGTATGTGTGTTATCTAGAGGGGCTCATCCAGCACTGGGTAACAACTGACCCTTGACTAAAAGGTTGACCCCACCCTGCACGCACTGAATGATAAATTGACACCAGATCAGTGTAAGGTCACACTGAGCCTTGAGGCACTTGAGGGCTGTGATGAGGAATGGCTGACTCTATAGTTTATAGGTTCTCCTCTTTGTTTTGATTCTTTGTCAGAGATTATTAGGGTCCGGGCAGCTAAACTGCCAGGACACTATTGTAATCCTAGGAATTCAAGTTGGGCGAAAACTCACCAAACTTTGCACAAAGGTCCAGTCCGATGCCAGATTTACTCAACTCCAAGGACATGTGCCCCCCCCTCCTGGGGGGCACATGTCCTTGTGGTCTTCTCAGCACCAGCTTACTTTATTTGATCAACTTTGACAGTGTGGATGACACCCCACATTCATTTTCCACATTCAAAAATATAGTTTTAGCATAACTATCTGAAATCCCACGCTTAGCCACGCCTTCAGAAATCATTACGTTAGTTTCCCTTCAGCTGTACGCGCTCCCGCGACATGCAGGCAGTTTTCGGCAGGCAGGCAGAACTCAGCATAACACCTGACCAGACCCATTGCTGCGCAGCAGCTATAATTGCTTTTGTCTTACACAGTGTTGATGTGTATAATTCTGCAGAGCTCTGCGTGTGCACCGCCAATAACTCAGCCATTCTGATTTTCACACAGGAAACATGGTTTGCTCATCAGTGCAAAGTTTGAGCACATACTGTAAATGAATCTGGGATTTTACACTTTAGGTCATTGCTGAATAATTATGAAGTGATGTAATCAGATTCTATCCTATCAGGGTTTTTTTCACTGAGTAAAGGGCAAGTACAGAACATACAATACACGCATATAATACAGGTAATAAAAATAGCACATAAAAGTACAAACAGACAGATATGAAAGATGTCTCTTATAACATTGTGGACCCCAAATATATTAAAGGAGTCTTGGGACAACAAAAGTAGACAGGCAGCACAGACAGAGAGATCTCTGTAAAAGGAAATAAGGAATAAAGGAATTAAATGAACAACACAAGGTAAAAGTAAACTAGGAAACAAATGAACACAGAGTCTTTTCGTAGCAGTAATAATCAGTGCACAAGCATATAGAACAGGGACCTTGCTTGAAGCCTCATGCAAATAGAGCGACCTCCTCTGGTCAGAATGTAAAATAGGCAAACACAAAGGTTTGTAGGTATCAGACAAACCTAGTATAAATACTATTACTGACAACAAGTTTCAGAAGTATCCACTTCAGGCTTAATGTTGTTATTTTGTTACATGGGTATGAAAGCCCTGACGCCCCATTTTCTAATATTTCATTTAGGCTTATTTATTTCCATTTAAAAAATTATAAGTGTTATTGTCATTATTCAGTGAATTTTAAATGTGTGACTGTATGAGGGCATGTATAGTTTGCAAAGCTTAAATATGCTTTAATTTTCACAGTAATATGTTTGGAAGAAATTGATGAATAAAGTTTTTAGAGGATACACTTTTATCAAGAATAAACCACATTGTCACAATCATAAGAAGAGATTACATATTTTATTCCAACTTTATTGGCAACAGTGTACATTAATGTATGTTTTGCTACTCTTAAAATGTCAATAAAAATATTGATTAAAAAAAAATGTTTCCAGAAGGATCCAGAACAACCTTCTACAACCAGCGCGAAACAATAAGTTGTCCACATGACTACACCATTCAGGCTCAAGTTGCTTATTCCAAACTTGCTGCCTCCTTCCTCCCCCCGCAGCTATAGCCTGCTGAGAACATGGCCCACTGGGGTAGGAAAGCGAAAAGTATAGGAGACAACTGCATAATCTAAGTTTGGCTACAGTGTCAAAGTTCACATGTCAATATACACTTGGTCATATATCAGAACATGATCTCCATGTCTTTGGTGCTTTGTAAACACTAATCACAAGTTTGTCTGATTTCAATGGTCATGATGCTCCTTTCATTTATTCACTGCGAGAGACCACCAGTCAGTAACAAGAGTATAACAACGGGACACTGGCTGACCTGAGCTGCCTCATTAATATGCACTGTGTCCAGATAATGCCCCTCTGTGGTTCATAATAATGGCTCAGTGTTTCTGAGTGTGTGGACGTTGCCCTCGCAGTCTACTTCATACGGGAAGTGACTGGATTACAAGCTAATCCCATTATGATGCTGCTGCCATGTGAGGGATTAGAAACTAAAGGGCCGAGCTTCAGGATCCCGATCAGCAGCAAACAGGGCGACTGTAAATGGTGACACTGATACACCCAACAATGGCACAGGTGAACAGCTTACATGACAATGATACTGACCGCCGAGAGATCATCATCTGTCATCTGCGGGCACACTGACATGGTATGTACTATATTTATCTTTATTGACTTTTTTCTTCTTTTTTTAATGACTTGAGGTCTTTTGGTTTAATTAGCACTGACGGTCTTCAAATCGACACCCCAGCAGACATTTGATGGATGACAATGCACAAGTGGCAGCCAAGTTTGGTGTCAGCTGAACTGAGCTTTGAATTAACAATATATGGCAGTGTATGGTGCCATCAAAATAATTCATAATTCAAACAAACAAACAAGCAAGACATCTTTATAAATCAATCGACTGAGTCATTAATTGTACTAATATCCCATTCTGTCTTTTAAATGCTGATTTAATGATTGGAAAGGAATAACAAAATTCGTTCATTGCTTAAATTAACAATGTTTTCTGGAAATCCACAGTGAAACACAAGATTTCACTGAGTTTATTTCATTGACAGTATATAATTTATAAAACCCTACACAATCATGTATATTTATACATTTCTTATTCTAGTATTCAAGCATTTATTTATAATTTATTGTATCTTTTGTGTAATCTAGATTAGATTAGATAAAAATAAAACATCATTTTAAAAGCATTTTAGTGTTTCTCCTTACTTTTTCCTGTCTTGCTTCAGGGCTGCTTATTTCACTACCCATTTTAATTAAAAAATACAGGAAATGCTCATAAGCAGTTTTGTGGATTTCTGCAGAGTGGGCTGAATGAGGCTACACTTTTAAAAGGACAACTGGGCTCTTTTCTTTTCATAAATGTAACAAAGAGCATAAAATGTTTTGCGTAATAAAATAAATTCTACTCAAGTACACTGATGCTGAAACATTCATTCTGTTACAGGGGTCTGGTCAGGTTTTTGTTTTTGGACTGAGCTGCTGTCGATGGAATACCAAAGGTCTGTTTTGGAGGGATGACCAATGAGAGAATGATTAACCTGGCTGGCAAAGAGGATGCGTGTGTCACTGTCAGAGGTGTCAACATCATACGTGTATGTGACAGGAGGTGAAGGTCTGAATGAGGGACAGATCTCACTCTCAAACAAAGACAGCAGAACATCTGACTGAGACAGACGAGAGACGGTGTCAGGGAGACAAGGTGCCGGAGCACAGACTATAATTGTGTCTACTGTCCTTTATTATAGGGGTTTGAAGTGGATGGTCATCTAAATGGGCGGTGCTTCAACAAAGGACTGTATTTCTTCTTAAACAGTGTATGTTCTGAAAGTGTTTCTCTCCCTCAGTCCAATGCAGCCAGCAGACTAAGTGCCATTTAAAAGTCGGCTAGGAGCAGCAGCACAACAGCTGTGACTATGTTAAGGTCTGAGGAGGCAGTCAGAGTCTGATACAGGAGAAAAGAAAAAGAACAACTTTTTTTTTCTACTGGAGAAGCAGAAGCAGGTTCAACAGAAAATACCACTGGAGAATACAATCTGAGCAGACGACAAGCTCGATCTTCATCCTCTACCTCCTCACCCTCCTCTCCAGCTGCAACTTCAGCTCCTGCAGCAAACAAACATAGCCTAATCAAATCCTCGGCGAGTCCAGGGCTTGGCTCCTCCACAACCAGCAGGTAATGCATATGTGGGTTCTGTGTGTAAGGTGCATATTATGTTGACTGAAATTTGTCATACAGTTATGCTACCAGGAGGATGATGGATGAACTGCTGCAGATTTTAAATTATGTTTGGCATTACTACTAACAGTGTTTCAAAAGGGCAAATATTTGGCTGCAGCTACACAGGACGAAAACAATGTAGCCTAACGTACGAGAAACTATCTGGACCAAAAAAAACCCAACCTGCACCAAGTCTCATGCAGTCACAGGCTTAAAGTAAACAGCATTAAGAAAAACAATTTAGACCTAACTTACTACTTAATATGCATGCACAAACGAGATTTATGAGCTGCCCTGGCCTACCAACATTTTATAATGGCTTTAAGATAGCCTACAAGTTGTAAATTTGATAGGCTAGATAAAATCTGACACCTGCAACAGTGAAAGAAACTGAAAACCAAAAATGGCTGTAAAAAGCCACAGACACCAGCAGTTACGCTACTTCAAAATAAAGGTTTATCTAGAATTCTCCAAATGTTAGCAAACCACTATAATAGCTAACTTAGGAACTAGCAGTTAGAGGACTAGCAAGAAATCCTATAGTGGACTACACCGGATTAATGAAATCTGATGGCTTAGATGGTGAGAATTTCAAATAGTTAAATGCTTCATTTGATCCAATTTACTTCTATCAATCACTAATTAACTAATCAGATTTAGCTAATCACAACTTGTTAGCTTGGCTATGTGTGCAGTGTTACACATCCAGAAAACTAGTAAAAATAGGCTACAAAATTCTGTTAGTTGTGGGTTTCTGTGTTGCAGCATCATCAGCAGCAGGTGTTTGGATGAATTAGTATGCTGAACACTTTATAGCATGGTAACAAACAAAAGCAGCTTGATCGGATTAGCTACAGGTCAGACTACAACTACAGTTTAGCTGAACTTTACAGGTGTAGTTGAAAGCTACTTTTACTAAACTTAAATTCCAAAATAAACACATTTTGCAGACAATTAGACATAAATTGTCATTCTATTACTTTTGTATGGCTGTTTTTTTGTTTGCTTTTTTCAATTTTTTCATCAATATTAAATTAAAGTCTATATAATTTGTTGGATTTGGATTTGGACAAAACAGTTTTTTTGTGTGATTTAGCAGGAGCTGATTGTTTGTTGACTGTTTGGGCCAGTTTGATTGATCCCCTCTGTGTTTTCCTTTCCATCATAGTTATCACCATGGCATCAGCAGCTCTGGAGCTGATGGGCTTCTTCCTGGGCCTGTTTGGGATGCTGGGCACTCTTGTTGCCACCGTGCTACCGTACTGGCAAACATCTGCACACATCGGCTCCAACATTGTCACGGCCGTGGCCAACATGAGGGGCCTGTGGATGGAATGTGTTTATCAGAGCACGGGGTCCTTCCAGTGTGAGACCTACAACTCCATGTTGGCCCTTCCCTCCGACCTTCAGGCAGCCCGTGCCCTCATGGTCATCTCTGTGGTGATGTCTATCATTGCGATTGCCATGTCAACCCTGGGCATGCAGTGCACTCTTTGCCTGGAGGGCTCGGGTGCGGTTAAGAGTCGTGTGGCTGGTACCGGTGGGGGCTTATTCCTCACTGCGGGCTTCCTGGCACTCATACCTGTGGCGTGGACAACACATGAAGTAGTCCAGACCTTCTACAGACCAAATATACCTGCCAGCATGAAGTATGAGCTGGGGGAGTGCCTTTACGTTGGACTGGCTTCAGCACTTGTCTCTATGCTGGGAGGGGGCCTGCTGTGTGTGTCATGCTGCGAGGACCAGGATGGCGGCCGTGGCCGACGACAAGGCGGAGGCTATCCATATCCGGTAGGAGGCGGCATGCCTGGCATAGGGGTACGGACAAGCTCACAGACATACCGCAACCCCACCCTGCAGGTGGGGGGCACCAATGCACCCAGCAGGGGGCAGACACTTTTGCGCAGTACGAGTGACAGTTCCCACTTGAGTGCACATGGAGGCCAGGCGGGGAAGAAGCCCACTGCGGCAGGATATGACATCACTGGATATGTGTGAACTCACTGCCACTCCATCATACTTTTACATATTACTCTCAATAACCTTATGCTCACCTAAAAGTTTTTTTTATGGTGTATTTAATCAAATGTTGTCATTGTGTGTATGCTTGACAGAGCAACATGTTACCACTTCATGTTCTGCAGTCTGTTGTAAATCTTTTTTTCTTTTTTTAATTTCGGTAAAATAATAATAAAGATTACATATTGAAGTGTCTAAGTAGAAAACATCTGGACTGGGAGGTTTTCTCCCTGCATCTTTTCTGAGGACTGTATACTTTTTTGCAGGACGACATATGTTTGCATTGGATCTTCTTTCTTATGTAGAAAAGTGATAACAGGACCTTTTAATTGTGTGTCTGTCTGTGTTTTTGGACACATTTCATTAGAGTACTGTCATTGATATTAACCCAGTGTAAAAGAAAAAAAAACATTAAGAGGACAAAATATATCAGAAAAAATAACATGAATGTTTGTTAATGTAAACATCAAGACTGCCACTGAACAGACTGTGTAAGCTGTAATTTAACCTCTCCAATGCTGATACTCAACTATCAAGTGATATAAAATCTCTTCACAAGTGTCGCTCAACTATTTGCTGCATCTGTAAACATTCAAGCCAAGCTTGACCTTTCTCACCTGAACCCTACTCGACATTTCTCACAGTACTGTATCAATTGAACTCTGATTCACTGCAGCCTGATGACAGTTTGTCCCCTGGACTGTCCACATGCAGGATGTGTAAATAATAAATAAAATCTCACCATCCCCCTGATAGTAACTCTCTGACTCTGTCAAGTATGTGCCTTAATACCATAGTGTGGAAATGTTATTCTTGTTGCTTGGAGCAAAATGTGTTTCACAGTACTGGACACATCACCATAAAATGAAACTTTTTCTTCTGTCTTGTTTTTGTGTCATTGTTCTCACATGATTCATCTCTGACGATCATCAGGGATATACTGTATGTCCAGAACACAGATGTTGTTTTTAGGTTATTTTTTATTTGGAAATAAAGGCAAACATTTCTTATGTACTGTTTGTTGAAGCCTTTTATTTATTTATTTTACACACAAGGTTCAATTTTTCAATTATACTTGTGTCGTACAAGTCTACAGTGCTACTATTTTTAAACCTTTTATTTAATGTAAAAAAAAAAAAAAAAAGTGTCTCTTTGAAGAAGTGCAAAATTCGTTTTGTTTTATTTTGGGCTAAATTGTTTTTTTTGTGTTTTGTTTTTTTAATTACTGCTCTTTTCGTGTGAACACAAAATAATTGGCAGATAAAGACCTTTTTGTATTGGTCAAAGATAAAAAGTGTTGACGATAGGCTACTGATTGTTAATTGCTGTTTTGACTGTCCAGAATAGGAAAAAGATCACAGCCCTGAACTGAAGGCAAACACAAGCACAACACAAACAAACCTGAACAAACAAAGCCAATACTTTAGTCCCGATCAATATGCAGTTTAAGTTTGACCAGGAGATGAAACTGAAATTCACGTGCTCACAAGGTCAGCTTACAGCCAACCGTGAGACCACTTTTAGATTTGAGGTGTGAAAGGTTCTTCAGAGGACTGTGATTTGATCGCCTCTCAACCAGAACTTTATGGCACAGTTTGTACTTGAGTGATTGTTAGTCTTCACTTGGATGTGTGCTGATTTTTTGTTTGGTCCCAGTGGATTTAAGAACAGCGTAAACACATGAACCACAGGTTTCGTTGTGTCTTATTTTAGAGACGTCATATAACTGAGGTCATTAGTCATGCAGGACTCAAGATAACAACAACAACTCAAGACCTTTAAGCTTCTGTACGTGACTGCAGCTCCATGGTGGATGAGTTCAGAGGGAAACTGGGATTGTGGGACGAACAGGAACTGACCTGGTTTCATCAATACAACTTTGACCGAGAGAACACCAAAGAGATAAGTGGACGAGGGACACACACGCTGGGGCTGTGAGAAAGACAAACACAATTTCAAAAACATACAGTAGATTCTCCTGAACACTACAAATGAACCTTCAATGGTTTCTTCAGTGGAGTTAACAAGGGAATAGATAACTTTTTCAAGACTTATTCATTCATCAAATTTGATCAAGTTTGTTATGTTGTGCTATATAATGATGAAGATATTCTACCAATCACTCTGGCTAGTTTGTAAATAAGCTTCGGGGACTGTATGAATTATTTTGTCAGACAAAGTCCTCGCCCCAAAAAACAAACTAACTCTGAATGTCTGAATGGCTCCATCTAGTGTCTGACAGATGAACAACACTGAATTTTAACAGTCTTGAAAAAATCATTACGGTTGACCTTCATGTTCCGCAGCAGAGTCACAAACTGATTAGAAGCCAACGTGTAACAACCCAGACGAGAAACCACACACTATGTGTCCTGATCGTCACACAAGCACCATATCTATACAAGCCTATGCATTATTTCTATACTCTGCCACATAAATGCCTTTACTTAATTTTATTGAGGTCAGAGGGTTCATTGTCTGTCAGAGGTAGATGCTCAGTCGCTTACAGAAAGAAAAGCTCAGTTTTTCTTGAGCCTCATTATGTAAAAGAACCTTTGTAGGATTTGGACATACAGAATTGTGGCTATCCTTGGTAAACTGTTAATTTGAGTCTCAATTTTAACAAATATTTGAGGTTCTTATGACTAAGCAAATCATGTAGATAATTTAAAACTAGAGCTGAATGATAAGAAAACCCCCCACAGAGGACGATTAAGTTAAAAAGGAATATTTAAATACAGAATGGAAGATGGGGTTAAACAGACATTTATTGATAGCCTATAGCAAAGATGAAGAAGACCTGTAAAAAATAAATAATATACAATTAAATCCATCACAGTCTGTTATGGAAAAGTCCATGTATAAACATGTTGTTTAATTTTTATTTCTTCTCCTGCTGCACTTGCGTCTCCTTCTGTTTCTCCTCTTCCTGTCGATCACGGCCAAACTCTACCACCAAAGGTTTCCCTAGCAACCGGTATCCATGGACCAACTGCAAGGCTCTTTGGGCACTTTCAGCATCTGCCAAAGGAAAATACATACACCTAATAACAGACTTCATGTACAATGGAAAGTATGCAGTCGTCAGGTATAAATGATGCTTTGTCATCACTAACCTGGCAGAGTGATGAAGGCTTGACCCTTCATCCTCCCAGTCAGCAGGCGGTAAACAACTCGGGGCCCGGTCTCTGGCTCGAACCTGGAGAACAGCGCCACCAGTTGGGCCACAGACGCCTGTGCGCTCATGTTCTTCACACACAGCACCTACAGGAAGTGGCACCAAAACAATAGTTGACAGTGAGCCACTGCACAAAAACCCGATGGAGCGGGTTTAACCACTCACTGCTTTCTCTTCACTGCATTGCATCATGCACACCATACAATGTATTCTTGGTGAGGTGAGGTTAACCACACAAGGCTGGACTACTCTCATGACTGCCTGTCATGCCACCGTCACACCATGTTCAGTGTGCATCCAATATAATAAGGGTGTGGTGTTCAGTTTGGAGCTGCTGCCGCTGGGAAATATAACAACAGACCACAGCAATTACCATCCTTTTCTTTGGAAGCAAGTTCAATTTATGAGTCAGCTCTTCTCCGGCGGCAGATATTGAATGTTTCAAATGACTGTGAGGTGATGTACTTCATGATAATGCTTTGTTTTACGATCCTTAAGCTGTGGTTTGAGTGTGCCGCAATTATTAGCTTTAAAAAGTGCAGTTTCTCTAATGGTTTGAGTGATGGACGTTATTGCATTTTAATTTGTTGAATGAGGATTTATTCTTTAAGCTAGTCCAATCCAATGCAACATTTTATGACTATATACTGTCCATTAAGATACTCTTTATCAACAGTGGAGGTCAGACTTAAAATTAAACTATGTCCCCTGCTGTCAAATAAATAAAATGCACATTTAGATGGAAGTGCTCACCATGAGGTAATAGTACTACTGGGGAAGAACTGAGAGTTTTTTATTTTTTTTAACATACATCTAAACTTTTTTTTTTAATCTCTGTACTGGATTTTACTGGTACATAAGTGTTCTTTTAATTGTGGCTAGATTATAGGAAATGAATGGAGATGAATTAACCATCATTAACAACACATTTGTGGCTACTACGTGTAGCTGTTGACACCTTAGACGGTTTCCCCGGCAGGTAGTTCCGGAACCTCTGTATGCTCCGGATCCCCTCATCAGATTCACGGTTCTGCAGGATTTCCTCGTCTGTAATCATCTCAATCTCCCCTCTGACAGTCAGTGCCCCCACCGGACCCGCCTTCACCGCTCCCCTCAGACTGCCGATTGGCTGGTTTATTTCTATCCTTGTAGGAGCAGCCGGTGCTTGCTCCTGTCGGTCATGAGCGTTCTGCTGCTGCTGCTGTGTTGAGGTGTCAGAGCTTGACTCTGGCCGACCCGACGATCCACTATTTTCCCTCTGCAGCTCTGACTGAAGCTCCTTAGATTGGTCATTGTCTGTTTGTGAGCTTTGTGATTGGTCAGATACAGTTCTGTGTGTAGACAGGTGTGATGCTGCAGTGGTCTCTCCTTGCACTGAAGCCTGTTGTCTGTCCTTGTTGAGAACATCTCTGTAGAGAGAGTCCATCGGATCAGAGGACGTCGCCCCCTGGTGGCCCTCCTGGTTCTCTTCCTCTGTGGCGAAAAACACAACAACCCTGATGAAACCTTCTGATGTGGACTTGATGACAATTTTATCATAATATAATTATAACCATAATAATATTATTACGTTCCTCAGTACTGTTGTTTCGCACCTAATTTACCCTAATATTTGGTTATGTCAGTTATGAATTATTATTACTCCTACTCTATTTAGAATAGGAGTATTTGAGGATGACACATTTGCTTGCAGATTTGATTGCCTTTGATATGAAATAGAAGAAAGAGAACAGAACAGAATAGAAAAATACAGTTGCCTCTGAATAATCGGCAAACAACAACTGGTTTCTTCATGGGAGTTGCATGACAAAAACCACAACATATTTCTGACTTCCAAAACTGTACTGAAGATGTCTGAAGGCTGTAATCTAAGCCCTGGAACATAGATAACATAATTTTACCTTTCCAAAAAAGCAGTTTTAAAGCTGGTGCTCAATAACCTAGAGTTTCAAAAAGCTTGAAGTAAGAACCCCATCTATTGTGAGTGCCTGAATAACCTGTTCTTTTTTCATTGTGCTTCTTTTATGGGTGTGGTGCCTTGTATGATTGATGGAATAAATCAAAATGTTCCGTATAGCTTGTTTGACAGCGATGACTGCCTGTCAGATGATGACTCTCAATACCTCGATGATAAAGCGCGGAGAGGAAGCCAAGACGGTCGTTTCCTTGGAACAGTGCTTGTTCAATCTCCATCTCTCGGCGTGACAGCGGCCGGCTGCTAGCGAAGCGCTGTGGACGGGATAGGAGCTCCGCCCTGGCTTCAATTTTGTCTCTGATTACTTGCAGGCGCTGCTGCTTCGCCCCCGGAGCTGCACATACACCATGAGACTGTGTAGGAAGAAGTCATATGTCAGGCATTAGTTTGTTGAGCTGTTGAACATGAATATAGAAGTACATGTAAGTGTTACCATGACAAACTTGAAACCATTTGGTTACATCATTCATGTGCTGTTTGAATATTGAGCATGAAAGCATCACACTTCCAAACATGGGGATCTCCATGAAGGAATGTAGGAAAAACATAAAGAATGCACATATTAAGTAGATTAAGTAATCAAACCCAGTTCTTCCTGTTCTCAGACATCTCAGTGTCTCTAGCAGGTTTTATTTTACCTTCTCTGTTATCTCTGGTGCATCTCTACTCTGCCACAGCTGGACCTCGGTGTCGGTGAGGCCCAGCTCTCGCAGGCTGGCCAGTTCCTTCTCCCCATCCTGCAGGGCCTGGAACTGGGACAGGCTCCTCACTCCAGCTGCCTGCTCCCCAAACGGACGATAAAGTGCCGCTGGAGCGAAGCACTGCCTCTTGGCTACACATCTGTAAGACAGACATGATTCCATAATGAGATCAACACTAGGGCACTCAGTAAATCGGTGTACATCATGCAGGATCCTCTTATAGCTCTGCCAAATGCAGCTGCCATCTTATCAAAGACCGGTTTTAAAGGGACACTTTCAAAGTCACATGGATGTTGTACAATGAAAATCTACAGATAAAGAATGATTTTTTGAGACTCTGTAGCCCTGAGGGCTGTGCATAGAAGATCCTCCAGGCTGCTTTGTGGGAGACTGTGAAGGTAACATAACAGGGAATTTGATTCATGCTTTTACCCATAGCACCTCGCAGTAAGAATGTGTGATTTATTATACAGCTCAAAGCCTGGTAGGGATAAAGCTACTGACACTGCTTTCTTTTCCTACTCAACTACACATGAGTACTTAGTACTAGCTAGTTGTGAGGTCAGATAATGTCTTGTGGTTTAGGCTATGGTCTGGTATTAAGTGTAAGATCTTTGGCTTGATAGGTGCCAATTTTATCTACTAGAGAATATTTAGTTTGTCGCAAAATGCCGATGTCCTCAGACAGGAGGTGACATTGTGTTAAATAGCTGAGTGTACTATTTGTATAACAAGGAAGGAAGGAAACCCCACTTGGCTGGAAGTGCAGAAAATGTGGCCAAAGGGCAATATCATATTTTAATGGTAACCCCGTCCTCTAAAGATACAAAGAGATAGTTTCTGACCTGTCGATGTCAGCGTTGGTGTGGAGCTGCTGCAGCAGGAGGCTGTGCAGCTGCCGCTGGCCCTCCGTCTCCTGTTCCTCCAGCAGCGGACCATCCTCACAAGATCTCCGGCTCACTCTGACAAATGTAACACAGAGAGGCACAAGCTCTGACACAAGGGGATGCTGGGATAACAGCAGGAGGACACAACCACCAGCATAAACACAGGCAACAGTTCTCTTCTATCACTGTGCTCACATCTCCTACCCTGTAAAAGTGCTTAGAGTATAGTAACACAACTACACTTTTAATGCATCTTGACTGTAACAGTAAAACAAGATATGACCCACAGGATAATAGTAAAAATCAATAAAATAAAAGTAAAATCACCACAATTACAATGCTGGACCACCTGAATCATAATATAACGTTATAGCTAATCATTAGCCCACTGTTTGCCTGACACGAACTAAGGTAAAACAGAAAAACTAGCCTAATCACTGGCTTTAAAGAAAGATGAGAGCAATAATAAATCTTTCTTCCGTGTGTAGCTTCTTCGTTACATTTTGACGGATGCTAATATTCTTTATTTGACAATGCACACATGCTGGGGTAAGTTACAGGTAATTCATTGAGACCTCCCTGGGGAAAAGAGCGGCGACATACGCCCAAAATTAGCTAATAAATTCGTAATTTACGCGGATTTATTTGTAAAAGTAGGCTATAACAGTCAGGATTAAACGTGAAGCAAAGACAGCAAGGACAGAAGCCACTGCTAGCTCAGTTGGCTGCAGACATCTCCACGACGACAGCGAGTAAAGTAAAGCGAATGAACGGCGTGAAAATAAACATAACAGCTTTAAACTACATTTTTTTATGACAGCAGGCAAGTCTAAAACCAATCCCGCATGATTCAAGCACATTAATTCATTTAAATTCACTGATATGTCTGATATCTGAAGTTTTTGTTTACCTTCGCATGCTTCCGTTTGTAGGCTACTTCCCGTTCCGGTGTGGGGGATGATGGGAAATGTAGTAGAATTGCAGCATAAATCCATGGACGTAGGCTATTATAATACATCCATGCAAGAACCACCACAATGAGCTACTGACGCCTCACCGCTACGCTGGGGATAATAACAGCCTGAATTTGGGCTTTTTTGGAGTGAAAATAGAACCATGTGTTTATTGCAGGATTTATAATATCTAAAATAAAAAAAAGGCTACATGTGGTGTTTGAGTTGTTTGCAGCAGTTTGGGTTTATTGTGTTCTTTCAACCAGAAATCCACAGAAGCCCTTTCATATGATAGATGCAATATTGTTTTGTTATTGCAAGAAAAGAAAAACCATCTAACAGTTGAATTGCCACGCCCAGTTATAATACTGAGGGTGTGGTTTTAACCGTATTTTTCATTAGTTGGCTCTTTTCCCTGTTGTATCAAACAGCTGCTGCAAAGCCACACTGAATATACTCCAAATCGCTCACACCCTCCCCACCCAGCTTAAGTGTCCTCAATTAGCCTGCTAGCTGACGTCAGTAAGGTGACATGGGTGCTTCTCTTCCCCATCTCTGAGCAATAAGCTGCCCGCTGCTGCGGCATGGCATTAAGAGATGGGTGGGGGTGGAGTGGTGTGTAGCATGGATGCCAGGGAGAGTGGTGATGGTAGTCGCATGCAATTAAAAAAAAATCTCATGCAATAGTAGTGCGCGGTTCTGCTCCTGTCTCCCCCCCGACCGCTCGCCCTGCCTGCCTGCAGCCAGTGTCAGGTCGCCGGCAGCGCGGCTTCTCTCCTCCCCGCTCCTCTGCAGGGCTGCGGGGCTGCGCACAGCTCGCTGACTGACAGAGAGATGAGGGGTGGGGACGCAGGGTGGGGTCACAAGCAGGGAGAGGCGGAGGAGGAAAAGGCAGAGAGAGAGAGCCCAGCCCTTGAATACACGGCAACAACACGCCGACAGGGAGAGAGGGAGAGGCACACAGAGACTGGCTGTTGTATTTTTTGGGGGGGAAGCAAAAGGAGCCTTCGACGCTGCGGATATGAACTGAAAAGAAACACTTAGAAGAGGCAGGGACCGTGTTCTTATATCCCGAAAATTTACTGTAAAGGTGGAAAACTAGTCCCCCCTGAACCCTCCTCTCTCTATAACAGTTCTTATTCAGATAGAGCTACACCCAAAGCCCCGACCGACCCCCTCCTGCTCCTGCTGCTCCACCCCTCCGCCGCTGCACCGCTCCGGCAACCGAGATGCACACGGAGACTCGTAACAAGAAAGTAAGTGCACGTTATTGACTTTGCCCTGGTCAATGAAGGAGAGAGCCATCTACCTGTGCGGGGCTGCTCCGCCTGCACACAAGAGCAGTTGACATTGTCAGCTCAACATGTTGCCAAATATGAATGTCAGTGAATGTGTTGTCGTCTGTTTAACAGCCAATTTCAAAGTGTATCCTCGGCAGGCAGGCGGTTTATTTTGCAATTAGTGGGAGAGTTTAGTAAGAGCGAGCTCATTGCATTGCAGGAACATCACGCTGAGAGCGCAGTCATTTCCTCCGTTGATATGGAAACCTCTCTGCCTCCTCTGCCTCTTCTCTCTCGCTTTCTCTCCCTCCCTCTCTCTCTCTCTCTGTGTGTGTGTGTATGTGTGTGTGGGGTTAGCTCAGGTTCAATTTTAAATGCTCTGTGATCTCTGAGAGACAGGAAGGAAACGGAAGGCAGAAACTGCAGCTTGTAGGACACCATCTTAGCTTTTAAAGGGCCAGCAGCCTCCTCTCTGACACACGCATACGCACGCACGTGTGACCGATGTTGTTCGGTTCGGACTTGCCCTGAGTGAGGATCGAACCCACGACCTTCCGCACCGGAGGTGACGATGCTAACCGCTTCGCCAAGAGGTTGACAACCACTTGGCAGGTTGGTTAGCACGTCTTTTAAGGGTGAGTGAGTTTACTTCCGGTACCGCTACCACCACAACCCGTCACTTCACCTCACTGGTCCCTCGTGACTGTGGCACACCCGCGGACCTCCGTTACACTCACCCCCCTAAACTCACTCAACCCAGGGCATCCGGGTCACGGCACCAGTGTGACCGATGTTGTTCGGTTCGGACTTGCCCTGAGTGAGGATCGAACCCACGACCTTCCGCACCGGAGGCGACGATGCTAACCGCTTCGCCAAGAGGTTGACAACCACTTGGCAGGTTGGTTAGCACGTCTTTTAAGGGTGAGTGAGTTTACTTCCGGTACCGCTACCACCACAACCCGTCACTTCACCTCACTGGTCCCTCGTGACTGTGGCACACCCGCGGACCTCCGTTACACACGCACACACACACACACATGCACGCAGGCACACGCACACGCACACAGCCCTGGGAAGCAGCCAGGTGCACTGCCTCCAGCTACACTCTTCAGGGCCCTGCTGCCGACTCGAGTCTTTAAATGAGTCCTGCACCGCCACAGTGTGTTTATGTGTCACTTTGGCTGCCAGTCCTTGCAAAGAACAAATAAATAAATAACTAAATCCAGCATATGATCAGGCTGATTGTTACCAATCCAGATCTTTGATGGTTTGCAGACAGAATGACGGAGCCAAGTTATTTTGGACAGACACAACGTCCAAGTGAACTTTGACCTGCAAACTTTGCCAGGACGACCAGTAATGACATTTGATGTGTCTGGTGTTTGGTTGATTCTGATTATGCAGCTGCCAAATGACACACAGAAGACTGTGCCATCAACGCTGATTTGTTTGTGTTTTGTTTTTTTATTTAATTTGTATGTAGGCCCTAATGTTTGTGCAGTTGACATCATATTTCAATAGCCTGTATTCAAGTGATGGCGGAGTAGGCAATTGGAAAAATGAGTTTCTGACTGGCAAATTCACAGGAGTTTCAACAACAACTCAGAGAGATGATGACAATTTTGGTGCACAATGGTCTGAGCTGTTCATGTTGTATACATTTAAGAAGCAAAACCAAATGTTTGGTTTAATTTTTTGATTGTGGCACAAATTTGTGTATTGCGTATCCAATTTTTTTGCTAACATATCATTTCTTGTGTTGTAAGAGTTGTGGTTTAGATTTGTTAGAAAAGTTTTCTTGCACTGACCCTGACATATTAGAAACAGATGTTTCACTGCGTGTTTTTTTTTTTTTTACAGCACATCTTCCATGTTGTTTTTCACATCCTGACTTAAAAGTACAGGAACTCACCAAAGTCAGAATAATGACTCCCCAAACTGGGTAAATCTGAGGAGCATGTAAACTCAGCATTCATCTTAATTCTAAATGGCTGCAAATTATAGGCTAGTTAAATTGATTATAGATTTGTCTGTTGATTATTGCTTTTATTAATCAAATTATTATTATTATTTTTTAAAGTTTTGGGGCCATCGTGTTTACTTTTGCTGAAAAAAATAAAAAATAAATTTACTATTAATCGATTATCAAAACAGATGATTCTTTTAATCATTGCAGCTCCATTTAATCTGTTTATTTTCATAAGTCAGAAGTTATAACAATCAAACCATCCCATTTGAAAACCTGAATGTGTTTGATGAGTGATTTATTGATTAATAAAGTAACTTTAGCGACACTCTACTGAAGTATGGCACAAGGCCTGCAGCCAGCTGTGCACCAGCCTGCAGGCGATGGTGGTTTGGGAAGTGGTTAAGTGGCTGACAGAGAATGTTTTCAGTGAACTTGTTCTCACCGACACACAATGTGGCCTTAGTGCCTGGGGCTCACCTGTGGTTTCAGCTGTGTGGACACAGTTTGCATATAATATAGTATATTGTAAAATATATTAGTGGCTATCGGAGCCCGTTCTGTGAAATGTCACAGCACAAATTCTCCCATGTGTCACAGGCATCTGTGCAACTGTTTGGTCCTAAAGTAGACTGATGTGCAGTCACTTCCTGTTTTCACTCATGTGCCCAGAAGGACATTTCAAAATGTGTATGTTAACAAACCCGCAGCCTACGTCTTCATTTTTTTTTACACATAGCCCCTCCTCCAGTGTTTTCAATTCTATTTTAGGAAATGTTTGATTTTTATTCATCATTTCAGGAAACTTTAGTTTTACTTTTTATTCATCATTCTGAGAAAACACGCCACATATATAACAACCCCCTCACAACAAACCTTTAATTCACACTTGTCAGCTACGCTGGACTGCCTGGTATTTGTGAGATTGCCAGCAGAGTGTAAAATGCAAATATTTGCTATCATTGTTAGATGGTAGCTTGACTGGTGACAGGTGTGACGCATTTCTCAGACATATAAACCAAAAACATCATTGTTCCACTTCGTCAGTGAGATGGCAAATGAGCAAAATCTGCTGTCATTGATAAAAACACAAAAGGGCAGGTATAGGCCTTCTATTTGGTAATTTCAGAAATGTAACTTGATAACCATTACCATTTGGTAGGGATGCCCCGATACCGATATTGGTATCGGGTATCGGTCCGATACTGTTGTAATATACACGATATACTCGGTATCGTGAACTTTAGCGAGTACAAGAACTGATAGTGCATGCAATTGCTCTGCATGAAGACCGCGATCAGAGGGTGGCTTTGCATCTTTGTTGTATTATTTTTTTTAGATCAGAGGCTTGTTACAACAAATTTTATTGTAACAAGCATAAAATAAAATAAAAATTGTCTTCCAATTCATTGTATTTTGCCTAATCATTTGTTTTTTTTGTTTTTTTTGTTTTTAGTATATTTTTTTGGCGTTTTATGCCTTTATTTGATAGATTAGTAGAGATAGACAGGAAAGGGGGAGGCAGAGAGAGGGGAACGACATGCAGGAAAGGTCTGCCCGATGCGGGACGCGAACCGGGGAACCGTCTGCATATACATGGGGCGGCTGCCTTAACCACTGCGCCACGCACCGCCCCATCATTTGTTTTTTTTGTTGTGGTAGAAGGATCGGCATCGGTACTCGGTATCGGCAAGTACTCAGAGTATCGGTATCGTATCGGTTTGAAAAAAAGTGGTATCGGGGCATCCCTACCATTTGGTTTTAACACTGTAGATTGTTATCTGTGTTACATGCTAACATAGGCCTCTCTAAATAGCATTTCCTCTGCTGCTGCACACACCAACGCTTCTCTATATAGCCTAACGTTTCCTCCTGTAGCTTCACTAGAAATTAATGTTACAATGACTCAACCCACAGTGGTTATTATAACCCAACTGACTAATCAGCTCTGCCCTTACAGGCAAACGTTGATTAGCATAGCTTGCAGGTTATCTGTACCTTGAGTGAGCGTCTATTTTGTGAAAAATCAGTTTGAATGGTCAAAGTACTTTGGGTTCTCTGGAAACAACATGTGACTGCTTTGCTCAATGAGGTGCTTTGAGCTGAAAGTGCAAGCCAATAGATCCATCTGTGGCCTTGTGACTGAAGTCAACCACTGTCTACCCCACGCTGCGTAACCCCGCCATTTTAACAGTTGTAACCACAGCAAGTAGCTTTCAGGCTGCAATTATCCACGGGAGGTGTTGTCACGACCCCCTCCCATGCAATTATAGTGAGTCTCAATTAATCCATCAGATAGGACAGAGAAAGTTATGACTTATTCTGCACATCTGTAACCGAGACAGTGCACATGAACAATACATTATTCATACATTCTACACTAAACATCCGGCGTTGGTTCATCATCCTGAGGAAAGTTGCCTCTAAATGTTGCATGCAGATATTTGAGGCTGAAAATCAAATATGAGAGCAGCTGGATTGAAAAGAAAATGCCGCTTCAGTCAGAGAAGACGCTGAAAAAAAAAGTTGATGTGTTTTCCAGATTCAAGCAGGACTGCAGCTTCAAGTTGTTCAAGTGAGTTGAATTCAAATAGCAGGCAGCCAAAGCGTTGACACTGTTTTGCAGTGGTTTTCTGTTGGTACTGGATCTGCATGAACCCTGTCACTTCTCCACTTTATAGTGACGTAAAACTCTTCACCAGTCCAGCTGATTCCTGTTATCCAAAAAGATCTGATATGTGGAAATCAAGCTGGGCCGTGTCCAAATTATATTCAGGCCAATCAGGTCGGTTGGGGGCCGGCTTCTATTTACCGTGGATCTGGGCTGACTCCCTATCAGCTCTGATCATGTGGCGTGGGATAATTATTGCCTTCTTTTTTTTTGGAGAGGAGAAGGGAGAGCGTGGACTGTGAAGAGCAGGAGAAAATGTATTTTGGTATCTGATCACGTTCTTTGGATCACGTCCAGTCATCCTCAGAAGTAATATCATAATTGTGCCCTGACAGAAGTCTGCGTCTCTGTAGGTGGCGCACTTTCTTTCAGAGCCAAACGCAAAGGAACCAGAAACATCAAATGCATCACTTAAAAAAAGCTTCTGGCAACTTAACTGAGACTATTTTACATATGTTTTAACGTTACATCAGATCAATTGATGGTGGCAAAGCTGACATTTATTTACACAAGTGTAAATACTGTGGGTTGTTACCTGAGGCTGTGTGCTGTTACATCACTCTCTCAGACGTTAGATGCTGATGTCAGCCGACGAGGCGACTGCGAGGGACCGCTCTGACAGAAGTGATGAAGTGTGGGGGCCTTAACGTCTGAGAAGTCCAGATGATGAGCTGTCATTGTGTTTTCTCACTGTGTTTGTTCTAGATGAATGTATGGAAACACTTTCACTCTCTCTTTATCTGTTTACTTTTACCTTTGACCTAGATAATTATTTTCTGACACTGTGGAGCGGAAATCAATTTCCTCTCATCAGAGTTAAGGCGGTGCGATATTGGAAGTGTAGTTAACTGATAGAAGCTGATTTTGTCTGTCTGTGTGTGTGCGTGTGTGTGTGTGTGTGTGTGTGGAATCAACTGGCCAGTAGATGTGAGAGCAGGGTCAGTCGCACATTCCTGGGCAGGGCATCAGCAGGAAAGGGCCCTTGAATACAAAGTCTGCCTCTCTTTGTATGTCTGTGTGTGATGGAGAGCTGATGCCACACAGTGGGCAATAATTAGCTATGCTGTACAGAATTTGACCAAACTAACTTTGATATTCCCTTCTGTGCTACTCACAAGTATGAACACACAAGCATTGTCGGGATGACATGCATGGGTGGAGCAACGCAGGGTGCCACTAAGGCCTTCACTGAAAGTAAACTGAGAATGGAATGAAAACTACTTATATCTTATCAACATCTGGAATATTATCAACTCCACAGTTACACAGCTGTATTTGTGCAAGTTTCACCTTATTCTGCACACAACGTGCATACTCAAAAGAGTGCTGCATGTTTCCTGATTGATCTTGTTGCCTCTGTACAACCGCCAGCTTCAGGTATTTTCAATACATCATGAAAATCCACTTGTATAAACTGCTGCGCATAGATAATCTCTCACAATGAAATGTGCCCTTTATCTTTTGTTGTCGTCGTTGCGTGGCAGTGCAGTAAACAACACAGACACCGTTTTAGGAAAATAAGTCAAATGCTTTTTATTAAGTCTTAACACAACGTCCACATTTTGCTTCTTTCTCTCCGCGTCTGGGTTTGATTCTTTTTTTCCCCCTCTCCAATTCTGTGTATCTCATTTAATTGTTGATCTTTTTTGTCGTTTGTTGTTTTTGTTTTAGAAAATGACTAATAGTTCTCAAATGTTGGAGTTTCCCCTGAAGAGAAGAGTTTTAAAAATGTAATAATGACCTGATGAAAATGCTGATTTTTCAAATGACAAATGGCACCTAAGGAGCTTAAAAACATCCAGGAATCACGCCGTACATCTACAAACTCTCTCTAAATGCAAATAAGCGTAAAACAAATAGACGATATCAGTGTGGGGATTTCTTCAGATGTTAATGTGGGTACGATGTGTAATTGAAAATGATTAATTTGGTTGATTTTTCTTCAACATTAATTCATAACAGCCGCCCTTTTGAGTCAGTGAACCAGCTCTGACACTCTCTTTGTGTGTGACATTATGATCGAGCCCACACATCTGCTGCTGTGTAGGTGAAGTCAAAGTCAGAGTGAAGACTCTCAGTCATCCATGGTTGCGACATCTCGAGGGGTTTTTACCCTCAGGTTGAGATTCTTGAGGTGCTCGTGGTTGTTGATAACGTTGTGGTCGTCCAGTTGAATCAAGATTTACTGTAAGAATGACTGTTCTTTCAGATGCTGAAATTAGTCTGGGCCATATGATTTGGAGGCTGAGGCCTTTTCTGTAACACCAATGCTTATGGTATTTTGTGACTTATTTTTTTTAACCTTTTATCAAAAACAAAAAGTTTTGCTCAGCCTCAATTTACTATTTAACCCATTATTCTACTGTGTTGTCACCTTAGAAAGCTGCAGTGTTGAGTCGGAGTACAGATTGCTTGATTACTTGACATTAGCTACAATGTTAAATTCCTGCATTGTTCTCTGATGAACTTGATGCAACTCAAACTTGACAAAAAATGTCATGGTTTGTTGTTTACTGACTTTGTGCAGATAATGCAATGTCAAAGTGAGTTACCTGTTACCAGCAGCTATACTAGGCAACTACTGTAATCTGACAGATCTAAGACACACAGTGCACACATGAAGTGCTTTTTTTCTCTTTTTAAGTAAATTCTCACAAAATGTAATAGAGTGAGAAATCTAATCATACCAGACAGATTAAATGATTTTTTTCATGCTGCAGTTGTCAAATATAGATCAGAATACAGTGCATCTGCAGAACAGGTTTGTCTGTCTGGCATGGTGCAGCTATCATTGTCTCTTAAGTAGAAAATTGAATTCCAGTCCAGCCGTTGCGTAATACTGCACTACTGAATGAAACAAGTTGGGCATGGGTATTATGTTTAAGTTTTGCACTGATCTGCATCGTTTCTCTGGTTGAATAACACCCCTTTCTTTATTAAGAGGGTGTGATTTCGTATGACAGACTGTAGTTTTTAGTCAAGCCGTGACGTGTACAAGGCTGCGGCCATTACTGATTTAAGAGAACCACAATGGAGATTAATCTTGGACTTTTCTTTTTTTATCCTCATCAGTTTTTATTGGAGTGTGATGCTGTCAATCCCCTCTATGTGTGTGGGTCAGGGTGGTGTTTCTTTCATTAACTGTCAAATAAATCAATTAAAAGAGGGAGAGTGAGAAAAAAAAACTGCACTGTTGTGTGAAGAGGAATTACTTGTCCAGCACCAAGAAGGTTAATGTTCCACTGTTTCCATTAATGGAAAGAGTCTTTTTTTTTTGTGGAAGTGGTGAATGTGAGCCAGATGCGCCTTCAGGGGAAATGTAGGAAAAGCATAACCGAGGTAAAGGTATACTGTAGTTGGTGAAGTCATGGTTGAAGGGGAACATTGAAAACACAGCAGCTGATCACAAAGAAAGACCAGGCGGGTCATAAATCGATCCTTTGTAATGATGTAGAAGTATCCAGAGCTGCATTTGTAATTTAAAGGCACCTGTGACCTGGAGATTAGGACTCTCACGCATCACTGGCTGAGCTAAGGGCTCTCTAATAGGCGTTGCTCTAAGTGTTTTCCAGGTGCTGAGGAGGTGTCGGAGCGAACTGGCTCACTGCACTTTTCCATTTTCCCTTTTTATGTGATACTCTTATTCAGAGTAATTTATGGCGTGTGGAGCAGCACAATAAGCCTCAGTTCCTCAGTCAGGGACGTTAAAAAAGTAACCTGCGAGGGACGACGGGCAGAGCGAAGGGGACGGGAACAGAGGTGTGTCCGTGGCCACTGGACGAGATGGAAGAGAAAGAAAAATGGCAGCTCGTTTTAACTTTCACCCACGTTTTTGTGTTCTTGTGTCAGGTAGCAAACCAAATCTTCTGTGTGGATGACTGGTTGGTCTGCCAGCTGGCTGCTTGATTGCTTGTGTGTGTGTGTGATTGGACTGGTTGTGCGACAGAGGAGATAAATGAGAACAAGGTATGAAGGCGCCGTGTGAGGAATGGGCCGGGCACGTTAGGATCATCACAAGGGTCAGCGCTGGCGGGTGGCGCTTTGCTCAGGTCATTCAGTCAGTGAATCACTGGGAATTAATGGGAAGCAGAACGGCTGGAGAGCAGGAGGGAGGTAAATGTCAGATCTGTGCTTTTCATTAGTATGTACTCCACCGCTCAAACCGCACAGACAGAGACTCCATTTTATTATTTTGACACAATATAAAACAAAGTGAAATCTAATAAGTTTTGACCACATGCTGCAGCACTAGGTGCAAATGTGAACTTCAGTCAACCCTGGGAACTGATGTGAACTGGTTTCTGGGAGGATGAGGAGATGAGATTGTATGAGGAGACAAAAGAGAAACACAGATACTATAAAAATCCAATCAGTGACACATCATTTCATTTACGCCGTCCAGGGTGGTGTTGTGGTGTAATGAATGCTAGATTTGATCTAAGGTTATGGCGAAGATGGAAGGCGCAAAATAATTTACTTCACCTGACAGAGGCGTCTTCCATCAGAGTCTTTACAAGGCAGCGTTGTTACGACAGCAGGAATCACAGTCGCATGACACACACACGCACGCGCGCGCACACACACCTTCATGGAGAACAATGGCAACAAATCAGGATGTGAACATTTAATGGGATTAATATAAACTGAAACTCTCTCACACTGATTTGTTTCCATTTCAAATCATTTGTTGCACCTTTCTGGCTTTCTGGTTGTTTATAACTTGTCCCTAATGAGCTTTTTAAACACAATGATATTTTTTTCCCTAATAGGTAACCTCCTTAATATACAATTTGAAAAACGCAAACCCAAAATGCCTATGGAATCATAATATTAAAAAAAAAAAACCCTCAAATGTAGCAAAAAAAAAAAAGTGTTTTTCTTTCAGACTGTAAGTAATATTTTACAAAACTGGAATGGAAACACTTTTTCACACACTGTCGTGTCCCTGACAGCCAGTTACAACTGAGTGGCAGACTGCTGGAAATTTTAATTTGTTCACAAGCATCACTCAGTGGAAACACAGATCATTCACATTTGTGTGGTGTTGACTTTTCTCCAAAAAATACTTCTGTTTTGTGTGAAACAGCCATGGAAACCCGGCTACTGAGTATGCCTCCCTCCCTCCTCTTCCCTTTGTGTTGCGCTAGTCCTCATCAGTCCTCGAGGAGTCACATCTCCAGTATCTTTAAAGGGATAGTTCGCAAAATGGGATAGCAAATCGGCCCATTGACATAATCCCTATAGTTTTAGGAGTAGGTTCCTTTAATTATTGGTGCATGCTATTTTTAGAATGGCGGAACAGAGCCGCGAGCTGCTCAGAGCTACGCTACAGAGGCTCAGGGGATTTTTTGGTTTCCCTCATCAAACTCATCAAGAGATTTTCAAAGTCACACCTAATCGTGCAATATTGTGTGATCTAGAGCCATGAAACCAAAAACAGATTATTTAGTCTAGAGCCGCGAGGTTTTAAGCCCGGACCCCGTGCAGCCCAACACACCTGCATTAATTGTCTGCCCGAAGAGGAAGCACAGACATTGACTAGAATTGACACGTATCTCATCACATTTGCATCTGGTGGAATTTAGCCGTCATGCTTTCAGAGCTTTGGCAATGACTTGATACTGAAGTCCAAGTCCTTGTCCCGTCCATGGAAAATCAAAGATGGCGGGTGCTTTCTTTTTGTCTTATGCCGCAGTGCTGCTCAGAAATACACCCTTCACGGTGCACACTATTCAGGATCTGCCAGTGGTTATCCTGAGGATACAGCACATGACAGTACAGTTATATCCAGTTGTATATAACTGTGATGTAGATTTCTCTACGATGTGATTGTTGGTGAGAAAGCTAGAGGAGCAGCAGTCACGTGATAGTTTGACACAACCCACAGGCAAAGTTAAATTCTGCACCAAACTGGTTTTCATGGTTCATGGTTTCACTGCTTGGCTCTTTTTTAGTTTCTATTATATTTAAGACAATGGTGTTCTTCCAAGTTTGTGGCAACAATTTGTGTTTGGCCTTTTCCTGTTTCTACATGACTTCGTCCTCTGACTGGTCTGCACAGGAGGCCGAGAGGTTCTATCGATCACAACGTGAACGTGCTCTTGTGCACCTTTAGTGTAACTAAGAGAGAGGGTGGAACTTCCTGTTTCAACAAAAAAACATTAAGCATTGAAAGGATGATACACCTTTGATTCTGACTGGTCCACGCTGTGTGGGCTTTCCTCAGGTAGGAGAACATGTGATACGTTGCAGCATCTGGAGGAGGATTAACAGACTTTCTTGCCTTGGATTCAGCTGAGTAGTGCGGGGAAAGGGGGGCAGAGTTGTTGGTAGTGTCACTGTGTTTTATTCTCTCTCTCTTTCCCTCTCCCTCTCCCTCTCTCTCTCTGTGTTTGCTGGGCAGCCTTGCTTAGGCTGGCCTGCCCCAGGGGTTTAGGGCTATTTATAGAGACACAGCACCGTTTATATGGCGAAGGCAGAACAGAGTAGACCTGGATGAATCTCTTGTCACAATACCAAAATCCAACCCTGGACACTGTTACTAACTTCAACCTCCAAACATTTCAAGCTTGCCTACTACGAAATACCCGCGTGCTTTACTACTGGCCTGACCTTGATTTGGTTGCTCAGTCTCACCTGGAACTAAATTCAGACTTGGCTCTGACGTGTGTTTTGCTGTGAGGCAGAGCAGTGAAAACAGTCATGTGAGATGTGGGTTGTGAAAGTGTCATTATCCCGAGATAAATAGTCATTAATACGCCCCTGTTACTCTTCTTTAATACTTGTCCAGTCCGTCAGCAAAACAGTTCCTTGTTCTACCCCTGGCACCCGTTTTGGTAAACAGTTTTAGGAGAAATGGGAGTTGGTTCAAATCGTGATGGACTGTTTGACTCCGTTACAAGACGTCCAGACTGCTGCTGTGCCTGGCTGTGAGGCACACTGCAGCTCTGTCTGTTACAGGCCTCCTCCACCTCCTCTTTATTTTGCTCTACTACATTCTCCACAGTTGCACCATCTGGAAGTGACACTGAACTGAAAGTCCTGTTGGTCTCTTTACTTTTGCTCTGGTCCTCCTCCCCCTCCCACCTCCTCTGATAGGTCCTGGTTCCTCAGGCTCTGTGCCCCTTGTCGCTCCATCTCAGCATTAGCATCATTACCGTTTACTGTCTGACTGGTTCTTCTTGGAAAATAAAGATTTGACTGATGATTTTATTGACTTGTTGCCTGTCATTTACCAGTAGCTGTTTGATACGCTGGCTCGTTGAATGAATATTTGTCCGCTCGTTGGCATGTTTACCAGTGCAGCGAGCGAATGAGTAACTAGTTTACTCATTGACTCATTGAGTGTGAAAGTGCATTTTATGCAGAAATTCCATGTGTGACAAAGGATAGCACATTCAACATGTGTTTGACCCACATACCAGAGTGTAGTCACAGTATTTACCTGTGACCAGAGGTTTACACAAACCAAGCAGACCACAACCGAAGAGGATGTTTTTTTTGTGTTGTCACTGTCAACACCTCTCGTAGGGGCTGTTTTGTCTGTAATACTGAAACAATTTCCAGATCCAGAACTATTTTCCTCCCTTCAAACACAAGCATCAATTCTGCCTGTCCTAAATAGTAACTGTTAACATGTTTGCTTGCTTAAATGGTTAAACCCTCATTAGTGTAATAAAAAATAATCCATGATAGCCTACTATTAATGATAATGCACGCCTGTATCAAAATGCAATTCACATCACATACATTTTACTGTAGGATTTGCATTTGTTAAAGGTCCAGTGTGTAAAATGAGGCTAAAACCGTGACATCTAGCGTTCCGATTCTAGATTGCAGTGCTCACTCGCTGGCTCGCACACACCCCTCCCGTTGGCAAAGTGACGGTAGTCTCTGAGGACATAAAAACTTGTTTACCACATGGGACGACTGGGAGTATTTCAGGAGCATGGAGCGATGAGGTGAAGATCTAAACCATTTTATGATATATCTGCCGTTTCCTCCTCCTTCTCTCCTTCCGCCTTCTTCTTTGTTGGTTTATTTATGAACGCGAAAAGCTGGATTTTCCATTTGGGCTGCCATACAAACAGCAGCGCAAGATGGCGACACTCACTAAAGCAAGACCCTTGCTATATATAAAAGAATAATTATAAGGCTACGGAAACCAAACTAATTTTATTTTATAGCAATTATACACTTATACAATATTCATTCCGATTTTTCCAATAAACCGTGCCAATTATTACACACTGGACCTTAGCAAGTTAGCATATCAAAGCACAATTATCCATAGACTAACTTTTTTATAGATGTACGTTTTAGTTTATTGAACACCAGGAATACATAATGTTTTTTGTAATGTTTCAAATGAATTATAGTGATATAGTAGAACTGATACAGTAATTGGAATGGAACAAAAAAAGTTTTTACAGTGAAATACTGGCAGCTGTGGTTGCCAGCATTGTTAAAATTGCAGCAAGACATTTTTTACTATTACTGTAGATGAGTATTAGTACTGCACATTCTATGGTTCACATTTTACAGTAAGAATAACAGCCTAAATGACAAAATGCGTATTCACCGTGTAATGGACAACTGAGTACCTGCGACAAAGACTGACAGCAGAGAGAAGGGCAGTAACTGTGTTTGTGTCTGGCAGTGGTATTAACTGACTGTTTGCTACTTCACTGGCTGCTCCACTGACAGTTTATCTTCTGGTTGGCTGGCTGGTTCGCAGGGCGGCGGCCTGTGTCGGTGCTGTTAACGGAGCTTGGTGTGGCTCAGTGTTTGTGAAGTTGACGCCCAGAGTCTTGTGGCGTAAACAATAGCAGCTCTAACAGTAGGAGCAGACTTAAAGTCTATCTGGAGGTCACAAAGCTGCTGAGAGTTTGTCATGTGAGCTGCTGCTTCAGAAAGCACGGCTTTGTTAGCACTGTGCTGTTTATAACAGCTCACTTCTCCTTCTGTGACCCCGTCCATGTTCTCAAGCACCTCTTCCTCTCCGCTTTCGCCTATCTTTTGCTTCGCCGCATCGGCCCTTTTCTGCTCGTTGCCCTCCATTCGCATTCTGTGTGAAATAAATACACAGATTCTCAGTCACGTGTTGTTGATGCATTTCTCTGCTATGCCTTTTTTTGTGACCTCTGAGCCAAGTGCGCTTGAATTATCATCTGTTTTAAAACTTTCCATCAGGAGTAGGCTACCTTAACGAAATAATTACACTCAAAAATATTCCTCCCTCCCCGCGGTATGGGAGCTTACCCTTTAGCATCAGCACTAACTCTGCCCATTGAACCACAGTAAGAAAAGAGAGCTCAATCTCACCAGTGGACCTGCTTACAAGCTTTGTAAATCATTCAGAGCAGAAATGTGTGTAGAGTGTGAATTCCACTGTGGTAGCTTGAAAGCATGCAAAGTTTCCTGGCAGCACGCTCCACTTCCAACAAAGCCGGACAGGTAATTATCTGTATAAACACACACACACTCAGTCACTCATCCTGTGTCTGGAGATCATATCAGCGGAAGTGCAACTTTGACCTGGAACTTGGATTGTGCACAGATTTGTGTGTATGACATTACAGTATACACTAATCAGCCACAACATTAAAACCAGTTCAATCCAGTTTAATGTTATAGCTGAAGGCCGAACAACCTGTATAAACGATTGAGGGGGGAAAAAATGCGTGCTGTGATCTGTAAAGTTTTTTTAATACTGTAAGAAAATGTCATGAGCAGTAACATTTAGAAGAACTGTTGGGTGGTATCTAATATGGATATTTATTTTGTTTATATCATAGTAACTGAACGTCTTTAGGTTCTGAACTGCAGTTTGGATGAAATAGGGCTGTCATCTCTTGAATTAAATTAAAGATAAAAAAAACAAAAAAAAACAGCATATTTTCCATTTTATAGAGTAAACAGTCACTTAAGAGGATGATCAGTAGATTAAATATAGGATCCTTAATTTGATTAACTCGCCAGTACCTTAATGAATACTTTCCTCACAACGGTTTCTTTATCTTCTCCCAAGGGGTGATCTTGATGTATTTATGATTATAAAGCAGTGCTAGTTTTAACTATCTAAAGCGCTCAGCGAAATGCACACAGTCAGGAACTGAAGCTTGAAACGAGCTGTAAGTACTTTTACAACTTTGTGATGTCACAGATTTCAGCTATACCTTAAGCCCCGCCCACAGAGCAACCGTCTGACCTGTTGTTACTAGAGGTCCAGAGAGATGCCTGAGAGAGGAGACTACACAGACATGGCCTTTGGTTTTTAAAACCACAAATATATCTTCTGATGGGTCAACACTTCAGAATAAAACACAGCATTCTGACTTACCTGGTGACACGTGTGTACTCACATGAAGTTACCTTAGGCTTAAGTTAAAAGGAAGCTAATATCAACCCCACACGCTTAATCGCCTTCACACGCAGCTTAATTTTCACACAACATGCAGAACTTTGTGGCGATTTTGGATTTTTCCAGACCACGCCCTCAATAGGTTGAAAGCTGAATTGATTAAGTGGCTAAAAAAAAGTGTCAGATTTAACACAGGGAGTTCATCAGCCAGAATGTCGAGGTCTCTACTCTCGTTAGCAAAGAGAAAGAAGAGGAGAAGCTTTGGTACTGGATGTTCCAGGGAGAGGGTGTGTGTGTGTGTGTGTGTGTGTGTGTGTGTACAGTACTAGGTTCATGATTGGAGTGTTGCTGAATGTGAGCTTCTAGTGGGAATGTGTGACTGAATTATGTGAATGAGCGTGTGTGTGCGTAGGAGGGTGGTGAGGGGTGGGGCATGTGCGTATATATGTGTGTCTGTGTGTGTGTGCGCACACTTGTACACATTCTTCACAGTGGGCTCCTGTGAATGTTTGCCGCATGCCAATGTGCATGCCCGTGTTGATGCACTTGTGTGTGTGCGTGTGTGCGTGTGTGTGAGGATATTGGCCGTGTCACCTCAGATTAGACCCTGATGCCGTGGTGGTGGCGGCGGTGGAGGGTGACCCCCTACCAACCATGCCACAGTCATTAACGGGGGGAAAGAATCCCGTCGCTATAGCAACCGTGGCCGCGCTGCCAAAGCGGCCACAATGAGAAGAAAAGGGGACGGGGGGAGGGAAGGGATGAGGGAGAGAGAGGGGGGAGTGAGGGAGGAAGAGGAGGAGGAGGAGGAGGAGGGAGAGGAAGTTGATGAAGGATGGTGGGGGTGAGGGGTGGGGGTGGGGCTGGGGAGGGAGTGTAGCAGAAGATGGAGGTTATAGCAATGACAGAGCGACATAAAGAACAGTGATGATGACAGGGAGAGAGAGGTTGATGATCAGATAATAAGGTCACAGTTTCTAACATGAACACACACACACACACACGTATGTGCGAGGTTTCTTCGGTAAATTGATTCTGATTCTACAGCATCTTGATGATCTGGGAGTTTCCATCTGAACTGGAGGTGGAATCGGGGTTAAAGGTGACACAGGTCAGCTGATCACCATCACATGACCACAGCAGATTTCAGTCCATATTACACAGGGGATAAGGGCACATAGGGAAACAAAAGCCTCTTTTTTTTCCTGCTACGAGTGCAAGGCCATGTTGTTCTGTGGGTCTGGATTCAGCCCTCCGTCCGTACATTCATGTTCCACTGGGAAATATTTGGCCGATTTTTGCGCTATGGGTCATTTGAATAAGATTCAGAATCAATATAGTCGTAGTGGTAATCGAATCGTTTTGCAGCATCAGGTCCGATGAAAGAAAGAAAGAAATCTTTCCCTGCAGCGTTACTGTAAACAAAATACTCCCAAGACAGATAGGCTAAGGTGGTGTGTTTCGCTCTGTGACTCACACATGACGACATTTGTTTAGAATGAGAAAAGTGAAAACAGTAAAATCTGAAGTGAAGTTAGATTTTATTTTATTTGAGGTGAGAAGGGAGTGGACATGACCCTCTGTAGTTTACCTTCAGACACGCAGGGCGGTTGAACATCAGGCTTGCAGCAGCAGTATTCTGGGCTAAAACAGCTGCCGAGGGCTCTGGTGGTGGGTGGAGTCTATAGGTGCCCAGGCGTACTCACTAGTGATGTGCAGATCGATACTGAAATATCGATACTTCCGATACCAGGTCTGTCTGCTCTAGAATCGATACTTAAATGAAAATATCGATACTTTTGATACTTAAGTCATTTGTGGTAATGTATAGGCTATCATTATCAGGAACACAGTGGAAAGTAACTAAACTATTCAGATCTTGTCCAAATAACACACGGTTGGTAGGAACTACTTTTTCTTCCGCCTTGGTAAGTGCGTAACGTCTGCGGCATGCTGCTCACAAAGTCAGCGTGGTGCCACAAACAGTGAAGTTCATACTCTGAAGTCTTGCATCCTTAGGAAGCTATTATATGACTTGAAATACAGTACCTTTTTATTTTATTAGATGTACCAGGCACATTAGGTGCATTTGTACAAAGAATCAGGACTTCCTGATACCAGCCTGAATTTTACTCAGTATCGGAAAGAAAATTTGTGGTATCGAACATCACTAGTACTCACAAGCTCAACTCAGATGCTGCCTTGACATCAACTCCAGGATATCTGCCACACGGGCTCCTAGAAAGGTTGATTCATAGAAAGGTAGATTTACATGTAGCTGTCTGATTATGAACCAGCACCTGGTTCTATATTTATACTGCGGAAGCATCAAAGCATCATAAACCAACCATCAGGACTTCCTGTAACTTTGTGACGTCAGAATATTGAGCCTCTTCTCTTCTGATTGGCTGACACCAACCTGTTGTTACACTATATCTTATGGAAATCAACAGTGCCCATAAAAATATATGAATATAAATAAAATCAATATTGTAATTTCAAACAGGTGTTATTGGTTGCCTCGGGGAACAGATGTTAGGTGCTCTCATCATGTTGAGAAATCAGTTTTGGTTTTCAGTTTTTTTGATACGCCCTTTCCCCCCTCAGCCAAGTGTGAACTCTGCCTGTAAGATTAACAATGCAACAATAAGCTGTTATTTTTAACCTCTGGCATTTCCAGTCGTATTAATTTGTAGCTTTTCAGAACAGCATATAAACACATTAGCTTATAGTTTAGAGTGTGCTGTGAGTCTGATCCCAGGTCAGGTTTTAAATACTAGGAACTGACAGGAGTCGTGAAGACCTTTCCTGTGCTGGCTGTCTCCCTCGTTGGGTTGCCAGTTTTGTCTTTTCTCTCTCATGTTTGCATCTCGCCACGTTGTGTAAAGTCACTTTTGTCACCCTTACATTTCGCAGCAGGGTCGTATTGATGGCGGTGGACCAACGTCTGGTTTCTCTTTGACACCGTCTGCTCAGACTGTCTGACGGGCTGGAGCTGTGTCATAATTTCTCACATTGTAAATCCAGAGAATTAGTGTCTTTGTGTGCGTGTGTGCCTTTGCACACTCACTCATGTTTGAGGTTGGTTCTAGCTTGTAAGTACTTTGAATTCAGTGTGAGCTTTAGAGAAGTGCTCTGACCGCAACTCTGCGGTTTGGGCACGAGTGTGTGACTTAGTGCATGTACACCAACTTTATCGAGTGTGTGTGTATATAAACATATATGTGTGTCGGTGTTTGTGTGTGTGTAGAGAGAGAGAGAGAGAGAAAGGAGGGTGTGTAGGGAAGTGGTGGCCGGCTTTGCGTCAACAGGGTGTGGTGTGATAACAGCCAGGCTGCTTCTCTCTCGCTCCCTCCCGCTCTCTTTCTAGGTCTCTCGCTCACTTGTTCTCTCTCTCTCTGCCAGCCAGATGGAGACACACCCAGTTTTTCTGTGCACTCACACAGTGTGTGTTTCTTCTGTGTTTTTTTCAGACTAACATTTAAAGCAATACATATATGGATAATAACATGTCGTTGCTGTATTTCAGGGAGACAAACTATTGTAAACACGATGTAGACTACTTAAGTCCGCACGAAACAAACTGCAGTTACAAACACTTGGACAGAGACGGGTCATAGTTGGCTGGTTGCCCGTTTACAGCATCTGTCGGCCGTAAAGGAGCCAATCAGCAGCAACATGAGTCAACTAACAGAGCTCCAGAGGAGACCAAATAATCCAGGCCTAAACAGCCAGAGCACAAAATCCAGCCTGTCCACATGGGAACAGTCTGGAAAATCACGGTAACATCTGGCAAACAAAGCCCGACTGCATCAACAAAGATCTCATGCTGAGAATAAACAACCGGGACAAATAACGAACATGTACTAATGAACCTTATCCACTAATCATTTTTGGAACATCAGCAACAGATGAAATCAGTTTCATTGTGAGAAAAGCAGCTGCACGGAGCTTTTCAGCCTCTTTTAGCTTAGTGTTTTGATTTCATCACACATCTCTTTAGTTTGGTGTCACTACTTCAATAAACCTGCTGTATGCTACCCCACCCAGCACTGACAGTGGCATTAAAGTAGCTGTTGACAAGTCAAACAAGTAGACAAATGACCTAAAATGTTGGACTTATAGACACAAATATAGCTGGTAATTCTCACAATTACTGAATAAAGCATCAGCCAAATGTGTCTAAGATGTAACAGGACAACACTGTCTTAATTTTGCATCATCTTTCATCACTTGTGTACAAAAAGAAAACCAGTTTAACAAATAAACCAAAAGGTGCAAACACATGATGGAGCATTATTAAAAACTCATTGAAGGCATTAAATAGTAACCATACACAAAACATAAGATGATCACCATAATGACAATAAAATGGTTAATACAGTAGCATGATGTATTAAACAGTGTAGTATATAGCAGAGCTGAGTGGAAGACAACCTTATATGACCTGTTGGTGCCGCCCTGTTTTCATTACTGCTGTTTTCTCTTCTATGTCTCTGTCTGTGTTGTTTTATGGTAAATCTGAACCTGACAGTGAACCAGCGTTGCAGGATTCTTTAGTCATTCCCACATTCTGTGTCAGGTTCCTCTGCAGCTGAGAAAACTCCCGTGCAGCATTTTCAAAGACATATTAACCTAAAGGTTTTTGGCTCAGAAAGAATGATGTCTGTGGACAGAGATACTGACGTTTGATTGGCTGCGCAGCTCTTGGATAATTATAGGGTAGTGAAACACCTGAGAGGCCACTGCAAACGTGTTGATGTCAACAGAGCAGACAGTGGTGGATTTATAAAGTCTGGGTCTATATATTGATCAATATGGAGAGTAACTGGTTAAAAAAAGGAAATACTACAAGATATTCAGATTATGTTTAGACTGAGACCTCAATATTTGGATTATTGACTGGATTTTGTGGTAATACTCTTTATCTTATTTTGGTCTGACATTGTGTGAATGTCTATGGAGCCCAGAGCTAACTGCAATTTAAAAAGCCACTCATGGCCACAAATAATGGTCAGAAAAGCACCAAACTTCGTCAACAGTACAAATAGGGTCCCAGCATACAATATACGGCATCAAACAGCTGCTTGGTTTGCCTTGTTCCCATTGAAAAGAGATGAGAACAGAACTCACCCACTCTCCTCCAGTGGCTTCTTACTAAAGAAGAAAGAAGCCCTAACAAGACGAATTACCGAGTGCAGTAGAAAAGTAAGTGATGACAAGTCCAGTGATGTTTAATTCCTAAAATGCAAGCACGCTTTGCTACTGTGAGCAGCTCAACTCTGTTAATTTCTCTGTCAACACTTGCTAGTTATTGTTAGAAAAAGATAGGAAGTTTGGAACACAGATGCACGTAGAGAAGTTTGCAGTTGGCACCATGGGTTAAACTTACGCCGTAATGTCCATTTAAATGCATGTCTATTCCGACATTTTTCACCAAGTAAAATTAAATAATAAAAAAAAAAGACCATGTGGTTTCTAAAGATATACTGTGCAAATGGGGAAAAACACTCAGGCAGGCAATGAAAGCTGTCCATCTGCTGTTTTAATAATGGCAAAGAGAGCAACAGGAGTGTGCTAAAAGGGTCTGCATTTAAAGGAGACATATAATGCCCCTTTCCTCAAATTAAAATAGTTTCCAAAATACCCAAAGGAACATCAGCCTTCAGAATGGCTGGTTTCAGTGCCTGTCCCTTTTTGCCCTGCCCCACCCCCTCTGTCGGTCCCAGGTAGGGTGGTATTATGCACATTTGAATCCTAGTTACATCACTGGAACACAACTGAGGGACCAGCTCATAAAACCATGTGGATTTCAACCTGGCACATTACAGATTCTTTTGTCAATTCTCACATTTTGGGGCCGGAAGGCAAAACAATCACCCAAATTAAAGAGCCTTCGAAAAGTGATATTTCCATAATATGTCCCCTTTAAATCGAAATGGAAAACTTACAGCTGAATGAATCAGTGGAGTCGTCCTGTGTCTTTATTTGTTTTACAGCATGAATGAAATGATAGTTCTTCTTACTAAATCTTCTGGGAAATTGCCAAATTCATTCATTTCAACTTCCTATAAACTCACCCATCCTTCCTCTCTTTCTCTTACTTTATTTTTCCTTCTCTTGTCTTGATGGACCTTTGACCCCGTGGCTAGTAAACGCCTATGGCTGGTCAGTGTTGATTGGTTCCCTCCTGACGTTGTCAGAGCCTGACGGGCAGTTGTCAGCTGTTGTTTTGACTTTCTTTGCACTTCGGTCCAAGCTCTGAGTGTGTGTGTGTGTGTCAGTGTAGGCATTGCATACTAGAAAAAAATGTGAAACGTGTATTCAAATTGAACCTTATACAACTCACCTCTGTGGATTTAGAAAAAAACCCTACAATTTCCCCTAAAATATGCGGTGATATCAGATGTGAAGTGCATGTGTCCTACTTGTACTTACTGTAAACTGACTCTTTAATGTGGTGCTGGTGCCTCAGCATCAGTCAGTTCTGCTTTTCAGGCTCTCTAGCTCTGCCTGTGTGTAGCTACTGCAGTTGACAACAAAGGTGTTTGTGCAGATGATGCGTCTTTGCACAGAGGTTGGTTGGTTGGTTGGTAGTCATGTACAGTCATGATGACACATTGGCCTTTTCACACAGACCACAGACCATATAGTACAAAACCAGCAGCTGAGTTCCGTGGCTGCTCCTCAGACCCTTCACTCTACCGCTGTGATTATCATTGATGTTTGTGATGGGACACTGTTCCTGCTTTGTTGTTATTTCTGGTCCAGTAAGAGACACTTAGGTAAAAAAGAAGATGAGGTGACATTGGTTTTGAGTTTTACACTCACTTTTCCTCATGTCTCATCTTTTTAACCAACATTCCCTTTTAGCAAGAGCTGAGACATTAATTTGATTAATTGATTGGTTGATCAACAGTAAATGAATCACCAGTGATTTCCCCTTTAGTCTCAGCAGCTTTTCTTGGTTGTTTGACATTGAATGTAATATTTTGAGGCTTTGAACTTTCGATTCTTTGCTCAATGATCTATGCAAACGGAGAACTCATGACCCTTCCCACCCTCCCCCAACGCTGTGCACAACAGGCTCCCGTGAGGAGGCTCCTATGAGGAGGCCCCTGGCCCTTTAAGAGGCAGTGGTCTCCTATTAGCTGAAGGAGGCTGAAGGAGGGGTGGAGTTGGAATTGAAACAGTCAGGGAGTGGTCGGGGGGCGGCTGGGGTTTTTTCTAAGTTTGTCTTCTCTGCCATAGTGTGAAGAAGAAGAAGCAGATGTATACGACCAAAAGATCTCCTACTGACTCTTTAGTTCACATATTCCTTATTTTTCTGTTTGCGTCAGTCGTGTATTTGTGCAGTTAATGTAAAAACACAGCTGAGATTGGACAGTAAGACTGAGAGAAGAGACACATCCCGGAGAGATAGAGAAGAGGAGGAGGAAGACAGACGTGTATAGGGTCACAGCTGTGTGAGGGAAAACCTGCCTCTTTCCTCCCTGTCTCTTTTTATTATTTGACACTGATGTTAGTTTTCTCCACCTTGCCTCCACCCCTCTTTCATGTCTTTCCATCCTCCTGTCTCCTCCTACCTCCCTTTTAACTGTATTTTATGCCTCAATATCACCATGTTGCCTCTCCTCTCCTCTCCTCTCCTCTCCTCTCCTCTCCTCTGCTCTCCTCTCCTCTACAACATAGAGCCAGCACTGCTTGGCACTGTGAGCCTCAGGCCACCGCAACATGGCACACATTTGCACGCAACACACACGCGCACGCACACACACACGGAGACAGAAAGAAAAATGAATGAGTGCGAATCACACAGGAGGGGTGTTTTATTGTCCGTCTCTATGGAACATGTAGTGATAATCGGTTTGGTGTGTGTCTGTGTTCAGACAGCCTCCTCTGTCATGTCGCTGTGTAGTGAAGCCAACTGTCCAAGAGGGCAAACACAAAACGGTGCAGGGTCACTGAGCAAAGAAAGCTCAACTTTTGCTGCAGTGCATCATCATCATTATGATGAAGGCTGTGATGGCTCTGACTGTTATGTCAAGAGTTGGTTTGACCTTGATCTTTTTAGAAACTGGATCTTTTGCCCCACACTAGCACAATGTCACTGTTGTTGCACTTTGGTTCAGACAGAAATGTCTCCGCCATTTAGATGCAATGTCCTCAGAGGATGAACCCTGCTGACTCTGGTCAATCTCCTGAGTCTTATTTCAGCACCATGAGGTATTGAATGAAATGTCCCAATAGTGCTACATGCATATTTCCCTGTAATCGTCACATCTGCAAAACATCTAGTCATTGTGAGTGTGTTAACATCTTCAATCATAGATATTCACATACAAGGGATTTTCTTTGTTTGTGAAATAGCTTTTTACTCCGATTCTATTGTAACATGTTTCTAATCTATTTACAACAAGAAAATTGTTGTGGTGTCACAGCATGTAGCTCAGAGCCACTAGCACAGTTGCAGGCTCCTGTTTTACATAATACAGTTGCACAGGTCACAACGAGGCCACAGTGTCAACACTATAGTATTTTAAATATTTTTAAATATATTTGGTAGCAAAATAACCCTGAGTGTTTTTTTTTTTTAAATAAAAAAAAGCGTCAGTAGCAGGAAGTTGTGTTGAACTCCATATGTTGCTCAATCAGTATCTTCAGAAGAAGTGCTCTGCTGTTGCTGTTGGTTTAAATGGATTAAAACATGTTTTTAGTGGCAGGGCCCTTTAACACCCAACCAGCCTCCACCAACCACCCAACTGGCTGTCTCATCTCTGCCACTTATTAACCAAGCCCCACCCTTTCCATACACACACACACTGAGTTTGCCTCATAGCCTTCTCTCAGTGAGGGTCCTCTTGCTTCTCAGGACTGAGGCCATATGGGGCGGGGCAAGTGTGTGTCCGCCTGCCTGTGTGTGTGTGTGTGTCTGTCAAGGACTCATGTTACAAGAGTTGTATGCTGTTTGCACCCTTGACTAGAATCCAATGGGAACTGACCTCACTGCCGTCTCCCAACTTACTCTGCCCCACCTCTTCTCTTCTCTTCTCTTCTCTTCTCTTCTCTTCTCTTCTCTTCTCTTCTCTTCTCTTCTCTTCTCTTCTCTTCTCTTCTCTTCTCTTCTCTTCTCTTCTCTTCTCCTCTCCTCCTCCTTTTCAATGCTCTTAACTTCCATTCTCTTCCTCATTTCACTGCAGTTATTGGCTTGAAATCAGTCCAAGGTTCAGGCATTGGCAGATCTCAGGTGATAGACGCTGCTCAAATGTCATTGGCCGGTTTTGACCAACCGACGGGGTGTCATAAATATCAGCCATGTTTGAGTTGGATGAGACTCAAGGTTCAGCTGTGGCACTTTGACACAGCGGGACACACACCATAGAGGCCTGTCCTCAGGTGTTCCATGTACCTGTCCTTCTGCCCATTGATAACTGCTGCTGTCCTATCCACATATTTCAGATGTTTATGCAGATTTCATGTACAGATGCTGTCACACAGTGAGTGGCTGCCACGGCAGCAGCGGCGGCGGCGGCCTCCTATGTTTCCTGTGTGTACATGACAGCTGTCTGCCACTCTCGTGAGCGTGTGCTGCTATTTGCTGCTGGCCGTCTGAGCTGATGATGGCTTAGCTTTTTCAGTGACCATGGCAACAGGAGAGACGATACAGGAGTTCATTACTGTTTTTACCTGCAGCGAACAAAGAGACATTTCTAGAGAAACATCAGGCACAATTTTTTTTTCTCCCCTTCTCGTGCGTATGATACAATGACAGACATCTAGTTATCCATCACTTTTGACTTCTGACCAGACCAGAAGGCTCATGTTACGAACTAGGTTTTAAACATAAATCAGCAGTAAAATGTGATGATGATGATGATGATGATGATATCACCTGGACTGAAAAGACTTTATATCGCAGGAAGACGTTTCACTGAGACTCACCAGTGCCATGTATGATCCCTGTGTGAGTCATTTAGGTCCGGAACAAATGAGGACAAGGACATCCTTGTGGGTTTAAGACACTGACCATGAAATGAAAACATCCCCTGGTTTCATTTCGACCAGTGGACCTTGTTTTTGGACTCTAATCTCTATCCCTCTCCTCCCTCCTCCCATCTCTCAACTGTTCTCTGTCTGACAAAGGCTAAAAATGTCTGAAAGCCACCTTCAAAGTACGTCAGCAAATAAACTATAATTTCACCGGGTCACAGGACAGTCTGGATTTGATGTAAGTGCAGACCGAGAGACCTTTTTATGCTTCCATTATTGATCCATCTGTATCCAGCCTGGTTCTCCTGCAGCACCTACAGCTCTTCTCTCCACTGAAAAATGTCCAAATCATCCTGAAGATGCCACTGAATTTGTGAAGATGCATGACCACCCCGACTGCAACGTAACCCAAGAATCGACTGCCTTTGCATTCACCGCGCTGACAAATTACTGTTTTATATCTGAATGCTATCGGCAGCGTGTCGGGGGGGATGTTAGACGCGCTATGAACTGAGAGTGAACCCACAGCGGTATGAGGAGGCGGCCATTATGGGAGGGGAAAAAAACTCTCTGCCTCCCTCTTTAGTTTGATTATTTCTCTTCCTCTTCTCGCGCTGGTCGTTCTCTCAGTTACACCCAATGACAGCAAACCCCAAACTGAAGCTGCTGCTGCTGCTGCTGCTGCTGCGACATAGTTTGCTAATCACATTATAAAAGACAAGTCTGATTTTGATGGAGGCAGAGAACAGATAGAAACATAAAAGTAGAGCCAATTATTTTCATTTGCGCTCCTCAATGTTGTGTGTCTGTTTGTGTGTGTGTGTGTACCTTCTATGGTTTTTTTTTTTGGAACAGCTTGGGAAAAATTGCTGCATGTGCGTTCATGGGTGTGGGCATAACCAGACGTGAAACGTGTACATCCGCGTGTGTGTGTGTTTTGGGTGGGGGGTGGGGGATTGCCCCAGTCAGCCGCACTCATGCCCCAAAAGGGTTCTCACACACACACACACACGCACACACACACAGGGCTGGGGGCTTTGGAGAGAGGCAGTGGAGCAGTGACAGAGAGGAGAGCGCTGACCCAGATAGTCTCTCTGTCCCACCCTCTCTCTCTCTCTCTGTTATACACTGTAAAAAATAATCATGTCAGTGGTTTTTATTTCACTTTACATTAGTGTTCATGTTGATTTAAATTAGGAAAAATGAGGATAAATGACATAATCTACTAATCCCAGGACCACTTTTTCATTATCATCGTCATGAGAAAATTGCTAATGGCGAAAATGTCAAGTCAAAGAAAACACATCCATCTGATACAGAGCTCTGGGGCTCTTTATCAGGTCTGTGGCTACATCCACACCTAGTACCTTTTAGCTTTAGTGCATCACTTTTCCTGTTTTACTGAGCTCTAAACACACAGACAAAAGAGAACTCTCCGCATTTTTGGAGAGGCACAAACAGAAACTTTCGGAAGCAACGACGACGTCAACACTCATGTTCGCTATCACGACATATCCAAGCTGTTCCACCTTAATCTTGGTCAGAGTAAATGACTTTATGACTACTTTCTTGCTATTGGTCTTCTTCATCTTTAGACATGCTCAATAGATGAATGATCATGTGCGTTCTCAGGCACGTTGCATGGATGAAGATTATGTCTGTCTGTCTGACAGAGCGTCAGTGTTTGCTTGGGTGGTTTTAAAATGTGGTTTTACATCAGAAATGAAAAATGCTGAAAACACAAACTGGCATTGAGGGATGAGAGTTCAGCCCCGTGTCACTGCTCTCTGTTTATGATGATTCTGATAATGTAATGATTTTAAATTTTTTTTGACTTGACAGCTTTGAAATGAGTCGGCGTGAACCGCGATTAAATCACCATTTCACACTTATTTCTTTGTTTTACAGCCGAAACTGAGAAATGTGTAAATGAGACTGACTAATTCATGGATTCTGCTGTATTGAAACAGAGTTGATCATCAGAGGAAGCAGGAGGAGCCTGAACAGCTGTGATGCACAGTTTTGTTGTCTGCAAATATATTCAGTTTATGAAACAGAGAACAACACATGTCTGACCTTTCACTGCAAAGAAAGATTAAAAAAAACTTTTAAAAGTTCTAAATTACAGGAAAAAGAGAAGTTGTCCAGATCTGCATCTTCCGATGTGATGTGATGAACTCAGCATGCTGATATGTTAGTGTTTGGCAATGGAGTCATAACATCTCATTTTGTTCATTGTTTAAGCTCTGTGTCATGGCATCGTTTTTTGTTGATGATCTGAGAGGCTTTGCTTTTCTACTGCTGAGAGTCGAGTCTCTCAGGTTCGATATTCAGAGAGTTCAGTACATCTGATCTCACGCTGTATGTTGTTACTGACAAATCGCTGTGTGTGGTGTCAGTCGACTCTGTGAGGATAAAGCCTGCATTGAAGAGTAAAACCAGTGTGAGCAGCTAGATCCAGGTGTTAGATGAAGAGATGAAACGCACAAAAACCTGAGTTTTGCATCATTTTTCTCAGTGTGTTAGTCTCTGATTGAGTGCACAGTCAGAATATTTGGGAAGTCATCACTTTGTGCAGTGAATTCGTGGAGCGCCCTTCATGTCAGGCCCCCATCATATCTGTCTTATCGGCCCTGCTGCCTCCTTCCACTGCACCAGAAAAATTTACCATTTTCACTTCCTGTTAAAGCTTTTGGGGAAGTGGATGATCTGAGGCTACGTCCATACTGCTGTGTTCTTATTTTCACACAAAAATCCGCAACTGAAAATGCACTCGTGTGAAGAATCGCATGCACTGAGCATGTGCGAACCAATGGAAATGCAGATTTTAACTCTTCAATAGCTGCTTTCGCTGATGAGACCCAATCAGGGAGCAGCCTTGAGTGTGCACGTCATTTTTTCCAAAGGTTAGTTTTTCAAACCAAAACATATTCAGCAGAGTCTCCAAACATTTCAATTTTATGGGTTTGAAATCTGCAGTAAAGTGGACAGGAGGTGAAAACGTAGCCAAAGAGATGGGTTTTTAGAAGTGATGTGGACGAAGCCTGATTTTTTTATTGTCCATTCCTTTAACTTCCATTTAATGTGGTCATCCTTTTCTCCAGTGAGGTAAAGTGACAGGATGTGAATACTGCTCTGAATCCCAGAGCAGGACGCAGAAAGTAAATGACCCCACCCCCCTCCCCCTCCCCCACCCTCCCTCCGATCTCAGAAGGACTGCCACATGACTCTCCTCCTCAGCTCCCTACAGCTCAGCAGTAACAGACTGGTTGTTCTGAACGGGTGTGAATGTGTGGGACTGTATGAGGATGAAGCAGAGCGTTCAGTTCACGCTCAGTCAGCCCTCACTGGATAAAAATAGATTTTTAAAAAATGCTCAGATTGGCCTGTTTGAAGCCCGGAGACAGAGCCTGTGGTGGACGGCTGCAGAGCGACTCCACAACAAACCCAACTTCCCTCCAAAACTGCAGTCAGTGACTTTACAGGCTCAGTGCAGCATCTGAGGTCCCTTTATGGTCTATTTTCGGTTTATATCTAATAATTATTTGTATCAGTCACTGATCTATTGATCATCCTGTCTGCTTTGACTCATCATTTAATAAATTCACTGAAAAATCATTATCATAACAGTCCAAAATCAACAATTTATTTTATTATTAATAACGCTCTATGAATAGAGAAAAGCTCCACACATTACATTGAATGGACTTATTGAATGTTTGTCAGTGTTCAGGTGATTGATGACCTCAGTTGACCTTTTTGACCTGGGCTCTGCCCACTGCCGTTTTCTGCCAAATCCAGAAATTGACAAAATGCCATTGTCTTGATTAACATTCATGATATTCCTGCTTAATATTTAAGACGACTTAATTTTTCATCACCTATAGCATCACAAGAAATGTATTGAGCATGTCCACACAGAGCTATTTTTGAAGTGTAAAGAGAAGTCAAAAAGTCAATTAGCAAAGCATTACTGAAACAAAAATGGCACGCTGTCCACCAGAGGGAGCAGTTTTTTCTTAAGTTTCTTACGTTTTTTCCCCCAAATTCCTTTAAATGAATAATAAACACTCAAGCACACTGAGGCGTCAGTAAAGAACACATTCCAAATAGATACTTGCAAAACAACAATGAAGCGTCACCGTGTTGTCCATCAGAATAATGTTTAACCTCGTACTTCCTGGTATGAGGAGTGTCGCCACATTCAGCTCCTTAAACAGGAAATTGCTCTTTTAACTGATAAGAGTCGCACAAGCCAAAAATATTAAATCCGTTATAACACACACCCAAGAAAAGTAGCAAATTCTCACATTTAATAACCTGGAATTGTCGACTCGAGTGGTTAATCATTCATCCAAACATTTGCAGATTAATAACAGCTAATCGCTGCAGCTTATCAGTCACAAAACGAGCCGTACAAAGTCAGGAAGTTGCTCCATTTGCATCAACACGCGTTTCCATTGCTTTTCTATTTAATCAAGTTATAAGATAGACTTTCTTTTGTTGTCTGTTGACACTTCTTTGGAACTTATTAGCATGTTTGCCTACACTCTGGTGACGATGTGGTGCAGCTTTAAAAACTGTGCAAAGCAACCGGCTCATGGAAACGTTTCCTCGACTCAGCAGTGACACACTTTCAGTCCAAACGTCCCCCTCTCTCTCTCTCTCTCCGTCTCTGTCTCTCTTCTACATCCCTCTCTACCCCCACCCCGACTTCCTGTGGTGGGATCAGAGGCTGACAGGGTCACACCCACCCCACCCTTTTTTATTCCTGGAACTCCACAGTGGGACCCCTCCTCTTGGTGGGAGACACACACACACACACGTATTCTTGTCACCATTCGTTTACATACAACATGCGCATACACACTCACAGTCTATCACTATCACTACTCGTTAGTGCTGCTCTACACACACACACACACACACACACTGCTGACCCCCCCCTCACTGTACTCCTTCCCCTCGACTGCCTCGTCTGCCAGCAGATGTGGATCAAGCTGGATTTACAAAAGATTCCCAGTGTTTGCTTCATTCTGCTCGACGTGGTAGAAAGGGTGCGGTTTATAAGCTGCAGCACGACTCCTGTAAAGTCCACACAACTTCAGATTTTAATTTAATGTGTGTGTGAGGGTGTTTTTTTTCCCCCCCTTTGATTTACTACTCAGCGTTGGTTCTGTCTGAATTGTCCTGGAGAAATGAACTCCACCCAGCTGGAGCTCCAGATTAGGTTAAAACAAACAGAGGAGTTACATGTGAATCCTGCTGGATCCAGGTCCTGGCTGCTGGGTGAAACCCACAACACTGCAGAACCATTAAGAAAAGTTACTGTGGCAGTTTTGTACGCATGTATAATCAGTCTGTTGCTGAATTTATTGGTCCTAATGATTATAATCATGAGAGTGAGAATCATGAAGTTTTATTGGGAATTGGTTTTATGAGTTTTCAGCTAGAGGTGAGGGCGTGTATTTGACTTGAGTTCTGCCCTTCAGCGGTGCTGTCTGCAGCCTTCAGCTCCTTCCAGCAGACAATAACAAGCCCTCCCTCCTCCAGACTGTCTGTCACCTACCTAAGAATGTAAACAACGGTTGGTTTCGCAGCAAAATTGATGAACCTCCAACAATGTCCGGCTGCCCGATCGCCAAATCCGGTTCATCCCTCTGCAATTTTCCTAAAAGCTTGGCGTTAAAAGTTGGGATGGAGTGAGGAAGAGTGAAAGCACCTGTTGATTTTGATCCCTCAGCCAATGACCGTGCAGCTACAACAGCGTGCTCATTTCCAATCACGCTCGCCACTGCAGAACTGAATGGACAGGTTTGACGTGAATAGCAGGCGGATATAGAGGCGGCCAATCACAGAGATGAACGTCCTGTTAACTCCTAGAAACCACCGCTCTTGAACACGCTACACACATGCTCTTATCTTTTTTCTTTTGAACCTAGTAGTTAAAGGTTGGCATCACTTCCTGTTTCCTCTGTACTTGTCACCGTCACAATCCTAAAGTGGTGGGTTGCGCAATTTAAGGAAGTCAGACATTCAGGTCGTTACCTGCAGTAGATTCAGATCAGCCACTGCCAGGTTAGAGAGCAATGCACTGCTGCCATTACACTTCAAACCCCATCTAATCTAATTGGCTTCATGTAGAAAGTTTTCGGCAGTTTATAATCACATCAAAACTAAGTAAAGTTGAGCTTTTGCTGATCCACTCTGGAGGCCTGTGGTGTAATACAGTTGTGCGTAGGAATATAAAGCTTTAAAAATCGCCTAAATAAAATGAACATTTGAATTTTAGTGGATGTCTTTTAAAAAGTGTCTTAAACACTTTTCTACAGCTGTACATGACTCTGCAAGTGTGCCACGTTCCAAGTTCATGGTAACTCCATACACGCCTACGTACTTCCTCTAAAGCTGGAACAATAAAATGGAAACAGTTTAATTCTTTACTTAACGTAACGTAGCGTTTACGTAACCTCTCTCCTGTTGCTGCAATGCATTGTGGTCTATTTTTGGCTCCAGCCAAAACAGATTCTGTTTCACTTTCTCAGATGGATTTTTCTCTGTTGGTTCAATATGGCAGCTCTAGAGACAGAGACAGAGAGAGACACAGAGAGAGAGAGGCCTCAGATCAGGGTGCCCTCAGGGTTTTAGATCACTGGGTATTAGCTGCTATTAGCTGTGTAACAGATAACTAAACCCGTCACGTGGTTTGTTTAGCCTTCTATACAAAAAGCCATGTGAAGTCCATGATACTTTAAATTGTATCCAGAGGAAGTTTAATGTCATTTCAGACCCAGGTTGTGTGTGTGTTTCCAGTTGGGGGAAGGTGTGGCATCAGGCTGCCTTTACCTTTGTTTAGATGCACAGAGGGGGCTCTGTCCCCTCACAATGAGACTGAGATCCTAGTGTGTCCTCTCTCCCTGTGTGTGTGTGTGGGAGGGGTGGTGCCTACTGCCACACCCAGTCTGATTGGCCATGGCCCCACCTCACTGTGGAATCCACTGGAGCCGGGTCACATGTCGGGCCACCCGGAGAGCCATGCAGGCGCAGGCTGTGGCTCCATTCACAAGCAACACAAAGCACCGGTAAACAACAATAACTAACGCAAATACTCGTTAGGGAAGTTCACTGATGATGTGGAACAAAAGTATTCCACAGTGGATCCTGGATAAAGAGTTTGTTCCAGGTAATATGACATAAATGGATACTTTTAATCTTAATAACTCTTAATGTAATACTACTACTACTAATAATAATAGAATAATAATAATAAACCAGCAGCTTTGTGTAAGTGAAATAGAAATGTATTGAAAGTACCATGACTACTACTTCTATTATTAATGTTGTTTCTCACTTTGAACCTTAAAGGGAAACACACAGCACTGTGAGTTGTGCCAAAATACTCACACCCAGTAACTGTCTTTGCGAACAAAGAGATGAAATAATCTTTTATTTGTCCCACAGTGTGTAAATTTGCAGTGTTATGACAGCAAAGCGGGGAGAACAACAAAGCAAACAATAACTGTAGAATATCATATCATCATATACTTTTCTCTGCTGATGGACAACAAACATTCACTTTCAATTATTAAAACTTACTAGTTTTCATGTAATAATCTATTAGGTATGTAGATAATGCTCAGCAAATGTCTGTTATTTTGAAATGATGCATCACTAATATAATATTGTTTGTCAATTTTTTCAAAATAGTTAATTTTCAACAAATCTTTACTGTTTAAGTGTCGAGTAGATTTTATTCTACATACTACATTTCCCATGAGGCAATGGGGTACACAGCAGGCTCCTTTCCCTGGCGCAGACAGGAAGTAGACAGACTGAGTAGCATTTGAGAGTCTGTTGCATTTTGACAAAGAGATAGCAAAGGTGCGAGGTCACGTCACTGTCACTTCCTGTTTCTGTGTTTGCCGGTGCTCGGTCACAGTGGGCGACACCACCGACACTCAGCCGCGTGTAAATGTCCTGCAGCGTGTCCAGGCTCAGCCTCGCAGCCACCTCCACTGGGAGAACGCCATTGAACTTAATGCATTTGAGGCCGAGGAGCTGCAGGTGCTGACGAACAGATCTCGCAGAGTTTCCCTCTAAAAACCGCACTGTTACAAAATTCCACTGAAGCGTCGCATGTAACCACGTTCCCATCAGCAACAGCTGAGCTCACAGGGGAAGATGAAAAAAAGAAAAAAGAATGAAGTGGAGGGGAAGTTTACTTTTTTCTTTTTTTCTTTTACAACTTCCACCCGTGTAAAACAGCAGTGTTCAAGCTCTGGGTCACAACCCCGTGGTGGTCCACAGATAAAAAGATGAGCTGTGTGTGTGTTACTGCAGGAGCAAGACAAATTAGAGAGAAACTGAAAACAACAAAATGAGAATAACAAGTTAAGGCATCTTGATTGGTTGATTTATCAAATAATTGATCAACATAAAATGAATAAAGTCCGAGTTCGGTATCTGATTGATCATTTTTCAAAGACCCTCTGGTTTCAGCAGCAGACGTGATAATTAGCTGCTTCTGTCTGTTTTATATCTTGGTTATTGTGAATCATTTTAGGATTGAAACCATTTGGAGAAGATAAATTCAGTTATAAATGTAACATTAAGTCAATGAATATAGTCTAGTGTGAAATTATTTTTTTTACCCTTTCATTATTACATTATTGTTTAATACGGTCACTGTTATGAGGAAGATAAATGTGACTTTTCACTTAAATATTCAGGAAAAAATCAAATTCAATCTGTTAAACTCCCCAATATTGAACTCTTATATTTCACTTAATCCTCTTGCTGTGTATTGCACTTTTTTGGGACTTGCTACTTAAATTCACGCTCTTCTGTGCTTGTTCATCATTCATGACTCATCAAGAACTTTATCTTCTGAATCAGAATTTTGCCTGTTTTTATCAAGTTTATGTTCTTGTATGACTGTGTGTAGTCGACGTCTATCGTCTTTTGTTAAATGACGAGAATATTGAGTGTTTGTACTTCAGTTTTGATGTTGCCACTAACACCTGACTGTTGTGATGATCGGTGTCGTGTAAACTAGATATTTAGCTCAGTGTTGGTATTAGAGGAAAACCTTTGACTAGATGATTTACATGTGAGGATATTGTTGCTCTTGAGAAGTCCATAGTTTTCTTTTTTAGCTGCAGTTGTGGTAGAAATGATAAATAAAATGTGTGCGAGAGAAAGTGGAGGAGAAGAAGAAGAAGAGAAGGGGTGTGTTGCATTACTACAGCGTGTGTTGAGTCGAGTCCCTCTGCCTTGGCACTCCCCACACCTCTCTCTCGCTCTCTCTCTCCGAGTGTGTGTGTGTGTGTGTGTGTGTCTTTTGCTCGGCTTCCAGAAAAGGGTGTGTCTGCCTGCCTGCTGCTGAAAGGGAGGGAGGGGTCAGTTCACGGCTACTCCTCCCTGCTCTCTCTCTGTCTCTCGCTTATTTCTCTTTCGCTCTCATTCCCTCAGTGGCAGCCTCAGGATTAGGCCTTTGTCTCTCTCCCTTCTCTCACTCTTCTCTCCCTCTTCAAATCTATATTGTTTCTTTTTTAAACAGTCTGTGTGTTTGTGTGTGTGTGTGTGTGTTTTTTTACCCCCCTCCCTCCTCTCTGGTAGATTTTTGAGAAGGGGAGTTTTTCTTGAGCTGGCTTTCAGAGCAGAGGTAATGCTTCTTACCTCCAAACTCTAGCGTGCCATTTCCTGTCTTGCCTCCTCTCCTACCTGTCTTCCTTCCCCCACTTCCTCCTCTCCTCTCCTCTCCTCTCCTCTCTTCTCCTCTTCTGTCCTTGTATATTTTCTCCTCAACATTTCTCTTCCTTTCCTTTTGCCCTCCCTCCCTCCTCTCCCTCCCTTCTCAAATCCTTTAACAAATCCCCTCCTTCCAACCTCTCCCCCTGGCCTGGAAGTTTTGGCTTTCTTATACCTTGCTCTCACTCTTTCCTCCCCCCACCCCCACCCCCCTTTTTTTCTCATCACCTACCCCTCTTATCACCTCCTCTCCTCTCCTCCCTTCCTCCACCCACCCACCCTCCCTTCTAATTTTCTTCTCTTATTTGTCATCAATCCTTCCTTCCTCCTCTCACCTTCTGTCTCCTCTTCTTCTTCTCCTCCTCTGCAGTGCCAGTCGACTCCTAAGCAGAAGAAGAATGCTGGCGGCGCTCAGAAGAAGCAGAGGAGCCCGGCCAAGCAGAGCGCCCTGACCCGAAAACAGCTACAACAACAGCAGCAGCAGCAGCAGCAGCAAGCGCCGCCATTGCCATCGTCATCACCTCTGCCACCTGCGGTCCAGGAAGAGGAGGAGAAGGAGGAGGAGCCGGTGACCAGGCCTCAGCCGCCGCAAAAGGAGGAGGAGGAGGAGGAATCAGGAGAGGAGGAGCGAGAGGAAGTGGCGAGGAAGTCTGTGAGGAAGAGGAAGCGAGGAAAGGAGGAGGAGAAGGAGAAGGAGCAGGAGGAGGAGGAGGGCGGGACAGACATGCCCTCTGTACAGATCAAACCAGAGCCAGAGGAGATGGAGTGCACGGTGAGGAGGGGCAGGGTGGATGACGGTTGATTGGCGGATTAATTATAGTGAACAGAAGAAGGGCTGATGGGCGGTTTGAGTTATGATAGCCAGGTGGGCATGGGCAGGTGTGGCGTGGCATCATGGTCGGACGTGTTGGATCGCATCGAGTTCACGCAAGATTGGAATCAGGCAGACACCGGAGGAGGAAGTTAATACTCATCATGTCGTCACCAAGTTTAACTAATGACTCAGTGATTAACTAAGTATCAAAACACTGATACAGGGCTCTAACTTTAGGCAGAAGCACGGCCTCCATTTTATACCACGGCGACATCCACACTAGCATGTTTCAGTTTTAAAACCGTCACTTTTCCTACATTTACTACGGTTTTCAAGGCCTTAAACAGAGACGCTATTAATTTGAAAACTCCAGTTTTGTATTTTCGAAACAGACGCTTTGGATAATGCGTTCGTATCTGTTCCATTCCCGGTCGTGTCCTTTCTGTCCTGACATGGCCTTCTCTCATTTGAAGCAACACAGATGACGAATTACAAGCGTCACTTTATTTGCAGTCGCTTTTTTTCCCATTAGCATTCATCATTCTCTGCAACTAAGCAACCGGTTGTAGAGTAGGCTGGCTACTTCCTGTTTCAGGTTTACCTGAATGGTCATGTGACCTGTTCTCAGGCACATTAGAGAGCATGGAGATGAACGTTTTGGACAACAGCAGTTTAAAATGAATTTTTTTCTGTATCTTAAAGTCTGCTTTAGATGAGGCAGCGTCGTTCACGTTACTTAATTTTAAAGAGACATTCTGCTGTCTGGTCTATTTTCTGTGATATCAACAGGAGCTGTCACATGATCAGACCTGAGGTCAGCCCGAGTCATCTGGAAGACAAAGCAAAAGGCAAAGCTGTAGATTTAGTACCCAAACTGTGTTTTAGATATCCAACACAGTTTACAGACGTCGTCTGGCTTCACCTTTGACCTAACACACTTGCTGTAGTTGTGCACCCCCAGTCCTCCTGTGCATGAAGCAAGAGGGTTATTATTACCCACGTTTCAGCTGCGCTTCGGGGCCTTGTTTACAACCTGTCCTGTCACTTGACTGCTTCTTTCATCATAGACAGAAATGATTGACAAGACGAAACAAGAAGTGTAAATATCAGGAACAAACACTGTTGTAGGATTACAAGTCTGGATATCAAGTTTGTTCAGTTTGAAACTGACACATGGAGCTCAGAGAAATTCGTGTTGGCTGGTGTGACTGGGTTAAGATGTTTTATCTGACCAGGGTTGAAGTGGCTGTTCAGACCAAACGCAGAGTTGCATTGGAAAAAAACTCCAAAAAAAAAACAAGTGGGGGCTGTGCTGGTGGTGGCGTGTTGTTTCAGGCGCTGCTGAGACGATGAAACACAATCTAGGAAAGTAACAGATCTGTGGGTTAAGAGTCTTATCAGATGCCAAAACTCTGCAGAACGGTTTAGAAAGTTATAAGGGGGGATTTCATTGCTCTTAAAGGTCGTCACGGTGCCTCGATCACCAGGTAAACAGTAGAAATATGGTGCTCACGTTACCACAAGTCTGTACTGTGTGTTGGAATGACAAATTTCGTGACGTCAAGTTAGTTTGCGGCTTAAAAAGTCAACTCGGGTTCAGATTCTGTCTTTTCTAACCAGACCACCCTGTGTTTGTTATTTTTCCATGTAGTGCTGTTGTCTATATCACATCTTAACCTATTTGGCTTTATTCACCTTTTTGTTTTTATGCGTAACATAGATCCACTCGGACGCTGTGTCTCCAATAACTCATTTTTGACAGGAATTTAAGTTTTTCTTTTGTTTTTTCAGTCATTATCTGTTATTTTAGGATGAGCCGACAGCCCATGCAGCGACGTCTCCATCGTAAATTCTTCAGGAAACAATCCCATTTAAATCCCTTCACATGCACCATAGTGCTCAATATTCAGTGCAAACATGTCAGTGACTACTTGTCAATATTTTTCCTGAGCTTTACATGTTTGTACAGGGTACGGTGTAGTGCTGCGGTTTAGTAGCAGTGTGTGTTCAATGTGAAGGACAACTCCCAGGTATTTGCCTTTTTTGAAAGGTCAGCTGCGAGTTCTGGCTTTCTTGTCTTGTGCATTGGAATTTGGGTGTGAAACTTGTTACTGCCACATTTTTTTGCAAAAGAAAGACTCGGATCAAAAACAAGCTCATGTTCAATCGGCTACATTTCAATTGAATATTTTTTAACAGTAAATTTAATATTTGAAAACCTGGCTGACAGACGGACGCAGAAATTCCTCAACAGCTTCTCAAAAATCACATAATTAGCTTCAGTGCTCAGTTCTGAATGGACCAAAATGATTGAAAACAAGGAGCTTTAGCTGCATATTAAAATATGAACTCATGTCTGTAGTTGTTCATTTGTGAAATTGGATCCTACCCAGTGATATAAACTCTGAACTGTTTTTTAACAGCTTTGCTTGACCGTTACCACTGTCTTAGTTTCATATTTGGAGGATGTTTTCCTCACGCAGTGCCCTGTGATGTGAGTGTTTGAGATAATTCATCACCATGACACAGATGCATCAGTCATCAGCCGTTGCTTCTCTTGATAAGTCAGAATTAGCTGCTATTTGCTTGAGAAAGAGATGCTAGAGGTTTCCTATGAAATGAGATCAGAGTGGATGTGGATGACCGATAGGAAGGGAAGGACGGGGTGAAATGGAAACCGCTGGCAGTGGATTGGTGGGTGGATCCCAGAATGAAGGATGAAGGGATGATGGATGTAGATCTGGAGATAGATGGAGTGAAGGGAGTGCAGGAGAAGAATTGATGCAGGAGTGATGGATAGAGGAAATATGTACAGAGAAGAGGGTGAGAGTGAGCCGGGGATGGGGTTTGGCCAGGTGTGGTGGTGCATTGGTGAGAAAGAGGAGAAAACTGGAGGTAGCTGTCTTTAAGTAAGCCTCAGTTTTTCTTCCATGTGATCTCTTGGTGCAGCTAAAACAGATTCTTCTTCTGCTGCTTTTTCTCCTCCCAAACAAACCTGGATTATAGAGTCTGACATTTGCTGTGCAGCTCAGCCCTTCTTTCCCTGGAAGAAGGAACGATACCTTGTGTTATCTTTGCAGATCTGAAAGAAAAAGCTTTCTCTTCATTCCTTTTTCTGTTCACTTATCAATGGTTTAGTCTATAAAAGGCCAGAGAATTAAAAAAGAATGCCTACGGCATTTTTTTCCCCAGAGGCCTGGATGATGTCATTGTTGAGTTTGTTTACTGCAGTCATAAATCCTAAAAATATCAAATTTACAAAAGAATGAAAGTGGAAAATTCTCTGATTTGACAACCGGAGCATGTTTGGTATTTTCATCAATTAGACTCAGGTTTCCATGTTAGCACATTTCTAACTTGGGGGGAGCTGATTCTATAGGACTTAAACAGCAGGTTCAGCAGTTCCCAGACCAGTGGGAAATCTTTGGACATTAAAAGTGAATGAGACCTTCCTGCTGGAGAGCCTTTAAGCAAAGCTTTTAACCTCACAGGGATTCCAGCAGCAGTGAATGAATTAATTGAACTGTGAGAACGTGAAGTGAAAAAAAAGAGACTTGTGACCTCTGGCTGGCTTCCCTGGATATATAAAGATGACGGGATATATTAAGATCATGATGACTCTTTGCTCTGTCAACATGGAGTCAGGAAAACAGGGGAGCAGGAGCAGGAGGAGAAGGAGCGGGTAATCCAGATAGAAATTAAACGTAGAAAGTCATAAAACACTTTTTTAAAGGACAAACCCTTCACTCACTGTCACATGACGCTGAGTGTGTTGACATTTGCTGTTTTTGCATTTGAAGCAGCGAAGTTGACCTCTTGTTTGTTTTCACCCTGATTGACTTTCAGGGAGCGTATCAGTAGAACAGGGCCCGTGAAACAAATAGCCTGGGGGTCAGAGGTCACGGCAGCACCTAAGCACCCTGACAAGAGGCTGTGTGAATCACTCGGAGGAGAAAGGCGTCTCAAGAAACCAAACTCCTGCTCCTGCTCGGGTCGCACATCGACTGGTTTTATGTCTTAGGATCAAACTATTTTAGTTTGACTGTTGCTAATAAATAAAACTAATCTGGAGCATGGAGGTGCACCGTGATTTACACAGCATCAGGAAGTATCACTGAGGGGAGGCCTGTCCTTGTTTTTCTTTTATTTTCACAGATACACTCTCTGAGAGTTTGAGCAGCACAAATCAACGTCAGCATTTTCCCAGAGGAACAAAAATATTTAGTTGCACTTTCAGCAGTTGGCGTCAATATTTAGTTTGTGTGAAACTACAGCAGATCAATCAAATCGAACCACTTGACCATAGTTTGCTTCATTTGTTCCTGTAATAATAGTTAAAAAGAAAAAAAATCAAGATTGTGATTTTGTATACTAACTAAATATCAAAACCTACTTGAAAACCAGTGGTTCCTGACAATGATCCCCATGATGAATCTGGAGGGTCAGTTAAAAAAAAAAAATCAAAATAAAAACAGACACAGAAAGTTGTTGTTATGATTAAAAAGCCAGGATTGGGAAAACATGTTTAATTGCTGTCATGTCTGCAGCCTATAAAAGTGTTATAATTGTACATGTATAGACATGGTACACGGAACTGACGTACACTAACATGTAGTATCAAGACAAATTGGATTTAAATGTTGTCAAGCTTGGGTTATACTTGTGTGTGGTTTGAGCAGGATGATTGTAATCATAAGTGCTGAGGTCACAGACATGTTTCTAGCTGATTGTTGGGTTCATGTATCCTGTTATAATGGGAGCTGGAGGAGGTTATATAGAATAAAGGGTGTGAAAAGTAATGATAAGGTGAGGCCTGTCACAGGCACAGGCGCCATTAACCTGGCCTAGATATGGAGGAAGGAGGGAAGGGTGTTGTCAGCTTGATGGGTGAGGTATGAAGAGAGGAAGCAGAGAGGGGAAAGAGAGGAGATGGGGGGGAGAGGAAAAGAAATGATTTGATGGTGAACAGATATGACCAAAAAGTGCGGACACAGAGAGGTGAGATATAAGGTGGAGAGGGTGTGGACGTTCAGATAAGGACAGGCTGCACTGCAGGATTAGGGCGGCTGTTAATTGGTCCTCCATGTTGCCTTCTGTTGGGGTTTCTTCACAGTTTTTCTTTTTACTCTGAAAGATGTTACCTCTGGTTGTCTTTAGGATGCTCTGTCCAAGTAGATCAGTTGATCCTTGTTAACATCAGCTGTTCGGGAGTTTGGCTTAATGAAAAGACGCATCTCAACCAACAGCAGTTATTATTTATCCTGAGGTGACTTGCTGATACTTAAACAATCACCACAGGATCTAGAAGTTTCATTTAATATTCAAACTCCAGAATATGGTCTATAAATGAACATAAAAACAAGGAATTTTTGCATATCTAATCAATTCTGCAAGTATTACTTATACATTTCCTGAGTGGAAATCAATACTAGAGGCTGGTAAGGGAGAAATTATGAATATTGTGGTTGGGTAGTTACACTTCTTTAGGAGCTTTGTTGATGGTGGCATTCTGGTCAGAGGGTTCAACTCTTCACCCTGGAGCGGTGACAGGTGTTCACAAAACTGTCAAAACTGACTGATTTGGCCCCTTTTGTAATTACAAGGAAAACAGCCATAACATCATCAGCCACAGTTAGCTGGACCCAGAGTGAATGCATGGCAACACTGGAAGGTGTTTATTATCCTGTTACCTTGAGATGTGCCAAGGAGGTTTCATGACACCATGTGATAAGATTCCTCCGGCCTATAGTTATGCATACGGCGGGCAGCCGGGCACAGACCTTCAGTGGAGTGTGGTGCTTGTGGTTTGTGAGAATGTGGGATAGGCAGAGGTGGCTGTGGGATAGGCAGGGAGTGGTGTGTTGGGAGGGGAGGCTGGAGGTGAAGTTAATAGGTAAGTCGCATGCTGCAGCGTCCATGGAGGTTTTGGTGTTTGTGAATGGAGTCAAAACCGGGCTTAAAATGGGGATTAAGCTAAGCCTCTATGGCAGGGCAACTTTGTGTGGAAATAAGAGTGTTTGGAGAAATAATTAAATAGTAAAGGCATGGTTTATAACAGTGAGAAGAACTCTGTCACATTTGAAGAGGCTGATGATTTCAATTTAGTTTACTTCAAGTTGGCAGTTTGTACTTAAAGTGGTTGTTTCTCATTTAAAAGTGTGTCTTTTTTGTTAAACTGTGATTTTGATTAGTGTTAATCTCTCTGCATTGGTTGGAAAGTATAAAGAGTGGGAATAAACCCAATTTTTAAACATAATCTCACCGAGGTTAAGCATTGACAGTTTTTACAACAATAATCAGGTTTGTTTTGATATATGAGCTGCTCCGTGTTTAAAATGTTTTCAATTTGTGCCAACTCCATCTTTGACATTTTCAAACCTTATCTTAAGGCAACAGATAGAGTTGGATTAAACCTGATGTGACACCAGTCACACTGAGAAGCCAATTACATTTCGCCTGCGGGCTTTGTCATCACACAATTCAAACGTTGTCTGTTTCTGTAAAAATGTAAATGTAAATACAAAAAGCATTATGGTTTATGGAGTTCCCCAAGGCTTAATATTTGGGCCTCTTCTTCTGAATTGAAATTTACTTTTGTGTGGGTTTCTGATGACGGCAACAAAGAAATGTAATATACTCTAATGTGATAACTGTATTTCTAAGTTTAATGCCAGTCTTTCTAAAAAAAAGTACAATAATATAAACACTTAAATTGTGTCCAAAGTTCATACATAGTTTGTTATGAACAGCTTTTTTGTTTTGTTGTAGATACTGTCACTGTTTGGCTGTATTATGCCAATACTGATATCTTTGAAGGTTTATTTTGCCATGTTTCCACTGATTCAGTGATTCATTTTTTATCAGCCGTCTTCAGCTGATCATTTATTTAGCTGACAACAGGATCTGACAAACAGAAAGTCTAATGTCAGGCTGGAGCGTTGGGTTTCGGGGTGTGAAGAAGCTGGTGGAGACTGTCCTGTAATTCACCTGCTGTTGGAAAAACAATCTCCACGTTCGCTAAAAAAAAACATCTTCGATTTCAAACCGAAAACAGCTTCAATGTCGGTGCGTTCACATGAGGCTGTGAGGGTCGAGGGCTTGGGGGGAGGGGGCTGGTAGAACCCTATGTGTGTAAGTGCATTTGTGTTGTGTTGTGGCACGGTGTGGTTTGGGTTAGTAAAGGGTGGGGGCTGGGTGGAGTAGTATTGCGTAAGGCATCATTTAGCAGAGGGAGGGTGCATGTGTGTGTGCGTGTGTGTGTGTGTGCTGACCACACCTCTGTGACTGCCTCGAACAGAGGGGAGTGGAGTTTCCTGTCCAAAGATAAAGTCTCCAGGAAGCAGATCCTCCTGGTATTCCCTCCACTGGGAATCTACAGGCACTTAAACCCCTCACATCCTACTTAATGTTACATGTCTTGTCTTAACTCTAGTTCCGTCTTATCACCTCTAGTATGACTCGTGTGGATCATCAACACATCCAAGATTAAAAACCGATTATTTGTAATCTGCAGATTTCATTCTCGGTGTAGAGATTAATTATTTATCCTATGAAATGCAAAAAAAAAAAGACTGTTACTGGGTGATTAAGATCTTTAAATGCTGTAGAAGGATTGACTTTTATTATTATTCACGATGTTTGGACATAACTCTTGTGTCTTTTGAGTGATGAGCCCTAAACAGCAGCTCCTGGAAGTCAGATGGGGCACATGGGGGTCACAGATGAAACGGTGTAGCACGGCGAACACTATAGGGGTCACAGACAGTCGTACGTCAGAGTGATGGGAGAGGAAAGCGGCTCTTCTTGAGTTCAGGAGGCGGAGACCGACACCTTTGCCGGCCACAGTGCGGTGGAGGGAAATGCCTTGCTCAAGAGCAGCGGGTCAGACAGAACGCAGCTCATGCAACTCGGCTTTTGTTTTTCGTGTTTCAGAACGAGGTCAAAGGTCATGCTGTGGCCTTGTTTACTGGTTTCTAGTTCTGAAAGTTGGACTCTTCAATCTTTCTCTCTCACACACACACACACACACACACTATCTTATCTCATTTCTCTTTTTCCCGCCATTCTTCATCCTATGGTTCTTTCTCCACACTCTCCCTCTCTCCTGTCTCTTCTTCCTCTCTCCGCTCTCAGTCTCTCCCTCTCGCCCTAATAGGATATGTCGAGGGAGGCGCTGCTTCCGCTCGGCCCGTCACCATAGCAACCACGGCTCTGGCGGGAGTTGCCGAAAAGACTGTGTATAGCCTAGCCCCCCCCTCCCCCCTCCCTCCCCCTCCTCTTTCTCCTCTTCCTCCTCCACCTTTCCACCCCCCACCCCACCCAGCCCCACCCTCCCACCTCACTCACTCCCCCCCTCTCTGTTTCTCTACCTCTCTCGCTCTCTCCCTGCCCCCTTCTCACTCTCCCTCTCTCTCCCTTTCTAACTCACCACTTCAGCCAAAGGCACACACACATACACTGAATACCTGCCAGCACAGCACAGTGAATAGCCCTGTAATCTCTCTCTTTCTCTCTCTCTCTCTCACTCTTTCTGTCTCACATATACACACAAATACACACACAAACACACAATGAGGTCCTCTGTGCATGTGTGTGTGGATGTGGATGTGTGTCACTGATGTATGCACATAAACAAGTCAGTTGTCCTCCAGCAAACAGGAGCAGTCATGCACAAAGACAGGCCACAACACATACACACATGTGCATGCACTATGTTACTCTGTGTGTGTGTGTGTGTGTGTGTGTTTGTGTGTGTGTGTGAGAGAGAGAGAGAGAGAGAATGAGAGACATAAGAGGTTAGAGGCCTATTTACTGTGCTTTTGCCAGGAGGGCTTTGCTAGCATGAGTGTTAGTCGGTGCGTGTGTGTCTGTGCGTGCGTCCATTCATTTGTGTGTCTGTGCGTGCGTGTGTCTATGTTCAGAGCATTCAATCCATTCAGAGGACGGCACATTCACAATTTTGGGATGCAGGGGGAGAGGCAGAGAGGGGGAGAGAGATGTTGTGGGGGGGAGAGGAGCTGAAGGCATTGCAGATATTGGACGGTGCAGTTTCCTCTGCTGGTGCAGGATGATGATGTCATTGTTGGCAGCCCACTTCCTCCACAGTGGAGCTTCCAGGAAGTAAAAAAACAAACCAAAAAAACAGCTGCTTGTTTGGGACAGGAAGCTGATGCGACTTTATTTAGAGCCAGTGGCCCAGTCCATTAAGCAGGTCGACCGATGTTTAACACTGATATCGCACATCACGTCGTCTCGAGCGCACAATGAAATGACACAGATCTATGAATGATGGTGCTTTTGTTGGATCGCCTCTCCTGCTGCAGCGCTAAAAGACGCCGGTCAGCTGCTTCAATAGCTCCAGAAAACCCCTCCCCCTCCCCCCTCACCTTTATAATGTTGGCTTCTCGAACACCATGTTTTCAATTCATTACACAGCTGCAACAAACGAGTGCAACACCAGGAATGTCCTCCAAGGAGAGGCTGGAGGCAGTTATCACCATTTTCACACCATTATTGTGCGCCCCCCACCACCCGCACATACTTCAGCTTTGACCCCACCTTCCACTGTGGCTGTTGAGAGCATATGAAAACATTTAGATTTTGTCTTCTTTTCATTCATTTCATTCAGGCTTCAAAAATACAGTACAACATGAGGTATTCAGGTTCTGTCCCGAGTCCCGATGGAAAACAATAGTGGAGGATGTCACCTTGCAGTGATGCTGGTATGATGTCAGTGTGACGTCAACAGGCCTTCACCCTGTCTTTTTTTTGTTGTGAGATGCAAGTGTCACGCATGAAAAATAGGAAAGATCTCCAGATCACGTGATGCAGCTGCAGGGCATGAGGGTATCTGCTCTAACCCGTTAAAATGGGCGCCAAAATTAAAGCCAAGGCATCCCATAGTCATCACGCACATTCCACTTATACATTGCGTTTGCTTTCTACATTTACATTGACTTAGGCCTCAGAAACTTTCATCTATAACAACTTAGAGGTGAGGGACAGCTGCCAACAAAGTTGTCATTTGTTTGTGAGCAGCACTGATTACATATGTGTCTTGTGCGAGGAAGGGCTCAGCCACGCTGGCTGTCACCGGGGAATTCCCACGACGTAAACAAAGGTGACGTTCGATGAATTCATGAGATTGTGGCAGTGAAAGAGTCGAATGTGACATCTCTGATTAGTTTGTTGTTGTTGTTGTTGCCGTCTGACCTCATTTCACATGAAACTTTTGGCGCTGTGCAGGGACGGATACTCCGTGTTAATCTGTGAGGAGTTGCAACACGAGCGAGGGACCTGCAGAAACACAGGGGACGCCATCAGATAGCCATCAGCCGCCAGAGTGCAAATGCATTGTTGTTGTGAGCGGCCGCACTGGAAGGCAGAGCGGGAGATGTGCGCAGCTCATGTATTCTTCAGATAAGAGCTGCAAACAGTTTTCTAGAAGCAGCTGTGGCTGAAATGATAAGGAGATTAAATTGAAGACAAGGGACATAATCTTATAGTGACAAAATTTTTTTGTTTTTGTTTAGGTGTTTCGTTTTTAAATCTTAATCGATATGAGTTTCTAATGCTTTTTATTTCCCCAGTGATTTTTAATCTCAAGGCCACTTTGCATGGTCTAATAAGTTCAATATTAGAGCTGTAAATCAATAATTAATCATCTCTTTGATGTTTAATAATGATTATTGGAACATCACAGTGATGTCTACCAGATATATGTGATAATATAAAAGCCACCACCATGCATGGGCATAGGGGCATTACATCCATTCATGGTGTACTGTAGGAAATGTGTGTGTGTGCGTGTGTGTGCAGGCACCTGGTTCTGCTGTGATTGAGATTATAAAACAGAATCTACTGGTGAAAAGAGCATCTTTTTTATATTGGTTTTCATCATTGGAAACGTGTAAAGGGAGATGGTTTCTGGGGCTGTGTAACTGTCCCAAAAGCACTTTTGAGGAAATGGCTGCAGTTTGTCATCATCTTCAATCTGTATAAAGAGAGAATCACCATGTAACCGACAGTTTTCCTCACATCACGAAACTGACAAATCCATCTGCAGACACCAAGTGTGAATAGGAGAGACCAGGAATAGCGGTATAACAGTTCCATTTTCTCCAATCAGGACCAAATTAAAAATCTCTTATTGAGTCTATTGCGCACCACTTTAGTTCGTATTCCATTCCATTACCATGTTGAAGGCTAATTTAAACAGGTGTCATTTTTTAGGTATTCATCGTTTATTTTCTTGAAAGCGATGTCTTTCTGCATATTCTGTGTCTGGGTAGATATTTTTTATGCACGTTGTCAGTTTTAGAGACTAAGCCGTGCATCTTCTGTTTGTGTGGTGGAGAAAACATCCACACCATCTAATAGCAGACACATGTAATTAGTCTGCATTACGTTTTGAATGCAGTGGCTTAAAAGAGCTCCAGGATACAGACAGAAATGTCAGAAATGTTAGAACCATCCCCGGTCTCTCCTACTAACAGGCTGCGACTGGACACTAATGGAGATCATACCAGTTTTCACTTGAATGTCACATCAGCCGCAGCCATCTTCATGGTTGAAAGTCATTCTGTCTGGTCAGCTTTAAAATTAGGAAGCTATAAAAAACCAGGTAAAAGAAAGAGTTGCAACAGGGTGAGTTAAATTCACCTGGTTCCAAGAAAAACAGACTGTTTCCTGAGGTGAGACGACAAGGCATGGGCGCTGACGTCCAACACGCATCACTGATGTTGAAAGATGATCAGAGACGTTTGTGGTTTTCTATTTAATAAACGTGATGATTTTGAGATGACAGGTGGTTCAACAGACTCATCTCAACACTGTTATTTTTTTGTTTCCACTGAGGTGAATAGACCAGTTTATGTCTCTCCACCCTTGGCAGTCAGGGATGGGAGGGATGATTTTAAGAACAGCAGAGTGATGAAAACAGTGACATTACACTTTTAGTCATTTAAAGTCTTGCTTCATCACCAGTGGATTGCTTGCACTCAATGCAAGGCTCTGCTCAGTCCCTTATTAGCTTGATATTTTGGCACTGAATGTGATTTTCTCAGTGATGTTGAGTGCTCAGAGTCTGTTTTTATTTGTATGATGCTGCATTTTGTAAAGGGAAACTGATCGCAGTACTTTGTTAGTGACCTGGGGTTGCACTTAGAGAACAGGAAACACCAACTTAAAATTATTGTTTCTATAGGAATTTTTGCATATATGAGGACAATAAACCATGAGCTTATTCAAACTGTTTTATTTAAGTGTATTCAAACAGCTGGATGCAACAAGTTCAGATATTAAGTTACAGGGAAATGTGCTGAGGATGCAAGGGAACAGTTTTAGAGGCACGCTCTTGATTATGCCAAGGAAAATATTTAATTTATTGGAGTAATTCTCATAAAATACAGAGGAATGATTAAACCCCACCACCTGTCAATTGCTTTTTCCCCAGAAATTCATGTGTAATTGCGGATGGGGCGTTGCTACACAAACACACAGACAGGTTTTCAACAAGTCTAGTTTAGTCGAGTTATGTAAAGTGCTTACTTGGAAGTGAAAATGAAAGGTGAACTGTAGTGGCATCCTGTTCGCTTGTTGCAGAGCACTCTCCTCCACATTTCCTTCTTTTTTTCTCTTTATTGACAGTTTGTAGTAGAAGTGACAGAGAAACAAACCCCTTTTTATCTTGTTTGCGTTCATGAAAGGAGCCTAAAATGCGCAACTCAAGGTGAGGAAGGAGGACAAAGATATTTAACATACTCAGGTCATTTCTGTGTGAGATTATGGATCTCTCATTGTTGAAGTATGACTGTGAAAGATCTAAAGCTTTGTAATGAAGCATTTATTCATTGGCAGGCGCGTGGAATACTAACAACGTCTCTAATTAAAGAACGATTCTGAAAAAAAGGTCTACTAATTACACCTAAATATGCTAAAATCACGTACAAGGGCTGCATTAATTACAAGGTGAATATACATGTTGTTCTTTGCTACAGATGCATAATTAGACATCAAGGCTCTTAATTAGAGTCCTCCCTAAACATGTTTTTTTTTAATTCAGGTTTTCTTATTTGTGTTTTAATCTTTAAAGTCAGAACACTGAAATATAAATTTTGTTCATTTTGTGTTGGTGGAAAACTAAAGTGGCAGTACGCATTCTTCTGTAATGAGTGACTGCAGCTTAGTTTGCTTTAAGGTTAGAGTCAGGCCATCCTGTGAGGGACGGGCAGGTTACTAAGCACCAAGGAAATCAACACTGGCAACTCCTATTAGGTAACATTAGGGCCGACGCTAACGCAGGCTAACGGACACTGTGCTGGGATCCGCCTGCTGACAGGTGGGTGAACCAGAGACACAGAGAGAGAGAGCGAGAGAGAGGAGTAGACTTACCCTTTAACACAGGGTGGGGGGCAGTTGGTGTTTCTTTGGGTGGGTCAGGCGAGAAGGGGGTGGAGCTGCATGTGTATGTGTATGTGTGTTAGGTGGGGCAGCGTGCTTCGTAGTTAATATCTCCCCCAGCTGTTGTTTTTGCTCTCATGTCTTTATTATATCGTCCTCATCTGCCTTCACGCCCCACGTCCTCCAACGCGCACAATGCGACACATGCGCGCATAAATTCAGCACACATACTCGGCCTTTAAAAAATCATAATTATGTACCGCTGATCACACATGACATTGACATGTACGCACTCCCAGCAAATCAATGCCTCTCTCTTCATCTCTCATCATTCCACCCATCCCTCGTTTCTCTTCACCGCCCGCTGGATCTTGTTCTTCCTCCCTTCGCCACCCCCTTCACCTTTCACATATACAAACAGTCACAGCAGTGTTTGTGTCACCTCCAGACCTATTGATTTCTTCCTGTAGGAAAAAACAACAGCACCATGGACTGAAAGTCTATTAAGCTTCAGTTTCTACTTCGCGTACCCTCTTAGTTTTCTTTTCTTTTGGCTTTTAATTTCTTTAACTGCACAAGATTATAGTCTCCACTGAATGACAGTGTAGGTGAGGCTAATTCTGACCCCGGGCAATGACTTGGCACATTTCCCATTTCCTGTAGCCTACCTGTTTGCATCTACTGAATTCCCCCGGTGCCTGAAAAACAGTTAAGACCTGAAATATGAGACGTTCGAGACGGTTGTCGGTTTGTTGTTGCTTGAAATTTGCATGATTGTTTTATGTATAAATGAACAGTGGAAAGGCAAAGAGGCTGTGACAGCATCAGACCAGAACTTAGATATTTTGGTTTGTACAGTTAAAGAAATAAATCATCTATTGTATCAGGGGATTGTGGGAAGCCATTTGTGACCAACAAGATCCTATTCTATTTTAACAGAGTTAACTCCTATCTACCTGTAGTAACTCTATAGCAAACTATATTCATCTTTATATCAGGCATCTTTAAAAAAAATCCCCCCCAAAAAACAGAAGGAGCAACAAGCTCAAACCCTCCATATGAGAATATTATGCCTTTAAAATGCTTATTTCTTAATGGGAGTTTGGCAAAAGGGAGCTGTTGCACTTGGCCTCACTTGTCATAGCACCTGCCATTAATAAGTTATGTGTCTGTTGACTTAGGTGTGTGATCAGCCTGTCACTGCAGCCATATTTAGTGTTACCTATTAACCCCTTGTTAGACCGGCATAGGCACATTAAAACAGGCTCAGTGATGCAATGATCAGGGTTCAGTTTGTGACTTCAGTGCCTCTGATATGACAAATATTATGAGCTGTGATCTCATATACTGTACCATGTAAGCAGCCCACTGTGGGCATGTGAGGTGACTAGTATCAGGCTGTGTTGCTACAGTAAATCACTCATTACTTTATCAGCATGATTAAGGTCCTTTGGACGTTTTACATCTCTCTTTCTCTGCCTGCCTCTCTCACCACTGCAGTCACAGCTGCTACCCGCCTCTATTCAACTCAGAGATCACATGAATTAATTGCAAGGCGAAGACTGGGTGACCCATTTTATGGTGGAGCAGTTGAACTGAGAAGGGCAAGAGGGAGAGAGCGGAGTACTCTGGCAAGACCCACTGCTATGTGTCTCGGCTCAGTCAGGGTCTTTGCGTTCAGACACATTATTGTTTTAAGGTGAATTGTGTTCCAGCCCTGGCAGATTGTTGTGATTGTTTCGCAGACAGTCGTTTCATGGCCCTGCTCCATTGTCTGACTCACAAAAAATGCAAATTAATTTTGCTTCAGAGACGGTTGGACTGTTTGTTGATATGCAAATAAAGATTTGTGAGAAATAAGGTCGGGGTGATGTCCAAAATGAAATATTTTGCTATGTGATATCATTGCTATGCTGGCTGTGGACGCCAGTTCAAGTTTCATTTGTCACATGCAGAGGTAGGGTGCAGTGAGCAAAACAGTAAAATGAGGGTTGAACTCAGGAGAACCGACTGTGCAAAAATACATTGCATGTGATGGGAAATATAGAGAAGAAGATGTGTTCATTGCTTATGTTTAGGTTCCATATAAATACTGGTAAATTATCAAAGCCTCAATTAATTCTCACATTAAAATTCAGGAAATGAGACATAAATCAAGCTGTGGGAACTTCCTATAACTTTGTGATGTCACAACAAACGTGCCCACCTGGACCCACCATCTAACACTTGCAGGATTTGGTTTCTCTGACTGTTTTACCTAAAGACTGCTACATTTTAAATAAGTTGTCAGAAAACAGTCAGCCAATCATATGAGAGGCTCAGAGCCTCCTCTCTTCTGATTGGCCGACGCAACCTGTTGCTACTGGATCTCTGGAGAGAAGTCAAAGAGATGAGATGTGAAACTACACCAAGATGTTTTTTTTTTTGGTTCTTAGAACCCAAAATATATCCTGAATTGGACCAGCACAAAATAAAACAGGAAAAAACTATGGGGCTTTTAAATGGTCGCATTGTCTTGCGACCAGAGCTAATTGCATCATAAATGTGCTTGGTCAATCTTAACATGGCTCCTTAAAATCCACAAAATTAGCCAAATTGCAGTATAATCACGTCTCTTGTAAAATCCCAGTATAAAAAAAAATAAAAAAACGTCCTTCTGATACTGAGCTGGATGTGTCCTCTCGTCTCGGCCCAAAATTAACATCTGTGGTTCAGCGTGAAGAGTGTCAAGTGTTTTCTTCCACTGGGTAATGAGCTGCTATACATCCTCCCTTTTAAGCTAATCAGCCTGACCTCATATCAGGAAGTTTCTCTCTTTCTGTCTTTCCCTTTTTTTTTGTCTCCTTTCTCTCTCAGATCAGAGCTTTGCAGGAGTCCAGTGAGATTTTCCTTTTTTTTTGTCTTTTTTTTTCATTCCAGAGGACGTCAGCCTTTCAGTCTCTTCTTCTGGGGATTTTTCAAAGAGTTGGGAGTTAAATCTGAGCGACTGTGAAAAAGGGGAAAATATAGGAGTGGAGGGGGGAGAATAGAGGATAAGGAACAAATGGAAGACCAAAAAAGAAAAGAGAGAGTGGGTGGAAATTAAACTGACGAGGAGGGTGAGGTAGGAAGGAACAAAGGTGTGGCTGATGTAAAGAGCATGAGATGCTGGAGGGAGAGGTGGGGGTGTGGGAGAGAAAGGTGAAAGGGGGTGTGTTCAGAATAGAGAGAATGTGAGAAAAGGAAAGAGAGGAAAGGGGGAGGAGGAGGAAGAGGTGGAGATGGGGGGGGGGGTTTGGTTAACTGATGGAAAGATGAACGGACTGGGAGAGAAAGGGAAGGGAGTTGGTGGTGGGTGGGGAAAGAGTGGAAAACATGGAGTCAGCTGATAGCTCCCAGTTTCCATGGCAACACTAGGCCTTTCCCACCCACTCTCTTTTTTTCTTCTCTCTCGTCTCTTTCTCTCTTCTCTGCCTCACCCACTCCCTCACTTCTTTCACACTTGATTTTCTGTTCAGTCCCCCCCTCCTCCTTTTTTTTTTTTTAAGGATGTGTCTCTATAATCACATTACAGCCCTGCTTCCTCTTCTTTCACTGATCCCTCCTTCTTTCCTTTCCTTTCATTTCTTGTCCTTTCCTTTTTACATAGTAACAGCTCCTTAAATCCCATCTGCTTTCAGCCAAGTTGTGGTGCAGGTGTGTGTGTGTGTGTGTGTCGTCAGTAGCTCCCTCTCACCTTCTCCCTTTTCTTTCCATTTTCCATTTCCGTCTTATCTCAGCCAAGTTTGGTGCAGGTTCTGTTTCTAAGGCTTTTCACATCACACACACACACACACACTCATGGGGACTCAAGAAAACGTTGCTCCTAATGCACTAAAACATGCAAAACCCACTGATATGCTCCTCTAACGGTGCTTATTTGCATATATAATGAACGCCGGCTGCAGGAGAGTGTTTACCAGTCATATTTGCGCCTTCACCCACCGTCACGCAGCCCAGCCTCCAGCTGAACTGTGCGACCCGATAAAAGGGCGTAGCGTAGACTCCACCCTCTCCTCTTCACCCGGAGCCAAGCTATGCTCAGCTGAACTGGACTGGGGCCAAGTCCTGGACTGGAGGCTCACTGCTGCTGCCTCTCTCACTCCATTTCTCCTGTCTCTCTTCAAACTCTCTCTCAGTCTGTACCAGTCTCTCTCCATACCCACCCAGCCCTTCTCTATCTGTCTCTCTCTCTCTTTCTCCTCCTCTACCTCCCCCCTTCCCTCCCTCCCTCCCCCCCTCCTCAGTGTCCCACACAGCAGCCATTGTTCCCTGTGCTTTGGAGCTACATGGCAGCTGAGCCCTGGGTGGCTCCAGTGGCGAGCAGGGTGCCCCACTCCTCAGAGGAGGCTGAGAAAAAAAAAAAAAAAAATACCAGGGCGTAGCATGAAAAAGTCTGATGCAAGTTATATGAAAGTATTTAGTCAGGAGGAAGCGGTTCCTCTTAGAAAACTCAGAGTACGAACAGCACTGGGCTTGTTCCTGGAAGTATATCCATACATTCTTAAAGAGACAAACGCAGGATATGGATGATTTAACAATAAGATCAGACATTTTGGATAATTGGTGTTAATGCTGTCATTCCCACGAGCCTCAGCAGCTGTCGTTATGGAGACAGTGTCAGTAGGTGAGGCGAATCAGAGCTGTGGCAAATTTGAAATCATGATTTCATCCTGACATGAAGCCAGAATCTGAGACTGCGTCTGAGTGATTTAAGCAGCTCAGCTGTTCAGAGCAGCGCCACAGAGCTGTTAGCTCTACTGTTTGGTAACAAAATGCACACTGGGAGTTTTTCTTTTTGTCACTTTGTTTTAACACGTTGAGGCTTGAGTTTCTTTGTCAGCTCACACCGTCACAACTTTTACTTCTCAAATCCTGAGTATCGGAAATAACCTCTAACTACTTCCCACCTGTATAATATATAGAATGTGTGAAGTATCAGTTTCATGTTTGCTGGGCCTGCGTGTCTCCAGCTCGATGTCGTATCGCACAGTAAAAATAATAAAATCGTGTCTCGTCTTTGCAGGAGAGTTTGGCTCCTGCTGGCTGCTCAAACAATAAAGCAGCGTGTATCAACATTTTTTGTCATGCCCCACTTAACTGCGATTACATCAGTCTAATTAGCACAGGGGTTTGCAAATAAAATTAGGCCTGTGCTGTCCTGTCAGAGAAAAACTCTTGAGTGCCCTCAAGCTGAGGATGTGAGTTGACTCAGCCAGTTTGAGGAGACAGTGAAATCTAACATGAAACCGGGGTATCATAATGTGAGAGAGGTTTTGGTATCCTTAGATAAACACATGTCTTTCGTTTGAAGTTGTATCTATGTCAGTCATTTCTCTAAACTAATCCTATATGTCCCCTCCTGTTCTCTCCAGCAGGCAGATGCAGTGGTCGACTGTCCACAGCCAACAGACTTGAAGGTGAAGATTGAGTCTCCACTTTGTAAGACGGAGCCCTCCTCGCCCCAGCAGTGCCCTGCGGAGGACCAGACCGAGCCTGTCGACCTGTCCCTCAACAAACCCCGCTCCTCTTCGCTCCCCGCCTCCACGACAAGCACCACGGTCAACCCTGCGCCCAGCAGCGCCGTGACCCAACCCAGCCTGTCAGCCACGCCGGTCGCCTCGGCGGTACAATCGATAGGCTCCATGGTAACTATAACCTCCTCCTTTTTTTTTTTACAGTGAAGCTGTAGAATAGATTAGAACGGTGGTGTCAACCCACTGGAGGGTCCAATCCGGTCCGCAGGATGAATTTGCCAATGGTGAAATTTGCATAGAAGACAGAAGAGACATAATATTGTTGAAATTGCGCAAATCTTTCTCAAAGATTTTCAGTTTGTTCATGATGTTTTGTAAAAGGATAGTTAATTAACTGTATACATCTTCACGTATGCCCATGGCATGTACACATTCATTCCAAGCAACACAAATAAATAGACAGAATAAATAGATAAACAGACAGACAGTACCTTTAAAATACATCTAAAAATGTTTACTAATACCAATACTGATTGCTAATCCATCCTCACCAATATACCAAGCAACCCCACAATCCAACTGTCCGAGGAGGAGGTCGGCACCTGTCTCTCTCGGATTATACCCCATAAAGCACCAGGCCCTGATGGACTACGTGGAAAGGTTCTGAAAACATGTGCTGCCCAGCTCAAAACAAATTCCAGTTTCTATTAGAAAATGCCCATTAAAGGCATCAACAATTGACCAGTCCCAAAACCACAGGGTCCAAGGAACTAAATAACTTTTACCCCATAGCTTTAACTTCTGTATTGGCCAAGTGCATGGAGAGGGTCGTCTGCCATCATCTGTCCTCATCTATAGGACAACAACTGGACCCACTCTTATAAAGCGCACAGAGGGACTGAGGATGCCATCTCCTTGGTCAACATGGTCACCAAGCATCTTCAAAAGGCGAACACCTATGCACGGATTTTATTTGTTGATTTTACTGCAGCTTTCAACACAATGCAAGCAAACGTCTCCTGAAACGGCTCCTGGACCTAGGGCTGAATGGGGGTCCATTGGATCAAAGACTTTTTAACTGACCGTCCACAAAAAGTATGTCAAAGGGGTGCCCTGATGAGATTGTTTTGAATACTGGTGGGCCAGTATATACTAATGAAATGACACTGGGCCTGCACAACAGCAATTACAGGCTATTTAAATATGCAGATGATATGGCTTTAGTGGGACTTTTTCACAAGAATGACGATGTCTCAGACTATTTTGCACAGGTCTCTAAGTTTTATCAGTGGTGTGTATCCAGCTCACTGCTACTTAACATAGGCAAAACAAAGGAGCTGATTTTAAATCATGCAGACCCGCTCCCCCTGATACTCTGTGACCAGACTGTGGAAATTGTTAACTGTTTTAAGTACTTAGGAACACTTTTAGATGATAAATTGAGTTTCACTGATAATGCTGACTCCATTCATAAAAAGGCAAGTCAGAGAATGTTTTTAATCAGGAAATTGAAGGGGTTCAGGGTCAGGATATCCTGAAAGGGTGAGTCAGCCTGGTTGAAAGATCATCACTTTTAATATCACTGTCTGGTATTTGACCCAAAAACAAAAACAAACTCAATAGAATCATCAACAGGGCTGGGAAGATAGTTGGCCAACTGCATCAGAGGTCTTCAGAGCCAGACTTGTTGGTTTCTGACAAAGATCTACAAGGGCTCCTTTATCCCCAATGCCACCCACATAATAAACAAGACACAGTAAAGGGGATGTTTTATGTTTTATGTTTTATGCTTTATGTTCTACATTTGTCCACTGATTATTTATTATTTTTATTCTACTTTTATCTGTAATGTGATATGTAAGTCTTGCTGGCAAGTGTCTGTCTCTTGTTTGTCTGTCCAAGTGAGACCAAAGATGAATTTCCTGCCTTGGCGGGACAATAAAGTTTTTCTAATCTAATCTAATCTAATCTAAAAAGGTGCTATGGAGTGTATAATGTACTTGCACTTGCACTAAAACAAAAGGAAAAATTAAAGTCTTGTCATCTGGAGGTTATTATACTGTTATTTTACCTCACATGGTCCTTCTTTCCTTCTTTTTCCTACCCAGGTCCTGTCTCCGGGCTCCATCCTGGCCACGCAGGGCGCTGGCGGGCAGCAGATCCTGCACGTCATCCACACCATCCCCTCGGTCAGCATGCCCAGTAAGGTGGGCCAGCTGCAGACCATTCCCGTGGTGGTGCAGTCGCTGCCTGTTGTCTACACCACCATGCCGACCGATGGCGTCGCCACGGCAGCCATTAAAAGATAATATCTTGAGTGGTTGAAAAAGATACCCTATCTAAACACACTCGATGAGTCCAACACATCAGAGGTCTTGAGCCAGGCTTGTTGGTTTACAGATTTGCATGCTAACAAGCTTATTAACTAAATCACACATACTCACTAGCAGTAGCTGCACTGCTGTCAAGGTCAACAGGCAAAATCCACACGACACCAACTGGATGAAATGTCAAAACTTTATAATTCTCTTATTTATGGTGCTCTGTTTCATAGGCTGTGCTGTGTGTCACCTTCAGCCATTAAAAGATAATGTTGTGTGTCATGGCTTGAGATGCTGAACATTGTTGTGAACAGAACTTTTCTGTCTTATTTATGGAGCCTCATATGCTGTGTTGTTGTTGTTGTTGTTGTTGTGCTGCACCATAGGGCCTGCCCATGCATCCTATGGCTGCCACTGCCAGTGATGCTGCTAAGATCAGAGAACACTGTGCGTTATCAAACACTTGGCAGGGCGGTCCTTAATTCTGTGATGAATATTCACAGCGTATTTATTTCTTTTAATGTTCTATGCATCAGTGAGGAGAGGGGAGGCCATTTGTGATGGTTGTTGGACGACCAGAGCTCTCCTCTCCTTTGTTCCCGTCTTTGACTTTCAAACACACCACTGTTCCTCGGCGCCTCGGTTACGCTTGCTCACACCGTCTTTTATGGGTAGCTCTGGATTCTCAGAGGAGTACAGCGTGCGTGTGTGTTTGTGTGTGTGAGTCTCCCGATGGGGGGGGTGGTGGCGTGTGTTTGTGGTTAGCGGGTTCGCTGTCTGTCTGCCTGTCTATCTTTGTCACTCTGGATGCTCTCCATATGTGCCAGATGATTGATATTCTCACTTAAAATGAGGAAACTTCTGGAAGAAGAAATGTTACATATGGTGTCGGAAAGAAGAAAAAAGAATGTTCCTGCTTGAAATTCATCTGTCAGTGTTTCAGCAGCTGATTCCATCCTCTGATATTTTGCAGAGAAGGAAGTCTCAAGATGTCTCATAAATCAAAACAGGAACTTGCTGTACATGTCGTGAATAACTGATGATGTGAGATTTGTTTTTCCCCCTTGTACCTGAGCAACGCGCTTGAACGACTTCCTTTCCTCAGGCGTCCTAGGCTTTGTGAAAAGGTGTGCAGAAAGTGGGGAAGAGGAGGTCAACGAAAAACACTTGAAAGTCACAGTGTGTCCTGCTGTCATCGCGTCTTAAACACTCGGGGCCGTCCGGTCCATCGATTAAACAACGATGACGAAGGAAAGAGGTTAAAGGAGGCGAGATCTGTTCCCTGAGTAAACACCGGGGGAAGCTCAACATTTGTTCAGGCAGGCTGGCGAAGCAGAGCCTCCGCCCCGTTGATAAACTGCAGTAAAGTCCCTCAGTAAACCCTGTTCAGTTCAAGCTCAGTAGAAACCCAGACCAGTGCAGCCTCCACTCAGGAATGTAAACGACGGAGGGGAATGGACTCTCTCTCTCTCTGTCTCACACCTCCACAGTCTGTGATGTCATGTCCTGGAGCTATTGTGTCACAATTTGCCTCTTTGGTAGTGCTTAACCAGGCAGGAATTATTAGTTTTCCAAGTTTGCTACTGATTTTTGGAAACAATATGAAGAATTCTGGATGTATAGTAATTCAGTATTTTAAGTCTGAATTATGTTAACTTGATGATTGTGATGACCAGACTGATTACGTGATGTAATCCCTCAATGTTCCCTCCATAAGTTGGTTATTTATTGGGTTTAGATGACAGAGAGAAACTTTGCCCCTTCACTAATAATATGTAATACAAAAGAATACAACTGTAGGCCCCATCTTTTATTATTGCTGTCTTCACAAGGGTAGCGAAGCTGTCAAGGTTGTGTGAGGTCACACAGGTGCTTGTATCACCTGTGCACAATAGTGATGCATACAGAGAGAAAAAGAGGAATTTCCTTATTTGATAGAAAACGAATTCAGTGTATCTTGTTTCTGCTGAAGTCTATCATACGTTCCCCTTCTCCCCCTCGTTCCCCTTTTTATTTTATGATGTTAACTAACATTCAAAGCTTTTGACACACTGGTCCATGCATAGATTTTTCTTTGTTATTGTCAATGCTAAACAACAATACAAAGAAATGACACATAGAGAATTATAAAGCAAACAAACAATGGTTAAAACTACCCACTTACTCAAGTTAGCCTCCATTTACCAGGATGCTTGACACATTGTTGGCTTCATCTGAAGCAGCTTCATGAGGAAGTCACCTGTAAGGTAACAGGTGTGCCTCGTCACAGGTTAATCACTGGAATTGTGTTTGTTCATTTAATACACTGCATCAGTTGTATTGTGTTTTGCATTCAATACAGTAAATAATCCTGTTGGACAACTATGGTTATCCAGATTATGTCAAGAACCTTTCAACTAGATGAAGAGAAACAAGTCTAACTTTAAGCTGAGACATGATGATTAGTCAGTTACTCTGCGACTGTTTGTCACATACAGCGATAATGAATCAACTGACATTAAAGAATGCCGAGTTATTTTTGTGACTTTTGTGGTTTTGCTGTAAAATTCAATATAATTTTTAAAATCCTTCGATGTGGAGGCTTGAAAACAGTTCAAATGTCCAGACCTCATGCAGTGCTGCTGATAATATGTCAAAAAACAACAACAACAAAAACTTCAACAATAGCATCTTTACACTTGTCAAAACAAACTCAGCCTCTTTATCTCTTAATGCCCCCTTTCAGTCAAACATCTAGTGTTTCACAACAAATTGTATCACATTAATGAGGTTTTGATTCCATTTAATTTGGGCTTTTGAAGCCAGGTTTGGCAGCTTTTGCTTGTTTGCGTGTTTCAGCAAGTGGGAACAGCATTGTCTTGGTGCTGAGGAGTAACTTTAATTCCAGACTGAATAGCAGCTTATTTCACGGTGTTGCACCTGCAGCCACACCTAACAGTGCTGTGGTGTGGCGTGGCTGGCGACACGCCCTGGACTCCTCCATCCAAGCTTGAGATAAACAGAAATAAAAAGAGAGATGCTCTGAAGTATTTCTCTGCTTTGAACCGCATCTGCGCAGCTTTGGCCACGGTTTTCTGTAGGAGTAGTAAACAGGAAACAGTGCAGCACAGCAGGTCAAAGTTAAATCAGGAAGTCGCTGTGCAAACATGTTTAACGAGGGACAGTTTGGGTCATAATTGCACGGCGATACAGCCACTTCCAGTTAGCACGGTGGCTGTTGATGCAGTTTCCTCACAGGGCTCATTCAGGCGTCCCCGTCAACTGATGTAATCTAATATCACCTAATCTACTGAGTAGTCTGACGGTTCAGTTGTCGGCGGAGGAGCCACCTGTCCGGAGATCATATGAAAAAGCTGCTTCGTTGCTGCGTTTCACAGATGGGGGCGTTTGTGTCTCTCAGAGGAGAAAGGACGAGAGCGAGAGGGGATGATGGGAACTTTGATACCTTCTTTACCTGTGAGCAGAACGAGCAGCAGGCGGCCAACTTCCTCTGTTGCTCTGTGTGCCGTGGAGAGAAAAAGAGGAGGGGGAGGGAGGGGCTGGATAGGTAGATTCAGAATGGAGGAAGAGAGCGAGACCGGGTGGGTGAGGCGCAGGCGGAGGGTAGTGGTGGTGGTGGGGGGCGGGAGGGGGGAGTGAGGAAGGATGGGGAGGAGAGAGGGTGCAGGGGTCGAGAGGAGAGGAGATGGGTCGTTGTGCCTTTGAAAAAGAGAGGCTGCAATGGCGGTGGAGAGGGGCGGGGGCGGCTTAATTGTCTCCAGAGACAAAGAACACTTCTTTTGGTGTGTGTGTGTGTGTGTGTGAGTGTGACCCTCCCCACTCACACACACACACGCACACACACACACACACACACACGCATACACACAAATACTCCACCCAAATTCCCTGCGTCACCCTTCCAGCCACCCCACCCCTCCTCCCTGTCTCCAGCCGGGGCGGACTTTGAACAGTATGGCTGCCACATTCCTGCAGATAGAAGAGGAGGAGGAGGAAGGGGTGGAATGGGAGGAGGGGGGAGACGCTCTTGTTTTCATTCATAATGTTTTCAGACCTAATTGATCTCTAGTTTGATTTTGACGTAGAAATTCTTCTTTGTTAGCTCGTAAAATGTTGCAGGCTGTGAAGTTGTCAGGCTGTGGATTTAAGGACAGGAGAAGAGGGAGTGAGGCAGGGGCGAGAGACATACAGGCAGAGAGAGAGGGGAGGGGAGGGGGAGGGGAGGGGTGGGGGGTGGGAAGGGAGGAGGGAGGAGGAGGAGGGGGGGGCGGAGGTAAAGACTATACACATCAAATGAGTCCTGACAGATTATTTGGCAATATCACAATGTATTTCCTCACCTCAGTAACTCATATTTCACGTGTTTTTCCTTTAATTCAAGGTAATTAAACCAAATTAACGATCATATCAGTCAGAGTGACTTCAGGAGCCTCTGAGTTATGCAACTCAGTTTCGCTGGATCCAGGTTTTGCTACAATCTCACATACGCCCATTGTACAATAAACAGAGCTGTGTCTGCTTCCAGCACATGCCCATAAATATAATTAGGATTTTTTTTTTTAAATCCTCTCCACCCGACTGGCTTGTTTTGGCACAAAACACTCCTCAGATTTCTTTCTTTTTTTTAAAACAAATAAAATCTGTGTTGAATCAAATTATTAAATATAAAAGTCTACACAAGTTTAAACCTGCATTACCAGATTTCTTTTTTGTCTTTGTGGAACAGTACAAACAACCCTGCACACAGCATTGACCTTTTAAATAGTAACTCAACCCCGCCCCCTGAGAATTTTGACCTTCAGTGGTGTAACGTCTCGTCTTGCTGGAGTGATGCACAGGTGTGCTCCATGACGCTGTGACATTACTGCTGCTGGGTGTGGTCTGGTCTCAAACAGGCCTCGACCAGAGAGGAGGCAGCAAAGCAACAAGCTTGTTAAGTCGCCCTGCGGGTCAGCATTACACGGCTGTTGTTAGCAAACAGTCACTTCTTCGCTCATCCGGCAGACATGAGGCAACAATAGCAAACATTTAGTGTCATGTTTCTTTCAGTGGCTAGTCTGTGGCTAATATTCACTTCATGTAAAAGAATCCAGCTCTTTTGCAGGTAAATGCTCCACTGGGAGACCAAACAGCTGACTTGTTTCACATACTTTATGTATATTGAGTGAATGCAGCAGCTTCACATGCCCTCTGATCAAGTTTGATCCCACACTGAGAGATCTGACTCACAAATACTCAGAATTCAGCAGAAAATAAATATCTTGCGGGCACTTATTCTGCAGGATTCAAAAATGAAAGCACAACTTTGAAACAACTTCCCCTCCTTGGTGGAAAAAAACCAACAACAAAACTAGTTTGAATTCATCACATCTTTCCAAAACTTGAGGACAACCAGCAGAGACTCCCGATAGCCTCCAGAGATTTATCTCTCAGTTAATTGCTAATTAGCGTCGTCTGTGACTTCTGCCGAATATTTTTCATTAACATCTGTTCACGTCGTCTTCCCTCTGCGCTGACATTGTGAGAGGTTGTCGAGACGGGAGGAGGACGGAGGGGGACAGGAAGTGAACGCGTTTGGAGATGTTGAGAGAAGATGTAGAAACGAGGAGACACGCAGAGAATGGCGACGCGGGGAGGGGGCTCAGACGGAAAATTTTATCCATCAGTTCTGCAGCCCAGCAGATCACACCTCACTACTACACACACAGAGACACACAGAGACACACACATTTGGAGCAAGTCTTTGTCGTGCTAACTTGCAGGAATCCAGGCATGGCGTTTAAGAAGTTATTAACCCCCTGCTGTTCTCCTCTGTCTGTCTCTACCCCCCACCCCTCCTCCACACCTCCCCCCGATTCTTCTTCCACTCCTTCCCTTCTCCCTGCTCTGTTTCTTCCATTTCCTAATTTCATTCTCTGATTTGTCTCTGTCACTTGGTCTCACGCCAATTTCTTTCCATCCCTCTTTCCATCTGTCTGAATTTCCTCCTATTTGCACTGCTGTTCCTGTTTCACGTCCCTCCTCTCCTTCTCTTCCCCCCGTCCTGTCCTCTCTGCAGTTCGTATTAAGCCAGGTTCAACGTCTCCGGTGGAGTATCAGAGTGACAGCGATGCGGAGAGCGGTACGGAGTCGGGATCGGCCTCCCTCAGCGCCCAGAGCCTCGACGCAGGGTGAGCCCATGCTACACAAGCACTATTTAGGCTTGCACACTGAAAAGCACTTTGTTTTCACACAGTTGTGTGATATTATGTAGAGTAATAAAACATTCACGCATGAAAGAAATACATGAAATGCAACACATGTGCAGCGTAGGACCAGGTTTTCTTCTTGACTTTTGTTTTTTGATGTTCAGCTGAGAACACGACACTTAGAAGTGGGTCCTCATAGTCACACAGCGATAGTGGGGATGTGGTTTTGACCGCTAGTGGTGCTGTGAATGATGCTTTAATGATGCAGGTAAGATTCCTGCACCTGCTGAAGACATAGAGGAAAATGTAGCAATATAATGGACGGCCAACATTTAATCATTTGCCTACAACCTTTTAGAAATTCAGCTCACACAGTCCAGTTTGCAAATAAGGACATTGTATACGTATAGTCAGTATAACTAAGAGGTTCCATATTTTATAAAGATAATGTAGTCTGATTATAAATCAGGTTTAGTGGCCCACATTGCCACGCCCTGGCTCAAAGAGTCACAACAAAAAGGGAGACAACACATGGAGAAGACACAACCAAAGGATGACACATTGGGCATCACAACAGAGAAACGCACACAGCCAGTATTAAGAAAGTGAGGCTTAAAACCAGCCAGCTAGACTTTCTGTAACTTTGTGATGTCACAACAATGCACCAGCTATTCTTGTAGGATTTTTTTTCCCTTTTTTAAAAAAATACTAAGTGTATATTAAGTAGACAGCTGTAGAGAGACAGGATATGAGAAGACAGAGAGAGGGGGGACGACATGCAGCAGGAGAAAAGCCCAGAGCCTCCTTTTCTGATTGGCTGTTGTTACTAATAAGGAGATGTTAAAACTACATAACCAAACTACTTCCTTCAGCTGTGCACTGAGAATAATATTGACCTTTTCACCTTACTCTTGGGCAAAAAGTAAGAATAAAGTGCATTTGGATGCGACTTGGAGAGTCAGCCTTTGGCCTAGTGGCCAATCATGGTACAACAATAGAAAAAAGATATCCCCAGCCCTCTATAATAAATCCATTCTCTGCAACTGTTGACAGGATATAAATACCATGAACCACGCATGATGTCATCGGAGTCAAAAGTCCATGATACAAGTCAGCAGGGCATCAAAGAGAGATAACGTTCAGCGAGGTTTATGAGAAATGCGGTCCTTGTGTGGGACCTCCTCCTGCCTTGCCTGCAGTCTCCTGACTAATTACATTACTGCAGTGATACTGCTGCCATGACTGGACACTTATATAACCTTATATAACCCTGCTGTAACAGCAGAGCACACTGGAGACGCCCGGGCTGTATCACAGGGAAACAAGTGTGTGCATGTGTGTGCTTGTGTGTCTACATTTGCTCAATACAAATGAGGACACTTGGTCCTCTCAAGCAAAGATTGGACATTTGAAAGATTGTGAGTCTGCAAAGTGAAGGTTGGTGTGTCAGTCACGGCTCTTACCAGCTGATTGGTGTGTGTTTGTGTGCTCGTCACCTCTTCCTCTCGTGTAAACATTGACCTTGTTGGCACCATGTGTCCTCATGTGGACCAAAAGCCTGGTCCTAATAAGGTAAAACAAGTGAGCCAAGTTGAATGCAGCTCAGGTCAAGGTGATGCAACTATCCACAACTAATAGAAGTCAACGCAGTGTCCTAATAACAAGTAGAGCTGTACAAACTTGTTTGCATGTGTGTCCAGTCAGTGTGTTCATTAGTTAGATCAGGATGGACCTCCTGCCACACCCAGTGGGTGAGGTCGCCTGACTCTAACAGAAATTCTGGGTGCGGTTAACAGTTGTGCGTGTGTCTGCGTATGAGACAAGCAGAAGGAGATAGAGTAGACTGTTTAATAGAAACAGAGTGAAAACGTGTGTGTGTGTGGCTGAGTGTGTGTGTGTGTCTGAGTGTGTGTAGGTGCGTGTGTGTGTGTGTGTGTGTGTTGCTGGGCAGGGCTGTCCCAAAACTGGGGTGTAAACAAGGTTACGTAATGCAGCTTGCCGTCACACCTCCCTGTAAAAATGGCTAGGGGGAGCAGTGTTTCTTTCAAATCAGCTTTATTTACACTGTGATCATCAGATCACTTTGCAGGCAGTGATTTAAGAGAAGCAGAGCGACACGGGAGAGAGTGAGTGAGTTCAGTTTGTCCTGATCTCCCGTCTTGTCGGTGCGAGAATAAAACACAGGCCGGCTGAGGAGATACAAAGGAATCAACAACAGAGAGACAGAGACGGAGAGAGAGAGAAATGCTGAGGTGGAGGCAGTTGTGCAGTTGTGTTGAAGCCAGAGTGACTCTCTGACGCCCCCTGGTGGATCCTTCTCAAACTCACCTGAGCCTGACAAGAGACACAACAACAGTCGGGTGGAATGGTTCCAAATACAAACCTGGTGCAGTGAGTTTTTTAAAAAAGGTGTATAAATAGAAAATGACTGCACATAACAAAGAAATAAAAGATCAGACTAACAGAGAAAAAATAGTTTACAATGAAAATAAACATTTAAATATCGATTAGAATGTTTTTTCACTCTACTTATTTTCTTACCAGAGCCTCATCCTACTGACTAATTCTTGACCACTTGACCATCTCTGATAACGATCCGTAAAATTTGCCATGTATCTATATTTCCAGAGGGGGAAAAACTGGGTATTTACGATGCTATTTCTAAACATATGAATGTGAGATGAGCCAGAACTGTTAAACAAACCAAAATTATCACTAGCAGCATAATTATAGTTAGACATCCTCTTTTTTTTCTACTCATAACGTTGTTTTGAGTGAACTTGCTGGCGATGTTAAGCTGAAATATTCATACATGAAATATATTTATTTGCAGTTTTGATCACAGAACCGACTTGAAATATCCCAAGATGAAACGTTTCTAGCTGAAACTGGAAGTCGATGTTATCTCCAAGAGTCGTGATCAGTGATCAGCATTTGATGACTTCTTCTTCTCCTCCTTCAGGTCGGTCATGGACTTGGAGCCCGTCGATCCCGACTCGCCGGACATCAAGAGAAGGCGAATCCACATGTGTGACTATGAAGGCTGTAAAAAAGTTTACACCAAGAGCTCCCACCTCAAAGCCCACAGGAGGATACACACAGGTGAGACCCGAGCAACACAGGTTGTTTATATCTGCGAGTCGGTGATGTATTCTTCCTTGATGTTACGTGATGTATTATTACTTCCTCTCATTCTTATTCTTCCCGTTAACTCCTCTCCTCATCTGCTGCCCCCTCCCTCCAGGAGAAAAGCCCTACCACTGTACCTGGGAGGGCTGCACCTGGCGCTTCGCCCGCTCCGATGAGCTGACCCGACACTTCCGCAAGCACACAGGAATCAAACCTTTCCGCTGCACCGAGTGCGATCGCTCCTTCTCCCGGTCCGACCACCTCTCCCTGCACCGCCGCCGCCACGTCATGTTGTGAAAACTCTGACTCCCAAACCCCCCCAACAACCCCACCCCCCCCCCCCACCCCCCCTCTTTACCATGACGTCTCAAAAGTCCCTCACAGCACATCTTGTACCAGTGTCCCGCCCCCGCCCCACATGGACCTCTGCTACTTCCTGTCCCCCTCCTCACCTCTGCTGAACCCCCATTGTTAGGATTTTAAGCCCCCATCAGAAGACACTGTACCTCCTTCATCCTCCTCCTCTTCATCTTGAAATCGCAGGAACATCAGGAATATGTCTGTTCAGTACTTTGTGTGTGTGTGTGTGTGTTAAGACGTTGTCATCGCCGCCGCCACCACCGTCCACCTGACGCCCCTCCCCTGCCACCCTCCGACCCCACACTCACATTCTAATAACGTCTCCTCATCAGAGGGGAGGAGGATGGACTGAAGGACATCCAACAGCAGGGACGTTCATCCATCCATCACATGCATCCATCCATTCAAAGGAGAGGAAGAGGAGGAGGAGGAGGAGGAGGAAGAAAATGTGTGTGTTTTTAAACTGAAACGAGGGGGAATCTTAAAACAGATGTTTCTTCAGCTGTTCAGTTTTTTTTAATGATCTGTACATATCCAGAGTTGGAAAGTTATATGAGGCCACTTATTTCCTTTATGATGGATTTCTGGAAGCAAATATGAGTCATCCTCCACCACATGAACTTTTCACAGGAACCTGTTTTTTAACCCTGCTGTTTTAAATTGAGGAAACGTGGTGGATTTCCACATAAATCATGAAATCATCCGATAAACAGTAAGTCAATAAAGATGACGGATCTGACCAGACATTTGATGCCAGCCCTTGAGACCTGGAAGTGTTTGATTAAAAAAAAGTATTTAAATTCCACACCCAGCGCCTCTCTGAGCCAAACCCCCCCTCTTACTAAAAGTCCCCTCTATGGGGACAGATGGTCTCTAATGTCCTTTTCATTATGTGCAGAAATTCTGTCTGATTCCGGATCCATGAACTGACTTTAATTTGACTTCCTGTGGTTCCCAAGTCACTGGTGCCATTCAGGGAAAAAACCTAAAATAGACCAAATTGCAATGGATTTTCAAAGTAAAAGCTTCCCAACTCTGTATATCAGCATGAGTGTAATATGTGGTGTGTGTGTGTGTGTGTGTGTGTAGCGAGCTTTTTTACGGCGGCTGAAGTCACATCAGACACTTTTTCTTTTTTCCTCTCGAGGCAAAAACATATCTGAGGCGTCTGATGCTGAGATGTTAAAGTAGTTTCTGTTGTTCTGAACCTCGACCCCCCACCCCACCCCCAACCCCAGCCTCTCTCTCCCCCTCCCACCCCACCCTACCCCTCCCTTCCCCTGGTACAGGAAGCTACAAGACTGTGAACTTTATAAAGATTTTATTTGTTTTCATTGTATCAATCACATTATTGTCGTTTGCGTGTTCTGCCCCCGCACCACCTTTCTTGTTCTTCTTCGATAACAGTATTTGCTTTTTATGCGTCGTTGTTGCTGTTTGTTGTTGTTTTTTTTAAAATAAGGCCTTCAGTTCTATTTTTTTTTCTTCTTCTTCTTCTCTGCCGTATTCGGCACTCTTTTACAGAATGGCACCCTTTTGTTTTCTTTCTTTTTTTTAAAGTACTGATTTCAGATCCTTTCGTTGTGTTCTGAGGCTGTGAAATAGACAGAGGAAACACAAAAAGTTTGAGATTACAAGTAAAACTCTCACGCAGGGAATAGGGGAGCTTTTCTGAGTGTGTGTTTTTTTGCGTGTGTTGTTCGTGTGTGTGTTTGTGTGTGTGTGCGTGAGTGTGTTTGGGTGAGTGTGCATGTTTTGAGACAAACACGTAATCAGAATTTAAGATTTTTACGAGTGTGTGTTCCGGGCACTTGTTGTTCTTTTACCTCTTGCCCGTTGAGCCTTAATAACCGAAGTCAATCTGTAAGGGCGAAACCAGAACCTCTGACAGAGGAGACGTCTGGCCGATGACCAACTGTGACGTGTGACCGTCTCCACTGAATTGAGACATAACGCTTGACCGTGAGAACCCGATCTTAGTGTCGTAGGCTTCTTTTGTTTTTTTTCCTTCTCTCTTCTGCAGAAAGAATTTTCCAACAGCAAGCGGTTAGCATGTTTTTTTTCTTTTCAGCCTTTAAAACCAGGAAGTGAAAGGTGCCATGTTTAGCAGTTTTTAAAAAAAGAACCACATTTTAATTTAACTCGCCTTAAGAAGAAATGGAGGCGTTTAGGCTTCTTCTCATTATTTCACATTGTAACCCACCTGGAGGCATACTTGCTTCACAGCACAAATCAGGAAGGGGGCGCTGTTTTTTGTTTGTTTGTTTTGGAATTTGTCAGTATCAGAAGAGATGTAAAAGGTCGGTTTTAATTTGCTCATGTTTAGCTTTAGGGTCAGTGTGGTCTCAGCTCCCTGCAACACCCAACAAAAAAAAAGCCATTTGCACTCTTTTTATGGCCATGGAGCAACAGAGCTGTGGAGCCAACATGGCCGCCGCTGGACGTCACAGTGGGTCAGGCCAGTCTGTCAGTGGTTCTGGGAGAAACCTTGTCGCACTGTGTTGGGCTGTCAGGGTCCACAGTGCCTGAGGTTTAAACCACGGGGAAAGTAAGCGCTCTCCTCACTAGCATTTCTACCAGGGTGGGGGTCAATTCTCTTTCAGCTTGTGACACACCTTAATTTAATGCCTCAAAAAAAAAAGAACTAACTAAGAACTAACATCTAATAAAGTCTAACAGAGAATCGTGTTTTTATGTCTAAAAAAACCCCCCTTCTGACACAATTCCCTCTAACATCTAGCTTGTGCTAAACTCCACAGCTTAAACAGCACATCTTTTTGAAACAGAATCGACCCCCGTGACCCCGCTATGACCCATGGTGTCCATGTCTTAAGGGGGCTGTTTTTCAGTTCCTGATCTGGGCTGAACTTGATTATGCAACATAACGCAGACCTCGCTCCAAGCGCTGTTCTGAACTCAGAAGTAGAGCACTAGCTGGTATTTGTTGTACTGCTGATGTGCAGCTCACAGTAGGTTGTTACCTGATCCTTAAATTGAAAAAAAAAAAAAGATTTTAAAAAAAGAGAAAAGAGGGAGGTCCAGATGTGAAGAAGCCTGTTTGTGATTGTTGGTCACTGAACAAAGCCACCTCTGAAACCACCTCTGAAAAGCTAGTAAGTGAGAGCAAAGTGTTTTATATGGAATATGGAAGTGAATCTGTCTCAGCACAATTTGAAATTTAAAAGACTGTGCATTTTTAGCAGAGTTCATTGAACCATTAGAACTTTTTTTTTTTTGACTCCGCATGATCATCCATTCAACTCACTCAACATTTCAATAACTTATTTCACTCTTTGAAAAAAAAATCAGAATGGGAGAATTAGTAATTTGCCCAATTGAATAGCAACTTGAATATGTATGATTCAATCTCTTTAGGCATGATTTTTTTATTCAGAATTTGTGAAGATTATTGAAAAATTAACATTGAAATGAGTTCTTGGAAGAAAAGAAATTACACCATTTCAGTGCAAAAAAAAGAAAAAAGAAGTAAACAGAGGTGCTAGAAATTCCCAGGCTTTTCAAATTTTTAACATTTTCTGAGACAGGTTTCCTTCCATAGTTTTACATCTGACTTTTCATAGTGTGATAACTGAGACGGACGTGCAGGCTTCCTGTGAGAGTGCATGCCATGAACAGGGCAGATAGTTTTTTGGTCTGCATACTGCAAAAAAACAGAACAAAACAAAAACCTTGTAGCAAGTCGCTGCATCTCGTTTAAAATCTTTGAAAAAAAAAAGCTTATTGAAGGAAATCAACTCATATCAAGAGTCTGGACTAAGTACAGTTAGTACAGCCACCTGTTTTGAGGGATTTTCTTCAATGTTTTTTGCAGTGCAGAGCAATGTCCCCATTTCTCTTAACATCCCCCTCTGCTTCAAGTTAAAAAAACAAAAAACATAGTAACTAAGCACATCTTTCTAGAAGAGTATATGCATTTAATTGCAATTTTCTTTCTTTTGTAAACTGTTGATAAAGACATTAAGGACAAATAATTAAGAGAAATCCATGTACATAAATGTATATAATCAAAAAGTGCAGAGTAAATGTAACGGGTGAATTTCTATTTTTAACACTGACTAGATAATGTGAAAAAAAATCTTTTTTTTTCTTCTTCTTCTTCCTCTGTTGGTTTGATGAAGTGTGTTTCATCATGTGTTCATTTTTTTTCAAATCTAATAATGCATTTGTTTCGTAGTTTCTTCAAGAAAAAAAATGGTCCCACTTGTGTTGTGCACACTTGTGTTGCATGGAGAGTAGCCTTCTTGTTTTCTTATAGTGACGTTGGTGAGCATGTCGGTGTGTGAGAACGTGGGGTTCCTTTAACATTATAATCTGAGAGGGAAAAAAAACTCCACTGAGAAAAACCACATTGAAAATTTTTAATTAGGCATCAATTTATTATGATTATCATTATTATTATGATTTTTTATTATCATCACACCAAAACTTGATCTTTCTGCACTGGACCTGGTTTAAAATATCACAAAATGATTAAGCAGTTTCTTTTCTTTTTTCACTCTCGTACTGTACGGTTGTGTAAAGACAGAAATTTCAGATCAGTTTATCGCCAGTTTTAAACTCATCAGGTCAGTTGAACCAGGAAGATGAACCAGGAAACAACCTCTAGTTGCCTACAGAAAACCAGCTTACCTATAGTTTACCCCTCAAATGAAATACAGACAGTTTAAACATGCTAAAATATTTTTAACCCATTGAAACAGAAAAAAATAAGGATGAAGTGCGGACTAGACTCCCATTTACAGACAGACAAGGATGGAAGATGAGGAACGTGTGCTGTGTTGCAGAAGCTAATTGGACGGTAGTGAGGACAAAGAGAGGCAGGACTTGAGGCCCTAACAGACATTATGTTCCTTTTAGCAGGAGAACAGGGTTGTTGTTTTTATCATCTGAGGAGCAGCTCAAGTCCCATTTTCTCACTGTAATACTGTTCACTCATGGAAAGTTTAGGCTCTATGTTAATCTGCTGTTGCCACAGTGCGATGGAGATCAGTGAGATTTCACTTGTGTTGCTCATTGCACTGAAAATGACAGTTTTTAGAGGTTTGAGGTTTCATTTACAACCAGTATTTTCTAGTGGATTGAGTTTATTCAGTTGGAGAATGAGATTTGGACATGCCACAACAGGGCGGGGGTCGTAACCTTTAGTCTCTGCTCTGTCTTATCCTCCGATCGTTTTCCAGACATCCACTGACGGTTTTGTGTATCACTGAAACTGTCATCAATAAGTTCCTAATTAGATTTCTGGCTAAGATAGTTTTGTCAAAAGACTATTTCAGGTCATTGTTTGATCATCGAAAAACTCCCCGCCTTCACCGAGATAGATCTCAGAACCAGGACGAATAAATCCAAAACTGAACTGCCTCTACTTAATATTAATCTTGATGTTTCTTTGAAACAACCTCCCTGAACAACACTGATCTTAATAATCTTTCATTCACTCCACATAGCGCATGTGTCCTTATTCAACAATAAAAGCAGCTAAATTGGTTCTTTCACAAAATACACACACTAAAACCTCCAGTGCCACACAAAGGATAGTCAGTTGCCGCTCAGAGCCTGTTGACGATGACCCAGACAGATTATTTTTTTTCTCCACTTTGGAGTTGTTGCCAGGAAACTGATGATGCACGTGTTTGTGTTTTTTTTATTTTTTCCCTGCTTCCTGTTTTTTTTCTTTCTTTGTTGCAGTTTTGTGCAAAGCTTGTTTTCCCTCGGTATACTCTTCTGTTTGCGCGTAAAGCAGGAATGAAAACAGCAACATCTAAAAAGAGTTTTGGTCCCTGCTGAGACCTGAGGGACACAGTTCATGTCTGAGGGTGACGTCACTGACTTGTGTCCGTCTGTGTGCGAGTGCCTCAACTCACCATGACCATCACTTCCTCTGCAAAATCAGAAACTCTAGGTATTTTCTATTGAATGCAGTAACTTATGGGCCAGTACTATATTTACTCAGTGCAATGCAGTTTATCATTATAATAATACAATTATTAATAATATTTTTCTTTTTCTTTTTTTCTTTTTTTTTTGTATTTGTACAGAACAAATGTGTAAAGATCAGTGAGGAAAACGTGAGCTTTTTGATACTGTGACTCATGGTGTTTAAAAGTCAGTTTCTCCCTGTACAGTTGTGATTATTTCCCCCTCCCTTCCTTCTTCTTTTATAGAATAAAAAATGTTTTTGGTGCAATTTAAAGCCTGATGTCTCTGTATTGTTTCTTAGACATGAAGGTGATACCTCTGAACCCAATGGCTCATGTTTTTCAGTGCGGAGTATTATCATTACGAGATTGCGAAACCCCAAGACAATATTGAATTTTCCACCTCACAGGCAAATGTAAAGTCTTGTCCTCTTTTTCTCGGTTCATTATTGTCGAACTACAATGTAGAAGAAAGTGTCAGTTGATGTGTAAAGCGAAAACACTTAAATGTTCACTACATTAGCTTAGTGTGTTAACATTCGGTCATTAATTAGCACTAAAGGTGAAGCCGAGGCCAATAATGTTCATGCTGCACTTGCCACATTTAGAATTTGACTTGATGATGTCACCATATGCGGAGCCAGGGGTCATTATGGGTACTTTGCTTCATCCTCTGGGGATCATAGGCTGTCTACTTAAAATATTAGTTCCACCAACAGAAAGATCAAGGACATTAACTGGCCAACCAATGTTGCCTTCAACAAAACAAACAGGAAAATAAAAAGTAAATGTAATTACATAAACTGAGAATTTTGATTATTGGAAATTATAGAATATCAGTAAATTAAAGTTTGTTTTTTTCATTCAAGAAATTGTAGTCAGTATGATTGTATCAAATACTAAAATACGGTATATAAGGATTATTTATGTACTTATAGCCTTACGTTAAATAAATGCGACTAAATAATTTTGTCATAAAATAAAATAAAGATAATATTGTCAGAACATTGATTAGAAACTTCACCTTCACAATATTTTAGCAGTGTAAAAGTTTCTTTTTTACTCGAACGAACTCAAACATGTTTTAAGCATTACAGGACAAAATTAAATTTAGTACTATTGACTGTTGCCTGGTATATGACACTTGTAATTTGAGATGTCTGCCACCAGGGGGCGCACTATAACAGAGGATGTGAGGGAGGGGGGGCACGTGAAGGAATCCTACCATTATGAGGGAGGACCGAGCTAAACATCCATCACAGGTAGCAGCAGAGGTGTCAGCTGAGGTTAAGCTGCAGGTGTAAACATCTGCTTGAGTCAATAATTATCTTATTTAAAATGTGGATTAAGCCCCATTAAAAGTTACAGACCTTATGTTAACAAAAAAAAAACATTTACACAAGATTTTTCAAACAGAAAGTGTTTGAAAAATTAGGTTAAACTGAGGTTAAACCAGAAAAGTCACAGAATAAAGTGCCTTAACAAAGTCATAAAAGCTTGTGTGTTGGCTCTAAATGAAGCTCTGTCTTTGCCGTTTGCACTAAATGGCTTTATTGGCCTGGTGCAGTCATGATCAGGTCAATCATTAACCCACACTAGCGCCAGGCGTTGGATTCATACAGACAGTGACGGCTGCGGTCAAAACGTTGATGCTCTAAGTGATTTGGTATCTTGCATAACGAGGCACAGCGGCGACAGGAAGTGATCAGCATGCTGCGCTACACACTTCTTATGACTGTTAATTAGTGAATATATAATTTTGGGCATTGCATCATCATCAATCACTGCAGTTCACCACCTACCTGGTTCCTCTTGCCTGCAAAACAAGTCGGGATAGTTTAAAGGAGAGAGTTGTCAGTGGTTCACATGCAAGCTCAGTCTTAACACGAGTTGACATGTTTCCTTTTATGTTGTTAGTTTTTGTTTGTGTAATTTTCTTGTCAGTTTTATGGAATGGCTTCATATGATTTCTTGACAGTGAAATGCACACACACACAGACACACTACTCTGGCCAACAGGTATTATTTATCTGCAGTATCGGCAGCCACATCTAAGTTTATTGTCATGACAACTGTTTCACTCCACAACCCCTATACAGCCAACCGACTCTATGACTCATCACACCATTACCAGCAGCAGCCTGGACTGGTGCCCAAAGGCAGGTTGGGTCCAAGGATTCAGGCTGTTGACACCAAAAACTCTGCAGAAATACAGAGTGATCAGATCCAGATCAGGTCCAGTCTTCAAATGTCCAGTGATTCTGCTTTTCTGCTCGCCACAGTCATAAAAGAATGGTTATCTCTATACTGGAGGATATCTTGTGTAAAAGATCGCAGGAGGTGAAACGTCACAGAGATCACAGTTTTTTCTCAATCCGGTATCTGATACGAGCATGAAGTTTCATGCTTTGCACTGATGCCACTCGTCTGGATGATTGAATAAACAGTTGCACATGCTTTCCTAGTAAAATGACTTGAGGTTGTAGATGAAGAACTCATTTAAGTCCCAATGTTGACCTGAGCCTGTCCCTGGGCAGATCAGATTCTGGCTGTTACTTGATTGTAGCAATTCACAAAGCAAGGGCCAGATTTGGTTGGTATAAGGGGTCAAAATAAGAAATCAAATCACATTTCCTTACAGGAGGTTCTGCTTCCAAGTAGCTCCCTGACTGATATGCATCTCTCCTGTGCTTCAAAATATTATATTTCCTGATCGTATATGTCAAAAGGGCGATTAACTTGTGAAAAAAAACTGTGATCATGAATGACAGGGGTGTGATCACATAACAAAAACATGTCTGCTAAAATGCAGCCTTTGAAGACTGAGCCATAACAATACTGCAAGGCGCTTTCTGTGCAATGGATCATACGGTGATGTAGGCTTTGTGGATTTGGCGAGTCTTGCCCAGGCATCTCTATGCCAAACTATAGATCCCGTCGAACAATACAGCTGATCCCTGCGTGTCTGAGTGACAAGTCACAGTCTGCAGGTGCTGTGGGCTGTTTTGACAGCTTTGTTGGCTCGATTCCCTTTTCCATCTCCTCACATGTCATCTGGGCATGGCGTGATGTGCGAGGCTGCCTTTGTCTGCAACATTGTCTTTAATGTAAGCAGTTGAAGCAACGCCTATATGCAGCAATACTGGCCGCTACATTGACAAAAGTTGCTGGAGAAGTTAATTTGGGGTTTTGTGAATGGAAAAGACCTTCACCTTAAATGCACTTTGACTGAGATGACTGAGAAGTTGTTGTCCCAGTGTGATGTCGACAGTGACTTTTAAAGTTGTCAACATGCCTTCAGATGTGTAAAGAAACTTGAAGATGCCTGAAGAAGCAAAAGCAATCCATGGAATTTCATCCTGAACATGTCAAGTGATGTTTTCTGGCTTCTGCTGAATGAAGTCTTTCATTACCCCCTAAATTTCTTTTTTGTTTTTGTTCAGTCTGACGTCCTGGTTCTAGTTTCACTGTGCACAAAAGATCTCTCTGATATCAGTTACTTTCATATCTCTGAGATTGAACACGCACATCCCCTGCCTTTTAGTGTGTCACCTTTGTTTGCTCCATTTTCGTGTGATGCTATTTACAAAAAGTGTAATTTTTAATTTAATAAAGAATATTATTGCTAACGCTTAGTTTTACAGGCTCATAGTTTCTCAGTCAAGTTAAAGGAAATAAGTCAACTGGATGGATTAGGTGCATGGAAATATGTATTTTCTTCAAAGTTGAACCACAACTAAATACAGACGTGGACAAAATTGCTGGTAGGCTTCCCTTCTGTTAAAGAAAGAAAAACTGAAATTACTTGATCTGAACTACTTAATCTTAACTAACGAAAATCAGAGATTGCTTTTGAACTGTGACTTCAACAGAATTATTTCAAAAACAAAAACAAATGAAATGGCCTGGACAAAAATGATGGTACCCTTAACAAAATCTTAATATTTTGTTGCTCAGCCTTTTGAGGCAATCACTGCAGTCAGGCGATTTCTGTAACTTTCAATGAGACCTCTACACCTGTCGACAGGTATTTTGGCCCAGTCCTCATGAGCAAACTGCTCCAGCTTTGCTCTCACTGTACAAACACTTGAAGGTTAAAACCCTGGCACGGCCTCACAGGTGTTGTCGGTTGCTCTGACTGATCAGATACTTAAACTTCTCAAGTTCAAGATGAAGGTGATGTTCCAGTTCAGATGACATGTAAACATAGAGCTACTAATAACTGTTGGTCAAGGTTTGTCTTGTCTCAACAGTTGCAACAGGATTAACAGGTGAATGAATCCAGGAGCCAGCATGACCAGAATCACCTGTGTGGGTGGATCATGGCTTATTGAATCATAGTGCAATAAAGGATGGAAAAAAAACTTTTTGCTTGCACCCTGGGCTGTAACAATTTCAATAACAACCTGGACATCTTATGTATATACATTACTATGCATTACTTTGGCTTGAATACCTATGGGGTGATGTATTATGAACTTTCCCCATTCTTTCTCTTTTTTTAAGAGCAGGGAACAGCTAACAGCAGGACTTGCAGAGTTGTTGCTCCTACAGCTCTAAGAGATACAGGTAAGTGTTTATATAGTCTTTCTGCACCACAGCCTCGATGTATTTTGCCATCTATTCCACTGAGAGCTGCTTCTCTACCAGAGAGGGCTGCAGACACCGCCGTAGAATCAGTCGGACATGTTTAAACAGGAGTTTTAGTGCTGCAATGGTGGAATGAGCAGCGAGGCCAGGAGCCAGATGAACCGGGCCCTCAGGTGACCATTCAGGAGACTGAGGCCAAAGAAGGTTTACTGTAGGCTACATGAACACAAAAGCAACTTTATCTGAGATAAACACTTGATTCAGCTGAATACAGATCTATAGCTCTGCAGCTGCTAATGATGCCTGTTACATCTGTGATCATAGAGAGAGTTTATGTACACAGAGCAGATCAAGTTTTTAAATACTTTAAAATCCAATTACCTCCGAATCACTCATCTCAATAGCTAGTATCAGCTCAAAATGTTGAGAAGATCCCTTGGAAGATGTTGGAATTTTCCACCTGAACAAACAAAATGTTGAATTGCTGTTAGAGCAGTAGCGATGGGACACCCCATATATGTTCTGTCTGGGCCAAGGTGCTGGACCCTACCCCATCCATAACCCTAACCCCAGCCATAACCCTAACTGACTCCATGCTCAGATTATGATGTTTCAAGACTGTACATTCACATCTGAAGTACAATAAAACACTCCGTATAAACCTGTATCTGCCTGTTCAACTATTAAAGATTATGCGTCAGTTGGCAAAAAAAAAAAAATGTAACCACTGAACATTATGTTTTCATGGCTACAAAATCAAATAAAAAGGAAATATGCTCCATGTCTTCTGTAGCTTTTTGTACACATTTTACAACCACATAAACATACCTGATAATTACACCTCACAGTATTTGCAAACTCTGGGATTCTGAGATCTTGTTCAGAACTTGAATCAAGGTTCTGTGGGATTGAGCAATGCTTGGCAGCACAACATGTATTTGTAACGATCAGCAGGGTTAAGGAGGTTAAGTTCCATTGGGAAGAGACAGGAACAGACCTGGAAACAGTTTCTCTGATTCTGTAGACGCTGCGGATGCACATTTTTGAGCAAAAATATATCTTTTCAATGAAGCGCAGTGATTCACTTTGTACATATATATATAAATAATAAAGAACGCCTTTGCACACACATGCACAGTACATTACGTGTTAAAATTAAGGGCGTTGTCCCAGATGATGAGGCAAATTTCTGAGGCTCTGTGCTGTAAGTATCTTGGCACAACCATAATGATTACTTTCTCTGCCAGCAAAATATAGCAGCCAACTCCACCCTCTCTGCCTTTATACCTTCATTATCTGTCTTATTATTCTTGCCTAATTGTTGTCATTTGCTCCCTGTCAGACCAACATGTTCTTTTGTATCACGCGGACCCGGCAGAGCTACCTGCCACGAGGGTAATCCCCTTCAGCTGCCACGTCAGGCTAAAACAATCAGGTATCTTCAACTGGCAGAGCCATAACGGAGCAGAGGAGTCGATGCAGGGGAATGATTAACTCCGGTTTGTCTCTGTTTCTAACAAAAAGTGTCACTAACCTATTTTTAAATATTTGACCTAATCTATTATCCTCACAGATAAGAACTTATCGACTCCCACATTCACCAGAAAATCTAATCTTTAGAGGAGGACAACAAAATGTGTTTAAGGTGAATTTAATGCTTCAGATATGAAACTAATGGAAACAGAAGTCTCATAAGAGGTTGATGTTGGGAAAAGCATAATTACTATGATCTGGGCTACAACAACTGAGTACATTTTAAATACATATTTGGGTTTGATTGGTTTTACTTCACCACGGCCTGCAGACAAAGACCTAGCTTGAAAAATCTGCTGGGACTAAGCTGCCTTTGTAGACTATAGACAATAAATCTTCTAGTAAGCATATTACCAAAAAAGATTTCCTAGTGGGACGTAGTACAACTCAGTTATCACTTAGTTTTATCCTACAACTACTGAGAACATTATCAGTCAATGCTTATTTGTTTGCTTGCTAATTGCTAACTTTGTCTGAGTTTTATTGTTGGGCTGGGAACTTAATGGGAGCAGCAAGACTGAACCAAAACAGTGAATTTTGTATGTAAGAGTCCCACATCAGTTAGCTTAAAGATGCTAACATGCCCCACAGAGCTGAGTCCAAAAATATTGATAAGAAGAGATGTGGAAACTTGCTGCTTTCCAAACCCCCTCACTGGATGTATTGAGTGACATCTATAGGGTCCCATGATCAAAGAAACAATCCAATATTATTTTATGAATCTTTTTATTATCATTGCAGCATCTTCAACAAACAAAAAATAAACCATTGTTGTTCTTATTAATTTTGCATAAGATGATAAACTCTCTTTCACGCGATGTATCAAAACCAAACAAAAAAACAGACATTCACATATAACCGATCTAAAATCCCATTAGTTAAAAAAGAAAAAAAACAAAACAAAACAAATATTAATATTATAATAGGAAATAAAACCAAACAAATATTTACAAAATCTTCTGCAACCAAAACTACAGTTATGTACACAGCAGGTGGTCAGTGCTCTCTCCTTGAAAGAGAACTTGTTTCCTTGGGAATAAAGAATAAAATAATCATAGGCTACAGTTTGAAATAAGAGGATATGTTTCCTCCTTAGTGAACATAGATTGTACAGACCCGGTTCAATCAATGTTTCATGCTTGTTGCGAAAATTCAAGGTGGGTGAATCCTACAGCCTCAGTTTCCATGACAATAAAAGAAAAAAAGAAAAAGAAAAAAAAGCAATGCACCTGTTATCCAATTTGCGCCACCTACTTGCATGGAAAATGGCAGCTGCCTTAATTTCAACAAAGTAAAGCGCCACCTGTAGTAAATCTCCATAGGTGGCACAAGTGTAGAACTGGTTTAACAATTCTTGAACACGTCCCCCTTAGGGAGAAATGGCATGTTAAACACGAGGTACCTAGTTTAACAGGCCACTTCTATGACGTGTTCCAATGACATCAAAGAGGAAATTTCTAGACATGATATCACCAACACAAACAGTTTTGTTCCTTGACAAAGTCACTGAGGCAATGCATCTTATGTTATTTTAACAATTTTCTCACAGTGAAGTGTTAGAAAAAGAGGAGAAGTCTGCTGTGAAAGCTTTAAGGTCAGGTGAGACTGGGTGTGGGAACATGTAAGTATTTAATTAATTGAGTGGTTTATGTTTGATTCAGTTGACTGATGAAATAAATGGTTCAGTCAAAGTACAGCAACTTAATTGCCTCTGGTCAATGGAAGCTCATAATCTCTCTGAACCCCCTGGGATTACAAGTTTGTGAAAGCTACACTGTAAGACGTTAAAATTTCACTTATTATTCTGAGAAAGTATTATGTTTGCATTGGTTGACTGTTGTAATTGAAGCTTTAACACTGCCCAAACCCCAAAATACAACAGTTTAAGATTCAACAACTTTTCAAACTCACTGTTCTTACAATCACTGACTTTTACTGTAGTATAATTCTGTAAAAGTGAAAAAGTGGTTGATGACTGTGAATTCAAATTCAAAATCAAGTAGATTTTTCAGTCAGTAAATAAATAACTCAAATTCTCGATCCATTCTAATGACCATCTTTGTTTGTACAGAGCAGCATCTTTGTCATTTTGTCTGTTGTTGACAAATGTAACGGCTACACCACTGCACAAAAATTTGTGGGCATTCCCAGGTGGAGGAGAAGCAGAGGCCGCGCACACCAACGGTTAATATAATGCAACCGTGTGCATGTAAACCTGTCGTTCATCCTGGTTAGCACGCCTGTCTCTGCAATCTGTAAGAGTCTAAATCCACCGCCACAATCAGGACTGATTACATAAGAGGTCTATCCACCCATCTCAGCCTTTCTTTAGCTCAAGTGTTGAACAAATACGCAGAGAGAGAGGAAGAGAAAAAAAAGTGGTGATAGAAGCCAAGCTGAATAGAAATTGCAAGCAAACCGTCATCAAAGGAGGTTGGTCACCTTGGCAACGGGTAATGTCATGGATACAAACATTGGCAAATTGCTCTGAGCTCGACAGGTATTACAGCAGGCAACGCAAGCCGATTATTAACTTTTTCCATGGAGTTCTCTCTGATTGTATCTGTTGATTGTTTGTTTACTTTTTCTTTAGACTATATCACAAGGAAGTTTCAACATGGAATATTACTCATATTAACATTCAATGTAAAAAAAAAAGAAGAAAGTCAAGTATAAATCTCAATACATTCATTGTATTGTCAGACACACTTTCAGTATGCACACATATAAACAAATATTTACAGAAGCGTCACCGCCTCTCCTTGAAAAGTTCATACCTCAAAATAGAAAAAAAGACAGTGAAGTGGTTGGCAGCAGATTTGTCGGGAAAACAAATAGTTCATTTTGTTGTCGTTGTTACAGAAGAAGAAACTGTGTCCAGGATGTGTTGAGACGTGTGTCGAGTGTCTCACATTCATAGGAAGTAGGAAGTAAGGCATGTGGTGTGAGAGCTAGATTAGTGTATGTTTTAAAATCAACAGACCTCAACTGTTCAAATGGAAACACCAAAATCATCTCAGAGTCCCTGGTAGACCATTAGCTCTGGCGTTAAGTCGTCAGCAAACACTGTTTTGACTGATAGCAGGTGATGGGCATTATCATATCATTATGAGAACCTGGAGGAGCTCGAATGCTAAACCACATGGCATTTTGCATGCTATACAGCCATGCTCTGATCTTATGTCCACATATACCTGGACATATGTTCCCTGTTTCCATAAAAGGTGATGGTGATTGGATAACAGAGCGGTTAATTACATAATAGGCCAATTTGTCTGACACATCTACAATAACTAACCCTTAATCTCCGGATCATCCTCATTATTGGCTTGTGGAAGGTACAAACCACCATGAGATTCCTATGAGGAAATGCATAAGGTGATCATAAGGTTTACTCCATGTCCCACAGATCCAACCAATGAACAATCAATAACCCTAATGGATGTGATCCTTCACCAGCTCCCACCTGATGAATCTACTACCTGTGTATGACTATGAAAATGACTATTCTGATAGGTCCTGGTGGCTGTCATGTTTGGATACTGCACTCTTTGTGCATGTGTATGTGTGTGTGTGTGTCTATATATATACATATATATATGTGTGTGTGTTTGTGTGTGTGTATAGGTATGGCTGTGCTAGTTCTGGTGACGCTTCATGTGCAGGGCCAGATGGTCGGAGCGGGAGAAGCAGCGGCTGCAGGCGATACACTTGAAGGGTTTGGCCCCGGTGTGTTTCCGGTAGTGTCTGGTGAGCTCGTCCGATCGGGCGAAACGCCAGTCGCAGTTCTCCCATGTGCAGCGGTACGGCTTCTCACCTGCAAGACACAGCAGAGGAGAGAAGAGTTAGCGATGTACAGGGCAGTCTCATACAAATATGATCACTCAAGACAAGAATCACATCAGGAAATGTCCAAGGGCTTATTTTGTAGTTCTGCTAACCTGTCCATCCCTGCCCTGTTGGATTGTTGTAGCAATTTATACTGACAGGAATTACAGCAAAAACAAACACAGAAATCAAACTTGCGGCAGTGGCTTAGGTGGTCCAATGATCAGAGGGTTATCCCGCTTGTCCCGGTTGCTGCCGTAGTGTCCTTGGGCAAGACACCTTACCCACCTTGCTCCTGATGGGTCGTGGTTAGCACCTTGCATGACAGCTACCGCCATCAGTGTGTGAATGTGAATGGGTAATGTGATGTATATACAGCAAGAACAAACACAGAAATCAAACTTGTACATATTAGGTCATTTCACTAAAAAAACTCTGCCCTTAAAGCTGAATGTGGAGGTAAAGTGTGCCCTTGCCGACACAAGCTCATTGTGCATGCAGCTAATACTTCTAAATGAGGATACTCAGTATTTGGGCATTTTTAAATGGCAGTTAGTTGTGTGGGCGAAACAGTATGCGCCTGTGGTTTTCATGGCTGCCTCCTGTAAACATGGCGCTCATTTCCATGAAACTGAATGGTGAGATAAAACTGCACACTGCACTATTTGACACAATGAACTCAACTATCAGGTCACGTACCACACATAGACACACAATCATTTAACAGGATGTCTAGGTTCTTTTGGTTTGTGAACATATACAATAACATTCATGGAGGGATTTTCCTTATTAGACTGAAAGAGCAGGAAAGAATCGGTGTGCTGCTTCTCATCATGTCTTTACATGAATGAAGAGAGAACGATGTTTCATTCACACACCATCAAAGGTTTTATAAACACCGTCACAGCTGCAAGATGTTGCTTTTATCAAATTCCTGAGTGGGTAAGTTGGCAAGTAAACTGCAGGATATTGTGTTCACAAGTGGGCATGTGCACATGTGTGTGTGTATATGCCATCACAGCTTCGTTTCTAATAGCCAATGGCACCTTTATTTATAGTTTCATTTGTAATTATCAAACTAATCAGCATTTTTGCATCTGATGTCTTATGAATTTCCTGCTCACTCTGATAATATCCAAATATGTCTGTGATGTGTGGAGGTGGATTAAAATTTAACTCTTGCATGTGCTTATTGAATCTGTATTCTTGTTCATTCAGGAAATACATCAAGTCCCATTGTTTAATGAATAGAACCTGGTTTTGTGATCAGATGGCACAGAGAAAAGAAACGTGTAAAATGGAAATGCAAAGCACTGAAGAATAATGAATACTTTAAACACAACGCTTAGCCTACCACACCCAAACACTGACTGTGCCACAATGTGTGATTGCTGCAGTGTGAGCTAATCATCAACAAAGAGGGAGAAAAAAAAGAAACTTTGTTTAAAAGGCTGGTATGTGCACAATGAGAGAAAAATGTCATCTTTCATAACAGAGGTGGAAATTAATGTCTGGGAATCGGTGTGAGGCATGAATACAAACAGAGGTAAGAAGGAGATAACCGAGCCATAAAGCCAGATTCCTCATACTGTGGTTTTCATACTTTCTGGAGAATTCAAGTCCTTTTATATCCTGGAATGATGAACTTTCCTGAAATGAATCAAATATCCAGTCTGGACTTATCGTTGGTTTGTTCTATATTTAGAATCAGTCCTGATTTTTGCCTTGTAATATTTGCTCAGTGTCCAACAACTTCTTGAGAAGAACGTTTTTCTTTGGACATGTTGCTTCTAAGTCGTGTCCTTGGCCGGAAACTTTTCTGAGAGTCAGGGTTGAGGGAGCGTGACTATCCTCGGCTGTTTGGGTCATTAAGTGCTCATTACCAGCATCGGACCCCCCGTTAGCGCTGATTAGATAGCACCTGCTATTGACCATCGATCACTGAGTGACAGCTGTTCGCAAAGTGTGGGGTCCAAAGAGCACAGGGGGGATATGGGTGACAATAAGTGACAGCAAAAGGTATGGATTAACAGAAAGATTTCATTCATGTGGTTTCACAATGAAATTCTTTTTAATAAAGAAAACATGTTGTTTTTGGTGTAAACATGACACTAGCTCTTAAACCCATTTTGGGGGCACCGTGGATCCCATTAATCCCCACACAATTAAACCTAATTAGTCTGTTTTAATCCAACAAGTGCCTCAACCCTACATCAGAGGCTCAGGAGTACTTCAGCCTCATATTTAGACAATATCCTGTTTCCAGAGCAAACCACTTGACGTGTGTGTGTGTGTAGAGGTGGAGCACGAATGTCTCCATATAAAAGGCTGAGGCTCTCGACTCGCAGGTGTGTTTGGTTTTGCTCTATAGTTGCACTGCCGGGGTCAAAAGCACCTCTCCCTCTCGTTCTCTCTCTCTCAGACTAATATCCTTCAGGTTGAGCAAACAGGCCAGTGAAACACGACACAGAACACACACAGAACAAACACTTGGCTGGTATATATTCCTAAACAAGCTGCCAAAAGGTCAGGTGAAAACCTACCCCGCCATCCATCCTCACATGCTTTCATTTTCCTTTAGTCTAAAAGGGCAGTATGAAATTTTGTGTTTAAATCCACACATCTATAGTGTCCAACCACCTACCGAGCTTTTATCCCCCCTCAAACTCAGTCTCCATGATAGATTCACCTAAACACTGCTCATTGAGATCCTCAGAACAACTGAAAACCTTCTCAGACGGGCTTTTAGGCAGCATGTGATTCACCATTGTCCTTCTTCTGTTTTCCTCTTGTGTGTTTTATCTGTTATTTCCTCCTTTTCTTTTATATCATGTATTGTGCATGAGCATGTGCTGTCATCAAGGAGCTTCACATGGACGTTTAAAAAAAAAAGCCTTTATAGACATTTTGCACATGACACACAGGCAGCTGTTTGATCAGGTGGCTGATTAGAAAAACGGCCAAACTATTTTTTCTCCTTCAAACACACACATAATGAATGCATGTATGACCGCGCCATAAATCGCAACGGACAAATACTAAGCCGCACAAACACAACAAAACACACACTCACAGTGCAGGCGGTGTAACTGCAACAGCATCAATCACTCTGGGACAAAACAGCCTCTGTCAGGCTGCTATGTGCTTTTTAAGGAACATATATGTTTACTCTATAGGAGGCTTATAGGTCTCTCTGACAGCCTATACTTGCAGCATGGAAAACCAGCAGCTCCTGACTTCCCCCCTCCATGTAAAATACATTTTTACCAGTTATCTTTAGTAAACTTTCACAGATTTTTTTTTCCTATAAAGATAAAGAAAAAAATTCTATTAATAACTACTCTTTGATAGAATATGGCACCTTCAATCTATATTTACATTTCAAATAAAAAGGTCCTGTAGTGGATGGTCTCTCTCAGAATAACACAGGAAATCAGCCTGAACTTCAACTTAATTTAATTTTCTAATTGCAGATGAGAGTACAAAGGTCAGAAGCGTGGTGAAATAGCAGCAGTCATATCAACATGTTCCACCCTCTCTTAAAGATCATCCATCACTCCTGCAAATGTACTGATAAGAAGAAAAATACCTGAGGAGGAACTAGAGATTTTATTTTCGAACCACACACATCTTGTCTTGTTTTTTTTTCTTCATCTTGAAACCATTCATGTCATGAATGACTTTAACCAGACTTCTAGTATACTATATCAGTAGTGTAATCAAATCATTTTATAACCATCTCTGCTTTTACTGAGTCAAAGAGCAAACACTCTCAGGCCTTCGAGGACGCCCATAAACTCTTTGTGGACCTCTCAGCTTTATCAGCTCAGTGAGTGTTTGTGAAGAGGGCTGGAGGGTTCCCTAATCAGTCTGATAGCACACACACACACACACACACACACACACACGTACACACACACAAACACAATTACAAAAGTCAATGTGCAGGGCTCAACTGGCTGGCTGCTGCAGGGGCCATGGTCAAGGCTGGATGGACCCCCTCCTCCCCCCACCCTGTACAAGTGTGAGGGCAGATTGTCATGATAGCAAATGGCTGCAGATAGTGATGGACTTCAACAACAAGCACCATCAGCAGCTCACATGTGGTACATGCCTCGGTCAGAGACACCAAAGCTGGGTGTGCTGGTGAAACAGATTCTGATCCATCGCCAAGTAAAAACGATTTAGCCTATATTATAGTCCATTACAAAGCCAGATTTATAAATGTTTCCTTAACTTACAAAAGTATAATCAGCAAAATCAATACGTCTTCTTTACACTGAGTATTCCTTTCAGAGAGGAATATTACTAAAAACAAAATGTATTACTGAATATTACTATAATAAAATGTGCCAAAGTGTGTTAACACCAATTTACAGTTCCCAGGGAATTTAACCTGCATGTCTTTCCTTGTAGGAGGAACAGAAATGAGAGAAAATACAAATTCACACATAGAGAATTTCAATTGCAAGAGCCCCTTGTTGTTTTGAAACAGTGCGCATCAGTGAGCCAACACTGTCCGACCCTGACTATCAGGACTTGAGACAACATGAAGACTGACAACATGAATAAATCTACCTGCAATGACGGAAAACTAAAAGATGACTGCTTTATCAGGAAGATCACAAGACTAATATGTGCGTAAAGTTTTCTGACACACTCATAGAACTTCCTGATACTGCTTCCTTGTGAAACAAACAAAAAAACATAAACACTAAAATCTCACATCTCTTATCTCTCTTCCAGTGTATTGAAACCGACAAATGAGGGATGATGGTTCAGGTCAAAGAATGTTGGCAGACACTTGAGAGTTAATGTAACTTGTACAGGAAATATTAAAAAAAGCTGGCTGCACTACAGAACACTCTTCATGCAGGTTGACTCACAACCATGCTGCATCAGGGAACATTACACAAAGTGATTCCTGCCTTGTCATCTATCTATGAACCACAGGTTTCCAGCAATATCGGAGTAAGGCAATATAGAAAATCCTCAACTCCACTGACTGCTGATGTAAAGAGGCTATAATGTGTTGGGTTATGTTATCTTATTTATATTTGCTGTGGATGGGAGATTAGCTGCAGTGTTCTGTATGAGTTGAAGGTGTGAGCAGGTTGTAGCGCTCACATACATGTAGGCAAACACTGTGCAGCACAGATTGATTTGGATAAAGACCACCCATGACTCATTTTCAGAAGGTAAATCAGAGATTAAAAAAACTTCAAAATTTAGGGCACTAGGTTTAATGTAAGGTCTCAAACAGATTATTCATTTAAGATGACTTCAAAGAGCCAAATCTTTCTGGGGGCAAGTACGTACAGTAGAAACAGAATTAAAAGAAGACCAAGTATGGAGCCTTGAGGCACTCCAGACATAAGAAGATATGAAATAACCCCTATCAAAAAGTGTGTTCAAAATCAAAATGAGCTGTGTGTTTGAATTTTAGGAAGTGAACCAGATCCGATTGTGAAAGATGAGATATGATGAATCACACAGATCACAATGTCTGAACATGATTTGCAGAAAAAAATACTGAGAATGAAGAGAGAAGAAGCAGTAATACCTGAAGCTCTATGCAATGCCCACACTCTGCTAAGGGTTATGTTGATTCCCTATTGTCAGCCTGATGTTCCTTAACATGCTGAACTTCTGAGTCACCAACTGAATGTAAAACAAGACTGGGCAGGCCTCATGCAGCCAAATCCTGGGTGAAGACAGTTAGTAAGATGCAAAAAGTGACCAGGGCATGCACTTGGGGCGAAACTGGCAATACTGAGCAGGAAATAAGTGAATTTCAGCAGTGGTTACTGTTTTGATGGTCATAGAAGGTTATAATATGGTTATGTTATCTATCAGAACAGGACGGGATAATAATATGGATCGTTTTAATTATTTCAAGGCGAATTGGACCAGTTAAAGCAGTCTGAGCAGGCATAACATCTAGTTGAAATGGATTGTAGAGGAACACAGCATGCCACAATGGCTAACTGAACACATTCAATGACTTCATCACCTCCTTGCCTGGCAAAAACAACAGTTTGATAAATCAATAAAAAAGAGTCAATCTGACCACATTATCATTATACTCTACAGGACTATGAAAATGTGCTTTGACACCTAGATGACCGTAGTAACGGCACAGCAGCCACCTGTGTGCTGTTTAAAACATACAGACCTAATCAATCCCCAGTCCATCCTAAACCGACTCATGAGTCATTTGTACATTTGTGTTGACATTGCTGAGCGAATACTAAAGAATCTCTTAACTCTTTCTGTGCTTTCTGTTTGTTCTCACTTCATGTTTTACTGTCTATTTGCGCTGCTGTATCCCCTGCTGCTGCAACAAAACCAACTTCCTCACTGGCATCCATAAAGTCTCTTCATATCTATTTATGACCACAGGGAAATGTGTTTCTACATCCATTCATGTGGTCTCTCTCCTTCTCTTTCTCTCTCTCTGTCACTGTTTTCACGCTACAGCAGCTCAGTAGCGTTAATCACCCGAGGCAATCTCTAAAATCAAGGTCTGAGGCTCCGGGGAATCCAAAGGTTTCATCTTACAGAAGGGCTAACACATCGAAACCAGCCATCCCCCTTCCTTCTGCAAACTCCCCACCTTCCTCCTCTTCCATCCTCTGAAAAGGGACTGAAAAGCAGGAGTAACTGGTTTGGCCTTTATTTTAACTGTGTGTCTTCCTCCCCCCCTTCCCCCCCTCTTTCCTTCATCCTCCCTCCCTCCCTCTTTTTGTTCTCTCTCTCTGGGGAGGATTGGAGGACAGGTATGAGCATGTATAAACATGGCGAAGAAAACACACAAAAAAACTCTTAAGCAAACTAGCGTTGCCTCTCTGTTCTGTTTCCTTTTCTCTGTGTTCATCTCTATTATACTTGATGGGTGTATCGAAACTGGCGATTTGACAGACTATGCTGTATAAAAATATGTGAGTAACAGTAACAGTTTAATGGCAACAGAGGTGAGACTGTACTGCAGGTTTAATTTAAAATTGTGCACAGAAAGAACAAATGAATACCAGTTCACAGGAGATTTTATGCAAAATCCTCATCTTGAAAAAACCCCCCCGCACAAAACAATGAATCTATTTGGACCCGCAGTGTAACCCTGTGTCATCGAGCTTTGCACCTGAAATGGTTGTCTTCCATATTATAGCATATAAAGCTGAAAGGAAAAATAAGCAACACTTGTAGTGACTGCGAAAGGTGAAATAGAACCAAAATCAGCGAGATTATCCTCTGCTGTGGTAAATGAAACATCGCCTGACAAACATGAATCTTACACCAGATTTTTAGACATTAGTCACCTCATTTTATTCAATTATTTTCTTGTATCTATATTGTAAATTAGATTTTTCTCATAAATATTCTCATATTGGAGAAACTGATCGCTCTCACACTTTCACATCAGCTGTGAATAGACACTGCTTTGTAATTTGTATCATGGCAAAAGAAACACTGATATTTAGCTGCCAGCACCGACGGCATTGATTTCAAGAGTGGACAAGTTCTCTCACCTGTGTGTGTCCTCTGGTGTGCCTTCAGATGGGAGCTCTTTGTGTAAACTTTGGTGCAGCCTGGAGAAGAAAAAAAAAAATCACACCGATCATTAGACAGACTGACAATGAGAGTGCACCGTGACACAACAGGTGGACAAACAAAAGGAGGATTTCAAACCCACATGTTCGTCAAAGGGAACAGATTAGCAAGAAGTCTGAGAGTTTCTGCAGAAGCACCTCAGCTCATGGACACATACCTCCTGCTTAAAGCCATCATGAGACTAAAGTATTTGTTGAGATCCTTTTTCCACTCATAATGAGCATTCTGTCAGTTTTGTTTCTTCCCCAATATTGTTTCCGCATTGATAAGATGTGTGTGTGTGTGTGTGTGTGTGTGTGTGTGTGTGTGTGTGTGTGTGTGTGTTTGAACATGATAGAAAGAAGCAAAAATGCATATGAGCTTTTGCTTTGGGAATTGAGTTTATTTACACAACAGTGACACTGGTAGATAAGATTTTGAACCAACTTGTTAGGGTGGTTTATGTTGAAACTTGTTTTCATTAGTGACTTGTGCATTAAAATATCATCAATACCCAGGAATTCTTGTGAGGTTTGAACAGTTGATTGTGTGTGTGTACGTGTGTGGATATTGGATTGCGTACTGTTTGTTTGTTGCCTCAGGGCCTCTACACATGATCAGTGGTACACGCTGTGCTCAGAGTAGAGCAAAGGCAAAGTGTGTCACCGACATGTTGCGGAAAAAAAAACAAACGAGTCAGACAACAACAGTCTGTTATATATTTCAGTTTTACATAAAAGTATTTGCACCCGCCCAGAAAGAACGATACCCTTGTTTCAGAGTGTCTCAGCTTGTTTCTTGCCCCCAGTGGTTTTACTGCAGTGAAGAAGACAGAAAGCACAGACCTGGGTAGTCACAGAAGTGGATCCTCCTCTTCTCCAGCTCTGGGTTGTTCCGCCTGTTGTACTTGGGACCCGTCAGGACGCCCTGACCGTGTGTCATGAGCATGGCGTGAGAGGACAACCCTGTCACCTTTATCCCTCCCAGGATCTGGTACGGAGGTGGAGGTTGGGACGCTAGGCTGAGCAGCTCCGCCTGGCCATCTGGGCTCCCGGGCTGGGAGTTCGGAGGCGAGGGCGGCAGGCTGTGGGGCGCCGTGTGCTGGGATGAATTGGCGTTGGCCTGGTAGTAACCGTGGTGCTGCTGCAGCTGGTGCTCCATCATGTAGTTGCCGTTGCTGTTGCTCGTGGGCAACGTGGCGCTGCTGAGGTTCAGCATGGTCCTGCCGTTCGAGGAGGCGTGCGTCCCAGCCGGGCTGGAGTGCGACAGAGTCATGGTGAGGTCGGCGCAGCTGGTGATGGGCATGTGGTAGACCTGCGGCTGGGGGGGTTGGGGTCCGATGTGAAGATCTGTGTCCAAATTGGGTTGCTGCTGAGGCCTAGCAGGCACATTGACCGCTCCCCCAGAGCTCATGTCTGGTTTGATGAAAACGTTGTTGACTACGGGCGGCAGGCTGAAGACCGAGGTGAAGTCTGGCAAAGCTTGGGTGGAGGAAGCGCTGATCGAGCAAGGCACCTCCAGCCCGGGTTCTGTTTTGATCTGCTGGGGTGTGAGGGTCTTGGTGTTGGGCCTGTAGAGGCCTGTGCGGAGGTGAGTGGTGTTGGGAAGGATGACGTTGATGTTGAGGCTGTAAGGGGCGGTGGGTTTGTCCTCTGAGAAGTACTCATCGACGACAGAGGCGCTTTCTCGTCTGTACTTTTTGTCGCCGGTGTCGGTTGAGGTGGTCAAGAGAGGACTGCTGACCTGTGGCAGGTATTTGTCCAGCTCTAGTTGAATCTGAGATGAAAAAAAAAGGAGAGAGAAGGTTATTAGGACTTCAATTTAAGTGCTTTGTTATTTCCCAAACACCAGAGGAGCATAAACCTGTTATCAATCAAAGGTGAGCATATTTCCATTTAAGCTAACTAAATCACCAACACTGAGGTGTGTCCACATTGTGGCTGAGCATCAAAGAGATGTAGTTAGAGCCTAGCAGCTACAGTTTGACACAATGCCTGTGTAGTGCAAATTATTTGTTTAACCAGTGTAATTACATCGAGAGATTAATGAACTGTGGGCGGAGATAAGGTGCAAATAAGACAAATAAGAAAATCTGAAGGAGAATGACAGCAACCCTGAGAGGATAAAAGAAACGTTGCTATCAGAACTTCCTCCTCCATCATCATCCTCCCCTCCTCACATTCCTGTTTCCCAGTGGAGCTCAGTGCCCTGACAAACAGACAGGTGAGGAGCCATTTCACCGCCCTACCGCTTAATATAACTCCAACGGCCTCCAGAATTGAGCTACTGCTCCTGCTTGTTGTGATAACAACAACAATAGTTATTATTATCAATAATAATAACAACAATAGGATGATGTTTACAGTTACATCTGTTTTCTTACACTACTGGGGAGAGACAGATCAGATCTACTCATCTGTGACAGATGTTGAAATGGTGCCTTTGTTGACAGACAATAGAAGGAAAAGGTTGTCACGCCACAGGACTGGACAAAACAAGAGTGTGATAGACAATGAGTTCTTGGCGTTTACTTCACTTAAAGCAGATGGCATCATCTGATCTTCATCCTGATTTACTGCTGTGTGTGTGTCATTCAGAGTCTATGAAGCAGACAGTCAATCCTTTAGAGGTGCACAAGCCGTTGAGTACATAATCTCTGCTGAAGGGACCACACACACACACACACTTATGCACGTGTGCACGCACATGTGTACAAATGTATAAAAGCATGATACAGAAATGTAGAGAAAAGGAAATGCATGGACTTCTATGAGGACAAGCAGGCAATGATATACCAACTTACTGACTACAAGTACACACAAACAAGAGGAGAGTTCCCTCCACGGGTGTGGTCCATGGAAGTGGTTTGATGCATGAAGACGACAAGGAGAAAAAAAGAAAAAAGAAAGAAGCACTCAGCCAAACCAAAACAAAGAGCTGAAGGCATGAGAAACAGGCAGAGAAACCTAAACACTGTCAGGTATAAATAGACCTGCCAGACAAATCCGATCCTCACAATGACAACAGACACACAGCACAAGAGAAATGATGAAGGGAGGGAGGGGGGGATGAAGAGAGAGAGAAAAAAACACACTAGTAGGAGAATGAAATGAGAGAGGACAAAGAAGCAAGAGAGGTGGAGACAAAACCACGAGGGAAACAAGTGAGCAGCTAATTATGAGAGTGATATGACAAAATCTGAAGAAACCATCAGGATGGATCTAAAGTGACCTTTGATTGAACAGAAATCTGCAGGTTTCCAAGAAAATAAAACTAAATATTCCACAAACATTGTTCATTTTGCTGCAGCTGCAGATGTGATGACAAAACACATTGATCTTCTACAGTACTGTTTCTTTTTGACTTTAACATAAACATGATGATAAACAAGATTCAACTCACAGCTCATGATTTTGGTTAATTATAATTATTCTAATAGTTTGATTTTATTGGTTTTTCATTGGGTGACCTGCTCTACCACCTGAGCCACTGCAACTTAAACCAAATGAACAGTTTACCATCATTCAATTCAATTTCTTTCCACTCAGTAGACCCATCAATTTATCATTTCATTGCAGCTGAATTGTAGTTAGTTATTTGTTGTTTAATTAATTACATTATTGAAAATCGTGCATTGTATAAAGTGAGATTTTAATAGACTGGGCACAATATTGATCAGTGATGACCACTGACAGGTGAAGTGAATATCACTGGGTAACACTTCATCATGGCACTTGTTAGTGGGTGGGATAAACTGTATTGGGCAGTAAGTGTACATTTTGTTCTCAAAGGCAAAAGACATAACACAGAAAAGGTGTGAAATACAGAGCTTTGAAGCGACCTTTAAAACGCATTTTATGTTCACAGGTCTTCGTATTCTTTGACTTTGAACGTAAAACCAGGAACTGTCTCCAAGTTGTTGGGACTTATCAGTCATTTATCAGAGCTGAACTGGATGAACTGCTCTTTCCAGAGAAATCACAAGCCGAGGAGTTCACCTGAGTCCTGGACTGAATTGAATAATTTTGACAAATGACCTAATGACGTGATGATGTGTACGAGGTCGAGTCCAGCAGCTCAACAAAGCAGCAAAGAGGAAGGTTTCAACACTGCCTAAAGTGCCAGCACTCTCAACACACACACACAGTTGAAATGTACAGTTTTTTCATTGCTGCGTCAATTACACTAATAAATTCAATTTTGTTTGCTTTCAAATTAATTAACTGTTAATAATATGAAGTTCAGTTTGCAGACAGAACTGTTTTTGCTTGACCTGTTCGACAGCATTTGCACAGATTGTTATGATAAACAATACAACAAATCTTTATCAGACAGACAACAGACAAAACATCCTGCCTACATGCATTTACTTCACAGTCTTGTATTTTAATTTACTACATTACAGTACGCAAAAAAATGTAAACTTCTTGCTTCTTGTAATTTTTGGGCGGGTGGTGGTAGAAATGTGTCTCTGGGTGCATGTGTTCTCATGTCCTCGATCTAACTCATCCGTCGTCGTTCACTGGTGAACTCCAAACAGCTTGTCATCAGTGCAATCTGAGCACTTGTTGAAATTAAAATCTTGGGTATTTACTGAGGAGGAAGGGAAAAAAAAAAAACAGAAAACAAAAACAGCCTCTCTGTTTCCTGCCCACTGAGGGCTCCTGTGTGCCTTTCAGGACGGGACACAAACAGGTCCTGTGCTGTTGGGGTGCTGGCAGCTATGACCCGTGGGTGCCCTTGGCTGTGTCCGCTGCTGATCCTTCTTGCTGTCAACCTCTGTTCTCAGATTCATGTGGATCTTTCCTTTCTTTAGCCTCTTTTTCTGGGATGCATGTGTGAGACAACTTTTTTAGGAAGAGAGGGTTTTCAGCTTCTCTTTTGATTGGCATACCCAGCACCAATTGTTACTTATATTGTACACCAAAAACTGAAAACATATCAAATAAGGGACCTTTAAAGTCACTTTTTTTTTGCATACATGCTCACAAAAAGTCCCTGACCAAAGCTAGTACCTGTCTATCCACCTAAACTTTCTGTCATAACATAAACACCTTGGCATTTTAAGGCAGGAAGTGTGTATACCTTCCAAGTTACATCTTTGGGCAGTAGCCAAGAGGAAACCGCAACGCAAACCAAATGTGCTAGTGCTACCACTCAAAATGTCAGTTCATGTGTTCGACAGGTTGAGTATCTTCAAACTAAGACTCGGTTAATAATTGGAGAACATGTATAACTGCTCTGCTATGAATCCTTCTGCCTGATAACAGTCTCTTATCAGCTCTGCGCAGGTTTATGGGATGGAGTGGGAGTTTCCACATGTACGCCGATTTCACATCCATCCTTAAAGAACCTTTGTATTATTCATCCCTTTACTACATTGTTTACTTTTCTCATTGTTTCAAGCTTCTATTTCTCCTTCAGTGTCCTCACAGTACAGGAATCAGCCAACAGAGACTGAACGCTTTGTCTGACACATAATGTTGTCAGAATTTGCTGACAAAGTTCTGTTGTTGTTGAGTGCAGCTGATATGATTTTTGAACAGTCTGCACTTTTACACGGCAGGAGAAATCTGACAGAAGACGTTCACTATGTGCGTTATCATGGTTACAGGTCATAACTTGCCTATTTAACCCAACTGTATGTGTTGGGACACCTTGTAAATGAACATCAAGTCCGATGCGACCTAACATGCCAGCTCTCATTCTCAGGTAGCCACACTCTGATGCCAAGGTCAAACTAACATCTCCATAGTTTCCACTTTCCCATGTTGTAAAAGAAAAACTCACCAATTTCAGCTGCTTCTAACCCATTAGGTCTCTTTAAATACACCTGAACTAAATATTTTAACTTTTGCTGTCTGCCGCAACGGTATCCTCAACCGGATGTTTATGTCAGCATTACCATAGCAACATAGTGACGCACTTTTCCATCCTGGCGTCCGTGTTTGTTTTTGGTGTTCCATCCAGCGGCATTTGCTGTCTGCCGTCTGCCGGACCCCATGTGAACGCAGCATTACTCTGCTATAACAGACATATTTTGTGAAAATATTAAATATTACCCACATCCACTCATTCTGGTATCATGCAGATAAACAGAGGGAATGATCTTCACATTCTGCTTCCCCTGACCCCAAAACACCTCCAAGCTACAACCTTTGTCATCTTTATTAGTCCACTGCTAATCACAAAACAAATGGCTCCGTCTGCACATCAGTTCTCAGTTTATGGCTCTGAGGAATGCAGGGAAACGGTGCCCGTTTGCCTTTGGATCTCCATAAAAACAGAACTGATAGTGTCAGGGCCCCCTGCTCTACTTGCTTCATCAACAGAACTGGAAACAAGACGAGGTCATTGGTGCAAAAATAAAACCTTTGAGACTGAGATGATGTTTTATGGCCACAGATGGAGGGACAGATAGGGAGGCTTATTTTGGCTTTTCAGGACAGTGACAAAAAAGGCAGGAGTCTCTGCCAGGTGGCCAGAACACACAAAATACACAAGGTCTTAGTTTTTGAATATGATGATGTAACATTCATTGGTTCGTTTGCTATGCGGCATTATTTGAATATTTTATCATAAGGTTGCAAAAGTATACTATGTGCATAATTTTGTGGTAAAGACAATAATTTTTATAAACTGTATTACAAATACAGTAGGCCTACTACAGGTAGGAGTTGCGTTGGTAGATCCATTGTATGTGGAAATTATAAAGGTGTTTTCTCATGGTTTACAGAAATCCTCGTGTCTGAGAATGGGCAGATTTCTTAGGAAGCTCTTGAGATCAATATTAATTTCTCTGTGACTTGCACCAAGCTGCAACATGCATCAACAGCTGACATAATCCCAAAACTTGCCATGAATCATCATGTACGAGTCAGTCATCCTGACACAACTGAAACTGAACTCAGGTCATCACGTGTTCTCCCATGTGTCTATTTTTTAATTCTTATTCCTCGTCTCTCTTTGTTCTGTATCGTCTCTTGAAACAGAAAAAGTCCCTCTCAAGTATATCTGACAGTAAAAGGGGGTTGGTCGGACCTTAGGAAACGTCCAGTCCTCTGCTGGTGAGGCTGCATCTCAATTGTTCTCACAGATGCTGAAAGACTTTTGTTTTGTCTCACTGCAGAATGATTTCACCTTTTGTTTTTGTTCACCACAGCAAAAGAGTTTTTCCCGGACAAATGAAGATCATTACTGAGCTTCCACAGCCTCAGTGGATGATCATGCAGACCACAGGCATTACAACAGACAGTACAACGTGACTGTCTGCGGCCAGATGTGTTGTCTGCCACGGAGACACGGCCGGGCATGATGGGTACAGATGACATCAGCAGAACAAACAACCAGAACAGAGAACAGCATGAGTCAAAATGATGAATCTCTGTTTTCTGGAAAATCGACATTGTGCCTCAGCATCAGACTGATTTATGAGATTGCCGACGCATCAAACTGACTTATTGAATACTTACTAAACATGATGCAACTTCAAAGCAGCAACGACACTAATGTTTCGCACTGAAGGTATTTAGATGGTCCTGTAGGCACTGGACTGGGGGTTTGATACCTTACACAATTGGAACGTTTTTTCACTTAAATAAATCATATTCAAGCTCAACCAGCCAATCTAGCTTCTTTATTTTCTTTCTTTTTAAATAAATGTGTTCATTATCTACTTCAGTCTAGGAATTCTCCAGTGGAGAATCAAACAAGTCATGCCAAGAGTAATTTGAAACACAGGCAAGTTAACCCAGGTCTGCCATTTCAGCCATGCTCGTGATTAAAACAAATAAGGTGACCTGGTTTAAGTGCTTAAATAACAGATGTATTACCTTGCTCCAATTACATCTGAATATTTGATGACAAATAAAAAAGGTGTACAAACGGAGTATCTCAAATTCAATTTCCAATTATCAAATACAGTCCACATTTAAAAGAAACGATTAAAAAAAAAAGTTGTATAATTGCCGGAAATTCAACCATCTCCAAAAGTGATCAAAACAATTTGATCATGTTCTTTTTCCACCATCACCTGTCAGTGTGGGATTCTAGCAAGCTAGGACTTGTTGTCAGCAGACACTTGCTCAGATGCAAATCAGCTGCATGTGTTTGTGCTGGAAGTCAAATCATTAGTCAAAAAACCAAAACCATCTCATCCTTTCCTGGCAAACAAAAAAAGGCATGTGTGACATTGTGACATCAGAAGGATGAATGCAAATAACAAGTTCCAAGAACAATCGCAGGATGTTAAAGCGGGTTTAATCCATATCTGAGTATTGATCTTCAGGAATCATTAGGCGTGACTGGCAACACACTCTGGGGTTGCACGCCAGTGAAGTTACTCTGTAACTTCTTATGTCGTCTGCGCTCGGCCTTACAGGAAACCCCTTAGTGATATAATGACTAAAGAATCTGGAAATTGGTTTCATATCAGTTACTTATTCTGCCATTACAGCCCAGAAACATGACTTCATTTTTCTGTTTATTCTTGAACATTTATGAGTTTCAGACTCAGGACAGGATGAAGTCTCATGTTGATGTACTGTAAGATCAGCTCAGAAAACTTACTTTCTTTAAAAAGGGGGATTCCTGGCTATGCTGTTTGTTCCTGTACAGCACAATGATCACTGATTCATTGAAAGTCATTGCAAAAGCTGATCCTGCAGAACAGTTTTCTGGATTAATAGCCTCTGGCAAGATGTTTTCTGTTGTTCCTCCGGCACCTCAGAAGTTATGCAAGGGGAGCTACTCGGTGTCCTGTTTTGAAGCAGCTACAACAAATATCTTTACATTACAAGTGGATGAAATGATGGTTACAGTAGCTCTGGGGTATTTTATATAAATATATAACATCTTTAAGCTCATTGTTGTGGATGGGTTGTCTGCAACTTCATTGTTTAGTTTAATTAAGTCTCAAAAAAAGCCCTACTGTGCTGACACCTCAACCCGCTCAGCTCCAAACACAAGATCACTGAGTCAGTAGTCAAATGGTGCATTTAGAAACTAAGGAGGAGTTGGTGGAAAGAAATAAACAGAGCTAAAAGAACATGCATTCAACAGGTTCCCAGAAATACAACTTGACTTGATCAATGATTTAAATAGTGACCCAAAACCGACGGGCTCCTTTATGCACTACCAGTCGAGTTTGCCTTTCTGTTCACAAGAATGATGTCATACCACACTTAACTAAGGACACACAAAGTCTCTTGGATTGGTGGTTGAGTGTCTTTGAAAATTATTTCAAGGCTGTAGCTCACTCGTTTGCCCCCATGCACAGTGTGGCTGCAGTGTTTCTGATTTAACAGGTGTCAGGTGTGTTTGCAGTGTTCATGCTATGAAAGCTGTTACAGCCGGAAAAGGCCTGAAAAGCAGGTTCACATCACTGCTGATCTGAGTCGGAGAGGAGTTGATTGACCCCAGTGTGAATGCTATTGAACCCTTTTCCATTACTGACAAAAGCCTGATGTTTGGTTTTAATTAGTTTTTAAACCAGTTGAAGAGGGCTGAGGTCACCAAAAATAAAATAATCCATCACTGTTCACTAATTTTTTTAATTCAAAAAATCAACACTGATAAAAACAACAGTATTTTTAGGACAACCAGAAGCCTGCATGTGGCTGGTGTTTGAGGACATTTCAAAACTGCTGTGACTTTCTCATGAGCTGGGCTTTTATCATCCTCTCTCTCTTGCCTCGAGGCAGCCTATGGAGATGCGGGCCCTGCTCAGACAGGTCGGGCAACATACTGCTGTCACGACACTGGCTGAGTTAAGCGCTCTTTAAAACACCAACACAATGACACAAAGATGCGTCTCAGAGGGAGAAAAAAAAAGAAAAGCAAAAAAGAAAAAGGGAGGCAGACTTTATTAAGCCAGAACTCTCTTGTGCTTATAGAAAAGGGATGAAATGAACACTCAGAGAGTGGCGGTGAAAGAGTGAACTGTGGAATGTGTTTTAAGAAACTGACTGCGTGCACCTTCACTGTGAATCAAGAGCACATAAGGTAAACCATCTGTGTTGTGGTTGGCATGGATTTGCCTTAGGGGTGACCATTTCACTTAACCTGACATCTTTGTTCTTGACAAAGTCATGTTTTGCATAACACAAAGCACTGCATGTCCCTGCCACAAGATCTGAGGGGAAAAGCAGGTGAATGTTGGCCATTTTGTCTAAAGTAAATGGAAACAACACAAGCAGCGGTTGACCAGCTGAAGCTAAAAATAGACTTCAGCTAAAACTATTCCGAAGTGGAAGTGAAATCTCTCTATTCATGTCAGTCATGTTATTCACTACCTACTTGTGGTCACAGTATGCTATTGCCTCTTTACGCAAGCTTGTCAACTACCTGTTACATCTTCTAATTCTGTCACTTTGGTAGGTGTGACCATGTCCTATTGACAAGTGGACAAGGGAGCGGCATTTTTTGGACATCAGCACATCTGAGTGTACATCACAGATAATCCTGGGATCTATGATGGATGACTAGCTACAGCTTTCTGGAGACGCCTGTGCTTGTCAAACTACCATTGGCTCAGATTTTCACTGTTCTGACATTAAGTATGACACTAATTTATCATCTTGAATCGGCTGTCTTGCTAATCTACATCAAACCTTCACAGTTCAGTTAAGTCAGTCATAGTATAAAAATCTTGTCCTTTTTCTGTTCACCTGTATTGTAGAGTGTCTCATTGTCAGCTAATGGTTTTACATATGTATATATTTTCCCTCTGTACTCCAACAGGAAGGAAAGCAGAAAGTTAAAGATGAAAAGGCAGAAGCAGAAGAGGCCGCAAATCAAAAAAGGCTTGCCATACACTGTTACATTATAAGTTGTTAATTGAAAACTACTGTATGAGGCTGATAACTTCAGGAATCTGACCTATAAGTCAAGATTTGGCGATATGATAATCAGGTCAATGATTGACAGCTGAAACATGTGCTGCTCCGACCATGTTCAGGTTTTTAGCTGTGTCATATACAAATCCCATAAGCACTCACACCAGTTCATTCAGGCTGTAAAGTACTTTCTGTTTATGACGGTCATCTTGTCCTACATTTATCTTCAACAACACAGGCAGCGAAGGTACACTGCGTTTCCTACATCCAATGAAACACACAAGATTATGTCTTTGGTGACACAGTAACTCACAGAGCTCCTGAAAAAGAGATAAACAAAAAATAACCTGTAGCTATACAAGGCCTTAAGGTTTTCAGACATTGTTATACCTGTTTTAGCTTTTAAGAAGTTTTGCTCACAACATAATCCATTCAAAATGAGTTGTCTTAGATACAGAGACCAACACTGACACTGTGGCTGAATGAGACTTAATGATCTGAGACAATAATCTGCAAATACAAAGTTTTATCCAACATAAATATTTTACTGCTGCAAAGTGCACTTTATGGCTGAAACAAATCAAAAGGCCGTGCCACACAATAATCCACAAGTGTTTGGCTGCCGCCTAGAGATGTTTGTTGTCACCAGAATTCAGTCGGCTATGCCGAAAGAGTCAGCTCAAAACCACCACGTGACCGCTCTCATGTCATGTTTGCATAAAAGGCCGCCCAACTCAGACATGATGCTTTGTGTTGCATGCAGGTACAACACCTGACAAAGGGAGGCAGCACCATGCCCAGATGCACCAACTCTGAGAATAAAAGCCAACAACTGAACAACATTTCACCTATCAAATCCACTGCATGGTAAAGGTCTACTGCATGCTTACCAAGCACATGGCAGGAGGCCAAACTCGCCACCATCCGAAGGCATCCGGTTTCTGTTTGCGCTGTGTTGTGATCGCTCACGGCTGGTACACAATCCAAAGCCATTTAACTTTAATGCAGCTGTCACGTTTCTGCTGTGATCATGTTGTGCTAAACTTTAACAAAAGGGGGTTAACTTATTCTTTTTAATTTATTTTCTGGCATCAATTAGGCACACGGCTCTGCTACGCCAAACCGTGTGACTTCCTGAATCCTGAATTGTGCTCTGGCACCACAGCAACATGGACTCATGGGCTTCATGCTGGACACAGAGATTTATAAAAGGAGCATGATGATTGATGGAGAAGAGGCCATTTTGCACTTGTTTCAACTTCAACCTGCTTGTCCATCATGTGATCAAATCCCATGACTGGACAGATTCTGCACGCAGGGATGGCCCTCACGACTCAAGGTGGAAACAAGTGCTCAGCTCCTCAAGCTCAGTGTAATAATCAAAATGATCAAAGACAGAATTTAGTTAAGTGTATTCTAAGCAATTACACAGTGCAAATATCAAGTTCATGACAGACAGCCACAATAAGCTCTTTATCGCTTTCCCACACAGTAAACATGTCAACAGTGCAGACTGCATCACCTTTACTCTATCCACAGGCCCACATAACTACATACGGATATGGCCCATTTAAAACAAATAAAGCCATATAAAATATTTAAAAAGCACACATGGCCTAAATTAAAAGCAATCTCTACTAAAAGTGAATCATGTGTCCAAAGCAGAACTACCAATAAAGTTTAATTTGAATGATTTGTGCATACAGGTAAACTTAACCTGAGTTTTCTAACGTCAGGTGAGTGTGAGATTTGCCAGTGACTTCACTTCTCTCATGCAGCCTAAAAGCAGAAAAAGTGCAGAACGTGTGGCTATAAACTGGTTGTTACCAGCCTTATTTATCCTCAACTCTAGCTTTTATTCTGAGGGGGTAGCCCCTGCAGACACGAGGCGTACGGCTTGAAAGTGGAGGTAAAAAAAAAAAAAAAAAAGGAACTAAATCAACCCTGAGCAGTTAAAACATCAATAGGACGGGTCACTGGTTCACCGAAAGCCCGGCTCTACGCAGTAGGTCAGCAGAGACTCTCACCCCGGGTTTCACGTCCTCAAACACGGATGCGTCCTCAGTGCCGTCCGCTCCAGACATCCTCACCGGCTTCAGCTGCGTGAAAACCGCCCTTTCTTCTGTCGCGTGCGGCGGATTCATAGCCAATCCTACACTCGCTGCCATTAAAATGATCACCTTCACAAATGTATATATTCAGAATCTGGGGGTTACACACGCATAAAACTGTTTTTAAGGTTTACTGCGCCCAACTGGAGCTGAAAGCTACGGAGTTATTCCACAGCCCTCCCCTCTTTTCTGGCTCCCAGGTCGGTTTTACCTGTGCTCATGTACGGACCTGCTACCTGCAGACGAAGACTGACAGAAATCTTAACCAATCAGAGAGGGGAATATTTCTTGTGGTCCAATCAGCTTTGCGGGGGAAGGAGGGACTCACCTGAGAGACTTCAGGGAAGGAGAACAACTACAGGGAATCACTTCAAAGCCCCCCCTCCGCCCCCCCCCCCACCTCTCTCTCTCTCTCTCTCTCTCACACACACACACACACACTGCAACTACAGAATTATTTGTGAAAATTGAGCTCAATTTATTAAAATAAAATGGATAATAATAATAATAATATAAAACATCTTGCCAAACTGCCCTGTCTGCTTTGATTAAACTATCATCAAGCTTCCAAATTAAAACCTGATGATGCTGATGAATTTCAGATTTGTGCAATGGTGTGCATCCCCGTCAGGCAAAAGGAAATAAATTAGTCATGCTGATAAAAGTTCAATTGTGGCGTTAGAAACAATAAAACATCTATTGTATTTAACAGGACACTGGTGAAATAGTGGAATAATAGTGGAATAAGCAGGTGAAAGTTGGCTCAGGGAACCAAGCTTTATGATCAGTGGCTGTTCTGTTGCCACCATATGGATGATAGGCCTCTCTCTCTTTCTCTTAATCATTTCTAGTGAATTACATAATTTAAGTCTCCACGTGGATACACAGGAAATAGCTAGGCCGGATAACTACCATGACTGTGCGCTTCATTGCAAGTTACAGCAGATTTATCAAATGATAAACCTTCAGCAGTGGTGAGTAATAAGGGCCGCAAACACAATAATCTGCTGGAAGTTTAATAGAAACATACAGGAGAGTTAGTTTGGAGGAATAAAAAGACTACTAGCCTACTCACTTTAAATAAATGGATCTTTGCAATAAAAGAAAGAAAAAAAACTGTTTTGATATCTTAAATATTCTTATAACTCAATCAGGTTGTCAAAAAATAAATGATGGAAACATCACCAACATCAAGGGGGTCTGCTTTTATATGTTGGGAAAAACAGGATTAGTGTAATAATGTTCTTCATTGTCCCTGAAACAAGATATACATTCATATTTTAAACAAGTAAACAAGTGTGAATTTCCAGGATTCTTTCATGAGATGATATGCCCTCCTATGGGAGATAAAAATAGACAGACATTGAGCCACGTGCACAGTCTCAGCAGCGATGAGGCTGCTTTGACCTGCTCCAAGCGTCAGACAGTAACGCAATACACCTTCTATTGTCAGTGCTGACAGGTGAGACTCCACTAAATTTGGAGCTTCCATCAGCTGGTCCTGCAAACAGGAAGAGAGCTTTTCTCTTGTGTGTGAGAACTTGTGGGATCTTGGTGATACCAGACTGGAATCAATCTGGGCGGCCCTGTAATTTGAAGCAGCAGTTCAGCCAGGGGTTTCATGGATCACAGAGAGACCTGCTGCACAAAACCTGTTTTTCAGCACATCACCACTGCATATATTTGCTCATCCACTTTCAAAGCAATGTGTGCTGTCCTGTTATTTGTTTAGCTGCATCCAAAAGATTTTAAACAGATTTATACCTGATGTCAAATCCATCACACCCTCCCTCAAGCATGGATGGTAACAATCACAATATATGAAAAAACAACCTGAAGATTAAAAATGACATAAGAAAGAAAAAAGACATTATGTCCCAATGTGGTCTATATGTGTAGCCCCTTGATCTGGCCTACAGAGTGTTACTGTTGTGTCACAAGCAACGGTTACTGTTAGCTGTACTGAGCTGAAACCCAATATTTATGTTTGTCAGGCTCTCTGAAATAATATATGCACAGTATGACTGTTCTTAGATTGGCCGGGCTGTGACGTAAGCTGCTCAGCTAACGCAAGGGAGGCGTGCGGTACTTTCGTCTTTCCTTCATCAAACTCATCAAATACACAATCCAACAACTAGGGGTGGGGGGAAAATTGATTCATGCAAGAATCATGATTCTTATCCTCTACGATTTTGGATTGATTCATAAAATTCAAAATTTGATTGTTTTATTCACAGAGGTGTGACTTATTAATTATGGGTAGCTCTGTGTTCTTTTGTGGCTCAGTCTTGTAAAGATACCATTAACTTTCGTCAGACATGGTTTCAAACTAGTAAAGCTTTAGGGACAAGAGTTTAAAATTAGCAATAGATACTGTATAAAATCTCTAGTTATTGTTTAAAAAAACAATAACAAAAAAACTAAAACAAGCTTTCTCCACAGGTAAGAAAACGTGTGATGCACCTGCCAAAACCTCAATGGAACATTTTGTCACGTGCTGAGTTCACTGCTGTCAAAGTGAATGCCTGTGTAAGATCACAAACCGTGAGAAAGTTCAGCACCGGTGTGGATTCTGTTTATTCTGAATATCATAACAGGATCTTTTGTGATCAGGGTACTTTGTCTCACTGGTTAGCCTGCATATTTGGCTAACTATAATTATACCGCAAGCCATAATAACAAAGCTGCCCCAATACGTAGCACAAGCTATATACTGGGGGGAGAAATTCCACAAAGGCCAATAAATAATGTTTTGTACAACCTGTCATTTTCCATAGCAACAGCATGGAGGTGCTATTCTTTTCTTATTTTGACAATTCAGCTGAAAAGAACTGAACCAACTAGTCTAACTGTCAACATTTATTGACTTCCTTTCACTGGCTCTTCAGACTCAAGCTCGTTCCTGCTGATGTTTGATTATTCGTCACCAGGACAGAACTCAAAAGTAATGAATCAATTCTTACTACTACACCTGGTAGAGGGGTTAGGCATGGGGGAAACAATTAGATCAATCAAATACTAGGCTACAAACAAAATGAATAGGACTCATCCTGTTGGCTTCATATTTTGTATTTGGACCAAAGTGATTGATCAACTTAGGCTGATAATGCAATGTCATCATCGCAGCGCTAAACAGCTTGACAATGAGGCAAAAGGGAACTACTCCTTAATGTAGATTTTTACATAATGTAGGTGGGTGACATATATATATATGTACTATATTGGACTCACAGGAAATAAACTACACTGGGAATGCAAATTATGACGAAGGACCGTAATCACGCAATGCAACAGTGTGTGTTCCACTGGCTGGCTTCGAAGCAGGTTGTGCACAAAAGGCCGTCTGGAGCCACAGCAATAGCTCTGTCAGTTACATTGTTATTAATGATTCAGATTTAATCACACATCTTAAAATGTTGGCTCATGTTACTTTTGCTATCCTTTTGTTAAGCAAACATGACATTATGTAGAATGAGTTTAACATACTCCACCCACAGTTTGTGAAACAAGCTCTCACTGCCTGTATACTTAGAAAAAAGGCTCCAAGAAGTCTGTGTTTGATTGTCTTGAGTGCACTCAGTGCACTCAGAGATGGACTGTGGAGAAATGCATTATTCTATTGTATTATTCACTCATTTTTATGAATGAACAGAGCTGAGCTTAATATGGCTGAATACACCATCTTCATTCATAAAAAGTAGACATACATCTTCCTGTTGTTTAGTGGCTAATGCAGTGGTTCCCTACCTTTTTTGGCTTGTGACCCCATTTTGACATCACAAATTCCTGGCGACCCCGCGATCACAGGATATTTTTATATGCTGCATTATAATCCAAATCGATTTATGTTCAAGAAAGTGAAAGTATAGAATACAGTTTTTTAAGATTGAGTGTGGTGTTTGTTTTTTAAAAGAATATTAATTAGTTAAACAAATTTGTGTTGTGTCAAACATTTCAGGCCCTATTTGAATTCTAGGCGACTCCATGTGGTCCCGACCCCAAGGTTGAAAGACTGGACTAATGTATGTTCTGCTTTGATTTAAGATTTGGCTGAAAGCTACAGTACTCTCCACAACTAATCCAAGTTCTGTCTTAAAGTGATAGTTCACCCAAAATTCAAATTTTACTCATTATCTCCTCCCCCTCATGTCGACTAAGAGCTGTGAGAATTTTCAGAGTCCTCCGTTCCTTCTCTGAGTTACGGGGGGGTCCGCACAGCAGTATTTGTCCATATAATGGTTGTCAATGGACACCAGGTTTCTTGGTCCAAAAAGACACACCAAAAAACATCCAAATTCCTTCATACTGCTCGTCTGTAATGTCCCTCTTGTATTGAAGCTCCGACATGAGAAATTGTTCCGGAAAAAATTAAATAAGTCTGTATTTTAATCTTGTTTGACTAATCTCAGTGTCTTGGTTCACTGTTCAGTGCAATTTGATTTGCAACTGATTTGGCTTCAATACAAGAGGGACATTACAGACGAGCAGTATGGATGTATTCAAATTTTTTTTGGTGTGTCTTTTTGAACAAAGAAACCTGGTGTCCATTGACAACCATTATATGGACAAATACACAACTGGAATCCAAGTTCTGTCTTAATGAGGGTGAGTAGATAATGGGTGAAATTTGAATTTTGGGTGAACTATCCCTTTAATGAACGCCCCAAATGCAGGCACATGGATATGAATGTACAGTAGCCTGCACAGAATTTCACACTCCTAGAAGATACTCACTTTTTAGATATAATACTGTTTTGTTATTTCATGTCTTGCTCAGAAATCATCTGATAGTGTTGTAGTGACACCTTCTTTGATTGCAATTGCATATCTAAGCTCTACTGGGAAAGTTTCAACATATCAAACTACAGAGAAATACACACATTAGAAACTGACCTTCAAACCACCTGCAAGGACTTCCTGTAGCTTTTGATGTCATAATGAAGCAGTCCCTGCTCTCAGCCATACCCCAAACACAACTTGACTGGATCCACCAACCAAGATTTCTAAAAATATATCTTCTTATGGATCTTATGGACACCTCAAAATAAAACAGAAGTGTTAAATATGGAACGTTTTGTATGCTGTGAGCAGAAATCTGAATGGAAACCGTGTCCTCATATGCCCTCTGTCTAAAAGCATCACACTGCTGCTAGAGAGAGAAACAGACAGAAAGGAATGTGGAGTATCAAGTTTCCACTCTTCCTCAGATGTGGCTTCCCCGCTCATTTGTTAATGAAGCATTACAAATAAATAAATACTCATTGTTTCTCCATTGCATTTACATTTAAATTGTCTCTGTTCACACACTCTATAACAAATGGACAAAATTGACAGCAGACAAATTTAGACAAACACAGATTTTTCCTTTTGTTCTAAACTGCAGGCAGAGGGGGTTATCTGTTGTGGTGATCTCTATTTGTTTGCCTGCTATGTTACTTGATTTCAGCAGAACTACTGGAAAATCACCCATCTTATCAGGTCATTCAATCTCATATTAATTTGACTGCCATGTAAAAAAGCAGCACAAAATATAAAAGTTTCTAGGACAATAGGACTTACTGAAATTGGCTGTTAGATGCAAAATGGTGTAAATTATGCACAAAAGAGTCACACTGGTGTTGCACAAAGACAGATACTACTGTGATTACTTTTGCATGATATGATGCATCAGAGTGACGCAACAGTGTGAAGCAGGTCTTACTGAAACCAAGAAGAAATAACCTGGAGCCTGGAGCAAAGTAACATACTCACATATTAACACTGACAGGTTCATGGCTTGTCTTCAAGAGCCAAGACTGAAAATGACCTTCATCTTTATCAATGTACATACTATACAGTAAGTTTTCCGCACTTGCAAATTTAAACTCTGTAGTTTACCTAGAATCATATAAATCACAATCATATGAACTAGTTTTAAATTCTATTTTTTCATGCCTTTATTTGACAGGACAGTAGAGAGTACGACGGGAAATGGGAGGCAGAGATGGGGGGGGATGACACGCAGAATAGGGCCGTCCGACACGGGACTCGAACCGGGGGCAGCGAGGGCTACAGCCTCTACACATGGGGTGGGTGCTCTAACAACTGAGCTAAACACCACCCCATATGAACTAGTTTTGCATAATAAGTGTTTTTATACCAATATAATTAGCTCATAATTCCCTCACTGTCTTATGGAGATGTCACCATAAGGTCACCGTAACCTTGACCTTTTATTTGAGAGTCAGTTCAATCTTAGGCCAAGTAGCCAGGGCATGATCAACTGGAGGCATAGTGACAGGACCACCACTGTCACATCTCTCCCCCTCTTTTCACAAGCACGTCCTCGTGCTTCTGCGCAGGCTGCCACACATTAGGAATCCATGGACCCACCACTAGTGCCACATGGATCCTGCCAACAACGCCAGAATGTGGTAAGGTGAAGAGGTCCTGGGCGGGGATCGAACCCACACTTCCTGGGTAAGAGTCATGTGCGCCAACCACTTGGCCAAGTAGCCAGGGCACATGATCAACTGGAAGCATAGTGACAGGACCACCACTGTCACACAATGTTACTGGAACCAGAATTCTCCTCTCTAGACCTCTCATACCACTGAATTACTGTATACCCCAAGAGCATAACCACTGAGTTATCTGATTGACAACTAATGTCAATAACTGTCAAGACGCCTTGACACATCTTGCATCATGAACCCTTACGCCTACACATGTGATATGAATGAAGCTGTTCTGAGAAGTAAACTCCTTGTCCAGATTCTTAAGAAAAGCAGTTAGTGTGCTCAACAATACTTATCCTCTGTGTCACTATCACTACACCTGTGAGGAGACGACTGGTATGTGGAGCTGTAATTTACCTGGAAAGACTTTCATAAGGTTTTGTGATAATGGCTCAACAAAAGACAATTAACTAAAGATTAAAGACTCTTAAATCTTAACTCAGTTAATCACTGAAAAAAAGATTCAACACATACAGTATTGTTTAGTGGTTGCATAGGATACATTCACTCAGAGCAGTGGCTTTGCCTGTCAGTGTATGGGATTGTGGTGGGTGGTGGGTGGTGGGTGGATGTGAGATTTACTGCTTTGCTGTCTCAAGAAGCGTATTTGCACAATGTATCTACATCAACAGGAAGAAATTGCCTGTTGAAACCAGCTACAGTGGCAAACCTGCATTTCTTAGGGATGGCTGCTAACTCAGCTGACACACAACTCAGCTGAACATTTTGATCATGAATGAAGAATATGTTTATTAACAATAGCACACCAGAGAATTATCATGTAGTCTAATCTGTGGATTGTGCATGCTTTTGAACAAAACTAAGGTTGATAATCATTATTCAATAATAATAAAATGGTAGACAAAACACTATAGCTAGAGTTTATGATTAGTAAAAAAAAAGAAAAAGAAACTAATAAAGAGATTGCACAACCACAGCAAGAGAATGTGTGTACAATTATATTTGTTAAGATTTTTACAAAAAAAAACAAAAAACAACAACCCAAAAAACTATCTCTTAGAAAAACAGGAAAAATGTGAAATATTTAGGACGGGGTGGTCCTGCACTGGATTTACTACTTTTCAGAACCTTTAGTCCTATGTGTTTTATGGGTCTAGTAGACAGACAGTTTCAGACAATGGTCAGACTTTTTTTTTGGCTCCTCTTCGCCAAAGAAGAATCACTGACTGATGCTATCTGCCTCCTCCAGACAACAGACAGTCTCCAGTGTTAACCCCTGCTAAAGGGCAGGTGAGATGGGGGGGGTCCTCCTCAGAGCTGTCCACAGATTAGCTGCCCCTCTGGTTAGCATCTGTTTTGCAATTTAGTGCAAATTATTAAAGTTGCTTATTGGATACTAACGTCACAATGTATATTTCTTTGCAATGCAAAAGAGAAATTTGCACGACGCATAAAAAAAAGACCCCTTGACATCAGTCTCAGGTGTATGGACTCTGGATAATTGCACCTTAGCTGATGACTTCAAAGACAAACTGCAGACAGCGGAGGAGCTGGGGAGAGACGGAGAGTTTACAAACCACACATTTAGAGATGGCTGGCCTGATTCATGGAGGTCAGACTTCAAAACATGTTTATGTGCATTTGACTGTGCCAGAGGCGGAGATTGACCTGGTTGCTTTTACTGAGCAACTAAATCTTTCAGTTTGAGCTTAAAAAGCTTGACAATAATATATTACAGTATGCTCTGAATGTACTGTAATTATCAAAGAGGCTGTTAGAGAAGCCAAAAATGACTCAGTATGAATATGTGTATAGTGAGAGGGTTGGACAGGCAATTGAGCAAACTGGTCCTGTCAGTCTCTTTGCTGCCTGTTGTGACCATCATGTGTGGTGTGGATCAACTGTGCATATTCTGGGCTTACTGGACAATCACAACCAAGTTTCAACTCTGACTGCTCCCCAAGGTATTTAATAATGCTTTTACTCAAAGAAGGTTCATGGCCTCGCCAGGTAGGCTACTCCCATTTTACTCCTACAACCCAAAGAAAAGAAAATTACCTCCAAGCTCTACAGTGCCCATACTGTAGGTGTGAATGCAAAATATGTAAGGTTTAATTCTCAATTCTCAAACTGGTGACCAGTGATAATGAAGTGGTATAGCTAATGGATGGTGAAAGGAGGTAAGTCGGGGGGTCAGAGAGAGGAGATAACATGCAGCAAAGGGTCACAAGCAAACTGTCAAGACAAAGAAATGCATCATTACTTAATCTTTTGTTCCTTTCACAGTCTACACTTGGCAGCTTGGTACGGTGTGAGGTGAAAAGGGTGGTTATGGGACTTAATTAAATCTAACTTTAACATTATCATTGAAACTACTGAAATTTTGTTTTGATTAATTTTTAGTTTAACAAAGTAAAAACAAAAAAATAATAGAAAAAATCTACTTCAACATTATCATTGAGAAATTTAATTTGGAGGCCTTGAGCCTCACCCATCACTGCTGCTGCGGAACCCCCACCTGCAAAATAACTACAATACATCCCCCATACTCATGAACTTTCCTCAATAATCTTACATTATAAAACCATGTGGACATGTTAAGACAGTTAAAAACCTGATTTTTATCATTTTGCCCTGTGCTTAAAGCAGAAGTAAGTGATATATTTGTGTTAATATAAGTCTTAAATAGTTATATCTTCCGACAGCAATCACTTACATAGAGTGTTTGGACCAAAACACGGGTCTGTCAGTCACTCTGCTCTGCTCTGAGCCGAGGAGAAAACATTTATCGTATCCTACAGTTTTTATCCAATGAGGAGAGAGAACGGCATGCAGGGCTGTGTGTGTAGCCACATGTGGCGACGTTGTTATGGTGCGTTCAAAAACCTGAAGTGGTACCAGTTCGATCTGGTATTTGTAGTGATTTCACCGGTAAAACAGGTCGGAAAAACACGAGTGGGTTACCTGGAACGCTACAAAGTCGTAAGTTGTGACTTGAAGCTGTAATTTACGATTTCAAAAGCCTGCCTGGAACGCAGCATTAGCGAAAACGACCGGACCACTTACTTCTTCTTTAATGCCCCTCCACCTTCTCATATTCACTTTAACACCTTGCCACATACTGTAGTGTGTGCACTTTGTCCTTCGCTTGGCACTGGATCTAAAACAGTCAGGAGCACTGGGCTGACCTGTTGGGAAGTAAACTGAAGTTGAAGTGAACACCCACGCCCAATTAACAATATTTGTGTTGAGTAATGTTTGTCGAGATAGTTCATTTGTTTATTTTATTTTAATCAGGAAATATGCAGCATAGTAAAAGACTTAATCATGATGCTAAGAGATGGATAAAGACGTTTCTGTGCTGGTGATAATTATGTTGTGACAATGATAGTGGATTTGATTATGGTGATAATGATAGTCATGGGTTGAATAGGCCTTTCCATTGCAGTCGTGCGGTTATGCAGTGAATGGTGGGTGTGATTGAATGAAACTCTCAGATTGGCTGTTTAGACTTGGAGGCCTCTTATTATTGACTGAGGGAGAAACCTGTGAACAGCCTCCGATTGTTCTCAGGAATGACGCCTCCAATACAGGTCTGTTTACCTCTCTTTAAGGAAGGAGCTTAAGAATTGATCTGAGTAAACCCAGAGCTACTCTACTTAATTACGTCAGTTATCGGCAGTTTGTACAGAGGTGACCCTGTGTCAAGTTCAAGGTGGTGGGGCGCTGGAGAGGAGGAGGAGATGGGATGCTCTGTGGAATTTTCACAGGTGAAAGAAGAGATGCCATAAATGATATGAAACATAAGAATAGCATTTTAAAATAAAACCAGATTCCCCACCTGACACTGTTATATCGCTTCCAGATCAGGGAGCAGTTTAACAGCCTGTTGGGAAGAGTTAGTCCAAGCCTCAGGAGGATGACAACTAACTTTAGACAGACCATCACTGCAACTGAACACCTGACCTTCTGTTTTCTTTTGGATGTTCCTCACTAATTTTCAATTAGCTAAATGTAAGTTGGAAATAACATTAACATTTTTTAGTTTTCCTTTAATGTTATACTAAATCAATGTAGCCTACAGTAAGTATTTAATGCACACGTTCTGTCTTTTGGTTCCTCATAAAGAGAGATGATGCAGGAGGTGAAAACCACACAGGAAAAGAAAAATACAACTAAAATTGTATAAGCAGACCTTGAGTTAAAGAGGAACTGCAGGATTTTCCCCATGACTATGATACATTTTTTTCTTAATTAAAAAGCTCCAGAGTGTTGTAATGGTTAACTACATGACCAGGTGACATGCCTTCCACCTGGCGTCTCATGGCTGAAAACCAACCTTGCAACATCTGTGTGGTACTTGGCTGCCACCCTGGTGTCCCAGCTCTCGTCTCTGGAACCGCAGTCTTTTGTTTATGCAATTAAGATGACACAAATATACACCTATGTTATAACGTTATCCACCGTTCCATGTACTGTATTGATTTTTCACTGTCTTCAAACAAATGCACACGGTCATGATGAAGGTAAGCAGAAAAGTTTAAGACTTAACTTTAAGATTTAAACTATTGTGTTGAAGTCTATATCTAACTTTCACATTAAAGCATTACATTTATTTTATTGTCTCAGTCCTTGTATGTTATCTCATCAAAAGAAAAAAACATCGAATCAAAACAAGCAGGAAATCCAAAATATTTTGTTGCACTTTCCTGTGTTGTCTCATTTCTCATTAGTGTTGTATATTGATGTGTTGATTGAAAGAAGTGATCATCGCTGACACGTCCTTGCTTGCGTTGAAAAAGACTTAATTACAAAAAGTAGAGAACAATGTCACAAAAAATGCCAAATCCTGGAGAATCTCTGGTGCCAATGTGAGATTTCTCTTGTCTCAGCCCAAATTACTTCTACTGTATGATCTCCAAAACCACACCTCCTCCAGGCAGAGAGGATCCTCTGTCCAGATGTTCCATATCCTCTGACCTTTTTAACCTCTAATGTACAGGAAAACATATAATCACATTTCACCAAAAAAAACCCATCATTAGTCAGGAAATGGGAACCTAGAAATACATCCAACACAAAGGAGACAAATAGTTCAGGGGGTTAATAGAAGACAGCTCACAGGGTTGATGTACTTCATTAGTTCAACACACGTTTACAATTTTATATCGGTATTTGAATCAGTGTCTGACTATGTTTATCTTGATAACATCATCACTTCCTGTGACGCCAAACCACACTTTTTCATCTCTGTACAGACGCAACACATTCACCAATCACGGCCACAATTGCTTTATTGACGGTGTTTTTATGGGAAAAGGTCAGACAGTTTACAGTCTTTAATCTATCTACGTATCGTAAGGTCCAAATTATACAATGCGGTGCTGACACATTAGTCAGCAAAGATAATATAAAAGAATCATAATGAGACTGATGTCTGAGGGCATGAAGATCTATGACTCCACACAGTTTATGGCTTTAAGGAGCTTTATCGCAAAATCCGCAACCACTAGATGGCGGAGCTAACTGCAATCAGTTGTCACAGAGAGAGCAGCCTTGTTTGGTGATAAGAAGTTTTGTAGTGTTGGATGTGAGGAGAAAAAACATGCAGATGTGATAATGCACCTTTAACAACCCTTAACGCACAACACAAACCACACATATGATATGTAGTAATTAGAATCTAGTAAAATTGTATCCATCAATTAATACTAATGAAGGATTTTGAATTACTCAGAAAACTCGGAAAAGGCTTGGAGGAGCTACAGATTTTTCGTCAACTTTTTTTTCTAAGACAAGGAAATATAGTTTATTGTTATTATGATAGTGTAAGTAGCTAGGTAGGTATTATGTGGTGTCTCTGTATGCCATACGCCTGCACACACATGGGGCATTTTAAACCACTGACATTTAGAACAAAGTCACTGACATTTTACAGACATTAAAACTGACATTATATAATCCCCAAATTACCCACACTGTTCAAAGAAGCTGTACAGGTCATAACTGTTATAAGAACAGGCAGACTTTATATAGTATGGTAGGAATGGGGGTAACTGGACTAGAGGAATATTTTTCCAGACCTACTCATCAGAGACTGTACTACTTGGAGAAAAATGTTTTTATTTTGAAGAAAATGACACATGATGAAATAAGTTTTATCTTGTGAATCTATGTTGGTGATTTTTCATCAGATATTTGAAAAGAAGTAAATAAGGCAAGTCAGATTAAATCTATTTGTAGGTGTGCCAGATCAGAGCCAATCTTAAGGAAATTTACAGGATCGGGTCTTACTGTACATAGGCAGGAAGAGGGAAAGCAAGATATCTATTTCACAACCTCTCAAATTACAGGTAATCCTACAGGATGTGTGACCATATCTGGGCATCCGGAAGTCCTGGAATTCCTTCAGGTGAGATATGCCTGAGTTGATGACATCACCATTGTGGGCAGGAGGCAAGGGGGGGAGGGAGTTATAGAGCACAGAGTAAGTGCTGTGTTATTTGTTTTCAGATAAACGGTTGAGGCGACCCACAGCAGTGCACTGCCGTTACAGCACCGTCAGCATCGTGCAGTCACGCCACCATTCCTGTTTTACATCTCCCACCCTCCCACCTTCCTCATGCACATTACATTTCACCCAGTTTACCTTTGCACTTAACTTAATTTACTGTTAAAATAAATTGACATTATTGTTAATCACCTTTTCACTTTTGTCTTGTGCATGAAGTTTTGCATCAAAATTACACAGTATGTGAATAGAATACTTTATGGTAGTTTTTCTAGCTGAATTTACTTTTTATTAACTTTTTATTAACCTGTCACATCCATATTCTAGTTAGCCCAGTGAGCAACCTTAACCCCTAAAGACAGGAATCTCTCACCATATCAAATTATTACCCTACCACCTGCCTGAGTAGGAGAACCATGAGGGAAACCACCTGGAGAAAGGAGGCTGCCTCAGCTGCTGTATGAGTAATAATGCAGTGTATATGCAAGCCATGTGAGAGCTGATGAGGCCTGCTGAAAGTGCTCTGTGCCGTTCTTTGTGCACCTTCTCCACAACAAACGCCACAGGCTGCAGAGAGTCAGCCTTTCTGACCAAACTATAGCTCTGGTGCTGCTGCCCCAGCAGGCTGAAGCCAAGATGGTTGCCCTGGTTCTTTGACTTAGATAAAACTAATAATCAGACTTTGGAACAACACATTCACACAAAGCAATTTAGTTTTAAACCCATGTGGTACAATGAATTCTGAGTAAATGATGCTGAGCTCCTTTCTTTCTCCATAGCAAAATTGGCAAGCTATATTAGCCATGTTTTCCTGTTTTCCTGTTCTTTTGCTGTTGGGTGCTGGTCAGCGCCGGTGTCACTGTCTGGTTCCATAGTAACATTGCATCTTTGACTAGAGTTAGCTTGGGGTGAAATTAGTCAGTCTTTGTTTTTGTGAATCTGTCTTACTCACATTAGACTATTGAACTACCACTACAAACCAGTATCTATCTCTGTGGAACATGGTCACATCCAGGGGTGTCCTTGACTCCCGTCCACTGGGACAGTCCCAGGGGTCTGTTGGGGGTGCTCTGATTTGTTTGATCAACCAGTCCTTCCAGTATGTGTTGCATCTTTAGTTCAGTTGCAATACAAAATCACATTCAGTTCATCAAACTGGTTATTCACATCTCCATGTTTTCCTGTTTAACCATCAGCAGTCTGCAAAAACCTTTGCCTTCTTTTTTTCTTTCATCATCTTCATTGAGATAATGATTTAGAAATAGTCAAATGTACACTCCCACACCCACTCTTCAGAAAAGTTTTTCACTGAAGTCATTTCAGGCTCTTCCCACTGCCTGAAGCAAAGCAATAACCGCGACTTCTCTGGAAACTTAATGCATACATGCATAAGTGTGTCACAATAGCCATACAACATTGCATATGTGTGTGGTGTGTGAGTGTTACTGCCCTGACATGTTGTTAGCAGCACAATATACAGTGTATATATAGCTTATAGGGGACATGTAAATATAAAAAACACTACTTACAAAAAGTTGGGATATTGGACTGGTAAGAAGTTATCAGCATTGCTACAGTGATATTATGTCATGAAAGTGGGACACTTTCTCAAACAATTTATTGAAACAATAGCTAACAAGGGTGGTGGGTATACAAAAAATGTCGATGTGTTAATAAGTTGTCATGTGGCTAGCTCCACCTGATGTTAGGGAGACTTATTGCATCTGGCGCAAGCGCAGAACGTACACACAGCTGTGTAGTCGGCAGTAGTCGAGGCGGTGTGTTTCGCTGCTTCCTCTCTGCTGACTGTCTCCAATGAGAGGCGACAGAGCCGCCGGATAAAGGCAGTCGGCCATCGGCTCACGACGGGGCGGTTTGTGGGGGCTACATTTGCAAGAGTCGTTTCAACAGTTGTATTGAGTCTTTACAAACAGTATTACTGAATAGAGAAATAGAAGAAAGGATCCATGCATACAGCCACGCAACACCACAAAGTCCGCTCACCTACTGCATGCATAATTCTACAGAGTTTTGTATCACTGTATGCATGCAGATTTCCCCTGAAAATGCTTGTTTAAACACAGAATAAAAAGTAACTATTGAATTTTCTAAACAGAAGTTTGTAAGGATTATTATTTGAGGAGCATTCTGAAATTTCATCCTGAAAGCCAAATATGGACTCAAATGATGAAATTTTATTTTGTTGCTTGGTCTGGCCAGAAACTTGTAGAAGAGCAATAATCGAGGTAAATGATTCACACAGAACCAAACATCATAAAGTGTCTGTTGGCGAGCACACAAATTCATTGATGAAATGTCAGAGACAGTTGAACACTAAGCATTCGCTTTCTACTGCAGCTCAGATGATTTCACATGATGATAGGAAAGAAAACATTTACATTCATTACTAACCATAACTTACTCTAACCTTAACATTAATACTTCTCTCTTAACCTCAACCTAAACATGACCCTAAAACATGTCTTCACCTTAAATGTAATGATTCATTGAGAACTTGTTTTTTTGACCCCATTACATGAACATGTCCCCAGGATGTCACTGTATTCAGATCTACGTCCCCACAACGTGAGAAACACCAAGACAGACACACACACACACACACACACACAGCTTGTGATCCATCAGCATCAGGTTCTCTGGCTCTACGTGCGGGTGTCACAGTGTCACACCACCGTAATGTCACCCTGTCACGACACTCTTGTGTGTCAGCAGCAGCGCTGTGGACCACGATGTAAAACGAGGCGCCATTCAATGGGTGACAGCCAAAATGCTGCTTCATTTACTGGCAGGCAAACCCCTGGAGACTTGAGATGAGTGTGTGCGTGAGTGTGAGCCTGTGTGTACACGTTTGAGGTTTATGTTTGTACTGTGAAGAGACAAAACATGTGAGGACTCACTGGGTGAAGGAGCTAAAAAAGATCAATGGTTTGATTCCCAAACCACTGAACCAAGTCTCTATCTGCAGTGGAGCCCTGCGCTGAAGCCCTAAACCCGGGGGGCCTGAAAGCCTGACAGCCTGAGAGTCGGGCTTCAGCCAGATTACTTCATTATTACCTTGGACTTTTTTAAAACCTGCTAATTGTTTATGTGTTTGTGTTCAAACGTAAACCAATTTAAACAGCGACATTTGGACGCAGCAAGCCGCTCTGCCCACTCTCCATGTCACCTACATCACTGTCACTTGCCTCACATTACACCGTGGACATGGACAACACAAATAAAAAGATCAGAGATGGCACCGGAGTAACTTTAAACTCATCACAACCCTTGATGACGAGCCAACTGGGTTCATTCAGTGCAAATTTTGCACACTTCCGCAGCTGCATTGCTCTCAGTTGTTTCAAAAAACAAAACAAATCACTTTACACCTATAATCAATCAAAATATAATGAATATAGCTTAACACCATGCTGAAATGTCCAATTAAACTATTTTTATGTCTGCAACAATAACAGCCTACAGGTTGTTATGGGAGGGAAGGTTTTTATTTTTTGTTTGAGCCGAATTTGGGCCAGGGTCAGGCCCAGATTGTAGGCTCATGCAGGTCACTAATAAGCAGCTGGTGTCTGTCAACAAACACAAACCCGGGATATGTTCACTGGTCAACATGTTATAACAAACAAACACAACTACTAGTGTCTAAAAATCAGAATTTCGATCTGGGAATGGAGTGGATATTTTCTAGTGATGGTCTCAAATGCAACAAGTTATCCAGGGGGTTGTTAATTTGTCCATCTGGTGTAACCTATAGGAGCATCTCTATGAGGCCAGGAGACATGTCATAGTCAAGTGTTTGGTTGACCGATCCACGCACGCCAACTTCTTCTTTTGCTGTCGCCATAGGGCGATGAGACTTGAACGTACACATGCCACTAAGGGGCATTTGCTGACACACAGTGACGTTGTTTGCTTTGAGTTGTAATGATCAACTTGCATAAACAACCTATGAGGTAATTTCTTTAGGAAGACGGCAGCTTCCTGAACTGTTCCGGTTAGATGTGTGGATTGCACTTCAAATGGCAGCAGGTGACACACCATGTGTCTGTGAGACAATTATCCACAGCAGTGTTGTCATGTGATAAATTGGCAGCCATTAATAATGAGTGAGGTGAATGGTTACGCCTGGTTGACTGTGGAACAGACACCAGACTCCCTAAACCCATTGACAGATACACAAAGGTCAGATCAGTGGGTAGAGATGGATAAAAATAAATAATATTTTCGCTGCAAAGCAAAGCAAATAAAATCCTGACACAACAAACTAATAAAACCTTTTAAAATCCAATGTGATTAAACCAGACAGGCTGTTTCCAGATGGTCAATTGTGTTTAGTATTGCCACAATGATGGAACTGATTTTAAAGTCGAAAATGTATACTGGTAAATCTGTATTGAAGACACTGCCTTAGAGTGAGAATTGTGAAAGTCATGAAGCTACACATGACATGCAAATACGATATCCCAATGGATGAAAATTCTGATTAGGGGCAGTGTTTACAGTAGCTCAGTTTGTAGAGCAGCCGCCCCACGCGTTGAGGCTACAGTCTTCACTACCAATGTTTTTTTTAGCATGCAGTTAAAACTTTGGACAATTAAACTGAAGATTTGACTCATTGTTGCAAAAAAAAAAAAAAGACAGTTTGTTATGAGACCTTATTAAATTGGCCAGTTCAACTTAACAAGGTCCAATAAACCTCAGAAAATGCTAACAGTTCTGTGGGTGTGCATGTTTGGTACTACAAAGAGGGTGATACTGAAGGCTTTTTGTGTACTGTACGTATATTTACAGACCTCAGGGTCTGAGGTTATGGGATTAACTTGGTAAGTGACTCTTTCATAATCATTTGAACATCATGTGCAGAACTATTTAGAAATGTGGAGTAACTATTATGCAGTAAGTGGAAACCATATTGACAACTCTGTTTCCTCATGTCTTCTATGGGAGGATTCATGTATAGTATCTTGTTCTTTGTAAATTTAAAATGTAAAATTGGATTGGAATTGTGATTTTTTGACAGAGTTAGGGTTAATGGTCAGTGGGAAGCTATTGTGGTTGTGAGACTTGCAGCACAAGTGTTTATTGTTGCCAGAAAAACTTTTGTACAACATTTGTCTGAAATGTTTTCATTGTCCAATCTACTATATCTAATGATGGGGAACTTGCCTCTGCTGTAGAGGACCACATGGGAGTGGATTTTGACTTCTGACCTATCTTGTTTAATATGAAACTACTATAATAATGAACAATTAGGTAAATAAATAAATGGGGTAACAAGCTAAATACCTGTTGACATTTGCAAAGACATAAGTGATCATCATCTTCGGGGAGCATCATGTTCCAAAGGAACAGGAAAAGTTTGTAAAGCAAGAAAGTACTACATGTTCCAGGTCATGAGGTCATGAAGATGGAGGTTTGTGGTATAACACTGGATGGGAACTGACATTATATAAATGTACAACAAACGAACCACGCAAAGGTCCCAGTGCTATGTCTTACTCTATAATTGGATTATTACTTGCACACATTCAGCAGCTGCCTGAGGCGTAGAACTGAACCAGAGACAATGCAGTTACATGTTTGAACAAATGCTAGCAAAGAGAAAATAGGTCCGTTTGATCCTCGTCCACACGCACTAACAGCAGCCAGCGGTGCACTTCCTCCCTCTGCGTCACCGGCAGCATTCCAGGTTTCATTGATGAATCCTGATTGGAGGAAGTACAAACTCTTGTGATTCAACCGCACTCACACATATATTGAGTTTTGACAACTGAAGCAAACATGACCAAGCACAGAGTGCACCAGCTGGAGGCCACTGGGTGGATTCCAGGGAAGCATCTGTATTCAGGCCAGAGGAGGTCCTCAGATGCTGTGTCAGATATATGAGGCCTTGTTACTTTAACGTATACAAAAACAGACTGATTTGGGTTTGCAAGTTGGTTTATTTGCAGCTCATGGGTTAATATGAGCATCGGTGCAAGGATAGGAGGGGGGTCATTTTAGTATTTGCTGTTTCTAAACTTTTTAATCTCTCTCTTGCCAAACTGCAGAGGCTGTGGGACTAGCAGAGGCATGACAGGAGAAGATTGGCAGGAACCCACCATCCACTCAGGGTGATTAACAAGCAGATTTATTTATTTATTTTTTTTACATTTACCAGAAACAAGAGAGATGTAATCACATAGAAAACTTTTCTTTTTATTTTTTTTTTTAGTATGGTTCATTGTGTGATTTATTTCATGGTCCATGTCATAAACACAAACTCAGGAAAGATCATTTTTGAGATCTACCAGAAAGTGGCTGTGTGTAGAGAGACAGTTGGGAAGATCACCACATGTTTGTGGGGGTCTTCAAGCAGGTCACTGTCCAGTATCAGTCACTTTTCAAACATCCAACAGTGTAACGTCACCAACCGTAGCATGTTTTATTCTCTGTTCTGATATCTCAGTAACTGCCCATTCTTGTTGTTTATTTCTTGACAGCAAGACTTAAGCTTCTCAGTCTGAAATTAATCTTTGCCTCAGCCCTCGATCAAACTCAAACTCAGCAGATGATTTACCAGAAGGTTCTCCAGTTAATAAAGTCAGATGAATTTGACTTGAAACATAAAAAAGTGAGAATTTTAGGATAAAAAACAAAACAAAAATGATCTGTCATGAGGTAAAAGAGAAGGCTGTGGTATGTTACAAACAGACTTCTGACTGTCAAAAAAAAAAAAAGAAGCCATAAAGTTTTGGTTTTCACCCACACAACGGTTGCTGTACAACCAGGGGAACACAGGAGTTTTCCACTCACCTTTATTCTCACTCAAGCAGCATTTTTCTATGTCTGCTTTGTGGGCGTCAGCAGTGACTCCAGCCCTGACGTGTGCCGGCCTACGTAACTTACCCTGACTCAGGCTCAGCAATGTGCTACCACATGCCTGCAAACAATGCACATTTTAGAGATCTGTACTGATTACGCATATGGAGGAAGTGACAGGGAGAAAGGAATAGAAGAAAGTGTCAAGAGCATGAAGTGAGACAAACCCACTGACTAAAGATAAACATTCATCAATTAAGTCAGATTCAATTTTCAATTTGGCTCAGATTACTTCAGACAGCATGAGACCATCTTTTCTCCATGACAGTGAGGGGTTGATACACAGAAACAATAGAGTTTGAACAGGGGAAATATGCCCAGATGCTATATGCCAGTAAAGGCTTCCTGCACAATATCTGCAGAACCAAATTAGCATTAGTATTTGTTTTTAAATCATGAGCCACTGAGGAGAAGTGCTTCTGATGCTTTATTTGCAGTCCTTGCAAGTCCTTATCAGTATTTTCTGGTATATCCATTCACAATCTTCTTCTAACATCTGTAATTTAGCTTATATAAAGTTGTAGTAGCCTATTGTTTATCTACAATCCATACTATTGTTCCTTGTGATTGTCCACACTGTAGATTGACTGTGTTGCTCTATTCTACTCATATGACATCTGTTGCATTGGCGGACAGACATTCAACAGATGGGTGGACAGACTGCTGCTCAAGGTTTCTCCCTTTCCCCCTCCCCCCAAGTAAAAATAATTTCCCCTTGTCTGATTCCAGGGTCTAAAAGCAGGTTGTTTAATGTACAGCTGAGAAAATAGAACAGCAAAGAAAACCTTCGTCAGAAATGTGTGATACTCGGATGTATAAATCAAATTTGACTAGAGTTGAGAGACATGCGAAGAAGTGGAGGATGCGTGGGTTGTTTGCTCTGTCATTGCTCAGTATAGTTTGTTTTCTCTGAGATTATAGCAACAAAAGCTGTGATACGCTGCGACCTTTGACCAGGTTTATTCTGACAGTTACTGTATGAGACTGTGATGAATGGACACTAGAGCTAACGACTGTCCAAACACTGACATTCATAGTCATAGACTCTGTCATATGCCAACACAGTCACATAAATACACAGACTTTTGTCACTTGTGAGAATGCAGCAGTATGGTCTAACATTCCTACCCTATATGCATACTTGTACTTAAACCATAATTGTTACACACTTAACTCCTGACCTTTCCTGGACCAATAAAAGATTAAAATAATGGAAAATGAGGGCTGGTATGGTATTCCTTGCCAGATAATTGTTAGTGTTAAACTTTAGTGTAAACTTAGTGTTTAATTTAGTGTCAGCAATTTTGTCATGCAGTCTATAACAGATTTACTTTTGTGATCATCATCTTCATCAAAGAAAGGCTAGACTAACTATCTAGGCTAATTTTTTAGTCAGATTATATTGAATGATTTAATCAATCCAACCAAAGCCATTATTTGGTTATTGAATAAATAATTGTTTTGTGTTAATTACAATCCAACCAAACTAGTCAATGTTGCACTGATGACCATCTATTTGATTATTTTTATTTTTATCATAATTATCATAGAGGTTGGAGAATTTGACTACATTGTTTTCGATGTTACTTTTTCAGGCCGTTTTAGCTGCATACAGTACCTGTGTGAAAGATATCAGTAAAGTTAAACTCTCACTGTTACAAACGCATTAAAAAGCTGTGTTTGCACCACAGCTCTCAGGTTCAATAATTAATGTTAACACAACTGAAATTGTCTCAATAAAACTCGAAAAGACAGAAAATCTACATTAGAACTTCAGGGGTTGGTACAAAATCCAAACAGACGAAGATAAAACAGCTGAGAAAAAAACAGAGAGACTGTAAGGATGGGTTTGGTCTGTAGGTGAGTCATTTTATATTTCCTCCTTTATCTTTCGTAGGATGGAAATGGGCTGAATAAAGAGTTTACTGGACTAAAGACATCACTTGTTCTATGTCCTCATCCTTGTTTTGCAATAATGCAATCAAAGGCAGGCCTCGTCAGCGCTGATTGTGTGTCCGTTCTAAACGAGTATGGACAGGGTAATTATACACAGATCTCCAAATGTGAGTCATGAATTTCTGTCTAACATCAAACTTTTTTGAATATCAACAGTACAACAAACAAACCACCAAGTTCTCATTAGACATCAAATTCCCTATACCTGGTGGACAAAAACAAACCCTCCAAAGCAAGATTGCTGTTGTGGTAGTTTTTTTTTTCTCTATGCAGCTCTCCCTGCAGTTTTAGAGTGTATTTGTACAACACTTTCAAGCTCACAACTAACCTCCGGTGTCGCAAGCAAGAAGTTATGGATTACGGGGCATGTTTGTGTAGTGTCATAAAGCAGTCCATGTTTCTCATGAAACCAGATCTGGAACACCAGATTAGAGGTTGGTTTTCAGTCAAGAGATGCTAGGTGGAAGGCAGAGAGCCTCCATTATCCCTGTAACAAGTAATTTAACCATCACAATTAATCCTGAGCTGTTTAATTGAGGTAAAAATCATGCATAGTTCCCCTTTAAACCAAATCAGTGTGGGGTTGATTGAAGTAAATCATTTGGGTAATGGTGCAATATGTCTCTATGGGTTCACATTTCTCTCCTCCGTTAGTTCTAATAGACAATAAATGACGACACACACACACATACTGTAAGGGTGCATTGAGATGCATTGCAGATTTGTGCCTTTAAAAAAAAAAATCACATCTAATTTCTCACATAAGGAAAATGTAAGCTCTCAGGCACATTCACTTGACATGTGTAAACACAGCTTGTGGGTTCCTACTACAGTTACTGTAATCTTGTGTGAGTGAGTGACATCTCCCTCTGCTGGACAAAACACAGCCTTGAATTTTAAAGAAAGACTTTTATGAAAAACATATAATTATGTGTGTGTATGTGTGTGTGTGTGTGTGCGTGTGTGTGTATTTTCTTTTTATTCAAACACATTGATTTGAGCCCAGAAAAATTGGTAAAACTGATTAATGTAAAATAGATATAGACTATGTAAATTTTGACCTGGTAAATGTGTTCTTTAATTACTTAGTTACTGTAATTAATAATTAAATTTTTAAAAAAAAAAAAAAAAAAAAAAAAAGTTTTTCAATAATGTCATTTTTACCCATATTTACTGCATCACCACAAGGGAAAGTTCATTCACAAATCCAGATTTGACACCCCGGCCAAACAAAAACTCTGAACGCTAACACGTGAGGTGTGTGTGTGTGCGTGTGTGTGTGTGTGTGTGTGTGTGTGTGTGTGTGTGTGTGTGTGTGTGTGTGTGTGTGTGTGTGTGTGTGTGTGTGTGTGTGTGTGTGTGTGTGTGTGTGTGTGTGCATTACCGCTTGTCATTCATCGCTACCAGGTTGCGTCACAATTGCTTGGTCAGGCCTCACACACACACACACCCATATACTACTGTACACCCACGTCATCGTTACAACAGGAGGATGTGCTGTATTACAGTCTCAGCTTGGGTTGGTCTGTTTATATTATTCCGACACTGTAAAGTCCTGGCAACGCATTTACACACAGTATATGACATTGTATGTATTTGATAATACGTTGCTTCTTTCCTTTCAGCTTTGATGAAAATATATTAGCTGCCAAATGAAAACATCTAATTTTTTCATGATCTTGTCTCTTGAATTTCACAGGTTGAGGTGATGAGGTGTCAGATTTCCTCCTGCAACAAGGTCCTATGGTAAACAGATGTGAGCGGACGCATAAGATCAGTGCAAATGTGTGTGTGTGTGTGTGTGTGTCTCGGACAGATCAGAGAGCTGCCTAATGACCCCTCCAGAGAGACCTCAGCTAATCCAATGCACCTTGGGGACACACACACAAACACACAGACACTGTGCCTACCCCACTTCCAGCAGCTCGCAGAGGGGTTTGCGTTTAGTCCAGACCTGGTGAGCCGGTTGGGGAGGGGTTAAGAGAGGATAGTGCTGATGCAGGTCAAAGGGGCTCCAGATGAGATGAGTCTGTGCAAGTGTGTGTATGTGTGGGTGTGTGGATACATTCACACACTGCACACCTATATATAGCTCAGGTTTTGAATTTGATTCAGAATCATTCATTGGTTTTTGTTCAGATTGAATGCAGACCTTTATTGTCCTGAGGCAGCACAGGACCAAACACAAAGACATGGAACATGTTGGGCATGAAATCCATAATAAAGTAAAGCCATATGTCTTCCTTAATATTAAATTGTTAACATGAGTCATTTAAAAAACAATGTTGAAGGGAGAGAATGATATGTCAACATGTTTCATCATGTCTTTATAGGTTTAGATTTCTCAGAATTATCAAAGCAAACCTTTTTGGAAAAGAGCTGCAGGGGTTGTCGAGTTCAGAGGGTTTTGTAAAAGAGAACTGGGGAGTTTTATCCCTCCTTGCAACATGATTATAAAGATACTGTCAACATGACTGTGTAATCTGTCCCATTGTGGAACTGAAAAAGTGTGTGAGACAAGTTTCAAGTCTCCACAGGTCCAGCAGAGCATGCTGACATAGACAGAAATGAGCGGCTGAGAGGAAGATTGCAGAAAATAAAAAACCCAGGTAAAATTAAGTTAAAGATCAAGAATGTGTTTCATTTCTGCAGTGGATGAGCTGTGTGTGTGTATGTGAGCGAGAGAGAGTGTTTGAGAGATCTGATGAGATGATGATTACATGAGTGACCCTCAGGGCTGCTCTGTGATGCAGGAAGAGCCTGAGCTGAAGGGATTTGAGGCTTTGCAGCTTTAAAATGTGTGTGTGTGTGTGTGTGTGTGTGTGTGTGTGTGTGTGTGTGTGTGTGTGTGTGTGTGTGTGTGTGTGTGTGTGTGTGTACGCATGTTGAATTATTGAAATGCACATTACGTGTGCCTTATTCAGCAGGAAAGGTGCTTCATGCAGAGACCACCACCACCAACACAGGATAATCTCCTAAATCTAAATACAGTACGTTTCAGTGTGTGTGTGTGTGTGTGTGTTTATCCCCCACTCTTGCCCTCACCCCTTAACCCTCTCTGAGGCTTAAATCCTGACAAAAGAGTGGATTTGAATTTTAGATGCAGAACATGAACCCTGTTGAATGAATGACTGAATGAATGAATGACTATAAAAGAGCGATTCGTGAGAGAACAAGAGATGGTTTCGCATGAGATGTGAATCATTGACTCTTGAAAAATAATTTTAAAGGTCCATATTTGACACTTTTTCTTACGTTTTATTTTTGAAATGTTGAATGAAGATTTTTATTTATTTGTGATTTTTAAAACCATCTCATGGTTATTTTACATTATCCTCTCTCGGGTTTCTCTCTGGAGCTTTAGTAACAACAGGTCAGTCAGACATCAGAGGGAGAGAAGGCTCAAAACCTTCTGTTTGGCAGGATGTTTTTTTTTGTGATTGAAAAAAGAATAAGACAGATTTTTAGGTAAAACACTCTCACTTAGGTAAAACACAGAAATCAAATCCTGCAAGGTTTGATAGTGGGTCCAGGTGGGAACATGGCTGAGGGCAGAGAGACATCACAGTCCTGACAGCTGGCTTTAAGGCTCAGTTTCTATACAGGGTACATGCATTTCTCCGTGAACAGAGACTTTAATACTTTCGCAATCTAAGAACCTGCTTTACAAAGACTCTTGTAAAGCAGGTTCTTACAAATGCTTCTCATAATGATATGGGACCTTTTATAATTCTTTCAGAAACCAAATTCTTTAACAAAATATTTGTTGATTAAATGTTGACTTTTTAATCAAATTCATTTCAGAGGTTGGAGGTTAGGTTTCATGATATACATTCAGCCTTAACAAGGGGTACATTATTTACGGGGGAGTTTATGTCTAACCTGGTAGATCTACATCAAAATAAAATGTATTTTATTGTTCTGCCAGGACTCTTCATCCTTGCGAGGACATAATAGTGTACACATGTTCCTCTGATGCAAACAGGACCTACTGTATCTTATGTTGCACCTGCATTGAAACTTTGAATCCAAGTGAGCACTTTGATCTCCACACGGCTCCACCTCCCCAGTCTGCCTCCTTCAGCACAGATAAAAGGCAAGCGGGTGGTTTTCAGGGCATCAGTGTTTGGACATAGCCTGAAACTTCATGTCAGGAAGGTGAATCTGACATCAGGTATATGTTGCATTTGTACTCTGCCTCTCACCCCGCCCCGTGGCAGTACAACTCTGCCAAAAGTATTTTTGAGAAAGAAGAAGAACAAATTCTATTTTTAAAAGACGCCCCTAACACTCACCTCTCCCAGACTGCCGTGAAAGAGGTGTTTCATCGTCTGGCAGCACTGACATGATCAGCCATAACATCACCTTAGGCTACCATCAGCTTCAATGTAGATCACCTGCCAGCAGAGTGCAGAGGTGGGCCACTCGTGTGCAGACAAACCATCGGGAGGGTGTCAGAGCTCCAGTTGGCCACTAGGTGGCAGTAGAAGTCAGAGGTTACATTAATTCCCCCCAGGTTGAACAGTCAAAGACAGTTTCCTCTACTTGGCAGGGAGCCATATTTATATTAAGGACAAGTTATTCTGGGCTAATTTGCACCTGATGTTCACTTAATGAAGACAGAGACAGACTGAGCGGCCCGGGGAGAGCGGAGCAGGCAAATCTCCTGACATGAGGTAGAAATGATACCAACTCCCAGTAATTAAGATGCAAGCATTTACACAGAAACACGCTAAGCAAACCCACACACACACACACACACACACACACACACACACACACACACACACACACACACACACACACACACACACACACACACACCACTAATGAGCTAAACAAGCTGTTTTATTCAAAACATCATCAAGCAAATTAGCGGTCGAATCTGAGATGCCATGAGGGCTTTTCTGTTGTTGTTTTTTCCTCTATTTTGGCGTTTTCAATCCTAATTGCATTGAAGGAACAATATTTTTTATTACCATGATGGTTTAAAGACACACAGGTAAAGTATGTAGGGAGCTAAGAAGGAAGAGCCATGTGACATTTGTTTTTGTTGAAATTTGAACAAAGATAATTTATTCTGTTGAGTAATTAACACATTGTACCGTTTATTTTGTAATTCAAACTGTTAACTCATAAATATTCATCTCCTGACATGTATCCTATTTTTAAATCAGCTATTCATAATGTATATTTCCAACTTTGATTGAATACATTGTGCATATATTAAAGTGATTGAAATGTTCAACAGGTTAAAATGTGTTACCTTGTCTAATTAAATATTGACAAAACAGTAAAGTTTTGGAAAGATGCCGGGCTCCACCCGATCACTCAGAACAAAACTACATGAGACAAACATGAAACTGAACCTGTAATTTACACATTGATAATACAAATACCAACTTTATATACATACAGTAATGCAAATTAAAGCAATGTTTACAGGGGGATTTTTCAGTATACTGTACATACAGGAGCATTAACAGTCAAAAACAGGAGGGAGATAAGTTATGGAAGGAGGACAAACAATGTGCATCAGTGTAATTCAGGACAATTACAGTAGATCAGCATTTAGAAAAAACCCACACACCAAAACACATGCACTATGCAACCAATAAAAGGTGTAAAAGGGTAAAATAGAGCAAAAAATATACATTTATTACAAACAAGTCTATGAAAAAGAGTTTGTAAGAAGTTATTTAAAAGAAGTTTCCGTTATTAGGCTTATACATAATTGCAAAGTCAACGCTCTGCCTGCAATGGATGGAACATCAACAGTTTGGACAACTTTGATCAGATAAGTGATTTCTGCTCCTTCTTGTTCGTCTGGCAGTGGAAACACCTTGGTCTGTTTGCTACAGTATACCACGCCTGGAAGCAGCTGTAGCTAACCTGGCCTGGATCATCATCAACTATCAACATCTACTGACCCATGGCTGATCATCAGACCGTGCTTAGTCAGGTCTGATTATCATCACACCCAAATCCTCATATCTCAACAATCGCTGTATATGTGAGTGTGTTCAGTTTAACTGTGTTTCAGCCATCAACTGGTTTCAGTTGCTTGTGCTGGCACAGCTGTCCAGCGGTTTTCACTTAACTGACACTGTTACACCCAGTCTGTCATCAGATACAGTACTGACAGACATCTAGTATTCACTTCCCAGAAGTGCATAGTGATTTTTTTTTTTTTTTACTTCTTACAGTACATGTGCAGTATGGTCATTTTTCATAAACATGAAACCACAATACATACCCAACTATGGGATATGAGAGACTAAAACTTAAAAAAATATATACTTATATACAGTCAGAAACAACAACAGAAAAAAACTGAACAAAACAAACAGTTGTATATACGACAACACAACAATCTAACAAATAGTCATTTTTCATTCAGCAGGCTTCTTGTTACTCTGTTATTGTATTTCATGGTGGATGAATTTACACACTCGTGCATGCAGACTGTAAATGATGCACCTATACAGTAGTAGCAAAGATGGAGTCTTGGTCTATAATAACGCTAATAACAGATTGAGAGATCTGTCTGTGGTGAGATGAGAACAGAATATGTTTTTGAGTGTTTCACTGCAGACGCCTCCCTCGCCCTCACAGACTCTGTGGTTCATTTGTATAAAGGTTTATGAAAAGGCTTCATTAAAATTGCATCCAGCATTTCAGTGGCTGTAATGAAAGTTAGTGCGAGTGTCAAAACCTCTTCTGTTAACCAAACTCACTCGGCACCGAGCTGCTGGAGACTCTTACATCATGTGGTCCGGATCCTGGACTTGGCTGCTCACACATCAGCAGCTTCTGTGTTACCTTTTATCCAAACGAAGAGAATTATCATTTCTGCAGTGCGTTTATTTTGAAGATGAATCTCCCTCCTCCGCTCATGTTAAATCTCATGTTCTGTTTGGTGTTGCCATGGAGAAAAAAAAGGCTTAGTGGAGTAGTTGAAAGTAATTTGTGATTATTATATCCAAAGCAAAAAATGCAAACAAACAAACAAAAAAAAAACATTACAGAGTTATAGTAGCATTAATAGTAGTAACTGTATCTGCCTTGGAGGTGGTTTGGGTGATTTCATCCAGGAACTGTCTAAGAATTATACAGAATTTTAAAATGTTATTTGCAGCCTGCAAATCATGTTTATGTTTTGTTTTGTGTTTTGGCCTGTTGCACCACCCACTGCTATCTCCCAATCACAGCGTTAGTGGCATTTCGGCCTCCGGGTTGCCAGTTAAGCTACAACTGAGCTGCAGCTACTGCTGGGAGATAAAATTCAATTGGGATTGCGATAAAAAAAATTATCGATTTCGATAAGCAGCTTGTCACTCTGCCGTCTGATACGCCACCTCCTGTAGTTAGTTTGGAGAAGAATTACAACGTGAAAGTTGGAAAAGAGGGAGGTGTGGTGAAATGGAGCCGATGGTAAATAAAGTTATGCTAAATATGTTTAATTCAGTTCATTTCAGTTTAATTCAGTTTATTTCGCACACCACATACACTACTCAGTGTCGACATGTGAATCTTACAAGACACAAATGTGTGGAGTGGCAGGTCTCCCTGGAAGCTACTTAAATCTTAAGGCAGAAGCCTTAGCGGGTGGCTGGTCGACTTAATAAATTGATGATAAATTTACCAACAACGTATGAGTTACAGCACAAAACACAACACAAACATGACATGACATGAGTCCGGCTCGGTCAGGTCGCCTGTCTCCAGTCGTCATGTATTATGATCCGACGGTCAGAAAGTGGAGGAGAAAATTCTGACATGTAAACACGGAGCTGCTCATGTTGTGTTGTTTATTCTGTGGTAACATGTTTCATGTTGGTTCATCTACGGCGTGAAGAATATGCACTGTGTGTCTGCACTGTGCACACAGTGTCGGAGCTGTTAAGTGAAACAATATCCTGCAGATCACCTGAGTTGACATGAACGCCGCTCATAGTTACTGTGAGTCAGAGCAATAAAAAGCTAATATTCATCACCAACCTGCTCAAAACTACAGGAACACAAACACATAGGAGATACTTTACTATGATGCAGATGTAGGCTACTGCTGCTTCAACCCTCTGACTGCAAGTAGTACATGTTTTAGAGAGGCATGATCATCTTTACTTTGAGACTCACTGTGTAAGTGAGCAGAGCAGAGATTAGCGTACACACAGCTCCTTTGAAGTTTAAAGGAAAAAAACTGAAAAAATAAAGGAAGGACAAAAGTGGTGAACATTTGCTGTGGCCACCACTGTTTTTTTCACAACTTGAACACTAACTTTGTTTCAGGGTGAAAATCAGTTCTGATGTAGGCAATACATGAGGCAATATGTTTTTGGATTTTTCATCCAAGAATAGGATTTCTTTTGTAGTCCTCACATCCTCACTTTGAGGGAACTTCAAATTTACACCAAATATTTACTGCAACTCAAAGTTTACATGATTAGATGGTCAAAGGTCAAGGTTGCAGTGACCATGGCTTTGACTTCGGAAACTTAATATCTCAGACATGTTTCACGGATGAGACCGGCCAAAATCTTTTTAGTCATACATGAAGACTTCACGCAGCAATGATGAAATTCTTATGACTCTGGATAAACAGTGATATTATTATTATATTATTTAGCAAAAATGTTGAACAGCGGGAACCAATGAAACATTTGATAAACTAATACTTTAAATAGTTTTCAACTTCATCTATTACTCCATGGATCCTCTCAGGATACGATACAGCTCTGCATCCTTGTCTTTGCATCAACTGGAACCTCTGCACTAAGAATCTGGAGTCCTTTCACTCCCTTTCACTTGTTTTTAAGTGAAGATAACTCTGAAGTCCAGTGTAGATGATGGTCTGTATCTGTGTTCATTAGTTCATGGGTCTGAGTGGTAGCAGACACTCCAGGTCCATCATCACCAATCACTCTCTTTCCTGTTCTAATTGCATGAATAGTTGTACTGCTGCTTCCCATTAGTATGATATCCATTAGTCTGCCTCTCCTTCCCCCAAACCACCACTCCCTGCCTTTACTACACCTCCGAGACACATACACACTTACACACAAAGTATAACACCCAGATATGTCCAAGAGCACACAAAGGCAAATGAACATGTGCAAACACAACGGGACAACAGTTCTAAATCAAGGTGTTTTTCGGATTCATTACCAACCAGCTCTTGTTTTACTTCCTCCTGCAGAGGCTCAGTCTGTGACCTCTCAAACGCACGCTTTTCCACACACAGTGAGCGTCATTCATGTGACAGCCTCATATTATGTTCCTCTTCAAGTTTTATAATAATAGCTGGTGCCAACATGATTTTATAAGAGCATGGAAAAGGACTGTGGGAAAATCATTTATCTCACCATCAACTTTTCCTTTCACTTAGCAACGGATCTTCTTCTGTCACGGTCCAAGATGATTGTACAAAGTGGAAGATGAGACTCAACAGGTTCAAACTCCACATGCTGAATGGAAAAGGCGTGAACTCTCCACAGTGATCTGATCTGATTCATGAAACCATTTCTCTTTACAAACAGAGTAAAGTGTCACTTTTTTGTGCTTAAAATTGACAAAACTCAAATTACATCCACAGATACTCCAACAGAGAGTAACATCACGCTCCCACAGACACTGTTTGATTGACAGGTGAGTTGTGACTTGTTATCCTCCCTCTTTATACCATGCTAATTTTATCATCACTGAAAGTTGTATGAGGTCAGGCAGACACTGTATTGATTAAGTCAGATTTTTGACATCTGTCTGAGTCCCATTTTTAGTATCAGGTACATTTCTGACCTGAGATTGTTTGACATTGAGTTAAAGGTGTCACAACACACGCTCAAAAGATCAATGGCCTGTCTGATATATTGTCTGATATATTATTTGCTATAATCCACAATTTTCCCACATGACTGCAGCCGTCACATTTGTTCGAAGAGATGCAGTGATGGAAATAATGCTAGAAATAACAACTACTACAGTCTGAGCGCACTACTGCATCAGGATGTTGGGGTCCACATTTCTAACTTATGTTATATTCAGTGGCAGCCTCATTATTGAGTCACTTGAGCAGGTGTCCCTGTTCAAGTGACTCAAATTAATCCACAGCCAAACATCACAATGTAACAATTTCATTCTTATATACATGACGCTGCATATTAATGTACAAGGACACCTGTGCATCATTGCTGCACGTTATTGCCCGAGGTACTGTAAGTCTTCTCCGCATCCAATCACAGTCTTCATTGTTAATGACCTGTGACACTTACTGAAGCATGGAGAAGACTTAAGAGGAGGTGTGCAGGAAGACGGTGAGGAGGAGGATTAACAAGTGGAAGAGAGGCAGGACGAGGACCTTGAGTGAGGACAGGACTGAAGGACTTCTGGCATATGATGAGGGTGAGGATGAGAATTCAGGGGTTGGACAGACAGATGCGATAGACAGACGCAACGGAGGCATCACAGCATCATTATTTCATACTCTGAGGAGGCAGATCATTGGTACGTTTTTAAATTTTCATTCAGTGCTATGTATCTGTCACTCATTGCTTTGGGGCAATATAGCAGGTAGAAGTGCGGGTGGATTACACAAAGTGAAAAAAAGAAAAAGAAAGATTAAATATTAAAGTTGTACTCCTTTGACCGACCTGAGCATGCAGCTAACTGATCCGAGGGAGGTCAGGCCTTTAGAGGTCAGAGGTTGGGATGTGGGATGAGAGCACTGACGGGGAAGAGGAGCCGTGGGACTTGGCCGTACGTCCTTCCACCCACCCACCCACCATCATCTCCATCCTCCTCCTTGGAGTCGGCCCTCATGCCTGCAGCCTCGGGGCAACTCACTACTGCAGTTTCAGACAAGTTGAAGTGCAGTCTGAGTTTCAGCCGTCAACCATCGCAGGGCAGGAGATGTCGTAATCTTAAGAGGTGTCAATCATGGCAGATTAAGGGAGGTCACTCAGGCAGCGGCCGGCTGGGACTCTGGTGTCAGGCTGTCGACTACAACCTGCTGCCTTCCTCTGAACCTGCGTTCATGTGTGAACGAACAAATAGAGGCAGGTGAAACACACACAAACACACACACACTCCCCTCCGGCACGAAAGAAAGATGACGGCATGAATGATGTATCATACTGTTACACACCACAAATATACACACATAAACACACATAGTGCTGGCCATAAATTAGAGTGATACGATGGCTGCTGTAATGTCCTCTGCAGACAGAGGGAAGGGAAGAAGGAGAAGCTGAGTGACAGATGACTCGACCCACAATTTATTCCTTCTTTGCTCAAGAGGAGAAGAATGATAGATATCTCACATAAATAAGATGATTTCACCTTACACCTCAAGGTAATATGGCCCAAACAAGATAATTATATTTGATCTATGTTGCCAGTTATTTAATGAAGTTTATAACACGCAGTCACTCAAACAGATGATGTATTTCATCAATGATTCAAATAGGTTCTGGTGTTGTCACGAAAACCAATTAAAGCTTTGTAGGCAGGAATAAATGTGTGAAAGGCTTACGAAGAATGAAAAAAAATACAGCTGTATATATCAATGAAGGTTACTGTAAGTGCACTTACAGAAACAACCACAGCTGGTGAATACTTTATACTAATACTAACTTTTACTCCCCAGTAAAGTAGACATGTTGGATGGATGTCTCTATAAAGTGGGTGACTCCCTTGGCGCACACAAAGCAGACAGATAGGAAAAGATAAAAACAAGTTGGGAATCTGAGAAGGCATAAACTTGGCAGCAGACTGTACAGTATACCACTTTGCCATGTATTTGCATAAAAAACGTTATCAATTACCTGACATGGCATAGTGGCACACCTGGTACCTGGCACAACATAGTGGCTTATCTGGTGAAATGTATACCACTGCAATAACCGTAAGTCTGACTGTACTAATGTCCCGATACCTTGATCCAAAACTTTTATTACCATTACATGGCGTACAACAAAATGAAATAACATGCGACATGACTGCAAACAAGAGAAAACACTGTTGCTCAGTCTCTTGAGAAAAATATAAAACAAGCAATAAAACTAGAATGACTGCATTTACAAATCATATGGATAAAATTGCACATATTCACAGTAATATTGCACATGTACAGATTATATCATTAACATGGACCTCTTGGACTCAATTCCAGTAACAAATCCATGCCAGTAACAATTCATGTCACATTTTAATGACATATCCAATGTGTAACCTTTTTGTGATTTGGAGCAGACAGGCTCCGTTGTCTGCACTTAAAAGAGAGTACACTTCACATTTTACACCTATCTGGACTAGGACTGATTCAGAGAACAGAAAGGGAGCCTTGGTTTGAGGGATAACATTTGAGGTCTCCCAAAATCTCTGCGCGTGACTGATAAGCATTTTCCTCAGATTATAATTTTGTCACATCAAGAATAGATAAATAAATATGGAGGACCACAGGGGACACATCAATTAAAATGAAACATTTCAAAAAGGATTTGAACAAGCAACTTTAAAACATTCATTTAAAATACTACTTAGAAAATACACAATTTTACTTCCGATCAGGAAGGGCGGAGGACTGGCAAAATGGGCATCTCGGTCTTGCTGCTCTCCATGGTCCTGCTCAGCGCGTGCTGGTCACAGCTTTTCACATGTCCGAAATCATGGCAGCAGATTAACAAACAGGGGTTATTTGGATAAAGTGACCGCATGTGGGGAATCTATATGGTTGCTTTCTCGCCTAAAAAACTGTTGAACCTTAATAATGTGATTCAGTCCCACTGAGAAAATTGCAGCTGCTTGTGGCTCTGTCTCCACTCTGTTCAACTTCTCCTGCAACCGTTGTCCCTGAATGTCAGGTGTAACAGCCAATCAGAGAGCTTGTTACGTGTCTGCTCAGAGCTCATTTGCATTGCAGTTTCTAAGCATGGAGGACCAGAAGGGACACTGCCTTTCAAAGGTTGATTTAGAGAATCCATTTTCAGATCCGTTTTGAAAATGCAATTAGGAAATGGAAATCCAAATGGAATGGAATTGCCCTTTTAAAATAATCTGTGTACCTTTCGTTAAAAGACTGAATCAAAGTTGTATTTTCTAATTCAGTTTGCAGTTTGCAAATTCATTTATTTATTTCTGTTTTTCAAAATGTATTTTGAAATTGATTTTGAAATTCAATTATTCAGTTCTGTTTTTCAAAATGCATTTTGAAATCGATTTTGAAATTTGGATATTAATTTGGGAATTCAGTAGTGTATTTTCTAAATGGTGTTTCAAATCCTGACCCCTGTGGTCCTCCATAAATAAAGGCTTATTCAAAAAACGTGAAAGTGCAGGTCTGAATCAGGACCTCAACGCCATTGTTTTTATTTAAACTGCAGATGGCATTAAATCTATGATAATGGAAACACTGTGCTGTGCTTTGTGCATATTTATTGATAGCCTAACCTATTTTTAGTTTCTGCTCATTAGTTTGTTTTTTTGTCTGGGTGCACAAACTGATGTAAATGAATGTTGATGGTCCTGAGGAGCTGTCCTCGCATCACCTGCCCACCTTTCTATTAATCCTCATATGCACCTGTCTGTATACAGGTGTGCATTTTCATGTCAAGTGTTTCTGGAAATCTGCAAACTCCCAATGCCACTTATGACCATAAAGGATCAACTGAGCTTAACAAAGATAAAATGATTAACATTCCTGTTCACAAACTATATTGAATGTAGACAAACAAACAAAACTGTTCAGATGAAGTTCCCAAGAAAAAAACTTAAATCCTCCTCTGTTTAATACAGGATTTACATTTACATAGCAACTGCCATGATGTGATAACATCTCCCAGTCACTGACTGATAGCATGCTAGGGAATATGCACAACATCAATGAATAGCGAGTGCGTTGGGCATTTGTACCTGCAGAGCTGTGTTTCAGCTCAAGCCATGCAATAAATTAGACCATTGATCAGACTGAAGTGAAAATATCTATACAGTCAACTTGTAAGGGTCCTGGAAATAAATGATGTCCTGTAGGCTACTAAATGATAAAATGTAAAAAATGAAACAAAATAAAAACTACCACAACAACAGATACCCCTTTCCCACTGGCCCAAAAACCTGTTTAAAGGGCCAACGAGGAGTTTCTATTTGGTCATAACAAAAAGTCTCAAGTTAATGTGGATGAATCTATACTACCCACACTTGTTAATGGGCCCATTTATCGTTATTATGTTATTATTAGTGGTGGTGGAAATGCTGGGCGAGCCGACCAGCGTTTCCTTACTTTCGGTTTCGCAGACGCTCATGAGAATAACGTTGCCGAATCGCCGTTTATGGTCGGGACTACAACGGTAACTGAACCTCTTTGAACCTCTGACTTTAATTCTTGATGAATGAAAACATGAGTCCGTCTTGCGCCGGTCGAATAATTCTACAGTGCGCGCGGAGGCTCATAAATGTATCGTGAAAACACTTTGCTTTTCCAAAACTCCTCGTTGTCCCTTTAAACCCGCCAACAAGTTGGCTTTTGGTAGCAGTGGGAAAGGGGTGCCTTGGACATCTGTCATAAGGCCGTGGCAGACTCGCTGTACTCCGCGGTCCTGGTGCTCTGCAGGTCTCGTCTGCCTCAGCCGACGGACCTCACACTCCGCAGCCGACAGACCTCACACAAGCGGGGCGACTGGTTTATGCGGCGGGTCAGACAATGGGGAGAATGGAGAATGGCTCTCTTTCTTTCCACAACAACCCTTCCACCTTGGGTCTCTTGACAAAAAAACAACCTTGCAAGATTAGTGCCGCTGACCCAGTGTCTCATGAGAAACAGATAAGTAAGTAAGTAATCTTTATTTATATAGCACTTTTCACAGGTAAAAAATCACAACGTGCTTCAAAAATAAAATACAACAAATAAGAATAGTGGCAAATGAAACACAATAAGTAGGGATGGAGAACAATAAAAAGCAACAGACAAACAGCAATAGAAGAAGAATCCTTCAGCTTTAAAACCCTAATTTAAACTATACGCCTGCTCAAATAAAATTGTCTTTAGGTGCTTTTTAAAAGAATCGACAGAGGCTAGGTGCAGCTGCTTGAAAAGATTGGTCACCTCTAGTTTTAAAATGAGTGTGAGGGACCACTAGCAACATTTGGCCTGATGACCTGAGACTCCGGGAGGCAGTGTGGAGTTGGATGAGGTCAGAGATGTAACGGGGCGCTTGTCCATGCAGGGCTCTAAAAGTAAGGACTAAAATTTTAAAATGGACTGGTAACCAATGGAGTGAGGCTAAAACCGGGATGATATGTGCCCTTTTACTTGTGTGAGTTAATAGCCTAGCAGCAGCATTCTGAACAGTTTGGAGACGTTCCAGCACTTTCTTATTAAAACATGTAAAAAGGCTGTTACAATAGTCCAGACGAGACAAAATAAAAGCATGCATAATTATCTCCAGTTCAGGCCTAGATACAATTGTTCTTATTTTTGAGATGTTCCGCAGTTGGAAGAAACAATTTCTAATCAGGTTTTTGGCGTTATGTTCCAAAGACATTGCTTGATCAAACACAATTCCCAGATTCCTAAGGTTTGGTTTAACTGATGAACCTAGGGCCCCAATGTGCTGCATTATGAGAGGAACACTGCCTTCAGGGGCAATAATTAATGTTTCAGTCTTTTCTGAATTTAACTGCAGATAGTTATCATTTAACCACACCTTAATACAGTTGAGGCAAGTTAATAAGGAGGTCAATTTATCAAATTCAGGCATTTACACAGGAGCAGTATAGCTGGATGTCATCAGCGTACAAATGGTAAGACACATTTCTGAACTGTCTTATTAGTTGTCCAAGAGGGAGCATGTACATAAGAAAAAGTATAGGGCCCAAGACTGAACCTTGAGGGACTCCACATAACAATTCAGTAGTGTCTGACATGACTTGGTTTGCATAAACACAGAAGCTTCTGCCAGAGGGGTAGGAAGTAAACCATTTTAGCACGACACCGGACAAGCCAACCAGGTCATGCAGGCTATTTATCAAAATATTGTGATCAACACTGTCAAACGCAGCTGAAAGGTCTAATAGTACCAGGACTGTGCATTCACCTGAGTCAGCTGCCATCAAAATGTCATTAGATACTTTAAGAAGTGCTGTTTCTGTCGAATGGTTTCTACGGAAGCCAGACTGAAATTGATAGTAGAGGTCATTTTTGTCTAAAAAAGCAATAAGTTGTTCAGCCACAGTTTTTTCCAAGATTTTTGACAGAGATGGTAATTTGGAAATAGGTCTGTAATTCTTGGGCTGGAGAGGATCCAAGCAAGTCTTTTTAAGTATTGGTTCAACTACTGCATGTTTAAAAAGGCTGGGAACCACACCAGTTTGCAGCGAGGTATTAAGTACCTCTGTGATATAAGGGCCATAGTGTCAAAAACCTTTTTAAGCAAGACCGAAGGGACAACATCAACCAGGCAGGAGGAGGGTTTCATTTTGTTTAGCAGGGTGGTGATGTCATGTAAACATACAGATTCGAAGGAGGACTAAGTCTAGGTGGGGGGAGGTTCATAGCCAATGTTATAGCCAGTTGGTGGGGAAAGGCTTGCTTTGACTTCTTTGATTTTGTCAACAAAGAAATTGAGAAAGTTATTACTCTCTGTTTTAGAAAAAACTGGAACAAGGACTGCTTTATGGCACTAAGACAAGTAATCTCTTGTTTTAAGTCACCCGCCCTGTTCCATGGATTGTGTTCTCATCGGCTTCATTGAACAAATGCACATGGCCAGTGGAGGAGGGACAGTGGCGTCATTGCAGTTTTAGACAAGGTATGGCAAGGAAAATGCAAAATTCTATTTTTGAGTAAATCGGGGATGAAAGTGTCGTATTTTTTTTCTCATTAGATAATGCAGGCGCACGGATTATACATCAGCCTGTACACGATTCAAAAGCCACTGATATTGGATCTGTCATCCGTCATTCAAACGTCTGAAACACACACACACACGGAGCTCAGTCTCGCCCCAAACTTTGAATATCCCGCCCGCTCGATAACGACCAATCAAATCCGTTTTCCTCACTCGGGTAAACTCGTGTTGCAGCTCTTGACAACTTGGCGCGACAAACGGGACAAACAGCCTTTACACCTTTAACCTCTTAGTGAAGCGGTTAGCATTGTGCAGGACCACGGTGCAGGAGACCCGGATTCGAAACCTGAGGGCAGGTCAGAACAACATCGGTCACACTAGCATTAGCTTTAAAAGTCTTTTCTTCTCATGAGCCACCACAACCACCAACAACAACTTTTCGCCTCAATTTCAATCACCTGTTTTCTTAGACTGAAGCTAACATGCTAATTATACACAGTAGCCTATGTATTTATTTTTTAAAAGGGGGGAAAACTGACCAAGAAATGTTCACTAAACTTCAATATTATGGCTAATAAAACTGTATGTGATATCAAACAAAATCCGGTGTGCAAATAAAAAACAAATCAAGAAAGGCAGTAAACCATGCCTCATAGTGTGGTTTCTGCTGCAGACATCACAGATGCCAATAAGTCATCCATACAGATCAACTGTATGATAAGGAAATATCACAATGAGCTATAACTGGCACTCACATTGCTATTGCCTCTTAATGGGCTGCTTGTGAAAAATTCAGTTTCCCACTAATTAAAAACAAACAGAAACTTGCATGAGTCACGAAGAATACTCATCTGTACAAATCAGCAAACTGATTCCAGAGAAGGCAGCTTTGTGCAGGTTCCTCTTTCTGGGCTTAAGTCGTTCCAGTGAACCCCACAGATGTGCTACGATCTGACCACACCCAAGTGCCTTTTCACCACCTGAGCAGGAGAGACAAGAAAAACAGAAAAACCTATAAGTGATTTTTACTCAGATATCAGAATGACTCATGGACATGGATCATGTGCAGTCAAACGATTTGAACACCAATGACAAATGAAATAACAATAATAAAACCCTTTGTTATCCTGTCATCTCATTGCGAAGTTTAGTGCAGTTATGCCACTATGTTATCAGTTAAAAGAAATAGAAAGTTAATAAAGTTTGACAATTGAGCCCCATTCTTTTGCCCCCATCACTGACAGACTTGTTGACTCTGACAGACCAGCAGCATGCTGGTAGTATGTGACATCTTAAATCCTGTGGTGTGCAATTTTTGCATGTGTGTGTGGTATGAAATCAAAGCTAAAATCGTCCTTTTTCGTCACACTGGCCTAGCACGAACCTTGAAGCACTGAGGATTTCTGAATTAAGACTATACATTACATTAGTTAGTACATTATTAAGCATGTTTTAAGCAACTGTTTACAGATATATTAACAATCATTATTATATATTACTTATTATTAGAGAAACACATGAATTAATGTAGCCTAAGCAGTTAATTAATGCTTACTACTCAAAGTTAGTTAATACATTATTAAGTTGAATAATGTAATTACGGTAGTTATCATTATGTATGCATTACTCAGCATTGATTAACACAACAACATTAGATATATCAATGCTTAATAATGTACTAACTAACGTTAAGGGACCCTTATGTAAAGTGTTATCTATTATCCTAATTTGACCCGAGTGCTTTGACTGTACATTCACCTGCTGTTGGCATACAGTAAATGGTTGCACAGACAGAAAAAGGGTTAAAGCAGAAGAAAAACAGCTTGTTTATCAGGTAACAGTCACAGGACCAAACACCACCACCCATCTGCTCCTCCCTCTCCCCAGTTCACTTGAAAACATAAAAGACATTTTTTATCTATTCGCTCTCTCAGAGCCCATTAAACGTTCTGTTAACGCACCAACCCTTATCATCACGCCCTAAAAACTATTGGAATACACTTTGTGGGGTGTTAGCTGTTGGCAGATACATCTAAAATACATTATGGGTTAGCATAAAAGTTTGTAAGCGAGTTAATTATACACTCATTCCCAGGCACATGACTTTACAAACAGATTTACCATCACACATCATCAAAGACCAGGTGCCCGTAAGCAGAGAGGAGCTGGTCCAAATCTTTAATGGGCTTCTCAGACCTTTCCTGTTTGAAAGGCTTAGAGGTGTATAAGCAATCTTCTTATGCTCAAATTTAATGGATGGGACCCATGCTTCCTTTTAGGCCCTCAGCATCTGATAATGAACAACTGCACACTACTTTGTTTAATGGAGCATTTTCAATTCCACTTGTAGAATTGGGTTCACGCATCAAAGAATATTAAAGTGGTAAATTTTTCTCATAAACGCCAGTGAAAAAGTATGGGCTGCACAGCGACACACTGGTTCATTTAGAGCCGCATCGGTCACCCCCTCTATACCTTACATAAATAAGCATTTTCAGTGATCAGATTGCAATCGGATAGTGCTTGACCCATGAAAGTTCAGGTGTAAATGCACCCAAGACACATTGAGGACAGATTGTGATCCGTTTGGCCATGCAACCTCCAAAGGTGGTCAGGGACGCATTGTGACCAACGTTTAAAAAAAAAAGTGTAAGTGTGTGAAAGTGTAAGTGGTGTATCTGCATACAACTAGGCGGGTGGAAATATGGCATTCTAGTGATCGGCATGGTTTCCAAAACAAAATAGTGGATAGCAGCGTTGCATAAAGATGGCTTCTTCCACGACTTTGAAAAGTGCATACAATGGTGCAACTTCACGGATGGCTATACCATTTTATCTTCATTTCTACTATTTATTTTCTTTTTTAATTTGGACACTGAACGCATATTAATGCCAGGTGTGAATGCTGTCTTGTCAAATTGTATCCAGAATACAATCTGGATACGAGACGCATGTTAATACCAGGTGTAAACTGGATGTGTGGCCCACAGGGATATTGAAACCTCCAAAGCTTGATACCAGTTGCTGACATTGGGAGTCACATGCAATCAAATGTCTGTGGAAGTGACTCATGTTGCATTACAGAGACACACTGGTCTACAGTTGTGTGCACTGTCTGGTACAGTAGCCACATTGTGGGTTGAGGTTTGGAGTTGTGAATTACAGCAGCTGATACCCTGATCTGATCATCTCATGCTGACCTGTACAAACATGGCTGATAAGAAAACCTCAGATGTCCCTGTGGTTGTATGTGTGAGACAGGTGAAACGTTAGTGTGTCAGTGAGTCTGTGAAAAAAGAAGAAACTGCACATAACACATTATTATTATTTAACAATAATTTTATGTTAAATGTTGACTTCAAATAGATTTTTTTTTTTTGCTCCACCTCCTGAATTCTATTTTCATTTGGATTGAGATATTTGATATTGGAGCTGAGCACACTTGACCCTTCTGCTGTTAGTATAGCTTTCTTCTCTGTGCAGGATCAGAGAGATATTTATGTGCATTTTCCGAGGGGTATAATTTCACCTGCACCAGCGTGAATAAAACTCTCTTTGGCTTGCACTTTATTGTAATTATATTTTAGGAGAATTTATTTGATGTTTTTGATCCTGCAATGTTATCCTGCAGTGTTAAGATAAGAGATAATTACTACAATGCTGAAAGGGGATGCCTGTCCACAATGCCCATGTGTTGATGTCTGTCTGGTTTTTGTGCAATGAACATGTGAGAAAAAGGCCGTTTTAACTGTGCTCACAACCAAGTCTGATTGACTCCACACAGGTGGCGTGGCGTCGGTCTGAAATGTTTATTCTGCCTTGTGGCAAACTCTCAGCTCATGTGTGTCAAAATCAAGCAAGCAGGAGCAAGCAAAGAAGGATATCATAATAACAACAAAGCAAAGGCTGTTCATGTGGATACAATTTGATCCATTACACATGAGGAAAAAAAATTCAGCCCTTCACAAAAAGTATTTGCAATACTACAGTAATATAACTAATTATTTGCTTTTATAGAAAATATTGCATGATGGGCCACTAGCATATCTAATGTGAACTGAACACAGCCCAAAAGAGTCTCACCAGGTTTTCTTCTTTACTTTTTTGCAATCTCTCTGTGTCCCATGAAATCAATACAGAGTAAAGATAAAAACCAAATGATGAACTCCAAATGACCAGCTAAGTGGTGTAAATTGATTGTTTGGCTTGCTGCACCACAGTGTATGTAAATGCGTGTCTCTGCTACAGCGCATAGATGTGTGCGTGTGTGTGTGAGAGAGAGAGAGAGTGTGTGTTTGTGCCCCACAGGGAGTGTGTGCTCTGTGATCCAGGTAATGCAGACCAGGGAGCGAACAGGAGAACAAACGAGAGGCGACCACTCTCATCCATCTTCTCTCTCTCATTGACCTCATACGTCCTGTCTCCTTTTATTGATCGATGGGATGACGCTGTGTTATGTTTGCAGGCTGATCGTGACAACCTGGTGACAAGGCTCCACAGGGGACAGTGGAGCGAGAGAGTCCCACAGCAAAAGAGAGAGAGAGATAGTGATTCATGAGCCTGATTGCAACAGCAGTGTATGCTTTTCATTTCAAATCAGTTTATGCGAATGAAAGAGCAATGACCATTTGATTAGATCACAGTGGCAACAATGTTCAGTATAGCATCAACTTTGGTAAAGTTTAAGATGGAAATCTGCACTAATGAACAAACACAAGAAGAGTGCTAAAGCATTTTTATTTATTTTTATAATTACTCCTTTGCACAAGCAACAGTCTGAATCTCAGGTATTTTGCTTTCAGGTTTTCCATTTTTCCCACGCACAATGTCTCGGTAAAATTTAATGGAACTTCAAATTATAAATATTCACCTGGACACAAGATTTGGTTGTTAAAGGTCAAAGGTCAAGGTCACTGTGACAGCACAAAATACTGTTTTCGTCAAAATCCAAGACATGAAAAGAAACCAATCTAGGCCAATTGCCCCCAAATTAGAATTTACCTCAAATTTTGTTGTTGCTGTTGTTGTAGTTACTGTAAGCAGTTGCAGTTCAGATGACATCGTGGTTTAGCTGATGGGACCTGGCATACAGGGCAACAGTAAACGCAATATACAGTATATTCGTTGGAGTATAGGGCATGACTTTCTTGAATATGGTGAGATCACTGGATCAAGATTGAATTATTAATTATTGTATATTAAATTTGTTTTTACCACCCTGCAGACTGATTGTGGAGGTTGATGGGCAGCTTGTTAGAAATGGAGCTAACTAGCTACAGATGACATACAGAGAAAATGTCTGTATACAGCGGAACCTTAGATGGCATATCTCTAAAACAACGGTCCTTTCAAAATAAAACAGTAAAAGGTGCAGTCTAGTTAACTTTGCATGTATTGATTTTGCATTTTGGCTCTGGTCCTTTTCATCTCTCAGATAACAATGGGTTGTTGAACAAAGCAACAGAATACATAGTTAAAGGTGTTCATGGAAACCAGACAATATTCAGCTTTTTTTAATTGCCTTCTGTTGTTTGTTTTTTTTTTCTTTTGGGCTTGATTGGATTCAAACTACAGACCTATTATTCATCCCATCTGGAAAACACTTCAGAGGCTTTGGTGCACAATCACTGCAGACGTTTCCCCATCGGTCAGTCAATAGCGGTCGCATGCAATCTGCACTCAACATTTTAGCATGTGGCTTCCTTATTGGCATTCCCCTCAAAAGCAGCATGTGATTATGGGTGTTGACACTCAGAGGGATCAGCTATTACACCGATAATTAGTAACACTGTGCTGGATCAAATGATCCATCATGGTGATGCCTTGCAGATGAAGCTAGTGATTTATCATCATGTGCTCTGTCTGATACCTGGTTTCTCAGGCTGCGGGCTGGGGACCCCAAATGAGACAGGACCCTGATTGTGAAGCATTGGGGAAGGTGTGCATGTATTAATGAGATCTGACCACAGGGATGGAAAAACTAAATGACAGAACACAGGACAGCAAAAAAACAAAACAAAATACAAGATATAACTTTGACAAGAAATATAAAATATAAAACACAAAACAACCACAAACTACAAAACTTCCTTGTTGTAGCAGAGTACGAGAGTACCACCTTCTATAGGGACACTGTGGAGTCTGTTCTTCTCCTGGTTTTGCAGCTGCAAAAACATCAACTGAGCAGGATTATGAAAGCAGCCAGCAAAGTCATTGGCGTCCTCTCCTCTAGAATAACAACCAATGGTCACCAACATCATAAAGGACCCTCATCCCGGCCTGTTTTCACTCCTGCCATCTGGGAACAGCTATCAGAGCCTCCATTACAGATCCAGCAGAATGCCAAACAGTTTTTCCCCACAGGTAGTCAGGATTATAAATGGACTGTGCACTCTCCCACTGCCACGTCCCACCTCTGATCTGATCTCAGTCAACTAACTGCACTTGAACACACTGTGCTCAGGCTCCAGCTTAATTAAACACATTTTAGGGCATAATTATGTTAATCTGATGCTTTTTACAATTTTCCAGCTTTAACATTAATTCGCTTGTAGGCCTACTATATTTTTGAACCACGGTTGCCGTTGGGATTTTATAGGCCGCTGCCAAACTTTAGGCTTTTTTTAAAACAGATTTGTTTGTTTCTAAAGAGCAGGATAAAAGTCACTCATTGAGCACCACATAGGGTTTGGAACAGCTCCTGTGGGGTAAATGGCTGCAAGGCTTCAGATGGTCAGCTGTTTTACAGACAGCGACAGACACTAAGCAGAGAGCTTCAGGTCAATAGTGATAATAGCAGTCGGAGATCTGTCTGTGGATGGCAGGACAGAGACAGATGTGGCTGCAGCTATAGATCCACGCTACATTATCTGCCAGGCCTCAGGCCAAACGACAGCCACTCAGGACACAATAGGAAGTACTACAGGTACCCCCCCCACACACACACACATTATTATTTTCAAAGAATTTATTGATTTCTAGAGTTAAAACATCCCATGAAGACATTAGGTTGAGTATAGGCTACTGTGTAATTAGTGGGAAGAGAAGCTTGAAAACTATTATTTTTATTATTCATTAGGCTATTTATTATTAGAAAATGTTTTCAGAGATTCAGCTCAAAGATAATGTGAAGGCTACATGATAATAGGCTATAATACCCTTTTTTTAAAATTCAAATGTTTACTGTAAAATATCTTTTTGATTGAGATGTCTTAACGAAGTTTCCCAATATGCTCTAGCCTATGTCTCTATCTTTACACGCACACAACAGGAGCTTTCACCTTTTTGAATCTCCCGCCAGGTTAACTGATAGCCTACACACACCTGAGTTGACACTCTGTGTTTCGTGCCACGCGCCAAACAAAACAAAACCTGACAAGGGAATCAGAGGAGCGTGTCGGTTTGTGCGGTCTTAGTCTCTGTTGTCTTGAAAACAATGACAGAGCAGAGGAAGAAAGGATTTTTTTCTTAGCAGTCCGCCCACGCCTGGAAGAAAAACCTTTTGTTTAGATTCAAAGAGATGAAGTGATTCGTCTGAAAGTTACAGATGGAGGATGAGGTGTTAACGGAAAAAGTGTTGGATTAGAGTTACGAGAAAACTGTCTCTCTTGATGATGGATGGATGGATGGATGACCGATTGACACTGTGAAGTAGGGTATATAATCACCAAAAAAAACAAAAAAACAGGCTGATTGAAAATTGTATTATTCATTAAGAGAATTACAAGCATGATTGTGACACCTAACTTTTCAAAACGAGTTAAAAGGAAAAACATATAACCCAAGAAAATATGTTTCTTCTTCTTCTGAGTAGCCTACACCTGCCACATGACTCAGCAGAGATCCACTGCAGGCTGTGACACCCACCAGACCTGCACGCCCCTTCTGGACAATCTTTCACTGAAGAATTACAGAAACAGTTTCGCAATAAACAGTGTGTGTGTGTGTGTGTGTGCGGTGAACCCAGCATAAGAGGTCCAGACATGAGCGTATGGTAACACGGCCGACCCCTGGTGCTGTAACACTTGTAGAGCAGCGCGCTCTCCTGCAGGTCCTATTGTTCGGCTCAAATCAGGCCCGATGGGGACCGGGCTGCAGGGGTCAGAGGGTGATATGGTCTTTAAAAACAAGAAGACCTTGTTTTCCAGATGACCCCCAATTATATACCCCCCCCTCCTCCTTCTTGTTTCCTGCCCCAGCTGACCTGACAAGTCTTGGCTAAATGTGGGGGTATGAATATGCTATCACTTTGAGTAATAAGCTGATTAAAAATGTTCTCTTTTGTTTTATTATTTATGGTGAAATTATTTGACAGGTTGAAAGAATATAAGCAGATAGCATACTGAAAAATATTTCTGAATGATTTTATTGATATATTTCATTTTTCTGCTTTTATCAAAGGGTTGAGTGATTAGAAAATGGGAAAAACTTTAAAAAACATTACCAGTATGTTCTTTTAAAAATCTTATTAGTTAGTAATTTGGTTCCTGTGAAGGACTAACCTGGCTCATTTATCTGAAATGTTTGGTATAAAATATTTAATGTTATTTGGCAAAGTTTTGTAATATTGAAATCACCATTACAAAAACAGAAAATGGTGGGGCGGTGCGTGGCGCAGTGGTTAAGGCAACCGCCCCATGTATATGCAGACGCAGGCGTCCCCGGTTCGCGTCCCGCATCGGGCAGACCTTTCCTGCATGTCATTCCCCTCTCTCTGCCTCCCCCTTTCCTGTCTATCTCTACTAATCTATCAAATAAAGGCATAAAACGCCAAAAAATATACTTTAAAAAAAAAAAAAAAAAGCAATTTGAGGCAAAGATTGTGCGACTTGGTGTAAGGAGGAATCTGGCTGAATTCATTTCCAACAAGTCAAATATGGATCAAAGAAGGGGAAAACAATGGCACAATGGTAATTTCAAAAAGACAAAATCTCTTTGCAAATGAAAAAACAGCTCTCTCTCTCACACACACACACCCTTTGTCATGTCACCCATCATATGTCATGCCTGGAGGAAGAACTGAGGGGGCCTGAGGTGGAGCAGAGGAAGAGAGAGGAGTTATATGACAGCATCTATAAAAAAAAAAAACACAAAGTCACCATCAACCCCCATCTCCCCTCTCCTCTCCCATGCCTAAGGGGCTCAGTAACCCCCCCCCCCACCACCACCACCACCTCTGTCCTCTTTCTCTCTCTTAATCCCCACTCTGATCTTTGTGCTCCATCTTGCTGTTGTTTAATCCTCTGTCTGCTGCTCCCTTGTCCTCTGCAAGTCAAGGTGACAGCAGCACCAGTGACTACACTGGAATTTGTCTCCAGGTCCATTCAGAGTTACCTGAATGGCAGGTCAATATAGGAACTGTTAATGTATCTTTTTCAAAATCATGGTCAGAGAACTATCTACTGTATCTTGCTAATTTATCAACTGACTGAGTTTTGCGTTAATTTGTGGCTGAACTCTTTCGTTGGGCTTCAGTGTGATCATTGTTACCAAACATGAATTTTCTAACTTCTTGATAGAATATTTTCAAGTGGTCTTACACCACTAAGATTTGCCATTTCATTTGGTCTCTATCATGTCTTTTGAGCACAAATGAAATGAAACAAAATAAACAAATAACATAAAAAATAGTTTCACACAAGTGCAACACACGAAGAATCAGCACAACCTCAGCTGATTATAAATGTCATTTAATCTAGTAGCCTATAATAGGGGTTAATAGCTCATAAAACCAGAAATAGTGTAAATAGGATTAAAATAAGTGAATAATAAAAAAAAAAAAGGAAAGGAAAGAAATTTGTGTTTTCCCCCTTATTCTTCAAAAGCTGCAAATTTCAACAAAGATTGTTTCAATTTTTGGATGAAATAAATAGCCTTAAGTTTATTGTTTAAAAGTTGTCTTGACTCTGACGCACCCACCTGAGCCAATAGGGATGTTGAATTCAGTCATGTGACAAAGACGTATCCAGCAAAGAATGCGGAACAGACTGGGCGGCAACCTGGACTAAAAGAGCAGGAATGTCCCAGATACAAGGTAAGGCTGCTTCAAATCTTTCACGACTATTAAAGTGCGTATATCGGTCGAACACGCGGACAAATAGGACTGTCTTAAAACCGCTGATTCTCTAGTTGAAGGAGAAAACCATGGCGCGTCAGTGCTCAAACGGTCGCAGAGTAATAGGCTAGTATGCGGAATCAGGTGCTCCCATAGGCTACATATGCTCCTTCAGGTGAAACGGCTCAGTGTCTTCTTTTCCTTTCATAATCGTCGGAGTTTGTCTTGCTTTTACATTTTCCCAAACTGTTCCCATACCATTTATAACGCTACTTACTGTAGCTACATGATAGAGAAGCTTCACTTGGTTGCAAAACATTTAGCCTAGGCCTAGTCGCTACATCCCATCAGAGGAACAGAAGGCCGCCAGGAGATAGGCTAGGTCAGGATTTCATCATGCTACGTTTTTGTTTTGATGCTTAGCCTATAACAAAAAAAACAAAACAAAAAACTGAATATTTGTTGTCTTACAAGTGACTGTGGTGGAATTGTTGAAGTGTAGGCCTACATTGCCTACCTGTGGTCCTGTGGCCACACCCACTCGACTGTAAATTATTTTTATTGCCCAGACACACGTGATTAAGCAACACCAGAGACGCTTTGGCAAGACTCAGATCTGCAACATAGAGACCCAGGTAGTGAGGACGGTGCTGTGGCCTGTGGAATGGCCTGTTGAATGTGAGAATGTGTAATGAACGAGCGGCATTCATTATAGATCACACACATCATTTATTCATCTGCTCTGTCTGTCTGTCTGTAAACATGCCTGTGATCCACGGTGTGTGTATAGCTATGTCACTGTGTGGTTGCTTTTGTAGTTTATGTTCTTCTGTGTGTGTATGGTCTTTCATGTCTGTAAATGTGTACATGTTGCAATCATTGGACACCACTATGTGTGTGTGTGCATGAAAAAAAAGTTATCCAGTGTGTGCAGCAGCATCTGAAAGTTGTAAATCATTTATTCAGATCTTTAAGGGTCCCATGTTGTATAAAGTGAGCTTTCCATGCTTTTTTAAAGTTATCAAATGGGTCTTGGTTCTATAATTAATACGAGTAAAGTATTAAAGCCAGAGTCTGCAGAGAAATGAACACAGCCTCTATTTAGAAACTGAGCCTTAAAACTGTAACACTGTAACTTTGTGATGTCACACGGAAGCGATCGATGCAACCATCCCACGATCTGGCCTTAAAGGGCAATACCAGTCAAATTCAACCTGAGGCAATAGCTTCCTAATATTGTAGGTCTTGAAGAATGAATCTCGCGCTCAGTACAGTATGTTTACAGGTGGTCTGAAGCTCTCCTGTTTGTTTTATCAGCAAAAGAATACCGATGAAAACTTTGTGCCTCTGAGCTGATATTCTTTTGTTGATAAAAAAAAAACGGGAGCAATCAAAAAGAAAATCTTCAGATTCATTCTTTTAGACCTAAAATATTAGGAAACTATAGCACCAGGTTGAATTTGCCTGCATTTGGTTTCTCTAAATGTTTGCCTATATTTTTATTCGATCACTCAGCCAACAGACAACCTGTCAGAAGACTCAGAGCCTCCTCTCCTCTGATTGGCTAACAGAAACCCAGAGAGGAGATAAAACTACTACAACTTTAAACCTGGTTGATCTCTTTTCTAGTCAAGTCTTTTGGAAAGTCACCGACTGTCTCTGGACTTAAAAAGAGTTTAATAATTTATGGTGAAGATTTAATTTGTTGCACAAAGGCAGGTTTCTGCTGCATCTATATCAAACATTCTGTCATTTTCTTTTTTTTCAGGATGCGGATGCAGTTTCCTCAACAACTTGTGTTCCTACAACCTTGTGTGTGTGTGTGTGTGAACGCCAGCCCCTAATGCAAACCACTGTCCATCAAAACATGAATGACTCACCATCAGGTAGGTCTCTAAGTTATACAATTCTTCTCTCAGGGCTCTCTGTTTGTCTTAATGGCTTCTAAAATGCTGATATCAACAAAACACATTAATGCTCCTGTGAGTGAGACAGCTTGATGAGTGCCGAGTGCAGATGATCTATGGATCAAATCTTAGGGAGTCTCTCACCAAGACGGCAGGATGGTAATTTGTTGTGTTCTGACATGTCCAGATATCAATATGGTGCATTATGTCTGTGCACTTCATTTCAGCCAAACACACCAGGGACTATGAATTTGAAAAAATAAAAAAATAGAAACAGAATTTGGAGATGGAACAGAACGGTACTTAGGCATGTTTAATGGGATAATGTTGATCATATTTACAATCACTTTTGCGTGCTAATATTTACCTCCAATTACCACAAAACGTTTTTGGACATATACCAAAAAAAAATAATTTATTTAAAGTCACAAAGAGTGAAATATGTTTTAGTTTGACTCAAACAGTGGAAGATTTGGCAGCAAAGACTTTGGTTCCTTCCTCAAAAATTCCCCAGCATTGAGAACGTTTGTCGCCCTGTCGTCCAGATGTGCCTGTGGGAAAGAACCATACAGACTGTTAGACATCAACCCAGTGTGTTCAGTGTCACGTCTTCCAAAATGAGCATTACTATTAATACTTCAACCAGTGACAGGGTTTACAGGGTCTTACAAACAACGGTTCCAAAATGACTTGTCATTGAGAATAACATGAAAGTATTTAAAGCCCCATTATGCGATTTATTTGGCTTTTTATTGGCAAAAATCAAATATTGCTTTCATAAATATGTATTTCACTGAAGTGGAATCACACCCACATACAAGCGAAAGCTTTCTTGTACCTTAGAATGAGTTGTTATAAGTCGTTACAAATATACAGGGGGTGAAACCTTCCCTGTTATTTCCTGAAACGATGTGAGGCAGAGTGGACCGAAGGCACCAACATGGAACCTTGACTGCCATGTTGAATCGCCATTTTTTTATGCACCGGCTGCGCTCTGTCCGTGATGTTCAGTGACAGCGTGGCTGAGGTAACCACAAACTCACCAGAGCTGTCGGCCTGCCACCTGTTAAACTGTCACCACTGTGTAGTGTGAGGAAGGACGGAGGCACTGATGTTGCATTCAGGTGCAATCAGACACCTGAATGACGCCGTCGGCAAACCAACCAGATGGGGGTAGATCCTAAATACTGGGGCTTTAAATTGAAATGTTTGAAAACTGCTTTTTTGGTGATAAGACTCATAAGACACCACTAACATCTGAATTTGAAGCTACAACCTTTTGCCAGCTAGGTGTGCTGATTTTACAACCTGGAAAAAAAGGGGGAATCAGCTGGTTTGGCTTTGTCTGAAGGTGACAAAATCCATCTATCATCTAACTTCCATCCACCAACAATGCTGCTGATTACTGACAACATTTTTACTGTAGATGAAAAGGGCATTTTCTTGCTCAGGTGAAAAAAAGATAGTTCTAACGCCAGTACTCTAATTTATAGCATTATCAAACGTATTAACAGGAATCAAACTTGTTGAACCTGGTTACAGCGCAGGCTTTGATAAATGTTGGTCGTAGCTTAAAGCTCAGAGAAGCAGGCACCTAAACTCATTTGCTGGCCGGTGACTGACAGGACCTGAAAAGCACCAAGTGCGGATATTATGTACTTGACGTCAAGTCAGGGTCTTAGCTCTAGCTTCCAAGATGGGATTGCAATTTGCTGTGTTTTGACATGACAGATAACGATGTGGTGCATTATGCTCTTGCACTTAATTTGATCCGGGTGCGTGTGGGAATAGAAGAAAACTGCTTAGAGCCTGTGATTGGAAACTGATGGTGACCTGAAGGATTGAAAATCTGGGCTGGAGAAGAAGAGAAAGAGGTCTGCTTGAGAAGGAGGTTCTCATGAGACATTTGCACATACCGTAGATGCATTTGTATGAAAAGGAGGATCAATTATGAATCAGACATGTATGGAAATGTGTAGTAAATGGAGACTCATAAGGATCTTCATCAAACTGCATCCCAGAGCATTTTATTGCACCACATTACAAAGCAACTTTAAAACCAGGAGATTTCCTTTGAGCATTGATCCATAGTGCTTCGTGTACATTACTGTTAGGAGCCTGATTGTTGTGGTTTTTCAGGACCGCACTTCCTGGTAGTTGCTTGTTGATTAATTCTTACTTGCTCCGTCATGATGGCCAAATCCTGCGATCTTTAATTCAAGACATACACGTTGTTCTGGCTTCAGCATCAAGCCTGGCACAAGTGTGCCATTCATGCGCAGCTGCTGTCAGTGACAACAACTAGTTGTATGTCACCACAGAGTAACAAGATAGTATTCAGTGCTTTGCATAGCTGATCCTTTGGCCCATGTGCCATATGCTCTCCCATGGCTCCAGGTAAAGCTTAACCAGAAAGGCTGCTGTATGTGGCGCAGGTTCTTGTTTCCAACACACTGTTTCCTGCCTGGTCTGGTGAAGTTACTGAACCTGAGCATGTTAGGCTGAAATTCTTTTTAAGAATAATAGGAATGATTACCACTAATCATTTTCTGCCATAAATCATCGTTGACGTCCTACTGAAATATCACTTGTCTACTATAAAAATAAAAATAATGAAAAGGTGTACACTTTCTAGGTGGACTGAGGTCTATGTTGGACTGAACGACAGGCTCAGAGGAGGCAGGATGAGTGTTTTGCTGAAGTAGGCACAGTAAACACAGAGTCTTGTAAGTGAAAGCTTATTGCTTCCTTTCTTTCCTCTCCATTTTCAAGGAACAAGTTTTATTTTTATAAACTCTCAAACCTGTGTTTCCAAATTTCTTCTTAGCTTTTCAAAATGGGGGGTGCAAAAAATGTCATTTTTTGGTGAACTATTCCTTTAAGCCCGCACCCTAACCCACAATAAAAGCTGAAAAATTAATTAGCATCACATAATCACACCAAATAAAGGAAGTAGTGTAAATAACCATAGGGATGGAACCGAAAATAAATAGCTGTCTGTACAAACACACATTTTTAGAAAATAAGATGTAATATAATTATTTACAAGCAGACAGTAAGGCAGTAAAACTGTCACACAAACAATCAATACCCTCTTATGTTCAATGATGAACCTTCCATTAACGCCATAACAACCCTCATCACCATAACAACCCATCAACATCCAACCTCTTTCCCTCCTCTAATCAATGTGACTCCTCTCCTCAGATCTCCCCCTGTCCTCTGTCATCTTTTCAATTAATAATTCAGACTGTTGATTGGCAGATGGGGATCAATTAACCAATTAAAAGCCTTGTGCGGCGTTCTGGGGTTTACCCTGTTTTCAGTCTTTCTCTGCGAGCTACAGACACCGGGGCTGACTTTGACTGACGTGCCACAGTGTTGCCATCATCCCTGTCACCCCAGGGCACGAACCAAATGGTCCAGCAGATCAGAGACCTGTCTGCCAGTCAGCCATTTCCAATTCACTGTAATTGTGAGTCTGACTCGGTCGGGTCAACAGGTGACAGAAGGTACATTTCGTAAATAATAGCAACGATGCCCCTGCGGAGTAAAAAGCTAACAACTCTCAATTTCTTCATTCTCTCCTTTCTGTCTAAATCAAAGTTGAGCTCCATTCCAAGTTCTTGAAAAGTTGTGTAACTTGATTACATTTTTTTCTCTGCTCTGGTCAACTCTGGGGGTAGAAGTCAACAAATACTTCAAAGTAAAAGTATGGATACCCAGGTGGAGCAGTCCTCAGCACAAACTTCTACTTCAGGGTAAAAGTTCTTTAAAAAGAGTCTGGGCAAAAAAATCTAAGTGAGCGAGTAAGAGAGACACAGTGACCTTTGGCAGTCTGCTATAGACTTTTTGTGCCCATATTCATAACTTGGAATACTTTTATGAAAATAATTTTTCTTCTCCATTTGTGGACTCTTACAGACAAAAGGAGTATGGACCATCAAGGATAGCACAGACCGGATAGGACTTTGAGACCTCTTTAAAGGTAAGGTGTCACCACTGCTTTGCTGTTTTTTTTATCTGATTTATAAGGCTGGTTGAGCCGTTCTTGTGTGTTCTACAGCCTGCAGCCTGATAGATTTTAAGAAGCTAACTGCGGTAGCTTGGAGGCTGTTTTCTCCTTTGTCAAAGACCCTCTTCAATGAAGTCACGTTAAATCCTGAAACAGCCCAAAGAAAATTGAAGTTATGTCTGTCACGTATGTTAGCATGTTCATGGCTGGGTAGCGTCTATTGGCTCTTGTTCATCATGTGCAAATGAGACACTGACACTAGGAGTGTACCTTAATATTACTGATACACAGACCAGATGCCGCAAATATAATATATTTCTGTTGCAAAAGTAGCTTGAGGCAAATGGGAATAACATCCTTTGATGACGTACAGTAAATGCAGATCCAACAGCAGTCTGCATTTTTATATAAACCAAATCAGAAAGAGTCTGGATTTCAAACCCTAACTTACACAATCACCTCCCTAATCTTGATATCAATTTAAACTATTATCTCTCTAGTCTACTTTTCACTGTCTGTTTTAGACTCATCACTCCATCAACCCGGGTTTCCATCTCTCATTCCTTGTTTTTTCCTCCTTCCCTCTCTCCTTCTCTCTCTCTTTACCTTGCAGTGGATATCATTAAATATTCACAGCTCCATTCTGGCCTAATTGTCCTCAACATGGCAGAGAGCAGTGGAATGAAATTAACCCATTAGCCAGGAATCGCTTTCATCAGAGCACCATGCCCAGGAAGTGCGTACGTGTTGTGTGCATGTGTAGTTTTGCGAATGTGTGTGTAGTATGTGTGAGAGAGAGAGAGACACTTTCTGTTCCAACATTGATTCATGCAAACATGTAGACATGTGCATCCACGTAAAGCATTTGAAACAAATGCATAGCAAGCAGCCGTCATCAGTCAGACATGACTTAAGGCAGATGTGTTTTTTTTCTTCTAGTTAGTTCTGTAGTATTTGTTCATGTTGTTGATGTATTAGAAATACTATTGGCTCACATTGCAGGTTTCACGTGTAGTGCTGAAGCTGTCCACAAATAGCACCCTACAAAACAATGGAAGTGAATGAATAATAGCACCTTATTACCCTTTTTGATTCCTCCTCCTCCTTTCTGTCCATCCTTCTTGTTTCTCGGTCACCAGGAGCCTTCCACCCCATCCTCCTCACAGCTCAGGTCAATAGCGATCCATTGAATGTATTGACAGAGTAAAGTGGTCCTACTTAACAGCGCAAAGCGTCTCGCTGTCATGAGAGTCTCGAGAGGCGAAGGACGAGCGAGGACGAGGATGAAGGGAGGGAGAGCGGGAGGGAGGGAGGGAGGGAGGGAAGACATTCAAAGCAGATGGAACAGATTTAGGAGGGTTGAATATGATATTAATTTGATACAGGGCCAAATTAAAAGTGGTGTGATAACAATAACAACAGACAACTGTGTCAGCTGTATATATAATAATACCAATATTGATTTTTCTTATTTACAATTTTGACATAGTTTTTCTGGATATTTTAACAGAACTTTTTGATTCTGTGTTAAATTATAAATTGATTGATTGTCAGTTTTGGAAGATAAATGGTCTAATAATCAGTTTGTCATGAAGTGACGATGTAGGAAAAGAGAAACTATGTTTATACACTTGGCAAATTTCATAAAGAAAAATATTATATTTCAAATTAGAAATAAAAGCAATGAGGCTGATGTGACTCACTGATGTGGGAAAAGATGCTGAGTTAACTCATCATGCCTCTGGGACTAAGCAGCTACCTGTCAGCTAATTAAGATGCCGCCTCATTTCTGCCTCATTAGTGGTAATTTCTCTTTGCCTCCCTCCTTTGTTTATTTCTCGTTCTCCACCACCCTCCCTCCCCTCCCTTCCCCCCCAAAAAAGCCACCTCCTCCGTTTGTTTATTTTCCTAGTTCCACTGTATCTGTTGTGGTGGAGAAATTAAATTTGATAAATGAGTCGATCTTTAAATATTAATTATGTATTAATTACATTCGCAAGGCAAAACAAACCTTGCTTAATGATTTATGAGGATCAGTCCCACTTTACTCCCGATTTCATTGTCCAATGAGATTCAGGAGAGAGGAGGGAAATGGAAGGGCTGGCAAATTAAAACAATGAAACAAAATGTGATTAGAGAGTGTGCAAGAGATTGTGTGTATGTGTGTGTGTGTGTGTGTTTTCACGCTTTAATTGTGTGAGAGCCATTTTCAGGCCACAGAAAAGCCTTGAGAAATCACTATAGGCATTGAAAAGAGAGAAAATCTAATAGGAGAAAAGAGAGTGATAGAATGCAAAGATGATGATGACCTTCTGGACAGGTTTGACCTTTGACCTGCTTAACATCACCTTCCTCAAGTTGAACAGTTTAATGCACATACTGTATGTACTCACAAATATATCCAAATTTTTCATAATTCACCGTCTATTAGTGTTGAAGACTGGTCTCCTGTGAGCAGCTGATTATGACCTTTAGTTGTGGTTTATTTTTAGGTGACCTCAGAGCAAAGGTGAAAGTCAGGTGTCGCGTGAAGAGTGACGTAAGAAGGAGGTTGGGTAGGTGACAAAATAAAAGCCTTTCACAAGTACGTCACATTTACCTTTGCAAGAAACTGTGGTAGTAAATAGGTGCAAGGTTAAAGGATGGTAATCTAACAGTCAATAAAACAAACGAGAACAAACGATATCAAGAGCAAATTCCCCCAAACACAAGCTACACCAACACAACTGATGCTCATTTACAGGCTGACATAAGTATCTCCCCCACATTTATCACCTGCTCCTCTGATAGTTGGCTGTCTCTTGGGCAACCTCCCACCTCTCTCTACACACACACACACACACACACACACACACACACACACACACACACACACACACACACACACACACACACACACACACTGAGCCTCCCAAAACTAATAAATATTTCAAAGGTGGAAAGTTTAGTAAACAAAGGTGTGTGTGTGTGTGTGTGTGTGTGTGTTGTATTGGAGCTTCTGAGGGATGCTGAGAAGAGGTGTCATCTTTGCCTTCTCCCCTCTCTTCCTCTCTGTGAAATCCGACCTCGTTGTTGTGCTGTTTTAACCAAACAAACACTGACCACTGCTGTGTCCTGTTTCGGGCCAGCAGCAGCAGCAGCAGCAGCAGTGGGAGGGGGAGGAGGAGGGAGGAGGGAGGAGGGAGTAGGGAGGAGGAAGGAGGGAGGCCTGACCCACAAACAAGAAAAAAACAGCATCAGGATCCCACACACTGTAGCTGTAGTAATTCTGATGGCTGAGGGCTGGTGACGTCATGTAGAGCTACAAAGTCCACTTTAGGAATTTGTTTGGGTGTTTGTTTGTTTTTTTGTTTTTTTTTTACGGTGCCTGACAATGAGGATCTTAATTTAATGTCAATCATTTGAATTATTTAATTGCATGAGTGTCCATAGTTTAAATTAATCACATTTTATTATCTGTTCCAGATGAATCTTAAAGTGATATTAGATAAGCATCTAATAGTGAACAATATGCTGCTTTATGCAAGTATATGTAACTTGAATACATTTACCAAAAATTACGACAACGTCCGCAAACTCTCAAGGGCCTCACTGCATGTGGCATAAAATAAATCCATCTGAGTGAAAACTGTCAGCTTAGACAGTTTATCCTGCACCTGCAGCTGATTCATTTCAGGATTCAAACTATGGGTCTGTGAACCAAATAGATTTTGTTTCTAGTTTGTTATTGTAACCATGACAACAAAGGTCCAGTTCGCCGCCTCTAAGTTGAAACTCTGCAGTGACAACTGCTCACCTGCCCGTCTGTGAGAAAATCTTTGTCTCCCCTCTAGCTGTTTACCCCCCCCAGCAGTAATCCATTTATTAGTGGCTCATTAATACTCATGACCCTGATGATTTGGTTTCCCTTGACAACTGCAGACCTGATTGCCTTTTAATAGGTGAGAGAAACAAACAGATGATCAGACAGGCTATATGTTAACACTTGCAACCCTTTGTAAAGGAAAGAAGACACCACGACATTACGTCATTAATCATAGACGACTCTTGAAGGATATTTTGTTATGTTGTGTAAATTCAAAAGTAAAACTCCCAAGCAACAATATTATATATGCGTATTGATTTTATGTGTTGATTTTATGTGATTAAATATGTAATCCATATTTATGTATTTTCCCTGGTGTTGGTGTAGCCTATATCAGTCCATATGTTCCTCTGTGAGTGTTTGTGTGTGTGTGCTGCAACACTGCGCTGTCACACATTAAGTGTGTGACACAAGAAACCCCAACTCCCCACAGCAGAGGCAGAAATTATCATACCGCAGCTCAACCAGCTCCAAGTAAATAAAACATTAAAGACTCACAAATTTGGCTCACAAATTTGGAGAGTGGGAAAAATTTAAAGTGCTTAATACTTAATACACACTTTACAGTATGTTCTGCCGTATCAATATGTAATGAGGACTAACTGCCAGTCCGTTAATCCAGTTTCACTTCTCTATAGTGAAGATATGAAGCGTGACAACTTATTGTCCCAGTGTTTTTTTTGTATTTTTTTCACACAATTTTCAGACCAGTCATCAAAGACAAAAGTCAGAGGAAAAGCACAGGAAACACAGCAGCTCATCCCGATTCACTACGGGAACCCGGCCAAAAACAACAGAGAGCAGAGGTTTTTTTAGTTGGAACATGTTTAGCACGCACTCAGTTTTACAGTATATTTATAATTCTTCGGTTTGCAGTTATTTCTAACAAGTGAATTGAATTGTGACAGGCCTCCTCTTACAGCAGCTCAGTCAGACCAAATTCATTGTTCATCAGTGGAATAAAACTTTCAATTCAATATGACATATTTCAGTACATTTATTCACTTTAAAATTTTTATTATTAAAAATAAAAAAAAGTGCAGAGTAAAAAATTTACAGATATGAACTACGTAAATACACACCATGACATTGTGACAACATTCATGAATTGTCCATAAAGTAGGGCAATTGTTCACCTTTGAACTGTTTAGTGTCATGCTGTTCGTTTTAAAACAAATTTTAGTAATGCTAAATTTTCAGCATTTGTCAGTCTAATGTGTATCCATCATTTTTTAAACATTATCTTCCACTAATCACACAGTGTTTTATTAAAAAAAATCAACAATATAATTTTTCAGGAAAATTTTATTACAGTTGCAGAAAATAAATAATAACAAAAAGACAAAGATAATTGAAGGCAAATGAAGGAGAGGATGAAACAGCAGCATCAGCGGTATGGTTATGTGGCTTGGTGTGTGTGTGTGTGTGTGTGTGTGTGTGTGTAGGGGGTCAGCTAAGTAGATAGGTGACAGCAGTGAGAGCAGGAATTGTGAAACAGTAGCCGATCCTGAAGCGCTGACAGGGGCCCACACAGGATGAGAGAGACAGGGAGGGAGGGAGAGGGTTAGGGTGGAGTCCTAAAGGGGGGGCAGTGGGGGGTTTAAGGGGTCTATGAGGCTTGAGAAAAGCCTGGGGGTAAATGCTATGAGGGAGGGTGAAGGGACATGGAGAGTGTCTAAAATAGGTTGGAGGTGAAAAAGAAACTGCTATTGAAAAAATGTGTCCTGATGGGTGTCCCAGCGTTGGTCACAAGACAGATCAGTCTCATGGTCAAAGAGAACGAGTCGTCCAAGCTAACAACCACCAAAGTGACCAAGTGTTTTCTCAGTAACTGCTAATGACAACCCTTTTATATTGTGAAGATGCTTAGGTGTAAGGTTAACAGCTGTTGTCATGGCAACAATAATAACCACACTGGTCATTTTACACATTTAATATGGTTGAATATTTGTATATTATTATTATCTATGAAGAATGGCTTCATGCAATAATAAAAGTCACACAAATTATCTTCAATGTTTTATTAAACGCACAAATTCTTCCCCCCAATGTGAGCATCATTCCACCTCTCGCTTTAGCATTCAATCAATTACGTTATTCTGAACAGTTTTTACAGACACTCTCGTCTTATGTCTGCACTGTTTTCTGTAGATTGTGAACTTTGCTGTAAGTGACCAGAAACATTAATGATGGATGATAAATGTATTGTTTTCTTTCCTGGCAGTCACAATCACCTCTATTTAATGTAAGTTTTCCATTGAGTTCATCATATCTGAAATTATTTCAACATTGGCACAAGATCAGAAAACAGATAAATATCATATGCATTGATAATCAATAAGGTAAATACAACCACCATCAAATGTACATAATGTTGAAATAGATAGAAATTAATGAAAAGGACTGGCATATAAGACACTTATGAAAGGAAGTTACATGTCAATTTTAAAATGAATACTTTTTCTTCTTTGATGAATAGAAATATCCCACTGTGGTAACTTGTCATTGTTTTTGAATGCTAAGTGGCCAATTAATAATTAACCAGAAGAGAAAAAAAAAGTGATTAATAGATTAATACATTGTTAAACAACAGTGCACAGGAGTCCTCCTCACGCTTGCATGAGATATGTGCAGGAATCTTATCACTCAAGAAACAGAATATGAACAACAGTGAAAGGAGTGCACCTCACAGAAAACAAAATAACAACTAGGCTAAACAACACATACGTTGTTTCTCATTTCTGGCCAAAATGATCCCAATAAGGGTTTTGTGATCTGATGTGGCTATCAGCAGGACGTTGTTTTCTGATGAAGATGCTGTCACTGTGTAAACAGTTTATTTAATAACATATAGACTTGGTGCTGTACTGTATGAAGCTAGATGGAGGTCTACATAAAGAGCATACTCTGTTTTCTGTGCAACAGTAGTTGCGGTGAGGGCTGAAAGTGGTGAAGGTGGGGGTACGGCGGCGTTTTAGTAGTGGTGGTGGTTTGGGGTTAGGGGGTGGGGTGGGGCTGCAGCAGCGAGGATAATGGGAGCAATGGGAGCAGCCCAGGCAGCATATGGCCAGGCTGGGCTGCCTGCTGGTGCACCAGCTGTGGAACTGGTGGCCGAGATCACACAGCCACTAAAGAACCCATCACCCCCCCCCTCCCTCTCCCCATCCTCCTCCCTCCTCCGTCCTCTCTCCATCTCTCTGTCACTCTCTTATTCTTTCCCCCTTGTGAGTTCAGCTCTGTTTACTTTACATCCATGAATAGTAACAAATGCTTACAACCAAAATGGAAACAAGAATAACTGTAAATGCATCATCCTGTTTGCATCATATTACATAATAGATAATCAACTTTTTTCCCCAGTCTGCATTCATACATTCCTACTCATTGAAACTTAGCTGGCTCTATGGTTGTTTCTCTATTTCATTTCCTGTGAGTTGTATTCTGCAGTTGATGAATTGTTGTGTTAAGTAAGGGTGCGTTGATGGATCATTGGAGGGGAAAAAAGTGTTTCTGTTATGCACAATGCCTATTTAATTGCTCTAGGGCACTTCATGTGACATTAACTGATCAGGAGTCAGGACATTGACACTCATTTCACTTATAAGGTAACTGCTCTCCATTAACATCCTCTTTACTACGTATATGTAGGTTGTTAGTTTTGTGCTGCTTTCATTTGGTGGCAAAGTTGGAGACAAACTTATAGAGAGACAAAATGATATTCATACTGTCATTATTGTTTCTGTGGGATTCAATTACTTTATAAATTCAATCAAAACTGAATAGAAAGATGTATTGTTTAATTCAGGAAACATGGCTCGTGAATTAAACTATTGTCACAATCTTGCCCCCAACATTTTCCCCCTGACATTTAGTTCACATCGGAGAGGTGAAGCTCTGTTAAAACTATCCTCACACATTTCATCCCGTCAGGACAAAAAACAAAGTAAGCCAATGTTATCGTTAAGCCTCAAAGTTGATAGTAGTTGTATGTTTTTCTAATATTTTAATTTGAGGAAATTGGAGATTGTAGCTTTAGGACTCGTGACTTCAATATTTGAGTGGATACCTGCAGATGGATGTTGGGTTGTAGCTGCCATGCTGAATGGAATTAGCCTCAGCTGCTAACTCCAAACTTTAGCATCCATACAGCCTGTGATAATTAGGCAAAACAAAAGAATTATGATTTAATTATATAAATGAATCGGCTAAAAATACATCACAGTAAACCCCCACCATGTAGCACCCCCCTGACCCAGCCTGCTCCCATACAATCCCTGAGCTAACTTTTATTTAAATGACAGCTCTTAACAGTCCGACCCCACTCCACCTCCCACCCACCCACCTACCACTACTCTACCCTCTCTCAGTATCTCTCTGCCTCGCATGCCCCCAGGCAGCTCCTAATGCACAGGGACAGGAGGTTGATGGGAGAGAGAGTGTGTGTGGGTGAAGGGGGTTGGGGGGTTGGAGGGGGGGGGGGTAGAGAAAGATGACTCAAGAGTCTGGTGTGTCATTTAGCATAAAAGCATCTCCCTCTCCTCTTCTGTTTCTACATGTCCTATATTCCCAGTGTTATTTTTTAGTCCCCACTTCCTCCTTCTCCCCCTTTCTTTTCCTCATTACTCCTCATTCCTTATCTCCCTCTTGTCCTTTTCCCTGCAGTCTTCCCAATCCGTCCCTCCATCGTCTCTTCTATCCTTTTCGGTTCTGCTTCCCTTTCTCCTTCTCCACCCTGCTCTCCTCACCCCCACCCCTTCTCCCTCGCTTCCTCTCTCTGTGCTCCTTTACGTCTCTATGAGGAGCGATCACAGCTCATGGTAAAGACGATGTAATATGAATGAGGTCGTCTCTGAAGCATCAAACCGGCTGCGGAACATCCCAGAAGGCCGAGGGACCGACTTCACATGGAGAGAAAATGCTTAGAGACACTTTACACTGGTTTCTTTCAACCCACCGCCCACTCTACCAATTATACATATTTTTACCTTTTCCTCTCTAAATAGCTATCTTTAATATTATAAATTAGCCCCTTGGACCGATCTGGCTGTAAATCAAAAGTTAGACTTTTCAATGTCAATGTCAAAATGTGTTTCTTTAAATTAACAACACTTATTTTTGGAGGAATCCTGCAAAGCTGCCAACAGATTCCTCCTCTGCAGTACCCACCACTTCCACAGCTGGTAAATCATGAATGCAAACAACGTTAACTTTAAATATTTATAGTCTCTCAGGGGAAGTCATTGTCTTGTGGCGGCTGCAATGGGAGGGAAGGTGCCTTAATAGAGACGTGTCTATCACGACTCGTATGCAAACAGCCACGGCACGATGGTGTAGATTTTAATTAACACAAACTGTTGTGCTCCAGATTAGCGTTAGTGAACATTAAATCGCGTCTGTTAATTTGGGATAAACAATTTTCATTTGAGAAATACCAGCTATCAGTCGTATGTATTATGTATCTCTACTGCTGCTTTGAGAAATGCTAACACTAGCTAACAAACAGACAGTGCTTCCGCAGTCTGAGGGGGAACAGCTGTGGGGTTTCCCCCTCCGCAGTGTGATCAGTGCATTTTGAGAAATAAAACATTAAATTTCCCAGTGAAAAGTCAGAATAACACTGGTGTTATCGTCGGGAGGGGGAGGCTGCAGGGGATCCTGCCAGTACATGAGCAGATCTGAACTGCAAGTTGGCAAATTTAAAATATATTTCAGGGGTTTCTAAAATCAAAAGAAGCAATCGCAGATGAGATATTTACCAGTGAGTGCATACAGTTTATATAAATTGAGTTCCCTAAATGGTTTGCACATCTGTTGATTTCCTCCAGACCTCGTAAATAAGAAATCGCCCTTGTACAACTTAAATTAAGGTCAAGTAAAAACATAAAAAATGCATTCCCTCTTCAATGGGAGACTGTCAGGGAGGCCGACAAAGGTGATAGTTTATTCTGGAAGGCAGGAGAATTATTTATGATGATGTTGCACTTCAAGCGGTCTGCCAATCAATAACATGTGGCCTTAATCACCCTGACAAAGTTGTATAAAACACCTCCATGCACACACACATGCACACGCACACATGCACCCAGACGGCTACACAGACACACACGGAGTGACATCTCCCCATAGTCTTAAGCATCCACCAAATGCTACTGTGCAAAGGATAGCTATCATCGCAACATCAAGTATTAATCGTGTTTTAGAAAGGGAGAGAGAGGAGGAAGGAATCCCCGTCTAACTGCACCGTCCCACCAGAGAGACGGAGAGATGGAGAGATAGAGATGGAGGAGTACCAGTCCCACAGGCTTTCTCAGGGGCAATTTAGGAAAGTGTGTGGCTTATAAGGTGATCTGAGTTCAATTAAAGTAAAACAATGACTGGCTGACTCATGTCCTAGTTTTCTTCTTATGAGAGGTAGGATGAGAGAAGTGACAAATTGTAAAGCTGTGTAACAAAAAAAAAGGAGAAAAGAGGCAGAAATCTACCATTTGAATAATTGAAAAATAGGTGAGCGTTTAATAATTCACTGGTACAAATGAGGGGAGAAGGGGAGCAATGAATGTTTTAAACACAGGGAGGGAATCTCTGACTGACCGCTGACCTGCTGGATGGACACACGCACACTGTTTCAAATATAAACAGACACATGCACCGATACTAAAACACACATCCATTCTAAAAGTAGAAACCGTCTTTAGTGTTATTTAGGCTTAAAATTCATATATAAATTGGACATTGAGTGACAGGTTCACAGCATAGACTGTAAAAAGAATGGACGTAGCACCCGTGACGTCACCATTAGTTTGGCGGAGTCTGTTTTGTGATCCTATACGGGCATTTGAACCGCGCCATCTTGGATTTTAGTGGGAGTGTACTTTCCATATTTGGAGGAGACGCAGCGGCCAGCCAGCTGAGAACCTGAAGTAACCAGCTAATGGCCGGAAATCGTCTGTGAACCTGTCACTCAACGTAAACACGCCCCAGTTTATGTCAGATTTTAAGCAACAATACTAAAATGGTTGTGGTACAAAATAGCTGGTTGCTTCAAGTCAGCTGACCCGTCGAGTTGGCGCATCTCCTCCAAATATGGAAAGTACATTCCCACTATACGAAGGAGTATTAGGGCCAGCCAGAAAAAAAAAACAGAACATAGAGGCTTAACCAAAGCACCACAACCAACTTAATACAGAGATTGACGACTCCGTGACAGCAGCCGGAGTGTGTACGTTAACAGATTCTGTAACCTCTGCACTGAGGTTTCCCCCTTTTTTTCTCTCTTTTCGCTGTTATTGTTTTATATGAGCACAAATTCCTGTCAACAACAATGCAATGGCTTTAAGACCTCAGTGTAGAGAATGAAACCAACAACACACTGCCATTATCCCTGCAGATGGAGAGCTGATGCAAAGGTGATGTAAAGTTCAGATACCTGGGAAAACAGTTGCGTATCCACACACTCACTGTCAATGTGTTGGGCTCAGTTACAGCTGTGTGTGTTTTTATGTTGCTCATTCAGATTATGCAGTATTGCAACACACACTGTTTGTTATACAGGTGGTCCAGGAAAAATACACACACAAATGTCAGAAAGATGAAAACCCACGGGAGTTTATGTCTCCTTGCTCTCTCTACTTTTTTTTTTGACATCCTCCACTTCGTCTTCCTTTTTTTTTGCCTCCCTCTCTCACTTTTCCTCGCTCCTCATTCACTCTTCCTGCCTTCACTTATTTCTTTTCCTTCCCTCTCATTCATTCCCCTTCTCTCTCTCTCCCTCTATCTCATGTACGAACAGGATGCGAGCGCTGCACCTGTGGTTGCCAGGCAGTTACCACGGAAACATTCTGCATTATTGATGGAGCGAGCTCGTTGTGTCCCACCAAGCAGCACCCAAACTGTCCCAGCAGAGTTCACCAAGCAGTGCTGCTTCTTTTCTTACTGACAGAGAGAGAGGGAGAGAGAGGGAGCATCCACCAGAGTGAAATAAATAAAACAAAAATATTAACTGTAATGTTTCTGCAGAGCTTCAGGTATCAGTCGACCAAAATGTCAATTTCACATTTTAAGCATTTTTTTCAGTCCTGTAAAAGAAATTTAAGCTTTTACTATTTGAAAAGAAATAAGAACTGATTCTGAATTATTGACAGAACTACACAGGGCAGTTCAGGTTAGCTGTAAAATAACTAAAATGACAACATGTACATTTTATATCACAGTGTGGTGGAAAATTACTGTGATGGGTATTTTTCTGTGTATAAGTGGTAAGATATTCTTTGAAGTGTTGTAGCAAAATCTTAAAGCAAACCTGGGGGCAGAATGATTAACTACAAACCTTGTTTCTAAATTTGCCCTAGGTTGTAAATACCTGCAGGGAAACCAACAACTGGGGTAGACAGTTATTGAGTAACACATCTGTTGAATTCTTGCTGTCTGAGGGATTTAGAAATCTTTGTAGTAATGACCAAAGCCATAAAGTGGGGTATAAGAAGGGACTGTATTTTCTGTTCTTGGGGCACTACTCTGGACTGCTATCTGCCGTGCAGTTCTGAGTACTGTTTCCTTCTCTATAGAGAATAAACATGGGTGCATGCTACCTCTCCAGTCTTGTTCTTTGACTCTACTGTGGCAGGACCAAAATTTCCACGACAACAGGATCCAACAAAAAGTCAAAACTTTATTTCAAATCATAAAAATGTTTATTTAACATGCACTTCTTTATCATGTGCAAGGAAAGATAAGTGAAGCAGAATAGGCTAAAATTTTGCAAGTAAAAAAGTAAATAATGACCAAACAGTGCAGATAATAGAAAAAAAGTCCCAAAAGCACATATACATAAAGAAGAGACATTAAGAGGGAAGACAATGTCCTGAATGTGCTGCAACAGTGCTGCAGATCATCTGTGTGTTTGTTGGCTGAGAAATAGTAAAGTTTGCTTTGATGATAGATTCTGAATTTAGATAAAATTGTGTTCATTTGTTCTTTTGCCTAGAAAAACAGTTTCCATTGACATTGTTGAAACCAGTCAGACTGGTAGCACTTCTCGTTTCTGACACGCAGCGTGAGATGAAACGAGATCAGTTTGAACATGACACTCTGGGGCCATGCGTGCAGCAGGAGCCTTTCAAGCCGAGCAGCCAATGGATCAGAGTCTGATAGCGGAGCGGTTGCAGTCCACAGTGAGGGAACATCACACCTGAGGGAAGTTGCTCAGTTTATTTACAGATTCTTGTGACAAGAATAAGGTTCAGGGATCCTTCTCCTGGGCCTGGTAGATTGTAAAGGCTTCAAACTCAGCATTTAGATGGTGAGTTTTATTAATGTGACTGATAAACATTTAGGATAACCACAGCAGGATTTTGTTTGTTTGATGATTAATTGTGACCTTATGAAGGCAGACATGCTACCTGCTCTCCTTCCTGTCACTGCTTTTAATCACATGTCACTTAGTCCTTTGTGAAGTGTTTAGGCTTTATTCAAAGAGCACGTCATCCACGCCAGCCAATCAGTAATAATTATCCATTGCTCAGTGCTTCCAGTCAACCAGCCGGACAGTCAGCCGGGCAGCAGCAGCATCACTCACCTGTTGTGCCCCAGGCGACGCCTCCCCCTGATCCCCATGATGCAGCTGTCATCCCAGCCACTCCACTGCTCGCTCCCTCTCTCTCTCTCTCTTTATATCCGTCTTTGTTGTCCCCTGCACCACCTTCACATCCAACGCTCCCTCTGAATGAGGCCTATTGTGCAGCATCCATGCTGTTGCTGCAGCGTCGTCCTCCATGACCCTGTGTGCTCTGCAAACTGAAGTTTCTCTTCACAGTCCAACAGCAGCTTGTTTGGCTGCCGTGTTGTACCACCAGAGGAGAAGTTCCTCTTTTTTTCTTTCTTCTGCCCTGACCTGAGCGAGATGTTAATCTGCAGTCATTGCAGAGCATGAAAAAAAAAGTGCTACATCCTTTGTATGTTGTAAACATCTGGTCTTGGCAAAAGTCTGTCTGAAAACTGAGGATGCATCCCACAAATCCCAGTTATTTCTTGTTTGTAGTCCTTTGGTAAAGTTGAGTGGAAAAAAAACAACAACAAAAAAAGTAAAAACAACAGGCAGCAAATAAAAAAATATATATGAGGGCAAGTGTAGCACGTCCACAGCTGGCAAGCCGGACTGTGTTAAGGCCTCAGGGCTCCGATGGATGCTCCCTGCACGGCATCTCAGAAGAAAAAAAAAACAACAACAAAGAAAAAGAATGAAAAAAAAGAGAGAATGAAAGAAAGTGAGCAAGTGAGAGAGCAGGCACCTCTGCTTTGAGCAGCAAACAGGAGCTCGAGTGAGGAGGAGAGGAACGAGGCTGGAAGTTTATATGTGTTCTCTCCCCCTGAACCAGGGGACTGGCTGAATAAATAATACAATAGATATTGCTGTGATGAGGTCTCGGCGCGCCATTCATAATTATTTCATTGTAGCTGTAATGAGAGCGCCGGCCCTCCCGATGCTCCCTGTGCTGACAGTTAGGCCTCTCCAGAAACCAGGGCCCAGAGGCAAGATCCAGAAATCCTGCTTCACCAGTGTGGGAAAAGTACCTTGCACATTACTCCCCCTTTTCAACAAATTAAAATAGCTCCCAGGTGTCAAAGAAAGTTAAAGACAAATCTGATCATATACGTAAATGCACAATGCCATTTGTAAGGTTATACACGTTTACTTTTTATATCACTTTATAACATTTATATCATATCATTGTGATGTAAGCTGCTAGATGATCTGAATTTCCCTCCTAGGGATTAATAAAGTATTTTCTATTCTATATCTGGGACATGCTTTGGTCAAAATACCCCAAGAATCAAACATCACAGCTCTCTTATACTCTCAAAGCAGCCCAGTTTAGAACGGCTGGTTTCAGTGCCTGTCCCTTTAAATGCAAATGAACCACTGCTTGCCCCGCCCCATCCCTTGTACCGATCCCAGGTAGGGGTGATATTATGCAAATTTGAGTCCTGGTTATTTCAAGACAACTGAGGGAACAGCTCATAAATCCATGTGGATTTTAACTCATGGAGCACTGCACATTACAGTTGATTTGGTCAACTGTCACATTGTCACAACTGTCAACACAAACACCCAAATATTTGTTAAATTTCTTCAAAAAGTGATATTTCCATATGTCCCTTTTAAAAAAATACACCAACAACTATGTAATTCACTTCATTACCTCCCAAAGCATTCAATTAGGTTCCACCATACATTATAACTTATACTCTTAAGTAAAAAGAATTCAGTCAAATTTCTCATTTTTACCTTTAAGTTCAGTTCGATCAGGTGAGCTTGTCCAACACTTCTCCAGTACAGCAGGTCTTCCTCACCAGAAGCTGTTTGCCATGTTGCCATTTAATGAAGACAAGTGGGTGTGCAGGAGAAAGTTGTGCAACTTCTTTGATTTGAAGCAAAAGTAAAAGCAAACATGGATGTAATGTATCTAAGACATCTCTTCATAGCTGATAGCATTAAAAGCTGTTTGCTTCCAAGTCATGAAGTGTGATGAGTTAAACATCAAACAATGCATTTACCTCACCATGGAGGTCTCTGATAGTGGAGAGCAACAGCAATGTTAATTCATGTTTTTTTCTGATGAAGTTAGCCTGCTAACCAGCTAGACTCTCTTGTCACTTTCTGATTCTGAGTCAGTGGATTATAACCTCTGGAGGACTGAAGCTCTTGCTAAGACTGGTAGTTAGCTGTTCTTGCTAGTGATGGCCATGTGATGACAAACCTTACACTGAAAGTTTCATGTCAATTGGGTTGTGCAGAATATAATCCCCACAGGGAATGGAATGACAGGTGAAATATCGGCTCTCCACAAAAACAAACCTGGAGAAAGAGCCAGTGACAACACTGGTCAGTACGGAGAGATGTTTGCGCCCTGCGAGTGGACATGGAAAAACTGTTGCTAAGACTTGACGACTTGCTTTGCTTAGTTTGCACTGGTCTTGTCAGGCTTTGGTGTTTAGCTTGGACAAGTAAAAAGCATTGGAAAAAGATATTTCTTGTATTGTTTGTTTCTATCAGGCTCGACAGCTGGCTGTTTTCCCCTTAATAATCAACTATCTGTCACTATCTCAGCTTTGGTTGCAGACAAGCAAGAGCAGGTTACCAGAAACAAACAGTAGGTTGATATTGAGACAAGGTTCATGATGCACGCTTTCATGTCTACTCATGAAATATGTTCCAGTCAAAACATTTCCCCCATGAATCAGGCTGTTGGTGCCAGAATGTCACCCACTGGAAATATCATACACACATCTCACCTTGAAAACATAAACTCAGTCGCACTGTTTTTGTTTGTGATGGCTGAAGAAGTGAAAACAAAGACTGTAGAGTTAGAGCAACAGAAACGGCTGCTCTGACTGACGGGGAGGAAGGAGAAGGGGATGTTGAAGGTTCCTCAAGTTTGAAATTTGTTTTCCCAGAAGTTGATGAAGGATGTGATCCTGGTACTGCATCCTGAGCAAAATGCAAAAGTGCGCTGACAGGGGTGACTCACTAATACACTTTTATGCCCCCTTTCCACAGATTAAAATAGTTCCCAGGTGTCTAAAAGACATACTGTGACATGCTTTCGTCAAAATAACCCAAGAATCAAAAATCACAGCTCTCTTTTCATACTCTCAAAACAGCCCTGTTGTGAACGGCTGCCTTGCCTGTCCCTTTAGATACAAATGAACCACTGTTTGCCCCGCCTCACCCCTTCTACCGGTCCCAGACTCCCAGGTAGGGGAGGTATTATGCAAATACGAATTCTATACATCATTTTTTTTCAATTCTCACATTTTGGGGGCTGGAAGGCAAGACAAACACCCAAATTTAAAGAGCGTTCAAAAAGTGATATTTCATAATATGTCCCCTTTAATGTATACTCTGTATGGCAGCCATTAATCACTGTTTCGACAGGTTCGACACATATACTCAGAAAGATACAAAAAGGAGAACATACTGTGTTTCTGGATTTTGACAAGAGTTTTTAAATTGTGCTGAGACAGTAACACTGGTATACAATATTTTAATATCACATGTCTTTTTTTTACTCAAAGACTGAAATGGATCTCATATTGACATTAGGTTGTTTTTTTTTAATAATTTCCGGCACTTAGTTGGTTATTGGTATAATATCTAGTCAACATACTGTGTGCAAAAACGTTTTGGTTTTCATCTATAATATATTTCTCTACCTTTGTACCAGTTTAGTTATGAATGGAACATTCATTATCTTTATTGGAAATAGCTTTGTTTTCTATATCATCATCATATTTTTCTTCATATATACTTCACATAATATGGCTTTAGTTTTAATGACAGTAGAATAAACAGTATGGGTGGGGAAAACGTGAGTCAGATAATTAAATGTACAAAATCATATACTGTATATTGAACAAGGATTTACACACAGCCTGCTCAGACACATGGCCAAACACAAAAACACACAGACTCCCAGTTGTGTCTCTCGTCCCTTGGGACCACCGTCTCAAGGCCTCTGGGGTCCCTGAGAGCTACATACACTTTCCCACTAAGCTCTATTCGCTCTCTCTCTCTTACTCACTACACACACACACACACACACACACACACAGACCACCACTATAGCTTGCCATCTCTCACATATGTATATCCTGAGGTCTGCCGAGCGAGCACCTTCCGTCCCTTAATCCTGTTAGTGGGATACGGGGGAGTCAAGGGGGACGGGGGCTTGAGGTAGTGTTAGTGTGTGTGTGAATAGTTGGGGTTTGGGGGCGGGGGGGGCTGAAGACCAGAAATTGGGGGACAGTTATGTCGGACACAAAGACCCCCACCGTCCCGCACCAGCTGGAGCCCCGTAGTATATGTGAGACCTGAATCCCCCCTCTTACAACACGCACATGCAGTACATTCATTCATCCATATGTGTGTATGTTATATGGTTCCATGTTGCTTAATGAGCAGGACGCTAACAAATCAAGGTTTTTGGTTCAATTCCCACCAGACCCATCCTTTCTTTAAATGTGTATACTCTAAAAAAAAAGAGTCCTTCTACCTGGATTTAAATGATGAGATGCAGCTCGACCTATGAAAAAACCCGTGAATTGGTCTGAAGCAACATTTAAACATTAACAAAAACACTCGTGCACAAATGTGATATAATAGACTGTTAATTTGAATGGTGGATGCACGGTCTAATGAAAAAGATCTAAAATGGCATTATGGTAACTCTGGGATGCAGTCTCAGTCTCAACCTCTCCGTCTTGTCATTCATCCATTTGAAGGTTATTTACTTGTCGTCGTATCGTGACTACATCAGGGAGTAGAGCTTCTTCAAATAACTCTGATTCTTCTGAGTATCACCGTCTCTCCTCCTGCTTCTCCCTCCAGTCCCAAACACCAGAGACATAAGTGAAAAAGAGACTAATTTTAATTTACAGACATACACCCGTCTAATCCTTGTTATTCCCCCCCTTATCTCACTGACATGTACATACATCATTTTGTTTGTTTACCCGTTCTCCCTTTGTTTGACTGCTCTCTATTCTTGTAGTACAGTGGAGGATTTTGTTTGTATGGAAATTAGAGCTGTGGCTCTCAGGGGAAACGCTCTGAGGGCTGAGCTGTTTGATGCCTGGCCCTCCACGGCGTGTCGGGACGTCACTGTCGAGAAATGTTAAACTCAGGAGAAAGGGGAAAGCGGAGGGAGGAAGCAGCGGGCTGATGTGAAGACGCCCAGATGTTGCATTGAGAAGTCAAAGTTCATTCTGCTGCACTGAACCACAGGAGAATAAAGTCTTTTTAGTCGATTCGATCGGCTCGGCAGCTCTCATTTTATCCCCGTCCTTCAGAGGATTATTGCTTCAGATTTTTATCTACATGAGATGAAGCTTGGTTTAATTATCAGACAGATGCGTAAAACATGAAGTGTAATTGCTGCCGGATCTTAGTGATCATTTGTTTAAAAGTATTACCCACATTATCTGCTGGTACGTCACAGCATCACTGGGTTAGTTTAAGCTCACCAGATATGATTTACATGGAAAAATCTTCTCATTGAGGAATTTTGGATCAGACACTGAGACACTATTAGTTTGATACTGGCAGCAGTTGGACCGATGCTGTACTGACATGGTTCAAGGTTTATTTAGCTCCACTCCGAGTCCCTCCACATTGACGGGATTCTTTACTGTGGTTGGTGATGTTTGTGTGAGGTATGAAACCCTGACTGTAATCATTTCTTCAGACTGTTTGCTGCAGTTCAAGGTGGAAATATTCAGTCATGGTATTGATATTTTGTTCATGTCCTGTATAATGTTGGACATGTTAACAAGGGGCTTTACAATTTTCTTAAAGAAAACATACAGTTTTCACATTGTCAGTGAAAGATAAAAAATCAACACAATATTTTTTGTCATACTGGAAATCTGGAAATGGATTTCCCAAATTCAGCAATGTTTCTGATTTCTTTTAAATGAATACTCAGCTCTTGCTTGCACATATGATTTTGAAGTTTAATTTTAACCACAGGTCAGTCGTGCAGCTGATTTTTAATATTTCTGATCTAGAGCAAGTCATCAACATATTATGTGAAACCAATAGCCACGGTATAAAATAATTCAAGCAACTCTACTTCTCCCAAGCTGCCTGTGACATTCCAGTTTTCAATATCATTTTTTGCACATACCATGGGACATTTGGCACTTGTTTGTGTTGAATTTGCTGCTGTATCCTACACAGCATTACCATGGGGGCATTTTCTGTCTTGTTTCCAGGCAGACCCTGTGTCACCTCGGTTCGTCTTTGCCTGGTTCGGTCCGACATGACAGCGGTCCCATTGTACGCTCAGAGTAAACAGGCCAGCGGTTATAAAGCTTTTACACGCCAATCCTCCCCAACATTCCCTTTATGTGCAAGTGCTGCAGGGCTCAGATGCATAATACATGAGCACTCAGTTAATCTATTGATCCAAAATATGTCTTCCCTCTTTCTCTGTCTCATTTACTGTCTTTCTTTCTCTCATTCTGTCATAGCCTCTATCTTTACTTCTTGCTCGCTGTTTTTCCCCTCATGGTTTCCTCTTCTGCTCTTTTTCCATCAGCAGCTCACAAACAGGCATGACAACGGATCAGTAGACGAAGCACTGACAGGGAGAAACATACATGATGAGGTGGAGATAATGAAAGGTGTAACCATGAAAAATGCAGAAATGTTGAATAAGAGATAACCCTGTGAGAGAACGGTGGTTAGGATGAAAAGGGCACTCTGTGATGATGAACGTATACACAAGCAGGGGACAAAAAAACCAGCGCCCTGTGAGAGCAGTCACAAATAAAGACAGCAAACAACCTGACATCCAAAAATGTCACAATTTATAAGATACACGCAGAGGCGACATCAATGATCCTGTAAGCCACAGGTTGGAGCCGCAGCCTGGCGGGACTCATTTGAGACAACTGATATAAAATTGGGTAAATTATTTAAAGTATATGTTAATCTTCATTAACCCTCATCTTCTCTTTACTGCTTAAATAACTTTGATGGACCCAAGTTTGACTTAAAATGTTAGAATCTGTATTATATTTTCAGATGCTTTTGGGCATGTCCGTACAACCCAGCTGCCAGATGAGAATGTTAGTGGTGGACATATTATTGGATTGTTCTGTAAAATACAAAGCTTACAGTTTTAAAATGCTCACTTCTCACGGTAATTTCACATGGCACCCATAATATGGTAGAGAGATTTTGGGTATCGCCAGTGTAATATGGTCAAGTTACGGTTGGGTTTAGGCAAGTAGGACCGAGTTAGTTAGGGAAAGATCACAGTTACAGCTGATGACAAGAGAAGGCCATCGCTTTGATCGTCTCGCAAATTTAAGAGGACCTTCCTCAGCCCATTCCCCAGCCCTCCACCAAGTTTGGTGCAGATTAAGTGTCTGCTTCCCTGAAGCAAGTGACAAATTACACAGTTGAAGCAGACACTTCTCATTCAAATGTTTCCCATAATCACATTTTTCAATATACAATACAATATTCAATAGTCTTGTGATACAAACACAAGTGCTTAGAAAATGTTGTTTTCTGGTCCTTAGTGAACCTACACTTATTAGCCTATGTGTTATTGATTAGTTGCAGTTTTGTCAGTGTGGCTTAATTATACATCAGTATGGCTAAATGAATTTAACTATATACTTATATTCTATATTCTATATATATTCTCTGACACAGCCAGCTGCCCATATGTTCATTTTTTGCAAACAGATATGTTAAGTTCTCCATCACCAAAAACAAGAGCACATTTTGTTCATGGAGCGCTTAGATTGAACAACACTGACAATAGTCAGACACAATAATAGACTTGTTTGTTCTCTCCATGGTTTCAGAGAGACAGACCTGTGAGTTAATGGATGGAACACACTCATATCCCACTGAGACTCATCCTCAGAAAACCCCTCAGTGTTCCCCAGCCATTTTACAACATGGCCGCTCTGCTGTAGCCGCGCCAACACTGTAACATCCTGTCCTGGTTGCTCGGTTTACAGTACCACCTTCATGCATATTTTACTTTTCTCTCCACCTCTCTCTGTCGCTCTTTCTCACTCACTCATTCCCCCACCACAGAACCTGAAGCTGGATGACATCCCTCTGTAAAGAATATCTCAAAGCTTGAAATCCTGACTGATACCCTAAGACCCTGGCATCTACCGGATAACTCCCCCTGAAAAAACCCAAACGGCTTCATACCTGCAGGAAGACCTGATGAACTCACAGTAAGATGGACTCTGATCTGTAAAATTACATAACGTGCTCCCTTGTCCCATAAATAATCAAAGCAACAACTGTGCACCAGTGATGATCCACTGATTTAGAAGCTGGTGTGTAGTATGTAAATGACGGGGGCTACATGTACTTCATCAACCATGAAAACATTCTCCAACAATGACTTGCCAGGTGTCAAACTTGTTTTCTTTACTCTCCAGTGGTGGAGAGAAAGTTGAATGTTTTATTTCGACATGCTGACCAGTTAGCTCTGGTCAACCCATCACCCGTCACGTTCTTATATCGAGTCACTGTTGTGTCCTGTCTGCCCTGAAGAAGCAGCAGCTGCTCAGAGAACATTTTATAACCTTTTGTACCGCAACCGCAACAATGGCCGAAGCTCTCATCAAGATGGGTAAGTAGACAGCTCTTAATGTTGGCTATATAGCAATAGTAAAACTTTTAGATAGCTCGTTGAAAGCTTAGTGCCACTAAAAGACATTTACGGCTTAAGTTGTTAAAAGTGATATGAGAAATTGTTTTTCTATACTACAACTCTTAATATTGATTTTAATAGCTACTACAATTTCCAGTATGTAAACACATAAATGTATAATATCAAAAAGACTGTGGATGAAATTATTAATCTTATTGAGGTAAAGAATTAAATCCAATCATGTGTATTTAGTTGGTTGATGGTGCTAGCTGTCCATGATAACATTCTGATTAAAAAAACAAACAAACTTATATGCAATTGGAGATGATTGTCGGGCTTTTTAGCTCATTTAAGTCCTTGTTTTCTTTCAGTTTCTAGGTTCTTCAGGTTCTTCTGCCATCATGAAGATCTACTGATGATACATGGACGACTTTAGTGTCTACATGATCGTCACTCGAGGCCCAGTCAAGCAGAATGGCAGTCTACCGCAGACTCCCGCTCCGTTTCTTCTAAGTCGACAAAGAGATGAGAGGCGAAGCCCTTTTTCCAAACCTGCAGGCGCAGGTAAGTGCTGAGGATCTCTCCCCGAGCAAACCAACTAACCTTTTCTTCCAGCCTTGTGTCTTTAATTTGTACTGGCAGACAATGAAATATTTACAAGGAACCCTACAGGCAATTACATTAAAAGTGTGCGGTTAGACACTGTCTACCCTTTGGCGGGCCCCCTCGGTGAGAAGCTGAGGCTGATTTGGTGAATGGTCGCAAAGTTTACAACGTCAGATTTTACTCACTATCAATAATTCAGAGCTGGAAGAAGCAGAGAGGGGGAGGAAAGGAGGACAAGAGTGAACGGAAAAAACAGGGGAAGGAGAGGAGGAGGAGGTGAGGGCGGGAGAGAGGAGCGACGTGAGGAGGTGTGCGTTAAGATTGGTGGATGTCGGCGGAAGGCTGCACTTCAGTGTCCATTTGCTAAATGTGGCAGAAGTACGCAGTGTGGCGGCCATGTTCTGCTCGCTGAAAGCTTCGCCGGACTTTGATCCCTCAGAGTCCACCCTGTTTTCTAAACACACACGGTCAGACATCCACCCATGCATAGCTTGACATAACCTACACACACATGTACATTTTGTTCACCAGCTGTCTTCCATGTCCATCTAAAATACACTCAAGAACATACACCACTTTCCTGACAATACAAACACACGCATAAAAAAAAACAACTTGTGTCACTCCCCCTTATTGAGCACAAACAAACATTTATTTGATGTTTAGAAGTCAAAACAGTGATGTGAAAGCTCTGATGGTTAGATTTCAATACAACTAGCAAGATATTTATAGAATAAACATGCCATGTGCAGAATATAAGCAGTGGATTGGTATATTGTTGGAATGTCCAATCCTCAAAATGATGAAATGAAATATCAGCAGTTTGCATTAACTGGTTAAAAGACAATTCAAAATACAAGTTTTAGTTGGTCAGTCATAGTCATAGCAGTCCTTTAATTGTAGGTGTATATTTTTAAGCGTGCACTAATACGCTGATCAAATACAACATCCCAAAACTCCACAGTGCTTTTGTAGACATGTTGTGAGCTGCAAAAAAGTATTGGTATATTGTTGGAAAACCGCTGATGCGCGTTGCCAGGGACAGTTTTTCAGCAAGCTTTTATCCTGGAAATGATGAAATGAAATATTAGCAGTTCGCATTAACTGGTTAAAAGACAATTCAAAATACATCATGAAACACTTTAAGATCAGTGATTACCAACTAGTCAGTCGTTCAAGAGAGCAAACAAAAGCAGATAAAATGAAAATGAAATGAAAAATCATGCATTGAGGAAAATGCAAGGAAGTGTTCCCACTTAAGAGAGTCTGGTAGCTGCCGCGAGATAAATATACTGTACAGAAAACTTCCTTTCATTACCATTCACTCTTTAAATGGTTGCTTTATTTGTGGGGCATTCGCACAGAAACATGTCTAAGTCAGTCTGTTCGACTATGCATGTGCACCTGCAGAATAATGAGCTGTATAGTACTGTAGGATATGAAAGACCGTAGAGATGGACATAAAAATACAACTGTATCAACAAAAGAAGCTCACAATGACTTCAAGTGTCTGTCTGAAAGTTTACATAGAATTAACTGAACATTTCAGTAAAGCCTTCAAAACCTGGACTTCAGGTCATCTCATCTCATAATCTCATGTATCATCATTAGGAGACTGACAGGTTCAAACATGGCTGACAATGGAGGAATTATCTTTCCTCTTGCAATAAACACACTTTATAGTCTGTCACATTTTCAAAATAAAATAGATTCACAAACTAAAAGCTGTGCTTCGAAATAAGAATATAAGAAATGCAACAGTTAAGTATATTTGTCTTCAAGTGTATATAAGTAAGTTTCCCCACACAAAAAAAGATAATACTTACTTAATACACTTAAGAACAGTGCTCAAGAACATAAATCTACTTTGTCAGTGTCCACTTCTGGTCATGTGACATGTAGTTTTGATTGTTTTCTCAAATTAGACTCATGTATTTTCTGTTTTCACCTGAAGTCATCAATAGTGTTGCCAGGTAAAGAAAACAAACAGGTGCAACTGACTGTGACATGGTTAAGACACATTTCTCAGCTGAAGGGTCAAGATGGAGTCAGGAAAAGGTCTAAGTGACTGTGTGAGAGGGTTCATTACAGGGCCAAGGGAGGTGGATGTTTCAGTCATGATGACAAGTGTTAAGTGTCATCAAATTTACATGCGTGTGAAAGGTAAAAGCCTGAATGTGTAATCCCAGCAGAGGTGGGATCAAATGGCTCTGATACATGAGTCTCCTTGACATGGTTTGAATGCAGGCACGGCCTTACGCTGAAGACCGTTTCATTTCTGTGCTTACGGTAGTGGGTTGTCCCTGGATGGCAGGGCTCGCTGATGGACGACGGATGAGTATGAAAATGATGTGAATCAATCATTCTGCAGCTTTCAGTCATCCAATCTGACCCCAGTTCAACATCAGAGGAGGTGTTGGAGTGACATGTTGGCTAACTCCATTCCCCAAACACCAATCTAGGGAATATCTTACGCCGAAAATTACAATCAATAAAGATTCATCTTTCTTACAGTGGACAGCAAGTCACACACAATAAGTGCGACTCTGAGAAAACAGCACAAGTAATGCAATAAGCTGCAAATAATCAATTTAGCAAAATTAGAACATTGAGGAAAATCCACTTCCTGTTCTCCTGATTGTTTCTTTCTTGCTCTCTATCTCTTCCTCTCAATCCGTCCGTCCCGTCTCCTCCCTCTCACCCCAGCTGGACTCCCTCCGTTTTGCCCTGTCCGGTGTCGCCTTCCCAGAGGAGCGTCCCGCTTGCAGTCGTCCCAGTGGAGGTGGGTGATGTTTATTTGATGAGCGGGTGCTGGATGGAGGAGAGGGAGGGAGAGGAGGAGGAGGAGGAGGAGGAGGAGGGATGGGGGGTGGACTTCTGTGGAGGGGCCGAGGTTACAGCAGGGACAATGGGCCTTGCTCAGGTTTCCTGCTGGCCGTCACCGACACTGCTGCTCTTTTTGTGGGCGAGTGCTGGTGATTGGAGGCTGGAGTTTCAGCCAGGACGGCAGAGCAGGGGGCAGAGTTACAGCAGGGACTCAGCACAGTCCACACACATGCAGGCCAATATATATCATCACTCAGATAATTGATATTAAGCCGGCGACCACCTCTTGATCAGAGGTCAGAGGACCGGTCATCGTCATCGCACTGTGTATGAAATGAAAGTTCCAACGATGATTTTAAGCTGCTGAAATAAGTTTGGTTTTTATAGACAGGAGAGTTTACTCCAATAATACCCTGATCTTAGGTTGGACTTCTCTAATGAGTCATATTTTCAAACATGACTTTTGGGTGTATAATGACAAATTAATATGTAGACAGTAAACAACCCAGAGGATTCCAGGGGTTTATTATACTGTAGCTAATAAACACAGACGAACAAGAGAGAAATGTACCAGCAGACTGTCTGGTCTCTTGAAACTTGCTGTTCTCTTATCAACATTTATTAATATATTTCTCAGTTTCTCTGTTGCTTTATATCTCTCTAAAACCTCATTCATTTGCTCATAATATCACCAAACCAGCTTTAATCACCAGTTAAAATGTAGATAATTAAACAGTTTCTTCAACATGAGATAAGTACTTGATTGGCAGCTCCTGTTGTTTTAATTTGCTCCACAAAAAAGTCCATAAAGTTGCAAAAGAGCCGATGTGAAGTGTATTAATCATTTATCTTTGATGATATACCAACAGTGCTGACAAGACTCTGTCATAATTAAACTGTGATGTGTTTATTTCATTAAATACACACACTGAACACATAAAGGGGTCTACTTCAGGGCCCAGCGATCAGGTGAGAGAACTCTTCAGTCACAAGGTGTCGACTTAAATAATTATTAAACTAACAAAAGATGGAATTTTGTTAAACACTGTTGCAGGTTTGAATAGGACAGTCTTGTTCTTGCTAATTTATAATAATATATTATATTAGTAATATCTCAGTGTTAGTGTCGTTCAGTTATTCAGTTCAAGGTAGAAATTGTATTTTTTTTAATCATTACTAAGTAAATAGAGAGACAAAACTGTTTTCTTCACTACAATAGTTTAAACAATTAAAACAAGATGCAAATGAACAGAGAGGCTATTTATTCTATTACTGTAAGATAAACTATAACTGCTTTTACCCCTGAGTTAATTATTAATATCATATTCACTTAACATATGAAGACGTGTTTCTTTATGTTAATGGATATCAGGAAATAGGTGTTTTTTCATCTTTATTAATTATTCATATTTGATATATTTAATATTCAACACATAGTTCTTCTGTTTTAACAAGATAGATATTAAATTAAAAAATAATTCTGTTATTGGATCAGTATAACTTTATTGTTATGCAATACGTTTATTTTAATGATTTTTAACAACTTTTATAAAGTAGAAGCTCTATTATTATTAAAATAAGTATTATTATTAGGGCTATTATTATTCTTGCCGCCACGCAGTCTTATTAAAAGAGGGATTATTTTACTTGGAGACCTCGCGGCCTGTCAATCCACCCTTTGACCCTCCCCCTGCGTAAACGCCTTTAAGTGATTATCGCGATAATTATTCGTCTTATCGCCCCATGTCTGCCCGCCGGTGATGGACAAGCTGCTGCCCCGATGACCCCACGTGGTTGCTTTGTATTTCATCGTCCCCTTTGGTTCGTACCTAGACGTGTTTGTGCTGTAATTGAGAGATGTGTTTGTTTGTGTGTGGCTGTGTGTGTGTTATGGGGGGGGCATCCTTGCTACATGCAGCCACAAAGTAAATGAAGCATGATTAATTAATGTATTAATTGCCGAGAAAGTGAATGGGGTTCATGCCGAGGAATTCCTGCATCTTACCACGTGCCATTAATTAGTAATCGGCACAACTCTGTGTGTGTGTGTGTGCGTGTGTGCGCGCGAGAAAGAACAGGTTCACATTCATAATCAAACCTCTGTTGTTGTCTTTTTACTCCGTGCAAAACAGAAAAACGAATAAACCAATAATCATTTTATAAATTACCAGCCAATCAATTGATTGCTGATTGATTTGCTGTTTGATTTGTTTGTTTGTATGTGACGGACTGAGTTGTGTGTGTGTGAATGTGTGTCCAGTGAATTGAAAATAATATTCCGCACATCTGCTCTTCAGTATATGAACTTGATAGCAACATAATTGTGTGTGCGCGCGCGGGTGTGTGCTCTGCAACACACTCTAAAAAAGCTGTGTTGACATCTCGGCGTATGATCCCGCCAGCGGCTGCAGAACAAAAAACAACCCAAAGCCTCAAATATCCCTTTAAATAAAGCTTTAAATAATTTATCTGCTCTGAGTGTTTGAAGATTAAACTCCATCATTTCCCTGTGAGACTCGTTGACATTTACATTTGACGGATTTCCAACCAGAAAATCTACAATTATTCACTGTTTGCTGCTCATATTTTAGGGAAATAATATAAGCAGCATTTAGATAATTACAGGAGTGAAACAAAGAAGGATGACGTTTCTGTCAGATTATCAGTGATACAGATTTATTAAGATTATTTCAATATCAAGATCTTTAATTTCTTCTTCTGCTGCTGCTGTTGCTGCTGCTGCTGCTGTGGGTTCTTGGTGAATCTCGTGCTGCAGGTGTAAGTGTTTTTTTGTTTTTTTTTTAAACAGTGCAGCCAGACAACATCCTCCTTCGTTGCTCTTTTACAGTGAGCCCAGGCACGCTTAGGGGCGTGACCACAGAAGCCTCGCTCCGTGTGATTGGAGGAGGCGTCCAGATGGATGGGGGGTGAATCCACCAATGAGGATGAGCCAGTGGCTCCAATATAGGCGCTGGAGGCAAGGAGCATCTTTATTATAGGAGTCATTTACAGGCGAAGAGGAGGCAGGAGAACCGCTGGAGCGCAGGAGTTACCTCTCCCCTTCTTCTCCTTCTTGTGTTTTTTTAAAATCCGACGCCACCTGCGACCCCGACTTTTCATCCAAAAACCTTCTGCGCGTGGCAGGTTTTTGTTGCCGTTTCCTCTCTGAGGCGTTTCTCTGTAGAAAACTACCAACACGGAGCCGAACGACGAAGACGGACAACGACCATCCCTTACTTCTGCAATCATGATGTCGATGAACAGCAAGCAGCCTTTCAGTATGCACCCCATCCTCCACGAGCCCAAATACACTCCTCTGCACTCGAGCTCGGAGGCCATCCGCAGGGCCTGCCTGCCAACACCGTCGGTGAGTCCAACGAAATCATTCAGACTTCCTGAAGCGCCTGTCGCTTCCCAGCCAAAATAGAAAACACTTCCACAACTTCACATTTCTGAAAACAGTGCAGGGAAAATTACACCTGACTTAGACACTTAACTTGGTTTTATTCGATCACTCTCACAACTTCTGCAAAGACGAGCCAGGATATGATGAGAAGTTAGCAGCTATTGCGCACAGGCGCGCAGGAATAATTGACTATATTCTAGTTGATAAAATTCTATGATTCAACTGTACATTTTTGGATACACGTGAAAATAAAACTAACTTTTAAAATAAGAGTGTTTAAAAAGAGATGAAGCAGCACAGAACAGGACCCTCTGTCTTGGATAACAAACTGCGCGTAAAGACGCTCAATTTTTATCTTTTAGAATAAAAACCTCTCATGTATTCAGACAAGTGTGTGTGATGCTGTAAAATAAATAGTGAAGGAAGATAAAAGATGGAGGAGGGGGAGGAGGAGGAGTAGAGGCGGGCTGTGGACTCTCTGAGCGCGTGTTATCTCATATTGTCCCATTCATATTCAAAACTCACACTCGTCTCATTTCATTGTCCGCAGAAATTATTCAAGAGATCGTAAATATTAATTTTAAATGAATATCCATCCGCGCCGACACACTTTCTCAGACGTTGGACAGAGGCAGAAATGTCCAAGTGATGCTGGATTAAACAGTTTCAAATGTGGGAGAGAGAGTTAAAAGTTTATTTCACATTTTCCTAAAATTAAGTCACATTGTGGCCTGCGTTTTGAAGCTGCAAAAATCTATTTATCTGCTAAACACATTCAGATGTAACCTGAAAATGTTTCTGATTTATATTCCAGTTTTTAAAACTTTCACTGATGGGTCCAACTTCCACATGAATCTTGGACTTTTAACCATGATGCAGAATAATCCAACACAATGACACAACTTGTTGACAGATATGAATAACTCGACCTTTTTATGAAGATACAAATTCAGTCTCAGTGAGAGAGAAACTCCAATACATTTCAGGAAATTAAAATAATTCGCTCTTGTGCCACTGGAAGTTTGCGCGTGATGAAAAATTAATTGGTTGATTTTGTGATTGGTGATTACATAAAAGTCAGTCGATCGATTCCTGTCAGATTTCCGCCTCTAACCGGCCTGACTCTGCTCCTCTCGCAGCTTCAGGGCAACATCTTCGCCGGCTTCGATGAGACGCTGCTGCAGAGAGCCGAGGCTCTGGCCGCCGTGGACATCGTGGCCCAGAAGAGCCACCCATTCAAACCAGACGCCACCTACCACACCATGACCACCATGACCAGTATGACCTGCACCCCGACCTCCTCCTCCGCGCACCTGCACCATCCGTCGGTGCTCACCTCCCACCACCACCCGGGGCACCACCAGCCGTCGCAGGGTCTGGAGGGCGACCTGCTGGACCACCTCACACCCGGCATCTCCCTGGGAGGCATGCCCGGCTCGGACGTCTGCTCCACGGCCTCGCACACGGCTCACGCCCACATGTCGGCCATCAACCACATGCAGCACCACCACCACCCACAGTCCATGAACATGCACCCACACGGTCTGGGGTCCCACAGCTCCTTAGGGGTCACCGGCGGGGACGCGGAGCCCGATCCCCGGGAGTTGGAGTCGTTCGCCGAGAGGTTCAAACAAAGGCGGATCAAACTCGGAGTGACCCAGGCGGACGTGGGCGCGGCCCTGGCCAACCTTAAGATCCCTGGTGTCGGATGTCTGAGCCAGAGTACCATCTGCAGGTTCGAGTCCCTGACCCTGTCGCACAACAACATGGTGGCCCTGAAGCCCATCCTGGAGGCCTGGTTGGAGGAGGCGGAGCGGGCGCAGAGGGAGAAGATGTCCAAGCCGGAGATCTTCAACGGGGGCGACAAGAAGAGGAAACGCACGTCTATCGCGGCCCCGGAGAAACGCTCCCTGGAGGCTTATTTCGCCGTGCAGCCGAGGCCCTCGTCGGAGAAGATCGCCGCCATCGCCGAGAAATTGGACCTGAAAAAGAACGTGGTCCGGGTTTGGTTTTGCAATCAGAGGCAAAAGCAGAAACGGATGAAGTTTTCTGCGACGCACTAAGACCAGCGGGGAGGGAGGGAGGGGAAACCAGCGGCTCTCTGCCCCGTTCACACAAAGACTAATCAGAGAAAAGCTGCTGCTGCTGCACACTGTCAGAAAATAAAGGTACACCGTTGTGCCTTTTGTTACTGGGGGTCCCCACAGTCCGGGGCCCAAAGGTGCGCACTTAGAAAAAAATAATCCACTTTAACAAGTCATTTAATCTCTCGTCCAGTCTTATTCCTCAAAGTTTCTGCATCCAACACTTCAGATTCTGCATCATCTCATTGGCTGAATTCTAGTTCTTAACTGAATAATAAAAATGTCACATTACATCCTGACAGATGAGGGACTGAATGTCTTGTTAAGAGTCATTGCAGTGTTGTCCACCTTGTAAAGGAGCAGCATTCACCGTTTTTTTTTTGTTTTTTTTTTGCACCAGTGCCTGATTCCAGTTGTGGAAACGACCATTTCACAGAAAGTATTCGAAACACAGGCCGCGAGTTTGTTGTTTTGTTTTGTTTCTTTTGCTTGTGAAGCAGATGCAAAGAAAAAAAAACTTACTCTGGGGGTGTTTCACTTGTATTGTAGAGACACTGATGTGGGACACCTGACGACCATCACTCAGTATAGACCGGAAATCTTTATTTTTTCCTCATCATTATTATGATTTTAAACTGTGTTGGGAGGGTTCAGCCTCAGAGAAAACACAAAACAACTGGATTCAACGGTGTACCTTTTTTCTTTTTTTTTTGTTCTGACAGTGCAGACCAGAAGCACCGGGACTGGGAGAAAGACTGAGACCCTGTTCAAAAAAAATAAAAAACTCGAGCCTCTCAAATGTCTCTGCTCTCCACAGTGTAGGGCCCATGATCTCTGAGGGTTCACGGGAGACGGTGGTCACCATAGCGGGCAGGAAAAGAGGAGTGCCCAGTCCCATTCATTCATATGGCAATTATTGTACAAAAAATAAGAATAATAATGACGGGAATTGAGGAATAATTGTTATCCTCTTTAGTTGGAATAGCTTTTTTATATTTATCATTGTACATATTTGTGAATACGTTGCACCTCCGTGTGTGGAAAAAGCTCATTGAAATGTATTGAATTCTCGCTGTCTTTCCTCCCAGGTGTTTGTTTCTGTAGGGAACTGGATGTTTTTGTTTTTGTTTGTTTGTTTGTTTGTCTATTTGTTATTTTGGGGGGATGGGGAGGGATCGGTGAGGGTATTATCGGACCACACGTCGGTCTATGGCAAATATACGAGGCACAATAACTCTACTGTAATCCATTGCATGGTTTACTCGTAAAGGGGTGTGTGTGTATGTGTGCGCGCGCGACGGGAGGGGGAGGGGCAGGGGTGTTTTCTGTGCGTCTTATCCCAAAATATCAAACTTACCCCCCCTCCCCCTCCCTTCCTCCACTCCCCTCCCCGAGGTGAATGCATTGCAATAAGAAGAAACACGAACACACGCACGAGTACACACATTCACACGGTATATAGCTGTGTGTCTACCTCATTACGCAAGTGTTGGCACGTTCATGGTGAAAAAAAAAAAAAAGAAACACACAAACACGCGCTAAAAGAAGAAAAAAGTAGAAAAAAAGAGTATGGTCATTTCTTTTTTTGCTTAGTTTTGTTTGTTTTTTGTTAGTTTGTTTTTGATTATTATTTTTTGGTTCTTCCTCCACTGGTTTAATGGTGAATTAGGCCTAGAAGACTCACTGATATGTAAAACAAGTTGTATTTTCAAGTTCACTGCAATGATGCTTTGACAATCAAATTATTATTATTATTATTATTATTATTATTATTATTATTATTATTATTATTATTATTATTATTATTATTATTATTGGTTGTTGATCTCCCCCTGTTGTGTCCTCATGAAAAGGAATCTTTTAGCATATTGTTATTATTATTGTTATTATTGTTCTGATCACTGACACCTTTGTGGAGCGCACTTTGTAGATATTCTGATGAAGGGAAATAGATCCGCCTTATTTATACATATTTTTTCACCCCTTATGAGAAAAAATACGTTATGTTCCTTTTTGTTTTGTTTTATTTTATTATCTCTTATTTATTTTTAAATTAATTTATTTTGGAGAAGAAAAAAAACATATTTCATTTGTGAAAGTGTGCTTTAAATGTGTCTGTAAAGCGACAGAAGCTGAAATAAACCGTGCACGTTTTACTTCATCCTCTGAAAGCCTTTCTTTGGAGAGTTTAAAAAAACGAAATGGAACAAGGTTTTTGACTTGAGAGTTATTTTTATGCACGATGGGAAAAAAATCTTTAAATTGCATTTTTAAAGGAACATGTCGTCAAATGAAAGCTGGTGTTTGTCGATAGAGGTGTTAATCGTCTTTAACAGAGATGAATTTAAAGGAGAGGTGGATTTAATGGAGAGGTGCAACATGAGCTGTGAGCAGCATCGTCTCTTTGGATACTGTGTGTGTGTGTGTGTGTGTGTGTGTGTGTGTGTGTGTGTGTGTGTGTGTGTGTGTGTGTGTGTGTGTGTGTGTGTGTGTGTGTGTGTGTGTGTGTGTGTGTGTGTGTGTGTGTGTGTCTGTGTGTGTGTGGAGCAGCTGCTGCTGCGTAACAGGAGAAGCCTGGAGGTGAAGGAGGTCCGTCTGAAAGCTGCTTCCCAGCGGTGATGAATAGGATTTGATACTTGAGTGACTCTCATATTGATCAACCTCGCCGGCTCTGAAACTGCACGGCTCTATAGCACATCAAGGCAGAACGCGGGGAGGCCTCGTATCTGATGCTTTTAGCTTCAACAAACGCTTCTCTGAGCCACAAAATACCGACGAGGCTCGGTGGGCGGAACCGGTGAAAACTGCCACTGTCTTTTCTCTCTCTTTTTTTTTTAAGTCAGAGAACTTGCGAAGTTAAGAAGAAGAAAGTCTGACCCAATTAGTAATAAAGAGAAACTCCGGTCAACTAATGCATGTGATGTGGATGAGCAGAGTGAGTTGGAAATGGTTACATCAGCTCCTCTGTCACGGCGGGTTTCGCTCAAGCAGCTGAAAGAAGTTTTGGACCTGAAGGAAAAGATGTATTAACACAAGACAGAAGCCCAACAGGGTCGTCCTGGGGCCAAGGGTCACTCTGAGAATTTTTAAACTTGTCTGAATAAAATCTAAGTTGTTTTTTTTTTAAGTAAGCTTCACCCAGCCAGGAATATCATTTTGAACCACTTATCACTACAGTAACTTAATTATCTTGCCAGAATCAACTGAGTCATCATCAATCATCATTAGCTGGAGAATAGCAGAAATTAAAGTGCTCAAGTAAATGTTTCTCACTGGCTGAATATTAATGCTAACCTCCTCTTCACATCTTCTTTTTAACAAAGTCAAAGAAATAGAAAACCTGAAACATGTGATTCCGACTAGATCTTCAGATGTTTCTACCCTTTAAAAAATAAACACTTAATGCACCTCTCACTTCCTGAAATTTTCAATTTCATTCATTCATAAACCATCAGATCAAAGTTCAGTTGAACAACAGATGGCCTGAGTTTCCCTGGAAAATCTGTACATTTCTAAAGAAACACAGTATAAGACCCAATTAACACAAATCACTTAATAATAATAATAAGATAATGGTTATAATTTGATTTATACAACACTTTTCAAGCCACTTTATGTTACAAATTGGTAAAAACACAAAAGAAACGAGTGCTATGGAATATAAAAGCTAAATCAAAAGTGTACCCATCCCTTAAACACGTCTCACCTTCAGAGTAAAAGCATACAACCAGTAACTGTGCATGAATTTTCTGCACAGCCAACAACTCTCTGACTGTGTGTTAACAACATGGCGTCAAAAGATTCACACGCTGAAAAGCTGACTCTACACGGATTTCGATATAAACATCAACTACTTTATTGTTGAGATAAAAAAAACAAACTCTTTCTCTCCTTTTGCATCACAGGCAGCATCTGCATATTTCATATTTATGAGTATTAGTCTTTTCTTGCCTCTCTGCAGCTCAGCAGGTGGTTTGAACCCGTAAACTCGTCATTAATGAATAATAAATATCAGCTGTTATGATACTATTGATTTTGCCTGTGTTTGTTAAGATGCTGCTTTTCTCTGTCGTACAACAGCAGCTCGGGCCCCGAGCCCCTGTGAGAAACCCAATAAAGACCTGTTAAGCAACTTGGAGCCCAGGGACTACTGGTGGGCGGACCCAGCAGAAAGTGTAACACTCACATTTCAGGGTTTTTGACGTGATATTTGCACAATAAGTGGATATAGTGGTAATAATATCAATTTCTCTCTCTTCACAGTTGTGTTGTAACAAGCTCCTTTTACAGTTACAGTGAATTGACCCTTCAAAGAACTGTAATGCAAGAATTTCATCATTCCTGGTTTTAATGAAGAGCTTTAGGTCTCCTCCTGAAAGTGCTGTTTCAGGGATGCACATAATAACTGTAAAAAAAAAAAACACTCCTCTTGATCTGTTAAAAGTAATGTTTAATAAGTAAACCTTTATGGTGCCCTTCAGTTGATCTTTCCAAAATAAATGTCAGTTCGACTAAGAGTCATTTATAAGCCAGTGAGGAAAAGAGAAATTACTTACTTCTCAGTAAATAAACAGGCTAAAATTCGAAATGCAGTATGGATGACAATACGTACAGTAATGATGACAACTTCAGTAATATTGGTCCTCACACAACTACCTCATGACTTTTCAAAGCTATCAATTCAATTCAACAATTTATTCCAGACATAGAGGTGGTCCATAGAACAATAAAAAACATACAAAAAGAAAAATAGACAGATCCACAAAATATCAAATATTTACATATAAACTAAAACAACAATGCCTCTGAAGCCTTGCGGTGAACCTAACTGTACTCAGGGCAGGATTTGCCAGCGCACGTTTGGGGACTGAGATAGTCTCCACATAGGCTACATCTGAGTAGAGCAGGACATGCAGACACACCAACACTCACAAACATTTGGCTAGCACTGCTCCCTCTAGGCACGTTAAGCAGCATCCTCAAGCCAACATTAAATGGCACCTTGAGTCTCTGCTCCATTTGTGTCAGCTCTTGTTTACGTTTAAGTAAAAACATACCAAAGACAAGAAAGTAAATTAAAAAGAGGAAAAACAGCCAAATGATGTGTGGGTGTTTACATCTAACGTTAACATTTTTACATTCAGCAGGCCTAAGAAGCAGTTCCTCTTTCCCCTTGACTCCACATGTATACTATACAGCCTACTATAGCTCCACCTTCATCAGCTAGCCTACACCAGTAAAATGCTACAATTTCAGTTTTGCGTCAATCTAATGATAAAAGGCTGGTGATGTTTGATAATACACAACAAGTGACCACTGCGTGTGATGAAAAAAAAACTCTCTTCACAATACAGAAAGTGACAGCATGCCAGTGATACAGTACAAATTAGATAATATTTTTTAGATGCACTGCACTGTTAAAAAAACAACAACCAAAACTTAAGTAGGCTATGAAAGTATTCAACTTAATTTAACAGACATTTAAAAAAAATAACTTGAGTATATGAAATTCTCTAATCTGACTCTTCCCTGAAGTCTAATGTGTTTTACCAGTTTATTGACGTATCATTCTCACATTTTTAGTTCAGTGAGGTAAGAGAATAGCAAAACAACAACAACAAAAAGAAACACATACACACTCCTTACTTGTGTATTTGTCAATATTTACAGATATTTTTTTTCTTGCCCAGCAGACAGTGGCTGGCATGTTGGTCTATAACAAAGAATGTAGTACATGGCTTCATCAAAGTTTAATCTCGCAGCGGCTCTCCAGTTGAAGCCTATAAATTATATATAATTGACCGTGTAATCAATGTGAACAGTGTATCAAGTTTTCCTGAGACAAAGTGACTGAATGCAAATTATAACACTGAATAAAAAGGAAAAACAAGCTTTAATATCACCACAGAGTTCTTCACTGCTCTGGGTAGAAGTTAATTATCTATTATTTAAAGTCCTTTTAATTTATTTTTTTTACATAGATATTCATTGTAATGAGATGTTGGTTTTATTTTGAAGATTGTATTATTTCCTGTGAGGATAAAGTAAAACAGATCAAGTGTGATTCACTACTGATATTTGCACCAGTTTGTGCACAAAACTCTGGGGTGTTTTGCCAGAGAAAGGAAAGTAAAACAATACAGTTGGAAGAGAAATAAGTCCATTATAATTTATAAAGCACCCAATCAGGAGTGATCTAATTCCCACCATCTTAAAGCACCTGTATAGTCTCAAACAGTTGGTTTAATAATTAAGCATTACAACCAAATGACTCTTCTGGTTGGTGTTTTCCATGTGATGCGTCCTCCTGCAGACTCCACCCCAGCTGCTGATGCTGTTGTTGTTGTGGATGAGCAGATAAAAGAGCTTCTCCCAGGACGACCGTAGTTAATTGTTTGATTTAAATAATTAAGAAACGGGAGGCCTCATTTTCCTCTGCTGTGTTTTTTTTCCCCGTGTTGGATCCAAACAATCACAAATCAGATGTGCAGCTTTCCCATACACACACACTGTCTCTTGTTTTCCCATCTTCAAACATTAGTCAGCCACCGTGCTCATGTCTTGATGGTTACCGAGGGGCAGTGACGTGATGTGTGCAGCCTCTTACGTGCAGGAGCACAGGACCAGACCATAAGTCGTACGTCACACGTCCATAACTAACTGTTATGAACCAATGACAACATCGGTGTAAGTGGGTGTACGGTGCAGGTTGGCCATTACCGGAGTCATTCATGTGTCAGCAGCCTGATGGCCACAATCCAGACTGGCACTGACCTCTTTTGAACCATTTTCTGTTAAGTAGGGAGACGTGTTTTGTCTGAAGCAGTTAGCGTGACTGATGTGTCCAACGTCTCAACATCCCCTTTCAAAATGACCCTGATGGTTTTCTGATCTGCTTCTCTGGCTACAGCTCAGCTGAGTCTAGACAAACTGAAACATGAAGACCACAGTCGTAACACAGATGGGACGTGGTCTCCAGTCTCCTTGTCAGACAGTTTGTACCGCCTCACAGATGCTGCAGGAACATAATAACTGAGACATCAGTCACACTGTTTGGATCCCAGTGTCCCTCATCAGCACCGGAGCTAGTGTGGGTCTGTTTCAGAGTCTGCAAAGGTGTGGCGCTTCGTAACTGTCATGGTCCGGGAAGGCCGGATCGGATCTTTTATGGAAGATTGTCATTGTACGTCAAATATTGTGAACCATCAAGAATCCACCGTTGAATCCTTCGCTGACCTGGAAAAGAAGGACACATTTGACAGGGATAGACAAGTCATCTTCAAATGCAGCCTCTGAACTGGGACACAGCATGTGCACTCACACAGGTGTTATGTCACCATGTTAAAGTAAAACATGACAGGTAACATGTCAAGCATCCATCCTTAAGTGTCACAGGAGGCAGGAGATCTCTCTAATCATTGTGGCATCACAGTCTTTAAAGGAGTCATCACCTGGTTTTTTACGTATCCAGCCCCCCTTGGATCGCTTTGGATCAATTTGTAAAACTTATTAGAAAAAAATAAATAATTTAAATCAAACATTGAGCTTGTTCTGACCCCTTTTCCTATCCTTAAGTGAGATTACGGAGGCACTGGAGATGTGCACTAATCATTGATTCGGCAGGAAGGACAGAGCCGGTCATGCAGACTCCAAAACATAAACAGCCCCCTGGTACTTTTTCAACGGACAGCTGATTGAAAGAGGCAAGGATCAAAATCTCGTGCTTTAGGAAGGCAGACCATTGTGTTTTCCTGTTCGGAAAAAGAGCAACAATGCTTTTCAGATTTTGAGGTCAAACACCAATATGCATGTTTTAACAAGAGAAATTGCGATTTCCGGGTGATGACTCCTTTAACGGCAGTTGATTTGCAAAGATGGGTTTGAAAGTCTAATACAGTCCATTCATTATCGTTCCTACTTTTCTCCTTCATCATGGACTCTTCTGTTTTCAGATCCTGTAGATCCCCCCTGTATTGCAGCAATCTCAACCCCACTCACTCACTCACTCACTCACTCACTGGCCCATTTCCACCCAGTTTCTGCTAGATTTTCTACCATCAATACCAAGCACAGAGTCATCTCTCACATGCAACAGGAGCAGAACAAACCCAGAATTATCACAGATGACCTGTTCTTGTCATAATCAAAAGCATTCAAGTGACACGGTCCTAAAGATGATAAACATGTTTGAGCTTCAGCTGTGAGAGAAGCTGCAAGACTCCTCATCAGATATGAAGTGGACCAGTTTGGCCAGTCACCACCTGCAGATCTGCAGTTAGGATGTTGATATCTGTAAAACAGCAGGCGGACAACTGTGAAAGTGTAACATTTTCACATGGAAAGAATAAACAAGGAAGTCTTATCCAGTTTTCAATCAAAACAGAATATGGGATTTGCTGTAATGAGACGTCTGTAGATGACTCAACCCTGTTTCCTGACAGTTACATCTATTCTACGACACTGTGAATACATTTAGATGCAACCTCTGCGATGTCAACTACAGGTTTTTTTAAAAAGGGGTTTTGAAGCTCAGCGTGGGCTGCTCCACCATCGCCATCTTTGCAGTGCTTGACTCTGCTCCCCCCTGGCTTCTATCTTATCCAGAAACAAGAGCTGAGTAGAGGTATATTTAGGGCTGACACTTGTGATTGTCGGTTTAAGGGAACCCACCAGTCCTTCAAAGAGGCCACACCCATGTGTATGGGCAGAACTTAAAGCTTTAATAAAAATGTAAACAGGTGACTTATATAAACAGTCATCGTGGAGGGTTAGGGTTTAAAGCAGCCGCAGAGACCAACATGTTTTTAAATACCAGGCTGTAAACATGTTTATTTCTGCTGTGAGGATTCTGCTGGGCATCTTAACGTGGGAGTCTATGGGGATTGACTTGCTTTTAGAGCGTCTAGTGGTCATCTGAAGAACTGCACTTCTTCCCACCTGCATGTAGGAGGTGGAGGTTCAGGAAGGAGCAGCTTGGTTGCAAACAAAGGTCTCTCATGTCAGAGTCTGCTCTGCCCAACCAATAACCAGGGAACATGACGTGTTTGAGGTCGGTGAAGTTCATTCACAGTGATTCCAGTTTTCTCTCTGTGAATCAATTATCTAAAGATGGAGTTTCTTCTGCATTTAAATTTGTATTTGTCTCTTGCTGTTGGCAGATTCCCCACTGGTGTCTATACCAGGCGGCAGAGCTTCATTTGGACAAGTCGAATCTGCTCCATCTCTTCTTCTCTCTGCTCACTGGGCGCAAAAACCTTCCAGGCACTGATACAGAAATAGAGTACACTGGCTTTAAAACGGGCTTCAATGCTACACTCCAGACCTACCACCATCCCCCTGTGCACAAACCATTCTGGTTTTGAAAACATGCAACTCAGTCTCATGCAGCACCGAGGGGAAGATATGAGCATCAAGTCAACTGTAAAGCGGTCTGCACGGCGTTTCTGGTCCCTCACCGGCTCACGGTGGAGCTGCCACTGCCTGGTGATGCCGCCCTGTGGAGGGCTGAATCTATATGAGCGGTGGATGCTGCTAATTCCACTCTCTTTCAGATTACTCCATCCACTCCTCTCCAGCTTGTGTTTTCCATGAAGCGAGGAAGCGCATTTTCATAAATAGACCTTGGCCGAGCGCTGCAGAGATGAAATTTTAATGAAGCTCCGAGTCTTGAGTGCAGCGCTGGGGCCTTGGAGAATCAGCCCTGTGTTACATTACTATGGCTTTCTCTCTCTCTCTCTCAAACACACACACTAATGCAAACATACCCCCCAACCCCCCTTGCACCCCACCACTCACATACGCACACACACACACACACACACACAGCCCTGTTGCAGTGGTGCATGGGGCAGTCAGTTGCATCTTGACAGCATGGCTGGAACGGGATCAGACTGAGGGGAGGGTGTGGTGTGTTGGGGATTAAGAAAAAAGTAGCTGTGTGTAGATGGGAAAGAGGCTTATGTGGGCATCTAATTTGTGTGTGTCGCTGTGTGTGTTTGTTTCTTTTTTGGCCAGTTTTTTTTTTGTAACTTGAGCGGGATCGACCCCCGTTAGCGTTGGTTATGGAGTTAAAAACCAAGTTCACGCTGGCAGCCAAGAACACACACATAGACATGCACACGCACACAGCTGCTGTCGACACAGTGGAAGTGTTCAATTCTGTCGATGCAATATTTATCAGCGACGTTCGTAGATAAATCTTTCGTTTCAGCTCATCTGAAAGGGTGCTCATTTTTTAGAGGCAGCACACACACAGACACACAATTGTGTTCTTTCCCACAAAAGCTGATCACATGAGCGACAAATGAAGTCCAGAGTAAATTAACAATAACCCCACACTCCTTCACCTCAGTCTTGGAGAGGAGCACCTATGGGAGGTCAAAGGTCAGACTGGCACAAAGCAGGTGGAGGGTCAGTCTGGTGTTCAAAGACACTACAGTGTTCCAATCCACCATAAAATATTCCTAAATTACTTCCTCTAAGTAAAAGCATGGATGATGGGAGGCCTGTGTGTGTGGAGGGGTGGGGGTGAGAGAGACAGAGAGAGAGAGAGTGGTATGGCTGACGACATTATGCATATGAGACGGTAATTAAAACATGGCGGTCGTAATTAGGAACATTGTATAACTAATCAGGCCTAATGAGCATCGGGGCGGGAAAGGCGGTGATCAAACGGCCCAGTTATGAGGCTTAATGGGCGGAGAGCAGGATGACAGTCCCACCGTTCACTCAGCAACAACCGCTCTCTTATTGTTGGAAAAATAACGAGAAACAAAAACATAGAGGAAGAAAAACCAGCTTCTAACAGAGCATTATTATTTTTATTATTATTATTATCATTATTATTATTATTATTATTATAGGTGAATGCAATGGTGATGGAGACAAAACTGTTGCAGGAACCGCTGAATAAATTCCAGACGCAATGAAAAATGCAATGGCATGAATTATAAAAACCATAACAATATCGTAGCAGCGATATCAATATTTACACAACAGAAAGCCCAGATCTTGGGAAAACCCTTCCTCTTTACGGAAGAAGAAGACGAAACAGGAGGGTATCACATTTACATGTGTATATGTCCAGGCCTATACAGGCTAATGAGATTATTTTGTTATTATTTATTATGAGTTGCTACAGTTAGCCTACCTGCAGGACGCTGTGACCGTTTGTCACTTGATATTCAGTAAAAAAAAATATTATAATAATTCAAAAAATAAACTTGAGCTCTTATTTATGAGCAGGAATTTCCCGCTTTAGCCTCTGACTCGTTTGTGTCAAGCTTCACGTTAAATATGCGATTTCAATTCTTATCAATAATGTAGCGCACAGCCGCCAGTTAAATATTCATTTGCGTTTACACTCAGTTTATAGAGACACTGGTCTGTATTTGCTGTGTGGAGTTAACATGAGTCATATATACGCTCCTAAAATAAATAATAAAAATAATAATAACGATAAAAAAACCCCCCTGCTCTGTAGACGTTTCATCTCCTCTCTCAACCTGTAACTACATCTTTATTTAATGTGCGCGAGAGCAGTGCGGCCTCCGCGCCGTAGGTGCACGCGCACACACAGCCTTTATGATAAACACAGTATACACACACATGCACTAATATACGGCCTGCTGGGTATTACAATATTGACAGGAAACACCCGAGGAATTAGACAGGATCATATCAGAAAATCATGATGCTAATTAATTATTTTTAAGTGAAAAATAGAAAAAAAAGTTTTATTGATAAACGAGAAGCAGAAATATTTAGCCGCTTATGCAACAAATAGAAATTAAACAATTAGCAAAGGCCGTTTTAGAACATGAATTAAAAACACACTTTAAATCAGCATTATAACATTTATAATATTAATCATATATTTTTGTTCTAATCTTCGTGGCCTCAACTGTAGTTAATATGTATTAATGTCAAGGTTTTCAGTCCTTCAACATGTCAGCCCTATTAGTCGTGCACAGAGAAATGTTTCCTCTATCGCGCACACTCGTCAACACGCACGCGCACGCCCACAGTGCACGCCGGAATTATTTATACTGCAGCCATCGCCGAGCGCTGGATGCTGGATGCTGATCATCAGCGCATCGATACACTAAACAGGAATCAGCGGGGAAAGTTAATGACAGAGCCCGCGGGGGCTGCAGCTCCGCGGAACCGTCAGAGCCGCTGCGGAAACACTAGAGACGGGGAAGAGAGGGCGAGGAGGCCCATGGAATATAAAAATAAATAGTAGGGTAGCCTACAACTCCAGGTGTGGAAAAACGAACATCTGCAGGTGGTGAAAAGACTCGCCGAAGATGCAACAAGATTATGAAGCCAGAAAAGCTTTTGTTTGTTTTGATATCGATCACATTTACTTTATGTTTAATGTATAGAATAAAAAAAAAAAATCAGCTTTCTCCTCATCCTGCACCTTCCTGGAACCCCCTACCCCCCACCCAAAAATAGAAATAAAACTAAAAAACCGTCCTGCTGCACCCATCCAACAGGCTATTTTCAAAACTGACTGGAAGAAACAAGATATAAATACGAATTTCCACTTAATTCAGAGAAATGTGTTCAAAGAGACGCGCTGCTACGGGCTCCACTAATCATGTCTCATCAATAATGCATTTTAAAACTGACAGGATGCCCGAAACGCAGAGCGGCTACAACATGAAGCCCCGTTCCTCGGACGGACACCGGCTAAACTTCAGCGTTTAGTTACAGTACAATTTTAATGAAATTAAATTTATTGACGGCAGAGAGCAGAGTTCTGGTTTCAGCTTGATGAAAAGCTCTCATACTGTAAAAAGGTTTTAAGCCTGTGTTGCTGCAACATGCACATAGTTTATTTATAAACTATGAGTAAAAGAAATACATCGTCCTCGTGGGAGAATGAGCCTCCAAATACAAGTGACCAATGAAGGTGCCTCTGGGTTTTATAATAAATGTATTAATAATAAGACTTTATTAAGGACACGATTGACCTCTGGGTTGATGTGATATTAGAAACAGATCAGTCACTTTAATTATTTTTGTTCTTTTCTGTCTTGTCAACATGTTTCAAATATGTGTCCAGGAAATTAAAATAAGACCTCCATGTATTTCACATCATTATTGACAGCTGGGGGATGCAGACGCTCTCAGGTAGGCCTGCAAGGTATGTGCATAATCAGCGTGTACAGCAAATATGAGCCGGTGAGACGCAGGTTGCTCATATGGCATAATGCAAAAAGCAAATCATTACCAATGCAGACATCCTGGTAAATAAAGTTGTGTTATACGAGGGCAGAAAACATAAATTTAAAGTTGTTGTTGCGTTCATCTGTGGTTTTTTCAAATCCTTCCTTTGCCACTCCAGAGTATTGCTGCTGGACCTCTGCATCTTTCAGCACAAACACCACACACCAATGCAAAATAGGCTGGAGAAAAAATTATCAAATAAAAACTTGAATTGGGCTGCTGGGCCACTTTGATTAAAAAGCAAACTCATCTTCCCAGCAGTCCCTTTCAAATGCAGCAGACTGACAGAAACAAACTGACAGAGAAACCAATAATTGGTGTGTGTGTCTGTGTTTGTGTGTGTGGAGGCCGGATGGATATGTGGGTATGAGGGTGTGTGTATGGTTGGTTGGGGCTTGTGTTTGGGGATTCGCTCCTTGTGGACTGAGTTGCTTTATTTCTCTGCCCTATATATCTGTCCGCCTTCAATCTTTCTCCCTCTTCCCTCTCTGCTCTGGAGGCTGCTGCTGCCGCTGCTGCTGCTGCTGCAGCTATGCTGCTGAAGGGATGTATGAAGCGCTACTTTCTTGTCTAGGTGATGAATAATGCAGGGCTCGGAGGCCAGCAAGTTTCCAGTTAAATACCAATTTGCTTAACCAGTGTTTCCAGCTTCTGCCAGCTCCACTCAGTATAGCAGGGACCCACACCGGCCTTTAGTAATTAAAGAAAAGATCTATATCTGTAGGGGGGGAGGATGTTGGGTGGAAAAATCAGTGGGCCCCTGCATGTGGTCAGTGAAGGGTCGTCCTGTGTAAACTTGCAGCGCCTGATTTTATTCATGAGGCTGAAATGTAAAGAGGAGAAAATCACAGAGTAGCAGGTGGAAAGATGTTTGTGTTTTGAAGGTGTGAAAATGGTCCTCAGTGAAAAGTAGAGACTTTTTTTCGTCCATAAACTACAAAACGGAAACAGTTCCTTCACATTTCACCACCTTTTATTAGCAGATGCACTTTTCTCCTCAGACAGAATCTGATTGTAATTGAACTTTATTAGGATTTGAGCAACAGTTATAACGGAGATATAGATCTAGACAAGGAAGTAGATTAAATGCAATATTGACTGTCATATTTGAAGTTTGGCTTAATTTTTTGTAATGACAAATAACCTTTTGTATTCACTGTTTTACCTCAGAATCAAATGTGATAGTTGATTAGTGTTCTTGTTAATCGGTTAATGAGTTAGTAACAAGTACAAGTTCTTAATAAACAAACTGGTAACCCGTCTTGTATTGACTCCTCCAGGCAGAGCATCCTCTGTGAGCAGCAGCTCTGATAGACTACGGGAGGACTGGACTGATTTGACACCAGTAGAGCGACAGTGGCGATGCTGAACCACACACAGACCAACATGAGAAAGGTAAATCGTTTGATTTGATCAGTTCTCAGACTTTGGTCAGGCCTACCAACTCACTGTAGTTTTACCATCAGTCTTCCAAGAGAGCACTGCGTCCCATGAGGGTCCAGACACACACCTACTCCCCCAGGACCAGGGAGACATGAATACACTTGGGACGTCCTGATGGCAAACTTACCACATGGAAGACCAAACAGACTGTAGGGATGTTGCACGGCAGGTGGACTGTGTTGCTCCTGCAGCAGCCTGATCATACGTAACCACCTCATTCGCTTTTAAATGTATTAATTTCAACCAGTTTCCAACCTCAGCAGCCATGAAGGTTGTTTCCCAACCCTCTGATGTAACACAAAGAAGTGTCTTCTGAAATATCACACCTGTGTGACGAACCATGATTGTCATGGTTACCATCATCAACACGTCACAGTGCTGTCGTAGCGATGGTAGCTACTATAATAATGGGCATGGTTTCTTCAGATTAAGGCACAAAAGCTCCTTGGTTGGTTAAAATAAGTACTGTACACAACGTTTGACTGTCATGGTTACTATAACAATGACATCATTACTCAAAGCAACTCACATGTAGGTTTCATGGGGGATTCAAACCAGTTTTTGTCCACCCACTTAACGATTTTGTTGTTCCTCTGCTCCTGTCATAATTGCTACAACCACTAGTAGATGTCGCCTAAAAATAAAACGCAGCTATGGGTCATAATAAGCAAAATAAGAGCACTGTCTCTTATTTAGACACCAGATTTCTATCAGGCGGCCATTTACAGTATTCATCACGTATTTTTCTCGACAAATTAGCAAAATTGTGTTGGTGTTTAAATGTTTGTTTTTATTTATTTATTTAGTTTTAATCAGATGACACATGATGAGAGAGAGATGTAGCTGGAACATTTCACTTTCAACCTCCCGTCAGAAGGAGGTAGAGGTTCGGTTTGGGTTTGACTTGAAATCTGTGGGTCCAGTTCGGATACCTCGGACTACAGGAGGCTGCTTTTCTGTCTTTGTCTTAACCTGCATAGCAGTGTTGTTGTTGTTGGTGTTTTTATGTAAACTCTCTCCTGCAGAAGAGACGTCAATCTCAATCACACAACCAAAGTAAAATGGATTCCTTATACATAACAGGGATGCCTCCACTCTCCATGTGACCTCACCTCATGTGACTCTACATGTGGATCAAACAGATGCCATTACAGGGGGCAGAGTGAGGTCAGCTTCCCCACAGCTACTGGTTCACAAACAAGCAGCGGGAGCCTGAGTGTCAGGTCGGACGTCAAGCGGAGTCCCCGCTGAGTCCCGAGCAGCTCCGCTTCCTTCCGGCTGAGGATTAGGGCTGGAACATGGCTCTGCACCACGAGTGATGACTGCCCGTGACCCCCAGGCCGTCCTGTCACCACCACCCCCTTCCCCCTCCCTCCCTTTTCAGTAATCAGCTCACTGGGGCAAGATGCAGAACAGATTCAGTCCTCCTCCTCGCCAACCTCCAGAAAGTAAACACTGCCTCTCCGTTCCCTCGCCAATTGTTATTCATAGAGCAGATAAATATTTAATTCCATCTAAGGATACCTTTTGTTAACAGAATTACCGTACAAGCCTTGCAGCCCATAAATCCCTCAATGAATTCAAATTCTGTTCGTTCTCCGTTCGTGTGTGGGTTCAGTCCGCATGCTGCTCAACATGTGTGTGTGTGTGTGATGGTGGTGTTAGGAGGAAGAGGAGCAGCAGAAAGAAGATGAGGATGAGGTCGAGGGAGAAGAAGAAAAAGGTAGGATGAGGAGTTGGTGAAGTGGTGAGGCAGCAATGATTTGATGAGGAGAAAGCTGGAGAAGGAGGAAGATGAGGCAGAGAAGGAAGTGGACGGTGGAAGGTGAGAGAATGAAGATGAGGGAGGGGATGTGTGAAAGAGTTAAAGCAGGAGTTTTACAACATGAAGAAGAACAGCAGGAAAAAAAAGTGATGGATGGGAACAGAAGATGAAGTAGTGGTGCAGAGGAGGAAAATGTGGAAGAAGGAAAGGGGGACCAAGGAGAGAGGGTGTAAGAAGGTGTGCATGAGATGGAGCAAAAAGAAAAAGAAGCAGAACTAAAGGAGGTGAAGAAGGAAGAAGTGGAAGTAATGAGAAAGAAGAAGGTAGAAGAGTTTTGGGAGTTGTACAAGGAGGAAAGAAAAGGAAATATGAGAGGAGATGGAGGGAGAAGAAGGAAGGATGAGGAAAATGATGGATGAAAGCAAGAGAAAAATGAAAAGGCAAAGAAAAGTGGGTAAAGGAAGGAGGTGAGAATGAAGTGGTGAAAAAGAGGAAAGGAAGGTAGAGCAAGAGGAGGATGAAGAGTTGGAGGAAGAGAAAGTAATGGAGGAAGATGAAGGTTTGGAGGGTGTTATGCACAGCAATGATGCAGAAGATGAGAAGACGGAAGGTGGGAGAAGAAGTGAGGAGGAGAGATACAAAAAAAGGGTAATCTGACAGATGAGATAAATGACTGAAGGAAAGGTGAAGGGGATGAAGGGATAAGAAAGGATCCCGGAAGAAACACAACCAGAGGAGGTGAAATGAGTGAGGGAGGAAGAGGAGTTACACAGGAAAATATGGATGGAATAAGCAGAGGAGAGGAGAAAAGCAGAAAGAGGAGTGGGCTGACAAAGGAGGTGCAGAATTGGAGTCAAGAATGTGGTGAAGGAAAGAAAGAAGACAAAGGACACAATGGAGGGAGGAGGTACAGTACAAGTAAAGAGAGGGAAAAGGAGGATAAATAAGAAAAGGAGCAAGAGAGGCTGGAGTGGAGATGGAGGCGCAGTGGGCATCATTGATCTGGAAACAGCTCCCTCACTTCTTTGTATTCCTTTTGAGCCATAAATAATGGATTGATGAGTTCTGATGAGAAGATTAACATGAGGGAGCAGCTAATGAGCGCGCTGACTGGAAACGATCTGACGGACGATCAGCCGCTCGGATCGCCACGAATCCCAAACAACAAGAAGTGGAAGGCGATTGATTCCAAATAGAAGTCAGCGGCTTTTGATTCCTGAAGAAGAGGGCGAGGGAATGAGTCGATAATTTCTCCCCAGATTTTCTTTTTCTTTTTTAATTTTCTACCTGAGCTTCATCTCAGTCTACACATTTGTTTGGTCAGCCACTGGAGATTAAGACCTGTTGAGGGGCCACTGCCTGAGACAGCCCGAAGACTGTTGGCTCGTGATTAAACTTTAATCAGCCTCGCTTGGTGTTAATAATATTCTTTCCCCCCTCTTTTTTTTTAATGAAATCCTTTTATATATATATATAATTCCCATAAGCAGGACTGAACGGATGATGGGGAAGAGGCTACGAGTTTCTCATGGAGTAAAAAGGTTTCAATTGGGCCTCTTTGATAGCTTTTAATAATATCCCCATGGTTGATGGATGAAATCAAATAGAATGATGAGTCTTTGATTTATATCCTGAACATCAAACCAACGTGTATGTGTGTGTATGACGGCGTTGGAGGAGCCCGTCCGACTCGTTCCTCTGGTAAAAAATAATATCCTCCGCCTGATCCAGGAGCTTTTGAATTAGCACGATCACAAAGATTCCATCCAGCGCCATGTGCTGCAGCTGTTCGTCAGCCTTCAGTTCAAGGCTAACAAGGAATGTTTCACGCTTACATCGTTTGGCAGATGATGCAGTTGTATTTACTGCAACAGAAACTTCTATGACGTCATTTCTATGTTTGATTATGTCGAACAAATCAAAGCAGCAGCTGAGATATGTGACCATGTCGACACTGATGGAGATATTTATACATTGAACATTTAGATAAGGCCTCACACATATGAATATACCTATCTGGGTGTTTTTCAAATAGTGCATACAATCAATACAATCAGCTTTTAATGCAGTACCTGTCAAGCAGTGATGGGAAACATGTTTTATGGAGGCAGAGATCTTTTTTTACTAGCAGGGATAAGTCAATGCTAATGACCAAATGGCTTTTTGCTGAGATTGCTAAACTGGTGGTAACAGCCTACAAAACTCTGTCATCCCTGCAACGCCCAATGATAAATATAACAACAGGTTTATTTTTGTGTTTTTTGTTTTGTTTTTATTCTGCAATGACAATAAGATTTGAACTTTTTGCAACAACAGCACGGTTTTACTCCACAGTCCACCTTAAAAATTCTGTTTAATACAGTCACTGGGAATTCACATATCGAATATGTACAGCAGGGTATGTATATTATGGCAGATTCAATATTAATAGCTTTTATTAGCCCATATGTGACAGTGGTGGTCCTGTCACTATGCCTCCAGTTGATCATGGGCCCTGGCTACTTGGCCAAGGGGATGTCCCTTTGGCCGACTGGTTATTAATAGCTTTTATTAGCCCATTTTTATCATGCTGCCATATGCATGATGGCCACTTAATGGAGTGAGGTGGGGGGCTCTAAGTGTAAAGTATGTCCACTTTATAGACTGAGTGGGGTTTTTGCTCATTTCAGGACCTGATGTTGTCCTGAATTATTAAATATTAAGAAATTCTCAATTAAAACAAGGAACCACAGCAATGTGTTATGATGTTCCTCAAACATCAAAGTCTTAGACTAAATGCTGAAATTAACAAAATCACATGTACATTTTTTGCAGTGTACTAGCAGCACGAGGATGTTCCCTAAACCAGGAAGGATCTGCTGACTGTGCATCATTAGAAAAGTCCCGTTCCACCCTCTGAACTGTAAGTGCAGCCATGTTTTTATGCCATATATTTCTCAGAAGGAGTGTTGAGTTAAAATATTTAAATGATAATCCTCAAAGTTTTGGTTTTATTTAAAAAGACCTAAGACTACATATAGTCTCTCTCAGTCTCCCTTAAGTGTGTTGTAGTAAGAACTCAGTGGTATATAAACCCCACAGTAGGTGATAAAATTTTCAACACGTTCAATCTTCCTGATGCTGAAACATAAAAAGCTGAAAGGACGGTTTGCTGTGTTTTGACTGTAAGGGACTAATCCTACACAATGCATCAATTTCAAAACCCACTGAAATTCACAGATGTGAGAAAAGTTTGAGCTCATAGAAGAAATGTTTATGTGTGTAATAGCATTAGTGTTACTTTTTAAATTGACTAAACAGAGCAATCGACCTTTCATCATCCATTCCTAAATTACAACATTTGTTTTATCAACTTCTCAGCATGAGAAATGTCATGTGTGATCATCTGATTGAAATGCTTGTCTGTCAGAGAAATTCATATATTTTTTTTTTAAGCATGAGAAATACAATGTGTGACAAAAGACCGAAAAGGGTGACTGTCTCGCGTGAGGCTTGAGAGCCCTGATAGAGGGACCTGATGGTGTATTGTCTTGAAATTTCCGAAGTGGCAGACTTTCACTTTCGTCAACTTACCAACTGTAACTTTAATATTAGCAGCTAACTAGCCAATTAGATTACCAAGACGACTGTCCCTCTTTGTCAGAAATTGAATCAGCCATAACTTGCTTTATTCAGATGCCCGTGCATCGCCATCGTACTGTCATGGAAGGCAAGTTCTGCCTTGCAGATTTTGCATTGCACATTTTATTTTGGTAAAATGCCCCCAACTTTTGAGCTCCGTTGCTGGCTAGCCACGATACTGTTTGGGCATAACTTTTCCAGTGACATCACGGCTGAGGCTGATTCCCACTACCATGTACTGTGGCAGTTTGAGAGAAAAAACAAAGCTTAAAAAAAATAAACGATGACGTGTACTATTAATCGTGACTGGTCGACTAATCTTGGCAGCCCTAAAGCACAGTTACATTTATCTCTGTAATGTCTGGTGACTCGATATAAACTCAATGTAGAAAACAATATACAGTATTTATATTAATAACAAAATTCTAAATTAAAAAGCTGAAATTTTAACAAAATTCTAGGTGAAAAGGGGTTATGTACATGCAGTTGTGGGTTGGGACAAAGTACAGACGGCTGAGGGTGTGTGGGTGGGGAAGTTGTAGCTGGTGATGGTGGATGAGCGGTGAGAGTGATGGAGGAGCCACTCTCACTACCGGAGAGTCAGAGTGGGGCGAATGTCCTCTCTGATTAGCGATGCCGTCTGTGAGTGCACTAATGCACCTCGCTATTAGCATGTTACTGGTTGCCACGGGCAGCGCCGCGCCGCCTCCCCGTTTGACATGTCAGAACGCATATCAGTCACGGCACGCCATGGCCCGTGGGCTTCACATCAGAGAGAGAGAGAAAGAGGTTGTGGGTAAGAGCAGTAAGTGCGTCAGTGAGTGTGTTCTTGTCCTTGGTTGAGTTTTATCTCTTCAGAATGGGGATGTTTTCCTGGGGTGAGGCAGTTTTAAAATATTTAAATCTAAAGTAATCCTCAAAGTTTTGTGTTTAACTTTAAGAAGACCAAACAGGTGGGCAGGGAGTTTACTGTTGGGGAAAATAGTTATTTTGTTTTTCAGTTCAGCTCCATATATGTCAAGGACTCAAAAATACTGGACTGGACCCACAATGCAGATAGTGAAGGTTTATTCAAAGGAGGGTAAGACAAAAAAACAAAGGAGAAGCAGTGCTGTCCAAAAACAGGGCTATAAACCCTGAAAACAGGAAAAACAAAGTAGGCAAAACTGATCAAAATTTAGATTACAAAGCAAACGAGGAGCCGAGCATGTTACCAATGGTGGGTGAAGCTTCCTGAGTGGAGGTGGCAGATGAGCAGCAGGTGATGAAAGCATCCGGGAAAAAAAGAAAACATGGACAGGACACTGGACCAGGATTTGACAGTGGGAGCCTCCTGTTTCAGGGTGTTCCCGGTACAGCAACCAACGTGTCGTCCAGAATGAAGGAACTAATCCTCCGGACCACCCCAAATCCACCAGGAACTGCAACCCACGGCCCATCACATCAAGCAACCTGCGCACATCATAGGCTGGATGACCGTCGACCCGGGGGTGGAGGGGCGTCTGAAGGAGGGTTCAGGTCAGGAAGAGACTGGCTTCAACTGGGAGACGTGGAAAAGTGGACTTTCAAAGATGCAGGTAACTCAACAGCAGCTGGATTAATGACCTTGACAATGAAATGTTTATAACTTGTTCCGCTGCTAGAGGAATGTTCTTAGTGGAGAGCCAGACAGACTGACCTGGTGATAACTCCTTGCTGGTCAAATTGGGTCTCCTGGGTGCGTTCAAACAGAGCAATCCGTTTACAGCCCATGTAGTCCTGTACTGATCATCCATTCTTGCTCATAAACAGAGGTGGTTGATAGCCAAGAGACACTTCAAATGGTGACCTACCCGTGGATGAGCTTGGGAGGCTGTTGTGGGCATACTCAATCCAGGGAAGTAAGTTACTCCAGGAGTCTGGCTCTTTCTCAACCATGCAGCGAAGTGAAGTTCCCAGAACCTGGTTGGCTCTTTCAGACTGCCCATTGGTTTGATGGTAACATCTGATTGAAATGGGAGATGAACTTGTCTGTCAAAGAATTCCGAAATTGAACATATATTTTTTGCTGAGGGGAGCTTAGAGAGAGCAATAAAGTGAGCAGCCTTAGAAAATCTGTCAACAACTGTGAGTATCACTGTCTTACCTCTAGAGGGAGGCAAACCCGTAACAAAGTCCAGAGCGATGTGTGACCAAGGCCGACCAGGAACTGGCAGGGGCCGCAGTAGACCAGCGGGGGCTTGATTTGATGCTTTGCTACGGGCACATGTGATGCAGGCTGCTACATATTCTTTGGCATCCGAGTCCATGTTAGGCCACCAAAAATGCCTCTTCAGGATGGCAATGGTGCGCCTAGTGCCAGGATGACAGGCGAACCGGGAGACGTGGCTCCACTGCAGCACCTGGGAGCGAACAGTACTGGGAACAAACAGGCGGTTGACTGGACCTGTGCCTGGGTCAGGTTGAATCACTTGAGCATCCCGCACAGTCTTTTCTATGCCCCAGGTAACTGGAGGGAGCCAATTCTCAGATTACTACTGGAGGAAAACTGTCCCTTCCTAGACCCAGGACAGAAATTGAATCAGCCATAGCAGTCTGGATGTAAGCGAGGTTCTTGTGGTCTGTCCAAACGATGAACGGCTTCTCTGCCCCCTCCAGCCAGTGCCTCCACTCCTCCAGAGCTAGCTTGACGGCAAGTAGCTCCCGGTTCCCGACGTCATAGTTCTGCTCTGCAGGGGACAGACGACGAGACAGAAAGGCACACGGATGCAGGCGATTATCAGGACCAACATACTGTGACAGAACAGCCCCCACACCAGAGTCAGAAGCATCAACCTCCACAATGAACTGCTTACTGGTGTCAGGCTGTATGAGAACTGGTGCAGAGGTGAACAATTTCTTAAGCTTATGAAAAGCCATGTCGGCCTCCTCCGTCCACTCAAACGTCACATTGACAGACGTGAGTTTGGTCAGAGGCGAGGCAACCTTACTGTAGTCCCGAATGAAGCGCCGGTAGAAGTTGGCAAAGCCCAGAAACCGCTGCAGTTCCTTCCTGGAAGCTGGAACCGGCCACTCCTCTACTGCCCGGACCTTGGCTGGATCAGGCATGAGACGATAACAATGTTTGGGCAAACTAATTTTCAGCCTTAGCAAACAGTTTGTTTTCCAACAGACGGGAGAGGACTTGTCTGACGTGGGTTATGTGTTCATCGACAGAGCGGGAAAAAATCAGGATATCGTCCAGGTAAACAAAAACAAATCTGTTGAGGAAATCCCTCAGGATGTCATTAATCAGACTTTGAAAGACGGCAGGAGCATTGGTGAGCCCAAATGGCATTACTAAATACTCGAAATGACCTAGTGGCGTGTTGAATGCCGTCTTCCACTCGTCCCCTTTCTTGATGCGAATGAGATGATAGGCATTACGGAGATCTAATTTAGTGAAAATGGTTGCACCATGCAGGAGTTCGAAGGCAGAGTTGAGTAATGGAAGTGGGTACTTGTTCTTAACGGTAATGTTGTTCAACCCCCGGAAATCAATGCATGGGCGGAGTGTATTGTCCTTCTTGTTCACAAAGAAAAACCCAGCTCCTAGAGGGGAGGACAGGGCAGTTACTCTGAGATTTATGGCAACACGCTCTGGCTTGGAAAGGTTGTACAAACGGCTGGATGGAAGGGTGACCCCTGGAAACAGATCTATGGAACAGTCATAAGGTCTGTGTGGCGGAAGAGATAAGGCCTTAGCTTTACTGAAGACTTCTTTGAGGTCATGGTATACACTGGGTTAAATCAGGAAGGTAGATATTTTCAGCTGTTTCTGAAGGCAGAGTGAATGAAGTGGAGACTTTTATGGAGCCCACACAATCAATGTGTGGGTTATGGAGCACTAACAGCTGTCCTAGTTGAGGGTTGGGAGCTGAGATTACCTTCAGAGTGATCTGTTCATGATGGTTGCCAGAGACGGTGAGGGTGATCAGGGAAGTTTGATGTGTGATCTGAGTAAACATGTTACCATCCAAAGCCAAGGCTGGTATGGGTCTGGCCATCTCCTCCAATTGGCACCCCAGTTGGGTGGCAACCTCCCAGTCAATGAGGTTGTCCTCTGCACCAGAATCAATTAGAGCCTGTAGAGGTAGCACAGTCTGTCCACACATAACTGACACAGGAACTAGCAGACGAGACGAGATGGGGGTTTTAACATGTGCTGAGGAGCTCGTCAGGACCCCCAAACTTACTGACGAGCCTCCCCTTTTGGGCGAGACGGGCAGTCTGCCACCAGGTGCCCCTGTCTACCACAGTACAAGCACTCACCGGACCTCAGGCGCCGTTGGCGTTCCTCTGGCGACAGTTTTGCCCTGCCAAGTACCATGGGCTCATCCTCAGGAGGGGCTGAGGCCGGTGGAGCAAGATGTTAAAGGTGACCCTCTCCTGGGTCTCCCAGGTGTCGATTCAGGGGTGCCACGCAAGTCTCTGGCGTCGTCGCTCTCGTAACCGGTTGTCCAGTCGGATGGCTAGGGACACAAGAGAGGAAACATCGGAGGGTTCATGTCAGCCAGCTCATCTTTAACGCTGCTCGGAGAGGCCGTTCAAAAATACCGCCCTTAAAGCGGAATCATCCCAATTTGCGTCAGCTGACAAAGTCCAAAATTCCACTGCGTAGTCAGCCACAGACCTAGTGCCTTGCTTCAGTTTTAACAGACGAGCAGCTGTTAGGAAGATCAAAAACAGTACTTAACTTCTCTTTAAACACAACAAAAGAAGGAACAAAAATCCTCATGGGAACTAGCTGCTTCAGCCCAGGCCAAAGCTCTACCCCTGAGCAACCCCAGCACGTAACGTATCTTGGATGCATCAGAGGAAAAGGATGCAGGACGTTGAGCAAAAACCAGTCCACATTGCAACAAAAATCCTGTTCTTGTCCCTTGGAGTAACGGTGTCAGGAGATGGCCCCGGAGCTGAGTTTTGTGAGGCTTGGAAAGAGGAAGCCAGGGAATTAACCTTCTGGAAACCTCCATAACACTAAGTCAGGGTCTGATTACTTTCAAACAGGGCACGGATGACCTGGTCATGCTGTCCAATCATTGTCCCCTGATTAAAGAGTGCCTCTGGGACGGGGGATCTGCGGGGTCCATTGATTAAGCCCAGAAAAATTTAAAGGACTTCAAAAACTGGACTGTCAGATAACAAAGGAGGGTCAAAAAAACAAAGGAGAAGCAGTGCTGTCCAAAAACAGGGCTAGAGGAGTAGGAGGAGAAAAACAAACAGGTGGGCAGGTCAGTTTAGATTACAAAGCTGTTGGGGAAAATAGTTATTTTGTTTTTCAGTTCAGCTCCATATATTTACTATTAATTGTACAAATATGGTCATATAGTGTTGCAGGAGGCAAGATATCCTTTCTTGAAGCTGCCCTCTTGTGGGAATCTACCACACACTTGTCTGTGAGAGTAATTACGATGAGATAAAAGGAGGAAGTTGGTGTGACCTTGTGTACAGGGCGAAAAAGTCAGTGCAGACCCAGGTTGGGGTGAATGGGTCGATTAGTCATAGTGTACTTTTGTAGTTCATCTGAAAAAAGGCTGACAAAAAATCATTCATCTTCATCTTTTACTCTGTTCCTGGATCTGTGCCCCATGCAACCAACCATTACTTATTATTGCAGAGAATACATCCCATAATACTACAGAGAATGCGAAGCTGACGTCGGCGCCATCTTTGGAGGAATGCAAACGTAAACAGAGTGGGGAAAACGGAGGAAAAGAAGTAAAAGAGAAAGAAAAAGAGATGAGGCAGATGGACAAAAAAAGAAAAAAGAAATGGAGAAGAGGAAGGGAAACAAAGGAGGAACGTATCGTGATAAACTCAAATTTAATGAGAAACAAAGGTAAAACTACAACTTATTAAGACCCAGATTTACTCCCTCCACTGACTTATCCAGACATCGTGAACTATCTCGTTTTTCGTATTAGTGCATATACTACTGTGGCATTTTTTATGCAGCAGTACTGTCCCACCATGATTACTTTTAAGCGACTTTGATGGCCCCCAACGTCCCACGGCGTGACGTAACTTCACATTCTCTATTACCCACCACCTAACATCATCAAGATGCATAAATGTCATTGTAACTTCTGTCAAAGCTGTACACTTGACATGTGTTTGGTAACAGGATCTGGGTTTGGATACAAGTGGGTTCTTTAAAGAACCAGTTCTCACTCAGAGAAATACCAGTGGTTCTTGAAGGCATTTGAGCTCTTGGACATACTGGGGTAACCAAAACTTTTTTTTTCAGCCAAAAGTGATAAGGGTGAGGTCTATTATTCCTTGCATTGGCCATCATATCTAATCAAATCCAAGATTGTCCCATATACAGCTAGATATGATCAGCCATGACACGCAGGTGTAAGGTTCAGGTGTCCACATAAAACAAGCTCCAGATACAAAGTTTGTTGGAAGAAATGAGAAAAAAATACAGAGAAATAAACTAAAGATCTAAAATAAATTGACAGTTTAGGAGGAAGATGGAGACGGAGACCTCAGCAGCAGTGAAGCTGACCAGCCTGTAGAGCTCAATCAAACCTGAATAGATAGACAGAGGTGGGAAGCGGAGGGTAGGTGGGGGTAGGTGAATGAGAAAGATGCCTGAAGGAGGGCGAGAGCTGAGCACGGGAGGATTGATACAGGGAGGAGAGAGGGAGAAATGAGTGGAGAACAGTGCAGTGTAAGGCCTCAGATGATGAGTGAAGAGGACGAGGAATGGGGCGTTCAGCACGGTGGGAAAACAGAAGAGTGTAAAAAAAGACCAAAATCCCTTCAACTTTTCTCAACATCAGCTCCAAAACCCTCGACCCAGCGCTCCCTCCCTCCTTCCTCCTTGCACTCCCACCTCCTATTATTTTTCTCCCAAGTTACATTCTTCTGAGAATCACCCCGAGGCAAGAAGCTCTCCTGGGTGGCTCACCCTGAAGCAGAGCCCTTGTTCCTCTCACGCTGGTAATAATTTGAGCCTGCTGAAAAAGCCAAGGCTTTTAGAGGGATCAACCCGCACACCTACTCCTGCACCCCCCTCTCCTCTTTTTTGCATTCCAGGCATCAGGTCTTCTCCCATGTCGCTGCAGGTCCACACGCCTCCACGTGCCATCCACCTCACAATTCCCCAACATCCTTGAACCAAACCCACCTCCTCCTGATGTATCCTCCTTTCGCTAAACCTCCCACCTGAGAGATGCAGCTGTAGCCACCTGACGTGCATCACTCCTCATCAGGAGACAGAAAACACGAGGAGACAAGACAAAGAGAATGAGAGAATTGTTTGTGTTGTTCTGGAGAAGTGTGGCGAGGAGCGCTGTTGTGGAAGAAGAGGGAAGGAGAAACAGGAGAGAGATGAAGAGGAAAAAAAAGAACAGTCATTGTTCTGTGGGTTCATGCATTTTGTACGGCTGCTAGACTTCTCCATCTCCACCCTCCAACTTACAACTGCCATCTTCCATATGCGGTTTCATGCCTCTTGCCGCTCACAGCAGTCTTGTCTCCAGACACTTTTACTATTTAATCTCTAACAATCAGCCCTGATCTGCTACAGTATGAACAGTTAGCACTCAGCTGGAATGAAAATACTACTTTTTTTTCCTCTCTATTTTCTGGTTAAAATTGTAGCCACTGGTGAAAGTCCTGATATCTTTGCACTTATTTCTTGTAATTCAGCTGGAGCTTGTTTTACTGCTGCTGATGTCAAGTTGTAGATACTGTGTCATGTTGCATGTTCACGATTTGGCAGCTTGGAGTTACATTTTTCTCCACTTCTGTACTCGTTATAGCCGTTGAATTTCAGCTAAATTGATGTAGACTGAGCAAACCTCACTCGTCTAATGCAAAAAAAAAAAAAAATCCAATTATTTTGATCTTTATTGAACCCTCAATTATAAACAATGGAAAATGGGTAGACGCTAATTGATGTGTCTTAAGAAGAAAGCGTAATAAAAAATGTATGGAACAAATTCAGGAGAGTGAATTCGGATTAAGCTTAACACAGTAATAGTATTCAGTTGTAATGTTGGTTAACAGGACCTAAGAACACACGGAGTCAGATTATGCCCCTATAGTAGTTACTGACTGGGATATTGTTTGCTAATTTAATTTGGAATAATATATTTAATTGTAACTGTTACAGTCCACATAGAGTAGTTGATTAGTTAGAGAGGTTATTAATTAACAGCAAAACCTGATAATAACTAACACAAATATCACAAACGGCCATAATCATGCAGTTGTAACAGACACCTGTAATTATGTAATTATGTAATTACCTGTGTCTATGTTCCAGCTTCAAGTCAACAATAGAAACTGGACCATGCGTGGAGCACACAAATTCCCTTGATGTTCACTTGTCGCCATGACACTGAGGGAGCTTGAAAAACAATTAAACATTTTGTTAAAACACTTCCAGCGGATACATGTCAGCATCTCTGATATCAGAAGTCCTGCTCACGTCCTTGATTTGGGTTGAGAGCTTGATAAAAGTGATGGCCTTAAATGCATCAACTGCTGTTCATTTAAATTTCATCCACAAGCTTGCAGACCTGCTGTTTGACTCTGCACATTCAGGAAATGTCATTGTTTTCATCAGATCACCCAACAGAGTGACAGCTTTTTTACAGCCGGATCTGTGTCGACAAAGCTTTTTACTCATTTATTCCAAACACACTGGTGGTGCTGACCTCATTTCACTATCATGTTGTACAGTTGCGTTATGTAAGTGCAGTTCATCTGGTTTCTGAGGTAAAGGAGAAGATGTGACAAGAGGAGGAGGAGGAGGAGGAGCTGATACAAACAGGAGGAAGAGCAGGCGTCACATGATGACATCTCATCCTCTGTGTCGAGACACAACAGGAGCTTTAATAGACAGATCAGCTGCAGCACACTGAGGAATGTGAGCTTGTGTCATACACACCTGTATTGATCTTACCTGAGGGGCTGCGCTGCGCACTCAGGAAAACACTGACCCAGCCCAAACAGACACACACCTGCATTTACACACAGGTGGCAGGGCAGGTACACTGTGCTCCTCTGTCCTGCCATCCACTGCTGGCAGATCTTTTATTTAGCCGCTGCAGCGAGCGGCTCCCTCTCATGAATTATGCAGCTGCGGGCCCCTGTAACAAGCTCCAGGCCGACTCTACACCTTGTGTGTGGCTTAAAATATAGATAAAAGCTGAACAGCCAGCTACAAACATAGTCTTTTTTTCGAGACAGAAGCAGACTGGTGAGCAGAGAGTCCACAGCAATTAGGTGAGGCTGTGGTGCACCAGAGTCGGGCCGCTCGGGATCTGCAGAGAAAAGTCCAGCTGTTGACTACACGGAGGCAGAAACAGAAGCAGAGCAGAGTGGAAGAGAATAGAAAAGAGCACAAAGCCAGGGAGTGAACTGAGCTGAACTTATTAAAGCACAACAGAGGCCGAGCAGTGCAGAGTGATTCACACCAAAGCAACAACAACAACAGCGGTCGGAACAGTCTCATCCACGTTATTAGCCGAAGATGAAGGGCTGCACTTGTCAAGCGAAATCTTTGTGTTTGTTTCTGCGCTTTGAGCATCTCGGGTGAAGGGGGTTTCTTTGTGTTGGCGAGATGAGCTTGATGTCAACTCCCTCCACTGATTTCATAACAAAGCTTATGCAACTTCCAAGAAGAGAACAGCGTGTGCAGCAGCTGGTGTTATTCTCAGACGAAGCCTGAAAGGATGCTCTCAGTTAATTTTGTAAAGGTTGTGGGATAGCAGGTAAACACACACTCACAGTTCAACAGTTTATGTTAAACCCAAGTCAAGTCAAGTCAGTATCAAATGGTGGTTTAGACAGATGTAAAGGATTTTATTGTCTAACTGATATTAATGAATCCCATGCAGATTGTTGCAGCCAAGCTAAAAACTGCAGTTCCTCCAATGACCTCTTGAGGCTGGTTCCAAAAAAGGAGTAAAGTCTTACAGACTTCACAGCAGAAAGGAACATGCACATAGAAAGTGGTCTGCACAACCTAGTTTCCACTTCATGACTGTATGGTGATTCTTTTTCTATATTACAGCTTTAAGTTTTACATAATTGAGGGTGTGGCCACTCTGGGTGACAGGTGGATTGGTGTATGTCTTCAAAAGTACCCATTGCATATAATTGGGTGACACAGATTGCAGGGGTGGTTTTGTAAAAAGTATGTGAACCACTTCTCTGCACCACCCATGCCCCCTGGAGACAAAAATGTGGTGTTCTTAGCCTTTACAATAATGCATTACCAACAAATTAACTGAAAGCTTGGGCAACTGTGGAGCTTCTGTGCTCCAGAAACGGACACTCTCACATTTTAAGGTTAAAGGATAACTTTAGTTTTTTACAACCTGGACCTTATTTCTAGCATCAAATACGATCATTTACTCACCCAGACAACTTTGGTGTCATTTGGAGTCGTTTTGACGAAATTAGCCCCGATCGAGCGGCGCGTATATCCGTATAATGCGAGTACACGGGGCACGCAATGCAGCCTCTAAATAACACATTATCCGCCGCAAAACTCATTCATTTCGCCAATATTTTGTGATGATACACTAGTGCTATTCCCCTCCGAGCCCGTGGTGGCATGTTAGCAACATCCTGCTCCTCTAGGTTGACCTACTAACCTCTGATCTGGACGATGTCATCTCCGACGGCGGCGCGGCGCAGCTAGCTTGCTGTCGCTAATGCTATGGTCCGTTTCTGCATGTTTCTGACTTGATGAGCAGCTGGATGAAGTTCAGCTTCCACAGGCTTCCTCTCCGCAGCCTGGATCCTCACTACAGCTCTGACTAGTTGAGCTAAAAAGGACCCGAATGCCGAAGCGTAATGATTATTATCAGAACTAGCCGGGGCACCGGCCGGAGATGATCATCCTGATCAGAGGTTAGTAGGTCAACCTAGAGGAGCAGGATGTTGCTAACATGCCACCATGGGCTCGGAGGGGAATAGCACTAGTGTATCATCACAAAATATTGGCGAAATGAATGAGTTTTGCGGCGGATAATGTGTTTTTTAGAGGCTGCATTGCGTGCCCCGTGTACTCGCATTATACGGATATACTCGATACTCGATTGGGGCTAATTTCGTCAAAACGACTCCAAATGACACCAAAGTTGTCTGGGTGAGTAAATGATCGTATTTGATGCTAGAAATAAGTTCTAGGTTGTAAAAAACTAAATGTGACAGTGGTGGTCCTGTCACTGTGTGCCTCCAGTTGATCATGGGCCCTGGCTACTTGGCCAAGGGGATGTCCCTTTGGCCGACTGGTTAGCGCGCATGACTCCGACCCGGGAGTCTGGGGTTCGAAGCCCGCCCGGGTCCCTCTTCACCTTGCCACATTCAGTTATCCTTTAAGGGACAGAGGCTACAAGAGCACAGGTGGGGGCTTGTCAGACGCTTGTGGAAGTATAGTAATAGTGTATCGTCTGGTTAACAACAGAGAATGACCATACTCAAACACCTCAACTCAATCAGCTGAGACTGTCATGTCCCATTGTGTCACCACATACAGTATCCAAGGCCCTTTAATGGTAACACAAGCTGACCCAACACAGAAGAAGGTATCTAACTGTAGTTTTGTTGTAAATTAACTTGGACCTGTTAACAGTGATCAACTGTGGATTTGGTGTGGGTTATGTCTGTGCCAATCAGGTCCAACATTACTAGGTTCTTTAGGGGTCCATGACCTGGTGTAGAAGAACAGATGAGCCTGATTTGGGTTCGGGTTGTCCTGACTGATCTTTGCTGATAATCTGATCTGACCGTAGGTTCATCTTTGTGTAGTCTGTAAACCCTGCTGACGAGTGTCCTTTGACTGAGCTTTTTGTCCATATTTTTTCACCGTGTTTCCATGAATTGGTCTGAGTGGATGGCAGAGCTCATTCACCGTTCACCCATAAACCCCTTGTAATCAGAATCTCAATTATTTACAGTGAAAACTTGACATGAAACAGAATCTTAACATATGAAACAGCAGACAGCTGTAATAGCTTTCGCAGTGTGCTTATAAATTGTTTAAAAAGCTCAACTAATCCTTTCATATACTGTTTGTAATGGTATCCAGATCCTCTGAACAGGAAAAAAAAAATGTGAATGGCACCGTGAATTCAACAGTGAGTATGATATCATACAACAGCGAGTTATCTATTCATGGCTCCATTAATGAATCATAGCCTCCCTAGACTTTATACTCCAGACATGCCCTCTTTGAATATGTCATAAGCTCTTATTCTTTTTTAATGGGACAGCAAATCACAGCCAAAAAAACAAATATATAAAGTTGTGCAAACATTAGAGCGGAGGAGGGGGAGGGGCTTTGCGAGGACCTCCATGCGTGTTGATCCGGCCGATGCAGGAAACCTGTGTGAGGGGAATTGCGGTTGTACAGTGAGTGTGCAGAAAGGAGGGAATGGTGCAAAATAACCTGTCTCCCTCTCTCTATCTCCTCAAGTTACATTATTTATACTTTATACCCAGAAGGCTCTTTAAACAAGTTAAAGCCTCTGTTTGCATCGCTTTGCCCGGCTGCGCCTTGGGAAACATCACTGCAGCAATGGACTGTAGTGTCTCTCCACAGACCTAAGTTGGATAAAGGTCAGATTACGCAGACCCGTATCTCTTTATCCTGCTTTCATCACATCCAAGTCTCTGCAGTTTCTGCAGGTAGCCAAACATGACCCATTATGAATATGAATGAGTGGTGTGAGTGGGTTAAGTGACTGCTACTGTACTCACTGGTGTGTGTTTGTCTACTCTACATTATACAACCACACATACAGCCGAGACAGAGGAACAACTGGACTCATGGTTTCTGCCGCCTGACAGATGTGTATGTCTTTTTATCTCAACCAACCCTTGATAAATAAACCTGGCTGTTTAGCTACTGTTTCTTAAACTTTCTTTATCAGCCAGGCTAAATAGATTGAATATGAAATCTTGATGGCCTTGTGGCCATGTGGATATAACGGGTTCTGTTCCGCAGGTAACCTCACAGTTTACTGGAACCTTAACTGCACGTCTTGTGTGTATTTCTCTCTCTCTCTCCACTTTCCATATCAAATGAAATATAGGAAATTAAATACTAGATAAGTCATAAGTTATAAAAAGCTTGAAGTTGCTCAGAATATTGTGTTGATTTCCTTCACTGACTGATTGACCATTTTCTCTGATCCCCATCCCAACCACCCAAGCACTGAACACCTCAAGAAGTCCTCTGATCTAAAACACAGTTTTGAAAACCTGTGCACACCACAATTAGAAATCATTTGTACAGCTGTTTCATTTTTTGTTCCTGCAAATGCATAAGATTTTTTATAAAAGTGGAAAAGATTTGCAAGACAGATGTCACAGTGCCTCCTGTCCCTGGGAGTCAGGGTGGCATTCATGAACTGTTTTTGTCAACACCCTTGTCACTCCCTCTCTCCCTCTACGGCTGAAATTGAATGAATGTATCATCTGCCCAAAATTATTAAAACAAAACAGCAAATATACAGAAAGCGCAACTTTTAAAAGTGCAAATTTAAGAAAAGGCAATATAATATTTGAGTATTAAATTGCTTTTAAAGATCTGCACTGGTTCAGACAGTTTTTGTAAAATCTACTAGTCAATCAATTAATCAGAATTGTTTTGTATCGCACAACCAGGACAATTGTGACAAAGTAGTAATAAAAAGAACAACAAACAGAAGAAAACAATAAAGAAACTGCATCTTCAATTTAAAAAATTTAACTTCTTCATGCAGACTGACTCTTCTCAAACTAAAAACTATGCAGTGCCTTCGCTGTGCCATGTCAGAGCAGTACAGAAGTAGCACCGCATTACTTTCCTCTATTTCCTGACTGTGTGTGTGGAGCAGCTCTCGTCTGGCTGCAGCGCTTCACAGAGACCTATCTTCCATTCACTGTGATCAGCCTTTAGCTCGGTAATCAACGCCTGGAGTCTGTTCACTACTCATCTGCTTCACATGGATAAATAATGCACAGCTCAGCAATTAAAACACACAGATCTGATGCCCTGTCACTAATTTATTGATTACCCCTCAGTGCTTCAAGATGACAGGGTTAAATGTCAATCAGATGATCTGAGTCGCACTTCAGTTGGAGTTATTCATTCCTCCGGCTGGCAGAAAGAATACAATTTCCCCTCTGATGGCTCTATATATTATTAACTGTTATGCTAAGTTGTGTTGGACCGCTTTAGGGAGATGCTGAGATCATTCCCGATTAGCTTGCGCCTTGGAGGAGGCTTTAAAGTGAATAAGAAAGTGCCATCTATTTGATGTTGGCAGCTGTGGCCACTTCATCGTCACCAGAACAAAGTCTCGTGAGAGTGATGGCCGCACTTCGCGTTGGGATGCAGTCACACAGTTGATTCAGGCCGTCCTCCCATGTCCGTGTTTCATCTGTAGATGAGTGTTTGACCCAAAGTATTTCTGTAAGGCAGGGCAAAGCAGTCACAGGGAAGGATAGAGAGAAAATAATTGCAGATTAGAACTCCAAAACTGTTGAATTTTGAAATTTGAGTCAGAAAGTACACATAGGCTTCAGGGTTTGTTGTTGTTTGTTGTTGTTCACTTTTCACATACAAACAAGTGCAAAACTATTGTTGTGAGATTGGTGTGTGTCCCTAAGCACGAGAGCGGTGTGTCTGTGTGTGTGGTTGAGAGAGGTGAGCGAGTGGCAGTTTTGTGCGAGTGCGAGAATAGAAGAAGCAAGAGGAAAAAGTGTATGCCAACGTTCATGTACGGTTTTACAAAAAATAAAGCAGGCCCAGAGTGGTTAATCAGGAGGGCCAGGAAAATTCCCGGTGGGCCGCCAGGGCCGGTAACATGCTGCCATTCCGACATGCTGCCACTTCGACATACTGCCATTCCGACATTCCACTATTCAGACATGTCACCATTCCTACATACCACCAATCCGACATACAAACGTCCTGCCATTCCGACAGTTTCGTCCCGCCATTCCGACTAGGCTTTTTTCGCACCCCCCTCACACACACACACTGTCCATAAGTGTGTAATGTGTGCAGGTGTGAGTGTGTGTTGGCGCGAGGTGAGGGCGAGTGAGACAGAGTTTGTTGGTCTGTCCACACAAGAGACGCTGAGGTGACCACGCCAATCCTCTCCCTCGTCCCGCTTGGCTGCAGACGGGCCCGGCCGTGCTGTGTCCAAACGGGCTTTTATAATCCACAGGGTAACACACCATAAATAATCCACTATGCTGCTTTTGCCGTCCAAACGCCGACTGCCTCAGTCCCACATGTGCGCATTACGCACACAACTTACGGCAAAAAAAACAAACAAAACATTCATTCATTCATTACAGGTCCGCACGTCCCCGTGCGCAAACCACAAAGATAATTGATCATTTCCCTGGCCTAATACACAATGAAAAAAAAACCTGGGGAGCAAACCTGCAAATCAACTACCCCAGCTCCAATAAAACCCAGTGGATCACTACAAGTTGTTGCAACTTTGTGGAATTTACTTCTGGTAAAAAGGCTTACAAACAGAGACCAGGACAGCTTCATAATACGCACAAAGATCCAAAGGAAATGAAAGGTACTGTAACTCAAAAAAAAAAAAAAAAAAAAAGCAACAGCACGAAGTAGTCAAAATATGTGTTTTACGCATGCCTCTGTGCGTCTGTCTGTTCAGCTCCGCTTACATGTAAAATGACATTTGGGTCATGGGACGTGACAGGCGTTGACCAGAGTCACGGTGCTGTTAGAGGAGAGAGATGGGCGGAGGCGGTTGATGTGATAATAGTTAATGACCTTATGTCGGAATAGCGGTACGTTTCAAAAAAAGTAAGGTACCGCCTTTCCGACAATGGAAACAAAAATAAAAAATTGTCTGAGTGGTGGGACCATAGACTGTAAAAAGAATGGACGTAGCATCCGTGACGTCACCCATTGGTTTTGTGCAGTCGTTTTTGTGCCTCAAATATGGCGGTTTGAACAGCGCCATGTTGGATTGGCCGGCCGAGAACCCGCCCCCTGGCCTCAAAGCAGCCTGTCTCTGGGCCGCTACGGACCTGTAGCTGAACGTTTCCGCGCCCTGATTGGCCAGAATCTTATCTGAATAACAGCAAAACGGTAGCGTTAAAAAAAAATTCACCCCCCTCAGAGTGTGTACGGGGGTAGAAACTATCAATTGAGACCAAAAAACGTTGTGGTACCAGGCTGTAAATATGTTTTTGAAAGCTGTAAAGTCGGCGATTTTAACATGGGGGTCTATGGGGAGTTGCTCACTTCCGGTACCAGCCCCCACAGGAATCGGCGGGGATTGCAATCAGTGGAAGTGCCGCCATTACGACAACTAGACGTCAACGTCGGAGTGGCGGTATGTTGGAATGACCCGCGGATATCGCCAGTGCCTTAAACCTTTTAATGGCAGACTTTTTTCAGGGTCGGAATGGCACCCTTTTTCGATAAGGGCTGGCATTCCGACACATTAAAGTAAACGTTCGGAATGGCGGCCCTTCGGAATGGCATCCTGGAACCATAAACGCCATATCCCGATTTCAGAAATAGGTGTAAGCCCATATCCTGATTTTGCTGCCAGGAGAACTCCAAAAGAAACCAGGATACTGAAGCATCTGCACAGGTGCGGCTTCAGCTACTGTCGTAACTGTTACCATATACGTTACTAACAAAATGGTGCATTTCTGGAGCGATGAGGACACGAGACTATTAAGTTTAAATATTTTTTCATGCAAGAAAGTAACTGTTTAGATCCCCAATGTGCAGTATCAAATGACAGCTGTTTATGAGTCCGCTATGATTGTCTTGATATTTTTCGGAGAAGTAAAGCTCCACCAGTGTGAGCAGTGATGGGAGGCAGCAACCCCGTCTCCTGAGCTGTTCGGCCAGTCAGCCTACGTTGTCATCCCCGGGGGGCAAACAGTTGCTAATTAACTTACCCACAGGTTTACCACCGGCTCGTTAAATAGGAGATGGAAGTAGGTGGATGAAATCAAACAATTGTGGCAGTTGCATTAGTTTGTTTGAATGAAAAGTGAAGCATGTGTGTATTGTACAGAGGAGCAGCACTGCCTGGGGCTCTGTAACGTAACGTTACATACAGAAATCACCACTTTTACATCAATAAATGAATGTTTTACAATGAACCGATGAGTCTGCATTAAATTTTCTATGCTTTTATCAAGTTATGTAACATGGCAGCATTTTTAATTCACACATACACACATAAAACGTATGTACGCACATAAGACGCGGTAATCGGAAAGCGGGATACTATCATATAGGGGGATCCTACAGAGCCCCTAAAGGGACATGGAGGAATTTTTTTTGCGAGATCTCGCAAAAGTATTGCGGATCTCACAATACTTTTTGCGAGATCTCGCAAAGTTTTCTTCAATTTACCAACACCAGCCTTATGCACTTTATTAACTTTTTATATTTTTTCAAGCGAGAAAGTAACTGTTTATGTGCGGTTAGCTTATCCAAATAATGGCAGTTTAGAAGTCTGCTCCTATGTTTTCGGAGAAACTTGTGTGCACCTCCCCTCTCTCTCTCTCCCCCTCTCTCTGGCAGTGACAGCTGTCACCTTTCAGCACTGAGACAGCGGACAGCGCGCTTGGTCACAGTTCAGCACTATTTCATGAATGAGACCAACATTTATCCCCTAAAAATAATTTAACCAGCCAGCGGTCAACCTCTAAAAACCTACAGGTAAGTTGACGATAGTTTTCCCCTCCGCTGGCCGGCCGAGTACGTCAGCAGAACAGCTGGCTGCCTCTGTGATGTCTCGGTCATTGGAGGATGGTGCGCACAATTAAACTTAAATATTTTTTTCAAGTGTTCAGACACCCAATGTGCGGTTAGTTTATCCAGATGACGGCTGTTTAGAAGTTTGCTCCGATGTTTTCAGAGAAGTGCGCACCCTCCTCCACCTGTGGAGCAATACTTTTGCGAGATCTCCATGTCCCTTTAGGGGCTCCGCACGATCCTGGATAACTAGATTTCTCTTAGTTCATGTTTAACACCATATCACAAATTTGATCAAAATCGGGATATCCATCAAAACCAGAATAGTGAAGTCCATGTAAGGCAAGGCAAGGAAAGGCATCTGTATTTATATAGCTCATTTCATACCAAGGTAACTCAATGTGCTTTACATAAAGACAAAACATTTTTAAAAAAGCATAAAACAGAAAAAAAGACAAAACATTTAAAAAAAATCATAAAACGGGAAAAAAAAAGGCATAAAACATAATCAAAAACCAACAACAACAAAAAACAACGCAGTCATTGTGGTCCGCAATCTGTTCTTGACAAATATGAGTGCAGATCGAGAAGCATCTTTCATTGCTGCATGATGTCACCGGGAGTGTGATGAAGAGTTTATAGATCTTGTTAATCTCCGGGTATGCCTAAAGAAGATTTTGCTCAACCAGGAACTGGTATGTAGCCATAATTTCCTGGACGAGAGGTTCTTGTCTTTGGAGTATGCTTGTCAAGAGTTTGTACTCAATCACAGCTACTTCGGGATTGACATCCCCTTGGTAATACTCACACAGAAGATGAGGGATCTTATCTGGAGATGGTTTTGTGAGGCTGAGTATGTTTCAGAAGAGAGAAGGTCTCATTGCTGAATCGGTCAGTGATGCTCTACGAGCAAGTAGCCAAGTAAAAATTAACCTTCATCTGAAACTCATCTGTTTCTGATTTTGCTACCTGCAATTCACTTTCTGTGAAACCTTTGAGAACCTCTTTTCCTCAAACTCAACTTTGATCTTTGATGCCACTTCCCACACTTCATCCCACAGCTTATCAAAGGCTTCATTGGTCCTGAGAACAGACATCTCTGACTTGCAGTACTCCACAAGATGTGCAGCTGCACTGATGTCCAAGTCTACAGTCTGGAGGTACTTGGAGAGAACACCTGTGAGGTTGAGAATTGCATTCATAGCCACGAGCTTTAAGTGGACCTCAAAATCAATGGCTTTTCTCAGTGCCAGTGCAGTTCCTGCTGTCTCGTGCGGCAGTGGTGTAGCCATGTTTCGAAATGGGCGTTGGGGCTGTGCCGTTACGCACAACGCATGTCTCTTCTCTGGTGCGCTCCTCTTCCCTCTCCAGTACCTGGCTGATCAGCTCTGAGACCGGGACTGAGGGACGACACCGCTGCCTTCACTGCGTCTGTGATCCCTCTGTATCAGGGTGTTTGACCCAAGTGGGCATCTGCTTCCCAACACTGATCACAGCAGCGCTTCCTTGTTTGCCGAGGTTTTATGATAAACCAAAAATGTATTTTGTTCTCTTATTTTTTTTACCTACCATATAATCTCTCTGGTTTCTTCGGCTGCAGCTCGACAATATGTTTATTTGTCCCTTTATTAATCCATCGGATCACATTTTAAGTTTGTGTTTGTAGCCATCCAGCTCTCTGTCCACACTCTCCATGGCAGAAATGATTACCACACGCAAAACCCTCATTTAAATACTGTGGTTTGCGTGTGTTGTCATTTAGCGTGTGCTAACCAAGCACACAAATTTTACTAGGAGCACGCAATTTGGTGCCCGCTATCTGGGATCTTAGTAGATCCAGCCCTTTGTGTGTTCTGAAAAAATCACAAAAGCATAACCACACACAGACATTGCATGCCCAATGAGATGAACATAGTGAAATATAACACACGCACGCGTGTACTCATTCACTGTCAGAGCCATAACGTAGGTATCCACATTACGCATGATCAACAAAGCTACAGTAATTAACTGAACACAACTATTGGGCTTATCATTAATCACATAATGATTATGTAACAGACGGTTTTATATCGCAAAGCAAAGCAGCAGAGTAAAGGACAACAATTTGCTGCTTACCTGTGTGCACTGCGCAGCTCTCAATTTAAAGGGCAAGACAGCATGGTTTGGCCTTGAACGCGTTTATTATTTTATCAGAGTCCAGTTTCTCCACAAGCTCTTTTTCAAACATGGGCAACAAGATGCTATTCAGTCTCTCTGTGAACATTATAGCTCTGCTGATGGATTCAACCCTGTTTACAACTGAAAACAGTCACTCCACAGAGCAACTTGTAACTGGCAATGATATCAAATACCAAGAAAACAGTTAATATTGGGGAAAACATCTTTGTTGCAGGAGTCCTATAATAGACGAGAACTGATGTCCCCCATCCACTTTCCATTTAATGAGTTGCCCAAACAAAGTCAATTCAGAGTCCTCCAAACCAAGTCCTGCTCGGCATTCACAATGTGTCCAGCTGCCAAAACGTGTCTGATGCAGGCAGCAGGGAGGAATTTTTACAATTTAATTGATTGATCAAGAACATGTTAGTAAGACTACAGTATAACAATAAAATGCACCAAATATTTGCTGCCTCTGTGGGTGGCACCACTAGACTACTGGCAAGTCCTGCCCCAGTTGCATCTTGTGAAAGCACCATGTCCAGAAGGCCCTCCTGTACTTTGTTGTTTTTATCAATGAACCGTAGAGTGACGCTTATCCTGTCTGGAGACTTCCGGGTGGAATCAAGGCAGACAGAAAAAGGCTGTCTCAATTCCTTTATAATTTGTCCTCTGATTTCTTTCCCAAGACAACCAATCATTTCATTCCAAATCTTCACTGATGTGTAAATCTGAACCTCTTTGGGGTTTTTCTTGGCTGCTTCCAGGTGTGTGTGGAGAACGTCATCATACCTTCCTACTAGTTCGGTAATTTCTTTGAAAAGTGCATTTTGGTAGAACTTTCGGATTCATGATGGCCTCTGAAAGGCAATCTCAGACAAGCCAGTGTTGACACAATGTCTACAACAGCACTGTATCTGTTTTCTCTTTCTTTTGTCTTAAGTTGGACTTGTTTTGCCATCAGGGCAGACAACAAGTTCAGCAGTTTGATAACCAGATCATTCCTATTCTACATTTCCAGCAAACAGGCTACCTTATGCCAAATGAAGCATTCGGTTATATCTAGTTTTAATTTAGCTCTATGACGTTTCTCTAAACGAATTCAAGTTTTTTTTGTCATGGAGTTTTTTAGAGCCAGCCCCCATCAATTCTTGGTGGTATTGCACATGAAGTCACTTCTGTGTAGACTAGAAGCCTACATCCATTTTTCCTATATTTCATGTTTATGGCCAGCTGGCAGGACTTCCTGTAACTTGTGAAAAACAAAGCAATCAGCAAGTAAAGTTAAAGCATATGTCAGCGATCCGGTTGTTTTGGCTAATGCTGCGTTCCAGGCAGGCTTTTGAAACCGTAAATTACGGCCTCAAGTCATGACTTACGACTTTGTAGAGTTCCAGGCAACCTGTGCAAACCTCCCTGCTCTGCCACGTACGTGACGTCACCGTCACATCACCGAGCGTCACCGAAGCAATCCGAGCAGTTCCGAGAGTAAAACTACACAGCGCGGCAGCAGCTACGTTACCTGTCGAGTGCTGTGCACATCCTCGTGGTGAAGTTGTGACAGTGCCAGTCGGAGCCAGATCGGGACTATCAGTGTCGTCGCTTTGTGCGTGAATGCCGAGTGAGTTGGAATCGGACATTTGTTGTTTGTTGTCTGCTGTTTTGCAGACCTGTTGTGCCCTGTTCGAAAGTGTGAAACTATGGCAAAGGGAGTGCTAATGTGTTCGTATTTAGCATATATATATGTTCTTGACATGTAACCATATTCAGCTTGTGTTACTAATATTGTGGATGGACTTTACATCTGCTAATATTCATACCTACTACAATTAATATGTTTACTTTGTAATGTTGTAACGATGGAGCGCCCTCATGTGACCATAGCGGAGAAACCACACAACACAACTCGACACTTCCTGTATCTTCATGTGTGGAATAAAGAGGGATAAAGACACCCCAGAGTAGCTGCAGTTCTTCTGATAGAGAACTAAGACCAGACTTGTGTACGCCAGCATACATAACAATAATTAACACAACCCGTAACTCGTGTTTTTCTGACCTGTTGCCTGTGAAAGTGCACTATAACGGCCACTCATAACTTCAGACCCGTGAACTCGCACCAGATCGAACTGGTACGACTTCACAGGTCGGAAAAACACGAGTTACGGGTTGCCTTGAACGCACCATAAGTTAGCAACGCCCGCCCTCGCCATGGAGCTATTGGTCCTCGTCCCTACGTCACCACATTCACACGCATCCCTTGGCTGCACACACAGCCCTTCATGCCGTTCGCTCCAGTGTTGCCAACTTAGCGACTTTGTCACTAAATCTGGCGACTGAATGAATGATTGAATGGTGCATCTGTGACAACAAGGGGCCGTATAGGGTTCATGTAATCTCGTGGTACAGGAACAGACGCCAGAGTCACTGGCAAAAACTTTAAATGGAATTTTCTCAGGTTTTAGAACGAAAAAAGAGAGGAGGAGAGTGTAATTCAAATGGCCATATCTCAAAAACCATCAAATGCATGATTTTGACTCAAAACATGTCATGATTTGGATTCCTTTATTTGTCCCACAGTGGGGAAATTTATCATTTTGTGGTAATCAAAATCTGCACTTATTTTTTGAAATTATATTTGTGTTATTATATGATCACATTAATGGAATTTTTAGACTCTGCTTGGTTCTACACACACCAACTACAGCACAGTATAAATTATTACTCATCTTTAACGGTCAATACAAAACACACACCTGAATGATGTATAAAACCCACTAGCAGCTCATGATGCAAGATATACATTACAATCAAAAGAAGATCACAGTCTTTTTTGCATTTTTTTATGCTTTGACATTTTAAAGAAGAAGCCCACATCAGTGCAGCTTTTTCAGATACAAACACATTTACAAACTGTCCCACATGAACTGAAGATTCAAGGTTTCCAAATTTGTCAGGTTGTTTTTTGTGAGGCTAGGCCAGTACCTATTACACCATTTTAGCCTAGGAGCCCACCAGAATTTTTTTGAAATATCCATATAAAGAACCATATTCTCTTGATCAAATTATTTGATGAAAAATGTCATTTTTCTTAAGTCTTAAGAAGAAATTGATGGTAGCTAATTTGCTCTTTTTAGGCCATTGTATAACCTGAATCTACTTTTAATTTGTGCACTGACCAGTAACAGTCCAAATGATGTGTATAAAGCATGCATTACAGTATCATTATTGATTAATTATATTTGTGTTATTAAATCATCTGGAAGAGGTCACATTAATTGTTATCATGATTTTATAAATTAAATGAAGTTAATGAATGTAGTAATTTGATTATCTGTTACTAGAATGGGCAATTTTGTTGTTCTCTTGTAATTCTTGACAGTAACGACTACACAGATGCGTCTGCAGTAAATACAGAGACATAATTATAGCAAGACACAGATCTGGACAAGGCTGCTGCACTTATTGTTTCTAAGAGCACAGTGGCCTCCATCTAAGGTTTGGGTCAACCAGGACTCTTCGTAGAGCTGGCCATCCAGCCAAACTGAACAGTTGGTGGAGTTGGTGAGAGCTGGTTAGAAAGGTTACAGAGAACCCCCAAAACAAAAAAAAAGCTGAACTCCAGATCCTTTTGGGAGAAGGAAGAAAGTAACAGAAGATGGCTCATAAGATGAGCCATTGCTGCAGCCTCCACCAATCAGGGCTATACAGCAGAGTGGACCAATGAAAGCTCACATGAAAGGCTGAGTAGAGTTACTCACAACCTTTAGGTGGTTGCTTGCAAATTCAAACCTTTGTCACCGCTTATCCTGCACTAGGGTCACAGGTGAGCTGGAGCCTCTCACTTCACTGAGGAGAGAAGGGCCTCAGTCAGTGGATTCGAACCCAGAACCCCCTTGCTGTGAGGCGACAGTGCTAACCACTGCACCACCATGCCAGCCATAATTAGCAGCCTGAAAATTGAAGGATTATCACATTTCTTTTTGTAGCCTTGTCCAGATCTATGTCTTGCTACATGAGCTCTTGGGGCAGTTCCTTTGACCTCATGGATCTCACTTTGCTCAGATATGCAAATGAGCTGCATTAGCTGTATCTTATTGAGGTGTGTCTTTCAAACCATGTCCAAACTATTTAATTTTATTTATTTATCAAAAACAATTAGTTGACAGCTCCTGAATGGCATGCATGAGCATTGCAGCAAAGGCTCTGAATGTTCAAATATGTAGCCTAATTTTTTCTATTTTTATTAATTACAAACATTTCTAAAATTCTGGGTTTGTGCTGTCATTAAGGGGGGCTGGGTGTAGATTGATGAGGGGAAAAAAGATTTTTTGTTTCTTTCTCAGTTTTAATATAAAGCTAAAACTATGCAATACGTACATTATGTAATATACACACATATAGTATATAATAAACACACATATTCAGCACACACACATGTATGTAATGTACCCACATTTTGTTTGAGTATTACTTTATTTTTTAAAATAATTTTATGATGCTTTGAGGCTTAAAAATAGCAGGTATTTTGGAAATATTTCATTGATAATGATGATTTTGTAATATGATATTTTACAGAAAAATTTTTCAGGGCTCCTAGGCTAAAATTATTTGTTAGACCATAAAGAAACATCATACAAATTTTGACACTTTTGTCCGCTCCGTAACGGTAATTCTGCTAAGCCCCCTAGCTATTCCTGTCGTCAACATCTGCGGCCTGTCAACTCCATCAGTGAAAGAAGCAGAGATGGATCCTCATCTCACTTTAAAGCAATTTCCTCTGAGCTGTGCCGTCCTCGGGCTCAGAGTCGACAGTGACAGAGTGAGACACTGACTGATGACTCTTTTATCGTCTCTCACTCAGCAGCTCTGCCCTCATCGTTTCTTCTTCTACAGTTTTACCCTCACTCCAGCTCTGTCATCTCTCTTTTTTATTCTCATTTGTTCAGTCATCTTTTTCTGTTACTCTACCTATGTCTGTGTTGGCACCAAGATTTGTTTAGGTTACGAGATTTTAGACAAAAGGCAGGAGCAGGAGGAAAAGGAAAAACAAACATTTGTGTTTTTTATTCACACATTTATGTTAGAATAAGAGACAAATAACAATGACATATAGTATATAGAGAAACATCATCAGCAGGGTCCAGATGTGGAGCCTCACCAGAGGGACCTCAGGGACCCCATCATCCTGGTACAGTATCTGCTGCACTGACAGGGGCCTGGATATGCAGCTCACCTGTGGGGCCAAGCAGACTGGCCAAATCAGCTGGGAGAGTCCACTCTTGTCGGCCCCTCAGCAAGGCCTGCTGGGACATGAGATAGAGATGGGCATGTGGTGTGTGTGTGTGCTGTTTTGACACACACGGACACCGCATCTGCCTGCATCACTTCTGCATCGAATACCCTGCCCCCTCACACACACACACACTCACTGTACTATTCAGCATCTCTTTGTCGCTCCTCTCAATAGCACAGATGTTGCAGTTGTTGAGGAGCCAGTGAGGCTGCGACCTCCTTGTCAATCATCTCAACCCATATTCTGAGAGGAAAAGTGCCGACACAGGGAGTCGGTCCAGTCGCTCTGATATCAGCATTTGGTATTATGCTTCAGTGTCTCACGTTTATTTGAGTTAGATCATTTAAAATATTACAATAAAACTGATCAAAAATATAGTGTCTCTATTGTACTCCTGACAGGATTAAACTGTTTATGTTCAGGTAGATTACTGACACATGAACACACCAAACTCTAGAGGAAATTTTCTTCTCAAGTTCTTTGAATATTTATTAAAAGAAAACAAATCTTCAAATCGTTGAAGTGTCATACATAAGGTGTTGAGTGCCATTTTGTGGTGGTAAAATTATTTTTGGCATAATGTTATGAATTATTATGGTGTTTCTCTTTTTTCTTTTTACACAAATCCTAATGGACAAATATTACATTACTAGACTATATATTTATTTTGAGCATATAAAGCCACAATCTAGCAACCCAAAAAGATCAAGATTTAATAGAGTGCGTTTCGCTGGCACAAAACATATACTCTGAACCTAGCTATTGCCACAATCTAGCAACCCACAGATTCAAGTGTGCGGCTGGCAGGATTACTGACAATGGAATAATTTGTTAACTGTACAGTATAGCTGGATGGATGTTAAGGTTTATCTCGTTAATTGACGTGATGACATTTTTGCTCCTCCTGTCAACTCGTTGATGAACTGGCTCACAAGTAAGAATTCAAGTCACTGGTGAAAACAGAAACAAGTAATGTGGACAATAAGTAAGTACATGATCGGAGTTCTTTGTCACCTCTGTCACTGAGCTTTCCTGATTGTTACCAGGCTCCTCCAGATTCACCTTCACATTCAACACACACCACATTCAACACACACCAGTCCACCCTGAGCAATTTTCAATTTCCATTCCTGATTCGTGACCTCTGATAACCGGCTGACTGATGGCTGCCTGAGCACGGTACAGGCCTCCTGTCACCTGCAGCAACGCAGGCCCGGCTCTGAATTATTAATGGCTAATATCATTATGTAGGCACTGCTTGTCATAACAATCTAGTCTTGTGGAGGGAAACTCAATCTGCCGCCCCTGCCCCTGCGCAGACAATGCTTTTTAATTATTGATACGGACTAATTGGCTACAGGATTCGCGGGGCACAGTTACTTTTGTTCCCTTCACAGCTCGCTCTGCTCCTTCAAGAAACAATCTTATTAGGAGGCCAGCCCTCCCCGATGCCCCCATGTCAGCAAATTAGCAGGGAGGACGACCCCGCTCGCCCCACTCTCTCTCCCTCACCTCTTTTCACACCTCCTTCTTCCTCCTCATCTACCTTTTTTCCCCCCTTTTCACTCAGAATTTAAGATTCTCCTCCTCCTTCTCCTCTCCTCACCTCGACATCGGACATGGGTTAATTAAAACGGGCAGGAGAGGAGACGGTAACTCTGCGTGGCCGCACATCCCCATTCATGGCACATACCTACAACACCGAGGGCTCGTTCCAGCAAAGGCTGCCTGCTAATGGACAGAGAAAGCGAAGAGAAGACGGAGGTGAGCACGATGGCAGAGGGTTAATAGGGTTTAATTAGGGTCGGTATGACGGTCTGAGAGTGTGGTCTGCGGGGCCATCAGCTCTGCTTTACTGTTGCTAGTGTTCATTAACATACTGTTTCATAGTAGCCCGACTGTTCCCTGTCCTACCTGTGGAGCCACACCTTCTCTGACCTCTCTCAATGCCAAAGTCTTTACATTTTCACACTATACTCTCCAATACCAGCAGGACAAACTGCAGGAGAAACAGTTGCGGTGTCAAGTACTATGACATTTATCAAACCAGTGTAATCAAGTTAAACCACAAATGGCAGCGTTTCCCAGTTAAGATCGATCTTAAGGACTTAAGAGCGCACTTAAGAAATGCTGAGCAAAGGAGTGCTAAGATAAGGGTGTTTCCATGATGAGTTCTTAATGCCCTTCTTAGGAGGAACTTAAGATCCTGCTAAAGAAGCTCTTGAAGAAGCTCTTAACAGCAGCTGTCCACAGCCATGGTGCTGAAACTAAATCAATTGATGCCAGGCAAAGCAATTGTTATATCACCCACCACTTAATCACCACATAAGACAAGTAAACACGTGCAGCCCCCGCAACGACCAAAGAATACACCTAAAACTTGCCAATTTCCACTTGCCAACCACCTGTTCAACATAGGTCCTGGTTTCCATGTGGGCCTGATTAAACCTCACCTCCACTGATGTTACAGTGTTGGTCACAGGGGTCACCAGGTAACTACGGAGGGGGAGGGATGTGAGGAGAGAAATCAGTGTGTCATCCAATGCAACAATCACCCGGGGGATCCAAGCTATGGTGTGGAATCCTTGGTGGACCTGGCGGACCTCCTCCAGTGTGGTGGGATCAGTGTGACGGACACCTTGCTGAGGTTGGTGTCCTACCCCACCACCTCCAAGAAACTTCCTACTGCGTAGCAAAGCACATACAGGAACACACTTGTTATTCCCCAAACGTATTTTTCTTTGAAGCTTTGAGCACACAGAGTGTATGGATCTGGGTAACGCAGCCAATGTTTGTAACTGGTCACCAGGAAGACACATGCTGATGATATGCAGACCACTCATTAGCATAGTGTGTCTAAAATCCAACACCCAGAAGTGGCAAACACAACATGTAACTGATTGTTGTTTGCTTGTTGCTTTGTGAATGTTATTTTAAAAGGAACATTTTACTTTCCTGTGTGTGCTTCCTCTTTTACATCATATTAGCTGTGTTCCAACTGAGTGCCTGCAACCTTTAGAGGCTGCATCTGAAGGCCATTTGTGTCACACCAGTGTGACCAGACTGACTGCAAATGCTGACAAAATGCAATCTCTTTGCCTGCAGGTCCAACAGGGGATTCCTCCATTGCAACTGGTTGGTAACTTGTCCATTCTTTAAAATGTAAAAGTTAAGTAAGCTAGGTATTGTAATGGTTGCTAAGGTGGACACAGCTGGTGATGCACAGTGTAAATCCTATGACCAGACCTTCTTGTTTCAGTGTTTCATTTAGGACGGTTTTTCGAGGTAACCTGAATTGGTTCACATCAGTGGACACTGGGTGTGTCCTCCATCTTCTGTTGCCATTTTCACAACTTTGTTGATCATTAAGAGAAGTATTGATTTGTTTTATACTTATTGTACTTGAGGTCCACTGCCATGTTGAGATAAATGTAATTATGGAAGTGTTGGAACAGATTTCTGATCGGTCACCTCCATCATTTTCTGTTTTTAATTGAATCCTGTGGCAATTAATCGGGATCAATGAAAATATATAATTTGGTTTAAGAATTCAACTTCAAAGTCATTAGCAGCTTCGAGTCACGTTTATCAAAACCTGGGCCCAAATGCAGACCAGGACACAGAAACTGAGATGAAAAATATATTTTAATGGACTCACCAGGAAAACAACCTTATCACAGGGAAAACAAAGTGGGAAATAAGACACAAGTGGGGGAAGGTGGTAGATAATCAACTGAACTTCAAAATAAAAAAGGAAACAACTCAACTAAACAGGGGAACACATGTGACACTTAGAAACAGTCATCCCCTTATGGAGCAGACCATCCTCGCTCTCCCTGTGCAAACTATGTGACTCTATGATAACATCACCTGACATCCTCCTCTCCAAGGGAAATTATGACACTAGATAAAAATACACATCCTAAACACAAATACCTACTGTAGCCTATGTATCATCAGAGAAACCCCTCTCCTAACAATTGAGTTTAAAGTCAAAGGTCAAAACATTTTTACACTACCTGTTCCACCTTGACATGACCACCATCTTAATTTTAAATTCATTTTTGCTATTTTGATAGTGACATTTAAATTAGGCTATAAATCATTTAATTTTCCCTTTTATATGATTTATCTTAACATATCTGTATCCTGTCTCTAAAATGTATATGAATTTCTGAGACAGGTGGAGTTGGAGTTCTCAGGTTTTGCAAACAAGCAACACACACCCACCCACACACATTTACTCTGAGGAGAAGAAAAGACTGCTCTGTATTGTGCGTGTGAATACTTTATTTTTCATTGTAGGAAACCAAGAAGCACTGGCCTTTGAAGTTTGGCGTGTGAGTGTGTCTGTATGTGTATAAATGAATGTGTTAACATTTGTGCGTTGTAGTGCTGTATCTTTGTATGCAGTCATGTCTCCTAAAAATGTTGTTTCTATACAACTAAAATACACAAGTACTGATTCTTATTGATAAAAGGTTCACAGGCAACATATTTGCTTCTCTTAATCTAGCAGAATAATATTCACTGATTCAGCTTTTGCTTGTGTTGAGACTCTCAGCACATGCACAAACATTCAGAAAAAAATATTCACACTGATTTAAGATACATCATGTTAATTTACATAAAACCAAAGTGGTGTTGTAGTCCAAACCACAGACAATGTTTGAAATGGATGCAAATCTCCAGTGTGGCATTGGCAGCATCTCTGCTGTCTCTAGTCAATCTTTTTATTTTGTTCTATAAGATATTATCTTTTAATTTTGCATTTATTAAGATTTATATTTGGGATTATTCTGCACTACATGTCTTTATTTACCTGTTTATCAATCTGTTCATTCAGATACACCTGTACTGTAGGTCTTCACACCCAAAGTGGATGAGCTGATTTCGAACACCTTCTACCTTGTTCTTCCTATCCCCAGGTTGGCTGAGCCTGTTTGTTACTTCAGTCCCTTGAAGGCCCTGGGGGTTCTCATTCATAAAACTGTGCGTAGGATCGTTACTGAAAGTGTACATATGCCCAAAAGCCAAAGTTTGTGCGCCAAAAAAATATTCAGATTTATAAAACCCTGCAAAGTTCACATTCACATAGATTAGATGTTTCCGAAATAATTACTCAGCCCAATGCAAAAAATAATGCAGTTGGATTCAATTATTCTGATAACATGGATCTAACGCATAATACGGGTTGAAATTAAATGTCTGAAGCGCGATAATAAAAAACACTTTTTTTTTTTTTCGTGGAAAGTAACGAGCGCCAGTCTCCAGGCCCGTTTTGTGTGTACGTCACGTTTATAAATGAGGCCCCTGGTCTGTAGGTCACACTGCATTGACATTCAGTCACACTCATGAACAAACGTGTCTTGCTCATTTAAAATAAAATCTAAAGTCAACATAGTCATAGAGTCTATTGTCCATGATATAAACTTTTATTTCTTTATTCATTAGATGTGAGATCAGTGGTGTGTTGCTGCTTTAGAAGCGGTCACAGATGGCATACGTTATGCTGCTGGTCTGTCTCGTCCACAGTGTCAGGAGGACGAAACGTGATGGAAGACATTTTATTCACAGAGGAAAGACGAGACTAAACTGCCTCCGTCCTCTGCTTGTCTCTCTTCAAGAACATGAGTATGGGACGGCGGAGACACGGTTAGGCCTTCTGAATTAAAACAGCTACAATATTTAAACATTGTCTGCAAAATGAGACGGGCACTTGCAAATTTAATGGGCCGCGTCTTTTTGAAAAATTAAAGCTTTGTTCAGCAGTATCATTGCCTGTGACTTCCCCTCTAATCTGATCACTGACAAATGCGTTTTTTCTTTTGATTTTCTCTGTTTGCAGTGATTTTTTTTCTCTCAGTTTTTTTTTTTTGTTGGGTAAAATAGAATTAAAACAAAAATGATTTGAACATGTAAAATCAAGGTGCCTCGGTATTTGTGCTGCATGTTCACACACTGCTCTTATCCATCTGCTGAGCAGAGATAAACACATGAGATGGAAGCCTGCGTTTCTTTGCCAGCTGAAATATTAATTTCCTTTAAACATGCTGTCAAATGCAAAGACGGCAGACGTCTGAAAGTAGGGCAGTGCTGCAGCTGGCAGAGAGGGGCTGAAAAACATCAGAGAGAGAGAGAGAGATAGGGAGGCTGCAAAACAAACAGATGCCCTGGCATACAGACAGACAGACAGACCACTGAACAGATCCTTTTACAAATGGATGATAAGAATGATAATAGATAAATAAAATAATGTAAATTATATGTATGTAGGCTATAAATAAACATTTTTTAAATTTAAAATAAACATTTTTTTTTTTTTACATTTCTCACTAAACACAAATTAAAGAGGATATATTTATAATCTTTAGATGTGATGGCATATGATCTTGTGACTTCGGGACAGCTGCTTCACTTTAAGCCTTTATGCTAAGCTAACACAAGCTAAGCTAATAACAGACTTTTTTAAATAGGAGTCTAAGCTCACAAGCTTCTGACTGTATCATCATGCTTAACAGTCAGACAAAAGAGTGGCGTTAATATACTCATCTTAAACTCAGAAAGAATGAATACATTCTTCCTTTTGAGTGTTTTCTCTTTTACATTTTTCATTTGCATAAATGTTGAAGCCATAACAATATCACAGTAATCATAACTAAAAGAGGTGTAAGGCATGAGCAAATTTCCTCTTTGGCGTATTGCTGATTGACATGAAGCTGTTGAGCCACCAAAATTAAACTCATCTCAACTTTCATGTTTTATTGACATCATTCAGGTTAAACAGAGCCTTTGACGTGACTCATGTGGTACTGATGAATTAGGAGGTCTTTTGGAAAATTTACTGTAACACAGAAAAACAGAGGAAATGAGGTGTCTGTCTAAAAAATGTTTTATCACAGTCTCTCTGACTGAGGTAAATAAAGACCCTGGAATCCACCCCTATGGTCTCAACCTGGCCACCCCATAAGTTTCTGGCTCGCCACGGCCTTGGATATTCAGCTATGTGAAATATATGTTAAAATTCACTCCTGGGTTTTGGGGATGATGCCACATTAAACATACATCAATAGTTCAAATGGATTGTAAATATTATGTTACTGAACCTATTCTTTGATTTACTGATTAGACGTACTGGTCTTGCATTTATCAGTGGCACTGGTAGTTTTCTATGCAGTAAAAGGACAGTAACCAACATGGGTTCAGTTTCACCATATTAACTGGTTTGGGTAATCTGGCTAAACTGGGTGTTTGCTCACAGTCAGTCTGCTGGATAAACTGTTTATTATAACCATAATCTATCAAAAGCAAAACAAAAATATCCCTAAATCCCTGATCCATGATTGTTGAACCTTTCTATTAATTTTCAAGTTAAGAAGGCAGGCAGAAGTCTAGACCATATGGCTTATGTGTGTGTATGCATCCCATAACAAGTGGGCGGTAGTGCCATTCATTTTGTACAGTGTCCAAATGCTGGGTCTCCCCCATTACAGTAAGACGAGTCCCGGGATACTGAACACACACACACACACGCACAAACACACATATGGGCAATCACTAAGTGGCTTGCCATCTTGCACTCTCTGCCTCCTTCCCTTTCACGTGCTTAGACACACTCTCACATCAACACACACACACTCCTCCACGTATAGGCAACATCAGCACCATGTTAGGAGTAATGCAGTGAATCACACGCACGCACACACGCACATGCATGTGCTAATGCTGGCCTCCTGCTGGCCTCTGTGGAATAGCCATGTCACAATCAAGAGGCTCCCTGGCCCTAATCTGCTTTTTAGGGCCCCGCCACAAACACTCATCTGCATAATCGGGAAGACAAGTGTGGAGAGGGTGAAAGAGGAATGGAGGGAGGTGAGGATGGAAAAAAGGATAGAGGGAGGAGGAAAAGGATGAAAGAAGGGGAGGAGAGGGCAGGCAGGTCAGATGGGTGGAGGTTACAGACGAGGGGGAAGGACGAGGTAGGAAGTGGAGTGGTGACAGGAAAAAACAAGGAGAGTACTGTAGGACCTGGGGAGGTGGGGTGAGACATGAAAGATGAGGTGAGGGTGAGAAGGAGAGGAAGGGTAAGGGAGGGAAAAACAGAAAGAGAGAGGTGGAAGGGAAGGACAAGTGGAGGGAGGAGGGAAAGGAGGATGGGTGGCCGTGGTGAAAAGGAGGCGGGATGAAGTGAAGGTGTTTGTGTGAATAGTGGAGCATGTCTGATATTGGTTATGACAGTCACACCTGCCGCTCCTTCTCACCCCTCACCTCCTCTCCTCCTGCTTCCCTCCACTCTCAGGAGTCATTAACCATCAAATGTAGAGGGGTGAGGCTGCTTTAAATCCTCCTCTCCTCCTCACCCACCGTCTCCCTTTTCTTGTTTGTCTGCCAGACTCGCTCCATCCTTGGCCTCTGCTTTATTTTCACCTCATTTTCATCTCAACCCAAAGCTCAGACCAAACAACAGCCAAATCCCTTTTAGTTGAGTCTTATTTCTAAACTAATGCTTGGCCCACATACTGTGCCAACGTTGATGTTCTTCCTTCTTTTGGGAAGCAGCAGTCAAACATTAGGCTGTTAGCAGATAGCGTTCACAACATAGCTTCTGGTCCTGTGTTACATACAGTATGTTTATGTTGAATGCCACTGCAAATGAAAAACAGAGGTTTCACTCAAATAATCAAAAGTCAGTGTGGAGTTTGGCTGTGGCCTTTCAACAATGTCCTTGTCCAACAATATGAAGAGCCTTCAACAAAATACAGTAAGGTGACAATGAATTTTAGAGCCTGTGTTGGCAGATTGGTTAATTCACTTGTAAGTTACCTAGATAGATTTAGCACCTGTTTACATGCAGGATTCAAATTCAATCAGCATCTCGACACCTTACCCAAAAGGCAAGAAAAGTTACCTCTTAAGGAGAAAATATGCAAGATTGTTTTACCTTCATTAAAGATCAGCGCCTCCGACCCAGTAGTGTCCCAGTTCTTGTCTTGGCCCCGCCCCGTAATCTGTTAAACTACACAGATACACATCATTAAACCATGGATTGCGTCTTTCTGGCTTGAAAACAAATGCACATGGCCAGTGTGGAGGGAGGAGGGTTAGCAAAACAGCCAAAAAGCAATTGGACAAGTTCCCCTTTCATGCAAGGAATAATTTCGTTGTGACCACGATGTGAACTCGGTTGCTAACATTTTGTTCAGATCTTATGACTGTAAACATAGTCTTTGACAGCTACAGCTGACCTGACTCCACATAAGTGAAGAGCTATGAAGAGAAGGCACTGAGATACTAGGTCTTAAGTGAATAAAACATTTTAATCCAAAGTTGTCTCAATGCATCATATCATTAAGATACTGAAGATTTTGTGTATTGTAGCTTTGATTTAATTAAGCACTAATGAGAAGCTGAAAGTCTAAGTTAGACACAGTTTGACATGGTTATTACTTTAAATGCTGTCATGATCTCCTGATTCTCAGTCTGCCTCTCTGACACATGCAGATGTATTCACACAGCCCGGTCTCTCTACACTCTTCTCATTTCTGTCTTTGCCTTTGCCTCCTCCTCTGCTTCTCTTTTGCATACGATGCGTGTCGCCTGGCAAGGCGAGTCCAGCAGCAGCGTTTAAAGAAAGCCAAATGGAGCTCAGGTTCAGGACCCCCAAGCCGAGGCCTGCATGCAGAGTGGGGGATGAACAGGCTCTTCAACGGACGCCTAATTGAGGGCCCTTTAAAATTCCCACAGAGGACCAATCATGGTTTTCATCTGGGTCTACGTGGGGACTGAGAGGGGCCAGTGAGGGCCACTCAAATAGAGAAAAGTGACAAGAAGATGTGGAGTAGCCCCCAAGACCCCCAGCATAAATCTGCACATGGAGAGATTTAAATGTAAAAAAAAAAAAAAAATACACTCGTCTTATCCACTTAAATCACCAAATTGTCCTGCTCAGTCACCTTGAATTCACCTGTATGGAGCTGTGTTTCCAGGAGGCATCTAATAGTTAGAGTAAAATAATTTGACCAGTTTTCTGGGTGTGAAGCATCACAGACCAACTGGTGCAGAGTGAATGGCCTGACACTGCGGGATCAGTCTGCAGTCAGAGGCTTAGATAGACACAAAACCCCTCTGCTTTAAATAACATAACTGATATGTTACAAAGTACAAGGTGCAACCTACTGTATATTGAGGCTAATTCAAGAAAACAGGAGGAAATATGTTAAACCAAGAGCCAATCACGCATGGAATCCCCCAGAGTTTCTGTAGAAACGCATGAATAGAGTAATTTAAACACACTGAAGTTTAGTGATGTTTCTCAAATTTATAGGTCACAATGAGGGCATCATTACAAGGCAGGAGTCAGGATCAGGTGAGGATCGCCCTGAGGCAGAAAGAAATTGGCTGAAGGGAACATGGAGTTGCAGCTTTTAAGTAGATAGGATGAGGACATTCATGCTCCCCAGAGGGTGAATAGGAATGTTTTTTTTTAGTTTGCTTCCTCCAGCATGAGGTTGACATTTTTGATTTCTAGTGAGATGAACAACCACAAGATGGCTTGCACTTACATTTTGGTTAAAGATCACACTCATTCATGGTCTTCAGACGATTCATCTCAATGACTTTGGGGATCTATAGACTTCTTCTTTTTTTTAAAATCCCATCTCATTAGCAAATCAAAATTTCAATTACATTACTGTATCTGGTTTAGACTGACTTGGTTTTCTTTAAAAGTATGCATTACATCACAGAGTAACCAGCATGACTTTTAAGATCTGTTCATATTTTCAAAGTGCTAATACCTCGACCTCTAAATTAATCTTAAATGCACAATATCCAACTTCTGCCCCTCGTGATCTCGCAGTTTAAATAAAAAGGTTGCTGTTGAAGTTGTCATCATCACTGCTACCGGCTTTTTCCCATTTGGATTTTTTCAGTGTCTGAGGGTTTTATGAGGACCTAAATTATCTAGGTTTCTCCTCCTCTCCATAATAACATCAGTAGAAACCCTGATTTTTTTCCCCCCAATTTCGTTGGTTGGACAGGACGTCCTAGTGTCAAATCACTTATTTTTCTAGTTTCACATTTGGATGATATGTGCACAACTCATCAAGATGAGGTCTCATTTTAAGACAATAAGATGTGACAAAGTTATCATAACTTTAAATAGAGAAACCAAATGAACCAACCAACCAAATGAATGACAAAAACATCAATTGTGAGGCAATCCAGTACTGTACAGATAATTTCATTTTCAATTAATCAATAACAATGATTTTTTGGAAGAGCAAATATGGCGCCACCTAACTCCGCCCACAAACAACCCCCATTGTGAGATACAGGAGTGTCGCTCCAACAGCACGGGACATTCTCTGGTCCATGATCCACCAATGCCAACGCCCCTCCCACTCTAGAAAAAAAGTTACATTAGAGGGCGAGGGAGCAGGCGGGGTAGGTAGATGGGTGAGTTAGTGTGTGCATGTCTGTCTGTTTGTGTGTGTGTGTGTGTGTTGCAAGAAGAGGGGGGAGGCGATGGCGTAGAGAGGGTGTTTCCCCAGCGGGACGCATTAACAAGCCCATCCAGTTAAATGTAGCCCCTGCATTACCTAATGTACCGGCCCTTCTCCAGCAGTGTAGGAGACAGCAGCATCCATTATTGATCAGATGGAACTTCGCCTCTGAAGCTGGAGGCCTGGTGGAGGGAGAGAGATGATGGAGATAGAGAGAAAGGAAGGAGGTGGGGAGCAGAGAGGGAGGAAGAGGAGAGAGGTTTGTTGTGAAAGGAGATAAGTTGAAGAGATGATTATTAGGACTTTTCGCTCTCACTCTCTTCACAACTCCGTCTCCCCGAATCCTCTCACTCGCTGTCGTCCTCAGTCACATCTCCTGCTCGCTTATCTCGCGTCCTCCCTCCTCTCCTCCGCCTCCTCCTCTTCCTCTCTCAGTCCCCGTCTCTCTGTCCAACTCCCCATGTTTCTCTTCTCTTTCATAGATGATTTGTAAGCATCGATCACGTCTGGCGTTGCCTCCATCCCCGCTGACAGAGGCTCGTCGCTCACATCATCATCATCCACATCATCCCGGCTGTGTTTTCCTTTAATCCCTCCATCGTCCGATCATTCAGCCGTCCTTCGCTCCATCATCCGTTTCTCTTCCCCTCCCTGGTGAGACTGGCTGGGGAGAGAATTTGAATTTCACAGAAAGTCATTGGAGATTTGTTTTTTCTTCTTGTTTCTGCTTAGTTTGTGGAAAGGCAGAACTCTGGTTCTTATTTTTCTCTCTCTCTCTCTTCGTTGTTGGTGTTTCAATCGCCTGTATTTTTTCTTCTGCGGGTTATTAAGTGCACACTGCCATTCAAGCCAAGAGCTGGCCTTGCCATCAGCCACTGTATTTACAGCTCGGTGTTATTCTGGGTGGATTTCAGCTCATGACTTCTGGCCATATTTGAATTACTCAAAATGTCTGTCTTCACAAACCTCTGCTGCACCGATCACTTTTGCCTTAAAGGCTGTATTAGGGTGGTCTTTTCATTCCTTTTTCTTTTTTTGATAGTTTTTTCTTACCTGCCCAACAGGCAGAAAGTGGCTGTGTTCAGGTGATAGAAGAAGCCTCTGAGTTATTGATGAGCTGTTCATGTTAAAACAGCAACTGAGCTGTTGAACGTCTATTCGGCTTCATTATGCTAAAAAGACTCATCTTGTTCAATGATTAGCATATCCTTCACAGTTTGAAGGTTGTAGCATTGTTTTACACATTTTGGACATTACATATAGGCTACATAAATCATCTATCCACTCATTCACTAACTACAGTATAGGCTACTAATGCTATGCTAATTACAGGGTCAGAGCCAGAGACCCGCAAGCAAACTCCACACAGACAGGGGGTCAAACCCAGAACTGTGACAGTGCTATTCACTGCACCACTTTGCCACCTGACCATATGAATGTTCTTCTGAGAAACTTCAGAAAACAAACTACGTTGCCTCATCCATGTATGTGGGGGTGGGAGGGGCAGGGGCATTTGACACTGATTGCATCACAGTGATGCAACAAGGTTCAGATCAGAAGCTATGCCCACCCTTAACATTTGCATTGCAAAATGCAGCTCCTGTCGCCTAGCAACCCTAACAACGTGTAATTTTTAATGCTCTGACGATTAAGATATTGGAACAACACTGTTAGATTATTGGTCACATAGACTTCCTGCTCATTTTTATGGTTGTAACATTTTCCAGTAAATTTTATGTCTTTAAGTTAACTTTATGTAATAGAGCGACACATCTCCTGATCCTTTATTCTCTACATTAGCCTACAACACAACAAAGCATTGTAGCTGCATTGTGATAAACATCTGTGTGAGTCTGTAAATTTGTCAACTTAGTGTAGCCTATGTCTGTCACTGAGTCTTCCTGTTTTACTTGCCTGTGTGCATTATTATCTGTTTTCTACAGCTGGTGTGTGTTTGTACAATGAAGTGTGTCTTGTGTGTGTGTCTCTGTCTGTGTGTGTATGTTTGTGTGTGCTTGTGTCTGTGTGTGAGTACCACAGTCGACCAGGGGGAAAAGCTAAATTATTGATGCGGTTTCAGTGCAGAATTGTGTGACAGTTAGCTTTAATTTCCCAATTAGCAGGAATAGGGAGAGATGACAGTGTGCTAACGAATCGATACAACACAGTGTAGCAACACACATTAATACTGAGGTAATGAGACACACACGCACACACAGACACACACAAGTCATGCTAATGCACATGAACACACACAGACACACTAGTAACACAGGAAACAAATGCCGACACACATAACACATGGCTGTATTCTTCTCATTACACGGACAAGAATAAGAAATTTACAACATAAACCTCCGTTGCTGTTACAAAGCTAATGTTGGCATCAACAGCTGTTGACTTAGTAGAGCTATAGTAACTTTTGTTGTATAGGTGGTTACAATGCATCCTCTGAATTTATGTCCGCTTCTATTCATTATTGTTTTGCGATTATTGGGAGAGGACCTGCAGGCAAGTTCATTAGTGATCATTTTCTCCCCCGGGATGACGATGCAGGTTCACCAGCCAAGCACCTCAGGAGACAAGGCTGCTGCCCTAGCAAACTTCTAAACAGCCATCATTTGGATAAAATAACTGCACATTGGGGATAAACTGTTACTTTCTTGCATTGAAATGAAATATATTTAAACTTAATAAGGCGACATAATAACAACAGCGCTACAGCAGGAAATAAAACAGCTTTTCGCCTGTTTTACAGCTGCATGCCGCTGCATTCTGGGAAACTTGTATACTGCAGTGTGAACGCATCGGTCATCGTTTATTTGCAAAACCTGTTTCCATAGCAAAAAGTTGCATTTCCCTTTTATGCATACTGTATGCTGACAAATCCACCCCTTTAAGTGTAAAAACTTTAATGTTCTGCCTTTTTGCATGTTTCTGGCATTTTCAAGCTTTTTTTCCACAAATTTTGAAAATGCGAATAAGAATAGGTGGATGGAAACCCCACTAGTGACTCATAAATCCTGAAGTTAGAACTAAAATGGAAAAATATATACACTATAAAGGAGGAGTCCTGTTAAGTGAGTAAATGAATCATGAACAACTTTGAGTAAAAACACACAAGATATATTTCACAATATTCTGATTAGCTTTGAAAGACCCACAGACATTTGTATGATATAGTGACTCTGTATCAGAAAGTTATGCAGGTGCCCCTAAAGTGATGATAGGCTACAGGCTTTAAGGTTGGCACTGGCAGGTAGCAGTAAAAAAAAAGAAAAAAAGAAAGGAAAAAAAGTCAAAAAAGAGTTGCTTTCCACTACTGGAGAAAACACTTTGTGAGTAAAGGACTTTTTTGGAGGTTTTATGCTGAACTCACTTTTCTTCTTGACTTATACAGTATATACAGCACAAATGCTAACATTGGCAAATGTCTCACAGCCTCAGACATTCATAAGATCTGATGGCCTACAGTATCAGTTTCAGTAGCCTAAATATACTGATTTATCCTTCATAAAGTGTATTGTCTTCTCAAAATTTTATTGATCATTCTCACTGCGGAAAACAAACCACTATTACAGTAGCCTTTATAATAGGAATAAAAAGAGGAATGTGTCTGAAAACAAAATTATTCCAAGTTTATGGACAACCGTGTTTATAGGTGGAACAGGTAAAGGATCAGAGTGCTTCCTTCAGCCTGCTGGTTCCTTCTAGTGTATGAAACCTTGCTCTTCTTCCCTGAATGAAAAACAATGTTTTAATTTTTTGTTTGTTTTATTCCCTCCCTCCACCTCCTCCTCACCACACCGTCTCTCCTCTGTATTGATCTCCACCTGAAGTTGGATGATGATCGGAGCCGCTACGCCTCAAAGAACAATTAATTGTGCATGTGATCGATGTTCATCCAGAAATCAATAGACACTCTACTCCTCTCTCTGTCGGTCTGAGTGTATCAGTGGTTGTGTATGTGTGCTTGCGTAGGTGTGCAAGACTATGATAGTGTATGTGTGTGTTGGCCAGGTAATACTCATGTTGTGGGGACCAAAATGCCTTTATATGGTTTGAGGGGACTTGCTGTCTTTATGGGTACAAAAGTTCTTACATTTCAAGGGGAAGACAATGGCTGATGTTTGGGCTAAGTTTACAGGTTGCAAATTGCACTATTAAATTTGGAGGTAATTTTTAGATCAATTTAAATACGAAAATTAAAATAATAATGATAGTTTATAATTGTATATCAGTTGTCTTCAGCAAACTGCATTTAGGCCCCTACCTTGATCTCATGTTTCTTATCAAAGCCATGATGGCAGATGTGCTCTAACTTCAACAAAGAACTTCTTTTTACTCTCTTTCTAAATGTTAAGTTGTTTTATGCCTCAATTTAATCAAACCTTTAGAATACAGTTGTTGCATCATTAATGTGATTTTTATTGTTCATCATATCTTAATAGGTAACACTTGCATTATTACCCGGTAAATGTGTTCAAGACTCCGGTGTATGCACAAAAATGTGTTCACACACAGTCAAAGATACACACTCCACCACCGTGCTGTTCGCTGTGTTTCAGGATGTAAAATCAATGATCCACCCTCATGGATGATACAGTTTGTAGAACCACAGAGCAACCTTGGAATTTAGTTTTCTCCGTCAAATTGCTGTTTTCCCATTTTGTTTTTGTTTTCTCTTTCAAAAGAGTGAATGAAGAGAGAGTGAGTAACAAAACTGAGCACAACATTGAAATTATTATTCCTAAACTGGTCCTGAAAAGTTTGTTTTTTAAGACAGTGAAAGTTTTGGGAGGTTGTAGAAGAGTAATACACTTAATATGAATGGATGAGTTTACCTTTTCAAAATTTTAACTTAGAAAACTCAAAACTCATATTTGTTGTTAATACGAGTATAAGTAAGTATAACTACGTTGTGAACATGCCAGCTTTCAGATAGTACAGTAGGTAGTCCTTTATTAATCAAAATACAAATACATACAATTCATAACAATAATACATACAATAAAATTTTGAAATATTACAAATATTCCAAAAAATAAGGGATATTGCCATTGTAAAAGTTAAATGAAAGGGGGAGAAAGAAGAGATGGCTCATAGGGTGCAATGAGCAAGTAAAAAAAAGCCATTTCTTGTTGATTAGCGATCATGATGTATCATACAGCTGTACTGTAGATGCAGACTGAGCTCTGAGTCATGAGAAATGTGAAAAACGAGCAGCAGAAATATGTTACTAATATTTTCTCCTTATCACATATGTTGTACTTTGAATCTTGTAATTAGAGGTTTTTCAAGTTGGACCAGGGAATAAAATGCAGAGAGACGGACAAGATGAGCTAAATGGAGAAGGAGAGGGGGGGGTGAGGCCACCCAGCACAGCAGACTCATGAAAAAATAAACAGGAAATCAGCACCCAAGATGGGGTGCTTTCCTCCTGCCACCCACCAGCAGAGCAGGGTGAGGGGGTCGTTGAACAGGAATGCCCACTTCCTCTGCCCTGCCAGACTGGGGTGAACCTCTACCACCACCGCCCTCCGCCCTCCGCCCAGACAGAGGGGATGAGTGGAAAGATAAATTTTTGATTTGGGAAGTGGAAAGATGATAAAAAATAGATTATAAAAACACATGATAGCACTGTAGAGTGTTAGTAAAAGACACTGCTTTCAATTGATGAAATACGATTTTCTCTGATTACTCACATATACATATCACATGAAGTTTATTAAGCCTGCTTCATTTAAGTAATGGCTGATGAGTACATAATAAATTGAACATCAGATTTCATCAATTGGAATTTGAATTAAACTTTATCCCTCTGTGTCCATATCTTAGTAAGTTTGCAACAGAGATACACTAGATTGCTTGTCAGCAAAGGGGGCAGCCCGAGTGGCAGAACTCAGTCCAGATAGTCAGTATACTTTGCTGCAATAGGGCTGGAGGCTATGTCATATTTTGTGCCTCTTCATCTTTATATTTGTAATAAAAGACAAAACATAGATCATCAGTGTTTAGGACAAGATGAGGGATAGATGTAAACAAACATGATTAAAAGAGATAATAAACACAAATGGACAGTTTTCACTGTGATTTGGTGAAATGTCTATGGCGAGACACATATGACTGAAATATTGATAAGATTTTTGCAGTGAGGTAACGTTTTTTTCCTTCTTCTTCCCTCATCCTGCCCATAGCGTCAGCAGGTATGTTGTCACCGCCTGAAACACACATGATGACTACACACGCGCACGCACACACACACCCTCACATACACTCACACCATTTATAATGGTCCAGACAGGGCTGCATCAGGACTGTGTGTGTGCGTGTGTGGAGGCCATTTGCAGCCAGGGAAACGTACACGTTGTGGCACTCAGAGGGCAGCTGCAGCCTTTTGATGTGCGAGATGCGTGATGCATCCTGAGCTGGCAGCTGAGGTGGGGAAAGGAAAAATGTTTTGTTTTTTTTCTGCATGTGAAAGGTAAAGCGGCAAGTCTCAGAGTGTATTGTGCGTGAATACGAGAGGTAAAGTCACTTAACCCGCCTCCATTTTAGGATGAAAAAGCACCCCAGATGAGTCTGCGTCACCTGCAGGTGGTGACCAAGTTCAGCATCAACTCACAGGGCAAAGGTTTCCACTCCTGATAAAGCATTTAAAAAGAAGATATGACACTGCTGGCCAGGCTTTCATCATCATATTTTGATGACATTTGAAGTCAGACTCCCCACACTTGACCTTTAAACACTGAGGTAACTTGGAGGAACAGATTTGAAGCATCTCTGTCTAAATATCAGCACACATGACAAACAGACTTACAGGTATTTTACAGTGCATTAAAACAGATTAAACTGTTTTGTAATATGGCCAAAATGCAACTTACCTAACATTGTAAATTCTGATGATTTTCATTGGTAAATTTACTCTATTGTGAGAAGAAAAGCAACGGTAAGGATTAGATACAACATGCTGAGTACAGGCCAATGATGGAGCTGCTGGACAGTGGATGCAACTCAAAAATCAAGGTGAATGCTTGACAGTAGATAAATTACGGGCAAGTTGTATCAGTTAAATTTCATCATAAGTCATAAACAAATGGTCTCATTATGGTTATTTCTCCATAGTCAAACAGGATCTCCAACCAGGTCTAGAGTATTTTTATTATACTTAGATAAACTAAGTGAGCTTAGATAAACTAACTGAGCGGCAGCTGCAAGTTTGTGGATATTTGTTCCTCTATTATATTATTTATTATTTGTCTGTGTCTGTGTCACAACAGAAATAAAACAGCCATACCAGAGAAAGAGACCAATGAGAGACAGAAAGGAGATGTGAGCCCCTGTTACAGGATCCATTGCTTTTACAGCTGTCATGTAAAAGCACTTCTTGACTCTGGTTCCGACAGAGCTTTCACCTCACTTAAAGCATTTAATAGGTTTAAGGGAAGGTCTTTCATCTCTGGTCTTATGAAACCCTGAATCTGCCAACACTGGGTAAAGCCAAACACATTTAAGAAAAAGAATTCCTTCACAAACAATTCCTGTTTGGGCCGTTTGGGCTGCATCATGGGTGGTGAATGAGCAAGGAAAGAGAGGAGGTATAAATGGGAAGAGTGGCCCAGATGGAGAGCTGAAGCTGTTGTTTGAGCGAAAGATCTGATCTAAAGAGAGAAAAAAAGGAAGAAATAGCAATGAGGGAGACAAAGAGAACGAGCAAAGGGAAGGAAGAAGGAAAAGAGAAGGAGGACAAGGCTCACCACACTCAGCTACAGGAAAGACTGCAATTAATAATTTACATCATCTGTCACTGTGCGCTCCACTGGACCACTCAGCAAACAGCACCCGTAATTTAAGGCAAAAACACACACTCACACACATGCAAGGACACTGCACACACACACACACAGGAAGAAAAAAACTCATTGCATGCGTGAAAGGAGTTGCATTAACACACACATGCACAAACAAACGTGCTCGCATGCAAGTGGCTGCACACACGCACATGCAACAGTGCAACTCACCACTGCAGCCCTCGGCGAGACTTCCTGCTAAAAGCACAACGTTAGAGATCAAAAAGCGGCGGCGTGGCCTCTCTTTTATATCTGTTGTTTCATATCCCTAACCCAGACCAGCTTCTCTGAGCCCACACTCGGAGAAGCGTTCTTCTCACAGTCCTGCCTTTTGTCTGTACGGCACACATGTTAAATTTATGCCGTGTATGTCACTGCTAGCTAGCACCACGACAGTAAATATTTGATATGTTTCCCATCCCGCGGAAAAAATTCCCCCAAGCATACGATTAGACCTGTTGGGGCCAGGCCCAAAGCAAGAGCGGCCATGTTAAATTTACAACGTTTGTTTTGGAGGATAAAAATCGAGCAAATACCCGTCTGGGAAAGTCATAATTGATCTGGTGTCTTTGCAGCCAGATGTCTGCTTCAGATTAAAGTGGTCTGAATATTCATCACTCATAGTAACTTTGATAACTTGGATTTCCTTTTACAGGACAGCAGAGCCACCACAGGTAAAACCCATGTGGCAAGTTTCATAAGGCTAAATACAAATAGTTGTATGCAATTATTTATGACTTCCATAATATCACTGACTTTAGACTGAACAGTATGTAAGCATAAAAGACTCAGCTGACACATTCAGGGCTGCACTCCTCTATGAAGGCATTTTCCTGCATTTGGCAGACAGTGGAGAGAGAGAACGGGAAAAAACAAAAATAATCATGGTGTCTCAGGTTATTGTTGGTGCTCTTGACTTTGACTCAGGTGTTTCCTAAACTAGAAACACAGACTGACCCAAAAACAGTAAAAAAACAACAACAAAAAAAGTTCTTATTGCAGCGGCCTGGGTTTGAATCCAATGGAGACCCTTAGCTGTGTCTACTGTATCTCTCTTCCCTTATTGTCCTGTCCCTCTTTCCAAAGATGCTCTAAAATTATAAACAATGGTTTTATTTATGAAGCATAATCTCAACAGAAGTGACCAGAAAACTAAAATAGAGCAGGTCTCATCATAGAGATAACATTTTTTTCTTAATAACATTGACAGAGACCCAACAATTCGCAGCAAGTGTCAGGGAATAACTTTGACAGAAACCTCTGTTATAAACTAAGGTAGCAGTGACCATTTTGAAATACAAAAATGGCATCACCTTGAATTGTAAAAGGTCTTATTTCTGTGTTTTGTTTGTCACATGAGTTGTGTGTTCAGTACATGGCAGCAATGGCAGACATTCAACACATGTCCAGGTTGTCTATAGACATGATGACACAAAGCTCCATCTAATATTTAATTTATTAACACATTTTTCTTTTTGTCATGCCTTCAAAACTCCTTTATTTTACCCATTGGCCTTCAGAGGGATATGAGTAAGATATTACACTAACTAAGAATCAGAAATGAGATGACTCATTTCTCTTGCGTTTTTTCTAGCTTTATGTGACTCACCACTTTACCTACTCTAGTGGTACATTTGTGTTTTTGTTTTAGTCTTTTGATGTCCTAAAATGTCGGTGATGATAAAAATCAAATGAGCACATTATGTCTTTTTAGATGATTTATTTCTAAATACATGTGAAAATATATAGAAAAATTAGTTCTTTAAAGTATTTCAGATACAAAAGAAAAATCAGGATAACAAAACCACAATAAAATATTCATACTTGCTTTTATTTTGAGAAACCGCCTCAGCCATGATGACATCAAATTCTCCCATTTGCAGTGACACTACTGGTGACATCATGTGTGTGGAAAAGCTGCTAAAAGAAGAGTAACTGTGTCAGAGGCTGAGAAGTGACTTCACAGGCTGCAGTCATATTGTGAATACTTTATGAACAGCAGAGTGCCAACGAAGAGTCAAACAGTCTGTCCATTGGTTTTTACAGCAGTGAGAAAATGTGCAATAGATGCGTCCAGACAGCCAGAGCCGTTTCTAGGAATTCTGGGCCCCCTGAAAGTTATTTTCTTAAACTACGCATACATGTATTATCATTGTCTATTTACTTTGTTTTGATTCTGATAAAGCATTAGTATGCGAATTAGTCAGGGTAATAGAGTACGCTGAATAATTTAGTCATAGAAAGATTGGGCTACTGGGGTTTTTTGTGGGCCCTCCTGGGCTGTGGGCCCCTAGAATTGTCATCACTTTTCTCCCCTGTGTAACGGCCCTGCAGACAGCAAAAAAATGAAAAATGCCTCTCCCTTTATGTCATTAAACTTAATATATTTCTTAAAATAGCCTTATAAACATTGAAGGAGCTTAATGGTTATGTTACTGCTACATAGCCAACATTAGCATTAGCAGCTGTTTACTTACTGTACCAGTCTAGAAGAATTGCAATTCATGTATCAAACATAGGCAACATGTAATTTATTTACTCACTTCTATCTCCAGCAGTAAAAAGCTACTTTCAGGCTTCAACTTTGCTCTATAGGTTAGCAGTATTGATGCTAACGTTAACTATGTAGCAATAGCAAAACCTTTTCCATATAAGGATCAAGCAGCACAGCACAGAGTAGGACAGACCAATAATCCACACTGCCCTTCATGTGTCATTAGAATATTCAAAAATATAAATACATGTTTGAATTTTGATGACGATGTTTGGGAGCGATCATAAATCAAGACAAGGTCACACACAAACCCTGAATGGAAAACATTTCAATTTCACACTTCATCTGCCATAAAATATCTGTCACCATCTCCTGTACTCACACACACAGAAAACTGTCAGTCACTCACCATTGGTTTTCAGATTACTGCCAGTACAGTTGAATGGGATGGGGTGATGTAACACCTGAGCCAAAACTTTCAAATACAGTCTCAAAGGGAGGATACCATCATTTCAAAACATGCACAGTTTAGATTGAAGTTATTTTCTTGTCATTTAGCTAAAAAAAAAAAATATATAGAAGCTTCAATATCTTAAGCATGACTGATTCAACTAGTTATTACCGAAGTTATGTGAAGAAACAATGCTACAACAGATATTCTATACAGCAGATTTGACATTATTAGTAAAGCCTTTAATCCGGTGTGTTTGCTCTGCAGCCGTTCATGAATTGTGTTTTTGACCCGAGGCTAAAGTCTTGTCCACGCTGCTGTATTGGATGACAGCTAGCGCCCTGAGATTATGTTGCTGTTTAATTCGTCTGATCTTTTGATCCTGGATAAATTTAAGTTGAGACCACAGCAAAGACACAGTAGTGGAGAAAGGAGAAGGAGAGTATTAGAGGTAGTAACTGGTTTGTTGAAGACCCTCAGGTTGTGTTGTAACATCCAATGAAGCTACATCACAGACTCCACTTGCTCTTGTCAGTTTGTTTTTAAAGAAGATAGCAAAACTTCAAAGTAAAAGGTGTTACTGCTGCAAAGTGAAAGCCATACAACTTCTTGCTGTTTTCAGTTTGTTCAACTTTAAAAGGCACTGTATTCCAAATTATATTTTCTCACGTTTCATGTATACTATCTTATTTGGGATAACTCAAGAAAGATGTAGCTTGAAGAAAACGCAGAATTCAGAAGCATTAGTTGTAGTGATTTAAAACCATGAATCGGGGATGGATGTAAACAAAATGTCTTATTTATGTGCAGGGTTCTGTGAAAAACACAGACTATATGTTACATCTTGGGAGGTTTTTAGCAGGTGAAACCTACTATTTTAAAGTGCAATCTCTGCGTTGTCAGTGATTCCTTCTGCCAAATGATTTTCATAACCTCCATTCAGTAAATTTTGGGATAGGTTGTGTACAGATGTTCAGTGCAATACCACCTGTGGTCAAGAGGTGGCGCCCTTGAGGTGTATTGACATGGTTTAGAGCATAGAAGAAGAGTGTATATCTATCTGTTTACAAGCACCAGTAAAGGAAGCTGTGTTGAACTTACCTGAGGTCTCTGGAGTCTGCTTTCCTGCACAAACGCTATCACAACATGGTGTCAGAAAGAGGCGAACCTACTGTGAGTAAAAAGTAGGTGTAGGCGAGTGAAGTGAGGCTGAAAAGTCCAGCGTAGGTCGTCATTGTTTACCCGGCCGGCGCGCAGGCTAAGCTACGCTAGGCTACAGAGAGCACGGCGAGCAGCGGTTCCGCACCGGAGCCCGGATAAAGACCGGAGATGACAGATCAGATTTTCTCCATCGCACCTCCTGGCAGCTTCAACTTCGAGGAGCCCAGTTCGTGGCCGCAATGGTTAAGACGGTTCGAAAGGTTCAGGATGGCGTCAGGATTGAACGGAAAAGATGACCGCTATCAAGTCAACTCCCTACTGTATGTGATGGGTGAAAAAAGTGATGACATCCTCAGCACATTACCACTAACCGACCAACAAAAGACAGTTTACACAGAGGTGACAAAAGCATTTGATGAACATTTTGTGGGTAAGCACAATGTCATTTATGAACGTGCTAAGTTTAATAGCAGACAGCAACAACAAGGCGAGTCTGCAGAGAACTTTATCACAGATGTGCATAAACTGGCAGAGCACTGCAAATTTGGTGCCTTAAAGGAGGAAATGATAAGAGATCGCATAGTGGTCGGGATAAGAGACTCCAGGCTGTCAGAGAGACTGCAGTTAGACCCAGATCTGACACTGGCAAAAACAATAACCCAGGTCAGACAGCAAGAAGAAATAAAGAAACAACAGCAACTGCTACGAGGAACACACACAGAAAGTAAAGGTGCTAATGTGGATGCCATAAACACAAACAGAGGGAGAACACAATATAGACAAGCTCCCCCACGCAGACCAGAGCAGTTTACATCCAAGCCGAGCACTGTAAACAAGACATACTATAATGAGAAATGTAAAAGGTGCGGAAAAACGCCACAACACCCCTGGAAACAGTGCCCAGCCAAGGAGGCTGAGTGTCGAAAATGCAAAAAAAAGGGGCATTTCGCTGCGGTTTGCAGATCTTCTCAAAGAGTGGAAGCTATAGTGGACAGCGACACAGAAGATGACATAGCTTTCATGGGGACAGTTAACACAGAAGGAATACAAGAGGAATGGTTAAAAGAAATCTGCCTCAACGGAAAGAAGGTAACATTTAAACTGGATTCAGGTGCCTCAGTTACAGCTATTCCATCTTCCATGTACTCGAGAGCACGTGATGGCAGGCTGAGGACACCACCTAAAAAGATTAAAGGTCCAGATAACTGTCCATTGAAGGTTTTGGGCATCATGAAAGCACACATTAAAACTGAAAAAAGAGAAATAAGACAGGATGTATATGTGGTGACAAACCTGGTGATGCCACTGATGGGACTTCCTGCTTTAATAGAAGAAGAAGAAGAAGAAGAAGAACTTTATTTGTATAGCACCTTTCACAGGTAAAAAACCACAAAGTGCTTCACAGTGTTAAAAACAAGCAGAACAAAACGAAAAACAAGACAAAAATATACAAGAAAAAAATAAATAAAAACCCACAGGTTAACCAAAAGCTTGTTTAAACAAGAGGGTCTTTAAGTTCCTTTTAAAAGTATCTACAGAATCCAGGCAGCGTAGTGAGGAGGGTAACGTGTTCCACAACCTGGGGGCTACAGCAGCAAAGGATCTGTCCCCTCTGGTTTTAAAGTGCGTGTGCGGAATATCTAAAAGCCGTTGGTCAGAGGACCTCAGACTGCGGGTGGGGGTGTAAAACTGTATAAGATCAGAGAGGTAAGAAGGGGCTTGACCGTGTAAGACTCTAAAAGTAAGAACTAAAATTTTAAAATGTATTCTAAAATGTAAAGGTAACCAGTGTAGTGCAGCTAAAACAGGAGTGATGTGTGATCTTCTGTTGGTGTGGGTTAAAAGCCTAGCAGCAGAGTTCTGGATGACTTGTAGGCGGTCAAGCTCTTTCTTATTAAAACAGGTAAAAAGACTATTACAATAATCTAAACGAGATGAGATAAAAGCATGGATAATTAATTCCAATTCAGTCTTTGAGACCAGGGGTCTTAACTTGGAAATGTTCCTTAGTTGGAAGAAGCAGTTTTTTGTTAACAGTTTTGAATGATGCTCTAAGGACATTGCTGAATCAAATGTAACACCCAGGTTCCTGATCTTGGGTAAGACAGATGAGCTCAAGGTGCCAATGCACTGCTTGATCCGCGGGATAACGTTATCAGGGGCAATGATTAAAGTCTCTGTCTTATCGGAGTTCAGCTGTAGGTAGTTTTCACTTAACCACTGCTTGATGCTCGACAAGCAGTTGATTAAGGAGGACAGTTTGTGCAACTCAGTCATTTTGAATGAACAGTACAATTGAATGTAAGTTGAACCTGATTCAACAGGTAGCTTCAGTACAGGAGGAGAAACAAGAAGCGAGCCATCAACACAGAGCTATGTTCCCAAAAGTGTTTTCAGGGCTTGGGAAGCTACAAGGAAGCTACGAGATAAAACTGAAAGAGGGAGCAGTTCCTTATGCTCTCTCGGCTCCGCGCAGAGTTCCATTACCTATGAAAGAACAAGTTAAAGAAGAATTAGACAGGATGGAAGCATTGGGGGTCATAAGAAAAATTGAGGAACCAACTGAATGGTGTGCGGGAATGGTGGTAGTCCCCAAACCAAATAAGAAACCCCGCATTTGTGTGGACCTTACCCGACTAAATGACAGTGGGTCTCATTCATGAAACGTTAGTAAATATGTGTGTAGATTTGCACATAAAAGCTCTCGGTACTAAAACTCTACTCCAGATTCATGAACGGTGTGGTAAACTCAGATTTGTTCGTAAACACGTGTGTAGGATCATGAATGCCGGCCCATCGTAAATGAACAGCACGCCCCCGGTGATCAGCAATTAACATAGATCTCCATACATGAATAGCCATATAAGGAGATCCTGACCACCATATTAGGAGGTAGGTGCATCCTGTTCACCTGCGGCCATGACGCAAACGAGGAAAGAGGGGGAGAGAGAAAAAAGAGCGATCGGGGATCAAAGGCATTTTGGATGAAGTGTCGTCCAAAAAAAAAATTTAATTCTCTTCTGATAGTAGCGGTGTGACTGGGACAGGTCAAAGGCTGGAGGGAAGAAACAGTTTTAGTGAATTAAGTATCCTTGGTTGATTAAAGAGCTGTTTAGGACGTAAAGCCAGAATAGTTCGATATGAAATAAATAAATAAATAAAGTTTGAAATATGAAAAAAAAAAAACATATCTATAGCGCTAGCGGCCACGGGAGGAGGAGGCTCTTCACAGCCTCAGCTGTAGGCTACAGGAGCATGGTTGGATCACCACATGAAATTATAGGCATTTTATATTGTTACAGAAGCACCAGCCGGTTGTCACAGCTCCATCCAAACTGGTGCCGACCGCGCTAGTGCGCAGGATGAAGTGTGCGCCCACGGAGCGCGTAGCAACACAAATCAATTTTTTTCCGGTTTTCTATCAGATTATTATCATCATTAGATGGAGTATGACGTGTTTGTGCTTGTCCGATCCCTAAACCGTCTCTCTCTCCAAATATTTCTAATTGTTTGTCATGTTAAAATTATGTGTTTCAAAGGCATCGGCGCATTCTGAACATAAGAGAGAGTAATACAGATTAAAATAGTAATTTTCAACAGTGACAGGCAGTATTTAGTTGCATTCCTACATTTACACAAGCGCTACACACACTCAGGACCAGGTGTAGATTTTGTGAGTAGTTACTAACAGATCTACCCTACTAAAAGATTGATGAATGCGGAAAATGCACGTAAATTCGCGCTGCACACGGTTTACACACAAATCTGTGCTGCTCACGTTTCATGAATGAGACCCAGTGTGTGCAGGGAGAGACACATACTGCCTGCAGTTGATGAGACACTGGCGCAGCTGGAGGGGGCAAGAGTGTTTTCGAAATTAGATGCAACATCTGGTTTCTGGCAAGTTCCTCTACACGAAGAATCACAGCCTTTAACAACTTTTATTACCCCCTTCGGAAGATATTGCTTTCAGAGACTCCCCTTCGGCATATCTTCTGCGCCTGAACATTTTCAGTTGAGAATCTCACAAATAATCGCAGGGGCAAAAGGCGCTCTGTGCCATGCGGATGACATCTTAGTCTATGGAAAAGACAAAAAAGAGCACGATGAAAGACTGCAGGAAGTGCTTAAAAGATGTGAAAAAGCAGGCCTCACCCTCAATGAAAAATGTGAATTTTCAGTGGAAAAAGTGAAGTTCCTTGGACACAACATAAGCGCATCAGGAATCGAGGCTGATCCAGACAAAATCAGCGCCATTAAAAACATGCCAGAACCTCGCAATGTGGAAGAGGTCCGTCGGTTCATGGGAATGGTGAATTACGTTGGCAAGTTTTCACCCAGCTTACCATCTCTCACAAAACCCCTACGTGACCTGTTAAAAAGTGACAGCACATGGACATGGGACGCACAACAGAAATCAGCCTTTGAAAAAATCAAAGAAGAGCTGAGTTCTCCTCCAGTCCTTGCACAATACAGTCCCAAGAAAGAAACGATGGTATCGGCAGATGCGTCCTCATATGGACTTGGGGCGGTCCTCCTGCAGCGGCAGACAGATGGTAGGTGGAGACCTGTTGTGTACATATCACGGAGCCTGACACCCACAGAGGTCCAGTACGCGCAAATAGAAAAGGAAGCCTTAGCAGCAACATGGGCCTGCGAGCGACTCAGCTCATATCTGCTAGGCTTGGAATTCACAGTGAGAACTGATCACAAACCTCTGATCTCGCTGCTTGGCTCTCGGTCTTTGGATGATCTACCTCCAAGAATTCTTAGGTTTAGGCTAAGACTATTGAGGTTTAACTACAAAATCATACATGTCCCGGGAAAACAACTTGTCACCGCTGACGCTCTCTCAAGAGCCCCCCTGGGAATGGAGGACAGAGAGGCCAATAGTAGCTTGCAGAAAGAATGCTGTGCATACATTGACCACATTCTACACCATCTACCTGCCACTGACAGCAAACTAGCTCACATTAAAGAAGCTCAGAGCACAGACAGCGTTTGCAGGCAGCTGAAAACATTGACAGAAAAAGGCTGGCCCCCTCACAGGAGAAGCGTTCCTGAGCATCTTCTGCCATTCTGGTCAGAGAGGAACGACATTCACATGGCAGAGGGCCTGCTTCTCAAAGGAGAGAGGATTCTGATCCCTGGATGCATGCAGCCGGAAATGATGGAGAGGTTGCATGACGGCCATCAGGGCGTGACTAAGTGTGTGGCAAGGGCACAAGGATCCCTATGGTGGCCAGGGATAACAAGACAGATTAAAGAGATGGTGGAAAGGTGTGAAATCTGTTGCCAGTATTCACAGACTAAGACAGAGCCTTTAATGACCACGCCCCTACCAGCACGACCATGGCAAAAAGTGGCAGCTGATATCTTTCAGTGGAGGAATGGACATTATATCGTGGTGGTGGATTACTACTCCCGATACATTGAAGTAGCAAACCTCCCGACCCTGACAACATCTACAACAGTGGAGCGGCTGAAGGTGATCTTTGCAAGATTTGGAGTGCCTGAAATCTTGGTGACTGACAACGGGCCGCAGTTTGCTTCCACAGACTTTGCCACTTTCGCCCAGGACTATGGTTTCAACCACACGACCAGCAGCCCTCGCTATCCCCAGAGCAATGGGGAGGCAGAGAGAGCTGTCCGCACGGTTAAACAGCTGCTCAACAAAAGTCCAGACCCTCAGAAAGCTCTGTTGGCTTACAGAGCTACACCACTGGCTCACGGGCTGAGTCCAGCGCAGCTGTTGATGGGGAGGAGGATAAGGTCAACAGTTCCTACCACTCCACAAGCATTGAAACCAGCCTGGCCAAACCTCAGAGCTTTCAAGGAAAAAGACAAAGAACTAAAAGAGAAGCAGAGGAAATCATTCGACCTGAGACACAAAGCAAAAGACTTACCAGTTCTGGTTCCAGGACAGAGAGTGTGGATTAGAACAGCACAGACCACAGCCACTGTTCAGGGACCAGCTTCAACACCAAGATCTTACACTGTGGAAACAGACCAAGGGAGCTTAAGAAGAAACAGGGCTCACCTGACAGCGCTCCCTGAGAGAAGTCTGTCCTGCTCTGATGAGACAGAGACTGTCTCAAGGCAGACAGATCCAGGTGAAACAGTGACCAGGTCGGGAAGAGTTTCCCGCCCTCCAGACAGACTGGATTTGTGAACATTAAAGTTGACCAAAGAGTTTTCCCTGGTTTTTGAAAAAAATGCATGGTCCTAACATTTTGTTGTTCATAAAAACATGTGTGTTATGTTTGGCACTAATGTTATTGAATGTGAGTTGAACATGCTCAGTTATGAATACCTGGTGATTAAGATAGAAGTAACTATTATTTTGGAATGATTTTATTTTGAAACAGTTCAGTCTTTTAAGTAAAGAAAAGAGGGTTACAAGCTAAAAGGGGGGGATGTACAGATGTTCAGTGCAATACCACCTGTGGTCAAGAGGTGGCGCCCTTGAGGTGTATTGACATGGTTTAGAGCATAGAAGAAGAGTGTATATCTATCTGTTTACAAGCACCAGTAAAGGAAGCTGTGTTGAACTTACCTGAGGTCTCTGGAGTCTGCTTTCCTGCACAAACGCTATCACAACAGGTTGGGTCAGAAATACACTTGTTGGAGCATTCATTGCCCAAGAAATGATCCAAGTTGTGCTGCTCTGATGTAATTGGTCTCTAAATACACACCACTACTTTCTACTTTCTATTCTGAGCTTTGTATTCTAACCACCAATGGCAATAAAATCATAAAACCAATTCTGAAAATGACGGCGTGATAATACATTTTACAGCAGTGCAGTTGCACCGACTGTAGCCAATGATGGGAAATTGTTGTGGAGTGTGTGACTGTATGTGCTTGTCAGTTTGTTGAAAAACTGGTACAAGACATGCAGTGACAAGATCCACAACAAACAAAACTGTCAAAGCGTCTGTGGAAAATTCCTACTCATCATCTACAGCCAACCTTTTTAAAACCTGACTATCATGCTGGTATAATGTTCTGTCTGCATGAGAAAGCAAAACACAAACACCCATCAGCATGTGTGTGCCTGTAGTTCATGTTAAATGTTTATCTTGAAATGTCATTGGCAAAGACAAGTCTCTGTTGCATGTTATACTGTACAAAGTATCATAATTATTATTCATGCATTGACCCAAATGAAAATGAAAATTTAAATACACAACACAAATAATAAATATAGCTGATGATTTTAGACTTATTTCAATATATTTTATATGATACGTTCCATAATTATCAGAAATCTGACCATAAAACTTCTATGATTAATGAGTTTAAAAACTGAAAGTCAGGACTTTAACATTACACTCATCCCTTTCTTTCAGAGAGCAAAGAGCCAAAATGTGTCAGTGTCCCGCTACTTATGAAATGTATGGTCTACATCACACATGAACACACACATCATAACCCCCAACACGTACAGTCTTTAAATACACAAACCACTCTAACACACTTACTGTGTAAGAAGCCCCCCAGACTGTGTGTCCTGCTGCTGGTTGGACCTCCAGGCCTCATCAATATTGTAAACTGGTACTTAGCGGACAAAAGACAGCAAAGGCCAGAGCAGAGGACACCTGGGGCAGAGAGAGGAGCAGCAGCCAGGAGGAGGCAGGAGGAAAGTGGCAAAGATCGGATGTTTGTAGGAGTCTGTTTAGCCATCGACCAGACTGTACATGTGTGTGTGTGTTTGGGCAGATGGGTGTTAATGTAAGTATGTCTGGAGCTGTGCAACTGCATGTACTAATGCGCTGTGGCAAGAAACATGAAGTGAATCCTCTGTGTCTGCATATACACATATGTCTTAAAGTTACAAAGATGATCAAACACAATCTTACTATTCTGTCTAAAACAAGCAAATCATTCAAATATTCACAGTTTAGGCTGGAAAAAGTAAGAGAACCTCGAGGATGGAGGAACCAATGGCTGGAATCAGTTATCAAATCTTGAGTTGAGGCATTGAAACCAGATCATAGGTGATACTGTACCTTACAAAAAGATCTCATCTCATATGATTTAAAATCTATAAGTGCTGCAGAGGGCAATTGTAGCTTTCAAGGTGGAGCAGGTCCATTTCTTAATCGGAAGGAAGGTGGTTCATTTCCCGGCTCTTCATGTCCAAGTGTCCTGAGGTGAGACTCTCAACCCCAAATAGCCCTGAAGTAGCCAGGTAAAGCTCTTGAGTGCTTGATGAGACTAGAATAGCTCTATGTTAGTGAGTGCACTTCAATTATTTACCATTTTGATTTGCCTAAATCTGTAAAGGGATTATGAACATAATGCAAATTCACCAAAGTTAAGGCGAGTACACACTGCAGGATAATCGGTCCGATTTTTGTCCCGATTTCCACTTTCTGATCAAAGCCAGCATAGGCCAGATTGTCTGATGTTTGCAAAAGACATTGTGTCTGATTTTCCAGTGGTGTGGGTTGTGTTAAGAGTGATTTTGTCCGGTCCGATCCGCTAAGCAGGAGAGATCGTAAATAATTAACATGTTTAATATTTGCGACTCCTGTGTGGGGTGTTCCAAGGGGAGCCAAGCACGCACAGTGTGCATCTCTACATCTACCAGATTAAAATGGAGGCTCTGCCTTTTATTTACCTGTTGCCATGGTCACTTGCAGTATTGAGGCCAGAGCGTGCAGCCTCCAACTCATGCTGTAACGCATACAATCCACATTCAGTTTTTGTTTGTGTTTTTTCAGACAGTAATGAGCTGAAAACAACCACCACTGCATCTTCCTGTTCATCCGCCATGTTGGTTTACACTGAAGTCATGCTGGACCACGCAAGATATGGAATATTGAATGTGATAAACCTGATACTCCGCTGAAGAACCGGTTAGTGTGTGGTATGCTCCATAGTGCACACCACACTATAAGATCAGAAGAGAGAGATCTTGTGCTATCGGTCTTTTGTTATCATCAAGTGTGTGGTCTCTAAATCTGTGAAGGTTTGAAGAATCCTGTATGTGTGCCAGCTTTAGTCATTGCAAACATCACAGGGTATTGTCAGAGTAGTTGAAGCTCAGGAGAAGCTGAGCAATGCAGCAGGACAATGACCCCAAACATCAAAGTGGAGCCAGTACAGGACGACTTCCGAGAAAATCCTCCTTCTGGAGTCAAAGCCACCATGACCTCAGAATAACCTGAAGAGAGACACTCACACCAGACATCCTACAGTATCAACACGTCTGTATGCTGGTTGTGGGAACATTGCACTGCTCTTATCTGTACTATTTTCTTGCCACTGTACACATTTTACAATCTTATCCTGCCATGCACAACGTTGGCTTAAGAACTTGGTTCACTGTTTGTGTCAAATTAAAGCAGATTCAGCTGTTTTACTTTTATTTTATTTTTTATTTTTTACAAAAATAAGGACATTAAGTGCAACAATAATTTAGCAGCAATGAAACCACCATCTCCTTCAGCACTTAATGTTAGGTTGACATAAATCTGAGTCATGTTGCTTGCATTGTTCGCCGTAGCTGGAGTTACAGTAATATCTATAGCCTACCATTGCTGAATTAGCAATAAATTGTAGCGAATTAAACAACACTCATTCTGTTTGATTTAAGTTATGCAAAATTTATGTTCAAAATCAAAAAGAAAGAATCATGAAATATGAGATCAGCATAATGAATAATTTGAGGTTGTTTTTTGCTGCTGTTCCCTTTGTTTGTGACTTTATCCATCATGGGACCAGGTGACAATGTGCTGTTATAACTGATAAGTCCACAGAAATGTAATGTGAATGATAAATTCTCTACACACAGTCAGTATTCCCCTGATCCAGTCACCAAACCATGAGCTGCTTAGTGTCCACCAGGAGCACACTGTGGTTGTACCGGGGCAACTGTGAGGTGAGAGTGCGTGTGATGGAGCAACGATGAAGCTGAAGAGGAGTGTGCACGCTCAGCCAGCCATTTCTACAGGACGTGGCCTCACTGATTGACAGACAGTTGAAGATGTGAGAGGATGTGTTTACTTCTCCTCCTCCCAAACCCTGCCACTCAGCCTGTGTCCACAGCATCGGCTCAGTTAACAAAATCAATAAGCCTGCGTGTGTGTGAACGTGTCGTGAGGAGTGTATGAGTGTGTGAGGGGGCAGGAGGATGGGAAGGGAGACGGGGGGGCGGCTGTATCTGTGTGTGTGCAGGTGAGAGAGTTGTTCCCAAGGCGGGACGTCCCTTTCCCTCACATCAATTATTGAGGCGTCAGGACACACTGAGAGCTCCAGGGGGGGTCACAGGTCAGGACACCAGGACTCCAACGGGCTTTCAGGGGCCTCATTGTCCCTCAACCCACCCACACACGCATGCACACATGTTCACACGTACACACACACCTTCTGAAGGAGGCTCAACACAGTATACACTCCAGGTCAAGTGATATAAAGTCTTTGACAGGCAGCTGATATTTTCCACACATATTCAACCCATTCAGATTAACCCTTTCACTGACTGGTCACATCTGGTTACCCAAGGGCCATAAAAACATTTTCTCCCACTTGCAATAAAAAATAATAATAAGCAACAAATAAAACATTATAAACTTCAACTCGAATGGTATTTGGTCATTTGTGTAAAAATAATCATCTGAGGCTAAAAGATAAGATAAATGAAAACATTAAAATATTGAGTAAAAAAAAGGTAAGGTGAACATTCGTTGAAATACCTCAACCATTTAAAATATTTTTTCTGAGCATTAAACAAATTAACCATAAAGCTGCAGCCATGAATTACTACAGTAAGTGCCAGTTACATGTTGTTGGGCAATGGAGGAATTCTCCCGCATGCCTGAGGGTCAAAGCACGTGCTTGGTTTGCAATGTTTATTAGGAGGGATGGGGTGCAGTGTCAAGATCTCATAGTATAACCCTGCTGTGTAAACCCAGCTGGCTGCACAGAGGTGTGCTAAATATAAATATAAATGGACAATACTTTCCTTAATTCACCTTAATTGACCCATTCTTCAAAGCCAGACACACACATGAACCAGCGTCACAGAAATACAGAGGATCATGATTGTCTGGTTTGCTTATGGGCGTTTGATGAAGGTTCAGGGAAGAGGTTGAGTCTTACAGCTCCCCAGTCTTCACTGAGAAATATCCAAACACAAAACTGCTGCATGGTTTCGTAGCATCTGCAGCAAATAAAATGCACCTCTCAAACTTCTGCTGTGAATCCCTCAATCACTCAAACTCCCCATCTTCTCACCAGCTGCTCAGCTCTGAGGGGTTTTCAGGACTTTATACCAAGATCGCCAAGATTTACGACCCCCCTCCCTCTCTCAGCCTTGATCCCCATCTTCCTCACTCGCTCCCCCAAAAAAGATTCTGACATGCTTTAAGGGAGTTATCCCATTGAGAGACTTCCACTCACTTCATCTTCATCGTGCCTCCTCTTCGTTCTTAGGAGGCCACTCTGGCCAGAGACCACCAAGGTACCCCCTCACCTCCCACTATACTCTCACCCACACTTTACCATCACCCCCACCCTCCCGCCCACCTCCACTGGCTACATTAAAGGCAGGGATGGCTGAAGCGTGTAGCGTTAAAGGGGCAGGCGGCCCAGCAGCGCCTGCCTGTGTCTGGGCCGGGGCCCGGCTCATGAAATATTGACGGGCGAGTGTCCCTTCCAGGAGCTGGCTCGCTCGGTCTTCGGAGGAGGAGGAGGAGGAGGGAGGAGGAGCAGGAGGGCCACATTAATATTTCAGACTGCAATCTCCTGCTTGACAAACTCTCCCACGTGATTGGGTAAAAAGCCGCTTGCATTGCCTAGCAAGCACCCCCCACCCCCTCCATCCCATCCCATCCCATCATCCTCCCCTTCCTACATCTCTTTCTTTCTTCCAGGCTGATTCGTCTGTTCGTCTCTGTTTGCGTCTCACCCTCCTCACGTCTTTTTTGCTTTTTAACCAAATTCGATTCCTGGCTCTGGGAGATTGGTGTTTGGTGTTGGTGGTGGTGGTGGTGTGCAGATGCCAAGGGATGGGCTGTAACGGCGGGGCAAAGGGTGAGTGGGGGGTTGGGGGTAATTAATTACGGCCAGTGATTTTGGCCAGCCCTGGTAGTCGTGGGCCCCGTCTCTCGGCTGGCCCCGAGGCCTCCAGGGGTCCTGCCGGTGGGTCCTGCCGAATGAAGTGGCATCCATTTTTTATGAAGAGCAGGTTATCCTATTTAGTCAGATTAAAACAGGCGAGGAGGAGGAGGGGGTGGCGGAGGAGGAGAAGTGGGGACGGAGCCAGAGAGAAGAGAGAAAACCAGAAAAAAATAGAACCTTCCTCTCCTCCCATTTACCCCACTCGTCCTCCTCCTCCCCCTTTTCCAGTCTGCTTTACTTTACTCTTAAGCTTCACTCAAAAACAACCCTCCCCTCGCTCCCTCCCTCCCTCCTCCAGCACCACCGCCACTCCCATCAACTCCATCTCACCCCCACCCCCCAGCCACCCACCCAACATCTACCTACCCATTAACCTGGTTATGGTGCAGAGTGCTTTGCTGACCCTTTGCCAGGTGTGGCATAACCCTCAGTCTCCTCCCTCTCCGTCTCTTTCATCTCCTTCGTGGGACGCTGTGACTCATATACCTCATATTCCTTTTCTGTCCCACTCTGTGTCTCACTGTGGCCCTTTTAAACTTTTCTGAGTTATTTCTGTCCGTTCCTTACTCTGCTGTGCCCTCCTGCGCTCTTTTATTGCTCTAACAGTGGAGCAGAAGGTTATTCCAGACTAGTAAAACTGACAATAAAATTTTATTTTAGTGAGATTTTGAGCACACCAGCAGCTTTTTGTCCAAAGTGTGAATATCAAGAATTTCTCTTCACTTAATTTAAACTCCTCTCTTATATTTTTTTTCTTTTTCCCCTGCTGTCTCTGCTTTTGTCTGCACTGGTTATTTTCTTCATCTCATCTTCAACCCCTCAGCTTCCCTCAGCCCTACTTCACCCCATCCATCCCCACCTCCTCCTCTTCTTCTTCTCCTTCTTCTACCTGTCTGCCGTGCCGCTGTGGGAGGTTTCTGTTAAATGATGCAGGAGGCGGCAGACAGAACTGTAACATGGCAAAGCCAATGGCACGTAAAAAACCAGCATGGCCAGCATGAACCAGCCTCCTGAGGTTAGGTGGAGGAGAAGAACAGGGAGTCGGGCAGGTGGAAGATAGAGGAGGCAGAGGAGAAGAAGATATAAACTGTGAGGGAGGAGAGCGAGAAAAAAAGAGGCAAAGAACAGGAGACTCTGGAGAACAGGTTACGAGCCTCCAACGCTCAAGGCAAAGGTCATATGGCTGATGAAGTTAAAGCCAAACTAGATATCTTGTCCACTAGTGTATTGTGAAAGTTAACATCAGAACAATAACAGCGATAAAGTTGTGGCTAACATATCAGTTCTTCTTCAGAAACGTTTTAAACTTGTGAAATTAGTCCACTGAGATTCATGTTTCGTTTAATATGCTTTTCCCATGTAAAAGGGTGAAAAAACTGGCGCTAAAAATTCATACATTCATATGTTGCTTCCTCACTGAGAAATCTGGATCAGGTCTTGTGCTCCGCAGACACATTAGAAAACATTAGAGAGACTTCGCTACAGGTTTGTCGCAAAGAGCCTCAGTCGGAGCCAGCCTGTGGAGTGTTTTGTGGCCATAATGTTGAAGGTTGAAATTCAGGTGCTTGATGTTGACATATTGTTTAGGAGACAGTCTTTAACCACGATTCTCCTGTCTTGGAGGTTGTCCTGGATTGTCCACCTGCTGACATCCCTTTTGCTTTTGCTTTTGCTTTTGCACATTCAACACCATCATGTGTTATGTGACTGTTATTGTAATGTGAATATTGTATTTTTCTTGACCTATTTGTCTTTATATTTTAGATAGGGGGGGGGGGGGCGGCTGCCAATGGAAACTAGCTAGTAAGCTACATTTGGGTGCATTTACCTTTTATTTCTAAATGTGTAATGATGTGCATTGTCCCTCCTCACTAAATAAATTGAATTGAATTGAATTGAATGTACACCACTCATCATCACCACTGATCTTGCTGATGTTCTCATTCTTTATTTGTTTTATGTTCTAGTTAAAACATTTTTTAAAAATCTTCCTTAGTTTATCTTTACATAATCTCCCTTACCCCTTTTTCACTGAGCCAGTGTGACTGGGATGACAAAGACACACTTACACTGTGGTTCCTGATGTAAAAATAATGAATTGAAAGCATGAATATTCATTAAGGCTATATTGTAATGTCATTGTCAGAGAGAGGTGCTGTATAGGGATTACATTCATGACATGATGGGAAGATCTTACTTTCTTTAAGAAATAATTCACATTAATTTACATGATGTTTGTGTTGCTTTGCTCCTCTAACATCTATTGCACCTCCTTACAGAGGAGTGACGCCGTCGCTCACACTCTTAGATCAGATCCCCGCACCAATCTGCTCTGATGTGTGTGTCTGTCCGCGCAAACACTTCCCCTGCTCTCCCCCACAGAGCGGCCTGGGTTACACAAATCATGGCTCTCTGTTAGTGCTCCGAGTCCAGCCATGCAGATGATGTCAGGAAGTAGCTCTGGAACACACACACACACACAGTCACACACGTCAGTGAATTTCCTAACGGCCGTGTTTTAAAGGACAAGGCCGGTGGGACAGACAGTGAGCAAGAATCAATGAGGAGGTTGGGACTCCCTGTGTATCTGTGAGACTGAGAGCTATACTTGCACATATGTGTGTGTATGTGTGTGTGTGTGTTGGCCTGGTTGAGTGTGTTTGTACAGTATCTTTGGTATGCTACAGTGTTTTTTCATTTATTTATTTATCCATTGCAGATCCAACAATCACCTTTCTTCTGTTTCCCTCACCTCCTGTTATCAGGTTCTTTATGTCCTAAATTTTCCACTCTTCACTTTCTTATCAGTTCGTGGCTCACTTTATGCTGTGCACTCAGTTTATACACACTTTTGTTTTTCTCGCTCAAAGCAGCTGACAATAAAACGCTCCGTTGAGCATCACATTACACACAGTCGTTTCATTTTTGATAAAAATAACTATTGATCAGTGCAGCTCTAAATTACTCACCAACATTTCACATGTCAGCATTTTCACTACACATCAAAAATTAAAAATGTTGATGATTGTCCATCACTATGTTAGTCATAGATTTTGATGCACATTTAAAAAGGAATTGAGGGGGCATCGTTTAGCTCAGTTGGTAGAGCAGACACCCCAAAATATACTTTAAAAAAAGCTATTGAGAATAATATCTATTATTATAATGGTAATGATTTTGGGCACAGTTCAGCATTTGCAGAGATGAACACTGTGCTGTTTAGTCTGTGTTTTGTGTAAATGTAAAATAATGTGGCAAGGTGAAGAGGGACCCGGGCGATTTGGAGTCATGCACCAGTTCATCCCCTTGGCATTTGCAGAGATGAACACTGTGCTGTTTAGTCTGTGTTTTGTGTAAATGTAAAATATGAATGCACCTTTCATGCTTGTGTCAATACATTCAGGTATTGCCTGTCAAGCTGCTGTTTTAACTGTCACATCTGGTTGGATTGGGATTGTCAGTTACATGTGGGTTTGATCAAAGCTGTGCAGATGCTCCTCGGAGCTGTTACAGGTGCAGGTTCTCTGGGGTTGGAGCTGGAAACACACAGACATAAATGTATGTTGAAAAGCACACACACCTACATTCCTGCAGACATGTCATATGAGTGGACAGAACAGCCACATGTGTAGAGAAAAAGCAACAAAACACTTACCACACACTTCACTGGGCACTACAGAGGATGGTAGATCTCTATCTTGTTCTGTCTGTCCCATGGGCTGATGAGATGTCTCCTCTAACATCCAGTGCAATATAAGTCCAAACCTCAATACAGTCTGTGTTTTTATTTTTTTTCTTAAATACGTATTTTTTGCTACAGTTTTATGTGTTTTATTCAAACTCAGTCTTATTTCTCAGTATCTGTTATTCTTGATTATTTTTCCTTGAGCAGCTGATTCATGGCAGTTCCCCACAGAGGGATGAATAAAGTCTTATCATCATCATCATCATCATCATCATCATCATCATCATCATCATCATCATCATCATCATCAAGTGTTCAATTTATGACAGCAGGACCTTGCTCTTTATCCCCGGAACATATGAATGTGTTACAATATCTGTAATGAGCTGATATTATTGTCATATATCAATCAAAGCTGTGCCCACTGAGACAAGACATCTCCCAGTGCAGAGGTCTGTGGATTTGAGCTTTTTTTTTTTTTTTGATAAGCCTCTACAGTATGATAATGAAGGGAAACCTCAGAGACTGACTGACTAACAGGGAAGGCTACAGAATCCAACAAAACACAGTATGTATTATTTGGTTGAACTGACCCTTAACTCTGATTGCAAAAAGAAATCAACCCAGGTGGAAGAGGCAGTTAATTCTCCCTCTGACAGTCATGAATTTTGGAAGCAGCACAACTGTGTTTTTAACAGGTTTCCAGAGGCTAAGAGGTCGTAGCGCTGACTCCCAACCCCTGAACGGCCACGTTAACTTTCAGCCATAGTGGAAAAACATGAACAAAACCCCATCAAAACTGAAGGTAAGATGTTTTTACTCCCCCACCGCTCAGGACGAGATTACTCCATTAATGGACCTGCCTTCCTCTCTCTCCTTCTCTCTCTCTCTCCCCCACCAACACTCTTACAGTACTCTTCCACCTAGTGAATTATGAATGGAGGGCCCCCTTGTTTTTCTGCCTCTGGCCGGCCCAGTGTCCACTCAGTGCACTCTACTGTACATGCACACATCACATTTAAACACAGCGTAAAATGGGATGGAGCGAGGAGGTATCAGATCAGATCGATGAGACGCTGCATGAGTTTACAGTCCTTTATGACAAAAAGACTGAAGCTGAACTAATCTGGAACAAGTAGATGATCAACTTTGTCTCACTGGAGTTTATTTACTCCAGAGGTATTTGGTCGTGGATAGTGGGGGGTGGAGTTGGCGTGAGGGGAACCAGGCCAGTCTGCCATGTCAATCCATGTATCTAAGCCCATCCATCACTCCATTGTTGGATCCCCCCTTGCACCACATTGTTTCTTTTGTTTGGTTTGTTTTAGCCATGTATTCATTTCACTCATTCACTCACCAACATTACTGACCTACAAACTATCCATTTCATACGGTTAATTGAAATGTTTGGTACATTTATAGCTATATTCAATGTATTTCCCTCTTTTGTCCTAAGGGCCAGTTGGTAACACAACAGCAGAGTGGGCAACACTGCAGGGGCAGAGGATGGATTACTGATGCATCTGACTCCTATGCAAAGGCCCTTACATTATAAGAGCCACAGTCATTGTACTTTTACATTGTACTCTTTGTACTGTAGTCACATTGTGGTCAGTCTGAGGCTCTGTACACAGTCATGTGGTTGATTTCCCAGCAGTCACTAGAGGTTCTGATGGAGAGGGAGTTAAGCTCAGTAGTGTTCAGGAACGGCCTTCAGTTTATGCCTTGGTCTGGTGCAGGTGTCTATGTTCTACATTCAGTTTTCCTGTGTAATAAGCACCAGAGTTTAACAACAGACAGACAAAGAGTCTGAATTCGTCAACATGGCTCCTCTATTGAGCTGTTTCACCCGACTCAAACTGCTGTCCTTTAAAGAGACATCAGCAGCACTAATGACGAGCTGCAGTCGTAATTAGCCTCATCAGAAGGACTTTCAAAGTATTTAGATTAGCTTAATTAGCTTTGGTACGTGCACCGCAAATGTGCGCAGCCATACACACACACACGCAGTGATAAACATGCACACTCATTCCCTGTAGACCCGGCCTCAAGCTCTTGCACTAATGCTGCTGAGAGTTCACGAAAAGCTGCTGGTTTTAAAAGTTAAATGCCACTGTGTAAATATATTTCCAGGGGATATCCAGGGAATAATCAACTTTTAATTTAGCTGCTAATCTAATTAGTCTCTGCGCGCTTGACTGCATCCCTGAAGTGATTTGAAGAGAGAAAGAAAGCTGAAAAACCTACAAGAAGTTGCTTGAAAAATCACTTTCAGAGGTTTCTTAGATTTTCTGTCCTGGGGATATCTAACATTTGTGGAATTACAATAAGGGGAAGAATCTGAAAAAGAAGGGAAAGAAGTGATGAGAGGGGAAAGATTTTGAAGAGTTTAGCCTGCAGAGGGGTGTCTCCCTCCCTTGTTAACTACAGCAAAGTTGATGCAATAGCATATTAAGTCAGTCAATGGACTTTATCAATGCCAGGATCCATTAATAGACAACAGCCTGCAGCACAAAGCTGCAGTCAGAATAGGCTTCACACATGGATTCGGTAGAGGACCATGTGTTTGTGATTTAAATAAATAAATAAATTCCAGAATGAAAAACAAAGAGAAAAAAATGTATTTGATTTTGCAGAACTGAACTTGTCCTTTTGTTCAGACTAGTACAAAATACATTGTAACTTTTAATACAGTTATTACAAGTCAGTGGCACTCAACATAGACCAATTTTACAACATCCCTCCAACAGTGCAATCACATCCAGTCCCTGAATCTCAGCTTCTACAGCTGGCTTTACCTTATCAGCCTGTCTTTTTTTCAGTATATAACACATATGCTTGTGTATTGCACTAGCACGCCGGCTGTGACTAAGACTTCAGACTCTGATGATGAAATTCAGATAAACTCAACTGAGAGATGAGTGGATAAGTGGGGCCTTAAAGTGATGTGCTGCTGTAGATCTGCTGTATATGCTGTAGATGTGGTTGCCCCAAAAAATGTGTTGTAGCCACAGAAATAACTGTAAAACACATGGCAAACAGACTTTAAATAAAGAATTAATTATCATTTATTTTAGTTTTGTTACACACCATACGAAACACCTAGTGCACATTGGGATATAACTATATAAAAACCAACGTCTGATTATTTCCAGTAAAATGGAAAGTTTCACAGCAACATAAACACACTGTTAATCCTTCAACCGATTATTTATTTCTCTGTGGTTCTAATATGTTTTTATTATTATTTTTAATTGAGAGTTACATGATGGACACATTGCTACCACCCTGTGATCCCGTGCTGATCTGGTTAATAGGCGGCTCCAGATTAACAACAGCACTGACAGTAATGAGGAAATGCAATTAGCATAAAGCGGGTGGTGTTTGGGTGATCGGAGGCTCCTCCTGGATGGTGACTGGTTGCTTAGGAATGCTAAAATCAAAGACTGTGATGTGAACAGTGGTGTGTGTGTGTGTGTGTGTGTGTGTGTGTGTGTGTGTGTGTGTGTGTGTGTGTGTGTGTGTGTGTGTGTGTGTGTGTGTGCGTGCGTGTGTGTGTGTGCGTGTGTGTGTGTGTTTGTGTATGTGTGTGTGCAAGAAGCATTGGCCTTACTCAGTGTGCGTTCAACTCCTCAGAGGGAAGAAGAGGGAAGAAGAGCGGAGTGTTGCTGGAGAGACGATGGAGGGAGGGATGAGGAGATGAAGGTGAGGATGAATCTCTGAGCGCTGCAAGAAGTTAAGATAGAAAACAAACAAGCAGGAGTGATTTCATCATCAGGTTGTTTACCTTTTTTTTTTATTACTCACACTTGTCAGCATTTATTCCAAATCCACCGGCAGCTTGTGGTGTAAATTGCATCACTGAATCTTAATTAGAACCAGGATTTAAAAGTCCAGTGTGTATTAAGGGGGTAAAACCGTGACATTCAGATTCTATACAGCGCTTACTCGCTTGCTCGCACTCACCCCTTCCGTCGGCAAAGTGACGGTGGTCTCCGAGGACAAAAAAACTTAATTTTATTATCACGACTGGGACGACTGGTAGTATTTCAGGAGCATGGAGTGCTGAGGTGAAGATCTAAACCATTTTGCGATATGTCTGCTGTTTCCTCCTCCTTCTTTCCTTCTGACGTCTTCTTCGTTGGTTTATTTTAAACTCACGAAACCTGCTCTCTGGCTGGCTGGATTTTCCGTTTGGGCTGCCGTACAAACATGGCGGCGCAAGATGGTGATGCTCTCTAAAGCAATACCCTTGCTATATGTATATATGAAAGAAGAATTGAGAGGCTACGAAAACCAAACAAATTTCAATTTATAGCGACAATACAATTTATATTCATGGGTAGTATAGTCAAATTTTGCCTATAAACCTTACCAATTACACTGGACCTTTAAATGTTTGTATCCGTTTAACTCTTTTGTGAGGTCATATGCTGAAACCGACGGGAACCACTGTATCAGAGAGACACAAAACCACCTGGTCACTGTGACTGAAGCCAAACCTGCAGCTCATGATTATAAAAATAAAAAATAAAATCACTTGTTCGTGCCTTGACATTTTTTGCAGCATTTCCAGCCCAGCCTGCGGTGAAGAGGCCAGGGGCTTCATTAGAGAGATCTGGAGGCCGACCCTATCAGCCTGGGGGCACGTGGGAGGGGGGCCGGGGGTATATACCAAACCGAACTCTCGTCTCTCTGCTGGAGACAGGCTGGGCTCCCCAGGGCTCCCCGCGACCGACCTCCTGCGTCTGTGGATGGGCCAGAAAAACTCACTGTGTTCCCCTTTGAACAACCTCCTCCTCCTCCTCCTCCTCCTCCTCCTCCTCCTCTTCTTCCTGCTGCCCTGTCTCTCTCTTCCACGCTCTCTGTTTCTCCCTCTGCTCCCTTTCTCTGCGGACCTAATGAATGATTCATTTAACCCCTCCACCACCCAACTCCTCGCCTTTTCACCCAACCACCCAACTACCCATCTTCCCCTCCTTAGCACTTTATTTTCTTTATGTTCTCCTTTTTTTATTGCAGGGAGGGACTTATTTAAATAAAGGGGAAAGAGTGAGGGAGTGGGTGGGGTGGTGGTGGGACTGGGGTGCTGGCGGTTGTGGTGCTGGTGGAGGGCACAAAGGGGGAAACAGAGGAGACAACAAAGGAAGGAGCAAACGCCCATTTGTGGCACAGATCCCTCTGTGTATCCCATTAAAAGCAGTGTTTGACAAATTACTTTACACAGCTTGGATGTTGATTTACCGTGTCTGTGTGTGTGCCGAGTGTGTGTGGGTAAGGAGATGAAGCACTTGTCAGGCACACACACTACACTGAAGCACTAATGAGGGCAAGATGGTAGAAAAGCCCTTTAAATGAGGTGTAACGACACAGTAGAGCTGCAGAAAAAGGAAGCCTGGCTACCCAGATAAAATCAATTACAGCCCTTATTATCTTGGAAGAGTCGTTAATTTAATGGAATAATTGGCCGGGACACGAAGTAGCTAATTGCCATGATGAAACCAAATTTCTAACATGAAAAGAGAAGTAAATGAATCTAGATTTGCACACTTGAAAGGCTTTCGAGAATCTGGGGACAGTTTCAAAGATGGGTTTTATATTCTTGGATTCCTTCTCCCTGGGCTCTGACTCACAGGCTCCATGTGAAGAAAACAGGCGTGATTCAATTGGAGAAGAGCTCTCTCTAAAGTCTGTGTCAGCCAGAGAAAATAGAACAAGAAGAAGAGACGGCAGAAAGGAAAACAGAGTTTGTATGGACGTCTTTGAAAGCACAACGCATGCCTTCAGTCAGTGATGAACTGAGGCCTTAGTACTGTCAATATTTGACATAATTATGAACAAGAAAGATTGGTGGAGAAGCTGAAGGTCGTCTTGGCTGGCAGAGGAAGAGAAAATATGGAAGATGTCTCTAGAGGTCAAACAAGTTTTAAAAAACCAACACAAGTTTCTTGGAAGGATTAAAACCCTTATATGAAATGATTTACATTACTGTACATCTGGGTTTGGTCGCTGCATGTACTCCCTGTGTTCGCGGGGTTTCTCTCTGGGATCTCCAACTTCCTCCCACAGTCCAAACACATTCACATGATTAGTGACTTGTGAATGTGAGTTCATTTTGTTTTCGAGGCTTTAGTTAATTCATCAGTGTTGATAAAGGACTTGAAGTTAGTTGAATAGGGCTTGGCCTTGTTTTAGTAGCTTCAGTAGCTGTAATTAAATAAAGTATGTCTGTGTGATGACTTGAAATACCCTTAGCAAGCACTTGCTATAAGATTGGGATACGATTCTAACCCCTTTATTTTCCGTACCTATGGCAGTATAATAAAAGCAACAGAAAAGTAAATATTGAGCATTCAGAAATGAATCTAGCGTCATTGTGCACACTGATATATAGACAGATATAAAATCTGATGTCTAACATTTTCACTGTCAGACCTTGGACGACTTGAGTGGCTTAAGTCTGTCAGGATGCTCCCAGTCTTTCTGTAGCAGCTGCTTCTTTATCACAAAGAGAGAATTTTACAGTAACAGTCCAGATGACAAGCACAAAAAAAAACACTCAGCAAGACTGGATAATAGAATTTCTGTTATTTGCTTTCAATTCCATTTTTAGTGTTATAATAGAAGACAGAGTTCTACTGTCACTACAGTTCCTTATAACGAAGCTTGTTAACCTCACACACACTTCTTGTGAGTGTTGTGTGTATGTGCTGGTTGGCAGAAGCGCTGTCTGTGTGTGACGTTTGGCAGTCACATCTGAGAGGCTCAAGAGACACGAGACACAACAGTCTCAGCTCCCTCCCACCGTCTCTGCTTCCTCTGGAGGAGCTGAAGCCTGAAGACAACACTGAGGCCAAGTGGCAGGACTTCAGAAATGGAGATGGTGGCCGGCCCCTCCCATCTTACCTAATTATAATGCCAGAACTACTATCAAGAGGCGGAGAACAGAAAAAGATTCTCTTCATCCTCCCCCATAATCAAAACATATTCCTTCAATCTCTCTCATAAACACTGACAGTCTTAGATCCTCTGACATGCAAAGGAAGGCCACCATCCACTTCCCATTGCTGTTTTCCAGAGGTGGATGCATCGGTGTAAACCCGACTACGGCTGCGAGTTCAAGTCTGATATCAGATCCAGGTTCAGGTGTCGAAGTGATGTGGTTCACGTCAGACTGGAGCAAAGCAAGCAACCTTACTGTAAAAAAAAGTGTTCAAAACTTAAAAACTAATGAGTCTGATGGCTGCTGACTGGAAATATCTCCTGATTGATGTGTGTTTTCCGCCTTTTGATCTGTGATTATCTGAGATAAATAATTCAAAATACTAAAAAGTTAATAGAGACTCAAGAAAGTCTTTCCAATTTGGACTTCTGAGACGAGGGAAGAGATTTGATAGACATGAAGGATGGACTTATGGCGTGGATGGAGAGGGGACGGGTTTCAACCGGGGAGTTGAGGAAAAAAAAAAACATGGAAACGGACAGAGGAGGGGTGGGAGAGAGACAAGAGAGGAAGGGAAGTGTTGTAAGAGGAGGAGGAGAGGTGTGGCAGAACGGGCCGAGGGGAACCCGCCCCCCTAATTGGTACTTAAATACCCACGCCAAGCAGAACTGTTGCTATCATAAGAAATTGATGAATTAACTGAGGGAGAGAGATAGGCAGAGAGAGGGCAGGAGACTGTGGGACGGCAGCGAGAGAGAGAGAGAGAGAGGAGGGTTCTGAATCTTTTAAGAGGATAACTTACTTGGGCAAAACAGCTGTTTATGCATTATTTGTGCGGCGAGCCATTTACCACCGTTTAGGATGAAAACCTTGGTTCCCGGGCTGCAGGAGTTGCCCGCGGGGACACAGAGGGTTTTGGGAGGGACCCGGCGGCCCATCAGTCACTGATAAGAAAGGATGAAAAATTTATTTGCTGGTAGTTTCGTTTTAAAGACTCAGATATCGGCCTGTCAGTCTTTGCGCTTTGCTTTAAGTGACAAACAGGCGAGCAGGGATTTGGGGCATAGAGGAGGGGAAAACAGGAGGAGGTGGGCAAGGACGGATGGATGGAAAGTTTGTGGACAAGTGAGGCTGCACCCTCATTCGCTGGTAATCCAAGAGTATGATTTCAATTTATTTCTCTATCTTTTCCCGTTAAGCACTTACTGCTTGGGGGTTTCTGCTCTTCACTTCTCGGAGTTCACCTGTCAGTCTAGTGTTACAGGTAAAACCAAAGTGCAGCGCACAGAGGCCGCACCATGCCATCTGTTATTTGATGCCTGTAACAAACACCAGACACCCCACACTGACAGAAGAAGTAGCCAACACACCGTAGCCGGGATCCCAGGATCAATGTGTTGAAGTGGTTGCATTTCTGAAGAGCTGACTTCTGGTCTGCAAGATGGCATCTCGTCACTTAAAAGAAGCTTTCTAACTATGTCAACAGCTTTTTAATCAACACTTTGGCATCAAAATCATTCCTTTACTCACCAAGTGCTGTATCCAGTGATGGATCCAACTCCTCCAAACTCGATTCATATTTCAATGGCTTCCTTTCTTCCTCTAAAACAGCTAACTGTCTCATCATTTTCTAATACTGACTAGCTGTAACATTCAGGCTGCCCTGAGGAAGAAGCACTACTATGAATGTATAATAACCTTATTTGTTAACCTGTACACATACAGGGAAGCTGATACACAAGGAATCCGGGAGTGCATGAAAACACCATTAGTGAATGCCTAACAAGGGCACAAAGAAAGGATCAGTGAAAGTGTGCACACAGGAATAGTCTGACCTCCTTAAACTCTGTCCAGAAGGACAATTTGATCACCTAAAGGAAGTCTATAAAAAAGTAGAAGCCACAAATTCACATGGCAAGCACTGTTGTGGTCAAACATAGGCTATCCTGCATCTTGGCTCATAATCACCTGTCAATCAATTCCAAACAAACTGCCAGAGCCTTGGCCCTGCAAGAAAACAATGAGACCAGAGAGTGAATGTGAATTCATTTAAAAACTTAAAGGTTTCTGAGGTTTGGGAAACTGGGAAGCCCACACATTTCCAAGGCTGTCTGCCCTTAATGCTCTACTCTTTGTCGAACTCACAATAGTGTTTGTGTTGCGCAGGGTGATGCTGGGTGTTTACATTTTTCATCTAACATGCACGCCTGATGGCCTTGGATTGCTCTTGTTACCTAAAATGAATCAGAATACAGTTATTTTCAGTCTCTGGGTATTTTTGTTAGTTGCTTTAAATTTGTGTATGTTTGTGTTTTTGTATTTTCTCGAGGTCCAATGTGACCTAAGAAAATTTTCAGGGTTAAAATGATGAAGTAGACTTAACAGGTTTAGGGAATTCATGATGAACTGTTAAAAGCATGGCAATAAAAGCTGATGTCTGAGTCAGTCTGTGCAGGTGTGTGGTTTTCCTACAGTACAGTACCTTTGTCACCTGCTCTATCCTCTCATCCCATCTCCTCTCCTGTCATCCCTCCTGCTGCCATGCCGACTGCCTCAGGGCGACAGACACTTCCATGTCATGTCGGGGCGGCTCTGATGCTGATCGGTCCTGATGGAGAGAGCTTTGTCCCTGTTTGTTCACCTAAAGCCTTGGCATGTCACATCAGCACCTGGGAGGAGAACTGTCTCAGACAAACACACACAAACACACTCTGACACACTCTGAATACTTCAATACTTTTGATCATTGAGCTTTTGGCAGCTCTTGTTTCTACTGATGTTCTCTTTACCGCATGTGCAACATCTTAACATCAATAAATCATATCAGTTTTGGAGATGTTAGTGTGGCTGTTAGGGGGAAAAAATGTGGGATCACTTTCATGATGATTGACAGCCCTTACTGGCATTCAGATTACATTTAGACGAGGCTGTGGAAAGATTTCTGGCTCTACTTTGGATGAAACTCTTTTTCATTTTCCAGAAAAAAACTGTTTTTTCTATGTTTTTTTTTTATTAACCCTACACTGTCAAAAGACCCTGTTCTGCGTGAAATGTTTTTTTCAGTGTCTCACCAAATATGCAGGCTACTGTTACACTACTTCAGTTTCAGTAAAGATCAGTCAAACATGTGTCAAAACATCTGACAAAATAAAATTTTAAAATGTTGTTAGTATTCAACAGGTTCAACTCAATTAAGCCTTGTAGCATGTCTCATCAACAGTACTGTAGTTGTTACTACTGTAACGTAACTGGTACAGTAAGCTATGCACAGTAGCTATTTACTGTAAAGAAATAATCTGACCACAATTAATTTACTGTAACAATGATCACTGAGTAAATGTTTAATTATTTCACAGGCAGCACAACTAAAATGATGATAGCATTTACAGTAATTGATCATTCGTTAACATATCTTTAGCTGTTTTATGCAAAATACTGTAACTGTCTGGCGCTTACAGTAACATAGATGGCTAAAGAATCAAAAGCTAAGAACAAATAATCAGTAAGACAAGCTGGATGCTCAGCCTGATCAGTGGCTAACATGACCAAAATACAGTAATTGCAATTTTATGAACTGCAATACACAGCAGATCAAGCTGCTTACAGTATAGCATCTTGTATAGAAACATTCATAAGGCCCCAAAGCCAACAGAGGCAAATACAAAAGGACTTTACTCTTAATAATGACACAAAGACAATTTGTAGCCCTTTTTTGACCTCATAACTCATTACAGTAACTCATGTTACTGTATACCATTTTAATTGTTATCAAGCCTCTTTGCTAGCTGATAGATAGATACACTGTAGATAGATAGATAGATAGATAGATAGATAGACAGACAGACAGACAGACAGACAGACAGACAGACAGACAGACAGACAGACAGACAGACAGACAGACAGACAGACAGACAGACAGACAGACAGACAGACAGACAGACAGACAGACAGACAGACAGATAGATAGATAGATAGATAGATAGATAGATAGATAGATAGATAGATAGATAGATAGATAGATAGATAGATAGATAGATAGATAGATAGATAGATAGATAGATAGATAGATAGATAGATAGATAGAAGTCCTTTCATGCACACGCTCTGACTTTCTCTTTTCCCCACATAATGAGAGTTGGGCTTTAAATGGAGAAGGGGGTGGACTTTGCTGGGAATATCATCATTCAGGCCGGGCGCGTGGGGCGAGTCGTGATTAGCTGGCAATTTATTCTGGTGGGTGCGATTGAGAGGAAGGGGCCCAGAAATGGTAATGTGTTTAAATGTCAGAGGAAAGGTACGGTTCTCATCAACCTTTGGTCACCCGTCCGCTTTGAATATTCGTATTGCCGTCATGTATTAGTAATGAGAGTTGAAAAGTAAGTAAAATTTAACCTTCGCCGTACCTGAGGAAACTATGAATATTAACGAGGCCTATTATGTGTACCTGATCTGAAAGAATTTTAACCCCGCGCCTGGCTGGCTCGCTGGCTCTCTCTTTCTCCCGAATTTCCCTATATTCATCCCTCACTTCATCCCTGTCTTCTTTTTCTTGCATTCTGCTCAATTTTTTTTGTTTTCTTGATTTTCTGTTCCTCCCTTCTCATTTCTCCCTGTTTGTCTTCCATTTCTCCATTTCATCCACATCCCTCTCTCTCCTACTCTTGCATTCTCTTACTCTTTTCCTCTGTCCATCTTTCTCTTCCTCTTTTGCTCTGTATCCTCTCTTCTTTCTGTCTTTCAATTAGTTCTCCATCTTCATCTGAGGCCTGCACCAGCCATGTAATCTTTAGTTATGGCTTGAGTAAAAGAGCCATGACTTTGACTAACTTAGGTATCAACCTTATAGTATTAACAATATAATAATATGTAGCACAGAGAGATTAGACATGTGTATTTTAAAATAAATACATATTATACTTTGAAAAAATTGATTTACTGATTAGGAAAGTGTCTGTGTTTGGTTCAATCAGCGCTCAGTCACAGTAACAGCCAAGGCCCAGATTTGGCCCAGTTGAGAGGATCTGGTACTGATGGTACAGTATTCCTCTTCTTACTCTGCTGCACTTACTCATTTGGTCTCTTCCATTTTCCTCCCTGTGTGTCTGTCAGCCCTCTCTGCCTTCTCATTTCCCTCTGTCATGAGAGGGGAGGAGGCTGTTTACCATGCAGAGATGGTGTTTGCATAGATCAGGCAGAAATGGGATGTATGTGTGTGTGTGTGTTGGGTGGCGGGGGTGCTACTCCCTGGATTAAGGCTTGATCAAGGCACCATCAACACACACGCATGCATACTCCCATTTCCCCCATGAGAGCCTGGGGTTTTGCAGGGGGGGGGGGCACTGACACATCTATCTGCAATGGACAACAAAGACATAGAGATGTTTGCTGAAATCTAACTGTCTCTCTTCCCTCTTCCTCTCTCTTATTGCCACTTATCTTATTCTTATTCCATGTTATACACTGGGTGTTTTTGAATAATCAGGGTTAAGGTTACATAGTTGCATAGTGACAAAACCTGTGTGTTAAGTGTATGTAAACTACAGTATACGACATACAAATTATTTCCTATCATGAGTAAGTAGTATAACTATAATTGAGTTTTTATACCTATCACCAATTGGGCATTACATGTAATTGTAAATCCCCTCACCCCCACATGTTTGATAGACTCCTCACAGGGGGTCCTGTCTCTCTTATCCCAGATAATGTCCACCAGCTTGGGTCTGTTGTCCTGAAAACGTGCCCTCCCTCCGCCTGCTGTGATCTCTGGCTAAGCCGGTAACGGCCCAGCTCTTATTAGCTCCCTTTATTGATTTGGAGAAGAGATTCAGAGCTGAGCCGCTCTCATTAGCACTGGATAAAGTCATAATCCACCGACCTGCAGGGTCAGACTCACTCTGCTTTTCTGCCTCAGCGCTCAGCTGCCTCTCGCTCTATCTATCTCTCCCCACCTCAAATTCACATGTAACGAGTTGATTCCAAGATGTTGCACTTATGAAATGATAATGAGGCTTTCTCTCAAACCAGTGATGAAACAAGGAGTTTTCTTTGAAGCATTCAGACTGTATCGTCTTTAAAGTTTGGACATATTGTATGTAAAGTGCTCTTATTCTTTTAGTCTAGAGCATAAATACAGAAACAATTTTGAATTGTCTGTCATTGTAGACGATATAAATTCAGATTTAATTCATGTGGTCTTTCTAAGTCTGATCCCTTTTGCATTGATGTGCATTGCAACTGTTTGTTTTTTGTGTCAGTACTCTCCATGCAACACATCATTTTTAACATACTGAGGTTGTTTCTGTAGATTATGGGGCTTCCAAAGACTCACATTAACTATAAACTTGAAAATATACCTTGAAGTCAGCTTATGTTATTTTTGACCACCAGTAACCTTGTGGAGCAACAACAATAACATGAACAGGCATTTCCTTCATGCACATTTAAAACGATACAGATGCATTAGCAGAAATAAAGGGGGGCACTCCACATTTCAGCTTCCAACAGTGTTGAGTTGGTCTGCAAAAATACATTTGTTGGCCTTACAGTACACACAATCCATTTTGTTGAGAAGGACCAAAGACAACTTTATTTATTCTCAGCTAAACTTAAGAGGTCACCAGTTTATTTATTTATTTTAAAGGATCCACATTAGCTCATGCCAATGGCGCAAGCCAGTCTTCCTGGGGTCCAAACCATTAAGCTTAACAAGGCTCATGAAATTGACTCTTTGTTTTATCATCTTGGCCTTCAGTTGCTTTTAGGAAACATGGGCCACAAAATATTTACAGGTGCTCCCCTTTATTGAATATTTGGAGACACTACAAAAACATTGAACGAGATTATAAAGTGTCAGATATAGTCAAAAACAGATAAGATCCGGTGACTGAGGTGGATCAGTATCTGTGCTTTAAAACCCAGACCAGCCTTCACTTAGAGTGGATGATGTGTGGACACATTTTCAAACACTTCTTTTCTCTTTTCTCTCTCTCTCAGCCAACACATCCCACTTTGTTTTCCTCCTCTCCGTGGCCTATTAATTGGAAAACCCTGTTCCAGCATCGTGCTCTTGTCTGAATGAGGAAAACAGAGCTATTCCATCTCAGGGTGTCTGCTCATCAAAATCATCCATTTTTGAGAATCCTGCCCTATTGGTGCACTTCTGTGGAACAACAAACACTGGTTTAAAAATGACTGAAAGCTGTTTGGTAGAGTTGAAAGAAAGCTGCTGCTTCTTGGTTTTTTCTCAGCAGAACACCTTCTCTTTTATTTGCCATCTTATGGATGAGGATTTACTTTGAAATTCATTCATTTTCATTAAAGTCTGATTTATATTCGTGGTGAGGTGGTTCTATCTCTGTTCTAGGGTCCAAACAGTAACTTTCAGGTACTTTTTTCTAATCATGCCAGATACTGTTTTTACATCAGCCTGTCAATCACTCTCACTCATTCTCCTCACTGCTTCTCCTTCCTCAGTAGAACTGGTCGAAACCTTCCTCACCCGCTCCTGCTCTTCCTCCTCCTCCTCCTCCTCCTTGTCTTCCTCCTCAAGAAGCCCTCAACGCCGAATTCACTCCTGGTCCGCTCCGAGCCGGGGAGTTATCGATCTGCCGGTGTGATAGAGGTGGGAGGCGCGTTCACAATGCGGCGGGGGTCTGGCTGCTCGGGCTGCATCTTTCAGAGGGCCAATCGATACCGACGCCTTTTCTCCCCTTCAAAGCTTTTTCATTCACACAGACAAACAGGGAGAGAAAGGAGACGTGAGGAGCAGGGGAAAGGAGGAGGAGAAGAAGAGTGAATGACATGAGATTTATGTTTTTTCTCCCCTTTCTTTTCTCTCCCTCACCTTTCTCCTCAATCCTCTCAGGACCCGGCATAAACTCGGGGGGAGATGGAGAAAAGGGGATGAGAGTACAGGGAGACGAAGAGAAAAGGGGAAGAGACGTTGGCATGAGGGTGAAAAACTAGAAAAGAAAGAAGGAGAAAAATAAGCACTAAAAGCAATGCACTTTTTAATATCGTAGTTATACCACAAATTAAAGGTTGTCTTGATGAAGATTAAAGAGGAGGCAGCAACGGAGAGAAGGAAGGGAGGTACAGACAGACGAGTGTTTACAGAGGGAGGTGTGAGAATCAGAGGGCGATGATTTTATGCAATGGAAAAAAGGCCTGAGGACGTCAGGGAGTGTAAACACACAGACAGACAGAGGCAGTTTGCTCTCAGCAGGCCTTGGCGAGGGTTAGACTCCCGTTGTCTCTGATCAATAGTTTCAACCTTGAGGTTATTAAATCAATTAACCACCCTCCTCATCCTCATCTTCCTCCTCCATGCCCGCGTTGTGCTCTCCTCATCATCCTCCCGCCACCTGCACTCATCAAGATGGCCGCTCGTCATGCAGACACCTGAAATCAATTCAGGGCAAATTAATCTCTTCATGAGTTTATCCAAGCATCAAAGGTAAAAGTTTGCAAATCTGAAGTCGCGCTCGCACGATTCAGTCTTCGTACTTTGATCGCTGCTTTTGAGGGAAAGTTGTTTGTATTCACACGAATCAATTGGACAAAACCTTGAGCATCTGAATACAGATTCATCTCTCTAAATGGAATGAGATAGGCTACATAAGATGCCATCTGATAAAAGCAAATCGCGGCCACTTGACTGCAAGAGACGGTCAAAACATCATTCATTTGAAATCATGTTTGAGTCCACTCAATTAACCATTTTAGTCTGATATTTGCTCGGTGTTCATCTAAAGTTTTTGTTTTTCCCTGCCTGCAGGTTCATCAGAGCCGTCGAGATCCAACACAATGAGAAGATGAAACATCTTGTCTCTTTGCAAGAAGGTTCTTGGTTCAATTCCAGGGCCTGGAGCGTTTCTGAATGGAGTTAGCATGTTCTCCCCATGTCTCCAACTTCTTCCCACACTCCTCCCAGAGACATGCACATTAGGTTGATTGGCGACTCGAAATTGGCTCCAGATTACTTGGATTTTAAGATTTCCGCTTCTTAGTGGCACTTGGGTAAAACCTGTTCAGAAGTTTACAAGTGTGGGTTTTTCAGAGAGCATCAGAGTGAGAAGGTGGTCATCTGGGTGTGATCTCTCGAAGGAACTGAGTATCCACACTTATTTCAAGTAAGAAGACATAGCGATTGAGATTTTACTTGCAAGCCGTACAGGCATCGTGTACCGTATACATTGCTAATTTGCTCAAGTGAGGTGAAAAATGAATATTTAGATGTCCAACAGCAGGATCCTGGACCAAGAAACAAAGTTTTGCACTGATGGCAGGTACTGACAAGATGGTGACAGCATAGCAGGTCAGTCAGAAACCCGTGAGTGACGTCATTTCACATACAGTCCATCGTGACTATGGATAAAAAAAGTGAACTCGTGCTTTAGTTGCTATTGGCAGAGATTCCACGTTCGCATATTCGCTCCTTCGTTGCCTATTTTTCAGAAATATTAAACAATGACCCCTTACTGAAAAATGCATCACCTGCATCTCTTGGATGAGAAGCTCTGGGAGATGTTCCTGTGAAGCAAAGGAGCTGGGATTTGTTAGGTTAAACCCTCTCCATTAACAAACAGGAAAAATAAAGCCTTGATTATTCAAACGCAGACACCACTGTACGGTCTCCTCTGGGACTGTGATCTCAGCCATCAAAGACGATGCCGGTTTCTTCACTCAGCTGATGCACAGACAACAACTGTCTTTCATCAGCCCTGACGGACACCTCAAACTGTGACGGAAACATGACGCCAAATTATAAACGACAGGACTTGGACCTTCACTCAGGTTGATCTGGAGTTTTGTCCTTGTTAGACGACTTTAATTCAATGCTACAGCATGTGTCAGTGGTTCCACTACAACAGTGCTGTCAGTGAGTAAACTTTCCTTAAGCCGCTTTCCTCGTGTCTCAGCTCGTAACGCTATCCATGGCTCCGGGCGTCAGAGACAATTACATTTTGGTGATATCTCTTCCTTTCTTCACCAGAGGTTCTCGCTAATTTGATGCTCTGGCGAGGAAGATCGTTGGCTTTAATACAAATCATGTTTCAATCGTTACTTGAAGACCTTAAGCCCTTCCCTGGCTCTCTGGAGGGCCGCGGTAATGAGGCCTGCTGGGATTTCAATCATTTTTACATCTGTTGAAAAATAAGGAGAAAAGAGAAGAGGAGGAAAAAAACAGAGAAAAAAGAAAAATCAACTACCCTCCCCACCACTCCCCCTCCTCTTACTCTTTTGGAAAAAAAATAATTTGTTTTGAGGATTGATAATGAAAAAAAATATATATATAAAGAGCCTTTTTTCCCCGTGCTTTTGTGTTGTTGAAATTCTCTGGCCTTGAAATCTCTCAGTACAGCACCTCGATGCTTCAAGCTCCCCTAACAATTTCCAAAGGCCTCTCCTCTCCTCTCCCTATAGTTGCAAAATAAATAAACCTCTCTGATATTAGATTTAAGACACCTCTTTATCTCACAGACTCACTCTTTCTCCCAATCTTCCCCTCTGTCTCTGTGGTTTATGGTATTTTCCTCTAACTGCACAGAAACATTACTTCACCCCCTCTCATCCTCCTTCATTTCCCACTTTTTTTTTTACTCTAAAAGAATTGTGCCCAAGATCCATGTGGGAGACGGATGCAGACTTTAAAAGTACCTGCTGCTGTAAAGAAAAATCTGGATTAATATAATATCATAACAGTCGATACTGTCTGACAGCCTCGAGCAGAAAATGTCCTCATTCCGAGATGTGATCCTAAACACTTGAGATAGGTGATGTTTTCTCTGACATAAGTATTTTTCACGCAACTAAAACACAATCTTTCAATGAGGGCTTGTGTGTTACTTAATCTTCTGTAGCTCATCTTTCATCTCGTCAACCTCACAGAGGTCATGCGAAAATCAATCCTGGCAAATTTTCTTGTCTGGTAAGCGCCCATGGTGTGTCTGGCCTTTAAAGAGCCATTCTGACTAGTGGTAAGTCTTTATAATTGTTAACAACAGTCATCAACATTGTGTTTTGTATAATACAAGAAATATCATGAGTTCATAAAAAAAGATTCAGACAGGAACCAGTCGAATTAAAGGGACAGTGGGTGGGGCTAAATAATCTGAAACCTTTCCAGTATCGAGAGCAAACCTCAGCACCCACATAGTCACTAACAGTTACACGCTTACAAACAACATGAACAAATTAAAGATGCAAATGATGCTCATGTCTGTAATAGATGCATCATCCACTATTTCACCTGTCAACAAATGTTGTGTGCTCTTGGCTGACGCAGATACAACTATATTAAGGGATCACCTGTTTATTTAGAGTTGGAGGATGTGTATCTGAGCTTCAAAAGAAGCGCTGACCAAGTCTCCAAGGCTACGGTAGTAGCCTGGATAGTCAGTAAATCTCTCCAAAATGTGGAGCTGTCTGCTTGTTAAGAAAAACTTTGTCAGACTATGTGCTCCGAAAGTTTCCCTGAGGCACTACACCTCCAAGAGTCCTGATCCTTGAAGCTTTTTCTCTCACCAAAGTGGAACATTTCTATCACAGAATAATGTAAATTGGAGCAGCGAGAAAGATATAATTTGGTATTTAGACTTTTTAAAATACTTTTTCTTTGAGTTTTTAGACGGGACTTTCTGAGGCATGGTTTTACTTCACATCTGGAGATGCTTTTGACTAATTTTAATTAATTAACTCAATTATTTTTCTTTTATTAAACAGTACTAAACTTTACGTACTAAACAGACTGACTAACTCATCTCATCTGATCATGGGCTGAAGCCTACAGTCATACATCACTCTTTAAATGTAGAAACATCTGTGTCGTCATGAAGACAATTTCCAATTTAAGTCTCTTGCCCCTTCACAGAAATGAAACATGTGGAGAGAAGGAGACAAGGTTCATCCAGTCAGACTGTCCCAGGTGGGGAGAAACGTCTCTGCAATCTACATTGCTAAGCAGCACTGAGGGTTATCATGACTCTTGCAGCACTGATGTAATGGTTACAGAGCCAGTCGGGGTCCAAATTGTCCCAAATGCAACGTTCATCGTGTTCAGTTCTTGCACATTTTTCACAGAATTTTTTTTCCCCTTTAAAAAAAAAAAAAAAAAAATTAGTCAGATTCCTGACTCCTCCACTCCAAGTGTTGAGCTGTGTTTAGGCAAAATACTGAACTCCAAACTGCCCCTGATATCTGCTCCATACTGCGTGATATATGTGGAGTGTATAGAACGAGCTTCGAGTGGTAAATAAGACTAGACTAGCCCATGTAGCGTTTACCAAATGTTTTCATCTCAGCATTTTTTTGTTAATTGAATGTTGATAATGATATATCGAAAACAAAAATTGATAAACTCCCAAATTTCCTTTTTCTTCTCCTTCTTGCTCTTAATCATTATTATTATTATTATTATTATTATTATTATTATTAGTAGTAGTAGTAGTAGTAGTAGTAGTAGTAGTATCATCATCATCATCATCTCCATATTGTGAGTGTCGCATTTGTTGAAATACAAGTACAAACAGGAGCTGGATATATTTCATTACAAACAGGAGTCATTTTCTGACTCAAGGTGTCTAAAATGTTTCAGTACCCACGGTAATATTCGATCAGTTGATCTTTTTTTCAAAGCTCTAAAGGAAAATCAAACATGTATTTGAATATCAAGTCATCATGCAGACACATCACTGAAATCTGGCTGCCAGAGCTGCAGCCTTTGAAGCCTTCTGGCAGAGCTCCGCCAGGGGCCCAGAGCCGGCTGCAGCAGTGCTTTTGGCCACATTGAAGTTACTGTTAATACTCCACCTCGACAGAGGATCTGAAGCATCCCTGCAGTGAAACACCTCAACCCAACAGCAAAACATCAGAGGTGGGGCCTGCCTGTTTGGGTGAACAGGACAGCTTCCTGCATCAACACTTGTGTGCTGTTTGTCTGCTTGACTGATGCATCTTCTGTTGGGGTGTTGTCTTTGTGCTCATCTGTCTCCTCAATCACTGCTCTGTCCATCAGTTCAACTTTCCTCTGCTCCCCTGGTTCCTCCTACCCTGTACCCTAACTTTCCTTATTGGATGTCGCTGTGTCTTAATTTGAAAGTCAACTCCTAGGGGTGACTGCTCAGAAAGGTTTTGTAGTGGTTTTACTGGATGACTTTTTCTGATACCACATGCACATGCATGTGCCATACTGACTGTAAATGGCTCAATGTATGCACAGGGCTGCATGTTAAAGCTGCCTCTACATGCCTCCAATCTGACCCAGTTTCTTAGAACACTTATTTCTCTTGCCTGCCACATCCACTCGAGCACACAGTGCACGAGGCCATGCTGGTGTTACAGTAAGGTTAACAAGATATTGGGGGGGTAGGGGGTTGGGGCAATAATAAAAACAAAAGAACAAATCATTATTTTATTTATTTCAACTCTATGTTTCATATCATATTGAAATGTGTCTGCCTTGTTGAAATTAGATCCTAAAAATTAAGAGATTAGCAGATAAGTGTATCTGAATTCAAATCTGTCCAGTGTGACAGCAGTACACGCACACAAGTCAGCCAGTCAGTCAGACTTGAGAAACAGTCAATGCATTAATCAGTAGTCAGCTGGACAAACACAGATAATCACACAGTTCCCCAAACAGATTAACAGTCAGCTGCTCAGTCACATAAACAGACTGATAACCAGTCAGACAGATGATGAAATAGTCAGTCAGTCAGTGAAGGTATCACAGGACCAGGCCTTCTCCTCTGCAGATGTCAGACACTGAATGAGTGACAACTAAACTCCCTCAGTGCTTCTTATTGATCAGCCACACACAAGGCCGTGTGTATGTGTGTCAGTGAGAGAGAGAGGGAGAGAGAGAGTACTGTATCTCATTCATCACCTGGGCTTCAGAGGCCTAAAAATACAGTTTTCACTGACCTTTATATGAACTCCACATTTTGCTCGACAGGACCAGGCAGCCTGATGCTGCCGGAGATGGAGCTGAAACATTAACTGCACAAACAGCTGAATGATGTTTAATCGGACAAATAGTGATAGTGTAGGCATACAACGATGGCAGAAAACCAAACATGTTTATTAAGTTGTAATATTTTAACATATTTTAGTTGTCCAGCAGAAGTTCATATGTCCATTTTAATCAAGCGTGCAGCTCTGATGAAAGACAATCAAAAGCATGTGAACATCCATGAGGTGAGGATGTCATGGTTTCTGTATAATCTGTTGTTTTTTATCAGTTAAAGCGTTAAAAACCAAGCCTAGGCCTTTTCTCGAAATTGCATATCCATAATAAAATGAGTATATCTCTGCAACTACAAGGTCTACTTGAATACTTTTGGTGTCATTGTAAAGGGGGAAAAAATGAGAAATTGCTGAGATGTGTAAATTTCAGTATGTGTGTTACTGGTGAACACAGTACACAGCAAAAATTAAATGTTCACCTAAAAAATTCATATTTTGGATGAGTGTCCTTCAGAATTATGCTACTAAAGCTCAAAACTTCTATCAAATGATTGTACAATCTATGAACATTATCTCTGCAGTGGTTGATTCTGATAAAGTGAAGCAGTAGGCTACAAAATTATTGAGATTTTACTATAAAATATTCAGCTTTCCAAAATGTCCATTTTTGGCACAGCTTGGAACCACCTGCCACTATAAACCATTGTTTAATCTTTATTTTTACACAATTTGCATAAACTAAGTGAAGAAGGATCACCGGGACTAAACTACTTTCTAGGCCCTCTGTGTTACGCCTGGCTTTATCTCTGCAGCAGATCGTTTGATTCGAGTCAGCTCATTTGAACCGTTAGAGCCAATAGAATGAGGCTATACCCACGTTGCTGTGATTGACAGCACTGGCAGCCAATCAGAATCAGAATTCATCTCATGAGTCAGCAGAATCTGTTGTGTGCACGCTCGTACTTTCCACGGCTCCAAAAGCTCGTCCGGACCGATTTAGATGTAACACCGGTCAAAGTTCAACTGGAAATATTGTGGATTTACCCATACAACAAACTTTTCACGGCAAAATAGCAAAGGTAAGAGGAAATTTACAACCATGTTTTGGCCAAGCAGTGTCTGTGTTTGCTCGACTTTGCTCGATTTTGACTTCTCTCTCTGCCGTGCTGCTGTAGCTTCTGTGTAGCTGCGGTCAAGTATCTTTGCAATCTTTGTAGCGCCGGGCTCGTTCATGAGCGGTAGCTGATGTGTTTTGCATGATGTATATGAGCCAGAAATGTAGCGACTGGTCCACGCAGTGGTGCTTCATGAAGTTTGATGTTTAGTTGTTTAGGTATGAGTAGTGTTTGGGCTGTGTCTGGGTCAAAACATGTTTTTACAGGCTGTGGGCCAACTTCTGCTGTTTAATCTGACATATAATATAATATTCTTTCGTAATTTGTGCAATGGTGGCTCTGTGATTGTTCTGCATGTCTTCAAGTCTCCCATCCCATCACTTTAACTCCTTCATCAAGCAGAAACAAGTTGTGTGCCTATTTTGTTTTATGAAGGATTGTTGGACTGTTGTGTCACACTGAAACTAGGATGACCAGTGGCTGAAAATTAAGTTCATTTCAATCAGGACAGAACTGAGGAGGAACTGGGAAGTAAATTGTAAGAAGCAGACTTTGATGCGTAGGAAGTTGATCACCATGGAGATGGGTGGTGATGAGGGATGGAACTCAAGGATGAGACTGTCCTCATGAGATAGAAACATCTGATGTCTTTGGTTGGATATGGTCAACAGGGAAAAAGAACAAGTTCAAGTTAAAAAGGGTGATGTGTGAAATTTTGACAGTGGGCGTTTTTTCTTAAGCTGCAAAATTACAAGCAGAGATAAATAAACAGAAGAGACAGATTAATTTCTGTATTTCTATATGAAATCACTCGAAGAAGACAGAAGTAGTGAAGTCACGTTGAGGGGAGATGTGGCGACATAACAAAGTGAATAACGTCGCATCGTCCTAGAATGTGTCCCAGACTGAGTCAAACATCATAAATTGATGATTATGGATCTTCTTTGAAACCAGAATCACTCCACCTGAGCTGCTCTGAGGCCACCCAGGAGCTCCCAGGTGTGAATTTGTTTAACAGAGTGTAAGAAATGCAGTGTGCTGAGTCAGTGTCTCGCTGTAGGGCTTCAGTCTGCACAGGTGGATTTAAACCGAAGCCGCTGCCAGACTGAGCTTGTTGAGACTGCAGTTCCCTGAAGTAGGAGGAAGCCTTGTAGCAGATTGTCTGAGCCTCCTTGTTTTTATGGGCCCTGACTCCTGCAGCACCAGGGGGAGCACGCAGCGGCTCACAGCACCAGCAAGTGATCAATTAAGTGCTGCAATACTGACACCGTGTGGTCAGAAGCAGTACTGCCACTACATTAAAACTCTCTCCTCTTCTCACCTCCTCCACCTTATGTCCTTCTTTGATCCTGTGTCTCCTCATTTCCTTTCCTTTTCCTCCAACAGCACCTCCTATTCTTCCTCTAAATTATCTCCTCTTCCCCCTTTCAACCTCCAGATTCTTTCTTTTTCTCTGGTACGACTCCATTCCTTTCATGGCTCTCTCTTCCTCTTCCTCCTCCCCCTCCTCCCTTCATATACTACTTCCTCCTCCTGACTTGTTTTCCTTCTCCTTAACTCATCTTCAAGTCTCCTTCAGCAGCAGAGGTTGTGCATGTCCCTCCCCTCTTCTTCACCCCTGGCGTCCTCCTCCTCCTCCCCTTCCTCCTTGTCCTCCCCCTCCTCCCATTCCTTCTCACTGCAACCCCCCAAAACGTATTGTAGAAAGTAGAGCATCTATTTATTTTTAATGAGGGGCAGCTCTGTGGTGAATAGAGGCAGGAAAATAAACTTTTGTACTCCCTGCACTTTGCTGCTCTTTTGTTTTTACAGTAGACCTGGGACTGAACAGTGCTGGCGTTTTTAACCTTTAAATAACCAGATATTAAAACATTTTAATCCTCTTAACCCTTTGTATACACACACACAATCGGTATGTATGTGTTAAAGAAAACAGTCCTCCTGGACAATAGAGAAAACAGAGTTCTTCTAATCTAATCTAGTGATTTCCCTCCACTGGCACTAAGAAAAAGGAACAGAGTTGTCTACAGCTAAACAGCCTTTGGGACACTTAATCAGTTAATTTATTTGTCTGAAAAAATGGCCTTCAGATGGTCTTCTTCATTGCCTTTTAAAGTATCTCACAGATAGGCTAGATCAATACCATAGATGATATCAATAGACAATAATAATTAAAGGGATAGTTCACCCAAAATTGAAATTTCATTCACCCTCATGTCGACTAAGGGCTGGGAGAAGTTTCAGAGTCCTGAGTTACAGGGGGTCTCGGCGTAGCAGTGCATGTCCATATGACGGTTGCAAATGGACACCAACTGTCTTCGTAACAAAAAGACACACCAAAAAACATCCAAATACCTCCATGCTGCTTGAATGTAATGTCCGTCTTGTGTTGAAGCCCCAGAATGTGAAAAAATTAAATAAATCTGTATTTCAAGCTTGTTTGTAGCGGAAGCTCCTCTCTCTGGTTCGCCCTCTTTGGACAAACCGGGAAGAGGACGGACCCTTTCGCTTCCACTACAAAACAAGCTTTTTTTTGGAACAATTTCTCATGTGGTGTGTCTTTTTGTTACAAAGACAGTTGGTGTCCATTTGCAACCGTTATATGGACATGGATGTCTTTTTGTTACGAGACTGCTGTGTCCATTTGAAGCCACAGAGGACTCTGAAACTTCTCCCAGCCCTTAGTCGACATGAGGGTGAGTAGACAATGAGTGAAATTTCTACCCTTTCTATCCCTTTGACAGTCTATGGATCAGATGTGTAACGTTAAAGATCTGTGATCCGAGGCTCCGAGCTTCACCTGCAAACTGTGTCGTGTTTTAAATCTCATCTGTACCCGGTCACTGGCTGCAAGCACCGGGGAAAGATCAGCTTTAGAACAGTGTAACTTGTCTTTGAAATTTCAATTTTGGGTGAACTATCCCTTTAAGATTAGTTACTGTAATGTAGCGCATGGCTCAGAAAATATCGCTGTGACACCCTCTGCTTACAGGCCTCTTGGTAAAAACTCATGTGGATATGGCGTGGGGGGACTGTGAGTATAAATAAGTGTTGGTGTTGCTGTTTAGTTATCTAAACAGTGTTGGAACCTTGAGGAACCTGTCATGTGTCTCCTCTCATCATGTCTCAATAAAAGCACTAGAGGGAGCCACAGCTTCACTAAAACATGAGATTTTCCCTCTTTCAGCCTCAGTGGCAGATAAACTTACTGGTTTATCAATTTACCAGCAACTTGAGCCAATACCACACGGAGCGGATCAAACCTCCGTCTACAGTCGCACCTGGAAAAATGTCCACTTAACTTTTAGAGGGTTTTTTCCAGCACATTCATCGAAGCAGGTGGCAAACTCCCATGAATAATTCCCAACTATAAAATTATAAGGCAGTAATCAAAGAGCAAACGGTCTGCTTTAGTTTAAAAAGTGTGTGTGTGTGTGTGTGTGTGTGTGTGTGTGTGTGTGTGTGTGTGTGTGCTCTGACTCACCATACATTTGGCACACAGAGGAAAGATTCCCACACTCTCTCTGCTCTCTGACCAGAACACTGTGGGAAGTGTATGTGTGTATGTGTGTGTGTGCATGTGTGTGTGTGTGTGCGTGACTTCAGAATGAACTCATTAACCCTGGTTTGTTGGAAAAGGGGTGATGTAGCTGTAAAACCAGGATGAAAAGAGCTGATATAATGAAGATGCAGTGTAGGGCAGGTACAGTAGAGACGGACAGAGGAGAGAAGGACGGACCGTAATGAGAGTAAAGGATCAGCAGAGGACGAGAAGAACAGAGAGCAGAAGAAGAGGAAGATTGATGAGATGGATTCCAAATTATTTATTGCAGAAATCTGCCTAACTCAGTTAATATCTGCTGAATAAGCTTCTTACTATGAGTAACACGGTGTTAGTGCGCTGTGCCACACCACCGTGAGTCAACTCTGACCAAACATAAAAATAAAACTTTATGTTTTTAACCTATAGCATCTGTCTATTTTGGCCAGTTGGGGGCAGTGGTAAAACTTTGGTATGTTTTTAATCCTATAAAACCAATGTGGTGAATAATTACATCCAAAACAACTGATTTAAGGCTATTGTCTTTCCCCACAGTTATTCATAAAGTCCAATATTCACTGTCATTTCGGTTGATTTCTGCATGTTCTCTCCATATATCTGTCTGCTAGCGGCTAATGTTGTCTGTCTGCTGTTTGGTGCTGGGCAGGTAGCTTCAGTGGGTTTATCAGAGCTTGGAAGCAGCTACTGTACCTGCTGAATGTGGATACTGATTCATTCATAGTGGCGAAACAAATCTAAAGAAAACATGATTAGTATCAATGAGGAAATGAAACCAAACCAGCTGACGTTCTCGAATCGTGTAAAACGAACGTAGGTAACAAAAAGATCTCTCATGTACTGTAATTTCAGACAAACCCATGCGTGTGCTGGGCCATTTTCTGTGTGTGTGTTTGCCCTGTGACCTCTCCTTCCTGCGGAGGCAGTGGGCAGTCTGTTACCCAGGGTCCTTAGCGGGGGCCAGCTGTCAGGGCCTCTGTCCAGCATTTTCCAGCACAGACTGTGGGAAAGTGGGAGCCCCGGTTCATCTCACAAGGCTCACTAATATCTAAAAACCGGCCTGCTTTCTCATCTGACTTCCTGGACCAAATTGCTAAATATAATACGCCCTGGGCCGTGGACTTCCCGCCCGCTCCCAAAATACACAGCCAAAATACAGAGCTGACATCCCACCCGCTATTTCAGAGATTTCTTTTTTCTTTGGAAGTTTGTCACTCAGTCGGTGTTGTATCACCGAGGAACTGATCAATTTACCATTTATGGAAAGTAGCTGCACAGTTAGATTTAGTGGGAAAAGCTCTTGAAATTGTAAATACGTAGGCCTAACAGAATCCTTCTGCATTAATCTCAGTGATCTTCAGTGTTATCAAACATAAGCAAGATTAGTTGGCGAAATACGAAATATAATAGACATGTGGTGCATTCACCCTACGTTCCTACTGCTGCACAGCTGGGTGTGTGGATGGACTAACCCTAGGCTAATTCATTTGCTGGCTAATGGGGGTTCAAATGGATACTTGAGGTCCCCACAGAGTGCTTCAGGAATAAACTTTTCACAGCCTTGTACAAAAAACAGATGTATGGTTGTACTGGCTGAACTGTAATAACTACTAGTTTAAATTTCAAAAAGTCTTACAAAGTTGTGTAGCCTATATTTCAGGGTGTGCTGCCTTGACTGATAGGTGGGTGAGTGAATACTCGCCACAAACCGAAATGCACCAAATGTTGGGTTGTGGATTAGCCAGGAGTTAGGTGGAGTCAGAGTGCTGCCAAGATGGCAGCAGCAGAGCAGCCCACTCTGAGCTTTGGACCTGCTCTTGAGAAACCTATGGCTGACATCATCTTTATTTACAGTCTATGACACAGACTCTGATATCCAGTAATTAGCACTAACATGAACCAGCGCTATGCTCCGTGACATTAATCTCATCGTAGGTTGAAGTTTTACTGTATATGCAGATGCAGCTTTCCTAAAGTTTCTTCAGCTAAGATTGATTTCCTTTTTCCTCTCTGTAATTTCCCTGTTTTTATGCTTTTGTGGCTGTAAATAAACTTAAGGCCAAACCCAACCCGGATGACTGGATGGATGGATGGATGGATGGATGGATGGATGAATGAATGGCTGGTTTGTTGCATGGCTGGCTGAGCACACAGCACTTAACCCCACTGCTGAATACCGCACCACCACCATCAGCAGCAGGCCATTACTGTTCAGGAAATATGCTGAATTATTCAATCACTTCCTCTGCATTCTCTACAGGATGCACAGAGTCGGTTGAAAATCACAGAAAGTGTGTGTGTGTGTGTGTGTGTGTGTGCGTGTGTCTCTATGTTGATGATGTGCACATGAACGGTCTGTGCTCTTGTTTGTGTGTGTGTGTGTGTCGTTAAGGCCTGGTCATGACCTACATTAGGTTTCCTGCTTTGATTTTCACAATAATAAAACAAACAAGTTAAACTACAACTAAATCAAGTATGATTTTTAACATTGGCATGGGATGGGATTCATATCTCTGCAATTGGCCTGAGCCCAGTGAATCATGCGATTGTGCCTTTTTAATAGTGCGGGCAATTTGTCACTGCAACAACCACACAACTAGCGAGACAAAAGAATAAGCAGACACCATTTTAAGTAAATGCAATAGGTTCTGAGCAGAAATATCCAGTAAGCTTTGGGAATGAGTTAAAACGGATTTGTGATGGCATCCTGCTAGAGCCTAGAAGGAGGTGCAGCACGACCAATATTCAGAATTTGATTAGCATCATGTAGCCTAGTGTGACAGTGGACGGTCCAGTCACTATGTCTCCAATTGATCATGTGCCCTGGCTACTTGGCCGAGGGGATGTCCCTTTGGCCGAGTGGTTAGTGCACATGACTCTTACCCGGGAAGTGTGGGTTCTATCCCCGCCCTCTTCACCTTGCCACACTAGCATACTGTATTCTGAATGTGGCAGTTTCCAGTTAAGATATAGTGAACTATCAATATTGGATTATTTACGATGTTGCTAGAGATGCACGCTCAATGAGAAAAAAAAAACATATCAATTTCTGTAAAGAGCTGCAAACGAACACTGTCTTTTTTAGAATAAGTAGTGAGTGATGCAGCAAAACCTGGTTCTGGCCTGATGTTTAGTTATTATTTTACTATTACGTGATTGATGTGTGAAGATATTTTTTTAAAAAGTTGTCTTTCCTGCTGTTTTTGATCACAGATCAACAAACAGCTCATTCAGTTGACAATGGAGGAGTCTGAGAAGTGATTTTCCTCTTCCTGATTCTCAGTTTACCCTCAGTTTGCTTTCCAGGTATATGAAATGTCATGTCAACATCTGTTCCCTCCTACCCATAACCTCCTGGGATTCTCTTTCTTAATAAACCACACCATATTTTGGTATTTCTCTCACTCGACCAAATAAAACAAGCTGAAGGAGTCTCAAATGAGCCTTTATAGAGTGGGTGGAACATATTTGAACCAAATGGTTTATCTTAGTCCTTGAACACAGCTGCATCTGACCCATTTTGACCACAGGGTCGGTAACAAACATCCGCACAGCCAGTGGATGGAGATACTTCACTGTCGCTAATGTTGGTTTTTATTGGAGGGTTTATAAAGATGCAGCGGAAAACATGAAGCAGCTCTGGGTCAGACCAAGCATGTATGAAAAATCTGGGAAGTTATAGTTGATTCATAAATCATGGTCAGGCTCTAAAGTTGGGGACGTTTAAATCAAATGTTGCCATTTCCTCTCGGCTCATCTTACTCGGCACATCATAATTTACATGAAAATATCTGAATGGAATCGCAGCTATTGTGAGTTGCTAGAGTGAAAAAAAAAGAGAAGCTGAAGACAGGACAGGGGACGAAAGAATGAGAGTGTGGGAGGGATGGATGTGAATTCCAGAGGGCAGGGAGAGGAGTTTTGTCATCCCAGCAGCAGAAACAGGAAGTGAGTTAAAACCTCTCTCCTGACCCCTCGACCCCTGCAGATAACATTCCCACCCTCCCCCATCCCTGCAGCTGTGTGAAGCCCTCCCTCGCTCCCTGGATTTCTCTCGACATGTTTCCTGTATCCAAATCCAACTCCATGAATCTCCAGCGTTCACTGTTTCTTTCTTATCTTTATTAACTCATAATCAGATACAGCACTGGAAAGACAGGGTAGTTTGAAAACATGTTTTTGATTCAGCTTGGTTTTTATCACTTAGCAATCAGTGTTAGCATCTTTAAGCTAATGTGAAGTTTTCTGTGTTTTTTGGTGGCATGAGTTTTGTTACATTACACAAATTTTGTAGGTTTTAAAGAGGAACTTAGCAGGATTTCTCACGTGGCAATGCTACATTTTTTTGCCTTAATTACAAAGCTCCAGAGTAATGACTTGTGACTCGTTACGAGTGAAAACGGAGGCTCTCTGCCTTCCACTTGGCTTCTCATGGCTGAAAATGAACCTTGCAACATAGCCTACTGTGTTGTGCTAATGCTAACTGTCACTGGCGGCGCGGCGGCGGCGGCTATATCTCCAAAATTAGGCAGGTGCAAAGTCGCATACTCATTTTAATGTAACAATTGCCGATGAGAACCATGTCAAAAAGGGGAAAAGGAAGAAAAAAGAAACAATCGATCACGGACTTCATGATCGATTACCATGGCAACGAACGAAGCTTTGAAGCTTCGATTTTTTTGGGTCAGCCCTAGTTGGTTCACTGCAGTGATTGAAATACTCAATCAGTGGTCCTGCCATGCATCCTGTGTATGCCTCCAATTGGCACTGACTACTCGGCCACAGGGATACCCCTCTGGTCGATGGTCAGCATGCATCAGTCTTACCCGGGAGACTGGGGTTCAAACCCCTCCTTCGTCCTGCCACATGAGTATGAGAATATTTTCACTGTACAATATATAGAAGTCAGTTTGATGTTGGGCTCAATAACTGGATGCAACAGGTGCAGCTAATATGCTGCAACTGGAGTTGCCTAGTTTGATAACTGTTGAGAAATTGCTCTCATGTCGTCCATAATATTTTGGTGCAAAAGCTCAGACTGTCACACCAACATAAAACTCCAGTGTATTGTTAAAAAAAAAAAGTCTAAAATGACAGGCACACCCTTCCATCAATAAAAACACTGTGTAAAAAGATGGGCAGTAAAATGATCTCATCCAACATGATACCTGCTCCAGCTGTTACCCTCTGGCACTCTAAGTATTTTCAGCCACCGCCTGGGAAAATGAACCATCTCAACAACAGCTCTTTCTCCACTGCAGTGCTGATCCAAAGTTCCTTAAAGACACCCCATGGAGGTTTCGGCCACCAGTAGTGCTGTGGAGAAATGTTTTCACAAAAGGGGCCTGTTCATGCAAAGGAGGGAACGCATGTACATATAGTTGTGCTGAACCGAATTCATGCGATTGACTTTAAACTGTTCGATGGAATGACAGCTGTGACAGTATTACCAACTCTGCTAGGGAATAAACATGGGCATGACCGGTTTGTTATGCTGCAATGGTTGAAATGATAGAAGGAGATCCTGGCCTTAAAGAGGAACAAGATTTTTACCTTAATGAAATGGCTTCGAAGTAATTGTGATGGTTGAATGACTTGCTACGGGGAGAGTGGAGGCTCTCTGCCTTCCACCTAGCGTCTCTGAAAACCAACCTTGCAAAATCAGTGCCTCCGACCCAGTGTCCCATCTTGTCTCGCGAGAAACATGGACTGCTTAATGGCTTACAACAGTGAAAATATGTTAGCTCTGAAACTGTGGACATTCCATGACAAAAAAGTGAAAATATGCAAATATTGTTCTGGAACATAACACAACATACTGACACCTGACTAACTCAGACTCCTCGCTGAATTAGTAACAACAGGTCGATCAGTGAGCCAATCAGAAGAGGGGGGACTGTGAGCCTCTCTTCTGATTGGCTGTCTTCTGAGTGGTCAAATAAGAAATGGCCTGTAAGGAAGTGTGTCTCAGAGCAGCAGTGGCATCACAGAGTTACAGAAGTCTTTTTTAAGGCTTGTTTTTGATCTAACAAGTCATTGGTGATACTGGAACCTATAAGAGAGGTGTTGATTCATCTTCTTGGTAGGTTATTTAGGAAGTTGTTGTTGCATGAGTAACCACATCCTCTACAATGACTAAAGCTGAATCACCTCTGAACAGGTTAGATTAGACGTTGTGACTTTTGCTTTGAAGTTAATACATTTTTGCGCAAGAAAACATCATCTTGCTCAACTATATCATCTCATATCTTGTCCTCCTGTCTTCATACTTTCCTCCCATGCAAATCCCCAACTTCCTCCCAGAGCTTGCTCTCTCTTTCTCTTTCTCACATCACCCTGACAGACAAACTCACACACAAACGCAAAGGAAAGCCGCAGCTACAGTACGACCTCTTATCTTTTCCAAACCCGTTGCCAGCACCTAAGCCATCTGAATCTATTTTGTGTCTTGGGTCATTACATCATCAGACCTTGCCCACAGTTTCCTAGAACCAGGATCATTAATGTTTTTTCTTCCATCTTCAAACATTGCAGAGTCACTTGTAAAAACATCTCAATTTCATTGATCAATGATGATTATTGTTATTAAGTTTAAGTTTATTTAGGATAGCCCCTTGAGATGCAGCATCTCATTTTCGAGGGGGTCCATATTGATCTTTAAATATTTAGATAGCATAGATAATTGGCCTATTACATCACTGATCATCATTGTAAACCTGTTTGTGAGGTTGACAATTGTGTCACTATCCACCTTGCTGAAGTGTCCTTGAGCAAGACACTGAGTCGCCCCACGCCCTGGGCTGCTACTCTGTACCCAGCCACTGACCTTTGACCTCCTTTCATTTGCATCACTTTGTTTTTTTACTTGCGCTTTGACAGCTATGAACCATAGCTAAGAGTGTGTGTGAGGCCGATCTCGTGTGTGTCTGCGCGGCTCCTGTAAACACAGAAGAATGGCTCTTGGAAGTGATTGACAGTTGCATGGGGGTTTGACAGACAGGCTGTTTTGTTCCTGTGTGGCTGTGAGACCGACTCCCAGGGCGCACCGGGACAGCGCCTGTATAGGAACAACAAGGCGCACAGTGAAGATGCACAAGTTGGCGAGGGTAGGGGGTCGGGCAGGGTGGGGGGCGGCTCCTCACCTCTGGACACCCACTGCTTTAACAGCAGGGTCAGAGCTCACGCCTGGAAGTGGCATCACTCATCAGCCTGTCTCCTCACAGGAGGGTAGAAAGTGAGAGCCCCTCTCAGTGAAGTACTCATCTATTTCCCCCAATCATCGTCTTATGGCTTCACTTCAATATTATTTAGTAAGTTTTAGCAGATTTTACAGCATGGACATCTATAAACATTCCCAACTGTTACACATATCAAACTGTTAAGGCTAATCCAAAATAACTTCCAAGGGTGCCTTCTTTAAGACTTACAGACATCCAGCTTCAACTTTGACCCTTAATTCTTGCTGAGACACGGTGAGAATACATCTCTATTGTTTGTTTGTTTTTCTTCCAAGGTTTCTTCCTTTCCTTTCCAAGAACTTAAAAGAAATGTTTCCTTTTGAAATCCCCACTGCTGTCTGTCCCACTGGGAACACAACAGAAAATCCCTTAATTCACATCCAAATGACAAGTACTGGAGTTTTAATGAGACACAAAAGCTTCAGCTTTAAGTCTTGAGTCACCACAGCATCGGATGAACCAGAACCTGATTAAATGGCTAATCATTATGTTATACAAGTGTCATTACATCAGTGAAAATGTTTTGCCCAAAAGAGCTGATAAAATTTGCCTGTTGTCACAGTGACAAAACCAAATCCAAATGTGTGGATTTATAGTAACTTTTAACTGATGGTAAAACTGAAGTGATGAATGCAATGAGAGCCAGTGAGTAAAACTTGTCGATGATGAATCATTTTAGCTCAGGCTGTACCATCCTCCAACTCTTCCAGACTTATGTGCAGACGTGTGGTTGCAGGTGTAACATAATAGCTCTAACACATTTCTACCACGAAAAATACAATGTCAGCAACTAAGTTATTTACTGTATACCCATTTCACTAGTGAGGTCAGTGGTCATGGGGTGCATTTAAGTAAATGAGAGCAACATGGATGTTTGCCAAGGGGGCAGTTGTCTGAGAAGTGAAGCTCACTTCCGCGTTCGAAAAACTGCAATCCTCTCGGCTTCCTCTGGGGGCTGGTACCAGAAGGGAGCAACTCTCCATTGACTGCCATGTTAAAATCGCCGACTTTACAGCTTAAAAAAAACATATTTACAGCCTGGTACCATGTAGTTTTTTGGTCTCAACCGATAGTTTCTACCCCCGCACACACTCTGAAGGGGGTGAATTTTTTAAAAACTCTACCGTTGTACTATTATTAGGTTTAAGATTCTCGCCAATTAGGGCGCAGAAACATTGAGACCACTGCTTCGAGGCCTGTGGTCGGGTTCTCGGCCGGCTAACGGCCGCACCTCTCCAAATATGGCAAGTAAAATCCAATATGGCGCAGTTCAAACCCCCGTAGTAGCGGCACAAAACAGACTCCCCCAAACCAATGGGTGACGTCACAAGTGCTAGGCTACGTTCATTCTTTTTACAGTCTGTGATGTTTACACACAGCCGTGGGCAGTGGAATTCAAACCTGCGACTTTCGGAGGAACTACACCGCTCCCACATATCAGGGTCCAGAGGTGGAGGATAATGGGTTTATTGGTAAAAGCTTGTGGAAGGAAACATTCATGCATTATTCATTTTCTCAATCACACTTTTAACACACACATGCACACAGTCTATGGAGTGTTTTTGTGTCACGAATGACATAAAGAACTTGTGTGTGCGTGCGCTTGTTTGTGTGGCTCCAGAAGAGAAGGGAAGTGTTTCAGGCTGGAATATGCTAAGAGCTCTGCTTTAATGCACTTTAATTCGAAACGATGAGCAGAAAGGTTATACGTTTCCTTTTTTTCCCCTCCACATGCACATAAACGCATGCAGACATGCAAAAAACACACACTTAAGTCTCATTTTTCTTCTTCTAATAATGTAGCCCTCTCTCCTCATCTTCCTTTTTTGCGTGTCTCTTACACGCACAGAAACACACACACTGTATTCACTGCTCTGGGAAGCCATTAGTGTGACCCAGCCTTGATTAGTTATTTATGAGCCCAACAGAGTAAAGTGAGGGGAGCAGAGTACCATGGGGCCTCAATTATAAAACTGTTCACCCAGATCTCGCCAGAGTTGACGTTATCATGTTCGATGTCCGCACAAAACAAACAAACAGATGAGTTATATTGATATCATTCACGAAAGGTGTATTACTTTGGATATAGAGACATAAATTAGAGGAGGAGGAAGGTGAGGTGGGAGGAGTAATTCAAGCTAACTGGCAGGTGGATGGACAATAAACTTCTCCAAGTTGTTAGCTGAAAAGATAGCCTAAATCAAAAGTCATATCAACAAATGACTGTTTTGTTGGGACTTCTGATGACTTTGAACTCTCTTTTTAGGGAACAGCCTCTTATTATTATTATTATTACTTGTATTATCTTGCACAATGTTAGTTTAGCCTACCTGGCTAGCTAGCTTGGTAATGGAATGGTTTCTATTACTTATTATGGTGAACTTTGTAGGCTAAGGCTAATTTATTGGCTAACACTGGCCACACACAGACGTCACTTAAAATATGACAGCAATTTGTTTTTACCTTAGTCCTCCACGTCTTATCGGTGCATTAATGCACTATGGGAGGCCTATGTAATTTTGTGATCTGTCCCACTTCCTGTCTTACACAAATTAAAGTAGCCTATTTGAATTGGGTCGGCATTTGCTATAGAAAATTATGAGAGAACCTTTATTTATTTTAACATCTAAACACCATAGACAGAATGGAATTGTGGTTTACTTAATTAGCCCTTATTAATGTCTTTAAATTAATGTTGTTAATTGAGATGAAGCAAGTGCACTTTAAATTGCTCGTTCAGGCAAAGAGCACAAATGTGGTCGGTTTGGAAACTCTTTTTTTTATTGGTTCATCTTTAGCCAGGAGGGTAGCAGCAGCCACACCACACCGAGGGAAACAAATAAACAAAACCAAAAGACAAAAGACAACAACAACATCGGTGCTCTTCATTTCCTCTGACCGCTGTAAAATAAATACTCCACTCATCAATATCATCATCCTTGTGATTATTGTTACCGCTATTGTTGCAACCACTTAAATAAATATCCATGAAGCGATGTCAGCGATGAAACAGAAAGTGTGAAATGCATATTGTTCCATATATAATATATTCATTTTAGATAGATTTCTATATATATTTGTTCCATATACTCTCCTTTAAATTCTTTTACAACATACAAGATGCCAATTTTTTTACCAAAAGCGATGCTTGCTAAGACACAAGAGGAGACATGTAGTGGTTATAGAGGCAGCCTGCGCACATACAGCATCAGACAGGTTCCTGACATGAGCTCCGGTCCTGAGGGAAGAATGTTGGAAATAGTTGGAGCTTTTTGAGAAATCTTGAATTCAAACTTTACATTTTGGACTTTGTTATTTGTACGTACAGATACACAGTGTCCATCAGCAGAGGTTAGGGATGGAAGTTGCTAATAACCATCTTTGACTATCCTTTGACTTTTCTTGATTTCTTGTTAAGATAAATGATATTTTACTTAAATTAACTAATGCCAAATGCAGCCACCTACTTCCATCATTTTTGGTCCTACATGTTTTCCACCATATCATATTTGTAAAGTGTAATGGTTTTGGAAAACTAGTTGCATTGTCCTAAGATCATTTTTGTTTAAAAAACAAGAACAGACTTTGAATGTAAGAATCAGTAGAAGTTGATTTGACTTACAGTATATCCTCACAATGCACTGTTTGAGTCACTCTGTGTATCTGTAGTACTTACAATAGCATTGCATACTGAACTGACTGTGAATATTTTAAAGTTATTCCGAGTGTGAACACAGATGAATCTGAAATGTCATCCACTGAGATCGAAAACAATCCGAGTACAAAAGGTAAATGTTCCTCAAGTCGTCTCCACAAGCACCAAAATGTGACTGAAGTCATCCAATCAATGAAGAAGAGACAAGTGTGTGCGTTTGTGTAAAACCAATTGAAGGCTGTGTCCACATGAGGTCAAATTTGGAAACATTTTTTAGTCCACATTTTGTTTTCTAACACGACACGAAGAATTAAAGGCATCTGCATGTGATGTTCAGTTGGTTTCCTGCTGCTTTTGAAGCATTGTTTGTCATTCACAGAGCATGCATGCATCATAAATGTTTCCCATGACCGGCGTACATCAGCATTTCTGAAAAGCTCAGTTTCTCTTGGCTGGCACTTTAAAAAGTGTTTTCATTTGTACTGTTTTGGGTGACTGAAAACCCCCTTTTTTTTCCAAGTGTGGTTGAAAAGCCATAAACAGTTTATGAATTCAGCATTGTTAATGAGGACATAATGTCAGTCTAGGTGATTTGGATTAATAAGTGTCAATTGCAAAGATTATGATTTTTTGGTTGCCAATGCATATAATTGTAGTAATCATAACGTCATAGATAACACTAAAAGTGGACAGAGTTGCAACACACAAAACAAGAACAAAACTAAACAAAGCTGTGTTAAACTTGAGCGTGTCCTCCACAGTTGCCAACCCGTCTCTAAGTGAAAGCTGTGATGAACAGGAGCATTTGGGGCAACATTTCATCTGGAAAACATTCATTCATCTTCTGTACTGCTTATCAGGGTCGTGGGGGAGCTGGACCTGGACCTATCTAAGCTGACTTAGGGCGAGAGGCGGGGTGGACAGGTCGCCAGTCGATCACAGCACTAACATACAAGCAGACATCCATTCACACCTATGGGTAATTTAGAGTCACCAATTAACCTAACCTGCATGTCTTTGGTTTGTGGGAGAGTACCTGAACACATGCACGGGGAGAACATGCAAACTCCACACAGAAGGGCCCCAGCCAGCCAGCTTTCATCTGAAAAGGATCAAATAAACACAACAACAGCAGCAACAGGATGATTTGAAAGAAAGAAAGAAAAAAAAGTTGGTCCATTTAAGTGACTGTGGTTGTTTAGTTAATTAGCGCTGATGTAGGTTTTGTTTTTAAAGGTTCAACATAATTATCTTGATGTGATTTCTGGGGTTGTTTCTTTGGAGAAGTTGGGTTGCCTCCTGTTTTCAACCATCATCAAAAGGTTTTTTAAAAATATTTTACAAACACTTTGAAGCATAACGAGGCCTTTGCATAGTGGCATTTAACACATGAGAAGAATCCCAAACTTGCTCCATTGAGCTAGGAAAAAAAAGAACAGGGATTGGTCAAGAGAGTTCAAGCTATTTAGCATCAGAGCTTGGCATTTTAATGCTAAACACATATTTGGTCTCAGAAAGGCTCCTTGGAAGGTTTCAACACCCAGCCACAATACTGAGCTCCAACGGAAATGGTAACGAATCGATGCTACGGTCCTTGTTTGAAGTTTCCCGTCAGAGTTGCCCCAAAGTTCCTGAATAGTTCACAGGGTTGGACAGTAAATAAGTAAATATTTACTATGGAAAACTGCCATAATAATTATCAATCTCGTAGGAACAAAATAAAGCAGAATAAAAATAGTCATACAGTTAATAGCCCATATTTACATATAAAAATATAGCAAAGTAACTTTTAACAAATCAGGTCATGTGTGTATGTGTGTTTGTGTCTGTGCCTGGGCAATGCATCGTGACACATACACACACACAGAAAAGCCCATTATACATCCAAACACACACAAAGACACACACACACACACACACACACACACACTTGTGCATCGGTTTGTTTTTTTAAATCAGTTTTGAAGCCTTAATCTCAACCTCATAGTCTCTAATCTGACTCCATGGCGACATCAGCATCATCCTCTCCTTCCTCCTTTTCCTCCGTCCATCCAGTCTCTCCCTCTCTTTCTTTCTCTCTTGCTCTCATCACAGCATCCCTCTCTTTTCCTCATCATCTGTCCATCTGCACTACAACTCTACTCATCCTGCCCCCCCCCCACCACCACTGTCTCTTCCCCTCCCCTCTTCCTCCCATGCTCCATTCTTCTCCGGCCCATTAAGAGCTATCATGAAGCTAATTGCCTGTTTGATCAACTCTCTGTGGACCAGGAACTGGAGGCTTTTAGCCCTGTGAGCGTAAGAGGAGAGACGGACGAGGCAGCAGGGGATATATGGGTGTGTGGGAATAATACGCCTCAAGTCTGCGGTCTAGATTCAAAATCTCAAAAAACATTTGTTTACCAAGAATTCAAGGGATGCCGAAACTTGTGTTGAGTTTAAAATGCTCTGGTAACTGGACTTCTGGTTCATGAGAGTTGATGTGAGTAGAAACAAATTCCCCTTGTGTAATTTTGCATCAAGAAAGAGAAACAGGCGTCAGAGAAAACAACATTTGATTTGAGGATGAGTGAATAATGAAGGAGGAGGAGGAGGAGAGACGAATGGAGGTGGGTGGGTGGATGGTGTGGTGGTGGTGAGGGAGTTTGGCGACAGACTGACTTGAGGAGGAAACCCGACCAGACCCCCCTCCCAGAGCTCCACTGAGGCAGTGAAGCTGCTAAAAATAAGACAAGGGAGGCTTCTGCTGCTGACAAAACAACATGCACACCGGCTCTTCATACACAGGTTGTACAGTAGGAGGACACACACACTCACACGCACACACACTCTTAGACACACACACACACACGCTGCCTTGTCACAATGGATGCCCCCCTCCCTCTGGTTAAATAATCCCACTGCAGCTTTTGGCTGCCAAGGAAAACATCATCCATCTACCTCACAGTGCTTTTCCTTACAAATGAACTTAATAGCATTGACAGTTCATACAGTGCATGGTCCCTTTTTGGTGTCAAACAGATGTAACAAGTGTGTTTACAAGTGTCTTTGTTCTCACTTTGCTCCCACTCAGATATTCACCACCACATGATGTTGGTCTGTCCATTCATTTGTCTTCAGCCTTTTTGCAGAGTTCGCTGAATGTCATTGTGATCTCAGTCTCTCGTGCTTCCTCCGATTCTCTTTTTCAAGAAGACGCAAACTCCTAATCGCTCGCGTCACCGCAGGCGTCTTTCCATCAACGATTTGGTCCGTCGCCCGTCTCCGTGCGTTCACTTTGCGAAGGTTGGGGGCGGAAAGAGGTTCGACAATAAATAAATAGATTTTATAAGACGCCCAGATTACGCCACAGAATGCAGAGAGAGGTCGTTTCTGTGCGGACGTCTTGGTTAAGGTTGAAGGGCAGTCCAACAAAGCACGACAGCTTCTTTCCTTCCTTCAGGATGAGTTTCTGTTGTTTAGGCATGAAGTCTCCAAGTGAACAGGCACAGTAAAGCTTTGGTCCCTCCTGAGCTGGAGAAGAAATAATTCAAGGTACGTTAGGTGGACAACACTTCATGGTTGGTTGGTTGGTTGGTTGGCTTGTCATATGTAGGTAGGTGGGTCACAATGTCATTGCTTTCACAACGTCAGCTGTGGCACTGTTGATTGGCGAAAGTGTTGCTTTGGCCACGGCTGAGGGGAAACTGTTTTCACCTGGCCCCCCCCATCCCAAGCCTGTCATAACGGCTTCTCCAAAGCTTTGCTGCGGAGCGAGGGGTGACCGGGGTTGGGGTTGGTGGCGGAAATCTTGCGGCACACAGTGTTGGTGTTGCTGCACCTGCAGCCGGGGCGCGTGGCCCGATCGTGGGCACGCTGGCACAGGGCAAGGCACAGCCTGGCAGGAGGGTAGCAACAAAGGCAAGGCAGGCAGAGCGACAGCAGCCCCATGGAACCCCAGCGGGCGCAGGCGTGGGCTGAAGCGCAGGAGCACGGCCGGTCAGCGCAGTTATCCTCGTCGTCCTGGGCGGAGCAGTGATAGAACAGGCCTTTGACGCAGCACAAGCAGGTGCCGTATTCCACGGCGCTCTCAGCAGAACACAGGCAGCGCTGTCCGCAGGCCCAGCAGGAAGGCAGGCGGCGCGGGGTGCAGCACTCTTGGCACTTACAGCGACCGCACCGCTCACAGATGAACAGATGACGACCCAGCTCGGCCTCGTCCTCCGTCAGGCCTTTACCAAAAGAAGTGTCAGGCTTGAGTTCTCCCTTAGGCTGAGAACGGATCACCGAACCGGGCCCGGAGTGAGACGGCGTCAAACCTGCCAGTAGGCGCTGGTCTGACGTGGCACTGGTTCGGGACATGGAAGAGCTTATGGTACTGGAACGGCTCAGGTGGGACAGGTGACTGTGCTGCTGCTGACTTTGGCTGCGTGGCAGGGCAGAGTGGAAGGAGGGCTGGGGGTGATGGGCGTACACTCCATGAGGGTAACGGTCTTCATGTGGATAAAAAAATCCGGACTGGGTTGCAGGTTCCAGCGCAACGGGCCTCTCCACATAGTCATTGTTCGCCCGGATGACACGTATTTGGTCCAGTGACAGCACTGGGACCTGCTGGAGGTCCAACCCCTCCAGCTCCATCCGAAAGGAATGAGCAGGCTCCATCCTGGTGAGCCGGGCTGGGTGGCACCAGGGTTGCAGGCCAGAGCTGGGGCGAGGTGCTCCCAACACTCACGGCACATCAGATAAACCTGCGAACACACAGAAATAGGTGACGGTTGCTTGTTAGTGATGTCGAATCATATTTTCATAGGGATGAACAGTTGAAATTGAAACATTGTCAAAATCACAATATGACCAAGTGCAATACTCAAAATGCAGGATTGCATTTTTTGATAAAGGTTAAACATTAAAACACACTATAAATGAAACATTGTGGAGCTACATATTCTCCACTTGTAAAGGAACATGTTCTAGTTTGGTGCAAGATCCCAAAAGGTGAAGTTTCAGTGGAATTGAAATGCAAAAATTGCTATTCCACTGAAATTGTGACCAAAATGATTACAATGTTTTTTGACACTCAGGTTGATGGCACTGATCTTGCAAAGTTAGAGAGACTCCATTCTACCTCATAACAAGTAACGTGTCATTTATTAAACCATCACAGTTACACCAAAGCTGTTAAATTAAGGTAAAGTAAATGTAGTATAGTTAAGATAAAAATCCTGCATAGTTCCTCTTCAAGTCACATAATATGGTCCGTGTTGTAAGAGATATTTCTGTTCCACTTCCACACAGTAGTCAGGTTTTGTGTCTATTTTTTTTGTATTTACCATGAGAACCAAAGCCACAATGACTAGACAGAAACACACGGATGAAACTCAAGATGCAACAGGAGGAAGACCAGAGAAGAAATTATAGTCCTGCCCATAGTGTGATTGACAGAAGCTCTGGGAATAGCACAGAAAACACTGATGAAAAAAATCTGTCGCTTTGAACTTGCTTCAGTTTTCTTAACACAAAAAAACTGTCATAAATTGCAGTATTAAACAAAAAGATCATTGCATCATAATTTTGTGTCCTTTACTCTTTATTACGTTTATTATAGTTGTTGTTTTCTACTAGTATGGAGCAAGAAATTACCAGAATAGAATGGATCTATGTGGCTGCAGCGCTTATGGCCAAATCCTGTTTTCATAAATGAGAACCTTATATTTAATCATTCCTTCCTCCTTTGGTAATAATGATACATATAATAAAAGCTGTATATTTTTTCTAATGGAGGCGAGGCTCAGTGTATTGGAAGCTCTCTTTCCCTTCCCTGCAGTTCTCAATCCACCGCAAAACCAGGATGCCCCATTAGACAGCAGCTCTGCACTGCATCACAGGTCCAGCCAAAGATAAATGATTATTAAAAAGCAAACTATTGATCATTTTGCCCCGGTTATTGACAGAGGGGACTTTGCTATACACACAACAAACAGTAGCCTATTACTCTCCAGACATTAAAGCAGCACTTGATCAGAGATGGGTTTTGGCAGCGGAGCCGCCACACAGCAGTCGGCCATGTCATCGTGACTGCTGAGGTTCTCCACCGCTTGAGCTAACACTATTATTAGCCTGCCAGAGCCGGAGAGATACGACCACGAGGTCCACACTGTAATTTAGCATCTGTTGAGCACAGCTGCTGCCGCCATGGAGGAAACCCACCTGCAGGCAGAGAGAGGCTGGCCACGCTGTTACACACAAACATGGAGGGAAAGTAAAGTCTGGGGTTTGAATCTGCTTTTACCTGCCAGCCAAACGAGACTGCTCAAGTAGATGAGTCATTCTCATTAAGAGGACATATTATTTTAGAAAACCAACTGATAAATTTAAAGTACGCAGAGTGTTGGTTTGTGGCTCCAACTGAGCAGCAACCACAGCTAAAAGCTGGATCTCGTGATGCAGTTCCTTAAGTAGCCACCTTGGAACCACTTCCTACCAAACCTATACAGTATGTGAGGCCTTTTGAACATTGAACTTTTGAAACATTTTGAGCAGCTCTGATGAACCTACAGAGTAAGTCTCTAGTGGCTCATACATCAGAGCATTGAATTAAAAGGAGAAACATGAATCATGTTGTTAACTGGATGAACTGATCCTTTACGTCTTTGAGTATGAGCACATTGGTCCTTGACACTAACGTGCCAAATTTCACTTACTGATCCCACCACTTATCCACCCAGACATCCTGCCTTCTGACCAAATTGGGTCTTCTGCCTTCAGTAAAGATGAACAGTGCAAGTTCATCTTGCAGTCTTTTCATGCCGTTTTCTTTTTCACATAAATTTTGGAGGAGACACCATTTCAGGAGCATGATTTCATGTCACAAAATGATCAACTGTGCCTGTTTTCTTCTTCTGTCCTGGTTCTTGTTACATACAGATGTTTAACCACGCCATGTTACGACTATTGTTATATTCAATCTCTTTGGTGTAAAATAAATAGCTATAGTATAGCCTAAGTCAGACCATTTACAGTAAGTGGGGGGATAAACATTTTCCTCTCTGCATTAGAGATTAATGCCATTCATTCTGCAATATATTTATAATAAGGAAATATCGGCCGGAGGAAGAGTTAGAGTTAGGGGTCAGTAAAGTAGTTAAGCTAACAGCATCCACATAGAAAATGTAATCCAGCCTCACTTATGCTTCCTGCAGAGTGAATGTATGGATAAGTGTAGCCTATAGAAGTCACAGGTAAGACTGGGCAAAGAAGAATTTGCTTCTACAGTACGTGCTGTAAATGCATCTAGTCCAGATCTAATGGATGATGCAGCTGATTTGATTCACTGTTTATCAGATGAGTCCTGAATGAAGATGACAGCTTGGTATTTGTTGTTCATGTCAGAGGGAAAATCTGTGTGTGTGTTGATGAAGACAGAACAAAACCAACCCATTCAATATGCACGCATACTGTAAACTCACACACACACACACACACACACACACACACACACAGGGCTATACACTCAGAGAAAATGTGCAGTCTTGCCAAGTGGCCGAGGGGAAGAGAAAGCTGGCTCGCTTCTCACATGGGGCCGGTCCTATCAGAGAGTAATGAGGCCAAATGGAAATGCATTTAAAGCAGCTCAGATCATGAGATTAGATAGAGGAAGAAGGTGAAGGGGGGGAGGCGAAGGGGGAAGTCTGAATTCACATCCATCTGATTCAGGACGCATTTGAAAAAACACAGTTAATAAAAGTTTTATAGAGTTAACAGGATGATTTAACCAAGGCTGATCAGACTTCTCTCTCACTGTCATTCGTTTCTTTTCCCTAAAACATGATAAATCATCCTCATACAGTCTTTAAAATACATTATTGTATCCTCCCAGTCCAGCTTCTATGGTGTATCCCACATATCAAATTAAAAGTACTGGCCCAACACATGCCTGTGTCCTTGGCCCGAGTCTGGCTTTGGCCCATGGAACCGAAAAAAACATATGAGCTAGATTCATTTTGCTGTCTGGGATGTTTATTAGCTCATGGACGCTGATTTAATTTACTTATTTGTATCATATGACAAGATCATTTTCATCATTGATGGTATCATATCAACTGAGCCTGTCCTTAAAAGTTTGATTCCCAACACGAGACGACTTACATGAACTAGTTTCTTTCTACCTCAACTATACCTTTAGTCTGTGCAGTTTTAGCAGGTGCATGCTGTGTTTCCTTTTGCACAGAAGCTAAAGCAAACTTCACAATCCTTAACAATGTGTGTGTGCAGCCATAGGAAGTCAGATCAACAAGAACAACATGTAATGCTTCTGTTATCCATGCATGTTTGCTCTCATGCTCCGGAGAATTACTGCACTGATGAAGACACTTTGATCAATTTACTATAGCTGCTACATGTAATTGCTCAAGTTCAACATTATTATTGAATAAACAGCAACTTTGTACTGAGAAGAAGAAGAAGAACCGAATGTGCATGAGCAGCAGCGGCTGAGCATAAAAAAGATGGAACTTCAGCAAAATAAATCACGTAAATTTATTTCCCATGAACAGCTAAACGGTAAAATACAGGAAGTAAGAAAATACAAGTTCCCTTTGGAAAATGCAAAGCAAAAGCAATAGGAGAGGAGCAAACAGAAGTAGGTATGTGTGTGTGTGTGGTGGGGGGGGGGTGAATGAAACCCAAGAATGGCAATCCATCACTGAGAGGGAAGGAAGGAGAGGTGATTAGCAAGCTGGACACTAAAAACGAAATAAAACAAACAAAAATAAAGCTCTTCCTGTCCTCTCCAGGCTTTGGAGCATAAAGGTGCTACACCCTGCAGGCTCCCTGTATCTTCCTCTCGGACCCCACCCTCCACCCATAAAGCAGCAGATAAGGAGGCCCAGGTTGGTTTAGATGAGGATGCATTTTCAAATTAGTCGGAGGAGAGAGGAGAAGTCCTGGTGACTAATCTCATCAGGGAGAGCGGTGGCCGCGGCTCGCTCATACTCTGCCTGCCTATCAGGTCATCTAATTGTTAAAAAGAGGAGGCCTGTCGTCCATTTCCATGACCTCATTTTTATTTACCGGTTGAGCCAACACCCCCCTCAACACGACACAAATACTGCAAGTCATGTCAAAAAGTTCAACTTCATGAACTGAACCAAAGTTATGACGATGTGTTAAATGAACACATCCATTCTAAGAAAAGGAGTGTTGGATTAATCAATATTGAAAATAATGAGCTGCAACCCAAATGTCAGCTTCTTGAATAGCCTTTCTCTGTAAATGGGTGAAACCTCAGAGAAGAAAAAACGACAAGAAGGATACTTCCATCAGGGTCAATGTCAAACATCTGGATCTGCCACAAATTTCAATATGTTCTTCCTGCACCTGTGTCTCATCCCGTCACCAAGTTTGACTTAAATCGGCTCAGTAGTTTTAGTGTCATTCTGCAAACCAACCAACGGACAACAACAGCACGTTTCTGTTTCACAGTGGAAGACAAAGGCAGCCTATTTTGATCATATATTTACGATTATGTTATTTCTAGCAAGTAGAATAAAGTCTGTCTCAGTGGTCCTGGTGCTGGCATCACATGACTTGTATCGGCTGTGTTGATTGGCCACACCGAGGAGAGGGAGAGGGAGTCTATTACTGTTATCAACGCTCTGGCAACAACAGCTAAGATAGGAGTTTGTGTGTGTGTGTGAGGCAGTGCCCTCTCCTCAAATTACACATGTAGCTCAGGGCCGTGTTGTTTTTTATTCGTCACATGTGGCGGTGAGGATTCTGGGTAGTTGAATTTCCAAACATGGTTTCCATGGACACATGGTCCAGTAAAGCGGTGGGGGATGTCATCACACACTGTATGTAGCTCACTGTTTGTCTGGGTTAAAGCATAAATCAGCGATCCGGTCATTTTGGCTAATGCTGGGTTCCAGGCAGGCTTTTGAAATCGTAAGTTACGGCTTCAAGTCACGACTACGACTTTGTAGCGTTCCAGGTAACCCATAATTCGTGTTTTTCCGACCTGTTGCCTGTGAAAGTTCACTATAACGGCCACTCGTAACTTCCGACCCGTGAACTCGTACCAGATTGAACTGGTACGACTTCACAAGTTGGAAAAACACGAGTTACGGGTTTCCTTGAACGCACCATGAGTTAGCAGCCCCCGCCCTCGTCAGGCATCTATTGGTCCTCATCCCTACGTCACCACATTCACGTCCCAACGTCATTGGATAACGCTTGTATCCCACATTTTCTCTTCGGTTTACAGCAGAGCAGAGTCCAGAGAGACTTGGCTGATTGCTGACAAAATAGGATTATTTAGGACTTATATTAACAAAAACATTCATATGGGACTTTACTGTTCAAAAATCAAATATGTCTTTCCTCATTGGATAACACTTGTATGAGATGTTACCCAAACATAGGGGGTTTACAGTTTACAGCATGTTGAATTTTCCATGTTTTACGTTCAGTGTCACCGTCGCCGTACGTAACCACAAACTCGAGAAAGTTTTCTAGACAGCGCCTGTTAAAACTGTCACCACCGTGTAGCTGGTGTGAGGAAGGACGGAGAAGTCAGACACTGAATGACGCCGTAAGTGATTGCTGACGGAAAATATGACTATTTAGGACTTGTATTAACAAAAACATTCCGCTGACTTATGCTTTAAATCACGAAATTATAAACTTTAGAAAAAGTAAAAACAAAGCAGATTTTGTTTCTTTAGTGCCGTGATCACTGGGTGAAAGGAGAAAGAAAGAAAAAAACATGACACTTTCTCATTAATACTCACATATTCTGGTAAATTTCTTATCAGCCAGATCAATAGAATCTAACCTTTCATATGCTCTACCCATCATTGATGTTCCCACTAGTGCAATGGTGGTCCAGGTTCATGGCCAACACTGAACTGTCATGGCCGTCAGCACAATGACTGTTTTATTTAGTAGATAATCCATCTGGCTCAGAGGAGAGGGAGAGAGGGAAGAAGATGAGCAGCAACTCTTTGTGTCTCTCTATCTCTCTGAAGCTGGAGCTCAGCAGCATCTCAACATTTTTAAAGAACAAAGTGTCATTGAGAAGAAACGACAGGAAATGAGAAGCAGGGGAAGCTGGAGAGCAGATGTTATCAAATTACTCAAGCTGCTTCTGACTTCTTCAAATTCTGTTCCTCTTAAGATGCTCGAAACGCGTCGTGGGTAAAATGTGAAAATGAGCAAAACAAACCGAACTGGAAAACAGTCACAGAGAGCTGGTGTTTCAAGAGAGCATCAGTGGTAACCTGAGGATGGACCTCTGTGCTGGGGGAGTATCAGTAATGACTGAGCCTCAGCCCTAGAACGGACACACACAAACACTGTATACACTTTCTCTTCACTGCCAGTATTTAGCTGATCTGTCATCTTGAGCCAGAAATGTTAAAAATCTTTCATCACTAAATTAGGAAACATTTTAAAAATACTCAAAATGTATTTTAATCTCACCTCCGTGGGCTTCACTGAGCTGTTGGCTCTCCTCTCCCTCTAAGTTGTAGATGAACTTTTTAATGTCTTTAGCTGCTGCACTTCCTCAGCTGTGGTAGCTTTTCTCGCGAAAAACTAACCTCTTCTCTTTTTCTGTGGTTTTTCTTTTTTCCAAACAAACATAAAGCGCAGACAACTCGTTGAGAAAGAACTGAGAACAAAGCATCGGCGAGCAAACAAAAACAGATCTAGTGAACATTGTATCCATGTGTCCTTTTCTTATCACTTTTAATTAGATTTTAAATGAGAATGAAAATAAGATTTTAAGTCTTTGAAACTGCTTGTGTGCGCTTCCCAAACACACCAGATGCAGCTGTAACGCACAAATGTTGTTGGTAAAAACTCCAAGTCAACTTTTGAATCTGAAAGTTTTTGGGGTTTTTTTTTACATTGCACTGGAATTAGATTAAATCTACCATGATCTAATCTAGAAATAAAATGTTTTACAGTGTCTTGGGAAATGGGCAATGGTATTATGAAGTAAAAAGGCTTCAACAAAATGTTCAAGTGACTGCGGGTCAGCAGAGGGACACCTCTTGTGTGAACCTCAGCTGACCTCAGCATCAGAAATATTTTGTAGACATACATGCTATTGCCACCCACAGAATACAAATTTAAACTTAAGCAACAAAATTATCCAGCCTGCAATATAGTTCCCAACAAGGCACCATTTACCTCTATTTGAAGCTGCGTCATAAAATGATTAAAGTTTTTTTTTTTAAATATTGGTTTAAAATTGAGTTTTGCTTACTGTAATTCTTGACATGTACAAAAAATTTTAAAAAAACAACAACAGCAAGTCAACTCAAAGCTTTAATGTGGAAATCAAACTAATTATAAATGAAAACAATGTTATTTAAGATAAAATATTTGCAAGAGATTGGAGAGTATTATTTTAAATTAAATTCTGCAGTCAATTATGTCAATAAAGTGCTGGTTTGTATAAATTGTGAAACATGTCAACTCAAAATGTCATAACCCCTGGTTGCCATGGTACTGTAGAGTCGAGACCGGATGAAAAGATAAAAACTGATACAGACTCCACAAGAAAAGAGAAACTTGTCGCGTCGTGCTGATCCCTTTTTCTTTCTGCTGACTGACTTCCGCTGATCCTGGACTCGACCTGCTGATGGTCGATGGGCTTTAATGGACAGAGCGTCGCTGCATCTCTCACAGATGACATCATGGTTTCAGGCTATTTTAAAACCGACTGCAGTGACCCTTCGCCTTGGAACGAGGAGGGGTTGCCCTCACCTCTCCTCTTCTTTCCTGCCTCCCTCGCCTCTACTCCTCTCGTTTCTCCCCCATCCTCTCACCTCCTCTCCTCCCTTCATATCACCTTCACCACCTCCCTCAGCTCTCCTCTTTCATCCACTCTCTGCTTCCTGTCCTTCACTCTTTACTTTTCTCTCTTTTTTCTGCTTTTTCACCCTGTTTCCTTCTTGAGGGAAGATACTTTGCATGTCCAGCTCACGAATAAGGTACAAAACTTTAGCAACACATTTTGGGAAATCTGCTTGTTTTCCAGCCCAGAAAATCTATATTAATTTAGTGAATTCACTTTGCCTGTGAGCGTAACAACTTTTTTAAAAAAATACACGCTCTCCATCAACTCACACGACAGACTTCAATGGTGGACACAGCCCGGACTCAGACACCTTCTGATTAAGGCTGCACGTTATACCTGAGGTTATGATGGTAACACGGGACGTCAAAGAAACTACAAATTCTAACCATGTGTGCAGGATGCAGCAGATAGAGACTTGTTGTTTTCACCTTAGATCTGGCTCCAAAATTCCCAGATTTCATTGATCTCGGCAACTTACTTCCTTTCATTAAAACTTCATATTTTATTTGCTCTGTTTACTTTAGACTCTTTTGTCTGTACAAGATCATCGTCAACTAACATCTGGTTATAATATTGGCAATTAATTGCATTGATATCCACTGAATGTAGAAGTGAAATCAGTCTGGTGTTGACTGTTGTTTCTGCTTTAACTGTTTCCTAGGTGACAAAATATGTGATGAAATACACGTATGAAGATTTAATAGTTAACATCTGTAGTTTTGGTTTGTTGTGTCTGTTGGGTCTCTGTAAATCCTGTTATGAAGAGAAGGTCTGGACCCAGAAGTAACTGCTATATATATATAATGAAAATTGACTTGACTTGTATCAGTTCCATTTTTGTCTAGTAATTGAAATGTGTTCCTATCAGACCATTTCACCATTATTTTACAGTAAGTTAGTGTGACTTATGTGTAACAAGGCAGGAAGTTGAGTTTCTCCACAGTCAGATCTTTAACTCTTCAGATCTTACTCGACCACAGTCATGCTCTTGCCCCATACCTCTTATTTGCCATGACCATAGCCCTTGATGTCAACCATAACCAAGGTGTCCTTTTTAGATTTTGCAAAAACAGTACTAATTTTCAAAGCAAAGGGTCTGATTTTTTATTTTGCACAGTTATAAAAGTACTTTTGTGACCAGAAAGGTTGACGAAACATGCTGTCTAAAATGAGCATTGTTAGCTAAATAATGAAGGTAAATATTCCAGGAGGAGTGAATTTATTTAGAGCCAATATAGAACAGACCCATGGCAAAACACCAAGACCAGAGCTTAGACCACACCTGACTGAGGACCCAGGTCTGGTCCAGGTTATAGCAACAGATTGGCCCTGTAAGGAACCTTCTCAGTAGAAATATCAGAATGAAATGATGTAAAACAGTACATACAAATAATTAAGACATTAGATTCATGAGGTCAAAATGTTTGACTGCAGTGGTGCCAGCTTCTCTGGGTGTAAGTGCATGGAGTGTGTCAGGCACTAAGACCCAGGGGCCTTCCTCCTGATGCCCTCCGGGAGCACAGCAGGATTGAATGACAATAAACTGGATGAGATACCGGATGTGCCAAATCTGACCCCAACGGAAAGACTGAAATAGACACTGCAGACCAGCAAGTCCAGGCTGTGGGGGTGGGGGTGGTGTGTGTGCGTGTGTGTTTGTGTGTGTGTGTGGACAGGAAAGAGAGGGGCAGTGAATGAGTGAGGTACTAATATTGCTAAAAATCAAAGTGGTGAAGCAAGTTGTAAAAACTAGCCACAGAGAGGTGAAGTGTGAGAAGAAGAGCAGGTAGTTTAGTTGCACAGAGTCTTATTTGTGTCTCCCCCTTTTGTGCAATATCTTCACATAGCAGCTACAGCATGGTTAAGAAATGTTAATAGTTAGGCAACTGAAACACTGTTTGCCAGAGGTGAACTAATGAAAACTTGAACCAGATCATCCAGCAACCCTGTGACACCACTCCCTGTTTGAGTCAATTTATTTAATTCATTTAGTATGTATTTATCTTTCAGGGTTAAAAGCCTGCTTCCTACATATTCTCCAAATGTTTGCACTGAACATAACCTGGTCCTGCCAATGAAATTCCCCAAAAATAATGGACTGTAAATATCTGGTATTTCTTGTAAACCTGTTACTTTGGAGTTGCATTGAAGGTATTTGGTTAATTTATACTTTATTTAGGAGCAGATAAGTGTATTGCACCAGAACCACTGAAGTAGAGCTCCTTACTGATCCAGGTCAGCTTAATGTCAAATTTAGGTTGGTTCTGGCACAGAGTTTGACACTTGCTCTTCTATCAACAAGTCTGATCATACGACAACAGTGGGCTGCTAGAATGCTGTGGTGATGCAGGTGGAGATCTAAAAGTGTTTCTTCATCAAGGTCTTTTCATGGTAATAAAACGGCAGTAATTGTATGACATCACATTGAAGGAGATATGAAATACAACAATGCTCATGGACCACCAAAACAAACATATGCCAACTTCAACAGTTCTCATATTAAACTTAAAATGACAGCTGTCATAGTCTCTAATTTACATGCTGGTTTTCACACAGGCAGTGCTTAGGTCGGCCGAGTTTTGTTTCGATCAGTGTGAATACAACAGTCGCGCTTGGGTGTGCACCAAAATGGCCACACCGGTGCAGCTACAGTCGTACTTTGGTGCGGTTCATATGTGAACATGGCTGGACCTCCAACTGCCTGGTGTAGCTATGCCACAAGTTTGAGCTAAAAAGGCTCCCGTAGCTGTGCTTTGTTTACAAAATCTATTTAGTACAGAGAGCAATAAATACAAACAACATAATATGAAATGAAGTTGTGCTCTGCGTACATGTATCTGGGTTTTTTTATGATTGGGAGTCATGTAAACATGCCGTGCCACACGTCTTTTTTCAGTCAGTTGTCATGGAAACATGACACACCTTGCAGACGGTTTGAAACACTGTAGCCAACTGCTCAACCCACTGCTCCACACGGCACCCCAATAAACACATTTCTTAAAACTGAAATGTGAGTCACACGGCTCACAGCATTTCAGTTCACTTTTACGTAACACAATATCTGTTGTAACATCTAGTGGCCATTAGAGGAACTACACTAACTTTGTATTATTATTCTTTTGTGCCAAGCAGTGACATCTGTGATAATTTCCTCTGATTTGAATTTGCATGTACTGTTAAAACTTCTATTTATTCCAGATGTTGGAAAGTGAAAAAGGCAAGAGATTATTTTCTAAGGTCCCTTTCATCAATTATCATGATACTATGTTTTCAACCACACATTAAGCAGAAAACTGATCTATATATTAGGTCATTGTTTCTTTAGTATTATTACTTTGAAGAAGTCAGTCTCGTTGATACTGAAATCATTTGCATGTTCCTTCCTGTTTTGTCTGTTTCCACAACTTTGTGGTTGCACAGTGCTTTAGAACAGTGCATTAGCTCGTCTGCTGCCTAACCCCCCAACCCCAACCTCCATTCATCCCCTCCCTCTCTCCAACCGTCTAACCATCCGTCCATTTCATCATCAGTTCATTTGTCCGCCATATTCCTCCACTCCACACATACGGTCCCCTCCCTTCCATCCATCCGTCGATCCATCCCCAGTCTATCCCGCCTCCTAACGTTACCACTCCTCTTGTCCCATTCACTTTCTCTTTCTCTCCCTCTCATCAGTTGGTCCCATCATTTGCTCATCCACCCGCCCCTCCAGTCCCACCCCAGCGGAGATGGGTATTGACATTCTGCATCCGACCTTGAGGACAATCAATCCCAACCCCACATGTCCCCATCACAGTTACACACACATGGACACACAAACACACTCACACAAAATACTAAAACACACTGGGACAAATGTTCATATGCAGCCTGACAATCAGTGAATATGTCCATTTTCTCTTCTGTTTGGGAGGTTTCATCACAGATTAGCTTAAAAGTCGTCAAACTTGATATAAAACCACAACAATAAACTGTCAACATGACTAATTCACCTTCTCTACATATAAAAAATAACTGGAGGGTACCGTGAACAACCATCACCCATCCACAAGCTCCGACACATATTCAATTGTAGTGAACGCTCAGAAAAACCTATGTGACGTGTTCTTATATAGTTCAGATGTATTGATGGAATTTCAAATGGGTTAAACATGAAACCAAAAGCACCTTTCTATGACTGACCCCCACCCAGCAGCCCAGATAAGAGCTGGACTTAAATGAACATCAGACATAATTCTATTTGTGTGGCCGCACCGGATTCAGGGGGTAAAACTAGTATTGAATTATACATTTCACCAGGATTTACCTGCTCTGTCCTTTTTTATAAGAAACATTTGGCAAGTTGGCCCCTGCTCTCTGCACATTTCTGTTTCATGTGAGTTGGACCTCAAAGTCCATCTCAGCTTGATCGGATACAAAGTTGAGGCAACCATAGTGTTTAACAAAAACAACCAAAAACTTAAGTGTTAAGACATTAAAACTTCACGGCTGAAAAACTTCCAAACGAAAATACAAATACAATATGTAGCAGTGCCACAAAAAATGGGTGCACTGTACATTCAAAAATCTATGAAAAGATATCCATGAGAACATCCCATCTGACTTCCATATCCACCCATTGAATTTCCACAGAGTATCTATTTCTACATGTCAATAAATATTTAGTTCCTAAAAATTGAGGTTAAAAAAAGACTGTTTGCAAATCTACAAATAATTCTACAATAATTCCTTATTTCATAAAAAATTCCAGCTGGAACATTTTTTATTTCAAGGTCACGCAAATCATCAATAGTTGATCAGCATATCGGATGGCAACAGGATGAATTTATGCTTACCTCTGACTGGTGGGAGATCCATTCTGAGGTGGTGTGCTGGGGTGTCCTGGGCGTGTGTATGTGTCTGTGTGAGTGCGTGTGTGTATGCCGCCGACCAAAAGAACCTACACAATATTCTTGTAATATCCTTTTAATGAGTTTTAATGTCTTTAAGACCCAGTGATGGATTTAACTTGACTATAATATACCTTTGAGTTTAGTTTGTCAGGCTTTTGGGATTATTGACGATGCCTCGCTACAGATATTTTATAAGATCAGTGTGGCCCTGCAGTCTTAAGGATGTGTAGATGTAAGGAGGGCTAAGGCTGGGAGGATGCTCTTTCTCAATGTGACGCGCCCTCCTCCTCCTCTTCCCGGAGCTCTTCCAGGATCACTCTGATCCCGGTGCGTACTCCTGAGGTCACCTCCTCCTCCTCCTCCTCCTTCTCCTCCCCTGAAAGAACCAAAAAGTCCCTTTCACGCACGCTGCATTGAAGGACTCCACGCTGTTTTTCCAAGTTGTGGAGACGTTCAAGTTCTTCTTCTTCTGATGCAGAGATCCTGTTTTTACTCTTTGTATCTGCAGGAAAATTGTCCTCAGGTGCAGGAGACAGAGGTGGAGGTATCTCCACGTAGAGTACAAGGAACAGTGTGAAGTACTTGCAGCAGTGTAGTATTTTTGGATGTAAAAAGCAATGAAGATGAAAAGGAAAACTGCAGCTGGAGGTTTGAGTATAAGTCTTCCACACGCAGAACTTTTGAAATGGTCTTCCTCCTTTTTTTCCTCTCAAAGAAAATATTTCTGTTCTGGTCCTGTTGTAGTTTCCTCTACTCTCCCCGAGAGATGAATGACTGAGAGCTGGATGCACTTTCTCTCACTCACTCACATACACACCGACACACACACTTTCTCTCTCTCTCTCTGTCTCGCTCTCTCCAGTCACCCCTCCTCCTCCCCTCTTACTCTCTCTCGCTCTTACACACTCCTCCCTCTCTCTCACCCCTCCCTCTCCCATCATTGGATTTAATTCAGTTCTGCTTTCTTAACATGATGGAGCACGAGGCTGCATGTTCCTCAGACATAAAGAAATTCAAACATCTAGTGCTACCAAAAAAATATTTATTTCATTTAAGCTAAGCAATCATTTCCATTGACAATACTGCTTTTATGACATTGAAATATTATAGAAATCAGAATTAGGGCGTATTTATTTTTGTCAAATTACTTTCAGTTTTATCATCACATGCCACATGGAAATTTAATAGCATTACCGTAAGAAAAAGGTGGTGCTTGGAGATGCAGTGACTTCTTGTGAGGATAATTGGCAAGCAAGCTAATGCGCTATACAGTACTGTTATGCTGCGTTCAATTGCACTTGGAACTCGGAAAGATCTGGGTCGGAAATTCCAACTCTCAAGGTAAATGCGTTTCATTGCGCAACCTCGGAAAACAAGGCCGGCCACAGTAAGATGATGTTTGTTTGAATGTTTTTCGAGTATCAAAAAGTACTGCTGGGTTATATCATCACAGAGTGGGAATGGAAATGCCACTGCAAAGTAATTCTACACTTTTAGTAACACAAATGCTAAATTAGACGACACATAACAGTTAAAGTTGAGAAAAAAGTGACGCCATTTTGCTTTGACGTAATTGAGACCAACTCGGGCTGCTTGGATCCTACCCAAATTCCTGAGTCGGAGTCCTGAGTTCAAGGGCCGTTTATTGCACTTTTCCGTTTCATAGGTCAGATCATGCTTTACTTTTATAATGTAGGAGCTCAGTTACTAACTCTGACTTTCTGGGGAAAGTAGCAAGTAACTATAACTAATTCCGTTTTAAAGTTAACGTGCCCACCACTATACTATAGTATGACTGGCTCGTGCTAGAGGTTCACGGTCCTGTGTCTTTGAGCTAAGAGAGCATGAGCAGAAAAACGAGGCTATATTACTAACTATGCTTATATTTTTCTAACACGTCGTAATAGCCCTTTTGATAACTTTCTCGCCAGCTTCATTGTAAATAAATGCACATGGCCAGGAGGGGAGTGAGCAAAACAGCGGAAAAACGATGGGCTTCCCCTTTAAAAACTAGCATAAGCCTAGGTGTTTTGTGTAAATTTAACTCTGCTATTTGTATGTTTTGCTATCAACATAGGCCCCAGAGGTTAGAAATTTTTAACATTCGCTGGAGGGGTCTGGAGGGGCCAAAATGCCATTGTTCAACACCCCTATAGGGGTCAGAAGTCTTGAAAATCGCCTATTGTTCATTTTATCTATAACCACTGGCCCAATTTCAACCAAACCTTCTACATTATGAGTTTGGAGAAATTTGAATTTTGGGCCCAAAAGTCATTTTTTGACACCCCAAGGGGTGTTCGGAGAAGTTTTGAAAACCACTGGCCCAATTTCAACCAAACCATTTACGTTGGACTCCCAACCAGAAGTTGGTGGAACTCCCAACCAGAAGTTGCTATTCTTCGTATATCGTGCAGATATCTTAGTTACAACATGATTGAGCCAACTGTGGTATATTCAGTTTTGGGGAATTACGATGTCTGATGTGAAACTGTATATTGAAATTTTTGTAAATGCTCATTTGTAAATTCTTGTAAATTTGTAAATTTAACTTCATTTATTTTTGTACAGTAGTCAGTTAGAGAAAAATTCCCTGTATGTATGCTCACATTCCTGGCAATAAAACCTGATTCTAATGTCCTCTGGGCTGCAGCTGATAATCACTGCTAACATCAGGACTTAAAACAGTTACATTAGTTAGCTCAATCAAATCATAAAAAAAAGTGGCCCGTTTGAATTATCAAAATAATATACACAAAGAATAGTAACTTTGACCCCAGTCCCAGATCCCCAATTCTTCTCACCAGGCTAAAAAGATCTTGGGACTACTCCCAGATCCCCAGTGCTTTTCTCCTAGTGTATGGGACTACTATATACATGAGTAACTGATATGAATGGATATCAAAATATGAAGCCTTAAAAGGGGGTCGTTTTTTAAAAGCCTGCTGATGTCATCAGTGTCTGTGTAAAGACTACCCATTCATTTGCATTGTAGTGGAGATGAGGGATGTAACGTGGAGTCAGAAATACATTTGTCAAACATTATTTGTTCCACCATTTCAATCCTTTCTTTTTAGATGTGAATCTAAAATGTGAATATGAAGTCTGAAAATACATTTGTTAATTTTGGTATTTTTTATTGGGGGGGACAATTAATTTGGAGGGGGGGGGGTTATTGATCTGGTTCTGGAGTCTCCATGCTTTGGGGCTTGGTCAAGTGGCCTACTGGTCAGTACTCTTGCAGATTTATCCATACAGGACATATATCAGTTTTTTTGGTCATTACAGAGTAAAGCTTTGATTGTTTCTGTAGCCAACAGTGAGTAAGGACCTAAATTTCACCATTAGCCTACATATCAGGCCTGTAACACCATCAACCCCTGTCTTGTAATTGACTTAAAACTATGGGGTTGAGCAGTTTATGTTCTAGGCCTACTGTACTTTCATATGAAAACTGTGCAAAACATTTTATAATATTCTGCATTATTACACTAATTTAAACCTTGTACACACATTTTACTGTGCTTATTATACTGAAAGAAAAGACAGAGAGTGAGATTTTCATTCATTCATTTGTTCATAGAAACTGTAAGGACAAGTGACATCACTGACAATATGCTGCATGACTGTAATATGAACCCCCTTCCTTTGTCTCTGCGTGTGAGAGAGGATATTCAAGTGTGTGTCTGTGTGTGTGTATGCATGCTCTTGTGTCTTTTAGTCTGCCCTTACTCAGCAGCTTGCAGCTATGGCAAAACACACTAGTGCAGTAACACAAACGCACACACACATTAAGGTAAGCGGACACTGGTCCCTAATGGGGGTGGAGGGTGGGGGTGGCTCTGTTTCCTGTCGAGGAAAATATCAGAGATGAAATAAACTGCTGATTGAGAGACACAGAAAGGAATTAGGACAAAGAAAATGTGATTATCTAAAAAGAAATCTGAACTATCTCAAAGTGTTTTTTTCGTCAGTGAATGATCATTTGTGCTCTGATTGATTGTAAACCTGTTGTGGTTACATGGACACATCTGTCCTCTTGTCTGATGAATTCCTGAAATACTGCCTAAACAACACACAACATGCATGTCAGCATGTCAATTAAGCAAAACTAACTCTGCGCGTGTGTGTGTGTGAGAGAGAGAGAGTGTGTGTGTGTATGTTTGGAGAGAGAGATGGAGAGATGTTCTGGGTCAGGCAGGGATCAATGTCAAATGGCCTGGTTAACAGCATACAGCTGACAAAGTCATTCATTTCTGCCGGCGCTCCACTCTGAACACATGCACTCTTCCTGTGTGCGTGTGAGCATGTGTGCTTGTATGATCTGGTTGTGTCATTGTGCTGCAGTAACAACCCCTCCTGGATGGGGAGTAGGCGTCCCACCCATGAAGCACATGGGTGTCAACTTACACAACACATTACAGTATTTCTCTCACGTGAGCAACACCGCACACACATTTGTGCACGCACACACACAAACACACCATTTTGGAAGGGATGCTTTTATCTGAAGTGCTGGGCTGAACAATCAGACAGGAAGTGAGGGGAAATTTCTCCTCACTTTATTTTCCCTGAGGTTCATCTTAAAACCGTGCTGACGACAGGTTAGATGAATCGATGTGACACGACTGACAACTGCAGAGCAGTTTTAGTGGTTTCGGTTGACGCCCTCTTGGTCAAAGGTGAAACAATGAAATTATTACTGCTATAGTGTTGTCCATATGTTTGGGTTTATCACCAGATGTTTCTTTGTCAGTTCTAAATGCCAAAAGATTTAGCAAAGACATACAGTGCAGTACATATATTTTCTCCCCAGAAGACACATCCTAACTTTTGGTTATATTTTGGTGGCATCTGGGTCAAGAGCCTGTCTTTTTCTGGGGAATATTTCACATATACCACATCGTTTGGAAAAAAAGCAACAAAAAAAAATCTTCTGGTTCCCAAATAATTAAGTGACATTGATCCCATGACTTTTCCTCTACCACCATCACAAGGCTCACATTTGACCGGAATAATGTATCTTAACAACCATTGGATAAATTACCATGGAATTTGGTGATTATGACCCACAGTGATGCATTATGCTTGTACAAATTTTAAAATTGGATGGGAATAGTGTAGAGTTTAATTAGTTTTAGATTTATCTTTCACAATTCATCAAATGCTGCTAACTTGCCTACTGTACTGTATATTTTGAATCATAATCATTTTACAGAAAGAAAATTGCATCATCTGCAAAAAGCAAGATGCAACCACACAAAATTAAGATGGTGAACATGGTAATCATATGCTTTCTTATTATTTTTGCATGCTAGCATGGCACTTAAGAATTGGACAGAATTTACTTTATTCATGCCCATGGGGAAAATTCTAAAACACATATGTGACACATGTAATGAGACATAGATAACTAAATAATATAAGATGCAATAAAAGTGCATGGTACATCGTGATGGCAGCAGGAATAGATGATTTGTTAAATCTTTCAGTTCTACGGGTCAGGGAGATGAGCCTGTTAACTGACCTGCTAGAGTGTCATGCAGAAGGATGGCCTTCGTCTTACACTCCACCCTCTCGACCAAGGCCCCCACTAACTCCACCTTTCCTCCCATCACTGGGTCGCACTTTTTGATGAGCTTGAAGAGTCCTGTAGACTGTTGAGAGACTGCATGCTGACAATTGGCTCCAAGCATCACTAGGACAATCTCAGAGCTGCTAGCATGGCTACAAACTCTTCGTTTTGCAATATGTTTGTTAGGCTGATATTTGATAATATAAGGTATCATATGACAAGGTGAAGAGGGCCCGGGCGGGCTTCGAACCCCAGACTCCAGGGAAAGAGTCATGCACGTTAACTATTTGGCCAAAGGGACATCCCCTTGGCCAAGTAGCCAGGGCACATGATCAATTGGAGGCCTGACAGTGACAGGACATGTCAGCTATCACAATAATATTCAAACAATCATATAATTTTTTCACATAATAGTTAGTTAAAATATTGAACTGTTGGTAACATAAATTTTGCCAGTTTGGTAAAGCTAGCATGTTACTTGATGTTTGGCATAAGCAAGACTTTTAACCAGACAACAGGCCAGGATGCTGTCGTGTTGCTATAGAACCTTGAAAATAATTTGCTGCTCACTTAACAATATTTTTAATTAGAATTAAACTCATGATGTTGAAGCAAAGGTTAGCGTCAAAGTAGGCTACAAGAGTTTAGACTCCTATTGTTGCTCTATCAAAGCATAAATATTCTTGTTGTTGGCCTTTGACTTGTAACAAGCCCACCCTGGTTATGCCCCCACATTGTCTAATTGTTGCAGATTTTTTGGGTGTAGAGAGAAGAAGAGCCACTGATCCATTAACTGACCAGGCCCAGCTTGATTGGCTCCGGACGATCCCCTGAAATAGCAGGATTGGCTGTCGGCCAAGCACCCATTTCCTGTGTGTCTGAGAGGAGCTCCAGCCACCGGGGCTCAAATGCATTTCCTGACTGTGTATAAAACTTTTATTAATGACCAGGAGTGCATCAGTGGATATGCCCACTCACCCACACTCACTCGCTCACCCACTCATTCACTCACCCATCGAGAGAGAGGGAGAGAGAGAGAAAGGGAAGCGTGATGGAAGTAAAAATGAGTTGCAAAGAGACGTGATGTAAGACAAGGAGAGGAGGGGAGAGAGAGAGTGTGTGTGGGGGGAAGTGAGAGACAAAGAGAGACACTGATGGATGGATCAGGAGATGGGGAGATAGAATTAAGTGAGACAAACCAGAGCGGAGACATTAAAAGAGAAAGAGCGATAGGGAAGAGGTTTTCTATAAGCTCACAACCTACAGTATCTCTTACAGTGTAACTCCATTATGTACTAATACAATGCAGGTCACCGAGTCCACCATTCCTTCCACCTGATACAAGATAAACACAAAAATGACACATACTGTAGATCTTAACCATATTTCCTTTTGAAATCAGATGACTCATTATTACTCTTTAAAAACTGAAGGTCTAGAGCGGCACCATTGTTTATCAAGGCTGCAGTGTATTGAACATATTGACCATTTTGCTTATTTGCTAGAGACTTACTATGTTCATGATATGTCAAATCTGTCCTGAGGTTGACTTCACACAAAAGGTTCTGTTTTAAATCAGAATTAAAATGGTTTATCATGGAGGTATATGCATGTTTGGCAGATTTTATGTTTTTATGCGGGCTACCAGCATGACTCATATGTGTCAGTCAGTTGTTCTTCCCACCACTTTTGTCTCTTAGGTAGATTGGTATGAAATTTTATAGACATTCACCCACCCAGATGATTAATCATGACTCCAGTGATCCCTGGGTCCACAGGTTCTCTGTGAATTGTCTCAATGTTGGATGGATTGTCATAAAATATAGCCAAGATGCATTCATGCTCCTGTCACTTTTAATCTGTTAATATGAGGTCAAAATTCCCACAGGAGCTGGACATCAATGTACAGTAACGTCAGTCAGATTCTAATGTCCGTATCTTTTGGTTGGAAATGATTTATATCAAAACCCAACACTGGCTAATTGATACTGTAAGGTAAGTCATTCGGAAGAAGTTGGAGACATTACTGAACATAATAATTTAAAACCAGCAAAATATCAACGTTAGCTTTTGTCAGACTTCCAAATCATCATTGAGTTTTGGTCACCTTACATTGCAACCATGGTAACACAAACTAAGATGGTGAACAGGAACATTACATGTGCCTAACATCAGCATGCTGCCATTGTGAGCATACTAACAATATTGACAAATAAGTGCTAGCATTTAGCTCAGATTAATGCTGTTCTCATAGACACCTAGTCTGGTAAAATAATAAATATCTAATGTGCAGACTTTGAGGAAATATTTTAAAGGGTTCAATCTGTGGCGAGCAGTATATCAGCCCATTCTGACACAGTATGTGGTAAAGTAGAGAGCATGCTGTGACGGTGGATTTCAAGAGTTTGGGAGTTCCTTGCCAGCTGTTAAAGATACAAGTCCAAATGGAAAAAAACATGAGAGGTTTTTGTAACTGTCACTGTACCTGAGTGAGGTCTGAGCAGTATGTGGCCTTTCATCACACCATAAAATGTGAATGGAGAGTTTCAAATGTGTATAGTGGAGCATAATTACATCAAATGGATGAAAGATGAGAGCTGTCAACACTTTCCTGGCAGGAAGTAGAGACAGAGGAAGAAGAGGGCGGGGGGGCAGAGAGAGAGAGATTGCCATGACTCTCCAGGTTGCATCTAATCAGCCTGGATATTCTCAGTTTTCCACGAGTCATCCAGACCTGTCAGATCAAGAGGGTCAGACGAGTGTGTTGGTTTAAGTAATGGGCCCATATTTTGTGTTTTGTGGTTCTCAATTTCCTCATCAAAGACTCTTAAACTGACACAAATTAGACCACATAGATGTCTCCTTGCAGTTAGTCTTAATAACCCACAACCATGATAGGCCCAATATATTCTCTCACTGTGTTACTTCTATATGGAATTACTTTAATTACTATACTTTTTGCAAGAGACCCCTGGTTCAAGGACCCGTTGGAGTCCCAGAACCTGAAACACTGATCTGGACATTTGTTCTTGTGACAGTCAACTTGCAGTCAGACACCATGTGCTATTCTCAACCCACATGGAATTTGAAAAACGTCTTGCTTAATATATTCAAAAATTTAAACTACATAGTAAGTAAATAATGCATTTCTGGTCTGTAATTATAACATTAACAGGGAAAATAGAGGTTCAGACAAATTATGTGTTAGGCTATATATAGGTTAAGTTTAATTTCTACTGCTATAAAAACAAATCCAGAAAGTTAATAAATGGAAAATTGAAGATAATTTAGATATTTTGTGGAAGATTAGTCCCCTTTGTTCATCCTGTGGTTGTGTAGCATATGCCACCATTTCAATTTGCAGTTTTACCTGGTTGAAAACTGCTTTATTTGCTGAATTGCTTCCAACCTCTTATATTGGCTCAGCTTCAAACAATGACGGAAAATTACTCAGATTCGTCTGGCAGTTTTGTAAAGTAAATTTGAGGAGTTGTGAAAGAGAGACATGGATGCAAGTTGAAAGTTACAATGTGATAAATTCACCACTTGGTGCTACAACATAGCCTACTGCTGCAGATCTGACACCAACTGCAGCTGGATTTGAATCATTTTGAGCTGCAGCCTTTTTGCCTCCAAAAATGCCTGGCTATGTCCCAATGTGGAGTTGGTGGGTTGATGCTGACGTTCAGTGTGCATCAACACACATGCACACACACACACACACGCACACTCCTCCCGACCCCAGGCAGGGGGCTTCAGCGGGTCAGTGACCCCAGGCATGGGGCCTGGTTACTGGGAGAGCAGGGTCGATAGGCCTGGCTGTGTAGGGAAGAGAGGGTCAATATGGATGAAAGACACTAAGAAAATGTGATTTTCATTTGACTTGCTGTATTTAACTTATTCTCTAAATGACATAAACTTCAACTATTATGAATAAGGCTAGTAAATAAGGCTGTTTACTATTGCACATATAAATATACAGTAAAAGGCACTTTTTCCTCTTCTTCTTTTTAAACTGTTACATGCCTTTAAAATAGTGTATATTCACAGTCATTGTGAGCATATTCCCAATAGAAATCAGCTGTTCTGCCCTTGACTTTAGTTTCTGTTCTTCATTCAACTTTCAAAAGTTTATCTTTATGTTTGATTCTAAATTTAAAAATACAAATTTTAGGAAATTGTTCTGTTTCATGTTTACTATTTTTAAATGTTAAAGATCTATTTTCTGTTTGTTGCTACTTTTTGTTGATGAATTCCCCCTTTATTTTGCCAATATTAATATCATACATCCATTCACGCCAATAAAGCATATTGATCTGATTAGTGGGAGAGAGTGAGGGGCTGACTGGAGTGTGTAATGGGAAGGCATTGATTATGGCTGATAACCCTGGCTCTTTGATGTGGATAATGCAGTCTCTTTCTTCCTGCCTCTGCACAGCCTTTACACTCTAAAACCCCCGGGCGTCAGAGGATATTGGGTTTACAGAGAGAGAGAGAGAGAGAGAGTATACATCAGACACAGTGCATAAGCTCAAATGTGACAGACAGGAGTTGTACTGTATATGGTAGAGAGAAGGGGCATGTTGTGTGTAGGATGTGAAAAAGTCACGCATGTGTGACTGTGTTCGCCGAGAGAAAAGTGTGTGCATCTGTGTGAGAAAGAGAAAATTGAATTTGAAAAAAGGAGGGGAAAAGTCATTGCAGATGGATGGGTCAGCAGAACTTTAGTTTCATGATAGGAGAGCAGAGCTGGACAACATGCAAACCAAATTAAACTGTGATTATTATCATTTACATTATTTAAGTTTAAATGATAAAATGTTTTTGGTGGGGCTTTTACAGTAAGTTCTTCATATCTTGACTCTGGAACATATGATTCGTATGGGCTCTAATTTCGTAGACTAGGCGCAGGCAAAGCAAGGTGCAGTGCAGGTGGGCAGCGCCAAAAAGGTGTGTCCACTTTATGCATGGCGTACATTATGTTTTGTGCTCCCCGTCCTTAAACCTGAGTGAAGCCCCTGGCTCCACACGACTCATGATGCCAAAATTTCACAATAGTGTTGTGACAGAAATGTATCAATAAATTTACAGCCCTGTCAATTTGGATTTTGCTCATGGAATTACAGTTGGGAGCGATGTTCCTGCTCCTGCTATCTACTGTCAGTTGACATTGGTTTAATTTATGACCACAATTGTTCCCATCACTGATACTTCTTAATGACCATGTTGGCCAGTATACGAGTTCAAATGAATGAGGTCTTCATTGCTCAATAGATATAATGTGCATCTATTTGAAGATAGGATGTAAGGTATACCATGTATTTTCCATAGACTGTATATAAAAGTATTTTCACATGTTGCAGTTACAAAATGTTTCTGCTGTCCTCAAGTGGCCCAAAAGGTTACTGCAATTAATTCAGATTTCGCCAAGAAGCTCAGCCCCCAAACAAATTAATTCATTTTCTATTCATTCATTCATTTTCTATACCACTTATCCTGCAGGGTCATTAGTGAGCTGGAGCCTATCTCAGCTGACTTCGGGCGAGAGGTGGGGTACACCCTGGACAGGTCGCCAGGCTATCGCAGAGCTAACATATATAGAAAGACAACCACTCACACTCTCATTGGGCAATTTAGAGTCGCCAATTAACCTAACCTGCATGTCTTTGGACTGTGGGAGGAAGCCAGAGTACCTGGAGAGAACCCACGCATGCACGGGGAGAACACAGAAGGGCCCCAGCCGGCCGGCTCGAACCCAGAACCCTCTTGCTGTGAGGCGACAGTGCTAACCACACCGTGCAAATTAAGTATATTAACCTAAAACCATAATCTGTTTCTATAATTTCTGCTCTAACTTTAAGTTTAAACCAAGTAATGTCAAATCAGAAAATGTATTTTGCCTGGCAGGAAGTAGAGACAGTAGTAAAAAGTGAGTAAACAGAGCCCAGAGTTACAGCAGCACTGCTTCTCCTTCAACAGTAGATTAGAGAACACTTTGTATTGAACACATTGTATTTTCAAAACTTTCCCTTGCACATTATTAAAGAAATTGTTGGAATGTCATGTTTGAATCCAGGTTTTAATGCCACAGTGGGTTTTTTGTTTGTTTGTTTGTTTGTTTGTTTGTTTTGAGTGTAACTACTCATATGTAATTCATGAGGCCTACATAGAATGGGCTACATAATCGATTCAGTCAAGAAATGTGTCAGTGGAGAGAGCAGAAACAAGGAGGGATTTCAGCCATAACATCAACTTAGTCCCAGTTACAGTTGTAAGAGTAAGAGTGACAGTCTCTATTCTTGAAATGGACTAAAGATTTCAGAATAAAACCAAATTAGAACCAACCACTAAAACTGAAAATAAGATAAGTAAATTATTAAGTCATCTGTGTGTCTGTCTGGGTGTTTTTACAGTTGTCACGGCCCATGGAAAGACAACTACCTGGATATAAGTTGGAACTACATTTTAACAAAGATAAATAAATAAGTCTGCATATATAAGCAGCTGCAAACAGCAACTTGATACTTGAGACTGCTTGAAAACTAGTATGAGTCATAATGAATGAACAGTTGAAGAAATTAAAGGTAATGAATAAACACTGGAAATAGTGAATATAAATAATGGAAATAGCGTAATGGATGGGACTAATGGAGAAACACTTAGTTAACAGTCATTCATAGGAGTGGAAGCATCTTCTTCCTCTGCTTTCTGCTAGTGGTACAAATGCAAACTTAACCAAATCAACTAACATCTTCCACTGCATGAAAATTATATGGATATATTGGATAATAATACTTAGATACTTTTTTATGCTCAATTGTTATATGAAATGTTGTTTAAATTCAATTGCTGATTGTAACCTGTATTAGATTAGGGTTTGGATATCTTTTTACTTTTTGTCAACTCATCTGTAATTTGTGGGTGAGTAGGTTTTACTGCCTTTAAGGCTAATGTTTTTCCTTTTCAAGGTGATATATTTATCACAGCTCGTGCGCACCAGTCATTATCTCGTGGGAACTTAATGTGTGTTTCCACAAAACCTTAATCTTCCATGATTTTATTCTCTAGAATTTCAAATAAGATTGTGTAATTAGTTCAATATTCATAACCTTAATAATTACAGCTATTAATTGTTATTAGTCTGATCTGTCTGTGGTTCTTTTGCTTGTAATCATTTACTACTGGGGACAGTCATGACCATTTACGGCGCGTTGTGCTTTTCTGTGTGACCATGTGGGCTTTGAGAACAGTGACTGAAGTCAAAATGGTTGATGAGCGTCCAACTGAGCCAAGCCCTACAGAGCTGGGATGACCTCATTCTCTGTCTCTCTGCTCCATCAGCTCCACTCATTGACCCCAACCAGGAGCAAAGGCACTGAGGGGAGCTGGTGCCCTCTGCTGGAGACAACAACTTGGACTACAACAACTTTATTCCAGCACATGGGAGCCTGCACATACTGTAAATACTATAGCCTATGTAATGGTGATGTATGAGTCTCCTTGCTTTTAACTGGGGACTAGATAGTTTTGTGCAGTTACAATGGAAATGGGGTAAAATGTTACATCTTATTGCCCCTGAGACTAGCATGTGTTAGGCTATAACATAGGAAAGGGGGAGTAAAAGAAAGATAGAAAGAGAAGGGAGAGATGGACAGAGAAAAGAATTGTGAATAAAGAGAGAAAGCAAATATTAAGGCATTCATTGATCAATTGTTTACCTAAAAGAACAGAACATAAAGTTAACATGAACAACTATTTGCCAACGCTATAATGTTTGCATTAACAGTTTTTTAAAGAGCTTCAGCCAATGTTTCATTTACTGGTAAAGAGTGAATAATAATGTCTGTATAGGAAAATTATTAGACAAGCCAATTTGATAGGCCCAAGCTTGCTGGTTAGCATGCTACCTTAAGAAGAAGACAGGAGTTCACAGAAGCAGAACAAGAGGGGTTAGCAACTACTTTTTACCATTACAAGGTTCGTTAGTCAAGTACTGTAGTCTTGTTTTGGTGTCATTTTATAAGCCATATTGACAGTATTGTGACTTCTATTTGAAGACATTTTATTACACTGCTTTCATCCGCACAAAAGCAATTTGTACAGTGTTATCAAGTATTGGCCAACATTGCTCATAACAAAAGGGTTGCTTTTCCGACAACTTGGATATGACGTCATTCCTGAGTCTGTATTCCTGAATAAATGCGCTATAAGACACTGGAAGGTTAAACCTTTGCTGCGTCAACCATGGCCCTTTAAAATGACCATTGTGATAGCAGTGCAGTAAAAAGCAAACCAGGAGAACGTATGCAAAGACACATCACTCATTTTAATCATGATCTATTACAGCTCAAACATTTGGTATTGAAAAAGACAGAGGCCACGCAGCCAAAGCGAGCAGGCCAAACCCTCTTGGACTGAAAAATAAAAGAAAATCTTTTGCATTACAAAAATATATGTTGAGATCTATTTGTAGAATAGCTACAACCAGTTAATTTAGCTCAGAGTAAAAGTTATTCTCTGCAGGCAAAGTGAGTCAGCGTTTGGTTTTCTCAGAGGTTACCCAGGTAGGACGTAATGGTCTGATGCTGCTTGAAAATGACATTGGATATTCTTCACAACCAAACACTGATGCTGCCCTAACGTTGCCCTGCTAACATTATAAACAAAAATAAGGCACTTGAAGTTCCGCAATAGTCAGTATTCCTACAAAGATGTGGCTCTGTGTCCATTGAACGGCTCTCTCCTGTCACTAGTGTTAATCAGATGTTACTAGGACAGTGGTTCCCAACCTTTTTTGGCTCCTGAACCCATTTTGACATCACAGATTTCTGGCGACCCCGCGATCATGTGCAGTCACGTTATCGCCATCAGTCAAGATGCGTCAGTTCATTTGCATTTGCATTGCATTTTTATATGCTTTTGATTTGAACTCGATTTATAGTCGAGAAAGTGAAAGCATAGATACCGTTGTTTAAGATTGTGTGTGGTGTTTTTAATCAGAATTTTAAAAATAATAATAATTAGTTAAAAATATATGTTTATCAGTAATTTTTTTATCAATTACTAGACATTTCAGGCGACCCCACATAGGGTCCCGACCCCAAGGTTGAAAAACACTGTACTAGGGAATGTGCATTGCGGCTGATACATCATAAGGCATGGTGCTTGTTAGGATGGTGATAAGATGGTGGTGAATCTTATGGTGCTGCAGCCTGTTAAACCAGTTACAGTACATATTTGTACAATCTGTTGCACAAACACAAACATTTAGTTACGGCAGTTAATCAGGCAAGAGCTATAGGCTAGTTTGATTCAATGTGCAGTGTGTATCAGATAAAAACAACCACAACAACTCAGTTACCCATGTTAGGGCTGGGCATTGTTCAATATCATACCTTGACCTCAATACCTAGTCATTTTCCAATCAAATCCATTTTCCATTTAAAAAAATTTAATTACTATGCATTAAAATCACTACGCATAACAATAGAAATTCAAACATTTCTAACAACCTATAATCAGCATCATTAGATCTTGCCAGGAATGCTTATTGTTCATATTGGCTCAATGCTTTACTGATTTATTTAGTCCTCAAAAGCATAAAACCAATTGAATTGGTGGATAAATATATTGAAGCTCAATGCTCAGCCCTATTGAAAATAAGTGAAGGCAGGCAGTTTGTTTTCATTGCTGAAACAGACTGCAGCACCTTAAAGATGAGAACCTGGTGGACACAGAGCCTGAACAGACGCAAACAGGAAAAGAAAAGACTCACTTGACATTTAAAATAATATTGTGCTTTAACATTTTCTTCCACCGTCACAAAAACCCCACTGAATCATGCTCCAGTTCCACACTTCCAGTTAAAATCCCCTACCCACCCACTGCGATGCGAGTGACACCCATGGGAGTTGGCGCAAGCTTGATTTTCCTCTCATGGGTGTGATAGCACATCACACTAACCCCCAGCCCAGACTCCACAGTCATATACAAACACATGAGATACACATACAAAATCCCAATTATCATGAAAGAACAGGAAAACCATTTTCTTAAAATGTTCCACAAACCGTATTGCAGGAGGAAGGGCTGCTCTACAGTCACACTGGAGAAAACATTCACTGAGCATGCCCATCTTAATTATATATAAATATTTACATGCAAAATATGAATCCACTTCCTCTTCCCCATGGGTGGCAAGGCTGTGGTGGCTTTCAAGAGGGTCTCATTCTACGTTACCAGTCTGGGCTCAGTGTGCATCAGTGCCAACTGGAAGCTGAGACTCTTTACTGTAAGTTACATCGGCTGCACGTGGTTCCACTTTAGTACATTGTTTTCCTGCCATTGACTCCCCCTAGTGGTTGACTACAAGAAGTGATGAAACTGAACCAAACATGAATATAACATGTTTGTAGGGTTGGTGTTGATTAACTGGTGGATTTTTTCTCTTCTCTATTCAAATTGTAATCGTGATATGCAAATTTAGTTAGAAAGTTACAAAGTTAGTCAGAACACTACAGCTTTGGTATTGGTAGCGTCACTGAATCAACATACTAATACATTTCTACTTACCTACCTTGTTGAGCAATTGTTCCTGTAGTGCAACATCATGCTTCTCTATTTCATCTGTAATGTACCACTGTGATGCCAGCATGGATACAGCCATGGACATGATTTCTCCTCTGCATGAAATTATTTTGTTGTACTTCACTTGGAAGCGATTTTCAATCCCTGAACTATAGGGGAGGGAAGACAACATCCATGTGGAGCCAAATGCAGCCTCGCTGTAGCTTATTACTGTAGCTCACCTGCAGAGTAGGGTTGGGACAAACAATTAATATAGTATTATATCACAACACAGTCTCTGTGATACTGAGGCAGCTGACACTTTTTACTTCCTCCTGACAATTTAAATGTAATCTCATTACTTCCATGAACAACTATAAGTACAGCAAATATCTTGATTTTTATCATATAATCTGCCATTTAATGTGTTTTTCCTTTTCAGGGAACACACATTGTCATGTATCACAGATGACTGTCTTGCAGTATAATACAGAATCACGAGTTCAGTGATTCAATTAAGCAATATTAATTCCACACCTTTCCCAACCCTACTGCAGAGAACTATCATGCACTGTATATCATATCATTTTCTGTTTGTCATAGAACAACTGTATGACTTGTGTAGCTCTGGTGAGAGTTTATTAGTTTATTATCATTGTTAGAATATGTTTTTGTTCTAGTGGTATGTTTTAATAGGTTAATTGTGCAATTTATTGATTGTTTTTTCACAGAGTAAAATAATAAAGGTTAGAAAATTAATGTCAAATCCATCATCTCAGCTTTTATTTTCATAAATCCCCAGTTGGCATGATTGCAACAATGGTGCCACCTTAAATACCTAATTATTATTATTACCAGTTTGTAGATTGTTTCCCCCTTTTTTTTACTGTCGCCCCAAACAAACCCAGTTTGGATCTTAATTTCATTAATGATCCCTAAGTTGCTGGAAGAGGAGAGGGGGATTTCAACCACCACCGTCCCTGGGAGCCCTGAGGATGAGGGAGAGGAAGGGAGGGAAGGGGGCGCATGCAAGTTTGGGGGGGTGATGGTCATCTTCTTCTTGTCGTTCAATCATTCCTGTCGGAGAGAAGCAGTGTCTTTTAAGGGGTTGTAATGATTTCCTGTTTCGAAATAAACAAAACACAAACGCAGCTGTTATGTCTTTGAACAAATGACGCTTTTTTTGATAAAAAGAAGAAGATAATAAAGTGCCTGGGCAGTAAACAAAGTAAACACACAATTTAAAAAAAACAGGAGGAGCTGTGCAATGAAAACAAAGGTTAGTATTAAAGAACCAGTGTGGATATGGATTTATGGGCATCTATGAGTATTCATGTGTTTGCATTAATCGCCTGAAACTACAGTACAGTACAGTCGCCCAGAATGGACAAACCAAATAATGTACATAAATCATTTCATCATTAAACTTATTTTTTTATGTTACCTGACTGTAGGTTTTTCTACAGTGGTTGAAGAGATTCAGTTGGTTGTGATCTGCAACCTCACCACTAGATGTCAGAAAATCCTTCACACTGGTCCTTTAAAGTCTCAGTATGCGATTCACTTGGCTTTTTATTAGCAAAAATCAAATATTGCTTATTTCACTGAAGTGGAATCACACCCGCATACAAACGTTTGCCGTCGGCAAACCAACCGGATGTCATTTTACTCGACGAGAGAAAGACGGTAAAACATGGGTCAGGTAAACAATACGACATCACCATGACAGCATATTGTCACGCCTGTATTGTTTTACCTCGTGCTGGCGGACCATTTCTTTACATAGAGGCTTGTTTATCCTGTTACATGCAGCGTCTGTTGTCTGTCTGACTTCTGCCCGAGTTCACGCAAACGTAACATCAACACTTGTGTTTTATTTTAAAAATGTTTGATTTTACTGCACCCCAGTTGTTGTATCAACCAAGACACCATTAAAATGTGATGTCAGTCGAATCTGGTATTTTTACCTCACTCTGAAAATACTTTTTAACCTTAAAATGTATTTTTCTCATTTAGTGATGGATATTCTGTCTCACATTAACAAACAGCTGAAGTAACATGGCTGATGTTTTATTTATTTATAGCTATAGCATTGCTAAGAGGATCACCTTCACAAAAAAAGAAGGAGCAGGTGATTTAAGAAAACAAAAACACAGTTTAAGTTATTAAAATTAAATCAGAATTTATTAGACTTTGTAGGACTAATTTTGTTCAACCTGATTTCAAACTGCACCTCGAGCAATGTAGGGTGACGCACAGATGTTGTGTTGCATTTAAACTTGTAGGAAATGAAAAAATTCAGACTCATTATTTCTGCTTCGCACCTTAGAGTCGGAAGCAACTTAGAAAGTTTTCCTGACTGAACTTGGAGCACATAAGATTAAGATTCAAAGACGATCCTCAGACTGCAGTGCAGTTTTATTATTTATTTTACATTGAACCAGATCTTCAAAGTGGCTGCTGTAATTTTTAAATTTAATGACTGTAGGATGTGTATAGGAACTCCAAAACTCAGATACTGTAAAAGTCAGCCAAGATGTTTTTCAGTGGAAAACTTCCATTCCTCACACATCTTAAAGCACCACCATACATTTCTTCAGTGATGCTGTCCAAGAAGTATGTTGCAATTAGTCCTAATATCATACAGCAGCATTTAAATTGATTTCTTACAGTAAAATACAGATCAGATTTTAAAACATTGAATCTGTCTGCAGTTGCCTCTTTTGATCAGAGGGTGGCGCTAGTTCATCTGATTACAAACCAGTCTCTAATTTACCAGTAAACAAAGACGCCTTACAGTCCTGACCATCAGGACAGCACAGAAGTGAGTAATACCCCATGCTACTTTTCCAAACCTTTGTGGGTGCAGTTCATTTATCCAGACCTTCATGTGAAAAAGGGACCCAGTATTTAATTAAATACAAAGTAATTTAAACTAGAAACTCCTGAAACTGGGTGTAATTCATTTAAAAAAAAAAGGTAAATGTACTTGTAAATACTGTTATATGCAGTGTTACCAGCCCTATGCTCTGGCCTCTAGGTTCCTCCCTTCTTTATGTGGGTGTTGAATGTGGTGCAACCCGGTGAAGGTCGTCTGTGTTACCGTCGGTGGGAGCAGAATTTAGCACAGAGACTCGTAAATGAAGAGTCGTCACTCAGAGCAGCAGCTGAACATCTGCTGCAGTTTGAAGGAGGGGGTCTAAGATGGTCGTTCGCATCTCAGTACCACACAACCATTCATGTTGCTCCATGTTGGGCTTTAATAGGAAGCTAATGTCACCTGCTTTTGAAGCTAACATCTACCTTCCTGTTTTTACCTGTTTGATCATCTCTCCAGTTCTCTCAATGACGATGGTCTTGGCCTCTTTGACGGGGGAGGTGACCTGGTAGTCATCACTGAGCAGACCAAGGATGGGGTACTGGTTCCTGTACCTACACACACACACACACACACACACACACAGATATGTTCAATTAGTCAAACTAACAGATTTGAGTGCAGAGTTTCAACACCCAACAGTATTAATTCAATAAGTATTACGTATTAATTTGATGTTGATGTCTGATTTACATTTTTCCTTTTTGTGATTCACCTATTCACCTATTCTACCTTCTAACGACTCCTTCTCCACCAATTGTTTCTTTGCCAGTTACAGTTAAAAAAGGTTTTCTGATTTGAGCTTTGCAGCTCTGACAAGCTGACAGTGCCATATCATTGGATTAACCCCTGTATTTAGCTCTGTAGTGTAACAATGAGAATAAAGAATTAGGCTGTGGGGCCAGTTTGAGAAATTTCTGTGGATGTTTTCGTGTGTTTGACATGCTAATCTCTGACTTTATGTTTCCATTATTGTCCATTGTAACAGTGCGACTCCAGGCTGAATTCAGTTCAATTATAAGCTGACACTTACACTGAGCCACTCAAATGGGTCAATCGATTGTCACAGAGCCAGTTCCCGACACACTTTGATACAAGTTTGTCCAAATTGGCAAGAGCAAGAGCATATCAGATTAAAATAATAAGATAAGATTGACATGTCCAGCTTTGTTAAACTACTTCATCAACATCAACGTTAAGCCTTCAAATGTCAAAATAGATTAACATGAAGTGACTTGTTCTTTTGCTGTGTTGTTCCTTTGCTCATTTGTGAAGTAATTCCAGCCTGAAATACCTGAAGTATACAAGTGATTTTTTTTTTTAATTATTTAATATTGTATACACAAGCAACCACAAATGAAAAAAACAAAAGATCTTCAAGCTAAAATTAATTTACGTAACAGTTTACTGTTTGTTTCTGAACTGATATGTAATAATGGTATTGAGCCCATTATATGTGATCATACTTCATCAGGCAGCATTTATGATAATTGTTTGAGACCAAGAGATGTTTGGAAAACTTTATGTTTTTAAAATTGATGAAGCCTGTGATTTTCTGTAATGATTTCCATCAGTTAACTTGATTTTTTTTTTATTATGTTTTTTCTGGGAGACTGTAATAATTAGGTTAGAAGGCTGAAACAATTACATTTAATAATCTAGTAATTGTTTATATAATGTAGTGTAGTAAAACATGTGACCGGGTCAGATGCGTGACCTCAGACTGTGTAGTGGTGTTGTACCTCTTGGTGATGATGGTCTTGGTGACCTGGTTCTTGGAACTCTCGTTCTTCTCAAGCATCAGCTTCCTGATCTCCTGAGGGCCACAAGAAGTCATAGGTCAGGCCAGGTAACAGGTACGGTATTGTTTAACTTGTTAGTTTAATCCCTGTTCCACACAGATCCTCCTCTCTCCTTAAATGCAAATGAACCCCCTCTTTAATTGTTTGTGTGTGTGAGAAACTGTAGCACGGGTTTGTGATGCCAGTGCCTTGAGGTGACAGAAACATTCCTGAGATTTAATGACAACCTGCTTCTGCTGAAACAGCACTCAGAATGCAGTTGGACCTGAAGGGTGAAAACTGATCAGTGAAATAAAATAAGTCAAGTTGGCACATGGATCAGGTTGTACAAGAGTTTCTGTAACAAAAACCATGCGTCTTTTTTAAATGTTTTATTTACACACTTCATTCCAGGTAAGTCACATACTCAATTTCTTTCTGCATGACTGTATGCACACACGCACACAAACACCTGCTCATTCAGAGTCTGGTATGTGTGGGCGTGCGTGTTGTGTTACGCACCTCCTCCTGCCGAGTGATGGTGGTTTGCCGCTGCTCCAGCGTGCCCAACAGCTCAGAGATCTTCAGCTGGAGACTCTTCTCTGTGGCCGACCTGTCACCTGTCACCTCTGTCTGGATTCGTGTTACTTGGGTCTGGAGGCACAATGAAGTATATTAATGACAATATTCTGCCTCCAGGTCTGTTCTCCTAGATCCCAGCGGAAGTATCATTTTTAGTTTTTAGTTAGTTTTTTTGTCTTTGAATGTTGCATATTATAGCCTCATAAACCAGCCTCCCCCGGAAATGCATTCAATTCATTTCTCAGGGGGAGTCTGGCCTCATACCCGTTGAAACCGTTTCGCCAGAAATCGTCCGTCTACCGAGCCAATCAGCTTCGCCGCTGTGGATTGACACAGCACGTTGGCCAATCGGGGCCTGAAAACATCACTACATGGACTGGACTCACCTACAACAAACATGGCGGAGCGTCAAACAGCGGCGTAAAAACAGCAGTAAGGGAAGTTCTAAATGAAATACCATCAATTACAGAACTTAAACTAGAGCAAGAGTCGGCGCTTGTTGAGTTTCTTGGAGGAAAAGACGTTATCGCTGTTCTTCTTCGGTCCGTGATTGGCCAACGTGTTGTGTCAATCACAGCAAAATGATTGGCTCGGTTTTTTCGGCGAAACGGTTACAACGGAGATGAGGCCAGACTCCCCCCTGAGAAATGAATTGAATGCATTTCCGGGGGAGGCTGGTTTACGAGGCTATGCATATTATATTTATTATAAATAAAATGTTTTCCTGCATAATTATAGTGGTTTTATTACAAGCATGTATGATTATAATTCTGAATGCAACAAAATGTGTCTTTTTTCATTAGCACATTTTATATTTGTACATTTTCTGCAGGACAGTGGATGTATCTTAGCTAAGTGTGCTAGCATGCTAACATTAACTCATAAGCAAATAAGCGAATGCCAAAGATGAAGTTAAGGAACATTATCACTGCTGCAGGTAGTTGTAGATAAAGAGGAAACTTTGTTAAGTCCATCCCACATTCTGGTGTCATCACTCTCACCCTCAGCCTCAGTATCTCCTGGTCTTTCTCTGCTTTGATGGAGCTGAGCTGCTCGTTGTACTGACGTGACAGCTCCTCCGTCTTGATGTGCAGGGTGGCGCTGCTGTCTTGGCCTGCCAGCTGACCAAGAAGAAGAAGAAGAAGAAAATCATCACATCATTGTCACATCATTAACACAGTCTTCATTTATTTTTTAATCCCCTCATTAAGATTTGTGTAAAGCATAAATCATCACCCTGTAGCATCATAAGCTTCATTTACAGTTTGTATGGCAGATGTCACAGGAAATGTTAAAGCATACACTTCCTTTCATGGTTTAATAGTTATTAAAAATAGAAGTTGTACAAAAACCCAGTCATTTACTGTAATACCATGTTAGTGTTAGGGTTTTTCTAATTGTATTATTTTTATTAATGAATCATCATTTATTGATATTTTTAATGAATCAATATGTGTTCATAAATGTTGTTTTTGTAAACTGGGTGTTGTTACAAATCCTTTATTTATAGGGTTAGAATCTGAAATTAAGGAAATTAATTAATTAATTTACTTTCCCTGCGACATCACTAGGTTTCCACAGGTTTGGCCTGCAAATCACTTTGTATTTTGGCTTTACAAAATGGCATTTTAATTACATATTATTATCATTCATATCACAATCATTATTATTGAACAATGACGCTATGCACTGCAAAAGTACGTTGATATTCCTTCTGTTCATACTTGCCCACATAAATTATGCATTTTTGCTGGGTGCCAAACAGTCAGTCTACACATGAGTGAACAGGCTTTTTGTTAAGCTTTTTCTGTTTTTTTTTCTTCCATCATCACATTGATTGATTTATTTCATGAAAAAAAAGAACTTTGCCTTGAGAAGTTTCATGTTAAAACAGTCACTGATCAAAGAGCCGAATGTTTTTACGTTACGAAGCCATGTAAAGTGCCTTAAGACAAACTGTTTGTAAAAATGGGCGATACAGATACAGAAAAACATGCCTTGCCTTACTTTGACCGTGTGATGGTAAAAACATGAATATCAGTTAATTGGTCAGATTGTGAGAGTCACATTTCATGTGAAAGAAACTTCTGATGGTTCAGGACACATCTGGATTTCTGAGTCTACTTTTCCAGGTGGATGTATATTTGGTTGGGCCATGAGTAAGTGGTGTTTTACCCTCTGTCGGAGCAACTCGTTCTCCTTCTCCAGCGTTCTCATCCTTCCCTCCAGCTCTTTGACCTTGAACTCACGGCTGGAGTCGGTGGTTTTGGTGCTCATCAACTGGCTCTCCAGGGAGCGCTGGGTCGCCGTGGTTTCCTTCAGAGACAGCTGCAGAAGGACCACACACACACACACACACACACAGACAGACTGACTAATCAACAGGGGGATATTGCTGCAATGATACGTTAATTAAAGTGATTGATTTTGATGCTGCAGTTGTAGATGCTCCTGAATTATATCACTTGTTACTAAATACTCAGATATTAAGTCTTTATGTGTATTTTATTTTTTATAAAAAATCTACAGGATACACATGCTAAAGTCTAGAAAATAACCAGTTTTTCATGTAAAACAGATAAAGCATTTCCATTGGAGTAATGCATGAACTTTTTTTTATTATTATTATGTAGCTCTGTCCATTATTTTAACATTATCTGTTTCATTACAGTTTACTGATCCACTTCCTGCTTCACCTTTGACCTCACATTTTTAATGTGCTTGTTCAAATATAAAAATAAACAATATGGATAAGCTGTTTACATCTTGACACAATGAAACGCACCGTATTACTGTAACTATGATAGAAGTAATAGGCTACGGAACTACCAAGTTGTTATAAACCATAATTATCATTTAATGAGAGTGATTGTGATTTGTAAACAAAAGCTTTATTGGCTTTTCTCCATGAATGATGTGAGCGCACACACACACAGAGTAGCCTTGTAAACAGACAGGTGTACTGTACCTGGAGCTGTCTATTGTTTTCCCGGACGGCCTCCAGGAGGCTGTCGTACTGCCGAGCCTGGTCCACTTTGAAACTCAGGTCTCTCTCCAGAGCCTCCTTCTCACTCTCCAGACGCTGTGACAGGAGACACAGGCAGGCATGCACAGGCAGGTTTTTCATTAAAAAGCAGACAAATCAGATGTCCTATTCATTTCCTCTATAAATTACTTTTTGTGTTAATTTGGACACAGTTCAAATCAATCAGTTCTTGGCTGAAAGAGAATATTGATGAAGATGAAATATGAACGTTGAGCTACTAATTGTTTCAGGAACGCAAACACACCATAAGATAATAAGACTGCACTAAATCAACACTGGTGGTAAAGAGCTGATGTTATCTAGCCTGAAGCCCGCACATGCCTGATGTGATTTAAAGCAATTTAATGACTCACACGACCATGAAAAGTTCACAATGCATTGGAGACGGAGATGTTCTAATGGCTGGGCATATTATGTGCCACAACAAATATGTAATTTTTGGCATGTCTTTACTCGATTATATATACTTCACAGCACAACAACAAGAACAGTGAGTACTTTAAAAAGCTTCAAGATGATTGGAGTAATAAACCTCTGATTATTAAAAAAAAAAAGGCAAATTGTCCGTTACACATATTATCTATCAATACTTTTTATGTTTTTACTTGCACTTAAAATGTAGTATTTTTACTAATGACAAGAAATGTTTGTGTTATTGATACTTTAACATGAGTTCATACTACAATATAATGAAGTGGCAGAAAAACCATTGTACTATAACTATTGGTGGCGTTTTTTTCTGGTGTTTGGTCGTGTTTCTTATCTTGTGATGAAATTTGTCGACCACTTCTAGTTAAGGACGATCTGAACAGACGCTGCTTGTTTCTTTATTTTCTGCTGCCACTATAGAGTCAAAGCAGAGACTCCCACTTCTCTAACAGGTACAGTTACTGGTCAGTAGACGGTTGATCACACACTGACTATACACAGATATTTATCCCTTAATCTGGTGGTAAGATGATTTATAGAAGCAAAAACAAGAATCTAAACAAACTCTCTCAGCTTCTCGTCACATGTGGATGTTTCTCTTGTGGGGAGCTGCAGCTCTTACCCGGAGGTCCTCAGACATGTGGAGCAGCTCCTCTCTCAGACTGCTGAAGGTGGTCAGCAGCATGCGCATGCTCTTATCAGCAGTGAGACGAGTCTAACACACACACACACACAGAGGAATGAAGAAGAGCAGTATGCCATCAGCAGCAGCTACATACCATATGTCTGAGAAATAACAGTGATGGTTTCCAGGCAAAGATATGAAGCCTTGTGGTTTATTTTATAGTTTATACGAGTTCATAAAGTGCCTTCAAACAAAATACAAACACTAATGCCTCCATCATTAGAATATAAACGTGTGATCATTGATAATTAGTTTCAAATGCAATTTTAAACCAGCCTTGTGTTCAAAGGGTTTGTTTGGTTATACATGTAGTTATGCACTGCTACTATGTGCTACCAGGTGAAAGAGCAAAGTAACTAAATAATGGGTACAAAAAAAACACTAAGTGATTAAACTAAAAGAGCAAAATATAAAAAAAAATATAAAAAAAAGAGAATGAAAACAAGATTAAAGGGTTCAAGGTTTTAAAAACAGCCAAATGGTCGTTAATTCTGGAAGTTAAGAATGTGAAATAAAATCCCTCTTGTTTTATCAGAATAAAGAAAACTGTTTTGTTTATGGCATAAAAAAACTTAAATGAACTTAAATGGTTAAAATACAAGACTGCAGAGTGAAAGAGATAAGTAGTATGTCAGCTTCTGGTCCAGTGATGTCGTCACTCACCTGCAGCAGGTAGCGGATCTGTTGTTTGGTCAGTTCTGTGGTTCCTTTGGGAATCAAAGCCTCCACCTCATCCTTCTCCACCTGATCACACACACACACATAATCACACACACACACACACAGTGAGATTTGTCTGCTCAAGTTATTCATCAGATGTGAGTGATAGTAGGTTTGTTTCCTACCTTGCTGAGATCCAGCTGTTTCCTGTAACACACACAGAGGAAGACAAACAATGAGGATGAGAGACCAACAACATGACTGTGCAAGTGTACGTGTGCTGGTGTCATTGAGTGGTGGGTGTAAGTATATTTATTATATTGTGAGAACAAAAACAGATGTTGACACAACACTGAGGTCACACAACTTTTCCACAAGGTAAAATACTTGTATAATACTTTTAAAACGTGTGAACCCTCTACCACATACTTTTTTTATTTTCAGTTTTTGGAGCGTGGCAATCACTGATTTTGAATCAGTAAAAACTGAATTGATCACCAAATGCACACACACTTAATCCATTGATATGTTCCTCTACTGAATGACTGAGCTCTTAACTATCCCCGAGCTCCACTCTTCCTCACCATCCTCACCATCACTCTCCTCATTGTCAGAAGGAATCAGCCTAGCTGCTCCCTCACGTTCCCTCCATGCTTAAAATGTTCCAGTCAGACAGTATAGGAATAGCGTTGATTGTGGTGACAATTATGCATCCCATCACAGGTCGTTACCAGCTACCAGCTCAACATTTGGCCACTCTAGTTAATCAAGCAAAAATTAAAGGGGAACTATGCATGTCCAAGCCCAAAATCCTCCGTTTCGGTTTTGCTCCTCTCGCCCATGTGCATCTGTTTAAAACAAAGGCCGGCAAAAAATCAATAAATGGAGCCGGTGGATAATGTTACATAACATATACGATTTTACGGCGTGTGTGTTTTAACTGTCATAAACGTCACATTACGGGTTACGGAGCGTGTTTATGTTGCGGTGCGCAGAGACAAAAGCTGGGATACTGGGGCGGCGGCCAGGTACTACAGTGATGTTGCAAGGTTGGTTTTAAGCCGTGTGAAGCCAGGTGGAAGACAGAGAGCTTCCGTTGTCACTCCTAACAAGTCACAAGTCATGTAGTTAATGATCACAATTACTCCGGAGCTTTTTAATTAAGTTAAACATGTGGCATATCCTGCTTAGTTCCTCCTAAAACTGTGTATTTGTTAGGGACTACTTTCATCTACGGATGAATACACATTTAGAGCTGCAGTGTGTGGGGCTGCGTCATAATAAACTACAATGAAGAAGATAATTGGTTCATGTCTTTGTAGTTTTTTGGAAACACTGAAGCCCTGTTTCTGAGGAATCAATAAATGTGGCTCTGGCGCGCACACAGTATTTGGCAGCTTTTCCTGGCACAACCAAACAGGTGCAGGTGCAAGTGTGTGTGTGTGTAAGTGAGTGAGAGAGAGGTAGAGGGAGCTTTACGATTTTGCGGTTAATGCCTCATTCAGGACTGTACCTGCTGAGTCTGCAGGACGAGTGTGAGTTAAGAACGTGCAGGAAACTAACCGAAACTCGTCTCAGACCTGTCCCAGCACGCTGCTATGGATACTAATGCCAAAAACCACAACTTATCCCCATGACTATTATGCCACAGCTTTTTGGCAAGGCCTCTATTAACCAGTTTGAAGGGATAATGGAAACAGACCATTAAGCCTGAGAGTCTGTAGAATCCACAGGAAAACAGGAAAACAGCAACACTTACGATCCACGGATCTTGGACACGTGCTCCGAGATGCAGCTGTGGATGTCGCAGTTCTTCCTGTAAACGTCGGCCAGCAGCTCGCCAAAGTAGCGCGTGTCCATCTTCGCCGGCTGGGGCAGTTCTCTCACCACGGTCTTCACCTCTGACCTCACCGGCTTCTCCTGTACAACATTGATGATCTCCACCTCTTCCACCTCCACCTGCTCCTCTTCCACCTCCTCCTCTTCCTCCTCCTCCTCCTCTTCCTCCTGGAGGGAAAGAAAAAACAGAAATAGCTATTTCTAGTTTCGGCCTCAGACTGGTTTCTGATCATCTTACCACAGAAATATCTGTCCTCACCTCCATCAAAGAGGTTCATAAGCAGGGTTCAGCAAAAAGTATTAAAAAGGTTTGCATATAATGTGATGGAGGGTCAGTGTTTTTCCACTTATGTCTGGTGTGTTGACATTGGCCTTGGTGTAGATCTGAGCTCTCTCTGTCTGCTCCTCCACTTGTTTGTCTTTGATCAAGAGCCAAAATAAATGATCTCACGTACAGCATTTGAGGAGGAGGTGGTGGTACAAGATCACAATACAGCTAAGTTAAGAAATTACACAAAACATGCGCACAACTTTGACTCACTGATATTAGAGACGTGGTTTCGGGTATTTGCACAATTTCAGCGATAGGAGTATTCACTGAGCTCCAACAATGATCATATCAGGTGTTGTTTCAAAACTGTGTGTAAATTCTACTCGCACCAAACTGGGGAGAAACTTTTCTTTGGGTCTAAGTGGAAGGTGTCATTGAGATGTTTACTTTATATCATGGCAAATTCATGCTACCTCAAGCTTATGCATTAAAATGCAATAAAGTGTTATTTTCAATATTCAATCGGTTCTTGGTTATGAAAAATTAAATTCCCTTTGTATGAGGGAACTGTATTTGTGTTCTTAGTAATGAGAGGGGGAAAGGATAACAAATAATCTTCAATGTAGAAAATAATCGCTAAAAACACGTCACCAAACCACTAAGACAATCAGACCCTGCAGCCCTTGAATCTCCACCTGCCTCACACACTACACCTCCACGTGATCGGAGGCACACACACCCATTTACCTCCTCTTATCTACATGTAGCAACAGAAACAGTTGTTGCATAACCTGTTATCTGACTCCATGCTGAGCGGAGCCGCCTCCTGTGTGTGCTCTCCACACAGCAAAGCACCTTCACTCTTTGTAAACATTCATCCGTCTTCGTTTGCTGACAGACTGACAGTCTGCACCAGCATTCATTCACAGCATTCGTCTCGTCTTGTTTCAGACTCTTTTTCTTTTGCCTCCATGTTCTCAGTGGGAAAGTTGGTTGTTGGAAACCGCTGTAAAAACCATTTCCTCACAGTTACACCCACCAGACGTTGACAACCGTCTTGTAGCAACAAGACGGCTTTGCCTCTCACAACTCAGACCTTTTGGTTCAGGGAATATCAGAGTCTTGAGTGAGATTAAATCTCAAAAATAGTTTGTTGATCTATTCTTTTGGCCTCATTTAACCCTAGTCCTCTTATTTATCCGAGGGTGCAGCTGTTTTAGTTGTAGGGTGTGGAACTCCAACCAACCCCTGCCTGTCCCTGTAACTGTAATATATCATTACAGCAGGTTGATGGGTTTAAAGATACAATAATGACTTGCTAATGACCTGCTATGATATTAATGTTCCCGTTGGATTACTTTTTTTTTACTCAGCATAAAACTAGAGCTTCTGTGCCAGGAGGCACCTGCCTCAGCATAGTTTATTAGCATAGTATTTTAATGTTGAACTCTCGCATGCGCAGCACTACATTCACAATCACAGCTGCTATATTCAAGTCCCTATAAAATTAAGAAATAGCCTACCTATTACTAAGATAAGTCCAGCGTGAACAGGTGTTTAATTTAAAGTTGTGGCAAAAGGCAAAGCCATCATGCTGCTTGCAACAAAAGGATAATACAGTCTCGAAGCAGTGCCAGACTGGACGCTACCATGACCATCACAAAATAATGAGACAAGTCCGAAGACACCGATTAAAAGGAAGGAGGAACTGCTCTTGGACAGGAGACCACTCACAGCATTTGCTCTGTGGGGCATGAACAGATGCTGTTGCTGACGCTGTTGAGCAATAACTAAAATTGGAAAAAGCCCATTTAAGCTGCACTTAAGTGAAGTTTTAATGTTGTGTTGTAAAAAAAAACACCCTGAGGCAAAACCAGCTTTAGTACCAGTTTCACTTCTTCAGATGGACTTTTCACCTCATTACTCTCATATGTGCTAATGGCTTAAAATTAGGGAGATGATTGAGCCCTCTACTACATGGTTTTGTTAGGCTTTTAACCTGGTTTCACCCCAAGCAGAGAAAGAGTTGCACTCTCTTATCTCTCACTATTATCGTCTCAAATATCCAAAGCTCTGGTTGCTCGGAGCAATCAAACCAGATTCCACAGAAGCCTGAGGGAAGACTTTGAGCTACAATTCCCCACCAGGAGATTTTTTTTGTACTATTGTGTCATTGGAGGGACACCAACAACCCACACAAAACGCTGCAGCGGTTCATTCTGAGGCAATAGTCAGTGGCTCTGAGCGGTTTCCTCAACCTCTGCCAGCTTCTCAAAAGTGAGGAACTGTAGACTTTCTCCATTTCATAGCGGTGGCATCAATAACATCTTTGTAATCTGAAGATATCATAAAACAACTCTAGACATTAATCACTGATCCTTCTTAGTCTGCAGTGCCAGCAAAAACTGAACTTCATAAATGTTCAGACGATTTATTACAGGATTGTTTTGTTTGCATCTAATTGCATTGTCAGAGATATAAATGATAAACTGGTACAAAGCGAAGAAACACTGGCCCTTTGTGTCTCCTGTAGCAGCAACTCAGCAGCAGCAGGGCCAATCAAAGAAAGACTAACAACTGATGTCATTACCACTGGCACAGTAGTTGCATTCTCAAAAAAAAAAACAGAAAGAAAGAAAGAAAGGAAACACCACGGGGGGAGAGAGAGAGAGAGAAGAAAAACAGGCGGAGGTGAAGCTAAAAAGCCTTTTGATCAGAGGTCTGATTCCAGACACTGGGGCCAAACAAGCTCAGGTATTGTTGATGAGAGTATACGCCACAGTGAACACAAACTGACAGCCTGTTAGGAATTTGATTCGTGCTGGGATCTTGTTATGTTGTTCAGACACTTGAATGCTTCTTCTGTCTTTTTGCCCAAAGGGGAAAATGACTCCAATGATTTACCTGTATGAGGCGAGTGTTGGTGTTATTCGTCAAAACATATTCGCTTGAACGCAAATGTATTGGAAAACCTGGAGTTCTTTTGGGCATTTCTATCTTTATCCCTAGCCAAGAAGAAGAGTGAAAGAAGGTGGATATGGAGTTGACACATGTGATGCCTGTGATCACATTGAGGTGGGTGTGTCTCAGTGCTGCAGGGCTTTGGCCACAATGGTTACATGCCTGTCTTTCCTGCAAAGAAAGTGAGAGTAGAGACCGGCCTAAAGACCAAGGCTGAGGAGGAACTGTCCTGTTTTTAACAGGAAATACAGCACCAGCAGTAGAAACACATCTGATCTAAATGTGCAAGTGGTGTTGCAAAATTACAAAGGTTTCATCCCCCTGGGGAGCTGGATATCTGCCAGCTACATTTTGATATTGCATTTCACAACACTGCAATGTAGTGCAGAAGGTAGCCTTCACTCTAGTGACTAGGTGGTATCAGAAAGTGACATCTGGGCTTGTGCTTGCTGATCGGGATGGTAACCTCAATAGAAAAAGAAGTAATAAAAATAAAAGCCAAACAAGAGGGCTATGACTGGAATAATGGTGCGTTCCAGGCAACCCGTAACTCGTGTTTTTCTGACTTGTTCCCATGGTTACCCATTGGAACGTCAGTTAAACTCGTAACTTCCCACCTGTGAACTCGTACTAGATCGATGTAGGCTACTCCTACTAAGTGACATCACGCAACAAAATAGCAAGTCCTGTGGAGGAGGTGTTTCTTCGTGTGACACACAGTCAGAAATAGACTTTAGGACAATTCACACATTAAAATAACGTAAGTAAAATGTAAAACAGCTTCTGATACCTAATGCGCCATAATCTCCTCCTCTGTTTCACTCAAATGAGCGTTCGACAAGCACCTTTGCTGGTTGTTTGATGTTTGTTTACATCTGACTCCCAGAATTCCTTATGTTCAGACAGTTCAGCCATAACTTGCCTGGAATGCTACAAAGTCGTAAGTGGTGACTTGGAGTCGTGATTTACAAGTTCAAAAACCTGCCTGGAACGCACCATAAGTTCTCTGTGAGTAAAGGAATGAAGTTTGACACCAAACTGACAATATTTCAAGTAGTCATTATTTATCTGTTAAACGCTAACATTATCTTTAAAGATAAGTTAATACTGAGCCGACTCTCAGGATAAGGTTTTAGAGTGGTAAATCATCACAGATCAGTTAACAGTTATGATTGATACTTTTTCATCTACCTTCCCCACTGTCCTTTGTAGGTGCACCCCAAGGCCTTACCCAAGGCCCCTATTTATTTGTCTTGGGGTCTGATTTTAAAAACTCAATTTCTGATCTCTGCTTTATAGAGAATGTGAAGTTACGTCACGCCGGGCGCCATCTTTGGAGGAACGCGGATGTAAAAACTTGCTTGTCTCCCCTAGAAATGCCCCCCAAAGTCGCTTAAAAGTAATCATGGTGGGACAGTACTACTGTGTAAGAGTGCCACAGTAACCCCCAGCGTCGGCCGCTTGTTACGTTCATCTCCGCATAGCTACTCTGTATTGGATTTGTCTCACAGAGAGAGAGAGGGAGAGAGACGCATGCATAACAGCCGTGTGTAGTGAAAAGTAGTAGCAGTGCCGCTGCCGTCGGCTCATATTCCCCTCCCCTCCCTCCTGGATGGTACGCTGCTGCCACAGTCAGCATTTTCTTTTGCCAAATCTATCATGTTATCTACTATGGGGACTTTTTGGGGGGGAGACCGTTAATATAATACATCCATGGGGGAGACGAGAGAGTGTTTACATCCGCGATCCTCCAAAGATGGCGGCGACGTGACGTCAGCTTCACATTCTCTATCTCTGGTATACAGATGTCACATGGCACATCATCACCAATAAAAAAAGAAAAGGCATTGCCTGCACACTTAGTTGCCACAAAATAATTTTATTTCACACAATGTTTCGATCACAGGTCTTCTTCAGGTGCTTTTTTTAGGATAGAAGCATAAACCACCAATAGGTTTGCAGGTACAGTAGGCTATATTGATGGTATGTGGTCCAATAAAATATATGTTTCTTTTTTCTGGCATTTTTTGTATTGCCCTGCCCTGCATCTTGAACAATGTGATGTGTGTATAGAAACCTCCTTCATCATGACCATCCCATCACTTCTGAGGCAAAACTTGTCGAGCTATGTCGTTCACTAAAATCCCAACATCGTGAACTTGAAATAATGAGAAAAGCTCAAAGACTCACAGACTTATTTTCAATTCACTAAGGGTGTGAAATTAGAGCTGTTTTTATTTTCTTAGGGTTGATGGTGCCGGTAATAACAAGCATGATAAAAAAAAAAGCCCCAGATCGTCTCTGACTCTGGATTTTAACATGCAACTAACAACCAGACGCTGAATACCAGAGATCTGCCGCGGAGCTGAGCTCATACTTGTGAGGGAGGAAAAGTGTGTGTGTGTGTCTGTGTGTGTTATTGTGAGGTAGACTGACCTAGAAAAGAGTGACACCACAAGAAGAGCAGGGCAGCCTCTGGTCAAAGGAAGAGATTCTCATCTTAGCAAGTGTTTTCTTTCTAAACTGAGAATCCAAAACAAACATTTTTCTTTCTTTCTTTCTCTCTTTTTGCTACGCTAGAATAAAGAAAAAGTAAGAAATAGCTGAGGTCAGATAAGATCAGCCGATTGGAAGATCAATAGACAATATGATGAAAAACATTATGCTAGTGTCTTTGCAAAATAGTTTCACTGTTATTTGATGAGACCTCTGGTGTTATTTACAGGTACAGTGTTACTTTATGGTGTGAAATGAGCTGAGAAAGCAGCAACTTCCTGTTCAAACGCAAACACATAAATCACTAAATTGCTTCAGCATCAGAGCTTCAGGACTGATCCCAAAAGAGCAGTAACTCAATATCTAAATTCAATACATCACCTCTCCACCAGTGTGTCAGTGTCTGTGTTGATGTAGGTCAGTGAGTCAGGCTTTCAGGACTCTGCTCTGACTAAGTAACACTAGAGAAAAGAGTCACCTTACCACACCGGCACTTTGTGTGGGTATTTCAGTGTGTGTGTGTGTGTCTTTTCTTCTACCTATAAAGATACAAAAAAAATTCTTAAAGAATTAGTTGATTAATATTGAAAATACCTATAATACAGGTACATCTCAGTAAATTAGAATATCATGGAAAAGTTCATTAGTTCAATTTAACTAGTTACTTAACTATTATTTAACTATCTCAGAAGCTCCAGCCCAGACACCGTGCAGTGCAGATGTGATCTCATCACCACTCAGAGTTCATGACCATAGGTGACGGTCAAAACGTAAATCATGGGACTTTGTCAGACGATGACCTTCAGCTCACAGGGCAGTTTACAGCAGAGTGAGAAGAGGCCAGAACGAAGACTCAGCAAAGCGAGTCCCTGCCCTAGGAGAGTCAGTCTATCTCACGGTCTAGGTCACGGGTTAAAGTCAATTATATCTGGTGGCAAGCTTGAAAACCAGAGGCCACAACTCGAGACCTTCTCCTCCGGTTCAGAAATGGTTGAAACGTCGGTCTGTTACTTTGTATTAAAAAGTCCTATTTTTTGACATCAGGGCTACGAGAGTGCGACTCCACTTTCTTTCAAAAGATGTCACACTTTTGGCATCAAAAGAAGCAGCAGAGAGAAATCAGAGTGTTAATTTGAATTAAGTTGAAGGCGGAGAATAAAAAGAGATGCCAAATCTCTTTTTATAGACTCCTGCAGGTAACCATGGCTCAACATCTAAAAACGTGGAGGGTAACATGTGAAACTTGCACATCGGCGTCCTCCAACACCTGTTCTCAGCATCAAGCCTTCGGCAGCCAAACCAACGGGAACTAGTATCGCATCAGTTCAAACAACAAAGACATTAAAATATCTGTGGCGAAAAAAGGAAAATGTACCACATTCATCCAGAAACCAAAACAACCTGATGAAATGCCAGGTGAAGCCTTTCCAAGATTACTACATCATTACCACAGCTGGATGTGGTCCCGATGTCGCCATAGCAACAAAATTCAAAACTAAAAAAAGGGTTGATTGAAAGAAGTGGATGTTTGTGAGAAAGCCACCATGCAGGACTTGGTTTACTTTTAATCTGCTTTATCTTCATTTGATCAATAGAAAACAATTGGCCAATCAAGAGAGTCACAGAGCGACGCTTGAGAGAGGAAATAAAACATTATCCTGAGACGCTCTCTGGGTGGTTGTTTATCATTCACCAGCTTAAATTTCTGTTCAGCGGTTCGACTGGTTTCTGTGACGGATGTTTCCCTTGATGTAAAACCAGCCAACTCACCCAAAAGTTCACAGGTTGGGAGAATCGTTTCTGTCAGAAAGTGAACAATGAACAAATCTGCAGAGTTCATCCACCCACAAACAGAAAATGATTGAGAACGCTGTTGACAAGACAGATCACCAGCGAGAGTGAAACATTACATCAGACTGAGAAAAGTCAAATTCAGCCTGTTTATTAAGATGAACTTTCGAAACCACCAAACAAACAGATCCCAGCTACATCAGCTGCCTCAGAAACCTGGGTGTTTATCAGCAACAGACTGGGAGGCAGACGGCGTGCAGATGTGATAAGACAAAAATACACTGGTGACTCTTGCCTGCCTGCATGAATCAGAATGAGCACAAGTCAGTGACTGTTTGTGCACATGAGCAACTTCCACAAGTGCAGGGAGGAGCTGAGGAGGGGTTTTAATCTCCCTCCGAACGCTGACAGTGATTAACATCTCCGATGAGGGGCAGGATGTAAGGAAAGGCTGCAAACCTGTTCATGAGGTGCAATTCCTGCCAAGTTTTTCCATGCAATGACATAGAAAATGAACTGGTTACGCACAGAAGAAGATAAGGAGAGGTTATTCAAGGTTATTTAATAAAAGCTGCATTTGGCCCGGAGCCTGATGGGAGACATGGTAGAGTGGTAAACATTTAAAACACAGTGTCCCGCCTAGTGTTCTTGCCTCTCCCTCTCTGTCCTGTAATTAACTCTGAATACTTCGCATACCCTGCAGTGGTGAGAAAAGCCTCTTAGAAAGCAGCTGATCAGACAGAGACAAAAGGAACGACACTGCACTTCATCAAACTAATCTGGGAGCAGTTTGGCGCTGCATGCTTCCTTTCCCTCTGTGTGAAAAGAAACTCTCAGAAAGAAGACAGATTTCATCTTTACATTAGCAGACACGTCCGTCAACACCCGCCCTGCTTACTCACACTTGAACCTGAGCTTTCCCGTCAACTCAACTCAACAAACTCCTGACACTTTGACCTCTAACAAACCAGTGTTTACACAGCGTGGAGGATTCAGTCACTCTGGATCTTATGAGAATATACCTGTCTAAAATGTAACACAAGCGCTGCCGATGCACAGTGTTGCCCTCACTGAACTTCAACCATTAATTGAACTCAGCTAATGTCAGTTGTCAAACAGGATTAAATGGTTTTCTGGAACCAGAGCTGCAGGGATTTGATCCTGTTCGGCCATAAGAGCCATAAGACCTGGCTTATATTCATTATTCCAGTAGTTAAGGATAAACCATCCAGACATTTTAAATGTACTAATGATTAAGTAATTTGGCAAAAGGCAAAAGGCAACTTCTCTGGTATTATTATTTTTTTGCCTTCCACTTTATCATACACAACTGTATCTGTGTGTCAGTGGGTTTGAGACTAATCAAAGACATAAAAAGACATTTGAAGGCATCACTTGATGGTTTAGTGACTTGTTACAGGCACTTTTCCACTAAAAATAAATAAAGATCATCTTTACTTGCATAATGAGGTAGGGGTTAGACTCGTGAAGCTGTTCCTAATTAAACTACGGGGGAAAAAAAAAACATTTCTTCGTGGATCTGGTTTTGCGCAAGCACAAACTGAAAGCACACTATGCCAAGTGTGATTAAGATTTCCCTTTATTGGCGCTACAGTGACAATGTGCATGTGTCAACATACGTTTGGGCTGTTTCGATGATTTCACTCTATTTCATTTTTAAATTTGAAATCCATGCCTTAAGGCACCAATGCAAATAATCCAACCCTCTCTCTGACATGTGACTGACGATATACAATGTACAGATGTGGCCTGTGCAGACCTGTTGACATCAAAGCAGCTGCAGGCACAGCTGCAGCCTGATCTGGACAGAGTGTGTCAACCAATCACTGAGGCTGACAACGTCACGGTTCATTTTGTTCAAAGAGTGAGAGGGCTTCAGTTTTCAGCTTCAGTCCACATGTTTTAAAACTTTCTTCTTCTTTTAACACCATGTTCAACAAGGGGTTTTAGAGGAGAATTAATCAAATCAATTATTTTTATTGGTCTTCATGTGTGCAGCCTCTGTGGGGAGATTCAGCTGTTTTTAGAGCTCACCACACCCTCCACTGTGACAGCCATCACTGATCCCTATTGTAAATAATGGTGGCGTGTTGATTTTAACAACATTTTTCTGTCACTGCCGTCAAAAGTCACTTTATTATCATGATGTCATTTTGTAACAGCTCAGTGCAACAACAAAGACACACACCTACTGTGTGTTTGTGATGTTCACTTCTACATGAATATTTGCATGTAGGCAACGAGCCAAAGGAACAACGTTTGGCACAAGACAACATCATTACTCAAGGCATTTGACAGCAATATATGTTTTTAAAAGGTTGAACAATGTGTATTATCTTACTCTGTAATAGTCATGTATCACCCTTCTAAATACATGTGGTTGCCGCAGGGGGCATTACATGACACTAACCACTCCAGCTGTATCTGAACTTTACAAATGTCATACTGTATGTCTGTGAAATTAAATTTAGCCTTTTGTAATTCTACGTTACAACACATACATCTAAGAAGCACAGTGAATGTAAACAAAGTTTAACTTTAGCTTCTGCTGCTCTGCTTCCTGCTTAAAGTTCAGTAGGCATCTGTCAATCATCAAACAATAGAGGACAAGACCGAGTCTCCTGACACTTCACCTCGCACTGCAGCCATGAATTTCTTTTAGCTGTTCCTCCCACACACACACAGTGTGTCCACTCGACTGCTCTGGTTTTAACACAATGAGAAGCAAAGACGTTTCCAAACACAGACAATACATCAGCTACTCAATACGTTTTTATATTGTTAATAATTTAAGGAATAAAGATGTGGGGGAAAAAATCAGAACTGGTACTGTACTGTATGTAAAACACACAGTAGGTTGGGCGACCATCTTTGCAGCAGTGAGAGATTCTGGGAGAATCTAGGGACACTGAGTAAAGCCTGACAGCTCAAATCATTATCTGTAATTTCACCTGGAACAAGACTGAACAGGGAGCAGCAGATCAGAGGCAGCAGCAAGTGACACGGACACTTGACAAACATGAGAAGGAGTACGATTACAAGACATTTCGTGTCAAGGGTCCCAGATGAAGCAGCAGAAGGACAATTTTTTTTTTGTGCAATATGCATCTTATTCAAATACAGCACAAAACACAACTTTCCCTGTTCCTATTTATTGTAGTTTTGTTATTGACTGTTGCTTGGAGCTTGGAATTATTCAGAATCTCTTATCTGGTCCTATTCTGCTTTTATTGTATGTGAAATGGTTGTGTTGTGCAAGGACTTCCCTCTTGGAGCACAATAAATACCTCAACTGATCAGGTAGTTTACTTGGTGATAGAGAACTGAGGCAACAGTAGATCACCGTGAACAAACTAAGTGTGATATGAAATGTGATAATACAGAGGTGTTCTTTGTTTAATGACAGGATAATTTATTTTTGGACATTTTATGAATTAAATTTCCTAATAAACTAAAAACAGCTAAACTGCCTGACAATAATTATAGTTTAAAGTCCCCCTCCAACCATCCTTTTCAGTCATGTTAAAAGCATTGCCAGTGGTCTTTAAATTGTGTTCATGAAGTTTTCAGCCAAAATCACAAAACCTGTGCCATTTCCCAGGGCTCTCCTTCTGCACAGCAGTAGCTCATTAGAAATGCACCTCTGAGTGGTGGGCGGAGACGACGCTGCTCTGCACCTTCCCCTGTTCGTACCCAGGACGATAGATAGACTGTAAAAAAAACACTGAGCTACAGTATCCAGCCATTGAGCCAGGTGCAGAGCGGGGCAGGAGCTTGTAAGTAGTGCCCTGCCCTGGGGGTGTGACACATCAACCACAGTCTGCCTGAAACCGCCAGTTACTGTCTGCCATTGGTTCACAGCAATTTGAAGGCAGAAATACTCAGAAATGTAATTACTTTTCTGCTGATATCTCCTCTAAGAACACTTGAACAATATGATGAACGCGATTTTCGCGGAGGAGGTCTTTAAGCCAATAAGGGGGAGTGACTTCAATGTTTGTAAATTGAAAACTTGCAAATTCATTTGAGAAATTCAGTGGACATCTAATTTGGGGAAACACCTACATGAAAGTTATTTGAAGAACTTTCCCTGAGCAGATTGAGAAAGGATAATTGTCATTTCTCTGTCAGCGCGCTGAGGAGGAGTCTTGTACTTGATGCAAAGACAAACAACATCAAAGTGCTGTCATATAGCCACTGTAAATCAGAGAACCTCCCTGTTTTGACAACAGCCATACACATGACGCTGCAGGTTCATATTAAGAGGAATGTACGCACACGCAGCAAAGGCCTGTGGGAAGTGGCCGGACACACCCTGAGCTTGCCCCCAACAAGGATGGTTTGTCAGTGTTGCGACAGTTGTGATTATGAGCACAGTGTTGATGTAACAGTGTGACTGTGGAGACAGGGCGTAGGTTGCGATGCAGCGAGCGTGCATGTGTTTTAACATATCACCCACGGCTCATTGTGTCTCTGTTCCCATGTCCAGGTTTCATGCCGATGGGTGTGTCTGCACAGAACCAACAGCATTTCTCTTTCTTTCTTCCTAACCTTCTTTTTTTCTTTCTGTACACCGTGTTTTACGAGATCCCACCACTGCAGTGAATCATTTGGAGGGTGTTCAAACACCTTTGCACGCTTTGATTTTACCAGAAATGCAGAATACAGGCACAGAGATCAGAGGCGGGAACACAACTCAGGCTTGTACAGGAATCACAGTGGAGAATGCTGGTGTTGATTTGCAGAGCCAGACATCCAGTTATCATCAAAGCTATCAAAAATATTGCAGCTGCTTCTGTAAACTTTTTCAGGCCAAAAAAAACACCCACACACCTCAGTTGCATTTTTGGTAAAAATATACATGCTTTACCAAATGTTGAAAACTTGACGTATTTTGTTAAATTGAAAATGGAAACCCTGTAGCAACCAAAAAAACATAAAAACGGCCAATAGCGTAATAACTGCAATTGTTTCAACAGCATTTCAGTGGCTGTGGATCAGAGAGATGAGGGCTGGTTGATCTGCATGTCTAAAAACATTCAGTGACCTTCTAATCTATCAAAATATCCCAACAAGTATTTGATGCTGTGGCTAAGTACCATCCAAAATATGTGTGGCACTAAAACTTGGCAGGTGAAAGCTGCATGTCTGGTCAGATCCATAGTTAGCTTTAATCAGATCTTTACCTCAGGTTTCTGTCAATTTTTGTTGTTCTAGCAAGCTTTCACATTCAATACAGGACAAGAGAACAGATGCTGCACTACTTGTACAGAGAGAATATCTTTAACTTGTTAAGACAAGTTACAGGCTTATTTGCCTTAGAGAATTAGAAAGCTACCGACTTCTGTCTGTCAGTGGAGCTTTCACTGGGGGGCTCTCACAATGTTGACAATGGACGTTTGCAAAGCCTCAACTTTGTTTAAATCTATTTATTTCTGTGTGAGTATCGTTGAGTACTTGCATTTTAATAACAAAAAGGAAAAGCATGTGTGTGTGTGTGTGTCCTTGCCTCCTCCTCAGGCTCTGGGCTCTTGGACGAATGGCTGAACACAGACGACATCCCACTTATGCTCTGAAATGAGAGACAAAGAAGAGAGTTAGTTCTGATTGTCTGATAAATACGGTTTAAAGCCACATTAAAATAACTGCTGTTGACTTGCCCAGATGCAATTAGTTTGATTCCTAGTAAAAACAAAAACAACAACTATACACTGCTCCCATCATGCACTTTGCACCCAGAGGAGAGAAAATGTTTTTAAAAAGTGCAACTTGACTCTTGAACCAAGTTTTGACCTCTCTTGTGAGATTCGAGACATGAGAAACTTCTTAAATTTAAGACTAAATGTGGTTGATTGGAGACTTGACATAATTGGCCAACTCAGTGAGACTTGACTTTGCGATAGATCCAAGTGTTGACTTGGATGAGTTTAGGTAATTTGAGACTTCTTTGACTGTTTTGGATTTGAAATGTCACACAGGCTTATCTTTCGTGAGCTGAGACTTGACTTCAATCCAAGCGTTGACTTGGACTTGATGGTTGACATGATGGTTCCTCCCGACGCTTCCTAATGTTCCTGTAATTTATCTCTGGCAGCACAACAAGTCCTCAAACGCCGCCATCTGCCATCAATTCAATCATCGTGAACGCCACTAAATGTTTTCACTCCCAGGTTTTGCGCATCACATATCACAAGAACACAAAGCCACCTGATAAACAACTCCTAATACACAGCACATTATGTCACTACAGTATGTTGTGTCGTGAACTAATTTGTCAATTACATTTTGTAACTGAAACAGATTGTGATGACAGTTGCACTAAACTGTGACACCGATCAGTTCGAAGTGTAACAGAGCCGAGCCGAAGCATTTAAAATATCTAAGAATCTCAACAGGTGTCAATCTCAGCTGTTTTTATTGGAAACTAAACTGTTCCCAGGAAACAACACAAATTATTTGCAGCTTAGATGATAACAGAGGATAGATGAGAGACTGTGGTCGGTCTGATCTGAGTGACGTGACCCTTTAAAAATGTGCTGCTTGTACCTTTAACCTTGTATTTTCTACAACACAGAGCAGAACTACCTAATGACTGTTTGGGGAGGATGTTGTTACTTGCCCTCTCCCCTGATGTCACTCTGGAGGTATTAGAAAAATAAAAATTGAATCTCCGCCAACAGCTATAAAAATAACTTCGGATGAGGAAATATCACAGGTGTATGGAGCCAATCCAAAGACCTTCCAGAAGATTTGCCTCTATAGTGGTTTTCAATGTAAGTACAGAGCATCAGTCTTCAGCACTCCGTCTCTTTTTTACTGTTTGTTTTATTACTTTTCTATCACATGCATGAGATAATATTGATAGATTGATAAATAGATAATCCACAGTGAAATCTTTAGTTTTCTTTCGTTAAACCAACAAGTTAAACCCCAAATGATCACAATTGTACAAAAACAAAAACTGTAATCTTAATTTAATTTAAGTAATAAATAATTTTCTGCGTCATTAAATTACACTAGTAATTAAAACTCTGAAGCTCAATCTCTTGGCATGGAAAGTAAAAGGAAGAGTTGAGCAGGAACCCTTATGTTTCGCTTGTGACCGTTGTAATTCAGCAGAAATGATGCATCCAGGTGGAGGAATGTGTTTGTCTTCAAATATCTGGGTGTGCCGCTGCAACAAAGTCAGGGCGGGTGTGGCGTCGCTTCTATATCAAACACCTCATGAGCATTTATCTCTGAGTGCAGTGACTCAAACAGCAGAATTGACTTGAATTGGTAAATCATCAGCTAAACCCAAGGAACTGAGCAAGGTGCTGAGAATCCACTGCTGCACCTCATGAGGTTTGGAGCAGGAGTAGTCTAAACTACAGGAAACAGATGAGGAAAACGTGGGAATGAGGATATTATTCAAATGTTTTCAGCCTGCAACACAGGCCTTGTGTAAACCATCCCAGGGCGAAGGCCGAGGTATTCAGGAAGTGATTATCAGCACAGGAAGGAATTTGATGGCGAGAGTGAAGCTGGTGAAGGGCCAGAGTGCTGCCCTAAAGGCTAATCAGTGATCAATAAAGAGGACGGCCGAGACAGTGACTGCAGTGACAGAACACTTGCTGCAGCAACTCTGACAAAATAAATCATATATCATGGGTTAAGGTTTCGAGATGAGCAAAACAAGCCAAAAGGTTCAATTGTATGATTGGTTGATTTGTGCTCAAACAGAGCAGCCATGCCAAAACTTTACCTGGAAAATATAAGTCTATGATTGAAACCGGAAATTGTCTCTCTACTCCAGGGTTCCCCAATTCCAGTCCTCGAGGGCCACTGCCTTGCATGTTTTAGAAGTTTCCTGCAACAACACACCTGATTCAAATGATCAGCTCGTTATCAGGCCACTGCAGAGCTTGATGACGAGCTGATAATTTGAATCAGGTGTGTTACTCTGTACTGTTTGTTTTTAATTGCACTTGTAACGTTGTTGTAATGTGTTTATTTAAGATTTATTTTCAGCCTTTTACTGACAACAGTTACAACTGACAGGAAACATAAGGAACTACAATTATTTTCCGGTCTTTTGTTTTCTCTATTGATCAGGTTGTCAGTAAAATGTCAGAAGACAGTGAAAATGCACATTATAAACTCCCCACACATTTTCAGTCCACTGTCATGTACTCAAAGAGAAGCTTCACACCCTGAATTATTAGAAACTGAAAATGACAATAACAATTATTTAACTGTCAAACTGAGTGCCAACTGATTGATTAATTAACAGTACACAGAAAAGTCCCTGTGCCAAAAACAGAAATGGGAAAGTTATTGGAGGGAAGGATGTCCTGTTGTAAGTAATCCTCCAATACATAATTAGACTAAGAATCTGGACTACACCCAGTTTAATCAATGAAAACTATGTTCTTGTGACTCTATGACCTATTACTCAGGTGTAGCCAGATCAGACCTTACAATACAAGGATTTTAATGTGATGTGTGATTCTGAAAGAAAAAAAAACAGAACTGCAGAAAAGACTAGGCTAAATTTTGCTTTACTGTAATAAGATTTTAGATTAATTCATGCTTCGGGAAAAGTTAAAGTTTCGATGTTATAATGTACAAATTGCTCTTCTGTGTCAGGTGAGCTGCATGTCCATCATATTCACCTGTTTATTTCTGATCACAGGCTGTGAAAATTTAACGCTCACTGCCAGAAATTATAAGTCAGTGCTACATGGGGCAAACACGCTCTAACTGCTAACGTGATTCACACTCCGTCCTCCTTGCCCTGCAGCCGACCACAGTCCTGACCCTGGACGGCTCAGAGTGACAGACTAATGAATTATCTGAGGGCGTTCGACAGGTGGGTGCGACGATAAACTGACGCATGACCTCCAAACAAAACCTCCAGAGACGGATTGAGAAACTAACAGGAATCAATTAGTCAAGACAATCCAAGGAACAGCCATCAAGTCTGGACTGGTCCTCGAGTTCGGCCGAAGAGGAGGATGACACAGACCAGACAACACCTCACTAACTGTCCATCAAACAAACTGCAGTTTACACCCATATGATGAACACCAAGCTACAGAATAATTACACCTTGACATCAAAACCACAAAGGATCAACAGTACATAGATGCACTTTCATTAACACTGCAACAGAAACATAGAAAACAATAATTTGCATAATTTTAACATTTATATTTTTGTTCTATAGCCTATCTTTCCAGGTGAAGGAAATATGTAGCCTAAGCTACAGTTTGTGGTGATAAAAAAAATACAGTTTATTGATGTTATGCACAGTGAAAACTGGATTATATGCAAACCATTTGAGCTGTTAGGCTGCAAGCTTGTGTTATCTTTCAGTGTCACTTACAGTAGATTTAACTGTACAGTCTTGTACGGATCATTTTAGCAGCTTTGCCATGAATAATTGTATGAACAAACTGTAGCTTATTAAGCTGATTTAATCAGTTGTGTTGACTGTGAGTCCAAAAGAGTGACAAAGGTGGAATTCTTCATTGTTAAACGAAACTAAACTCACCTCCACTGTGCGCTGCTGGTACAGGACGTCGTCCTGGCTGCTGACGCTCAGACGGGGCAGGCTCTGCACGTACACCGGGGACACACACTGCATCATCGGCTGAACCATGGGCTGCTGCATCAGGACGTATGAGTGCTGCTGCTGCATGGGCTGCTGCATCGGCATCAGGTACCGCACCGTCTCATAGGAGCCGTTCTGGACGATCGGCATCGTGGACACCGGTGAGATCACCCTGCTGGTCACAGTCTCCGGAGTCGACATGTTCACCGTCCGGTACGTCTTCGTCGTCTTCTGGGTAGTCTGCACTGACATCTTGATCGACTGGATCGGCTAGACCCCCCACGAACAAGGTGAAAACACACCTACTACAACAACAACAAGAGAAGGAGAAGAAGAAGAAAGCTGGCTGCTTCTCAAAGCACCGCGGGCTCCACAGGTTGGTTCTCCCGGTGTCGGTTGTTTCAGCTGTGGCCAGGCGAGTGCGTCAGCCGCCTCGGAGCAACTTCCTCCTCTGCTGTGGGAACTGGAGAAGAAAGTCCGGTTAAAGGAGTCCTGCCATGGAGAGCCGAGAGCAGACTGGCGAGGGAGGTGCTCCGCGTCGCCTGTCCATGCATAGGTGGGAGGGACCAGAAACAATGAAGCTCAAAACCTGCACAAAGTTCAACCTGACACCGCCGTGAAAATGAGCTCACACTTTTCGAGCTGTCAGATAGGTAGGGTATAATTTAGCTCACTGTCCCGACCCCCGACTCCCTGCCATGTTTGTGTGCTTGTGTGTCCCTGTAGCCTAAGTGTTGTGTTTTCCTTCCACATGGCACATGCAGGTGTGGAAATGTTCAAATGGAGCCCAATAGCTAATCCTTTATTAATAATGATAATAACACTAATGGTGGTAATAACGAGTTAATCTCCCTGGCCAAAATGTCTATTATTTCTTTTTTCTCGGATTTACTCCAAAGTGACGTAAGGATGTCACCTGCAGGAGGGTCGAGTAAATGTAAGTAACCTAGGTCAGCCACTAGATGGAGACAAACATCCAATCACAGAAATATTGATTGTGATTAAGCAAAATAAATGACAAAAACTAAATTGAATGTTATACTAGATCAATGACAATGATTAACAGATTACATGTATGAATATTAGGCTATAAGGAAATAGAAAGAGAGATGAAAACATGTACATTAGAACAATACATGCAGAGGCTAATACATGCAGAGAGTAGCCTATTACATGAATAAGAGGTGAAATATGACTCATGATGGACAGTTAAAAAATAGATTAAATACATTACAATTATATAATAGCCTACATGCCACATTCACCTGTTAATCGTCTCCTTACAGCCCTTTGAGTAGCCTAGGTCCATTAAGGCCTAAGGCCAGAACTATTTAATTTGTCAGTATTTGTTTAAGTCAATTTAACATTCCTTTATTTGGTTAAGTCATCCACACAATGAACTAATAGGGCCATGGTCAAGCTCCTCTGCAATAGTGGGTTTGACATAAGTGATGCAAATAATTTACCATACTGGAACTGAATCAGATACTGTGAACCTGGAGCTTTTGGTCTCCCTGTATTCTCATTACCCACATAAAATGATGGCAGCTATGATTTCCTGTCTATTACTGAAACTGGAGGGGATGTGAGATATTCTCCATGTTCCACCCATTCATTGCCAGGGCATTCATTCATTCATTCATTCATTCATTCATTCATTCATTCATTCATTGGGAGGCCCCAGCACAGGACCAGCAGTCCTGATTATTTGCATCAGTTTGGTGGTTTCAGGCTCTGATGCTGCTGCCTAATTAGACTGCAGAAAAGCCCTTTCAACATGTGCTGCACAGTTTGATTTGGTGGTTTTCAGCCCCTTCCTCCTGCAGCGTGTAAGATAGACTTTTATGATAGCCTAATAGAAATGAGTTAGACTGAAAAGAGAATACACACAAAGGCCTACAGATGTGGAATAATGTAATGTGAATTTCAAGTTAATTCATCTTATGTTCATAATAACGATGTTTTCACTTTAATTTCATTTTAAAAGTCGGACCCTTTGTATGTTGTGTGAGTAAAATATAAAAAACAGTACATACCATATTGATTACGCCTGCTACCATGGTAACTCAAACAGTGGAGGGTGAAAAACCATGGGAACCAGAGCCTGATGGGAACCCATTTAATAATCTATTCTCGCGATATGTCACGAGAACTGCAACGTATTGTAGCCCTCAGTCAGGAAATGTCTTTTATTTATCCGACACAATAATGGCAGCCACCCAACGACTCAGTTGTTCTCTTCGCGGATCCGTCGATGTCAGGAGGTCGCCTGTATTTCAGACGTCGCTCTGAAGCCGCCATTACCTCAGGTAAGAGAAAATAAAGTGGACGCATCGGTTCAGTGCTGACACCGTCGTTTATCCTCCAGCTGTGTTGGCATCTCGTTGTCCTTCAGCGGCGCTAGCTCCGTTATCTCTGCCTCCGGCCGGCGGCTACCAAACTGCACTCAAAACTAGAGAGGTTAAACGACTCCAGGTCACTTGGCTGACGTTGGTAAATGATAAGATACAATTTCATACATTTCGCAAATGATTAGCCGCCAGTCTGTAATTCGGGAAAATAAAATGCAACATTCAGTGGACGAAAAATTGGCGTTTTAATCCAGTTTTAATCCATCCATGTCTCCTTTTAGTCGTCGGAAACGAAACACTTGACCAGCCTATGAGGATTGTAACGCTGGCGTGTTCGGAAATAAATGCGCATAGCTGGTTATGTTGGATCATACCAGTCTCAAAAATATCGCCCTTTATTGCCAGCCATGAAATGAAATGATAGATTTTACTGTGGTAATTTGCTTGCACTGCGCCGTGGCCTCTCGTTAACAGTGTTGACAAAGTCTGTCACATATATGTAGCCTATCTGTGTATCAGTTTGATTTATGAATATGATGTCAGTGAACTCAATGATATCTTATTCGTTAGAAAAACAACGTTTTCGTTTTGGACAGAGGTGGCAGCTCGTTTAGTTCGTCAATGCCAAGCTGTCAAAAATCATGTGTTTTGAAACACAAATTTGAGCGCAGAGCAACTTGTCTTTTTCAGCCTCTAGTGATGATTATCATTTTAATAGCCAGGCCTATGAACTCCAAAACCCACAAGTCAAATTTTGAGCTTTTATTTTGAAGTAGACCTGTGGTCTCTGTCAGGGATGCAGCGCCTGTGGAGTTACGTAATCCAGCCTGTCTGCCGTCATCCTCTGTGATAATCCTGCAGGGACCCACTGGTTATAACAGAGGATAAGCCCCCTTTGCCACAATTGTCACAGTTGTTATGTGTCTTTCTAGGTTCATCGTCATATGCGAAATATGTTGTTTTACATGTAATCACTGCCTAGAACAACCAATTCTTTTTATTCATGTCAAGTGGGAAAGATTCCCAAACGGCAAGGTTGAATTTTGAATAAATATGCATGAAAATATTTGATTTTTTTTTTAAGTATATTTTTTGGCTTTTTATGCCTTTATTAGATAGGACAGTTGAGAGTGTGACAGGACATGGGAGGCAGAGATGGGGGAAATGACATGCAGAATAAGGCCGTCCGTCTGTAGAAATGTTTTTGTGAGAAGTTGTAGGTTAAAGAGTAAAAGAAGAAGAAACACTTTATGATGATGTTGTTTGCCTTCTTCGGGGCTCTTCCCAGGCTGTGAAGTTCAGTCCCTGTCAGCTTCTTTCTCAGAATTTTCTTTTGTGCCTCCATGGCGTTTCCAAACCAGCGAATTGCCCCACGTTTGACCTTTGACCTCTTTGTGTCTCCCTAGTTGCTTCTCTGGCCTTGCTGCTGACCCATGATGCATTGCCAGAGGCTTTTGTGCGTCTCAGACATACCAATGTAACCGTTGCCACCACTCCATCTTGAGCACACCGCAGAAACACTGCAGGAAGGTAGGAGCTTGTTTGTCGTTTTCTAGAAGTCTATTGTTTTCCATCAGTGACCTCGATATGCAGATGTAATGACATGAAAACCGCTCTGTGTCTTGTTTTCTCCAGGTCCTGTCCTGGTTGATCTTGTTCACTGTCCTACTGAAATCATGTCTGGCTCAGGCGACTTACCAGGTAATTATTTCTGCCGCTGGAGTCTCAACTTTTGGTCTGTGGCTGCTTTTCACTTTACAGCCATATTCTAACTTTGGGAAACAGCCCTTCCTGTATCAACAATGCCTCTATGGACAAAGACAGAAAGGGCTGACCCAGTTTGGTGTGGAATACGGTGAATGGCCTGCTCTGGGCTCTGACATCAACACCGTCAAACACCTTTGGGATGCATTAGAAAATCATCAGCAAAGAGCAGAGGTTACATGTCTGAATACTGAAATAACCTTCTGTCTCATTGTTCCTTCACTTTCTGAGAAACAGATTTTGTTTTTGTGTGTCTTTTGTCTGTTGTTTCACTAAATCCTTCAGGTTATTTTGTGGGGGTAGATGTCAGAAAATAATGTTCTGGCTCTTAAACCACCACAAAATACCGACCGACATGTTGCATCACACGAAGCAGGCGGATTACACAGATTGTTTGTCTCTGACACCAGGCAAATCTTAGGGGAATCATACACAGTCACACATTAGAGCAGAGCGCCAGACGCACATTGATTCACACTGAAAAACACATTGTTTAATCACATCTATTTATATCTCTGGCTGCTGCCTGAGATGAACAAGAGCACAAAAATATTTTCTCAGGGTTGCATGAAATCAGGGCCTCTGGCAACAAGCTATCATGCTTTATAAACCCACTGATGCTGCGTGTTCTGAGGCTCAGGTATCTAAATGGGCATAAAAAATACCCATAAAAAGAATTCATTGTGTCAACATACACACTGAGTAACCCTATATCATGAAAGCTGTTGGGTGTGTTGAAAACAAACCTGCCAGCAGGTGAGACAGGTCACAACCTGGTGTCCATGAGTGAGCAGCTGCAGTTTGCACATAATAAATCTCAGCGGTGATCTGTAATGCTGTAGGGACACACACCTTTCAACATAACCAGTGTGTAGATCAAAGCAGACGCAGTAGTCTATTGGTCAGTTCCCTATTTTGTCTGTCACTCACCATATAGTTTGATTTTTAAAAAATCAAGCTTTATGAGACAAATCAATTAGATACAGATATTTATCCAATACTGAATCAAGTCACTGTTGGTTTTTTGTCTTTATACCAGTTCTTTCTCTCACTGACCTAAAAACAGCTACAGCTACAGAAAGCTGTATGTGGTTCACAGTCGCCCAAAACTTGCAGTTGGACAACATTTCATGATCAGTGAGATGACCTAAATCTTCGTGGCTTGATAGACGGTAAAATGACCAGCCCTGTCATTGAACAGATGTTTTAGCCTCCTGCGCGAGTCACGTCACTGAAAACTATGAATGACCTTTGTGACTTCTTCTCTCTATTATGTCAGAACAGTTTATCCAGAAATTTGCTGATATTTCCTTTGAAATCGATACCAAATATTGCCAGGACAGGAGCATGGCTGGGAGTGAAAGCTTGCCCGGCGTAGCAACAGTAACCAAGGGGGCGGGGCTTACGCAAAGGGTCAATTGTAGGCCTACAGCACTTTGGTCAACCTTGGTTGTTTTTAAATGTGCTTTAGAAATTAATTTGATTTGATTTGATTTGATTTATTGGCAAAAGGAAAGATAACCTATTGACATGACATGAAAATATTTAACTGTGAGAAATATCTAATGTCCACTGTCGTTGTTATCCTCCTTCTCCACGACCCATCACTGTGATGGTTCCACAGCTGTTGCTTGATTGTGTTTTGTCACTGCAGCCATCGAGGGTTCTGGGATGGGCGGGATGAAGCTTCCCATCGGGATGACCCGACGGGCCCTCAGCTACGACGACAACCTGGAGGCCCCCATGTCCACGCCCCCCCACGACATCAGCATCAACAACTTGTGGAGACGGCCCATCATCCCGGAGAGGAAGTTCTCACAGCTGGCTGAGGTTAGACAAGCTCTCATTATCACACATGATGATGATGATGATGATGATGATGATGATGATGATGATGATGATGATGATGATGATGATGATGATGATGATGATGATGATGTGTCATTTCAACCAGGAGGACGAAGGTGGAGCAGTGACTCAGTCTACAGTGCCGGACAACGCCCCCTGCAGGTCACCAAGCGTAGTGAAAACCAAGGCCTCTTCCATCATCATGAACTCCCTCATCACCAGTATGTCATGTCTCTTTTTGGACAGAAAATTGTATTGATATTTACACACTGACGTAAGAAGTAAAGCAAGACAAAGTAAAGTAAAAGATTAACTGGAAGTTACCATGATTACTAAATGTATTTATTCTCTGTCCTTTCAGAGCAGACTCAGGATAGTATGTACAAGTTTGAGCAGAGGGTGGGGCTTACCGACAACAGCTACACCCCCCACAAAGGACTCACCGCCGAGGAGACGAGACACCACCACCGCATACCTGAGTCACTCCAGGTAGCGATGACACAAGGACACACACACACACAGACACCGTGTAACCGACATGCATCTGGTTATTTATTATGTAGGTGTCCCGTCAAAAATTGGCCCCTGTGTTAAAACAGTTTAATGGGCCGCAGCGGCTGCTTCATGCTCTGGTGGGACAGGAAATAAATTCAGAGAGTCCAAATTAGGTAAAAGATCCATTAGCCTGAAGACCCATCACATGCTGCATAGCAGTTTATATCACTGAGAGACAGGGTTTTACAACCCTGGATCGTCGCCAAGGTGACGATCGTTTTATCTTCCATTGGCTGACTATAGCAATGTAACCTCATCTCAGTTTCTACAGTTTTTATACAACATGGGACCTTTAAAAAAGCTATGTTTCCTTAAAAATATAGAATATAATTGTATATGATGTTACATATGATGTAGGACAGAAACTGAAGGAGATACAGAACACACAATTAGTATTCAGGCTAATTTCTGGCCAATATTTAAAGCGGTTATATTTCACATGTAACAATGTGTTCAAACTTATCTGTCATAAACAAGAGATTTTGGGTTACCAAACAAGAAACAAGAGCTAGATGACAATCTTGCAAAGTTGGTTTTCAGCCAAGAGATGCTACATGGGAGCACAGAGTCTCCATTCTCCTTGTAACAAGTTACAAGTCATTTATTTAACCATCACAGTTACTCTGTTTAAGCTGTTTGATTACTGTAAAAATGTAGCATAGTTAAGGTATGCATGACAATATAACAACATTAACAATAACAACAGTAACAATATTGCATAGTTCCTCTTTAAAGAAGGGGAACAGTAAGAGGGAAGTTGAGGGGCAGTAGAATAAGAAAATGGACAAATTAATGGTTAATATACAATAAGCCATTCAGTAGGGGTTGATTGAGCCAGTTAGGGACCCTTATAGTCCCCACAGCCACCTGGTACTAGTTCATATTAACATGCCCTTTAGTGTAAGCGATTTAAAGCAGAAGTAAGTGATATATTTGTGTTAATATAAGTCTTAAATTATTCAAAATCACCATGAGTAAATAAATGAAGAAAAACATTTATCGATCCTAAGTTTTTATCCAATGAGGAGAAGAACGATGTGTGTGCAGGGAAGGAATGAACTGGAGAAGAAATACCAGTTCGATTTTTCCTCTGAAACATTTTTTGTTGACTTTCACCGCTCCTGGAACGCTAGAAACTTGAAGCTGTAGATTTCCAGAGCATGACTATTATTCAAAAGCACCATGTAAATAAATGAAAAGAGAAAAGAAAGATGCAGGGAAGGAGAACTGGAGAAGAAATACTCATTTTCCTCTGAAACATTTTTTGTTGTTGCTCCTTAGAAACTACAGATCCAGAGCATGGAGGCCAGAGAGGAGCGGCAGAACTCCTCCGCCCAGTCCACTCCATCCACAACGCCACACAGCTCTCCAAAACAACAACGCAGGTACTTTCACACACACTGCCCTGTCGAATCCTGTTTGCGTCTGTCCATTCTGACCCCAAAGAGAGGGATAAACACTAAAAGTCAACAACTGAGTCACGTTAACACACTGTGCGTTGCGTGTGTGCGTTTGTGCAGGAGCTGGTTCAGCAGTACCAGTTCAGAGGTCAGCCTCAGCTCCTCCAACAGCAGCGTGGACATGGGTGGAGGAGACATGACAGGAGGAGCAGGAAATGCCGTTGAGAAGTGGAGCATCTTCTCGCCTCGGCCGCTCGTCCACAAGTCTTCTTCTGACCTGGGATCAGACTCTACAGCAGCAGGTGAACAGCATCTTCTCACAGTGAGACACAAAAAGAAACATCCTCTCACGACTGAACATCCACATTCAAGTTTTTAGGAGGTTAAGGACCTTGTTTGTCAAAACTCCTATGACGTCACCTTTTATTTTGAACAAATAAACCAAACAGTAAAGTCTCAAATAAACAGATGCAAAAAATTGCATGAGCGTAACCAGAAACTCAGTGAAAGGTGACTTCAGCATTTCAATTTTTTTTTTTTTTTTTGCTCATTGCGTCCAACAATTGACCTTCAGACTGACAGTAAATACTGACTTAACATCTGGAGCGGACGGTCCAGTGGGTCGATTCACTCATTGACTTTTACCATAAGAGGAGAAGAGTTCCTCTGTTTCCCAGTGACATAAAAGCCGGATCAGACCTCAGATCATTAACGGCTGCTGAGGAACAACGTTTAGACTTTCACATGTGGCACAGTTCAGTCTGTTTGGAAACTATCAAAGTCTTTTTTCCAGGATGACATTTGGTAGGTATTTCAAGAAAATGTAGCTTAAGGAACAGGATATTAGAGGCTACAACAAAGTTACAGACAGAAAGTTTTTTAGTTTCAGTTTGCAGAATTAATGTTGCTGTTGCTGGGGTAACCTTGAAATGCATTAAAAATAGGTTTTAAGAGAAAAAAAATATCAAAGGAATAACAACAGATCCCATATTATAACATTGAAGAACGTTTCTGTACAATATTAATTGTTTTTTTAAGGAGCAGACTTGTGCAGTTCCCTTGTCAAACTACAAGAAATGTTTTCCCTCTTTTCCCAGCAGGCTTTGCGTTGCAGGCGTACCGTGGTGCGCAGAAGCCGACCCCCATGGAGGTGATGAAATCGCAGGCCACCCGGCTGACCGACACCGCGGCCACCCAGAAGGTGGGCCCTCCCAAGATGGAGATTCCCACCGTGGAAGGCCGTCGGCAGGGAGCGCGGCCACACAAGCTCAAACCCCGAGACATGAACATCCTGACGCCCTCCGGTTTCTGAGAGGACACGTGGCATCTGTGGAAGCTGCGCGTCGCCCGCACGCAAAAAGGTCCCATGAAATGAAAACCTCACCGTGTGTGTGTGTACGCGCAGTCACACAATCTGTTGTTTGACCTTAAATTTGTCACAGTCATTTCTTCTCAGTCATTTTGTAGCTTCCAGGTGTTGGTATGTTTCTTACCCGGGGCAACTAGTTTTCACAGTCAATCAATGTTAGCATGTTCTCAGATCTCTAATAACTTAAAGGCTAAAACTACAATGATAACTGTTGCTAGCAGTAAATGCATTGGTTTATATTTGGGCAACATCATAAATTGTACGTTTTTTGTTGTTGTTGTTGTTTGTCCACTGATGAAGACTAAAAATGTGTCTTACTTTAATGCTGGTGATGGTGATCTTCCTCCTCTTCCTCGGTAGCAGTTAGCTTGGTGAGCTCAAAACTATTTCATGGGACCTTTTAATAGCAGCTCCATCATTCAGATAAGCATTGAACTGTACACCAAGGTCACCACTGAAACAATTATATATATAAAAGAAACATTCATGTCCCATCTGCACTGCTCTTATGCATATATTGCTTGGCTGATCCCTCTCATCTTTCACTCTGTTAAGTGTTACACTAATCTGCAGCATGGTGACTGAAATAAAACATGAAACTGCCCCTGAGTCTAGAATAGACAGAGGGTGACTAGTGAAGCTAAAGGTGAAGATGATGGTGATCTTGGTTTAAATTGACACCACCACCCCCTTCTGTAAATGCACTTTATCCCGACCCCTCCCATCGCAGAGGCTCGATCAGCTCGATCATCCAACCTGACATGTTGAGGATTCAGATTCTCTGCTTTAATCCTGATTAGTCTTAACATGTTTTCATTCATTTTCGTGAAGGGGCATTTCACTAAGCAGGGTGGAGAGAGTAAATCTAACCAAATCCTCAAAAGCAGTTTAATATAAATCAAACCAACAGAACAAAACTTAACAACAAAAAAAATGAAACCAATTATAAAAAAAGGTTTGACTCAGGAAATTTGGCAGGATCCTGCTCAATGAAACGTTCCACTAATTTCTGACGTTTGTTGTTGTTTTTTTAAGCTGTTTAACTGTATAAATGATTTTTTATCTGCTACTGTAGCAACACATTTTGTTTGGTTGGGATCAGATGAAAAAAAAAATCCAACCTGGTGTGTGAAGGTGGTAAACATCAGAGCTGCATGTGTGCAAGTGTTTCAGAGTTGACTGAAAACTTAGACCTTAAAAATGGATAAACGTTTATAGTAAAAGAGAAGAAGAAGGCGGTTTAAAGCGACTCTGTGCTCACTCTACATGTCTGTCTGATTTTTACCAGTACCTATGAAGGATGTCTGATAAGTTATGGTGCTGAATCAGTGCATGAAGTGAGCTGGTGTTTTTGCTTTTTTTTGTATTAAGGATGAATTTAGTCGTTACTGTGAGGAAACATTGAGGAAAAAATGTTGCCTTACTAAGACGTGAAAGGACTAACAATGTATGTTTTAATTTTAGAGGCTGCAGTGATTAGTTTCTTCTTTACAGTTGTAGTTAATCATTGATTTTATATGCAGAGTTTCTGTAAGACAGTGGGCGTGAAGATTTAAGAGCAACTACAACTCACTTGTTCAATGAAAATGTAGCTCCTGGCTCATAGTTGTTGTCATGATTATTGCTATGATGATTATTGCACTTTTGTTATTTAGTGGAAACAGGAAACCATGTTTTATGTGACCTGTAACTCTGCTGTGGTGTCAGTCAGGTGTTGTGTGTTCCTGTCACCCCGTGTGAACAATCCTAACGCTGGACTCAGAACAAAACCCACACTCCTGCTGCCAGCGGCTGTAAATTTGAACGTGAACGTGAACATGACTGTTTTCTGCTCAGTTACACTTTGTTAGGTTTCACGGTTTGTGTTCACAAGTGCTTTGTGTTTTTGAAAGTGTGATGCTGTTCCCTTTAAATCTCCTCCTGACCGAAACATCACATCACAATCTCCTCTGTGTGACGATGTGACTCTGTAGTACAGACTGACTGAATTATTGTACGTTTCCGTTTATATGTTTAATTATTTTCCAGTTGGTTAAGAGACGGTTTCTTTGATTTATACGGTCTCTATACGGATTATTTTTCTTTGCCAAAACAGTCTGAAATTTGAGAATAAATGTTACATTCTCATCACAAAAACAAGAGAAACTGCTTCGTCATTTCTGGTATGAAAAAAGTGTTTGTTTTTTTAATTCGTCAGATTTTGCATGGCATTTCCACAAAGGATTAACTATTTATAGTTGTATATAGCTCATTGGTTTGCAGTACTTTATTTCAGCCTGTAGAGGGCCTCACTTCACCAAGTTCCATCAGTTCCTATGTTGATTCATTACAACAGGCAGATATTAGGAAAAAAGAACAGAAACAGTTACATTTTCAACAAATGCATGTGTAAACAAAGCTGCTGCCACGAGGAGAGGTGCAGACTGTCTTTGTGGCGGCGTCTGATTGGATGATTTTTGCTCGTTCGCTCCTCCGTCATCAGTCGGAGAGACGCTTCCCGTCACATTTCACAGTAATTAAATCAGACTGTATTTCTCATCCTGAATTTCCCTGCAGAGCTCCTGCAGAGTAAAACACATCGTCTGCTGTTTTTATCAACCAGCTCCACTGGACACATGCATGTTTGCAACTGACAAATACGCTGAGAAGATTTACTGATTAAAGTCTGTGTGGGAAACAGGATTTCATACATTCATGCAGAATGAACAGGTACAGTAATGTGGTGTCTCTGTCTTTCTGGTGACTGTTCACTTTCAGTCCCTTAAAAACGAAATATATCTCCACCCAGTTCCTTTTGGGCTGCAGGCATAGCAGTCTATACGATTTCCTGCAAGTCATTTTAGTTTCTAAAACCAGTGTCATCTGTCGTCCAGTCAACAATGCATCAAAAGCAAGTGGGGAACCATCCAGTTGAATCAGAGATCTTTAGTGAAACAAGGTTGCTCCACAACACCAAAGCATTTGATGTATGAATGTTCAGTGCACTGGTTGATTGTGATTGATCTGAAGTCATCAGAGCAACAGAAAACAGGCCACAATGTTGTGTTCATTTCACATCCAGAAAATCAGAACTAAAAAAATAAAGATCTGAGTCCTGAGTCAGGAAAAAATAAAAAGCATTCAATGAAAATTAAAGTTCAGGTTGATATAATATATGTAAAAAGCCTTGTGGTCTTCACTGAGTCTTCTGACACTTGAGGATTAAGACATTTTTACTCAAGTAATTTAAACTCTCCATTTAAATGGTGGAGGTCATACTACATTAGTTGAAGTCCAACTTTGGCCACAGGTGTCTTTATCTGTGTAGGTTTTGAGAACAGAGAATTAAATTTAATCTAAAATGTATTCATCTAGTCCCACATCTGGACCTTCATTCTTAAAATGTTCCAGGTGCTATTGCAGTAAACATCAAACATGTTTGTGTTGAAGCCAAAACATAACTTCTTATTGGAGCCTCTCAGAGACACATCTGTGCAGAAAATGGAGACCCTCCAAAACAATGTGACGTGATTTCAATGAAGGCGAAGACCGGTAATGCTGTCCTTTGTCAGTTATGGCTTATGGTTCAACTCAGCTAGATCTCCAGTCTAGATCCTCCTTCACTACCTGTGTAGTCTGTCTCAGATCTATCAATACACTTCAAATTAATTCTCTCTTTCTCGTCTTCTTCTTTAGAGACTCCCTCCTCTTCCCCCTTCACCTCCTCCTCTTCGTTTGATCTCTCCATACATCTGGAAGAACAGCTCCATCTCCCGTTGCAGCGTGGAGTTCCGGCGGTCGGCGTCGGCCTTGGCTCTCTCCATGTTGCGGATCTTGATCTCTGCAACGCTCTGGCTACGCTTCTGCTGCTCCAGAGTGACCCGGAGAACAGCGACCTGCCGCTCCAGGACGTCATTACAGCGCTCCAACCTGCAACACACACACACAGATTTGCTTTTATGTGATGTCATCCTCTTCTTTTCATCATCATCATCTATTTTATCTCACAGTTTTACTCAGATGCTCTTAGTTTTACTTCTCACCTTCTATTTTAAATTCTTGTATACCATCTATGTATCTCATCCTGTTTTTATCATGTATACCCCACTTTTTATTTATTTTATCTAATCAACTGCATTCTGCATTTTAATTTTTGAGTCCTCCTGGTCTCGATTTGTTTTTGGGTTCTCGTCTAGCCTGTGTTGATGTATTGCTTGGGTCATCCATCATGGCATTTGTGACTTGTCTTTTACATGTTGTTTTCTGAAGCACTTTGTAAACTTGTGTTTTATAGGTGCTGTATAAATAAAGTTATTGATATTATTTACTTGTGATACAGGCTGATTTTTACTGATTTGGGTTTTATCCTCTTTTGTCAAGTCCTTCCACATCAAAACTGGAAAACCCTTTCTTTTACAGACCTTTTCTATAGATTATTGAGGAGAAAGATGTCTTCAACCTCTTTTGCTGGTGTCTCACCTCTGTATCCTGGCCTGGTACTCAGCCCTCTGCTGGGCCATTTGCTTCTGCAGCTCTGCCAAGAGTGGGTGACCCTCCCCGGGCTGTGACTCAGGTTCGGCCGCTTGAACGTCTGGAGGACCAGAGGGGAGGAACACCTCTGAACTGCCTGTGCTGAGAGGGCTGTCGCTGAGTACAGAGCCAGACGCCGGGGAGTTAGGGTGGTGGACACCGCCATCATCGTCTTCCACATCATAGTTGTTATTGTTGTCTTCATGACGGTCTACATAACTGCTTTCCTGTTCTGCTACCTGACCTGAGGGTAACCTTTTAGATTTCTTTGGTGTCGTGTCAGGACTGACTCTCGCATCCCCGCTCTCATCCAACGGTAGACCCTCATAGGAGGACCACGAAGAGGAGGAGTCCCTCGTCTGCCCCACCTCCTCCTGCTTGGCTTCCTCTTCACAAGTGTCAATATGGCCTTCTGGATCGTTGACTTCAAAACCTCCAGTGATGCCCTCCGTCCTCTGATGTACAGACACTCTGTCCAGGTTGTCATAAGCAGAGGGGGTACTGTCCTCCTGAGCCTCACTACTGCCCCCACTAACTGTTTCTGGCACTGCAGCCTCCTCTGCAGCTCCAGAGGCCCAGAACCCTGCAGCGTCTGTTTCTCCTGAGCCTGGCCATGCCTTTGCCCAGTCCATGAGCGTCAGTCTGGGTTTGGAGCTGTCTGGTGGGGGGTCCTGTAGCTGGAGGCTGGTTGTGGAGGCTTGAACGTTTGCAGGAGACGGTCGGGCATAATGCTTTTGATAATCTACGTTGTGTCGATCAGAGTGGAGCTGAGGCGACTGACTGGAGGAAGGCAGGGGGTAGAAGCAGTTCTCCGGGTGGGAGGAGGTATAACGATGGCCGAGAAATCTCTTCTGGCTCCAGGACGAGTCTGAATTGGCAGCAGCAGAGTAGATACCACTATCAGGGGATCAAGGGAGAAGAAGTCAGACTTTCAACTCAACTCAGGGACAGTTTCATATCAAGCAAGGACAAAACTATAACAGCATGTGATACAGCTTTGTGCGCATGTGTGGTCTAGTCTCTTCGCAGGTCTTCAAAGTTCAGATATTTGTATAAGATGCTGTGAGTGTTGGTTGATGGTGAAGGTTTACCAGGTCAGCCATACCTGGAACTTCCTGCGTCTGTGGACCGTCCCAGCTCTCTGGAGCGCTCTGCAATGAGAGGCATAGACAGCTGGCGAAGGCAGGGCGACGGGTGAAGATGTGGCTGCCTCAGAGCGCTCGGTGACACACGCGAGCCTCCAGGTGGACAGCTGGAGATATGCAGGGAGACTTTGGCAAACAGAGAGTGATGTTCTCTGATCAGCTCCAACATCAGCACGTGGACCAATGCTGCACCTACAGTATAGGACACAAGTTGAGGGATTGACATTTCCTTTTAGAAACCTTTACACCATGACAGATGTGACTTGGCTTTGAAATGTCTGTAGCTCAGTCTGAGTGTGAGAGTCTATAGCCATTATTTTCACCATTATGACCTGGATTAATTGTTTCAAATTTCACTAAGATGTTTTAGATCATCAATTAAACACCCGTACTGTTGTCAAACACTTGATAACCATTCCTCCAGCATTTTGTAGAAATCCACGTCTCAAAACAACCAATTTTCTTTATCACAGATACTACAGCAATGGCTTTCTTTTTTTGGTGAGCATTATTTGAAACACTAGAAGACCCAGCTGTCTACCTCCCACGATGCTTTGTGGGTCTTCAGCTTTGGCTCGGAGGATGTTTGGCCCAAACACAGTGGCCAAGTTCTGGTCGCTCATCTTGTTGCTGCCAGAGTAACTCTGGACCTCGTTCAAGAACCTATGCAGAGATACGCACATGCATACATAGACACACCAGTCACACACACATGCACGTGAGCGCACACACACACACACAAACAAACAGAATGCTCAATTCATTCAACAAATATACTTTCACCAACCAAGTATAAACCGTGCAATCTGAAGAATTCTCATTGAAAGCATTTCTGCCCACTTTCTCCATGACTAATTTCCCAATATAATAGGCTACTAATACTTGGCTGTAAACCAGTGTTTTTCAACCTTGGGGTCAGGACCCCACGTGGGGTCACCTGGAATTCAATGGGGTCGCCTGAAATGTCTCGTTGCTAATTGATAAAAAAAAATTACTGATATTACTCACTAATTATCACACACAATCTTAAACAACTGTATTAGCCTATATTCTTGAATATAAATCGAGTTCAAATAATATGTAGCATAGCCTATAAAAATATCGGAGTTGGCGCATCTTGATTGACAACCGTCACGTTCAGGGTCGCTAGAAATTTGAGACTCCAAAATGGGGTCATGAGCCAAAAAGGGTTGGGAACCACTGGTCTAAACAATGTAGGAGGGGTCTTACTGGCAGATAAAGTTGAGAAGGTTGAAGTTTGCAACTGGCAACTCATGAAGAAGAGTCTTCAGCTCGCCCAGACCCTGACAGAAGAAAAGAGAAGGGAGAGTGAGACGATTGAGGGGCAAGAGGTGAAAAAAGAAAACACTGGAAAGAGAGAGGTTCTGGTTCTGGTGCAAATTCATGAAATCATGTTAGCATGTTGTCTGCAAGTGTGTGTTGAATTGAAGAGGTTTCCAGGTGGCTGTCACCTGTGTGCGGTCACTCCTCAGCTTCTGGCCACACAACAGGAAGTCCTGGTAGCGGCTGTAAGGAACCAGAGGCTCCGGCAGCTGTCTGAGGTAGAGCTTCAGTAGTGAAGCCACGGTGTGGACGTCTGTGCTGCTGCAGGAAACACAAACAGCATGTCGTTCTTTTTTCACAAAACCCCTGACCGACAAAAAAAAAAAAGGAGAGATTCACTGCACCTGTCGAAGGACGGTCTCTCGCCTGAATCGAAAGCCTGCTGCAGCTCTTTCACCAGACTGGCCTGTCCTGGCTGGCGAAACAAGCCCACCTCATGCAGGCCATGCTCCCGGATGAAATTCACACTCTGCTCCACCACCAGAGGAACCAAGCGCACCCCATAACGTCGCTCATACAGCACCGTCTCCTCCAGACGCTGTCCAAAGACCCCTGTGAGAGAGAAAGAAGGTGATGCGACTCCTCCAGGAAACCAAGGGCCAGCTGACTTCAACCAATCAGAAAGCAGATGACTGGTAAAGTGGGCTCTTTGAAAACTATACATTTATTATTTTTTTTAAGGGAAAGAAAAACCAGTGGGTATGTGTTTACCAGTAAAAGGAATCCAGACTCCCTTGTTGAGGCTCTTCAGCCACTCGTCACCCTGACCAGCGCTGTTAGACAGGAAGAAATAAGAGCCTGGGCTGGCCAACACATCTCTGTTACCTGCATCCACACAAACATGGACACGTTTAGGGGGAAACGTCCTGGTCACTGTCTGACTGAAGTTTTCAAAAGGTCAAAATATCATGACCTGATACAAGTATGCCATTACTAATCATTACAATAAACAATGAGCATCATACGAGAACCAGTCACACGAATGGATGTGTGGTTTTGTTTCGTAAGTACTGAAGAGTCAAACAGGCAAAATACTTCATGTCAGCCAAAATCATGTATCAGACAGGGTTCCTCGAGGGCCGACTGCCTTGCATGTTTTTGAAGTTTCCTGCTACAACACACCTGATTCAAATGATCAGCTCGTCATCAAGCTCTGCAGTGGCCTGATAACGAGCCACTCATTTGAATCAGGTGTGTTGTTGCAGGAAACTTCTAAAACATGCAAGGCAGTGGCCCTCAAGGACTGGAATTGGGGAACACAAAACTTTACTGCAGTAGTAGAAAATTTTAAATACATTTTTGATTATAAAACTTGTGAACTTTAACTTGATAAAGCCTCTGAATATTGGGGAAGCAGATAGCTCAGTAGGTTGAGTAGTCGCTCCATGTGTTGAGACTACAGTCCTCACTGCAGGCGGCCCCGGTTCGAATCATGCCCCCCTTTCCTGCATGTCACTCTCTACCCAACCATTTCCTGTCTCTCTCTCGACTGTGCTTTCCATTACATGCAAAAAAGCCCAAAAAATATACTACGAAAAAAAAAACTTCTAAATATTCATCACATACACACAGGCACCAGGAGCTCCACCCTCTCCCATCTCCCTGTCTTCAGCTCTCTTGGTGCACAGACTCATTAACACATTTTCTTCTCTCCTTCAATCTCCCATCATCCCCCACTGTCTGTCCTCCTCAAAGTCACATCAAGCACACTGTACATGCATGTATAAAGCACACACACATACACTCACCTCAGAGACTAAAGACTCTGAGTCAGCATCTAACTGATGTCATTCAAGGGCAACACACTGTTCTGGAGGGATTAACAAATAATATGTTGATGGTGTGTGTGTTTGCGTGCGTGTGTGTGCATGCATGTGTGTGTTTGTCACCTTTGTGGCCTGTACTGTCATGTTTCCAGGACTTGAAGCAGCTGAGTCCCATGCTGCGGCACTCCTGCTCCGGTTGCTGCGGTAACGGTTGCAGATGCTCAGCCCAAATTACACAAAACAATTTTAAAAGTTTTTTGCAGACTTGCGTGAAAGTTCAAAAGGAGAGACAGTAATATAAATTATATTTTAAGTCAGGGTGGCACGACCCAGAGTCCTGAATTTGACTTCAGTTGTAAAGGAAAACTCTTCGTCTTGAACACTGTGGAAGATTCGAGGCCATAAGTCGTTATTCCTGGAGGTTAAAAAAAATACCCTTAAATGAGGAACATTATTGGAGGATAAAGGTCCCTGGATGTGGCACTTTAAGGGATGGATTAAGGTGAATGTAGTTTCTTTTTGAAGCACTGACTTAAACTGAGGCCTTCTGGGAGTTTAAACGCCAAATAATTGGTGTATATTATTTGAAAAGAGCTTATAAAAGAGCTTCTTGTGATGCCTTGAAGAGATCCCAGTTGGATCACGGGTCTATTAAAGAGGTCCCTTGTGTATCGTAGAAGTTAAAGATCCTTAAAAATAGTAAGAGGCTCTGGCGGCTATTAAAAATTTAAAGAGAGGCATCTTGTTTGTAGTTTCCAGTGAATATTGGGTGTTGTACAATTCAGAAGAGTCACTCCTTAAAAAGAGGTGTAAGACGGACAGTTTCAAGTGAAGAAGAATTACTGATGTATAATCTAACCTTGAATGAAAAATACCTGCCAAAAAAGATTTCGCAAATATCCAGGATCCTTGAGGGTATTTGGCCTTGCATGTATGTTTCTGGCAAATATGTAAAACAGAAGAGCATAGGACCTTATGGAGAGATTTCTGTTGGCTTGGTTAGAGAAATGTCGCAACCTCACGCCACTCAGCAAACAGACAACTCTTCTCGGCCTATTCTTAAAATCTAATTCCCTTCTTCCCTTTGGAGATCTCCATTTTCCGTGGATGAGCCGACAGGTTTACACGATTTATTGCCGGGGCGAAGTCGACATTTTCCAGCATGTAGCATTTCCAGCCTCTTCCTCACAGGAGCCATTTCTCCACAGCCACTGAAAACACAAATGAGCCACTGGTTTCTGAAAAAAGAAAAAAGTTCAAAACTTGTAAGAAAATGATTTAAAAATTCATGCAACAAACAAAAAGGTTTCAAGCCGTCCATATCCATGAGCCTGGATATACCCTATCTTCATTTGTCCTTCTGACTGTGTTCAACAGGACAGGCTTTGTGGAGAATGAACCTCCTCACACCAGGAGCGAGTTGTCTGACTGGACTTGCTATCGTTGCAGTATTTCATGATGACCGTCTCGCTGTCTGAGACACAGGATCAGCATTATTCCACCTGTTTCTGCCTCTTTATATTCATATTTTCTCTGAGCAGCTGACGAAAAGTAAAAAACCATCCTGAAGGAACATTATACTCTTTTTCCTGACTCATTCCTGCTTCCACCGGCCGGCAAGTCAAACCAGTCCATTGTCCATGAGGAAGGAGAAGATCTTTGTATTCCCCCCTGTATCCTCCCACCCTCCCTCTCCTTGTCTCCCTCTCTGTGTCCTTTGCTTTATTAGCTCTTTAACTGGACGTCCTGCTCCATTTCCAGAACACAGCCTCCACATCTGAACGTCCACATCTTCGTCCTCCCCGTCCGGCTTCTTCCTTTTCCCTTACTACATGTCTCTCCCGTTGTCCATCTCTTTGTCCCCGTCTAACATGTCCTTCTCTCTCAGTCCCACTATCCTCACCCTCTTTCTCTCTCACTCTCTCTCTCTCCATTTCCCAGCAGTGTGTGTGCCCCCTTGTTGCCCCCCTCCCCATTTACCTCATCAATAACCATGCTCTGCGTGTGTGTGTGCAAGGGCTGTGCATTAGGAAAATTGGTTCTCTGCGACGCAGCGCTGTTTTACCAAAGTAATCACAGCTGATGGTGAGAGAGAGAGGGAGAGAGAGAGATGATCTGGCTCAAAGTCTGCTGCTGTTGAAGTATGGTCTGCTACACACACACACACACACACACACACACACATAGCCACCATGATTCAAGTGGACATAAAAGCAGGAGAGGCATGTCGGCCCAATCAACTTTTGAACTCAATTAAAGTATGAGAAACCTCTGTCTTTTTTTCCCTGATACAGTTTGAGTCGATGAGCCTCATTGGCCTGAAATACAATACAATATACTGTATTGCTAAAGCTTTGTTATTAATCAATACAAGCAATCAAATATAAACAATTGTCGCACCAGACAAAAGCATGTAAGCAATGAGCATCACTGTCACCTATAGTCAGTGAACATGCTATCTAAAAAAAGCACAGGGCATTTATCTGCTGCAGTGAGAACCTGGTCTCCACAAGGCTTTGGAGCCTGAATACAGGTTTGCTCCATTTCAGCCACAAGAGCATCAGTGAAGCCAGGCACAGACAATGCCTGGCCTGCAGTTCCAGTTCATCCCATGGGTGTTGAAGGCAGGCTTCATGCAGGTTAAGTCAAGAAAAAGGGGGAAATCATTGTTTAGCACAGTTCAGTAATAATGTGGCAGGTGGTTTTCTGTGTTGTGTTATTTTTTTAATTTGTTTTATTTGTTAGGATCCCAATTAGCTGCGCTCTAGAACGCCGCTAGTCTTCCTGGGGTCCACATTTAAAACCAGTACATTTAAGCATAAATCTACAATCACAACATAGAAAATACAAATCAACAAATCTTACATTAAATCTGTACAATCAGATTGTCATCTACCTCAAAAATCATGTGTGGGATAACTCTGATGTACAGCACTAATAAAAGGATAAAATAAAAGGGTAAAATCAATGAAAATGTCAACAAGAGATCCTTTTACCCTATGAGAGTGTTCTGGCTGTCTCCTGAGAGAGTGTGTTATGTAGTTAGTACTGTAAGTGAGACGCACACCGGAGTTGAGCATCCATGGGAGTTTAATCTTCAGAATAAAGAAAAAAACAGGTGACACACACACCGAGCCACACTGCAACTCTCCACCACTCAGTTCCAAGCACACACAGCTCTATGACGCTAGGTGGTGCAACGCCAAAACAGCACCACAGGCAGGAAATAATGATTTTGGGGAAGTTCACAACACAAAAGAAAGATTATGGGGGAAAATTTGACTTGGCTCCAATAATCAGGGCAAACTGGAGTAAAATGTATAGGCTATGTTTCAGGATGATAAGGGGCCAAAAACAATTTGAAACATTTAAGGAAGTATTGTCTTACATTTGTGGCAGCAGATCTTGGATTGCTAACATAAAGTAGCTATAGTCTGGTAGTTCTTAGCTAATGCCATTGAAGCATTGAAGCATGGAAGTTACCTGAAAACCATGTCCTAATTCAAAACTCCTCATAACTTACCTTCGACTGAGTCTGACAGAAGTTGCTTCCATCTTGTCTTGTGCGTCTTCATACAACCTGTGGCCCGAAGAAAGAAACAAATACAAAGTTTGTGCAGCAGTGAATTTGAGTGTGTGACAAAAATTGTCTTTGACAGGTAGGCAAAGTAGCCTATGCTTTCTTTGCCGTCACTGACTTACAGCCTTATAGATATTAATACTTCACTGTAGGTCTGCCTGTCTGTGTCTGATTGACTGACCTCTAATCACAGCTGAGAGCTTTCACATCTGTCTATCAATACAACTGGCACTGGAATGCATGCTCCTCATTGCAAAGTGCTGTGTGTGTTTCTGCATGCATATGTGCGTTTCTGTCCATGTTTGTGTGCACGTGTGCTCTCCACTAAATGAAATTTGTGGCCTGCTCTCCTCTTCACTTTAGCTGCATGTCTGTAATAAATCACATGCATGAAATATTTCTAACTGCACGCCATCAGTCTCTGTCTCTGTCAAGAAACAATGACCTGGCCACTCCTTCAGTCCAACCACAGCAGCACCCTCAAGTGACTTCATACATTAATTGCAACTGGAATCTCTCGAAGTTTCATTAAACAGTCTTCAGTCTTTTTCTCATTTTTTTCCCTTTTGAATCACTCTCACTGTGTTTGAGGCCATGCATCAGTGTGTTTGTGTTCACATGGCTGCTCCGTCAGCAAGTCCTAAAGCATTTCCTCCCACCCTATTATTATTGACCAATATGATCTAGTTGATCTCACCTCCAAAGCTTAATCAACCACCAAATATCTCATAACTCAAAATAAGCTAATTTGACCAATAACACTGTTGGTCTTTCAACACTGACAGAGTTACATTCCTCAGGTGAATATAAGCGATTCTGTACCTAATTGCCCACCTGACTGAGTTAAAGGACTGAAAAGTTGCACGTCCCTCTTGTTCTGGGTCACTTGTAGGTCAGATGGTCAGATAGTAGGCCTCTGTATTTGACCACAGGTTCTCATTAACATCTCATTTTATGTCTTCTGGAAAGTGTCTTCTTGGATGTCAAATGTAGCTTTGGCAGTGTTCGGAAAAAGTGTCTCCACTCCCCGCAGTCATAACATCCAGTAAGGACATCTGGTCATGTAGATGGTGGTCATAAACCCTCCACCTCCACTCACAGGAAAGCTCATCTGTTTGATTTTGGGTGCTGGGGGGCATTGAGGAATAGCGCAGAGGGTTGGAACAACCCATAATCTCACAAAACAACCTTTTTATATCTCTCGACTTCTGCGTTACAGCACAAGTTAAGAAGGTCAACAGATCACGCAGGGGAGAAATTAGCGTCTGCATCATAGCGGCCTTATAGTTCATAAATGCTGCAGATTAAGGATATTGGTTGCGTAGTTTAGGGGCCATCATCCCCTGTACCAGCAGTGATGTAACTGCAGGACTTGCAGGACTGATTTCACAAAAGCAGGAAATATTTAGCATGAGTATCTGAGGCGTCTCTCTGTCTGCCACATCCACCAAGGGGTTCCATTGAGCTGCTGTGTTTTGATGGTAATTTTAGCTCTGCTGTCAGATTTAGCTCTGTTACACATTGTGAAAGTACGTTCAAATGTTTTATAGCGAAATCATGACCTGTAAAATATTTGTGACCCGCTCTGGCGAAATGAGTCGGAAGTCGCAACGTTCCATTTTTAGATAATCAGCTGTAAACATGGAAAATCAATAAAAAATCGATTTTTTTTTTTTTAGCTAATTTCAATGAAATGGCATTCAAAAACAATCTCCCAAAGTTTCATAGTCCAGATAATTGAGGAAAGTCACGTAAATGACAATTAAAGTTGACTTGCAACTTTAGATTTTTACTAGAAGTGCTCAGAATGTGTCGGTCCCCCCCCCCTCTGCTCCCCCTCCTCCTCTCCGCTACTCTTGGCTCCGCTCCTCCCCTCTGTCGCTATTTATGAGGATTCCCATACTGTAGCCTAGCCTATGGGGTTCCCCAGAGCGATACATCGCTCTGGGATTTCCCTAATCCCTACTGTACACACCGTTTAAAACGCCATCTTCTTTGTCAATGAAAAGTGACACAACGGCTAACCAGTGGCGGGAAGTGACGTTTCAGCTTATGATTGGTCCAATAGGCCGGTAACGGTAAACAAACCTCTTCGGAAAGCTGGCCTGTCAATCAATATTACTATCGTGTCTTGTCGTGTGTTAATCTGTTTATATGTGAGAGGACATGTCCTTGTCAAAAGCGAGTCAAGTCGCGAAAGCTTTGAACTCGCTAGAATCTGCCAACTTAACCTGCGCTGCTGTCCAGCAAGAGTGGCTAACGCTCGTTAATGATTTTTTTGGATCCGCTGATGAGCTGTCATCAGCTGATGAAGACGGCGACAGCGATTCAGAAGGTCCTTCTTTGGATGAAGAAAAAATAAAGGAGAAATCGCAAGAAGAAGAAGATGAAGACGAAGATGATGATGATGATGTTGATGATGATAGTGGTGACGGTAATGGTGATGAAAACACTGCTCAACCCGTGGCTGATGTGGGTGAAGTTAACAGGGCCATGTCCAGCTGTGAAGCGGTGTGTGTGGGAACAGTTAACAGTGACCGAGAAGATGAGATGGCTAAAATCCGTGCCTTTTGTTGTAATGGTTGTAAAATCAACAACGGAGAGCCGTGTTTTCTTTCATTTGATGAAGACTTTGTATATGACCTCCGCATGTCTATGGTGTCTTTCACCGAGTATGAGAAAGATCTTGTCCTGTTGGGAAAACTAAGTTGCCACTTCATGAACGACAAAATGACAAAATCTTCAAAGAGGAAACAGCACCCTGCTGAAAAAACCAGCTTAGACCAGCTTAGGCTGGTCAAGCTGGTTTTAGCTGGTTAAGATGGTTTGATGGTTGATGGTTTTAGCTAGGTTTTGGTCAGCTGGTTTTAGCTGGTCTTAGCTGGTCAAGCTGGTTTGATGGTTGATGGTTTTAGCTAGGTTTTGGTCAGCTGGTCTTAGCTGGTCAGCTGGTATTGGCTGGTCTTAGCTGGTCAGCTGGTCTTAGCTGGTCAGCTGGTATTGGCTGGTCTTAGCTGGTCAGCTGGTCTTAGCTGGTCAGCTGGTATTGGCTGGTCTTAGCTGGTTTTAGCTAGGTTTTGGTCAGCTGGTCTTAGCTGGTCAGCTGGTATTGGCTGGTCAGGCTGGTCTTAGCTGGTTTTAGCTAGGTTTTGGTCAGCTGGTCTTAGCTGGTCAGCTGGTATTGGCTGGTCAGGCTGGTCTTAGCTGGTTTTAGCTAGGTTTTGGTCAGCTGGTCTTAGCTGGTCAGTTGGTATTGGCTGGTCTTAGCTGGTCAGGCTGGTCTTAGCTGGTTTTAGCTAGGTTTTGGTCAGCTGGTCTTAGCTGGTCAGTTGGTATTGGCTGGTCAGGCTGGTCTTAGCTGGTTTTAGCTAGGTTTTGGTCAGCTGGTCTTTGCTGGTCAGTTGGTATTGGCTGGTCTTAGCTGGTCAGGCTGGTCTTAGCTGGTCTTAGTCAGCTGGTCGGCTGGTCTTAGCTGGTCTTGGCTGGTCCTAAATAATAGATATACCGTGAGCATAATTACAGTCTTTCTCACTGAAAAAAACAGGTAAAACTGTATGATATAGCACAGAATTTTATTGCTAAGTTCATCTTGACAGTAAATTACCAGTAGCTGTGGTTTCCAGAATTTCACCATACAAAATATGGTACAACACACATGAGGAATTACAGTTTGTCAGCGCATATTTAACACTCAGCAATTGCTTACGGTGAGTTTTAAAGGATATAAGAAAGTAAATACATCATGAACCAGAGTACAGCCCATCATTGATAAACTTTAAGAAACTTTTTTCTTTTACACATGAAAAACAGAACTGCCCCAATACCTTGTCCATTACACAGTGTTGAGATTTTGAAAAAACAGCATGTGTCCATATGTAGGATAATCCATGGTGAAAGAAAATTAACATCATTAAAAAAAAAAATTAGCCATAGCCACTTGCCCTAGGTTGATCAAGAGTAATGAGTCACTGAGTCCAGTTTTGGCTGAATAGGGTGCAACACATGTGGTTCAAGAAACTAGAACTTAAAGGATTCACCAGTCACCAGCTCTGACCCCTGTTGTTCATCAGGTGTTCAGACTGGCACGGTCCTCTCTGCAGTCAGAACACAGAAACAAAGCAAAAGTTAGATTGCTGCAGTACCTGAGCATCGTGCCGACATGGAGATAAACTCAGCAATCTGTTGTTTAATTGAGCACCAATGAGCTAGCCAAGATAACCTAAATACAGATGCATCTCCTCAAACATCACTGTATTTGCTACTGTACAAAACTGAACAGCTGTGTTACAATAATAAAGATAAATGATAATGACAAAGATTGAGGACTGAACTAAAAGCAGGGGGCATTTAGAAAGCTCCACAGTCACTACTGTAACACAGTTGATGCTGCAGTTGGAGGAGCATCCTGACTAAATCCTGAACAACAGAGAAGGCTTCAGTTTGGGGGGGTGACATGAGTTCACTTTCATGTTCACTCAGAGTGAGACAGTTCACAAGTCCACAGTTTGGTTTGATTTACATTGTTTTCATATTTTTAATCTCCAGAAACACCATTCTATTCATTTCATTTTAAAATACTAATCACTAATCAAACACTAATCAAAATACGGACGGCCCCAGGCTTTTTTCCCCCCCGCGAACGGCAACCTTGTTGCGTGACGCCGGAGCGCTATCAGCCTTGGGTATTAGCTTCTTAAAAATTGATTTTTTTGGCATTTGGCAACTAAACCACTGCTTACCTGTAATTAGCCTTGACAGAACTGGTGTCGGAGTCATTGGATCCAGACTGAAGTGAACACAGGTGGGACAGAGCATCATGATGCGGTGTTCAGGAAACTGGCACTTTGAGCAGGTGTTGTCATCAATGCTGCTGAAGATTCCCAGGTTCTCAATCAGGTTTACCGTGGATCCTCTCTGTAACCAGAACAACAACAAAGAAACATTATTATCAGTCATAATTCCATTCGATCTATTTAATAATTCTATGTAAATGTACTCACTGAAGCTGAGTGTTGATAATGCTGAAGATGTAAACTGGCCATGCCACATTCCTGTACAAATCTGTATGTTGAACACAAAATTAACTCATGTAACTCTTCAGTAATATGAAGTTACAACATGGATCTGAGCAAGAACATTTTTAAGCCATGTATTTCCTCTCTCTCTCTCACACTCACACTCACACACACACACACACACACACCTTTTACAGTGATGATGTTGGTCTCCCTTCTGAGGATGACTACACCTCCAAGAGAGCAAGGCTCCTCTTCAGACTGGTTCTCTCCATGTGTAGCTTCCACATACTTTATCTGATTAGAAAACAAATGAACAGCACGCAGGTTACAATCAGGTCTGGTCATCATGCTACAGCAGCAGGTCATGCTAGTAAAATCCACACCAACGCACGTAAAACACTGTTCCCTTTAGCACAACATGCTAACCTACATGCAGACAGAGGACCGGTCAACCACTGAGCCGAACTGTTCATCCATGACCGCTGCTTCACCGGATACGGCCGCTGACCAGGTGAGGTGGGTCACCATGGTCACGGTCGTGTACGTGGGTCAGCGTGGCTCACGGCGAGTGAAGTACCGGTCAGCGTCAAACACAGGCTGTTTTACAAGGAGGAAACCTCCACATATACACCCCTTCTCTGAGTCTGAACGTTACCCATGAATGCAGCCGATATAATAAACTAAGTTACTAGCATTAACTCTTACATTATAGTCGGTACTGCGGCACGTAACGACGATAGCTTCCTTCTTTTAATGGCGATAGCTTTGCGCATGCAGCATATCGACAGTTAGCGTTAGCCTAGCTCATGTGCTAAACGGCCAAAGTAACAAACCATGCTCATTTTAAATACTTACAGTTACAGCTTGAGGGTCTGTGTCCAACAGCAGAGCAGCTTGCCGGTTGTGACAGCGCTCCAGCCGGCCCAGTGGCCCACGGGTCTTCGCCATAATACATCCATGGTCTTTGCAGGTAGCTGCCGCTAGCTCATAGCTGCCGGGCGGGGCAATTTTTCAAATGAACCGGATGTTACGTCGCACTCACGGTAGCTACCCTCAGGGAGCATTACCGCCACCTACCCGTGGATGTATGCACCTACCGAGCAGGAGCTTCAAAAGTGGCCAGTCTAGTCTAGTCTTAATTAAATTAAATTAAATTAAATAAAGTTAAGTTAAATTAAATGAAATTCAATTCAATTCAATTCAATTCAATTCAATTCAATTCAATTCAATTCAATTCAATTCAAAAATAATAGCCTAATGCAAAAATAAATAAATAATGCTACTTATTATTTAAATCAACCTATTCTCATTTGTCCATGTTGCTTTCAATTTAGAATTCCTTTGATATAATTTAAATCCTCCTCATTGACCTGGTGTTATCAACCCAATAAAAACCATGTTTGGTAGTTTTGAGCAGAGCTGAAGATATTTATGGAAAAAAGCAGTTATTGATATGATGACTTTATAGTAGTTCTTTTGATGGTCCATTTTTGGACATGAGAAAATTGGAGGAACCCACAAAGGTTTAATGTGTGCTGGTGCTAACACATCTTTTTATTTACTTATTTATTTACTGTATGTAGTTCATTTCGGGCGTGTCAATTAATCATGATCATCACACATCATCTTAGTTCATACGATAGGCTACACAAGCGGGAAAAGTAAAAACTTATCTAGTCCCGCCCCCCATCACCCACATCTTCATCATAATCTTTTCTTTGTCTTTTGCATTTCACATTTTGATATAAGATTTTCATTTTGACATAATATGTTGCAAAAGTAGGCAGTAGCCTATATAAAGCTGAAGTCTAGCTCTAGACAGATTATGTGTGTGTATGCACGTGTCCATATTTTTCCATCATGAGTGAACAACAGTCTTGTCTTGTTGCCTGGCATATTATATTACAAAGCCACAAGGTGGTCAAATCGACAGAGAGGAAAAGTCCAGTGTACTGATTATTTGTTGGGATGATGTGAGAGCCCTTTTTATGCCGTTTTTCTTTTATTCGTCCATTTCTTCTGCAGCTTTCGCCGCGCTTAACTTCTCTATATCCTAAGTTTTGGCTATATCAGCTCGCATCAGTGCCACATACTCTCCAATTGTGGAGATGTCAGAGTGCATCCCAACCACAGCACTCCAAGTTGTTGTGTTGTCCGCCCCCACGCTGGTCAAATCAAAATCAACATCAAATCAAGTCCATCAACCAGCTAACACCACCTAAAAGCACCAACCACCCTATTCAACCAGCTTCTAGATCATCAACCAGCTAAGACCCTAAAACCACCAACCACCCTACCAGCCTAGACCATCAACCAGCTAAGACCACCTAAAAGCACCAACAACCCTATTTAACCAGCTTAGACCATCAACCAGCTAAAACCATCTAAAACCACCAACCACCCTATTCAACCAACTTCTAGACCATCAACCAGCTAAGACCATCTAAAACCACCAACCACCCTATTCAACCAGCTTAGACCATCAACCAGCTAAAACCACCAACCACCCTACCAGCCTAGACCATCAACCAGCTAAAACCATCTAAAACCACCAACCACCCTATTCAACCAACTTCTAGACCATCAACCAGCTAAGACCATCTAAAACCACCAACCACCCTATTCAACCAGCTTAGACCATCAACCAGCTAAAACCACCAACCACCCTACCAGCCTAGACCATCAACCAGCTAAAACCATCTAAAACCACCAACCACCCTATTCAACCAACTTCTAGACCATCAACCAGCTAAGACCATCTAAAACCACCAACCACCCTATTCAACCAGCTTAGACCATCAACCAGCTAAAACCACCAACCACCCTACCAGCCTAGACCATCAACCAGCTAAGACCATTTAAAACCACCAACCACCCTATTCAACCAGCTTAGACCATCAACCAGCTAAAACCACCAACCACCCTACCAGCCTAGACCATCAACCAGCTAAGACCATCTAAAACCACCAACCACCCTATTCAACCAGCTTAGACCATCAACCAGCTAAAACCACCAACCACCCTACCAGCCTAGACCATCAACCAGCTAAGACCATTTAAAACCACCAACCACCCTATTCAACCAGCTTAGACCATCAACCAGCTAAGACCACCTAAACCATCTACCAGCCTATTGAGCCAGCCAAGACCAGCTAAAACCATCAACCAGTCTATTCAACCAGCTGAGACCATCAACCAGCTAAGACCATCTAAACCATCCACCACCCTATTTACCAGCTAAGACCATCTGAAACCATCATCCAAACTGTTCAACCAGCTAAGACCATCTAAAACCATCTAGAACCATCAACCAGCTAAAACCACTAAGACCATCTAAAACCATCAACCAGCCAGTTTTACCAGCTAAAACCATCTAACCCCACCAGCTAAGACCATCTGAAACCATCAACCAGCCTGTTAAACCAGCTAAAACCATCTAAAACCAACAACCATCCTAAGCTGGTCTCAGCTGGTTTTTTCAGCAGGGCAGCGAGAGCGTCAGCACCAACGGACTGACTACTATTTAAATGGGACAAGAGTCTGTCGAGAGACATTCAAATTTCTACACTGGTAAGTAAAAACAATGTGAAGTCTATTAGTTCTCTTTTTTATTTAAAGCACTTGATCTTTAATGTTTGAATGAAACGTGCCCACTAATAACGTTTAGGCCTATTATATTATTATCCTATTATTAGCCTAGGGCTGGGTGAGTTAACCCCTTATTCTAAGGCCGACATCGCATTGTTGCTCACGTGCTTTTATTTTGTAGTAGTCTGTTACTGGCTGCTGTGGTAGGGGTGTAGGAGTCAGAGTCGCCGGACACTTTTTTTTACCGGGTAAACCCCGCTAAACATGCGCTAAAATTTCATGAATGAGTCTATTTTCACCACAGAATAATATCCCCCCTCCCCTTGCGCTATGCTGACCTGACGCTCTAGGAGCAGAGCTCCTCTCTCTTTTTTTCTTTTTTTCACTTTTACGTCAATAGCCTATTAAGACTGGAACTCAACATGAGAGAGAAGGTGCATGAGCTACTCTATGAAATCATGCGATTAATGCTATTTAAAAAAAAAAAGTTGCCCAGCCCTAAATATTATTATTATTATTATTATTATTATTATTATTATTATTATTATTATTATTATTATTATTATTATTATTATTAGCTGTATTGAGAAATTGGTTGCATAATGCTTTGCATTTTAGTGACAGTTGGCTCTTCTTTTTTTATTTCAGCCTAAGCCAAAATAAGTTGACCGCTCTCCTGAAACATTACAAGGAGCATGGCATGACACCCCGTCATAAGAAGTCCGGTGGCCGTCCGAAATCTGACAAGCGCTTGCTCATGCATGATGACATCTGTCGTGTGGTTTCGTTCATTATTAACTTCGCGGAGCTTCACGGACTGGTTCTTCCTGGTCGTGTCCCTGGCTACAAACGTTTTGACATGAAATTGCTGCCCTCTCATTACACCAAGGCCACAGTTTTTCGTGCCTATAAAGATGCACTTAAGTCAGGAGGTAGGTATTCTGAATTGATGCTGATAACCCTGATAACCTATTATGTTAAAATAGCATAACAATATGACACAACAGCTTATTCACTGTAGTTTGCACACATGTTGCCTATACACAAAAGTTAAAATATTGTCACAAAAGTCATTGAACATTTAAACATTCTACAAACAAAGTTACTGTATGTTCATGATAATACATGATACATTTCATAATACATTTTATTATTTTTTGTTCTTTGGAGGTTGTTGGGGGCCCCCACTACGACCGCTGGTGGGGGGCTCCAAGGAACAGCAGGGCTGGTCTTAACATAGAGGAGGGCCCCCGACCAGCAATTGTAATGGGGCAGCCCCAACAACCTTCAACAAACATTCACCATGGGCCCCCAAATTGCTAAAACCGGTACTTCAAAACTTTTGTTTTTTCAGAGCATCGTGTGGTGAATTTGGTGACCTTTCGACGCCTGTGGAAAACCCTTGTGCCCTACATAGTCCGGACAAAGCCAATGACAGACTTATGTTGGCAATGCCAAAAAAACAACTCCGCCATCTACAAGTCTGCCAACCTGACTGAGCCAGAGAAATCCGATCGTTGCAGGAGCCAGGAAGAGCACCTCATGAATGTGATCCTGGAGCGTTCACTCTACCAAGATATGGTTAAAAAAGCCAAAGATACAGTAAAAGACCATGGCATTCAGGATCTCGGTCATTGTGATCCATGCTTGAAAGACATCACAATGCATTACTCATTTGATTTTGCACAGCAGGTGCATTTTCCCTCTAATCCACTGCAGCCTGGTCCCATGTATTTTTTGACCCCTCGGAAATGTGGCTTGTTTGGCATTAACTGTGAGGCGCTCCCAAGACAGGTCAACTACCTTATTGATGAGAGTGCATGCATCACCAAAGGACCAAATGCTGTGGTGTCATTCCTTGATCATTTCTTCACCCAGTATGGCATGGGTGAAAAGCATGTCCAGTTGCACTGCGACAACTGTGTAGGCCAGAACAAGAACAACACTGTACTACAGTACCTGCTGTGGAGAGTTCTTCATGGATTGCATCAAACAATTTCACTGAACTTCCTCATTGTGGGCCATACAAAATTTGCACCCGATTGGGCATTTGGCTTGATTAAGCAAAGCTATCGGCGAAAGATGGTATCCTGCCTGGAAGACATTGCTGATGTTGTTCGCAGCAGCACACTGACAGGAGTTAACATTCCACAACTGGTTGGACGGGAAGATGGGGAAGTCGTGGTGGAGCAGCGTGATTGGCAGTCATTCCTGAAGCCCTTCTTCCGCAACCTCCCGGGTATAACCCAACACCAGCATTATCGGTATGTAATTTATTGTATTATTTTAAATAATACTAATGGAGTATGTCCTTGGTATGTCTATGGATTTTTTACAGCCAGTTTCCATATTCTGTGTCTTTCAGTATGAGCAGTGACCACCCCGGCTGGCTATTCTACAAGGCCTTTGCCAACTCGGAGGAAAGAAAAGTATTCCTGCTCCGGGTGGATGCACCACCAAGCCAGAGACCACCTGTCGTCAAGCCTCCTGGACTGGATTTAAAAAGACAGAATTATCTGTATCAACACATCCGTGAGTTTTGTACAGAAAAAACAAAGGATATTACATGCCCACCACCACCAATGGGAGAAGAAAGCTGTCCCTCTCCCTGCGCAGCTAAGAAGAGGCGTTCTGAAATGTGAATGTGGATTGTGAATGAATGTACTGTATATAGGGAGAATCCATGAATGGTGTGTTAATTTTAACACAAATTATTTAACTGTTCACTGACTATCACTCGCTTGCATGCACGCGCACACACACACACACACACGCACACACACACACACACACACACACACACATACAATGTTCTGAGTTTAGAATAAAAAAAGCAAATCAAGATAGTTGTACATAGTAAATGCTGAAAGTTGGCACTGCCTCAGCAAAACTTACACCTTTGGTCAAAAGGTTCTATTGAAAGTGTTGAAAGTGACTGTTAAAGTGTTGAAAGTGACTGTTAAAGGACAATTCTGGGCAAATTCAACTTGGGGGTGTATGTTCCTATCATTAAACCTAAAATGATAGTAACATACACCCCCAAGTTGAATTTGCCCGGAATTGTCCTTTAATAAAGGTTAAGGTCACAACAAGCTGAAAAAAATACTGTATACTGCCATAAGATGGCAAAAGGGCAGGTAACAAAGGAAAACAGACTGTTGGGCCAGGTGTTTCATCAACTTTAAAATTGAGCCAGATAGAGACTCCACATGATGGAGGAATAATCCATGAAATTGTGTGTAGTTAATTTTATTTTAAAACACACACACACACACACACACACACACACACACACACACACACACACACACACACACACACACACACACACACACACACACACACACACACACACACACATATATACACACACACACACACACCGCCCTGACACTGACACACCCTCTCCCTCAAGCAGATAACACTCTCACTCCAACTCAAAGCTTCCAATTTCGGACGAAAAATGCCATTGTAATATATTTAAATAAATACTTGTAAATAATTTGGGCTTCAGTGTGGTTTAATAATGTGTACAAATGCCTTTGGTAACATTAAACTTCAAAAGAAATAGTTTATCCCTTTTAATTTAAAGGATTTTGAAAGATATCAACAAAAAACGGGCAAAAAAACTTTAAATGCAATTTTCTCAGCTTTTCAATCGGAAAAAGGGAGTGGAAGACCATAATTCAAATGGCCATATCTTGAAAACCATCCAATGTATAACTTTGACTAGGGTATCATTTTAAAGCTTAGTTTCTCCTCTTTCCATTGATACCAAAATCTCAATTTTGACATTTGGGTCACTGTGACTCATTTTGCTGGATCAGGTCACATTTTATAGGTGTAATATATCATAATGTGGCTCCATGAACAGTATGTGAAGCAGTCATATTTCATGAGTCACAGCAAATAAACAATGAAGGATGCGTGTGCAGAAATCATACAGCAACATCATATATCATATTAGTCACTCAGTGGAAACTACAACATTATATAACATTTTAATGGCAGTTTCAACACACAGCTTTGCCTTGCATTTGGAAAAAAATGCTTTTAATATTCACTATCAGCACAGGTAATAAGATAAGACACATAAGATTTATTTATTTATTTATTTATTGTTTATTTGTTTGAGGACAGTGCACATTAATGAACAGTGACACCGTGGTGTCCTGTAAATGAGTCGGATTTAGCTTGGAGCTAATTTCCATTCGTAGTCCTCACATTAAAGAAAACAGACAGACATTATAATAAATAAACTCAGATAAACTCTCAGTGAGCTAAATAGCCACACACAAAATGACAAAATGAGCTGCTTAGCTGAAAAAAGAAAAGACAGACTACTTGTTGCATTTAGGCCACAATTCATTCAGTACACTGACCATAGCAAATGTAACCTATTCCTGTACGGTAGCCAAACTATCTATGCAGACCTAATAAGAAAAACAATCAAACATGTCTCTACTTATGCTTGTTGACTTTTTATGATCACATATACAAACAACATGGAGTTAAACGTAGAGGGTCATTCCTTTACACCTGCAGGGGTGGAAAACAACACTCTTGTTGCTTCCATGATCCCTTGTTTTCTTGGGTTTTAGTTAGCATGTTGACCCTCTCCTTTCCTACAATTTATATTAGCATGCGGTTATGTGCACGCTAACCACCTCCATGTACCACTTTTCTTGCTAAGATGTCATTTTCATGTAATTTCTCTGTTGTTAAGTAGTTTGGGAGGCATGATTTTTATGAACAGGTGCTTAATAAATTAAGTTTATTAATTGGTATTGTGGAGCCAGATGTTATGTAACTGTATGTTTACAAGGCTGAACAGTGCGAGATGAATGTGTATTTGGTTTCTAGTATCATTCATGGAATACATCATAAAATCTCGTGCATCATCCTGCACTGCAGCTCCAGGCTAGACACAGTACACGATGTTTTCTCCCGTGGAATGAAAGAAGAGCCCCTGCAGGGTCAGGCCGCGGGTTAGGGCTGCCTGGAGCAGCTCCCCGTGTCTTTTTTCATTGCTGCTGGCTTAGTATTTTACTGCCTAGAAGAGCAAAGGAATGTCCACGTCTTGGTTTTCTGTGGGCCATAATATTTGATTGCACCTCGGACACCATTTCTGGCTCCTTGTTTGGCAGCCATGCAAGCATGGCAACAAGTGTTTTAGGTTCCCACTGAGGGGGGGCTGGTGTAGGTGGACGAAGAGGAAAAGAGGAGGGAACACTGCTCAAAGTGACCAGCAGGAGCCTTAATATCACAGAGCCAGCAAAGTTGAGCAGCAGGAAACATCACAGATTCAACAATAACACAGGTAGGCAGAAAGATTGCTTGCACTGATCAACAATAACAGCAGGTTTCTGTTTGGTTGACTCGTGTCTGGTTTCTGAAAGAAGGAAGTGACATTATTGAATGAAAGTGGCCTTCAACAAACTTTTTGTGCTACTATTGAGAAACGAGAGAGGACTTTTGGTTCTATCAAGTCACCACTGTGAGCACCGATACAGTAAAACAACTCTAAGCTAAACTCTTAAAATATTCTTGATCAAATATATAGCACTTCAGCATCAAAAACACACAAAGAAAGGAATTGGACACTGAATTTAAATGTTTTGAATTTCTTATCAACACTTCAGATCATTTGGGGATATTTAAGTTGCGCGCCTATACTGTCTGACATATAGCTTATATTTATATTCTGCAATACTGCATTTTAACCATGTAGAGCTGGTTCACGACAACCAGGCTCTGTTGGACTAGCCTGAAATGTTATTTTACATTTACATTTAGTAACAGGGCTGATTTTCAACAAACACAACAAGATAAACTGTATGCATGAACTGTATTAATTAAGATTGCAACAACATTTCATTACCTGTGGTAACTGGAAACTTATCTGGTTTTATCTATTAATCAGAAACGTAATTGATGCAAAGCTTCATGTGTTACCGCTTCATTTCAAGGTTGTGACTTAGTCTTCTTACTTCGCTGCATGAATGAACACACTGTACTCCGCAGCATGCAGTGTGGTGAGCAGGCATAGTTAGCATTGTTAGAGTGTGTGATGGTCAGTTTACAGACTTATTTAATCAAAGTGTATTTCCATACAGCCATATCAAATTAACTGTTAAAATAAGACCGATAAGTGCTGTTAATCCTCTTCAGTCAGATCTGTTTATTTATTATGTCAACCACTGGGATTGAATCCAACTGTATGGAAATTACATGGAAAGGGCAAAAAGGTCCAGAGGAAAACCTTGTCCTCAGTGGAACTGCAAGTACTAAACTATTATAAAAGAAATCACTGAGTAAGACAAAAAGATGATTATTTTGCAGGTGATATATTTGAATCTGGCAAGTAAAATGGTTTTAAATTCTGCAGATATGGAAGAATCCTCTCATTGAAATTTATTGCCATGAATACAGGATGAGATACAAGAAAATTACTATCCATCCATCAGGAGAGGAAGAGGACTTCCTGTTTTAAACTTTACACTGACAATCAACCTTCTTCCTTTTCCTCATGATCACAGTTATTCCTTCTTTACCCTTAAATGCAGTAATGCTTCTTTTTTTTTTACCATGGTAACAAAGATTACTTACTTACTAATAGTAAGATAGAGCAAGCACATCCAAAGTATTACAGGTTCAAGACAAACAAACAAACAGACTTTAAGAAAAAAGGGTGAAGTCTGTACACTGTTGTATCCTCAAATGTTTATTGTAGGCTATAAAATCAATGTTTTAATCACATAGATCTTTGTTACAGTCCGGACAAAAATCCATTCCTGACCCTTTTTTTCTAAAACAAAGCCTACTTAACCCTAACTGGAGTGTGAACCTGATTTATCAGGTCAGAAATATCTAGAAAGGCATAGATTAGATAAATTATGTCCTTCTGATAAAGGTTGACAAGATGACAAGATTACAAACAATGAATTTTGGCATTTGATTTAGAATATTTAAGCGTCACCAAGCTTACTTTTCTGTGGTGGACAGATCAGAATAGATGTTTAGTTTTGTAAAATCAGCAACTTAAGTGTTTTTGCAAACGGTTTGTTTTTTATTTCATTTAAATTCAAAGGGGACAAGAAGTGAGCCCTGTGGGAAACCACATACATTTACTGAAATATTGGAGATCTTTAAGAAGAAAAAAAAACAGAGGTACGTCTAAGAAAGACACCAGTGAAGTTTTGACAACATTTTGTACCTGCCACTGGCTGCAGTGGGAATTGGCCTCCTGACTCCACTCATATTAGTACCTTGTTGTGTCCATTAAAGAGTGAAACTCTCTCTACACTTCTGGAAGTGGCTTGTCAGGAGTGAGTGTTGGAGGGATCTTAAGTGAGTGGCAACTGTCGGCAGGATTGAGTCATCCTTAGCGCAGTCGATCAGACGCTGTGGAGCTGCAAGGTGGCGTGCAGAAAGAGCTATTTCTGATGAAGGGAGGGGGAAGGAGATCCCTGCTCTGGAACGGCAAACACTCCCTCACATTGTTGGCTATAAAAAGCAAAGTCCCCTGGCATGTTATAGGCCAGACAATCAAAACATGTAAATACATAATTTATGTATATGTATTGTGTTTAGTGTATATTTAATTTGTCTCTACTTAAAGGACTTTACATTGAAAATACATCTTTTTAATTTACTTGCTTGAAGCTTTTTTTACCTGGGTGAATGGGGGTCACAGATTTACTAATTTTATTGCTGTGCCTCTATGTTTTCCAGTAAAATTATACTGAAAAAAGATACAGAGGACAGAGAGACTGGAGCATTTTTAATTTCTCCAATCGATGAAAAAATGTGTGAACATTGGAATATTTGTTGTACTGACATCTCACTTGTTGCAAGGTTAAAAGAACAAAGCAAAAGTGTTGGCACAGAGCAGAGATGGAGGAGGAGGTGATGAAAAGATGAGTAAGAAATAAGACGGAAGGGAGAGAGACACCTCCTCCATTTTCCCCTGCTGTGAATGGCATGTCTGCTATTTGTGGTAGAGGGACAGCGAGAGGTTTTTCATTGCACTGAGATACAGTAGAGGCATCGACAAGCGTGATGGCCACGGTCAAGTGAATGTGACCAATCCGTGTGTCATTGCATTTTCAAACCGCAGACTGTGAGGTTGTGGACGTGCTGTTGTCATGATGTCAATCATCAATAAGAATTCTTATTTAGCCTCTTAGTTTAAAGATAATAGTAAAAGTATTTTTTGTTGTCAGGCCAAAAACTTACCAACCAATCAGCCACCAAAAGAATTATCTGGTAGTATTTTGTGTGTATCCAGAACCTGTTGTGGCTCATCCATCATTGTCCAAGGAGTGTTAAAACCATATCCTTGAGCCCCACCATTGTACTGGATGGTATGTTCCTTCAAGGCCATGAACATGGTCACACTTGTTTATTTTGAGCCTATCCCACAAACACTGCCCAGCTGTTGGAAGAAAGTACTGGAGTACTAAAGTCTGGAAATAGGCTCTTAAGATACAGTGGCAAGAAAAAGTATGTGACCTTTGCAGTGACCTTGTTTTCTACATTAAAATGTGATCTGATCTTCATGTACGTCAGAGCCACAGAGAAACACAATGTGCTTGAGATAATATTACACAGGCAATTAAATAACTATGCACTGTGTTTATGGAAAGTGTAAGTGGTTGAAACATCTTGACATTATCCTGTAAGATACGTGTAGAGTTTAATTATCCTATCCACGATGTGGAACCATTAAGGCTCAGAGGCAGCGAGGCCCTAGATCAAAGTATTCCCTCCACTGACGGTATGATGTTTTCTACACTTTACGCAGGGCTGCATGTTCTTCCCAAACAGTTCAACTTTATTATCAGTACATTAAATCACTTCCCTGTAGTGTTGTGGAGAGTTTGACTGCTAATTTGCAAACTTCACGCATTTTTTGGAGAACAGCTTCCTCCATGGTATCGATGGCAAGACATCAGAGTTCTTGCAACCCTGATTTATGGTTGTCTCGTGAGCAAAACATGAGCTGTCAACTGCAATCCTTTAAGCCTTTAGCTGTTACTTTCAGACCTTTTTCTTGTGTTCATCATTCTGTGTTGTGTTTTTGAAGCCATCACTCTGGGGGAATAGGATGAACGTCTGACTGTGGACTTTCCAGCTTGTCTTTTTTTTTTATGAATACCAATTACTTTCTTAATCCTCAAAGGGAAATTGGTTAGTAAAGTATTACTTAGTATGTAGGCTACATAAGTACATAATGTAAATAAATGTCTGTATTTAGGCTACTATTGTTACTATTTTCTACAATTACAGGTGGCTTTCTCAGGTGTCTTACTGTACCTTAAGTCAGTAATATAACCAACACCTCCAATGTTTCCTGACTGCACTTGTGCATTCCTTTGATATGTGTTGATATAATTGAAAATTGTGTAAAACACGCGACACTCTCCTTGTTTATCTTACTGCCAGATCCAATGACCGCTCTAAAAGCCTAATTTCTCCACCGGGACCATTAGTTTCAAGTTGTCTTCTCACCCCTGTGGAAGCTGCCAAGCTTGATGGGGGGTCGAAGCTATCGCTTTCTCCAAAAAGACCAGGGAAAGCCCAGGCGATAGAGACACCAATAGGTTTTTAGGTTGGAGGGGCCCTAACACTATGTTTAGCTTTGAAAACAGAGAGGAGGGCTACAGGCACTGAGGTGACAGGGGAAACCTTTGCCCCCTGTGCATCAAAGACTGTGGAGGAAGGAGGGTTTGAATACCAGGCAGAGCAGAGAGGACGACTTGTGAAGCTGCTGCACGTTTCAAAATGTGACATTTCAGTTTTTGTTTATATCTTTTTCCAAATGACACATGACACATTCTTCTTTTAGAAAGTGAAAAAGAGCGACTGGAAACAGACGAAGACACCGGAGGGTTTCTGAGCTTTACTCTTCTTGTTCAAGTGCAGCAGCAGTTCTCGTAAGTTAAAATGCTAACCACTTTACTTAGACGAGCATTAACAGCTTGTTAACAGAGATATATTCAAGAACTGTGTCTTTATTAAGATGAACTTGGAAATAAGAGTCACCTATTGCAGTTATTATTGGATTGATTTCCATGATATTTCTTACTAATTCTACTGGTTGCATGCTAGTGTTAATGCTAACTTCTTCTGGCAAAAATACTATTTAAGCTAAGTTCATACATTAACAGGTTACATTACGTTAGCAGCATAGTATAATTCTGGCATAGGCTTATTATTAATATGTGTTGTATATGTTTTATGCTTGTGAACTGCTGCTGCTTCTGTTTTTATTAAAATTTGAATCAACAGTATACCTCTATTGCACCTGTCAGAGTCTGAGATAAGCGCTGCAACCACAGAGGATAAACCTGGCTCACAGCTAAACCCCTCTGCCTGTGTGTTTTTGTCCTTGTCCAGTCACTTTCAGACCTCCAGAGGCTGGAAAAGAAGGAGCAGCGTGGGATCATCACACAACCCACTGTGAACAGCAGCACTATGGGAATTCAGGACGACGACTGTGTCTGGAGGGGAGGTAATGTTATTCATACAATAATGTCAGTGGCACCAAATTTCTTGTTTTAGATATTTGTATTGATTAGCATCAACTTGCAGTGATTCAGTTTAATTACTCAAAACAGACAAAACATTAATTTAATCAGGGTATAAAAAACACAAAAAATTGTGATGCAGTTTCCTCTGATGAAATACAGTGACTGATTATGTATTCACACTGCAATAAATCACCTCTCTGTTTTTCTTTCTGTTGGTAGAGGGTGACAACCCTAAAATAGACCTCCACTCCAAGGAAAAGTCGGGGAGCTTTAATCAGCACACCCCCTGCATCACCCCAGAAACTGACAACTCGGTACGATAGTCTTTATCTTGTTTGACCCCTTCTTCTTCTCAGATTTTTTTGTCTTTTAGGGTTGTTCGGTATTTTCGAGTATTCTTGTTGAGTTCCAAAATAAAACATGATCTCACTATTTTTAATGTTGATATTTGGCAAATTCTCTAGCTAGTAAGAGTTATATATCACAGCAGCTAAGGCTAAATCTTTGTGTGTAATGACTAATGAGTTTATTACTTACTAGATGTTTCTTGATTCAATATGTGGCTCCATGACCCAGGTCTTTCTTCCTCCTCTTAATGGTTTTCCATTCACGGTGTGACCTCCTGTAACTTCAAACTGTCTTTTCTTGTGATAAGCCAACAGACACTGATATCAGATATCTCTCTTTCTGTCCTGTGCACTGTCTTGTCCATTTGTGGACCTCTGTGCCTCCAATCTTCTATCCCTCCACTTCATCCACTCCAAGGAAACATCGCTCCGCCTGGAGTCCACCTCGCTTGGTGACAGCACTGTCAGTGCTGGTGATGATGGAGTGAATGAGGGTCAGAAGGGAGGGAGCTGTGAGGACGACGAAGAGGGCTACCTGGTCTACGACATCGGCCTCGTGATGAATGAGAGATGTACTGAACTCCTTCTGTTCTTGTCTGAATTTCAAAGGCAGTTTTTCACTAGTCATTTCAGATTTAAAGTGATTTGTGTTGCCTAATTGTTGATGCAGAAAAAAATGCTAGTAGATTATGCCATTCATAAACCTCAGGACTACACTTACCATCTAATGAACCTTTGAACTAAAATCCTCTGTCCAGAGCGAAGGAGCCATTATGCAAAGAGTTCATGATTTTAGATATTCACTGTAAGTGTCTTAGTATTAGGCCGTTACGTAACTTTTTTTGCACTGACCACTGAACAAACCTTTCAGTACATTACTGCCCACATCAATGGCCCTCATTAACGTCTGTGTGTTTTTCCACAGACGAAGTGGTGTCCACTCTGGGAGCAGGAGCCTTCGGGAAAGTGGTGGAGTGTGTTGATAGAGACAAGTAAGCAGTTTAGCCGTAGTGTCAACCGAATGGAAGTGAACTGTTGCATCAGTGCAGTTACACTTTACCTGTCAACAGAGACGAGCATGTGGCCGTGAAGATCGTGAGGAACATCGACTGTTTCCGTGAGGTGGCCAGGTCTGAGATTGCAGTGCTGGAGGAGATCAACCGTCTGGATGACGACAACACATTGTGAGAATAGCAGAACGTGAATAAGTCTACTCCGACTATAAGTAGAACCATTTATATCCTTTTATATCATCTCCTCTCTCTGCTGCCAGTGCCTGCGTGAGGATGCTGGACTGGTTCGACCACAACGGTCACATCTGCATCGTGTTCGAACTGCTCGGCCTCAGCACTTTCGACTTCCTGTGTCAAAACAAGTTCCTGCCGTTCAGCGTGGAGGAGATCAGACGTATGGCCTACCAGATCTTCAGAGCCGTCTGCTGTGAGTCTAGTGTGTGAATCTATATCTACTTTCTAAACCCCTGGTGACCTCTGACCTCAGGGACTCAGCAATGATCTGGCTGAGATAAGATGCTTTGCACCAGATTAGAGCAATTTACTCATTCCTGTCTGCAGCCACCGAGCACACACAATAGATCACAGATGGTCCAAAAACAATTCAAAATATACAGCAAACTCATGGGACTATCACATCATCTCACACATACAGTAGGCTACATGTAACTGAGAGCTCAGCAATGAAAGAAAACATATGCAAAGACACACAAACGTGACGGACTGTGAGGCGCTTTTGTTCAGTGTTTCTTGACAGTATAGAAGTTATGAAGACGACTACCTGTTAAATAAGTGAGATTGTTTTTTGATTCATATTGTCACATGATTAATATAATATTGCAAATATGTAGCATAAGTCTTTAGCCTTGTCCATCACTACTCTATGTCCCCTAGAAAACACTTCTGTGTTGTGAGTTTTTGCAGCAGATTGATAGAGATGTTTCCCTGAATTTATGTTTTTGTGTCTGTATGTGTTTTCTTGTGTTGTAGTGCATGGAGCTCTCAGGTCCATCATACTAACAGTAATGCCTAAAATAGTCTTTTGTTCCAAACACAACAGACAACACTATAAGAAACTGAATGAATATAACATTATGATCAATGTGTTTGTGTTTTCCAGTCCTGCATCGTAACAAGCTGACACACACAGACCTGAAGCCAGAGAACATCCTGTTTGTGTCATCTGATTGCGACGCGCTCAATGATGAGACGGTAACAAGCTCATATGAAATACCAACTAAAAGATTTGCCAAATAGTAAAGGATGCTTAGGAGTGTATGTGTTTGTGTTTAAGGAGAGGAAACTGAGGAGTCTGGATGTGAAGGTGGTGGATTTTGGCACGGCTACATTCGACCACCAACACCATGAATCTCTGGTGTCGACACGGCACTACCGAGCTCCAGAAGTCATACTGGGTACACACAATCTCTCTTTCTCTCTCTCAGAAACCCCAAACTGGGCTGGAGTTTACCTGTGTGTTGGTGTTCAGCCTTGGTTTTTGTTTTATTTTTTTGTGCGTCTGTGCTCAGATTTGGGCTGGAATCAGTCATGTGATGTTTGGAGTCTTGGCTGCGTTCTCGTGGAGTTTTACCTGGGACAAACTCTCTTCCCGGTAAACACATACAGTGTACACACACACACACACACACACACGTACAGTACGCACACACGTATAAACTGTATAGAAAAACAGCAGTGAGACCTCTCTGTCTGTTTCAGACTCACAACAGTAAAGAACATTTGGCCATGATGGAGAAAATCTTGGGACCGATTCCCCCACACCTGCTGAGACAGACCAGGTAACCACACACACACACACACACACATCCTTGTACTTCTATCTTAGTGAGGACATGTCATTGACATAATGCATTCCCTAGCCCCTTACCCTAACCTTAACCATCCGAAACAAATGCCTAAACTTAACGATTACTCTAAACCTAAACCTAATTCTAACCTAATGTCTTAACCCAAGTCTTAGTCCTCAAAAAGCCCCTTGAAGAAGTGAGGACCGGCCAAAATGTCCTCACTTCCCAAAAACGTCCTCACTCTGTTGGTTAAAAACTCGTTGCGGTCCTCACAACGCAGCATTTACAAGAACACACACACTCACATAAGGTGTGTAGGTCAACCTCAGTGTCTGCTAACTGGCTACACACTAGTGGCTAGATGATTGGGGATGTGTTCTAAATTTAGGCTTGTCACAAATGATAATTTGTCTAAACAATCCTCAAATGTGTTACATCATTACTCCTCCTGATCAGAGCCTCCCCAATCCCTAATCACAATTGTAAATAGAGCCTGTGTTTGAAAGATTATAATGTGAAAAATCAGTTGAAACTGATCTGTGTCCTGTGTTGTGTATAGGAAGCAGCATTATGTACGCAATGAGCGTCTGAACTGGGACGAGCAGAGCTGCCCCGATGATTACATCAGGACACACTGCAAACCGCTGAAGGTACACCACACCCTGGTCATATCGACCAATCAGTTTAGGGCGTAAGAAAGTGACAGGAAGTAACGGTCGTGTGTGTCTCTTAGCAGTACATGCAGAGGGAGAGCGAGGACGAGCGGCAGTTCTTTGACCTGCTCAGCTGCATGTTGGAGTACGACGTCTGCAGGAGGATCACTCTGGAGGAGGCGCTGTGGCACCCGTTCTTCAGCCCACTGAGGAAACAGACACACTGGCGCAGTTAACGCGCACGCACGCACACACACACATGCACACATGCACATAAACATATTCAGTATCTACCTCAGGCTGTAATTTTAGCATTGTGATCATTAAGCCTATTATTTTCTGACTGTGTGATTGTTTAGTTGATTGTCATTGACATTTTCAGTCATAGTCAGTTGTGGAGAGCATTCCTGTTCATGCATGCCATTGTACAAAGTCATTTCTAATGCAGAGCAATTCCTTGTCCGTGTCAGTTTGTTAATAAACGTGAATAATTTTGTTGTGTCTAAATTATGATTTATATATTGAATTATTTATTTCTGTTTAGACATCATCGCTGGTTGAAAAGCCAGATTAGTGTTTGTCTATAAATTAGGTTAGACACTATTAGACGAATAACAATGACTAGCTACTGTCCAGAGACTCTCAAAGGCCTCATTGCCTTTGCCATTAAGAAATATGCTCAAACAATAACGTGACGGCTCAATCTGAGTGTGGTTTTGCTTGCAACTTTGATTTAAACAATGAGTCGGGTCAAAGATCTAAATAACGTGTGTTAATCACATCTCAAAAACTTAATGACAACAAGGAGGTTGTTTGAATGTGTGATCATCACATTGACTTTTAAATATTACTTTTCATTATATTGTTTTTTATTAATATAATATAATATTTTGTATTAACTAAGGATCAAACATCTGATCTGAGCAACTGAACATTAATATTAAAATAAAAACATTTAAAAACTTGACAATCAAGACAAAAGCAGTTCTTAGGAAGCAATGAACAAAACTATAAAAAATAAGTTTTAGAAGAAAGAAATATTTGAAGAACTGCAGAAAAATAAATAAGGATGTGTGGCACTATGGTACAAAATAATGGCAAAACAACTAAAAGGTAAAGTGGTTCTGTTTCCAGCCGGGCTGATGAGACTTCACGTCGACACCACCGTCTGTCATGCTGAAGTAAACGTCAGCCATCTCACCTGGAAATCCCTGACATCAACTGATTTAAGTGCTCTGTTGATTCAGACTGCTGACACGTAAAGCAGGAGATATTTATCAAGAGTCGAGCAGCCAGGGAAGTTTCCATGACTGAATAGTTATCCAGCTATAAAATATTACAGATAAACAGCGGCTAGTCTGCTATCTGGGAGACATCAGCTTAAGGCTGCTAAATCACGTGGACGTAATAAAGCTGCATTAAACAAAGTGAGTCTGACGGCCGGGGCCCATAATTCGTGCGTAATGTCGTGGGTTCCAGTCTGTCTCATGACCTTTGCTGTGTGTTGTTTGTGATCTGTCCCGCTCCGGTTTACTCGGCTCAGAGGAGACATCGCAAAAACAAATCTGTGATTTATTGGGATGTAAAATCTGTGGTGGATCACATTATTTTGGGAAATGTTGCAGAGGCCACTTCTTAATGCTTTAAACAAGACGCAGTAGCCTATTTATTTTGATACATAACATCATTACATCTTTAACTTCCCTTATTAATTGAATCTCAGTAATCTAATTATCTTTCTGTTTAAGCACTGCAGCCTTACTTCTAATGGGTTTCTCATTTAGCTGCACTGCAACTGAGTCTGCGTTAAATTAGTAATACCCCTAAAACCACCATGGACTGTAACTCAGTGGCGCATGTTGAGGCCTGTGAAACTGGACCGTTGAACTTCCTGCCTCCTGCTGCCACTGACCTCTGACCCCTCCAAGGGTCTCTCCGGGAGTTGAGAAGCAGATCTGTGAATGTTACTGCAATGATGTCACACAGTAATGATGAGTCCCCTACTCGTTGTGACTCAACACAGTGAGCATCAGTGAGATGTGGATCTCACCACTGAGCAGGTCATTTCATTTAGGTCCAGTTCTTGGCAAGAACAGTACAGCTACTGCAGTTGGTTTTGAGAATGAGCACGAAGTATTGAGGATATCTGAGGTCGATGGGAATTTTTCTGTTAATTTGTCACAAATCAAAAGGTTTGACAAAATAGATTTTTTTTAAAAATCTGAGAATCAAAATCACTAAGGCCGTTAGAGTTATCCCATGAAGATCAAGATTGAATGGCACATGATTTGTTATTTGTTCATTGAAACCAGGTTTTACACCAGTGCTGACACACGATGATGACAGTTCAAACACTACAGTTAGCCTGAAGAAAGTAAAAGAACAAACGTTTTGACCTTAAAACTTTATTGTTGGTCTGAGGCCTAAAGACGGTGGGTTGAATCAAGCTGAGGCCCAAGAGTGAGCTGTGACAGAACTGTTTGTATGATTTATCAAAAGCGAGCCATTTCAAATTCAATATTAAAAATACTACTTGACAGTAAATTGCATTATTTCTGGTTTAAAGACCTCCTCTTCTGGTTCCTTTCATAAGCCACCCGTAGCCGACACTGACCCAGTGTGGGTCTCACTGTTGCAGGTGATTTGCCGCAGAAGTGACGGGTTAACGGCTTCTCCGACAGAACCACGGGCTTGAGTCTGCACAGGTACCTGAGCGTCGTATCTGTCTGTGGTACCTGGTGGTCCAGCGGCCAACGACCTGCCTGTAAAGCGGCAAAACATGGCCGCCAGCTGCAGCCTCACCTCCTTCTGCCAGAAGGCGTACACCAGGGGGTTGATCAGCGAGTTGGACAGTCCCAGCAGCCACAGATAATTCTCCAGCACGCCCGTGAGTTCACAGTCTTTACACAGAACGTGCACAATGCACACCACGAAGAAGGGACACCAGAGCACCATGAAGCAGCCCACCAGCACCGCCACTGTCCTCAGGGCCTTGACGTGACCCCAGTAACCGCTTCTCAGCTGCTGGTGCTGGTGGTGAGGCTGGTAATGCTGATGGCCATGGTGGTCGGTCGTCCTGGAGCCTGCTTGTCGCACCTGAGAGATCTTCTTCTGGTGGCTGCAGGCGATCTTCAGGATGTCCAGGTAGATGTAGATGAACACAGAGAGCAAAGGGAAGAAGCACACACTGAACAGGACGATGATGCCCACCTCGTGGATGACGGAAAAGAAGGCGCAAACGCCGTCGTAACCCTCCGACTGCAGCGGCCGCACCATGACTGAGTAGCAGAGGAGATGGGTCATTTCACATATGATGCTACAGCTGTACGTGCACACAGATGATCAAGAGAACTGTCCTCAAACAAACCCGGCAACCTTGGGCAACCACAGGCAAACCTGGCAACCACTGGCAAACCTGGCAACCCCCTGGCAACTCACAATGTTGTTTTCTGTGTTTGTGCTGCAATCAGTCCAGATAAGGAAGTAGCTTCTTGTGCAGATTTGGGCCATGAGGCCGTGAGACCCAAATATAGGCCAGATTTATTTTGGCTATCTGAGTTCTCCCTATAAGAAGTTTGTACTTTTTTAGACTTAAGACAGAGCCGACCCTTTACAACTGCCTGCTAAACTTCTAAACATCGCTAAACACACCCCAACTCCAGCTCCAAATTTAGCGCCTTGGAAACACATTTTCATTTCTTGTTTCTCATTGCACACATGCAGTGGATGCTGGATGATCTCCTGTGGCCTTTTACATTTTCTAAATGTTTGTTGGTTGTCTATCAGTGTTTTATGTTTATAATACAGGCTACAATCAAATTTCCCTGCAGGGATGATGATGACCTTTGACCTATGGAAACAACAGGAAGTGGTCTAGCCAGCTGCTCATAATATGAGCCAATATGGTTTACAAACACACTGGTCTTATCTACATCATTATTTGTCCAGATGCAGCTTAGTTTACTTTAACATTATTACTTTAACATTATGTTTAATGTGCTGTGTATTTTAAAGTCTCACCTGGTAAGAATCCCACAGTGATGGCGCTGAGCCACAGGGTCAGCAAGGACCCCACTGCTGTTCCTTTCCCGGACAGCAACGAGTACCTGAGAGGCATCTTGATGGCCGCGTATCTGTCCAGTGAGATCAGGAACATGGACATGATGGAGGCCGTGCAGGGTGAGGTCACAAAGGCCATCCGCATGAGACAGCGGATCTTCCCCTGAGCGGGGGGCGTGGCGTTCGTGGGACGGTCAGTAGTAATCTGGCTCCGAAAGACATTGTGGTTGAAGTCTTCCGTGGCCAGGCCAGTGATGGCGACACCCACCATGGCGTCGGCGAGAGCCAAGTTGAGGACGAAGCACCAGCTCTGGCTGCTCTTCTTGAGAAGCAGCTTCAGCAGAGCGAGCGCCACCACCAGGTTGGTGGAGATGATGAGGCAGGCGGCAAGACTCAGGATCACACCCATCACACTAGGCTTCACATGGCCTTGGTTGGTGGGCTCGTTGGAATCCATGCAGTCAGGTGTCATGCTGATGGGGGGCTCAGTGCCTGCTTGTCCAGTCAAATACAACATGATGATGTCAGTAGAATTTAAGATTTCAAGGTGGAACTGATATGAGATGAGCAGTTGAGATGAGCTGATTGAGTCTTCAGAGAGTTTTATCCTTTAGAGCCGTCAACCATCCTAGCACAAAATGTTACAGTTGCACTTAATTACATCTGAATAAACATAGATTTGCACAGACGTTCATAAACAAACTTAAAGAAAGAATAATATTTGCTGAAATATCCAATGATTTGTTCCTGTAGCGTAGCGTGTGGCTGCACTGAATGAGAAAAAGCAGAAGCGTCAGACTGTGTCGATGAAGAATTGTCTCAGCCAAAGTTGTCTTCTTATCTTAATCCTGTCCTGCGATGGATCCAAAACTGTTTCATGTCAAAGTTTTAAGAAATGTGTTCCCAAAGTGTCCAGCCAGTCTCATCACTGTCCTTTAACTCCTTTAACTCCCCATCACAACTGGTGGGGCGAGGAGCACTCACAGTGTTATCAGTAGGTCTGTCTCCTCCCCTCACACACACGCACACACACACACACACACGCAAAGTACCTTCCACTACTTTTCCATTGCTCGGACTGAGACTGACCCTTGTCACAACTGGCTCCTTCCCATGCAGGATGGTCTTTACTTTTATAGTCATGTTTTTGAATCTATTTATCACCAATAGGATTTTAACTGTACTACTGATGTAATATAGAAGAACAGGCAATTTGGATATAGATGAAAAATGAATGAACAATGAATGAATGAATAGTAATAAGTAAGTAATTTGGACATTATTATTAAGTATAAAATACCTGCTATTTTTGTTTTATTACTTTTTGTTTTGATCTATGATAGCTGCTCTATAAACTTACTTACAGCTCCATTTGGGACTTTGTTTCCTCACATAAAACTAGAAGTTTATTACGGGCTAATTTGGTGTTAGAAACACAAATGTGAGTCTCTCCAACCATCAAGTTGATGTTGCAGCTTTTCCACCACAGCCACAGCTAAAAGGATTTTACTTTTTTTTTTCCAAACATTCTTTGTGCAAACTAAAGATGTGCATAGTATACAACGATTGAATTTTATATTGCTGATAAAAATTTAGATATCATGGTAAAAGTGTTAATGAATGAAAATAAAAATGTGGAATTCAAACAAACTGGTTGTTGTACAAGAGTTTGTCGGACACTGCTTTTGGTTACAAATGTGTTGCAAAGTCTTCGACACAGAGTTTGCAATCATTTAGTGATTCTGAACCAAATTTCCTGAGACACAAACTTCTTTATTTTACTGTCACGTCTAATTAAATCCTGTTATAAAATGAACAAAAATTGTTGCATTAAAAGATGCATTAACAGCTTTCATTGATTTAACTCAATGCTGGTTGTTAAATACATTTTATATTGGTAGATTTATTTTTCAAGATGCATTCAATTGATTCTTTCAGGACTAGTACTTTGCACAAGACAGGGAAATATGCAGAGACACACAGATATATGGAGCTTAAGTGTGATAATAAAACATGCTATGACAGTGTGCGATGCAGCATACTGAGCTCTGCAGGTTGTAGCTTTAGTGTCCTTTAGCAGTAATGAACAGGAACATGTTGCGGTGGAGATGAGCAGAGATACAGTACATGAAACGAAAATGCCCACGACCTCGGTGTATTTGCTTGTGCAGCCTCAAGTTTGCTCAGGTTCATTCAGTAACATGAAGAACATGCAGCTATAGGCGTGTCAGTGATCTGTGTAAAGCTGAATGGGTTTAGTTAAACTCTAACCCTCCTTGGCTGCTGTCCCACTCAGGCCCTGGGAGAGACATCTGGCATAATGGGACCATTTTCCACAAGGATTCACATACAAATAGATCTGACTAATGATGATCTCTCTCTCTCTCCCTCTCCCTCTATCTGCCCAGACTCAAAACATCATCTGGCGTCACACCAGCTTCTCAGGCTGGTGAGCAGCGGCTACATGTACAGTACGTCCTGAGAGAGGATATTAAAAGAAAAACACATAACCCAAAGATCTGAGACCTAAAATTAAAACAGTTAATCATTAGTTCTCACTGCAGCGTCTGCCACTGACCTTCCAGCTTTGTCTAAAGGAAACAGCATTTCACATCCAAAATATATTATGCGGCTATGTTAGAGCTGGAAACAACTCAAGGATTAGAGTCTCAGAAAGTAAAAATAACACAAACTGTACTGAAAATGCATCATATGAAAAAAGGAAACAGTGTTTTCATCTCAAAAATACAACCACAAATTGCAGTTCCACAGTGAATGGGTGGGTGGGGATGACATGGAAAAAATCAGTACCTAAATTAATTTTCTTTTTAAATCATTCATTTCATTTCAATGACATTTAACTACAGAAAACTTTGCAGATTTTTTTTATTACTGTAGTGTTTGCCAAATACTAGAAATGTGTTACATTTGTCTTTATGAGCTTGCATAATAGAAAAAAACATTGTTTTAGGTGTTCTTTGGTGACTAGACTGCATTCATGTGGTCCTGAAGCATTTTAGGTCACTAGTCACATTCACACATGCAACTTCCCCTGCATATGTGACACACTAATGATAGCCTACATCAGGTGGAATTTTACACGTGGACTGGAGGAGCCCGCGATCAAACCACCGACTGCCACTAAATCTCTGACTTGCAGACAAGTGCTTTGCACGAGATCTTATGCCCTCAGAGCAAGGGAGGCAGAGTGACAAGCGCTGTCGATCCCCAGGTCTGGGGCCTTTCTGGGTTGAGTTAGCATGGGTTATCTCGAGGTTCACCAGCTTCCTCCCACAGTCGACATACATGCATGCTATGTTGATTAGTGACTCATATTGCTGAAGGTTGTTTGTGTAAACATGGCAACCTTTCCAGGGTGTACGACCCTTTCATATGTCAGCTTAGAATGACTCCTACAGCTTTGAGAGGTGTACCCAATAGAGCTGGCATGTCCAAACTATTCTACAAAAGGCCAGTGTGGCTGCGGGTTTTTGTTCCAACCAAGAGCACACAGTTTGACCAATCAACCGTCTGAAGACTGAAATCATTCGAATCAATGAGTCAAGTTTGGTGTGCTGCTACTTGGTTGGAAAGAAAACCTGCAGTCACACCGGCCCTCTAGTTTGGACATGCCTGCAATACTGTATGCGATCAGGGGGGAAAGAGGAAGGTGAGGCTGGGCTGAGCCTGAGGGAGTGATGGGAGCAGCGCACAAGTAGAGAACAGAGAACTGAGGCCATCTGAGGTGATCAGAATGGAGGTGCAGGATAGTTGAGACCATAATGAGGAGTCCAAAAACCTGTGACTACGTGTTAAGCGTTTGCCTCTCTGGTGCTGCTCGGTATTTACAGCGGAGGTGATTGGAAATGATTTGCAGCTTGCAGCCCGACACCTGCGCATCTGACCCTGTTGCTGTAATCAGAGCACAACACAAGGGGCGTGACACTAGTGACATCGTCACGGGGCCCTGATCCTGATATTGTGCATGCTGACTCACTGGCATGTCTCACTGGCAGCGCTGAGGGGCCTGAGCTATTGCTACGTCACATGTCAAAATGTCTGCTATGAAGCAGCTCAATGATTTGCGACTTTGTTGATCTTCTGACTTTAAATCTATGGCGCCGTCATCAGGCATTTTCAACACTAATTAGCAAATGTTAGCATGTGAACACACAAATCATGGTGAATGAACGCTACTTGATTAAAATAAAGATACACTGTCATTGACTGCATATTTAGCTTAAAGCACTGTTTAGTGTGGAGTCTAATGAAAAACACATTGATGTTTAACTGGATTTTGATAGAAAATCTCACTCTGTCAGGTCTGACTGTTAAGTGCTTTCACACCCTCTCATAACACATCGTCCAACTTCAACACGGCAGTCACAGCCAGCACAGAGCAGCAGAGTACACACAGTTTCAGTGGGTTCAGTGTGAGTCCAGAGTAACCTGAGAGGAAAGATCCTCTTTTTATTACCCCACCCCCCCAAACCCCAAAACCCCCCGAACACCCACCTCCTGACTGACAAACCAAAATAGCTCCAACAGACACACAATGTAGGAATGTTATTCACCCCTGCTAGACCTTTCAGGACCTTTCAAAACAAAGTGTGGGTCAGCAGTTATTGTGCCCAGTGCCCAGTAGCGCCCAGGGAGCTGGGAATCCTGTTTACACCTCTGCCAGCGCCATCCTCCACCCACCGTGACGGATACCCGTGACTCCACCTAAGTCTGAAGGAGCTTTTAAGCCAAAGTGAGGAGATCTCCAGTTTTGGAAAGAAAAAAGTTCTACGTGCAGGATTGTGAAGGTGATGATGAAGATGATGTTGATGATGATGATGATGATGATAGGTGTTTTGTACGTCAGGGGGCTGATGATGTCTGGTGTTCAATAGGAGCAGGGTTTAGCTGCTATAGTTCCTATTGTTGTCCCACATCAGTGTGACCTGCAGCAGAGTTTGAGTTGTATCCGATTTCTTAGAGTGGTCTCAAATCACAAATGTATTATAGTAACTTTTTTTTTTTTTTTTTTTTTTAACTTTTCTATCGAACCCTGCTACTTTCTCCTTTTTTTAACCACTAGTTTTGGTCACTTATTATATTAAATTATAAAATGAGAGAAATTTGTATTAATGGGTAATTTCACGTAGCCTATTATCTGTTATCTATTTCAATAGACTGTAACAGTTCAGAAATTTTATTTTTACACCACACCTCTTTGGGCTTGAAGTCATTTACAGGACAAATTTCATTTGGAAACGCTGCTGCAGTATCAGGCACTCAAATGCCTCATGAAAAACGTTGGCCCAGTTAACAACTTTCAAGCCCATAACTTTTGTATAACAGTGGTAAATTATTATTCTATGTGTTAATTGTGCTGCTACTCTGGCAAGGGTATAAATAATGTAAGTCAGGAGACTTTCTGTTTATTTGAAGGGTAATTGAAATACATATCATATCCAGCTTGTAGCCTACTGAAGCCAGATTTACATCTATCTTTTTTGTTTGTTTTTTAAAAAAAACCCTCTGGGATAATGATAGTCCAGCTCTCACTTAAATCTGGCCCCAAGACTCTGTTTTGCTGTGTGCAATTAACATTTCCTACTGACAATGTGAAAGCAATGATTGCAAGGCTGATCACATTTATGTTCCTATCAGACTGAAGATGTCTTTAAAGAGACGGCTGCTGTCCATATTGTTGTGCTGTGTTTACTGTGTGGCCTCGCTGTTCTGCCTCCACCCAAACCGCAACAACTGCTTCTCTATCGGAGCTCGGTGAGTCTTTGTGTGTTTAAAATACATAAATTTACATACAATAACTTTTTGTTGCATTAACTGATGTTTTAAGAACCATGACATAGCTGTTGTAGGGTAATTTGTGTGCCTGAGTGTGTCTGAGTTGATGGAGGCAACAGCCAATGTCTCCCAGAACAAATTCATCCCAGTGGAGAGTCAGGAATAAGAGTTAATCAGTCTGATGAGGCAGCATCTCATGGCCAGAGTTGGAGCTTTACCATCTAGATATACCACCACTGCTCTGGAACCAGGGCCAGACTCTTTCAACTTCCTAAGTTTCCCTGAGTGTGAGGCCCTTCATGGGTGGGTTTGGGAATAGGCATGAACCCCTGACTGAGTGCCACTCTGTTAGGAGTTTTCCTTTGAGAATGAGAAGGTCACCAGTAAAGTGTTGTTTGTGCACAAGTACAGTTTGAGCCATGGTGCCCTCTATGGGTGTCTAGGTGGGGTTGTTGAAAATCACCCACGTGTGGACTATATTCTTTGGAGAACTTCAACACTCATAATGGAGGGGGGAAGAATACGTATGATCTGGTTCTTTGTTGTTGGACTTCTATGCTGTGGACCAGTCATAACAAAACACCATGTCTGAGTATAGGATGGTTAAAGGTAGGGCTGGAGATCCTATTCTGGAGCATTTTTTACAAATTAGTTTGAAATCCTCTTCACACTCCGATTGCAACCAATTAATTAAATACTTTTTCACAAAAATGAAAAAAGTCAGTCAGCTGTGGGAGGGATAATCCTGTAAAAACAGCATCCAATCATTGGGAATGCGACGTTAAAGTCAACTGGATCGTGATGTATCAGTCAAGGTGGCAATGTAGCTCTAAGATGGATGCTGGGTGGTTTATTATGATGAGCCATGACAAAAAGCTGGTTACTTCCTATACTCTGGAGGCGTGGCTTTGGAAAGAAGTCTGAGGAAAGGGGCTTAGACTTTTGACTTGTGTATTTTCAAAATGTGGTCCGCTATAACCGTCCAGGATCTCCAACCCTACACCTGTACCTTTAACAAGGGTAAGGAGTATCAGAACATCTCAAGTCTGAGATTACTGTCTGGCTTGGTGCAACCTCTTCACCTCCTGGTAGTAAGTTGGACCAGAAGGTGGTGGATGCTACAGTACTTGACAGGGTGAGGAAGAGCTGGGAAGGTGAGACTCCTATCAGTGCGGCCTGACTCCAGAAAACTGATTTTGGGATTAACATTAAATAGCTTGGATGCAGAGGATCTCATTCTTTTGTTTGGTTATGAGTTACGAATATAAGTACTATAATGAGTCCACAGGGCAAGTGAAGAGACAACTCTGTATTTTTAAGAGAAGAAGAGATGCAATATGATACCCTGCCATAGGCTCATATAGCTGCAATACTAGGATTGTGTCTTAACTTAAGCCTTTACCTTTGAGCCTGGACCTAAAACCTGTGCTTCAAGTGATCGATCTTGAGTGTGTGTTCCTTATCAAAATAAGTTCCTATTAATCAAACAGATTATTTGAACTGACAACATCCTTATCCCTTACTCTCACCTTCTTTTCTCTACCATAGGAATCTGGTCTCAGTCGTCCAACAGCTTTATCAGCGTGTGATCCGACTGCTGCGCACCACTCTGTAATCTTTCCTTTGAAACAATAACCGTGACCCTGTCCTGTTGCTGTGGCAGCTCTGGCTGCCATGGCTATGGTCAAGCATCCCTTCCAGTAGTGCATTGCCAATTAAAAAAAAAGAAGAAAGAAGACGAAACAGAGGAAGAGGAATGGCATCGCCCCACTCTTGGACTTTAGAGTTTCCATCAACTCAGTATTGTGTCAAGCAGGTCACCTGCTCTGATCTACTCATTCCTGCATTTCTGTGATTGTATTTCAGTTGAAGAGGATGTGATGATCTAAAATGTCTATTTTTCTACTGATAAATGTTAAACGTGTGGATATTTGCTGTGTGAGATGCAGGTGAGGTGGAAACAGTCATCTTTTAAATGCTTTTTAAGTTTTCTGTGCTGTTTACTGCTGAGAAATGAAGATTGAAGAGGTAGCCCTGTGACCAGGAGGATGCTGGTTGAAATTCCTGGACTTCTAGAATTTGTCAATAGTAAAGGAGCAATATTCCCTTACCTTTATTAACAATGACCAGAGTTATTCATGTGGAGCTGAGTGTGAATATTGCTCAGAGTGAAGCTTGAAAATCAATATATCAGAAGTCTTCACAGGTCCAAAAATGTGGTAAATGCTCAAGTGAACTCTATGAAGATTGAATCCAGTTTCAACCTGTGAGGGCCTATACTCTTCAGTACAGAAAAACACAGCTTTAGGTAAAACAAAAGACAAGGCAGCCTCATTTTAAAGTTGAAATAATGTCCTTCACTATATAATTAGTGAAAATTGCCTTGCTAGAAACACCATTTGTTGATACTTTGCTGCTGTGGGGCTTCCTATTTAACAAGGGTGCACTTGAAAATGAAAAATTATGCAAGTATAGGCAGCTAACACTACTTGGAAGGTTGATTGGATCACTTTACACACAGTAAGCCTGTTTTCTGACAAATTTTACTTTACTTACAGTATAGTTGCATGCATATACTGTTATTGGCTTTATTTATGTAGGTTTTGCCACACTGTATCTCTGAGATTGGTGCCACCTTGCAAGAGGAGGTAAATGTAATTTAGTTTGTGGGGTGTAATTGGAATATTAAAAATTTAAAAATTCCATTAGCAAAATGTCTTTCACAGCGCATAATACATAAAAATTTAAATAATATAAAAGTTTTTAAAAAAACAATAAAAAAAAGTTTTCATAGGGACTATTTCTTTAAAAGAGTACAGTTTGAGCCTACAATGACATTTCTCAACTTAAAAAACAGGTTATGTAGTATATGATGATATAAAGTGACAATGCTTTCTTTTAATGAGCACTGTCTCTCATCTTGTGCATAAATACTGAAAAACATGGATAGCTAGTGCAGGAAACATGTTTGGTCACAACACGTCAGGGGTCATCTGTTACAAAGCTGTTGTTGCAAAACTTAAGTTAAAAGACAAAAGTAATGCATCTGAACTCTCTGTACAGTTTAAAGTAAGCAATTAGCACATGTTCTGTTGTGCAAATTCTCAAATTAAAGTTGAAAATGCTTGAGTGAAGTGAAGGAGCTTTAATATCATGTGCCTGAAAAGATGTTGTATTTATTGTGGTGATCAGCTTTACTTTTTCTCACTTTTGTATTCTTGAATGAATGTACTCCACAGTGGAGGCTCAAATTAAGTTAGTTTTTTGTCAAGGTATTTGCTTAAATCTATAGGCAATAAATAAATAAATAAATAAATAAATAAATAAATAAATAAAATAAAATAAAATAAATCCAGTGGCTAATAGGTGAATGGAGTGTATACACTGGACTATGATTGATAAAACTATAGCTACAACATGTGTGTCTGTTGACTTTTAGTAGGTAATTTAATATCATGATTTCAAAACTGTAGACTGTACTCTTTATGTAGGATATAATGTAAACACTCCAATAAAGAAAAAATAAATAACATATATCAATAATCGATCGATCTATGTTGCTTAATTTTTCATAGTTATTATTATTAGTAGTAGTAGTGTTGTTGTTGTTGTTGTTGTTGTTGTTGTTGTTGTTGTTGTCAGTTTTTCTACATTAGGCCTACATCATGACCACGTGATGACCTTACTTCATTTCGTCGAGAGGGACTTTTACTTTGAAAGTACGACCGGATATCCTGTTCTTACCGGACTGGGGCACTTGACATTAGCTGAAATGGGAAGCTAACGGTGGGCGAGAAGTTTTCAGCTTGTACTTTATCAAAGTCAAGCCATGAAAACGCACCAAGTCATAGAAAACCACGTGAAATAGCAGGCCGCGATACCGATGCCAAGTCCGACACCGCAGGCTGTTGACGTCTCGGCTGAATGTAACGGTAACTAGTTGCTAATCGGTAACCCCGCTAACAAGCGAGCTAGTAATTTCCAGAAGTGTTAGCTGACTAACTGTTAGCCTAGCAGAAGCCATCTGTTTGGAGCTCACCCTTGGAAACAGTTGGCACGGACATCGCTGATGAACACTGTCAGAGCTACGTTTTTTTGTTTTTGAACTCGCACGTCATATAAAGTTAGGTGATAAATACTTGTTTAAGTCTGTGTTGGTGAAATAACTACATGCGTTAACGATAATAAATAACTTTTAATCTAATGACACTGTTGCTGTCACCGTCAGTCATAGTTTGTCCTCCGACACGTCGGCCAATCGAATCGTTGAAGTGTTTGATTGACAGAACCAACGGCCAATAGAAACCCCACAACAAATATGATGGCTTTGTTAAGGGTGTTCGACACAGCGGGCGTCTCTTTCCGGCGCAGTATGCTGGGGATGCTGATGCTGAGGAGCCTCGTTGATCCGTAGCATCTTTGGAGCTCAATGTTTCTCGACATGTTGTATAGTCTGAGTTTGCATCACTGTGTTGACCTCTGCCTCGGCGGCTTACTCTTGTTTTTAGCGGGGCTGCAGCAGGTGGAAGCTGCCGCCGCCGCCGCGGAGATGACCAACTTGAACTGGAAGCCGTTCATCTACGGAGGCATGGCCTCGATTGTCGCAGAATTCGGTACGTGATGCAACACAACACACAGACGCCAAGCGAGATGCATGATACTGGTTACAGACGTCTTGATGATATGGCAGTATAGCATTTATGGAAATCAAATGCTCTCTCAATTTGCAGCAATAGGAACATTCTGCACCTGCGTCTGTTGGCTCTTAGGTCAGGCTTCAAAACGGGAATGATGCACCCAGCTAAATTAATATCCATGCTCTGTGGTGGTGCACATTGCATGCATTGTCCTGCAACTGCACAATATATAAAGTTAGAGTTCAGTTAGTGATTGGTTGATATCCGTACTGCTGATGTTATAATTGCCACAATACACAATAATCTGTTAATTTCATTGTAGCAAATCTGGTAGCTAGCCCTAGTTTGTCTATTTTAGGTTATGCTATAACATTTGAATCAATCAGTAAGACAAAAATGATTTTTTCAGATTCTAGTCTGCATGATAAAGATATTCAACCCATTTCATAAGTCACAATTCTTTTAAAAAAAAAACTGTCACTAACCAAAAGAACTGGCAAAAAAAAGTTTTACAAGTTAATTTAGTCTTTATTCATGTTGCTGTATTTTGATTGACATTTTTAGGAGCAGGACAGAGATGGAAGTGGGTTAAAAATCCTTTTTGTTTTTTTTCAGTGATGAATGTAGCTTTTCTTTCCATTCCACCATGACATTATTACTACTGTCAGACAATTTAGCCGTCAGCACTGTAACAAACTTGTTGTGACACATTTACTTATTTCTCACATTTACCTACCTCCTATAACCCCATTTTCTTTTTACAGGCGATATTCAATATTGTATTGTATTCAATATTATATTTTCAATTTTTTTTTTAAATCCTCAGGGACGTTTCCCATTGACCTGACTAAGACCCGACTGCAGGTCCAGGGTCAGTCTCAGTACACGGAGGTGCGCTATAGAGGCATGTTCCATGCCCTCTTCAGGATCGGCAAGGAGGAGGGCATCCGGGCATTGTATTCCGGGTATAGAACATTTTTGTGCCTATATTGCCTGTTTTTTTGTTTTTTGATTTTTGTTTTTTTACATCAGTTGAGCATTAAGTGGGGATGAATCACTGATATGATTATAACTGAACCACTGCTACTGTATTTTCTGTAGAACTGCACTAAATAGACGAACATTGACAGGGATGTGGGTGCCATCAGTGTTGCTTTGAATGTAAGCACACACCCATTACTGCCATTTAGCTGGTGGGAATATAATGATCAGGCTGTGATATAGCAGTAATTGCTTAATGGGGTTAATTCTGTCTGCACAATCAGCTCTGGTACCGAAGAACTCCTGTCTTTTCTTAACACACATCTGCTTAAAAGAGTTTTTCACCTGAGAACCCTCAATGAGAGCTGATAACACTTAAAACTGGGATTCAGATTTGAAGTTTAAGTCTAAAGAAGACTCTGAGGTCCAGGACAGAAGATACAGTCTGTCTCGGATGTCTCGCTGCTCCCCAGGAAAAGAGGGATGGCAGTTAAGAGTAAATCTAGTTTGTAAGTCTTGCTCCGTGCAAATGAAAACAGCATGTGTTCAGTGCAACATGCAGAAATGAGCTTTGCACGGAGAGCTGCGTTACTTTGTGGGTGGTTGAACTGTTGCAGCTACAGATATGATCAAAGCCCAGTGGGACATAAAATGTATTCCATTTTGAAACTAGATAAGAAGAAGCTTTTAAAGCAGTAGGTATGAGTCATAGACAACACGCCTGGATGTCACGCTCTGCAATTGAGCAGACATTTTGTTGATTTGCATCCATGCTAAGCCAAATGAAAAAAAATTGGTTGAGGGAAGTAAATGATGAGCCCCATCTCCTGCTTTCATTTAACACCCAGGTTTCAGGTTATAAATGTAATGTACTTATCCCCTCAGGATCTCCCCTGCTCTCTTGAGACAAGCTTCTTATGGGACAATCAAGATAGGAACATACAACTCTCTGAAGAGGCTGTTTGTCAGTCATCCAGAAGGTGGGTGTCACCATTTCTCCCTGAAATACCCTGTGTCCTTTCTCCTTCCTTTCCGCTAACTTCTCTCATAAACCCGTTCATCTTAACTTCCAGTCTGTCTACAGTGAAAGAGACTGGCTTTTTAATTCACAGGCTTAAGATAGATGGTGTCACAGAAGTCACTTAAAATCCTGAAAATTAAGGAATTAGTGTGGAGAAACATTCACAGTCACTCATATGTGCCCAACAGGACACTGACGATGAGCAGCGCTGTATACTAAAAAGATTAATCTTTACATCTCCCGTCTGACTGATGTCTGACTGATGCAACCTGTGGAGTATTTTTAAGCATTTAATGCCTTGAACCAACAAAAAACACCTGAGAAAACTCCTTAAAACCATCTTGGTTTGTAGATATGGAAAAGCAAACAACCTGAAATGACTTTAGACTGGTGAGAGTAGTAGGAACAGAGAAACTCTGTCAGTAGCAGTCAAGCCATTTCACTAAATTTACATTTCATCCAGTTATCAGGTGAAGAGGAGAAAGAATTTACTAATGTAGCGTGAAAGCCGAGGCGTAAGCACCACATGCAGCTCGCAGATGTTATCAGTAGTGAGATGTAATACATTTACTCCACACAAGTTAATATTAAGACAAAGATCATTTATACAGTTAAGAACATGGTTTCACTGAATTAATTAAACCCTTGAGCCTTGAGGTGTATGGACGATAAGTGAATTCACAGAGAAAGACTGACACTGACACTGAGCATGGCTCAAAGTGTTTTACTTTAAGGATGTATCATAGTATTTTAAATTTATCTTATTTCAATGTCAAAAACAAAACAATTCAGTAACTCTGCTCATGCTGCATTCTGCTTTATCTTCTTATATCATTTCCCTCATTTTTTCTGCTTGGACATTTGGTACGCCTCAGACTGCACAAACCTGTCTGATGTTGTTTATGTTGGTGCACTTTGCATGCAAGTCGGGTGTTTTGGTGGTAGGTATTACGCCTGTTTACAGTGTCGATGTGGATGAATGTAAATGATCTTTTGTTTTAAATGGCTTCAAGTACAAGGCGGTTTCACTTTTAATAAATTCAGAAATGTGGAAAAGACAATTTTCTACGGGAGTCAATGAAGTACAATCATACTGTATCTGCTAATTGTACCATCACAGTTAGAATCTGTAAAGTAAATAATGTGGGATCAATACACAAACAAATGAAGTGTACAGCAATTTACCCTGGTGATATTGGTGCAGTGATGTTTATTCTTACCAACAAATCATCATTGACCAGATTTGTTTACACAGCAACAATACCACGTGAGCGTCTGAGTGTGCAGCCGTAAGCCACTATTACAACCTGCATTAACCCGACTGAGCAGAATGAGTGTGCTAACCTGCCGGCACTAATTTGCAAGCTAAATAAGAGGCAAAGAGCTTCCAGGGAGGAAGGAAGGGTGGTATGGATGGAGAATAGTGCAAGCGGAACAAGTCAGATTACATTGACATTGCATCTATAAGTGCTGCTGTGCTTGAACTGACATGGAAATAGGGTTGTAATCATTTTAGACTCTAACTTCTCAAACAAAATGACACAAAAAGAGAGAAGGAAAGCAGCCACAAAAAAGTTATCAGTAAGTCAAACAATTGAAACCTCTCAAATTTGAGTATGTTATTTTGGACTGGTAGTCGGGCATAAAAAACCTTTGGCCCAACACGATGACAACATAATTAACTGAGAAAATTGTTAACAGCAACAGTAATAGATTAAAAATCATCATTAATGGCTGTCCTTTATTAATAACTATCTATCAATACATGCTTATAACTAACAGTTGCTGTTGGTCTCTGTGTAGTTAATAACACAACCAGTCATAACCTTTCTGTACTTGATGCAACAACCAGTCAGCAACAACACATCTGGACAAAAACATAGAAAAGGTAAAGTGGGCAGGAAGAGGCCGTCTCGACAATAGAGATGAAAATCCCAGTAAAGCAGACAGTGAATCAGTGTTGGCAGGTGCTCAGAGCATCACTTCGTGCTCTGTGTTGACAGGCGCAGAGAGACACTTCAGTTATCAGCTCTGATGGGTTTGCACAATATTTATCAGCGATTGGCTGGTACCAGCAGCTTTTCTGAGACTCACAGGCTCTATCTCTCTCTCTGTTTTATTCCCTCTCTGTCTGCTTCTTTATTTGTCATCTCTGTTTTTCCTGAGTGCCCTGGTCATTCTTTATCTAACCTTCTCATTACCTCTGGTCTGAATTTGTCCTTCTTTCCACTATCATTTGTTTCTCTTAAAGGGATAGTTCACCCAAAATTCAAATTTCACTCATTATCTACTCACTCTCATGTGGACTAAGAGCTGGGAGAATTTTCAGAGTCCTCCGTTCCTTCTCTGAGTTACGGGGGGGTCTGTGCAGCAGTATTTGGATGTTTTTTGGTGTGTCTTTTTGGATAAAGAAACCTGGTGTCCATTGACAACCATTATATGGACAAATGCTGTTGCGTGGACCCCCCCATAACTCAGAGAAGGAACGGAAGACTCTGAAAATTCTCACAGCTCTTAGTCGACATGAGGGTGAGTAGATAATGAGTGAAATTTGAATTTTGGGTGAACTATCCCTTTAACTCTCTCTCTTTCCCTCAATATTTAATGGCCAATTAGTGTACTGAAGCTTTATTAAATGAATAATGGAACAGAAGTTGGAAAACAGAGCGGAGTGATTAGAGGGAGGACAGAGTTTAATTTTGTACTTCTCTACTGGACTTCTATTAAAAGAAAAGGCAGGTAGAGACCTGAAACCTGAAAAAACATACCATCCAACACAAAGATGTGTCAAATTTGAAACTAGTTGAAAAAGATGTGTCACCAGAATGCTATTTCTTAGCAAACAATAGCTCATTCATTCACCTGCTACCTCTGTGCAGCATCTCTGGCTACAGTGCCAGATATAACAGTGTCAGCAGGTTTTCCCCTATGCGCAATCAGCGAGGGAAAACATGGCAACCATCTGCTGCCTGTCTTTAGGCAAAGCTAACCAGGACAGTATTTCACACTCAAACATTAGATTAAGCCTTTACTGTCCATTTTGGAAAGAAAGCAAATACATGGACTGCAATGACCCTGTCACACAGCAATAGACTGCATAATTTAACTTGCAAAATAAGATTCCTTTGCATATTTGCAACGTAAGCATCTGTTTTACCAACAAACCAGGGTGAATGTCTTGTGCCTTCAATGCACTTAATGAAAATGCGAGTGATTGTGAACCTAAAGAGAAAAGGGAGGTGTAAATCTAATGGTACATTCACACGGAAAGCGTCCGGAGCGTCATGGCAGCCGGAAGTCCTTCATTTTCAATGGACGCTGGCATCAATGGGGCGTCGCGGTGCGAGCGTCCAGAGCGTCAAATTGAAGTTGAGAGAAGCTCAATTTTATGTAATGAAGCAGCAGCCAATTGCAGACCGGGATTCTCACAGCAGGAGAAATTGAGAGAGCCTGAATGGACACATCTTCAGTGCTGCTTGAAAGTCCCGCCCCTTTGGCCACCGTCCGATAGAGCTGGCAGGTGGCGAGATGCCAGCGACCAGAGCGTCTGCAGACGTTACAGACGCTTTTGGTGTGAATGTACATTAAGGGAAGATTTACCTTTTTACGATGTGTGTCTTGCCCAAATACCAAGCACTCTTTTTTGTTGCTGTCACTGTTTGTCTTTCCACTCTGCATGCCCTGTGCCACAATGGTGCCACTGTGTTTTGAATGCTTATTTTGATGCAGGCTTGGGTTTGCCCTGTGGTTGTGGTGGGATCGAACGCCCGTTCCTCTCCCCAAAAAATGAGCGGCGTGAGGAGCGCCACACTAACTGTTGGTCAGATTGATCAAGGATCACTGTAACTATTGTTCCAAACTCAATCCATTATTTTTTTTGTCTCCTCCTCCTCCTTTTTTCTTGCTGTACTCTTATACACCGTTCTGGGTTACTACTAATGAGATCCACCACTTTCTAACACTCTGCCGAGGCTAATAGCTAACCATGATTTCTGTTAATTTTAAGTCAATGTGATGTGTGCAGTCTCTCCAACAGACCTCTCATGTTATAATAAGAATAATAATTCTGTAATGGAATAACATAAAGGTTTGTTTTGATTTGCTTGAAAGGGCACAGGGGAGGTGTTACAGATTATGAGTTTGCATGTATGAGGAAGTTCAGACTGTTAACAAGGCTTTGTGGCCAACCACATGTATTGTTCATGATACAGTTAACTTAAAGAAGAAGTAAGTGGTCCGGTCGTTTTCGCTAATGCTGCGTTCCAGGCAGGCTTTTGAAATCGTAAATTACAGCTTCAAGTCACAACTTACGACTTTGTAGCGTTCCAGGTAACCCACTCGTGTTTCTCCGACCTGTTTTACCGGTGAAAGTCACTATAACAGCCACTGTAACTGAACTCGTACCAGATCGAACTGGTACCACTTCACAGTCGGAAAAATACTTTCCTAACACGGCGTTCCTTGGCTGCACACACAGCCCTGCATTTAAAAACTGTACGATAAATGTCTTCTCCTCGGCTCAGAGCAGAGCAGAGTGACTGACAGACCCGTGTTTTGGTCCAAACACTCTATGTAAGTGATTGCTGTCGGAAGATATAACTATTTAAGACTTATATTAACACAAATATATCACTTACTTCTGCTTTAACCACCCATTTAGTGCTTCAAGTAGATCTAAGCAAACCTCAAAACTTGTTTTAAGACATTAGATAGATGAGACATAACGATCCAACTACATACTTGTATGAAGTTCTAGTAGAGAATGAGGCTATGTCACAGTGAAAAAGATCACTTCACTGTAGGACACCTTTGTCATAGTCATCCTAAATTTGTAGCTTTGCTTGTAGCTTGTATCGAATACGGCATAGAGGTTTTATTTTACTGTTAGTACCTTTTTGTGTCACTTTCAACACACTGAGGATTGTTTGGATCAGAGAAGAAAGAAATCTGTTTAATTTACTTGGCCAAACACAAATTATCGCATGGCGTATTCATATAGAGCAGATCTGCTCTAAATGATATTATTTACAGAGACCCTGCATGGTGAGGAAGAACTGCTATTATAAAAAGGTAGAAACCTTTAACAGAAGCCAGACCATGGTGGGTTGCCATCTTCCTCCAAAAAAGCTTTACATTTATTCTAAGCCTGAGTGATACTAGAGCCCACTGATGGTAATGGTAATTACTACTACTACTATTTGGTCAATTGAAACTAAAAGAAGACATTTACTAAAAGATAGACCAGTGACCACTCACCACACGTACTGGATCAATTATGCTTTGTTTTTTTAAACGCAGAATATAACTGGTATCACGCAGAAGTAATTTATTAGCTGGTTGTTCCCAGACTAGACTCATTGTATTCTGATGTCCTCCAAACATACATAATATAACAGATTTGAAATGATTTAACTACAAGGTAAAGTAGTATACAGCTGTCTGTGAGGTCATGCTTACTCATATTTTTCAGCCAAACAAAATCAACCAGCGTATTCAAAGTGACACAATTACATAAAGTGGAGAGTCTGCATAAGGGATTTTGTGTATGGCAATGCCACACCATCCCTCTAGATATCTGTAGTAAATCATTGGCTAATCTTAGCTGCATTATGTTGATACGCTTTGCACTGCTTTTTCTTTTCTTTTGTAATTAATACCATCCCTTGTTTCTTTTCTGATAGACGAGACCATGGTCATCAATGTCTTCTGTGGTGTTGTATCCGGAGTTCTGTCCTCCTCTCTGGCCAACCCCACTGACGTCCTCAAGGTGAATAATGAGACTTGGACTCAAATGTCAAAGCTTTCGAGCCTTTTACTCGTAGGCATTTCCAGGTTGAATTCACTGACCATTCAGTCCTTCAAAATCCCATCAAACCACGTTTATTATAGTGATAAAACATCTGACTTTACAATGAACGATGAAAATTAGATTTTTGTAATGTACTTTTTGTTGTTGTAATCCATGTTCCAGATCAGGATGCAAGCTCAGGGCAGTCTGCTCCAAGGCAGCATGATGTCCAATTTCATGAACATCTACCAGACAGAGGGCACCAGAGGGCTGTGGAGAGTGAGTGCTGCATTTACTCTGTATGGGGATTATGTGTGTGTTGAGAGTAGGAGATCAGATTGTGGGATAACTGGGGGTAAGACAGTTATTACTTTGGTTTGGGTACAAACAACATATTTGTGTAAAGAGGAGCTGGTGAACCAACTTTTTTTTTCATCTTTAGGCGGATCCAGTCTAATGTCCATATCAGTTTTGTGTGAAGCTAAGCTAATCAGATGTCGGCTGTAGTTAATGCGTAAGAGTTGCAGCTAGGGGTGTGTATTGGCAAGAATCTGGCGATACGATACGTATCACGATACGGGGGCAGCGATACGATATATTGCGATATATTGCGATACTGTAGGAACAACGATATATTGAGTTTCTTTGAAAGAATTTATTTGTAAGAAAATTGTAGCACATAGCACACACATGCTGTTACATGCTTAACATCGTTACTGAAGAAATACAAGCATTGGCAGGATTTTTGCATGAAGAAATGAAAAAAATAAGACTAAGTAGTGCTTATCTCCCCCTTGTGTTTTTGTATTTCTGTACATGTTTTATTGATTGGAAAAAAATAAAGTAAAAAAAAAATCGCTAAATCAGATGTCGGCTGTTATGTAGGTGTATTGATTTTTTCTTACACCCCTAGTTGCAGCGATATTCTCGTCTAAGTACTCAGTACCCACTGCTCAGTTGCTGTATCTCGAAGATGCAGTCAGTTCAGAGATTGGACCAGGATATGTTTAGCATAGCTTAACACAGATACTTAAAGCTACATATAAGAACTTGTTATATGCCTGTTGTAATGTCAGACTAATGTCCTTCCCTTCCTTTTTTACAGGGCGTCATTCCCACAGCGCAGCGAGCAGCCATTGTCGTCGGGGTGGAACTGCCTGTCTATGACATAACGAAAAAGCACCTGCTTCGCTCTGGCGTCATGGGAGACACCATTTTGACTCATTTCATGTTAGTTTTAATCATTCTTAAACTTTGAAGACCTCATATCAGTGATTAAGTGTTTTAGCTAGTTTTTAGAAAAGGAGGACATTTGACTTTTGAACGAAACTCGGCTTTGTCCTGGTTTGTTAAAACCTTGTCCGTGTCTGTATGTGTGTTAACAGCTCCAGTTTCACGTGTGGCTTAGCGGGGGCTCTGGCCTCCAACCCTGTAGACGTGGTCAGGACTCGTATGATGAACCAGCGAGTCCTGTCAGGAGCCCCCATGTACAAAGGGACACTGGATGGTTTGATGCAGACGTGGAAGAACGAGGGCTTCTTTGCCCTCTATAAGGGATTCTGGCCGAACTGGCTGCGACTGGGGCCCTGGAACATCATCGTATCCTTTTATCATGGTTCACCAGCCCGTATACACGTTGAAAAGAAACATTTTAGGACATGAAATTTATCAACTGTCAGTTCAGAGCTCAGAGCAGCTCCCAGTGAAGTTTTCCTCAACACGCTCCTCAGTTCTTCATCACCTTCGAGCAGCTGAAGAAGCTCCCGTTTTAACACCAGCAGGAAGTGGGACTTCGCTGGTCTGCTAGACTGTGTCAGGGATGAGTGGAGTGTGAGCACGGCAGCACCTGGAGTTTTGACACCAGTATTTTTCACACTCCCCTCCCAATCCATTTAAATGATACAACACAGTGTCAGTCACGTGCCCATGCTCATCAAAATCTTACACTGAGTTCTCCCTTTTTTGAATGTTTTATTTGTTGTCACTAGTTGTTGTTTTTTTTGTTGTTGTTTTTTTTCATGCAGTTTGAAGGATTGTTGCTTTGATGTTTTAATGCCACCCTCAACCACCTTTGAAACTCCTCAGGCAGCTAACTGTCTGCTTGTAGCTGAAGTCTGAAAGAGCTGATGAGAAAGACAGAGTTGACCTCTGTGGATTGGGTGAGTTGAATCTCATTGGCTTTGGTTTTAAAGAAAAAAAAGATGGGGAGTGGTTACCTCTTCATTTATATATCTGGTACAATAGGAAATTATTTTATCCATACATCTAGGAATTGCAGAATGTCATTTCAAATGTGCATGACTCCGCAGTTGAAATTTGCAATTTAAACGTGAATGATGTGTAGAAGGCCTGTGTTTTCAGGGCACAGGCACTGCATGAAAAGTAGTTGGAAAATAACTCAGATTTATCTGAATGTTGAGGACTCGACATGGAAGAGCTGTAGAAACGACCAACGGACTGTTACAAGTACAGTAGTTACTGCACAGAATGAGTTCACGCTGTAAGCAGCACTCCACGTGGGTTATGTCTGATACCTGGTAATGTACAAGGATCTTTGGTCAGAAAAGGGCCACAAAGAAATTTTACATTTTGATGTTAATATTTTAGTGGTTTATTTGCCAGAAAATCACTCAACACTCCAACATCTGTTACTCCAAAGCTGGGATTTTTTTTTCTATGTATTGTTTCTTTTTGGTTAATATTCTGTGAAGTTAAAGAGAACAATCAGAAATCTGTTGAACCAAAGCGTCTGATGAGAAAGGGAGACACTTTGTTGTCTTATTCACTGACAACCAAAATGTCCTTTTTAATGTTCACACCGAATCCAGATAAGTCACTCTTGAAGTTTTTTTTTTTTTTTTTTTTTTTTTTTTTTTTTTTTTTAATGAGCTGGGGGAATAATTTTGCTTTATTTTTTTATTGTAGTATTAGGAGGTAATGAGTCATGATTTGTTGCCATATGTCATTATTGCGCCACAGTCAACAGTCCAATGCAAATGGCTGCACAGATTCATTCACATAGAGGTGGTTATATGCCTTTGGCATGTCAACTTGTACTGATGCCTTGATACGCTATTTTTACCATCATGTTTATCGTTTGAGGTAAAGTCCTAAGACAAATGGAAAAGAGGCAGCTGCCGTGGAAAGAGAGCAGAGAGAAGGGGCCTTTGTGCCAAACTGTGTTTCCAGCAAACTCGGTTCAATTTATTTGCAAATGATTCTTTTGATTGCACCTAATCTAAAAAAAAGAAGAAAGGTTGCTCTACAGGAGCCGCGTGTTAATTTGTGAAACACATTATCTGAACTCTACCCATGTAAAAACAGACCAAATTGATTTTAAATTTATTTTAATTTTTTAATCAACATCAATTCAACATCTGGGTAGTAGCCTAATGATTACAAACACAATTTTCTGTCGTTGTACAGAGGTACAGAAGTTTTATTTTCACCAGAGGTGACCTCACGCGTTCATCCACTTTTTTTTATATGTTAGATATTATATTTTTGTGTTTTTATTACTGTTAAAAAAAAACTGGTCATTGTCACAGCAACATTTTATTTTTTAAAGGTTTCAACAACATTTCCTAAGATGATCTTTTGTGGCTGCACGGCTTCCATCATGTGGCTGTTTTTCTTCTGTAAAGGCCAAACATGCTGAATTCTGTACTGTAGCACTGACGCAGATTAAAAATATGCTGTCATCGAAACTCCAGCAGCACTTTTATACATAAACAGCTGTGGGCAATTATCTCTGTTGATTACAATCCCTGGTCGTTTGGATTTGAGCAGCAGATTGTGAATCATCTTGGCTTCATCTTGGTTTCTTTGGATGATGAGAAATCAGTCTTTGATTGCACTGGAGAGAAATTTCCTGGTTTTCCTTATTGTGTTGATCCAAATCCCAGAATCCACAACCACAGGGTCCTGATCTGAACCCTATCTCTGGTGTCAAACATCACCACAAGACAGTAAACCTTCGAAGGAGTAGTTATTTATTCTGCAAGCTGTGGTTGGAGCTATTCATGTCTGACATTGTGTATTTTTTTGTCTGTTAACTACAGTTCACACTGTGGGACAGTCAAGTCTGTCCTCACGTCAAAGCAGTTTTCAGTTTGCTATTTGCAGTTTGTAAGTGTACTTCATTTTGTCATTGTTTCAGTGTGAATCTGCAACAAACACAAAACAATAAGCTTATATTGGTTCGGGAGGCTTCGTTTTGAGTGTTTGACTCCAGATCAGCGTAGTGTGTTTCTGCCTTTGTGATGATCATATTTGGAGACTTTCACAGCTATAGCCTTATATAGTATCCCCCTGTTTATCTTCTAGGACACTGCTCCTCCGTTGCCCTTTCTGTTGCCTCAGTACCACTTTGATTCAGTGGTTTTGTAGTTTTACTGTCCACACACGGTGCTCACAGTCGTCAATCCTGAAGTAAACAGTTTCAATACATGTTGATGCTGTTGCGAGATGTGCACTTTTACCTCAGCAGTCATGCTTTTCTGAGCCATTTCAGTTTTGCTCCTGTTTCACTCGTAACCCTTCCCTTCCCCCAGAGAGAGTCTGACCGGGCTTATGTGGCGTTAAATCAGCTTCGTCACGTAACCATTCATTCAGATGAATGAAAATCAGCTCACACCGTAGACGATCACTGTCTGAGACCAGGGGGTTAATCGTAGGAGGGCTGAGGTCAGAGGTCATGTGGACATACAGCGTATGTTTGTGTGAGCCAGTGACAGATAACACAGATCGATGTAAAAACACAATCCAGTCTTTGGTTTTGGGTTTCATCCACCAACTCAAGATGCTTCAAAATGCTGAGATTTTTTTTAATTAATTTTATTTTAGCATGGAAAAGAACAGTTACTTAAAGCAGATATCAGCGGCACGGCCGTTTCGGCGAATGCTGCGTTCAAGGCAGGCTTTTGAAACCGTAAGTTACAGCTTCAAGTCACAACTACGACTTTTTTTCCTGTTGTCTGTGAAAGTTATAACGGCCACTCAACTTCCGACCCGTGAACTCGCACCTGATCGAACTGGTATGACTTCACAGGAAGGAAAAACACAAAGTACGAGTTTCCTGACCATTTAGCAGCCCCCGCCCTTCAGGCATCTATTGGTCCTCGTGCTCTGTCAATTCAGGCGCACCCCTTGGCTTTCATGCCGTTCTCTCTCCTCATTGGATAACACTTGTATCCCACAAGTTATTAAAGAGCTGTTTTAGTTCCAAAACTTTTTTTATTTTAACAAAAACATTCCACTGATATCTGCTTTAACTGTTTTTAGTTCCAAAACATTTTTTTTGTTTAGTTAGTTGATGAGCCCTAGCCCTAACCCCAAAATAGGTAGTAACAGGTAATTCAATATCATGAAGGAATTTGACAAATGTGTGTCACTTTCATAGATTGAATCGCAAAATAGGAAAAACACCTGAGGATGTCAGTGTGGAAAAAAAACCTTTGAGAAAATAGCTCTTTCAGATTTGTATGTATTAGTGTGGAGATAATGAAGTGGGCATAAGTTATAATGCTTGAACATGATAAACGTACTTCGTAAGGTCACTTTAACATGTTGAAATCTAAAGAGTTACAAGAGCCTTCATGCATCTCAAAACAATTAATGGAGTGTGTTAAAGCTGCTTTATGTGTTGACCAACAACTTGCTTTGTGTGCTGCTTGCCACATTGTTGTGAATGTAGATTCTGTTGTGTTGCTACCACAGCTGTGTTTCTGTTTATGGAAACTACTGAACTGAACTTTAACCCAGCACAGCAGTGGATCCAAATGAAAGTCCTCCTCTTGTTTAACTCTATGATTGTTTGTGTTGTAGTAAAGTTGTCATTCTGGCAAATTGGTTTTTAGCACCATTTTATTATTTTATATTTTAAGCTTATGCAGAGTTTTATCTGTTTTCTAGTTATTTTTGACCTATATTTATTTACCCACTGTGTTCAGTGAACCTGAATACAGTGTAGCTGCGGCTGCTTTTCATTCCTGCTTTAATTCCTTTCACAATATATAATGCTCACGCTAGCTTTTTATTTGATTTTACTGTTGGGAAAACAATTTTGTGGGTTAAGTTTGTGTTTTTGTAAGTGCTCTGCGTCTGCTACATTAATGGCTTTTATTAAGTACTCATTCCCTTTATCAGTATTTTATGTTCACAGTGAACAGCTTCCTTAATATGCACAGCGTATAGCGGAACATGGCAACCAAAAGAAAAGAAGAATATTGACTTGTCTGTAAATACAAAGTGACAACAGTTTGTTTGTTTTTTGACAGAGCGGTGTCATTAATTATTCTAGAAGGAGTAGCTCGGCATTTTGGGAAACATGTTTTAAAAAGGCAGCTGTGGTTACAAGTGGAGTTATGTATTATACGATCACCTGCGAGAAATATTGGGTTGGTAAACAAACAATTGCTTGTCTAGAAATATTTATAGCATGTACCTCCCTCCAAAACCACAAGTTAACATTCATGTTTTCATTCTTTTCTTTTTTTTCTGAGTGGCTTAACAAGAAAGATATAACAGTTATACTTGAGCGGTACTAACATGTTTACTAGGGTAGCAGTTTTTTTCTTTGTTTCCCAGATTGTCCAACACCTTCTCTTGTGAAATTTTACTCGCTGGTCACATCAGAAAGCAAGCGGTGCTGTGAAACAAGTCTGCAAATATTTAGTCAACGCTGCAGATGGGGATCAAAATATGAACTTTTGGCGGATTAAGAAGTAGTTGAATTCACAATTTCTAGTTCATTTCAAAAGCACTCTCATATGGCCTTACGTCCATTTCCTTAGCCAAGTGTGTATAGGTGGCTAATGAACTGTCTGAGCATGGAAGTTCACCCCTGGGCCTCAGCCCCTTGAGGGTGCACCAGCAGAGAAATTACATACCTGGTCTTAAGTCAGGGTGGGATTGTCACCATTGTTGTTAAGGCCCTTTGCATTTTAGTCTTCAACGACAGATGGGTTTTTCATTCAACAAAACTGCTCTATGTCCCTTATCATAGAACACACTTGATATGAAATATTGTTTCGCTACAACATGTTTGTTTGTTGTTTTTTGTGTGTTTTTTGCAGAGGAGCTTGTGGAAATCCTTTTTTTTTACTCCATAAATAAACTGATTGTTATTCTGTGTAGTGCTTTGTGCTTATTAGAGCTTGTGATTCATAGAAACAATCTGAAAATTGTTTAAGAGTCACTGCGGAATGTTTTTTTCCCACCAGCGTGTGCCATGTGTTGTGTTTTTTTTTTTTTTTTTAAGTTTCATTCTTTTACTGCTTTACATCCTCTTGGTATATGGTAGTTTATTTTGATTATTTTATTCTTTTTTATTTGTTTTACCACAAAAGTAGTTCCAGATTTGTCATATTCCTCACAACCTCAACACCTTCTCCCATGTGACCTTTTCCCTTGCAGCATGTTTCTCTGCCTGTCACCAACGCAAGTCTATTTTGTGGATGCCAGTCACATCATTCCTCCTGAACAGAGCAGAGAAACAGCCTGAGAACTTGTAGTTTATCTTGAATTGTTGTCTCTGGATATTAAGTTGATGCCTCCTTAATTAAATTTAATCTTAATGCCAATGTAGTGCGACTTTTACCACAAACTTCATGTAGGTTTGTGTGTGATGTCGCACTGTCCACTTCCATCAAAATGCTGTTGAAGAGAATTCAGCTCAGGCAAGGTGTTTTGTCATTCTGATTTTAGGGTACTTTGAGTATGGAAACTATTATCAAGGATAAGAAAATCTATAAATATTTTTGTAAATTTTCTCATCACATCCACTGATCATTTGCACTTTGGTGTTAGCTTGTAACATTACTGTCTATTTATCTACCCTTTTGCTTGTTTACCCAACCAGTTTTTATGGTGGAGAGCACTTTTTTATTTTTCATTTTCTTTGACAGGATAGATTTGGCTTTATATAAATTCAGTGTTCACTTAAATAAAATATATGCTGTGATCGTTTCTTTATATGTTTATTTCTTAATTGAATAATTTCATACATTTATTTATAAATGAATTATGTCTGCCAGAAATAGATTTTTCGGCTTTTGGCTCGGCCAACGTTCCATTCATTGATTTCCGCGTAGCGCTCTTTCTCCGTTATTGGCGTTCACACCTGAGAGCAGTGAGAGGTAAAAGCGAAACTCATACAGTCCGACCCCCCCACACACCTCCGCTCCCCCGCTCCCATCCAGTCTCAGCCCAGTCTCTCTTCTCCTCTCTCCCAAACTGAAGCACCAGTCCTGGGCTACACAGACCTGCTCCACTGTCCTACTAGAGTTTTTTTTTTTATATAGCCAATTTTTTTTATTTTTAGGGGATGGTGCAACTAGTACCTACCCTACTTTAACTAGTAATCAAAGTACCTTTGAAATAAAGTAATAAGAACATAACGTGAGGAGGATTTAGGAGTAATCAGCACCACCAGTAATAAGAGAAGCCTAACTTGCCCAACAGTGCTGTCAATGAAACGGTAACAAAAAAATAGCTCAGAAGAATGACTGGCCCCCGGGCCACAGCCCTCCAACTAAATTGGCCCCCTCAAAAATATAGTTAACCTACAACAGCAAATGAGGCCATCGCTGGGAAGATGAGCTATTTCTTAATAGTGTATGCTTTTGGGAGGCAGTGGTCGGGGAGGTTCGCCGGACAAAACGTTTTACGGCACTCAGACCGGAGACGGCACGCACGAGCCAGATAAGCCTACAATAACATGCGCTGCAGTCAAATTCCAGGCAAACAATACCACTTTTGTCCACAAGGATCGCCAAAATGAACACTAATGAAAGTTCTTTGTTAATGCGTTGAAGAAAGTTCGAAAGGGGGTTTGAAAGTGTCAAAGCTTCTCTCTCTCTCTCTCAATTTCAGAAGCTTTTGCCATGACTATTATTACAATATTGCCAAAGCATTGTAGCCTCGTAAAGCATCCTGCATCGGAAATGCATTTCATTTCATTTCAGAGGGGGAGTCTGGCCTCATCCCCGTTGTAACCGTTTCGCCAGAAATCGTCTGTCTACCGAGCCAATCAGCGTCGCCGCTGTGATTGACACAGCACGTTGGCCAATCAGGGCCTGAAAACATCACTACATGGACTGGACTCACCTACAACAAACATGGCGGAGCTATCAAACAGCGGCGTAAAAACAGCAGTAAGGGAAGTTCTAAATGAAATACCATCAATTACAGAACTTAAACAAGAGCAAGAGTCAGCGCTTGTTGAGTTTCTTGGAGGAAAGGACGTTATCGCTGTTCTGCTTCGGTCCCTGATTGGCTCGGTAGTCGGAGTGTTTCAGCGGAACGGTTACAACGGAGATGAGGCCAGACTCCCCCTCTAAAATGAAATGAAATGCATTTCCGGGGAAGGCTGGTTTACGAGACTAAAAGCATTGGGGCAGCAATACAAATACAATGATAAATACATACATTATACCAGCGGTACTCAATAGGCGGCCTCCGGGCCGCATCCGGCCCGCCGGCCACCTATTTGTGGCCCCCGAACTGTTATTCGTTCAGTACGTGTTTTGGTCGGGTCAACACGTGTATATCGGGACTTGTCTCCATGCCAACGATACACAGACAGCCTGCTACTGGGTCGCGCTGCGAGCGAAAGTTTAACTTTCGTTTTCAAAGCGGTTCTCATATTGCCGCTTTGCCAGAGTAGGAGCCTAGGCCCATTCACATGGAGCGCCTGAAAACGCGTGCAAAACGCCAGTTTTTCAAAGCGTTTCTGAGCTCGCGTCTGCCGTTATTAAGCAACCAAAACCGCCCGTCACATTTTTACATTAGTAGTGTGCTTCTGTCATTTAACCAGGAATTGAGTAAACACAGAGCTAATCCGATTTCAAGCAACGTGAATCCCTCTCAGCAGCTTCACTGCTCGATCTGTCTGTCTGTCTGTTTGTCTGTTTGTTTGAACGGAGGACTCACTCACCGCCGTGTGGAGAGGAGGGGGAGGGAGGGAGGGAGGGAGACAGGCGAGACGTGAACTCCCGTGTGTAATAAAAGTTAAAAATGCGGTTAAATGTACTGGTATCACACTGCTGCTACGGCAGCTATGGAGAAGAGATCCGGTCTGGACCGGGTCTGGACCGGGGAGAACTGAGCTGCCACTTCGCCGAGAGGGAGAGTTGAAAGCGGGATAGTACTGAGAGCTGGGCTGCTTGTTGCTGCTGGAGAAGCAGGTCCGTGCTGCTGGTCAGTTCTGATCACATGACACGCGGTGCGCGTGTGGCATTCGAAAAAGTTGAGATATTTTCATCTCGGTGCGCCTCGGACGCGCACGGAAATTTGCGCGCGCAAGGCGCGCAAATGGAAACGCTCGCAATCAGTTTATTGTTTTATTCAAGTATTTATTTTAATTCATTTTATTTAAGTGCAGTTGTTAAATTAACCTTCCTCTTGTGTTAGGGTTCTGGTGACCCATTTTCAGGTTAGAAGTACCACATAAATATGTTTATTTAGCAGCGGTACTCAATAGTTGTAAAAATTACATCTTTTGAATATTTCAGTACAGCACCGACTTCAATAAATGGACCTTTGAGTCACTGAAAAATATCTTTGTGGCCCTTGATGATTTGTATTTGAGTACCCCTGCATTATACCATTATTACATTACATCACATTACACTGCATTATTATTATTACCCCCCCCCCCCCCCCCCCCTCTCTCTCTCTCTCTGTCCGTCTCTCTGTCCCTCCAACCCCAACGTAGACTATTTGTAAGCAGTTAATCAATATTTAGTACTCAAACATAGGTAATACTAATAATTTTAATTAAATAATTAAGTTATAATAAAAGTTGAATAATGCAATTGTGTTTGTGTCTTTTTTTGATTTTATTTCTGTGTGTGTGTGTGTGTGTGTGTGTGTGTGTGTGTGTGTGTGTGTGTGTGTGTGTGTGTGTGTGTGTGTGTGCGTGCGTGTGTGTGTGTGTGCGCGTGTGTGTGCGCGTCCGTTCGGCTGCTGGTCCGGTTGGGTGTCTTGGTCTTGGGGAGGAGAGGGTTCTTGGTTGTGTTATAGGGGAAGGGGCCAGGCCGCGGTTCAGGGCGGTGTCCTTCAGAGTCTTGGCGAAGATGGGAACAGCCTGCTTGTACAGGTGGACGTGGTCGTACAGGTCTAGGTGGAGGCTGGGGTGGTGGGCCAGGTGCACGTTGGGCCTCGGGGCGCAGTCCTGGGAAAGGCCGGCGTTGATCCACTGGATGGTTGCAGGGTGGAAGTCCTTCCGCTGTAGGAGGGTAGACACCACGATGCGGGAGTTGAAGAAGTTCCTGCTGGCTTGCTCGATCACTCTCCTCAGCGATAAGGTCACTCGCTCCTGTTGAGTCCGTAGGTGTGAATGATGATGTGGCAGCTCCATGGCTCTGGCTGTTGTTGGGCACCATATCTTCTGTGCGCGGGGGTTTGGGAACTTTCTCTTCAATGAATTTTCCGTTGGAGTCCAGGATGCTCTCAGAACTCAGTGGCAGTTGGGACATTCTGAGCATAGCAACCGTTGCTGTGTTCCGCTGCTGTTTGCTGATTCACTGTGCTAGTATGCTAGCTCTTCAATAAGTTGTTCAGTTTCAAGATATTTCTCTTCTTTTAAAAATAAAAAGACTTTAAAATTTTACGGAATCTCTCTCTCTCTGTCCGTCTCTCTGTCCATCTGTCTGTCTCTCTCTCTCTCTCTCTCTGTCCGTCTCTCTGTCCATCTGTCTGTCTCTCTCTCTCTCTCTCTCTGTCCGTCTCTCTGTCCGTCTCTCTGTCCATCTGTCTGTCTGTCTCTCTCTCCCAATCACACACGGGCCACCACAGTCTAATTAATTAATGGGAAACACTGCAGTCTGGATAGAGATCAGCTGGCGCTGTTGCCGCTCTGTTTTTGAAATTTCAGGGTTTGATTCTCATGTCCGACGTCGCGCTCACGCTGACTCTCTGCCCAATCAGCGGAAGGCAGTCGGATGACATCACGTTCACTTGGAACCAGGGCCAAGGAGGTACGAAAAATGGGATCTGGTACGCAAATAGCGCGCCAAGCCATGCCGTGCTGGACCGTGCTAGTGGAAACGCGCCATTAGAGAAGAGATAGAGAGAAGAGGTGGAGAGGAGAGAGCTTATAGGAGAGATAGAGAGAAGACATTTTAGAAAAGGGATAAAGAGGAGAAAGTTTAGAGAAGAGATATGGCGCGTTTCCACTAGCACGGTATGGCACGGCTCGGCGCGCTATTTGCGTGTTCCCACTAGCCCTAGTACCTGGTACCAGGTCCCATTTTTAGTATCTCCTCGGCCCTGGTTCCAAGCGAGCCAAAGCGTTACTATAACGTAGCCTTCCACTGATTGGGCAGAGAGATAGAGAGCAGGAGAATCAAACCCGGAAATTTCAAAAACAGAGCGGCAACAGCACCAGCTGATCTGTATCGAGACTGTTGTTCGAGACCCGCTGAGGAGGAACTAGAGAACTCAGCTGTAATGGAAACACAACCGAGCCGTGCCGTGCCGTGCTGTACCGTGCCAGTGGAAAAGCGCCAATAGAGAGGAGTATTTAGAGAAGAGATGGAGAGCAGAGAGTTTAGAGAAGAGGTAGAGAGGAGAGAGCTTATAGAGGGATTACCTGTTTACCAACAAATCAGGATGCGTGCGCAGCCTGACTGCAGAAAGAACCGGTTGTCATGGTTACCTCCATGGATCTAGTGTAGTCAAAGCGGTGTTAGCCAGCGATGTTGTCAGCCTACTACAACAGTCTATCACCTACTGATGTAGTGTGTGTTTTATACATAGACTGTAGGTTTTATAACGGCAGGAGAAAAAAAAACGTCAGGACGGAGGATCGAGTTTATACTGCAACTACGGCGATGGCAACTCAGCCACGGGACAAGCCACAGGCGCTCACAGCATAGCGTCGGTCATCGGTAGAAACAACGCTGTGCATCAAATCAGGAACAAACAGCGAAAAAGGAGCCAGACAGACGGAGCCAGTAACACATCATGAGCTAATGCTAGCCTAGCAACACGCTAGCAGACACTCCACACCAGTTTATACCGCAGCGACGGCAACTCAGCCACGGGACAAGGCAGGGACACTCACAGCAGCATGGCGTCGGTCATCGGTAAAAACAACGCTGTGCATCCCTAACGGTACCTACAGACAGTAATGTTCAGGAAAACACTCACGGTTACAAAACTCTGTGGCTGTGAGGACTGAGGTGCTGCTGGTCAGAGACGAGGGGAGAGGACGGACTTGTCTAACGTCTGGAACAACTGCATCCGCTTCGTGCATGGCTGCGTATGTGCCGGTAATGTAAAACAATATAGCTTACCGTTAATTAATCTCAGCTTGCTTTCCATTAGTATGTGACCTGGTCTTCAGTCACTGTCGTAGTAAACATTTGACAGCTCATTGGCTGCAGTCACATCTGTGCTGCCCGTGGGCATTTAGCTTCATCACCATTCAAACCAACGTATCCAACACCTTATATTGCTCCAAATTCAACAATGTACTGTTTTCTCTCTCGTTTGCCTTGAAAGGGGTGCGAGTTGACGTTTTCTGTAAAATTTGCGAGTTTTGTTATTTTTTATCACCACAATTAGTGCAACTAACGGCATAATAAAACACGATCCCATTGACTCCCGGCTGTTACTGCTCTCTTTCTGCAGCTGACATGCGCAGTAGAACGTCTGTGACGTAGGCTGGTAATCCCTCTATACAGTAGGAGAGATAGAAGAGATTTTAGAAAAGGGATAAGATGAGAGAGTTTAGAGAAGAGATGAAGAGCAGAGCGTTTAGAAAAGAGATGGAGAGAGGAGGGCTTAGAGAAGGGATGGAGAGGAGAGAGCTTATAGGAGAGATAGAGAGAAGAGATTTTAGAAAAGGGATAAAGAGGAGAAAGTTTAGAGAAGAGATAGAGAGGAGTATTTAGAGAAGAGATGGAGAGCAGAGAGTTTAGAGAAGAGGTGGAGAGGAGAGAGCTTATACAGTAGGAGAGATAGAGAGAAGAGATTTTAGAAAAGGGATACGAGGAGAGAGTTTAGAGAAGAGATGAAGAGCAGAGAGTTTAGAAAAGAGATGGAGAGAGGAGGGCTTAGAGAAGGGTTGAAGAGCAGAGAGTCAGAGAGACACATGAATGCCAGACGTCTGTCTCAACTCATTGGAGATTGAGAGCGAAGACATAAGAGGAATGGTTTCCTTATCGTCTTGCCTAAACATGAAAAGAACCTGGAAAACACGTTTTTCTTAGGCTTTTCAGGCTTTGTAAGGTGAATCCCTAAACTCTTGATAATGGTGCTGTCAATAGGACTATCCTGTGGTGTCAAGGCTTTCAGAACTTCCTCTGGAGAGCTGCATTCCTCCAACAGAGAGTTGTACATGCTCTTAATGATGCTGCTATTTGAGGTCACCTGGATCTGATCGATATTGATCACTTTCACTACCTCATGTATTAGTTTCCTCAAAGCCTTGAATAAATCTTTTGTAATTAATGTTTTCCCGCATGTCTTTAAAACATGCGATAGCAAGTCTGTTAACGTGATCATAACCGTCGCATACTTGGTTTCACTTGTCATGTCAACAGTGGTGCAAGCAGGATCAGCTGCATCAGCGCTGGAGGTATTAGACAGAACTTCAGGTGCTGAGGCTGGATTGACTGACTGAAGCCCAAGCCTGTTTAGATCTACTGTTTGATCATGTTCAGCTGATATTGGTAATATGGTGATCCGGCCCATAGCAACAATGTCTTGCTCCTCATTCGCAATGTTGTTTGGTGCGTCGCCGGCATCTTCTGAACTGGAATATATTTCATCTGTGGTCCAGCTTGAGTCCCAAGTATCAATGCTGTCAGTTAATGCTGAGCCATTCCTGTCTTCCCACCAGTAGTCTTCCTTGGCGTCATGGTCTGCTTGAGGGATTTCTTGTAGTATCCTGATCACATCTTCGTTTGAACAACGATAGGTAACATCGCACATCCACTCCACAGCCAACATACATGGTGCGTCTTGTAGGGTTTCATGTAACATTGCAGTGCTTATGTCCCTTGGGTCCCTGGGCACTGAATTGCAGTTACAATGACCATGGAGAATACAAGCAAGTATTTTAATAAGTTGACCAACCATGGCATAAAGAGTTTCATAATTGATACAGTTACAATCATAATTAAGTTTCAGGTGAGACTTTGAGGAGTTCATTTTCAGGGCTACACGGTAGTTAATTCTTGCTGTCACCTCTTTGGCGATCATGCGACTGAACTCTTTTAGGGTCTCACATTTGAAATCTGTCCAGCGACTGACTTCGGTGAAAACCTTTGGAAGGACGTTTGTCATGTTAACCAGGACGTCAGTCTCATCGATACCGAAGAAACAGTGCTCAGAGGCAATGTGTCGATGTATTTCTCGGGCTCTGTCGTACCATTTATCGAGAATAGGGTGAATGTACTCCAGGATTGCTGCACAAGACAACGAAGCTATGTTATTGCAAACGTCAGCCAGCAAGGACGCTGACCTGTATTGGATGCCCAATAGTATCTCAGCTTTGTAATGTCTCAGTAAAGTCCCAATCTCTGGGAGACAGAATTCATTTGCTTGTATCGGAGGACATTTAACACAAGCCGTCATTTGAAGTTCTCTTTTTTCCATGGTGAGTGCTCTAATCTTGATCTAAACGTGTCTTCCTTTTTTTTTCTTTGTTTTCTTTGTTTTTTCACTGGAACTGCAGTCCTCTTTTGATGCCTTTCTTTCTTTTAGTAGGCTACCAGTTTTTTCTGCCTACTATTGGAACACCTGAATTTCTCTCCAGGAATTTATTGTTATCGTTTATCCGACACGTGTGTGTTTCAGTCCATAAACTGCTAATTCTACGCACTGCCCTCATCTAACATTGATATGTCTAGTCAAAAGTAGATAATGACATAGATGCTGTGACATCATTCAACATTCTAACAGATCAAAGGATGATGATGTCATAAGAAAAATCCTCCAATGGACACATCAGGTCAAAGGTCGATGCTGTGACATCATCCAACATTCCAACACAATAAAAGGCTGATGATGTCATAAGGAACTTCCTGCTCCAACATTTTTTTCCTTCAATCTTTATTGAAATTAATCAATGTTGACAACAGTGTTGTGGGTAACGCGTTACAAAGTAACAAAGTAGCTCGCGTTAGAGTACTTAAATTACTTAAAACTGATAGACAGATCGAGCAGTGAAGCTGAGAGGGATTCACGGCAACTCCTGAATTTTGAATTCTGTGATAAAAGAAAAAATGAAATGCTACGTGGTGCTGCAAAAGGCTTTTCATTATTGGTAACACATCGCGTTTTCTTCAAAACTGACAGATTACTTTTTAGAATGATATTTAACTCATTATCTACTCAGCAGTCCTCCGTGGCTTCTCTGAGAAGCTGCTGAGAGGGATTCACAAAAAGCAACTCCTGAATTTTGATCCCTCTGTGAAGCCCTAAAAAAAAAAAATTAAATAAGTCCATTTTTCAAGCTTGTTTGCAGCATAAGTCTCGCGAGGTTAATCGCAATGCTGCAAAATCAAGGAAAAATGGACTTATTTAATTTTTTTTTCGCTTTTCCACATTTTCAGTACAAGACAGACATTTTAACAAACCGCATGGAGTATTTGGATAACGCATTTTCTTCAACCGTAGGTAAATGCACTGCTAACCCCCTGTAACTCAGAGAAGGGACGGAGGACTCTGAAACTTCTTCCAGCCCTTAGTCCACATGAGGGTGAGTAGATAATGAGTGAAATATCATTCTAGGGTGAACTATCACTTTAACTAACTACTTTCAAAAGTAACTATAGCCTACCCAACACTGGTTGACAAACAAATAACATTGAATTGAACATGGGGTAGGCTACATATGGTCGATTCAATAAGAGTATTATTTCAAGGTTTTGTAGAAAAATTAAATAAAAAATGTAAATAAATAAATAAAAATTCACAATGCAAAAGCTCCAACATTGACACATCAGGTCAAAGGTGGATTTAGATGATGTCACATGCTGTGGCACCCGGAGCAAATCAAATAGCTAGGCTACCTGTTTAGAATCGCTCTGAGATCGGCGAGTCAAATTAACCCCTGCCTCCAATGGGGGCTTGACCTTAACTCACCACGGAGAGACCTTACTACACTACGTGTTTACCACTCATACGCAATTACGTTTATTAGCCTACCAGTACGCCTAGGCTACTGTTACGGTATGTGGTCTAATGATACTGAAGGAGGAGGAGGCCGTGGTGAGATCCGGCCCAGTGTTATGGCTGGTGCTTTCTGCAGGATCTTTCTGCCGGGTCTAATCTAAGACTAATGTGATCATATATCATATACTGTAACGTTATGAGGCTAGGCCACAATGCCAAGAGCTACAAGTGGAGGCAGCTCATGCAGGAAGCATTAACACCTTTAAAATAAAACAGTGAGCCCCTCTAGGCCTGGCTCCCCTGTTATTCAAACATGAGAGAATGTTTGATTGATGACGTCAGTGGCTGAAAAAACTAAATGGCACTACAAACTCGTCAGGAATGTAAATTAAACTGAATGCTAACATACATTTATAGTTTTACTTTGTTTTACTTTAAAATTTATGTTCACGTTTATGCTGCTTGTCCTGTGTGAGCAAACCTTAATCCCTTACCTCGGGGTTGGTCCACGCCCTATTATACAACAACAATAGCAATAGGCTATAATTGTAACAATTCCCCTACTTCTGCTGCTCCGGACTTTATACTGTCCTTTTTAATCACCTGTTTTCACTTGTGTAGAAGGCTATGAACAAATTTTGTTCTCTTCAAGTGAAAGGATGTTTTCAGTGACGATAAATGTATCTTGAATAAAATTGATAACTTTTTCAGAGGACTGCAGACACAGGATCTGTTACTCAGTGCACTTTAGGAATTACGTTGCACATTAACAAGGGCAAAATAGTAGGTCAGATTTAACAGATTTCAAAGACATTAGTGTGAACAATAATATCGATGTAATAAAATGTGAGGAAATGAATTGAAAGCCAAATAAATTATATGGTACAGCAGTGGTGAACCTTTTTCTAATGTGTAAGTAAAATTTTAGATTAACAGTCAGGCATGTCACTTCTAATTTGAATCACTAGAGGGCGGTGTATTACACATGGTCCACCAACAGCCAATTGGCAGAATTAAATCAGACCAATCGGAGTAAAAACCTGAGTTGAATTAACTTCATGCAGAGAGATAGGCTAAATGTGAAACATGCATGTAAGTGCATTTTCATAGGGTGTCACTTTTTTCATATGTGAGACATTTGCTACAGAAAGGATGGCAAACACACACACATATACACACATGAACACACAGGCAGGGTAATCAAAGCCAAGCAGCTTCAGGTGTGTCAGCTTGTCACACAGCTGAACTGCGGTTTTATTAAACCACATGAGAATCTACGAAGGCAGCTACTCTCTGAGTATCTGATGAATGGGGAGTTTCCCACAACTGAGACAAGCTGCTGCTCCACACACACGGCCGTAGATGCTTGCAGATTGGTGTGTTATCTTATTCACCGGTGGTGTAGCAGGAAGAAGAAATCAAAGCTGAGTGCTCTCCAGAGCTCCAGCAGCAAATATGTTTGCTTGACTCACCTGGATTCCAGTTTGTGCTGTTAGTTTTATTTGATTTCTTTTTTTTCTTTTTTTTGACTTCTCTGAAAGAGTAGGATCACCCTACATGTTTTATTGAATGAAGAGGTTTTAACAGTACAGGTTTGAGTTTGCTGAGTCCAGTTGGTTTCATTGAACCAGAGGCTACAGAGAGTGAGTGAGTTGGTGTTGTGTGTAGCCATGAAGGAGGAGATTGCTGCTGCTGTCTTCTTTGTGGCTCGGCTGGTGAAGAGATATGGTTGTCTGGATAATGACAGCAGGGAGCGCTTCGCCGCGGCCCTCACCTCTGTCCTGTTCGAGAACTACAAGAACCACTGGTACCCAAACGCACCCACCAAGGGACAGGCCTACAGGTCAGTAACGCAACAGGAAGTGTCAGTGTTTATCAGTGATCCACATTGCAAATCACTTCACGTTTTAAATTACAAATCCCACCAAAATGCACTTGTTGAATAGAATAAACTTGAGCTAAATTAACTCAACGTAAGGATGTGCCAAATGTAAAGATACTCAGCTGCCATATTGAACTGCTTCAATCCAGTCCAGCTCCCAGCTGACTAAATTCAGGCTGTTTCCTCTTTGCCTCTTGTGTTGTAAATCCATAATTGTTGTGACCATCATTTAGCAGAAGGAAAAACAAGGCAACACTTCACCCCAGGGACAGCGCAGCTACAAACTCTCCCATATCCACCTTTTACTTAAACAACCAGGAACAGGATCTAATACAAAATCAGATTCTTTTTGTAATTATTCTAATCCATTTTCAGTGGTTTGAATATGATTATTTCTACACCATAAAGAAGACACAAAACTGTCCAACAGGGATGTTGTCTCTGAAGATCCATGTGGTTTGTTCTTAAATGTCACTGTTTTCAAATGTTATTTCATACACCTCCATTATTATGGGGTAGGCTGCTCTGATGCACTAATTTTATAATCTAATTGGGAAAATCTTGGAAATGTTCCACACTTTCAAACAATTCAACAGAGTTTGAGTTTTTGTTTCTGACCACTACTAGGTGTCTCCGTATGAACCGTGTGCAGCTGCAGGACCCCGTGCTGCAACAGGCCTGTGAACGCAGCACGGTGCGATATGAAGATCTGGGTCTACCCCAGCAGTTCACGGTGTGGGTCGACCCTGGAGAGGTGTCCTGCAGGTCAGATGTCCATCCTTAAACTTTTGTTTCCTTTCATTTACATGTCAGATTATTTTAAATAAAGGCTAAGAGCTCATTTAGTATACTATAGGATCTTGTTTAATGAATATCGATAACCACTCGTGCCCGGACACTGAGTGGTATCGGCACATCAAAGGTGCCATTAAATGGACTCTTTATCCCACTGATCCCAGTAATTGTATGTAGGTTAATCACCACATGGCTGTTCACTATCACTTTAAAAATCACTCTCATCTAATTTTGGATCAACAAATGTGTTTATACTATTGTTTTCTCTTTATTCCAATATTTTAAGAGAAACAAGACAGACAAGGAAATTGAGTTAAATTGGCTGGCAACGTGACACCATGTTTAGGCCACAGTGCTCACGAGGACAGATGTTACACTTTGGTTCTCCCTCTACTTGCAGGTATGGTGAGCAGTGTGCTCCATTCTGTGTCTCTGCGGTGGACAGCTGTCGCCGTGGAGATGGGGAGTTTTCCCGGCGCATCCATGATGCCGTAGAACGGGCGAGCCTAGATGTCCAATCGGGAAGCTCTTCAGATGAGGAGGATGGAGGAGGAGACATCAGCATGAGCAGCACCACCAGCAGCAGCACCATCGGCCTGTCTTCTCTCTGCCCTGGTCCGGGCCCGGCCGCCAACCCTGGACCCAAAACCATCCCGACTGTCAGCAACCCCAACAGTGTCTACAGGGTAGGTGGATAAATGAGGGAACATGCCACAGCCCCTTTAGCCACACAACAGTCACATTCGATGAAAACAAGATTGTTGTAACAGACATGTTCCAGCTTGTGGCCCTCATCAGTGTCTGAGCCCCAGGAACCTAAACACATAGTAATTCTGTGCTGGACATATGACCTCTTTGGACTTTTTCCCTCCTATGCACTTTGGAAGTTGTGCCAGATGCCCCATTTTGCCCCATTCACGTTCAAAAAGATTAAAAATGCATCACGTTGTTATTGCAGATAATCACATTTGAGAAGTTTGAATCATTATGCCAAATATTTGTGGTATTTTTGCACCAATTATGATAAAAATGGTTGTCAAAGGCAGTTTAATCTAGTTTAATTCAGTTTAAACAAAGCAGCATGTTTTACTCAGTTTTAGATAGAGAAATGTATTTTATGAAGTAATGAAGAACTTTAAACGTGGTGCACCTCTGCTCTCTTCTCCTCAGTTCAGTGAGTTTTCTCCTGGGGCCCCTCAGACCTGGCTGTGGGAGAAACGGAAAGCCTACGCAGACGCTTTCCCACCTCTCCCTCCTCCAGCTGCAGGTTCGAATGCCCAGTTCTCAGGCCAAAAGGGCTTCAAGTCACACCGACCCTCGTTCACCTTCATCGGGCCACGTGTGGACAAGTACCACTGGATCAGCAAATCCCGATCCTAGAGCGAGCTATTCTTCTGACAAATATAGAACCAGAATCCGTGCTGCTGCTCTGGAGTTGCGCCACTGGATCAAAGCACCATGTCAGGGAAGAAAAGTCAGGACAGTTTATGTAGCTTTAAAGTATAAGTTTATTATTCATACATGGTTTAAAGTAATAATGATTTAAAATAATGCTGTTTAAGCATGTTTTTAAACTTTGAAATATTGAAGTATTTTTATCAAACCCTTCCTTCTAAATGTGTTTTTAAAGTAAATGTGAATAAAGTAACATTGACCTGTCATTGAAAAGAAATAAATGTGTCTTTGTCAGCTCTGCTGGTTAATGGAAACTGTTTAGTCTCTTTCTCTTTCTATATCGAGGACTATCAGCTTGTATTTTAGCAGATTTCACGGTAAATTTAGGCTAATGTTAATGATATACATGAGTTTTTTACTCTCTCTGTGACTGAGATGCTTTCATGCTTAAGTTTTGATCAACGAGGTTTTTCCTCCAGAGCGGCTGTGTGTGGTGGTGGTTGTTCTGGTAGTGTGGCTAGTGATTGGTGTGTGAGAACAATCAGCTAACAACACTGCCTGCACAACAACCCCAATCAGTCAGGATCCTGTAACACTGCTGCAGTACAGACTGACAGGTGATGTGTGTGTGTGTGTGAGAGATTAGGCCTACTAAACACATTTACAAAAAACAAAACAGATTTAATTTTGTGCAGTGGTTTCAAATGACAGAGCCACAGCCTTTCTGTTGGAGAAATGGGATAATCTTGTTAATCCCTATGAAGAAATGGTTTAATTTTGGTTTTGGATTATACACTCTTAAGGGTTGATGCAGGCTAGTCCTCTCCAGTTTTGTCATTTCCAGTGTTTGTGCCAAGCTATAGCAAAATCATTTATCAACAGTAGCCTAGTGTGAACCCAGGCAGGTCCAAACTATGCCACCAAGTGCTGTGTTGCTGCAGGTTTTTATGCTAACCAACCGACCATTTTAGTCTTCAGACAGCTGATTAGTAAAACTAAGCTGTGTGAAACCTGCAGCTACATGGCCTTTTATGGCATAGTTTGGACCTGCCTGGGTTAACACCATTGTTGATATAAAGGTTGCAGATGATTTATTGCTTGGCACAAACACTGGAAATGGAAACGACAAGTTAGAGAGATAACTAGAGAATAAGTCAGTAGGAGTCTTGTAGAATTAATCTTGAAATCTTGAGTAAACAGCAAAAGTAATTTCCTTTACTTCCAGAGTCTCAACAGTCAAGTGAATTATTCTCACAAGAGTTTGTTAGTATCAGTCACCACAGTCTAACACCGTTTCTTAATTAACACATCTATATGTTTTGCTAAAAACAACATGAAATCTAATAGACTCCAATTAATTAGATGAAGTCAACAAAGGCAAATGCATATATGCAATATAATTACAGTAGTAACATTACAATAACACTTGACAACTGGGGAGGGGGGAAAAGTAATCCTACACCTCATACAAAAACTCAAATATACAACTTTACGTTAATTAATTACAATAAGAGGAACATAAACTGAGCAAAAAAAATAGCTAAATAAATAATTATTTGAATTTTTAATTAACTGAATGAATTATTTGAAATGATAGCTTGACTCAGAGATTACCAATTGCCAAGGCAGCCACGCTCCAACCGATGCTTTGAGATGAATATTCAGCTGTTTTCAACTCCGTTCCAGGTGGGTCTTCATGAAGCTGGATCACATTGAAATTGTGAGGACGCAGAATTCTGACTGGCTGAAAATGACTGAGGACAGTGGTTGGTTAAGTTTTGTGGCTGATTGTCACTGCTGATCATCAAAATGAGTAGGCTACATCAAAGTGAATAGGAGGGAGTTGTGTTCTCATCTATGGTTGCTGCAGTTCTCACTGCTGCACTTAAAAGTGACCACACAACCGTATCCACAGCTACGCTTTAGTGTGCGTGTATGTGTGCATGTGTGTGTCTGCCCATATCTTGGGTCGTGCCTCGACTTGCCCCTGTTGGCAGGTAGAGTTGATGTTACCAGGGTGAAGCAGTCAGTGGCAGCAAAACACTCACCCTGAACCACAGGAATTGCTGGTTTTGCTGTGTTTCATGTGGTCACAGCATGTCTTATCTATTTATTAAATTTATTTAACAGTCCTGCTTAAATTTTGATTCCATTGTAGCTACCAGTTTGTGAAATCTGTCATTTTCAGCTAAAAGTCAATAATCAGTATTTTTTTTAGAAAATGCAGTGAATTTTGCCTTATTACAGGCAGGTAGAAGTATCTGTGATTATTCTGGAAGGACCTAGGTAACATTTTATCTTTTAACATATAAACTGTGGCTTTTTGAGGACTGTAGCTATATTAAAATGTGTTAAATATTAGGCCAACAAAGTTATAAATAAATAAAAGGGTTGGTTTTACTCCACTCCACTGCTGTTGCACAGTGTAATGTTTCTGAATGTGGAGGGTCGAGTTCAATAGGGTCAACAGAGTAATTAGGATAGGTGATGCAAACACCAATTCAAAGGAGTTTTGAAAGGGCTGCTATTTAAAAAACAAACAAAACACTAAAAACTATATTCATCTTTTTCTTAATGTTGGCTACAAATGACATGAAATTGTGATTATGAGTGTCACTGAATACTTTTGATCATTTAACTAAACAATAATAGGCTACAAGAACAGCAAGCTGTACAAGACAATTTATCAATATATCATTCCAAGATTTCAAGTTCTTCTTTTCTTTCAAATTGTTGTTCCCACTGGCGCGTCTCTTGAAGTACGGTCCACAATGAGCATGATACATCAATGCACTGTGTTCCTGTGGAAATTGTTGCACTGTGTAAATGTATTTACAGAGACTGACCAGGAACAGAGCTACAGCGAGAACAGCTCTGAACCATAGACTGTATGCTCTGAGCGACAAGCTATACAGTTGCCTCATTCATCACAAGCCAAGCTGGGCGGTAAATTTTAATTGATACTGCCAAAGTGAATTTTAACCTGCATTTGGTGGGTGTTAATCTGGAGCCCTGCAAAGGCTGCATGATCGTGTTTTGTTTTACACACATTTTGGAGGAATGCTTGTTCTAAACAGAGAGAAAATTATGCCTTCAAAAACTAAACTGCACTAGTAGGCCCAGACATGAACTGAGTGCCCATCTATTCTGGCCCCTGGGCCCCTTTGCACGTTGATCCGGCCATGCTCCGTTCTGAAATTGAAACTGCGCAGGCGGATGAAGAACGGCTTCACTGTTCAAGATGGTAATTTTCCTATTCGTCAAGCCAAACAAATGCATGAAAATAAATACAATCTACTAGTGAAGCACTAAAAATGTCGTCGAATCCCTGAAATTACTATTCCCGGAGCAGAGACAGGACAGGAAGTAGGCTACCGTATTTGCTGTATTGTCATCAAGTGCGGACAATCAGCCAATCATGCAGCAGATTCAGTCGCACAAGAGAGCCTCGCGTCCAATCAGAGACCTCCTTATTTGGACGTGCCGCAGCGCTCGGTCACATCCGGTCGTATATATGATGCCACGAGTTAGCGGCGAATTTGGAGAGTGTCCATTTTGAGCAGCGAGTCGGCGTCTGTGGTATTTTCCCTGAAAGTAAGCACATTTTCGTGTTTTCTGTTGCGCAGTAAAATATGTATTAAGATGTTTGGGTTTATATAGTAACCAGTCTAACGGTAGCGTTTCCGTCTGGGCAGGTTTAATCTCTGTGGTGTCCTCTTGTTAGCAGCGTAGCCAGCTAGCTGTTCGTTAGCCGCAGCGCTGCTAATGTGGTTTAACGTTGTTGTTGCATTGAATGAAAACATCGTTAAAGGATCGCCGTTTAAATGAAGCGTTTCTGCTTTTAAAATGGTTGAAGAGATATTTCCTCAAGCTTTCGGTGTGAGTTTACCTGCGCTGCTTTTATTATCCAGGACCCGTTAGTTACATACTGGCTGGGCCTGCACTCCCCCCCCAAGCGGAGTAAAGCGCGGTCCGCTTAAACCCACAACATGGAGATTCACGCCGGTTTAGTGCTGCTTTTTGTCTCTGTGAACAAGGAGACGCTCTGGACGGTTTCTTTATTGCCCACTACTTCATCAGTATTGATTTCAAATCAACTATTTTGTGCAGATATTAAGCAATTCAAGCTAAAATTGTAGCTTCATATTGAATCGTATTCACAATCAAACGTGTAGCGATTGTCTGAATTTGTGAAATATGCCTTTAGTACAAATTTTTGTAAATGAAGATGTAAAGAAAATAAACCTGAGTTTTTTGGGTTGTTCCATACTTTAAATGATTAAAGGATTCACTAGAAAACACAATCTGCCGGTTCAAAAATCAATAATTTAAACAATTGTTAGTCTGAGCCTCAAGGCCCTACCAAACGGTTAAAACCAAAATAATGCACAACAATCCGATTTATATTCTGATTGTTGGTATTAATCACTGAGGTTTTTTTTTTAAACAGAGTAATATTTTTTTCAATTGATAGCTTTGTCGACTTGAGCACTATTTATGTACTGTGGGCAACTGGTTATGCATGGGGAGACAATAAAGCTGCAAGCAGTAATGGACAAACTTGGTGCTCTTCCTTAGGTCACAACTATTACAGTGTTTGAAAATCAAATGAAAAGGACAAAAACAATTCTGTCTAAATTGCATGTTTTGTAATGTTCGGAGTTAAGTGTAGGTAAAGTGCAAAGTGACCTTCCAGGATAGAGAGGATGAATAACAAGATCAGTATTTTCACTGCTGCCCAACATCAAATGGCAACCCTAAATATCAACTTACAATCAGCATCAACAATTTCCTTTTTCTTTTCTGTTACAGTCTCTTGAAGATCCCACCATCACAATGTCGGACACTGAGAATTTGCTCATGGAAACGTCGGAGCAGAATGGAAACGAAGGAGAGGAGGACCAGAACGGAGCCGAGCAGGAGCTGATGGGCGGAGAAGAAGATGTTCAGGACAATGGCACCGATGGAGGCAAGATTGATGCCAGCAAAGGAGAGGAAGATGCCGGGTGAGTGGTTTTGGTTTCTCCCAGACATGTCACATGCAACATAGATGAGCACTGAGCAGTAAAAAGACGTCATGGAGAAACTAATTTGAGTTTTAATTTTGATCATTTAACTCAACTGAACCAGGTCGTTGTGACGGTACTTACAAGAGAACATTAAAAGGATACTTCAACATTTTGGCAAATTGGCCCATTGCCATAATCACTAGTCATTCTAGTAGGTTCGTTACCTTTATTTGTCGGTGTAAACTATTTCTGAGCGGCGGAGTGCAGCCGCATATTTGATGAGTTTGAGGGAAACCCAAGAAATCCCAAAAGCCTCCCTAGCCTAGCCCTGAGCAGCTTGCGGCTGCACCCCGCCGTTCTGAAAATAGCTTACACCAACAAATTAAGGTAATGAACCTACTGCTATGAGTATAACGACTATGGCCAATTTGCCAAAATGTTGAACTATCCCTTAAGCAGGCATAAGTAAAACTGCAGTTAATCTCACCTCATGATTGAGAGATGATTGTGAACAAAGTTCCCAAGCAACTGATAAGTATATGATGGTCAGGTGCTGAGTGGGACAAGGCAGAGGGAAAAACAAATAACTAAATAAACTAAATGTACAGTTGACAGCCACATGTTCCATATCGATAAACGCCACCTTGTATGTATTTTAAAGAATGGGAACTAACTGGTGCATTTTCCCTCTCTGTATGCAGTAAAATGTTTGTGGGCGGCCTGAGCTGGGACACGAGTAAAAAGGACCTGAAGGATTACTTCAGTAAGTTTGGTGAAGTGTCAGACTGCACCATCAAGATGGACTCCAACACCGGCCGGTCCCGAGGCTTCGGCTTCGTTCTCTTCAAAGACTCTGCCAGCGTAGACAAGGTAAGTCAACTCTAGTCACCCGATAGCTGTTTCTTCTGTATTTACATTGGCAAACACATGTATATGCAAATAATATATCTTATCATAGTTGGACGATTCTTATGGTATTGGTGCTGCCTCTCGGTGTAACGTGCAACATGATCAACAGCTGGATCTTTATTAGTTATCTGGTTTATGGTGGTAGCTTGTTTGCTGGTCTGCAGCAGACCGATGGAGGAGGAGTGGGTGCAGTGTTGGTATAAGTGGCCAGCATGACCAAATAGAGTATTGAGCAGATGTGCTGATCGACCAACGCATGGTCACATATTCAATGTCTACAATAACATGTATGATCTTGCAGGTGCTGGAGCAGAAGGAACACAGACTGGATGGACGCCAAATTGACCCCAAGAGGGCAATGGCCATGAAGAAGGAGCCCGCCAAGAAGATCTTTGTCGGAGGTTTGAACCCTGAGGCAACGGAGGACACCATCAGGGAATATTTTGGGGCCTTCGGAGAGGTTAGTTTTTCACACCGCATCAGTACTCAGTCTGTCTGGTCTGCACTTCCTTTGATGACTGTTCTTTACCTGCTGCTATTGTAGTGATGCCACACTGCTTCCATGAACCTGCATGCATGTCCTATTGTGGATCTGCTTTTATTGTGTCAGATGATGAAAGATCAAAAATGGCTTTTCTGGCACATTAATGTGCAGGGATCTTGTCAAAAACTGATAAATTAATTGGACAACACACTGGACCTCCAGATAGAACAAAGTAACCCTGTATGCTCTGCCTCGTGGCTTTAGCATTTAACTGAAGTCTGGTTGGAAGGCATTAATACATTTTACAGGGTAAATCAGTCTAATTGAACTCAAGATCCACTAGATTGCCATCAGCTTTATTAAAAAAACAAACAAACTTTGATCTTTATTCATGAAGAACAACATCAAACATTGCAACATAGAACAGACCAAGCTTGGGAAACATTTAATTTCATACATTAAGTCCTATTGATGTTTGCTGATTCATGGGCTCACCTTTTAGACACATACTGAGGGGATGGTGCTTTTAAGTTCAGTAGAAAATGTTTGTGAAAATGCATAAATGTTTCTTTTTTTTTTAACCAAACCGTTTAACTTGGTTACTTTCACATTCTCCTTCAAGATTGAAACCATTGAGCTTCCCATGGACCCTAAGTCCAAGAAGAGGAGGGGTTTTATCTTCATCACGTACAAGGACGAAGCGAGTGTCAAGAAGTGTCTGGAGAAGAAATACCACAACATCGAAGGCGGCAGGGTATGTACATTCGAACAGCGTTACCTCTGCATGTTTTCTGGTACCACTGGGAAGTTGTTGATGTTGACCACCAATAATTTTATAATCCGGACCTGTGTGAATCAGGATTTAATGAGTGCTTGTACCTTCTCCTCCAGTGTGAGTTGAAGATTGCCCAGCCAAAGGAGGTGTATCAGCAGCAGCAGTATGGACGTGGTGGCGGCTATGGAGGCCGGGGCAGGGAGCGTGGAGGTAAGAAAGAAGGCAGCAACACGCCTGTGTCTCGAGTTTGTTTTCTTCTACAGGGCTCCCTGACTGTGAAAAGCAGGAGTTGTCAAAGTGTGTTGAAATGGAGAAGAGTAGTGTGACGTGGGGGGAAGTAACAAAAAAAAATTAAAACTTATTAAATCATTAAAATTAATCCTCTTTGTCTCAGGTCAGAACCAGGGCTGGAACCAGGGCTACGGAAACTGCTGGAACCAGGGTTACGGTAACCAAGGTTACGGTTATGGTGGATATGGCGGCTATGGCAACTATGACTACTCTTCTGGTTACTATGGCTATGGCCCCGGATATGATTACAGTAAGCTTCCGACTCAAACTGCAGTTTTATTAGTTGGTCCTTTAGTTTCCACTTCCCTCTCTCCTGACACCTACACATGAGGTACATACTGATTCCACAACAGCATTTTTCTTGATCCATTATGAGGATAAAATCACATTTGGCCAAATCAAAAGCCAAATGGTCTGTTGATTTTCAGTTTGTGTATTTGTATTAACACAATGTCTATATTTCCTATCTTATTTGCTGTATCAAAACACAGAATTTAGAAACCTAACCTACTGGTTTCAGTTGTGCGCTCCTAGCATGTGAGCGTGTCGTAGTTTAAAGGAATAATTTTGACGTTTTTTGAATGTTTCTGGATGTGAACATCTATACAACAACCATGTGTAACCTGTCCTCTCTTCTCACTCGCAGACCAAGGCAATGCCAGCTATGGGAAAACCCCAAGGCGGGGGGGACACCAGACAGGCTACAAGCCCTACTGAAGATCACATGGTATTACAAGGTATGCCACGCTGGAACTGCCTTCCTGTTTTAGATAATGTCACAGTGTCCATACGCACGGTTACTGAAATCCCTTCTGCTTGGTCCCACTGATACTGGAGTGTGCGTTTATTGACAATATGACTGAGTTTTCTTTTCTCCTTCAGGGCTCCAGTGATCCAGTAAGACCGACTCAACAGACACACTGGGCCTGACTCGACCTCTTTTATGACAGACGACCATTTGTACAGAAAACATCTGAAATGTAACTTTTCCATGTTTGGTTTTTCTTTTTTTTCCTTTTTTTTTCTTAATCCTATCATTTTTAGGTTTTATGTTCCCCTTTTTTTTGTTTTGTTTTTTTTTTTGTTTTTTTGTTTTTTCCCTTGCACATTTCCAACAACGGAAGTGTAATTTTTACTGTACTTTTTGGTACCTGTTTTGATTCTAATGTATTGTAAGGGTTGTATTTTACATGTTTGCTGGCTTTACAGGTTGAAAAATCTTGGCGCTGTAAAGGAGCTTTTTTTGACAAATAAAAACAGTTTTCAGTAATTTTTTTGTTTTGATGCTTCCAGGTTTTGGGGTGGAAGATAAAGGAAAAAAAAGTTGTTGAAATAGGTTTAGAATTGAAATTCACAAATTTAAAGCCAAACTTGATTTTCTCAATTTTTTGCAGCAACACAATCTAATGTGAAGAATATTAAGAGTAATAACTTCAAAGGCTTTCTTTTTAAAATATTCCCTCAGCTTTTATTAAAACTTTTTTTGTATGTGGAGTCAGTGTACCAAGAGTGAATACTAACTCAAATTATTATCCCTTCAAACTGAAATGACTTCTGCAAGCCTCTGTCCTCAGGATTGTTCTGAGATAAAAGGGTAGATGTAATGTAAAATCACCTTACCACATGTAAATGTGGACTTGTTAAATTGAACACCCTTTAAACACATTTCTGGTTTAGTTTGTTTTTTGTTAAGTGTCTTTTTTTTGTTTTGTTTTTCCTTGTTTTTAGAAATACTAGCTCTGAAGTTAAATGTTTGCTTAAAATTTCTGGACAGACTTCAACAATATGGAGTCTCCTCAGTTAGTGTCTCTGGCAATTTATTAGTAATAAACATTCTTGTTTGTAATACATTTGTCTTTTTCTAATGCTTAATGTTACTGTTAATAATTATGAGTCCTACGGAATAGAAACGTGAAGCCATATATTTTATTTTAGTTCCCAGACACCAGGAAGTCAATCTAGTTCACAAGTTCCCATGGAGATGTTGCAGGAGAAGGACTGAAAACTCAGGTGAGTGGAACAGCAGGCCTGAGAGTGAGGCTGCTCTAAAGGTTAAGGGTCAATCGACAATTAGTAACACATCTGGAGAAAGGGTGTGTGAAGTTGGGCTATAAGGGAGACCAGGGATAACATTTATGTGATCAACATCATGTGTACCCACTCCCTCCCTTACATTGCATGGCTGTATGAACAAGTGTGAGGTTTTACAGCCAAAAACATTTTTTTTAGGTGGTAAACCAGTATTTTGTAAAGTATAAATTTCTATTTATATCCTACTGATATCGTTTGAATTGGGTAATGAAAGAGCAGGATTTGGGGTAAAATGAGAGTCATTTTATCAATGTTGATTTCAATCCACCATGTTGGTACAATATAGTCAAACAATGCCAGGGTGGGGATGGTTGTAACAACCTTTTCCTTTCCATAAACTATAATTCCTGGAATTTTACATGGATTATGGTTTGCTTCTGACCTCCTGAAGGTGTCCATTCATGTTTAAGGCACTACTATTTTTAGTGGACAAATGAGGGGACTCTTTGACTCTGCAAGTTGCCCCTACATATTTGTACTTTTGTAAATATCAATAGTGTGGTGGAGATACCCAGTCAGTAAATTGCACTGTAACCCGCCCTACTGTGTTATCTATGCACTGGGTCGTGGGTTGGAATGGAAAAACTGGTGATAAAGGTTAAAGAACAAGAAAAGTGTAATCTTTCATTGGCAATAGCCTAACTGTTGTGAGACTTGCCTCCAACACAACTGATATTACATTAGGTAACTGTTTTGTTGCGCTGCCCCCGTGTGGCCAAAATCTGACTCATGCAGGTTTATAAAGAGGTCACAGGTCCCATTCCCCACCAACATCCAGGTGTAACTAAAGTGCTGTTGACCATTACCTCCACCTTGTTTGACATTTTAAAGTCAATGAGTGTCAGGAAATTAATTTTAGAATATCTAAAAAAAAAAATAAAAAAAGGATTACAAAAAACAAAGTGCCCAATCTAATTGTGTTGTGTCTGGGCAAAATGGGCAAACATTTCGTGTAGCAGATGATAAATCTACCACGAGATGATGTCCCTGCTGTGCACTGCATTGGCTCGCTGTAGCTTTTAGACTGGAGCTGCTCAGACTCAGTCAGTGAGTGTCATCATGGAGAAAGAGCAGACGACTGTAGCAGAGTGAAGAGGACGAAGCGCTGCAGCCGCCGCATCCCAGCTTTTTGTTTCACCTCTTATTATTAGAAATCGGTGAGAGTGGATACTGTTTGTCATAGCCTGGTTTATATTGCATGTATTTCTTGTGCAGCAGATGTTGTAGGCTATAGCTCGTCTTGTTGCCACGGATTAGTGTTTAGCCTATGCTACGGGTTGCCAGACACGACCGATTGCCTGCTTTTTTTTTACACGTTGATTTAGGTGAATTGTAGTGTAAATATTACCAAATCTTGAGCATAGTTAACGTTGTGTGTTTCTGTTTCGTTTTACCGACTGTACCCTGCCCAGCAGAAACGCTGCAAACCGCGGGGGGGAGGGTCGAGGTAGCTACCCCGAGAGGCGCAGATTACATGCGCGTTAATTGTTCAGCACCGCGGACAGCTCCGGAGCCTCAGGCCCGACCTGAGCGCTTCATGTCGGCCTTATCCACCAACCTGACCCCCCTTTCCATCTCCTTCTCCTCTGTTTCCAGGCGATCTCCCCAGAAACCAGCACCGAGGACACCTGAGGGCTGACAGCCGCCAACATGAAGCATTTTCTCAGGTACAGAGCCTCCATTAGGCTATTGCGTTCATTTTACACAGTTAGGTCCAAACGTGAAGGAATTCAACCCCCCTCTTTCCTGCTCTTTTCCTCTGATCTGTGTTTCTCACCCATCTGCTGCAAACACTTGTAATACTGTACCGTGTTTTCCCAGTTCTCCCATTGAGCCTCCTCATCATCGATTGTGTGTCCAGTAAAAGTGGCTGTTGTGGTGTAAATGGTTTTGAGTGGGTCACTGAAGAGGAAGCCTTTTAATTGTGGAGCACATGTTAACCAAGTGCTCTCTGGTGTTTCAGCCTTGCTCTGTTCATTACTGTATGTTCAATAGATTGATCTGCATTTAAAAGGCTGCTGAATATTATGATGGAAGTCTTCAATTAAAAAGCAGGCTATGGCAGGTATAATATTTAGGCTAACACATAAACAAATGCCCCTTATAGGCTACATGTGCATAAATTAGGCTACAGCACTTTGATATCTAAAACAAACAGTAAAAGACATAGGCCTAAAGAGGATTTAAAAGAAGATTTCAACAAAAGCAGATAATTCAGCAGAATGAAATTGGGAGAAGTTACACAATTTGGGTGACTGATCTACTTCATACATTATAGGAAAGCAGTTTTTATCTCAGTATTATTACTGCACAGTCGTCAAAAATGTGCTGCTGTACCACATTTCCCAGAAATCCTTGTGTTTATCTGTCTGTTTCTGTTGCTGCTTCATTTTTTTCATTTTCAGGTTGCTTTTGGTCTCAAAGCCCTTTAGCTTTATTAACCTTTAACAATGGAGGCCAGTAGAGGCTGCCAAATAGTTCCCGCTGTTTGTTTATAGTAATTATACTAATGTACTAAAAGGAATATGGTAATAGGTTACTGATGTAAAAATTATTCATGTAGCACCTTTAATAGCTTCGGTTCATATGTTCTCTAGTGATTTAGTGCTGCGTGTTGCACCGGAGACATATTTAATAACAACTCACCTTCACTTCCCAATAAGATGGATCCTACATAATGCAGTAGGTTTGCATAGGTTTGATTACAGAACTTTATAAATAAATTCATCAGTTAAAAAATATGATCCACACTCTCTATGATAATTGTTGTATAATAAAAAAATATATTTAAAATCATACTTACAGAGAAAAGAATAAGTAAAAATAGAATTTGAAATGATAATATTGATGCATTAGTGTGTAATCAGCATTTTACTAGTTCAGGTAGTGCTAGAGTTATATCTACAGGTAGTTTGGGACAGTTGTTTCCAACCTGTGGGGCATGGCTCTTCAAAGGATCATAATATGGATCATCAGTAATTATTTAAACGGAACCCTGAGAGAAGTTTAGAGGGCCGCTCTCCCATACAGTAGACATCTGAGACATGACAAGCAAACACACAGATAAGAGACACAACTACAGTGAGGTTATATAAGAGGCACCACTCAGAAAAATCCTTTTAGCCAGAGACGATACTACAAAAGTGTTTTCTCAGACTGAACAGCACTTACTCCCCATATGTGAATCCATTCTCCCATCCCCTCTTTTACTTTGTACTCACTTGGTTGAAGGTTAAGAAAATGACAGAGTGTCTATGTGAGCTGTTTAACATGCCAGTCCCATCCAGAAGCTTAGAAGGGGGAATTAATCCTACTGTTGTGTGCTCTGATCACTTACCTTCTCTCTGTTGACAAGGAAGATGATGCTTTGCATCAGAGGGATTTAATTCTGCCTGAACGGGTTCCACAAAAACAAACAAAGACGGACATTGTGGAGCCCGATAAATGACCTTCTCTGTATCAAAATGATAGAAGTTAAAATAAACCTTTGTTGTTCCCACACTGGGAATATTCACTTGCTAATGAGAAAAATGAGGTAGAAGATGTATAATGTGTATAAAAAGTGTATATAAGTGTAAAAAAAAAAAAAGACAAACATAAAATATGAAGGTGTGTGCATGCATTATAATAAGAACATGCATTTGCCAAATATATAGAACGTGTAATTAAATAGAATTAATAAAAAATAATACAATACAAATACAATTGAAAATACTAAAATATATTGCACGGCGTTATTGCATCTGGTTCTTGTGTAGGCACTTGTAATCCCGCAGAAAACATGAGTAAGTTTATGATGACTGTAAAGTAGAGTTGTTAGAACAGCATTGCAGGTTACATTAGAATAACATTAGAATAAGTTCAGTTCAAGTTTCTTAATGGGTCACTCTACATTTCCCAGGATACACAGCTCCATTTTCATTCTCAGTGCCACCTGTAAAAATAGCACACTTTGATTCGTTGCTAGCGTCCCCTGGTGTGACAAGTGAAGCACAATCCTCACACTTTTCTTCCTTTCTTTTATACATCTTCCTCTTCTGACTCCTCTATTAGTGTCATGCCTTCACTTTGCCAGATATTTCATTTAAACGCTGAAGTCCACCCGAAGAAATTTACTATCAGGGCAAAATTAAACAGTCGGAAAATGGCAAGATTAACATTGATTTTAACTTAAATACACACGTCCCATCAGCCTGGATGCTTTAGTTTTAAAATAAAGAGTCGTTAAATGCTAATTCTTATCAAGACTATTCAGCCCTCAGTAGGGAAATCTACAGCAGCTCAAGCAGGGAGGTAGAAAGAAGAGACAGGAATAAATGGGAAGAGAACAGTGATTAAAATGAAATAAAATAAAAATATTTTTCATTTGCTTTCTGAATGAGAAAATCCAGTGACGAGTCAAACCATTCAGTTGGATCAAAAAGATGAGTGACCGTGAAATGATTAACAGAATTTTTCTTTTAGTTTCTCTTTGCGTGCAGATGAAACATTTATTGAAAAGAAGAGGTCTCTCAGGCAAAGAAAAGGCTTTGTTATGACACATTTTTCCAGATAATTCATAGAGTAAAAGTGGATGATAATTCATATGAATATGTATGCAAGGTAAAGCAGTTCCCTCAGCACAATTAGAAACATAATCCTGTTTATGGAATATGTACCTGCAAACAGGCATCACAGGCAAAAAAAACTCTCCTACCAGTCTTATGTACATGTAAAAATACCAATCATCCTGTCTGTCCTCCTCTTAGTCTAATCCAACCCTCCATCTTCTCCTCTACAGAGTGGTGACCCAGTTCTTCGTGTTCCTGTACTGTAAACTACTGTGGCGTGGCCTCAAGTTTGTCGCCAGGAAGTTTACGGGACGCTGCGAGCTGCAGAGGATCTGCTACAACAACAAGCATGGAGCCCGCAGGACCCTCAAGATAGGTACAGTAGGCCACATAGCGCCTGCACGCTTCCCTTAATTACGTGCATTGTTCAAATCGAACAGCATATTTCTCTTTAATCATAAATGATTATTATCTTTGCTCTAAATGGAAATAGCGTTTCATTACTATTGACTGAACGTTTTGGTTTCCATCCTTTCTTATTCACCCTTGATCTTTTCCAAATTCATATAATGTCCATTTATAATTAAATCCATCCTTTGGACTCGATGTATTCATTTTTCATTTCTGCCTTGAACTAAAATTTGTTCTTTGAAGCTTCTCTAAACAGCTGCTTTTCATATTTAACACTCACATTTTGCAACCGTTTCCTTCCAGAGTCGTCTCTGAGGTACTCCAAGAATGGGGTAAGAATCTCTGAATCTGTGAATGAGGTTGACATGCGGTGTGTTTGATGTGATGCAGGTGTGTGCCTCTCAGTCCGTTCACGTCCACCTCCTCCCTCTCTGTCTCCTCCGTGTCCTCTGTCCCCCGTCCTCCTCTCTGGTCTTGTCCTCTCCAGCTGCTGCAGTCTGCTCTCAGCGTCCATCCCGACAAAGTGGAGAAAACCATTGACGACATCATGGCCTTGAAGAAGATTAACCCGGACACCAACCCACAGTGAGACGCCTCACACACCGCATTTGTGACACTTTGTCGCTCAAATGAGGTCCGATGTGACAAATTAGAGGTTATCACAGAGGCCTGTCAACGCTCACAGCTCGCATCCTGTTAAAGTGTGGCCATTATAGACGGTGGAGGACTAACTGCAGTGACTGCATGAAGCCCCTCGCACTAACAGGCCTCCCTCTGTGTGTGTGTGTGTGTGTGTGTGTGTCCCCAGGCTGGGCATCTCTCTGCAGGCCAGCCTGCTGCAGATCGTGGGCTATAGGAGCCTGGTGATGGAGGTGGAGAAGCTGCGAAGGGAACCCTACGACTGTGAAAACGCTGAGCACGAGGACATGCTGATGAAGGTCTGGAGAGCAAAAGAAGTGACAGTTAATCAGTAAACACAAATCATCCGTATTAGTTTTACTGAACCTCCTTGGCCTGTCCTTGTGTGTGTGTGTGTGTGTGTGTGTGTGTGTGTGTGTGTGTGTGTGTGTGTGTGTGTGTGTGTGTGTGTGTGTTGCAGCTGTGGAAGGAGCTGCGTCCTGATACACCTCTCACCGGCAGAATCTCCAAACAGTGGTGTGAGATCGGTTTCCAGGGCAGCGACCCCAAGACTGATTTCAGAGGCATGGGCCTGCTGGGCCTGCACAACCTGCTGTAAGCTCCCATCTCCTCACAACCTGCACAACACAGATCATGGCTGGAGGAGACACACAAAAAACATTTAGAAACACAGCTTTGGTCTCTCCTGAGAAAATGATGTATTCTGTTGATTTTAGAGGTGGAAATAGACAAGTAACTCCTGCAGGAAAGTGATCTTTCCTTCAAATTATATACTATATTTGAGAATTAACATGATAAATGGGATTTACAGTAGATTGGACACTGACCTCCCTTTCGGAGATAGACTTCAGCTTGCAAACCAAGAGTCTTTTCTGTTCTTGTATTATAAAGTTTCACCTGCTCTTCCTGCAGATTGCTGCACATTAAAGATATTTTTAGGCTGTCCTGCTCACTCACCATGTTCGATATCCACCCACAGATTGGTAGAGATGTTCAGGTTCAGGTCAGCTTGTGAAGGGGTTTCCAGCAACTCCAGTTTGTGTTTCACAAAGTGATTCGTGGCAGATTTTGAGATCTGCATTTGGATCATTGTCCTGCTGTTAGAAAGCAGCTGCTTCTCACTTTCATATTTAGTAGAATGTGTGTAGGACTGGCCCTGGTAATGTACACTTGTTTCCAAAAAGACCATTACTTTCAATACTTCAGGTGTTGACTGTTATGATGAGGTTGCAGGTGAGGCCTCCTTCTCATGATCCTCAAGGTTTGTGCATCAGAGCTGCATAGTTGAACGACGCCTCTGGGTCTAAGGGCAGAGGATGTTGTTATGATACCATGTAAACTGACGGGCTATACAAATAAAATTGCCTTGCCTTGCCTCTGCAGCCCAGCAGATGTACAGTTTTATCTGAGTTTTCTTGGTCTTTCAGATCTTGTCTTGACTTCCACAGTCTTTCACTGCTGCTTCTTACAGGCATCTCAGACAGGCGAAATTTTAAGCTAGAAGCACTTTGTTGCTATCAGTTAGCTTCACTGTCAGATCCACAGTCAGATGCTCAGAGTCACAGTCCATGTGGTTGAGTTTTACCATCATGTTTGATAAGTCAGGGAATTTACCAGCTCCGGAAAAATCATCATCTGAATCTTCCTAAGTTCTTGAGTTAACATTAATTAGGATGTGTTTCATAATTTTCTTTATCTTAAAGCTGCTCTCGTCTCCCTGCAGGTACTTTGCAGAACATGACAAAGCCACTGCTCTGCAGATGCTCAACGACTCCCTGCAACCAAAGCACAAGTACGTCAGCTGCCGTCATCTCAACCTTTACCGCACCACGGCCATGTTAAAGGAATACACCAAGTGTTTTGGTAGACGGTCTCTGGTCAATCAGTATTCTAACAGACGCCGGGGAATTGTGGTCTATACTTTTACCAAAAACAAGACGTCAAATTCTCTCAATCTCTGGTCATCTGATAGATTTCACAGAAAATTAAAACATCGAGCAGCTAAACAGTGACAGATTTATTTTAATAGGAGATGGTGGCGACCAAAACAATTAATAACAGAACAATTAATGTCCCTTAGGTGGCTGAACGCTAGTAAGGTGATAATGTTTTGGTTTCAGTTTGTTCTGCTGCCCCCCGGCGGCTAAAAATCAACTGCTACAAAATATTCTACCAGAGACTTGGTGTAATCTCCCCAACATTAAACTGCACTTTATCATCCATAACGCTGCATTTACCACCTTCTGCTTGACTATATTCATTCTTACAGCTTGGTGGCTTTCACTGCATCCTCTTTAATTGACTGCTGCTGCCTGAGTTGTTTGTCATTGGCATCTCAGCGAGCTGCCTCATTTCACAAATGAAGATTCTTCCTCTTTCTCTTCTTCACCTCCACCTCCTTCTGCCCATGCCTCTTCCCCTCTGTCTTATCACACGCACTGTAGGAGCACACACCGAAAGCCAAGGTACTCGATTTCCACTTTCATTAATTTGCTGTTTTGCTCTATTCATAGCTTTTTCTCTCTTTCTCTCTCTTTTCTTTGGCTGATGTTTCATGCACAGTTTAAAGCTGCACCATGTGGACACCCTGCTGTCTCATCAACCTTGAATGCAGCACAGGGCTGAAGGCAGAGAGGAAGATCCCAATGACTCTGACAGCGTTTTACTGAAATTACTGAGCATTTTCCAAATTGAATAGTCTGAGCCTGATCTGTTTTTAAAGATAAATGATCTATCTTAGATTTGAAGCCGAGATACAAAGACAGGGTGGAGACCTCAGAAAGTCATAGGGGATGGATTCAACTTCTTGAAAATGAATGATAATGGCAGGACAGTTTTTTGAACAAAGACCAGGAAAAGCTCCCAATATGACATTTAACTCACTGGATCTACCTCTTTATTAGAAAACGAACTAATATTATTGCATAGTGCAGTTTGAACAACAAAGCATTTCATATTTAGAATAATCAAACTTTATGATAAATGTTGCTTCTTCGAGAGAGTCACAATGAGCCAATAAGTGATGTTTCTTCCCTCTTTACCTTAAGTTCCATGCACATACACGTTCTCTATTTATTTTCACGTCAAAATCCCATTATGGCAGAAAAAAAGTGTGATGTGATCCAAACTGACTGATCAAAGGTTTATTAGTTGGGATCATATCTTGACTTCTCTTGAACTCAGGCAGGAGTAACTCAGTACAGACAGTATTTCTAATTAAAAACTGTATGTAGTATCCACAGTCACATAGTTGTTTTGTATAGATCCCTGGTGGTTCCTGTAGATTAACTTTACAAAACCTAGATGGTTTGAATGAAGGTTTCTTTACAGCAGGGGCAACACATTGACCCTATCCCATGTCTCATTCATCCCACTTCACCAAATTTATCATACGTCATCATTCGCATCGCAATGCTTTAATCTCAGATGAGCGGTAAAAACTTTCAACTAATTTGCCTACTCCTAAAGAGAATCAGTATAGAACTGGGACTGGGCCGCTCGTACATCTGTTGGCTGGATATTTTGCTTTGAATTAATTTGACAAAATAGCATCATTAAAACACAGTAGAGCCTTATTATAATAAATAGGTGGATTGGATGAATTACACATGCAGTCCAGCCTTAGAACTTCTGGAGCTCCCAGACTAGACTGGACTGTGTCTAAATCCATAGAAAGAAACTACGAGATGTAATATTTTACATGTATTACATGATGCTTCCACAAGAGAAGCATTGGGTTTAAAGAAGAAACCTCGCAAGATATTGTGTAATTTTTTTCACTGTTACTCTGTAGGTTTAGTTTTCCTCCATACCATGCTAGACTCATTGCTGCTTCACATGCAGACAGCACATAACTCAGTGTGTGTCCTTCACAGTGAAATAAACAAGCCTGAATGGGAGCAGAAGAACCTTGACAAAGCTATTGGGTAAGTGTAATAGCACCTGTACTCTGTGTAGACGTTGATGTACAGTACGTGTGTATGTGGAGGTAAAAGTGGGCGACCGCTGGAGTTTTGACCTCAATAAGGCAGTGACAGCGGTGGAAGGACTCTGTAAAGTGGTCATCGTACCACTGTGGGTGTATTTAAGCAAGAGAGACTCTTTCTTTCTGTGTGTGTGTATAAGAGGCAGGCAGTGTGTTAAGGCTGTGTGGTCTCCTACTCAGCCCTCTGCCTCCAGTCTGCAGCAGCTCTGATAAGGACTCACTCTAAAAACACACACTCACAGTTACACACATGAGGACGAGCTGCAAACTGCAAGTCATCGACTGTTGAGTCGGGACACAGTGATGTCTAGTAATAGAAACCCAGTATTAACCATTGATATTGGTTGGTTTTCCATTTTAAAGCATTATTTTGAATTCAATTTCAGTTCATAAACATACACGTTTTGTTGTTTTTAGTCTTAGAATTATTTTTGAAACTTAAACGCTGCTCCACCCACTTCTGTAATCTGTCAGCATTTATTCAGTCTTTATAATATATAATATTTTGCTTAGAATATCACCAAATTTCTCTTTTAAAACAAACACAAAATTAGCTTCTTGTAAATTAACATATGTATTTTTTATCACCTTTCTCCAGCTATTCCTTTGCGATCGTGGGCATCAACATCACAGACCTGGCTCACTGTCTGCTGGTGAGCGGCGCTCTGAAGACCCACCTGTACAACGTGGCCCCGGAGATGCCCAGTCTGCTGCACTTCCAGCAGACCTTCTGTGAGTGGCAATAACATACAGTATGTGTATGTGTCAGGCAGAACATCATGCTGAGCTGCAATGCACAGCATATGCAACTCAGAAATCTAGTTCTTTCTTTTGTTGTTTCGTGTGTTTATTCAGAACAATAACATTTACAACAGCAGACAGCAGAGGGCAGTATAACACTTCCTCAATATTCAGTGTCAAATGACTGTCTTTTTTTAATATATACAACATTTTAAACATCCAAACTCCAAAGGTTTCTAGCTTTTAGCTAATTTTTTTGCTTTCAGACCTGATGAATAATCAACCTCCCAGTCTGTGTCCTGGAAAATTGAATCCATGAGCTGAAAGAACTTGAAAGCAGACTATTATGTCATGTGATCCATCAATATGAAATTATTTTATTTCCCTTCCTCCTTGACAGGTTACCTGATGCAGGAGTTCCACCGTTTCTGGATCGAGGAGGACCCCAGTGACATTATGGAGTTCAACCGGGTCCGCTCCAAGTTCCACCGGAGGATCCTGCGGCAGCTGAAGAACCCGGACATGGCTCTGTGCCCCCACTTCTCCGCCTCCGACCTCCACCTGGTCAACCTCTAAACACACACAAACACACACACACACACTCCTGATACCCAACCCCTGCACTGAGCCCCCCCTCCACCCCCACATAGAGGTCTCCCTGGGTGTCCTGCAGGCCAACTGAAAATCAGAAATCAGAAAACCCTTTACACTCACACTTAAACAGCTGGACACACATCTGGGGAGTCTCTCTTCCTCCTCTGCTCAGCCCGACTTTTCTCGGTAAACATCATGTCGCTGTCACTGCCAACGGCTCATCCAACCACCACACACACACACACATAAACACACACACACACACACTGCCTCTACGCCCTCACTGCAGCGTTAGACCACCAGCATCAGAGATGACCATAGCGATTGTAGCTGTGCATGAGGAGGCTGCACCACACCATCACCACAGACTCATCCTTATCTGTTGCTTTAATGATTCATGACGATTGTATCACAGCCGTTACACCTCAGTTCGCAACCTTTATTCTGCTTATTCTAACTACAAACCAAATTTACTTTCTCTGCCAAAAAAAAACTCCCTCTTAGTGATCATCAGCTCAGAATATCCTGGCAATTACAGCTGCTCGGGCAAATTTTGTAATCAAATTGAAGAGCTATAGATATATGATTTAAATGAAGAAATGTAGCTGGTGCCGATTCAATCAAAAGTCAAATCAAAAGCCAGTGCATCTCTTAACTTTGTCTGTATTAGTTAGTTGCTATAGATTGTACTGTACTTTATTCTTAATATCATGTCAATGTGACATCAACACCTAAGATTCTACTCGTTGCCAAAATCTCGAATGTGGAGAATTTAAAATCACAGCAGCAGTTTGTTTCTCGTGAGCTCAGACTTCAGTTTTGTAAACCTGCTAAATGATGTTCATAATATATATATAAAAAAACAACTTGTTCAGTTTTGTTGTGTTACAGATATTAAATGTGTAGCATTTTTGCAACGCTGTTCCTGATTGGATAGTACAATCTTTTTTTTTCCTCTATAAAAACAAAACATTTATGAACATTTATTTTAGAGGTTTGCAAAAGCTTTTGCCTTTGATTTAACCCTGTGCATATATTCAGTTTTGAATGTTCCTCACGCGCTCACTTTCATGATTGTTTGATTCTCTTTTAATCCATTGAATGTGACACTGTGTCCACTGTTGTATCAGCCAAAGCAATAATTTACATTCATCTCACTGCACATTTCTCTACATGTGTTTATTTGCACCATGCGTGCCTGAATGTTTTTTTGTTGTTGTAGGGTAGTTGTTTTTTTTGCTTTTAAACTCAGAGCTGGAAGACTAATAAATTCATGCAGTAGCTGCTACATGTAGCATTTAATAGAGGTAAAGTATCACTGCAATCATTTTGATTAATTTGTGTAATTACTTTAAACAAATGGCCCCCACAACTGTGTTTGTTGTCAGAGACACAGAGGAAGCAGAGGGGCCTCCATCTTTCCCACCATGATCTCATTTGCTTTTTATTTCAGTTGGTTATTAGTGATCTAAATGCTACACATAGCAGCTTTGAGTAGTATTTCTTAGCAACAACAAACACCAGGGAAACAAGACATTAGCTCCATAGAGAATTAATCAGGTGATCAATATTAAAACTGAAGAGACGAGATGCTAAAGATGGAGGTGTTGACCAGCCAGTCAATGCACCAGCTTAAAAAATCTCTTCAAGTCATTACTTTTTATTTACATGATGTTGGTAAATTTCACTATTCACTTTAAAGCTGCAGTTTTTACAGCCAGTTGATTGTCTGTGGAGCATCAGTTTGATTGTTTTTCCGCTCTGAGTCACACTTTTTTTTTTCCCACTGAATGACAAATGAACAAAAATCCAAATGTGACACATGTGCACGTCTTGTCATCACGTGACCACAGTATCATTCACGAGTTCTGGTGTCAAGCATCGGCACACGCAGCTCTGACAAATGTTTCCATCAGAAAACCTAAAGACAAACCACATTAATTTACTGCCATGCTTGCACTGTTGATTGTGTTTTAATAGTATTGAGTATCTTTGTCTCATTGAGGTGAATGTCAATGCTTTCTGTCAGTATTACGCAGCTGTTTACTTCAGTGAATGTCAGTGCTGGTTTCATCTCCTGCTTGAATTTGGTTTTGCTTTGCTATGGTCAGCTTTGCACTACTGTATAAAAAAAGAAAGATGCAGTTTCCTTTATGATAGTAAATCAGTAATTTGTGTATTGGAATATGAGGGCCAGTGTGTCCCATGATACTGTAGATGACTTTAGATACATGCTGCTGTATATTCTGCTTTGAAACTGCCTATAAGACCGCAAACTGCATGATGATATTTTCATTGTCACTTGCTATGGCGTTCTGTATTCTTCAGTAAAGCCTAAAGTAAACCTAGATATTGTAACTGTGCGCTTCATTTGTCTGTGCTGTACTTTTTGAGACCACAATAAAAACTAAATGTCAATAAAAAAAAATTAAAGCTGAACTTTTTTTTTTAAATAAAGGCGCTCCACACTGAGGTGTCTCTGCACTTCCTATGTTGAACAGTAGAGGGCAGTAAACACGCACAAGATGAGGCAGAGAAAACCTAGAGGTGCATGCTTAAGCTTTGATAGCAAGAAAATATCAACAATAGCCTACAAGATTTTATTTTATAGTAAAAACAAAAGACGAGATAATAAATAGAACAAGAGCCAAACCATAATGGCATTTACAAAAACAGCAGTGGGCATAGCCTATTCCAGCAGTAAAAAAAAAAAAAGAAAAGAAAAAAAAAGGGCTAATTAAAACACAGATAAAGATGAATAAATATGCTCAAATGAAAACTTTAAAATAGAAACACACTATCATCCTTTCAATTATTGGTAATTTGGCCTAGTCTTTCAGTTGAAAAATCAAAGTCATTTTTTGTGCTAAATTTATTTTTTGTTGATCATCCATGAGAGGATCCTACATATAAGTCTAAAAGAGGTAGCAGGTAGGCTATCCAGATGAGACACGTGGTGGCTTTCTGGAAAACTACAATAGTATGTGTCTGATTCAGACCCGATTTGTTTTAGACACCTCACTGGAACTGCAGAATTCAGACTCCTTTTCAACAGGGCAAAGTCGAAATAAAACACCAAGATCTAATTGTTTGTGAGGTTTGGATTACTTTTAAACTTTTTAAAAAATACGTTGGACTAAATAAATAAATAAATCACCAAGATTTAATTGTTTGTGAAGCTTGGACTAACTTTTAAACTTTTAAAAAGAAAATCTTTTGGACTAAATAAATAATTAATCTCCAATAAAACAATAGCCTACAATGAATTGAATGGAATAAAGTGGTTTCAAATGTTTTATTGCACAGGCTTTCACATACAGTATCCAATTTTACAGCAGTGCTCCTTCTTTCCTCATCTGCCTTTCCAGCCTCCTGCAGAACTCGTCCACTTCACTGAAAACAGACAAAATCATAAATACTGTAAAAGAAGAACCATCAATTTACATTGTGGACTGATGCCTGTAATGTACATTAACAAGAAACCTTACCATGAGAAAAAAAAATCCCACAGTCATTACAGGCAATATTCAATACTTACAGTAGCCTACAGGATGATGTCCTGACAAAAAATACAAACGTCATAAAAACAATGTTGTAGCATAAAGTTGCACATACAGTACGTGAATCTAAAAAAGTGCAACCCATAGGCTAATTTTGTTTAATTTAATAAACAAACAATTTCAGTTTCATTAAAAACAAAGTTTCAGCAGAAAAATGCTAAGTTGTTTTTCACGAGCATAAGGCTAATATTGCACTATGAGTCAATTCATTACTGTAGATGCATTTTCAACAAAAACTATGACATTGAAACTAATGATTAAGGTTCAATACCTTTTTTACGGGGTCTGCATCCATGTTCCGAGTTAGCATAATCCAGGGGGCACTGCAACCAAGGGGTCTGATCCCAAAAATGAAGCAGACACATGCCAAAACTACGGTGGGCCCATGATTAGCTCATCTCAAAATGAATGCCAGAGCACAGCCCACTAATTTTCTCCGGTGGGGGGGGGGGGGGGGGGGGGGGCATACAGTAATTTTAGAATCAATTAGCGGCAGAAAAAACACCCGTAATAAATAAACAAACGCAGTAGTTTCAGAGACCGGAACGGAAGTGTTTCCCGGGAATCACGGCCGTTAATATAATACATCCATGATCAGTTGATCCCAAAAAAGAAGTGGCAGCCAGGTGCGTCATCTCGAACCTGCGTTGAGTCCTCCGGGCCACCGTAGAAAACAAATGCAGAAGCAAAGTTTTGGCAGAAGCAACGGGACTTCACATCGTGAAAGTAACATCGTGACTCCAATAACGTCAGCTTCAAAATGTGAGTGTCTGGATTTAATATTTTAAGGTGTTCAGTGACAGCAAAATGGTGACTAATTGTAGAAAGTCAGGACAGTGCGAGTGTTGGACACCTTAAATGCCAGCTAACGTGGTTACCAAAAGAAGTAGCCTACCGTTAACGGTTAGTTTGGCTAACGTTACCTACATTCAGCTAACTACATTTTCGTAGTGCCTGATTGAGTATGCTATCTTTTTTTTGTAAACGTATTACTTTTATTCCACTACAGTCATCAAAAAAAAAATACTGCACTTTTGCACTCCCCTCGTGATCACGAGTGTGTTAATTAGCCTACAGTAAGTTAGGCTAAAATACACATCAAACTCTTCAGTGAACATTTATTTTAGAAGTATCCTAAAGCTTTTGTCTATTTTTCATTTGAAAAATAAATATTTACCAAACAAAAACACAGACTACTTTTGAAGAAAATTGTTATAATACAAGTCACATTACTTGAGTTTAAAAGTACTCCAGGAGACTTGAATCTGAGTAACCTAATTTTGATCAGAAGGATTTTTAAATTATGGAGCTGTGTACTGTGTCCACCACTGACTGACAATGAATAGCTAAACAAAGCTGTTTTAACAAAGTTAGCTCCTGACAGCTCTGGTTTAACTCTCCTCCCCATACATACACAATTAATGAGAAGCATAAAAAATTAAAATTAGCATTTAGCACAGTCTTTAAGAGGCAGTGCTTCATTGACAAACTGTCAAAACAGTTACTAAAAGGAACCACACAGATGCTGTTTACACCTGTTTTCATTCACATATTTACTTTTTTCTCTGGAAATTGATGTGTAATGGATGTGCACTCACTCCACCCATAAAGGACGTGCTAACCAACTTACCAAGCGGTTGTCAATCTCTTGGCGAAGAGGTTAGCGTCATTGCCTGCCGTGCAGGAGACCAGGGTTTGAACCTCACCTAGGGCGGGCCATGAGAAACACAACGCAGAGGGCCAGATACGATCGACAGCTACACATGCAACACATTTCACTGGTCAGAAGCTGCTGATTGTTTGTGTACTAAGCCAGGGGAGAGCTAATTCATACTGATTCAGTCTGTAACACTCATAGACAGTCATTGGCTTTTTTGTTATGTTGTTTTTCCCCTCATGTTTGCATTTGTTTTTCTAGCTTACCACCAATAAGGGTGTAAACGTTTTGAGATAGATGCACTGTTAGTCTTGCAGCAAACATTTTTGTTAGCCTACTGTGCAAGTTGACGTTCACCAACCCAACAAGGCTATCATACTTTATTGAGGTGCGAAAGAAAAAAAGAGAAAAGAAGTTTTTTTAATTTGGGTGGTCTTATCGTTTACGATGTCCCGCAGCTGAGGACCATTTGAGCTCTACACAATGTGCGTGCAGAACCATCACCAGAGTCCAGGGTCATGGTCCTAGCCCAGTGGGAGCAGGTGGTTGGCGTGGAGCACTGCAGGCCGCAGGAGCACCAAGACCCCATGTTCAGGGAGCGGCAGAAGCCACAGGACACCACATCGGCTCAGGGACCCAGTACAGCAATGGCCACCACCCCCAGAACGTCCCAGAGGCACGGGATAGGAAGGACGACCCGCCACCTGACCCAACCCACACCATTTACCATGAACAGCCAGCCCCCAACAAGACCACAGCGACCACCCAGACAAGCAGCTGAAACTAGCATAGCCAGCCCGGGGGCAAAGCTCCGACAGGGACCACCAGGGCCCCACCCAAGTCACTTGAAGAACTGTTACTTTAAACACATCTATAGTGACAGTTAAGGCCATAGTATGAGATTCACATCGTTTTCACAGTTAATAGAATCTAATTTAATAGGTTCTGTGTATGTTATTGTTCAGTGAAGTTGCTGCTCATCAGTGTGTGAAAATGATGCTGGCAGAGGTGAAGACTGAAAAGCTACAGAATCTGTGAATAATATCTGATTTACTGCAGTTGCACAACAGGTCAATAACACCTGGCAAACTGGATTGAAAAGACTCTAAGATAAATAAATAAATAGAAATGAACACACAGACCTTGGAAACAGCGTATTGAGTTAAACTCTCCAGGTCTCGGGAATAAACAGACACATTATAATCCTGTAATTGATATAGAAAACAAACAGACCCGAACACATGTTCACCGCCACCTCTGCTGCTCAGTGTTTGCAAAGATGATTAATAGACAACATCATGTACCGTGTGTGTTGTCTGCTTGACATGATGTAGTAGCCTAGATGTTTTGGTGCAGCATCACATCAGGAACCTTTAATACATTAAATACTGTTGTTTAGTTTATTTTGTGTGCACTAAAATGACATAATGACAAGATGGTTGCACAAGATTGATCAAAATGCTCATTTCCATCTGTAGTCCCACATCTTAACGCTAACACAAAAGACACAGGCCACAATCCAAAATACTGGAGAATACATAAAAACAGCACAGAGACACGACCACATCATGTTTCTTAACGTTGTTATGAATCTTTGCCTCTCAGATAAGTGGGTGCGTGGTTAATCTGATCGGCTGCCCTGACGGACGGTGAGACAGCTCTGGAAAACTCCCTCTACACCTTCATGGCCTTGGATTAAAGACCTCTGCTCCCCACTATTTCAGTAACTTCCTGAAACTGACGATCAGCGGCGTTCACACCCGCTTCACACAGCTGCGCAGAGGTGAGAGAGGAGACTGCTCTTATCTGTCATTTCACTGTGAGAACAACTGAGTGCATCTTTATATATTACCGACTTGTTCTTTATGGAAAAGTTTTTTAAAAATTGCCTGTATGCTGTTTATTATGTTCACTACAGTTAGATCCTTTTTTGCTAAAGATGTATTATTGTATCATGTAGCCTACTAGTGTCTCTGTAGTAGAATATATTATACCCCTTCCTCTTGCCACTCTGTTGCACGGGTTAGGGGTAGAGGTATGAATAAGAAATGGGATGCTAGGGCTCAAAACAGTACGAAGAGGAGGAGGCAGCATCTGGTGACATACTTGTACGTTACTTTGAATATGCCAGTGTGGCTTTAGGACTTATGATTTAACCTTCTTTATTATTTTTCTTTAGTCCCTGATTGTAAACAAAATAATTATGTTGGATTAGATCTGATGACAGTGTATTTGGAGTTTATTGTCCTGTCTTTATAGGACACATAACTACCGTACACAGAGTTCTGACCCTGAATCACTAATGACTTATTTTTTCTCATAACGCCAGTGTCCGGGTTTGACCCATTCAGGGTTGTTTGTTCACAGTCCTTCTAACTTATTATATTTTTCTTTTTTCTTATTATTTTCCATTTTTCTCTGTTTCTTTTACACTTCCTGGCAACCTCAGTAACCGCTTGTTTGACGTCACAATGCTATGAACATCAGTTACTTCCCTCAGGCAACGTCTGCAGAGATGCAGACTCACGCAGCGTTCATAAAAAGCCCTCATGTCCTCTGTGGTTCTCATGGACTCGCCTCAAAATCAGACACTGGGACTGAGATTGGGTCTGAGACTGTCTTTATTTTATGTAACAAGGAATAAAATGGATTAGTGTGCTTTGTACATTTGAATAACATCCCATTCTGCCAGGCACTAACCTCCATCAATGACAGTTTTTAATCTGAACAAATGATAAAAAAAAAATAAAATGTTGTTATTTCTACATCAACAGTTTGCTCCAATTTTCACATAAAAAGCAACTATGCATTAAAAAAATCTAAGTAAACTACATCCTCAGGACAAACATGGTCAGACAGCAAGATCAGCAATAACACTTTTCTTCTGTGGAGTTGAACAAACATTTTCAGCCTTGTCAACAAGGTTTTTAGTCTTACTGCGGGAAACTAACGGTCCAACACAAAAGTTTGTCAGACGGATGTTTTGCCACATTCAGGAATGTTTCTAGTCTCCTAACATCAGAGAGAGGCTGCAGCAGGCTCCAGTGTGTAATGATAATGCAAGTGGAGATACATGTACACCACATCAAAGCAGTGGATTAGTGCGGATCAGCTCCAGACAAACTCTGTGGTAATGAGAGCTAAGTCAGAACTGCAGGGCAGCATTGGAGCTCCACACATTAACGTCGCTTTAGTCAGCACTTCTTAAGCTGTCTGCCTGTGGAAAACACATCTAACTGATTCAGACAACAAAAACATGTTGGCAGGGAAAACAACTAAGAAGTTGTTTTTTATAAAGCCGTGTAACATCTTGTTGAAAACTCTCCTCAATGTGTGTGGGTTTTTTTTTTTTTTAGACTTTTTTTTAAAGCTTTCTGCACCTGTTTGATTTCCTTATTAATTAACTAATTTATTAAAGCCTGTGCATATTCTCATTTGTCCAGGTCATAGTATTTCAAAGGGACTTTTAATTCGAACACAACTGGACTTGGTTATTTGTCTGGGAAGACGTTTCACCTCTCATCCAAGAGGCTTGGATGAGAGGTTTGAACTGATGAAGCCTCTTGGATGAGAGGTGAAACGTCTTCCCAGACAAATAACCAAGTCCAGTTGCGTTCGAATTAAAAGTCCCTTTGAAATAATTTATTAAAACAATCCAGTGGTACCAGCTTCTCAAATGTGACTAAACTGTGAGCTCCCCAGTTTTCCGTGATGATAAAGTCGGCATCTTTGGGTTTTGAATGTGTCAACTTTGGCTTCAGGAGATGACAGACTTTTTTTATTTTGTTTTATAGACCAAACCTGTGATTTGCAAAGTGCGGCCCATGAAGATACTGCAGGTGGACAGCCAGAGGTTATTTACTGTAAGTACATAATCATTTTTCAGTGTTCAATTTTGTAACTGAGTTTGAAGTCTCTCACGAGCACGAATGGTAGATAAATTATATATACTGTAGGTAAATTCCATGCCTTTCATTAACTGGTCAAACAAAGAGCTTAACAGGTCACTATCTGCATTAACTGTCTTCCATTTGACACAAAAATTGATATGAAAGAACTGGAACCAGACTTAACAAGTAGATAAATGGCAGCCACGGTCATAATGAAGACAGCTGTTGGTTGCAACCTTATGTTTCTTTGAAAGAATAAAATGGTGAGATTTTCTGTGTAATAATTACTTGACACAGAAAAGAAATTGAGGCAATTTGATAAAACGCAATATAAACAAAAATAGAATACTGAATATTGACAGACAAGACTCAAAGATAGAGGACCAGATGGTGTTGTTGTTGACACAGTCTCAGTCTCTCCCCAACCTCCACCTCAAAGAGCTTTTGTGGCCTAAACCTGAACACAGACCTGTGTGTACAAACTCCAGTTGTGAGTTGCGACTGTGACAATTGTGGGCTTAAATTATTCAAACCCATGTGAACATGAAGGCAGTTCTGCTAAAAAAGCTCTCAAACTCTGAGGCTGACCTCAGAAAACTTTTAACACAAACAAATTGCAGGAGATGGATGGTGATGACTGCATTTTAAGTGAGCCTCTCTGAGCAGTTTGAATGAACAGAACCTGGGAGGGTGGAGATCGATCTGCACACTTTGAAGTTAATGAGTGAAAACATCAAAAAGCTGCAGGCCCTTAAGGGTTAACACAGCTAAGATGTTTCTAAGAAGTTGAGACACGAGCTGTAGAATAACTCAAGCAGCCGTCACTTGTGAGGGCGAGGTGGGCGGAGCCTCGGGAAGACATGTCAGACGTCACTGTCGCACACTGACAGTTCAGAGAACAACCAGCTTCTCCTCACATCTCTGCTGCAACCTTTAATTGCGGAGGCAGTCTATCAGATGAAATGCATGCTGGGAAAACTTGCTGAAGGAATTGACATACAGGAAGGGCAAAGGTCTGGGCTTTCTTCCATCACCAACCAAGCCTGATGGGGGATGGGAGGGGGGAGTCACTGATACTGAGCCAACTGCTGCAAAGGACAAATGCAAACAGCATTTGAAGGGTAAACCTGAAACAACTGATAGTTCTTCTTTGTCCACGTGGGGGCAGTGGAGACAAACGCCGACATATCGTCACCTCACTGGTGAACAGTGCTGTCCCACTGGGTGGTTTCCCATTCATTGGGCCCCTTTTTATTTGATTGAGCAGGTAGAAACTGTTTAGGTTTGATGGGAGCTAATCTATCTTTTCCTGATACTTAAATTTGGCGCCTCCCTTGTCTAATAATATCAATGTAAAGACATGCATCAGATTGAAAAACAAGATACTCTTATACCGTGGTTTTCAAAATAGGACCTCCAAAGAGAAGACAGACAGTCTGGGAAGATGAGGAAAAAGTCTGTAATTATTACTATTTTATGTCTATTATCATAAAATATATTTCCCATCATTTAAATTTTTTATTTGCCGTGCTAATCTTTCTATCCCCTGCGGTTAAAACATCATTCATCGTTGCAAAAGGACTCAGCTAGAAGCCGATGCTTTTCAAGGAACAGCGCCACTTCTATGAAATGTTTTACGCTTCCTGTCTCCATATTGGACATGATGGTTGTTGTTTATGTCAAAACATGACATCACACAACACTAGACACAGTTTGAATGTGTACCTGATTTTACTTCTTATTTTTATCCAGTAGCAGAAACAAAACCGTCAAATTATGACAGTAACAGAAATAAAGTAATTTCCTCATGGGTCTCAATGGATCTAATAATTCAGTGACTATGTGGAATCAGGGCTGGTTTCCTGAGAAATAGTGAACTCTCTCCTTCCTCAGCTATCTCTGACTTCATGGATCCTGAACTCTGATTGTGTTTTGTCTTTCTGACAACATGGCGATGTCATCCATTCAGGGTCATATTGGTGATGAATTAAAGTCCAGTATTCACAGTGGAGTCGAGCAGGCAGTGAGTGCTTTTTTAGAGCTTTTATGTTGAAAACAGCTGCCTGAAAAAGGCGAGAGCAGTGAAGGTCATTTTGTGTCTCTTTATGGTCATTTTGGGCCTTTTGTGTTTCTTTGTAGTAGTTTCGTCTTTTATGTCTCATGGCGGCAGTTTGATTGACTTTCCAACAAGAAATGTTCAAAGTCACTTCAAAACCAAGGCTCTATGACCCACTTACCCCCCTGGAGCCCGTTCAGTAATCCTTCCATGGATCGAGAGTGAACTGAAATGGTAAAGATGCGAGCTAGAAAACCAAAACAAAAGTAGCTAAAAGATGACATTAAGCTTTGCCCATTTTTGCTCATTGTTGGGGTTATGTCTCACAGCCATTTTTGGATCATCAGCAAACAAAACCCAGCATTTAGGAGCAGACAGAAAAAGTTAGTGACTCACAGCGTTTAATGAAACAGATACATTGATGAGGGGAAAGAAAGAGCAATGGTCATATTGAATTTGGAGAGTGGTAAAGAAATATGACTCCAACTGGATAAAAAAGAGGTAACACAGGTTTGAAGCGTGTGTGTGTCTGTGTGTGTGACAGAAGGAGATTGATGACGCCCTGTGCCCTATCTTTGTAGTTCAGCTCTTTTTATTCACCACAGCCAACAAAAGCCTTCGCCAGAAGCTATGTTTCACTCTCAAAAATCCATCAACAAAGTCACCGCCATGACAGAGTGCCTCAGTATGAAATTTCACCTTGGGGAGATTATCGGTTATTGTTCCAGGCAGTGAAGCAGTACCTGCAGACGACCATGTGAAGGTGCTAGTGGGCAACATAATTTAGTTCCTTTACCTTCAGTGGACTGCATCAGCCCTGCTCTACCTGCAGCACACATGTGAAACCAGGAATGTGGGAATGAGTCTGCAGTCCAGTAGTTTTACACACTCTGCTTTGACAGTTCGGTTCTCTATCAGCATTTAAACACACACATACACGCACTTGTAATAATGGTAATCTGCTCCGTTTAAATTATCTTTTCATGAATGAAGCGAAGTGCCTCATTTTCCAAGAAAATCAATTGCCCTGTATTCCAACATAATCAATTTCATGCCAACAAAGAGGGAAATTCCTGCCACAGATTTCATATGTGCAGCTCTAATCATGTTAAATTCATCAGCGCTGCCTTATTGATTAAGCACAGGCGGCTGCAGCCATTCCAAGCATTCTGGGGCTGTCATGCAGATATAATGTTATACAGCAGTACGAGGTAGTAAATTCATGAATCAAACTGTGTGTATATCAAAGAGTCGCCAGCTCTGCGGGCTGATTTACACATCAATATATGAGTCCAAATGGGTTGATCTGTGAGTCAGGGACCATGCCATGATTTCATAAATAAAGCAAATGCATGTGAGCCGAGGCATGTCCATGTTCTCCAATTTGTTTCTCCTGTAGAACTGGTCGTGATGTGTCTCTGACAAAATGAGGAAACAGACTCATCAGTGGACAATAAACTGAATTTACTGACTGTCTTGTATTCAGATATTTGTAGATTTAGACCTCCATGTTCAAGTCATCTTCAAGAAATAACAGGTCTAAATGTTGTGCTTTTCAATCAGGGATAGCTTTAAAATTCAGCGACAGTCGTCGTTTATCTGATTCATCGATTTAACTGGCTGATGGGAAATTAGATCATTAACCATTTTGATAATGTGGTTATTGTTTTAGTCATTTCACAATATCACTAATGTTTCATTGACTAAACGATCAATCAAATTTATGAGTAATAATGTTTTTCTAAGATTTGGTTTTATGTGTAAGTAAATGTGAGAATTAATCTTGATGTAAGTTTTAGGCCAGTCCAAGTTTAACATCACTACACATGGAGAGGACAAACTACAGTATATGATAGCTTGGATTTGAACAACTTTAAGCGTCTGATTTGCAACTCAAAGTTACTGTAGAATCTCAAACATAAAGTTCAGTGTTTCAGCGTTCACTTGCCAAAGCAGTTAAACTTTAGTATTTGGTACCTGAGGTGTATTTTTAGAAGCGTGAAGATGCTCTGTAGATTTCATAGTTATCTTCTCACAGCATCAGCGTCATTATCACAGTCATCTGCATCTTTTGTTTAATTCCTCAGGCATGCTTATCAACAAACTGCTCTTACCATGTAAATCTACAGTAGCATTCCTCTCCTTATGCCACCTCACCAAGGGTTTGTCCCAGTACCATCACATGTGGCATTTGTGACTACTGTGACATACTGCCAGTCATTTCCACAGTGCCTCAGGGTCTGTTGGACCATAAACATGTGGTGGTTTATCATTGCTCACCAGGATGCACTTGATTAAAAAGGACACCCTGTCACTCCCACAAATACAAACGCTGTTTATGGCATAATGGAGCTCAGGTGGTTCATTGAAACAAATATCTAAGATCAAGCAAACAGCATCACAAGTACAATCAGGTGATTCACATTCATGAGCTGAAAGAAGGGATACAATCAATAAAGACATGAAATTACGTTAGTTAACAAGAGGCACGTAGGTACTATACAGTATAAGAAGTCATGAATTTAAAGGGTTGCCCTTTATGGTTAAGAATTCATCCATCCATCCGTCCATCCTGCGGTCTATGCAAACATTTATGAGGATCCTCAAAATTATGAAATGATACATTTAATATTTATCTTGACAATGAAGACAAATTGTTAATAGCACATTACAACCAATAATGCATTGGCATTTTGTCAGCTGAAATGCTCTAGTTAGATCCCATCTCTCCATCCATAGTCACTGAGTCAATGAATAGAAGAATGGCGTTGAACTTCTTTTGTTTTTGATGAAGTGTTTTAGCCACCAATTCCAGCTTCTCAAATGCATTTGATTCTTTGTCATTTTTAAATCAAAGTCATTTTATTGGTCTCCCTTGGGAGAAATTTGTCTTGGATAAAAGGCAGTGCTGCGACACAACAAGACAAAACAGTACAAAAACAAATGTAAACTGACCCAAGACTGTGTTGAATAAAACACGCTGTTATAGATCAAATTAATTTCTTTACAAATAAATTTAGCTATGGCAATAATCGTAGTAGTTCGGTTCATATGGTCTCAGGGTTTCTCATTAAAACTCTGACCACGTGTCTTTGAGATGCTGTTTGTGAATGGCTGAAGGAAGTATGTTGGTTCAGTAGTTCAGGGCAGTTTAGGCCTGAGGGTGATTCTTGAAAAAAGGTCAGAGGTCACCAAAATCCATAGGATTCACCCTCTCAGACCATGAATAGTTATACTGACTTTCATGGTAATATAACAATGCTTACTACCATACCTTCACTGAGTTGTACTAATTTATACAGTGACTGACTTAACTTGAGAACCTGTGCTATCAGCAGTGCAGAAAATACACTAGAAAAGGGAAATGTTTCTGTGCAGCCGCTGCACCATTATCATCAGTGGCACCAATCACTTCGTCTGTAAAGGTAACAACAACCGCATTAATTCTCAAAAGTCAGTTCAACAAGGACTAATAAAGTCCTACATTGTCTTGACTTGGACACATGGAGATGCTGGACAATAATCCCTGATCCCACTAATAACACAGTCATGCCAAACTGTGTGATTCATGGAGGAATGATTGAAATACCTGCTCTGCGTGTGTGTTTGTGGAATCCTGCTGACACACTGACATCAGCTTCCTAACTTCAAGCATCTACAGCTTGTGCATTGATCTGCCCTTAAGGTTCAGCTCCCACCCTGATGTGCTCTTGCTATTGCAGTGAATATCAGGTGTGGTGTTTTGGCAGGAAAAGTATCCGTGTTAGGGAAATCACAGTGTTCCAGGTCTGCCATAAAAATTCTCTTTGATCCGCTCCTTGTTGTGTTGCACTTCTTCTCCTCCTCCCCGTTCACAAACACACGATCCATCCGTATTCTCTCCAGCAGTCTGCGTCTCTTATCCTTGTTGCCCTCCCACTCTTTCTCACCTCCTTTACTTCCCCTCCTTTTTTCATTCTGTCACCGTCTTATACCTTCTTCTTTTTTACCCACCACTCCTTCCTCTTCCTCTCCCGTCTCTGATTAAGCTTGCTGGTGCATTAATAAAGTGCAGCTCCCCCTCCCGCCCTCCTCCAGTGGGATTAGGCAGAGCACTAATTCCATCTCCAGTCCTGGCCGCTTTGAAGTCGACTGCCAGGGAAACCGCCAGCTTCTTCAATTTTACATTTGCATAATCCCACCACTGCACTCATACATGCTCATCAGAGTAGAGGATGAACTAATATGATGAATAGAGCTGCATATTGGCGTTATAATAATCCAGTCGTTTCTAGTAGCATCGCTTTCTTCATCACTGACACTATCAGGAATCAATGGGTCGCTGTCGTTATCAGCATCAGTATGTCATCTTTTCTACGACCCACTTCCTCATTACTCCTACTTAATTTCGCTGTCCTTATCATAATTTGTAATTAGCATGTGCAAATGCTAATTTTTGCTTATTGGCAGGGCTTGATTGTATTTGTGTTGCATTATCTTCCTGAGCAGTACCATTTGGGTAATTCCCACATCTGTGGCAAGGCGCTGCACTAATCCAAGAGGACTGTCTATGTACTCTCAAACAACACAGCAAAACTAATGTGTGAAAACAGAGTAGCTGTAAATGTATGAATAATCATCTTCGAAACCTTCCCCGTGAGAGAGAAAATGAAAGGAAAACAGTGAAAGTCCCATGAAAAGGATTGCCTCAATGTTTCCCTAATCCATGAGTCAGCAACCCATGGTCAGCACCCATGACGGTAATTTAGAGACAGCAAGCACATCCTATTATTTTTTCAAACAACATATGATTACAGATGTCCTCCTTGCACAAGACCAAGTTTAGTTGGGGACCTGATGTGATGTATAATAACTAGGGGTGTCAACAATAATCGATTCGGCGATGCATTGCAATGCGGGACATGCGCGATTCAGCATCGATGCGGCTACGTTCCATAATCGATTATGTCCCTCGTTATTTTCTGGCCTCAAATAAAGTTATGAAGTTTCAATTACCTCCGAGGGCATTTCCAGCGCAACGACATGCGCAGCCTGTAGCTGCTAAGCGGCAGCACTAGTAGCAGTGTTGTTGCTGGCTTTCTTTTTCTTTTCTTTTTTTACCCGCGGTCGGGTTGAGAATTCATTAATTAACGCTCATGAGTCCGGCCGCGTTAGGTCCGAGATTCAACAAGCCGGTCGGGTTTTACTGTTTACTACAGGCAGTACGCCCGTTTATCACTTATAAATACAGTAGCCCAGGCTAGAGGAGGAGGGTGAGTGACTGAGCTCAGGCTGGGGGGTCAGTGATGCAGCGGCGCGATCATGGATCTGCTCCGTGACACTCGCTGTGGAGGCGACACGGCAGCAGCAGCAGCACCCGCTACAGCGCTTTAGACAAAAAAACAACAACTTGCCGTGCCGTGTAAAAAAAAACAACAAAAAAGTGTCACTACTTCCTGTATCTGGCCCTTCAAAATAAAAGCCCCATAGACTTTCAGTCACATTGATTTTGAGTTTCAGGTTTGAAAATGCCATATGCAATATCCTGTACCATTCAATGTTATGTCAAAGATACAAGAGAGTGATAATACTAACATAGCAGCCGATAAAATCTGTTGTTCAATATCTCATGACTGATGAAAAATTTGCCGTGTTGTGTGCAGTAGAATTTTGATGCATTGCAATGCATCGCAATGCATCGGAGAATCGAATCGAATCGAATCGAATCGTTACCCTCTGAATCGTAATCGAATCGAATCGGGAGGACAGTGCCAATGCACACCCCTAATAATAACTGCAGAAGTCACCTGTCATGTTTCAGCACCAGTCAAGCAGCATCTTGGACTACGTTTCTGCAAAACCTACAATTATGACCATTCAATCCTTAATGTTAAGTGTTTTTAAAAGTTTTCTCTTGGAATAGCTGCTACTGAGGTGTTGGTCACTGCTTAGAAACACAATTAACATACTGGTATACAGTAAAGCATGGGGGGGTTTGACAATGTGCAGCCCATCCATTGTTGCAGTCAGTTGAAGAATAAATCAGCTGCCTGCGCGGGTGGCGACGCTTCAGTGAAACGGGACACATGAGCATAAATCCAAGTTAATGGGGCAACATTGGAAATTAATGATGAGAGCTCTGATAACATTTTGAAGCAGCATGGAGAGTCATTGTGTCCCAGTCATACCCACAAATAATCTTTGAGATTTGGTCAGGACATTTGAGTGAAACATTTTTCAATCACATCATGTCCCCAGGTAGTGACTAGCACTTAGAATAGATAGATTGCAAGAACCTTGTCTTTTGAGACACTGAAGTAGCCACCAGGCCCTTAAGAAGAAAGAACACAGTGTTGGTTGCTGTTGGCAGAGCTACAACCAGGTACAGGAGGCTTTAGTGCTGAGGCATCACATAAAATACTATAATCCCACCACACAGCAAATATTGCTTTCATCAGAGCAGGAGAGTCCATCTGAGTAGCTTACCTGCCACCACAGTGTATCCATGGTGTATCGTATTACAAGGGAAGGATGTAATGGAGGGCAAAGTTTAAATATGTGCTGGTCGATGACTGAAGAAAAGTTTGGGGTTCAGTCAAAGTAGGTTTTTTTAATCTGTGCGACCTAGGGCTGCACGGTATACATGGTATTTGTGGTAGACGGTAGCAAATTTGGCCCACGGTAGAGATTTGCACTCTACTGTCCTATCGTCGATAACGTGACATCATCACACCTGCCTCAGAGACAGCAGAACAGGAGAGCTTGTTAAAAAAACAAAACAGTGCTATGTCCGTGATTTGGACTCGGTTCAGCTGTAAAGCTACAGTTGGTAAATTGACAAAAGTGACAGTAAAGTCTGCTACTTTTTGAACCTAATGCAGAGAAGACGCGTAGGCGTCAATTCCGTGGGTGCTCCGGTGCTCGAGCACCCACTGACCAGGTTGAGCACCCACTGAGGGGCACGCCACCAGATGTGCATTTCTCTTTGCTGGTCAGCAAGCAACTTCATGTCGACCAAGAGCTGTGAGAAGTTTCAGAGTCCTCCGTGGCTTCTCTGAATTACAGGAGGGCTCGGCGCAGCACTGCATGTCCATATGACGGTTGCAAATGGGGCTTACTTTTCTTAGTCCAAAAAGACATACCAAAATGCATCCAAATACCTCCATGCTGCTCGTAGCCAATGTAATGTTCCTCTTGAAGCCCAGACATGAGAAATTTTTCCGAAAAAAAAAAGGAAATCTATATTTTAAGCTTGTTTGTAGCAGAAGCTCCGAGCTCTGCTCTTCCTGGTCCATCAAAATGTTGCGTGATTTGCACTCACGCCAGCGCAAATCGTGTGAAATTTGGACAGACTTATAAAAAGAATTTCTCATGTCAGGGCTTCAATACAAGAGGGACATTACAGATGAGCTGGTATTTGGATGTTTTTTGGTGTGTCTTTTTGGACGAAGGAAAGTGAGCCCCGTTTGCAATCATATGGACATGCAGTGCTGCGCCGAGACCCCCTGTAACTCAGAGAAGCCACTGAGAACTCTGAAAATTCTCACAGCTCTTAGTTGACATGAGGGTGAGTAGATAATGAGTGTAATATGAATTTTGAGTGAACTATCCCTTTAAGGTAAGGATTGGAGCCAAATAGTCTCAGAAAGCTGCATAGCATCTTAGTTTTAGTATTAGGAAGGACATAATTACATGCAGTGTTCTGCAGTTAATTGTTTTTCCGTGTAAAAACCACAAGTTGATTGACAATTCCATCACACAATAGGTAAATGGAAAAAAAGACTTCTTAGATACAGTAGACCATTTAAACTGAGAGACATCACTCAATAATGAGATATGGGGCTGAGGGACCACAGGGTCTTAAGCTAACTGTAAAATTTCAAAATCAAAATCTTTTCAGATCTACCCCAGAAGACAACCTCAGCAGACACTTTTTCCACACTGGAAAATGTAATTGACGCACTAGATTTTAATTTGGACTTTGACAAAAGGGCCTTAAATAAAACAGGGAGCAGCTGTGCTGTTCAGAACACATTAGCATTCAGGAGACAGAGCTCTAATAAGGTACAAAGCAGAGGCTAGGCAGTTAAAGGTAAAACTGCAGTGAGTGAAATAGAAGCAGTAGCCTGTGATGTGTGTGACTGTGTTTCGTTAGGACTTGATCAAAAAACTGATTAGAATAAAGTGGTTATACAAAAAATACCTATATGATCTGAATCAATTAAAGTATGAACAAAAATGTCTAATGTTAATGTAATGAACTTATACTACCTTATCTGCATTTGTTCTCGGCCGGCCAATCCAACATGACGCTGTTCAGGCCGCAAAATTTGAGTCACAAAAATGACCGCACAAAACCAATGGGTGATGTCACGGATGCTACGTCCATTCTTTTTACAGTATGGTTATCAGTGCTGTTTTCAACAAGCAGCGGTGCTGTTGTGAGCCCCGCCCCTGTCCCAAAGTACTCACCGGCAGTCAGCCTCACAGTAGTGTCACTGCATTCAGAGACGCGCACTGCCCCCCCACCCCGAGGTAATGATGTCATTTAGTGACTTCTAGTGACTTTTACGATAGCAAATAGTGACTTTCCTTACTGAGGAGTTGGCAACACTGGAACAGAGGGCCAATATCAATTCTGTGGTGCGTAAAGAATTAAAGTGCAGTTGATGTAATGACTTGAAGTCTGGATATATGTATTTAGTCTTAACTGATGTGTTACTGATGTGTTACATCATAGCACACAGCTCTTGGTCGGGCCACGCCAGAAAAAGGCACAATGAAATCGGTCAATGTGTTAGAGTGAAAACTGTGCTTCTGTGGTGGTCCTTCCCCAATGTTGATGGTGAATTTTGTTTTACCATGGGCTATGAGTCAATTAGTAGGGGCTACAGGATTGAGGAAGATTAAAAAAAGAACGGAGACAGCTGAAAGTATTCACAGAGAAACCTAAGAGGTTAGAAACCTGTCCAGAGTCTCCCTTGTACAGTACCAACAAAGAGTTAATAACTCAGTGCTAATATAACAGTTAGTAGGCTTATTGGTGTGAAGGTTTCCACCGTTTTGCACAGTCATTTTGGGGGTTAGAGTACCTGAGCCCTCAGTAATAAATCAGCTGCCAGCTTCCTGACATTGTGTCCTGGACTTCAGAAGCTTCTTTTCCCTCCAGCCGATGAAAAGGTGGTGGAGCACTGGACACAGCTATTTCTATTGGAAATGAGCAACAAAATTAATTTGTTTGTTTCTTACTATTGAAGTAGCTAAATAATAATTCAAATAAAGATATACAGTATGTGAGCAAGGCTATAGCCTATACTGTATCAATTGTATATTGAATATTCCATCCAACCAGGCTGTTTCAGGGGAAACACTAATGTTAATATTATTGTAACATTACGGGAGTTTAGATTTGACAAACACATGGGAACAGGAATAAAAGCATGAAGGCCAACTCTCTCATTTGTTCATGTTTATTCATGACATAAAAATCAATATATTCAATCCATATAATGAATGGATAATGAGAAATACTTCTTGCAACTTTAGTCCAATGTTTCCTTGTCATCCAGAGTTGTTGGTTTTTTTTGCTTTTCTTTAAAAAAAAAAGAAAAGTTCATGCTCTTTTAAATTTTCCACAGTGAGAAATAATTAGGTCCAGCTGCACAGACACAATTATTATGTAAGTGCGAGACTGAACGACAGGCAGTTGGCGCAGGAAATTGACGGAGATAAGCAAAAAGACTACCAAAACTCATGTAAAAAGGGAAGTGGCACAAGAATAATGCCACAAGTGCTCTGGATATTGGATCCATAAACAATAAACAAAGTTGTTTTTTTATTTTATTTATTATGAAAGTGACAGGAAATGGGCAGTGAGAGAGAGGGGAAACAACATGCAGCAAGTGGACCTTCAGTAACAAAAATAGTTGATTGTCATTAGTTTTACCCTCAAATCAGGTCATTATGCAGAATGGCTGCATAATAAACTGAATTCTGAGTAAATTTTCCCAGTTTGTTTGGTGTTGTGTGAGTTTAACTGATGGAGAACATGTTCCATAGAAAACCAATAGAAACTGCTTGCTCAGTGTGAATGTGCCCTGCAGGATCACTCAGAGGGAGGCCTTAAATATAGTTGAGAAAATGCTGCCAGTGGTGCCCTTTTCTTCCAAATACCACTTGTTGTCAAGACCTACCTGACTTCGATAGGGATTTCCAGCTATAGAACAGAAAGATGTCAGTTGCTTCCATGGTTTGAGGTAAATTCATGTTCATATGGTGTTTTCATTTTTCTTTTAACCTTTCCATACAGAACCCTTTGGGCTGATGTTTTGTCATGTAGTCGGTCGCGGGGTTAGTACGAACCCTTCCATTGCCATCACTTGCTCCTCTGTTGCAGAAGAACAGCCAAAAAGTAAACAATTATTCGTCTTTTGAGATTGAATTCTTATTGAAAAATATTCAGCTGCTTTTTTCATGTTTAGCTTTTGTCAATTATATTTTCTTTGTTCCCTTAAAAGAAATGTTTCCCCTCACCCCACACACTTTGTACCTGATGTTTCTTCAGAGAAGTAAAAGCTGCATTTTGTTTTGTGAATGTAATTGGTAGCAGAGGAGAAAAGACGAATTACACTGCACAATACACTGCTTTACCACGTTTTGGTGAAAACGCAATCTCTGCTCCAGAGGGAAGCATTGTTACATAGTGTAGAAACAAAACTGGCATTCATCTTTTATTGTAGGTGAGTGCACAATATAAATTAACCCCAAACACAAATTTTTAGTTTCAGTAACAGCAGCTCTTTGAGAGTTTGTTTTACACCCCATCCTCCGTCCCCAGCATAACATTTTAAAGAAGATGCTGACAGTGATTAATATGTCTACAGAAGAGACAGGGGTGTATGGCACCTCTCCTCCAGTTACAACACATTTTTGGCATCAGTTTCACACCTTTCATCTGATTAAGCACCCTGCTCTCCCTCTGGCTGTCTTGTTGACGAGCTCTGTTGGAGGCAACAACACAGAATCACCAGCAGAGGAAATATTTTTGGACTGAACATGCCAGTATTCAGTGTTTCATGTTTATATTCAATATCCTATAATTTCAGTAAAGAATACAAGTACAATACATTTCAGATGCTGGTTCTATAGGAAGATCAGAATTCTGCCCTGTTGGAATAATACATTAAATTAAAAATGTCTCATTGATTGCACAACACATTTTGACATTTTGTTTTGTCTCAGTCTGTCCAACTTTCAGTTTATGCTGGGATCAGACAACACAGTACTTGTGTTTCTTGTTGTGACTTGGCGAGACATGATGATACTGCCATTTCAGCATGATGCATTGTTCTGGTGGTAGGTATTTTGTCTTTTAATTCGGGGGACTTCTTGGATACAGGAGCAGAATAGACAGTGGGACAAAATAGCTTTCCCAAGCGCCTGACTTCATTGTTTTACCTGACTGCACCAACAAAATGATCCCTTTGTTTCCTCATGTTGTAGCTCTGTTTTCCGATGCGTCAACATCACACAGAAGTTGTCAAACTAAGGGCTTATAATGGGATGTTGTAAAGCATACCAGATGTTATGTCTTCCACTATGACGCACCATGCGAGCCAAACCAAAAATACTTAAGCATTTCAATTCCACACAGTCCACGTTTGTCAGGTCAGACCATCATTATTATCATAATGGTTATTGGACTGATAGCTTGCATTCAGAACACTAGAAATGCCACTTATTGTAAGTTATCCAAACTAATCAAATTGTAGATTGCAAACAAAGTCGATAGAAAAAGGTGATTTTTAGATTCCACCTGGAGAAAGTCAAGAGTTGATATTCCTGTGTTTATGTCAAACAATGAAAAGCGGCGTTCTCTCTGCAAATATATCAACGTGAGCTTCAGACTGCACGTGAACACACCGACTGGAACAACTGGCCCTAGTGTGAGACTTTTGAATTAGATCTGGGAGTTTTACAAACATGTTTGAATTGATCTTTTTACAAACACGAAAGTAAATAAAATTCTCAGTGCATGTTTGAGTAGCCATCTGACACTGTGGAAAAAAATGTCTGCTTTGAGGGATGTAAACGGCCTAAGCAACTTCCATCCACTCCCATTCATCACTGCCGTGGCGATGCGGGGACAGACACAACTACCACAAAACAGGAGCAATTAAACTGAAAATCTTCAGATTCCTTCTTTAGACCTAAAATGATAGGAAAATACAGCCCTGAGTTAATTGTCCTTTAAGGTCACAGTTTTGAAGTATGCAGATGCATTAAGTTGTATAGAGGAATAAATTAAGGGGTTACTCAAAGTTAATTTTCTGAACAAACATGGTAAGTGTTGAATGTAACTGGAAATATGAGATTTAAGTCCTAAATTAGGTCAGTTGAGCTAGAATTACGGTTTAAGTTTTCTGCCTCTTTTGGCGCTTTTCCACTACACAGTCACGGCACAGCACGGCACAGCTCGGTAAAGGTGCTTTTCCACTACAGATGAGTTCTCTAGTTCCTCCTCAGTGGGGGCGGGGTTGTAGCGGGAGCGATCTCGGGGCCGTGTTGTCCGTCTCTTTTTTTGATCCTCTCATCAGCTCCAAACTCACTCGTCTGCACGGACCAAGGAATAACAGTCTCGATACAGATCACTGGTTGCTGTTGCCGCTCTCTTTTTGAAATTTCCGGGTGCTAGCACTCGCACTCTGCCCAATCAGTGGAAGGCAGTCAGCTGACGTCACGTTTTAATATCGCTTCGGCTCGCTTGGAACCAGGGCCGAGGAGGTACTAAAATAGTACCAGCTACCAGGTACAGGGGGCTAGTGGGAAAGCGAAAAAAGTGTGCCGTGCCATGCTGTACCGAACTAGTGGAAAAGCGCCATTAGTTTGTAACTACACCCACAGGGTTTATGGGCACAGTCTGACACCAGTCAAGTCCAAGGAGGCCACAAAAATATCTGAACTATAGGTTTTGTTTGGCACTGACTATCCCTCTGAACAGCTGTTCAGTGATGTGGTGCCAGGTAACAAAACCGTATCGATCAGTTCCACAGTAATCAAACTGTGTCCAATCACACACAGAGACAACAATAACGGCCAGTATATCATTGCATCTATAAATCCAACTCTGTTTCCTGTCTGAAACTAATTCCTCATGGGGGATCATTACGAAGGAAAGACAGAGGGAGGAAGAGAGCTCACACATTAATAGACTATAAGAGTGAAAGAATGATTGGATGGGAGCAGAACATGAGACGACTAAAAGAGAAGAAGCGCAGAGGCTGCTCATAGATGATGTATGCCCCAGTGAGCAGTGAAGCCCTGACAGCTTTCACATCTCTGCAAAAAACATTATCCAGGAGGGCATGTGAGAAGAGAAGTGCCAGGACCTGCAGCCTGTCCACACATTATACTGCTGTCAGCAGCTACACTGACCTGCAACAAACAGGACCACACACACACACACACACACACACACTAGCAAGCAAAAGTGATTACAGATTCAAGTTGGCATGCAGGCACACACACTGTATTAATTTGAGGAGTGCTGTCTCCATCTCCAAAAGTCAAAACATTTTTGAGGTATAGTTAGATGGAAGCACGGCTGTAGTGACAGAGATGTTATACTGTAGGGTCAGCTGTTGTGCTTGGCAGATAAACTCATGACTCATGGGTGACCTGTATATTTTCCAACCCTGTCTCAAGTTGGATCCAGCTGCTGCCTGTTGTTCTCATCAATAATCTTTAAAAATGTTTTGATATTTGCAAATCGCATCAGCCAATAAAGGGAGACCACTCGGCATCAGTTCCATCTGAAGCCTCCATAATCAGTGCTGCCCATGCAACCTCCAGGATCTCTCTCACACACACACACACACACACACACACACACACACACACACACACACACACTGCATGAACAACTTTCCATGGTTGTTTTTGGTACAAGAACATGCAAGAGTCCATATTGTTGTAAGTTTTCTGTGGTCATCTGAGAACAGGCTCTCGTGATGCATCTATTGTGTTTTCTTGTGAATATGCTTCAATTTGTTGAGAAACAATCACTGTGTTTGCGTTGTGGCCAGGGCTGTTGTATAGGGGAGAAAGGCGATGATAATAGGGGCCCAGCGACCAGTAGGGCCCACAAAAAACCCCAGTATACTCTAATCTTTGAATTATTCTGATTTTCATAGTAATGCTGCATTAGTATCAAAACTAAATGAAAGGCTAAATAAAAAATGATAATACATACGTAGTCTAAGAAAAGAAGTGGAAAAGTCAGGCGGCAGGGGCCCATTTTAGTATTCTTTCAGGGGCCCCAGAATTCCTAGCAACGGCCCTGATTGTGGCCAGAGGTTTAATCAACCCACATCAGCGACAGGCAGCAGCAGCAGCAGCAGCAGCAGCAGCAGCGACAGTCATTTGACCTTCTTCTCTCTTTGTTAGGTGATGTGTGCTGCCACAGCTTGAACCACCTCCTCACTTAGTTCCCATCTGTGTCTGACATTGTCAAAATATCAGAGCAACAGTCAGTTAGCAACATGGTGAGAAGCACGACCCGGTGTACCAGTAATTCCCTATTCTTCCTTTGTACGCTCGGGATTAACTGGCTTTGTTTGATGCTGCGCCAAAGACTTCATCTCCCATCATAACTTTGGTGGATGTGCTGCCAATAAATGTCTAGTTAACCCCCCCTTCCTCTGAACTCTGTCTGTTAACGTGTCACACAATGTCACCTAGGTTGCCTTTGGAATCTCCTTTTCATGCAGAATCAGAGCCTTTTCAAAGGGCCTCTGAAGAGATAAGCGTACCCTGCCAACCTGGCTCTGGAATACAAATGCCCTTTTTAGCATAGGGAGGTGAAAAGGCAAAGATAACATGGAGGAAATGTGTCAGTGAGGAGAGTGTGCATGAATGCAGACATTATGGCAAGGAAAAGCTGAGGAAGGGATGGAGATATACACAATCATGGAAATGTGGACACAAAGGCAAAGACAAATATGAGAAGAAGGAGGGGATGGTGTGATGAATGGTTGTGCAGAAAAATGGTATTGATTTTAGCATTTTGTGGAATAGAATATTTCAGCTGTGGGACCCACGGTAATATTGGGCATATACATTGGACTACGACACTTCCCATATTATTTTTCATGACTATTTCATTGCCTGACGTATGTTGATGTGAATTATCAACTGTAATATTTTAAAGGGTTCATCTATGATTCAAATTTGCTCAGGCGTTTCAGACAGCTTTAGGGGCTCCTTTGGGTGAGATGCAGGAGGGTATACTGTGTGCAGTCTTGTCATGCTGATGTGCTTGTGTTTGTGTATTTCCAGGTGAGCAAAAGTGGCATAAATGTAATATGACTGTGCCAGAGTGATGAACTATGAGTAATGCAAATATGAGATTTATATCAGAGTGTGCAAGTCAAATTAAAAAGCATCTCTTGTGTAAGAGTGCATCACCTGGCTAATGAGGGAATCAGTGATGGAACCACCTGTAGCCTACCAGAATATGAGTTGTGTGTGTTGACAGCCTGCAGTGTGCAGCCGTGTTAAGCCAATGTGTTTGTGTTTTTGTATTTCCAGGTAAATGAAACCTGTGTACACACACCTGGAAGTCCCTTTGTGTCGCACTGTGCAGCATGAACAGGATTTATCTTCAAAGAGCAAGTTCAAAGTAGGTTCTTTCATGATCTTGCAATTCTAGAGAAACCCAGCGATGACATTTCCAAGCAAAAAAACAACATCCACACTCTTTTTTTCTTGGTTGCACTGCTGGTCAAGTTCTATGTTTACGCCCATTCAAAGGCTTTTAACATTTTATGTAGAATTTGTTTTGGAAAACAAACTTGGATGTCAGACGATCCACATCACACTCATACTGATGCCTGTCAAATATCAAGTCACAGTTGATTTGTTTAGTTCAGCATAAAAACAGGAGAACTGAGGAAAGGCAAACTCGACTCTGTGTAGAAGTAATAAAACCCGTCTCTGAGGCTCTCTCATTAATGCTTTATATCCCATTCCTTTAATCTGTGCAGAAACCAAAGTGACATTTGGCTGTTTTACAGAGGGTTCTGTACGTTACTATTTCTTGGCTAGGACATGTAACCTGGAGACTGTGCCGTTTGTGGATAACTGTGTTGTGGATCATAAAAGTCAGTAGGATTCATCGTCTTGGGACCGGAGATGTTTGTACAAAATTTCATAGCAGTCCGTCCAACATGTAAAATAGTGATAGAGTGAAGGAGAGAAAGAAAGAGGCAGCACAAGGGGCAGAATGAAGAAAGAAAAAAGAAGAGTTCTGCCTGGGGGCTAGACTATCAGTTGGCTCTTCAGAAGTTTAACTCCATACAGCTCAGCAATTCTGAGAGCAGGTTTCCTTGATTTCCTCTCTCATATGTTCACTCACCAATCCTATGATGCATATTAAATCACTGGGTGAATAATGAAGCCTATCTCACATAAATTAGAGAGACATGCTGAATTCCCCTCAGGTTCAATCACCATGAATATTAAAGCAATCTCACAAGGTTACAGAGAGAAGTGGAGACAGGCAGAACAAGTAGAGGGTAGATGAAGAAATATGAAGAACGAAGGACAAAGAGAAAGGGAAGAGGTAAGAGGTGGGAGCAGTCTCTGTCAATTAAATTCAGCGATGGCCATTTTGCTCACATCTGAAACTAAGGTTAATTGTCAGTACTACACGGTATATGGCACTGATGAATCAATATGTTGGTTTCCATGGAAATGTGGAGAAAAAAGAACTTGAAATGAAGATTGCTCCATTATGTCAACAATTATAATCACACTTATCTTTGGTCAATATGGAGATCAACACCCTGATTGCTCATTGACTTTGGAAACACATTTATTGAAATTTGAAAACTGGTCAAGCTGAGTTGTTACTATAGTTACAGATGAATATCACTGAGATTTTAACACCACTGCTGTTTCTGTGGATACTGCTCATTGATTCAGTTCTTCGACACTTGAACCTCTGCGTAGTGAAGAATAAATATGCATCATAGTCAAATACTAATCGAACAGATGACTGAGGGCGCTAGAGAATGTTTTTGTTGCACAAAGTACAGTACAGTACTGTAGGAAACCAAGCAGAATAACGACGCCAGGTATGTAGATTGTAGATGGATTTAATTTGTCGCACAATTGTCGTTTGATTGTTTTCATAATTATTGGAAGTCAAATTTATAATTAAAACTTGAATTTGATTGATTTCCCAGTCCCTGCTGTTAAGAAATTACACTTGGAGGTGGAACGGATGCATGAAATACACAACCTGTCCTCTCCCCTCACAAAATCCTGGTCCATTTAAAGACAGATGTGGCCATTTTTCTTTCTTGACACTATCCACAGTGGAGGTCAGTAGTTCTGCCTCTCTACTGACATCTGGCTGCATCAAAGTCTTCCCTGCACTGCTCGGCCATTAGACAGACAGAATCTGTCTGTAGCATCATCCCTCATGTTCTGCTCCAACCAGCCTGGAAAAAAACAAACTCTGCCATCGGTTTTTATTTTCTCTCATTGTTAACCTGAAAATCACCATAGCCTCCTCCAATGGCTGCTGTATCTGTTACAGAAATGGATCATAACCTACCTCATTAGACATAATTCTTTCTTGGCAACACAGCAAATACACAGACCTTGGCCTCCCATCCCTGTGTTTATCTCCTTCTCTGCTGAGAACAGACTGAAAAAGCTTCCTCTCCTAAGTTCTCTAATGGACTGTTGCCTCCTCCAACACCTGTCCTCTTTCCAAAAAACTGCAGTCCATTACAAAAATCCTATCCACTTAAATTCAGTTGGGCCATTCTTCTTTCTTGACAACATCTTCAGTTGGGCCCAGTATCTCCTCTCCTTGCTGACAAAGCACCACCTCCCTCTCCTCCCACGCTCAGCTGTTTGTGATCTTGTTTTTTTATGCTGTTAAGCTCCTCCCACATTTTTGACTCTTTCCCCTCTCGCCACAGATGCTTCTCTCAACCTGCTGATATCACAGCAAACTTCTCTTTATTAGCACTGTCACTTCTTTTGTCCTGCTTTGCAACAGTTTAACACCTGGTATAATATTCTCTGTAAATTACAATATACAGAAAATTTTTACATAAAAATGTGTTTTCTTCCCCTGCCTTTTAAATGTTTTGTTATTGACAAACACAGTTTATTCTTAACCTCTGTGATTCTCAAAGTGTGGCCCATGGAGGCACTGCAGGAGAAATCTTTATTTGGTTATTTTTAACCAAACTATTGGGTCAAGAAAGCGTTTAATACGCAACCCAATAGTTGAGTTAAATTGAACCCAACTTTTGATTTTAATATTTTAACAGTAGTTGGATCAAAAAGAATAACCCAATTCCTTGTGTTGAAATAATCCAAAAAGTAGTCGATCCTAATTCAACCCCACAGTTGGGTTAAAATTGGATTATGTTTTAAGTTAACCCAACAGCTTTTGGTGTGTACTACAGATGTTTATCCCCACCGATATGATACATTAACGATACACTGAAGCCCCATTGATTTGATCCGATGCGATACGATTTACTCCTGTTCACCATACGATGCAATTCAAACATTATTTAAAAATGATATGACTTAATTAAAGAGATTCGGTCCAGTATAATGTGATTCAGTTCAATAGAGTTGCGATACGAGAGTTTCCCTCCTACTTGTCACAGCATAAAACTGGAGGCGCCCGTTGACGTAAACTGTTTACTCTTCTTGGCGGTCATGACTACTACTGCTACTGCTGTCAGGGTCGAGAGGCTGCACACGGCTTCCGTCCATATGCACCCTGAATCTACCAGTGCATTCGCATCACAAACGTTTGTATATCGGACCACCGATATGAATCGGTAAATCTCACCAGTGTGTACGATACGTCACTGAGTCCATTACCTGCAACTAATAACAAAATGGTCTTCATGTTGTGTTCTGCTCTGGGTTCTGGTAATGGCGCAGAAAAATTGCATCTTATTGGCTTTGAATGCTGAGACACGGGAAATAGATGAGTCACCCTGAGCTTTTCTTTTTTTCGTCTCTCTCCTCTGACTTCTAATCGGATAATAGGACGACGGCTGCGTGCTCGCTTCTCCATCTGGCATTCCCACACTTGTTCACACTTGGCAAACACACATCTGGGCCTCGAGTGACAAATTCTCACTTTGGTGGTGGCGGCACACAGTCAGTCACACATGCTTGACAGGACAGCTTAATATTTAGAGAAACGGACGTTCAAACAGATGACCCAAGTTTAAGCCCTGCGAACCGGAAGCATCAATCCTCCTTAAAAGACCACTCTACTGGTTTTAGCCCATTGACATCAAATCATTTCTACATCACGTCACTGCCAAACACTGAATAAACCACAGTGCTTGTTTTTTTTTGTTTGGGGAATCAGTTGGTTTCTATTACTTCCATGGAAACTTGTTCATGTTATTAAATCTTTACGTTTACCATCACAGCGCCAGTACACAACAATAAAGTAACTTTTTAACAACTTTGATTGCAAAATGAAATGAAATGAAAAGCGATGAGAACATGTGCTTAAAGACAACATCAAAAATATAGGCCTACTATCAAAATTATGATTTCTCTCTTTTGTCATCAATGAAACTATCTTTGGCAAAGCATACAGAGAGAATATTAACCAGCCAACAACATCAACGGCCAAGATTTTTTTGTTGTTGTTTCGCCAATCGACGATGGAAATTATAGCTCTTTTGACTTATTTGGCTCAACACATTTCAAAAGCAACAACAGAAATGCAAAAGCTAGATAAACTCAAATTAAGTCCCTTGGGAGGGTTGGGAGCAGTTGTGGCTGATCAATACAGGGCACTCGGGCACCACCGCCCCCCCCCGATGAAAAGCAATTTTTAATGATTATTATTATTTTTTCCAAAATATTAATGCATAAATCAGCGATCCGGTCGTTTTGGCTAAAGCTGCATTCCAGGCAGGCTTTTGAAACCGTAAATAATGGCTTCAAGTCACGACTCCGACCTGTTGCCTGTGAAAGTGCACTATAACGGCCTCTCGTAACTTCCGACCCGTGAACTCGTACCAGATCGAACTGGTACAACTTCACAGGTCGGAAAAACACGAGTTACGGGTTGCCTTGAACACACCATGAGTTAGCAGCCCCCACCCTCGTCATGGATCTATTGGTCCTCGTCCCTACATCACCACATTCACGCTCATCCCTTGACTGCACACACAGCCCTTCATGCCGTTCTCTCTCCTCATTGGATAACACTTGTATCCCTCGGTTTACAGCAGAGCAGAGTGACTGAGAGATCCGTGTTTTGGCTGAAACACTCTAGTGATTCTGCTGACTTGTGCTTTAATTTAAAATAAATAATTTTTATCGTACCTGTGAATGTGATTCCCGTATAATTTACTTTTTAAAACAGTGAGGACAGATACCACACGGACTGTAACTGGAGTTAGAGACTTATTTATCTGAACGGATTAAAAAACCTGAACTCGGGGGATGAACAGTGATGTCAGCTAGCCATGCTAGGCAGGACTAGCAGCATAGCTTCACAGCTGGATGATGAACACAGTTTCACAGTAAGGAAATACAATGAAGAGGTGGAATACGAATGAACATATTTTATCCAAGATATAGACTAAAACTCTGCGGTGCCTTTGGGTCTGCGCTGGGAGGCTGCTATGATTTGACAGCGAGGCCACACAGTGTGAGTGGAGCAGAGCACCATTAACCGGCACATCAGAGACGGCTGTCTTTTTATACAGCCTATACTCGGAGCAAATTTTTGGACTGCATGCTGTCGGTTCGTCTGTGGTGCATTCACAGCCTGTCCAAGAGCGTTTTTATTAGTAGGACTTGACACTTAAGGTGGTGCGTTCACAGCAGACCTTTTATTTTTGTCGCGGGCGACGAGTTTACATATTAAGTAAATGCAAACAGGCAATAATTGCTCAAGCGAAAAATTGCTGGGGCTCCGAGCGACAGAGCGAAAAATCGCTTGTTGCTCGAGATGAGAAATCGTCAGTCACTTGCCGCTCAACACTGATTGGCTGCCGTAATCCCGGTGGTGACAGTGTAAGAGAAAAGGTGAATCTGTGCCAAAATGAAGTAGTTACACATTATTGTACAGAAGCTGCCAAAATATCTTGCCTTTGAGGAAGTCACATGTTCTCCAATCTCCTCTCTACTGTAGGTTGGCTTGCAAATATGAAGTATCACAAGAAACCCAAAATGCGACATATCTGCTCAACTAATTTTTAAATTCAAAATGTTTGAGCCAGAGATAAGGTTTACACCGAATTATGGCTGTGAATAAATTGCTGATGTTTCCCCCCAGTGATCAATTCTTGCTACATTACAACAAAACCATGCCCTGCTAGAGTAGCATGGATCCAATTTCTGACTGAAATGAAAATCAAATCAATCATTAAAATAAAATGGAGTTGCGCAATTTTCAGACCATTGTTTTCATAATTGCAGGTTTTAATTTAACATAATGTGAAATCTCTAGCTGCATGCCCCTCACTACAATGGAGTAATCCATCCACCCACCAGCTCATTCAGGGCTCTGACAGAAAGCAGTGGTTCCCGGCCTACCAGCCTGTGGAGAATCGATTGGCTCTGGCTGGGGAGAAAAAAGAAGATCATGCTGACGGATTTGTAAAAGGCAACTTCACATGCACATGGAGGAACACACTCAGGTTATTATGGAGTCAGAAATACAGACACACTCACAGGAATGCAAGTGAGATTCATTCTTGCAGACTCCCTGTGGTTCATTCACCACTGATACTCCACTTCTGATCTTTGTAACTTTGGCTATTTTGGCAGATAATGACAGATTAAACCTCCAATGGTCTGCCATACACTGACCTTGCTCCTTACAACAAAAGGATAATGTTTTCATAGTGTAATCTTTGAAATTGATAGTTACCTTTGAGCTTTTTGTCTACATTGAAAAATGGTTCTGCAACACCACCTCTCTGAGCTCCTGAACACCTACATATTGTGCTCTAACCCTCTGCCCTCTTTGGTTGTGCCTTGTTGTTTCCTCTTCTTTTAGAGGTATGTGTAATTGGCGGTTGGGGCTGTGAACACCTGGGCCCGAGGCTCCCAGTCACCACAAAAGCTGCCACTTTAAGTTAAGGTCACATCACATTTCCACTCAATGAAATTCTCCTGCAGTCGCTCCTGAAAGGGGACTTTCTGAAATATTCCCAGTGCATCGTTAAACAAATCAGAGCAGTCACTACAATTTTTAGTTGTTTTAAGAGGGGAAATAGCAGAATAATAACTTCTCCATCTCCAAACAAAATTCTGCTCTGTTAATATAGAGTCATCTTGTTCACATTTTGACCTGAAAATGTGTTTCAGTTGGCTGTAGATTACACAGAGACAGAAAATGCTTGAGTCTGGGTTTAAGCAGAAGTGAATAGATGGAGTGAATATTCACGTCCACATACAGTACATATGTAACGGAGTGAAAAGTGACCTAATACAGTAGCTGATATTGTATGGTGGATGCCACCACTTGTGTTATGTCCCCACAATGTTACTGTAAGTCCACAGTTAAAATGTTGTTCTGAATGAAAGGATATATCAGGGTAAAAGGCAATAAAAACATTAAAAATAAAAGAATAACATTTACACAGAGGACAAAGTAACAATGGAGCCATAAGACCAACTGGTGGGCATACCAATAAAGGTTTGACCAATGGTGGAGGGAATCCAGGTCAAAGCTACCGGCCTGTAGCTGCTGGCTTTGGTACAAGAGCCAAGCAAGATGTCTTCCACAACACCGGGGCTGCCTCCATATGGCAGTAATGTTTGTTCTTCTTGAGTACTTTTTGAACCTATTGAAGAAATGGTTAACTGTAGCAGTCGTCTCTTGATATTAAATGAACAAAGCAAAGACAGGACAAGGACATTTCTCGAAACATCACAACAGTTTATAGTCCATCAAAACTCTTCACTTGTAATTTGCCAGTGAGATGGCGGTGGAAGGTGAATTTATACAGTGTTTAATTTATTGATCTGAGTCAGCTCGACGTTTGCGATTCCATATTAATGACCCAACTCTCTCAGACGGCGTCTAATTTGGTGTTATCAGAATCACTAACAGGAACACAGCTGTGCCGTCTCATCAGCCGTGCCGGGGGAGAAGGAGGAAAGCAAGCTGGGACCTTAACAAATCAGCTGCAAATGACAAGACTGATTTGATTTTTCATTTTGGCATGGGAGAGGAGTGCATTTTCAAGCTAAAAATGGGAAAGGGTACATTAATTCATTAGCATGAAATATAACTTTAGGAAGAATTTGGAGTTGTTATCATTGCTCAGGGGAGAGGCAATGCAGCGCAGGCCCTGCAGCTCAGATGGAAACCACAGCCAAGGTTGTGCAAATTGAGTATAAACGCACACCCTGACTGACACACAGGATAGATGGCTGTTGTACAGTAGCTGGCAGCTTGCCAAGAAAGTCATACCTTACAGTCCCCTAGTCCACCGCTTTTAAATGTAGAAGACCACATGTCCAGGGAAAGTGGACAAAGAGAAGACTGGTGCCAGTAACAGTGATGAGATGTGCAACAAACAGGCCTGAGATACAGTTCTGACATTTTATTATCTAAATGCCTTCTTCTTATTGCATTGCATTTCATTATCTTACATTATTTCAATATTCATCATATCAGAGATGATGACTTTAATGAGTGCCTCTAAGACAGTGTCTTCCTATCTGCCATAGTACCATAGAAGAAACAAGACTAAGCCATGCTATCATCAGCTTTGTAAGGCTCTGCTTGATGATGCTAAATGTTCACGAGTGAAACTGCTCAAATTCACAGGGTTACAGCAGCAGTACACACGTACAAGTACATTCACACATACAGTGTACAGTAAGTGGACTGGGTATGGTGAAAAAAAGATATAAAAATATATAGATATATAGATATACAGTGCAATTGTGTGTAGGGAGCTTATTGCACATAAAACAGGGTATTGCACATACAGTATGTTGCTGTTTGTCTACTTACTGGGAGCAGAGTTGTAAAGTCGGAGAGCGAGGAAGGACCTGCTGTACAACGAGAGTAAAGAAGCCTGTCACTAAAGCCCTTTTCCCACTAAAATTAGCAGGTTGACGCAGGTTTTTTAAACGCGGATCGACCCGCTAACAATCGGCATTTGGCTCCTTTCCCATTAACCAAAAGTGGGAAAGGGGTGTAATGGAGCTTTACCTGCTAGTGCCTCTAAAAGAAAGTTCAGATGATCAGTTATTGAAATATATGCTCCAGAGACCTTGAGTAGTTTAGGTATTTCAGTCTGTACCAGAGAAGAGTAGCAACTGAAAATGTCATCCACAAATCCATGCCTAAGATGGCTAAAAATAGCCACTGGACAGCAACACTTTTTTCAGTTTCACATTAAAAGGGAGTAATAAAATGATGGTGACTCATTTGTTTTATGTCATACTCGTCCATGTTCCTGACACTGAATGGACAAAGTAATTAGACCACGGATATTGAATTGGCAATTTAGGCAGGATTAACTAGAACTAAACTACATCCATTAATTTTATTCCTCTGTTGCTTTGGGCTGACGAAGCAGCTCAGCACTTGCACACAATTCGCCTCATATCTACATCAGTATTTCCCTCACAAGATAATTTCACATTTAACAGTCAATTAGTTTTGAGAAACACAGTTGAAAAGAATTGATTTATTGGCAAATGCACACATGATTGGTCATCATGAATAACAATCAGAGCTACTTTATAGTTGCAAAGACAATGTGAGCTCTCACAGAATCTAAGAGGAACGACTGTTGGAGGAGTGATCCCCCTCATGACACAAACGGCACTCTGTGAGCATCCATCTCCATCAAAAAATGTTTTTCTTATTTTTTCTACACCACTTGGATGTTTGACCTTATCTGTGCAGAATGATGAATGTGTGAAGTGTGTGAATTTGTTTTCATCTGTTGAATTTGGAAAGTTTCTCTGTTCATCATAAATCTCAGATTATGTCACATCACAGTTTGGAAACCAACATGCAACACATGTAGGTGTTGAAATGTGGAGCTTTGAGCAGTCAGCTGATTGCCACATGTATGAAAGAGCCAGCGACAAAGTGAGAATAAAACTGATCACAAATTTGACATAGAAACTAGAGCCTTTCTTCATGCACAACTTTGGATGTTTGTATGTGGGTCATCCTATTAATTTGATCACAGAATCACAAGATATTTTGCAGATTGTGCCTTTTCATGTTGTGTTGAGATATTTTGCATTAGTAAGGCTTACTGCTAAATGCCACACTATATCCAACAGCTAATCACCCACAGTAAATGTTGGAAACAATCTAGATAGCCTGTGAGTGAATCACAACGGTGCGGCTGTCTGTGGGTCTCTAAACCAAACGAAAAGCTGAGAGCCATAAAATGGATGTCAGCAAAGAGGAGTCAGGCATATGCGGAGTTTGCAAAGGAGAGGGGGGGCAGGGTTGGTCAAAACATTTCATTACAGTTTTTCCATATAAATTCCCAAAGCTACGTCTGAATATAATTTATAAATATTTTAAGTCATCTTCCATTAGGCTATGTCTCTACTGCAGCCATTCAGCTAGGAGCCAGCTAGGCTTGGCTCTATTTAATGCTATGATTAGTAAACCGCTGTATGTTTTTTGATGAATACTTAGGGCTACTGAGCTACTGTTCTTTAATGTTGCTCATTATAGTGGTACTTGGAGGGCCAAGTATTTTCTGGGGTGACTATAGTTTGATAACCACTGTTCTAGAGTGATAGCGACTTCCGACGTTGCTGGGTCGACCACATTGTTTACCTTCAGTGGATTTTTGTTGCTGATAATCGGTTCTCACTGCAACTGCTTTTCTGCAAGATTTTAATATCTACAATCATGAGCAAAGGTAAGTTAAGCAGGTTTTCTGCCTTGCATTAAGCTTAATTTTTAACATTAGCAGTATTTGTTTGTCTTACCATGCACTGCAGTATTACAAACTTTCTTCTTCTCTATTTGGATTTATTTCAGTCGGCTTTAAAACCTACTTACATTGTTAATTGAAGAAGAAGTATGGTCACCTCTGTAGCTAACATCATACTCCTAATGATAATTCTAACATGGATTTATTCTGACCATGCAAACATCAGCATAGTCCCGATAATAATGTTAATTAGGGTAAATGATAATAATGTTAAGTATATTCATTCTTATACTGAATGATTTAGTATCCTAAGTAGGCAAGATTATATATGAGGAAGTTATTTGTTAAGAACGTTTCTGGTCATAAGACGAAATATTTGACAAACTGAAACTTTGCACTTATAGTGGCACACAATAAAAAGATTATTATTTGAAAATGTCCTTTCTAATAAATCAGTTGAACTTGCCACAAAGCCGTACCACTAACATGGCCAAACTGAGTGTAGAAAAATGTGTAGAAAATCTCTGAAATCTGAGCCTTATATTTTATTTCGTCATCATTCCACAGAGTCATCCAAGAAGTATGTGTTATGTCAGATGCCACCCAGCTGGACCACCTTGCCTGTGGACCCTCACTGGCCGCCTCCACCCCATGAAAGCATTGCAGTTTATACAAAGAGCACACAAACCAACGATCTAACCTATGAAGGCTTCATTTGTCCCAAGGCTCAAGAAAATATGCCCCTGTCTGCGTTCATGACATCACCACAGAGCCAAGTACATATGAGTTATGCGAAGAAGTATGAGATACTAAAGGCAAAGATCAGAGCTGAGGAGGCCGAGGCCGAAGCTCAAGCAAGGCACGTGTCAGAGCATCAAAAGAGCGGAGACACCGATTCTGCAGTGAGCGGCAAACTAGGGCAGAGTGTAAAAGTCGAGCTAAGCACCATGTCAGGCGGTGAAGATATAGCTGATGAATCAAAACAGCAGATAAAAGAAGAGGCTACATTTACCAGTGGAAGTGAATCCATCGTTGATCACCCACTTCATTTTGATCCATGGGACACCATAGGGGACCTGGCCCTCTTGAACTGTGAGCCTGTTGAAGAAGATCCATTCTTCCAGTGGTTGAGCCAGCCCAGATGTGCAGGCACGTACCACACTCCTGAGGAGAATGAAACTTCCAACCAATCATGGAGTTCGTGATTTTGATGCGATTTTTGAATAAATGTTTTGAGCAGCAAGTAAATGGGGTTAAGTTGGCACATATCTCGGATGCTTTTTACCCCAACAGAAAAAAGTAATGAGAGCACACATATTCAAAGTCACTCAAACCTGACAACCTCACGAAAATGAAGATATCAAAAATATTTTAATATCTTGATTGAATTGTGACAGATGGATACCACCAATAACCACATATACGGTAGTATCTCTGTGTACTGTATTTTTCATGAATTTTTCGAAATTACACAACAATACTGGGCATAATTTCACAGAGAAATAAAATAACATTCAGAACAAGAGAGGAGTAAAAACCTTCCAAGTAACTCTTCACTTGTGCATTACAGATGATGACAAAGAATCTAATTTGTTGAAAGAGAGTTTACATGGATTTTTATTATTATTTATTATTATATTTCCGGCTTACAGCAATCTGTTTGCTTTTACAGTCTGTTAGCAGCTACATTGGGCTTGATTGTTATGTTTATCTGTAAAAGGTGCATCTGTAAGGTGTTATCCTGGCTTGGCATTTTTAGTGTTGGATATGCACTCACTGCTGCCCCTAGTGACTGATGTCACACTCATTCCCACAAAATGCTGCCTGAATGCTGTCCCCTTAGTCGTACACTGGCACACTGTGGATATATCTAGTAAAACTTTGTCATTGCTGATATATTGATTGATATTGATATATTTAAAAATATCAACTAAGAACACTTAGCTGCAAAACAGCAACAATTATATATTAAGCTGCATGTGTTTAGTAATACATCCTTTATATTTGTACTTAAGATGATATTATCAGTGATTTGTCATGTGAAAGTAGTCCCTGGCAAGTTAGTGTGAATTATGGTGCAGTCTCTAACAGGAATATTGTTTTGAATAAATACATCTAAGAGATTTGTGTAAGATACATGTTTTTTCAAAGGCATTTGTAGACTGTATGTTTAATAAGACAAAAGACTTGTAGGATTAGGACTAAGTGGTTAGTTTGCAAACACTGTTTGTTGGGTCATCCTCCCAACTCCAATTAAGGGGAGAGATGCAGCTCGTTCCGTAAGCCTAAATATCTGCCTCCAGTTGAAAAGCTTAACAGCCGCACAGCAAACCCTCTCGTATGGGGGTAGAAAATTGTTTGTGTTGATGGAGAGACGTAACATGAAAGGTCAGTTCATACGGGTGACAAAAGCAAATTGTCTCTGAGATCTGTCTCCATACTACTGCATGGTGTTTAATGGAATTTCCATTTGTGGTGTTCACCGTATTGAAAATGTACTTTTACAGACAATTCAACAGCAATGTGTTCCTCCACCGTGTCCCTGTTTCTCTAGATTATCCATACAATAAACAAACAAACACTTTTCACTTCCTGCTAAAGAAATAGTCTTTTGAAACCAAAAACTCTCACACTGCTGCTTTAATACCACAACACAATGCTCAGGAGCATGTGTTGTTTCGCTCTATACACTTCCTGCATCCTGTCTTTAATGACTATTGATTTCCCTCGCACAGGTTTGATTGACTTTGTTTGTCCTTACTGAATCAGGACAGCAGACATTAAAATCCTCGCACACCATAAGCATGTAGGCCTACGACTTGTTCACTTGTGATGCCAAACCACGGCTCTAATCATCCTAAAGGTCATGCTAAAAAAAAGAAAAACCTTTGGGGACAATGGTCTTAGTGCTGTTTTCTTTCTTTCTAATCACAAATGATTTGTCACATCTCATTTTCTTGCCCTTTCTCCAGGGGGCCTAAACATTTGTTTGTTTTTCTTTTTTCTTTCTTCCTTTGGTACAAAGTGTTTGTCAGTGCTGTGGACTTACAGTATATAATTCTACAAATTTCTCATCAGTGTATTGAAGCTAAAAGAGAAATCATTCAGAAATTATTTCGGATGCTGTGTTTTCAGTGTAATTCAGACTCACTTTGCCCCCCCAGTGAACAAAGAATGGACTTTGTACACTGATCCTTTGGTTGCATCCCAGTCATTTACTGTTACATTTGCTGTTTACAAAGATCAGTAGTTGTCTTTCATTTGGAGTTATAGCTTTCTGATTTAAGCCTTAAAGTCCAATGTTTACCACTGTTTTGGTCTCCACCATGTGGTTCTTCAGATACACAATAAAGTTAATTGCTAATCTGCCTGCTGTGTGATGCTGTGCAGGTGGATCACAGTGGGTTAACAGTTGTTTTTTTTTCTATTGGCCATAACAGTTGATAAATTAGCAAAAACTACAATCAAAACAAGCTAAAAAGACAATGAATCTATAAAGCTGAAGGGGGAAAAAAACAGAGTTCAGTGATACCTTTCCCACATTTTTAGCCAGGCTAGCAGCATGGTTCTGTTGGTAGCAGAGGCATCTTTTTGTCTACTGCTGTTTTCTGTGCATATATCTGTCTCTCAGCTGGTCAGCTCTGTCCGGACTGAAATATCTCAACATACATACATTCATACACGATGAAGTTTTAATCCAGCACCATTGTTAAGGTTGTTGACTAAATTCCTGCAAAACTGATGACAGCTCCATCAGCCTCCAGGAGACTGGAAACTGTTGGAGCAGTGAATGAATTCCCAGGGGTTTCAGATGAGTCCAGTCATCACATATGGTTGTCCACTACTTTTAGGTATTGTGTCGTAAATATGGATTTTACGTATTGCCAAGTAGCAGAGGCATCAACAGTATCTATAACACCTTTAGATGGTACAATGGATACTTGAGACATCTCCCCAGTGAATATCTCAACTCAAATTTTGTCAAAGCTTTTTGTCTACTGTTGTTTTCTGATGCTGCCACAGTCACTGTGTGTAAATAATTTATTCATTTCTACACCAAGGTCAGGGATAATAACTTACTAAGTGGATAACTGGATTACAGGAATTCACATTTGCTTGGTCACCCCCCAAACCCACACACGCACACAGAGAGGCAGGTGAAGTGTGCCATAAACAAACATACACTACATGTCATCGTCACCAACAATTATCTTTTGCTCTCCCAACAAAGTCAGCCTCCTGTCCTGACCCTTTTGGAAAGACACCAACTTTTTAATCTTACAAAGTCGAGCAATCGCTGCATCAAGCTGCCTGCAGTTTGTGTGATTTATTCCACTCTAATTGCCTAACTCCAGTATTAATAAGTTTCCTCAGCCGTGCTATAATCCTTGCAGAAAAATTATCAAGGAATTACATATGCTGCAAACAAACCTTGTGACTGTTTTTTTTTTTTAATAAGCAACTTTATAATCCATCAGAGGAATACAAATGTCATTTCTGAAGACAGACAGAGGACGAGGCACGAGGAGGCCTCTGACTCTTTACTTATTTCCCCAGCTGTCAAATCTCAGGCACTAAATCCAAATCTGTGCTAGCCAGAGCTCTTATGCAAAGTCTTAGTAGCAGATTGGTATGAATGGCTGCATGCTGTTTAGATGCCCCACAGAGTTTCACTGATGAAGAGCATTGACATTGCAGTCACAGTGCAGAATTACCCCTCATACGTTAATATGGTGGGTGCTAAAGGTGCCGAATTCCTTCAGAGCATTTTTTGATTTTGCAAAAAATAGTGATGATACCTCATGTAGAGGTAGGTGAGCTACCGTCACAGAGGTGGAAACTGATTTGTAAACAGTGTTTCCCGACCTGGCTGTTACAGTGTTTTTCTGTTTCTATTAGAAACAGTGGTGTGCTTACTGTAGCTAAATGCTGACACTAATATGCTCCCAATGACACTTAAAGCAACACTGCAGAGTTTCAGCTCAGTGCTTCCACCATCTGGTTGAGAAGCGCTATCGTCTGGGGGGAAAAACGAAACTCAACGAAAACGCAACTTATCAGCCAGCGCATCCAGCATTTATTCCTATTAATAAATGACAGTGTTTCCCACATTTTTGCAAGGACGGTGTCGGGTGGTCGGGGGCGGGGGGCAGTATTTTAAGGTCGATAAACTCAGCTATGTTGCTTTAATAGCAGATAGCCTTATGTCTTTTGGTGTGACAGCTTGATGTGTTAGCATGCTAACATGGTGTAGTTGAGTCTAATGGCTATTTATCCAATCTAGCAGGTATCTGGTCATAAATCAGGCCAATTAAAATACAATTAATAAAAGACAAGCTTCGTTCTCTGAGAACCATGAAATGTCTACACTACATTTCAGTCCATCCAATGTTTACTGTTCAGTTTCAACCAAAGTGATGGGTCATTCAACAGACTGGCATACAGTGCCATGATAAATTTGTGCTGAAGTCTGAAAACCTTTTATAAAAGTTATTACCAGATTGATTTACCATGAACAGAAGCTAAATTCATCACTGTCCTCTGTCAGGCCACATACAGGCAAAACAAATAAACAGAGCCATTACACCTTCTTTTATACCAATCCCACAGCAGGAAGGAGTATACCTGTTGGCAGTGGAAAATAGTGTTTGATTTGACCTGATTTGAAGATGTTATTTCCCTATAAAAATTAAGTTATCACAAAATAGTTTCAGTCATCCTTGGAAATAGAAAATTGCACTACATTGGACCACAAGTAAGGCGGTCAATTTAGTATGGCATTGCAAACAGTTCTGTTCAAGTGATTGCAGTGGGAGTAAGGGTTACTTTGCTGCCTTTTTTTATTTCTGTCCAACGGCTACAAGTTTGATTATTGGATTCAGACCAGATGTTTGATAATAATCATTTAGCTACAGGTGAAGGAAGGAAGCGTTTGACCGCACGCCTTGTTCTGCTAAAGGACAGCAATAACAAGACAAAAACCATGCACAGCTCATCTCTCACAGACAAACCGCCATTGTAAAAAACAGATGGCGTGGTGAGAACATGTGCACTGGATATAATTTAGCCCAGGTGTGCATGGTGCTTGCTGGAGTGATTAGGGAAGAGGTGAAAATGAAAGAAAAGATGAGGGATTGAATCTAATAATGAAACACTTCTTTTATGTCGGCAGCCAGTTTATCCCTCTGTGCAGCCACTATTTCTTGAATGATGTTGTTTTCTTTTGTCCTCATCATTGTCTATCCGTTACACATCTATTCTGCATCATTTTCAATATGCAAACACTTCATTTAGGGCACATCTTCTTTATGCAAACTAGCTAACAGAGAGGAAGTCTAGCTTCAGCACTGCACTATACATTTGGCTTTGATTACAACATTGTGCAAAGGCTTTCCAATACTCTCCCAGTCATGTATGATCACTTGCATATTTTAGTACGTTCTTTCCTGACGGTCTTCTAGGTATCCTTCCCCTCTCAAATGACTTTGAGGTAACCATCAGACAACTCAGTTCCTCCCTTCATGGTTTCTGTCCTGGATCCTCCATCATTCAGGTCTGCCTGATGTCAGGAGGTGGTCCACTTCACCACCTGTGCCGTAGCATCTCACATTGATGATTCACTACCAAAGCTCCAATGTTTGACTGAATCTGTGTGTGCATATTGTCATGCCATGCTGGACAGGGGGGGAAAGCCCAAACTGCTCATGTTCAAATGCTTACCCTGATCAAACCAGCAGCTGTGGCACTGTCTGTGTGCATGCTTTTTTTTTTTTTTAGCTTTTTTCCATGAGCGTTTGTTTAGTCAGGACAGGACCTCCCGCTGACACTCGAGCCCACTCTGTGTGAGGACTTGTCATCCCTGTCAGCTCTGCTCAGAGGAATATTGCTGGAGGATATGAATATGGCGCCTCTGTGGCTGTCCTGTCGTGTTTATCAGTGTGATAGGTTTCAGTTCTCGATGACTCATTGACTGTTGAATATGCTTAGTGATGTTTGATGTTGTTGTTTTTTTTTTATTGCCTTGGTTGGCAATTCCATGGCCTCTGGTGAGCCGTATACGCCGTCCACGGAGAGCCTCGAGGCTGTGATGCATTATGGATATTGTGACACACGCACACGCTCCCTCATAATCACCTTAGCGCAACTGTTTGGCATCGTAATAAAGTCTAACTATCATTATGACTCTATCTCCCAGCTGGAGGTCGGTATTAAATTAGTGACAACATGTATAATAATCCCTGCTACTTGGAGAAGCTCGTGTTATCGTATTTGAAGCATGTTAACTTACAGTTTTTATCTGATTTGAACCCAAAGACATAAGGACAATTTCAGTTTTAACTGGAGTGCGTTTTCACCGGTAGTCTCAGAACCTTGGTGCTTTCTGTCGAACAAGCCCACGTTCACACTAGTTTAAGCGGAACCAAAGTCGGCAATAATATGGGGGCAATAATATGGGGGTATGGTAAAACCATGTAGCGTTCAGATTCTAGTTTGCAGCACTCACTCACTCACACTCACCCCTCCCGTCAGCAAAGTGACGGTGGCCTCCGAGGACAAAAAACTTGCATGACCATGGTTTTTCAGAGCATGGAGTGATGAGGTGCAATCTAAGCCATTTCACCATATGTCTGCTGTTTTCTACTCCTCCTTCTTTCCTTCCGCCTTCCACCTTCGGGCTGCCATACAAACAGTTTTTTAACTAAGCCCTGTCGGCGTGAAACCCTTGAGAGTGTCCAAGTCAGGGTGTTTAATGTTTGCCATGACTGGACACACTATTTTTAATGTAAAGATATTCAGTAGTGGAGTAATGACATCCTGTCCTGAACTCAGCACTAAGCCACTTTTGTGCTTTTTTTTTTTCGTAATCTGATCTTTGTTTTGTCCTTCCCATCTAAACACACAGGAACCACCTGCAGGTGAGATGGATCATGGTACAGTGCAGCTCTCAGTGTCCATTGGAGGCAAGTTACCAGGATCTTCTTTACAAAAGAAACGTCTTCTCTGGATAAACGAGGTAAGGCCAGAGCAGGCAAGGCTGGATTTCTTTTGCAGTTCAACAATGGAGTTAAAACTATGGCTAGACTGTTTGTCTTGGCTGACGCACTGGTGAATTTATTCAGTTGTGATGTGTGTTTATTTCTTGTGGCTGTTTTAACAAGCCAAGAAGCATTTCTTTTGATCTGAGATACTGATTTGTCTATTGTTATATCTAGGTGCAGTGACAATCATTTTCATTTAACTCAGCACTCATACATCCAGATATATGTTGAGAGGGCTATTGACAATCTTTCCTCCCATCTCAATAGTTTCCTCTTTCAGCTGAAACTAATGTGACACATCTTTTACATCAGAGTCACATTAGAGAGGGATCACTTCACAGCCATTATAGACAGGAGGAGTCATTACCCTTCAGACAGCAGGTTGACATGATAACTGGATGTTAAACAAGATGGAGGTGGGCTACAAATTAAACAACAAAACTATTAGTTATGTTCACGCCCTATAAAGCAACAGATCCAGCTGCCCTGCAGATACCAGCTCTCAGGTAGACTGAGTAGCTGTTATGTAATTTCCTGAAAAACTCCCTGAATTACATCCCTCTGTATTAATTATCATGGATGTGAATGTTCCCAGAATGAGTGTGCGAACCATTAATGCCAGCTACTTACACATTTAAAATTTCAGACAGCTGCACACAACTGTATTATGTCTGTGCAATTCTCATAGTGAATGGATATTTAATACAGTGGAAAAGCCTCTTTCCTCTGGGGAGATGTCACTCTCTGTGGTACCTTTTTATTAAGCTGTAGAAATGGTAGTATAGCAGCTTTGTCTGTGTTCCCAGTCATCCTGAATTTGCAGGTATTAGACTGAGAAGAGGTCAAGTTTAAAGTGAGTAATAGGATGAACTGGTGTAGCAGTACATGGAAGTTGTAAAGTATCGATCATCACTGGAAAAGGTGTGAAGGCTGGAAGGTATAGGTAAATAGACTGCATATATGCAATGAAATATGCCTGTGTGTACAGTATTACCAATCCATTCAATTTATTGACTGAAACCATCCCACTGTAGAGCCGTGGTTCATTTGTATGGCAGGGGTAATGAAGAGTTGGCAGTGCAAAGGCAATCAGCTGAAATATGTCATTTCTATGAAAAGGGAATTATTCTAATGCGTATTATGGGTGAGTCATCAGTGTGAGGCCACATTTGCAACTCGCTCCTTGTTATCTCTTCCCTGTTAATTAAGATTGGTGAAGTAAAGAGCCTGGGAACTAGTTTTTCCTCTCTGAATTAAACATACAAATGTAAACCTGGCCTTTAGCGATGCTTTCTCCTCAACATTTTATTGTTCTTTAAACGTTGCTGAGTGCAACCTGCAGATTAAAGAGCAAAACATTTTCTCACATTAGATATCAATAATGGTATAAAAGGGAAGGAGAGGAATTAATCGGCATTCTGGTGAGACATAGTCTATTTTTTTCTTCCTTTTTTAAAAAATCCAATACTATGTGTTCTTTGTGTTGTTACAGTGGCTACAGCATGAAAATGGAGCAAAATTCTGCATGAACTTGAATGAAAAATATGATGTATTGGCTTTCATTGTAAATTTTTTATGTTACCTGAAGGCCACCGTAGCTTCTCATACACAGTAGGAGGGGTGAAGGAGTTGTAATCTGGACCCAACTATAGAAATCCTATCAGTCCGATCAGTAAATCCTACACACTTGTCCAGTGTAATCTGGGCAGAAAAACACATTTGCTGTAAATAAACATGATTTCTTGGAAAGGCCAACAGTAATTTTGCATTTATAGCATCATAAACTCTTCTTGTTGGCTGAATTATTTTGGAAAATATTTTGGTATCCATTAGATCCTCTCAGGGTTCCTCCATCCTCTGTGAAAAGTGCACCCGCTTCAGTCCACACCTGTAGAGGGGATTTTCTCCAAAAGCAGCAACTGTACTGATGCTTAAGACGTCAGGAGAAGCAGTCGTGTCATTTAAAATGAGTTAAATCAGGTTACAAAGGGAGATAAGAACGAGAGGGAAAGCAGCTGTTGACATAATTTAGTAAAAGACAGAAAAAAGGTTTATCAGCTATCTGATAAATAAAGCAGTACTGGTTTCAGTGTGAGAAACAGTCAGAGCGAATCAGCTGCAGGTTCATCATTGTCTAATCATGTTACTGAGGATGTCAGACCGAATGAGCTCAGAGAAGATACTAAAAGTGATTTCAAGCAGTCATTTCCACTGAGACGAGTCTTCGCATAATGATGCACATTTTACGATGCCTTTATTGTACGTTTCGCTGTCGCTGTGTTCATAAACGCTGCTGATGCAGATAAACGTCAGTGCCATCACATGCCAGCTGACAGTAAACACACAACCAAACACAAACACGTTGTTGTGTTTTAATGTGACGTCGCTCAATACATTTTGTGAAGTTTAATTATGCTGAAGAATCTCTATATTTTAACGACGTTCATTCATCAACAACCTTTTTTTCAAGATGAGACGATGACATAATGGCACCATCATCATGTTACACTAACTGTGACAATTACCATCTTGCAATAAAGGCGAGACAAAAATGCAGTTTACAAAATACAAATTTTGCCAAAATCTCTCTTAATTGAGTGAGAAGAACAGCCTGCTTCTGAACACATCCAAGATGAAAGAGATGGTCATAGACTTTCAGAGGTCTAAGCCACCTCTGCTGCCTGTTAACATCCATGATGAGGACGTAGAGGTGGCAGACCTACAAAAACCTTGGTGTGCATCTGGACGACAAGCTGGGCTGGTCTGCCAACGATGCACTCTATAAGAAGGGACAGGGCACGCTGTTCTTCCTTTGACGTGTGCACGGAGATGCTGGTCATGCTCTATCAGACATTGTGGGTAATGCAAACTGAAACGGCTATACTATTAACATTATGTACAAGAATAACTATGAAGAATGATAGAGTTAGGTATACAGCAAGCTAAATGATAAAATTGACAGCCGGAAGTAAACTGACAGTAACTCCGTAAAGCGGAAGTACGTCACACAGTACTACATTGTGCAAGTCGTCCATTGTTATTCAGACTTTTGAGACAAATGCTATTAAAACATTTTATACACATAATTTACATGCTATATATTATATAGCCTACCTACCATGTATTTTTCTTCTGTATTCATAATAACTTTTGTCATTAGGCCCTGAAAATTAGGTCTTCAGTGCATTAAACACTTAATTGTGGATTAACTAGAAAACACTGCACAGACATGGTCCTTGTTGATGCGGTTGTTTGTACAGGTGAGAAAATGAAAATTATTAAAAGTGGTCCACTGAGGCCTCCAACACCTTAATCCAACACTTCATGGGCAGCAAGGAAGAGAAAAGAGCTTGAAATAAACAGCAAACCTTGAAACGCACCTGAGGTGTCTGCGTGAGCATCCTCCAGTCACTTCTTACATATGGAGGACTGCACAACAAATGGAAAACACTTTGTGGTGATGGGCCGTTGAGGCTACCCTTGTCCTTTGTTTGCATCAGCCCTTGGCAGCACATATCACAAGCCACGGTTCTGTTCGTCTTGGCTGTGTTTGTAAGTCTGACATTTGGCAGCACTGGACATGATCACAAACAAGCTAATAAAGGCTGACAGATGGTGAGTCTGTCTGAAAGAGGGGCTGAAGGGGCCGAGACTCGGTTCGCTCTCTGCGAAAAGGCTTGACGGACACAGTGCTGCAGTTTTTAATTGGAGCCATATGTAGGATTTTAATCAAAACATTTCAACAAATAAACAAATAATATTGCTCATGATGGTACATGAGTATAATGAAAACAAACGAGACCACCGTCGTTACAAGTCATTACATCAGCTCTACAGGCCTAATTATATGTGTTCTGGACAGAAGGCGACTTTTCCTACGCACTGTGCTCTGTAATTCTAATTGGACATGTTGGCTGGTGTAAAAATAAGTAGTGTTTAAACAGTGTTTAAAATCACCTGACAAGGCCGTGAAGGCACCAGGCTGACAGATTAGCTGATGAGTGACAGGAGAGATGACATCAGCTGCCACTCTGCTGTCACCGGGCAGCACTAACGCCGACACGGATGGAAGCTCTGCCCTTGCACCATTACCGGGACGCTTTACCCAGCGCGCACTCCCACTGTGTTGTGTCCGCAAGCTGCAGCTCCAACCAAGTTCCTGCTTCCAGGGGGGATGAGAGCAAACAGAGCCCGCAGCGCTCAGACTACACAAACTACAAACACTGAGTCATGCATAATGTATGCACGCAGCCAGTGGGTAAAGTTTGTAGGGGAGCTGTGCTGGACTAGCTACAATTAAATCAAATTCAATAGATCAATAGTTCCAAGACGGGAAAACAGCTCCGGAGCCTGTGATAGATGAGCACAATAAAGAGTGGATGTTAAATTAACTGCTACTGCACACGGCTGCGCTTCTGATGAGTCATTTACAAGAGTGAGGAAGTTACCTCAGGTTCAGTGGCATTCAGATCCTCCACCTGCTCTAGTTTTCTGTCAGCATCTGCCAGGCCATTGGCTCAGTCTGGGTCACTTTGTTTTGCCTTTGGAAGTTAAACTTTTCACCCCTGATGTAATACTGTTTTTAAATACAAGGCTTCACATGAAAAAAAAAAAATTGTGGCTGAAATGTGGCCAATATCAACAAATGCACGATCTCTTCATCCATCTCTCAGAAACCATAGTCTGGTATCTAAACAAAACAACTATTCCTCTACACCTATCTTTCAAAGTTTTCAACGGCCATTCCTCTGGTGCTGCATGTGGCATAGTTAAAACACTGAATTCAAAGTATTGGGAACATTATAACTATAGCCATATTTTTGCTATGCAACAAATACACAAGAATATTTTCCATGGACCTAATAATTACCTATTTTCAATCTAAAATGGCCTGAACTCTGGTGCTGTGCTGGTGAACTTGAAGCCCCATCAATAATTTAAATATATTTACCTTTAGTCTGTTTGTAATGTTTTGGGGAAGCTTGGTGCATCTCACTTTGAGGTACCCAATTGACCAATGTGTGTCCTCTGGGGGAGGTGCCACAGGCAGCAACAGGGAAGTGAGGGTTTCTGTGTTGTGTGCTGCCTTTTTATATGGAAATGTAATAAATGAACTAGTTGTCAAAGCTCCTCAGAGTACAGCTTCTGGTTGGGTTGGGTTGGGTTTCCTCTTTGGTCTCCCACCATGTCATCTGATTGACATTTCATCCAATCACTTTTGAAAGAGAGTATGCCCTTTTCCAGTTCATTTGAATCCAGATGTAAAGTATGCCATTGTTCATCATGCTTTACTTGGCATGCAAAGTGCAGCTCTAAGGCAGTCTTAGTTCCTGATTGGATAACGAGCTACTCCATGTTAAACCAGGATCTAATTGCATACAGATTTAAATCTAATGAAAAGACACAGCACAAATTACTTATGCAGAAATCTGGTTCATGGGGGAGAGCTCCAACCAAAACATTCACAACAAAGATACCCCAGTACATTGTAACCTCAACCTGATTTTTGCACCGTAATTGTTGACAAATGATCAAAGGAGTGACAGCATGAGTGTGAGCTTTTAGGTTTTCTGCAGCCACAGCAGGGTCTAGATGTTTGGAGACTCCCAGATGGATTGTAATGAAATGGACCCTAATGAATTTGGTGATGTCCTCACCTTCACCGTAGCAATACCAGGAGGCTGATGTTTGAGGTCTTGAATAAAATATCTTGTTCTCACTGTAATGACATTTTTGAGGACATTCACACTCTCCTTTATTTTTTCATTCAGATTCCCATTAGCTGCCATGCAGCAGCTCCTTCCTGAGGTGCATGTACAAAACAAACAAACATGTAATGTAACAAAACACATTTAACACAAGAGACACAACACATAAAATATACCTAATTATGAAACAAGATATACGCATGTATAAAGACTATGTATGCTCATAAATTAGTTTCCAGTGAAATACTTACTAACTTACTCACGCCTACTGCCCAGCTTTGGACATAGGCCAAACAAGAACCCTCCAAGCATCCCATGGGTCAAGCAAAATAACATCAATGTTAATTTCAATCAATTGCAGCTATTCAGTATGGCTCAAACATCAACTTTTACAAGCTGAATTGTAATAACTTTGATGGTCCCATAACTTTTATTTTATGTTTATTCTTTATTCTATATTATTTTCTATAGCACTATCAGTTACCTGCAAAACCCACCCATCGGCTTTAGCAGTCATTGTAAATAGCACTAACTCAAAAGTTCAAACTCAAAAGGAACTCTGCCAGGCCACATAGCCAATAACAAGACTATAGACAGTAGCTTCAGATGAATGTGTTGAGTTAATTTTTATGATTTTTATTTTATTTTATTTTGAAGCTCATTCAGCACAGCCAACGGGGCCATTTTTTCCTTCGATTTGTTGTGATTGCATTGTGACAAAAAGCATCTGTTGCATTGTCCCCCACTACCCTGTCCCCACGGAATAAATAAACACAGCATTTCCCATTTAAGCAGAGAGTTTATCTGCACCGTACACAGCATAAGAAACAGGTCTTTACTATAGAAGGGTGAGAAAGAGAGGGATGACCACAACGAAAGGTCCAAGACCAGATGGCTGCAGAAATCGATACCTCGTTCATTCCCAAACTCTTACAAAGCTCTTTGCTCCTTGTGCTCTCAGTGAGCGTACAGGGAGTGGAGGAGGGAGGGGGGGGACACCTGCTGAGCTCCTCTGCCCTCTGCTAGAGAGAAGAATAGCTCTGACAAGGTGACTGGCTCCAAAGAAAAGAATTCAAATCAAACCTCATGAGCCCTGGCAGACTCGTCCAGATGACAAAGGACCAAATGGCAGCCTTTACATGAAAAAGTCACACCCTGTCAGCATTGTCATCTTTTTTCATTTCTCTCTTTTCTTTATTTTTTAAAGATTTATTCAGACCAAGGTTGAAGATGCTCTGATTAGAGGAGGCCTCAAGTGAACCCTGTGTCAGACACACTCTACATTTACCTGTCATCTCAGGAGCAGCCATATGGATATGTTTATTCATGTCTGTTATTATAAGACATAAATCTTACCTACACTCAATTAGATGAGTGTGTGAGTGGTCCTTTTCTGAACCTGGTTGGTGAAATATTTAATCTATTTTGCATTTTTCTGATGTGCATACTGTAGGGATTACAGTCAACAGGCTTATACCCCTGGTACACCTTTAGGTATTTAACTTTTCTGCCAGGCAGTAAAGAACTTCAGAGTCCCACGATGGTGATAATGCACTTTGAGGCATTTAAAAACTGCAGTTAAATGTGGCTGCCTGTCTGGTGTGCAACCTCCCTGCTCTCCACTCGAATGCACTACATCGACTCCCTGGTGCAGCTTCACTTTAAGACTCTGGTGCCTACAGGGAAGTAAAGTGCTCCCTCCCACCTCTGAGCTGCCAGGATCAAACCTGGCCCTGATCCAGGATCATGATGTGACTGACACCTCTTGGAACAAGAGGATTTCAGCAGCTCAGGGTCTCCTGAAGTCCATCACTGGAAAAAAATATATATACATACAGTGTATGAATAAGAAAATATGGTTTTCCACTTTAAAGTCAATACAAACAATGGAAACCCAATGATAGCATAGGATTTCTTGACTGAATTGCTCTCAGCAGCAGAACCTCAAGCTCACACCTGGCTGAATGTTGATTAGCTTCTAGCTAAAACTACATCTTTGTGAAGTTAAAGCATGTTGCCAAATTCCTTTTTTTATGTCCCTGTAACTCATTAAAAACTCATCGTACACAACCTGTACACTTGAGACACCCTGAAGATCCTGAGCCTCGTTCTGCTGGAGGATACACCCTGGACAGGTCACCAGGGCCGACATGGAGACAAACCAACTGACACTCACATTCACGCCTGTGGGCAATTTAGAGTCCCCATTTAATCTAATGAGCATTTCTCTGCCAGAGAACCTAGAGCAAGCTCCAAACAAACAAGGCCCTGGGATTGAACCCAGAACCTTCTGTGATAGTAACCAGTAGCCGCTGTGCCAACAAAGAATAAAACAGCCATAATCTAATATTGTTTGACTGAAACAATGCAGTTACAGTAAACCGTTTTAATGGTATCTGGCTTTTGTAACTGTGCTAGATGTATAATGTTAAATAGTGTAGGGATTTTTTACTCTTTGGACAACAGTATTACAATTAAATAAAAACAACTCAATCAGTTATGTAATATTCACACAAAAAAGAAATGAAAATTGTTAAATATATATATATATATATATATATATATGAAAATGAAGTTGCAGGTCTCTGTTTTAGAGCAGCAGAATCCAGATATGCTCTTACAGCCATTGTTTCTAATATTTATCAATATACTTATAAATTAGTATCAACAAATGAGTTGGTGCTATAGGGGGGAAAAAAGATATATTTGTTGTCTTTAACACATGATATTCAAAATAAATAAACTGATTTTAATTTGAAAATACAGACAATGTGAACAATAAGTCTTAAATATCAGTCACATCAGCATCAGTGCTGTTGGAAGCTTGGACCAATTTCCCAGCAGCCTCCTCCACTTCCCCTCTTTTGTTCCTCTTCTTCACGTCATACGGTGGTCAGGCTTACTCGACAAGCGCATCCTGACATGCACTGCATCATGAGCAGCTCTGCAACCGCAACACACCATGAATAATGATTGTGGCGTGTATCGATGATGCTAACTTGCGAGAGCACCAGAACCTCCGCTCACTGATGTCTGGGCTTTTTTTTCTGCGTCTTGTGGGAACATAGCAGCCGATGAAAGACGCTTCCCATTATTACCAGGCCCACACCGGCGGACGCATGCGGTCTTTCCATGGTTAACACATACAATGCTCTGAGTTATTACTAATGTACTGATGCAAATTAAAAGCAGTGTATGTGCAGCAGATCCTGATCTCAGCTTGGTTTTTATCATTTGGCACTTGCAGTTTCCCTCCTCCCCCCTCACCTCTGTCTCTCAAAGTTATTACAGCAGTGTCCTCCGCTCCCTCTGCTCTGAGCAGATAACAAGCAGCTACACTCATCTGCTGACTCCTCTTCACCCAAAGCAAAGCTTATCGTTCTTAAACACACTGCTCCTGTGAAACTAATTATTGTGCTGGCTTTCTACCGCATGTGTCGCCGGACCGGGAACGTTAAGAGTGTGAGGATTTTCAACCCCAGCCCGTCCTTTTGACTTCTGTCTCAATCCTCGGTCAGGTGACAATTCAGATGATGAGAGTCAGTCAGACTCGGTTCTCCTCCTCCTGCAGTGAACACAAAGATGCCTCACACTCCTCAGCGTTTAATTCTTGCGTAAATCCTGCCAAACATGTTTTAGTAGTAAGAGGAGATGAGTTCAAACTCACCTTCCCACAAGTGAGATGTTTCCTTTTTTTTACCATATGTTTGAAACAAACAAAGTATTTGCATAATAAAACATGTTGTTTTTCACAGGGTACATTTTGCTTTTATTACCCCCTCTCTTATTGATCAACCTGTTTGGAGGCCTGTGGGCAAACATTTGCAGCTGCATCCCTAATGTACGGAAGCCCCAAATGCTCAAAACACCTGCAAATACACAAAACACAAACAAACAACAACAACATGTTCACCAAGCTGACAATCAGGTTAATTGGGAAAAGGAAAACGAAAAAAAAAGTGATGCAACGATTAAATGCAGAAACTCTGCGAGTATCAATGGAAATGAGCTTCAGAACGACAACACTCTGTGGACTCGCTTGTTGTTGCCATGGTGACTCATAAAGTTAGTGATGAAACCTGTCCAATGAGCTAAAATGTAAATAATTTTGTCTATTTAAGCAATCTGAATGCATGTTCCAGATATTATTCCAGATATTTCAGGATGTCAGGCTGGTTATGATCTGGCTCTGTTAAGCCTGGTTTTACCCAACCAGTCCCAACACGCTTATTTGTAAGGGACAGAGTTTTTAATTAGCACTCACATCTGAACTACAACCCATAAAGTTAATAGGCATCCCTGGTTATGGAAAAAAAAAAATTGTTTATATTGTCAAAATGTCATAGTTGAAGCCTGATGAGCAGCACAGAGCTCAGGTTTTATTTCCTATTATTATTACTGTATTATTATTACATTATTACAAAGCCTCCTTATGTTATTCTGAGCTGCAGTGAATTAAAACACTGTACTCACAGGGATGGAAGAAGCAGCTAAAATTGTCATTGTGTAACTTGTTTGGTGAACTCTACAAAATATTTGCCATTCTTTATTATTTGACTCACTAGGGCCGGCCGATATGAGATTTTTGCAAGTTATAGCCTACAATAACTGATCAATCAACCAATATTCCTCATGTTTACATTGACACACATTTTTGCAATGATGCCTCAAAGGCAGGTTAAACATAAATAAGAATAACTATATAAGCAGAGAAAAGAATAACTCAATGAGTAATGACACTTGTTTCAGTGTTGTCTGAGCAAACCTAGAGAACCAGAAACTGAATGAACACAACATTATTTCCGTCTAGTGGAGCAATCAATGCAAGAACACGATTTCTAAATTAAACTCAGACAGTTTGCAGCTTACCTCTTCACATCCTTTCGTCATTATTATTATCATTTCTATTAATCAATTATAGAGATATAGGAGCAATTTACTCTACCTCCTCTCTAAACACTGAAGTAGAAGCAGTCGAGCAAGTGTGGAGATGATAAATGGGATGAGTGTGAAGGTCAGACAGTGTTTGTTTTACCTCACAGCTCCAGTGCTCAGTCGACTGTGGAGGCTCAGGACAGGAGCAGGACTGTAAACAATGAACTCGACGAGAGCTCACAGAGTTGAGGACGGGGATGAGCAAAAGCAAAGAGAATTGTGGGAAATGTGGTTTTTAATTTGGAGAAACCCTGCTGAAGAATATCACATTTCACCGCAGTGTCATTTTTAAACAAACAAGACAGATGATAGGTTGCGTGTATCTTCACCACGTGAGCCGTCATTAACGTTGTGTGCTTCCCGCTAATCCTCGACGCCGGGCTTCGCAGGCATCCATATTTCGTAGAGAGATATTTGGCTTCGGCTTTGGCTTCCTGCGCCGCAAAGCCTGATTGAAATGTGATGGATAATTTATGTTGTTGAGGTGAGCCTGTAATTTCCAGGGGAGCAGTAGTCTGTGTGCTTGGCTGGCCACCATGAATGATTAATACGTAAACATTATTCATAACTTTATGTCATAAATTTAGCTGGTCATTAATTCTGCCAACCTCCGCACAGGTCGAGAGGGGAGGGAAAGTGGATGAGTTTGGGGCTGAGGTGTGAAACGACGGAGAACGGGCACACATAGGGCGCCATGTGGCCCGCACCGTCCCCTGCTCTGCTCTGCTCAGCTCAGGCTTCATGGCCCGCGTTTGTCTTGGTGTTGTTTTTGGAAAAGCAATCCAATGTGTGTGTTGGTTAAACATGCTGTTGACATTTTCAGTCCAGCGGTTTGAACTAATTAGGCGCTAATTAGCCTGTGTGTGCTTTGTCCTCTGAGAGATGCCTCTCTGTGGTTTTTCCAAAAAGAGGAGCCTCAGACTGCGGCTGATCAGAGGTGAGAGGCTTTCAACACAAATAAGAGGGGATTGATTGTCCTGGGTAATGAGTGTAAGAAACACACTCTCATTGTTGAGGTGCTGAGAGTTTGCTTAGACAGCTACTCTGTGCACACAGAGCAGGGCGAGTGTTTAATTACAGTAGGTTGATAAGGACTTTTTCCCTGCTGTTGTTTCGCAGATGATTGGTGATTATTGCTTTGATAACGCAGCCAGTGCCTCTACGCACGCTGCTATGATGACACAAACGTTGTGCTGGAGCTCAACGGGAGCCTACGTTCCCCGTTTTTCCGAAAAAGGGTCCCAGTCGCATACATACTGGGGTCCTGCTGTTGCCGGTTGATGGACTCTCTACTTATCTGGACTCTCTCTATCTATCTGGCCTGTCTAGCCTCCACCTGGTCTTTTTACTAAACTTTAACCAACTCCAATTCCACTTCTCACTCAAAGTCACAACTCAACTTCTCACTCAAAAATAGGCAAAAATCTGCAAAGTCACAACTCCACTTCCAGGTATGGGAACAAAAATGGCATGTTCCCTGGGTCCTTTTGGACTCGGGTCCTTTTTTCTAAAAAAAGGGTTCTATGTTTTATGGTCACATACGCAGCAGGGAACATAGGACCCTTTTGAGGAAAAGTGGGGAACATAGGACCCGGGGAACATAGGGATGACCCCGAGCTCAACACACTGTATCTTAAGAAAACTCACACAGAGACAAAAATACAGTATGCTACAAATTCAAAAACACATTGGAAGTGATTTTGGTGATACAAAAAAGTGATGGACCAGGCTGGGCCACTTTTGTTCAATGATTTTGTTGAATGAGTTTTGAAGACGCCTTCCTTTTGGTGGTGATTGAATCTAAGGTGAGTTTGTTTGGGTTATTATAATGTCAGTATCACAATAATTCAGATATCGTTACAATACTGTTAGCTTAGCATTAGTCTCTAGCTGTGTCCATCACTTTTTTGTGTCCCTGGAAACACTTCCATTGTGTTGTAAGTTGTGGCACATTTACATATGTTTTCTTGTTGCAGTGTGTTGAGCTTTCAGAGCGTGCAAACAGGTTCAATTCAGCATGTGTTTTAAAGGTATGATATGAAACTTCCCTGCGTTTAATTGTCCAGAAATTAAATTACTGTTGCAGTTGGTGACCAAAATCTATTGTGATGTGTCAGGACAGATGCATTTGTTTGTGGCCTTGTGCAGTAGAAAATGTTTAAGACTTATCTAGTCCTACTGTATACATTACAAAATGCTCCATGTAAATACAAATACTGTGTCTGTTGAATTATGACTGATAAATCAACCATTGCATTGGTCAGTGTACTGTTGTGATTAAATGCCATATGATAACCAGGGAAAACACAGGCCTCTTGTTTAGATGTTGTAAGCCAGCTCAGAAGTTATGTTTGGTTTTAAAATTAAATATTCATCTGTATGTTTCCCATAGTTTGTTTGTGTTCAATCGATTCTCAGTGATATACTTATTTACTTTAGCAAAAAATAAGCCTCTTGTGTTTACTGCTAACCCTAACCCGGCTCGGCTCCGATGCTTTACAGGAAAGTTTTAATGATGTGGTGAATACAGATTTCTCCATTTCTTCCTTTTAGGAAATCACAGCAGTTTATATCTTTTTTAATGGACCCTACCTCCATTTAAGACTTTCTTGAATAAGATACTTTATTCTCAACCAGACTTTCTCCTGGTTAAATAGTGGTAAATGAAATTGATGGTCTTGATTTTTGTTCCTTTTTCCCCAGTCTTTTGATTGATTATTTTCTGTGCAGAGAAGATTTGTCTATTAGTTTGCATACTGACAGCATTGATTTTAATTTAGGTGGACAAGGCAAATTTACAGGTTCTCAGTTAAAGTGTGGGACACTCTGATTCACGGTGTCATGGCTGGTGCTTGAACACCACTATATAGAGTGAATTGATGCATTTCTCTCTGTCGCCGCATCATTAAGTCACACAGTGTTCCTCTGGCTCTAATCTTAATTACTCATCTTAACCGTGATGCAATTCTTTTCGAGATCCTGACGATATATTTGTGCATTTTCATGATGGAGTGGTGGCATCGGCACAAGAATAGCTTCACTTTATGAGGAGTTTCAGATTGATTGGATGTCAGTATGTGGTGCAGTTATTTGCAATATATAAAATCACCCTCACACACACACACCGGCACACAGGCCTAAGATGCGCGTGCGTGTGTTTCATTGGCTGATCATTAATGCAGGAGCTTGTGTTTCTCCTGGCTATGAATCAATACAGGTTTAGACACATGCAGTGCATAAGTTGGATGGCCTATAAATAACCCAGTGTGAGGTTTAGCCCATGACCGGATGGGGTGATGGATGGATGAGGGGACAGCAATTTTCGAGTGAAGGTGATATAAAAGCTTCAAAAGACCAACTCTCCGGGGTATTTCAGAAAAGGTTTGGTGCTTTAACCAGAAGGTGCAATATTTTACATGCACCTTAAGTAGCTGCCAAAGTGTTCCTCGTTTCATTTAAAATGAACCAGACCTGACTTCAGATCAGATGCAGAACCAACACATCATTACCTGGAGAAGCTCCTCTTCTCCGGTGCTGCAGCAGCAGCAGCAGCAGCAGCAGCAGCTAAATGAGCTTCCGCTGCCACTCATTTGAAGTTGTCAAAGTTTCCCTAAACAACACTGATTGACTTTTCACTGACTTTGCACTGGGCTTGTTATCAGGGCTGGATGTGCTGACTCCAGCTCACACTCATCATGTAACAACTCAGCCCCTCTATGCTTCTGCATTAGCACTTTAAAGCACATCTGTTGGCTGCCAGGGCAATTACTGCCGAAGATATGATCATTTCACATGAAGATTTTTCCCAATCATAGATGGAAAATGAGGCTGGAATTTTAAAAATGAAGGAACTAACGAAGGAACTAGAACCTTTTAGATGGAAATAAAATGATGCATGGAGTGAATACATATCAGGCGAGTATGAATCTTACGTGCTGTTTTCCACAGCTATGTACTTTGTTTGCACTGACCCATATTTCCGGTTGGTTTGCCTTGGAGGAATTGGCTTTGTTTTCAGGGCTGCAGCTCTCCGTCTGGCCATTTCAAACAAAAAAGGCCTTTTTTAAACAAAGCCATATGCTGCACTGGAGTCCTTTCTATTGCCATCATTCAGAAACATGCAGCACCGGGGAGGAGCCACAGTAGAAAATGATCTGCCAGTCCTGAGCTACAGTTTATGCAAATTTCATCAACTATTTCATGGAATATAATTCACAAATAATCAGCAAAAAACAAAAGTGAAACTAGCTCTTATTGCTGTGCATGGATCTCTGCTCTTATCAGCTCTTAATAAGCAGCATATTAACACTCACTGAGGTAGATCTATCTGATGGTTTGCTGAGAGAGATGGTAGTTGTTTTTTTTTTGTTTTTGTTAGTTAGTTAGTTTGCATCACAGTTTCAGCTGTGTTAATTCAGTCGGGCTGAGTTTCTATTAACCAATCCGACATCAGATGTGACGGGACAGTCGATACATTTATGTGCTGATTCAGATAGTTGCATTGAATAGCAGTTGTGATTATTTATTGCATTGAAATGTGCCTGAAATTGTGGAAACCTGCCTGTGAGGTCTTGGTGACCTGTGCGCACTACGCACCGGTCAGCCAAACTACCACCTCTGCCTTGCGGCGAGAGTAGACCAGGTTGGAGCTGGTGAGCTTCCGACACACTCTCAGCGCGGCTTTTTGGCACAGAACTTTCACTGTGCCAATGTGTTACAACTACAGAAGACAAAAATCTGACTGTTTTCAGCATGAGCACAGGCAGGGTAATATCTCAAGAAGATACTCATTGATAGTGACTTTTTGTGACCTGGACAGACCAACAGGAGTTTTATTTTTAAAATGTTCTCACATCCAAGGACACATTAATATTAATCTCACTGTGATCATGAAGAAACCCATAAGAAGTAAATCCAAACCCTATTTTGTATGTGGATAATCTGCGCCAAACAATTACTTTGAATTATTGTTAATTGCATACACTGATAGAGAAATTAGACTTTTAAATTGGTATTGTTCATGCATTACAACACTCATTATAGTGAATTAAAATTTATAGGCAGAAAGTTTATGTTTTGTACACATTCTTGTTTAAATGTTTTAATATGGGGGTGTTAACCCTGTTTACCAGTTGTAAAAATGTGATCATAATAATATCTACATAGATAAATTGAACTTTGTTTTGACTTTTTATTTTCTTCAGTCCCTGTTGACTCTGATGATGAACCTATTGTACATGTCCAAAGGTTAGGTTGGATAAATTGCTGAAAAACTTGTAAGGGATTTTGTGCATTTGGAGACAATGAAGCAGATATTTTTCCGAGCTGGGTGTTAGGTGTTAAAGGGGTCTGACTCCTATGATGATGACCACTAAAGTTACGGAAATAATACTGACATTTGCCTTGGTGCCAAAAAACAAAGTGCACAAGTTCTTCTTCTTGCATTCTAAGCATTTACCAAAGGTGGGTGGAAGCAATGCCTCAGGTGTTCTTCCACCCTCTGTCTGGAAAAGGACAGACCAGGAAAAAAAAAAGAAATATTCAGAAATTGCTGAAAAAAAAAAGCTTTACAAATTGAAATTGAGATTTTTATCCTCAAATCAAATGCTTGAAATTATAAGAAAAAAGTGTTGGTGTTGCACCTACAGTACAGAGTGCCCTTTGATGTTGCAGACATAGGTTTGCTAAGTTAATCAGAAAGCAGCATAATGCAGTATGTTCCGAAGGAATATAAGCGTAGGAATGGGGTAGTTTAGCGGTTAAAAAGATGTGGTGCTGTTTTTATGGGAGGATGCTTAAACATATTCTACAATGAAGCAAGTTATTATAAGTGTCTAAAACATATTTTTCTGATGGCCAAACACATGATTCTGAGCATGCTGATTATAATCTACTGTAGTTAATGTACCGAACTACATACGACTACCTCATGCAACCTCATGTCAAGTCGGGCGAGCTATTCATTTAATGCAGCTTTAAAGGTAGGTTTATTCTGGAGCAGTTTTTACAAAACTGTTTGAAATCCTCTTCACACTCCCATTGCAACCAATTAATTAAATGCTTTTTCACAAAAATGAGAAAAGTCAGTCACCTGTGGAACAAACAGTCCTGTAAAAACAGCCTGTGTGGTGGGAAGGACTGTCTAGTCTTTGTTTTTGTATTTGTTATTGTGTCTTAAAATCCCATATGGCATGGGCCACAGTGGTGGCAAGACACCACTCATTCATTCATTCAACAGCATCCAATCATCTGGAATGCAACGTTCAAGTCAATTGGATCGTCAACCATTTGTCAATCAAGCTACTGTCTCAGTCCCTCCCTCCTCTGCGTGTACCGCTCTTCGGACTAAACACGTGCGTGATCAGAGTCTTCAACGAGTTACGCAGAAAAGACAATGCCAGTAATCCAATGTGCCACACCGAAGTCTGGAAGGTGGCAATGCTTGAAGCTGGATGCTTGGTTGTTTATTATGATGTCAGGTTTTATTTTCATGTGAATGCGCCATGAGAAAAAGCTGGAGGAAAGTTAGCGATGCTGTTCCGTGACACGCGACAGTATCACATTGAATCGCACCGCGACGGCAATAGCTTCGTGGCTTCACCTTGATGTGAACCCAATGCTGAACAAGCGCTGTGCTCTGGGGGCGTGGCTTCGGAGAGAAGTCTCAGAAAAGGGGCTTGGACTTTTGACGTGTGGTATTTTCTTTGCTAGAACCATTTTTCCAGGATCTCCAACCCTACCTTTGAGTTGGGATGGTTGTGACATGAGTGAACACAGTCTTTGTTACATTACATTATACATTCAAAGATAACAATGTTGTAGTGGTTTCACTACTTTTCCCCAGAGGTGAGTTGACAACGATGTTGAGGAATCATAATGGCTTTTAAAATAAAGATGGGACATTGTTAGCTTGTCAGTACTAAAGTAAATAAAAAGACCTCTGCGCACATGCCTGTAACAGATCAGGGCGTCATTGAAAACTTGGCAGCAAGGCCGGCTTCGCATTGTAATTTCAAATGAGCCTCCCGAGTTTTCAGAGCAGTGGAGGAGGCAGGTGCCAATTCAGACCGCCTCACGTCGCTTCTGTGATGGATGAGTCTGCCTCGTTCCCTCACCTTGCTCCTGTAATTGAGGCTTCAGTTGTTGTCACACTGCATAGTTGTGATCATAAAGGAGAACGCCGGCCTGCAGTCGGAGGCAGCATCCGTGAAAGAGCAAACTTTGGCTGTTTTCGAGCTGTCCTAATTTAATTGGAACTTGTAGTCGTTGTCTCCTCAACTCCTTGAGTTATGTCTTGTTAAGAAATCACTCATCATGACTGAGACAAAATAAGTACCATATGTTTCTCATCAGGTGTCTTGTGTTAGGAATTTAGCAGAAGAAAATCTACCTTTGATGGTATACATTGTAAGATGATGTGAATAAATATTTCCTGGCCCTGCTAGCTTCACGGTTCCATTTTGAATCCGGTTGCTTTTGTGACTTTCCTTCTTGCATCTATTAGGTTGTACTTTTCCGTCAGTAACTTCCAACAGGAAAAACATGATAGCATATGTTACACTGAAAGAAAAACATACTAATGCCATTGCCACCTGACATTTTGTATTTTGAGTTTTGCACATCACGTGCACATAGAGACTTAACGTTTTCCTTCATTCAACTTTATAGAGAAATATTTAATTATATTGTTGAAAGTGCACTGTAGCTGTAAATTGACATTTCATCTGTGTGGAAGAGATTGGTAAAACCTCTTGGATAGCCAGAAAGAAGCATTATTTATTTATGTTATTTGTGTCCAAAGAAACAAAGAAATTATCGATTTTAATGTTTCCGTTGCTCTTTCCTGTGCATGACAATTAGAACAATTAACGACACCACTTAACAGGCAGTGAAACATCTCATCATCTCTGACAACTCATGCATCCTCTGCTTGAGTCACATCCTGAGATGCGTCATCAGAACCAACATGCTGCGCAGCACTTGTGGCCTTTGAAAGTTTGAAATGGATTTTTAATGACAATGCCAAATCAGTGAAATGCTTGAGAACAACAGTGTAGATCTTGCAAAGGTCAATCAACATTTTGCCGGTGGCAACGTCTGCATGATTTTAGCCCGACTTTTCACTCACCAAAGTCAAAGTATCTGCAAAGCTTTTTTCCAAAAAGCCAAATGATCTTCGTCACCAAAGCTGATGGGTGATAATATTCACTCTTCTATGTGCTGTTGGGCGTGGGGATCAGCACACAATAAAGCATGAAATTACACCACATTCAAGTGCTACAGTTGGAAATTCAGCCTTTTTATAGCTCCCCATCTGCCTGCAAATACATTCAACATGAGCTATAATATTCATTTTAGCCGCAGTATATATTATTAAGCTGAGTGTATTTTGATTCAAATGAAGTTTGAAGGCTCAAAGTATTTCTGTCTGGGTTGAACACATCTCGCCTGATAGCTGAATGCTTAATATTTAATATAACACAGCCTGGCGATCTGTGAACACAAACTGTAATATATATGAGCAAACACACACAGCAAGGATTCAGCGGCGCTGCTCTGTGAAGCGGAGGACGTTTGGCTGGATAAGCAGATGAGGACCACTTGACACCAAGACTCCATATCTGTCTCTCTGCTTGCCTTCCCTTCAGATTGGGCCGGGGAGGGAGGGCGTGAAGATGACTGGAAAGAGAGAGGGTGTGTGTGCGATGAAGTGTTCACGTTAGAGTGTGTGACAGTAGAGCAATGAGAAAACCGTTTATGCTTCAGCGTCTCTGAATTAGTGAGTTTTGTTTTGTTTGTGTTTTGTTCTGGTAACTTCGGGGCAGAGCAGTGTCACAGACGTTTCAGTTGACGGATGTGTCAGCTGAAGGTTGTATTAATGGAAAATGTGACGTGGGCATATATTTCAATTCTTAACCTGTCCAGTTTCCATGTTTTCCTAGCAACCACATTTCATTTACGTTTATATCATTATTTGCTTCTCTGCCTGGTAAACGTCTGTCTGTCTCAGTCTGCGCTGAAATAAATTTGTATTCTCCAAACAGATATCGCTGATGAAATTACTATGGCCCCTCCAGCCTCTCCTCCTTTCATGCTGTTAGCTGAATGGGGGATTCGTCACATTAAGGAAATGGAAGTGGGTTTTTAAACCCTCCGACAGTGAATCCACATTGATCCTGACTTGCATGTCCATCAAACGAAGATGGACATTAACAATTTATAGTGGATTTAGGATCAAAAATACCACTCTGTAGTCAGTCTGGGAAAGGTTCGATGTGCCTTTGACTGCCACACTTCTCAGCAGCTTTCAAAGGAGGACATCCTAGTTGATGCAACTATTTTTTTCAGATGCAACCTCTGAGGGATGGGGCCACTGAATTGTTTCCCTTAAGACTTTATAGGTTATGATAGGTGTTAATCCATAGCAGTGTGATTTATCGTTGATATCCTGACCAGTGCACATTTTAAAGGATAAATGTTTACTTCATAACCAATAAGTCACAGTGAATCAGCTTTTCTTATTTCCTGCTCTGCCCTCCCTGGCACCCAGACACAGAGATAATGAAGAGGACTGTCCAAACTGTGCCGGCCTGCCTCCCTGTGCAGCAGACTGATGTCTTTTAGCAGGGTGGGTGGACTCACAAAATGAAAATATGTAGCACATTGTTAATAAATGACACCTGAATGAGCTGCGAAAGACGGATACAGTCACACAGAATTCATATTAGTGATAATTAAAAACATTATTTTGGAAGACAGTGATTCATGCAGTAACCACATGTGCAGTTAATTTGCTTTGATGGTAATTGTTGTTTTCGCTAAAATTATTAAATCGACTGCATATAATTAATTGACTCCCTATAAAAATCCCATTAATATGACTGAAGTATTCAGTCATTGTCAAACCGGAGGTTTTTGTTTAAAAACAAAAGAAAGAGAAAGAAAAAAGAAAACATTTGTTTCCTGTCCAGTCATTATCAGACCGAGGCAAAGCAACAGCAGCTGTGATTTGTTCTCCGCTTCGGTCTGTTCACAGCAGCTAAAGCCGTCCTCTGTGCACCGCTTCAGGCCTTATTTGTCAAATCAATTTTTTGTATTATTTTGCCAAAAATCACAAATTTGCTTCAAAGGGCAGCAGTGGAGAGATCCTTCTTTGGGGTTGCACAGGCACCACATGTCATATAGATTCAGAACAAAACAATAAAATGATCATTTAGAGTGCAAACTAACATATAAAGATTAAGGCAACTTCCTGTCGACCACTTATATACATATATAGCCTACACCCAGGGGAATACATCACTGACAGACAGAACAGCTGTGTTACCTGAGCCAGCCTCTCTTCCTTCTCCCGGCTTACACACGGACTGAATAATTCCCACCTGGTGTTAACATGCAGTCTGTATCTGTAAACAACATCACACGCACCACCGAGGTCACGTCCTCTGTAGTGTTTCAGGGGAATTGGGGGAGGGGTTAAGTCACAGGAGGAGGAGTTCACATCCTACAAGTACACACGTTTGAATTGATTCTGCAGTTGTTTCTGATATTTCTTATAATAATGTAGGTTTGTTACATTTTACAGATTATGGGCAATGGGGGGAAGTAGATAAACAGAAACAAATCATGCAATTATTCACCAGAGCTACATCCCAGAAAAGCCTTTTTGATCATAATCTAATACAATTTTAAAACATGTTTGATTTTATTTTCTTCTTCATTAGTGTTGCTTACAAATAGGCAGTTTGCCTCTCCTCACACATTGCATTTGTCTATGAAATGTGCAGATTTCCACTACTACACCACTACGTCTGATAGTTTTAGATAATTGTTAGAGGCCTACAAGTAAATAATCCAGGTTCAGGTTCAGGTAATTTAATTTAAATGGATTTTGAGGGAATCATACATAATTTTGTACTGCCATTTATATTCATTGAATGCTGTACTGTATGTATATCGCCATTACTGAGGGAAATATGCAGCTTGATTTTTTAATATGTTGATTTCTATATGCAAACTACTTCCTCTTGTGAGCAGATTTTTATTCAGGTGCTAACTTGGCTAATTTAGCCTCCAGTTGTGCGCATTAGCCAGTGTTTAAAATGCAAGATAATCTGACATATATTTACACTCTCTGTCCAAAACATGATTGATTGTGACGTTGTTTACATCTCTTCCTACAGTCGTAAATCAAATGTGCCATCTGTGTGAGGAGAGCCGAAGCCGCGACTTGGCCTGTCTGTCTGGTTTGAGTGGATGTAATTGTGTTAAACAATCACAGCGTCTAATGCATATCATCTCTGCTTTCACAACATGTGCAAAGTCAAACTGCTATGGGCGCGTGCAGATTGGAGGACACCCAAACAGCTCACAGACACAGAGACAAATACGCTAAATTCTGCCAGTTTGCCATAGTGGGTATAGAGGAGGAGAAACCGCAGGCCGCGCGCCACACTTCATGGGCTTCTGTTCGGTAGCTGTTGTCGTGGAGGATCAAAGCATTCGCCATTGCGCTTCCTTCCAGTGAGATTTCAGTGCTGTGCAACTCTCGGCTCAGCTAAGGGATTAGGCCAGCCTTGAATTTAAAGGGGTGGGGGTGAATTTTAGCCTACAGGGGGTGGCATGTTTCTATTTATGGCATGAGCTGCATAAACTCAAGCTTGGTGTCTTGCAGGCATTCACTGGAGTCTTGGCCCTGTTTTTGAAAGAAATACTGCGGTGCAATTATGTGTCAGGCGAAAAATGAGCTTCATGCAGATATTTTACCTCCACAGTGTGTAGTTTGTTTCATTTATTCAGCGTCATGACAGAAAAAGAATTCATTTTCCAGGAATCCTGGCATGGCCCATTACATACTAAGCATTTTCTTCTCTCATCAGATTCCCCAAACTATTTTTAGATGTATGAGAGTGTATCTCGGAAGCATTGATAGTATGTGTAGACGTCTCTTCCCCGTGCCTATCCATGCCTAACCCTTTATAATTAATGGGCACCATGCTGTGTTTGTATCTTTGACAGTCATCTTGTGTGAAACGCAGGTGTCACTGAGATCATCGTGGCCCCGGGGCCTGGTGTCACATCCACCAATCATACCAGGGCTTAGCGCATATCGACCAATTACATACCAGCTGTGCACACAGGGGGATGGAGGGAGGAAGCAAAGGAGGTTGTAGATGACAGAGAAACATAGAAAGGCAGAAATCTGAACAGAACAGTTTTGACAGGAATGGGATGTTGCCCATTTTCTATTAATAGTAGAATATGTGATGTTGAGTGAGTGACTGATGCTCCGTCTCCCTTTTAGCCAGTTCTCGACTGGTTCCAGCTCTCCACTCGTCTGTTATCTCTGACACTGCGATAGTGAAATATAAAGACAAATATTCACTCTTTCCTCCCAAACTTTATTTATGTCAGCGAGTCACTGAAGCAGGATTTAAATTATATGATGCTAGCCCCCAGTGAAACTTCTATTATTCTAACGCTATTAATAATAGTCATGCATTCTTGTATGAAACCCTATCAAAATGTGTGTCTTGCTTGAATGAGTTCAGGTGACAAGCCATGTACAGTAGCAGCCTGCCGTTCAATCATATACAGACTTTCAGGGCCATGTTGAATGTATTTAGTAGAAATAGTTGAAGTTTTAAGATATTTTCCTCAAATACATATTAGTATTGTATGTTTCCTATATATTATACATTTGTTTTCATGTCAGATCCACCAAGCTGGCAGTAGTGTAGTGTATGTCTGGCTGTGAATAGGCAGAATTTATAAATAAATAAATAAATCCAATAACAGACCAGTTGTACTGTGTTAAATGGAGGAACAGTGATTTATTTCTCAATTTAATGAACATTTCAGTCCAACAGCGAGGTCAGAGATGAATCAAAAATAGTAACTTCTACAATTTGTCGTTTTTATGCTGCTGTTTGAGTGTGGACCAAACAAATGAGGCACGAGGTATTAATTAGTGAGCTTCAGAGGTATTCTCAGCAAGGCTAGAAGTGCAGCTCTGTTAGTTTCGCTGAAATATCTGCACAGCTCTCAGATGGATTGCCCCAGAATTTAATAGAGACATTCACGAGTCCCACAGGAGGAAGCCCACTGAACTTTGCTGATCCCCTGATTTTTAAAGTCTGATCTAAAGCCACTACGAGGTTGACATTTTTAGCTTTAAGTGACATGTCTTGTCCCACTCTCGACTGGATGGATTGCCATAAAATTTAGCACCGACATTCACGTTTCCCTCAGGATGTGTTGTTATAACTTTGGTGAACCTTCCCTGCGCCGTCTGGTCACAGTTGATCTCTTATTGTCTAATATCTGCAAAGCTATTTTGCACTATTAAGTAAATGCCAATGAGTTACTTGTGCTACTTGTGCTGTGCTGTTAGGCTGTGGGTAGGTAGCTCCAGCTGAACCTTGAGTTTATAAGATTTGCTATTGCTATATAGTCAGTGTTAACATTAACAGCTGTTTACTTACAGATCTTGTCAAGAGCTTCGGCTATTGAGTGCCGAAGCAGAAGCAGGAAGTAACGTCGCCATGGGTCATTTTATTAGTTTTATTTCGTGATTCGATTGAATTGTGCCGCGAGAAAAAAATATGACATCTACCTGTTTAATACATCACGTTTCATGCCGATAAATCAGCAGTTTGTTCTAAAACTATTGTAAAATAAAATTCTGTGGAATCAGTGACCAGAAAGACTATAGGTCGCGTAGGTGACGTCACACACCAAATGCCGCCCTTTCCCATGTCAGTTGGTGACGTATTTTTTGTGGGACACCAGAGCTGTTGTCCGTAGAGTGTCGTCACACAAAATACATCTTCTATTGCCGTTTTATGATGAACTGCTGCTTTCTCAGCATAAAACGTTTTGTTTTAAACTAGGTAGAGGTCATATTTTTTTCTGACGGCACAATTCAATCAGATCATGAAATAAAACTTTGATCCTGTTCACTTACATGGAGACTGAGGACCCATGGCGACGATACTTCCTGCCTCCGCTTCGGCTCTCTATTGCTGCATTTAGCCTACTAGTATACGCTGTCTGAGCGGCGCTAATTCATCTGCTACATGTAGCCTAGCTAGTTAGCATGCTAACCAGACAGAAACTGATAAAAAAAAGTGTATAGAAAAAGACTGTGAGATTTTATGTGTGTCAGTTATTTTGTCTGGACCCGAGTGTTTTGTTAGCCTATATCCCAATGATCCCAGTTTATAATAATTTAAGTTTACTGACCCTGAAAAGCATTTCTATTCCTGCATTCCTGTAGTGGATTCTCCAAGCACTCTTTAAAAATTCATGGGGTTGCCTCTCCTTACCCAATAAATATACTCTTAATAAAATGCTGATTAATATTTAATTAGCTCATTGTGCATTATTAAAAACATAATGAGGTAATTAGGCGTTTCTCATTGATTTGGCTAATTAACAGTGTCGATTTAGACTCAGAGAAATCTCTTTCTTTGTTCACTTGACCTGGGTGAAATTGTTCTTAAAGATCAGCTGTAGATTCAGTAACAGAGGGAAGAATAAATAAACAGGCGGAAAGAGAAAAAGCTGGAGGGAGACTGACCCACAAGAGGAGACTGACTGTGTTGCTGTCATTCAAGAAATAACAAAACAAAGCACTGATGAAGTCCAATTCATTCCCTGCCAGTTCTCAATATTTTTAGATTTAAACCCAGACTTATCCCATCTGTGCTGCAACACTAAATAAGCGTAATTACACCGACTATAAAGCAATAATATAAGGCTAATTAATTTTAAATCCAACTGTGGTGTAAGGGTTAATCAGCTGGCATAAGTATGACAGCCCACGCAGTCCTGTCTGTCTGCAGATGAGAAACAGACATGTTGCAGTGGGTCTCTCTGCTCTTCTACAGCAGCATAAACGCTGTGCTCTTGTTGTGGCGTAGCACAGGGCGCACAGCCTGCGCAGTGCAAGTTGCGTGCAGCATAACACGGTGCACGGTCAGTTTGGCAGTTTGATAAACCGCTGTGATGGGTGTGGCAGCGCAGTAGGAGGAGGTGTCACAGATTCAGCTTGGCATAGTGACAGTTTCATGCCAAAAAACTGCGCTGAAGGTATGCTGCAAGCTCGCCCGCTCCAACCTGGTCTATTCTCGGCACAAGGCAAAGTGCAACTGGTGCAGTGGTCGTTTGGCTGACCGCTCTTAGTGAAACGATATTAGTAACCTTCTCCCTGACTACTTCTGCTCAGCCTGTGAAGGTCTTATTGTGTTACCATATGTTCGGCCACTGTGAGCTTGGACCTCCCGGACCAAAACATCAGATTCCTCCTTTAAAATGTTTGCCACCTGCGCTGCAGATAGACTGCGCCTGGTCTACGAAACTAGAGCCTTGTATAGGTTTACCTGCTCCCCCTCAGCAAGAGGCCCTTCCCCCCTGATGAGGTGTTTGCTGCACCATTGCTCCAAATAAACATCAACAACATCTGTTTTGTATAAACACATTTAAATGTAGGTGGAGTGTGTGTGTCGTACCTGTCCTCAGTAAAGAGATGCATTGGTTACAGAGACACCTCATCTTTCTCAAAGAGACTGCCTCTAAATTGTTATTAATTAGTGTAAAAATGGATGTCAAAGCTTTCTGTTGTTTTGTGGGTTTTCACTGCAAGGACCACAAGAGAAACACACAAAGTTAGCAACTGGGTGGTAACAACAATATTAGACTGATTTTTTGGAGAACAAAACAGAGCCAATAATCAAGTCAGTGTTGGATTTTGATCTCATAAAGTGGGCAGACATGTGATTTAAAAGAGTGCAGCTTAAATGGATGTGTAAATAAGCATTTGTTTGTCAAAGATTCGCCAAGCAATAGATGATTTCATCATGTCAAAGCTACATTCACAAGTCCTTCTATTCGTAGCCAAAACAATAAATAAATGGTAGTTTGAAGTGCTCTCCAAATTTTGATAATTTGTCAACAGTCTTTTTGTTTTAATTAATTTCAACACTTGCAACACTTAATTTCAAAGTTGCATTTTTAATGTAATGCCAACTCATGCCCCATATGTTCTTAATATTATGTGTCATCAGACTATTGTTGTCTTATAACTTCCCATCTAAGACAAACCTTCAGTCATGATGATGAAAAGGCCCAAGTAAACTCAGACTGAAGTCAAGCACTTAATTCTCTGAATTGGGAGCTACTACAGTATAAATAAGAGGCTGCTGGTTAGAGAGAGATTGTCTGTCAAATACTTCAGTCTACAATGTCAGATTGTTGTACAGCACAACTCTGCTAAAGTCAGGGGAGGTCGGCAAACTGATCACTTCTGAGGGACATCGTGAACCTCCAGCTATTGTATCACATATACAGTGAGTGGAGGGGCTCTGTCTGTCTGCTGGAGTGGATGGTGTATTGGCAAAAAGACCTACTCTTCACTGTCAGTGCAGTAATGTAGAAAATAACAGTAGGTCGGTCAAGAGCCTGGCCCAGAGCCAGAGCACAGTGCTGGAAATGAGAAAATGATGCACAGCCTTTTGGCTCATTGTCACCTTTCAGTTATTGCAGGTTTTGTGTTGCTTCACACTCTTTAAAATCTATAGTTCTTGTTCTATATCTTTCTAAGTATGGTTGTTAATCATTTTGATGATTTTTACTCTGTCTATTCGCTTTTTTTATTTTCTTTTTTTCTAATTTATTTATTATATAGTTGATGTATGAGTATATGGTTGGTTTTTTTTGGACAAGGGGTTATGTTGTATCGTGGGTGGATGCTACATGTCAATAATGAAAGACCATTGAAAGAAACAGAAACACATTTTGTTTTAATACAATTGTGATCAGTTAGTCAAGCTCAATGTGAATCCCTCCTTTTTTTCACCCCTCAACTCCAGACTGTACATCAGTGGCTTCGTACTTACCTCTCTGAACATCTGCAGGTGTTTTCCCCTGCGGGTCCACACTTTTCTTACTCTTCTTACTGTACTGTATTTCAGCGTCAGCTTTTCTGTTAAATATGTCTTACTCAGGCTAATAAGGAAGAACCCAGGACTGATGTGGTGTCTATAATATGGACTACATTTTCAGCTATCAGTTTTAAAAGACTACAAAAACACACAACAATAAACTCAACATTAATGAAGTTATTCCATGCATAATATGGCTTGTTATGTATTTTTTTTGTATGTTACCTGTTATATTTAAGTCATAGTTTGTTGTATGTGGGCCCTAGGAAGAGTAGCTGCAGCATTAGGTCTACTGAACTGTATTGACTGTACAGCTGATGTGGATCTGAATAAAGGAGTAACACTTCGAAAATGTGAACACTGTGAAAATGTCACCATCTCTTATCTGCTTTTAAAAAGAACTTGAAGCAACAATTGCTACTAAAATATGTTTCAATGTGTTTCCCTGAAAGGCCAGAGTGCTATAAATGAACTATTAAATCAATATAATAGCGAATGTGTCAGACTATTTAAGTTATTCTTTTTAGGGCTTTAGGTATTAGGATTTTAGTTCTGACGATATAAATTATACTTTTGTTCATGCAATGACTCAACCGCTACTCACAAGCGTTGAAGCTTACCGTGGTGTCCCATTTTTAACTAATTATCATGTAGCCTATGCATACTTGAATGCTGTTTTTACTTATGATTTATGTGAGCCTGAAAGCCTCATTTAGGTTTTCAAACAGCAGCTGACATTTTGCTGGATTTCTTTGTCCTAGATTTCTCATCATTTTGAAAACAAACCAACAGTACATTCAATAGAGGGGCAGTTTTGGCGAATCAAGAGCCCAAGTGTAGCTTACGTCGTCAGTTTTTTTTTACACATTGGAATGGGGCCATTCCTGACTTGTCAGACAGACTGATGCAGTGACTGAAGCATGAGGTGTCAAAACAGATTGCAGTTGAATTTAGCCAATACAGGGGGGCTGTGCTGGTGAAAGTAACAGTGAGACACTCACAACATATACATGCACACTACACGCCAAGTCAGGTCCATATTTTGGTTAAAGCAATTTTCTAAATTAGGTGTTAGCAGCTACAGCTATATTCATCAGTTCATCAGTATATTCTGAATAAGCCAGTGGTGTACATTATTAGTGGAATCTGCATCATGACATCATGATGTTAAGGTTAATATCAGAGTATTACTGTATATGCAGAAATACATAAGAGTTTTAAGGCTTATGAGCTTATTAGCATTTGTGTATAATAGTTCCAGTTGAAATTGTGTTGCATTCACATCAAAAGGGGCAAAGTTCTGTTAACTGGATCCTGAGAGGTGTGCTCCAAACATAGATTGCTGTCCAGAGTTAAATTCATCCTGTCTGATGCGATTAGCATGTCCCCTGTTCCTTTTGACAGCGTTGGCGCTGATCTGCATGTGTCAGCTGAGCTCTGCTGCCCTCATATAATAAGAAGGGCAGCGCGGTAAGGGGCAGGTTCACTGTGTCCACATCACCTGTTGTGCAGTGGTCTGCAGTCGGGCTGGTGTCACGCAGTGCTGGAGCACAAATCTGGTGGACCTCTGTGGTTTTTGTGTTGTATATTTTAATGTCAACGTATGCCGTGTCACAAGGTGGCACAGTGGTGCAGTGGTTGTTAGCACTGGGTTCTAGGTTTGAACCTGGCAGGCGGCTGTAGCCCTTCTGTGTTGAGTTTGCATGTGCTCTTCATGTCTGTGTGGTTGTTCACCAGGAACTCTGGCTTCTTACCACTGTTCAAAGACATGCATGGATTCTGAATTACTTGTTACTTGATTACTTAGCCCTTTGACGCCACCCTCAAAGGATGAACGGTATAGCTAATGGATGGATGCTGTTTCACAACAGCAGGTGTAGGCTAGTTATTAAGATTCACCCACCAAGTGAACCATGATTTTAACAAGCAGCAACAACCATCTATAGCTCCTGTTTCTGAGGAGGGAGGTTTTTCTCTTTAAATGGCTTCACCCATGTATTTTTCTATATGTTCTCATTTTATATCTGGTTTTTCCTCACCTTCACCCAGTTTATATAACTGCAAACCATAAACATGTTGCAGTAGTTTAATCAGTGGACCATATAGGCTCAATACCTATTGTGTTTCCTTGCTCAGAGTCAGTGATAGAATTTGATTTAAGAGACACTTATTTAAATGAAAACCTTTGTGACTGTCACTTTTAACGTTGCTCTTATTGTTCCAAAAGATCAAATAAAATTACATCTTGTGTGCACTAATTATTATGCAGTCAGCACAGAACCGCATGTAGATAGAAGACGTGATGTAATCTCTCAGGACTCTGTACTGTATGTTTTTGTTGTGAGTCGTTGGGTCAGAAGCATCTTCACAAGGGGTGTATTAACCAGGTAGATCCAGTAGATGCACAATGTTCACTGACGTAGACCATTGCGGCTGTGATCATGGAGCAACAGTTACTGTATTTACTATTGTTGTTCTTAACCATTACTGTTTACAGTTTAATTATAGAGCTGTCTCAGCCGTGGAGGAGAAGATTGTAGAGCTGATCGTGAGACCTGGGATTAGAAAAGCTTCTTATAAAGACCGTTTAATTGCAGGGAAGCAGCTTGGGCCACAGTTTTTTCCCTGTCAGCTACAGATATTTTGTACAGTGGGGAATAAATAAACCATGTAAAATGTTCACTTTAAAAGTGCAACAACAGTCTAATTGGCATCGCCTAATGTGCTCTTCAGTTTGCTGGGCACTCTCCCAACCTGTGGACCCATAAACTCAGACTGAGACCCGGGCCTACTGTATAGCAGAGACCCAGGGGACTCTTGGGAACACATCCACAGCGTTGGACTTTTCCTCTGCACATTTTTTTCCGGTTGTTTTCTGAATAGCACCATTAGTCAATATTAGCCAAAAAGCCAAACACAAATAGCACAAAACTGTATTTGAATAATTAAATAAAGTAACATTATTTTCCCTCTGCATTAGGAATCCAATGCCTGTCTGCTGTTGTTTGCTGCTCAGCGGCGTGCAGCTCCAGCTCTGTATAATAGGACTAACAAGTCTGATAAACGTAAACTGGAAATGTAATGCGAAACAATTCATCATGCAAGGCAGCCAGCCTGTCACACAATGTAATCTATTGACCACAGCAGTGTTGTATTTGATTCTTTTAGGAAACCACATTGCCTTCCTTGTAAGAATAATGATACCTCCTCTTCTGTTTGTGTGGACCTGGCAGATACACTTCATACTATTCTCCTGTGAAATAGATATATTCAAAGATGCACTGTCGTGTATAGTAAGCTCATAGAACAACCTGCTTATGCTGGCAAATATTTTTATGTTGTCAGATTTATAGTGTTATGGCCAATCTTTCAAAAGGACAGCTTCACCATGATTGAGCTTTTTGTTCATTTACATCACTTTAGATGCAGGAGGCAGGGGGAAAAAATGACACCTCACAGCATCGTCTTGCAAATAAATAATAAATAAAGCATGCAATAAATTACAATCATTACAACATTTTTGTTGAAGCTGTTACAAAAGAAATATTTCAATGCATGCTTTCACTCTCGTTAATGAACGGTATTGCAATGTGTTGTTAGGTATTCCTGTTATTTTTTTTCATTGTGATACAGTAAATAAGTAGAGGAGGGACCCTTCTTCCAGGATGGATGCGATTTTCAGTATTGACAATCACAGTGATAGCATAACATTGCAAACTTTAATGAGGAGTATCACTTAGGAGGACGTCCAGGTGCCACCAGCAGATAGGACCTGAGCCACATGATCTCCTTTTCAATGTGAAGACCTGAAAAGAGGACAGGCTACACAAATAAACACAAGCAGTAAAACTACTGACATCCCTTCAAAGTCAGAGAGAAACAGGAAAGCGTCGAGGACCCCTGGAGGATGGCGATGCAGGTCCAGAACATCAGGAATGAGGTAATGACAGCCAGCCGGGGGAGAGAGGTCCCAGGATGACTGGTGGTCCAGCACCGAGAGTCTGAGAGAAAAGAGAGGACACAGTAGAGAGAATAAGAAGAGAGGGAGAGAAATAGTAACAGCCAGGAGGCTTATGTGCTTGAGGAAATAAACAAACAGAGGGTTAGAGAGATGCAGTGGTTTTCAGAAAGTTTTCGGTAATCAAATTTATTATTTACAGTATTCTTCTGTGGTCCAACAAACCAGTTTTGACAGGGTCAGTATGACAGAATGATAACAGGACTTAAGTAATCAAAGGATTGGACTGGACCTCGATTTTCATGGTTACGATAGCAAATACACCAGTGTACTGATCATCAGCATGGCTGCCAGAATAAGGGTCAGATTTAAGTACAAAACTAATAGATTGGTTTTAGGACTTGGTTAGGGTTAGAAAAAGGACAGGATTTCAGTAACAATTTGTATGTCCTCAACATTTGACTAACTTAACTTTGCTGTCATGGTTGCTACAATCACTGCATCGCCTATGACCAAGAGATGTCACCTCAAATCAAAATGTAACCTGTAAACTATACCGTGACTAATTGTTGTCTGCATTTCCATCCAATCCCTTAGTCCCAGGGAAAATATGCAAATTAGGCAGAAGATTTTCCTTGTGGGTCACTGATTGCAGTTCCTGCTGGATATCATCTTCTGCATAAATGCTGAGCACAGCCTGCATCAAAGCCTGATTCCTGCAATCAAAATGCAAAGTTCCTCCAAATGTCCCTTGGGAAAATTTCTGTGGTTTGGGTGACAATAGGTTGCTGGAAAAATTACGTATGGGCTTGTTTTTTACTGGAGGACAGTCTCCCTATGGATGTCTATGACAGAGTTATAAAGTTACTCGAATGGCATAAAGGGACAACAAGGAGTTCGTATTTGGTTATAAAAAAAGTCACATATTAATGTGGATGAATCTACGTTACCCACACTTGTTAATGGGTCCAGTTTTATTGCACCATTTGAGTCACTATTTACTTTTACTCAGAAACAGAATAACCTATAAAGGAGAACAGCTAACTTTTTTTGTGTGTGGCTTTTTTGGCTTTATTTGATAGCACATAGTAAGATAGACAGGAAAGGGGGAGGCAGAGAGGGGGAATGACATGCAGGAAAGGTCTGCCCGATGCGGGACTCGAACCGGGGACGCCTGTGTTCAGGACTGTAGCCTCTACATGGGGCGGCCGCCCCAGAAAAGCTTTACTTGACTGTAATAAAATGTTGTACATGTGAGCACAGTGGGTCAGTAAAGAAGAAAAGTTGAAAAGGACATGCAAAAACTGCAGAAAAAGGCTGAAGTTATGACAAACTTGTAAATGTCCTTTTGAAGTGGACAAATCAGAAGCTGTAAATGCAAGAAAAGCCCTGATCTACACCTGCCATAACCCTTGGTGCTGCGCCCTGAGCTCCCATCACAGCTGTTAACAGTTTCTGTTCCCCTCAGGTTCTCCATGTTCTCTTGGAGCACAGTCGAGCCTCTGGTGATGTAGCCGCGTGATAGAGCCGAGGAATTAGAAAAAGAGCCGAGAGAAAAAGAGAGAGTGGGGTGGAGGGGGGGAGAGAGGGAGAGGCCTCTGATGAAAACCCAGTGACAGCAGCTTTAATCACAAGAGCGCAGGCATTTGTTCTGTCAGCAGGAAAGAGAGCGTCACGGGGGAAGTGTGCATTCAGAACGAGGCTGATATGAACGTTCCTGCCTCTGAGGATAAGAGTGTGAATGTATGTGTGCGTATTAAGGTTAGAAACGCTGTAGTCCACACACACACACAACACCTGCATGTAAGTGAGGATTTGCCTCATCATTGTCTCAGTGGATGAACCCACACAGAAAAGAGGGGGTGCTGCCTCTTTACCTCCCTCTGCATCCTCTCATCCCTCTCTTCCTGCTGTTTCAGGTGACTTTGGCACAATCGGTGGCAATCATTCACCTGGTGGAAGACACTGATGGATGCAGGTCAACCTCATTGGCTCCCTGCTGCTCTGACACACAGAAGAGGGGGGGCAGAAGAGGAATAAGTGTGGAGCTTTGTCTTGTGTGGTCGTATATCTCTGCTACACATCAGTGCAGCTGGCTTTGATTCAGCTGTGAAGATTAAGATAAGTGTTAAGGTTAGAGCCATACATCTGTTTGATGATGTGTGCTGCACACACTGGCTTTAAATAATAATTGGAAGTAAGTGATGCAAGAATAGACCAAGTTCTGCCTATTAACATCTAAGGGACCTGTGTATAGCGTTTTTGGGGATGTAATGGTAGAAATATGTGATTCATAATCATATTTTCATTAGTATCTAATCACCTGAAACAATTTTTTTATTAGAACAAGCTTTTCATATTTACACTGGCAGCAGGCCATCCTCCAAGAAGCCTGATTTGTTACAATTAAATATTTGGGTGGCACGGCGCTTCTGTGTTCAGCACCGTTGCCTCAGGGTTTGACTCTCTGGGTGGGGTTTGGATACTCTCCCTGTACCTGCATTGGTTCTCTCCAGGTTTCTCCGGCTTCCTCCCACAGACAACATACAGGATAAGGCTGTAGCGTACAAACAGGTTAACCAATTTACAGAAGTCACTTAGATTTTATAGGTCAGATTCTCTACAGTACATAATGACTCATGCTCCGTGAGTCACACACAGGCAAACAGCTGATAATGGCGGCTTTCATTCTTCCCAGCCCACCTCTGCCAGTCGCAGAGAAAGGAGCTTACAGAGGAGTGCACAAGGCAGGAGTTCATAGATATGGATTATTCTCACTAATGGTTAAGACCTTCTGCAGTGGCAGCAGCCAAGCGCATTGCAGGGACTCCACATTTTATATTCATGAGAGGAGCAAAAAATATGGGAAAGAAAGAATGAGGGAAAGAATGACAGCAGGGGGAATGGGAAAAAAAAATAGAAAAGGACGACTAAGCAGGAAGGACTCACCACCCCCCATTCATGCTTCAAAGAGCCTCCAGTTGCTATAGAAAGTGAAGCTATCAGCTTTAGGTGGTGGTGGTGGTGGGGGAGGGGGGTGCATCAATGGACCAGCAGATCAGTGAAGAGCTGTCGAATCTTATGTATGTAAGAAGTGGGAGTGTGTGTCTGAGGGAGAGCTCTGGGCTTTGGTGACAGGCTGAGGGTCGCTGGGTTTCCAATTCTACCAATCAATACATCCCTGAAGAAAACCTGCAGTTGTGTTCTTGGAGATGACTGAATTCAAAATCATTTGAAGCTCATTTGAATTTAAATGTTGCTATAGACTTTGGTTGTCTCAGGTTATTTACATCCTCCACACATCGAGGTGAACATGTTTGACTCAGACGGAGTCATTCCGGTGATGATAATAATGACGACAGCCTAATAATAATTCCAGCCTCAAAATCTAGTGTCAACATACAGGTATAGCTTACCCATCACATTACCAATGGGAACATGGGCGGATAGAGAAATGGGAATAACAACCCCAGACACTCCCACAGAGATGATAGCTCAGTAATTTGAAAGCATCCACACTACAGAGCTCCCAATCTGCACTAGCTGGTGTTTAAGTACTGTGGCTCATTATGGGCCAATGATATAGGCCTAGTAGATCTAAAAGACACCTGTCTGTGTGAAGTGGTATCAGTCAGTGGCACTGATACAACTGTCAATACCCTACCAATGTTTTTGAAAGAGCAGAATTTTGTCTCTACCATTTGAACCAACTGTATATCTGTTGTTTACACAACCCTTCATCTGATGTAGTCTACTTGATACTTGGCAGGAGCATTGCAGAGGACTCTTGGGTAGGCCTATGTGTGGATTGGTGCAATATGTATGTCGGCTACACAGTTTGGAAGAAAAAACAACACAACACCCTCACGTCACAGTGGGGTGGGGCTTCTTGGCTCTGATTGGCTGAGAGGGACAAAATCATTCGCCCGCCTAGTTAAACTTACCCAGACGAGTGAAGGAGGGCAAAGTTTGTGGAGTAAATATGATGCTCTGAACCTGTCATGCGGCCGCGATGAGGAGTGAATCATCTCGCTGTGCTTTGACAATCTTTGTAAAAACACAAACACGTCACAGTTTGAACATGGCGCCCTCGGCGGCACGGTGCACTTTTAGCTCGATAGCATTTGGTAGTGGAAGGAAGTAAAATGACAACAATGGTAGGCTATTACAATTACACGGACTTCTAGGAGGAGATAATCATTCTCAACGCAGACACACCTGCGTCTGCACCAGTTTCTCAACAGGTGCCAACCTGTAGAAGTGTGAGTGATGTTAGCATGAGAGCCGCCGTTGCTTCCTTGCTAGTCTCCGTCAAACACTTGGCGAGGAACTTAAGTCTGTGGTGAGGAAGCATTCATGCAGCCCGCCAACACTTAACTGTTACATCATGGATGAAAGAATCATTGGACCGCAAAGAAATGATGTCTGTGACAACACGGATCCCCGTCATTGCTGCTGTCATCACCAAAAGTAAGATCATGTAACGTTAACGTTTCATACTTTGTGTGTGTGTGTGGCGCAGCCATGCCAGGCTATAGCCTAATGTTATTACCTAGGGGGCAAAGTCACATTTTTTTGGAAAACAGACACGGAGCGTTGTAAAAGGTTGTCCACCAGAAATGATATCTAGGACCTTCAAGGATTAAAACCTGGGTGGACAACCCGGTCAACGAGCTGCAGGAAAGCTACGGGGTCCAAAACCCCTCTTCTTGGGTCATTTTGCTGGCGAAAGTATGTAACTGCAAATACTTAGGTACTACAATGGCATAAATAGTCATACAACTCTAAAATTTGGCAGTGAGTATCTTGACACATAGGGGAAGGCAAGAAAAAAAGATTCTGTGGTTTGTTGCAACTTGATTGTAAGATATCACCCTCAACATCCCAAAAAAGACCAAAAAAACAACTGTTCGTCTGACAAATTCTCATGAAAATTATTATTTTTCAGCACTTTATGGAGGACATCTATACATAATACATATAGAAAATTTCTTTAATTCATAAGCTTCCATTTGAGTCCAAGCTAGCCTTTCTATCTCAAAACCCCCACTTGCTGTGGCCAATGGTCTTCTCTCTCTATCTGTTCATTTTGGGGAGATCCCGGCATACAATGTATTCTAATGGGGCCAGTTAAAGCAGAAGTAAGTGATATATTTGTGTTAATATAAGTCTTAAATAGTTATATCTTCCGACAGCAATCACTTACATAGAGTGTTTGGACCAAAACACGGGTCTGTCAGTCACTCTGCTCTGCTCTGAGCCGAGGAGAAAACATTTATCGTATCCTAATCCAATGAGGAGAGAGAACGGCATGCAGGGCTGTGTGTGCAGCCAAGGAACGCCGTGAATGTGGCGAGTAGGGACGAGGACTGTTATGGTGCGTTCAAGGTCGTATTTTTCCGACCGTGAAGTGGTACCAGTTCGATCTGGTACGAGTTCACCGGTCGGAAGTTACGAGTGGCTGTTATAGTGACTTTCACCGGTAAAACAGGTCGGAAAAACACGAGTGGGTTACCTGGAACGCTACAAAGTCGTAAGTTGTGACTTGAAGCTGTAATTTACGATTTCAAAAGCCTGCCTGGAACGCAGCATTAGCGAAAACGACCGGACCACTTACTACTTCTTTAACATGGAGGTTTTCACTATAGGTGTTGCATTGTTTGGAGACAGCCTGTAGCTTTCCAGTAGCTAGTAGAAAGGCTAACTTGGACTCAAATTGAAGCTTATGAACTAAAGAAATTTTCTATATATGTGTTAGGTATAGATGTTCTCCATAAAGTGCTGAAAAATAATAATTTTCATGAGAATTTGTCAGTTTTTTTGGGATGTTGAGGGTGATATCTTAAAATCAAGTTGCAACAAACCCCAGAATCTTTTTTTCTTGCCTTCCCCTATGTGTCAAGATACTCTCTGCCAAATTTTATAGTTGTATGACTCTTTATGCCATTGTAGTACCTAAGTATTTGCATTTACATACTTTTGCCAGCAAAATGACCCAAAAAGAGGGGCTTTGGACCCCGTAGCTTTCCTGCAGCTAGTTGACCGGGTTGTCCACCTAGGTTTTAATCCTTGAAGGTCCTAGATATCATTTCTGGTGGACAACCTTTTACAACGCTCCGTGTCTGTTTTTTTGCTTTGCCCCCTGGGTATATTGTTCTTTTAGTCTGCCTATATTGGTAAACATTTGCGTTTCGGTTGTAGCACGTGATGTTATTCTAAAAGAGAGAAGAAGAAAAAAGTTGTTGTGTTCTGCATAGACTGTATCTCTCCCGCCAAAGTTGAGCACAAATCTACCGTTATAGGAGAAAAGGTGTCAGGTCAATAATTGCAGCACATAGTCTGTTCCAACCCTAACTCGAGAGAGAGTGTCTTTATGTCTGTTTGTGTCCATCTCACTTGTTCTCATGGAGCCTTGTGTGACATCATAACAGCAGTGGCTGTCAGATTTGGACGAAACGGGAAGAGGACGGACCCTGTTTCGTCCAAATTTGACAAACTAAATACCTGTAAAGAAGACCCCCTCCCCCCCATACCCACACACTCAGGATGACCAACATCAAGACCTTGGAGGTGTTTTTTTCCCTAAATCCTCTAGTTAGTAGATGAGTACTGTATGTGCTGGTAAGTGTGGGAATACGATGCAAAACAAATGAATTTTGCAGCAGCAAATGTCATGTGTGTGAGAGATCAGTGAGGAGCCAACCTAGTTGGGAGCTAACTATAAGCCTGTTTGTGAGTGTGTGTATGTGTGTATACTATGCGGGCTGGCGGCAGGAAAAGGGTATTTATCATAAAACACCAGGACTGTTTCCTACTTACAACACAGGGTAATCCAGCCTGGAGCAGCCACCGAGATTACAAATAACACACTGCAGCACACAGGCATTCACAAGCCGCTTCAGCCATTCTCACACACACATGCACACACGCACAAACACACGTGCACTTGTGCCAATAATACATGTATAAACCATCCTGCGGGTATGAAAGGGTAGTCCTGCATTCGCAAAGGGCTCTGCTTGGCCGGCGCAGTAAGACATGGCTGGTGGCTGTAGGAGAGTGGTGCTCAAGAAACATACAAATGTAGTTAATATAGCTGCGCTGTTCCCTCCACAGCTTAACTGTAAAATATGTTCTCTCCGGTGCACTAATTGATTTTGGTTTTTGCTGCGTGGCCTGCAGGAGTAAACAGGGTTTAGTCTTTTGAGTTCATTGTGCCAGTGGGTGCATTAGAAAGGCTCAGATCAATAAGAGAATTATTATCTACGAGCATGTTTTTTTATTAGAGCTATGGTATTACTCACCGTCCTGTTGCAGGAGCCCTTCTGAACTCATCCCATCCTCCCCGACACCAGACAAAGTTCCCACAGAAGTCGTGAGGGATGATAGTGGAGGAGCTGCATGTCAAATCATTATTGCAGAGGAAAGGAACCACATGCCAGAAGACTGTTTGTCTCTACCGGTTCCATTAAATTCATTGGATGTGCACCTCTGAGGGCGTTTTCCTGCATCAACCAGGGCCACTAGTGAAAGATTAAGAACAGTATAGTGCTTATTCATCTTTTCTCAGAGCCTAATGATATTTGAGCTTCTTTTTTTTTTGCAGCTTACTTGATGGAAGATGGTCCCTTTGCAACATGCCAGACAAGCAGAATGCACCTGCTCAGCTAATGTGTTAAAGCGCAAATGCAGGACCTTTTAAGTAATCCTCAAATTAAATGAACAAGGTGTTGACAAGCTCTGTGCTGAATTACTGTCTGGCAGGTCCTCATAGCAGAGGCGCATCAGGCCTCCAGTCACACGATCCATCTGTGCCAAGATGATCTCAATTCAAGACCTACTCACTATCATTTTTCCTTTAGACCTTCCAGCCACTTACAACCAGTGTTGGGCAACTTACTGAAAATTAGTAATGAGGTACAGTTACTGTAGTTACTTCTGCCGACAAAAAAACAATTAAAATACTTGATTTAATAACTGCTTCTGTTTTCGTATCTGTGCTCACAGACATCAGCTCACTACTGTATTCTTGTCCTGTATCTCCAAGAGGGACAAATAACATCCATATTTCCACGACGGTAAACTTGACCTTTCATTGGCATACTATATTTATCAATCACTGCGTAGTGTTTCAAATCTTAAAGAGACAATGAGGAGTTTTGGAAAAGCAAAGTGTTTTCACACTACATTTATGAGCCTCCGTTCGCACTGTAAAATTCTTTGACTGGCGCAAGACAGACTCATGTTTTCATTCATCAAGAATTAAAGTCAGAGGTTCGAAGATGATCAGATACTGTCGTATAGATTTGGCGGCGTTATTCTCATGACCGCCGGGCAGCGTCCGCGAAGTAAGGAAACGCCTAGTCAGCTCGCCCAGCATTTCCACTACCACTAATAATAACAAAATAACGATAGAAACAAAACAATCTTTTGGTGTTAACGGGTGTACCCGGTTTCACAGGAAATTTATGATCTCTTTCAAATTCGGGGGGCGGGGGGTTTGTTGGTGCGTATTTCAAGCTTTGCCGTGATACTGGGTTGCTCTAGGATATGAGCAGAACTGACCCGGCATATGTTAGAGACAGGTGTCTATAAGGGACAGGCTTTTTTTAAATTATTAATTTCAAAGCTAACATTCTCATAGAGTTTGGCTGGGATGCTTCTCATACCTGCACCATCTGCTTCCACATTAACCTGCTTCCACTGGACACTATCTTCAAATTGAAACTGGAAATGTTCACAGCTGTGGCCTCCATGTTTGTTAATAACAAAAATTACTCCTTATTTACCTCTGCGTGTTGTCTGTGACGTCTTGTTGTTCTTCTGCAAATGTAGGTCACATCAGGACTGTGAGCAGTTCACATTGGAGTCAAAATTTTGAAGGAGAATAACAACCACAAAAAAAATGATCAAGAAAGAGATCCAAACAGAGCACCAAAGCTTCACCTGTTGAATCCTTTGTTCAAATGCAGCTCCTGAATTGGGCTAGTTTTTATGTGTTCTGGAGTTCATTGCCTTTCTGACAGTTTTGTTGTTTGATTTGCAGGACTTGATTTGGAAATGTGAGGATGGACTGGGCGAAAGAGGGGACACTGACTGGCGGCGACCGTCTGCTGGCTCCGACACTGAGGTAGAAATGGCTGTTCCCCTGTGAAGCATCCTGTGAGTCAGACCTCGCCTCACTGAGCTTTTCTAAGGGCTTGCTGCAGGGCCTCATATCCCCTCTGTCTTCTCTTGTTGCTTTCATTTTACTCACCCTACCCCACCCTCCTACTCCCTCCGACCCTCCGCCTTGCCTGCTCTGGTGCTCTGCCTGCTTATTGTCAGAGACTATAGTGCAGTCAAATCACCCTCTACCCTTAACTCTTTCCTTACCCCCGCCCATCACCACCCCACTTACCTCCTGGCTGTGGAAATCAATAACACGCTTTCTCAAGCCCTCAGCCATTTAATGTGACATTTGATCCAGTCGTGGCTTATTTATGTGGAGAAGATACAAATGAATTCTTTCTCGTCCTTTCTCCCCCTCTCCCCCCCTTCCACTGTTCTGCTCTTCGTCCCGGTCTTTGCTCTGGAGGTAAAGCCTTCTCCAGTGGAAGTGTGCTTATGTAAGCCTCCTTGATACACCGTGTAGTAATGCCCACAGGACCCCATTTACATCGATTGGTGATGCTACCGAGTCATTGCCTGAGCTGTGGTCTAGATCCCTATTCCAGGTTGCATGACTAATATCTTGCATGACTAGTCACATGCGTCCCGCTCTATATACAAAGCAAGGCAATTGGCAATTTAGATGAGGCCTCACACAGTTATTGTGTCCCTGTTAGTTAAGATTAAGTCACCACCATATTGCAATCTGCTTGACTCAGCTGGGGTTACGATGATGTCAGATTGTGCATGCTTGGGTTTATGGAGCTTATTATTACAAACAGAACGGTGAATTGTATTGGACAAAACTCTTAACCTTTGCTTCTTTATCCTCCATGTGACCTATTACAACACAACAAAGATATGATAGGAGTGAGATCACATGGGGTCATAAATTGTGTGTCCTCTCCACAGATTGGATAATGTCTGATTGCATTAACTGGATTACATCAAATGTGTGTGCATCTGTTATGATGTTTTCTCCTTTTTCTGTCAGAGGAAAACCTTTAGGTTAAGGGATGGTTAATGCCACAGAAGTAATTTGATTAAGATCAAGAATCCAGGACCCAAGAAAGTCTATGTTAAATTTAGATATTTCTCATTAGATATGATGTGACTATAGCTCCAGAGGAGTTGCCAGGGAAGTGGCATTCAGGGCAGAAACAGTCTGTGACAGGAGAGCTCTTTTGGGACACAATGACAATAAACTTTATTAAAACTGAATAACTTTTGTAGGATGCTCTGCTGTCCCTGCAGAGTCCAAGCTCCCCACAGCATATGCAAATATAGCTTTGCAACAGCAGTCATTCAGTCAGATTAATAAAACTAATGAATTTAACTTTTAATTGCTTAAACAGAGCTTCTCAAGGTTTTCAATGAGATTTAACTTCTACTTGAAGGGCCACCTCACAGAGCAAATGGCCAGTGACTAGTTTTCCAACTGCAGAAACTGCTGCTGTTTGACCTTTTTCATGTTTTTCTTACTATTTTTTACATTTAAAAATATAGTCCTCCACATATCACCAGCTGCACAGGTTAGATATTCAAAAACTAAAGTGTGGATGCATGAGGAAGAGGACAGTGAAGCAGGAGACCTAACGAACAGCATGTTTCACAGAAAAGCTACAGAGGGTTGGTCACAGCCTCTGTGTCCACGATTGTAAAATCTGCCAATTGTTTAACTCATTGAGTGCCGCGCTCTTTTCCAAAGTTTTAGTCAAGTGTAACGGCAATTTAGACCATTTTTGACGATTTTTGTAGAGCCACAGCGTGATGGGCAGCATAAACAACATAAACAACGACAATAAAAGTATACCACCAAAACTCATCTCATGGTTGTTTATTGAAAGACAAGTTGTAGCGTATGACAGAATGACAGACAGACCGCAGCCTACTTCTCAATACAACCAGAGAACTTCTAATACAGCATATACTCGCAGTTCTGCTGAGCAGTAAATAACACCCCCGATGGGCGTTCCCGTTGGGGTCAGTCCTTTTTTGGCAAGCAGTCGTTTTCTGGCACGACACCGGCCTGCTTTGGCCGAGAGACCATCACATTTTACCGCGGGAGGACAAGAAGACTGGGCGGGATTGTCGGCTGAGAGCTTCCTGTTTCGTCTCCCAGCTGCTGGAGCCTCGCGGGTAAAAGCGGAGCAGCTGTGCTCCATCCACATGCATAACTCGGATAAAAAAAACGTAAAATTACGTGGTTGGCACTCAATGAGTTAATAATGTGAGCTGAAATATACTTTATCCTTCTGCTATCTTGAATTGCTACCTTTTTTACAAAGCCATTGTTTAGTTTTAGTTGTTTAGTTTTATTTGTTAACAGTATCACAAATTGCATTGAGCACTGTGCAAGGAGGGAACAAAGCCCTGTTCATTGGTCAATCCCCAGCTCCACCAGTCTGCAGAAGTGTCTGTGGACTAGGCTGGACCAAATTTTGGAAACTCATTTTACCCTGGCTGTGGAATGACTAATTAAAAGGATGACGTAAGAATTATGTTGGCTTGTGCCTTCACCGTTCAGAAACTGAATACCAAACACTATTACTGAACAATAACAACATAACATGCATAATAAGTTTTTTCATCAGATTATTATCATCATTAGATGGAGCCTTGAGGTTTGTGCTTGTCCGACCCCTAAACCGTTTCTCCCTTCAAATATTTCCAATTGAGACCCCATGTGTTTATGTTGTGGAGCAGTGCATCTCTGAATGCAGCGGAGAAGCTCTGTGACACTACTTTTAGGCTGACAACCAGTGAGTGCTCGGTGGCAGCGCCGCTGCTGTTGGAAACAGCTGTAATAACGTGCTTTCGGGTCCTGAAACGTTTGTAATTTCTCTGGAAAAGATCAGATTTGTCATTTTTTACAAAAAAAAGTCGCCACGACTGTTTGGAAAATCGATGGGTTGGCAACATCAGGGCTCTGCAATTACTCTCCATGAGACTATTTTCCAGTTGAAAACATGAGCTCAAACCATTTTTCAACCAAGATTCCAGGTGCAACAGAAATTCATGCAGTAAAAAACCTGTTTGTGTGCAGAAGTAGTGTTCTTTTTTGACACCAAGTCACCCGGTGCGCGATGCCATCTTTCTCCCCTTCTCTCTCCCGGATCTCTCTCCCCTCCGTCGTCACGTCGACGTCATGTTCAGAAAGTCTCCAAATGTAGGCTAAAACATGTTCAACTATTTAAGTAAAACTGAAAATTCAACCACACAAGTGCTACTGGACAGAGAATCAAGTTTAGGCATCAAATGACTTTTATTTAATATTTAATTGTTAGGCTATCTCCTATATAAGTGCATTGCATTTTTTCATGATTGGAAAAAACACCGGCAGTATACATTACACAAAAAACTGTGGACCGATGGATCATGGCTGTGGAATGGGCTAGAAAGGAGGAATATGTTCCCATGAAGCCTCTTAAATTCAGTGTCAGAGAGAGACAGGGTATAAGCACAAAAATGTTTACTTTAAGTGTATGCACATTGTTATTTTAATTTGTAAACATGATCATAAGATCAGCATTATGCTTTTGCACATCAGGGCTACCAATTACTTATGAGACTATTTTCCACATGTCACATTTTTCTAGTGGTGCAACAGATCACAGTTGATCCGTGATCCATTTGGATCATTCTCCGCAGATCGAAAATTTATCCTAAACCACCCCAGGACAATAAACGAATTAAAAGAACTCCACTCGTATATTTGAAGCTGCATCTCTGTTGTTGTCTACAACAACAACGGAATTGTTTGTTTTTTCTCATGTAAAATTTACCTAATGCATGACAATGAGAAAATAATAACAAATGAGGAAAAACACATCCAGAAAATTCAATTTAGGAATGTTTCAATAACAATATAAACTTTGTGCAACAGCTCACAGCACCTCAGATGTTCTGTTGTTATACAATTTTGAATCACACTGGAGTATAATTAACCAGGAAACATCTATTTTAAAGAAGAAAATCTAATCCCTGAACACAAACAACAAATACAAGTGGAACAAAACTCTACAGGCTGACAGCAGGGATAAAAACACGTTTGGTGGCACTGGGTTTGTGCCTAATGAGTCAGTGCCAGAAAAATGACTTCATAGTCAGCAAAAGTTTTGTTTCTTTATTTCTCCTAAGACCAAATCCTAAATCAATTTGGCCAACGCAATTGAAAACTGGAAAAGATCCATATTTAATGAGGGTTCCTCCAGTGGAAATTCGATCCCATGCAGGGAGTAATCACCTCTGCTGTTGCACACGTTCAGCAACAGAAGATGGTTTGTGTAGCGTTTTGCGTCTTTTACAATTTCATTTAATTTCTAACCCTTTGTTTTGTGTTTCCTCCCTAACTGTATCTTTAACTTGACAGATGAGGGTTAACACCCTGGGGGGATCTTTTATTTGTTGCTGCCATTATCTGCTCTCACCTGGAACTCTCCTTCCTCCTGAAGCACCGTTAAACTGATGTTCTTCAAAATTTGCTGTGGGAGTAAATTTTGTGAAGAAGCTGCCTTTAAATGCAGCGTTTTCAATAGTGAATAGTGCCTCACTTCCAAAAAGCACAAACTATCTGTCATTGTCTCTCAGGGTTTTTCAGAGGTAAATCTCTTTGTTTCTCTCTTGGCTCCTCCTCTCAGAACAAACTTGTGAGCATTTTTTGTACAGTAGGATGTTTATTACATTGTCTAACAGTGAGGATATGTTGTTAAAGGGATACTTCACCCAAAATTGATAATTAACCAATTTTCTACTCCCTGTCATGCCAAAGAAGGGTTTGGAGAACTTTCGGAGTCATCAAACGCTTTTGGAAATCCGGGGCGGGGGGGTCCGGCTGGCAACGGATTTTCATATAATGGCGGTTGAATCGTCCAAAACACACATCTGAGGACGAATCAAAAGTGAGCGCTATTCGCCACCATTATATGAAAATCCATTGCCAGCTGGACGCCCCCTTGAGCTCCAAAAGTGTTTTGACGACTCCAAAAGTTCTCTGTACCCTTCCTTGGCATGACGGTGAGTAGAAAATTGGTGAATTACCTATTAATTTGGGGTGAGGTATCCCTTTAATATATGGTGTTCTGATTGTTTTATTGTTTTAAGGGAGTTTAAAGGTGGTTGTGATGTCCAGTTTCTCTGTAGATTTGCCCTACTTTAAAACCTTTGGGTTAATGTTTGTAGGTGGCTGTATAGGTACAGCCAGGAGGGTGATATCCGCCCCAGTTTTCCACATGCTTAAGACACAAAATTCTTCATGACGCCTATTTGGCTGCAGTTTCTTATTTTATCCAGTTGGTCTAGACCATTAGCAGCTCAGACCTTGTGCACTGGGTTCCTCTAGGCTAGTTCAACAACCTTGTCCTGAGCAACCAGAAGCTCTTAAAAATTAGGAAGTGGAGGCAGGCGTAGAGAGCAGACGCTGGTGACAGTCAGCTCCTCCAGTTCACTCCTGGCGGTGTTGTTAGCAACACTCGCCAGCTGGCAGCCAGGAGGAAGGACCACAATAAAATTCAGCTGGTAAAGGAGCTTCATTCACAGCTGCTGTGAGCAGTACACCTGGCTGCATTGTTCTGTGACTAAAGCTGCAGCTATGGCATTTCCTACAGTCCCTGTGTGGGTTCTCTTTGTTTCTTTAGTTTCTCTGGTATGCTGCCTGCCTGTAATGATTTTGGTCTGCTGAGTTTTCCAAAGCTTGACAGCCAGTCTTCCGTGTGCACTTACGGTATAGGTTCAATCCTCTGTATTTCCCTCAAGGACACTGAGCGACCTCTGTGTGTGGCACATGCATTCCTTTACGTGAGATTTCCTGCGCTATTGTTTGTGTGGTGCTATAAAAAGTGTTCGGAGCAGGGAAGTGATATTTGAAACTGACTTCAAATGCCTCGTATTCATACCCACCTTTGTTTATTCATGTGTTTATCACAAATATTTTATTACAATCGTCAAAAGGAAGAAATATTCTGTTTATGACTTTGTATTTCAGCTCAATCCCAGAATCTAATCTCTTTACAGACCCTCGCTTGTAACATACCGGTAGGTTGTTTAAAAATATACCTTTTGGTGTCAGATCCATTCATTTTTAGGCTGTCACTGTATCAGTTAATCAAGTAAACTTTATTTCTTCAGCACTTTATAGGCAGGTTACTGCTGTAAAATGCTTCACACATGGACAGAAGGATAAATCTAGTGAAAATAAAACAAGACAAATAAAATGCATTTCAACAACAACAAAAAAAAACACAAGAAGAAAGGGCATTAATGATAACAGAGCAGATAAAAAGGGATGCAGTACAATAACAAAACAATTAAAACATGATAAAAGAGCAATTAATGGCTATACTAAAACTATATTTTTAAGGTTTTAGTCCTGCACTAAGGAACAACTAAGAGACAACTGATTCATATGACAAAGCAGCGACTAGCTCTACTATAGATATTGTACCTTTCATCAGAGGGAAACGTTCCTGATGTGACAGTTTGAAATATAATATCTGGTAAACTGTGTAACTCCTACTAGTGACAATCATTTGATGTGAGTGATCAATGAAACAAAGAATAACATTGTGATGTTGCACATGGTTAAACTGAGAGCTGTAACATAGATAGAAACCATCAGAAGCTCGACACACACTCATTGTGTGCTTGGCAGACAGATTTGTCGAAAGGCTGCTTCTCAGTGAAGTGATTTATTTCCCCTCACCAAACCTTTTTGGTGTCATCTCTGTTTTCTTTTCATCCCCCCCCCACTCTTCAGTCTTGGAAATTGTCAAAAGTGCCTCAGAAAAACAGTGTGTCCAAAGAAATTGAATTCTGGAGTCTTTTGAAATGAGGCTGGATGAATTCTGTTGAGCTGCAAACTTTATTTATCCTTTTTTCCTTTTTAAACACACACACATATCCAAGGGTAGTCACACACACACACACACACACACACACACACACACACACACACACACACACACACACACACACACACACACACACACACACACACACACACAGTGAGTGACAGTGCATACGGGATTCCCTAACAGCGGTTGAACAACGCTCTCCCTCACCCCTGATGTGAGCAGGAAAAACTGACTGCAGGCTTCCCATCTGTTCAACTCCAGAGTTATGGCAGAGATCCATCACACACACACACACACACACACACACACACACACACACACACACACACACACACACACACACACACACCTCATTCATAAAGTCGGTCAGACTGAGACCCGCATCCGAAGGAGCAGAGTGTGAGGGGCAGCAGTGTAAGCGAAAGCCTCGGAAATCTATATATAAATATCTGCTGTATGTTCCTGTTGCTGTACAGCTCAGTTTAGTTAACTATTTTAAACATTGCATATACAGACAGTTAAATTAAATGGCTGAGGGGAAATATAGTGGTTACAGTGTTTCTGAGAATTTGTTTCATGTCTTCATGTGGTCTCAGCCAGAGCGATTGATATACGGCACTGCATGGCTCAGTGAGTGACAGGAGTGTAATGTAACACTGCACTGATACAAGAACACAGATTTTTACTCTGAAAATCAATTCCACTCTCAGTGTTCAAAGCTGCCACAAGGTTTTTATCCATCCACCAGATATATATATTTATGTCTGTGCGTACTGATGAGTGTTTATTCAGACAGGTGTCTCTATTTAAAGATATATTAAACTGTCCAGGTTTTCACGAGAGAGGATTTATTGTAGATGCTGCATTCACTGCACAAGGTACATGTGAAAAAAACAACAAAAAAAACACAGGAAACAAAGAAGAACGAAAGAAATAAAACATTAAAACAACCGCAGATACATGGATGGAATAAAAACTCCCTAAAGTGCAAACACAGACATCCAGCTGGGATAAATAACTATAAGGACATCTTATATGTCACTGAGAAATTTAACCTCAGCTGCCACAAAGGATCCTCTCTGTGTTTTTTGTGTGTGTGTGTGTGTTTTTCTTGTCAAGCAGCAAAGCACAGAGACAACCTTCCAGTCCTCTGAAGGCGCTGGCCGATCTTCACAGTTGTAAATGGTCCTCAGCTTTGTCCTTGTTCTGTCTCATGAAAGCATGGACACAAGGACTATGATACTCTGCTAACAGAAAAAAGCAGTAGTTTTGTGTCTACATCAAAGGAGCATGTGTGCTTTTAGGAACATGTTAGCAGTACTTTCCTCCCATTACAGATTGTTCTACCAATTTAGACTCTAATATCCGCACCCACACAGAAATGTAATGACATATACGCATATGCCTCTATCAAGAGTGATGCTACCAAATATGCCGCATCATATTACTATCAACATACTTTCCTATTCATATGATGAAATTTGATTGATTTTGTCTCTTTGCTGCTTAGCAATGGTGTTGTGTTTGTGGTTACTCTGCTGTGGAGTCTACAGCCATGTCGTCTGCTTCAGTGCTGCTTTTTGTGCTGTAAAGTTTCTAAGAGATGACGGGCTGTTCGATGCCTCTGGTTTAATGCTGTCTTAAGTCTATGGGGAGAAGAAAAGTGCAAAGTGGAACTGAGTTCTTGCCCGGTGTGTTTAGGCTGTAGGGAGGCAGCATGTGTGGCGGTTGTTGTGTTTGTGGTGTAGCAATGTCCAGTTGTTGTGAGAGCTTCATTTGTAACTGACCTCCAGAATAATATATAAACATTTTCTGATCTGATGCTCTTAAAAGATAAAATGGTTGTTTTGATGGAGAAAGTTTTGTGGCGGTGGTTGGAAAATGATTGTGATTTGGGTTAAAATAACTCAGCAGAGAGGTCGCAAATTGTGGTCATGGTTACCGAAGGATATAGTGCTGGGAAATGGTTGGACATGGAAAATTGTCTCCAGTGTCCTGATGGTTTGTTTTTCTATCCATGCGATCTGACCTCCTGACTTTCTCTCTTTTCTGACTTTGCCAACTTTGCCTTTCACAATGTCACATGATTTTCTCTATTCTCCCTCATTATAATTCATGAATTACATGAATGAAATATGATTTTCTACATAATTGAAATATGATTTTTTGCATAATTTATAGGAAAATCATATTAATTATGCAGAAAATTCTAATTCCTAGAGCCACGTTAAGAGAGATCATCAAAAACTTGGCTGAGCCTTCAAACAGCTTTCTGGTTTGTCTGGAGTTGCACTGTTTAAAGACACAATGAGATGCAAATTGGGAAACGCACAAAGATCTCACATGTTGTACCAGAACCTCTGCAGACTCTGAACATTGTGATCGTCAGTGCTGCAGTGGGGGACTTAATACCTTTATTAAGCAGCTCTTGATGTGCGTCACGGAGAATACAAATGTCTCAACATTGGTTCATTGGTGAAGAGGAAGAGAGAAAAAAAAAGAACTTTAATTTAACAGCCAGCAAGAGTGACGCAATCGCTTGGCACACATCACACTGTGTCATCTGTATGATGTCGTCTCGTGGTAGAAAAACTGCCCCACAATTAACTGGATAGTGGAAACAGAGGTATGTGATGTATAGAGATTATATTATAGAGAGATTATATTTAAAAGACAGAGATGTGGTTGTGGAAGTGCAGGGTTTATAATAGTGTTGTATTTTATGGATGTGTTAGGCTTCTTTTTTTTCTTCATATATTGATGTTTTTTTAATGAGTGTAGTGTAGGCTAAGTCATCTTTGCGCGGCATGGAAATTATATTTACACTGTTTTATCTGCGCAGACTTTCAAAAAGCTGTTTTGACGACTGCTTTACAACTTGACACCATCACAACTCTGACATCCAACAGAAGTAGACGGGACATTCAGTTTTACTTAACCAAAGTTCAAGTCTAAAAGGAAATTGTTTGAATGACTTGGTCTTTTAGAAGGTTCTGTTTCATCAACATGAATATAACTTGTTCTTGATCACTACGTCCTCAACCTGCGCGAGGCTGGTGGTACCTTTTTGTTCTCGCAAGCAAGTGCAGACAGCTTGTACAGTTGGATAAAATGCACAACATGAACTTGACGGTCTAATTTCCACTTGAAAGGCCTCTTGTTGTTGGGGTGTGTGTGGAAGGGGATGCGCAACGAAACACATTGGAGAAAAAAATGATAAAATGTTTTATCGCCTGGAGTTGAGTGGTCATTATTTGTTTTCGGATTTTATTATCACCGTGTTTAAAGGAGGCTGGACACCACTTTTTGCATTGCAGTTCACAGCATGTCATTAAGTCAAGGAAAGGTTTTCTGAATTCCAAGCAGAAAGTAGTGGAACGGATCCATTTGTTTTGTTTCTGTGAAGGCAAAATACATCAGGAAAGCAAAAGTGGCTCAAAATAAAAAGAGCCAACAGAGTTTATGAGACATTTGGTCGAAATCCTAAGAAACTAATACCATTGCATGATAACTGCCTTTGTGTTCTCATACACACACACACACACACACACACACACACACACACACACACACACACACACACACACACACACACACACACACACACACACACACAGCAGTGGCTCTCGCTCACTACTTCTGGCAGAAAAACAAGTAGAACAAGTACAAGAAGTACTAGAAGTTAAAAAGCCTTCAGCACCGCGGACAGCTCCACACTCATGAATTCAGTACAGTCTAGTTGAGCTCTTCTCAAACCTCCATTAAAACACCATGTGTTGGTTACAGCAACATTATCACATTTTAATGTTGAACATGTAGAACCAATTGCTCATCCACAGAGATATAGTTTATCATATTTAATACGTTAATATATCCATGAGAGGTGTCTACTTTATTGGGTTTTGCATTCAACCTCCTCTGTACAATAAAAAGTATAAATGTGACCAATAGACATTTGATATCCACTGTAGATGATGAACTTCCTCCAACCTTGAGCCAGGCCACAAACATAGTCCCTCCAGCACTTTGTGCTCATCATTCTTCAATGATCCTAAAGCAAATATTTTCAAAGAGATTTACATGTGATGCAAATTCCAAGAACTGCAATTAGGAGGAGACACGTGTTTCTGCCGAACAGTCTGTGGAGATCTATTGCTTTTTGCAGATCCGGCGCACAGTGAGAGACCACGTTCTGCTTCAAAGCAGCAAAGCTTAAAGAAAAGCAAAAGTCAGCTCAAACCACCGGGTGGTGATAACTATTTTAGCAGTGTATATACTCTACGTATATGTGTATATTCTGCATTTATGTAAAATAATGCTGCATTCATAATGACTTTATGATAGTGTTTTGACAGACTGATGAGTGTATTTTTCAAGGGGTGTAGGAAAAATAAATGATCTGTGAGCCTGACTGTGAGACAACAAAGGGTGTAATTGGAGCCAAAACTACTGCTGGTAATGATGGTCTATGATACAATCATGTCCAATTAAGAGGTCTACATCTACAGTATCTGAAAGTCCACAGGCTACACTTTCACTCCAGTTTCAGGGCAAAGTTCAAATGAAATTCATTGTTCCTTACAAGGGGATGGATTAGCGGACATACAAAAACAAATAGCACAGAGCATAAGTCCAGTAAACAGCCTGTATAAATAAGAGATCTGCTATTTAACAGCTGAATGGCAGCAGGATCATCTCATCTCTTGGTCCTTGTTCAAGCATTGACCTGAGGGGAGCAGTTCAAACTCAAGACTGAAATGTGTCCTTTGTTTTACCTTTTAAAATCGTAGATATCAGCTTTGTTTTTTTCCGTGGTGAAGTTTAGTTTAATAGGATTCAGGACTTGGTATTTTTGCTTCCGTTAATACTATTATTATTATTCAAGTTGGCAAAGAGTAGTTTTTATTTCTTCTTATGGATGAATGTTTGTGTATCATCCTTTTGAAGTGGAGTTGTGCTCTTCAGATTTTTAACGCGCTGATGCTTTGGTGAACCCAGACCTCTTCAAATTGACAAAACTAAAATCAACTTCCCGCTCTGCCTCCAGCAGTGTCTCACATATAATTACTAAATTTCAAGTGGGTCTACCTGAGGCTAGCAAACTTCCAGCTCAGCAGAAGTTGAGCCGTCTGCAGCTTCACTATCTACTGCTGTTCTTGTTTAACTGCATCACCCTGAGGAGACGAGACGATTTCCTTAATGTCTCGTAATTCTGGTTTTCATTCCACCTCAAAAGATGCAGACAAAACTTTTAGATTTTTTTTTTTTTTTTTACCTGAATTTCTGTGTAGACAAATTGAAGTGATGCTATGGAAAATTATTCACTTCAGTTCACAGATCCACCAGCTAAAAGGAAGCATTGGGGCCGGTGCAGAACTCTAGGGCCTTTAGGCTCACAGTTCCTTCAATGTCAGACTGACAGGGTTGTGACTAGAACAATTATGGACAAAACAGTTTCCCAGTTTATGATCCAGTTAATCTATAATATACAATAATTAAGTAAAATATTGTATAGCATTTTAAACAATAATGTTTTAGCAGCTTTGTTGACTATGGACATATAGCTAACTTGCCAAAACAATATTATGAATGTGTTTTTGTTGCCATACCAGTTTATTGGTGCCTCTGAGTTACATAATAACTTCATACAGCTGTGTGTCTTGTCGTGTTTTGTGGTGACAGCTTTCACTGACGTCCATAAACACAACATGATGCACACCTGTTGGGTGCTGCTTGTACTCAGTGGGTTGATTTACAGTGTAAGTGTTATTGCATATAGGAAACCAGCAAAAGAAAAAAAAAGTGTTATGTGTATATATTTACACATTTTATATACAGTAGTGGATATTGTTTTGATTAACTAGTGATGTATAATGTTTCATTTTTCACATCATTCAGTTTTAAATTGTCAGATCCTGGCACGTTAATAATGCATTTCTGAATCATGTGCTTTTGTTTTACTTTATCAAATAAATTTAACTTGGATAACTCTCCAGTACAAATGAATGTAGTCTTTATTCTGTGAAATTTCACAACCTTTTGACCTAATATTTAATAAAAACACAAATATGATTTCCTATAAGCTCAGTCAATGATGCAAAGCAGAATTAGCTTTTCTTGTATCACAAAAACATTTTCTGATGTCATCATCTACATTTTGATGAGTAACTTTAATGATTTTTTTTTTCCAGTTAACAATTTAAGTTAATTATGAAATTCACTTGTAAGCAATTACTCCCGAACACTACTCTTCCACTGAAATCATATTAATCTCTTCACAGCTGGTCCAAACAGGAGGGATGATGATGACAGTGACCACAGTGAACATGTCAGCCTCTTAAAAAAAAAGAAAAGAAAAAAAGAGCACACCTCACAGCTGGCTGGAAATCACAGTGGAGTTTTCTGAGTCAGCATCTAGTGGCCATCAGAGGAACAGCAGGCGAGGAGACATAATAGCAGCCCTCAGTAAATCCTTGTGGCAGACACTTGCTAATGACACATTATATCACATTATATCACATATCACATGTAGGTTTTACCAGAGCACTTTGACACTGAGAACCATCGCTGCTGCTGCTGCTGCTACAGGGAACATTTGTCCAAACCTTTTTGTGCCAGTAAAAATGAAGCTGCTGTCCCATGTTTAGAGAAGTGTGTCCTAGAAAGCCTTTTTCAAACCATCGTTTTCCCGCAGTTTAACAATGTATCAACATCTGGTAGGCCCTACTACAGTATAAATCAGGGCTGTGCTGCTCATTACTGTACTTACTGGGTTACTGTTGGGGCACCAAATGACACTAAAAAGACATTTAATGCTTCAAAAGAAAGTGACTTGTAGCAAAATACAGAAGCGGACTTTATAAGAGACAAACCCCATGCAGCGATGTGGTTTGGCTTGTTGATTATAATCCTATTAATTGGGGCCGTTAAAGCATTTTAAAAGGCACCGTTAAAGAAGCAGTTAAACATGGGTTCAGGGGTTAAGGTGTCTATCTTTTCCTCTGCAACGAGAGCTCTTTGAAATACCGCGAAAGAAAAGAAAGAAAAAACAAAACACAACCTCCTGTCAGTCGTGGCATCCGTGTATTTTCGTGTCAGCGGTTCTGGAAGTTTTGGTGTTAAACGGAGGGGACTTCTCCGCAGCTCGGTGCCGGGCGGACTGAGTGACGCCCCTCCTGCCTTGCCTGCCTCGCCTCGCCTTGCCCCGGTCGGGGGGGAAAAGGCGCATGTGTGTTATTGCTGTGATGTGAGTTGAGCCGCATCCAGACGCACTGGCCGCCGCTGGCTCTCTCCCACCCCCCACACCCCTCCTCCTCTCCTCTCCTCCTCATCTTGGTGGTGGTGGTGTTGTGCGCAAAATCTCCAGCGCCGGACGGACGAACGCAGTTTGACGGTACAAACGAGCGGCACTGCGGGGGGATATCAAATAAGAAGAAGAAGAAGAAAGAAAAAAAAGAGCCAGCAGAAGCAGACATGGATATTTAACAAACATTGACATATTTTTTTTTGTATCTCTTTGGTTTTTTTTGTACCCTATGATGTTGCTCTTGCCCCGGGGGTGTTAATTAAACCTGCTCGATGTCTCTCATCAGTTTATAACCGAAACAAAATGAGGATTTCTTCTCGAGGCTGGTTTCTGTTGATATTCTCTGGCTTTTGGGGGCTGGCAATGGGAGCTTTCCCGAGCAGCGTTCAGATCGGTAAGTGTGCATGGAAAGCCTCAGTGTTAATTTAAAGCAGAAAATGAATCATGTGCGAATCCGCGGACGGTCCTGTCTGCCCTGCCATTCAACACCTCAGCGCTACTCAAAGTGGAAATTGTTGATTTCCTCTGCGTTTTTTTCCCCCTCCTCTGAAATAATCACACACACAGGGGCAGGATTCTTTCCTCTGTAGATGCTGTGCATGTTTAACACACAGGCACACACGCACACACACACATACGCGCACCTAATGCGCTTTGTATCTGCAGGCTAGAGTGTGTATCCCAGTGCACTCCGCCACTGCAGCAGATCAGAGCAGCAAAGTGTGTGTATTCCCTATGCAGGCTGCCTGTGCATTGACTGCCGTTAACACTCGTGCAGACCCCCAGTCCTGGCGCTGCAATAAACCTCTACCACGGTCCCATGAGCCCTCACAGCATCCCTGCTTCCAGCTCCCCCTGGTTGCACATATCACCCAAAAAAAAATAACGCCTCCATGTTTGCATTTAACAAACTTAGAAGTGTTTGTCACAGGGAGGAGATAAAGGTGATGGATGTGTGGTTCATTCCACCGCTGTAGCAGATTGACCTGCATGATTTAATGGCAGGGAATGAAAAGAGGGGCAAACTGTGACCTCCAGTTGTTGATCATCACAACCCTCCCTTAAAAAAAAATCAATTATCAGAAAAGCAGTCATTCATTATTTCCCCTGTAAAAATCACCTCATAAATTAATTGTTGTGCTTGTTGTACGTTAAAGCAGCGTTTCTGAAAGTGACTATTTGCTTGTAGTGAGTTTTTATTTTTTTAAAAAAATATTTTGGTGGGTTTTCCCTCCACTGCACCCCTGCTTGTAGCAGTAAGAGTTGACGCACATTAGAATCAGTCAGCCTGATGAAAAATGACAAGCTGTTCAAATGATTCTCCTTGTCCTTTTATATCAACGTGATACTCGAATTCCCAGCCTCCCCCCTTTTCCCTCCCTCCAGGGGAGGTCAGGGGCCAGGGTCTGTTACAGAACAGCACCCCTGGAAGTCAGGACACTTGAGCTGGGTGGGAGGGAAGGAGGGAGGGGGCTTCATCTGTGGAACTGCTGTGCCATCATGACAGACGTTCAAGTGATATTTTAGTGCTGGATTTAGCCAATAAAAAACTTGGTGTCTTCATGTGGTTTCTCTATTTCAAACACCCTCATACATTATTATTTGGCCGGTGACAACAAACATTGATGCACTTCTTGCGTGATCATATTTTGAACTGTGCTACTGTATCCTAATCTCCTGATGTTATTTGATAGTCCATACTTTTGAGTGGCTCCATCAGCTTTTCTGCAATCAACCCTCAGCTGTTAATCAGTTAATTGTCACAGAAAAATCAACACTTATTATCCCCAGTAAATTTATGGCGTACACAGACATGCAAGCAGCAGAAACAATTGCACAAACGCACCGTGCTACCACCTCAGATAAATTTTGACACTAGTGAGACGTGAAGACTGATCCTGAGAATTATATGTTGCCGCACTGTCTTATTTCTTTTGGTGGGGCTGCAGCCTGGTGTCAACACACATTGCGTCGAGGGCGAGGAAGGAGGGGCATCCCTGACAGGAAGTCGATCCATGAAATAACAACGCACAAAATTATCAAGAAGAGCAGATTCTATATGTTTGCAAAGCGCATAGGTTGGAATCCTCCTTCAAAGTAAAAGCAGGGTGTCGAGAGCTGATATTAAGCAACAGTAAAAGGTTTTTCAGAGTTCTGTAAGGATTTACTGGTTCTTTCAGAAGGATCCTGAAGCTCTTGTCACTTCTGAGGAAGATCCTAACATTATCTGAGTAGTCTTGCCCTGTGTGTGTGTAGATATACCTCGCGCCTTTCTTCAGAGGTTATACACGGAGGTTATGTGATGTATAACTGCTCCTTTTCTTTTTGTAATTCAGGAATGAACTCTTTCTGTGAGCTTTTGATAGGAAGTGTGAATCAATGGGACGTGAAACCAATTTCATGTGCATGAAAACGTCTCCACTGCTTTATCTTCCCTGGCGATATCTTTGGGATTTATACGATTATGCTACATAAAGAGGGCAACGTATTCATAAGTTTACCTTCTAAAGAGGTCAGCTGTCGAAAAGACCACACTGGCATTTTGCTTAAAATGACATTTACACAGTCTCATCCTAAGAATTATGGCCTTAAGTTAAATTTTGAAATGTGAAACGCACTGCTGCAAACTTAAAACACCACTGACATTTGCACAGCCATGAACAGCTTAGTCCAGATCTTTGTAAATGAGCACGGCTGTAATAGAAAAAGAAGAGAAACCAAGAGCAAACTCACACATGAGATGCTTGATACTGAAACTACTGTCGATTCAGCAGGATATCTGATGAATATTGTATCACTTTTTTTCTCTCCTTGCATTGAAATGAAACAAAGGTGATTTACATGTTAAACAGGCTGTGCCACAAAGCCCAGAGGTGCTCAAAGAGCTATGACTTCCTATATTGTAACATTAAGGCTGAATTGACAGCAATAGGATATTGGCAAAGTGATTTAAAGACCAATATTGGCCTTTCATTAGGTTTCATATATTGTCCAGTCAGTTGTATCCACCACTACAAATATGATGGAGCTTCCTCTCTGGACTAGCCACTAAAACAGTCAGTGAAACCTCTAATAAGCTTTAGGTGGATGATTTTAAAAGCCCCGTATTATGACTGTCTGCACAAGAAATATGGCATCACTCGATTTTTTCAGACTGAATATTTCCTGTTTTTACCTATCAATGATCATGGTTTCTTGTGTTTATTTCTAGAATCCTTCTATTCATACTCCCTTAACCAAACAGCTTTTTTTTTTAACAATAGCTGTGTTTTTACTTTTACTGTAAATGCAAACTAACATTCTTCCCCTAACCTTCAACCAAGTATTTCTTAGACATGCCAGCCACTCTGAGGATCAGTCAGCGCAGACTGCAGTATCTCAGCAGCTACTGGACGCTGTGCAGCTGCACACATTCATGGTACCCATAGGATGAATTCTCCTGACTGTGATCGTCTGACCTTTCCTCTAGCACCATCTCTACGTTGACATTTTTGATTCAGAGTGAAATGTCTCCACATCTGTTAGATACATTGCTATGACATTTCTGCCAGATGTCAACGTCCCCCTCAGGTTGAACTGTTGTGGACTGATCCCTGCTCTTTTTCTCTTAAAGCCATTGTCAAGTCAAAAATTCTTAATGACATTCCCATCATCCTTGCCTGTTTACTGCTGATTAGCGAGTATTAGCATGTTAACATGGTGAATGTTTCCATCAGCACTGTCAGCATAGTTGGCATGAGCATGTTAACATGCTAATGTAAGCATGAAGGTGAAACCTTAACCCTGAAGTATAGTATAGTATAGATACATAGATAGATAGATACATAGATATATAGATATATAGATAGTTATCGCCTGACATACAGAACCGTGGTCATACTGTATGATGGGATGTGATCGTACAGAAAAGGGTTTGATCCACTCAAGAAAAAAACGTATTTTGCTCCTTGATTCAGTTCAACTCCTCTGGTCGGGGCCCTTGTGGAGGCTCCAGTTGGCCCTCAGCAGGGGAGGAGTTGTTTATTCTCACTTTGATCTGGAGTTTTAAAATCCTCCTCCACACATGATGTTTCATTCTCCTATCTGTTTTCTCCGAGGGACTTTGTCAGTTAATGTGAATGTGTGTTTGTTGACCACTGGGTCTTATTTTTGAATGTTTTCAGGTGGTTATTTCAGAGGTTTTCTGCCACCTCTGTGCAAGTACATTTTGTATCTGTAGTACCTAAAACCTTCTCATCAGACCTGTGTCCTCTCCCCCTGCGCTCTCTCTCTCTCTCTCTGTTCAGGGGGGCTGTTCATCAGAAACACTGATCAGGAGTACACTGCCTTTCGTTTGGCAATCTTCCTGCACAACACCAGCCCGAACGCCTCGGAAGCCCCGTTCAACCTGGTGCCTCACGTGGACAACATCGAGACGGCCAACAGCTTTGCCGTCACGAATGCCTGTAAGTTGCTCATATGTTATGTTGTGTTCGTGTGGTTAGTTGCAGGGGTTTCATTACAGGAAACCAGGATAATTAGGATCCTAACTTATTAGTATTCTGTAGGACAAAGCAGGAAACATTGTTTGTGTTTAGCTTTACCTCCAGCTGTTTAAGCTAACCACATCCTGACTTCACCTCAGTGCTTAACACACAGGTAGAGGCTTAAAATAAAGTATTTCCCTAGCGGAGGCTAATGACTATTGTAAACATCCTCCATCGTTTACTTCCTGGTTCAACTTTGTAGTCACAGCATCGTACGCAAACAGTTTTCCTGTGGAACGAGGGATCGTTACCAACATTCCTGCTGTACTCACCAGTGGTTCATATAATCTGATTAAACTCTTGGCTCGTTCGCTGCTTGTGTGTCTCGCCATGCCGGGTTCGGGCGCTGTTGTGTCATCAGATCTCAGCAATTACATGTGCGATCGCAGTGTTATTATTACTGATAGAAATAGCGATTGAGAGTTGCAACAGGAATGATCCTGTAAAGCCGGGCGTTCTCTGCGATGAATAACACAACATCAGCGTCATTATTAGCTAAACTCGGATCAGGATCAGTGCCAGTAGACGTAGTAATGGTATAAATGCTAATAAGGTTAAATTATAGTGATTATAACTGGCGTCATCCAAAAAAAATGACACACAGATGAGATGACACATATTTTGGTTGTGTGTCACTAAAACAGCTTTTGTGTGTGAGCGTACAGTAAATGTATATATGTGTGTATGTGTGTGACGTGTCGGTACAGCTGTGTCTGTGAGTGTCTGCTGGTTCACATCTGATCTGAGCAAAGCTGCACACGCTGAGGGCGACAGCAGCTGCAAACACACACACACATGCTTAAACACATGCAAAAAAACACAATCACACACACTGCCATGGTTAGATTTCCTAATAGTAGTAGGCAGTGATTTTTAGTGATGGTCCCTGGGGAAATGTCCTCTTTCTTTCCTTCTTTCTCATTGTCTGATTGTGTGTGTGTTTGTGTGTGTATGCAGGGTCTGTGTGTGTGTGTGTATGCAGGGTCTCTGTGTGTGTGTATGCAGGGTGTGGGGGTTCCCGTAAAGACCATAAAACACTGCAGCCTGATGTCTTGTGCTATCTATGGTGTGATCTGGTGTTAGAAAAATCAATAACTAAATTAAGCAGAGAATGAAGTGCTGTTATGTTTGCTTGGTAATAGCGTGTGTGTGTGTCTGTGTGTGTCGATGTTGACCAGGAACACATTTTCAGTGATTAAGTATTTTGAAAAGTCTACTCTTGCATTTTAATTGCTTATATCCCCCCTTTAGATTTACTCTTGACCCTCAAATTACACTGGAGGCCTCCAAAGTAGCACTTTGGCAATTTGGCACCAAATTTATGTCAAATCGCATATAAGCAGCTCCTTTTTGCAGTTTACCCACGGATGTACACATAACCATCACTGAATTACTTTGATAAAGAAAAAAACTTCAAAACATAATGATTCTCAAGCAAGAGAGCAAGAGATTTATACACAACGTTTTAAAAGATGGACACTGGAGATAGTGACATGACTGGAAAGTATAATGCACACAGAATCTAAAATTGTGTATTATGCCACCAGTGTTTTCAAATTGAATTGAGTTATAGCTCCACGAAAGAGTATGACATTTTGCCCATTCAAACCCTCTGATTTACAGTGACAGCAACATAAATGCATATCTTCAGTAGCCTATAGTGTGTTCTGGTACTTCATTCAAGTTGTATTACAACTGTTTGAACAACATCTCATGAGCAATTTTCAACCTTCCACGGAAAAGGTATGTTCATCCTTGTAGTGGGATCACTGGAAACCTTGAAACCGCGCTGATGTAAGCATTCGGCTCAAATGCTTTTATCACTAAAACCGACGTATCAGTAAGGTTTCGCCTGTTGCTGACCTAAGATGAAATTACAGTAGATGAAGCCATATTGATCTCTGGAAATGAGTGCCAGCAGCAAACAGAATAATGCAGGGAGAAACAGAAAAGTAGGTTATGAGCACAAGAATAGAATAACAGATGAGCAATTAAAACTAATACATACTATATAAATGCATATATAAATATACAGCAGGCAGTTGCAACGTAGCTCAAGTGGACTGTGAGGAAAAGCATGAATATTAATATGGTCCTAGTTTAGAAATCATTTCATATACAGTCTGTTGATTATTTGGTGAAAACCTTAGCTGTGGATAAGCATAATGATCCCGATCGAAACTACTGCAAAGTGCTGAGTATTTTTCACAAGTGCGTTATAATTCAGGTTTTAAAATCTAATCCGACATATCCTTGTTTTAATGTTCCCTTCGTATTCGCTTGTATTTTACCTGCAAGTGAGGCAGGAAGCAGCTCGATGACTGCTGCTCAGTGGTGGAGGCACGTGTGGGTGTACACCGTGTATTTCCACGAACAGAAGAAACTATGGGATTTTTCACCTCCAGTCTAATGGCTGCACAGTCACAGGAAGTGAGTCTGCAGTCCATTGATTGGTCAAGCCAAATCAGAGCAGAATTACATGAGCCAATCAATGGCTCTGATAGCTCAGGGCCAGCGGGAAATCTGAGATCGAACGGCATTGCTTGTTTTCACCCCCTCGTTTTACATTTCTGTGTCTTTTTTTTCTCTTTCCCCCCTTTTCATCCTCTGTTTTCCCTCCGTTATCAAAGGCCCTGAGATAATGGTTATGAATAGGCAGTATTACTATGTGACGTTTAAGGGCATCGTGTACATTTGGGATGGGGAGATGAGAGACGGAGCTAATTTGTGAGGAGAGATTAGGCCATTCAACGCGCGTACGTGCCGCTGTCAGGGAGGCGGACGGGCATAATTGGTGGGAAGACGAGGACAAATGTTGTTGTATGTTCCCACTGTCATTGATAATCATTGTGCGGACCCTCTGATAAACTCTGCCGCGTTCGTTTGATTAACAGTGCAGCCCTTAATTATACACAGCGGGGGGTTACTGGTGTTGCTGGGATGTAACGCTACTAATAAAAATGTATCTCTCAGGTCATCTCACAACTTTCAAAGATCCTTCACGCAGCAATATCTATCTGTGTCATTATCAAGTTAATTGTGACACCTCGGTGTAATTACCATCAACAAATGAGTTGATGGTCGCGCATTTGTTAGTCTGCTTCTCAGTGGTGGTGTTCAGTGTTTCTTGGCTGGGAATTTATTTGTGGTGCTTAGCTCTGTGGGGGAAACTGGGCTCCTGCCAATAAATGGACTTCTGAGGGCTATTTGTCTTTTTCAGAAGAAGTTCAAGTTTTATAAACACATTAACGCATTTCATTATAGCACAGTAACTCGAGAACTGAAATTTGTGTTTTACACTTTTACAGTTTGTACAAAAAGTACAAAAGAATAGTTTGGGTGTTTTGACCCGGGATTGTGTGAGGTAGTGATATGTGTATACTACCTGTCAGTACATCAGATCTAGAGCAGTTGCGAGAGCTGATCTTCAGCACAAGCACACAAGCACGACAATGTGTTGCTCTGCATAGGGCACCAGAAAAAAACACCTTTAAAAACAACCCAATACCCGTTTTAATTATGTAATTAGTAGACTCTGAACTGCTAAAAATGTTATCCATCAATTTTATACCTACGTCACACAACCCCACATAATAATAATATAAAATAAAACTCTCCCTTTAAAGAAGCAAAACTTACTTGAAGCCCCCATAATGTAGAAATATAATTTGCCTAACATCAACCTTAAATAATGTAGATGCTGATATCATACTGTGAACTGCTCACCAGTATTTAATGTGATGAAGCAACAACAAATACTTCATTTACTAGTAATTTCACATATTCACTGAAAATAACCCTGAAAACTGCTGAAGTACTTTTAATGAAGAAAATGTAATCGAAGACACATCAGTGTTCTTTGTTACTATGAGCACAGCATGGACATTGCAATAATTTACTTTGTGGTAATCCGAGCACACACTGAGCTGCGACAGTACTTAAGACCCCAACAAATCCACAGTGAACTCCTTTTTGAGTATAGAACATAAAAACTACATTTACCGTTTGTTTTAGGAAATGTCCGAACCTTTTTAAAGAATAAAATCACATTTGTGAGCTGTTATTCTTAAATGTTATACCTATTAGGGCGAACTCATGGAAATAATATGCACTAATGCCTTGACTCTTTTTTATTTATTGACTAATTTAAATAGAAGGCATGTAGTTAACTCAAACTGTACATTTTTTAATGTTTTAATGGCTTCATTGTGCACATCTTGTGAGGGAGGAAGGTCACTGTTGATTCATTTGTTCTTTTGTTTAATGTCCAATTCTGAAATGTCTCAGACACAGATGATTGGATTGTGTTAAAACGCAGGGAAGTGCTGCGTCTTCCTGCTGCGTTTTGGCATTTTGAAAGAGGTCATGGGGTCAGAAAAGTGACACAATTGTTACAGAGCGGTTCGGAGGAATATCTCTTGTGGGTAGAAATGCGTAATGCTGCCTTGTGTCACCTACAAATGATGCGTCACCGATGGTAGATGTCACTGAGACAGAAATCTGAATGCGAAATTGTCTCTTTTTTCCCCCAACACAGCACATTTCAGTCTCTGTGTGCTGCTGTTGGGCAAAGAAAATCCCAGTTTCTCACATGTGCGGAAGGGGCTGGAGGCAAAACGCCAAAGCACCAGACCACCTGGTTCATTATGAAACACTGAGCCAGCATGACAGTGATTTCATGGATCTCTGCCTTGCTGTCAAGGTGCCATTGCCGGTGAGGTGCAGAAGTTCGGGACAGCCGGAGCGACTGCGTTGTGAGTGTGTGAGTCCTTGAGCTTGAACGGCTTCTCGAACATTTTGTCTCCTGGATGTGAAGACATGTCCTCAGGGGATTCAGAGGGAAAGTCAGTCAGAACATCCAGGTGTTTGTGCACAACGAGAGAGTTTTCTACATCACCTGTGAAACGGGTTTGGCAAAAAAAAAAAAAGACAAGAGGCAGAAAATTGAGGCACTTTAGCCGTGGTACTCCTGCAGTACTTCAGAACTTTTGGATATCCAATGTATTTTCAGTACGATCCTGCAGATACACTTTAACAAGACTTTGGCAGGATAATTCTCTAATCTCGGATTCTCCACACTGATGTGTAGATGAAAGTGAGGAGCATATACAGTACGTGACTGGACTCATGGAGAGAGCCAGCCGTCCCTCTTGACGGCGGGTTGAGACTCCACCCACCAGATTTTACTCAAAGGGGACGGGTCATATTTTCATGATATAAAAGCTTGAGTGATGTTCAGTGACCTGCAGGCAAAACCTCAGTGCTCAGCATACAGTATCTTCAAGCACACAAAAGATGACCACATCTGTCTCAGTAACCTCAAATTACACATTTAAAGGACTACTCCATGCTTTTAAGTACACTGTAGCACAGTGGTTAGATTATTTACATTCAGTTTACATTTATTATTGATGTTGTGTAGTCTGGCAGTTTTGTGAAGCTGAATGCAAAAATAAATAAATAACAGCTTTCTGTTATTTTCCTGTTCAAACTATCTTTCCAGTTTTCTGAGCTTTCAGCCACAGTGAATGGAGCTGCGGCGCAGGTGTAGATGTGTGTAGCTGCTCAAGGATTTTCTTTGATGCCAAGTGTGTGGACAAGCATCACCTGGATGAGAGACGAGGTTAAAGGAGAAAATAGTTTAGTGGAGTTTAGGCATTTATTTGAGAAGGGTAATCCAGTTTAACCTGGTTATACACAAAGAGTTTAGAACTCTAACTCATTCTTGACCCATGTACTTACACAACTGGTAAGACCTGACTATTACATAAATGTTCACATGTACACAAAGACAAAACAGCAGCCATTAATCACATTCCTAGTTACTCTGTTACTGTCTTGACTTTGATTGATTTTAAATGTAAAGCGACTCTTTGATGCATTTATTAAATGATTTGAGAAAACCAAGATGGATAAAGCTCAAAACTTTTGACCTTTGCCTTTACATTGTGTCTTAATGACCAGCTTTGTTGAGATTATGGTCAGTTCAGCAGAGCAACAAACGTGATTGGTTTGGAGGTTACGCAGGATTGGCTCTGGCGTCTTGGCTCACCTCTGAAAAACCACCGCCAGTGGTCGTGGGTTTCGACAATGTTGCTGAGCAGTGGAGGATGATCAGCAACACTTTGGGTCAGTCTTTGAGTTGACTTTTCTGTCTGTGGCATCTATTTAAAATGAGTTAAATCACAGATTCTTTACAATTTCCTAGGAGACAAACTATACATGGATGGAACGGCTGAGTTAACTGAAAGCAAATGAGCTGGGATATTGAAAAACTTCACCTCTGAGCGACGGACAAAGGGCTTTGGGGAGCTGCGTGTAATCGAGGTTCACAGTTTGAGGAAAGTGAGCATTAGATCTCCTTTGCCTTTGTTCTGAACTCCAAATTAAATAAAGATCGAGACCTCACGCTATCATGTAGAAAATAAAATGAAAACCAATCAATATGCCTCTGAGCAGCTGCAGACGTCTCAGCGGCGGCATGTGTGGATGTGTGTGTGTTACCATTTCATCTGCAGTTCATTCATCTAGTTGATCTTTTGTGTGTTTCGCGGTAGCCCCCTTAACCGTGAAGCCAGACAAAGGTTGAAAAAAAGGCAGCGTGGGGGTGGAATGGGTTAATTTGACCTCCTACATGCTGCCCCTGCCTTCGCCTTCATTGAAACAGTGACATCTTAATCTGCATTGAGTCATTTATATTCAGCGTGGCACTCTGACTCACTCCAGATCCAGATAGCGAGCAGCCTGCACTCCTATACTGTATGTACTCATAGGGAGACTCTGCATTTTCTCTGCTGCTCACACGTGAACATATGCCTTCCTTGTCTGTCCTTGAGTATGAAAAAGCTCTCCCATTTGTGCACAGTGTGCTTAGTGTGTGTGTCTGTGGGCATGCACGCAATATAATCTGTCTGTGCTGCATGTTAGCCCTATTTAAGTCTATTATCTTTCCCTCCATGGGCTCCATTCAGAGGGGCTCTTTGCGCTGTAGAGCTGCCCTTTAAATGGCCGCCTGTGCCCCTCATTTGTCTGAGGATTCTTCTGAAGCGGGAGTGAAAATACACAGGCCTTTTGGCGACGCACTCTCTCGTATGTGTGCGCGCGCGTGTGCGGGTAATGGCTGGTGTTAGGAGGAAAAGGATGGAAGGGAAAGAGGGGGAGGGGGCGGCTAATGAGAGATTAATGTGGCGATGCAGGGAGGAAGATGGAGGATGGAGGGGTTGCGGAGATGTGGGGGGGAGAGGGGTAACAAGGACAAGGAGGTGATGGAGGGGAAAGTAAGGGATTTTTACAAGAAGGGATTTATTGGCATAGTAAAAGGTAAAGTCTGAGTTATTTTCATGTCTGTACAAGGTAAAATATGACGTTTCCTTCGTGCAGTCGTATTAGCATGTATAACCTGTCACTGGAACGTGTGACAGGCCATTGTTAGTCATAGGTGGATAAATTTAGTCTAGACATATAGAGGAAAAGTGCCCTCTGCATCATCCTGTGTGCGTGGAGCAGCAGCAAACACGTCCGACCATAGAGTTGACTTTGCAATCAGACGGCCCTGTGTCCTGGACTGCACTTGTGTGCCCGTCAAAATAAGAGTCAAGTTCTCTACCGGTACAAGTTGGAACACAGGATTGACATTTTATACAAAATAAACATACAAAAACTATGGTATGAACAAATAAAAAAGGAGGATATATGGTTCAAATATATAAATCATCAAATATTACAATAAAGATAAGGTTCAATGCTTGTTTATTGTGGCATTAATAATTTGATTAAAAACTTAATTTGTAGTTTCATTGATTTTCCACAACTACAGCTGTTTTAATATTATAGCTGAGGTGTGTACAATGTACAGCATACTGGATCGCTTTGTGTTCAGACATTTAAAACACAGCATCCACACTCACAAGTATTTATCGTACGTATGACTCATTCATCATTTCTGCTTTAGTGGAAAAGATAATTGAAGAAGCTGAGGTTCACCAAGAGGCATAGCTTGAGATTTCCTTTCTTTTTGTGTGTGTGCGTGTTGAAGGTTGCTCCCACACAAACTCCACAAGTGTGCAATCGAAAAAAAAAAATCAGCTTTTATCTTTCATTAACGACGCAGAAGTGATAGCTCGAGTGTTCAACTGAATGCAGAGAATCTTCTCATCTGTCGATTTCTTTTTCATGTTTCTCATTCCACTTTGTCTCTCACACCTCCCGGCACCTCCACCCCAACCCCCCACCCTCTGTACACTGGTTATGTAAGTGGTTCCCTCCGGTGTGTTTATATGAGTGTATGTCTGTATTTTTGTGTTAGTGGGGGTCACACAGGTTGAGGAAGGCCTCTGAGGGGAAATGTTGAACTCAGCAACAGTGTCAAACCTGAAAGAAATCCTTTTCTTCATGAAAGTGATGCTCAGCTGCAGAGCATCAGCCCTAAAGAGAGAAGCAGCAAAGACACTGAAATGTCAATTATTATAATCAAACTGCATGTAAAACACCTCCTGTCTGTATTTAGAGCTATTTTCCTCTTATATGCAGGTCGAGATGTGTCAGCAGGCCATGCACTACACTTACACTACAGCCACCGTCGTCTGTGGGGAGTTATTGGACATTTAGAAGCCATCAGGGGTGTGAAGCAGCGTCGCCACCTTCTTACTCAATTAGAAAATCTATTTTTGGACACGAGCATGTTCTGATGGATTTTCTCCAAACTAGGACAGGAAGTCATGCCAGTTACTTTGTGTGAATCATTTAGAGATTTTCTTTTCAAATTTGAGCATCTTTGAGCTGCCATTTGATTTTTAATGCATCACTGCAGAGGGAAATAAAGCCACAGTCAACAGCATTGGGTAAACATTCAATATAAGTAAACAAGTGCCGAATTTAACATTTTTTAAAGTAATTTAGGGACAGATCGTCTGATAAGTAATATGAGTTTATTTATTTCTATTTGTTCCATGACTATAAAAATAAGTTGAGCTGCATCTTAAGGGCAGGACTGGAGTTTTTAGACAAGTTTTGTTGAAGCTCACTTTTTGCTTTAATCTGTTTCTTATGAGTCCACGTTGGCTGGACAACCTAATCCTCACCTGGGAAAAACCTTTTGTCCATGTCCATGTTGAAAGAAAGAAGGGTCAGGAAATGATGGCGTTGATCAAAAACAAATAAATTCCCACTTTCCTCCCTTACTGTAGATATGACTTTATTTATTTATTCTTGACCTCATGGGAAAGACTAAAATTACAAACGTTGGTTTGCTCAAAATAAAAACTGCATGTTGACTGACCTTGACATCTGAAATGTCTAGAGCTGTTGTGAATGTCCAGTCTCGAAAGCGCTCAAACAGATTATTACCTCTTTCACAGCATCGCACTTAGCTGTTCACGTTTTTTTTCACAACACATCTGGTAAATTATAGTGTGAAGCAGGAGTGAATTGAACTGTTGGTTTCGGATACTGTCAGGAACAATGTTACCTAATCCGATGTTGGAAAGGTGCGGGGGTTCATGTCAACTCTGATGAGTAATAGTTCATCCTCTGGGGAGAAGGAATAAATGGCTACCTGCTCATTATAACTCCTATGTCCAAGTGAAACATTTGACCTGATTGTGGTCTTAGTTGCAAAAAAGGCCAAAGGTCAAGAAAATCATTTGAATGAATCCGTTAAAGCTCCAAACCCAGCTACTCTTAATAATTGATAATTTGTCTTGCATTACAGCTTTTTTCAAAAGGGAAGTCTGACTTCGAGACAGTGGTATAGGAAAGGTCAACGGGGTCATAGGAAATCTTTAGGAATGATTCTGTGAAATCGTTTATTTCAAATCAAACTCTAGCGGACTCTGCTTAACAGGTGCCTTGGCACAGTGTCTTCTACCCTTTCTATATGATAATTATTGTGATATGACATAATGAATCAACATTTCAGGACAGGGATGTACCTGGATGCCCCTAATCAGATTGCCTGAGCTTTCCTCTGCTCAGATGTCAACTTTGCCATAACCATGGCAACCTTTGAGGGAAGAGGGTGGGGGCCCAGCTGTTGTAAATCAGCTGATTAGTGACACCTGAGATCCGTGATGTTCATCAAACACTGTCAATTTACAGCTGCACACAAATCATTGAAATACACACTTTTTCATGTGACATGTGTTTTTTTTCTCTCAGTTTTAAATAGTTTTAAACAGAAAACATTTGGCAGTTGATTTAATTTCAGCTTGTCATTGTAGGCTAGCAGACCCCACGTTGCATTTATTCTGATTCGGGAATTACTTTTGGAGCTCCTTGTGATTGGTAGATTAGCTTTAACCACTTAAGGATATTGGCCCAAAAGCTTCAGTGCAAAAACCCACAGCAGCCAACGCTGACCTTGGAACAACCGTATCAGTCATCTGCTAATATCAACATTGTGCATGCAACATTAACGCTAATGAAAGCCTGACGGATTGAAGGGAATTGCTTTGCTCAGAATATTTGGAGAGACCGACAGAGAGCGGAGTGGGAGGGAAATAACAGTAGGTCTGCGCTCGGATCACAGTGGATGAGTCGTGTGAAATCACAGATGGGTTTTAGCAGGAACACACTCTGGCCAGGGGAGTTGTTCTCACATGCTGGAGGATGCTGTTACAGCCTCACATACATACACACACTTATAACGTGCTGCACGCATGAGCCGCTATCACGTTTTTGAAATGACAGGAAGTAGACTCAGTCTTCAAGCTGTGAGAAATTCCTTTGGTATGTAGATCAAGTGAGAAGGCTCATGTTTAGCTGTAAAAACCCTCATGATAAAAGGATTGAGAGAGGAGGCTCAAATCATGTAAGAAGTCTCATAATTATGTTATTGAGTGGACATTTTGACCTTATTACTACATTATTATTTTTGTCTTGTGCTGAGGAGGGTTTGTTTTACTTTGAAGTAATATGATGTACTGAGGAAATTATTTTATTTCCCTCCAAATGACAAGTTGTATTCATGAGATATAAATTCACCAGCTGCCACAGCTTGACTTGCGCTGGTATAACCAGTGGTTTATGATGACAAAGAACTCGATAGTGCTGTAATGTTACTGTGCACATAAACTTCTCAAGGATTCATCAAAAATTTAAAAGGAGACACAAAATGTAGCATGCTTGATTCCTGTCTGTGGTTACAGTCAATTACTGTGCGTTCACACCAAAAGCTTCCAAAGCGTCAAAAACGCTCGAGGGTGGGCGTCAGACAAGACAGCTCCCAAAACGGCAAATATTATCAGCTGCTTTGGCCGCTCGTCACGTGACTGACGTCAAACTTAGATCGCGCTGGTCATTGGAGAGCCGAATACAAAAAAAGAAAAAAAAGGCAGCCGACGGACATCTCTACAGTATTCTGACAGGCTGCCGCCGGTTGCCGCTGAACCGCATCATAGCTAATTACCCTAAAGTTAACCAGGGCTCAACTTCTCGTCTGGTGACGGACACACTCTCTGTTGGCGCTTGACTTTCGGTGTTTTGATGCTTTGGAAGCTTTTGGTGTGAACATACAGTTAGCTTTGGTAATGTCACTTTACTGTATGAAACTGTTTTGAGAAACCAAACAATGATACAAAACAATGCTAAATATTTTTGATGAGATACTTTGAGAATTAATGTGTATCAGGAGTGAAAGGAGGTGGTGGAGGCCAAAACAGAGCCAATAGGGGATGTTTGACTTTTTGGACTTGACTTGAGCAGATTTAGAAATTCATAAAGATTTTCCACAATTCAGAAATGGATCTATTTTATACTGGTAGTATAAAAAGAAGCCTCCTTGCCACATTGTTCTAAAATATGCTGAGATATATTGTGTTTCACCTTGCCTACAGAATAATCATCACATAATTCAGACTTTTTCAGTAAAATAAAAATACCTTTTCTCTATATCGGCTGTGTTTGCCAAAAAGTTAATCATAACAAATATGGGATGTATTGGAAATGGATAGTGAAACTGTGATGACTCAGCACAGTTTAATACAGTGTTTTTCAGTCAGTGTTAATGAGGTAATTCACCGTCATCATCAGCCTGGTGTCAGGAACGTGCTGTGAACAAGACAAATGAGCAACGTGCCTGTTAGTTTAATGAGTAGGTGTGTCCAAACAATTAGCAGGTCTGCTATGATGGTCATTATATTTCCGGTGTGAGCCGAGGTGCTTTGATGGCGAAACCCTCGGAGGACTTTGTTCATTAGCTACAGTGTTCATTAGTTTGAGGTCAAGGGGTCAATCTCCCACGGAGTTGCCCCGGGAGGGACTGGACCTTCTGCTGGCGCACAGCTATGACCTCTTCACCTATAACCCCGCCCCCTCAAAAATAAAAATGGAGGGGAGCCAGCTGATGTCTCTCAATCCAGAGCTGAATGTTTCTCATCAGTCTCATAGCTGTGACTCCATAAATTGGATTTACAGATGCAAAGGTTTGACCTATCACCACACTGTTAGATCAGGAATCGAAATGTTCACTCAGTGTTAAAACTCTGATTAAAATCAGGGAAGGGGGAGTGGTGAGAAACATTTCTTTCCTGGGCTTTGATTACTCACAGCTTTTTTATATTTCCTTGTGTCCTCTGTGCTTTTCTAAGTCAAACTTGTTATTGTAATTTTCTCATTTCTTATCGGTCTCTGAAACTCATTCGTATCTGTACACACCTCCCAACATTCAAAACCATGCTCAAAACTCACCTTTTTGAATTAGCTTTAATAATTTGTGTGTGTTTTATACTGTTTTATCGTTATTTTTAATCTGAATCCTACTTGGACTTTGCTGTATTTTTTGATTTTGAAAGTGCAAAGTGTCTTTGAGCATCCGTAAAAGTACTTACACCTAACATTTTTTATTACATTATTATTATTTCCTTCTAAAAGTGGCAAAAAAGTTATTTTTCTATGTTTTCGTGTGACCAGGCAGGGATGTTAATGGCATATTTGAATGAATACCTTTTATTTCATTTTGAAGTTAGCTTTACTCACAGCACATCCTTCACACCCACATCCCTTAGACACAGTGTTCTTCCTCTTCTTGTGGCATGACTTACCGCCACCAGCTGATGATCAATGTTATCGCCAACATCTGTCGACACCCATGTAAATTTCATGTCGCCCACATACTCAGAAGTAGTGCAACCTATGATACAAACATATAGGGACCTGGTCGCATGAAACATTTCTGCATGATGTTACTGGTGATACTGTAGAAAACGGCAGCAGGGACCTTTCAGCTCACAGCTTTGTTTGTACCTGCGGTTCTGCATCCGTGGTGCACACACACTTTAACAGTGTTCATATCAATCAGCATTGATTCTGTGAAGCAGCTGGACAGCTTTGTCTATCAGGCAGACATACAATCAGTGGTGAAATAACACGGCCCCACCTGAGCAATTATCACTGTCTCTGTCTCTCATACTGTACACACACACACACAACCTGACCTTTCACCCTGTGCTACTACTGCTCCATACAGCCTAATGATGAAACTATTATTAGAGCCGATCATTACTAGTTACCAGGTCTTTGCAAGCCATTCACCCTGTTTGCCTGTGTGTGTTTGTGTGTCAGCGTGTGTGTGTGCTCTCGCTGCTTGTTGGGTGGCCTCACCATTTCAACTCTCTCCAGCAGGCTACCAGAGAAGAGTCTATGATTGCACCATGATTGGCCAATTATTGCGCTTTTATCACCCCAGATACACCCACTCATTGGTCGGCAGTCGGTGGGAGGGAGTGGATGAGATGATTCAGGGAAGTTGGGCATTTCTGTTGCTGTGTACGGCTGCTTAATAACTCTGTACAAAATCACTTAGATGATGGTGGCTGATTGATAACTGCAGTTGGCCTCGGGATGCTGCAGGTTGCTGAGGGAAAAGGTCCGGAAGCAGGCGGTGAAGGGAAGGGCCTTTAGGAATAAAGACAAAATCACTGTGGCAAAGTGAGGACCCCAAAAAAAGACAAACTACTAATCAAACCACTTGTTTACTTCATCAATCGCCAATAATCAAAGTTATACAACAGACCCTGGGCACACAGGTGTCCGAGTAGTTTTCATCGTTACCATTGGTATGGTAGGCTAACCATGTCTTCTTAAAATGACATCATCATACAGTACAAGGGTAATTCGCATCAACAAATAGGTTTTATAGGAAATTAAATCTGTTTGTTTCTTCTTAATCGACATTATGAAGGAATTAGGACAAACATATCAGCAGTGTTAGCTGCTAATGAGTCTCATTTGCTTTGCAACAAGACGTGACCCCCGCTAACTAAAGCATGGGCGAAGTTTTGTGTGTTGTGTTTAGGCAGAAAAACATGATCAGGAGGGGGGTGAGAGTCAAAAAAACTAAACTGGGATTAAAGATGAGTTGTTGTTTTTTTTTTAATGGGAACCCTCCAACTTTTGCCCAAACCTGCAACTGGGTCTGAACCACCACCGGTTTATGATGATGATAGCACACCACATGTCGTTTTACTGTGACGTGATGGTAACTACATTACTACTACAGCAAAGTATAATCTCATTTTTACATTGTTATATCTTTTGAGTTTTAAATGTAGCTCGTGTCTGTGATTCGGCTGTTTTATAATTAAGTTACTTTGTGAGAGGCAGGCATTTAGGCCTGCTGATGGATGGGAAAAAGGAGGTTCCATTGATAAAATAATATTTTTCAATTTATTAGAAAAAGAAGAAATGAACATATATTGTATAACATGCGCTTTCGCTTTAATATTCTTTTTGCAGAAATGTTTGCTTTAGATTTCGGCCAGCACTTTTAGCTGCGAGTTTCCAACAGTTTTCTCCTCAGTTTTGAGCTTGGAGGAGGAACTGTTCCTTGCGGAGCATCTATATATAGCTACATGTGAACTACTCCTTTTTCCTAATTAGAATCAGCTCAGCCTCCACTTCGTGTGCGCAACACAGCAGTCGTTTTGAGACAATCCCTGGAACATGGCCAAAGTCGTAAGAACCATGAAAACTGACCACAGGAGTGGACATTCATGGCTTTTAACACACTGAATGTATATAAGTTAAGTCATAGCTACGTTGTGTTAGCAGTAGAACTACTGTAGCAGTGGTGGAAGCAACAGTGGTGTTAGTAAATCTGCCGTAAAGGAAGCAGTGGTTTCCAGCTGTGATGCTGCTTTTGGTTCCAGACGAGCATAAAAATGAAATAAGAAGAGCATGCAGTGCTAATTAGATTTTTTAGTGAGGCTTTATTTTGCGTCTTTCTTTCTCTGTAATTCACTGATGCAAATTCCCGCCACTGACGTCAAAGCTCGTTTTCTGAGACAGTTTGTAGTGGGTTTGGAGAGTGAGTGGGGAAGCAGCTTGTTTATGTGATGCCCTTGACATTTCTTGGTGCCTCACTTCAGCTCAGTTAGAGAATCAAAACTCACATTATTGAACCGAGGTGCTACAGCCCACCACTATCTCCCCCCCACCCTCCTCCCTCCCTCTTTGCCCTGCTGCACCATGGCTCTGATAATGAATTGTCCTTGAATCCTGACTGGAGATCTTAAACCCCCCCCTCTCCTCTCAGAGTAAAATCGCTGACTTGCCTGATCCTGTGGGAACAGACTCCATGATGATGTACATTAATGGCTCAGGCAGAGAGAAAATACCATTTCCATATGACACCGCCCGGCTGAGACCGATGAGATGTTTGAATCTGTTAAAGAAACAAAGGAGGAGAGGGAGGGGAGAAGGAGAGGAGAGAGGGATGGCCTGCAGGTTTAACGTGACACTACGGGACAGGTTAAGAACAACCAGGTCCCTTCTTTACTGCTGCTGTATTGAAATCAGTAATACTTTATTGATCCCAAGGGGGAAATTACAAAGTTACAGATGCTCCCTGAGGAAGAAATTGAGAGAATGATGTGGATGAATATAAATTAGTGCTCTTTTTATGAGGTAATCCAGAGCAAGGGCTGAAACATGCCCCAAAAGCTATATTACCTGGAGACGGAACATTTTAGGTTCCTGTAAGAATCTTGATCATTTTTGGAACAGATTCGAAGCTTCTTTTTTATTATTTGTTCATATTTCAATGCTGAGATCAGAGCTAGTCCAGTCCAGATTTCATCACAAATGAGGTCGTAGTTTGAAACATTGGTGCAACTATCTCTGGATCCTGAGGTGTTTTTTTGCAGTGTAACTCAAAATGTTGCCTTTGAACATTTTACAGATGGTGTTGAGTGTGTGCATTATTGCAACCGTCCAGATTCTTCAAATATTTCCTCTTTACATCTGCAGAAAACACCATTGCCATGTAGCTCTGCAGTCATTCTTTCTTTCATACGTCGCTCTCATCCTCTCGCTCCCTCCCTTCCTCTGTACATCATCACTTTACGTCTTTCCTTCAGCTCCTCTGCCCCATTTCTCTATCAGTCGCCCAAACACACACACAATCATTCACACCACTCCATGCACTGTATCCAGGCCTCCTCCCAGTGTTATTTCCTGCCTCCATGGGGAGCTGAGGGTGGGTTAATGAGGCAGACAGGCCAGATGATGCTCCTCCTGGTGAAGAACATCCAAAGTTCCTTAAACCTGCACTTTGCAAGAGCCGTGTCTGACACGAGATAAAAGCCATTTGAGGCTGTGCGAATGAACTCCGGTTAAAATACTTGTTTTGGAATTTGCGTCTGATCAACATCTTCCATTCATACATATATGCAGTCACTTAGAGTGGGATTTGTCGTATTTATGTGCATCATCATCGCACTTACGTCGGCTTTTAAAACAAACAAAACAGGAATCGTCTCAGACGTGGATTTGAACTGAGAGCAAACACAGATAGTTGCCTGGAAATCCCTGTAGCTTTTGTAGCAAAGTTGATAGCGGTTGTAAAGCAATTAGCCACAACTGCAGTATCTCTTTATCACACTGGTGTGTGTGTGTGTGTGGCGGTGTTTGTGCCTTCCTTTTTTTTGCAATTAGAAAGATCTTCTCTGCTTTGACTTCGTTACTGCTTTGCTACAAGTTTGTGTCACATCCAATACACATTCATGTAAACGCAAAGTGTTTTTTATAGGGATGCCCCGATACCACTTTTTTTCAAACCGATACGATACCGATACTTGGATCTGAGTACTTGCTGATCCTTCTACCACAACAAAAAAACAAATGATTAGGAAAAATGCAATGAATTGGAAGACACATTTTATTTTATGTTATGCTTGTTACAACAAAATTTACAAAGTACAAGTATATTACAACAGTATCGGACCGATACCCGATACCAGTATCGGTATCGGGGCATCCCTAGTTTTTAACCTTCCCTCACTAGTTGAATGACAAGTCTGTAGTCATTCAACTTGTTCTGTAAATTCTCCCAAGGCGTCAAAACACCATACGGCATAAAACATAGGCTAATAGCCGTGTGTTTATCATTTTGGCTGCACTCAAAAACAAGAGTTTGAGTTATTTTCTCTTAGGTGCAGTTTTCCACAAAGCTGTGAGGACTATGTGCTCTTTGCCAAATCACAGTTGTTATTACAGCAATACAGACTGTAAAGTTTCACAAGTCTCTACCTTTGATATGATAAATGCTACATGACCAATAGTCAACAAGAGCCAGGCATTTTCATGCTCTCAGTTAAACTCATGATGTTTACCTGGTACAGTATATTGTGTGTTAGAAATCAAGTCAGCCAATGTTGCTAGAAACAGTTGTCCTATTGGTCTTATTTGAGTTCTCATTGAAATTCTGTGTGTGCATGTGTGTGTTTATGTGAGATATGTCCAACTAGTCTTCGAGACAAAATGCAGTAAACCCTGTTGATGTGCATCCTTGTTAGATGGCTTAGATAGACGGTGGTGTGTGTTCGGGTGAGAAAAGGGACTGAAAGATAATAGGCACAAAAACACAGAGCAGGAGGAGGTGGAGAGAGAAAGAGAGAGTGTGTGTGTGTGCTCAGGGGAAAGAGGAGATGGGGAGGAGAGATTTTCTGATGCGGTCTGACACTAGCCTAATATAAAATGTAAACACACACACCTGCACACCAACACAGCAAACACAGGGCTCCTCATTGATGTGGATCGGTAGCAGTGGGGGAATAGAGTTGTGTTGTTACCGCACAGAACCGGAGAACTCGATGTTGGACCACATCCAGTCAGCTGTCCTACTCTCTTGCAGTTTCTGTTTATTCCAAGACCTTAAGAAAAATGGGGGAACTTTAATGATCTCTGTAGGGAAATCGATTGTTACAACAGCAAAGTAAAAACTCAGAGTGTACGAATTAAAGTTTGAAAAGTCAGAGACAATGAAAGAAAGCCCTCTAAAACATCATTGGTAAAAATGTATTTACATTTTTGGGTTTACACTGTCTCAGCTATTCAGATGTTAGACTTTTTTTTGGTGTACAACAACCCCAGTTTTGTATGCGTTAATGGGGAACCTCCTAATCTAGTCCATTGGATCAGCATCACACCGATCAGGGCTCCTTAAATCGATCCTCATCAGCCAAATCCTGATCCATTTTCAGTCCAATGTTTGTCATCCATGCCCCAGGTACACCGGCTGTCAGGACTGCAAGTGAGTGTACAAACAAACAAATGAACAGCAGCCAGCAGTTTTAATTAATGATATCCACGGTGACAGTGAGAGCTCTCCCGCCGACGCTCATAAACAAACTCGATCTCAGTGACACTTTGAAAGTCCGCCGCAGCTCCGACGGGCTGCTGTTAGTAGAAATCGCACCTGAACTTCAATCATTTGTTGATGCAGCTGGAGACAAGGTGACGCTGCTCTGCCAAAACATTCCCACTCTCCACCGATAATCCCAAACCCAATAGGATGCTCTGTGATGTAGATTCTGACCAAAGGAGAGCTTTTATTTTTATTTGTTTATTTATTTCAACCTTTGCAAGTAAGAGATATGAATTAGAATGTGTTGTGTTGTTTCTTGCCGGCCAAGTCGCCATCTGTTTCATCCTCAGTCAGTGGTAAACCTCCGGGATGCTTCTCATCACCAGTCCTCCACTGTCCTTTCATTTTGGATTCTTTCTTCAAACACGTTTGACAGATATGAGAAAGAAAAAAAAACAACGTTGAGTGTCCCATTATCATCGCTACTGTGTCGGTTGTTGTCCCCGCACTGTAGCTCTGCTGTGAAGGGGAGTTGGGAGGTTTTTCTGCAAACTACACAAAGCTTTGATCTTGTTCTTTCAGGATCTTTCTTTTTTTGGAAACTCAAAATGAAGCTGGTCATGTTGCGTTAGGAGTCAAGAAGGGAGGGGAGTCAAAACTGTTTTAAAGTAATGTTTTGACTTGAATCTTAATCAAAGGACACAGATGGACCAAACACAATTAGGTTTTAATTAGCTTTGAATGGTTTAAAGTGTCAAGAAGACTTTTGTTTTGAAATGATCCCTTTAATTAATTACTTCGCTTTGTCACTACTAATGTTAATTTTCACCGCACCAAGAAGCAGACAGTGGACGTAGTGAACAGTGAGATATTTTTAGGCATAATTAAAGATTTACGCATTCAAGCTTATGGGAAATTTTACCCTTTTTATTTTAATTAGTTAATTCGTCTTGGTTTAATTGAGGAGCTGTGTGCAGAGCTAAAATTACAGAGACACAATAATACCTTCCTGAAACCTGAAGTTTAATAGCAGGGCTGCAGATTTGTTGATGTCCAGTAGTAAATACTGTTGGGACATGGAGGAGGCACTCCTGACTTTGATCTGATAAAAGAGTCAGTGCAAATAAATGCTTAGACTGAGTTTTTGTTTAACGCTGTGAATATTCATATAATTTTACACTCAATGCAACACATCACACTGATGAACGCAAAGGTTCCCAAACAAGAGTCTACCGTCAGTTTAGCTACAGTGTAACACAGTGAGTGCTAATTATAGCATCAACCACAAACCACAGTGGAGCCTGACTGAAATTTTGGAATTGAAAATCAAAACTTCCATCGCCAATTCAGAAAAACACACAATATGTTTTTGTTTTTTTATCAGTATCGCAAATCAACAGAAAGTTTTGAGGTCAACAGTCTTTACAGAAGTTAACAGCAATGCCCCCCGTGACTTTGTTTTAATGCTGCAACGTCTGGAATCAGCTGCATCGTTTGATCACGCCAGCATGATCAGTGATTATTGAAGCCTAATGGCTCATTCATGCTTCCCATTTGTAGAGTAGAGTAGAGAATACTTTATTCATCCCTAACAGGGAAATTCAAAAATTGGGTGAAAATAAATACATTTGTTTTCAACCTTTCCATAATTAGCCTTAAGGTTCATGGCAGACCATCAAGCAACATGCTGGTGGCGCAAGTGGAAAAGTCTGAACGAATCTACAAATAGTTGGATTTATCCTCTGGGGACAATAAATCTCAGTATAAAATTTCATAGAAATAGTGAAGATATTTGAGTCTGGAACAAAGCGATGGATAAATACATTTAATCTCAGCTCTCCAGTTTCTCCACGCTTCTGAAGGAAAATCCTGAATCCTTTCATTTCTGTTTATTCTCTGGTATGAATTGACCTTTACAGTTTAATGAATATCAGCCTAAACACAAGGCTCTGGCAGACTTTTAGCTTTTCATGAAACCTCATTGGTCTTCATTTAACCTCGTAGGAACTTTGCGGTAAAAACACACAAGCTGTGCACAACATCAATTTCAATGCAGTGTGAGCTGTGCTTGTGTTCAGCTGCGTGGCCAAAGGAGCAGGGGAGTAGCAGGGGAGCGCGAGGATAAATCCTCTGCCCAAATGGTGTTGATAACGCTTGTTACTGACCGTAATGAGGTCAGAGTCGCCACTGTCTGGCTCAGATGGAGATTTATACAGAAATGAAGAGGTCCAGCTGCCTTCCACTGCACATACCAATAAAGACGGATCTACTGAAGTATCTTGGAGCATGAAGGGTGACGAGGATGATGGGGAATAAAGGCGGTCTGATACAGGACCGGGACAAACATGCTGAGGTATTGACATTGCAGAGACGGTTAGACGTGGCTCTCCAGCAGCAAGCTGTGGTTGCGTATTGCAAACAATTTAAATAATGTGTCCACAGTTCTGACAAACAGTGGCAAATATTCCTTTCTACATCAGCAGGGACTGTCCAAGTATCCTTTTAGCAAAATTATCATTGGTGGTTGTTTGTGTGGTGTCAAAAAGAGACTCCTTGCTGAAAAACGACGCGTCTCGTAACAAGTAAAACAAATAAGAAGACTGTTGTTGTTACAGTTATCTAACTTTGCCCATGTGTTTCTCCGGTTGCTATGGATACAGTACGCCTTCTGTGTGTGTGCTAAGGCTAGGTTCATAGAGGGACCTGACAGTGTAGGCCTATCTTGAAACTTCCAACCAAGTTGCAGACTTTTCGTTCACTTGAGTGAACTTACCAATAGTTTTAAGTTTTTTTTTAAAGATTTTCAAATGTTTGTCTGACTTTGCAGCACTTCAAGCTGATAACCTTAAATGATAACCTTATATTTTACTTTTGAACTTCTCGGTGCGGTGTGATTGTCCCCCCTTTAGTCACTGGCCGTTGGCTGAGGGTCATCAAGCCGCAGGTGGGCGTCCGACAATTTTTTGGGGAAGTGGATTATTTCTGCAAGAGCAGAAGTGGCAAATTCTTGCACAAATGAAAAACCACAGTCTGACGTAGGAATCTCTCCGTCTGGGCCAGCGGGGAGGCTTCTTGGAAGTGGAAAGCAATTAAACACACAGGCTGAAGCAATTCACTGCACTGAGCTTTACTGAGGTGTAACGGCAGCAGAAGGAGGCGAGAGACCAAAGGCCCAGAGTTACCCACCACCATGTCATCTCTTCTCCACAGTAAGAGAGAGACTACATTTAGCAGCAGAACAAATACAGAGTGGAGAGGGAGGGGGGTGGGGGCTGCCGGGGGCCGATGCATTCACAGTAGCCTGGGAGGAGAAAGTGCTGCAGAAGAAGAGAGACAAAGGACAAAAAACACGGGGGATAACAGATGGAGTTTGGAGGTAAATGCAGTATCTGCTTTGGAGCTGAGCCAAGTGTTCCCGAGAGGCTAGAAGGTGACATTTTACCAGGTACCTCCTCCACAGGTACAAAGTAAAGTCCTCCTGTAAGACTGGCCAACTGCAAATAATTATCTGTGCAGCTCCCGACTGTATCTCAGTGCAGTTTGGTGGACCTGACAAGATCCTCAGCACTGCTCCGACTCTGCAGTACTGATGTGCATAGAGCTGAAAGTGCCTCTGCAGCAGAGCGAGCTCTTATCCAACTTTGAAAGCATCACCAATGACACTGTTGTGTGCTGCCGTATAAACTACTAGATCAAATGGATCCGACACATTATGCCACACTGAACGTGAATGGACTGATGCTTTCGCCATCAAACCACAACGCACAAATGCTGTTATGTTATTTTATGCGTTGGCGGCTGCACTCAACACAAAATGTATGGACGCACAAGCCGTACACAACTGTTCTCACGTATGACGACATCACTTATTGATTAGCCAATGCAGGTCAAACTGTGTGCCTGTCTGCCATCTGCATCACTTTATAGATGGTATATCAGCCCCTGCAGACATTCCCTCTTTATGTGCATGCATCACCCAAAGCATTATGGTAACTGTAGTTTCCATGCTTCTCATCACAATGCTATTTGTTCACATACACATGTTTATTTTGCTCTGAATCAAACTATTTTTTTTCAAAATAAAAGCATCCAAAGAACACATAGGGTCTGATTTACTAAAGGTTTGTGCGCAATGTGATTTACCGAAACAGCGGTTGAAGTTTTTGCATCTTTATTTAGCATGTGTGATCCTTCTGATAAAGGCGTTGAGATCCAAGTGTCCCACCTGAGCTCTCTATTAATCCATCAAGATCAAATTTCATTCTGCGTTTGCGGCCATCCAGCTCTCTGTCCAAACTCTCCATGATGGGAGCGTTTACTATGTGCAAAACCCTCATTTAAATGTGGTGGTGCACTAACCAAACATGCAAACTTTTACCAGGAGCACACAATTTAGCGCCCCTTATCTGGGATCTTAGTAAATCAGACCCATAAAGCGCATAACATTATGTTGAATTGAAGCGCAGCGACTATGCTGCTAGTGTGGAAATAAAGGAAGTACACAAACTAAGAGCTAATAATAAAAAACTGTGATAGAAAAAATGATCGAAGACTATAGGGATGTGAGGGGTTAAATTAATTTAAAACATGATTTGAATTCAGTCTGTCAAAAAGTCAACACTTAACGCTAAAAAGAAAAACATGTATCAACACTCGACCAGTGTCTCATTCTCAAGGTGAAGGCTGACGCCTCGTGTGGCGATCGTGTCTGGACTGAGAAAACAATTCATGTTGTGTCATGATGCGTGTAAATGCGATGCTTCGTCTGGGTTATTCATGGTCTAAGTTTTTAATAATGCATCACGTTTAAGTTTACATCCACTGCATATTTCACAACAGTAACAATGGGAGTGAGACAGGAAGCTGAGTGTGTAAGTGTGTGTGTGTGTAGCTTGAGTTGTCAGTTTAAACCCCAGGAAAACACTGATGGAAAAGTCCTCTCTCTTTCAACAATTACTCCTAAAGACCTGATAACAGTGCTGCTGTGTGTTTTGTGTGTGTGTGTGTGAGAGAGAGACAGAGAGAGAGAAAGATTGGATGTCCACGCTCCTCTGAGCATCCAGATGGTGTTTGCCAGTGATGCAGTTTTAAGCTTCAACCTTCAATCCTTCATCACACACACACAAACACACACACACCGCATACTGTAAACTCGCCCCAAACACACACACAGAACCACACACACACATTCTCCCTTTGGGTCTCTTGGTGCTCCCTGTTGTTGCAGCCCAACACAGAAGCATGGTGTTCAGGCATGACTCTTTCCTCATTAACCCTCCCATCTGGTTGCAAGTTGTGGTGGTGTTTAAATGGAGCCGTGCTCTCCTCGCACTGTCACTCAATCACCCCTCCCTTACTCTTCCTCCCTCTTTCTCTTCCATCGTTCACATCGGTTCTCGCTTGCCGTTCGCTCCTCTCCGCGGTTTCTCCTTCCGCCTCGTGGGATTGTTCACGTCAAAGGGTCAGAACGATAATTAAGGCTGATTGTTGATGATTATTTCAAAATCAGACATGGTTGTTATTCATTTCTGAGATGAGTAATTATCAGGTGTGTTGGACCCAGCAGTTGAGGGGGGAGTTCCTGACAGGAAGTACATACCCTCAAGGGCTTTTTCTGTTTGAATACACACTGCCTATAGGGACGCCAGCAGGCACTCGGTGCAATAACATTGCTTGGGTGCAACATACGACCATTTGCTGTAACGATAACAACAACAAGATGGAGGGCATTGTGTGTAGAACCGTGCGTTCATTTGGATCATGCATTTCGTGTTGCAAACTTGGGTCCTCCTCCAAAAGTGAGTCAATCTCCATAGACTCTCATTAAAATTCCCAACTTCACTGCAGAATTTTGATGACGATGTTTACAGCCTCTTACAAAACCGTTTTTTGGTCTCTACAATAATTTTTTTTTCTTCATGAATATACACCGGTGAATCTTTAATATAACTTACTTGTTTAGATTTATTAGGCCTTAAACATATGCTTTGACTGACAGGTACATATGATCACCACAAACTTGTACAGAAGTCTTGGCTGGGTAAGTGCCCCTCCTCTTTGCCTATGTTTTGGTATGAGGCTATGAGACAATGGAAGGTGCATTGTTTCTTTACAGTCTATGGTCTTGTTCCAGTCATGACTTCTTGTTCATGGTGGTTGTTACGTCTGAATCATCTCTGTAGACCTGACACTTAAAGTTTTTCATGTGCTGGGGGAGAACCGATCCTGAATCGGGAGCTGACGCCTTTTAAACATCTTCTAAAAATACAAGGAGGGTGAGTGGTTAGAGTATGTCCCACCGTGACTGAGTTGATCAGTTGCTGCGTGTCTCTCTCTTCTTTCCTGTGTCTCTCCATTGCTACTATCAATAGAGGCATAAATAATGTAATTACGACAACGATCAAGTTTTGGCTCCTGCTGATACTTTGACTTATGCTGAAACGCGTCCTTGCCAAAACTTTCGTGACCCTCTGACTTTCCCTCAAACGCTGCCCTCGGATCATAATTTAAATTTGTCTAATACATTTTTGATGATCTGCAAAACTGAAGACGACTCCACCCGCCCCAGCTGTTCCTCCTGGTGGCGGTGTGCGTTTGTGCTTTCTTATCCCCACCCCTGTGCTAATGCAGACGTAGAGACTAAATAAAGACATGAACTCGCTAACTCAGTGAAATAAGATACATCGTGACATGAACATGTAACATGACCTGCTCATTTAAACTTTATCTTCCATGCAAACACTCAGGCATTTATTAATATGGGTGTTTATGTGTGTTCGTGTGCAAAGCCTGAAGGTCACTGTTGGTTTTTGTTGTTGTTTTCATCCACCCCATGACCTTCTGTGTTCATCACCCAGGGGTGAGAGCATTTCATTCCTGAATTAATTACTTTTTTCGCACTTTTTCTTTTTTAGAACGAGTTGCTCGTCTGTGTTCTATGATTTGTTGATGCACCGTTTCCGCAGCACTGTTTTGTAAAATAAACAGACATTTCTTCTTTTTAGATATTATTTCTGGATGTTTTCGTATTTGATTTCTCTTTCTGTCTGATGTGGAAGGGAAAAGTTTCCCCTCAGAGGAATCAAGTGAAATTCAAACTCTAAATTGCTGTTTGTTTGACATAAGCCAATACAAAAATAGTGAATGGGAAAAGATAGGATTGCAGGATGTAGTGCAGTGAAGTACACACTAAACAGCGAGCTGCAATTGCAGTCAGATGATGACTTTACTTTACTGTAGTATGCTGCTTTGCGTTTGATTTGTCATCAGTTGTAATGTAAAGCTGCAAGCACCATTCTACACATCTTTATACCTTCCTCAAATACAGAATTTACATAAAGCCATTGCAGCTTTTCCCCCTTTTGATAAAAGGCAGCCAAGAGATCGGTGCTCCTCCCAGCATTCCCTGGCAATCCAAATTGATGCTTACTTTAAGTTGTAAATAACTGTCTGCCCTCCTCCTCTCCGCTCCCATGCGTTTGCTGGGTAACTCTGCAAATATATTGTGTGCTTTTTGATATTTTTCTGCTTGTCTGCGCTGCTTTCAGCGCCTTCTAAAAATAGGACAAATCTCTACAGTGGTTATTGCAAGGTAGCGGCAGGACAGAACATGTCAGCTGCATGACAGCTGTGGTGGGACTGGACCACATCCCTATGAACGTAGATGAAATGTTATTTTCTATACATCACGTTGTGTCACCATGTTGTGCATCTCTAAAAAATGTTCAACAGTATCTTGATAATCACTCACCACCAGATTTTTTAAGGTGTATCTGTAGCTGTCATACGATCTAATACATCAGCCCCGGAGTAAATCTGGTCTTTATGAAGATTTGAATCTTCAGATGTTGTTGACACAGTGTCGGTAAGGTGTCAGATCATTTCTGTGTTAATTTGTGAGGATGGTTTGATCCTGAACGTCTCTGTTATTGACTCAGCAACATGTTTTTAAAATTCCAGTAATTGCTTTAAATCTCTAGGCGCAGTTGAACAAGTAATGATGTATTACCGCAGTAGATTTGCAAACAACGGCCAATTTTGACCACATTATGTTTACAAGTCCAATATTCACTCTGTTTTTCAGTCCACCAACTCCTGAGACCAAGTAATCCCACCTGCTGCTGCTGTTTCCTGCCCATTTTCTCTATCTTCTCTTGTCATATGTTTTATTGGTGTGTATGTGGTGTGTTGTGTTTTTTGATGTTTATTTAGTGAGAAGCTAAAGACAAATTTCCATCAAGTTGGACAAAAAGTCAATCTATCTATCTGGCTTTTCAGTTGCAAAATGCTACATTCACCCACATTGGGTTCATGAAAAGCTCTGTCTGCTGTCTGCAGTAGCTGGAAATGAGGTTTAGGCTAATAAGAGCAAATTTTCAGGATGCCAAACCAAAACAATGAGCTAACACAGGCTAAAAAACACGCATATAACTGAGAAGGAAAGAATGTACTTGTATAGGATGCTAATCTGATTTAAAACCTTATATTTAAATTAAGTATTATGTTGCTCTCTTTCGGTTCTGTTTGCTTCTAGGACCACAAATGATTCACCTGTTGCATCCTTCGAAGGACAACCTGTTGGATCCTGCTGGAAAAAAAGCCGTATTGGTTGGCTGCGTTGTGAGACGGTCTAGTTGTGCCATTGTGACCCCATCAATCTTCAAATGCAGCCTCCAGAAGATGGGGCCCCTGAATTGGGCTTTAGTCGTTTGATCCATTGTCGGTACATTAAATGATATACAATAGTGCAGGTTTAAAGTTTTGGCCGGCATCATCAGTTATAATAGCCCATCAAAACGGGCTGTACAGTAATGTTCGTTCAGAAAGTGTTGGACAGAGCCAACATCAGGCTGATAATGTAACTCATCTTAGGGCTTTGCCAGCAGTGTGGCTAAAAATATAAAAAAAGAAAAGAAAAAAACACACCAGGAAAAAAAGGCCTCATGCCCTGGTGACCATGAGCATGCTCTGCAGTCCTCGTCGTAGTGGATGCACTGGATGTGCAATGTGAAGAAATTTTATCCTGAAGGTCAAACGAGACTAAAAGTCATTAACTGTCCAAAACAGAGAGCGCTCCTTCCCCAAGGAGCTCGGTAAAATTCATGGACATTCTGAACATTAGTCTTCCAGATACCTTTTCACGGAGCAATGTGTTGATCAAGAGGGGAATTTTGATCTAATGGAGACAAGGTTAATCCTCTGGGCCCCGACCATGAATATCCACACCTCATTTTCATGGCAGTCCATAAGCAGTCCCTGAGATAGGTTTCTCCTCCAAAGTGCCGGACGGAAGAACAGATGAAAGGAGTGAATGTAAGAAGGACGGTCACCTCTGCCCTGCTGCCGGCAAAATAAAAATGAATTCATCAACACCGTCCTGCTCTTTCTTGTTACCTTCTGAAATGAGCCTTCGTCTAAAAAAAAAAAAAAAAACGAAAAGAAAATGTAGCGACTAATACCGTCATGAATGGAAGCAGAAAGTGTGATTTAATTGAAATACAGTGAGTGAGGAGGGAGGTTGAGTCAAGTGGAGGGGGTGAGTGTGATGCTGCAGTGGGGGAGGGGAGGGAGGGGAGGGGGGCGTCTCGATTCTGCTTTGTTATGGTACTGAGATATCATTCTCTGTACTGCCCTCTCCCTGTGTCCTGTCCTCTTTTTGGCCTCAACCTCCTCATCCTCGTGTCCCTCCTTTTCCTGACTCATAGCTTTGATTTACAAATACACACAAACATGCGCATGCACACACGCACACGCACACACACACAGCACGCCATGAATATTCATCTGTTTGTTTACCTAAATCCTATTCTCTCACTGTTTACTCCATTGCTTTTAAGACAGAGCTTGAGGAAGACCCAATATATGTGTGTGTGTGTGTATGCGTGTGTGCGTGCGTGCATGTGTGTGCAGTGAGCTCCATGCATCTCTGAGGATGAGCGGATCTGACAGCATCAGCCGAAAAAGAACTGTTGTCCTCAGACCAAGAATCTCCCTGCTCTGCCAGTGTGTGCGTCCGTGCACGCATGTCGGCGTGTGTGTTTGTCTCTCTCTCGATGTCCGTGTGTGTGTGTGTGTGTGTGTGTTAGTGTGGGCGGATTCGCTGTCTCAAAAATCAGTGAAGCAGAGTGTTTCTTCAACCAGTGTGCTTCCTCTTCCTGAATGCCCTTTCCCATGATGTCTTAGTGTGTGCAGCCAGCACACACATGTGTGTCCGCTCATGTGTGCGCTTCTATGACCTAAAACAGATCCTATTAGCCGTAAAATTCCTCCGTGGGTAGCCATTCAGGGGCCCTACGGTGCAGCTCCGAGCTGGGCTCCCGGGCTGACAGCAGACCAGCAGCCACCTGACTGAGCGGGGCAGGGGGAGGCCTCGTGGTGCAGCTCTTCCCCCAGGCTCAGGCTGTGCTTTCTGACCATCCAGTGAGTCATAAACCATTAGCTAACATGCTAACACAGCCCCATCCTCCACCATTGGATCCCATGACAACACAGAACAGCCCATAACATGGCATAGTTTATATTACACGTAATTCCCACGCGATTGTCAAGTTAAAGCTGTGTTTCTACATTATCATGTATCAGAGTATATGTATGAAAATATATATAGCAACAATATCATTAAATACAATTGGACTCAAAGTCCCTGCTGCGCCAGTACACAGTACAGGATATATTACCACAGACACACACCACCTGGTGCTGATTGTTGTGTCTGCCCCCCTGTCCTTTATAATATGCACTGTGCAAGTCTTTCAGCTACGTTTCCTCATTGTTCCCGTTGCCAATATGCATCGTGACATCACTGTGTCTTAAGGTGATGATGTGTAACGTAGCTGATGCTGCATTCAAGGGTTATGGCGGAGCATTGGCAGTGTAGTGGAAGTAAATGTTCTCGGGACATTTCGAGCATGAGTGGATACATGATTCTGCAAATGTCCAGTTTTAGAAATGTTTTCTTATCGCTTTGATGGCCTGACAAAGCTGTGGCTTATTGGATTTTAGTTTCTTCCTGCACAAGATGAGGGCTCAGCATTATATATAGTTTACAAGTTTGGGGGGATGAGGAAGTATAACATGAATTCACCAGCTATACGACGGATGTGGTATGTAAATGCTCACATCAGAAGTTGTTTTAAAGAGACAGTGTTCTGGTAAGCTCTGAATTTGCCATTCGTATCATTCATATACTGTATACATCGAGTGGGCCCGCTCGGTGATGGCTGCCATGTTGTGTCGCCATGCGGTGTAGTGACGAGGAATGGAGCGTTACACTGATGCTGCATTCACCTGCAGTTGGGCAGACGGCCGTCAGTAAAAAACAACAGATTTCATTTTAGTCAACAAAACCAGATGTCATTTTGTTTTGCCTCGTGCTGATGCTCTGCTGTCTGCCCAATTTCACGTGAATGCAGCATGAAAAATACGATTGAGTTGCTTGCTAAACAACCGGGATGGGAGTCAGGTAAAAAATAATGAATCAAGCTCATGGTCCATGAGCAAAAAGTATTCATATTGTCAGGATCTGAATCCCATTAAAGTTTTGCTATTTTACATTTTGTAAATGTGTTACTGTTTTTAAGTCTTATATTGAACTGCTTCCAGTCGGCACTTTCAGTTAAATGTTGTATTTCTGACTCTTCTGGTCTCTCTGTAAGTAATTGTTGTTACATTGTATCGTCTGTCCGAAAGAGATCTCTCCGAGATCCTGTGTCTCAAGGACGTTGCATGGATAAAGAACAAAGGTCAAATCAATAAAATTTGACAAACACAGACTTTGAACACAGAATCACACAATACTGACAACACAGTTCACACCAATGTTCAGCCTGACCCACAAAATGTCAACTTGGTGTTGGCAACAAAAGACACAACAAAAATTCAGGAGTCAAGACAAGCCATCACCTGATGTTGACGTTTATGCACACTAATTTAGTACAGCAGATGTCGAGATGCTTCATAGTTGTACATTCATGACGCTGTCCATGGTGCTGAAGTAACAGATTCATACATACTCCTCATCTGATATTAAATGGTCTCATAAGCAAATATTACGTTCTCTCAGGAAATTGGAAGAGAAGATGTTTCATAATGAACACTTTAATCTTATCTCTGTAACTGCTGACATTAATCATTTTCTCTGCCAGAAAAAATAACAAAATTACAATATTTACAACAGGGAGGCGTCACTATTTGATTTGTTGTTCAACGTGTAACATTGTTTTTTTCCTTTTCAGTTCATCATTAATCATTTAATTCTAAAATGATTTATTTTTGTCACATGTTTGGTGTGCGCCCTGTGCAGAGGTGAAATAAACCACGGCTGCTGACGTCTGTATTGGATGAACCACACTCGGCCATATCGGCCAAGTCACCTGTGGAGCAGAGAAATGTCAGCCGCTGTAAATCAGGCTGTACAGATATGAAGCAGCAGCAGCAGTGGTGATCGTCAGGGGAGCTATACTGTACTGCAGCTTATTGGTTTTCTCGCTGATATGAGTGTGTGTGTGTGTGTGTGTGCATTGGGAGAGTGTGTCTTTCAGCTTCATGTGAGGATTGGACCCATTTGAGCTGATAAAGCATCATATTTCAAATCATAAGAACATTGGCTTTACGTTTATAGCGGCCTGTGAAGAAAAGGAAAGTAGGCGGGACATCCTCAGGTGAGGAAGTGGGCTGTAAATAAATAAGCAACAACTTGGCGTATGGTTTATTCTGTTCCTAGGGCTCTATTCTGTTGGAGGTTATGAGGAATGGAATGACAAACTAATGAAATTTATAAATCAAGACTTAACAGTCAGACCTGCAGGAGTGTAGCAGTAGAAAAGCACAAGGAAAAAAATCCCACTGCTCATAACAGTAAACAGTGACCTTTAATGGTGGATGAATCTGCCCGTATCATTCACAGGCAGAATAGCTGCAGTGAAATTGACGAATTTCCCAGAAAAATAAATTACTTTTTCTCACTCATCTCATCAATCAACAGTGAATGTTGTGAATCCAATGTTGTATGATGCTGTGGAAATGACAAGTTGAAATATCAAAATTGATATTAAAGGGATAGTTCACCCTAGAATGAAGTTTCGCTCATTATCTACTCACCCTCATGTCGACTAAGGGCTGGAAGAAGTTTCAGAGTCCTCCGTCCCTTCTCTGAGTTACAGGGGGTCTCGGTGTAGCAGTGCATTTCAAGGTAATGGTTGCAAGCGGACACCAGAGGTCTTCGTAAAAAAACACACAGCAAAAAACATCCAAATACCTCCATTTTAATGAAATCAATGTCCGTCTTGTACTGAACGCCCAGATGCGGAATTGTCCCGGGAAGAAAAAAAAAAAGTCCGTATTTCAAGCATTAGCTCCCAGTGTCTGTTGTGCAGCTATTCCGCTGCCAGTCCGCATGTGCAAGCTTTGCACTGAATGTGGACGGCGACACGGGGGGAAGGGAGGGGGGTGCCTTGCGCATGCGGACTGGCAGCGGAAGAGCTGCACAACACGCTGGGAGCTAATGCTACGAACAGGCTTAAAATGTGGATTTATTTATTTTTTTCTGGGCAATTCCGCATCGCCGGGCTCCAGTACAAGACGGACATTACATACGAGCCGTGTGGAGGTATTTGGATGTTTTTTGGTGTGTGTTTTTTTTACGAAGACCTCTGGTGTCCGCTTGCAACCATTACCTTGAAATGCACTGCTACACTAAGACCCCCTGTAACTCAGAGAAGGGACGGAGGACTCTGAAACTTCTTCCAGCCCTTAGTCGACATGAGGGTGAGTAGATAATGAGCGAAACTTCAATCTAGGGTGAACTATCACTTTAAAGTTTGTCCTAATCAAACCCTGTTTTGCGATATTATACTTAATTTTAATGAAATCAAATTACCTAATGCACAGGAAAATGCCTCACAGGATGCAAGGAATGTATTTACTGCTAATGCAAAGCCAATGTTTCTTATTACATTTAACTGACAAAATACAGGGAGACTTTTATTATGAAGGAGCAGGTGAAATGTGCTGAACATATCAGTATATCGTGTGAATGCCTGTATGCATATCATGCTGTAAACACTTACATATAATAAAGGACTGCAGTTATATAGGAACAATCTGACAGGAACGACCAGGAATTGAACCACCAACCTTTCAGTGGGAGCCCTGCACTCTCAGTCTGGTGAAAATAATGCACTGTTCCTGTAGCTGCAAGTTGTTGCCACATTATCACAGGTTTATATGAATTTTCCTTCAGTTAAAAAAAAAAACATGTTGAGAAATGAATCTGTGTGACTGTGTGAGCTCATGGTGCTGCACATAAAAGTCTGTTTTTCACACTTTGTCAATATTTGGCAACCGTCAAACTGCAGCTAATTTACAACAGAGTGAACAGCGTTATCAGTGTTGGTTTTCTGTCCAGAAAAAGAGTATCCTAAAGAAGACAGGTCTTTGCTTTTCCCTCTCTGATAAACCAAGTGTGTCACTGCTGTTGGCTCTTAAAGGAGGATTATAGTGTTTTATAGATAGGTTTTCCATGTGTTGGTCTGGTTGGTTGGTGTCTATGATAAAAATTGAAATCATCCAATCAGGCAGGTTATTAACAAACTCTGAGGTTAGTCAAATTTAATGTCAGAGAAACAAAGGAAAGCTGTAGAATTACGACCTAAAATGACTCGGTATACTTCATTAAATAGGCAGTTGTGGAACAGACAGTAGCACAAGTGGTACAGATATTGTTATTGATTTTCTTTCACATTTAAGTGAACATGAAATATATAGAGTTCATAAGCTGACTGAGAATCCAGAGCGCTGCCAGGGCTGACACAAGCCAAACAGAGGCCAGAGCACCAGAGTATTTTTCACTACAAATGTTGTGACCCTCCATTTGTCAGAAGTTTATTTATTCACTTTTTTTTTTTTTGGCTGTGTGTTGTTGTATCCCCGTTTCTGCACGGCGTTGTTTGTTGTGTCACCACCTGAGCCGTGCCTGAACATCACAAAGTGAGCTGGGAAAATCTGTGACAGTGACTATTATGATATGTTTCAGTGCACTTAGTTCTTGCAGTTGAGATACTTCACTTGTATCATTTCTGAGATGTGGTTTGTAGAAGGTTGTGACACATCACAGAAGGAGAGGCACGGGTGCAAATAATAAAATTAATGATGGCTGGAATTCCATCCTTGCTGCTCCGCTTTCAGAGTCCTGTGGTGTTTTCTGACACATCTGTCATGGCTCAGTGCAACACCTGAGTCAAACAGAGCCACTGGATCAACAGAGCCCAATGCCATTAGCATCACCACTGCTTTATTCTCTCTATGACTAATCAAAATGTCTTCTCTGAGAAAAGCTTTACGGCCGCACGCGATGCTGTGCCGCGTCATTTAGCGCCCGACGCTCAGCCGTCCAATTTCACTTCGCATCTCGAGAGGAACACATTCTTACCTTCCACGGCCTCTCTTCCACCATCGGTTTTTCCTGCACGAGAGCATCGGAAAATCTCAGTGGGAAGCCCGAGCAGTTTGATTGGCTGTTATCTCCCAATAACTCCCCAACCCCACCCTCCCTCCTTCTCTCCCCACCCCTGGTTGGCTCATGTTTTATGGATGCTAAGTGGTAAAGGATTTACGAGGAGTTTAGTTCACTCATCCCTTGGTGCTTGCACTTTAAATATTCACACTTTGCAGCGTTTTGTGCCTCTTGGCAATCCCTCTGAGGATCTATGCTACATTATTAGCTCTTATGTTTGTTGCTTTTTGATGCTTTTTGACTTGGAAGTCCTCTGTGTATAATTTTTACCCTGACCAGCCCAGTCCCTTCATAAAGCTATAGCTGGGATGAAGGGCTCCACGTAGCTGGTGGGTGCTGTATGGCTGACTTATGGCCACAGCTGTATTTTACCCATTTGTCACAAGCCCCCCCCTCCTCCCTGCCCCACAGGGGCAACAGCTTAGGTACAAGAGCTCCACTTTACTACAGCATGCACTTAATGTAATTGTGTAGCTCCAGTTCAGTTTCTGATTGTGTGATTTTTATGTATCACCAATATTTACTAACATACAGCCAATATCTTGGGCTTTGGCATCTGATGGATACGACGGGGGCAGTTTGTTTGATTGCATCTGTTTACTGCAAGGTTGTCCTGAATAGATTCCACATATAAATAATATGTTTTGTTGCTTTTTCAGATGAATGTAACAGATTTCACCGTCTCGATAAGGCCAGGAAATAAAAGTTGCATTCAGAGAAGGATGAGAGGATTTGAAAGATAAAACTGTTGTAGGTGTGATGAATACTGTAGTGGTGACACTGTGGGTTTAACCAGCCTTGTATGTGTAAGTACACACACAAGGCTACCTCTAATTCTCTTAGTATTCAACCTCAGGCTGCCTGATTGTATGGCAGGGTGGAGGGAAATGGAGGGGGTGTGTGAGGAGAGGAGGAGGAGGAGGAATGTGTAAATGGTGTGCAGAGCAGAGCTTCATTTCCCCTCCCGCCCTCCTGCACCAACACTCTTTAACCCAGGGCATGGTGGTAGACAAAGTCAAGCAGACAGAATACGGCACTGCACACTGCATGCGTGTGCTCGTGTGTGCTTGTGTGTCTGTGTGTATTATGTGTGACTTGGTCTGTCAGTGGCACTCATGCATTATGTGGAAATGTGCTGCAATGATGTCCAGTGGGACTCTCTCTCTCTCTTTGTGTGTACATGTGTGTAACGCCAAAGGAAAAAAAACGCACAAATGCATACATGTATGCAACATGCACTTGAATGCAACCAAGCACATTGCACAAACACCTTATTCAAGCTGACACACACACGCACACATACACAGAGGAAATAAGGGAGCCGTGTGCTGCATGGTGCCAGGTTTAACTAAATAGCAGCAGGAGCCAGGGAGACATGATGTGTGTGCGTGCGCGGTGTTGTGTAGTTTTGTCACTTTCAGATACTGTACATGTCTGTGTTTCTGCTGTCTGTTCCCACTGTGGTGAGACATTCGGTCACAGCTCAGCTACTGTTCCTGTGTTGTCTCCACATGCTCTCTGTTCCGCCGAGTCCTGCGGGGACGATATAGAGTTGTGCACCAGATTCATTTGTAGATGCAGGAATTTCTTCAAGGAAACTACAAGAACACACTCATTGGTGTTTGAAGGAACACGAACAGATTAAAAAACATTTTACACCAACAACATGACAAATTCAGTGGGTTCTGCAGCTTTGATTTCAGTGCTTCCGTGTAGGATTTCAGACTAGCGATGACTCACAGGCTGTAGGAAGCCAGTCATGGTGTTGTTGTGTCTGTCACATTAGCCACAGTGATGAGGCACACAGACAGAAAACTGCTGACGTGTATGTGCTTATAATGAGAATGTTACATATTGATGTTCAACAGGTAATGTCTGTAATCGTCATCACTGCTTAATGTTGTTATGTGGTTGCTCTATGTTATGAACAGAACAAAATGAATCCTGAAGTAATATTTGGGCCAAATTGTAAAACAACTGACCATATAAAGCCAGAAAGCGGAAATACATATATAAACCAGACAACCATATCACATTGTAGAAAATAGATGTTTTAGTAAAGAAGACTTTTATTTTGAATACTGATACTATTACTATCTCCTATCATCATGGGGTAAATGTGTTTTTATATAGAATTTGTATACTTTCTGATAACAGGAAATACTATAAAGGTTTTTATAATGAGCATATGTTGCGTATGTCCCCATTTATGCAACAGTTTTCTAATTGGCACTAAAACAAAGCTGAGGCTGATAATGATGTTTTTTTGTTGATGGAAGTATTTGGCTATATTTAAATTATGGGCTGTGGCCGATTTTCTTGAAATAATGAATGTCAGTGTATCCAATAGTAGTGATGTAATGTTTTAGTCAGGAGCAGTGGTGGACTGATAACCTGCCTAACTTTATTGCCCCGTGGCTAAAAACAAAAACTGTAGGAAAATAGTTTCTCATTGATTTTCAAATGGCCATAGGTGTTTTCTTTTTGGATAGGTTGATTTACTGAATTGCTGCTAATGTTGGTGTGTTATTGAGTCATTTGACAGCCCTAGTTAAAAGGTAATAAAGGGGCAAGTTAGTAGCTTTAACTGCCATAATTCAGCGGCGCCTCTTATGAGGCAGTTTTACTGTTGTGACTCGGCTGCAGTGATGTTGATTCTCTACTTTGACCTGTCTGTTGTCCAGCTGACACAATGAGCGCCCATTCAACCAAGTAATTAAGCCTTTAAATAAACGAATGGGAAGCTCAATGAAGCCACTGTATTGTGTCTGACAGTAGCTGTGTCAATGGAGGTGTCGGGCAGAGACTGAGGGGATTGAGCGATTGTTGCCGCTGTGATCCTGTTTAAAATGGCTGCCTGCCCGGCGTGAGCTCTGTGTACGGTCTGCAAAATAGTGATGGTTTCTTTTCATCCGGACTGCACAGACAAGATGCCCGTATTGATTTTTACTTCACTGAAACTATTACGGACACAAAGGGGGCTTCATTCTTGTCCACTCCATGCCTTTTCATAAAAGACCTCCACTCATGTCGCCCGCTTCTTTAGGGAGTCGATGGAGACGTCTCACTACAATCGTCCTTAAAGAGCTGCTGATGATAGAAAATACTGTCATAAATGGCTTGTCACAGTAATTCCAGCAACCAGTTCACACTTGAAAGGTTTTCAACACTTGATTCGCTTGTGTTGAAAAGAAATGTTCTTTTGTCACTTTGAAGCCTCACTATTTTAAGAAACTACGCTGTTGGTAGGATTACCCATGAGTTTAAACAGTTGGTGTCAACGTTACTTCTCTTCATTTGTGGAACTACGTTGTAACTCTCTAAAGTATGAAGCCTTTCTATTCGCCCAGTCTGCTGTCAAAGTTTCTCATGCTCCGGGGAATAGGTGAAAATACCAAATGAAAATAAAATAACATGAAACAAGATAATACATAGCAGTAAAATTCATCTTCATCTTCTTCTTTTTTTTTTAATCATTTATTGACAATATTTCATTGACAACAGCTATGTACATCACTATGCGTCAGTTTAATTCATACACTCAATAAGAGTCAACAACTATCAACTTAAAACCTAATCTAGTATGTATATATGGGAGTTCTGTTAAGTTGAATACATTTCTTTAATAACTGAGAAAATAAAACTCCTCATTATTCAGTCCACAAAGTCGCAAATACCCCAAAATAAAACAACTCCCTGTATCCATTTCCTGTCCTCAGAAAACACTCAGATTCTTATAAACAAGGGAGTTAGTGTGTTCTTAACTATTTCCTGTGTAAACAAATACAATTATACAATACAATATTGTTTTGAAAACACAATTCACTGTCTTCTGATGTGATAAAACTAGGCTGTGTGCGAGCTGAACACATGGAGCCGGTGGCCGTCACCCACCGCTCCACCTGTCCCTGATTTAAAACAGGTTGTGTTGCAGGAAAGTGACGCGAGATGCAGAAGAATCTCCCATAACTCAGAGTCCGGTGGAGCGGCTCCCCAGGCAGTGAGCACTGTGGATGCTCTTGCTTCTAAAACAAGTGGTAAATAATGGAGGTTTGTTCTGTGCGGCTGAGATCGATATATTGACGCGGCAGAGGTCGGGGGCAGTCATCATCAAACTGCCCTGTGCTGTGGGTGAGGCCTGACACCTGGGGGACCGAGGGAAAAGTGTGTCACTGGCACTAGACCGTGTCCAACCGTCCACTGATTTACACAGAGCACTGATGACAAGGCAGTTTAGCCTCCCCAAAGTCCTGCTGGTCAATAGCACCAGATTAGGAAAGCTTATCTTACCTTAGCGTATAGCTTAGCTTGGCGCGGCTCCGATAACCTCGCTGCTCTTGAGTTTCACATGATTCAGGGAGAAGATGCACTTCAGCCAAATTCACTCTCACGGGGGGTTTGTTTTTGGCTCAAAGTGCTGCGAGTTGATTTCAGACAAGTGTTATGTAAAATGACAGGAGAGCCTCGGTTGCATTGCTCTGTTAGTGTGTCACACGCAGAAAAGTCTGGCCCATTGATCAGAATGAGCTGCAGTGAGTGTGTGTGTGCTGTGACCTGTTTGTGCAGTGGAGTGTGAGGCCAGCGGATGCTGTTTCAGGGTCACTGCTGGTGTGGGACTAAATGGACCAGTCCAGGAGGCCAGCCTGTCACTAGTGGCCGCCCACTCACTGTCAGTACTACTGCTGTCACATCACGACTAGGTCATACAGAGCAAACTCTCTTTGATAAAGCTTGACTCTGATGGATTGCCACTATTGGCCTGCGCTGTCTGTTTGCGCCGCAGCCTTCCTGCTCTGGATTCTCCGCGTGAAGCTGTGTGTCTCCAAACATATGTGGCAAATGTCACGTCTCAGACTGTGGACGAGACACTGTGACATGTTTGTGAAAAATGTTCCTTCTTCCTTTTTCTTTCCTACGACATCAAAAGGAGTCGTCACCATTTTCCCGCTCCCAGAAGCTACAAACATCAGCATTAGATCGTGGGGTAGTCTAACTAGTGAATGAATTATATACACACAGTTAAATATTTATTAGAGTATTTTTTACCATTAGATCCAGTCAGTTGCACATGTTTAATTATATATTTCATGCCTGCCTACTCAGACTCACTATATGATAACAACACAGACTGGATCTACATGTATCCATCCAGTCATCCATTCATCCATTAATTACTGTATGAGTTGCCGGTCTATCACAGTGCCGACAGCTGCTGAATTCAGTGTGAAGAACAACACCACGACCTCGCTGACTTAATTGCTTTAATTTAATTCCCTATAATATTTTGGAGAAACCTTCGTCCATTCCAACGAACAGTTTTAATTTGGACTTGGCGTCGTATCACCTCTTGCATTAAATGAATTGACACAGACGGTCTTATGAAGTCTGCGTCTGATGGAGGCTCTGAAAGTCATAAAGTCTGTATCTGCCCCTCTGCGGTCTTGACGAATGGTGGAACTGACAGTTGGGTCTCGCTCCAGACTTCCATCAGTCTGAAGCCTATCAGTCCAAGGTCTCGGCAAGTCCAGACCTTTAGATTCAGCTGATGATGGGATGTGTCTGTCACATCATCGCTGAATCACTGTGTAAAAGCATTTGACTAGATTATTCTAGGGATAGACGAGGAGTCGAGACACGCGGAAGTTCAATGTCAGTGATGTCATGCTCAAACAAAACAACAAAGTCTATACTACTGTATCACATTAGACTGTTAAATTTCCAAATATCCTCACTGGCCAATCAATCCTGCTAAACATTTACTTTGATTTAGCGATGTGTTTCTGGTCAACTGACAACTTTAAGACACAGCATTGATCCCAGGTGACTCCTGGGAAATATCAGGATCTTAAGCATGAGCATTCCCACGCTACGCTCTCGCTCTCCACATCATCACTTACTGACTGCAGTCAGGTGCTAAGAGTAGGAACACGGTTTAGAAGACTGCACTAAATCACTCAAGTTAATTAGACTGCGAACAACAAGCTCTGCAGAGTTCAGGAGAAATGTAATCTGAAATACTCAATAGTGCATCATGGTAATAATGCTGGCTATTCACTTGTTTTTATACTCAGCCATGTCAGTTACATTTAAATGACACCAAATTAACATAATATGTGTGATCATGGGATATCTTAAACTTATTTTCCTTAGTTGATACTCAGGAATGGATGCCCACTGCCCAGGCTTTTATTTTGTAAAAAAAAGATGTGAATGTTTGAATGTCTCTCTGTGCCTCAGGTGGTCATGCGCTTCACATCTGACTTCTCAGCACAGCAGTGTTTGTATCTGCCTGTCAGGTAACATCTGACACTCACCTGGCCTCCGCTGCAAAGTGACGTTCTGTGTCTTTGCTCGGGGACGTTCGTGTGGTGCGCCGCATTAAGAATAAGAAGAAAAATATGCAGCCTGACAGAGACGTGTGTCCTGCATGCTGACGAGAGATTCTTCCTACGTCCTACGTGTGCGGTGAGGAGCTGAATGGAAATCTTAATGTCTGTCATTGGGTGCAAGTTATCTGGAAGGTAGATGGATTCCTCCTCCAGTCTGTTTGGATGAAACAAACACTCATCATTGGCCATTTGGCATCAACTGTACTTCCACTACTGTGCCGTCCACTCTGCCAGAGCTTCTCCGGGCAGAACGGTCTCATTGGCAGCTCCTGAGTATGCGAATGTGACCTTGAACCAATCCTTTGTTATGATCGGAGTTGGACCGAACATACAGTAATGAACCTTATGGAGATGCTGCAGCTATAAGGCGTCCAATCAGACAGCTGCCTCATGGTCTATGAACCTTATGCCCATGTTTTTGTGGACAGAAGATTTTTTCTTTTAATTCCGCACCAAGGAACTTTGAGGCCGTATTTATACTGTGAGCCTGGACAAACACAACACTTTCTACGAATCCAAGTTGTAAAGAAACATTCACAGCTTTCACAGAGTCTCTATTGGCTCTCTCTGTGCCTTCCTTGGAAGAAGTCCAAACTGAAAAGATGAATCAAGACAGCATGATATATGCTACACTAACATTACAAACAGGACTAAATAAAAATTCTCAGAAAATGAATAAGCAGCTATAATGCTTTCAACCACAAAAAACAGCCTCCTATAAACCTGTACCTGCAATTGAAGGCAAACATGTCATTCACACTGTCTGCTGCATTTATGCTCCCTGTGGCTTTTAAACACTGTGGACAGCCTCTAAATGCACCACTTGCAGAAATATATTCATTCCTGAATAAATACACATGCCAGCATACAGGGAGAAAATTAGGAAAGATAACATTAGAAAATCTAGTATAAAGTCTCTTCTGATCTCATAGGAATTTCATCCTGTCTGACTTTGTTATGAATGGTGTCGTTGCAATCGGTTGGTACTGTCAGTTTTGTCCTTTTGTCCTACAGAGCGCTTTCTGTAAATGTGACCACCAATGTGAGTGTGCTCGAGATGAATTGCGGCAACATTATGATAATCAGAATCGCTGCTGCTGGTGTATTGGTCCTATTTACCTGTCTGACTCCAGGCGAGAGCGGCAGCAGATGGGTATTTACCCGGCAGATGTGTCCGCAAAGTCACTCAACATCCAGTCCGCTGCGGCGTGTCGTTATAGCAGCTAGAGGCTTTATATGGCACAGGGGCAGGAGCTGAAATGAACTTTTATTCATAGAGGTGGTTGTTTTTGTTTTTGCTGTTTTGCTGTTTTGCCATCGTAAACAAGCACACCGGGCCTGAACCCTGGTGCTGTGACAACAGGCAGTAATTAGAGACAAACACAGCAGGGGGAGACAAAGTTTGAACAAAACTGTCAAGGTTTTGATATCACACCAGGAACGTTTTAGTAGTCAAAGTCTCTCTCTGCGTAATGGAAGTGTGGCGTCTACACAGAGGGTGTGGGATACTGCGAAATGTGTGTGTGCTTGTGCGTGTATTGATGTCATCCCATCCCTTGAGGGGACATCAGTGGGCTTTGTGGATTTTCCAACCTCTGGACTCCTTTCTTGGTTGAGCGGATACTCTCTCTACCACGACTATACCCCTCCCCAGAGCCTTCATCCTTCAATATGGACACACACATACACACACAAACACAAACACACTTACAGTAAATGCCGATCTCTGTGTTGGTCTTCAGGGAACAGGTGTGGCCGTACCTGTAATATAACAAAACCTTTTACAATGCTCTGCCTCCATGAAGGCAGAATATTCATAGTTACGTCACGTTTCCATCCAACACTCGAGCCGTGGAACAAACTTCAGCTGTGATATTACAACACAGTTTGGACTTCCCCACCATTTTATTCTTTCTTTAAATTCATTCATTCCAGCTGGTGCAGGTTCCCAGCACCTCTGTGTACTTTAATTGTGTGTACAGCAGAAGAAGCGTGGCTTTCTCAGTCGCTTATTGTAGTCTTGTTTGTCTCACTGAGGGAGGAAGCTGCAGTCAGATCAGAAAAGACGCAGACTCTGCCTCTCCCTCTCCCTCTGTCTACAGTAGAGCACTGCACTCTGCATGGAAACAATGGGTTTGTCAGTAAAGCAGCGGCCTTGTTTACTTCCCCCACCCCCATTTTCCTTTAACAACAGGAACATCTTGAGCTTTTCCCTCAGTTTGCCACTCACTCTGATTCTCCCCGTACCCGGAAACTGGCAGAGGTTGCTCATTATCTTCCTTCCTCTGTTGTTTGTTGTTTCTTTGTGTACGTGTAAAAAGTGGGCAATTATAGCACGGCTCTTGTAGACAGCCAAGCCTTTCTATAATGAGGAGATCTCCTTAAGCAGGACACACTGGATGTGTGCACAGCACAGCCTGTGTAGACTTTTATGCAAATGAAAAGTTTCCATTTAATTCAAAGTATGACCAATAAAACGCAGTAGATGCAGGTTCGGTTCGCGCTGTTTTGATGTCGCGAAGCTGCGCGGCGTGAACACAATGCGTTTTGTTGACGGGGAATACGTCGCCAGGAACGTAGCCACACTACAGAAAGGGGAATGATTCAGTGTTGCTGCCGTTTAAATGGGGAAAAAGAGCAGCTTTTGAGATGAAAGCGTCAGTGGAAACAGATGCGTTTAGGTTTGATCTCTGTTTACTGCATTCAGCGGTTCTCTTGAAAGGATTTAAAGTGGTAATCAGTGGGATAATGGTTTGTTTCGTTGTCTCCGGTCTCGTTGCTAAACGCTCATTGCTGTGGTGATTTTTGCACCGCGTTTCCCAGCATGCCATTGTCATTCAAAACAGCAAGCGTTTTCTCTTTTTTTCCCTCTCTTTCTCTCTTCATCATCTGTTCAGGTGAATCGCTCAAATGTGATTCCTGTCACTGCTCATATTAACCACCCGCTTCTTCTACTATTTATCTCAAGCGAAATGGAAACATCACTTCCTGTGTGCCGGGCCTCGTTTCCTGGCAGCGAGCCCAGATGTGTATCATTTACAAAATGTGTTTCTCAGGAGATGAGCCCTCATTGTGTGCGTTGTTGTTTTTCTCCAACACAGTGAAATTATCACTGGAGAATTGTGCTTAATAAAAGATAAGTGTAGTGATTCACAGTCTGACAATGTCCTTGTTGCATCAACGTGCAGAAGCTTGATTTTAGAACAATGGACCGTGAGAAGACAAAAATAATGAGAAAAGAAGGCAAATATATTATAAATGTATTTGGTTACAAGCTGCAGTAATATTCAGTGTACATAAATGCATATAGTAACAATAGACAAGATGGCTGTCACTGCTAGCGGAAGGTGCAGAGAAGGAACAAGGAGTTAATAAAATAAATGACTGACATTGTTGTTTTCTCTTGCAGTTTGCTCCCAGTACTCCCGCGGTGTCTTCGCCATCTTTGGCCTGTACGACAAGCGCTCGGTCCACACGTTGACGTCCTTCTGCAGCGCCCTGCACATCTCCCTCATCACGCCCAGCTTCCCCACCGAGGGCGAGAGCCAGTTCACCCTGCAGCTCCGGCCATCCATCCGGGGCGCGCTCCTGTCCCTCCTCGACCACTACGACTGGAACAAGTTTGTCTTCCTGTACGACACCGACCGGGGTGAGTGATGAGGATGAGGATGAGTTTTTGTTTTTTTTCCATGTCAGGAGGTTATGTAGAAGATGGAGATGTGCTCAGCAGGGAAGCAGTGCCAGAATGTGAGGTCACTGCACGTCAACGTTGATCTTATCCAAAACCTTTAAAACTCTGAAAGGTTTGGTTAGATTCAGACAGCTTAGTTAAGGTCATGTCACAATAATAAACATTTGGTTAAGGATGATAAAAGAGGCCAAAGTTGAGAGTAATTAGGAAAATCTCCCATGTTGAAGTCAGACTTTTTGTTTGGCTCTTCCATCCACCCTGACCTCCTTCAATCTGGAGTCGATTGTTCAACACCCAAACTCTGCTGCTCCTGAGGATTAGAATCATAAGGTCTTTGTCATATGTCAGACGCACTTGATTTTTGTGGGTGGGCATTCTGTTTTCTTGTGTAACATGCACTTATTATTAGACAAACAAAAATGTCTGTTTTTTTCTGGTTCTTCAGATTTGACAATTAGCTGAATTTTGAGCTCCCTCCTCCCTCTCTTAAGAGGCTACAACGCCTCCATCAGATCTCTGTGAGGAAGCTATACAGTTCGTCCAAGTCACATTTGCTCCGATTTTGCCCCCTACATGGCAAACACAGAGGTGTGAAGGGATGTGCTTGTAAAATAATGTTTTTTTATCCACAACATGTCTTGAGGCCTGCAAGTAATCAATCTTGCAGTGTAGCCGCTGTTACAAGTCTGGTGGATATTGTTGGACCTCTCTCTCTCCATCCATCTCTCTTTCTCTGGCTCCATTCCCCACCTGAGGACGAGGACCGTGTACAGTATTTGTCTCACCTTTATTTTGCTCTCTCAGGCTCTTTCTATATGTCCCTCTCTGATTTTTCTCTCCGTTTTCTTTTCCTCCCTCTTTTCTTCTTTTTCTTCCCCCTGTCTCTCAGGCGGTTGGTTTGTACCTATTCAACTCCCCCCACTCCCTTGCCACATTTTCATTACAAGACAGAATGGATATGGGCTACTGCTTGGATCACATCTCCACATCTCACTTTCATACATTTTCCAGAAGGTAGCCATGGGTTTTCGTTCCTTCTCTCCTGTCGTGGGAACCCGCACTGAATGTTTGAGCAGATTGGATGTATAGGGGGCGGCGAGGTAGTGCCGTATCAGCATGGCGTCCATTCAGAACAACTCATTCCCTGCCTCTTTCTCTCTTATCTCAGGTTGTACATGCTTGACTGCATAAAAACCCTCCTCCCCTCTCAACAAAACCTACTTGTATCTGATGAAGTGCCCCCCCCCCCATCGAAAACAAATAATACAGCAGCAGCTTCTCCTGTAAGACTGAGCTGCAGTGCAAATAGGCTGGTGATGGTTTCATCTTGTTATGATATGTAAAGACCGCTTTGAAACAGATTGTAATAATTCTTTGGAACAGCAGATTTTATACGCATTGCAATCACAGAGAATATAAGGTGTGGGACATTGATGTGACATTTTGTCATAATTACTGTTCAAAGTCTGGAGTAATGGCTTAAGTGATCCAAGGTCACTATGACTTTGAGCTTTAGTCCTTAGCAACCAATCCAGAATTAATCCTAAATCCAAAATCAGTCCTTCCTTTAAGTGTTTTTTACTGGAATTATAATGAAATTCAGAGATACTATGTTTAATAAGGTCAAATCCATACTTTGTGATATGACTATTAGCTTTGACTACCAAAATCTAGTTTGTCTTTGAGTCCAAATTGAGATTTGTGCCAAATTTGTGAACGTTTCTTGTGTTCCATGTGTTACTGAGATATTGCATTCAAAAGGTTTTGGGGGGGATCTCTTCCCACTTTAACTTTAACCTTTCAGTACCAAAATCTAAGCACTTCATCCTCACTGTGTCCTGGTAAATGTTTGAAGACGTTCCATCAAAGCGTAGCTGAGATATCATGTCTATGAAGATGAGACAAATAGACATAAACTGGCTGTTGACCAACAGGCACATCAAAACGCTCGTCAAAATTGAATGAATCAGTCCAGATTAGAACGTATTGCAAAATCTTGCTGACAAACAAACAAGGTTGGCGGACATTAAGGGGAATGAGTACTGACGGTTTGAACACAAGAAGAGGAGAAACAACAAAAAAGATTCTTCACTTCCATGTCTGCTGCATAGTTTTAGAAATGTTTGAATTATTTTTCCAACATAAAAATCCCAAAACCAATCTAACTGTGACTCTGTCCTGAAACTGGTGACCTTTATTGAGCATTCTAGATATTAAGTGATGAGCCAAAGCACTAGCCACCGCTGACTAATATGCTATTGGTCCAAAGTGCGCCACCGACCTTCTGAGGCATAGATTCTAAAATATTTTTCTAACCACTGATGTAAGGAGGGGTCTAACCTGCAATATGCTCTTTGAGTCCTGTAAGTTGCAGGCTGGATTCCCTGCAGATCTCCCCCAGAACACCCTGTTGCCTTCATGGTTTGTCTCTACTCCAACCACTGTCACTAAGTCCTCACCACTGCTGAGCAGGGACGCCCAAGTCATCTAGCCATAACCATCCAGCTCTTGTTAAAGCATACTGCACCTTTCCCATTCCTCCAGCACCTTGACTGTTCATTTACTACCTAGTGTATCCCAGACCTTTACCCGAGCCATTCTCTCAAGATACTCATTGTTATTCCGTTGATCTGTCAGCGGTAAGTGTCTCAAAAACATCTTCCCAACATTAGAAAACCAGGAGCAACAGAAATCAAATGCACATAAACAGAGGTGATGGTGTTTTGGGACGTGACGCATGGAAGCCTGTCAGAGTCGATACATTTGTAGAAACACAAGAATATCGTCTGTTCTGCGAGACAGATGACTGATGGATGTCTAAAACTCTTCAGAGATTCTTTTGAAAACTATGTCAGCGTGTGTTGCCCTTTAGTCTGCTCTGTGTTTCTGTAGACTGGGCTGTCACTTTTCATCTGAAATTTGAAATACCGGGAAAAGGAAGAACATTTCAATCTCTAATGATCTGTTGGAAGTTAGCGCAGCAGGCTTTAGTTTGTCTGTCGGGAACAGTGACTAACAGGATATTGTTTTTCCTCTTTGCAAAAAGAGAAACTGAAAATTGCTGAAAAAGTAATCACAGTACCAAGCTCTATGTGAAGTTTGTATCTAACATAAAGGTCTCCTACTGGATATAGAGATGGCAATGGCTAGCAAAGTTGAAAAACAGATAACCCTGTGTTAACAGTGTTTTTTTTTTTTTTTAATTAATACCAGTATTGACACAGAAGCTGCTTGTCAATACCAATACTTATTGATACTTTATAGATATCCCTTGACTCTATTATTCAGTGCAAAAATTAAAGAAATCACATGAAAAAAGATACAAAAGGATTTAACAATTATTTTATTGCTGTATTTTTGGCCAGAAAATGTTTTATGATTTCTGTCCTATAAGACTTCTCAGGTGGCTGTGACAAAGAAAAAAAAAACTATTTTCATGATTAAAGTAAAGTAAACTTAACCGATACAGTATATCAAACCTACATTATAAACAGAGCAACGTAGACGAGAGTTTGAGCACACTGCCCTGCAGCCTTGCTGCATCTCCTCTCCTTGTATTATTCAACACTGCAGGAGTAAGGATATAAACAATCAATATTTCTGTGCAGAGTGAACAGTGACTTCAAGAGAGTAGCTACACCTCACCCTGTATGTCCTTTAAGTGAATGAGATCCCATCAATGTTTATGTGTTACGTCCAGTTGAGCCAAAGTTCTCACGTAACGTTACCTGTTCAGTGTTAAAATATTGCTGAACTGTGTCTGCCTGGATTCGTTAATCTCCTTTTATTGTATGAGCAGCTCCTGTCTGTGAGCTCTGTCCATGGTGCTGAAATGGGGAAGCAGCTCTTCTTTAACTGACTGATTGCTGGTGTTGTAATGCTTCTGTGGAAGCTGCTGTGTTGCTAATAGAGGAAACACTGGCTGTCAAGTGCATGACACACTGAATATAACTTTGCAGCTATCAAAACAGCAAACCATAGGTACTGGTACTGCCTGTTGTTGGCTAAGATATAATTTTACTTTATAGTTTTGCATTGACAGTCATTTTCCAGGGGAATACATTGATACTGTTAAACACATTCACAGTAGTTAATTCATTTTCATGCATTAGTAACCTTGTTAGTTTTTCTTACTCTCATCCTCCACATTTTGTCCAACTCAACTCCCTACCAGCTTGATATCTGCTCTGCTACCTGGCATAGCATGAAAACAAATGTTGGCCCAGACTAGGGCTGCACAATGAATCACAGTGAAATTGAAATTGCAATATGGCCAAGTGCAATATCCGAAAGAGCTGCAATTTTTTGATAAAGGTAAAATGTGTCACAACATTGTTGTGCATTGTTAGCACTGTTAGTGTTGTGAGATGCCCTGGACAGCAAATTATATTCTAAGACGTTTCTAGAACACAACAAACATCACATCATCTGTCAAGTCATCAAGTCAAAATGGAAAGCAGAAATGACCATTCTAACTGAAATTGTGATCGCATATCACAATCACAATATCTGACCATATAATAGTGCAACATAGAGCTTGGCATTGTGTCACAATCATTTTAGTTGACAATTAGTTGTGACTGTGATTTTCTATTATGATTATGATATTATGAATTTCTACCATTATACTATCATTCACTATTATAGTATAAAACATAGTTTAATAATACACGTATATAAGAGCCATTATTGGTATTAAAAAAATGCAAATGCATTTCCAACTAAACCCATGATGCTTATGTCAATTGATGTTCATCTAAATGCAGTTGTCGAATATTAGAATGTTGCGCCAGTGCCACTCATGTGTCATTAAACCAGAGCAGAAGAAGAAGGGGACGCAATGTGATGATGTCATTAAAAGAGGACCAGCCAAACCTCAAACGGTCGAAAACTACAAGGGAATAGTGATGGAATTATGTTAGTTTTATCCAGCTGTTTTTAGATATACGGAAACCATTTTAACGATTATGATAGTTGCCGGCAGCTCAAATAATTGCGATCAGGCAATTATGTAATGACTGTGACAGGCCTAGCCCAGGCCAAAAAAATCTGTGAAGCCTCATCCTCCAATGGGCTGGAGAGGAAAATGATAAATGACAAATTACTATTACTCAATGAAAAGGCCCCAGGTGGGTAGATGTGGACTCAGTCGGAAGATGCAGACTTACATATTTCAAGGACTTAAATATTGTCGTGAGGTGTTCTGTCTTTGTTAAAGGTAATGAGTGAGTGTGTGTGTGTGTGTGTGTGTACGTGTGCACAACAGCACTGCCTTTCAGGAGGCTTTTGGGTGCAGGCTGCAGCACTTTAGCCTGAGGATTTTGTTCACACACAGGACCAGGCATTCATCCAGTATTGACTATAATGTAGAATCAGCCCACGCATGGCTGAGCTCAGTCAATGAGCGCCAGTCTGATTCTCTGCATCAAAACAACAGCGATACAAGGGGCTGGATACTGTAGCTGTGTGTGTGCGTACGTGCATGCAGGCCTGCGTCTCTGTGGTTATAGTGCATGCTTTTCCCATTAGCCTTCCAAGATTTCTCATCAATACTGTACATGCACAGGCTCACACAGAGGAAAGAAGTAGTAAAAGGTTATAGATTTAAATAAAAAAAGAATCCAGGGAAAGTTTGGAAAGAAAGAATCAAAGGAGAGGAGTAGAAAAACAGAATACAAATAAACGGAATGACAAAATGAACCCAGGAGATTAGACAAAATGTAGGGAGAGGGGAGTGTAAGGAAAAAGAAGAGGGGAACAAGAGGAGAAGAGAGGGAATGGAAGGAGTGGAGAAAATAAGGTAGAGAATAGATGAGAGAAAAGGAAGAAAACCAGATGAGGAGGAAACAAAAGGAGAGAAAATGAGAAAAAGAAATGAGACCATGACAAATGAAGAGGGGAGTCAAAAGAGGAAGTGAAAATAAGAACAGGAAACATGATCTCACTCCAGCAGATGGACTGGTAGTAGCCGTGTGTACAGGCCATGATGAATGGCTCTTTTCAAAAGCATAAGTCTCTCTGTGTGCTCTCTGGAGAGGAAGAGGTGAAAGGAAAGGGAGCAGTGGAGGCTCAGCAGTCAGACACTGACAGTGTGCATCACAGTGGAGAGTTAAGACGGGACAACAGGGAGAGAAAGATAAAGCAGAGGCAGAAACTACACACGTGAGGCCAGATGTGCACTCGCTTCCCTCTCCACATGCTGCAGCTGCTTCCATCTAGTGTCCGGCTCCGCTCCAATCAGCACAACACGCTTTAGCGTCAGTCTGCACGCTGGCCCCTAGGCTGTGTCTTTGACGCTGATTCTCATTGCGGCTGGCTGCTGCTCCACATACAGCCCCAGGGCTACACATTTATCAGCTGGTAATCAGCTGGCCCCTCTGCACAGTTTGCTTGCCTCGGCAGCCGCCGCCGCAGCTTCCTGTCCGTACACTGTGTAGACCGGGCGGCGCAATAGGACATGATGGAATATCAGTGTCATCGTTGTTACTTACTGCATGGGCAAATTATTCCAGCTGCCAGTTTGCATCTGGAAAGACTGGATGACTTTTTAGTGCTGATTTTGGTAGCATTTATGCTTTGGTGAATACATGTACATTATATAATACATAATACAAAACTATATAATACAAAAACTAAATTAAAATCAACTCAATTAAGTTCAAACACACACTGATCAGCCACAACTGTAATATAACTGGTTTAATTGTGGCTGGTCTTAAAGACCGAGACTAGTATTGCAATGGGAAACAACTGATACACATACAGACAGTACAGCTCCAACCAGGTAGACAGTAAAGGCACCCTGGATTACACTGGTAACTGACTGACTGTCTGATCTGATATAAATTACAAAGACCCCAAATTTTAAGACAAAAGCTGTTTTGTGTGTGTGTGATACGTGTCAGATGTGTTCATGTGTGACTCCGTTACTAAACATGGTTCCTTATCTGTGATCCAACATTGACACGTTGAAACTCCAGGTTTTTTGAATTTGGTGATAAGATCACAAACAGTGTAGGTAAAGCTCCCAGTCTCTATTTCACATGTGGGACCTGATGCAGAGGAGTTCGCTGACTGAGGGATCTGCTCTGTGTGTTTTGGTCACATTTCAGTGGTTTGATCAGTTTTAATTTTGGTCAGGGATTTACACAGTAAATCTAACACATCAGCTAGTGTCAAACCATGCCACTTCTTTACAATATGATAACATGTTAATTACATATGAATCATTATTTGTATTCTATTTTTATACAGCTTTCTTAAATTATTATCATTATTATTATTATATATAATTTATTTATTTCCCATTGACTGCCTTCAATGATATACCTTCCTTTAACTTTACCTTGTATAATGCTATAGGTCAGCTCTGTAAGTGTATCTTGCCATCACACACACACTACAAGAGCCTTTTATAAGTTTCAACAAATCAGATGGAAACGTTAAATGTCAGCCAAAGACGGCACACTTCAACCAAATCAGGAGTTTTAGCGTCAGCATTAGCATACGCTACAGTACGTAGCAGGCGCTAATAACAGCTGTCAGTGACAGTCATTGTTTCTGAATCCACAAATGTCGTTTGGAAATGCTCTTGTTCAGAACAATCTTTTCAAAATTTACTGAACGATTCCAAGTGACAAATCTTCCACTGCCATTATTGTAAACAGATTAATTTCTCCAAAAGAATGAGCAGCTTGACAGATTGAATAATAATATCTGCAGAGGACGTAGCTACGTGATACAGAATATATTGTTAATATAGTTTTTGAGTTTTTAAAGCATCACTGAGGCTCCTCACGCAGCCTCGGATAAAAATGTATAATAGGTTCAAAGCAAAACCAAAAGGATAGCAAGACACCACTGTGATGACAAAAAAGTATGGTTTCAAACCACAACACACTTACAAAGAGCTGTAACAGCTGCTCATTTGTAGCTGAAACAATTTCAGTCAATAGAGTCAATAGCTGCAAAGTAGCTGCAGCTACCACAGGGAGTCGTTTTGAGCCGAGCCTGCACACCCTGCACACAGTCCGCCCTTTTCATTATGTTGTGTTTGTCAGGGACTATGTGCAAAAGCTTAAAGCGTATTCTCAAGCAATAAGAAGAGACACTTTGAATCAGATTTAGGTAGCGGTCCGCTATCTGTCTGTGGTCCCCGGGCAGGAAGATGCAAACATTGCAAAGTAAATGTTAAGATAAGAAAATAAAGCGTGTTCACACCTGGAGAGTCGAAGTCGCTGAATGTGTTGAAAGGAGGCCTAGTCACTTTACTCTTCTTTGGTCTTTTTGCTTTTCTCCTGGGGGAAGAAATCCTCAGCTTCATTGACAAGTTGGTCCAAAGTCCAGAGACAATAGAAATATTGATTTTTGCCTTTTAAGAACTGATATCAGTCATTCCAGAGGAGAAACCAGGTCAAATGTAATGGATCTCTGTTTGGGCTTTGACTCCCTTTTTTTTTTAAAGGCTGAACTCTTCGTTTAATCTTCAACTGTAGCTCTGATTGATAATATTAAATTATGAGCTTGGCTTTAGTTAAATATAATTTGCTACACATGTAAAATCACTTGCTCTTGCAGAGCAGGAAATGAAAGTATTTGTGGACTAGAGTCTTCACCATAAGTCTGGCTTCTTCCTTCAGGACTAACTGAAGGCATCCTGACATGAGGGAGAACATGCATGTGTGAGTATGTACAGCGTGTGTGTGTGTGTGTTTTCCATTTGCGCGTCGCCTCAACCAGCAGTCCCTCCTGGCACCGGCAGTCCTCTAATGGGGAGCAAGGGGCTGGGGAGGGGATCGAGGAGGTGGAGAGGGAGCTGGGTTGCCAGTGCACAGGTTAATCCACTAATTGGGAGCAAAGGGAGACGGGTTGCCAGATTGTGATGGCCACCAGGAGGGGCCGTTTAAGGGGGACATCTGTTCCTGCTGGAGAACAGCCGCCCTCACAGCTCCCTAGTTTCCTCTCTGACACTCATCTTCTTTATACACAGAGAGCGCACCCCCCCAGCACCACCCTCCACCCCTCTAAGTCGAGTGACACATCCAACTCATGGAAATGAGCCTGTTTCCCCGACTGGACCAAAAGCCAGGATCCGGTTGGAAAAGAATAAAAGCTTTAGAGGAGTTTGCATGAGTGCAGTTCCCGTACAATAGGAAATAGTTTGTCTTGCCAGGCGTGTTGTGTCAACTGAAGCCAGTTCGCTATTTCAACCAGCAATTATGAGCAGTGTGTTTTGCCCAATGTTCTATGTTTCAGCCAGGACAATATCAGCCTCAATTTAACATATTCAAGGGCTGTTACACTGAAAAGCAAAAGGCATTCAGAAAGCATGTTCTTATTATGGTAATAAGTACATTTTTACATAATATGAATCTTTATCAGCAAATCCAATTATAACCATTGGATAGATGGTAAATGCACGGTCATAAAGGAGCTTTACAGTTTTTGTATGATAAAGTAAATGAATTCAACATGATTGTGGGGCCACGAGATGATAAACACTGACTGAACATGTCAATACATTTGCAAAAAGCTCCAGATTAAAGAAACCTTATTTGAAAATTCATTAAACTAGAGACACATAGATAGATACAAACAAACAAACAAACAAACAGGACTACATACAGTCTCAACAGATGTCAATTCCAGACTAAAAAACTGTTATTGGTTGATTCTTCATACCTTCCGTGACAAATATATTGATCTGTGTCACAGGTTTTCCATAATAGATGCTTGGAAGTTTAAGACAAAAAAACAAAAGGCCCTGAAATGTCAGATCATTTACTGAAATAGTGCATGAATTTGTATATTCTGTTCAAAAATAGAATTGAATTTGTTGATGATTGATATTTATTCTACTTTAAATTAGCACTTCCATCACATCATCCATCACTCCAACCATCAGCTCTTTCACACCCTGACTCTTTGCGTAGCTAATTGACGTACACAGCGTCCTAGAAACACTTTATCATTATTTATTATATAGCTGTTGTTAACAGAGGTATTTGGTATATTTTAGTTTTTATTCATTTTCAGTGGAACTATCATCACAATTGATGATTGGCATGTTTGTGTATTTATTTATGTTGATGAAGTGCAGAGCAAAACTAAGTATACAAAGATAACGATCATTGGTAGGTAATCAGTAGTGGCAGTAGCTAACATCGATCCAGTACATAAAATAATAACACAGGAACCAGCTTCAGATATTTGTGTGCTTTGCTAAATGAATCAATGTCCCCTGTGCTTCGTGTCTGACAGGTTACGCTATCCTTCAGGCCATCATGGAGAAGGCAGGACAGAACAACTGGCAGGTCAGCGCCATCTGCGTAGAGAACTTCAACGACGCCAACTACCGACGACTGCTGGAGGATCTGGACCGGAGACAGGAGAAGAAGTTTGTGATCGACCTTGAGGCCGAACGGCTGCAGAACATGCTGGAACAGGTGATGCCACCATGACATCAGCACCTACAGTAGCTGTTACTGACTTTACCTGGTTGAACTGATAGGGAAGAGAGATTTGCTTAGTTTATACAAACTGTTACTGTTGATATAAGACATTACCTTTAAAAGTGGGCGAACATAGCAACAGCATAGTCACTCGAAACTGGCAGTGTAATGATGGTTCAGCTTTGTGTACTGTATTTCCAGATAGAAACATCCTCATAACGTCCTCATATGTGTCAGCTGATCTGGGTTTGAGCTTTATTGGTTTGTTAGCTTGCCAACTAAGAACGGCCATAAAAAGCCTGCTAATGTGTCAGCTATCCAGCATGTGGAGTACTAATGGCAATGATGTTTAATGGTCTATTACATATGACTGAGACAATTTAGCAATGAAGTGAAAACTGTAAATCTCCTGTATGGCTGACTGGCAAAGGACACATCACCTGAGATATTAAAAGGATACCATGGATGCACTTGATTTTGGAGATAATTTCCATTGGTTCTGTCAGTGCTAAGAACAAGTAAAAGCTGAGATCCCCAACACTGTTAAAAAAAATCAGCTGAGCATAAGTGAGCAGAGTAATTATTGTGTCTATTTTTTTAATGAAATAAAATAAAAATAATTTATTAAGTAGGAACTTCAGTACATTAGTCCTCCTCTTACATCACTTACATTAGTGAATTTGAAATGTAGGATCCCACAAATTTAAATTCTGCAAAAAAGAAAATATACACAAGTTAGTACTTCACACATTTACTCAGTGTTTATGTCACTCCATTTTTTTGAGTGTCTGTGCTAATTAGAAAGTTTTGAACTTGTAAACAGTCTGTTCTGATCTCCGGTGGTGTTATTTGGCATAAACACACTCAGAATATGTTGTGTTTCTTCCTCCTTCTCCTCCTCTTCATCCTGCTCCTCTTCATCCCTCCATCTTTCCCTGGAGCTACTGGTGTCTGTGTAATTGTTCAATTATTCAGGAAATCTCCACTCTGACATCTGTCATAGTTCTAACAATTTACGTTGCAGATGTGTGTGAATCTCTTTGCCCCCACAGAGCAGCTGACGTCCCACTCCTTCCTCACTCGATGCCAGTGCACAGAACATCTCTCAAGTAGACGTGATGGGCTCTGTCAGATTTAGAGCTTGTGGGATGATGCATTTGTTTGTGCAGCGGTGGTCAGAAATGCTGCCAAAGACGTAAACATCTATTTTATCCTGCGTTCGGCCCACCTGTCTCCTCCTTCATGTTTACACATTGCCAAGTCATTGTGATTCAGGACGAGGAGTCGAATTCATAACAAGGCCTCATTAGCTGCTTATTCACAGAATCATCAGAACACATCAGCACTTGTGAGCAACCAGATGTTACTTTGGATGTCAGTGTTTCAGTCACACATGAAATGTAATCTGATGATGGCTAATTTGCAAGTTTTGTAAACTCAGGGCGGCAAAAGACTTGAGTAAGGACTTTTAAGGCTTTAGTTTAAAATTACAATCATGTCAAAGTGAACCAAATTTCACCAAAACTTTGTGTATTGTTTGTTTCAGACGTGCTGTAACATTCATGTGTCACCTTTTACTCAGTAAATTTACTTGGTAACAAGGGTCAGTTTAAAGGGACAACGAGGAGTTTCTATTTGGTTATAAAAAAGCCTCACATTAATGTGGATGAATCTACGTTACCCACACTTATTAATGGCTCCATTTTCGATAAATATATCGTTTTGTCTCTATCGTTATTTTGTTATTATTAGTGGTGGCGGAAATGCTGGGTGAGCCGACCAGCGTTTCCTTACTTTCGGTTTCGCAGACGCCCATGAGAATAACGCCGCCGAATCGCCGTTTATGGTCGGGACTGCGACGGTAACTGAACCTCTTTGAACCTCTGACTTTAATTCTTGATGAATGAAAACATGAGGCCGTCCAGTCGAAGAATTCTACAGTGCGGGCGGAGGCTCATAAATGTAGTGTGAAAACACTTTGCTTTTCCAAAACTCCTCGTTGTCCCTTTAACTTTAAAGGGCCAATGTGATTTAGTGGCATCTAGTGGTGGGACTACAAACTACAATCAAATGATTTCCTCTCCCCTACTGTACTGTAACTCCTTTCCAAACTTGTCAGGGAACCTGTGGTGGCCTTCAAGAAACATGAAAAACACAAAACACAAAAGCCTCTCTGTCGTTATCTGCAGCTTAGTTTGTCCTTCTGGGCAACCGTAGTAACATGGTGGGTGGATGGAAGACCTACTCCCTAGGTGATGACATACTAATTAAAACAAAATAGTGAATATTATATTTCACTTCTGCCTGAATCCTGCAAGCTGGTCCTTTAAAGTCACAGTGGTTGGTCAAGGCTGAGCTAAACATCATGGTAAAGACTGCAGCACAGGGTTAAACATGCATGTTTTATTCTGCTTTTTATAGAGCATCGTAAATGAATGAATCACTTAATTACCAACCATCTCTTATGTAGGATATGGTCACTAAACTACTCACAGTGATCCTGTTTATCAAATCAGTCAAACTGGATTTGCTGTGTAACAATAGAATGAGTAAAAAAAAAAAGGTTTGTGCACTTATGGTTTTTCCTTTTGAAAACACTTGTTCGGAAACCATTTTCAACCAAAGAGGCAACTCTTTAATCTGAGCTCATTTTCAACCTCTCAGCTGTTTGGCATGGGTGTGGATCTGTCTCTCCCTCAGCTTTGTAATAAGGGATGTATTTTTATACTTTTAATATTGCAACCATGACTGTACTGTTAAACAACCTGATACTCAGGTCCTCACATCAGTGAAGATGTTATGGAACTGATATCAATCCAAGCTTTTGTAAGTTTTTTTTTATTTTTTATTATTAATTCTTGCCCCTATTAACTAGATGTCCAGTGGGATTTCCCAGCAGATGTCAGCTTTCAAAATCAGTTTATATCACAGCTCTGTGGTCGTACGTGTGTGTGTGTGTGCGTGCGCGTTGAGTAGCATTGTCATGTCTGTGAAAGCGTGAAGTGTTTACCTCCTCAGTGAGACGCTGATATGACTGCCCGTTCATTTGTTTAGACATCCGATCTTTTACGGATTAAAGCCAGCGGTCCCACTGTGTCAGGATGCACCCGCACGCCTGCCATATGCATTGTTTAAAGCAATTAACGCATGCATGCTGTAATCCAGTCAGATTAACACTGATCTGTGCTTCGCCTCCTCGCAGATCGTCAGCGTCGGGAAACATGTCAAAGGCTACCATTACATCATGGCCAACCTGGTGAGAGAAAATGACACGTCCTCACACTCTGTCCCCGTTTGTCTCTTTCTTTTCCTCTGATCACCTTTGTTTCACCTCATCTCTTTCGCCTTCACAGCCCTCTGTTCAAACATTGTTTTGTTATTGATCTGTGGACTGTGTCCCGGCGTCTTTGAAGGTCTAGCTGAGGGAGTAGACAACACTTACCCAACCACCCAACCAACACTGGCATACCCAATATGGGAACAAAGAGGGGCTGTAATAGTTTGTGGTACAAGTGACAGAATGCCTTACTGCGAAGTGTAATCACCCCCAGAGAACAGGATACTAAGTTAAATTTTAAACACTGTTGCAACATTTCACCTTCAAAGCCTTCTGTCTGAGGTAATAGTGTGAATTCCTCTTTGAAAGCTATTTCCATTCATATTTCAAAAACCTGATGTTTTTCTTCTGCTTCTTCACCTCCCGTAGAAAATTCAAGTAGTAATCATCCAATAGCTCATCAGGTCTTATCTCTCTTAAATTAAAGCAGAACTATGCAAGATTTTTTACCTTAATCAAACAGCTTCAAAGTAATTGTGATGGTTAAATAAATCAAGTCAATAAAGACTCGTAACCTCTCCCAAGGAGAATGGAGGCTTTCTGCCTTCCACGTAGCGTCTCTTGGCTGAAAACCAACCTTGCAAGATCAGGGCTGCCGAACTCGGGGTGTCAGCTCTCGTCGCGGCAGCACCACAACACAAAGGCGCCCTGTAACCCGTAATCTCTTGTTTACTCTTGTTTATGACTACACAAATATACACATCATAACATGTATATGATGTATAACATTATCGGCTGCACCATGGAACGATTTCTTGCCAGCTTCATTGAAAACAAATGCACATGGCTGAGAGGAGGGTTAGCAAAACATTGGGAAAGAGACCAGACTTGCATTGTTACCCTTTAATGAATAACATTAAAGCAACATTCATGTATTTAGCTCATTGTTAATTGTTGTGGAGGTCTGAGTAGAGTGATGTACGGTATGTGCAGAGTTTCCTGCCAAAATATACTTTAGTGACTAATGTCTGATGTGAAAACTTGAAATCTACAGTGCACATACACTGAGAATGGAAATAGGAGATATTGTGAAGTGAGTGAATTTTAATTGTGTAATTTAACATTTATTTTTCAAATTACTGTTCCAAGCAGAGTATTTTTATATATCATAAAACATGTCTGCAGGTGATCTTCAAGTATTCAGTGGTGGAAGGATTTCACAGTTAGATGTTTGATTGCTCATATATCACAAGAGTAAATCTGCCAGGCTGAAAATTAACTTTGAAGAAAATAGACAAAACAGCTTTTTTGGCCTTGAATTATAGTTATTTGTACCATTATTTGAGCAAGTCAGGCAATTTCAATGCCACTTTCGGCTTCCATTGTTATGTGATGTTTTTATAGACTAATTGTTTAATTTTCGAAAATAAGTGGGAGATAAATCAGTAATGACAATAATTGTTAACTTCCACACTAGTTATAAAATTGCCCAGATGATCAGAAAAAAATGAAAATTTCACTTCACACATCAACCTTTCCCTTATTTATTCATCTTCCCTTCGCCATCTGTCACACGGTGTGAAGCAGCTGAACCAGCACATGTTTTGCATAAATAATCAATGTCATTATCCTTGTGAACTGATCAGAAAAAAATAATTGTTTTTCACAATCTGGAAGAGCAGATCTGTTTAATAGGCATTTTATCCTATACCAGCCCATTGCCTTTATGATGATGGTGATTTCCTCCTCTAAGAGTCACATGATGAGGATTAGGACAACGTAGCATTTAGACACCATCACATATTTTACAACAAATAAATCAAAACTACTTTAGTTAATTGCAACTGCTGCTAAAAACCTCATTGTACCTGTAACTTCTATCCATCTCTGGACCCAGACCATGACCACTATCGTCTCTTGTTGCCCTGAAGGGTTTTAAGGACATCAACCTGGAGCGCTTCATGCATGGTGGAGCCAACGTGACGGGCTTCCAGCTGGTCGACTTTAGCAACCCCATGGTCATCAAACTGATGCAGCGCTGGAACAAGCTGGATCAGAGGGAGTATCCTGGCTCAGACGCTCCGCCCAAGGTATGTCCTGTTGAACCATGGAATCACATGGAAGCAGATCAGATGAGTAGCAAGACACCACATTTGTCTTTTTTGTGATCTGGTGCATTAGAAGTGTGCAAGGAACCTCTTGAAAACTCACAATGTCTACACAAGTTGATCAAAGATTTTTTTTTTTACAAAGGATTACTGTAGTTCAAAAAAGCTGATTTTCAGGAACTAACTGTGAAATCTCCAATTTTAAGCAAGTTTCAAATATCTGCAGTTGGATTTTCCTCAGACTGGTGAAATGAAGTGGATCCAACAGCTTCCTTTGGTTGTGTCACTAAAGAACTACCTCTCATTATATTCCCTGGTAAAATAAATGACTGGCTGGATGCTCTAAGACAAGCTATTGGTTTTGGTGCTAAAGAAAAAAGAACTCAAAGCCACTGCTCACTGAAGAATACAAAACCTTGAAGTTAAACTCACTTCGAACTCGAATTGCAGCAATCGCATGAAGTCAATAACAAAATCAGTCGTCTACCGCCTCAAAAGTATTGCAAGGATTGACTTGATGTCAAAACCTGATCTAGAGGATCTCATACATGCATTTATCTGTCGCAGGATGGATTACTGCAGTGTTTGTGTTTACAGGTCTGTCTGAGACAGCTGTCAGAGGGTCTCAGCTGATCCACATCGCTGCTTCTGCCAGGGTTGTAACAAGAGCCAATAAAAAAAGGGCTCAGCACATCACTCCATTTCTTAGATCCCTTCATTGGTCACCAGTCTCTGAAAGAATTAACTTGGAAATCCTATGACTGGTCCATAAATCACTGCACAGCTTGGGAAACACTCACTGGTTCAGTGTTAGTCATTGTTCCCAGAACTGAACATGGTGAATCTGCATCATCATTATTAATATGCATTTTTATTCTTTGTGCTGTGATTGTTTTAATATTGTTTCCTTGCTGCTGCTTGTAGCCTGAGCACAAGCAAGAAAATGTCATGCTATTTATAAGTCGTAGGCCAAAATATGCAAAACCTCAGCCCTTTAATCATTCCTTTGGGGTGACTGAGAAAATGTAAGCAAGCACAGCGTCAGATAAGATGAAGAGTGTATGAATATATAGCAGCATGTTTGCAAGGTGAGCAGAACAACAGCGGCAGTGACACCAAAACAGAAATATATGAGAGCAATATATTTGTCGTAAAAAAATGAACAAACAGCAGATGTGGGAGAAAGTGTGAGAGTGTACGTACTGTACAAGGAGCAGGAATCCGCTCCACCTCGTTCCACCGCTGTCATACGCAGCGATGTGACAGACTGACCCACTTTACATTCTTTTCAGCCACACAGATTGCAAATGGCACTGGGGCAAGAAGGCATCACGCCATGGTGGTCAGCAAACCTCCTCCCCTCCAGCAAATCTGTGTCCAACAAAGATTTCTATTTTAAAATCCAGATGCAGTGGAGTGGAAACTGTGTGACTCAGGCACTGTGTGTGTGTGTGTGATGGTTTGAGATGGTTCAGATCAGAAGTTTACACCAGGGTGGGATATCACATGACATCATACTGCATGCATGTGCAAATGTGTGTCCATGCTTATCCCCACTTCACTTCTAGATAAATTGCTCTCTCTCCTGGAAATCCACTCACACTAAATTACAGTGCTCCCTCTAAGTTTGTCTACAACCTTATTATTAACTCGGTTGTTGTTGGTCTTCTTCTGGTATGTTTACTCACTTTAAGAGAACTGCATTGCAATTAGTATATAAGGTCTATGAATCAGCAGGTGATGAACTCATAGCAGCACTTGTACTGTGAGTTTGGAGTCTAGGAGACATTAAACACTATTAACATGTCGTACTGTATTAACAAATAACTTAGTCACATCGTACATTTGGGATAGCTTCAAAGCCTCCTATAACATTCAGGATCGCTGAAGCGAAATGCCACCAGAGGAGAAACTAGCTATGACAAGTGTTAATTCTTAGCTTCAGCTTCCACCCACACTCACATCACCCTGATCTTTGAAGTGGGAGGATTTACACTGTGTGTTTTGCCAGGCCCTTTCAAACACTGCTCCTGTTGTTTTTGACAACGTTTACCTTTTTTTTTTTGAGATTTTAACATCCTTGGTTTTAACAATTGATCCGTTAGCGGTTGAACTGAGCTAAAAAATAATACAGTTATGTCTATAATTGCAATCCACAGTCAGAAATGTTGTCCATTCTCCTATGTCAACATCTCCGCCATATTGGAAAGACTCTTCTATAAACACATTGGAGTTTACAGAAAACTGCAGTTTACGTTTCATGTCAAACGGAGTCTGTCGACGCCATAACGCTCCTATTTTTTCTTTAATGATCTTGTGTTCTTGTATTAGGGGCCATGGCATTGTGGCAGGCTAACTGACTACATACACATTTGTAATCATGGCCCATACACACACCAGGCACACAAGCCAGGTTGTTCACTTACAGTATGTGGTGTTGTACCTACTGTATCAACCACAGATGTGTTATGAAATGCCATGTGTCTACTGTACATCTGGTTTGGGGAAACAAATGAGCAATCAGAGCTTTTCAGGCAGGTTTAAGGCAGTGAATGTGAATTTGTTACATAGCTGCCCAGCTGTCCAGCATGTTCATGAAAAATTGTGCAGTATGTGTGAATAAGGACATCATAAGTCTACTTACAGTGCAAATAACTCTAAATTGGTATGGTTCTTCAGTATACTGACTCAGGAAACAGACACTGAAGTCCACATGTAGTAGGCATGAGTCAGACATCCACTTTGTTCTGAATCTGAAGACTGAATTGTCCACTGCCCCACACTCATGTCCCTGACAGCTTTGAACTAATCGCAGTGAAGATGGTCTTGACTGTTAGTTAGTTTATCACGCACCTCCTTTGTTTGTATGTGTGTGTGTGTGTGATACTTCAGGCAGCTTGTCAAAGATTAACCAGGGGATAGAGTGCAGCAGCCTCCGTAGAGAGCCATAATGTCACAGTGAGTAGTGGGCTAATGAATAGGATTCACCCCCGGCCGGAGGCAAAGTTAATGAACTCCTGCTAGCCGGGATAATTAATGCCAGACTGCTACCCGGCTGGACAAAACACTCGCCTTTTTCCTTTCTTTTTCACTCACTCACTCTCCATCTTGCTGCCTTTTCGTCATTCACTCAATTAGTTTTCCGCAGTGCCAGAGGTGAGTTTTAGGGAAATGCATAGCTCATGAGGGAGAGTGTGATTTTTGTAGAAGCAAATAATCAGAGGCAACACCGAGTCTTCAGGTCAAAGACAGATTAGGGGAAATTGGGAGGCTTACACTGTGGGGAATGTGCTCTTCTCTTCTCGCCCTCTCCTCCTTTCCATTCCCAGAAAATAATGAGCTGAGTGAAACTGCTGCATCTCTGCAAAAGCCAGGCCATTACAGTGTGCACTGTGCAGCATGGCCCTGCAGAAACACAGTGTGCTCTCAGAGGCAGCCTTACGCAGATTGTTTTTAAAGAGATCTGACCAGCAAATATTGCAAAGCCTTTTGCCTGTCCAGCTAAATCAGCATTTAATTGGCCCCATACCTTTTTTTTCCCAGTGTCCTTCAGTGCTTTATATACCCAAAACAGACAGAGCAGCAGGGTGACCTCCAGGTTGCAAACACTGTAATTTACAAATCACATGCTCCATTCCCACTGGGTTTTTATTTCCTTTTGATAAATGTAATAGGCCTGAGTTGAACCATATCTCCAACTGCAGTGTTTTTATGTGATGTTAGCTTGTTTTTTTAGCTGAATAGGAGCCGTGTACATAACCCAGCCGTGCTTACACACAGCAGCTGCATCTGTATCTCTGATCACTCCACTCTTTGTCCCCCCAGTACACCTCAGCGCTGACATACGATGGGGTGATGGTGATGGCCGAGGCCTTTAGGAACCTGCGCAGGCAGAAGGTGGACATTTCCAGGCGGGGGAACGCTGGCGACTGTCTCGCCAACCCGGCAGCCCCGTGGAACCAGGGCATCGACATGGAGCGCACTCTGAAACAGGTCAGAGAGAGGGAAAGGCGGGTGGAAGAGGGGGGGGATACAGAGAAAAGCATGGTGTTCAGAAAAACTGGCCTCAGCCTGCTGAGGGATAAGACATCACACACTGATGTAATCTTAGAAATGAGCACTGGAGATTTTGCAGCTTCCTTTCCTTTCCTTCACTCACAAAAACCCTTCATGTACAACACCTTGAAATATAATATAAAATATACATATAGATTCCCTTAAAAACCACGAATTGTCATTTTTAGGTTTCTATTTGAGAACAGCTCCAGTAAATGTAAATATATTCAGGCCATTAATGAGGTTTGAGGTGGCTTGAGTATTTATGAACCCGTCAAGCTGTTTTCCCCTTGCTCCCACTCTTTATGCTAAAATATGTCCTCTTAATGCACAGACACGAGACTGACAATGATTCTTTCATCTCAAGCTAGATTTACAGCTGACACAAGGGGTTAATAGAAATCCCAAACCAATTATATAGTTCAGCATGGGACCGAGAGCACCACCACAGCTCTAGCCGGATGTATTAAACACAGTCGTGGTTTAATTTTAATCTCCTCAATAACTGTGCCAACACTCTTCTGTATCCTCCCCGATCGAGCGACAGTTGTTTTATTACTGAATATGGGGCCGTTCTGTGCAGCTGCTGCATTTACTTGCTTTCATTCACTAATAGAGAGCGGGGGTCGTGGTGAAGCGGGAGGTTTGCAGTGGAGATGTCTTTGTTGGATGTGTGTTATTGAAAAGAAGAGGATAACAGTTTTTTTTTGTTTTTTTTACCCCCCCAACTTGCTTCATGTTGTATTCACTCTGATCTGTCGTGATCTCCACGGGCGTCAGAAACCTGCAGGAGAACACACCAGCAGTCACACACAGAGCTCCGTTACGGTGTCTCTGCAGCCATCAGCACGTAGTTACATTATTGAAGAGGTGCGTCTCAGCTACGGAAACAGTTGACGTAACCTCAGAGAGTATGGCACAGCCTCTTAACGCAGTAATATTAATGAAGCTGTTGGAGGCATCCGTGTTACCCAAAATGTTGAGCTCTTTTTATAAAGCCCTCAAAACAGTTGAAGCAAGTGTTAGATGATCTTCTCCCCAGTGTTTATTACATCAACGTACCCAAGTTTACCATTATCAATACATGAACTGTCAGAGTGGTTGTGTGTTCTTCATTGATCTGCTTTTTATGCCTCCACGCTGGTGACAGCTGTTCTGTTTTCACATTGTCTGTCCATATATGCCTCTCTTGAGAAAGGAAATATCTTAGGTGGGATGGGATGTCTTTAGATTCAGCGCAAAACTCAAGGATGAATGGATTACATTTTGGTGGTCAAAGGTCAAGGTCACGGTGACTGCACACCCCACAGTTTTAGTCTCGAATTTAACATAAACATTCACTTACTGCAGGCTCAAAAATAAACTCATATGGTTTTGGTTGTTGAAGGGCAAAAGATCAAGGTCACTATGACGGCACAAAGCAAAAAACGTCATGCAGCATTCAGGCCAAAATGTTACACAAATCTCTCCTGAGTCATACTTGAGGATAGGAGTCAGACAGCATGGATGTAACCTGAAACCAAACACAATAGCAGGGTGGCAATTCTTGTTTCTTCCTCCTAAGAGGTATTATCATATTCTTATGACCTTCATACGCTGCAGTTTTCTCTTTAACCCGTATCACGCATGAAATCTGTTGCCTGCTGGTGTTAGCAGTATCATTTAATGTGCATCTCTGTGTTCTCCTGTGTGTGCAGGTCCGGCTGCAGGGATTAACAGGTAATGTCCAGTTTGACCACTATGGCCGCAGGGTCAACTACACTATGGACGTGTTTGAACTGAAGAATAATGGACCCAGACGGGTAAAGCATCACACCACACTGTTTTTTTTTTTCCCATTTGTGTTGTTATGTGATGAACATTTGAAATGGCACTAATGCCATATGTTTTAGCTGACACGATATATCTTGTGTTCGCTTAGAGATACGTGCAGACTGCTGTCATGTGAAGTATCTGGGACGATGCTGTCTGTAGTGTGACATTTTCTATTATCATAAGTAGGCTTCCAGCATCTCTGCCTCTGATATGACAGGGTGGATGTCTGAAGATGAAATTCAGGGAAAATGGGAAAAAGGGAGAGAGGGCACTTGTAAAAGTGATGGCAAGAGGGTGAAATGAAATAGAGAACAATCAAGGTGGAGGAGGAGGAGGAGGAGGGGGTGAGGAAGCAGAGAGGAGTTCCCATCAATCAAAAGACGCTTTGGCCTCCTGCTCACAGCACGGGTCCTGTCAGGACATGGTGTGCGTGTGTGTGTGTGTGCGGGGGGGGTTTGGGTCACAGCCTCTCTCCTACATTTTCTATGTTCTTCAATCATCCTGATGCCCTGGCACACAGGAGATAGCGGCCAATCACAGCTCCCCGCTCCCTTCTGGCACGCCACCAGCAGCCAGCTGGCTCGCTCAGCATCTCCACTCTGGCTGACTTATAGCAGCTTATGGTCGCTGTCAAAGCTCATGTCTGTAATAAGATCAATACATCAGTTTGACACAGTATTGGTTTGCAGATACGAAACGGCTTTTTGTTAAAAGTCATGTATCAGGAGGCGGCGCAGGGTCGCTCCTCTCAACATTGTTTTTGTCAGAAGACGTTCATAATTGCGACCACATCAGATCATGTGTCAGCCCCAGTCAGCCAGTCTGACCCTGAAGGACTCATGGAAGACAACAGTGATGTCAGCCGCACATGAAACGGCTTTAGACAAAAAGAGGCAACACGACGTGTATGGGGGTGTTTCAGATGTGAGGCAATATATCACACCACTCTGTCATTAAACTCAGCACGATGTAACAACGCTGTATCATGGCAGGATGTTATTTGATTAACTAAACGGAAACAGTGAACTAGTGTTTCAATTCAAAATCTCGAAACATGTGTTGACCAAATCAAAAACTGGATGACCGAAAATTTCCTTATGCTTAACACCGCCAAGACCGATCTGTTGGTAATCAAACCTAATAACTATAAACATCTATCTGAGGGTATTGGCCTGAATATTGATGGCTGTTTTATTTCAGAAAGTGCTTTTATCAGAAACCTCGGTGTTACCTTCGACCCAACCCTGACCTTTCAAACCCACATCAAAGACATCACAAAGACAGCCTTTTTTCACTTAAGGAACATCGCCAGAATCCGCCCCTCTTTGTCTCGACGTAGTGCCGAGATTGTTCTCCATGCCCTTGTGTCCTCCCGTCTCGATTACTGTAATGTCATTTTTTCCGGCCTTCCCACCTCTACAACCAGGAGTCTTCAGCTTGCACAAAATTCCGCCGCTAGAGTTTTAACTAAAACAAGTAAATTCCAGCACATAACACCGGTCCTAGCATCTCTTCACTGGTTGCCCATCCAAGCCAGAGCGGATTTTAAAGTTCTGCTTTTAACTTATAAAGCACTGAATGGCTCTGCCCCACTGTACTTATCACAGCTACTCACTCCCTATACCCCGTCACGTCCCCTCCGTTCCCTTGGCTCAAACCTCCTGGTCATCCCACCCATAAACAAAAAATCAGCTGGTGGCAGGGCCTTTTCCTACCGTGCCCCATTTTTATGGAACAGCCTCCCCCTTGTCATTATACAATTTTTAAATCCCGTCTTAAAACACACCTTTTTACCCAGTACTTTGAGTAGTTTAATTTGCTTAACATTTTAACATTTTATTCTCATTGTCGTAAGTGAACTTTTAACTGTAGTAATCTATCCTTTTCCTCGGGTCTGAATGTTGCTTTTAATTATTGTATTTTATTGTTATTGTCATTTTATTGTACTGGAAAGTGTATTGGGACCATGTTCCATGGTGATTTTGCACTTTAAATAATAAATTGATTGATTGATTGATAGTGTTTAAAATATAAGTATAGTATAATCTGTGATTTACTTGCTAACTTTAGCGTTAGCATTGTCCTCACGACAGCAGAGCACTTTCTATCCATTGGTAAGGACCATGAGATGCGGTTAAAGTCTCAGGAAAAAAATAATCTATTGAGATCTTTTTACTTTGAGTCTGGATTCATTTTTAGGCCAGAATATTTTGTTAAAAATGTTTCTGGAGTAATTGTGATATTTTGAGAAAAATGTCATGGACCATTTTGACAATCTTAATAATTCTGAGGAAGAAAAAAAGATTAAATATTGTAGGTAAAAAAAAACCTCATCAATTATAGCTGTGTTTTCTAAATAATCTTTGTTCTGCTAATATACAGTTAGACTCATCATACCTTTATTCTTCTCAAACTCATGGCTCGAGCACAAAAGTGAATTCTTCACCCTTGCAGTCTCACCTGTGCTGCTGTTGTCGTCAGTGTCATAAGTTTTAAAAGTGTTGAAGGAGATGTGTGAAGATATTTAGACTATCACTACTATAGGGTCACAAAGGCAGTAACACTCATGTTCTTCAGTTTTGCATGTGTAGTGTAGCACACACACTTGCACACATCCCAGCTCTGGTATAGTTCCTTATATTTTCTTGTCTCTACAGATCGGTTACTGGAACGACGCAGACAAACTGGTGCTGATCCAGGACTCTCCGCTGCTTCCAAATGACACTTCTGGCATGGAGAACCGCACTGTCGTAGTGACCACTATCATGGTAAGAGTCCGGCATGTGCTCGCCAAAACACACATACACTCTCAGGCATGCACTGATATTGTAAGCAATTTGTAATGCCAGGAGACTTTATTATTGTGGTGCTGCTGCAGACGACATTGAACATAATAGCTGAGGGATATGCACAGACAGGAGCCCGAGGTTCAGCGGCTACACATCTTACATCCTGCCTCCATCAAACCCTGCATTCAAATCTCCGACACCGGCCAGTCTGACAGGGAAGCGTGGGGGTCAGCTGCACTGACATGCTTCACCACCTTTTCCTTGTTAAGTGCTTCAGCTTTTCCTGAGGCTCTTTACAAGTATTACTACTCTACTACCTGTACTTCCACTCCAACATTATTAGCATCTATTTGTACTGAACTCTGTTCTTGGGTAACTTCTCTTGTTTGATGCTGTATTTTAACATCGATGTAGGCAAACTTAAAATTTCTCCAGCGTTAGTGATGAAGGTAGAGTGATGAATACTGCAGGAATACATATTTCACTGCCCAGAATTTAATTTCCTTGAAGGCCCTTATGTCGTTTGCTATGACTGACTAAAATTCAGGGATCACAAGCTTTGTTACAACAGCACATTTTCAGTGAAGAAACCCTTGAAGCAATGGGATTTATTTTTATTACTCCAATAGAAACATCAATAAAACATCATGCAACTCCAGGACTAACTACCGTCACTTAGATTTTCTTTTATTGCACCAATAAACATCTCAAAAAGCAGCCAAACAGCTCCACAACCAGCCGAGGCTTGATGAAAGACTTCATAACAGCTATAAAGCATTTTTTTTTAACACATAATAAAAAAATGAATGGCCTTTGCATGGCATGTGAACCTCTGGCTGTAACAGTGACTCTTGACATGCCAAGCCAGATGTTGAAGCGTACATGTATCGAGGGGAAGTGGAGGAGGGAAGGAGGTGGGAATGGAGAGTCACAGCTCAGCACAATCCTCCCTCTTTTCAGCCCCTGATGAGGAACCCCATTTTAAGAAACTGAGCCCCAGTTGGACGCAAGCAGGATATGAAAGCCCTTAATGGCAGAGTGATGGACACAACAGCCCGAGCCAAAATGAAGCCCTAAAGACACTGGGCGAGAGGAGAGACACGGCAACTATGTTAATGGACACCACGTTCAGAAATCTGAACAAGAAATGGAGCCGTAATGGAGCCCCTCGAGAGGAAAATGAAATGCAAAACGAGGTCTTTTTTTTTTTTTTTTTCATAGGACGGTGCTCTGTGGATGGACGTCCATTGAGGCTCAAATGGGTCCTAACAGCACAGTGTCTGTTTACTAGCATAAACAAACTCCCACTACACCAGTTTGTGTGTATGCCAGATTCATACATTGTCATGCCCCGTGTGTTTTGTGTGGCTAATCATAGCTTGAACTACATCCTGATTTGAAGTTGTAATTTTTGCAAAGCTCCACGGACCCCGAGCTAAAAAAAAAAAAAGCGAGGCGTTATCAGAATGTGAACATACATAATGTCTAACTGAATTACTGTTTGCTCTAAATCTGTCACTTTTCTCCAACTACCTGCTCTACCTACAGTACATTACACACTCAGAGGGCTTCCTGTGAGCTTAAACCAGCTTAGAAAGACTAATGCACCCATAATCATCCCAGTCCATATCCATCATGCTTTTATGCAGTATGATATTATAGTTACATTGTGACGGCTGCCTTTCACGCCCGCTTTTAATGTGTTCTTCGCCGTGTTTGTGAGACTAATGTTTGTTTAGCATGAACTTAATGAAGTGTTGCAGTGTTATATTACAGCCAGGCTGCCTCTGTGTCTTAGGTCCTTACAGAAACACTTTAGTATATTGTGTCAGTCATCAAACATAAGCAGTTTGCCTCCTGGTTTCAGTGTTTAATAAAGCTAGGCTAGTTATATCCCAGGCCTATAGTTTCTACTGCAGAAAATTTTACACACATCATCACACCAAGGAGCTTCTCTTAATTTGAACCTTTAAGAAGAGTGGGAGGTTTTAGATAACAGAACAGTAACAAAAAATAATGGAAGTAATATTGTTATTTACCGTATTTCCCTTTATGTCTAAGTGAACGTAAGATTAATGTTTAAGCACACAGGGTACTGCTGCGACCAGGCCCATCTGTGTGGTTGTCTTCAAGAGCCTCAAACCACCTCATAGTTTATCTGGGGGGTGCCTCACTGAATGCATTGTGAGCTTTTTCTTCTTTTCTATAACTTTGTTTTTCTTCACTGCACAGTCGGTCGTGTTCTCAATACTTCAAGATGTTGTTTTTAATGTAGAGGTCTGCACAGGCTCTAAAGCAGAGACCTGAACTTGGCCCCCAAATATACACTTCAGACCTGAACCCAGCTGGTCTTGTAGAATTTGAGACTGGAACCTGAGGCCTGAGGACATAACTGCTTTCCCACAAATACAGCTATAGATTGGTGGCTTATCAACACACTCATTTAACTTCTCTGAGCCAATCAGCCGCAGCAGATGTGTAAAACTGTAGCATCTTAAAATGATTAATTATCTGCCTTACCATTTAGTAGCTTCACTTTTTCCCCAATATGGACCAGATGTTAAACTTAAAAGACTTTTCCCAGCAGAACATTGTACAGGCTCCATCTGGATGTTCTTTGGGAGTAGGTGTTGCGGAAGGAGGTTGGATGATTTGCAAAATTAGAGAGAAACATGGGGAGAGAGAGAGAGATTTCCTATTAAACTACTAAATAACCCAACATTAGCACAACCCTTAAGGACCTATCTGGTCAGCTTGCACTTCTCTATGACATACACTTTGAGCTTAACCAATTACAGCAGTAATACCAGACAGTCCTGAAAGTTTCCTCCTAAAACAGTTCTTAGTATTAACTTTTGCTTAATGTAAAAAGACTCATTGGCATTCCTGGGTTCATCACTGCCTACTGCTGTAGCCTTTGGGTTAGTGCTCGTCAGCATCTCCTGCTGTTTGTGACCCCTCGTTGCCGCTTGGTTATTAGATGCCACTGGCTTCAGGTTTAAACATTGTTGTTAGCTAGGTGATGATGTTTCCCCTCGATTTGGCTGGTAATGTAAATGTTCACATTAATTTGGTTCTTGTGAATCAACAGATCCACATCAATGGCATCTTCTGCTTTTGTATGTTGTATTTTGGTTTGTGTCTGTCTCAGCCTGGTAACAGATAACACATCTCTGCCTGGTAGTTGAGAGAAGTTCCTGGAGCCAAGGACAGAGTTTGACTGTCATCACATTGGCAAGACGAGGCTTAAAGCTCTGATAAATGTGCCTTGGCTTCAAACTCCTCCATTGCACTTTAAACCTGGCACACCATCACTTTGCTAGAGGCTAGGAAGTACAGACAAGGTCCTACTGTAATTATGATTTTGTTTAACCTCTGCCCAAGGAACTCTGGGGGAGGACATGTTTGGATTTTATGGACAGTGACCACTTTCATAGCAAAGCCTTCTGCTGACGAGGCACCTGCAGCACACTGACAACACACAGGGCCTCGGGCTAGAATAGATCCTTTCTGAAGTAGCACGTACAGCTGTTTGATGAGAACCCATCACATTCAACTAAGTGCTCTTAGCAGGTGAACTTCAGTATGACACTCTCTCCTCCCGTCAGATTGAATACCCCCAAGTCAAGCACTGCTTTTCTTTAGCAAGATTTTTTTTTGGCGTCTACAGTGTAATTTCATGTCCTCCTCTCTCTCTGTCACAGACAGGCTCTCTGATGACACACTGTGGACAGGTTTAGATAGTATTACAGTACATCCCGAGTGGAAGTGTGTTTACATCTACAAAAGGCCTGTTAGCTCCAAGTTCTTCTCTCTTACTCCAAGGTGATATTTTTGTGGATGAAAGCTGCAGACAAATAGAGGAGGACAGATGGTGGTTTAAAGAAATCATTGTTCAGGTGAAATTAGTTAGTCCGTAGTTGTTTTTCATACATAAAATTTCATTTTTAAATCATATATTTTTATATTTCCTGCTGCAGGTCCACATGCACAGTTTTTATGTGATTGAGGCTCAGCTAGTACAATAGAGGTTTCTGTCTAACTCGCTGGTTATCAAAAGCCCTCAACGAGGCCGAGATGTCCCTCTGCAGCAGCCAGTCCAGTGCACTTCATCTGGCCATTTGCAAATAGGATTTATTTCCATTTCTTGCTTTAAGTGTTCTCTGCCTTTTCAATGTCACACAGCCACATTAAATCAAAGTCAAATAAAAATGTGATTAGTGCCTCAAGTGGCTGCTGATGAATGAGACACAGAAATGAGTCATTTACTGAGAAGCACTAATGTGTGTTTGATTCATAAAACGTTTTGTGCTCAAGTTATTGTGCATTATGGACTATCACGTTGCTGCTTATCATTGCTGGTATTCAAACACAATGTGCAACAGATTGTTTATCTTACAGAACGCACACAAACACACACACACAAAACCAAACAGGCAGAGTTTTACGCAGCACAGTCAAACATGCATGTGTGTGCCGTTGTGTACGTGCGTACGGGTTTAGTGTGCCCTGTAGTGTGTATGTGTGTTTCTGTCCTTTTAATGGCATGTTTAATTAGTCTCATTAGGCATTGAGTGAAGCAGTGTGGTTGTGATTATTGACCAGCCTGTCAGCCATGCTGGCCTTTTGCTGTGAAGACCTCTGAAGCACTGCTCCTCCTCTTGTGCCAGAAACACTGACTGAATCCTTTATCTCTGCCACTTCTCCCGCTGCTCCGGCTGCCAGCTCTGTCATACACCCTGCTATCTTAAATCACACGGCTTCTGGCCGCTTTCTCTTTGATTAGCATCCAAAACATCTGCGAAAATCAGCTGGCGAATGAAGTTTCCATCAGTGAATCTTGACTTCTGTTTTCCAGCTGGCGTAAAAAGTTGGGAGCAGCTAAAGTGATGCTGAAGACAGTAATATATGTGAATTTATTAATTAAGCCTTATGTCTTTTTTATGGTACCACCACTGAAGGTCACCACAGTCAGTCGAAAGTATCAAACCTTATACATTTGTAGGTAATGCTTTATTTTTCTGGTACATTTCCAAGTAATTTAATCAGAGGAACTTTTTGTGTCATAAAGAAAATAAATTGGAAGCTCTATTGTCCAAATGTGTATGTCCAGTTAGAGAAATGATTTTGTGAATTTATCTGCTTTGCACCAGGCACAAACGCTGAAGGTTTTAAGGTCTAAAGGTCATAGGATGTAGTGTGTCTATTTAACTTTTAAGTTATTGATAATGGACCAGTGAAATGAGTCAGAGCTTTTGTATGATTTCCATTAAAATTCAGATTATTCTTTGAGCATCAGTTTATGTTTCTAGAGATTTGGGACGGTCAAGGTAAAGTACATCTGATCTATGTGTAGCTTTCAGACCAGTGTTCCTGTCTTTTCTAATATACTACCCTGCATAAATAGGCTTTGAGATGCTTTTGGTGACGCTTTATTTTGGTGATGCTTTATTTTATTTCTAAATAATTCCCCAGGATGTCCTGGAAATAACTTTGTACTAATTATAGGAAAAGCTGAAATTTGCATTTAAGGTCAAATACATTTTCACAACATTATTTTAATCTGAAACATAAATCTTGAGATAGATCATGTACGTGTTCGTGTATCCAGTGAAGCTACTAAATACATCGTGCTGTGCTACAGAGTCTCTACATTAAATCTGGCTTGTGATTCATTTGAATTATCAATTGGAAGTGAACCAATACCATTATTTCCAGGAAGCTTCTTGGAAATTATTAATCTGATGGATGCTTTAAAGATGATGGCAAAATGTTCATTTTTGTATTTGACGATTTTTGTAATAAGCTTATTAAATCATTTTAATTAACATATTATTAATGCATGAATACACTTCAAGTAAAGAGGATCTTTTGTGCTGTGTATATTATAATTTTATCAGCATTTTTTGTGCAAGAGCAGTTGTGAAACATATTTCAGAATACAAATGTCTCACTCTGACATGAAACTGCTAAACTCTGCCGTCATTATGTTGTACAGTAACATTTTGTTGTGCCGCAGGCTCAGCCGAGCATTTGCATTCTCTCCCCGCTGAGGAGTCTTTGGTTTACCTTGCTTTGGCCCGGGGCAATGTCAAGCAAACACATCTCAAGAATAAATTGCTCCTGTTCTCAACATGCAGCAGGCTGCCTTCCATGACAAAAGTAATTTGTTTGGAAATGTGTGTGCGGAAACCAGACGAGGTTTACATTTAGATCACTCTCTGAGCAACAGCGGATCTAATGATCTATAACCCACCGCTGGTTACTGTGTAGACTGATGCAGCCACCCCGATTACTTTAAGTGTTTGTGTCGACTCAGGCTTGTTTTAGGTATTAAGTCATTCAGTCTGACTGCAGCTCATTCCTCACTTCCCTTTAGCTCCATGTCTGCCTCCGTTTCTGCTTAGTCATACCTTCCTGCCTTCTCCTGAGTCTGTGCATCATGCATCCATGTTAACACTTTGATGATTTTTTTCCCCCTGTCTAAACTCCAGTGTGTGCTGTGTCTATGCAGCAGGAGGCTGTCACTGTGATTACACATGCATCCCCCTCGGTTGTACAACACTAAATTACCTTCAGGAAAAAATGCATCTCCCAGCAGGTGGGATCAAGTCAGTTTAAAGTCATTAGATTTAAAGCTGCACTAGGCTTTTTTCTCTTTTTTCTTTTTCTTTTTTTTACTTGAATAGACTGAAGCATTAGGTGAAAATAGAGGGATTTTAAAGAGTCTGAATTACTCAACAGTGTCTGGAAGCATTTCTATCAATGTCCAGCGTCACAATAGTTGGTTCATGTCATCAATACGACTGATGGCCGATAAAGGGAACGAATGTTGAGCATGAAAGAAAAATTACAACAACGCACCGACATAGAACTTAGCATTCGCTGATCCCCTGCTAATGATTATGCCTTTCACAAAACTGGAAATACTCTGCGGCTTAATGGAGGTATTGCCGTATTTGCCTTCGCTAGCTAGCATTAGCATAAACAACGGTTTACTGACCAGTCCGGAATAAACACTACAAAGTTAATTCCTTCACTCAACAACAGCTGCCTTCGGTGGTGGAAAAATAACATCTTTATTAACTCTTGTCTCAGTCACCACTTTTACCCTATTGATGGTAGCATGCTAACAGCTACCCCCGGCCCGTCTCATCACTTTCAGATAGCGACTTTAGCCACTTGTCCATGAAGAAGTAGCACTGCTCAGATGATGTACAGTAGGCTTCTATTAGCCCACTTCTTGTCTTGTAAACACAATAATAATCAAAGCTCTTGTCAAGTAACAATCACCACCACTGGCTCTAATTTAGAAAACATATCCACTGAAAAAGAAAGTTTACAATTGCCTCTTTAAAGTTATCACATTTTGGATGAATTTAAAAGCAATGGTATCATGTTTTGTTCCTCCAATTACAGAGTTTTGAATTGACTTGCCCTCCAGGGTATCCTGGGTACTGTAGTTGTTGCAACCATCCACTGATGAATACTTTTTAGTCACAAGAGAAAGACTTAATGAGAACAAAAATGTGTGTGTGTGTGTGTGTGTGTAATTGCTGACAGGAAATGATAATAAATGTTGAGTTCCTGACATAGGCTTTCATTTCCCACAACAACTATAACTGAAATCAATTCTGGTAAATACTGCTTCCCAATAGTGAAGTTCAGAAGTTCACTATAAACAACCAGATCATCATAGTTGTTCAAACTGCAACTCATCATGTAAGCTAATGTGGAAAATGTCCTGTACTCCAAAAGTCACATCTTTAATTCAGGCAACAAGTGAGTCTGCAGAGCTTGTGAGAATTTGGTGCAGCTTTAAAATTATGTTATATTTTATTGTTTCATCATAAATCAAATGTCTCCCATGTGCAGCATTGAAGAAAATCCATTTCCTGAGCTGAAACTGAAGATCCCCAATGGAGTTGTCTCAAACAAACACAGTTACCTAAATGCATCATCATGTGTATCTTCGAGACCTAATAAATGCATTTTCTGCCTTTTTAAAACACGTTAAGCCCATGTTGTTTACATCCATATTTGTTAGCGAGAAATCTGCCATGTTTCTATGTTTATGGAGATGTTACTGCCACCCAATGTTGATTAATTATATGGCATGAATGTATATTGTATTGCGTGCATGCTCACATACGTATGTGATACAAACAAAATGGCAGTCTGATCATCAAAACATTGCTCCATAGCACCCTCAGTGGTCAAAAAATTCAGCAGCTTTAACCTCAACCCTTGCTGATACCAATGAGCGATAGTTCCTGTTTATCATTCTGTTCGTCTGCTGTTGTGTTGATGAGTCACTGTTCAATCCCGTCGTGTCCATGTGTCTGTCTGATGGTTTGGTTCACTGGTTATGGTCCCTTGTGTAGGAGGGTCCCTATGTGATGCTTAAGAAGAACTGGGAGATGTACGAGGGCAACGACCAGTATGAGGGATACTGCGTGGACCTGGCTTCGGAGATCGCCAAACACATCGGCATCAAGTACAAGATCTCCATCGTCCCCGATGGAAAGTACGGCGCCAGGGACCCAGAGACGAAGATCTGGAACGGCATGGTCGGGGAGCTGGTGTACGGGGTAAGAGCTGCTGTGTTCACTCTTTGTATGACAGGAAGCGGTTAGAACCAGCTTTTCGTGGAAACTGACTCATCACATTCAAACTCTAATTTGATGCTGTCAGGAAGATTCACAATGGTATTTAGAGACAATTAGTTCGTACTAACAACGTATTCATACAAGTGGCTTGTCCTTTGACAGAAAAAAAAATGTTTTTAATCTCTTAAAACTGAAAATCACTGAAATTAGACATCAAAGTCAATTTTTTTTAATTGCACTGTGTAAATACAGAGTCCATAAAAGCAGGATGTATTCAGAAGAACAATTTGCTATCATCGTATCATTTGTTTTGTGTCATGTTGTGTTGTGTCACCACACCAAGCTTTGTCTTACTGTTGTGGAGCTAGTCTCAAATATAAAAAAACACTAATGGGCCTAATGAATATGTTAAGTAATTTCCCAAAGTTAATGCTTGGATCAGTCACAGAAGAGAGTCACGCATATAGAGTGCAGGTCCATCCACATTGTTATAAGCTATTTGTTCTTAATGTTGGTAATGTACTGTCAGTAATTCTTATGTGGTGTTTGGTAGGCTATTCCTTTTCTGAACGATATTTTGGTGACTGAGCTATATAACTTGATTTTTTATTGGCCACCGTAATACCATATACCGTTTGAGGAGTTTTAACAATATCTACATTTTGCTACGGCCCAACCCTACCACACAATCATGTTTCACTCACCACTCTGCTTTTGATTAGCTACACTAGCAGCGTGGCTCTGGGGATAGCAGGCTGAAACACCCACACAACTATTAAATGGATTGCTGAAGTTTATTCCATATGTATTTATGATTTCAAATCTGCAGCTGAGCGTGCGGAGCCGGGCTGCAGCTCCACGTCCCATTCACAAAGCGCAGCAGCCCATCAGTCTTCCAGCATTTGAGTCTTTATGTTCGAATGGCCCATTAGTGTTGTTTGATTGCCGTTAAACGACCATCAATGAAACTCAACACTTCCTGCAGATGTTTCAAATTAAAAACACCAGTAGGATGCTGGCACTTTGAGCCACTGTAACGCTTTTATTGTGAAATATCTCTGCAGTAGGTGTTGCATTAATTTACTTCAACTGGGAAAAAAAAGCTCAAAAATGTGAAAAAAAGGGTGAATGAAAATAATGTTTCTGTCAGAGGGAGAAAAACCATGGTTGAGTATGACATCACTGTTGTATTACTGTATGTGTAAATTATTATGTATATTATTCAGAACTGACCAAGGCTACAGGCAAACATGGAGGATGTGTTGGGATAAATTATATGATACTATATTAACTGCATCCTTAAAACACTCAAGATGTCTTGCAGTTTGGACAATATTGCATTTACAGAAGGTTTTTCTGTCTTTATGTAAACAATGTTTGGTAATCTGAGTATCTGTCTGCAGCACCTTTGTGTTGTGCTGTTTGTTGTGTAGATAATCAAAACCACCTGAAAATGAAAGTGTAAACAAAGCAGCAGTCTCTGGTGGTATAAATCCAAGCAGGAAGAGGGGGAATTAGTGTGGCATTAGAGCAAAGCTTTTGGAGGGGTTAAAGTGGAGGAGTGGGGGTGTGGAGGAGCTTCTTATAAAACCTCAGAGGTGATGGTCTGATTCAGGGAGAGGTTGGGAAGTCTCCCTGCTGCCGACCTCCCTGTGCAATCAAACAGGATGCAACAGTGTTGTGTTGTTGGATGATGGTCAGATTTCAGATCCTATAATGAAGAAAGAGAGCATCGTTGTAAGAAGAAAAATACAGAAGATTATCAAACAACTAATTTACAAAACATCACAAATTTAGGGAAACATTACATGCAATCATTAAAAATGTTGTATACATAAGGACATATTTTAAGGTATTTAAAAAAAAGAAAGAATTAAATTGATGAAGGGGAAAGAGCCAACAGACAGATTGGGAATTAACAAGTGATCTCGTAAACATCGGACAAAAAAGAAAAATTATACTTCCTCCACATTTCCACTGCTCAGTACTGAATTTTTTAATGTTATCATGAAAATAAATATTGCTCTGAGAAGGCATTATTTGGCTTCCATATTGTAACATGGTCAGATGTGGTTTAGGAAGCACTGAGTATGGGTTTGATTGAAAATCTACCTTTAGTCTGCATGTCTGATCATAATAGTTAACAATTAATTTAACAATGTACAATATTTTAAAAACAAAGAACCCCGGAAAAAAAAGGAACGTTTTTCTTGTCCTATTTTCTATGATGGGCTAAGTGGCATTTTTCTCACCTGAACTGCTCTGGTGCAGCAGTGACTCACTGTGAGGTCGACTGCAGAGAGGAGAGCACAGTTCAGGATGTGTCAGGACTCATCAAGCAGCACAGTGCACTTAAGGTGTAAAGACTGACCAGCTTGGTAAAACACAAAGGAACAAAGAGTGCAGCTGTACTCTCTGCTATTTTTGTCTCTTTAACAAGCTCTGTGAGCAGAAACGCTTCCTATTCAGAAGCTTTGATTTTACTGGGAGACAAAATTACTTAAATATAAATCCCTTAACTGGAAAAGTATGGATGTTGTGCTTTGCCAAAAGCAGAAATCTGTTTTCCATTTATCAGCTGCTCAAGGTTTCTTATAAGCTTTAAATGTGGAGGTATCGAAAATGTTTGTTTGGCTGTTTGAAAACGAGAAGTAGAGAAGAGGCATCTGCTGCTCTGAACTTCACCTGATTACAGAGCGGAGAAAAGCAAAAGGTCTTTTGGCTTGTGGCCTTCATCAGGGTCATCGAGGCCACAGGCTGTAACGTGCCTGAGAATAACACTTTTCTATATAGTACTACAAATGTTGCTGGAGTTTTGACCTCTGTTTTGAAAAGGAGCAAACATGTTACCAGCTGAATTCAAGACTCAGTGGGTTCAATAGATAAATGCTGAATCTGCCACAGAAGTCCTTGAGCTTTACTTTAGAGCAGTGGTCACCAATCTTTTTCAGCCAAAGATCCCTGAGCTCAGCCTGAGTGAAAGCCAATATCTACCTACTCACGTCGAGAGAAAAAAAAGACAACCGAGTTTTTGTGTCCAACTCGGGGCCTCTTTATTTGCCCTGACTGCATCCGATCCCAACAAAATCCCAGCTCTCAAATGAATGTAGCCAAGAACACACCCATCACCTTTTCAGCCCTAAATAAATATTGAGTTTCATTCCAACAAAAAAAAAATGCTTGTGGCCTTTTATCCTTAATATTTTTCAAATTTTCACAGTTTGGATGAAAATACAAGCCTTTATAGTTGAGTAAGAACTACCAATTCATTCATTTATCTATTTGTGTAGGAGTATTGATTTACCGTTGTTCTGCCATTTACAACCCATAATGTGGTTGAAGGTAGAATTGCAGCTTGAATGACATGTATGAAATAATGTCATGTTGCTTTTACAGTACATTATTTCACAGAGGTTACAAACAGATTTTATAATCACACAGCCAAAAAATCTGTATGGACTTGCAGTGCACATACCCCCAGGGATGGAATAGCTTTTCTATTGTTGTTCTGTAAGTTTAACGCTTTCCCAGTAGATCACAATCAATATCTTGGGGACGGCTGCTTTAGTGGGAGACGCCAGTAATGGCAGATTCAGTGGAGGGTTGCCATAAGTATAGTAAAACCAAAATGTGTGTTTGAGATGAGAATATATGCTGTGCACGTGTGTGTGTAGCAGGAGAGACACTACAGTGTGTGTGATTGGGGGCAGAGGGGAAGTTGGGAGGTTTTTCTACAGTCTTCTTGGGAACGACTGACGACATGGAAGCTGTCAGCACTTTCCCAACTAAGACTTTGCCGGGAGACCATTCATTTCTTCCTGGCTCCCCCTGAAAAGCTCCACACTACCACAAAAGCCCTGCCTCCATTTAACCTGCCATGTATTTTAGCGAACACTAAATGCCCTAAGGCTGTCATCTTAGTGCATTTTGCTGAGGATGAAAGAACTTAAATCTCTTTCATTTTCTCTCTGTCGCCCCTGTTTTCTTCTTTCTCCCACCTCCTTAAGTGTCAGATGGTCGTAATGAAACTTTAAATTCTTGCTGATATTAAGCCCTTTTGCTCCCGAGCCAGGCAGACAAGGTCACACAAGTGTTGCTAAGTCACTAACTTTAATCTGGTTTGTGGATTTTCAGCAAGCCAGTGTGCATTTTTCCACAGCTGCAGACCTCAGAGGTGGCTGTATCCCATTTTTTGCCTTCCTCTGCTGTAAGCATATTTCTGTGACACATTATTTTATCCTCCCTGCTGATTCCCCAAGAGTTTCAGCTAAGCCTCTCGGCATTAGAGAGGGTTTCAGAATTTCTTTTTCAATTTCTTTTCTTTCTCCCTCTGTCTTAACTTGATCACTCTGAGACGTATTCAGCTGCCGTCTAAACTTGATCGCTCTGAGATTTGTTCAGTCAAGGGAGAAATTCAGATAAAGTGACACGAGCTGAAGGAGAAGAAGAAGAAATGGGGTAATTGTTGTTTTGTTTTCTGATGGCTGGCTAGCTGTTGGCCTTCGGGATGTCATATCTGTGACTAAATGACGTTTGATTGTTTTGTGGTACAGCTTAGAGAGATGATCCATCATTTGCATTTGTTTATCTGTCATCATTTGGGATTTAGAGTTGCTCTCAGAAAGGCTCGTTCAGGTGCCTATAATCAAATCCCTCTTCATCCCCACAGAAAGCGGAAATCGCTGTGGCCCCTTTGACTATCACGTTGGTCCGGGAGGAGGTGATTGATTTCTCCAAGCCCTTCATGTCGCTGGGCATTTCCATCATGATCAAGAAACCCCAGAAATCCAAACCAGGGGTGTTCTCCTTCCTGGACCCGTTGGCCTACGAGATCTGGATGTGCATCGTGTTTGCCTATATCGGTGTGAGCGTGGTGCTCTTCCTGGTCAGCCGCTTCAGCCCGTACGAATGGCACACCGAGGAGCCCGAAGAGGGCACCGACGGTCCGCCAAGCGACCAGCCCCCCAATGAATTTGGTATCTTCAACTCCCTCTGGTTTTCCCTGGGCGCCTTCATGCAGCAGGGCTGTGACATCTCCCCCAGGTAAGCCCCACTTTGGTTGAACCGTCAGAGAAGTTACTTGTCTTTTTCTCCTCAGGCTGGGGACACATTACATGACCTGGAGGCCAGTTTTACGCCGTGTGCCGTCATGTCTATTTAGATCGTCTGCTAGTCTCCAGACAGACGACATTCAGTACTCAAATCCCTCACCTGCCAATTTCACTTTAGACGGTCGTCATTAATTCAGACGTGTTTGATTGTCAAAAATAAAGCAGAAACTGGACAAGCTTTGACGCCCCCCTGTGACGAGCAGTCGTCTGTGACAGTAAAGAGGAAAGAAAAACACATTAGTTTGTCGTGATGTGGATAATAATGTTCAATTGTCACTGACGCAGTAGAAGTAGCCTCTGATTTTCAAATACAAAGTGAAGTATAAATGGTCCTCAACTGAGGATTAGATACCATGAGTGATTGTCTTTGTGTATATTTTTTCGTGGCCCCAACAGTTGTGTAGTGTGTCCTTCGCTTGAGTCACAGCTGACATTTACATTAAAGCCAGACGTTCCATTATAAACCGTGGAGATCCTCCAGTTTTTCTTAGTGACTGGAACGGGGACTGTTCGTTTCCACTGTAACCACATAACGGTCTTATTGTATATTTGCCCAAATATCAAAATGAAACTTCTGGCCCATGTATGCTTGGGTCCTCAGCCCGAGTCTGGCCCATATCCTTCCACATCTGGGCATAGTCCAGCTGTTTTCCCCTGTTATTGGCTGACAACCAAAAGATTTTCTGTGTTTGCAGCGGAGTAAGTCCAGATGTGGAAGTAGCATCTGACAGTCATGTGGTAGGCTATATGAGCCAAATCCAGGCTGTGAACTTGGGCTCATACTCGGCCAGGAGAAAATAAGACTGTGGTCCAAGATATATTTTGCTCTTTGGGTGCAATAACATGTTACTTTACTGACTTAACAGTTTATTATGTGATAACTTAGTTGCTGACAAACTTGAGTGTTGACCATAGAGATGAAGATAAAGATGCTCTGTGTTTAAAGCAAGAATTCAACCTTTTAGGAAATTGCTGTGGTTTTTCTGAGAATTAGATGAGAAGACTGATATAAAGCTCTGTAAATATGGACCCTACTGTATAAGACTGAAGGCAGTGTGAAACATCCCAGCCCACAGACAGTAGATTGATATCAGTCTTCTCATCTCTGAAAGTTGAACTGTTCCTTTAAATTGCAACTAAAATATTCATTCAGTTCGTTTCATCTGCTCCTGGTGATGCAGTGAACACCATCTCACCACTTGTAGTCTGTTTGTATCATTTAAGTAAGTTATAGTGCTACACAGCTGCATGGGGACTGTGGTTCAATAAAGGTTTTAAGTGTCAGGTACCATGTTTAGTGTTGTTAAGCAGCTGTCTCGTGTGTCTGTACGTGTATAGTAGCATCTCTGGTTTATCTGTTCTGTGTGTGAGTGAGACAGAGAGACAGAGAGAGACAGCGTCTCCACCAGTATTGATTTTTTTGTCTTACTCTCTCTTTCTCTTTCTCCTCTTCGGCCATATTGTAATTCACTGTCTGACTTGCATACACTGTGTCGTCTGCCTCTAAGGGAATTAGGTTGTCTCTGTGTCTGTCGGCTTCGGCCGTAGTGGCCTCACACTTGTACTTGTCTGTGTGTTTGAGCTCCAGTTACATTTAGCAACCGTTGTTCTGTGAACTAGCAGTCTGTGACACCTGTGTGCTTCATTAAGAACACGCTGTCAATGTGTCGTCTTTCACCGTCTCTGTGGCTTCTCCCACCTTTGTCCAAATTACGAGACCCAAACCGAGCAGCCCTTTGGGCTTCGGGATGGTGGGAAAAGGACGGAGAACTGGGGCTTGTGCAGTTTATTGTGTGGCTATGTTCCTCTCCAGCCTTGGAGGGCTGGTCGTCTTTGTTTTTTTGCAATCAAAGATCAGGCATCATGTCCATTATCAAAGTGACATACTCTCCGCTGACATGTCCCATCAATGTGAAACCCATAGACTGGTAAAGCCTGTAATTCTTAATGGCTTCTCATTGTCCGCGAAGCCCCTCTTGGCTGTTTGAATGGCTTTGTCAAGCTTAAAGTTCCAGCAGATGGATTGTTTGGGTTATTTTAAGCTACTGATAAAATTGCTCCTATAGTTATTTTAAGTCTTTTATATAATTCTTCTTTTATCTGCTTTAAGCCCTTATGGATCTTATACTGTAATAGAGTTGGTAAGATTTGAGAAGATGAAAGGAGGACCAAACCCGCCTGTATCTTTCAGCCTCCCCCACACCAGAGGAGCACAGAGAAACACACAAGATGGAGGATCCTGAGGTACATTAGAGCGCCTTCGAAATTGTAGCCCGGCCTCACGTAAGCAACCTATAGAGGAGACTGTAGTTGGCCCTGTGACTGTAATTAAGCGCACTCATTTAAGAAGTACACTCGCTTTGTTCACATGTGTGCAGACCACCACCACCACCACCGCCACCATAACCATCTCTGCCTGTATACCAAAGATAAGGACTTGAGAGCCGCACAACAATGTCGGCATTGGAATGAAAAGTCTACATTTCAACCCTTTCTGTCTCTGGCTGTGGTCCCCGCTGCATTCCACCTGTCACCGCTAATCCCATGGGCCTCTCCCAATCCATCAGCACAGAGCCCCGGAGCTCAGGAGCGCTTCCACTCCAGTTTAGCCTGACAGGGCAACATGCAAATCCCTTCACACAGGGGAGATTAGACGGCACGGAGGGAGCGACAAGGGCAGAGGTGAATGGGACGAATTCAGCGAGAGAGCCGCAGTATTCGCTCAGGGGGTTACAGCCGGGAGACGGCCGGACGCTGGAAACTCACTCCTCTTCTCTCAAACTTTTGGTATTCTACATGTTCATCCAGCGCAAATGAGTTATATAAGAATATGAATACAAATGATTTCAGGTGTTTGTCATTTGAAACAGTTTTCATATTTATTTAAACCTGACAAACGCAACCTGGGAAAGAGGAGGCATATGATCAGTGGCATTATCAGCGTCTACATCAGGCTCAGAGTGAAGATTTTAACAAGTTTCCTTAAATAGGCTCAGTGTCTTGTTTGGCAAAAATTCAGGCTTCTAGCATTTAATAATTAAAAATTGTAAGATAGTGTTTTATTATTTGTGGAAAACAATCTTATTTTTCAAAATAAATAAATAAAATGATAAATTATTAAAAAAATAAAAAGAATAAAAAAAACTAGCCAGTAGCCAAAGTCGCAGTGGTGATAATGGCGTTCCACTGGACAGAAGACGCCTACAAATTATCTGATCAATCAATCATCATACAGAGTCACTGCTACATAAATTACACTGGGTTTTAGAAGCTTTCATCTGAAAATGAGGGCAAACTACACTTCTCAACCAGTCTGATGAACTACGAGCTGATACTTAATTCGATTTGATACTTTGTTTTGGTCTAAAAACATTTAGAGGTTACAGCCTTTTACAGGCAGTCCATAATGTTAGCTACCTCTAGACAGCCACAGTGTAAGCTCCCTGATCGCCCTACTTTTACTCTCCACTCCTTGGTGTAGTACTTACAGTTATATTTCGTAGTTCTCCCATGTTTCATGTTTCATGTTTCATGTAGATCTCTTTTTTTTCCTGCTCATTTCATGACACTGCTCCAACGGGAAAGTCAGAGGTTGAAATAGCACAGAACATCTTCCCCTCTCTCCGCTCTCTTAATAAGGGTTAATACCCCCTTCTTCTCCCTCAGGGCAACCCATAATAATTAATTCAGTGATTAATATCCCGGTCTCTGATGGTAATGTCTCCGTGGAAACAGGAGAAGAAGGGGGCTTAAATGAAACGGTGACATGATCGTCTCTTTAATTGACTACAAATCCCAGCTGAGCAGAATTTAAGTTTTTCTAGTGTTTCCTCTTGAGACTTTGTGACGTCACATCACAAATTCAGAAAAATATCAGTTGAAGCGTGGAAACTGCACCTGACACTCCACGCAGGTGTAATTGGTCATGGCTGTACCAGGTGTTTTCAGTCACTTGCGTCTCGTCGCCATTAGACGGATTGTCATTGTCTCTTCCGCTGAGTCAAAGCCGTCACGTCTCTGGTGAGCGGATGAGAAGGCTGTGATTGGCTTGATTGGTCCTGATTAGCCCGGAGTGTGCGCGAACTGATGGCACGGTTCCTGATAGCTGCAGATGAAGCGTAACTTTTAATTTCAGTCATGAATCTAGGTGAAGAGATGACTTTCAAGTGGCCTATCTGCAAGATTCCCATTATTCTATTAATTCATTGCCAATTAGCTTTGTTATCCAGCTGACACGCTGCTGTTCTGCTGCATCGCTTATTGCTTATGTCAGCAGGCCTTGTCCTTCCTCACACTCGGCTGATTTGTCGCACTCTTCTTGCAAATTATGGACACCGCTAGAGGCTGTGACTGCGTCTGTGTACAGTCTTGGTCTATGGCTATATCAAAGTCAAGAGCCAAGCTAATGTTTCCTGCTTTGATATTGTTGGAGTAAGTGCTTAATGAGGCTGCTTTCATCAAAAACATCTCCGGTTCCCACTGAAGTGTTATTTGTGTAGCCTTTATGAAAACATTTTAGAGATGTGATTTAAACTTCCTGCTTGTGACCTCCTTAATACTCGGAGCACTTGTGTTTGAGTTTTTTGGAAGTTGTTTAACTAAAAGACTGTTTCATTTCAGTAACATTTAAAGACTAGTGAAGCTAAACCTACATTGTTTCACAAGGAGAAAACAAAGATTAGAAAAAATGTTAAACACTTAAACAACGTTTTGTTGCTTGATTTTATTTTTCTCCGGAAAGATCTCTCAATCTGGTGTGAAAGACCCCACATCAGTTGAATTCATGAAAATATCCCACATTAGAAGTGAAACATAAACAGTAGCACACAAAAGATTCATGGTGGACTGAACCACTAAGTGTTGCAAATAATGTAAAGGAACCAGGCCTACATTAGAAACAGATTTATGTTATTAAAAAAGAACAACCTTAGTTCCTTCCTATTTCCATCTTTTAAATATTTGATTATTTACTTTCGTTAAATTCTCAGACTTTTGGACTCCATCATGTTTTCCTTTAAAAGCTCTGAAGTGAAAGTGGCTGTTAATGTGAAGAATCAACAGAAGTGTTGGATTGCTGTCCGTATCTTAACAATCAAAAGAAAAGTATGATGTGAATATTTGGCTGTATTGACGGATAAAGTGGTGTAAATGAACATCACCCCCAGCCAGTGAGTTTTTCCCAACTCTCATAAGCACTCTTGTGTTTTCAGCTTTCATTTACAGCAACACACAGATTTAAAATCTTATCACAAGGCTGTATGGGAGGTGAGGAGGAAGGCCGATGACAGGATATGGAGACAGGTAGAGAAGGGGATCTACAGTGACAGATTGCCTGCAATGAATAAGTCAAATCATGTGGTCGCCCCAGGTGTCACCCTGGGAGCAGACCAGCACCTCCTCATTTATTTAGGCTCAGCTCAAGGTCAGAGCTGTCTGTCCTTGCCTTCACGTCTTTCACTCTATCACCTCCTCCACTTCATGTTGTCTTCACTCTCGGTCCCACAAACATTCCTCAAATCCTGTAGAAAACCTCCACACACACATCTATACTCACTGCAGCAAATCATCTCTGACAGCAGCTTTTTATTTCTGTGTATTTTTTTTTCTTTTCACATCAAAGCAAATAGAAAGAGGGGAAGTAGGGAATGAGAACTGTGTGCTTTTAAAGTTTGTTACCTCACATCACTGTGTGTCAGATGTAGTTGCTGATTGGCCGATGATACTAACCTGAACCTATATTATATTTAATCCTGAGATGAGATTCTCTTTGCTTTCATCTTGCTTTTTGTCCTTGAAATTTCATTTGAGCTCCTGAAGCTTATTTTCCCTTTAAATGCTGTGTTTATTCATATTGAGAAAATAAACATTATTCCACACTGTGTATCGGTGTCAAACACACACAGTATACGTACTCTAATACCTCATATGCTGTTTCTTCCAATGGTTCTTTGAAGCTACAATATATGACGCACACACGGTGTGAAATATTCAACCCTGCATGAGCCACCCTCTTTTCCTTAGCTGCACAGTTGCATCAGATGGAAACTCTGGATATCTTGTGCATTATTTTTTCCACTTTTTCCCATCATCCTTCAGTGGGAGTAATCATCACGTTGCCACAAACCACGACAAAGTTTTTGGTTTGGTGTAGAAAAGATGCTTTTTCTTTCTTTTTTTAACTCATTTAATGTAACAAACAAAATCCACCTCAGTGTAGTTTTACATCTCTTCCCTCAGGCTTCTCTCTTCAGCTGTGAAAACAGATCAGCGGGCCAATTAGAGGAGAGGAAGCTCTAGCCTTAGTGTTTCCTGAGTAAATCTGAGACGATTTAGCAGATTTCATTGTGACATCACGAAGTTACAGGAAGTCCTGACAGCTGGTTTTAAGGCTCGTTTTTTTATGGTTTGTGTGCTTTTCTCTTTGGATTTATAATGAAAAAAAAAACACGTGAAAATCTACCTTTATACAACATGAGACCTTTCTTTTTAACTGCATGTGGATATTCCAGTGTGACTTAATTCACTTCATTTCTTGTGGAGGTTAATTGCATAAATAGCTACAGATCAAAAATGCCACCTAGCTAACGTGCACACCATGCCAGCCATTTTCCATTTCTCCTGCCCCATTTAATAAATACAAATTAATTTAACATAGGCACGTTTACCAGTAGAGTAGAAGTGCTGACTAATTGCTGTATAATTAGTGAAATTATTCATGTTTTTTTCTACATTTAGTATTCTTTATACCCTGAGGCTTGGTGGACTGCTGCAGAGAATCACATTCCCCAAACACTGGAGCCAATTTCTGTTTTGTTTCCACTTTATTTCTTCTAATACTTTCGCTGTCTGGTTTTCTTGTTTCCTCCACTTGTGGGAAAACTCAGCTCATACATCATTACAGTCAAGTCTTGCTGTGAAACATTTTTTGATTTTCTTCCTTTCTATAACAAAGTTTCATATTGTACAAAAACACTGGTAAGGACCACACTTGGAGAGGCAAATGTTGTATATGACAAAAAATTTTAAACATCTACTGACCGTGTACATCCAAACTTTTGTTATTTTTTGATAATTTTGGGCACTAAGCAATCAAATAAGGCAGGCCTCAGGGTGGTCTCAGGTTCACTGTGTGGTCCAAACAAGACCACTTCAGTACAAAGCCAAATCCCTGGCAGAGCTCATCAATCAGCGTACTGTAGTTTATTTTGAGTCAGTTCCCTTCACATTGTCCCACAGTGTTTTGTTATATAACTTTGAAGCCCTGGATTTTCTCAGTTTAGAGAGGAGTTGTGTGATGCATGTTCCTCAATAAGTCTGTGCTTAATCAAGCTATGACAAACTTATTACTGATCACTAATTAATATTTGCACATGGCACAGACAGTGGAAGGTCAGTAGGTACCTACAGCTGATCTTCACCCTTCATTTAAATCAGAGTTTCCTTTCAACACAGTCAGGACTGCTCAGGAATATGTAGGAATGTGCAGCTCATACATGCAAATAAGTAACAGCTACTATGCCATATTTGCTTCAGAGACAATTCAATATCACATGAAGTGCAAGTATATGTTTGTTACTTCAGCACCACGGACAGCGTCATGGTTTTTCAATCATAATAGCAAGTATATTTAATAGAGATACTCATAATCCAAACTAACTGTGGAATAGGATGTAAAGAAAGTGCTGGGTCAGATCTCAGAAAAATGTGGAAAATTATTCAACGTATCACAGAGTTTGGCAAACTACTCTCATAGCAAACAGTTGGGCTGCATTGGTAGGAAGTATCGATACAGCGTCTACGTCACTGCATCACGTTGTGCCCTAACTCTTACTGTGTGAGGACGGGTACACCCCGGGCAGCCTTTCTATCACATGGTTGAAACATAACACAAACAAACCTCACACACTCAGGGCAAGTAGAGTGTGGAAACTCAGAAAGGCCGACAGACTCAAACCTAGTACCTTCTAACTGTGAGGAGACAGTGCTGCTCACTGTGCAGCCACAAACAAATAATAACAACAATAAATCTCCACAACACAGTGGAGTAGAAAAGAATACAACATATCATAGATATTTCTTGTGGATTAATTGGTTCAGATTGTTGAATCCACCCTTTATAAAGCACAATCAGACAAAATTAGGCCCTGAGATTAGTAAAATAATCTTAATTAATAATGTAAAATAAATCTTAAATAAATTGCATCACGCATCTTATTGGCAGAGGATGAAAATCAATCATATTTACTGTGTGGGTCTCAAATGATTAACCCGCGGTGACTCTGCTCTATACTGTTATTATTCTATGTGGAATGCATTAGTGTTGCGCATTGCCATCATCAATTCAAGGTTAATAGAGACTAAAAAACACACTGGAGATACAGATGCAGCTTGAAAATTATACAAACTCCCACTGCTAGGCCTCTCTCTCCACCCCCCCACCCTCCTCACCCTCCCCCATCCCCTGTGTTTACTGCAGGCTCATCAAGACACAGCAGTGTGTCACTGTGGATCAGAGTCAGTGGTATCAGCCAGGAAACACACAGCTCAGAGGGGTTGGAGGGATGGCAAAGAGACACTCCTCCTCTGGTCCCATTATTACACTCCCCACAATCCACTTCTGCTCCCATAGAAAAAAAAAAGAGAATGAAAGGGGGAGATGCAGACGGTCTGATAGAGAGACAGAGGGGATTTCAGCAGGTAGGAAGAGGAAATAAGCCAGACAAGGGGAAAGAGGGGATGGGACCCATCCACGCATCTTATCGCACACGCCCCTCCACCTCTTTAGTCATTATTTTACAGTTAAATTCTCTGTGCTCAAAAGCCACAGAAATGCTCTCAATCGTCTCAAGGAGAGGCAAATAGAGAGTGGGGAGAGAAAGAGACGGAAGTCATTTGTATTCAAATCCTGAGTTAATACGTCAAGTAAGTCTATTTCATGGGCAAAGCTCGCTCTGTGTGTGTGTGTGTGTGTGTGTGTGTAGAGGAGACATGCACTACTGCAGCTCCTCTCTATTGGAAGTTGCCTCAGCCGCCACGAGCACTTTCATCAGCACCGAGCGAGAAAACAAAGGTTTCCTCAGCGATTCTGTGGTTTTGGGGGGTGACGCTCCTGTAGGAGAAGCGAGTTGACGTACGCTAAATGTTTTCCTCTGAACATTCTGTATAGTGCAGGTAATCAAGGTGCCTGGTGCAGAGATAAAGGATGCTACCACCCTTTTTCCCTAAGCCGTGTGCACATGCAATGCAACATTACAGGACGCCGAGAACAAAGTACCCCTTGTGTATTTGGAACAATGGAGAATGGCCAGATTTTGCAATGAGACACTGGAAATACCAGCCAGGAAAACACTGACTGTTGCAGATGCCTCTCTCCTCCCCATCTCTCTCTCTCTCTCCATCTGACACGGAGGCCTGAGGGTTTTGTATCCTCTGCTGTTTGATTTGCACCGAGGGGAGATCTTGTTTGTTCTCCTCAATGCAGCATTTATGGTTTAAGATTCTCCTCACGACCTTCCGCTGCTCCTGAGCAGCGAGCTATCTGTCTCCCCCGAGCGAACAAACAAGAAAAGAACAGTGCCCTCGCTTCGCCGGCCGCGGGGACCTGCAGCTCTTTTCATCCCGCCAATAAACAAAAAGAGGGAAAACGGGGGGAGGTGGGAGGGTGGGTGTCGGTGTTCTGGAAGGAGGGACAGAAGTGTTGTACATTTTCTGTAGCATAGCCCGGTCAACACAAGCATGTAGAGGGTTTTTTTTTTATGAGGCAATCTGCACTAATGAAGGGTAAATACAGCTCTGGTGGGTTTGAGTGTTGTCAGAGCTCCACCCTGTGGTGACAAGTCAGCACTATCCTGCTGTCCACAGTGGTGGCCGGTCTCTTCATGCTTTACTCCGTCATAACTCATTATAACTGTAGACTCTCTCACTGTGTAATATTTTCCGATGCTGACTGTACTCTCTGTTTTTTTTCTTTACCTCTCTCTCCTCTCCTCTTTTTCCTAATTTTACCTTGTACACAACCCCAATGACCTTTTTTTCTGTCACTGCCTTCTTTTTGTTTTTCCGCTCCCATTTTGCTTCCTTTACTCCTCTTTCTTTCACCTCCCTCCTCCTCCCTCCCTCCTGGCTCCTAGGTCGTTATCCGGGCGAATCGTGGGTGGGGTGTGGTGGTTCTTCACCCTCATCATCATCTCATCCTACACGGCCAACCTGGCTGCCTTCCTCACTGTGGAGAGGATGGTGTCACCTATCGAGAGCGCGGAGGACCTGGCCAAGCAGACGGACATCGCCTACGGCACGTTGGACTCTGGCTCGACCAAAGAGTTCTTCAGGGTGAGTCGGTCGTTACCGGGGTTGATGGTCCACTCTCAGGAAACCAGGTTCAAGCCTTGTTTTTAGATCTGAGCTGCAACTGCAACTGTCGGCTGCTTGAAGCCATGAAAAGTGTCATTTTTGCATCACCACCAACAGTTTAACATAACAAAGGCTTTTTTTTAGAATACAAGAAAATACCTCCTATATATGTGGACAACAGGATCTGCATGTTACTCTGTTAGGGTCTGTTCACCCTAGTTTTCAGTCTCTCTACAGTCTCTTTCACCTCTTTTTTGTAAGGACGGAGACATGTGGCAAAACCTGGACAAGTAAAATCAAATATGTCTTAATGTGAATGTAGATACTTCAAGAAATGTTCACGATATTTGGGTGAACCTAACAATGTAAGGACTAAAATACCCAACATGTAGAAGTGCAGCTGACTCATCAGCCATGGTAAGTCGTAGAGGCAGTTATCAGAAATATAATTGGTATTTTGTTCCTTGGCTTCAATGAGATTAAAATGGTGAAATGAAACCTAGTAAATGTTAAACCTAACTTGTGAACTGATGCTTCATGTTGTGTCTATCTGCTGTTGTCTGTGGACATGTTTTTTTCCCCGCATCTATCACATCGCATTGACTTTTGAACCTCCAACCCCCCCTCATAACCCCACAGCGGTCAAAGATCGCCGTCTACGAGAAGATGTGGGGCTACATGAAGTCGGCCGAGCCCACAGTCTTCACCAAGACCACGGCCGAAGGCGTGGCTCGAGTCCGCAAGTCCAAAGGGAAATACGCCTTCCTCTTGGAGTCCACAATGAATGAGTACACAGAGCAGCGCAAGCCGTGCGACACAATGAAAGTGGGAGGCAACTTGGACTCCAAAGGCTACGGAGTAGCCACACCCAAGGGTTCACAGTTAAGGTGGGTGGAATAGTGTAACAATATGTCATACGTGTTGTTATGGTATTCCACCTTCCCTGGTGTGCCGCCTTTTCTATCTCTATCTGTCTCCACTTACTGCTTGGTGTGGGTGGGCGGGGCCTTTTACTTATTTGTTTCAGTGCAGAGCTAGTGGCTTTTTTTGACATCTGTGTTTGTTGCATGCATGTGGCGCTTACTGTGATTACGCAGGGGTGGTTTTTATTTCATTTGTTGTTTCTTCACAGCTCTCCACACCAGGTAAATCTTTGTGCTTGTGCTTGTCGTTTGAGCAAAGATGTTGGAATGGCATGCTCGAGGCTCTGGTAAATGAAAATGTGCTATTTAGAAGAAGAAAAAAAAGCTTTTCAGTCATCCACATTTTTATATGCAAATGTAATTAGTTTGTTATATTTAGCTAATGCTTCTCCAGCTTTCCTTCACAGTTGATTGGTTCTTTCTTTTCAACCAAGTGACTGAAGTAGTGTTTTGGGAGCCATCTGAATGCTCAGCCCTGGGTAACTCTGCCAGACTCTGTCACTGCCTCCCGCACATAGTGGAATTTACAGACCTGCCAGAGAATACAGTGTCATTACTGTGGGGAGTTGCACTTTCAATCCGCACACTCATCGATCAAAAGCCTGCTGGCAAGATCTCGCTAGAGGGAATGGATAAATATACTAAAGGCAAAACTGCACAGATGTTCGCTTGTATGTGCAAAGTAACACTTACAGCTCCATGATTGCTTGACCCCACATTGTTCCACAATTCATAGCAACTGTGTTGCAGCATCCATCATACGCAAGTGGAGAGTGCATTGGAAGCAATAGACAAACATGAAGGTTTTCATCTTTTGTAAATAAGTATAAGGAAAGTAATTTGTTCCGAAAGCAGCCAACTCCTCACAGCTAGTAAATCAAACCCTGTTAGTTGTCTTCTGTAAATTCCTCTGCCCATGTCAAGTCTGAAGTCGAACAGCAGAGCAGCTACTGGTTTGTTTTGCAGCCAAGCTGGTGCCAGGTTTCAGCCACTGCTTTGACCAGGAAGAGTCCCTGACAGATCACGGTAGTCCCTTTCTCCGGGCCTCCATCTTGTTGTTTGTGGGGATTATCATCTTCTGTCAGTCACTTGTCCGGATATCAGCGACGAAACACACCAGCAACACCAAGAGCAGGCAGCATGGTTGGTCAAGGCTGTTCATTTCACTTGGCTCCTCAAAACCAACACTGTGAGCTTAAAACTGAAATATTGGCTGTGTTGCTTTGTGTTTTTGATCCATCTCCATTAATTACTGTTGTTGTTTTTTTACATTATTATTATTTTTCATAATGATACAAATACGTTAAAAGGATCAAAATGCACGCTGAGGCAAATCTCTCTTTCCACTATCGTCAGACATCACTACTGCAGCCTTCAAAAGAACCCATGAAATTATGATGCACACTTATTTAAAACCTCTTTTCATAGACATTTAATGCAAGTCAATCATGATTTTCCAGAACAGCTTAATGCTCAGAAATCCACTGAGCTTTGAATTGGCTGACACACATACACTGTATACATGTGTAAACCAGGTCCAAATTATTTGGGGGTGTCTGTTTTTAAAAAGCGCTGGCTGAGGTCGCTGTTTTGGGACCAACGGTGCTGATTGCCAACATTTTGTGCCAATATTTAATGTTTAAATTGGTCAAATTTTATGCCAAAAGAAGACTAAATTAAGTATCAAGTGTATTTAATTAAAGACGTTTATAGCCAATATCTTTTAATGCTTTAGGATGGGAAAATATTCTGTAATGGTTTTATATCTATCATATTCATACTGTTGAAGATTCTAGTGACTTTTCTTCATATAACCAGAGGTTCCCAACCTTTGGACCAGATGGTGGCACTTAAAGTAAATGTATTCGATAACCAAAGCCAGATAGAATCAGTGTCTTGACACCATGAATGTTTGTTCAAGGTTTTGTGAGGCTTCCTCAGGTTGATATTTCACTGGCTAATTAAAAACCTGTTCGTGGAGACTCATTAAAAGTTAGAGGATCACTAAAGCATTGAGAAATCATCGTCTGGCGAGTACGAGTGTATGATCACTTCATTACATGGCAGTTCACTTAATATATGATGACACTGCCTTGTTAAAGAGCCACACTGCTTGCTAAATAGAGTAAAGATTAGAAAAGTTTGTGCATCATAAATATGTTTTCCTTCTTTTTCATCTTATTAATCCTCAGATCTTTTTTACAGCCCCTTAGGTGCCTCCTGCTAAATTGGGAACCACGGTCTTAAACCAATAGTGTCAGTCAATTATTGTCGAAGTTCACTCCCGTTAATTGATTACCGTCATTATGTCAAGATTTCCAATCCAGCATAGCACACGTTCATATCAAAATCTGCACAACATTCCATGCAGTCAGTTCATAACGATGGATTTTCTCTGCCAAAGTAACAACCGTCCCTAGCAGAGTATATCAACTGTCGCTAGATATCCAGTATTTGCTAATGCTTGCACTGCTAATGTTGCAAGTTGATTTTATTTTAAACTGTATTTAATGTTTTGAATATTCACATAATATCTACATACTTACACCACAAACTCATTCTGTTATATTCCTCAGACAACATAACTGGCATAAACCAGTCCCTCCAGGATTTCGCGGACTTTTTTTGTGATTGTTGTGGCCTAAAATGCCTGATTTTGCGGCCACATTTTGAAAAAAAATGCGGTGCATGTTGCGATGTTTTAAGCCCTTTTGTTGCAATTAAATTACGGGAGACAGCGAAAGTTGCAAAAAAAAAAAAAAAGTTGCAGTTTTGTTCTGAATAATTAAAAATCAAAGGAAAACTGAAAATCAAATCCAATTTGCAGAAAAGTTGCGGGTGATTGTACAAAATTGCAAGATCGCATTAATTTGCGGGTATTGGCTGAATTTGCGTTAATTGTTGCGATCGCAACATCGCGAATTCCTGGAGGGACTGATAAACAAGTGTAAAGTGTAGTGATGTAGTGACTTACATTGTGTAACGTTATTACCGGTAAATTTAATTAATTTTATTTAGGGTCATAGATGTAGATAAAGATGGACATAGCCTAGAGCTATGGGCTGTCGCCATCTTGGCAGCACCAAATTCCCAGCTAAACCAAAAATAGGGCATGTGTAGGTGCAAGACTTAAGCACGTGCAGTCTTGTTGCTAGCTCTCACTCAACTGTCATTCAAAGTGGCCGTACCTTCTGTTAGACAGAACTTTATAAACAAGTTAATTATATAAAAATCATTCAGTCAGTATGAAGGAGGGAAATAGAGACCAAAGCTGACTTGCTTTCAAAGCGGCCTCAAGTGGTTGTTTAAAGAAGTGCAGTTTTTGATTCTTCCTGTTGACATTCCTCAGCCGCCTGTTCACAACACCGGAGAGAGACTTGTGCTCAGTGTGTATTTGGGTCCAGGGTTGGGATTTAACTGTTTAGAGCATTAATGCACTTTTCCACCCTTGTCCCTCTCTTACTGCTACTTCTCCCTTCCCTCCCCCCCTTCTCTTCCTTCCCTCCCAAATTGGACAGCATACTCACCCCTCTCACCAATTATGTTTTATCGTTTTCAAGAAGTGCAGTTAACCTGGCAGTGTTAAAACTCAATGAGCAAGGCCTGTTGGACAAATTGAAAAACAAGTGGTGGTACGACAAAGGAGAGTGTGGCAGCGGAGGCGGTGGCGAGAAGGTTAGCCACTATGTCGCTATGCCCATGTGACCTTAATGCGGGTAAAACAGAAATGTGTTATGCTGGCAACAGGGGCATCTGCTGGGACGATGCTGGTGACAGGACGCCGCTGTTTAGGAAGTGGCTTTTTTTTTTTAATCCTGAGAGAAGAGCGAGTACTGTCGAAGCAAAAATATTTGCTGTAAAGTGATCTGAAAATTTGACCTTAGGCGACGGCATCATCATTGGTGACCTGCTTGATGTAGATATAGAACACAATAGAAGTGCCATCTTGGGTTTTAAAGCATAAACTACATCCTGTGAGCCAATAGTCTTGGGTTGACAGTACTAGCCTTCGCACTTGTTAAAATAAAGGTCCCAGCAGTATGTGCCTGTTCCAGAAAAGCGATGCAGCCGGGGCCCCATGCATATATGTCTGTTAGCTCTGCCCCCTCCCCCCTTAACAACTCCCAGTAAACCCAAACGCCCCATCGCAAACAACTATCTCTGACAAAACGAGCAAAGAGACATGTAGCGATAAGTGGGGCCCCTTCCCGGCTTCGTCACTTTGTGAAGAGTACTGAGTTGCTCTTGTTGGGCTTCTTCTGATTGAATAACATAAAATAACATGTCCTATGATGTTATTTATGTTATTTTCCCCACCCTACCCTTCCCCCGACCCCCCACCCCCGTGATTTGAAGAACGCCTGTAAACCTTGCCGTATTGAAACTGAGTGAAGCAGGAGTCTTAGACAAACTGAAAAACAAATGGTGGTACGATAAAGGGGAGTGTGGACCCAAGGACTCGGGAAGTAAGGTCAGTCTCCACCAGCCCGGGAGCCTCCCCTCCTCTCTTTGTCTCTATGCACCCTTCTATAACGCTGGCAGTACTGTTCTGTTATTACAGCAGGCTGGCTGATATGACGCACACACATAAATCTCTGAGAAAGAGCGAGAGTGAGTGAGAGACACGCAGGTAGAAACTTCAGGCGTAGCCTGAGGGATACAGCATGACAGAAACAAGGCATGGCGCAGCACTAACGGTTTTTACAGCAGCTAAGCTATGCGTTGCAACTGCAGATGAAGGCTCACACTCACGCTGGTTGTCACCTCAGATGCTCCCAGGGCATGTTCATACGTTACTGTATGTCACACTAGATGTCAGTTTTACTGTATGCGTACCGTACTGAGCCACACTGTCGATGCACCGGAGCATGGAGAGAGCTGTCACATTCTTTAGAAAACCAAGCAGCATGCACCGTCCACATCAGTCATGTCCTCTTAATCAGATCCTTAAGCACAGGACACACACTCGCCATCACCTGCAAATGAGACTAAGCATGACAGACAGTCGTTTGTGTCGAGGTAATAAGTTGAATGCACCCTCAAGGATGGAGGTGATTTATCGGAGGGAGATAAATGGCCGGGAGGAGCAGGAAGTCAGAGCTCAGAGAGATCATCTGCATACATTTGAATAAAAGGGGGTTAAAAGGTGAATGTCAGAAACTGAGAGGCAGAGCAGCCTGTCGGAGAATTAGAGGGCCAGTTCGTCCTACTGTATATACAAAACCCACATGTTTTCATTTACCTCCAGTTGTATCTAGACATGCAGACAGTTTTAGTTTCCTTTTTTAAATATCAACAGCGACGTCTCTGTTTTTAGAAACGGTGTTATTGTTGCTGTGAATAATCCATAAATGTGCTGTCTGCAGCTGTACAGTGTGTGACAAGACAAAATGAGAGAAATGTCTGGTTTAAAATCCAGCATTGGTTCTCAGATCTGTGAGAGGTTTCTGCAGCTGGGTTACAGCTTTAGAGGCAAAAGACGACCTGTGGCAATGACACTGACAGTGTCAAAGCAGTCTCACAGTGCTGCCACAACACAATGTTGACTATCCAAAGGGTCACGATATGAAATAAAGAGGCACAAAAATACAACGGACGACAAAATTTGGTGGCACAGGTTCAATTTAACTTTAACAAATTGCAACCATGACAGTGAAGCCAATTAGCCACAGCAATATAAACATACACACACAAAATAACAAGCATTACTACCTAGAAGTGTCAAAGACAGCTCACTGTGCCATGCATCTCATCTCTGTCCTTTGCATATAAGAGATCAATGGTTCCTATGTCCTTGAACCTGTTCCTATGGATGTATTGGATTTTTTCTAAGTGGAGCGAATCAGTCAGTCATTGTTGTTATTCAGGCTTTACACCATGGCACAGCCATTTTTTTTCCATAGCAGAAATTAAATAGAAACACAAAATTTGTATAATTTATGACACATCAAGCAATATAATATAATATAATATAATAAATAACAATATAATGTAAAACTTTAGACTGAATCTGCTTGATAGAGCATACATATGTTAAAGCAAAGAAAGTTTTGCAATTTTAATTCTTAACTTGCACTGTAGCAAAACAGTGTGACCAGTGTTTATTGTATTATTGCCATAGGAGGAGTACTATAGGTTCGTTAGCTTTAATTTCGGTGCAAGCTATTTTTAGAACGGCAGAGCAGAGCCGTGAGCTGCTCAGAGCTACACTACGGAGGCTCATGGAATTTCTTGGTTTCCCCCATCAAACTCATCAAGAGACAATCCAACAACTCCAAAACGCTCTGAGATAATAATGGAACATTGAGAGACAGAGTTGTTTTCTAGGCAAATACAGAGACTGCTTGCCAAAAAACTGCCCCTGGTGGAAACGCACATCAGCAGTTTTGCATGAATTTACCTTGAAAACAACTCTGTCTCGTAACGTTCTGTTATTATCTCATAGCGTGGTGAATGTGCAGGTCACAACTTGTCCACCAGAGCGTTTTGGAGTTGTTGGATTGTGTATTTGATGAGTTTGATGAGGGAAACCAAAACATTCCAGTAGCTTCCATAATGTAGCTCTGAGCAGCTCGCAGCTCTGCTTCGCCATTCTAAAAACAGCTTGCACTGACAATGAAAGGTACGAAACTACTCCTAAGACTACAGGGATTATGGCAATGGGTCAATTTACCAAAGTCTCACTTCTGTCATTTAGGTTTTCATTAGAAAGTGTAGCATGAAATAAAGGCATGAAGTTGTTGCGCCAGAGTAAGTTGGATATTGTTTCTGGACCACAAAAGAAGTGACTTCCATATTGCCGCATTGGTGTGTAAATAAAACCAAAATTGTTTGCATGTCCAGCTGCACTGAAGTGAAGTGAGACGCTGCGTTTGAAATATCCAGGAGAAGACCTGCTGTCTATTATCTTTAAGTATAACATACAGCTGTGCAGCAGCACACTGTGAGGTCAGAGGCAGAGTAGTGAAAAGTGAAATGTTGTGTATGATCAGTTGAGTGTGTTTGTGTCGTTGTGTGTGTATGTGTGACGTGTTGTCAAGTTGACGTGATTTTTTCCACATTGACTCGTGATGTGTGTGTACATGTATAAATGTTGAGTGACTGTCTGCTGCCTCCACTAAAGCCAGTGTTGACTTGTGTTTGTTCCTCTCCCCGCCGGCTGCAGGACAAGTCGTCCCAGGCCCTCAGCCTGAGCAACGTGGCCGGGGTCTTCTACATCCTCGTCGGGGGCCTGGGCCTGGCCATGCTGGTGGCCCTCATCGAATTCTGCTACAAGTCGCGCAATGAGGCCAAGAGAATGAAGGTGGAGACCCAGTCCCAGTCACAACACCCCCATCACCACCACCCCTACCACCACTGCTACCCCTGCCAGTCAGGCAGCCCCTGCCCCAGCCCTGAGCCTAGCCAGACCCAGAGCCAGAGTCCGAGGGCCAGCACCAGCATCCACAACTTAGCTGAGTTTAGCGAGGTTTTCAGTGGGTATGGCAGCGATGGGGAAGCTGATAAGATGTAGTTGAGGTTTTCGTAGAAGGTCCGTCCAAGTGTTTGCTTCCCCTCCCCCTCACTAGCTCCCTGCACAGAGACTGTAAGTGAAACCTATCATATCCCTGTGCTAGCTTTGCCGTGCTGAGTGACTGTCGTGACCAGTGGCAAAACGCTTCCCACCCCTCTGTCTTATCTGCTTACTCTGTGGTCATGTGACGTCCTGGTCTGGTCTGCGTTCGAGCTTTTTTTTCTCAATGTGACAGGAAGCAATGAGTCATCCTCAGACTCGACGTTGTCGCCTCGACTGCTTCGCAGCTTGTGTGGCTGCAGACGTTGGCCCTCATTTATCAAGCGGGCGTACAGTGTGACCCGTTTTCCTGCAAAAATCAAAAATGTATTAGTCACTGTGAACTCAGGGGTGAGATAATATTCACGTCCAACGTTCACATAAATTAAAGTCTGGAAATGAATAATAGATGCCATGATTGATCGCCCATATCACATTTTGCAATTTGATTAAAAATTGTAATGTTTTTGAGTCAGTGAGCAGAAATTGTGACGGTAAAAAAGAAAGTTTACACAAATTAATGAAAGTACAAGATAATAGTCGACTCATCTTTTTAGCACATTTGGCTGAGTGGAAGTTTATGAAGTTTATTCTGTAAATGTTACTGCTGTGCTGCTTTTCCACTGGACTCGTGCGTATTAACAGGTAGGAAACATGTGTTAAATGAGGACCAATGTCGTATTTGTACACACACGTCTACTTTTGTGAGGACATTTCATCAAACTGCAGAACATTCGTTCGTCTAGTGTCTCACACTCCTCTCTTCTGAACCCTGTTTTCCCATCTACGTCACACACACACACAGATGTGTGAACCTGAATAGTTCATGCTGTAACTCAGGGGCATGACAGTCTCATGTCTGTCAGTTACAGTTGAGCATCAGAGCAGATTAAATTAGAAAGCAGCCCTGAGCTGCACTGTGAAGCCAGATTTAAACACTGTAGATTTTGTAAGGCCAGAGTAAATGTTAACTGATGCATCCCTCGAGCTGAGTTGAAATTATTATTATTGTTCTCATTAAATTAATGTTATTCTGTGGATTTTTTCCTAGTTATTATTTTTTTTCAACTTCCGACGATTTTTGATTCTCTCCTGCAACTCAAGAGTTGCATTTCCCCTGATCGGGATCGGTTTTTCTCAACAGTCTATGAATTTTTCGCGACCTTGACCACCAGACTTTTCAGATCTTTCACCTCCTCTTTAAACTTTAAATTGTAGACACAAGTCTTGTGTATTGGTGTATATCCACGTTTTGATAGGTTGAATAGTTTTTGTCAATCCCTGATCAATGACCATGATCATTTTTGGAGAAATTATGAGATTATAATGGGTGTGTATTGCACGGAATGTTGGCTTCCACACTCCTCTTGGACACAATTTACACTGTACACAACTAATTTTTTCACAGTTTTGTAGACAAACTTGTTGTGTCTCCCACAATGCAAAATTCACTTACAGAATTTGAATGAGCAGCCTCTGAGTGTGGCCATGTCTGTCTCTTTGCCTCATTGACTCCAATACAAAAACTTTCTGAGAGGAGCAGAACCCGATGTTTTAAAACTGCCCGTCAAAATATTTACTGTGAAACACCAAATAAAAATTTTCAGGAAGGCCGTGTTGATCCGTGTCTTGTTCTGATAGATTTGTTTTGTCAGAATAAGCCTAAATGTAGACCAGTGCAGAGGCAGAAAATCGGTCTTTTTCACTTTCTGTCTGCCTCAGTGAATCAAGTTGTCATGGTAACCTCTGATCCTCAGGCCAGGGTCGTTAACTCCATAAACCAGGGGTACTCAAATACAAATCGTCAAGGGCCACAAAGATATTTTTCAGTGACTCAAAGGTCCATTTATTGAAGTCGGTGCTGTACTGAAATATTCAAAAGATGTCATTTTTACAACTATTGAGTACCGCTGCTAAACAAACATATTTATGTGGTACTTCTAACCTGAAAATGGGTCACCAGAACCCTAACACAAGAGGAAGGTTAATTTAACAACTGCACTTAAATAAAATAAATTAAAATAAATATTTGAATAAAACAAGAAATTGATTCACACGGAGCGTTTTTGCGCTCCCCATTTGTTTTTATTTGAAGCAGGTTGGAGTTCATGTGATCAGAACTTCAGCAGCACGGACCTGCTTCTCCAGCAGCAACAAGCGGCCCAGCTCTCTCAGTACTGGCTTTCAACTCTCCCTCTCGGCAAGTGGCAGCTCAGTTCTCCCCGGTCCAGACCCGGTCCAGTCCGGATCTCTACTCCATAGCTGCCGTAGCAGCAGTGTGATACCAGTACATTTAACCGCATTTTTAACTTTTATTACACACGGGAGTTCACGTCTCGCCTGTCTCCCTCCCTCCCTCCCTCCCCCTCCTCCTCCTCTCCACACGGCGGTGAGTGAGTCCTCCGTTCAAACAGACAGACAGTGAAGCTTTCACGTTGCTGGCGTTTTGCATCCATTTAGAATGGGCCCTAATGCAATGCAGCCAGATTCTGTGCATCGTTGGCATGGAGACAAGTTTGACCCGACCAAAACACGTACTTAACAGTTTTTATAGTTTAAATGTTCAGGGGTTTTGGAGCTCTTAAGATGTTTGTAAACACAGACACACAGCTAAATCAGACTGATACAGGATGCAGCTCAGTCACACACACAGACTCTAGAACCAGCTTCATGTCATTACAGTTACACACACACACACACACATTAAAAACACACAGGTAACATACAAATGTTCATCTCTCACACTCTAACACAGGTAACTTCATGTGATTACAGCTCCTCCATATCAGTGCTTATAGAAAGATGATCATGTGTCTGATCAGCTCTGTCTTGACCTTAAGATCGTGGGTTTGATTCCCATGTTGACAGAGATGGTTAGAACGGCAGTAGCTCCGGTGCCCTTTCAAAATTTCCCGAGAGGAAATTTTCTAGTTGTTCTTATTATTAATGTTCGAGCTGCTCTCTGCCCATATTTCCCCTTCGCTCCTTGACCACCAGACTTTTCAGATCCCTCCTCTCACTCGGTGTATATCTGTGCGACGTGGTTATGTGTCCCCCATCAGCACTTCAACACCAACTCTTCATTAGCTTCACTGTTGCTTAGTCAGCTTCCCTGTCCCACCGCCTGTACCCATCACTCACTGTGTAATAATTCTGTCGCTAATAGATTTACATGTAGTCCGGGGCTGGCTTGACACTGTAGTGAATGGCTATGAAAGGTGTTTTCTGAATCTGCAGTCGCTACACAGCTCTATATTACATATATCTATATAGCCTATTTACATTTACAGGTGTATTGTGAAACTTTTCTCCCTGTTGTTTTTATTTGAAGCAGGTTGGAGTTTTACTTCTTCCAGGGTTTCTCCTGGGTTGGCTAATGAACATGTTAGCTAACAAATCTGAATCAAAATGCTGGTCAAAATCTAAATTATATTTGGATATTTAGTTCCCCTAACTACAATGCAGCCAGATTACAGTTTGTTGTTTTTATAGTTTAAATGTTCAGGGGTTTTGTCTGATCTCTCATCTTTTTGAGCTGCCTGATAGCTAGACATACACATACATCATACATGCTAAGTAAAAACACAATTCTGCATTATACACTTGAATTTAAATAAATCAAACAATAGATTTTTTTTGAGAAACCTCAAAAAGTAATTATTTTGAAATATTGATAAATTAATAATTTCAACAAATAGTTCTCTTTGTATAAACCAAACAAGAGAGAAACAAAAATAATGTGAATAGATTAATAAGATTATTAAACAAGCTGTCCATACAAGCTGGCTGCACATGGTAAATGAAATACAACACGACACTGTAGCCTACACCACATCACTTGTAAAGGTGTACAAAGAGACAAACCACCCAAACGATTGTCACGTTTTAATACATCAGTCAGTGATGGGCATCACTGTGAAATTTCAGTGCAGATTCTTCAGTCCAGCTTTACTTTCACTCTGAGTGAGTTTATTCGAATGCTCATTTTTCCCACATCATCTGACCGTTTTAGTGCTGTGTTATTAGAAGTGATTATGATCAGAGCTTTATATATTTGCAGCAATTTGTAGCATTTATGAGGAAAATATAAATTGTTGGATGCGTTTAGGTTAGCACCCAACAATGTACTGATCCTGGATCAGTCCCCAACACTGCATTTGGGTCAGCATTTTAAACCATTGATAATGTTCAGTCAAATCATCAATCATTTTTAAATGATTGCAGATTTTAAGGATTAAAAAAAATATTCTCTATTTGTACTTGTACTTTAACACATCCTAAAACTCCAATCTGCAAATGTAGTACATTTTGTCCAACTTTCACCTGCTCCAAACCACAAACCTGTCTTTTCATTTTCCCTCTCAGCTCACATTTACTGAAGCCATGAGGAACAAGGCCCGACTGTCCATCACAGGCAGCGTTGGGGAGAACGGCCGGGTGCTGACGCCCGACTGTCCCAAGGCCGTTCACACCGGGCCACCCCTCCGCCAGAGCTCCGGCCTCGCCCTGGTCTCCTCTGAGCTCCCGTGAAAACCAAAAACCTCTGAAGTGCCTTATTCCAATAACAACAGAAACAAACACTAATCACACCGTCCACGCAACAACCAGAAACTCAACCACAAGGAAACAGGATTCACACTCACACAACGGGTCAGTGGGCAAGACCGGACCGACAGAGGAGCAAACAACTAATCCCACTGGTGGATGTTAAGACTTGTTGTGGGCTCGATGATTTTCCCTCTGAAGTCTGTGGAAACCAGAGGCAGAACAATCTCAATTTACTTTTCTTGATTTTTGTTTTTTTAACAGAAGCTTTTGTTTTGGAAATCCACTGGAGCTGCTCACACTTTACAACCTCCAGTGATGTGAAGAGGAACAGTGTGGAAGAAAAATGAAAAATATCATAATATATGATACAGATGAAGACCAGAAAACTGTAAACTTGAAACTCAAGACTGTGCTTTTTTCTTTCCTTTTCATTTTTCTTCTTTTTTTTGTTTGGATTGCTGTGAATTGGCAAAAAAAAAAAAAAAACTGAACCACAATCAAGATTGTTTTCAAACTGAACAGTATTTGCTACACGGACGTGATGCAGCATTCAAGAGACTACAATCTCACTAAATATCAACAAGTGACATTGGAGGAGTTGTAGCACTGGTGCCGTGAAGATGTGATTTAAAAAAGGGGAAAAAACAAACAAAAAAAATATTTGTATTCATAATAACAGAAATGAAATTTATTGATATTGAATATATGAGCAAACATAGAAAACTGTGAAAATAAGTAAATATGTATATTCCATGAAAAACAAGATGAAAAATCTAGCTGTACATAGGGACGACTGTGTAACATGCTTGCTTTTTAAACAGATGTACATAGCAGATACTGTAGTGGACAGACAGACAGTTGTTTTTTGTAAATCATCTTCAAAAATTTTATTCATCGCAATAATGAAAAAGCAGATGAGGAGGAGGAGATGCGAGGAAGGCAGTGTTAAAAATTTGTTGAATACATAACTGTATTATATAGCAACAACATTCAAACTCTAAATGTGAAGAGGTATCGACTGCCCAAATATTCTGATACCTTACATAACAAATTAATAAATATGTTCAACAATGAATGTTAACTAGCTCCACCCCCACTCCTTAAACCACAACCCTCACTGTGCAGACGTAGACCCAGAGAGTTGCTCACAAGTAGAGCTATCAAGTTTCTGCCGTCAGAATATAAACTATTTTTTTCATTCTTTGATCTATTTTTTGTACTGAGAAATTAAAAAGAAAACCTGTCTGTCTCCTGGTTTTAAATGTCGACAGTCGAGTACTATCCGGGTAGATCTTTTGAACCATTACATGTGTGGAGACGTGAGTCCAGAGACGATGGCAGGGGTGGGATGGTGGGTGGAATTGAAAAATGCCATTTCTCATTTCTCACTATATGTTTATTTTAAGTGTCTAGAATATTTCCAGTGAGACGTCAAACCTGAGCGGGTGAAGCCGCTGTTTGTTTGTTGAACCTTGAGTTAGAGCCCTCTCCTTATTGAAAACACTGTGGATTCTTCGGCCGAGGCTGGACACAACTGTAGCAGAAATGTATTCGCTCCGGTCTCATTGACTTAAGTGTCCTCATCTCTTTCTTTTTGGTGAAAAGAAAAAAAAAACAGGACGGACAATCTGCAATAGGACACAAAGACGCCACATCTTCAGCAGCACCAGCCCACTAACGATGGTGCTGGTTAACGTGTCATCGTTTATTCCCAGTTCTCATCAAGTTTCTTCCTGTGGGTGTGCAGTGGCTGGTCAGGGGCAGCAGAGGAAAAACCAGCTGGTATATTTCAGGTCATGCTTTCTCGTCCTGCCATCCGTCTTTAGAGCTGAAGTGTAACATGGCGTCTTATTTTGGTTCAATTGTACAACTTTATTTTGATCTTTTTTAAGTAAAAACAAATTTCAAATTGCATTTTGTAGTGTCATTATTTAACATACAGGATAAAACGTGGATGTGGTTGGGTGAATTTAGTTTTGGTGACCTTTGACCCCAACAGAATTAACAAACGTCTGTATACCACAAGCTTAATTTACACACATACGCTTACTTCATATATGTATACACACTTAAACACATTAACTTACATACACACACATACATACATTCACACATCCTTGTAAATCTATTTTTGTGAGGACATGTCATTGACATGATGTATTCCCTAGCCCCTTACCCTACTGTAACCTTAACCATCCAAAACAAATGCCTAAACTTAACCATTACTCTAAACCTAATGTGAACCTAATTATAACCCTAACGTCTTAAAAACTCATTCCGGTCTTCATAACGTAGCATGTACAAGAACACACAGACTTACACACACATACCAGTACATACACATACTTATGGTGTTCATCATACTTACCTACACATACATACTTAGTTGCATGCACACACAAACACAATGTCACTGTAATTATGATGTAAATCATATACATAAAAATTACACTGATATGTGCGTGTGTATGTAACTAAGCGCAGCTATAAAAAAGAAAAACATTTCTAGTGTTTTGGAAGACCAACAACTAAAAAACAAATATGAAATAAATTCAGTGAATTCCACAGTATTGATCCTGTGATCATGTAGACATGACTTTTAAGGCAAACTCTCACAGGAAAACCTTTACACTTACTGTATGTTTTTTGATACTTTCTTTTGTAAGTTCTTCCAATAACTGACTGTGATTTGAGTTCTTTGTGTATCAATCTTAATTCATGGGAAGAGACGTTCCTCTTTGCCAACTAATTATGCTTTAAACTTGAAAGGAGCCACCATCCCTCAGATGGGACTATAAACTATAATATAATACTACTGAACTAATACACATACTAGTATAGATTAAAATGAGCTCAATCAGCTACAACAGCTCGATGACCATCAAGGGATAAATGCTTGAAATGTATTTATCATCTAAAAACTTTCACGTTAAAATGCAATAATGCAGTAATCCAAGTTTTGGTTTTTTTTCACGTTTGTACTCTCAAGTTGTACTTTTTTTTCTAGGATGTACTTCAATCACTGCAGGTAAAAAATAATCTTATCTCCACCTCCAATCTTCAACAAGAAGATTTATCCGGCTACAGTCCAACACTGCCCTCTAGTGATTAAAGATGAGACTAAAGGTGTCACCAAAACTACTTCATGATAGAAACAAACAAAAAACACCTGACACTTGACATTTAACCATTTTTCAACTTGAAGTTTAATGTTAATTCCATGCTGTGTTTCAGTAAGAATACAGATGGTACTTGTGGCTCCGGTGAGAATATCCAGTAGTACAAATCAGATTCACGTTACACATACTGAACAGAAGGAAGAGAGGAAATGAGGAGAGAGACAAAGTTGAGACGAGGAAACCTGGGAGAGTCAAGAGGGGGGAGGTCGGGGGAGGGAGTAAAGATACAGCAGGCCTCTATTTCCCAAACTGTTTTTTTTATATATATATAGTGCCAATGCAAAACTGCATTACATTACAATCAAAAGTGTTGAGCGTTCCCCTCCCACGCACACATACGAACATTTTGTCTGCTAAAAAGCCATTACCTAACTATCTGCCATTAGCAAAAGCGCTACAGCCTCGCAGCACAATACTTGGTCCGAGAGTGGACGAGAATAGAGGTCAGAGTGATGCTTGGAGAAGGGGGGACATTCTGCTGTTTGTCATTAAAAAAGGAAAAAAAATAAGATGTATTCACGTGTTGAAGGAGCAGGTTTGGTAATCACAAAGTAAACAGGGCACTTAGTTCTTCCTAAAAGCTTTAACACGTCCCTTTTAAACCTTCCATCACCACTTTGTTTCCCTAAATTTGCAAACTGAAATGTTTCAAAACTGACAAAAGCATGGAGATGATGTTGTTCATAGTCACACGTACACAGGAAAAAAAAGTTGAACAGCAAAGTATTGTTTTGTTTTTTTAAATAAACTCTTGCATATATGTGTGTTACAAATACAGGCAAGCGAACTTGGCAACAGATGATACAGCAAAGTAAAGCAAAATAAAAACAGTAAAAGAGGACATGAACCTTAAAGGGTAGAGACTTGCAAAAGGAGTCATCAAAAAAAAAAAGGACAATAAAGAAAAAGGTAAAACCCCTGGGGAGTGGAGTTGGGAGATGACGTGCATACGAGGAGGAGGAGAGACAGATGGGTAGAAATGGAAGAAAAGGTAGAGAAAGAGTGTGGGCTGCAGTAGAAACCCAGTTGAAAAGTGTGGCTGGGGACAGGAGCTAGTGCCAGGAGGAGAGAAAGGAGGGAGGAGGAGGAAGAGGAGGGCTTGTCTTGTGTTGTTCAGTCTCACTGGGCCTCGTCCTCCGCATCCTGCAGTGCTTCTTTGTTCTGTTCTTCACCTGAGACACACAAACATTGAGGTCGTTATTCGACAAAACGTCACAGAAGAGCCGCCGCCGAGCTCCAAAAACACTACACTTCCCATGATGCAACTTGATAACATCTCATTGTCAGACTTCACTTGATTTTGTAATAAACAATGCAACAAATTCTCAAATGAAACCCATCACATCGACACATTTATTGATAATTTAACTGTCCACTTTCCTTTGAGAAAAAAAACAACCTTTGAATCTCAGAGAGTTACTTGGATTTACATGATCAGGTTTCTGTTTTGAAAATAGATGTTTAAGAGAGAGTTTGGACCCAAACTTTATAGGTGAAATAAATTACATGGCACAGGAAGCTCTCTACTGTGAAGCTGTAAGCTGCAAAAAGTTAGTAATAAACCTGTGGGGAAATTTGTTTTAGTTCCTTTTCTTTCTTTCTTTTTTACCTCACATCTAATTTATCTTAAACTGTTGGTGCTGCAGTTGATTATTATTTTTATTCAACAGTTTGTCAAAAATGTAAATGACATAACATTTATCCCAACTTCTAAGGCCAAATATGACAATCTCACATTTCTCCACTTGTCTAAACACCCAGAAATCAAGAAAGGTTCATCACCAACTGTTGGTCCACAACATGCAGCAGCACCAGGAGTTTAAGTGTGTTAACTTCACAAAGGTTTGTCAGACTGTGCAAATGAAACATCTCATACGTCGTACTGATCCCAACCTCGTTTGATTAAATACTAATGAAGCTTAATCCTCAATACAAGCTTCGAGGACAACAAAGGAAACACTCTGGCACCTTCCTGAGAGTCATTCCAAATGTAACTTCCTAAAATACACAAATCTTTTGTACAGTAAGTGCAGGAAATAGTGCCGTGTCAGTGTTTCTCTGTAGAGAATATAGTTTTAATAAAAGGTAGTGAATTGCGTGTTGAATGCAGCGTGTACCCACGGGAGGAGGAAGCTGCCGACAGCTTTTCTATTTCAAACATTAAACAGATAATATTCTGCTCTCTGTGTACTGCTGCTCATTTCAAACTGAACTCAGAGGCAGAGAGAGATGTTTGTTTAGAAATGATTGGGATCAGCTCAGAAACGTGTTGTTCATGCAGAGAGCAGTCTCTCCGTGTTGAGCTGTGCTGCAGTGCTCGCCACCGACTGTGTCAACATGCACCACGAGTTAATTCAGTGTCTTCTCAACAAGCTGTGGTCAGATTTACTAAGGGGGTAAAATGCCTTGTGAACCCGTACGACTGGTTGCTTGGAAAGGTTACCATGGAGACAGCACAGCCATCCGTGTAATGAAGAACTAAAAAGGCGAAAATAACAAAGGCTGGAGAATCCATCATGATTAAAATAGAAACCGTAACAGTGCTCATTAGCGCCGTGGCAAACTGGGATGTGAGAAAGCCACGGGAGACGGAGCGGCGGCCTCACATGCTGCTACCGCCGTTTGTCCGTTACATCACACTTCAGTATGCTGTGTTCACAAGTCTCCACACTCTGCCTCCTCGTCCACTATCAGTCCGTCCACCGAGGTGCACGCTGGAGGAGCGGCGTGCCCACAGGTCCTGGTGGTTTCAAGGCTGGAGTCACTTCACTCCACGTTGAATTACTAATCTGATTCTGTTGCTTATTCCCAGTCGGATATAAAACATTACCTAACTCACAGATTCTGTAATTATCAAAGAGCCAGAGTTAAACTAAACCTAAAAACCTGTTACTGAAGAGCTTAAATGTTTTAAAATGATCAAGTTTTGTTATTAGAGGTGGGACCAATCCACTCCTATATCTATATTGGATGGTATATTGGTGGTATTTATTGATCAGATATCAACTGACTGATCCACATCACACTGAAGAAACAGAGGGAGTTGGCAGCACAGCAGTAACTCAGCAGTCTACATTTCAAATATTCACTGTGAAAACTTTTAAGTTGTCGCTGGCTGCTGCAGTCAACCTGACTTGGTTTATTCTGTTCAGCGCTAGCTTTTTCTTTTTTACTTATTTGAAGGGGCCTTTGATTTTTGTAGATATTTCTGCAGTTCTTGCACTTTTATTTCAAACTTTTAAATTTGAAAACCTGAAGTTGTTGCTGCTGCAGCAGATTTAAGTTTGTTTTCGAGTTCAAATAAATTTCTCTGGAATACTTTCATGCATTTAAAAAATATGGTTTTGCTCTTTTGATGAGAAGTACTGCGTTTAATACAGCTAGGTTTAACCCTATAGAAAAATAACAATTACGATGACAAAATATACATATTCAGTGTTGCAGCACTGTTTTAAACTGAATTCAAATTCAAACTTGTTTATTTTCACTGTTACTTTAGCTTCTGCAGCCTCTTCAGCTGCAGAGTGACAGTGAGGACTGACCATCAGACACAACAGAGTTACTTGATAAGACCGCTCCTGCTCTGCCTTCACAGCAGAGTTCAGATACAGATAACTATCTTGCTTAGTATCTACTCTGCACCTCGATGATGGGCCACAGCGTATTTTTCCCGCAGCATCATTTAACTCAGGTGACAGAACAACAACAGTCTCAGTACAGATCATTAGTCACTGTTGCCAGTGTGTTTTTAAAATTGGCGGGTTTGATTCTCGTGTCGGACGTCGCGCTCGAGTGCTAGTGGAAAAGCAAAAAAAAGAACAACTGGTGTCTCAGTCCACTGGGCTTATAAATAAACAGCATTGATGATTATTATTGTAGCCCATAAGTTAAAGCAGAAGTAAGTGGTCCGGTCGTTTTCGCTAATGCTGCGTTCCAGGCAGGCTTTTGAAATCGTAAATTACAGCTTCAAGTCACAACTTACGACTTTGTAGATAGGCAACCCACTCGTAACTCCGACCTGTTTTGCTCACTATAACAGCCACTAACTGAACTCGTACCAGATCGAACTGGTACCACTTCACGGTCGGAAAAATACGAGTTTCCTTGAACGCACCATAACAGTCCTCGTCCCTACGTCGCCACATTCACGGCGTTCCTTGGCTGCACAGCAGCCCTGCATTTTCTCTCCTCATTGGATAAAAACTGTATCATTTTTTCTCCTCGGCTCAGAGCAGAGCAGAGTGACTGACAGACCAAACAACTAGTAAGTGATTGCTCAAGATATAACTATTTAAGACTTATATTAACACAAATATATCACTTACTTCTGTTTAACACACGACTGTAATGCCAGTTGTGTTTTTCTAGTGCAAACACTGGGCCAGTAGGGCTGTTCGATTTTGCCCAAAAATAAAATCTCGATTTTCTTCTCTCAAAAATCGATTTCCGATTACGATTTTTTTGTTAAATGGCAAACTATGTATTTTGTGTGCTGTTTGTGTCTTTTTAAATGGACCTGGAGTCTAATTTCTTATTTAAAAATCCATCCATCCATCCAAAAACGTGACGTCAACTGACTGCCTTCCAATGATTGGCTTATAAATAAACAGCATTGATGATTATTATTTACAGTGTGTGGGGAGAGCAGTGGGAAGTGATGGGAGGGGGGCAGCAGTCATTACGGTAATTCAGCCCCAAGATTCATGAACGGGGTTTACTACTGTAATACCCTAGTTAGAGTAAAAAATCGATTTTTCGATTTTTGCCAATCTTCCTGGCCAAAAATTCTAGTGCAAACACTGGGCCAGTATGTTGAAGTTAACAACTTTACAACTCTTCCTGACTTGCGTATATCATGAGGTGATAAACATGGCACCCGTTGAAAAAAGGTGGAAAGAGGAGGGTACGCGTCGCCGAACTAGATCTCAGCCGAAGTTCGTGCTGTGAGGAAGTTAGTGAGGGTGTCGGGGTGGTGAGAGACAGGAGTGATCACTTGAGGTGGGTGGAAAAGAAAAAGCCCAAGACAGGAGGGATGACTTACAAAATACCCTTCTATAATGGAGGAAGAGGGAAGGAAGAGGACTGCCTTTAAGAATCTACAGAAGAACGAGGGAGAGAAGAGAAGTTAGAGCAGTGTGTCAGAAAAGAGGGATTTCAGAGGGGTCAAAGCGTTGAGAGGAAAGGTTAGAGGGAGTGTTATAGAGGGTTATTCTGGTTCCTCAGCGCTGTTCGAGTGTATTAGCCTCAGCACTGGTGGAGGAATATTTCTGAAACCTTCTCAGCAAACGTAAACACAATCATTCATTTCTCTTGGACATGTGTCCCGGAGGCTGCAAACAGGAGCCATTAGGGTTGTAGGAACCAATCAGCTTTGGAAATACAAGACGATCTGTCAAAAGGCTGGTAATGACGCCGAGTGAGGGAGCATCACCCCTGATGCGATGAACAGGTCAAGATAAGTGATAACACTAGCAGAGGTATGATGCTCTGAGAAGAAAAGAGAGTCTCTCACCGTCTCCCTGCACGTCTGAGGTCCATAGTGTCAAGTTGTCACGTAGCAACTGCATGATAAGTGTTGAGTCCTTATAGCTCTCCTCGCTCAGCGTATCCAGTTCTGCAATGGCATTGTCAAACGCTTCCTTCGCCAGCCTGTCAGCAGAGAGGACGCAGGACAACAGGGTCACAAGATGTTAACAGTAAACAGGTGGATGGACCGTACATCAAATATGACTAAAAAGACTAAATTACTGCCTCTAGTTTCATTGACTGGGGATGGATAATGATTTTCAGATATTCAAATTGTTATTAAATTTTTAAAAATCACTTCTCATCTAAAATGACAGACAGCCATTGCAGAACATAGGCATTTTGCCGAAAATGCCTATGTCCCTAGTTTTTATCGCCGTTTATTTTATTTATTTTTTAAAGTATTAACCATGTGTGTGAAACTATAGAAAGTGTTTCCTTAGGTTACCATGACCTTTGACTGCAAAATCTAAAGAGTTCATCCTCGAGTCGAGTCAAAGTGAATGTTTCTGCAAAATCTGAAGGGGTTCACTTGAGGAGCTCTGGAGATGTTGCCTTCACAAGACCACACCATTGTTTTAGTGGGTCGTCATGAACTTTAACCTTCAGCCACCAACATCTTGTCAGTTTGACCTTGAGTCCAGATCGACATTATTACTAGAGCTTAAGAAATGAAAACCTAAAACCTAGTGTGAGGTCACTGTGAGCTTTGACCCCAAGATCTAATCAGTTCATCCCAGAGTTATTAATAGTGAATGTTTGTGCCAATTCTGAAGAAGCTGCTTCAAGGCTTTTTAGAGATATTGTGTCCTGGAGAGATGGATGAACGGACATCCTGAAAACAACCTGCCTGCAGCTCTGACTGTCACTGAAGTCAACACAAAGACTGCTCTTGAGTCAGTTTCACCATACAGTGTGTTTGTGTTACCAGCTGCGGCACTGCAGAGGCAGTGAGGCTGTGGATCCAGATGGAAATGAACAACCTGTAACTACACCAGCGTCTGACTCTTGAGACGCACAATCAAAGTCTCTCTTCGTGTTGAAATCGAACTGCAGCAGAGCAGAGAGGATGATCAAATTGCAATTGTGGACGTTTCAGCTCTAGATCGAAACAAGATTTTCCTCTGCACTTCATTCCTAGATTTGTTCTCTTCAAGCTCTGGTTCAGTCTCCACCAGCTCCTGAGGAAAAACCTTCTTGCTCATTTGCATTCAAGGTGTTTGACTATTCGCCAGCCACCTGGCGACTTCTCTCTGATGGGTGGTCATTGGCTGAGATGATGGAGATGTACAGTTGCTTTGTCAGAACTGACACCAGCTGCCATGTTTGTAAGTAAAGAGTTAACATTGCAGCACAGGTAGTTTCAATATGTTCATCACCTTTATAACTCAAGTTAACTGGGAAACCTATCACCAAGGGAAGCACTGCACACATGTCTCATTTTTGTCAGTTAAGAGATGACTGGATAATTTATTTCCGGGCTTTCTGTAATAGTCAAAAGCCCCCATCTGCAGTATAGTGACTGAAGCACACAGTCCTCACATTTGCCTCTTAGTAGGCAACTCAATGTGTAAAACAGAACAATAAAGAATGAAAGTGGATATCAGACGGTGTTTAAATATTTACACTCACCTGCAAGCACGGTCTGGCGAGTTGAGGATTTCATAATAGAAAACTGAAAAGTTAAGGGCCAGTCCCAGGCGGATGGGGTGCGTTGGAGGGAGTTCGATCATAGCGATGTCGCTAGCAGCTTTGTACGCTACCAAACTGTTCTCTGCTGCCTCCTTCCTGTCGTTGCCTGTGGCGAACTCTGCCAGGTACCTGTGGTAATCTCCCTTCCTGAGCAGAGGGAACAACAGCGTCAGACCGATCTCTGACGTCACACAGACACAGAATATAGAGTCCAGGGCACTGATGGTGGAAATGTACAAACGCATCGACAGACCAGCAGCATTGAACTAAATGTCAGTTACAGTCCAACATAAACAAACTCATGACACTGAACAGGGCTTTAAATATAAATACTGACTCCAAACAAAGAGCTGTCGCTTTTCATTGTTTATCAAAACACATCTTCATGTTTGGCTGACACCTAAATATTATTCTCAACTGATACACAAGTTTTCTGACCTGGTTTAAATCATTATGGTCTGTAATTTACCAGATGAGGAATTAATGATCAACTCCCTCTTTGCATGATTGTTTCTCATGTCTAAACAAATCAATCTGCTCGTGGGATCCATGTCATGTCTGTATCAGTTTGTGCAGCCTTGAGAGCCACGAGATGCAGTTCAGAAAACTGTGGGTAAAATATTCTTGTCTGGTGCCGTTTCATCTCTTCGAGAGCTGGTGAAGAGCTGAATCATCTATTTATTTATGTAAGTGAGGTACTGTTTTGTGCACAGGCGTGATGTCTTTTGTGGCTCCATGCTGTGTGGCAGAAGTTCATTTTCCAAGGGAGGGGGGGGTCTTGCATGGTTTTCCCTCCACAGCCACAAATCTCTACTTTACCAAACCTTTTATGAAAAATTTTAAATGGGACGTGGCTCGAGGCTGCTCTAAATAGGATGAAATATTGAGGATGCTCAGATTCTGCGTAAACGCCTTCACAATTAATATCAGAGAGCAAACTGTGATTAAAAATTAACAACTGCTGCTGCTTCTTAACTTTGGGTAAGATATTTCTGTAAATGTGCACATGAAACATGACTGAGGAAGTCCAGTGAGCAAAAATCTGAACCTAGAGACTGTTTTAGTTCATGTTCAAATGTCAGGTTGGTCAACACAGAACAACATTTAGTTAGTTAGTTGGGGATCAACTAAGGAATCGCTGCACTGCAGACTTGAGAAAGTAGTTCATGTAGAGATATCTTTGTAATAGTTGATCCAGGAAAAGTCGTGTTGATTTGGACACGCAAGATCATGTATGAACAGGGTCAATACATTCTGTGTAACACAACTAAAACACACATGTACTAGACACATACATTTTGTAGTAGAAAACCTTTGACTCTCCCGTGGTTGCAGCTAAGATGAGGTGCTTGTCCAGTACATCCAGAATGTCGTTGCAGATTGATTTCAGCTCTTTCTCAACCTGCCGACACAAACACACACAAACGCAACCGTCAACAAGCTGCAACGTCACACAATCCATCTTCAGATATAGAACTGCTGCTGAGGTTCAAGCGAGGCCGGTCTGAGCTGGCAGTACCGGTATAATAGTTTAAAAAAAAGAGAGCAGAGTAACAGAAGACAGCTTTTGGGGCAGTCCCCATGGAAGCATTTTGTCAGTGAAAAGCCGACCGGGTGCATTGTGCCTCAGTTTCAGGGTCAGTGTCGGTGTCGGCCGTCCAAGTCTGACATATTTAACATCACTATGAGGGGACATGTCCTTGTAAATAATAGAACCTTTTCTTTGGCTGCTGCTTTTACCCTATGGAGGCAGAGCAGCAAGTGACGACTAGAATTTATTGGTTGGTAACTCAAACATGTGACACCTTTGATTACGCTTCCACTTTTTAATAATAAGTCTTCGCCATAAATGAACGAATATTTTAATCATCCCAAATTCTGTGTAAATTTAATTTACACTAGCCACCAGGAAAAAGCATATGCTGCTCTCCAGTCTGAAAATCAGAATTAGTACCGTCATTTAACATTGGAGTTAGAGGGGTTTTATTTATTGCAAAACATTTAACTTAATAAGTAACACAATTTTGTATTTGTAAAGTATCATTTTCATATTTTGAGAGGATGATGAAACATTATATTTGACTTAGCCTTGATACCAAGGTTTCATAGAAGTACTTTGACCTTCACTCTGTGGCCTCAAAGGAACGAGACACCTAAAAGTCATGGTACTAAATAAATTCAGAGATCGAAACTCACTAAATGATTAGGGAAATTTACACTAACATCCAAGCACTAATGTGAATCAGAATGGGATTTCAGACCATGTGATGAACCCCCGTTATAACAGTGGAGATGAAATGTTGAATTATTTGTATTTTATATCATGTTGCAACAGCCGAAGCTGCAACTTAAGAAAATGCAGCAGATAAAGGCCGAGGCTCGGGTTGCTGCACTTTGTTCAGGCTGCACATTCATGGTGACAAAGACGGCGTCAGTCAAAGACAGTCGCATGATGCCAAAGTCTGGTCTCAGTTAAGTGACCAAAAAAAACTAAAAAACACAAATTTCACACACACTGCGGCGTAGATGAAATCCATTCTCCTACATCAAGTCATGTAAAATCTCCCCCACCCTCTTCACTGAGTGACTGGAGGGCTGCTGCGCTTCGCTGCACTCGGTAGTGCTGCCGCTGACAGAAGTTTCTCTGCAGCAAAAAATGAAGAAAAGGTGATTTTAAGTCCCTTCATGCTTGCTGCCTGCCTCATTATTTCACTCAGACAAGTGTTGCTGGGCTGTGAAATCTCACCGTTTCCTCAGTGGAGAAGAGCTTAAAAAGTCCTACCACAGAGGGTGAGGCATCTCTGGCATCTTGCCTATGGATATGGGAATTAGATTATCTAAGAGTACACCAGCTTCACTCGCAGCCACGGAATAACAAGGCAGGTGGGAACTTCAGATCAGTTTCACTGGGTGTTTTCAGGATCTAATATGGGACACTGTTGGCATGAAAAACCAGAGATGCAAGGAGGACGAACAGTCACCACTAAAGACTGTTTATCACTGTCATGTTCTGTAGAAAATCTGCTGCAGACATTAGCACATGGAGTGATTTCATTGCACCAGTTTTTCTTCCGGACAATAAAACTGAATGTCCACCACTCGACGCTTTTCAGTTCTCAAAAAAGAACACAATTCATCATCTACATTATCTATCATTTGGCTCTGAGGACATTTTCTTTGAATGTTTTCAATGGGAAAGAAAAACAAGTTGAAATGTTACATAAACATCTGAATTTGCACTACAAAACCCTCAAAGCTGCATCTGAAAAGACACAGCCTCACACCGATTACTAACGGGGAACGTAAGCAGTTAGTATATTTAGGTTCATAACAATGTCTGACCGTTTTTCTGTATTCTCGGATCATCTTTAGTTTGTCTTCTCCGCCTTTGTTTTCTTCTTTCTGTTCGAGGCTGCTGATTATCCTCCAGGAGGCTCTTCTGGCTCCGATCACGTTCTTGTACGCTACCGACAGCAAATTCCTCTCCTCCACCGTCAGCTCCACGTCCATGCTGGCCACTTTCTTCATCGACTCCACCATTTCTAAAAGACATGGAGGGGCAAGATACCGTCAGAGGTCCGTTTTCTCAAGTTCTTCTGCACAAGAATTTGAAAGATTGTGGGAGTAAACACATTCTACTTCTTGTTAATTTAAAATTCTCTAAATCTGTTATTCTTCTGTGCCAAAAAAAACCCCAAACCCTTCTCACAGACAATTAGTGACAGTCAGGTCAGGGTTATTTAATAGCAGCAATTACGTCCTTGCAATTAGTGCCAAACAGACATGTCCGATACTATTCTTTGCCTCAGCTTAGGGTGTAAAAGAGATTCTGAGAAGAAACGCATGTGGTGCATTCACTGATTTACTTAATTGACAGTGAGGGCATCCTCTTTCCATTAACAAAGTTAAAACCACAGTGCCGAGCCTTGAAAGGTTTCTGTCATCGTCAGGACTTTATTAATGGAGTTCCTGGGACCCCGCCCAAGTCTGTCCCCTCCTAATGCAGATCCACTACCTATAGACGCCCGTGGTGGCACACTGAGACAGGATGATGCGCCGGAGGCCTGAGCAAGATCAAATGTGATTTGTCTTCTTTTTATCACTTCTAAATTTCACATCTTCATGGTGACTCGATGTGACATGGTGTGAAAAATGAATATAGAGTCCAGGGATAAAATGGCAATGAAAACAATTTTACATTCAGCTCGGAGAGCAGCCGCTCATCAACACGACATGCAGTTCCCCCTGGGGAGTGACATAAAACAGACACAATACCAAGCCTCTTTCTCCAAATCACATGGTGCAGCTCAAGGAGGGACTGCAGGACCACTGACACATAAATCAATTCAACTGGATCTCAAATTGTCAGTCTGGAAATTACTTAATACATTATATTATATTTTAAGTATTTCTACACAGAATAAACAAAAACTATATGAATATTAAAATGGAACAACACATTCTGTGGGATAATGCTGTCTAGTACACACAATAGAGAGCATCATGTGTGTTATGCAAATGAGAGACAGAAAAACAAGGCCCATCTTTAAAGCGGCGGTTAAAACAAAAGCCTGGCTCAAGCTGCAGACGGGTCACACCTCCCCACGCTAAGCATAGTAGCCTGAAGGTAAGAGCAGTTTGCCAGTCATTTGGCTTTTAACTTCACAGACAGGGCGTTATCTGTTGCAGCCAATGGCAGGGTTCTACGCAGCGTGCTGGCGAAACCCGATACGCAATGGTTACAAGCCAGGAGGAGCACTATGCTGCTTTGATCACTTTACCCTCCAGCCTGGCCTGCACTCCAATAAACCCAGTGACCTCTCTTTGCCTTATTTTTTTTTTTTTTTTTTTAGCATTTTCTCTGTATTTTAAAGCTGCTACAGAACCAATAAACTGATCACAGTCATTTCAAAGATTAAACGTGTCCCCAGTGATGCATGCATGCACAACCTGTGACACGTCCTCTATAGGCACACAGAAGGGTGTAACATGAAACAATGGTTTTGGGGCAGACTTGAAATGGGGATGTTGCAGTTGAACAGTAGACTACTCATCCTAGACCACAGGACACCTGATCACCCCCCCCCCCCATCCCTGCTCTTTTTTATTCTTGAATTTTGAGGGTATTCTTTGGAGAGGGGGGGGGCATAAGCTGAGTGGCTAGACTTGGTACAATAAATACTGCAGCACAGCTAAAACACAATGCAGCCCTGTCCAGTGGACATTAGGGGTAAGGATTTAATGGCTCCATAGCACAATAGGACCCCGCTGGAGCTTGATAGGGTTGTTGATGAATAGCAATTATTTTACAATTATTCAACTAAATATTCAGCGAGCTGCAGTGAAGACTTTGGACATAAAAGGTTATTTTATGCATCGTTCATCAGGCAAATGGAGCTGTGAGAACACACTGTTGACTATTATTCACACAACTTTTTTTAAAAACTGTCAGTGCCTCTTTACATCAGGGGAGAGGCTGCGGCACAAAGGGAAAGCAGTCACTGTGGATAAGACGCTATGCCAGACTGATGGTCCAGACTGAGCAGAGCCCTCTCTGAAGCTGACACAGCTCACTTTTTTTCAGATTTATTTAAAAATGGCATTTCTGATGCAAGCAGTGAAGAATGACTCGGAACATTTGAAAATCAGAGCAGATGTTCGCTTAAAGGCTTCTAGTGAAATGTCTACTGAATCAAATGTAGATTACTAGATAATTATCACAGCTTTTAATCGTCTCAGTAAGAATACAACTCTATTGCTGATAGCAATTTCACAAGCTTGAGACTTCAGGGATTTTGGCTGCCAAGTCAAAACCTCGGTTCATTTGGGAAAAAAAATGTTTGTACGCCCTCTTCAAGATATTGTTCATCAGTCTTCCAATGGCAGGCTTCTTATTAAGTGTGTGTTTTGGGCGTAAAATGACGCAACACAATGTATGGTCAGTCTTGCTATGTAATGCTCAATAAAGGATCTGCATTTGTCAGCACTCAAGCGTTCAAGCATATGTGTTGACCCCTGTGGCTTTCCACATATTGCCTCTTCCATCACATAAGCCAGTCATGGTAGTCTTTGATATCGAGTCAAATGGAGCCGTCACTCATCAGAAAGGAAATAACCCTGCCACTACATTCAGAATCTATATAGTTTGTGATTTTTAGGCATGTTTGCTCTGGAAAATTTTTGATTTGCTGCTCTTTTTCTTTTAACTGAATATCTTGGTAGGAAAAAAAAACTCTGAAGCCATTATCTCAGATTCAGAAACATACACAAATGCTAGAGAACTCTGATGAAATCTGATTAATGGACGTGGAAACAACATCGTAGCAAACTTAAATGAAAAAAAATACATTGGTAGCTTAAACATTGCTCATGCACTTATTTTTACAATACTGGATTATTCTTATGGTATTATCCGATGGCTCCAGTTCTGTTTTGATTGAGACTAAAGCAAGAAATAAATGACAATACTGAAACAACAAAGTGTGGAACCAAAGACTAAGAACATGCTAACACTACTGTATGATCTCCATCAGTGAACAGCTCAATAAACCAAGACTTCCAGTCGATTGACCAAACACTGAAGCCAAAGAAAAGTTGGCTGAATCACAACTTTATTCAACCAATCACATCGCAGCACAACTCACTAACCCGCCTAAGCTGTACCCTATTGGTTTTGCGCCTGTCAATCAATTAACCACAGTCGCATGGCGATCCTGGCCTCATTAAAAAAACAGCAGTAATACAGTTTAGTTTTTACAGTTTGTAGTTTCAAAGTTGAACGGCTCCATGATAATCAGTAATGAATTCACCTGGCAGGGGAGGGGCGGGTTGATAAACAGTGGTGTCACTCTCACATTCCGCATGCAAGCAACACGAGAAAAAGAACATGATCAAATGTTATGTTTTCCAACGATCACAACTAGTTGGCAAAGCTGATGCGAACCTCTCACCAAAATACATTGTTAGCACCAACTGTTGGTTTTCAGATAAATCCTCTCTGCTAGTCGTAGCACGGACACTACTTTGTCGGTGGACACTAAGCAATTGCACAGGGTGCGCAAGTCATGTTTGATGGGGTGTGGACGTTTGCAGTGCCGCTGTATTTTTGAATGGGAGTTTGGCGTGACGACGCGTGTCTGGGCTGAAGAAAGGCTAGCCAGCTAGTTAGCCCTTTAGGTAGCCTGCTAACCACCGCTAGCCATGGGACTAGCTTAGCTCACCACGTAACATGAATGGTAACCAGACACCAAAGCACCCAATAAAAGCACGGTGTGTGTTTTCCTATAACCCACTGCTCTTCTGCCGAACCAAAGTAATTTAAACGACCAACGGGTTCGTTCAGCTGAAGAAATCTCCGCCATTTTGTCTTCTCTCACCCAACAAATCCATAGGAACTGCTTTACCTGCGTCTCCAAGCCCCCTGCGCAGGGAGACTGAGGGGGGAGAGGGGCCAGGCTATCTGCACTGACCGTTATCTACCAGGAGCCTTACCGTCGTATCTCTCCGCTTGTTCGGCGAGTTTTGCCTGGTAAACTAAGTTTTCTCTATCCGCCATGGTGCTCGGGTGTTTCTCGGGGCTGTTCGCAGCGTCCCGGTGGAAAGGGAAAGAGTATCGACTGGCTCGGCGATTCCTGGTGGTGGATCAGCAACAGCACCGTCGCTCTGCTGAATCGAAGACCCACCGGTGGCACTGGCGTAAAGATGGCGCCGCTGCTCCATCCGGGAAACCCACGCAGCAGCAGCAGTCCACAGTAACGCCTACACCCTCGTGCCAAGTCCTGAAATAAGTCACCCCACAAAACTCAGTTGAAATACCGACAAATTCACAGTAAAGAAACATTTATTAGACACTACATCTCAACAATTCAGCCCCCTTGAATCATTTCGATAAACTCTTCCATTCGGCATACAAATATAATAAAAGAATCAAACATTTTTATTTTAAAATTAAATTATTTTTGGCTCATATTCAATTTTTTACATTTCAATCTAACATAATTTTTTAAGCTATATTCTTTTGCAACAGAAGTTATTTCATATCATCACTTGATGAGAGCTTACTCTTTTAGATGCAATATGGCTATTTCAAATACATTAAATAACATTAGCTACAATTAGATTTTCCCTTCAATATTTCAAACGTTTTAAGTGGATACAATTAAAATAGAGGTTACAAGCCTCTGCTTGTTTTTCCAAGCAACTTAGATCCTAACAAATATAGCACAACTGCTAATCACAGTGATGGGATACATTGCAGTAATTCTCAGTAACATATTCACCACTAGAAACATATACCCATATTGACTTGGTATATTACCACAATACCACAGAAAATTAGGAAAAAAAACAAAATTTGAATTTCAAATAATATATTTTCATAGCAGTTTCAACATACTTTACAGTCTCTTAAAAATAAATCCTATTTTTGCTTCTTACAGGCCTCTTCAGAGTCAGGGTGAAATGGCATAAAGCAAAAATATTCGATCATAGCAAAGAACAGTATACAAAATAAAACATTATTTGGCATGTTGTGTCTTGAACTGTGAAGGAGATAGGGTGCATATTGTAGGATCATCAGTGGTATTTTATAATAAAAAGAAGTATTCATTGGAGTTTGAAGGAATGTCATGACAATGAAAATGAGAATATTTTCTCACAAAGGCAACATTTAGTGGAAGTTCAGACATGTATCTGAATGCGTCATCCAATTAACACTTTGCATAAACGCATTACTACAAATAGAACAACAGGATTAAAAAAAAAAGTCTAGGGGCACCCATCAGAGATGATACAGCAGCCTGTGAAACTTCTTTCCATGTGTGAATTTTTTTAAACCACACTTGACAGTTTTTACATTTTGCATTTTGTGGCCTTATTTCCATATTCTCTAGTATGTCATTTCAAATTAATGTTTTTTTATTCACTAAAATTACCCATAAAGCCATATTTTGGGCTATACCTCGCATATTATTTAAGATTTTTTATATTCAACCTCCACGAAAGTACTAACACACCACTATTTGCAACACCACTATTTGCAGCAGCACACTTCATTTTTTGTCGTTAACAGTCATTTAGTGTCACCCTTATACCCATGTATTCTCTACAGCACTGGCACTCTAGTAGTGAATAATGTAGTTACATAATGTCTGACTATTATCAGCATATCAACCAGATCAACTGAGCTCACATAATTTACCTTAAAGAAACATGCAATATGAGCATTTGAACTATAGCAGGTGTTTATTCATACATACAGTATATGGGGCTGCATGAGAGCTACAGTTTGGCTCAAATACCTTAATGAGCAATTTTTTTAAAAATGACATTAATGAAGCATACAATAAAATAATTTCCTTAAATTTGAGCCTCAAAAACGAACAAAACAAATTAAGGGAACATTATGCAACATATAAAGACACTGTAAACTCAAAGACTAAATTCTATGGACATCTGGGGTCAGATGCATAAACGTTTGATCTAGAGTTTTTAAGACTTGCTTCCTATCAGAAGTATGGATATGCATTCTTTTGAAAACATTATGTTTTTGTGAATCTGTGTGCAGATGCATCAGCCTGATTTCTCCTCCCAGTTAGCTGGAACAGGAAAAACACAATTGAATCTGCTCTACAAACCTTAAGGCTTTACTTACGACTGCATCTATAACACAGGCACAGAAGGTGTTTGGGCTCGAGCTTATTTTTAGATTCTCTGCTTTACCGTATCACACTCATCTCCTCAAGAATATTATGCATGTGCTGGTTTGATGTGCGAGATGTTCACCATCTCAACATATGTTCCTTGCAATATATGTGTGAAATGACAAATGAAGGGTTTTGCGTGTTGGCATCATTCATACATCTGACCCCAGGACTTAATTTGAAAAGCAAACACAAAATCGATCTGTGGGAACAATTTGGCTTCATGTTATTCTTTTTTTTTAACATGTCAAGAACAAAACTATGAGTGACTGAGTCACCTTCAGGCTCCAGGACCAGTTCCTATTCAACTCATGTTTTCCAATCCATGACACATGAGGTAGAGAGGATGTAACTCAGCAGATCCTCCCGTGACTGACAAAAAAAACAACTAATCATGTAGCTGGGGTTTATCACTCACCATGTTCCTATTGTAGCATAATAGAAACATTCCCTGCATTTATGTACCATGGGGAAAATGATACACCTGATTTCTGTGTTTGGAAGATGCAAGTAGAGCCCAACTGTAGTCTCCTTTAAAATGTGAATAAAGCTCTGACCACAGGATGCATTTTTCCTCTCAAAAACAGTGTTATTGTCACCGATAACAGAGTTCATCAACATTATTGCCATTTAACACATTTTAAAACAAACCATCTACAAACCACCTTACAAGTGTTTACTAGCTATGATGTTAAAAAAAGACAACCCTGCTTTTGAGAAAAAAGAGCCTCCTGACAGCACAGTCTTCTAAAACAGGACATTTCATTTGAGAAATCTTTTAGTTTATTTTAATAAATGACATAATACTCTGTGGGGCTGTGTGATTTTGTGAGAATCAAAGCTTGTGTTCTTACAGTGGAAAAACTCAAACCTTCACAGCACCTTGGTGGCACAACAACTGACAAAGTGACATATTCTCTGTTTTACCATTTTACATTAAAAAATGCAGAAGAACTAGTGTTAGAGAGGAGTTGTTTTTTTTTCTTAAAAACATTTGCGACTGATAATGTTATAAAAACCACGCTGGAAGACAAAAATAAAATCCCTCAACCTTTCTCATCTCATCCTCTGAGGCGGCCTCGGGGGATCTGTCCGTCCTCTGTGACACGGTGATTATTTTGTTCTTTCACGCTGCTGCACTGGAAGTCATTCATGTTGGCGCTGAATAGTGTTTTCAAAGAGGAACATAAAAACAACAGGCACACAGTCTCTGGTAACAAAAATGAAAAGAAAATCAAATGTAAGGAAAGAAAACAAAAGTTTACAGTATTAAGCAATGTAAAGTGTGTGTATATATATATATATATATATTTATATAGTCAATTCCATCATAATATTTTCCACTCTTAGTACAAAAAAGAGGACTTGGTTTGTAGTGTGGGTAGTATGTAATGAGTCGATGAAGTTGTCTTTGCAAGGAGGACCGTTCTTCTCCACGAGACGGCGTCATCAGGAAAAGGTCTTTGTCCGTTTTCGCTCTGAGGTTCACAGTCTAGCTCTACAAAAACTCACTGATTCATGATTCTGTGAGAGGAGCCGAGTGTTTTCGTCTCCTGTGTGCAATCGATCCTTTTTCCCTTCCGTGTGTGAATGAAGTAAAGTGGGCGGGGAGACACAGATCCGGCAGGGATGATGATGAGGAGGAGGAAGAAGAGGCGCTGACTCTGCCGTGTATGTGCAGTGCAGATTTCAATACTGGGCTGGAGGTGTGTAAACTAGGGTTCGACTGATACCGGTTACAGGTGCCTGACACTGCCCACTGTGGATTCTGCTTATTGTCAAATTCTCTTAACTATTTTGATTCATTTCCCACTCATTATCTGTCTCTGATGCCTAACTGGTCTAAAAGTTACTTTAGTTTGTTCATTTGGTCCTGACCAAAGAAGAAAATATACATTATTGCCTTGTAGTCTGTAATCCTTCTTCGTCTGGTTCACAACTTATAACAGAAGCAAAAAAAAATAACTGTAAACATTAAATGATATGGACTGACACGTAAGACACTGATCATCAGATCAGCAGCAGCCTGGTGAGTTTATGATCTGATTTAGTGACACACAGAGCTCTTGATAAATTAAATGGTTCAAGGTACTATCAGTATAATAGATAGCTGTAATTCCTAATAGCTACAGACAAGACAAAAAAAGAAGAGCTTGTCTTGTCTGTAACACTAGTGGTTACATGTCAAACCTTTAAAGACGACTAATTAAAATAGAGGCACAGCTCACCTCTGATTTAACTCTTGGCTTTGCTTGGCGATGTGGGAGAAGACCGTATCATGTCGACATGTCAACATGTTACCATGGTCACCACATTATCATGGGTAATTTAAAGCGAACATCTGAACAGCTCCTAGTGAGCGGATGGATAGTTGAAGCTTTGGAAGTCAACGAGATCATGGCTAATATGACTAAATCCTGCATTTGGTCTGTCTTGCATTCACACCACAAACAAATCACATCAGAGTTTATTTGGATGCTTTTCACATGGTCTTGGTGCAGTGGTCCTCTCTGCCACACGGTTTGACTGAAATTATTAACACATTGTCTTACATCTCTGCAACATTAATAAAACTGCTAAGTTATTGACTTGTTTTCTCTTTTGATTTAGCTTGGTTACAGTTTTGCACTGTTTCTAGTGGTGAAGCTAAGCTAGGCTAAACACAGCTCTCTGTGCTGGACGCACTAGAGGAATAAATATTACACCATTATAAGTCACTGTCTACCCGATGGAAATATTTCACTGCAGGTTTTGGAATTTTTTTATGAGGCTGTAGTCAAGGAGGAAGGCAACACTTGTAGTGGGTAATGCCAAATCAGGCCAAAAAAAAAAAAAGGCAAACCGATATCAGCCTGACCTTAGTGTAAACTCTTGGTACGACTGATGTCCCGACACGTCTCGTGTGGGTTTAGCTCATAGGTTCATGTGCTGTGTGCTTGTATAAATATTTTTTTTCTTTGTTCTGAGGAAATGGCCAAAAGAGAAGGGATGTGCACAGGTGATGGGAGTGCGTGTGTTTCTCAGCTCTCGTCTTCAGGATGGTGTTGTTCCAACAGCCGGACGTGGGTGAAGGGAAAGTGGCCTCGTTTGCCTTTGCACTCGCCCTCCCACTGGCCGTTCACGTTGATCTTGGTCACTTTTACCATGTCCCCCACCTGTCCAATGACAAAGAGAGAAAACAAAATCAATGCACGGAGGTGATTCCCATTTACACACTTCCTCCCTCCACCGTGTTATTGACCGGCTGAATCAGTTCTAGCAAGTCGAACCCATCAATACGGACTCAATTCTGTCAAGCATGCAGAAGGGAAGGTATTGACCGAGTATTGACTGACCCATCTTCATTTTTACAACTGTTGAGCCGCAAAACCACACAACAATGTCATGGTTAAATTGACACACAGGAAGTTAAACACGTCACAGTGGCTTTGGAAAGCCTTAAATATAAAAACCGATATCCTATTAAATGTGAGGAGTTTCTTCAAGTCTGTCAGATGTTCAGTTCTTCTTCACGCTGACGTTATGCAAGTGACTTTTTGCTTTGCCTGATTCACCATGTTCACAATGGCCGGTTTTGAAGGGGAGGAAATTTAACCGGTTAAAACAATAATCAATTAACTCTTACTGAGTCAACTTAAATCCATGCTGTGTACGTATAAATCTCTGAACACCATTTTTCTGTCACTATTCTTCATGAATATATCTGAGCAGTGAGCAATTTTGCCCCAAATTATCCACATTCTCGAACCCCACCTACAAAGCTGCAGTTGGTCGATTGTTTTCTCCAACGAAGAGAAACATCCATCAGTAAAAAGACAGAACCACAAATATTTAAATAGCTGAACAGATCTGAGATAAATGAGTCAATTCATGAGCCTGGGGAGGCGTGAGCAGCTTTACAACAGAAATTAACCTGCATTTTACTTTTTTTCCTCGATTTATATATAGTTGAGTTGCTTGCACTACATACATTAAATAGGTCAGTAATCTGTTTGGTTAATAGTGTAAAAACTTATAAGAATTGAGGCAGATATGTTAAATCTAAATAACAGTAAGTGGACATAAACTGTGCTGGAAATATAACAACTACACTAGGTTTAATTTCAAAATAAAGCTCCTAAATGTAAATTGTAAAATTCTCAACTGCTCCATCGTCTCCGAAGTGAGTACAGCACTGTGAATCTTAACCACACAGACCTAACAAATATACTGTGACCCACTTTAACAACAGCAGAGGTTCATAAACACTGTGCAGTGTCATCCAGCCTGCTCCATCTCACACAGCGGCACACGTACACACCGTCCTCCGCTCTCATTAAATCAAACAAAATGGTGGCGTCTGCGTTTCTTGAGAAGACTCGAATACACAGAGCCGAACAGAGAGAGAGCATCCTGAGCCCCAACAACTGACGGCGGGGTGGAGGGGGCTAAAGAGGTGGCCCGTCTGAAAGTTGGTGCCAAACCAACACTGGTCCAGGTTTACAAAATACAACTAATCAAGGCAACACAAAACTATCGTCCTCTACATTTTGGCTAATCGCTAATAATCACAATTAGTTAAACAGCCAATAAGTTACTGATAAGCAGATAATTGCTTGCTAAAGATTGGCTGTTTATATGACATTGTTATGTGCATTCAAAAGACGTTACTTTGGACATTTTTGAGACTCTTTTGATTGACATTATAAAAATAAAACCTGTGGAGTGTGTGTGCTGTATGACGGCAGGTTTGACGACAGCGAGGTGGCCGTTTTAAGCATTACTTACAATGTCAGGATTTTTTTTTTTTAACTGGACTCCAATGAACTTTTTCAACCTCCTCGTCCGCATGTTATTTGCTGATGTGAACCAACACTGTTTATTTATCTGCTTAAAGAAAACAACTAGGGCCAGTGAGCCTTGTTTACTCAGCAGTAATGAATGTAACATTCACATGAATCTAGTGCGTACATAAAGAAGGGCCATTGTAAAGGATCTGTCTGTCCTTCTTTATAAAGCCATCCCACTGTGACTGTCTTCATGTGTGCTGTCAGCTTGCATTTGTACAGATACTTTGTGTGTATGCTCACATGCATGAGTAAGCCATTAACAAGCAGGACAATCTAGGGCTGCCTCAGCTGAGACCCAAACAAAAAAAGACAACAGGGAGGCAAAGAGGTTAGCACTGAATAGGAGGACAGCCTTGGAGGAAAATGAATGATGGGTGGCGTTGCTACCTCCAGAGCGAGCGCCGTCTTGTCGTAGGCGTTGGGCACCCTCTTCTGAATGGCTCGGGCATACACGGGCCCGTTCTGTAGGTTGGGGAGCTGAGTGTTGACTACTGGCTGGGCGTACTGGCCTGGGTCGCCCAGAGGGTTGGCCGCCGTGGCCCCCGTTCCGTCTGTGCTGCCCGCTACCCCTCCGATTTGCCCCCCCTGTCCAGCCCCCGCAGACGGGGGGCCCAGGCCAGCAGCAGTGGGCGAGGCAGGCCGGTACTTCTCCACGTAGGGCACGGGGATCATGCCGGCTCTGCCCTCCTGGTTGGCAGCGTTCCACCACTGCTCCTCGGGCTTCTCCAACACACGAAGGATGTCGCCCTTACGGAAGGGGAGGTCCTCCTCGTCGTTGCCGGGGAAGTCAAACAGCGCCCGGACGAACTCGGCCTCCTCGGGCTGCTGAGGGACGCCGGCAGCGGCGCTGACGAAGCCTGTGTGCTTGGCCTTGCTCACAGGCTCTATAAGGGTAGTGGTGTCCAGGTAGTGGATCTTATAAAACTCCAGCAGGGCCGGCAACGCCTCGAACTCCTGATCGCCGATCCGAAAGCGAGGAGGAACCAAACCTGGAGGAAAGAGAGTGGATTTAGGAGGGTAAAAAAAATGATGCAAACAAATCAACAGAACAGTAATATCTTTGGTGTGGGACAGGACCTAGGTACGGTGGAGATCAACACGCCCACTCACTCACTTTGAGTCACACATCTTTGACTCATTCTGACATTACAAAGACTTCGTCCATGGCAACCAGCAGGATAAAGTCTGCTTAAAGTCTGGACCATGATTTTTCCTCCAGGTTAGATCCAAATTAGTTGTGGTGCATAATATGTGAAAGCATTATTGTTAAAATCCAATAATATCCTACTGGGGGATCTAACCTCACCCATTCAACCTTTTTTTTTTTTCATTTGAAGACATCCAACACAAATATACCATACAAACATCCTACACATCCAAGAAATACAACAGCAGGATGATGAGACTCTGAATGACCAGGCCCACATCCAGACACTCCTAGACAGGGATGCTGACTGTGATTGTATTTGATCACATATCTTTAACAAATTACAACTAAAGTAACTAGAACATCTGTTTGGGGAAATGCAGTGATTTACGATAAAACAATTCATCACATTAGACAAATATCATGTAAATACAATAAGTTCATCTAGGTCCCCATATGATATGATATAATTTTGAGACCTGTTTCACACTTCTGAGTGTAAAGACTTTACTTCTCAGTAATCATGTTCATGCAGTTAGTCAAAATTGATATTAATCAGGTTGAGTGACTGTTGAGTAAAGCCGTTACACTCATGCCCCCTGCAAAAAGGTATTCGATTGTCACTGGCGAACAAGTCTCTACTTGATTTGTCTCAACTACTCCGATCCAACAAATTTACTTTGGTACAGTTCACACAAATCAGTCACTTGCTAAATTATGTAACTTACTGTTGCGCAAGTCATTTTTCATGCTGTTATAATATAACTGCCACAATGGCCCACAACTGTTAGCTTTTCAATGGGGGAGACAAAGATCAAAATTACCTAACGCTAAGGAAGCCCAGATGGGACAAGAATTGTGCAACATCCACAGGGAGCTAAAGGCACAGCAGCAGCAGCAGCAGTAGCAGACCTGTGAGCAGGACTATGTATGTGCAACAGGGCAGGATCACAGACATTCCTGAGACGCCAATATGACCAGTCATCCTCCAGTTGTGACAGCCCAGCCTGCCCAGTCCCATTCATATCTACTGCAGCAGCAGCAGCAGCAGCAGCCCAGCCCACCTCACTGCCGCTGGCCGCCGAGCCGCCGTCCTGCTGCCTGAACATGGGCAAAACACCACCACAACCAGGAAAAATAAATGAATGGTGGCTGAGTACCTGAGGTCTAGTTGTTGACACAGCTCGCTAGCACAAGTTCAGCCAAACTCCATTTAAAAAGTGCTCAACTCCACTTCACTAGGCTAATGCACAATGTGAACCACTTAAACGCATAACCTTTATGTTTCTAGGTACAGATCTGATACTCGATGTTCAGTCTCTATACAGCAGCACCCCGTACATCATATCAGTCCAGGTGTTAGCACTTTAGCAAGACTTCAGATTTATCCACAGTAAGTTAGCTAAGTGGTTAGCAACACCACCCAAAATAGACCACGGTGGGTGGAGAGCACATGTTTAACTTCTCATTTCTGTTCAAGTGTGTGCAGATAATTATATCATATATTAACCGATATTCAATATACTCTCTGCTGAGATTCATACACACTGTCTGTGGCATTAATAACTAGTTAATTAGCATTTTGACTGAGATCAAGTTAAAATCATAATTTCCTAATAGGAGTCTGGCGTGGCTTCATGAGTGGGAAGTTACGGAAGCTAAATCCCAGTTTTCCTGAATTAAAAATGGGAATATAAAGTGTCAGGATAGTTTCTGTGGGTAACACGTGTAGTGAGGTCAGTGAAGCAGCAAGTTGTGCGCCACATAATTCAACGTTACCTGTGCCAGACTGCCGGTTGTTACTGATGCTGTTGATTATATAATGGGACACTTTGGAGTTCTCTGAGACGGACAGCACGTAGTCACCGGGGCTGGTGATCGAGTCCCTCACCAGGAAAACACCGTGCCTCTGCCCCTGTAGAAGAGAAACCGCCTCCTGCCGACTCAGCCTCCCCCAGTACCAGCTAGCACGGTCTTCGGCATCAAAATTACCGGCCATGGCTGTGAAATCCCGTCCGAGGCTTGAGGCCTTTCCCCTTCGCCTCTCCCTATCCGCAACTCATACAAAACTTTAGTTGACTAACGCTGCCGCTGGAAAAACAGTGTAACGCCGAGACTTCAGCAACTTCCACTAAACAATGTCGAGGCGTTTGAGTTTACCGAGTTAATGTTGCACCAAAAACCCAATTCCCCCACTGCTTAAACGTTAAAATGACAAAAAAATTACTAAACTAATGTGCAACAAGAAACTCCTGGACTGAAATGGCGGATCCAGGGAAACGTTGACCTCATCTACCGGAAGGGATGCCTGGTCAATGGGAAGCGCTGCATTCACGCCCCCTTAAAAACAACGTAGATACGATTTAACGTCTCTAATATTGCTATTAAACGACAAACTACCTCTATCGTTTGACTGTCATACTTTTACCACATTAGTTTAACGACTATAAATACTTAAATCCAAAGGAAAGAAAAGGAACAATTTGATAGCTTCAAATGCTCATTGTGCGTTCAGAAGTAAATTGAAGTCCTCCTGAACGCACCATAATTAAACTTTTCTGCAGATTGCATAGGCAGATTGTTGCTCCTAATCAGGATTGTAACATTTCTTATTAGTACTGATTATTTAGCCTACGTGGGCTAGGGCTACTGGTATGACCCTCATTTTTAATGCATTTATTTGACCTATTATGATTTTTCTTCTGCTACTCCCTTTCCTTCTCACTCTTTTTCTCTCTTCTTCTTCTTTTTAAAACAATCAAAACTCATCACACCACAACAAACACAGAGAAACAGGTTTAGCTCTAACTAATTAATTTAATGTCCTCTTTTCCCCAATATTGTTGTTGTTAACCTTCCTGCTTGTCTGATCTTCCTTTCATTGTATTGTCATGTATTAGGAAAATGATCTCTGTTATTGTTGTTTAAGTTGATTTGAAGGAAACACACAGACATGATTTTTTTTTTTCTTTTTGGGAGGGAGGGGGGAGTATAACACAATTTTTTTTTTACTTGTTTCCTCTCATATAGACTCTCTTTTCCAACAGTAGAATAAATAAACCAAAATACAACAAGATGTGATCTCAAAATCCAAAATGACCAATGAGACAGCACCACATGTAGGCTAATCTTAACAGCTGATGTCATACCAACAATATCACAATGTAATCAACAAGCATTAATGTGAATAGCCTAGTTCTCTCATCATGGACTAATTGCACCAGAAGAAGAAGAAGAAAGGTTTGCAGGTAGCCGACTGTATTTGGTCAAGCCTGTTGCCATAAATAGATTCTACCAGTAGATGGCAATGTAGGCTACACTTATTTTACATTCAAGTCAAACTTTTCTGGGCATTTGGGTTTTTTTTCAAAAGGTTTTATTTGCCATTGTGTTAAAAAACCTACATGAACAAGATTTTCATCAGGGATTTTCCAGCTGTATGTATAATTAATGTGAACCGTGGACATTTATATGAACTTGTCTGACAAGTATAATGAGTTGTTCATAGATTATAACTGGCCTGCTTCACCATACCATAACATTTTTGCCCTCAGATCTACAAAGTATAAGGTTAAAATCCAATCATATGCTAATTAGGGTTTCAGTAACAGTCATGTCTATTACTGGTTAATATGATCATTGTTTCTCAATCAAAAGATTTACTGTTTAGTCCAGGCTATAAAAAATCATTAAATAGCAGAAAATGATCCATTGCCTCGAGTCCGAGTTCACAGGATCAAATGTTTTATCTCTTGAAACCCACAAAATGCTAGATGTAATTTATTAAACCAAGAACAGCAGGAAATCAAATTACAGAAAGTCATTGTAGACACTGTTCATCTCACTTTTCAACAGTATCTTGTGATCATCCTCAACAGTAGCAGCGGGCTCAGTTGTCATCATGTGACTTACGTATGGCACTTCAATGATGTGATGACAGCTAAGAGCTACGTTTTGTTGTCCTTATATTTAATTGTGTAATAGTGTAAACATTCATAGCGTAAAAATACCTGCAGTCTCTGTAAGTGTCATGCCAAGTGCCTTCACTGGCAGCGGTCAACCCTAATAAATTGTATGCTGACTCACTGAGCTGACGGAGCTCTGAGTTTGGCTCCTGGACTTTATATCTTGTGCCATTGAAAACATGACACTCTTCCATGTGCATTGTTAATACCTCAATTATTTACAGTTTACAGTTACACTTAGTCTCCACGTTGTCTCTGCTGTGCTGTCTGACACACAGATAATAAAAAATAAACGTATTACGAAAAAATAGCTTTATTTTACCACATTAGAGTCAATAGACAAGACTTCAATTTATTGTAACGGGTGCATCTCTAACACTTTGATTTGTAACATCACTTGTGTTCCCTTAATGCTGATTGATCAACAGCAGCTGTTACAAACTATTATCATACCTTTAAATTGCTTCCTTTTATTACAGCTTTGTGATTGTTGTGAGAAATACACAAAAGCCCTTTTCAAAATAAAGAAACATTAGAGCCACACACACAATAAGACACTGCATTTTAAGAATCAATTGTCCACTCTGAAGGCTAAAGGAAAGTGAGGAAACTGGCCAACACACATGTAGGCTACAGTATTAAACTGATCAAATGTGATTCGGCAGAGAAAAATATTTTGTCAAACTCTATTGTTATTGAGTAAGTGATGAAAACAACAGTGGTTTCAGAGGCTGGTTTGTGGGCTCCACATAAATTCAGCCAATTCAAAGTGTTCACAACACACTGTGGTTAAAAATGTCTAGATATTCTCATCTACTCTGATACAGAGTTACTCAAACGTCTTCAGGTGGTTGTAGAGAGACTGGACGTATGTAAACACACACATGGGATCTGGCTTGTCGCCCATCTCTAACATGTCCTCCACCTCGATCAGACGGAGACAGTCAGCCTGCTCCCTGAAATATAAAAATATAACATGGTAGTGAAGTATATGTAGGTCTATGTATAAAATATCAAGTATCTATTTCCACTGACATAAAGAAAAAGAAATGCTAACACACAATCCTTCATTTCCACGGCGCGCAAAGCATGTTAGCTATAATGCTAAAGCATGAAAAAAGCAAAGCTTATTCTAAAGCTTAAATTTTGCATCTTGACGATCAGATTCTCATGTTTATTTTAAATGTTTACAGTTTGTTGCCTTTTGGATATATCAATCAGTACACACACCATGCTAGCCTGCTTACTCTGCAGTGGTGAATGCCAGCTGTAGGTTCTGTTTGCGATTAGCGGGGTTCAGGTTGTTGTAATCAAACTCCAGAGGAAAGAACGAGTGAACGAGAGCACAGAAAGCCATCCCATCACTCCAGCTGGATGAGAAGTTCTGGATGTCTATGTTCTGGGAAACAAGGATGATAATGACATCTCATTAAACACATTAACAACACTGTCCCAACATTCATGCCACACCAGCATAGCCTAGAGTCTTTGGAGCACATGAAGTCCAATGAAAAGCTGCATGAGATGTGATGATTTTATTAACTATATTGACTTTATTGTTTTGTGGTTTGTAATTTAATGATCCTGTTATCTACATTTTATTTTTTATTCTTTTAACTTGATTTATTCCATGGAGGCAATTCCATGGATCTGGCTGTGACTGAAAGCTTGTTTTCAAAATCTGGAACAAATTTTGGAGCCTCAGCAGTTACCCAACACGGACAAATGTACCAAAAAAGAAACCTTTGAACCTCTCCTAGTCTTCTAGACTTGGAAGATCATTTGATATGATTGAAAGCTCCAAAAACAGCTAGTAAATGGACCTCAAGAGTGTTTTAGTTATTATGGGAGCTATGGCAGGAGAGGAATAACATGTTAATCCCACTGTCATACCTGGTAGCCAATGGTTTTAGAGCGGCACCACTCGAGGAGAATCTGTTTAATACCACTGGCACTGGACACTCCAAAACTCTGAGAGCGCTTCAGCTTTGGCTTGGAGTCTTTTGGCCTGTTCAAGAGAAATACAGCTCACTGTACCGGAAAATGAAATGACTACAGGACTGAAAATATGCATTAAGATGAAATGGAAAATATTTCAAATATACTTACTTGGTAGGCTCCGAGTTCATCCTTTCAAAGAGAGCCCGTTTGGCCTGAGCCCCATTAGAGCGTGGAAGTGTCTGTGATTTCATTATATCCTGCTTGAACTCAATGCCCCCTGGTTTATTTGCCTTCCTGTGGAAAAACATGGCATTAGTTTAACCATAGCAGCTAAACAGTGACCTAATTTCAGAATTTATGATCACAACTTACTTGTCCAAATTAGGCGAGAAACCTGATTTTATGATTGATTTGGAGGGAAGTAATTTCTCTGAAAAGAGAAAAACAACATAAGCAACATCATCATTGAAACAATCTGCAGATGCAAAGAGTTCATTCAGTATTTTACCTGCAGACTGAGGAAAGCTCACACTTCTCTTCAGACTGGGACTTGGTGTCTTCAGAACTGGTACTGAATCCCAAAATGGAGATGAAGCGCAAACAGAAAATTAAATTCACAAGATTAAAACATTGAGCAGATGATCAGGTTTTAGCATCTGTGGTTCAACTCACCCCTCTTAAAGGGATATTCCCCAGGTTTTACTGTGGGGTCCTGTGATGCTGAGATACTTGAAGGCTGAGCTGGTGCAGATGATGTTGGAGTTTCTGTGTTGGGTTTGGTCAGGGAAGGTAAGGGCAAGTGTGGCTTGGGTTCGTTGACATCTAATGACAAGAAATTTAAATCACTGATGAGAAAAATAGGCTAAATAAAATCTCAGCACAAAACAAATGGCCGTGCACTCACCACGTCTGAATGGATATTCGCCTCGCTTTATTGTCGGGGATTCAGCGACAGGACTCTGATCAGATTTCAGTGGAGCAGAAGTGTCAGAGCTGCTCTTAGTAACAGCTGTGAGGGGAAGATGAGGAAGACCCTGAGATCTTGGGACTGACTGCTCCTGGGGTGCCTGAGACCTCGGCTCTTTTGCTGTAGACGTACCTGTACAAGTGTATAAAATAAAAAATATATTAACAATTAGTTGCCATTCCTATGTAGTTATTAGCATGGTTACCATAATTGAGTGGTTATAGGGTGTTATTAATTGGCTGGTAAGTGGTCCCCAAGGTGGTGCTAGGTGGTTGTTATAAGCAGGGTTATAATAATAGACGGCGTGAATGGTGAGACCTTGTATAATCTAAATTAGTTTGTTTATTACTACGGGGTAGAAACACGACTACTTATGCAGAATACCTTAAGGGGAGTGCAGGGATCAAACCTCATAACACATAACACAACTGACCTCTCATAAAAGGATATTCCCCTGTCTCCCCTGTTGGAGCCTCTGTTCCAACTTTAGGCACCAGTGCTGGAGAAGGAGCAGCTTTGTTGGTAAGCAGACTTTCAGGATTGGCTTTGGTTGTCATGGCAGTGACAGGAAGATGGGGTTGCAGTTCAACAGCATCTGAAATAGACAGAATCACAATGAAGAATGAAGTAAAAATAGAACTAACTCTTAGCGCTTGGACATAAGAATAGAGAATAGAGTCCATTAATCTGTGATTATGCATCTCCACGGAGAGTTGCCGTTGAGCTGTTGTGACAGAGAAACAGCTGCATGAAGGAGAAATTCAAATGATTACAAAGCAGATCTTCAGTGGGATTAAATAAATGAAGAGATGCATCAATTACACGGCAATAAAAGAAGAAGAAAAAAAAAGATTTTCCACACTCACCACATTTAGCAGAGGACTCGCTAGATTCCATCAGAGGCTCTTTGGTTGCTTTGGCCACTGTGGCAGGACACTGAGGAGCAGATGGAGCTTCAGAGCTCACTTTAGTCATTGCAGTGAGGGGGAAATGGGGTTTGGTTAGAGGACATGAATCCTCCTGCTCTGAAAGAGAAAAGATGGATTCGTTTCTTCACACACTTGACGATCAAATGATCTTGAACAATAATGACAGCAGAGCTTTCTCTGCATCGCTGTTAAATAATCACAAATTTCATGAAACACGATGGAGTTGATTTACCTCTTGAAGGTAAATAATACGAATGTAAAACCAAAATTTAAACTTCGCAGTACTCAAATTATCTCAGATTAATTCAACAACAATTTCATAGTGTAATTGATTCTGACTTGTTCTTTTTTGATTTTAAAACAACCTGTACACTCATGAATACACACAGATGGCTGACTCTATTGTCTGGTTTTGACAAGTGCTACATGAATAAATGAACCCTAACCCAATCAAATTTATTGTTAAAAAAAATTAATCCATCCTAATAAAAATTGTGGCATGTGAATATCTTACCAGGCATTTTGGGAGTTTCCAGTATCGAATGAAGAGAGTTGGTGACGCTGGAAGACTCTGGGTTTGGTTTTGTGAGGGCGGTGAGCGGCTGGTGGGACTGAGGAGCAGCTCCAGCAGTTTGAGCTCCATCTGAGTCCACTAATGAACTTTCTGCAAAAAAAAAAATGTAACCAAAGGTGAGATAAGGTCGGCAGGCCACCTGTTTGAAACTTTGCAGGTGATATCTGCCTACCTTGCTTGCTAGTCTCCTGCGCAGATGTGGCAACATCCTTCTCTCCTTTTGCATCAGTTCCCTGTTTTGTAATAACAGCATGCAGGTATGTTTTAGGTCAACAGTGTCTTTCATTAGTTTAATTCATGACATTTTGAGTAGTCATCATTGAAAGACCAAGAACAAGTTAATGGAGGACTTAATGAAATCATCCACCTATGAAGAGGAAGACACTGAGTGTAGAGGGATTTCTTTGGTTCTTGTGAAATCTTGTGAAATCTGAATCAGTCAGTAGGAGCAATATCATTAGACACTATGCTTGCTGACTCTCACTTTTAATGAGTTTAGTGTAGCGAAGGGAAATTCCTCTAACTGCTTGGAGTCATGTCGGACTGGAAGAAAAAAAATGAGATTCAGAGTCTAAAAATAAATATAATTTGGAGTCAGAATCAGACAAGACACTGCTGGAATAACTTCTACTTGATGTGGGTATTCAGACATGACCAGCACATCAGCCTTGCTTCATTTGGCTGTCTTGGTAATGGCGTAGCCTCGAACATTGGTGGGTGATGCAGATTTCTAGTTAAAGTGTGAGGCAGTGGGATGGCTATACTGTACTCACAACTTGGTGAATTAATTTTAAAAAGTAAAGTAAAGCTGAACGTAGGACTGTGCTGAAGAATAACCTTTCCATTGTTAGCCATTCTCAGGAAGGTAAACGAGTTATGTAACACATGCGGCCCACTCTGTTTGTACATTTGCCTTAGCAACGTCACTCAATGGGTTTTTTTTTCAGCCTCTAACATTGATCAGCTCACAACAAACAAAGAGAGTTCTTTTGTCTTTCAGACTGTGGAGCTAAAAATAGTCAGTAATTTGTATCATTCATGTTAAATCTCTCTGTGTGTGCTAACTTCTCTGCATATGTGATCCTCAGCTGTCAACAGCTGAAAGCTTCTCATTTAATGTCAGCTGTGGCCAACAAACCCGTGTTCCCACTGAGAGGCTATTTTAGATTTTGCAATCAGCCCCTTTGCAAGAGTTTCCGCTCCACTCTTCTTACGTCCCAATATAGACCCAAATGGAGGCTTTGGAAATCAGAGAGTTAGCCTGAGCGGTTCAAACAGTGCCTAAGTATATCAGCCCAAAGTGTTGGCCTGTGTTTGCCCCCTCTCTCACCCCCAACCCCTCGGCCTTTTGCTTTCCAGAGAGACGTGCACCCTCACAATTAAGCCATTGCAGCCAGTCCGTCAACTCATCGTCAGGAGGGAGATTAGCACCACAGTGATCTGTGGGCTCCACAGGAGCTGCAGTAGGATATCACAGTCTGACCCTGTTAATCCCTCCAACCCCTGGCTGGGTTTACCTCCATGTCACCTCAGCTCCTTAGAAACATGCAAGCACACTGACAACCACAAACACTGGCATGAACGTCATTTCAGAAGTGACCAAAAGGTAAAATATTTGGAGATTATGTTTGATTTTTTAAAACTTTTATATACATTTATATTTCTATTAGAATTTCTATTTTTTCCAGATACAAAATAAAGTCATGACTTCAAAAGCAAGCCAACATTAAAGTGGCACCAATAAAGATCTTTATATTGACAACGTATTAAATAGCCGCTGCAAATAGAATTTGCGGATTGATGCAATTAACCCACACACATGCCCACAAGTTCCCCTCAGATTGAGCGTTTGAGCTTCTTTAATCACTTTTCAGCTCCTTGTTTTTGTTTTGAGATGACAACTTTACAGTGAAATTCAGTTTTGTTGTTCTCATTGCAAATTTCCTGTTGTTTTCAGCTAGAAGTTTGCAACTAGCTTCATAGAATTTAGCAAATAAGAGCCAAATATATTTTGGGGGTGTTTTAGATTTCCTTCATTTATATTTTTTTTGTTCCAAAATCAATTTATTTATGCGCATAAATAGGTGACTGTTTGCAACACGTTTGCTAACCACATAAGACTGATTCGTATCAGTCTTATGTGGTTAATTGGAGAAGGACTTCAGCTGTCGACTGATATTTTCTGGGGCTGTATCCAAAGGACATTTCTGATACGACATTTTAAGGCACTTGGAACTGGCTCCTTCTTGGAGACATGTGAGAAAATTGTTTGAATGGGTAGCACTCAGCAGCACATATAAAAAAAACTGAGGTAGCCGTTTGTAGATTAAGACATAGAGGGGAAGAGGGACAATTTCACTCAGCGTGTGAATTGCAATAGCCTTACATATACAGTATAGTATAACAGTATATGTGTGTGTGTATATATATACAGTATACAAGATCCAAGGAAAACTATATAAACTCAGCATTTCCATGTGCTGCAATGTTCTCTGACATTATAAAGCCACACATTTATAAGGAAAGAAAATCAACATTGTAAGGAAAACTTCAAATTTGTCGGGGGTGGGGGGGGTCAATCAAGTACGGAAACATTTCATAACATTTCACATTTCAGTTTCTACACTTTACAATGTTGGAAGAGTACAGCCCCAATGACGATTTGCTGACTCTGGGCTAAAATAACATCTATTTCCTGATCATTTTGTTTCTCACAAATTCCTGAATAGAAGGTGAACAGACCAGTTGAAGGCAAGGCAATTTTATTTGTACAGCCGATTTTTACAAACAGTTTGTCTCAAAGGGCTTTGGTGGTTGTAGCAAATATTCATACGAGAACTTTGAAGGCTGAAGTGGAGAGGGGTTCCAACTGAACAGCAGTTGAACATGGGACATGGGACTGGAAATGTTTTTTGGCCGTATTATACTTTCATTCTTGTGGAATTGTTGGTATAATGATGGTGGTGATTTGGCTCACCTTTGCTGTTTATGTGTTCCGAACAGAACATCCATGTTTTTTCTTGCAAATTTGTGACTTTTAACATGAAGATTCAGACTGTTAGATCTGCTATTACAAGATGGGCTCAACAGGATGACGTCAAATTTTAAAATGATGGAGTCATAGTATTAACTGCAGGGGGGTTATCTTAGTGTTGGTGGGGGGTTTGAACAGTTTTACGTCAGAGTGGGGGTCCAACAGGGGGGAAAAGACCAGGTGATTTCAGCAGAGAGGAATGTCTGCGGGGTGGGGGGTGTGTTACGAGGACAGCTGGTTGCCCCTCTGAGGGTGTGAGTGGGGGGTATTACTGACAGGGACGTAGACGCAATTCAACTTTCCATTAGGAGATTTGAGAGCTGGTCTGGCTGGGAAGCTAGATTCCTGAGTGATTTGAGGACAGAGATTTATTTATATGCCTGTCTTCAGAGCGAGAGTGTTAGTTACGTCATAAAAAGGAAAACAATTTGTGCACTGTCGACACAGTTATAAAAATACTCAGTAGTGTCTCGGTCTTGTTTGTCTACTGCATCCCTAGCTGTGAGCTCCTGAAAACAAACCTTAATCACTTTGACAATTTAAACCTGTGGTCCTTCCATCAGTCCCTGTCCTCCCCCTCCACATGTGTCTCTGAGGCGAAAGCTGAAGTCGGTATTGAGCATGCAGGGGCTTCGAAAGGCTGCAGCTCACTCCCAAATCACAGACCCAAAAATACATGTGCCCTTTGGAGGACCTGCAGTTATAAAAGCAGGTCAAAGGCAGAGGAAGGCTGTGATGGGGGGCAGGGATGAGCAATAACTATGCGTGTTTGTGGCCGTGGGGTCATTTTTAGATTCATTAGTGTAAACGTATACAGGAAAAAGAGATGCTCACAGCTGAAACTGAATTCATTTAACTTGGCTTTTAATTAATTCTCTCATATTTTACTGTTCCTATTAGTTTCTTATTTTCATTCACATATTGTATCTTTATAACCTGCCTTTTTCTTATTGCACATTTTGCTTTTCTTCTTATAGAGCAAAGTGTGATAAATAAGGTTTTTATTTTTTAATAATTATTTAATATTATCATTATAATATTAATGGTATCATATCCAAGGTTAATAATACCAGTTATTCTTTCCAGCCTCAAATTGAAAATAATTGTGTGCTAATTTCTAATAATATTAATGACAGCTGATGTAGAGCCTATGAGGACCTGCTTATACTGTTTCTCCCTGGATAAACCTGCGATGTCAGAGGTTAAATATATATTAGACAAACATACCACAGAGCCCCGCCCAGCAAAACCAAATCCTGATTCTTATCCTCTCTCTCACACAGAGGTTTTCATAGATCAGGTGGACTTAGTTCATAATCATGTCTGATCTTTTAAAAGGTTACTTTTAACATGCAGAGAAAATAGCAGCGTTCCTCACGCTAGCAGGGACATAGTATTTGTACGCAGTCATGCCATTTAGTTGTGGACAGGCCAGTCACTGGATGGATGATGCAGCGGTCTATTGTGACATTTGGAGAGATCACATGGGGCCTTTCGCACATTGTTTGAGCACCTGGCAGGGATACAAGGTGCTTGCAAAGTGTGAGATTGCAGGCTTTAAGGCCAGGAGCTTTGTGCCTCAGAGAGGATGATGTGTGGGGTCAGGTGTGCTTGTTCTGAGCCAAGTGCTTACGTGTAAAAAAGCGTGTGTCCCTCAAAACATAATGACATAGTCACTCAGGCTGCTTGGCATGGCAGTGTACTGTAACACCGGCAGTAGTGCATCATGGTCCAATGCAAGGGCACATTCACTTCCTGGTATATCAAATTGTGATGTGACTGTGGTTTGTATATCATGCATCTCACAAGTTTTGTAAAGGATTGGCGCTGTGTTACTTTTACTGGGTTGTGAAATCATATTATAAACCACTTTGAAGTGTTTGAGCGTCTGATGGGCGTTCACATTCATAGATCTACAGAGGAGGGAGTAAGAGCAGGTGTATGTAAACAGTGATTGGGTGTTGACCACTTTTTAAACTCTGTGGACAGTGATGCTTATAGAAAAACATGACGGATACTTACGTTAATCTCAGCATGTCTCTTTGCTCTCCATGGAGGCAGGGCTGGAGCAGCAGCAGCAGCAGCAGAACTGTGGCTTGATCCTCCACTCGATGCAGATGCTTCAGAGATCGTGGATGTGGACTGACTGGACAGGCAGTCCTCTGATCTTCCAGAGTTAAGCAAACCCCTCTTGTTGTCTTCCTGGGCCTTGGACTGTATCTGCATATGTCCATTCTCTAAAGTCTCCTCTCTGCTCTTCCCCGCCACTTCGGCGGACGTCTTCCCAACCTTTACCCCAGCGAGACCCTCCACCAGACGGCCGAGGGCCTCCAGCTTTCCCTTGAGCTGCAGGTTCTCCTCCTGCAGTCTGGTGACTGCCTCAGCCAAGGGTCCATTGGAGACGCACACTTCCTCGATCCTCTGCTCTATGCGCTGCTTGAAAGCGCTTACATCCACATGTACCTCCCTCACAGCAGCTTCCAAAGTGGCCTTGAACTCGACAAGAACCTCACTTACCGTTGCCTCCCCAACGCCCTCTGTGGCTGCGTCCATGGCTTTTTTTCTTTGCGACCCTCACCGCCTCCGAGTTTTGGGCGAAATGAGCGACGGGGTGGTCGGCGTGGAGCTCAGAGACCAAACCTCTCGACTTGTCTTGTCTTTCACTTCTTTCAACTCGTTATCTGCTTCACGTCCTTTAAAATACCTTCCAGTTCCTGACCAAATAATTTTATAGTCTCTACTCACTTCCAGCTGAAAATATTTCAGAGATGTCTGCTGAGCTCCATGCCAGTTTTCCAGAAGAGTTGAGGATGCAAATGGCTTTTAAAGGATGAGCAGGGTTGCGGCATTCCTCGGCAGCAGCACAGTGAGGTCTCATCGAGCTCCATGGAGGACTTCTCTCAACGTGCGTGTTCTCTTACCCTCTCCTCTCATCTGGTTAAAGCAAGAGCAGTTGTTATTTATAAGTCATGGAAAACTCAAGCACAATGTCATCTTGGGAAAAGAGATTACGTACCGCACGGGCGGATCAGGTTCTCGGTGTGTGCAGGAGCTGAGGAATGATCAAACCAGCCTTTCCAAGGTGTCTGGTGGAAGCGGCAGACGTCCTCTTTGGTCGTGCATCCACTATACGCTTCCTAGACGTTTACCCCTGCTTCCTCTGGTCGGTGTGTTGTCTAAGCCATCTGTGTCTCCCATGCTTGGGTGCAACAGGTTCGCCTCTGTATTTTGGGACGTACAAAGAGGGGGGGCCTGAAAGGCTCGAGTGGGGAGGAGGGGCCAGGATTATTCAAATAGTTTTTGTCCCTTTGCTGCTGATAAATCTGTATGAAGTCACAGCAGAGAGAAGGACTGAGAGGTATCCTGGGGGTCAATTTGATATGAAGAGTAATCTCATTATGAAAGGAAGCTATATACGGAGAAAGTTCAGATCTGCCTGAGCCACTGTCAAGGTTTCCTATATAAAATATGCAACATGAAAAAGCAACATTTCAATTTGTCCCAATTTGAAATAAGCAAACCTTTCCTAGATTTAGACAGCGAAAAAGGTTGTGATTTTAAATACTGTAATTTGAAGACGTCTGAGGACTTTAATACAACTATAGCCTACATGTCACATTTAGAGAAAATAGATAAAGGCACTCGAGATTGGCAAATATAAAATCCAGTAATGTCACAATTAAGTTGAAAGACTGTCAAATCTAAATTTATTAGAACCAAAATGAATTAAAGTGTGTATTTAAGTGGGGGCAGTCATCATTTTTGATCCAGGTCTTATTCATGTTCAAGTTTTTGGAAAGTTTTGGAGAGCCCCCCCCCCCCCCCCCCCCACCCACCCACTATCAATTTCACTCAAATGAATAATAAAAATGGTATTTTCCATGTGGGGAAAATGAGTTGATTTTTTTAAGTGCTATGACACGTCATAGCTACAAAGATATTCAAACACAGTAAACAGATGTATCAAAGATGTGTTGGTGTGCAACATATTCAACAACTGTAACTCAGGCAATTTGTGCCAAAGTTAGAGCTGTTGAAAAAAACTAAATAATAATAAATCAGTTTACTGTTATATGTTTTTTGTGTGTGTAAAAATAAAGTTTTCCAGGGCAAAATGTTACCCTGAAACATGACAAGAATGGATCGGTTTTACACAGGTTTTAGAATTACAATAAATTTTCCTTGCACCCAGCGTATGTTTTGGAAAGAGTGTCAGATAAATTGGTCTGTGTAATGACTCTCACCACACCTCTGATGAAGTCTGTATGGAGCAGAGCTGTTCAGCCTCAGTCAGCTTGAAACTGCAGTGCCCTCAGGTGGCTGTGACTTCACATTACAGCTGAATGAGGCTCTATGATGACACAACAGCATTGAACAAATGCACACACTAAATAAAAGGAACCACAAAAGAGAAAATGCAGATATTTTATTAAATATTGTCAGGGCTCTTTTCTCTCAGTGGTTTTGTTACCATAGATTTTTCTCAAGAAAATGAACATGCATCATAATATGTCAAATTATTACTGTAAATTCACTGTTATGGCAAAAATCACTGTATTCTACATCTAAAATGATGCCACAGATGCATCAGTGAGTAATGGCTAAACTATACAATCTGTTGCCCAAAGACAAACACTCACGTAAAATCCATCTGCAATGCATGCAGACAAGGAAAACAAAACAGAGACTTGTTCAAAACAGTCTATCAAATCAAATTTATTGAATTTTAAAGGGGTGCTCTGAATTCACAAATTGCAGCTACAGTACATGAATCCTCTTACATCAATAATTTTGTGTTATTTCAAAAAAACAAAACAAAAAAAAACAGGGCAGATGCTTCAAATCTGATATATATGTATGAAAAATTAGAATACTATCAAAAATAACGTGGGGCAGGAAGTGTTAAAGGTTGTGAAGGTGCTGCATTTAAATCAGTTGCACACCCATTGCAAAAAAAAAAAAAGATGACTATTGAACAGCAGGTCAACAATAAAATTCACATCTCCAAAACATAAAATCTACCAAATGGACAGATGAAAGTTCTAAAACAACACAGCAAACATATTTAAGACTACAGTATGTCTATGCTTTAAAGGGGTCCATCCTATGATACATCGAAAAACAACATTATGGGATTTTCTTCATAATTTGAAAATATAGATTAAAATGCTACAAAATGTAAAATATGACAAAATATTAATGTAAAGGCTTTAATTTCAACATAATTAATTTGACGCTTTATTCTCATTCTAGCAGTAAATGCATAGCAATCTCAAATATTTTCAACCAGTTTACAACAAGATTTTTTAACAAACAACGCAACTTTTCTCGATCATCGCTGTGACAAAAAGTGTACTTCTCTTCAAGGATTTGATAACAATGATGATGATGATGATAATGATGATAATAAACACAATAAATACAGCCACAACCTGTAAACACTGCCTGCCAGCTTAGCTCTTTCATACTGAGATTTGTGGGTATCACAAATAGATTTTTCACAAGGCACTGGAGACCAAATTTGGTTCGCTGTCCACAGATCAAAATCAGTCCCAGCAACAGTTTCTGCAGCGCCCTAGTCAAGTTTATGTACATTTCTTGAGTTTAACGCCACATTCACATCATATCAGATGAAACCTAACAAATGGTTAATGTCTTATTTTGGTTTCAGAGGCCGTTGTCATGCTAAATATGAGATGTTTTCAAACTGCCAGCTCATATTTACACCCATCATGACATGAAAGTAGCGTTAAATCACTGTTTTTTCCTTGTTTCTGTAAAACCGTTCTATCTTTGATGCCCAGAGAAGAGGGACCAACCCTGCGAGGATATGTGACGATACAGAGCAGCAAAATACTAAGAGTGTCAGGAGAGAAACCACACACTGTTATCATTTCCATTCACATCTCAACAAGCCACAGTAACTCCTAAAACATGACAGAGATGCGCATAAGCGTCATAACTGTTTGGCTCGCTGGTTTGTTATTTTTAGATGTAAAATGACAAAGGGATTAACACATGCCTTTGTCAACTTGCCCTTTAAATAATGGGAAAACAGACACCAAAATTAGCCACTGCCGACTCCAGCAGTTCCTAACAGCTTAAACCACACGGAGCCAAGTGTTACTTATTTGTAGATGAAAATTTAAAACTTGTGATAAAAGTAGTGTTTTTCATTAAAATTGGGGAGTTAATAAGTTTAAATAAGTGTAGCATTATTGCCATATACCATACATTTATACTTTAATATGGGGCTAATGTTTCTTGTCATATAAAGTTTCCTCAGTCTGCATTTCTGCCATTATGGCTGTCAAAACCTAAATGGGAGGTGAATTTAATGGAAGGTACCAAAATATTGTTTGTGTTATCTCTTTTTAACGCTCATATTTGACCAATTTGTAGCTTTTTCCTCTCTCCCTTTTTCACTGTTTATTTGCTGATAAAATCAAGTACTACATTGCAGAGTTTTTAATATGACTTGATTTATAATAGGGTAGGCAAAATAAGCTAAGCTTCAGCCTACAACTTTTCGGTCTAAATGTCGATTGTACACTTTGTTTATTTACGTATTGTTTACTTGTATTTTCTGTTTTGTTTATTTTAGTTATTATTTTCTAGACCTTGTCTAGCTGCTATTTTTATGTTGAGCTGTAATTTCTATTGTACAATGAGGTGCCATGTCAAGACCGAAAAATAAACTATATCAACAACTGTTCCCTTGGTTTTTATCAGTTGTACTATTGTACTGCTGATGGGATGAGGTAAAAAAAAGACAATACTTCCATCAATGTTCAATACAGGCCCGCAATGCATCTTGGGATAGGTTTCACTACCCAGAAGAAGGGTACATTAGCACCCAATAGTGTTAGTTTGGTGCTCACTACCAGTAGCATTGATAGTGCGAAATGTGCCAAAATGTTAGCATGGAGTAACCCCCCAAAATAATGTTAGCTAGAAACCAGCTACTGCTCGACATAGTGTAAGAGCATCAGTAGTGTTAGCATGGTGCAGTGGTGTTCAGTGGTTAATTGTGGTGTCCATGTTCTCATTCAACAGGTGGCACACGATTGAATAAAACCCTTCCAAACTTTCATTCATACATTTTAATTTAATCAAAAATCATATTTGATGTGTCCAAAAAGTTTGTCAGTGAAATCATTATATAGATTCACAACCAGTAAAACGTCACTATCCTATACATTTCAGTGTACTCAAAGTTGCATGTAGTGGAGATTGATGCAAGACCTGATTAGTCTGCGTTTGCTCCACTACGTCCTAAGAGGAAACATCCATCATCACAACCCCATCATATTGGTCACTCTCCCCGACTGAAACAAAGAGGATAAGCCTGGGGGGATATTTGTGTTTTCTAAATGAGAAGTGGGTCACTTGGCTATTAAGACAAATCATCTACAGCATGTCTAAACTAATGAAAATCAAACTGATCTCTCCTCATATATCACTACAGTCACTATGATCAACTAAAGTGCCTGACAATCTTTGGTTTACCAACTCTCAGGAGTTGAAGTATCACAAGCCATGTCAGAGAGCATAAATAGAAGAAAACTCTATAAAGGAAAAAAAAAAAAATTAAAATAAAAAACATATTGTAAAGAATCAGCATATCATTCTAGATGTGATAATCTTCACTCTGTCTCACAGTTAATCATCTTACAATAAACCTCTATACACACACGTCAACAACTTCATCAAACTTCAACAGACCCTGAGCAAAGAGGTTGAACTTAAGACTTTCTATGTTAAGAATCTACTGTGTGACAAAGAATATACCTGTTGAGATACGTGCACTCTACCTGCCATGAAGCTTTCATGATTATTTCCAAAGGACCCTTCTGATTTCGGATCAGATGCTGTTAATGTGCAAAGTGATTTAATGTGGCAGTGATCCAGAAGTAATGTGGCTCATCATCCAGCAGCTATGACACTTACAAGATCTAAACATTATGATCGGTTCAGTGGTGAAAATCATCAGGTTATCACCGGTCAAATTAAATCATTGGATACAATTTATTTATTTTTATTAAAAATCAAGTGTTGGCCTGTCAACTTCAAGTCAATTTGAGAATTTAAGTACCAAGTGTAGAAATATTAATTCACTGTTGGACATATAGTATGTCCTTAAAAAGACTGTTTGAAAAGAAAGAATGAGATCCTAAAGTTTATATGATTTAAAACAAGTAAATGCAACTGAAATATAGTGGAATGTCATATTTTCTATATGTTCCATGATTTCAATGCTAAGACTAGACACTGCAATTAAAATATTAATGGTCCAGCTCACTGAACTTCAGGTTTCATTTCCGTTACTGTAAAATGCACCTGCAAAAATAAGACTCCCTGGGAAAACTTTTTGAAACCTAAAAAGTACTTTTATTATAGTACAGTTTAGTATTTAGGTATTTTCTACTGTGACAGGCTACTTACACCTTAAAACGTTTTGTGTCATAAAAAGGCTTTTCCACCCAAAATGAAACAAGAATACAATTTCGTGGGAAAGCGTCTTGTATCAAACAATGTAGTAAAACAATCAAATTTGAATAATTGTGTCAAGTCTATTCAGTCTATTCATCCCATTAAAACAGAGCCTTATGTCAGTTTTCACAGAGTATTAAGTGGAGGGTGAGGTCATGGTGGCTGAAAACTGAGACCTATGTATCTGAAGGCAGCAGACTAAATGAGACACATGCAGTTTTATTAGGAATTGCCCACCTAGCCCTACTAATCCCAGTTGGCTCTGCTTGTTAGTTGCTGAGTGGACAAGGAAGATAATCCTGACGACAGATGGCAGCAGAGCGGAGGGAGGGCTCACTCTGCTCTGTTGACACTCTCAGTGACTATGTCTGCAGAGCACATCAGCCAAGAGGCCAGGATGCGTATGAATGAGTAGGTGGATGGAAGGAGAGAGGATGGAGGCTGCAAGCAGGTGGTGAGGCAAGGCAATTGGTGGCGTAAAGCAATGATCTGCAGTTTTTCATTTTGAATGAAAAACTAAAAAAAAAAAGACTGACTCTATAGGGATAACCACTGATTTTGACTGCCTAAGTCCTAAGAGGCTGAGGACGGTAAAACAAAATGAAAAAAAAAAACGAACAAAAAGGGGAAAAAAGTGCTGAAAGCAGAACAGAGGGCCTAGGATGTTTCCAGTAACAGTGGCCTAGTCAATCACAGACAAAAGAGGCCTGCACTCTCCTGGGCTCCAGCCAAACCAGACAAATAAGCCCATCATTCAGCAGCTCGTCTCTCCTTACGCCCTCATCCTCATGCTGTTGGTCAGCAAACAGACTGTCCGTCTGTCTACCAACAAGACGACTCATCACCTTTTCCCCTTCAGTGCTGTTCCCACAAGAAGGGGCAGCCAGTGTGTTTGCCGTAGAGGAGTGCAGAAATGAACAAGATCTCCCACACAGGGCATGGCAACTACTACAGAACCCACAATGCAACAGAGGCTCACTGGGCCTCTCAGCAGGCTTAACCTTTAACAAGTTTAAACTTTTGACTTTGAGCCCTGTGATGGGGCCGTCAATTCATCAGAAGAAATGTCTGTCCGAATCCAAAAGTGAAACAGTGGATCTGCCACTTTAATCCCTTGAACTGCAATTTTTCTCTTGATTACAGCAAGACTTTATTCATTGTGAAAGAAACAACACAGGCTGCATTCACAAGGAATAAAATACACCCTCACCGGTCAGTGCACTCAGGGGATTTGCTTTCACAAGCCTTAAATGGTCTGCTAGGGCTAGTAATGCTCAGTGGCTGATATTAACAGTGGTCCCACAGTTGCTGTTTGACTAGGAAACCTGCAATTAATGACTGGATTAATAAAATTGAATGTATTGTGTATAAAAAGCGGTCTGCTGCCTTTCACAAAATGCTACTACGATAACATCACCACAACTTAAAAAAAACAAAAATCTGTTAGCTTGTTAGCCAAACCAGTTCTCGTTCTACAGTGTAGTTTAGGTGGGTTGCATTCAAAAGGACTTTCACGTTAGCTTTACTGACAGCCCTATCGAGTCAGCATCCAAACTGCAGAACTCCAGTGAAGGCGTCATATGCTACAAAATCTGATAAATCATCATAAAAACACACTTTTCCTTTTTGTCAGCGTTACATGAACTTGAAGCGCAGGTGAGGTAAATATCTGCAGCGGGTAGTCCCCGTAGAAATGTATGGTGAAAACAACTGAGGGGTCCCTAATTTTTTTTTTTTATTTTTTTTTTTAAAGAACACAACATACAGAGGCGTGGATCAGTTAGATATGACTTAAAATTAGTGTTGTATTGATGCTACACAGCCTCCTTTGCATAGATTGAATTGGCTGGACATTAAAAAAAAGGCCATTATCGCATTTTTCCATCAGTTAGTTCAGTATAAAGCTTGAATGACCAAGAATATTATCCTGGGAGTTAAACTAACTCCACGGTGTAGATAGTGTATGAAACAAACCCTGCAGAACTCTTGAAAATAATATATTCTAGTTATTATTTGATATGTGATGTGGCTATCTTTAAGATAAATGTCTTAATGCAACTGTGAATCCAACAACAAACAATGTTTTGCATGATAAAATGATCCTTCTCATGTCTAGTTACACTATTCTGGATATATGTTAAAACTATTTTCCTTCAGTGGTGAAATTAAAACCTGGTGTACCGGTAAATGTCTAAAAACATGACAAGCGGCCCTGTGTGAAGTGCTCGATGCAACACCTGATACACAAGTGCGTATAAATATCTGGAGCCTCAGGGAAACTAAACAGTAATTGGGTGCAATCGTAAAAGTACGTTAAGGAACAGTTTCAGGAACGGTCGCCCCTGATACATTCGTGTGTTGTGGCTAATAGCTAAGAAATTTAAATCATGTATAATAGTTTGCCCCGATGAGCCACTGCTCACCTTATTGCTCTGACCTTGGCCCTGAGTTCGTCCCACATTATAGGCATCACCGTCTCACCCGCTCCTCCCCGCGCCCTCTCTCCCACCCCCCCTGCGGCCTGACTGACTTTCCACAGGAGACAACAAATCTTCAGCAGCCGTTGACATTTGACCAGAAGCAACCGTCAAAGACTCTGTCGTCCCAAGATGCCCTGCGTCAACTCTGGCTGTCAAGCCTGGCAGCGTCTCTATGGCAGCTGCAACGCTCCACTGTCATCTTAACAAAGACTGAGGATTCAAATGCTGAATCTCTCAGGAGCAACAAAACTAACTCATCCTCTGCTCTGCAGAAGTGGGTAAAAACCTTCACATGCGCACATAATACACATCAACACAGCAGAGACTCACAATCTGAACACTAATCTTTGCACTCTGGTGGAGGTGAGTCCAAATAAAAGATATTTAACAACAGAGGGGTCATGTCCTATCGTAATTGGGAACTTAAAGGTGCCTGGTCTGAAATATCCAGCATGGACATACATTATGTCATGCAATTAATTAATTTCATGAAAATGAAGAATGGTTCCCTCAAAAAGAAAATCTCTTGATGGTGGTCCAATACAGGAGCATTCCTGAAATCCTTGCGTGGGCATGGGTGCAGCGTTAATTAATGGGTACACACGATGCATTCAGAGCTAGCTCCCTGTTGAAGGGGGGGTGGGCTGTTGGAAACAACCAGGACCATAATTCACTGGATGGTAAAGTGAGGAATGTGGGATTGTTGCTGCAGGTCTTCATGCTGTATGGTGAACTACGAACTAAATGAACAGGGCTGGAAAGTCTGAACCTTAACATTACATCACATTAATGGGTAGCTGTTATTCTGCTACTGATATTCCTCTTCTTAATACTGCCTAGTCTTAATCCTTCTTGTCCGTGTGATTAGTGATTGGATGAGGGAGGAAACTCAACATTACAGGAAAACCATAAAAATAAATACAACCTGTTGCACCAGCCACTCAAGAACACACTCTCACACACGCACGCACACACACACACACGCACACTGTAACAGACCCTCCAAATCAGCAGCGGCTGTAAACACAGTAGGAGTAAGAGATAAGATACTGTCTGTCCTTGGAAGCTCCTCTTCAGTTTCTGGTGCTTTTGTGCCATGTTTTACTCTCAATGAAGCAAACATGACCTTTCCACAGTGCTGAAAATGTAGACAGATGCAGGGTAGCACTTCAATATCCAGGCTCGAGCCAAATCCAAAAACACCAAAATCATCAAACTTCAGTAGTAGAATTAGATCGGTGGAGAGGTCCACGTAGGCAGCAGATTTGTAACAGAGGAATTAAAGTGTGCGGAGAATGCCCAGGAGCTGTGGGACAAGAGCAGGCAGTCCTGGTGTACTACAGTACGATGGTGGGGTTTGAAATGTGTTAAGTCAAACTAGTGCCTTTGCAAAAGTAGTTGCGTTAGTAGCTGAGTGTGCGGCTTGAGCAAGCAATCATGAACCGGATATCAATCGTCCTTAGAATTGTCAGTGACGGCGGCCACAGGAGACGCATCGGGACTGCGGCTACGCTTGTACAGGCGGTAGCCCTTTCGGCAGAGCAGGATGAACCAGTAGACCTGCGGCGCCAGGATGCACGAGTTGCCCAGGTTGGTGGACAGCGGCAGGTGGAAGGGCACGCTGTAGAGCGGGATGCCATAGTGGTGGCCGTACATCCAGTACATGTAGGGGAAGAGGGCGATGCGGCACATAAAGAAGGTGAACAGTACCATACCGCCATTGGCCTTGTGCAGCCAGCAGTCCTGGAGGCTGAGCTGGTGGGGGAGAAGAAGGGGGGGTGGGACAAAGGAATGAAGAAACATAGCAGTAAGATAAAGAGAAATTCAGAATACATTTTTCAAGTTCTAACCCTGCTCTCAAGTAGGTTGAAAAACCAACACTGCCCATGTTTTTGGTTATGTCATAGTCTAGGTTGGGTATGTGTGTGTAGGGCTGGGCAATTAACTGAAAATATACCGAAACCTACATTTGACCCTCTAACCGACGTAATCTTACTTTATTTATTTTTTTTTTTTACAAACAATCGCTGAACCAATCATGTGGCTGGAATAGAGCGACAGCCACTCCAGGTTAGGTTAACGCACACATCACAAGAAGACACAACACGTGATAAGGTTTGGGCTGCTTGCCAGCAGAGGGACACTGCTGGCAAGAGACAGTGTTGCCTCGAAAGAAAATGTGAAGGAGAACCCGCACGATTGTGAAAAGACGTGTGGTAGATCATGTTTACCTACTAATGATACAGTAGGCTACTGTGATTATCGCTCAACTTTCACAATGGAGACTCCAGACAGATGTAGCGGATCAAGGTCCGGCAGCGACTGTTGTGTTCACACTGACACAAACGCACCACACTCGGGCAACTATGCCGACCTACAGTAAACACTGCCCAGACCAAGTGCCATAACAGCTCCATATTCACTGAGACACCTCTCTTTTACACAATTCAATCTATTGCCCACACGTTTCATTTCGATCAGAAATGGATCACAATGGAGAAGATGAAGACCCCTAATTGCCATTTCAATGGGACTAATGCTAAAATCCATACCAGAGTAATGCAGAGAGGTCCTTGAGATAGCTTCAGGCTAGCTTCAAGACCTCCTTTATAGTGCAGCTATTTAATATTTATTAATACTGAAAAATACTTTACAATATGCATCAGAACTTCAGGTCTGAGATTAGAGTCGGACTCTGGGTATTGGACGCCATAGCCTGCCCTGCTGACCCCCACCATGAGCGCTACATCAGTCATACATGTAGCCTGACTCTTATGACGCTATACCCTCTTTGAAGATCTCCTGACTCTCAAACACAGATGACTAGCATGATAGCATGCAATAATATTTCAGATTTTGTCTTGTGTTACAACCCAACAGTCAACACTGATCAGTGGAGCAAAGTTGGTGCAGATGATTTTTGCTGTGTCACATTTGACTAGACTTCAACATTAACATGTTTATGATACACACCGAATACGTGATGCTAACATCATCAAAAGTTATGTGCATGTTAATTAGCTAAACCTTAGCCAATAGAGCCTTTGTGCTGATATCGTTATATGGTGTCTAATTTTCCTATTGACTGCTTTAGACTGCATACATTACCTTTCTTAATCTTAATCATTTTAATAAAATGTAAAACTATATTGAGAAATAAATGTGAAATCTACATTTGATGCAGTTGCTTATGGGCATCTTGCACTATTCCGTAGATCTTATTGTCTTTAATGCAAAAGGCTGGGAGGACACCATTCTGCACAGCAGAGATCAATAGGAATCAAGGCTGCTGTTGAGAGCAGTGAAAATGTCTGGCAGAGCTTCTGTTAGTGCTGATTGAGTCCAAAGGAGGGCAGCGTATTTCAGAGACGAGGAGGAAGCAGTGGAGCTTTGCTTTGCTCTTTTTCTCTGCTGACACCAGATGTCAGCAAAGACCTGAAATCCCACGGTCCACTGATTTCACAGAAAGGCTTCTATTCTTAGACGCTTTGCTAAGACACAGACACACTACCCTCGACTATACAACACATGTGTGCTTGTTCAAGTATACGATGTAATGCCCACTGTATGGATGGAACTAATGAGGGCATTAATTCCAGTGGATGAGTTAAGAGCCAGGGAGAGGGCGCAGTGCTTTTTTGCTTAATGCTGCCGACTGATGTTTTTTCGTGTGTGTGTGTGTGTGTGTGTGTGTGTTTTTCTGGAGTGAGCTGTGAGCCTTAATTATTGATGGTACAGTGACAAGCTACATCCCAAATGAAATGCAGATCCTCAGGTTTTTGATGATGCAAGACACTGCTTATCACCTGAGCGCAAACGGTAAAACAACAAGGATTAATGTTTTTTGTTTCTTTTTGCCTACCTAGAGAGTATAGAAGGATAATGCTGATGCTGAGGCTAACCCTTATTTATACACATACAGTACATGTGTGAATAACACACACAACAGTATCTCAAACAGCACAAAAAAAATGGACAGCTGAGGCCTGACTATAAATTGAGACCTGACTATGTATCCGCATATGTGGTTTATTCCATTCACTTAAGAGATTTGTAGTAGTCGTAGTAGAGTGGTAGATAAATAAATTAAAAGCAAACACTTACTGTGCTCAGCACTCGTGTAATGCAGAGGCATTTCCTCTATATGAGGATAAACCAAGGTATATTATGTGCAGGTTGCTCTACCTATAGCACATAATTAAAAGTGTTTTGTTTTCCAGTGAATTTTAGAAACATCATGTAAAATATGCCCATTCTAGTGCACGAACTGACCTACTGTCAGTTAGCAATGCAATTCAGTCTAACATGCTTTTAACTGTGCTAAACTGAGAACAAAAAAACTGAGAACTAAAAAAAACAGTGTTGTCACAGTGCTGATTCAGTCTCACACTTTCTTGTAAGCGAGGTTATGCAGGAGAAGGTGTTAGCATGGAAGACTGTTATCACTCAGCGGCTAAAATGGCAGTTCATGAAGCTTGCCCCTTTAGTTCCTTAGTTGCCCAACTTGCCAAGCTTTCCATTCTTGAACACGTAGATTTTACAATTATATAGTTGTACAGGCTTTGGTCAAAGGTTTCAGACATAACATGGGTAAAAACGGCCCTTCATTTGCGAGGAAAATAATTTTGTCGACTTCAACGGAAACAGCTGTGGCTAGCTTGATCTGGGAGTTGAAATGAAAATTGTGTCTCCTGCTGATGCAAAACAAGGATGCTGAAATGATCTTAAACGTGCACTAGACGGCTTCATATACAGTACATGATACTGTGCTTAAAAACATGCACATAAAGAAACACTGTTCTCAGCGTGGATCTATTTAGTCCTAGTATTTAGAGAATTATGAGGAAATTTGCAAGATTAGCTGCCGTTGCTGTGGCGTAAACGTCACAAAGCAAGCAAAGTAGGACAGAGCTGCTAATGTTAGCCTATTAAGTACCGTATCAAAGACCAGCGTCAGCAGAGTGTGGAAATATCACATGGTGGATGTAACCTGTAACCTGTATCCCAGAAACTACAGTGGTTAATGATGCTCAGTGGCATTGGTAAGTTGGTAAAAACACACTTAAATATGTTCCTGTTGTGTTTTTCATTTTGGATATTCTGAACAATTTGTACAACATTGGACATCTCTTTAAGCATCACTGTTATTGGAGGAAATGAACACTGTTTGGACATGTGGAGACGTTCAAAACTCAGCACTCTGCCTGGTAGGGATGCACATTTTGAATTGTTTTTATGACTGATAACCAACGCTTGATGGGTCAAAGTTCTTGTTATCGGTTAATGGTTAAATGATTAATCATATGCATCCCTACCGCCTGGTTATGGTTGCTAAGCTGTGATTGACAAAAATCACTGGTCCTTAAGTGAATGTTTACCTAAAATGGCTGTGCAGGAGCTGACCAGTCTGAGAAAGTAATGGTGGTTGTATAATATTCCTGCCGTTCCAGTCTTATTATATAAATCCACACAGTCAAACCTTTCACCTTTGATAGTTTTAAATGAAGAGGCACAGCATGCGTGACCAATGTACGACTTCCCAGGTTGAGTGTGGTGAATGCAAATGTGTATGTGCCGTCTCACCTGAATAAGTATCTTCCCCAGAGAGACAAAGGGAGTGCTGAGCTCCGTTAGAAACAAGCAGCCGATGAAGAAGTCCCCCTGGTCCTTTCTGAAGAACTGAGGAGCAGACAAACAGAGCACATGGAGGGTGAACAAACAAACACTAGCATGGAAACAAACACAGCTGATATCTAAGGACAGCCATTGGAAAAGTCTGGATATGGATCAGTAAAAGGGAGACGTCACACACACACGCACACGTGTTCGTAAAAAGTTGATTCTGATTCAAAATGTAAAGATGTATCTTTTATAAGTGGAACAAAATATTTTTTTCTACCCATTCAATACTTCAGGGTGTAAAAGCCTGTGAAACTGCTCCACTGAAACCCAGACTTCAGGCTGCTGTATACTTCACATGGCTGTTTGTGATGCCAATTTGAGACTGTTAACAAAACGCGACCCGATTAAAAGCCACCCCTCAAATGTATTTATTGTTGTTGTGACAGGATCCTGACAGCCTCTCTTCAGTTATCAATCAGCACTTCAGTTGTTTGGTGTACCTGAAAGGTGTGTCTGAGACAAAGATTAAGCTAGGGTGTTTTTGTGAACGGATAATGGTCTTGTTGCTCTGTTCAAAACACAAAAAACAAGGGTTCTGCGAGCCAGGATGGTAACTGCATCAAAAAAGGAGACACTGATTGACTTCAACATGCAGACCAGGATTCTCCTCTAATCTATAACCAACAGTCCGAACCCAGAAGCTAGCAGCTCCCAGGACGCAACCTACTGTATGAGGGTTGTTGTTTTGGGAGACCTGAACAGCAGACAGAAACTAGTCCTGCCCTCACAGTGACTACTATGACAACAAAACAGACAGTGCATTTATGATGCTGTGAACAAATTTACCACCAGGAAGTTTTCTTCTCAAACATTCACTGTAAACACATGTGACAGGGTGAAAGTTTAATAACTCCCAATTTAGACATTACAGCTGAATGATTCACAGAAGTACATGACAAAATACTATTCCATTTGAATGATAAATAGTCACCATCGAATTAAGTTTATACACCTAACACTAAATAAACTCTCAAACACTATCATATATATCTCTGAGTTGTGTAGGACTGTTTGAACACCACAAACGCGTAACTGGGATATTGAAGGCTACAAAGACACAGCTCCTTATACATTAAAAAAATATATATATATTCTTAGCCTGGATAAAATAACACATATATACTGCCTCAGCTGTGAACAGAAACCACACATTCACATAAACGTGTGACATATTGAGCATCTTTCAACTGAAAAGCAGATTAAGGTACACTAAACTGAATGCCGACACCCAGCAGATGATGAGTAAAATTCACTTCAGATATTTATTTTTGGTAAAGAAAATAACACAGGCAGAAGTCTCAATCTACCAAAACTTAGAGCTGGTAAAAAAATAAAAAAAAAGGCAGAGAGTGGTGGGCTGGGACAGAGGAGGGAGTGATGTCCTGTACATAAGTAATGAATGAAGCTTTCAAATATTGACCAGTAGCACAGCACTGTGTGGTTAAGAGAGGCCATCCTAGAATAGGTGAGTCAGTCTAGATGGATAAAGAGACTCCAAAATAAAAGACAAGCGCTGTCTGGTAGCCTAGCTTGCTGCACGCTGATGATGAATAAAGTATGAGCGACTCCAGACGTGGCTTTGCCATCTGCCCATGAAAGAATGGCTGAGACCACAGAGGGGAACATTACACCACACCTAACAGACTACCTGGCTACCTCACCCCGCCCCACCTGCTACGTAGGTGTGTTTTATACTGCTAATAATAATAAAATATCTCAGAGTCTCATTTGAATATAATTTAACTAGGTTATTGGCCACAACACACTGGCAGACACCTGAAGACACTGGCAGTAAAAGGTGTACTTGTGGTTGCTTCTGTCATAATTTTTGCATTTGTCTGAATAACTATTTGAATTTTATTGCATGGTCTGGGTGAATACTCGATTCTGATTGGCTGCAGGGTGTAGGTTAAATGAGGGATAACGCCCGACGAGATGTCCATTATCAGAAATTAATGGACGGCACGGAGGCGTGAACTGTCCAACGCGAAGTGGCTGCTTTTTATACCGTACCAGGAAGCACAGGAGGAGATATTTTACTATGATAACAGACGTAGATGCCTACGTAACAATGTAAATCAAACCATACTGTGGATTAGTGAACTGTCCCACCTTCAGTTAACATGAAAGTGAACTCTTCCTCCGAGATTTTCAAGTGGGCCCTGAGTTGGAAAAGTTTGGGAACCCCTGATTTAAGCCCCTCACCTCCCTTCACTGATCGACTATCAGGCTGTGGCAGAGTCACTGTGGTTCTACGCTGCGGCGACAGCGGGTCTCCTTTTAATCGCTGATGAGAGACATTAAATAGTTGCTCAGCCGTTCCTTGTGAAAAACGTATTTTTTAACGGTAAAAAACACATTAAAGTATTAATAATTGATTTCTTATTCATTTTTTTGTAAGTGACCATGGTATAAGCGGGATAATGCTTCTCCTTCAAGGTGTCCGATTATCAGTAATTAACAGACTTCGCAGAAGCAACAATCCTCCGTTTCCTGTCAGACGGTTCACGCCTCTGCATTGTCCACTAATTTCTGAAAATGGACACCTCAAAAGCACATGTGAAAATGAGATGGATTTACAATGCAAAAGATTTACAATAACAATTAAAATGTCCAAATATGCCCAAAGTTTCTCCACCACAGCTCCACCTCATGGGTCCTGCAGTAATCCCACCTGGGACATGTAATCCCTCAGGTGTTTTTGAGGTGTCCTCCTGTCTCCACTTGCCAATACAGTATCTACACAACGGGCCAAGCGATGAAACCTCAATCTGACTGGTTTAGGATCAGTGGCTCCACTCTGAGCTGCGCATCTCATATCTAAAGTGCGCATCTCATATCTAAAGAAGAGGTCAAAACCAGTTGAAGAACACACTTTGAGGCCACAATATTAATACAGACTATAATACCTGCCACCAGTTTCCCCCTTCAAATTTAAAACATTAAAATTGAGTCAGCAGACTTGACATGACTGAATGAATGAATCTACGGTAACTAACTTACATCTGAGTGAATTATATAATGACACCGTCCAAAAAACACAAACCAAAAAAAGAAAAAACAAACACTATGTCATGTGGACCGGTCACATCTGGTGGGTCACAGTGACTAAGCAGTGATCTGCTTAATAAGGTCAGGGTCGGGTTCATTTGCCAGTTTGCAGGATTATTATCATGAACCTACCTTTTTATGCTGATAGGACAAAAGGCCTCACAGCAGAAATATTGACTTTTCACAGGAGGGAAAGTGCAATCGCTCTGTTTAGGTGAGTGTGTACAGTACAACACCCGAGGCGGAGGCGTTAAATGAGCAGATCTAAATGGAATACTGTCATATTATTTACAGCTGTGCTTTTTCTATTCGAGCATGTCCAAATATCGACTATGAGCAAAGCCAGCTGTTCACACTAATCAACTAATCGACACAATCCACACCTAAAGGTTGAGTTCTCTCCCTCCTCCTGCACGTCACTGTCCTTTCACAGGCTGCTGGGCGAGCCTGCTGGGCTCATGTATTACCCCGGCGAGCCAAAGTGGCATAAAGCTGATGAGTGAGGGAACAAGAGGAGAAACAGAGGGAGGGGTGGTGAGTTTAGAGAAAAGACAGGATGACTGCAGCTGGAGCTGAATAATGTAGGGTAATGTGATCTCATATTGCTGCTGCAAACAAAAGGGCCGGGTTTCCACCGCACCTGGCCTGCTAACCTGGGATACTACTGACAGAGGAGGGTTACATACTTTTGTTCACTCCGAGGCTGTATAAATACTGTTATCTGCTGTAGAGTTCCTAGATAACATCATTCTAACGTGTGATAAAATATATATGCAAACTACTTCAATGTAGGTCAGTAATTGGAAAATACTTTCAACAAACTTCCTTGTGTTTCTTCCTTGTATGCTCTTACAAGAATTCACTTCAAGCCTAATCATTTGCAGGTCATACCTGCAGTAAATGTCATCAGGGTCCACAGCACAACTCCAGTGCCCTCTTTCACCCAAGTTGCCTGCTTCCTCCTTTCCCCTCGCTTAACAACAAACTTCTGCATGTTCATCCATTCAAATAATTTTTTCCCTAAGCTTTGATGTTTTCATGTTCATTAGAAGCTTTGTGACATCCCACTCACGCTTGTATCTCAGCAGAAAACAACCTCCACCCATCATTTTCTCTTCCTGTCCATTCTCACTGTTCAGCTCTTTTCACAACACTAACAATACAAGAACAAAAAAGAAAACAATACTGAATAATTTGCTGTGATTTGTTCAAAGAAACTAATCAATAGCTTACTGTTCTCTTTCCTTTCCTGTTATTTACTCCGCTGAGGCCTGAACACTTGTTGTTCCTTTGAACTGAGGGAGTTGGACTCTTTCGTTTCCTCCCATTGGACCAACAGAGTCAATCAGTCAGGTTGTGGTTGGAGTTTGACCAGGAGTTCGGTGTCCAAGTACAAGGTTTTAGCAAAGAAATTGTGTAATTGGTCATCCTTGTGCAATGGGTCATTCAATTTTGTGACAAAGCACACCCACAGCGCACAGTACACAGGGGTGGGTTTCAGATGTAGAAGTACTGCCGCCTTTATTAACCCCTACAGGACAGTAGGGTTGTGAAGACAGACAATGATATCTATGATCATATTGATCAGAATGAGAACAGCTCATAGCTTTCTAAAACTCAACAAGGTAAAAAACTTCACTTTGCATTGTCAAATAACTTGAAAAAACATATTTCAAATAAATTTGGTTTATATATGGTCAATTAGACAGTTAAAATCACTGTCCCCAGTGCATGTGTTATTACCATCACACCATCTGTTTTAGAGAGCAATAAGTACCAGGAGCACAAGGTCAGCCATGGCAGAAGGATGACTTATTGATGTTTATAAATATCAGTAGTTGGAAGATTTACGCATCTCGATCTGACAGGAGGTCAAGAGACATCATCACCGAACAAGTTACCATTTAGATATTTTATAACTTGAGCTTGAGCTTAACTTTTGCACCAAAAAGTGAAAATTACCATTATGCATTATCATGTCACACAATTGGCTAACAATCAATTATTTTTATTTTATTTATTTATTCGTTTATTTAAAAGAGGACAGTGCACTTTGATGAACATAAAAAATGTAAAAGTGCCAGTTTTAGCCAATGGCTAATGTCACACCGTAGTCCTCCTGGCAGGTGTTAAAAACCAATTTAAAATAAACATTTGACAAACATCAATTATGATTGATGATAATTGAACAGTGGCCAACAGTAATTTACTTTTTTTTTTTTAGGTTGTGTGCTTATGAAAACGATGAGCCAAATTAGCAAAAACTGGTTTTTCTGGCCCATGAGAGATGATGATTTGTGGCATCAGCCACAGGATCTGCTTGGTCTTGTCCCAGAGCCTCAGCTGGTAACAAAAAGGCAAATGATTCTCCCGGTGAATAAGTGGGAGATGCAGTGCTCCCTTGGGGAATGACATCTGTGACTTGTCTTAGGTTGTATCTCAGCAAAACACTCAGACACACTGTTCAATTAGATTTTCACAAAATGCTATTTGAGTGCTAATTTTACTACCATACTCAGTTTCAGTTTTGCATATTCTTGGTTATCTTTTTGTGTCAGAGCACCTGTTATATTTACTGGAATGAAACTTTGCAGGCCGTATCACCATGTATTTACATTATTTTGGATTTGTGATGGAAATTACGTTTTTTGTCACAATAAAATAAAAATAAGCATTAAAATGGCCAAATTATCTTGAAGGATGCTCAAAACTATGCTAAGATCTTTGTTCCATATTATCTAAGAAAGTTCTAGAAAATAATAGTAGTTAAAGAAGTTACATTTTTCAGGATTTCAAAGGTCAGAAGCAATTGAACAATCACCTATACACATAATACCTGCAGTGAGGTAAGTGTTTTGAGGACCGGTTGGATTAAAATGCTAATGCACTTCATGTTTTCTATATTTGACATTACTTCAAACCACTTTCCCAGAGCATTAATCTAATTCTGATGTATTGCATTTCCCAGAGACTTGAAAATGACTCTATAGATAATCTATGACAGCTAGCATTGTGTCTTTTTTTTGTTGCCACTTAAATAATCATTAGGAGATAATGCAGTTTAAAGCAAGGACTGGTTTAAAAACAATGGGCCACATTATAGCACACGCTAATGATGTATTACTGGCAGTGGACAGTCTCCAAGAAACACATGACATATTATTTATGACAAATGACGTCAAACTCCGTTCAGCTTGACTCTGTTGTTTTACTGAAATAAATACAAACCAATGACTTATTAAGAAAAAAAAAGGATAATCAGTCTGATTATTATGATTTCTGATATAAATGCATGTAAAATGATTCACTATTAAGGTAGGCTCTTTTTGACAGTTGTGGTAAACAGTAATCCCATGTTGTAGATGAAGATTGTGACCTGTGAGCCTTGTGGTTTTAGCTCCGGCACTGATTCCCGTCTCTCAGATGGTCTGGATCCATTACAACCAGCACCTGCCTGCATTCATTCACTTTTCACCTCAGTTATTATCACTCACCAGTGTCACAGGCAGCAGGATGGTGAGCAGGGCGATGTGGTGCAGCACTAGCAGGAACTCCCTGCGGACGAAGGAGTTGACGGTCCTTAGTGAATGCTGCTTGTAGTCCTCGTGCCCCTTGACGCGGAAGCGGTAGTAGTGACTGAGGTACATGGCGAAGATGTCGTACGTCATGTAGGGCACGCCGTACCAGATGACAAAGTAGGTGGCCAGCCAGTGCCTGAAGGAGGAAAAACTAAGTATGAGACTGAGCTCACTCTGAAACACAGATTTATTTAGATGGTTACACAAAGCGCTCTTGAAGAATGTCGAACACTAATGTGTCAGTAATGGCAATGTTGGCAGATTAAATATTTACTACATGACCATCTTAGTGTAGCGTAAACCAAAGTGTTTATTCCCCACGACAACACAAGTAAAAGCCAAAGTGATTACAAATCCATCTGAAGAAACCTGAATGCCCTTGCTGTACTTCTGAACTGATAAAACACTTGCATCTGTGGGTGTGTGTCATTTTTAACATTTCATCCTGATTCTAAACCTGATTTTGTTTTTGTTTGTTTGTTTTCTACCCGCATGCACCTACACACCATGTACACATAACTGTAATGCTTCTGAGCAAATCAAATCCATTTCAAATATGGCCATTTATCCTCACTTTGTGCCAGCAGGCTGTATTGGGTAGAAGTCAATCACAGAGACACTCGTTTACCCTATATGTCTTCGCTCCCTCACACAAACTTGCAATGCCATAAGGCAAGCTTATGTAAGTACAGTGTAATAAAAAGCTTGGATGGCTGCAGCACGCTAATGAGCAACGATTACAAGTGATGGTTAATTATGTGAGCAGAACGGAGTAAAGCTGCGGGGCAGAGCTGAGCTACTGACCTCTGACCCAGCGCTGGGTTCTTAAGGTCACTGGATGGAGATTAAGATCAGTAAGGCACAACAAACAGCTCAGGGAGGAATGGAGGCAACATGACTCAACTCTGTGGTGTGGCGTGTGCACTTGCTGTGCTAAGGACAGCCATGGAGAATACACAGGGACTGTTTTTAGAAGCATGCAAAGAGAAACACTCCTCCCTGTACAAATACACAGACTAACACACATCCTATACACATGCACCTCTGTGGTCTGTGCTGCAACTTCCACCTGATCAGACTACTGTTCTGGGATAAGCTCTGGGTGCATTTGAGAGGGAGACCCACTGAGGAAGGCAGGGATGTCCATTTAGTCAAAATGTGTTGGATTTGTGTTTTGCATTTCATTGTATAACATAGGGCATGTGCTGTTCTGTCTGTTTTATCCCATTAAGCTAGGACATTTGTGACTGTGTGTACAGCAGTGATATTTCTGCAGGATTTGTGAAGTTACGCAGTCTAAGCAATACCATAAGTTTGTGTTTGTAGCTTTAGACATTAGCTGCGTCTCAATTCAGGGAGCCCATCCTTCTGAGGCTGCATTTGAAGGCCGAATGTGTCACAGTGGTGCAACCAAGGCCAACCCATTTCAATGGCTGCTTCAGATGTGGCAGACAAATGCAGTCTTCAACTCCTGATTTAAAAGAACAAACTATTGGATCCCACAGATGGTGGACAAATAATAATTTTAATATCTCAACACTTTTCTTCACGTTTTAATTCAAAGGTAGAGTCTGGAGGTTTCGATGCTAATAAACACTAGATTTATACAAATTAAATCCAGCTTAATCATCTCCTATGGGCTTCTACTCATGTGTGGTGGTGACTGTGTCTGCAGAGCCCCCTCCCCCCGCCTCTATTTTGGTCTTTTGCTTTGTTTTGTTGTGCACGGGGACAAAGTCGTGTTTTCTCTCAAGGCAATGACAAAGCACAGATGAAGCTCCGTTCAGCAGTGTAGGAGGGCTGCTAGGTCCCTGCTAGCTGTCCCAGATGCTAGCGAGTGCTACCGGACGCTATCCGCGACCTGCTAGAGGTGGCGGCTAGCATCCGCCGCTAGCACCTGCTTCACAGCTCACCACAACGGCCCTCCTACTCGTTACAATATAATTCGTGATGCTCCCGTTCAGCCCACAGCTCCAGCGCTTCACTCGGGCTGTATTTCCTTTTAATTGGATTCCAGTTTGAATGTTTTGTTTACAAACTGCACCGAACAAACCTCTAAACTCTACCTTTAAGATGTTTGTAAATGCAATGGTATTGTCTGGTATCCTAGTGCCTGCTATCTGTCAGTGGTGGCAAAGAAGAAATTACAAATTTAACATTTTTCAAGGGTCAACAGTAAACAATCACTCTTCTTAAAAACTACTTCAAGTCTGTAACTACTTTAATCTGCTATTATATGTTAATCTCTGTTTTATTTAATTGTCAGATATCACTTGCATAAAAAGAAAAAAGTTGGGCCCTAATTAGTGCACTCAGAATGAAGGTTGGCAGAAATCCATTACTGCAGCACTCAACCACAGGAAGTACGCTGGGTCAAGTTTGAACCTTTAGGGTCTGTCTGTAAACTGATTGTCTATCTGTCTACTCATGTGATTTATTTGTGATATGATTTGATCTCTCTCTCAGTAAGTCAGTCAGTCAGTGATGACACCGTTATTTTAACGCTGATAAAGAGCACAGCCAAAATGAGATAAATAAGTTATAATACATGAGAATGTTTTCTACAACTTCTTTTTTTTTCACAACTTTGTGACACTGGTTGCTGGGTTAGCTGATGCTTCTACACATTGTAATTACTGAACTCCAAAATGCCAGAATGGAAGCTACAATCACTACAGTTTGCTCAGTGCTGAAGGTTTTTCAACAGCAAAACCTTTGAAAAGTTACTGCCACTGAGGCACAGCAAGCTAAATGAAGTGACAGATTGTGATGGAGTATTAGAGTATTCATGGTCCGACTGCGGGGCATGTGTCTGATAAGCTCCAGGCCGTGTGCACGTCACAGGACAGCCGAACTGAGCAGCGTTGTGGAGGACTTAAGCCCTGTGGGTGAAGGGGAGCGGTGGTGGAGATTAGCAGCCTGAAACTGGGCCTTCCCTGGTCTGGCCGCTGACTCAGTAGGATAAATAGGCTAGCATTAGCCTAGCGCTACACTTTCCTTAACTGCTTGGTGGAGGCTAACGCTATGCTAAGACTAACTTGCTGCCAGGTGGGTGATCTGGAAGCAGGCAGAGCCGATGATTAAGGAACGCAGTTGAGTAATAGAGATACAGACAAAAAAAAAAGTACAGTATTTTGCGGGGGAAAAAATACGTTCCCTTCTGTAATGTGCATACGACACATTAAGAACCGCTGTGCTTCACCTTCTCATGGAGGAAAATGTAACATATGATAATAAAACCATATAATCATTCTGGGAATGATTGAGAAATACCTCCTAACCCTAACCCTAGATATAGCAGGGGGAATCAACATTTGTTTCTTCCTGGATATTAAGGGCAGCCTAAACCTTGGACCTTTCTAGTGTAGGAACATTAATAAATCTCCCTTCCTTCCTCGTACAGGGAGGGCAAAGCAGGGTAAAGCTAAATCGTAGAGAATCAACTTTATCTTTTCTTATTTTGTGATGTAAGTGTGCTGCCTGGTTGTGTTTCCTGGGTACGATACATAACTAAACTTACTTAACTGAAGTTATGCTAAGTTAAACTTAAAGCATAAATAAGCGATCTGGTCGTTCCAGGCAGGCTTTTGAAATCGTAAGTTACGGCTTCAAGTCACGACTTACGACTTTGTAGCGTTCCAGGCAACCCGTAACTCGTGTTTTTCCGACCTGTTGCCTGTGAAAGTGCACTATAACGGCCACTCATGTTTTTCCGACTCGTGAACTCGTGCCAGATCGAACTGGTACGACTTCACAAGTCGGAAAAACACGACTTATGGGTTGCCTTGAACGCACCATGAGTTAGCAGCCCCCGCCCTCGTCATGGATCTATTGGTCCTCGTCCCTACGTCACCACATTCATACGCATCCCTTGGCTGCACACACAGCCCTTCATGCCGTTCATACATTACTTACAGGACTTACATTAACAAAAACATTCCACTGACTTATGCTTTAACTAAACTTTGCCATGGGTGTGAACAGCATCCTGCCACGTTTCTATTTTCTGAACTTTGATTACACCATAAATCTAACTTATATCTTCTCATGGTCCTGCAATTGTTTGGTGACACTAATAAAAGGGTAATAGAGGTTAAGATAAGGAACCACAGTTTGATGAGGGTGATAGAGAACATGGAATCTAACCTGTCGTTAATGACGTTGCCCCGGCATGATGACACAACGATGACTCCTGCTGTGGTGGCCATGATGGCATGGATGGAGGACACCAGTCTGAGAAAGAGACAGACACATAAAACGATTGAGAGACAGAAAGGTCGAGGAAAGTGACTGATGAACATTTGCTGATCACACTCTGGACGGCTGCATTCATGACCACGCTCACAGTGCGGCTCAACAGATAGGCAGCCTGTCGATCCCTCACTTCAAAAAACAAACTTTCTGCTAAGGCTGCTCATGTTTTTGAAATCAGCATTTGTATTTATAAAGATTTCAGGACCATGATAGGTTGCAGTTGCGTAACATGTTCAACACCTGTGCACAGTGAGTCCCGCTGCTTGTTCCCATTGCTTTCACAGTGAACCACTCTTGTTCTTCTTGTGCTGGATATTCCCCTGGTTTTCCGTCTTGCAATGTTGGGTATTTAATCTGGCACAAATAATGCTTTAATCTGTAAATTATGATTGTGAGAATAAGAGATTTTTGTCATGGGAGGCATAATGAAACCTAAATTGATCAAACTATATTTAGGGTTATCACTGATTGAGATGCAAACCACAATTTGCAGAACTATGCACGCTATGTACCTTAATTAAACAGCTTCGGACTACTTGTGATGGTTAAATGACTTGTTACTGGGAGAATGGAGGCTGTCTGTCTTCCACCTAGTGTCTCTTGGCCAAAAACCAACCTTGCAAGATCAGCTCCAACGACCAGGACCGGTTGTCCCAGATCTTGTCTCATGAGAAACATGGACTGCTTTGCAGTACTACAACACAAACACACGTGAAAAAAAGCGTCCGACTTGTGTAGTTCCCCTTTCATTTATGGTATGTACATATATGTTGTGACACATTTTACTAAATTGCAACAACTGGGTTTTGGATTCTGCATGTGGCCATTGGCCATTACGGTAATACTCTGTTTAATTGTACAGGCCTAGTTTTCACCATTTAAATCATGGTAACTCTGAGATGCAAGAATGTAACCAACCAACTGACTGATACCTGATATCAACCCCAGAAGATACTGTATATGAGGAACTTGCATTGGTATTTGTTAAAGCGCCAACCTGGTCTCACCCAAGAACTCGTATTTGATTTGTGGACCTGTGACTGGCAGCAGGACACAACACAGTGAATCTGGGTCAAGTTTTACAGAGGTGTCCCTTCAGGTGAGCGACCCCCACTGTCAGATGTACAAGTTCAGTGTACCATCATGGGATTAGCAGCACTTGGCCTCGGCTTTCCTCGTCTATAAACAGACCTGTGACATAGGAGAACTTGGCACATCTCTATTTGAAGTGTCACTATGTGAGATGGCATAAGACATACAAAACATTCACACATCTATCTTGAGAGTGTACTTGCAAGTTATGAACTTCTGAGAGCTGGTCAATAACAACTCCACATTGAGTACCCCCAATCTGAAAGTTGAAAGAAATCTTGGTGCATTAAATCTTGATGAATGTCCACCGTTCAGTCAGAGAGATGCCGATTTTTCCCCAACAGAGGTTTTAGTTTTTTTGTCCATTATAAAACGGGATGCTGGATTATGTCACCAATTTGTTCAAACTATGAATGGCTGCTTTTGCTCAGGCAAGCTCTCTCCCTGGCTGTTCTCCAACTTGGCAGCACCGACAGTAAGCTGCTTTGAAATCAGAAAACATGTAATTTATTCCCCCACCACTCGCTGCAATAGACAGTCACCCCTTTAACACACCACTGTGTTTCAGTGCGACTTCAAAATTACGTTATCATCACCAACGGCTCGTCACCGCCACCACCTCCTACAGCTATGAATGAAGACAAACAGAGATTACCTAGTGAATTGCATCCGGTGGGACAATTACTCAGTCCTTGCTCATAATGGATGTGAGGAGCATGTGGGCTCAAGGGGAAAATAATATCCTCTTTAAACATTTTCCTGTGATCTGCAGGCCTGGTATAGAATTAAAACTGCACCATCAATTCATTTTACCACCAGAAATTAATCATATCTGCACTGTTGGAACTACACTCTTCCAAAACAAAGGGATAAAAAGGGATTATGTGTAATTTACAATTCTGAATCTCTTTGAATTGTCACTAGAGCCACCATCAGACCAACAGCGATCGAGATTATATATATATTTGTTATTTATTTTTGGCACTCCATAAACCTTTATTTGCCAATCCACATCACGTGATATCTAATAATGTAACAGAGTTGAATTAAATGCATTCATGCTTCCAAAGGCAGAAAACCATATGATTTTACGCATCGGTCTTCCACGACCACTGTAAGGATCTGAAAATAGCAACACTGTCAGTATGCTTGTTTGTCAGCTCATTAATATTTCATTGTGGGGCTGGAGTGTGGGCTAGAGGTCATCATGAATCCAAAATGTTAAGACTATTCCAAAGTGAAGCTGAGGAAAATCTACAGTGACTTATATGACATGAATACCGGTAAATTAACTTTCAAAAGTGCCCTGGGGTCCGACTCAATCTCAAACTTTTGAATAATTTGACCTGATCTGAAACAGACCCTCAGAGAAACATATCTACTCTGTCTGACCCACAAAAATCAGTTCTTCTCATATGACGGAACTCGGGAGCAGGTGTGCCCTCATGTATCCACTCGGGTATTGGACAAATTATTCCAAAGATCCAAGGTGGACGCCGTTTTCACTGAACATCATCTGGACCCCATTGACTCCTTGGTCAGGCCTCAGTTACGAGAAACCAAAAGGACCGGTGAATCTCTCTGGTGCCGGCAAAGCTTTAGACTTCAAGTCCTGTTGTAAACAAGACTAATTTTACAAGGCTAATAAAAGCTGCTTTCTTTCTCTCTTTAACAAGTTATAGTGCTCTGCAAATGGCAGGCTTGGAGAAACAAAGAGTGCATTTGTGAGGTTTCCTGCTCGAATCTGCTGTCACCTCACACCAATATCCATGGGAATGCGGCCATGACACCAGCATCGGCAAGGCAACGGACCATGCAGCCACGTGACCAGCAACTAGAAAACCACAGGCCTGGGCTGGAAAATGCTAACTGCCCTCTCCCCATCTGACGCTCTCTCTCCCTCCTTCCCCTACCAACTCTACCCCTGCCCCAAACACACAGTTTACCCCCACGCCTCGCTGCCTGCTAGGGCTGTATGGTCACATACTCTTGTCACAAGACCCAGATTTTTTTTTTAACACAGCCCATTCATTGTGTGTCCGCCAGTAACCCCCTCTCTCTGCTGGTGAAAGGTTGAGGTTGACAGCGGAGGAGCATGCGGAGGGGAAAAGGGGAAGAATGCCTCGTTGCCTTGTTCGGCAATGTTGTCTTTTCTTTCCTGCTGTGTCAGGCCCGTGAACAACCTCAGCTTCCCTTTCACTACAACCAAGTCTTCCTTCTGACCGTTTCCTTCAACGCCGGCCGCTTGCTCTTTCATGTTCCGTCACATGTAGTGTCTGACAGTCAGGAGTGGCGTGTTTCACGTTCTTTTTTTTTTTTTGCTCCTCCAGTAAATGGGCTACTTAATCTGTTGTTCCACTGGCGCTGCAGCAGAGCGAGAGAAAAAGTGACAGCAGAGGCAGAAAAGGCAGAGTAAAGTGCAATCATGGTGAGAAGGACCTCCCTCTCCCCATCAAAACCCTACAAATGGACGCATTGTTCCTTAAGCAGTTTGGTTGGAGTCAATTGATCAAAGGACTGAACCTATAGAAAATTTACTTACTCGCTACTTTGGTCCCAGCATTCACAATGTAAACCTTTTCGTAATGTGATCATAATTTTAAAAACAGACAAAATAAGCAATTACAGGAAACTATGAGCAGAGAGATTAAAAGATTTACTGGTCACTAGTTAAAGCGTGGAAGATGGGCAAGTGGTCATCATATGACAGCTGACGCTGTGGGGATAAATCAAGTTATCTGTGAAGAAAAGCATCGGCTCTGTTAAACACAGGGCAATGATTTCCACTATCAATTAATCTTCAGATGGAAAAATCTTGTTTAACTGGACCATCAAACAAATGTAGTTTACCATCATATATGACAAGTAAAGGCATCAAATTTTTACAACTGAGCAGCCAGAATAAGAGTATGTTACTGATTGATTTGCTGATATTGCTGAAGCTACATTTATCTACTAAAAAGTCTGCTATACACAGTTTATTTATAGTATGAACTATGTATTGGAGGCTGCACTTTGAGAAAGGCATTAAGAGCACTACTGCTGTATGAAACTTAAAGGGCGTACAGTAGCTGGACATGAGCCTCTTAAGCTAAGAGTCTGGTGATGTTGAGTGTTAATCTCCATGACTCTGAAGTCAGTTGGCTAAGGTTGTTACTGGTACTGTATGGGACGTTTTGTAGTTGTAATAGAAGTTGAAAGCAGGCATCACTTTTATTTTTCTCGTTGTTTTGTTTTGTTCTTTTAGCCAAGCATGCTTTCGAGCTCACCTGGGTATGCTAACATGGTAACTGAGGATAATGCAACTCTCTGATGTCCTGCAATGACACTAGATGATCAGAGCTGAAACAATTAGTCAATTAATCCATTGTTCAAAAATTGATGAGTAACCACTTTAAAATTCAATTAATAATTCAAGAAAATATTCAAGTACAAATTTAGAAACATGCTGATTTTCTCTATCTCATCCAAAACCGATAGACAACTGAACATCTATACTATGAGCTTTGGAGTGTTCTTCGCACAAACAAAGCATAACAATTAAACGAAAGAGTAACGGGAGAATAAGTAATAAAGCAAATAATAACTAGATAAAATGTTATTTGCTGCCTCTCAACAGCTTTTTGTGTGTTGGTCATCTTCCTCTGTGTTGAATCTGTGTGTACGTATCTTTCTCTGGGTTCTTTACCAACTTTAATGAGGTGTGTGCGCAGTGTTTCAAATACAACGACAATCAGATGAGCAGAGAAAACAGGATGGAGTTGAATGGAGTGACAACACCTTGTGATACAGAGAATAAAATGACAAACTAGGTAATGACAGCCACCTGATATTACCAAATTATGCAACAGAATGTAAGGAGAACAAATAAAAGGGATACTCCTCCAACTTTCCACAGCGGGCACAGTTTACAGCAAAGGAAAATACTGGTTTCAGTGGGAGTTTTTCATGGTCAAACTGTGTGTTCAGACAGAAAATTAAGCAAATTCAATGGGTGAATTAGCACAAAGCTGCATTGAGTTTCATGTCCGTGTAAATTAAAGTGAAAAATCTGAGATTATCCTGGAGCTTTATGAATCTGCTCAGTAAATGTGTGGGCAGACGAGGAAAAGGAAGAGAAACTGGAGGGAAATGGCAGGAATTCAAGTTTCGTTAAGATCGTAGATGCATCAGAGGCTGAAATGCACCGACACAATCAGTGATGCTAGCTATACAGCTAACTTGCATTTCCTAAACTCTGTTTGAAAACCATTGTCTGTTATGGATCATCATTTACATTTAGCTGGGGGCAAGTCATGCAAAACTGATCATTATCTTCAGACAAACAGTGGTTTCTTTTGTTCGCGCAAGGCCAGATGAAATATGTATTAACCGACTCTTCTCAAGAGTAAGTAAAATCATTCAGTGACAGATTAGATACAGGATATTTCAACAATAAGAGTGGCTCTATCGTGCACATGAAACATTGTGGAGTTGCAAACTACCATGATCCCTGCTTGGGATGTGTGTCAGAATAGATACAGTAGATGTTAAGGGCTGGTTTAGTGGTGGAGAACAAGCAGCGTGACATCCCCTGAGGCAGAGACGCCTGTAAGGACAACATTTTCCATTAGATGAGCATTAGTAAATTAGTAGAAGCGTTGTTCAGGAGTAGGGTTCAGTGTTTTCCAGCGCATAGCTAACTCAGCAGTAGGCTCGGACCAGAGCTCAGAGGATTAGCAAGAGTGACAGCGTACAAATGAGCATTGAACTGAGCTGTGCACATGTGAGCAAGTCACACTGACCCACACAGACACAGACACACTAAATTAATTATTACTACTATGCAGCTCAATAAGCTTGAGATGTTAAGTTACTGTAGAAGCTGCATATGAATTTAGTGTTAGTATTTCTTTTTATTTACACAGACTTTATGTGTTTGCTCTCATGGATCAACCCAGTTCATTCACCTCCAGCAAAAATGTCATTTCCCTGGTGGGTGCAAGGTTATCATGATGTCAGTTCGGGTCTCTGGCTACTTACAGGATGTGAATGATGAAAACGTGCAGATTTGAGCACTCGATCATTATAAGAAATATAAAATTTAATTTAAAAAAAAACATAAAAAACTATTTTACACATGCACGTTCACACACATACATGCACACATAAATAAATCTTCATTCATCAGGACAGTGTGCACCTGTACTTTGGTTTTGTGTTTTAGTCCTCAGTGGTATCGCAATTGCATTCCTATATTCTTCCAGGCACCCATAGTTTTGCTGTGATATTTGCAAATATACCAAGTAAAGGTTATTCGGGGATAACTGCGTCTTTTTATAGCAAAAGCATCGCAAATGTAAAAAGATTTCACAAAGTAATAACGTTTCAATTAGAGAAAATTCAATTTCCTTTGAGCAGCAGTCACTGAAATGCATTTAAAAAAAACAACACATTAACAAGCTAACTGAATGAGTGGTGCTGTCACTAGCTTAGTGCCACACAACTAGCCCCAATGCTACAAACGAGCTAAGTGCTGGATGTTATTTCGTTAAGGAAATGTTACACAAATGAAGATGAATAAAGCCGGTTTTACCTCTCGCTGACCAGCACCACGTCGGCATCGCTCCAGTGTTTGAACACGCACGGCAGGATCCTCCTGAAGGCGAAGAACAGACCGGGGAAAACTACGGCGCCACAAGCTAAAACTTGCAACATCCTGCCTGTATTTTCCTGTAAAGCTGCCCGGAGACGTGACTCTCTCTCCCCTCCGACACTTTCTCCCGTTTTACACGCGGCGTTGAAGCATTTTCATGCGGCCGGAGTTCGGTGCTTTTCACCGGGAACAGTCCACCATCCAAACACACACGCACACACACACACACTCACACACTTGTCTATGGTGAGGCTCAGCAGCAGCAGCAGCAGTAGCAGCAGCAGCAACGGCAGCACCACTGTCGAGCTAAAGGCAAGGGAGCACGCGGAACTTCCTGTTGGGCTCTCAAAATAAAAGACTTGACCCGGCACAGTGGCCAACCAGGGGCAGTAACACATTCCAACTCAGTGCTCTTATTTTTAAAGTCAAACTTTAATCATAGGCTTTTTTTTTCTTTTTCAAACATGGACAATTTATAATATCTTTGTTATTATAACCTGAGTGTTTTAACTGCAATGACCCCCGCTGTGAATAAAACAACTAAATAGGCCTGGTCACCTTTCATGCTAATAATAGGCTACTTAAAATTTGCATGGGCATAAATAAAACATTTTAAATTGAACTGAACTGATTTGAATGGAGTGGAATTGAATTGCATGGAATTGAACTGAATTGAATTGAATTGAATTGACTTTCACTGGGTTAGGCTACATTTTAGAGGAAAATGTTGCTAATTTCCTTGAGCCCAAGAAATTCTCTGGTGCTGAAATCATCAGGTTTAGCATATGAAGTCCTAGCCTATGCACACCGTTAGAAGACTTTAGAGAGAGAGGTGTAGGCTAATAGCCTAATGTCTGCTGTCTGAGGAGGACAAAGGAACTCCAAAACGCACCCCTGATATTCAGTTCTGTGGAACTAATTTCCAATAGGCTACTGATTGAAATTCTCAGTAGCCTAAATCAATTGATTGTTGACAATTTCCAAAAGCCCCAGGTGATATTGTCTTGTCTGACAAAAAAAATATTGCATAGGCTACACAAGCTACGCACTCCCGACTGCAAAAGGCTCTCTCTTCTTCTCCTGCTGCTGGATTCCAAAAGTAGGCACATGTCACGCTGCTGTAAAGAGAAATATTAGGCTACAACAACAAAGATTGCGCTCAACAAACAATGTTTGTGTTTTGTGTTTGGCACAGCTGTAGCACTTCTGTAGCCTAATCAATATTGTTGTAGGCTAACCTAACACAATCACTCACGGTTGCACGCATGTTCGAAACATTTGTTTTGTCAGCGCGTAAACACCAGTTCACTTTAATCCACGTGCTCAAGGGGAAATCTTCATTTGAAGCCGTTTAAAACTGTCCATGTAAAGTTTGTAAACCCACCAATGTCTTGTTGACCAACCAGATTGCTTGGACGGAATAGGCTAGGCGGCGCAATCAATTTTAATCATTTCAGCTAGTCAGTTTAAAGTCCAACATTTCGTAACAGAGAACCCATTTTAAACCTTTAGAAATCTCCATGACTCACTGATAATTTTTGGACAGTGACCAGACATGATGGTCAAATAGGCCTAAGGCTCCTAACTGATTTGATCAGTGCAAAATCCACATTAGGTCCACTTTATTGCTGGATCTAAAGTAGGCCTACTACTTAGTTTCATTACCTTCTAAAAGGAGAGTTGACTTTCCAAAGTTCTACCCTGTCCTGTAAACTTGGATTGGCTTGGGATCCGCCAGTATCCTGCATGGAGAAGTTTCACAGCCAAATGATGGATGGATGGGTGTAAAACAGGACTTCAGACAGGACTGCATTTCATATAATTAAATGTGCCATAATGCTATAGATCAGTGCTAAGAATGACTTTCTTAAAAGCTTTGAAAAGCTAATTAAAATCACTTTGGGTCATCAAAGATGTAAATGTTCTTGCACTGACCACTTCAGCTGCCACTAAACTACAACTTTAAGAAGAAACGTTTCATGCAGTTTTCATTTTACTCTCCAGTATAAGATTAAGAGAAAAGACAAAGAAACATGTAGGCTACAGTACAATTCAGTGCTACTGTACGGTTTATTACTGTACCTACTGTAGGCTATACGTCAGCCAAGTTCAGTTTCTTCTTCCAGTAAACAGACACCATTACTTTTATGGGGCTAGGTTATCTGCCATCCTTGTAGATCCACCCATACTGGCTACCGCCCTGCTGGGTCTTCACCTGTTTATCCCTTACACTGTCACTGACATTTACATACATAGATACAGTAAATTATAAAAAACAAACAAACAAAAAAACAGTAGACTATGATCTCATGTTACTAATTCACAATTGTTGCACTGTACCAAAACCACCTTGCAACCAAACACTGTGGTTTTTACATCAGTGGAGTCAATAGCTTCTGGGCTGCAGGGGATGTTTTTGTTGTTATTCTTGTGGCAAAATTGGCATCTGAGAGTCTTTCACATTGTATCCATGTAAATGACATGCCACTGTGCCATGGTTACTGTGTGTTTTCAGCTACGGCTGGACAGCTCACCAAACAGAGCAAGGTGAGGCGCATTCACACTGTTATCATTTTCAATTTTACGGGCTGTGTCCAGGCTGTCACATCAGTCTTTACAAGCTGGCTAGATGAACTCAATCTACAGGAAACAGTGCTAACAACTGGAAGAAGAGATCGATCCACCCAGTAAGTGTTTCTATAACCCAATTCTCAGGATTACTTTCTTTCTTACTCATCATTACTTTTCTAATTGCAATCTTAAGCATTTTTTGGATTTTGTGGCTGCCATTGTGGACAGTCTTCTGGTCTTGTGGTTGGGGTTTAGTTTGGTTTAGGCACAGAATGATTTGGTTAAGGTTATGGCAAGAGTGTTGTCACTGTTAAAAGAAACAGTGTTTATATGCACTGACTTTTCTCACAAGGACAATGTCTTCCTCTACATCAATTTATGGACGATACACCAAGCTGCTACTAGTGGTTCTCACCTTTTTTACTTGCGTTTAAGCAGGAAAGGGAGAGGAAATGTACTGACCAATGTCTACTCAACAGCAATAAAAAAAATAGCCCTATCTTAATAAACCCATAAAATCAATACCTGCATTGTCTCTCTGACTGAAACGACGTAATGTGTCACCTTACGCACACACACACAGACTCACATCAGATGGGAGGGCTCGAGATGATGGGGTGTGATAACATGGTAATAAAAGCAGGCATCAGAGAATATCCTCCACTCTTTCAGGTGAAGAAGAAAGTCATCACTGACATCCTCTCAGGTGAGTGATGGAGCTTTTCTCAAATGTTTTCTTGCCATAGTGTTGAATAAATTTGTGGTTCTGTGTAAAACATTACAGATAAATCATTGCCTGAAAAATCTTTGTATGAGTTTAAGGTTAGACATCCTTTTTTAATTATTATGAATTTATATCATAGACTGGAGTCAAAAGTTTTGTGTGAGTTATGTTAGTTGTTTATTTTATTTGACCGGAACAGTGATAAATTTGCATTAGTTTTCAAAACAGCATAGGGGGAATTTACCACTAAATTTGCAGATGTGACGCCATAGAGGTGGGTATGATGAATGTGGTGTGCAGACGTTTCCTGCCAATGTGAAGGGAAACAGAAGAATATTACATGTGTGTTCACACATAAATAATTGCCTGTCTCTGTTTGTACTTTTGTTTTGCAGCATAACCTCCAAACATAGATTCAGACTGTTTTTGTGGCGCTGACACGAATCTCTGGGACAATGAAAGCAAATCTCATCATAGTGACTCTTTGCCTTCTTGGCACAGGTAAAAACATGATATCCACCCCTTAAGAAAGCCGTAACATTTTTATGAATCAGTTATTAAATACTAACAATTGTTACTACTGTAGGTCAACCCTCTGTTTCCTGATTCTTTGTTTGTGACACTGCAAATTTATACTATACTATACTATACTATACTATACTATACTATACTATACTATACTATACTATACTATACTATACTATACTATAATTCAGATGTGAATGCTGAGAGTCTGTTAAATGGATATCAACATTTTGGCAAATTGGAACGTTACGAGACGGTGTTGCTTTCTAGGTAAATTCATGCAAAACTGCTGATGTGTGTTGATGCACTTTTTCCGCAAGTCTCTGCATTTTCCTCAAAAGCAACTCTGTCTGGTAACGTTCTGTTATTATCTCATGGCGTGGTGATTGTGCAGGTCACAACTTGTCCACGAAAACGTTTTGGAGTTGTTGGATTTCATGAGTTTAATATAGGGAGTATGCCAATGGGCCAATTTGTCATTGAACTATCCCTTTAATAAATGTTCATTGTTTTCTGATCTTGTCTTAACACAAATGTTCCAGTGTTGTTAATTAATTATACATTGTGGTATAGATTAGATGGTAAGTGGTCAAACTGTTCAATCACCAAGAGAACTTTCTTCCCAAACTGGCAACAGAATGATAATGCTTATTATACAAAGCATTAGGCTACTATAGTGTTAATTAACCATTAGAGCAACAAATCGACATTTTTATAAACCATTTAATTAAGGAGCGCAAGAGTGAGTTCAACTGAGGAGAGGAAATGGAAAATGAATGTGTAGAGGTTAATGGGGCAGGGGACAATGTTTAACTCAGTTTTAAAGTTATGACGTTGAACTTCCTGATTTAGCGTTGGAATTTGATCAATTTATTATAGGGTTGAAACCTGACCATAAATTGATCATGCGCCCTGGCTACTTGGCCAAGGGGATGTCCGTTTGGGTGACTGGTAAGCCCGCGAGACCATTACCTGGGAGGTGTGGGTTCAATCCCCGCCCGAGCTCTCTTCACCTTGCCACATTTATACCCAAAATTGTTACAATTGTTAAGTTGCATTTATTTGATCCATTTGGCACCTGACAAATGACAACATTTACTGTAGTTGTTTTATGGTGGAGAAAAAATAATTAAAACATTGGAAGAGTGTACAATACACAGTACACTTGGTTGCATGTCTGTACAATGACAGCTGCTTACTGTGAGAATGAAATGTATTAGCCTACTTTACAACTTGGCCTCAGTGAACCAGAGAAATAAATTATGATAGCGTTTGTTAAAAAGGTTAGCCAGGCTTCCTTAGTGGAGCTCCTGGGTCAAAGATTAGCTTTACTATGTTTGGCATTACCCCATTATCAAAACATGGCATATAATTTAAAAGGTTTGAGAGCCTGGAAAAACAAACTTTCCACAGACTTCCCTCTGAAGGCATGCCTCCAGAGTACAGGAACACACAATGCTTGTTCAATGTTGGTTCACATCAGGGTTAAGCGGCGCGACCCAATGTAATTCCAATGTATGTGACTCGGCTTGTCGCTGTGCAGCATCGCTAACTTTCCTCCAGCTTTTTCTCATGGCTCATTCACGTGAAAGAAAAAACCTAAAATCATAATAAACCATCCAGCATCGAGTTTATCTCAAAGACTTTAAAAGTATGGACGTCCGTGACGAGAACCTGCCCACTGGCCTCGAACCGCTCCGGACCACTCCGGACATGTCCCTCAACATTTCCACGCCCTAATTGGCGAGAATTTTAATCTAATAATAGTAAAACAGTAGTTAAAAGAAAATTCAGAGTGTGTGCGGGGGTAGAAACTATCGGTTAAGACCAAAAAACGTGATGACACCAGGCTTTGATCATGTTTATTGAGGATGTAAAGTCTGCGATTTTAACATGGGCGTCTATGGAGAAATGCTGCTTTCTGACACCAGCCCCAAGAGGAAGCTGAGAGGATTGTTTTTTGAACGCGGAAGTGAACTTCACTTCTCAGACCGACAACTGCCCCCTTGGTTTATCTGTACATTGCCACCTACTAGACTGGAGTGCGATACACTGGGATACTGTTTGTGTTAGTGAATGAAGAGTGTGAAGAGGAGAGAGAGAGAGAGGAGGAATAGAGACACCAGCTTTATTGACACATCATGATCCAATTGACTTTAATGTTGCATTCACGATGATTGGATGGTGTTTTTACAGGATTATCCCTGATGACTGACTTTTTAGATTTTTGTGAAAAAGCAATGAATTAATTGAGGAGGAGAAAGGATTTTAAACAATTTTGTTAAAAAAAAAGATCCAGAATAGGACCTCGAACCCTACCTTGTCAGTATTGTTAAGCAGATATTCATGTGCAGCATTTTAAGGATTCTTCTTCAACCCTTTCTGTCTCCACCACAGCTGGTTTAACCACCACTCAGGACTCCACACCCTCTCCGGCCACCACTGGTTCATCCCCCACAGCACCCACCGTAGCTAGTACACCCAACACAGCTACACCCAACACAGCTACACCCACAGCTACACCCAACACAGCATCCACAGCATCCACAGCATCCACAGCTAGTCCACCCCCCTCAAGTTCAGCTGATCCGAACACCCCAACTGGTACAGCCGCCCCAGGTTCATCCACTGCAGCTGGCGAGTCCACAACAACCCCAATTGGAGGAAGTGAGGTTGTGCCAGTTGCACAATTTTCACCTGGTGAAATAGCTGGTATTACCATCGGCTCTTTAGCTGGGGTAGCTGCAATTGGTGAGTACAATGAGGGATCCTTGTTAATCTTGAGCATCTGAACCACTGCAAATCTGTCTAATGAAATCAGCCTGTCAAGAGATGCACAGTAACTGTGTGATAGCAGGAATAACTGAGGAGGAAGAGTAGAAAGAAACATCAAGAATCAAGTCAAATTAAACTTGCAAGCACAAAAATATTAAAATATGCAAAAACATTTCTTTATTATTTGTTATTTGAGCTTTTGTTTTGACATAACCTTGATTTGGCCTTTCACATTTCATACATTTTATTCTTATACCTTTTCATATAAATCAGCTGCCCATCTATGGAAGTTGCTGTCAAATTGCCAGTAAAAACATTCAAAATTGTAGCAATGCCAATTCTTGAGAATTTTTCAGAATGTTGCACATTCACACTTACATAAATTTTACATTATGTAAAAGTAAAAAGGTATTTTTTGAATGTTGCAAACATCAGCTGGTAGGAATGAAGAGTAGCATGGAAAATTAAAGTTATATCAACAATAAATGTCCAACTGTGACTGCTTCACATTTGCATGTACAACAATGGAAACTTGAAGTTATCTGTCTCTTTTCAGGTGGTGGTATCTTTGGTGCACTGAAGTACACTGGAAAGATCTGAGACCAGTTCTTGCCAAACAATAATTTACACGGTTAGGGATACTGAGCTAAACATTTACCATCCTAAATTCTAATAGGTTCGCCACTGAACCCAATAACTTGGTACAACTTTGTATAACTTGTCTGAGAGGCCGACTGTGTGTAGCTACATGGACTATGATGATGGGCAAGGGCAATAGGAAGACATAAAATATTAATTTTACTGCTTTGCTTATTTACTTCTGGTTGTGTGTTAGACCTTTATCTTTTGTTGATAAAAAAAATTACATTCAGGGAATTGAAGTAAGTTGACTTATCTGGTCTTTTGTATTTCCTTAGTGTGGAGGAATGTATTTAATAATGAGCTGGGTTGTCATTAGACCTGTGTGCCACTGTGCCAATGGATGAAAATACTAAGCAGCACTTTCTTTGCCTGTCTTAACGTTTAAACACTGGGTCTTTATTGTATAGAGAAAATGTTTTGAAATTACTTTGTACATTTAATAAAAAAACAAACTTGTTCCCTTAATTGACTTCTTTGATTTCTGTTACATCTTTAAAACAAGACAATCAACAGTGATCTCTGATTAAAGTCCAGGTGTCAATTATATAAGCAGAATATTACTTCCTGGCAAGTCTGAGTTGTTTGTCCATTTTATGAGTGCAATAAGGTTAATGTGTACATGTACAACATGACAAAGACATGAGATTGCGTGGTTAGAAAAAAACTTTCCATGTAATTTTAGACAAACTGGTCTCAGCTCAGTCCTTCCATCCAATAGCCTATTGGTAAATACTCTATTTGAAAATTCATTCTTGAGAACACTTTTGTCTAAAAACCAAATAAGTATCACTAATAAGGAAGAAGTCAAAGTCTAACTTTAGTTAATTGAAGTGTAATCTGATATTGTTATCTCCTCAAACTGATAACAAAACTGAAAGAGTGTAAAACTACAGAAAACCATAGACTATTGACCTCTGAAATTGTAAAGCCTAGTGTGCCTTAGTGTGATGAAATACTTTTCTGAGTAGGTCTTGGTTTTGGCCTGGTGCAGAGAATGGTAGCATAAATGAGGAAAACGCCTAAACATGTTTTGTTCCCACATCTGGCTTGCTAGCAGCCACGTAGGCCTAATCTGTAAAGAAAAAGAAAAAGAAAGGCAATGGAAGGAACTTGCGTGGTGTAGCTGCTAAGTCTTAGCATCCAAAGAAATCATGTAGCCCATTTAGTCAAATTGTTCTGAATTATTTCAAAGGAGTAGTTTGGTTTGGTTAGTTTGTTACAGAGAGTTAGATGAAAAGATCAGAGCAGTCAGTGAGCTTAGTTCATCTTATTTTAGCATCTTGAAAATCTGGACTCCATTCACAACAGAACTCAAACTTAATCTGGATTTTGCCTGTTAGCGAACCCCACCGTAACACCAACTACTCCACACACACAGACTATACAACCCCGCCTTATAGCCCCCCCCCCTCTCTCTTTTTTTAAAATCTATTTTTCTCTTCCCTCTTATAATTAACACTCCTTTCTTCTCCTTTACCCCGTATCGCTCTCTTTTTAACTTAGTATTTAATTAATTAATGGTAAAATAAAAGCGTTTTGAGGCAGACTTTGTTACTGGTAAAAAAAAAATCACTCCTAATCTAAAGCTGGCATTGCTGATTTCTCTGTGACATGGCAATAAAATAAAATTTTTGACAAAAACATAATTTGTTATCACTAAAAGACAAAATGATAATCTACTGTAATGGGAGGTAACTAATGGGTTATACTCCTGCAGTGTCTGGGGCTGAACATTAACCCTTAGAGCTCAGTCAGCATGGATATGTGGACTTTAGCCCACAGAAGGCCATCGTGGTTTTATGGTATGGTCATTAGCCATGGAAGTGTCAACATTGGGAGTGCTCAGTAAGAACACTGACAACAGCACTGCTCCCATGCAGGCAAATTACTGTTAATACCCTGAGCTTGTGTGATCAGCCCATATGGTGTGCATGGGAGCCAGAGGGAGTGTGTGCATATGTGTACTTATGTGTGCAATGGGGGAGGGGAGTGTCCTATCTGTGTATTGCAATTATGAATAAAGACACACATTATCTTATATAATTTTTGAATGGAAACTCTATGTGCGTCATTGACAAAAACAGTCTCTGGTATGACATTCCTCCACATACATAACTATAAGACATTTCAGTCTGGACTTACTGTAAATGTGTTGAACCAACAGACTAATGTTGCCACCCGTGGCTGCGTGGCTAAAGAGTTTTCATTTTTTCCCCAGAGGTTTCTTTAGGGAACACAGCTAATGTGAGCGCCACACAGAGTTCTGAGGTCACTGGAGCTAAGGCAGGGCTCCAGACTGTCCCTAAATGGGTACATTTTGCCCCTAAAATTTGAGACAGTGCAAGTAAATTTTTCATCTACTTACACATATGCAACCAGTAAATTGGCTGTTTGTTTGTTCTTGTTTTTTTAAAATACTGGTAAAACATGGAAGTGGCAACTCATAATCTGGAATCTGCAGGTATCTTACAGGTGGCAGATCAATGTGTGTAAGGATCATTTATGAAAAGAAAATGTGAATATTTGCTCTGATTCATGTCAATTTGCAGTGTGCACCCCTAAATCTTAAATTAGGGGGCCACTGTGCTCCTTGTCTGGAGCCCTGTAAGGATTAACCTGAAAAACCTTTAGATCATTATGCAGCTAACTTTGAGCAAACCTGAGCCTGGATAGTTCAAGTCTGAACTGATAGCACTGTGCTAAGAACCGTGCCACACATCAATCAATCAATCAATCAATCTGAAAACCCCTCACTCTCACAACCCTTGTATGTTTTGCTAACATGTCTTTGATCCCACAGACTGAGTGACATCTGAACTATCCCTGTGGGAGAGTCTCAGTTAGTGTTACAGCTGCAACAACACTCGGCCTCCGCTCCGATAACTTTATCTTTTCTCCTCACAATCTGGCTTAGTCACAGACAGATCATCTGTCTCAGCCCCAGAAACCCTATCACACACACTCACACACATGCTCATTTCTCTTCCCTCAGATGGCAACAAGCTCAGTGGCGTGTGGTTAAGAATTGACTTAAAGACAAAAGAGAGAAAATAGCTACATGAAAGCTGTCTACTGTACACCTGTGGGTGCATGTGTATCAAAAATTAAGTTAAGTTTGAGTGTTAAGCCTACCTCTACACACATAATATAGCTACATATACATACAATACGCTCAAACCCCCTGATCACCAGGGCACATGGCTCCCTCTAGTGGTGCAAAGTGAAACAAGCACCTTCTTGCAGATGGCCTTGTTTTATGTGGGTCAAAGTGCTTCTGACATAAATTCAATCTGACCACAATCTGCTCAGTTACCCCAGAAATCTATCTACCTAGAAGCATTTTTGTTGGGATGATTAGATGGTGTGCAATGTCTTTATTATTAGTCCAACACTTGTGAACCCCAGCTTCAATTGAATAAATAAAGGTCAAAAAAAGGAAGAGGAAAGACATATTGCAGTACAAGGCAACATTGAACTTCGACCATTTGAAGACTCGGAACAGGCTTTAATTTTAAACTCAGCAACTTTATTCCTGGTAGAAGTATCACCGATGCATATTAACACAGCTGCTTTGGTGCGTTCAGGTTTTTTCCCACAGTACAGTTACATTCACTGCGCTGCCCATAAATACTATACAAAAATAAAATGTGCTTTGCCATAAAACGTCTCCTCTTCATTTGTGTTTTTGACTGTTCTCAGAGGAAACCTGCCAGCCTTTGTTAAATGACAGTGCACACTTTAAATTACTGACATCATATTAAATAGAATAAATAAGATCTTGCATTCAGTGTGTGGGACGTTCTGTCATTGCAATGTCCACCCACAACCATGTCCTTAAGGTTCATTAAGTCCATGTTTAAAGTGTAAAAAAAAAAATCTGCTTAATTAACAGAATATGTTCAGGATCGGCTGTAAAATGTCTTATTTTGGAGTGAAAATAAAGTGGAAAACATTATTTTTCACAATCTGAAGCTGATTTTCTTCTGTTTTTCCAAAGTCACTTCTGTTCCAACCAGCTGAAGAGCTCAGTCTGAAAACCTGAAGTGCAACGTGGCTTCACATTCACCTTCTGTCTCTCAAAAAATGCATGAGATGGAGGTTAAAGGGTGTGTTTGTTTTCCTCAGCAACCTGTCTCTGTGCTTCATATCCAGTCTGTCATGGCAGAAAAGTCTCCACTAGGTGGAGCTCTCTCCTAACAGGTGCTGTCTCGCTCCATTTTTCTGTCAGGCCCAGCATTTAGCACTGCTCCTCTCTCTTTTACAGCATCTAAAGCCGACATGTCTGATATTTGCTGTGTGGGGAGGCGGCCAGCTCGTAGAAGAGGACGTAGGCGTTGCTGCTGCGAACCTGGCTGGAGGACATTGGGCTCACCCTGCAGAGAACACACAGCACACACCGTCGTTATAACACAACAACAAAACAAATGCTCCTTGGTACCATTTTTTTGGTACATATTTATTTGATTAACAATAAGCTGCAGAACCATCTCACTCCCAGTGACTGACATGCACAGACAGGTACACACATTCACACACCCAACCAGCACATTTAATAACCATCATGCTGACACACCTTTTAGAAAGAGGCCAATGTCATGACAGAAGGTACACGCTGTACAATATAATTATACTGCACAGCTTTACTACCAATCTCATAAGATAACGTATGAGGTAATACGATGATAGTTGAGTGGATGTAACTAGATACCTGGAGTCATTGTAGCTGTACCACTCTCCCAGTGCAGGGTTCCTGCAGTATGCCGTGTAATGGCCTCCCAAAGCATTTCCAGTGTGGTTGGAGACAGCGTACAGGTTGTACACAGCGCGCTCTGTAAAGGGACAAAGAGGCATCACTGTCAGTCAACGCTCATCAAATCCCGCTGACCTTGGAAAGTACATGCCGTCCTCTGCAGACACTTACCGCTGCTCTCTGAGGCAAACTCCCGCAGGTCCAGCTCTTTGAGAGGGAAGTTGACGTAAGTGGAGAGTTTGCTGGCTCGGTTGTTAGAGTCTGAGAAACGCTTCAGGTCTGAGTGGGGAAACCGAGTCAAGGAACAGAAACCTCTCCAGAATAACATTGTTGTACTTCAAGGGCAATTTGAAGACAACACACAAGATTAGTTCACATCTCTGCACCATGTCTTGGCTGAGTTATGCAACAGGTGAAGACGATTGAAACATGAAATATGATGCATTGACATGTTCTCAATAATTGTCACGTTGGATCGTTCATTGATTTTTTGGCCCCTGGGAGGCAGCAGAACATGCCAACAAGACAAATAAAGTTACAGTATCATGATCAACAGATTAGATGTGACTAATATATTTGACAATTAGCAACATTAATATTAATTTCATCATGTCTAGTCTTGTTTGTTTTAGCTCTATTTTTGGTCTCCACCTCCTGGGAGACGCTCAGTACAGGGTTTGTCCAAGCTTTTATTTGCTGAATACATCACAAATGAATGTATAATAAGATTATAGTGTAAATGAGTTTTTGATAATAATTCAAATGCATATGAATACTCTTAAGATGTGGGGAAAAGGATACGAAGCACGAGGATCTGAGGGAACTTCTGGATGCTGAATCTTTTAGTGCATTTCCTTCTGGCTTTGCATCTGTTGCATGTCTGAGGGAGAGGTAAACACAGAGAGGGAGTGAGACGCTGCAGCTATACAATATGGCTTGTACATTATTGTCACAGAGGAGTGTGGTGTGGCTTCTCACCGGCCGCTCGTCTCCATCCAGCACGTCCTCTTTTGTGAAGAGTTTCAAACAGTCTTTGAGAGTCACTTCTCCTGAGTTCTTCTGTGGAGACGCAAAGTGTGACAAGTCAAGAAGACGCAAAACTACAAGACTCAATAGCCCAGCAGATACTATTTTATAAAATATTGATGGTTAGCCCATAGGTCGAAAACCTTTGTCTTTGTGTGCTGACCTGTGCAATAGGTATTGATAGGTCCCAGAATGGATCAAACATGGTGGAGCGGAAGCCACAGGCTGTGCAGGTCAGAGAGCTTTTCAGCTGACCGACGAATAGATCTAAAGACAGAAATAAAAGATGGAGGATTGCATTTAATATGGATCCGAATTCAGCAGTGGTTTTGAGGTTATGACGCAGCTGCAGCCCCCAAAAAAGACTTACCCACGACTTTGCTGTCCTCTCTCTGCAAGTACATATTCCACATCCTCCTGCCTTTCTCATCATCCCTGTGAACAGACGTCATGTCACATTATTTCACATAACTGGAGAGGAATATAAAGTTCAGAAACGGCCATAAAACTGCACCACTGCCTGCAGCAGACACGGGATATTATGAGTGACATATTGAGGGTGAAGGTGAGAGGTGGCTGGCGTGATGACTTACGAGAGGTGGTCAAAGTCCTCGACTGACACCTTGGGGCGGACAGTCACCCTGTTCACTTCAGTGTGAAGACCATCCAATAAGGAGCGCAGAAACTCCTGGGCGTCCTGCTGACTGCACAGAAACAGAGGGAGAGTTACTTATTTTCCAACCACATGAAAATGAAACAACTTAACTTAAGCAGGCCGAGGGGAGACTTACTTGCAGCCGACGAATTTGGGAGCGTATCTCTGGATCTGGTTCCTGAAGTCCGAGGGGCTGATGGCCTCGTTGTTCACAGACGTCCACAGGCTCTGAGTCAACTTTGCAAACTCTGAGACAAGTGAAGAGAGGACACCACAAGCATGAAACACAATGTTTCTGTGGTTCACACATCTGCAAGAACATTCTTCATACCCTAACTTAACTTTATAACCCTTTTTAATGATGATTCCGATGAGTTCCTCTCCAAACTAATTAATACCGCTTTTTCGTAAAAATTCAGCAACGGTTAAAGCAATTGCTAGTAATGGTACAATTTATTTGAATATTTAATATTATATTTTAACGCTGATACATATAAAGCCATGGTATTTTGTTGCAGTTACATTTTTAATTTTATTTATTTATTTTTAAGTAGCAAATCATGATATAAAATACCCCCCTAACCAACTGTAATGTGTTACTTTTGACCTCATAATAATAATAATAATAATAATAATAATAAACTTTTTTTAAATACAGAACCTTTCCTAAGAGAGTTATAAGATGTTTGTGCAAATAAAATAACAACACAACCAAAAAACAAAAAGTGTCTAAAACAAAAAGTTACAGAAAAGACAAAGAGCAATAGAAAATGCACTAGCTGGTTTCCTTAGGATTTTATATAGGCCTATGTGATTAAATACTCTCAACTCAATGCACACTTACTTAAAACAGTATCTCATGATCTTCATCAGTAAGTCATGGGAGTCATGTGACAACACCAAAGCCTGATGAAGACCATGAGATGATGTTGAAAGTGCTTAAACAGCTACTAAATGAAGATTAGGTTGTTACATAAATTAAGGAGAAAAGAACAACTAAACTGCAATTATCAACGTTGCAGTATTAGAAATTCTGTCTTTTCATATGTTGACTGATAGCAGCTGTAGGAGTATGATATGACGTTTGCAGTTAGGTGGCATTACTGATAACAGCTGAATGATTTGGGGCTGACAGTGTACAAATTACATATAAATTGAAAAGAACTTGACCTACTCTTGCTGAGCCATAAAGTGACTCATGTCCCTCGCCGTCACTGATAAGATGTGGTGTGAGAGCTCAGAGTCTCGTCCTACCTTCCATGAGAGCTGCGTTGGTCCGGCAGTTGTTGTTGAGGTCTGTGCGGTGGACGTTCCTCAGGCAGTAATCTCTCAGCTCTGGAGTGTTGCTCAGACACTGAAGGATGGAGTTCATGAAGCACTGGAAACCACAAAAAAAGAACATAAAACACAAGAATTAATCAGAAGAAAAAGATGAATGTCCAGATTCAGGCGGTGACGTCAGGGGGTCAAAGTGCATGGTGACGTTACAAACACTCACCGTGTTGCCCAGGTTCCTCAGTCCCACCAGACCTTGGGGGCTCTTGTTCTGCTGAAAGACAAAGAGGAGAGATTTGCTTTTACTCCAGAGTATTCCAGTGGGAATGACAAGTTTAACAGAAAGGTCTTCGACGGCGCAGGATGAGAGACACTTGACAGGCAGCTAGACAGCGAATAAAACAGCATAATGAATTTATTCGACCATAAAAGGTTCTGGAGGGTTGAGGAGGGCGTGTGTGAGCAGACTACAAACCCCAAACTCATTGTGCTGTAACTTTTTCACTGACTTTTTAAAGTGGAACTCTCAAGACGTGTTTGCCAAAAAAAATAAGGAGCCAAAAACATCCAACCGAATATGATTATCCATCGTCAAATGAGCAAAAACAGGTTGGTGGATTGAAAAAAGGAAAATCTCAATTGTCTCTGAAAACGTGTCGACCAATATGGGTCCAACCGAGATTGAGTCAAAGTGAAAGTCCTTATTTCCACTGTTATGTTTGATGTATATATGTGCTGCCGATAAGGCCCTGGGGAGCCAGAGGTGTGGTCCTTCAGGGTGTTTAATTATCACATGGGCTGAGCATGTGTTAGCGTCACGCTGACAGTCACATCATCAAGATCAGATCTCGGTGTGACAGTGACAGTGACAGCATCTCTTTTACAATTCCTCCAGCGTGAACTCCCCTCGAGGGGACTGCAAAGAATTAATTCAATTCATATGACGGTCACACCGTGTGCAGCGTCGACACAGCACTGAGCTCTGGTTGTCAACTGCTGTTCCGCATACTTCCTGACCTCTGGTGACATCAACACGAGCATCTGACATACGTTGAAGAGGGGGGGCTTTACTGAGAATCAGGAGAGGACGGTGGGCGTGGTCTGTTTTGCAAATCATTGCATGAGTTCACGGATCAACTTCTTTGGTTCTGGTTTTATCTGGTGCCACTGGTGGCGTGCATGGTGTCAATCAGACTGATGCAACAATCTGAAACAACGGCTGATTTAACGTTTAGATTTTAGACTCTTGATGTTTGTATCGCCATGAAATCTGGACGCAATCACAAGCAGCCAGCATCTCCCTCCCATGACTTTCAGACTTAGACTGGAAACAAACACACAGGCCATTATGGCACATATGAACTGTAGCTATCTGTATCAGGTCTATGTGTCCTGGATGAACGGGCCTCAACACCCTTAAAGACACCCAGGTAAAAGACACTGGGTGAAATATAGTAGGGACTACTTCAGGATAGAATACGGTCACTCATACCCTGCTGTGACTGAGACATTTCTCCACTTTTAAACCAAATTTAGGCCGCTTTCAACTCCAGTCATGAGCTGCTTTCAAATGGGACGAAACCTTGTCATCAGAGAGTTAATCCATAAATGCCAAGTCAGTAAATCAACCAGTCATGGATGACTAAATCCTGCAGTTAAATTCTGACATTTTTCAACAAAAGCATCAAGTTTCAGGTTAAGTTTTTAAAACCTGACTTTTGTGAGAAAATGTACTGTTTTCTTCTCAGGCTGTGTAAAGACATACATTTGTGGATGTAACCAAAAGATATACAGTAGCTTCAGATCTGAACCGTGGCAGAAACAGTCGGTTGTGTTCAGGTTGAGTCTGACAAGCTGCTGCAGAGTGAATCTTCCTACCGCCAACACAATCCTCCTTTAATGCTTGGTCCACAGCCAAGCCAACCTGGATTGACCTCTCCATGCATTTTATTGCATAAGCTTTCATTTGAGGTCGAACTTCATTCAAGTATAACTGACCTAATTACGCTTGTCCTTGAACACACAGGTTATAAAACTGTGGTGAACATACTTGACATTTCCTGCACCACCCATACGCACCGCGCAGGCCCGTTCGGCCGCCGCCTGAATGACATCTTGACCTGCGACCTGCAGCTCGTTCTGAATGAGGGAACATAGTAACTGTGTAACATGATGACTCGGAGCGAGTCAGCGCAGTCATGCACCGACGCCTCTGCTGACGCCCAAGCGTCAAGCCAGCGATGCACTGACGGAAGCGTAAATGAGGGCACCGCTACACATATGTGCAAACACAACAGCAGCTCCCTGTGAATCACTGAACATACCGTTGGTACAGAGTTGGGAGTTTTCCATTGTATTACCCAGTGCACTACAGTACATCAGCAGCACTTCTGTTTCTGTTTTACACAGTGGTTAGAACTGGAGATAAGTGGAGAGAATTTTGCTTTTTTAAGTAAATATGAAGAGATTAGTAAATCCTAACGTGCTGTTATCCTTATCGACACTTCTCAGAGGAGAGGTTTGGTGCCTCGTGTTGTTTATCATGTTGTTCCAAAAGCTTTTCGGTCCTGAAAATAGATATGTGACAATAAGCTATAAACAGTCCACAGTCTGTTTCCTTGCCTGCTTGGCTACAATTATCTTTCTCTTCTTTCCCCTGCAGCATTTGAAGGTGACCATATGGTGCGAGTCCCAATCTGCCGCACTGCTCCGGTGAGTACTGACCACAGCGGGCCCCCCTTCGGCACACGCTCGGCAGGCGGCTTGTAATTTGAAAGACCCGTCCAAGAAAAGGGAGGAAGCGATGCGCGATTTGGGGTAAATGTGTGTTGTGAACAACGTGGGTCCACTGGCATGAGTTCAGAGAGAGACGGGGAGCTGGAGAACGTGATGTCCTTACCCAGCTTTGCATGCCTGGTCAAGGCCGTGTTATGTGACGAAAGAAGCAACACATGGAGCCAGCTATGCCACTCCCATGGATACAGTATAAACACAAGAAAAAAAAAACTCCTGATACATTAACAACAGGGCAGGGGGAAGGTCCAACACACCACACAGAAGTAGAAGAACTTTTCTGAAAACGTGAAATAAAAACATCTTTAAAATCTTCTTAGAACTAGGTTGTGGAGTTACTTTTAACAGTGCCATTTTAGTTTATCATTAGTTAAGGAAGAAAACTAATCCCCAATCCTTCTTTATTGTCATTTTTTATGATAACGCTACATTTCTTGTCTGTGGCATCTTCAATGTGAAGATTTGTCTCTTTTTTCAGTCTTGTGGATCATCTGTTGGATGGAGGACAATTGGTCAGACCAAACAACCAATCAGAAGGCATCATGTTGGGCTTTTAGGAAACTGTCATGAGCATTTCAATGTAACTTTTTCTTTAACATGATTGAAGTGATGTTGTTCAGGTGTTTGTTGCAGAGCCAATGGCATTAATCCTACTCCACAGAGGAGATACCTCGGTTTGGAGCAAAGGGGTGCAGTGATACACCTGACGCCTGGTTGCATAAGCACTGGCAACCACATTAACAAAACTCCTCAGTTACACCAAGATAAGTTGGTGCTATAAATATCCGTGCTGTGCAAACACAAGCGGCATGCAGACCACCGAGAGAGCGCAGATCATCTGTGGGAAACCGACCAACCAACCAACCACACAAGGACATCAAGTGTGGACGGTGACCTCAGACTACAAACACCACCACGCTTCCGTAAACACCTCAAACCCACATGCACTCGTTCTGAATGTGCTAGGCTGTTGTGGGCTGAGAGCTTGGTGCGAACAAAATGTACCGGAGTGGATGATAAGGCAGGTGACAGTCTGGACACATTCCTTATCAGCAGAGCTCCTTCCCATTACGCAACAAATGCCAAACACTAATTGTTGCTCTGATACAGGCTTCTGCTTTTCTTAAACCTCCACTCCAACTGACTCCCCCCTCCCCATACAAACACACACAGCCCTCAGCCCTGTCCCTGTGCACTGATAAGAACCTTAAGGTCACCACAAAGGAGCCCTGACCGTCCCATAGTCAGATTTATTTTTTCTATTTCTTCCTCTGGTTTCATTCGCAGGCTGTGTGCAATGCATGCATTAGGACTCCTGCAGTAGCCTACCACCATGATAGGCTACCTCTGTGGACATGAATCATCGTTTACAGTGATGCTATATTTGCATGGATGTTGTCATTGTCAGCTGTATGAGTGTACATAACACTGGCATGAACAGCCAGCAAACTGTCAGTGCAGAAACATAGCCTATCAACAAATACACAGATTTGTTAGGCCTATATCTAAGTGAAATATATAGAGTTTTCTATTTTACATTGTGATGGAAAATATCCAAACGCTCCAATCATGTAGATTAATATTATAGTTAGGATAAAACTTGCTGTTATAAACATCACAGTAAAACATAAATAATTTCATTTTGTTGTTGCACCTCTTTTATGACAAGTGCATAACAACTTTAAAAGTCTCTGAGGACCAGATTTTTTTAAACTTGCGTGAATAAAAAGAGAATAAAGAGGGAGTGCTGAGGGACTGGACTCACCTTGGCCTGGTTGATGATCAGACCCATGAACGTGGACACCAGCACGGACCGGGACAGTGAAGAAGGGCTCTTGCGCCGCGGGTCGTGTCTGTCCAAGGGTAAAGCGGCTGGCTCCTCCAGCACAGTCACCGTGTAGGAGTGACGCAGAGACGGCATGGTGTTGTTGTTGTTGTTGCTGCTGCTGCTGCTGCTGGTGTTCAAGAACCGGGGGTGTCAAGCTATGCGGCCAGACACGGTGAAATCCCGCTGACCGGCTGAAGTCGCTCACCAAGTGCAGGCGAAGCGGCGGTGAGTCGAGTCGAGTCGAGTCGGTGGTCGTCCTGTCCTGCAGTGTGTTGGTGTGTTGCTGTGTGACGTCGGGCACCTGTGCACAACCTCACTGTGGTGAACACTAAACACAGCGGCGGCGTGTGTCGGAGGTTTTACTGTGTGACGTTAACGCCCACTCCCACCCATAGGCGTCCACCCCCGAGACGACCGGTGCTGCCTTTACGTGCTGTTGGAAACATTAAAACTGTCATAGCACTTGGTGCATTGAAAGAAACTACATAGTCTAATAGGCTACAAATTCACAACTTAGATGAAAGTAGGTTTTGCATGTGGTCGATTATGTATGAACACCACTATGTAAAAAAACAAACAAAAAACGATTGATACTGATGTAGTGCTATTCTGTAACATTTTGTGGCTGGAGTGGAGAAGATATATGCTAATAGGGTTCTCAATATCAGAGCCATCTATTAATATTAGAAGTTATCTGTCAATATTAGAACGTCTCTGGTTCAGCCAAGCTATTTTGAACTTAAAGGAGAATTCTGGCCATTTTTTGACCTCTAAATAGTTTTGAAGATGTTTTAAGGTTTTATACAGGTTTTAGCTATTGAATTACTGTGCTGAACAAAAGGTAGGCTATAGCTAGGACTATTTGTAGCCTATTTCTTTTTTCCCTCAGAAATCCAAAATCCATGTAAAAACCCTACTTGCTTTTCATCCAGCAAACCAGGACAATGCTAACATCAGAACTAATTGTGAGTCGCCTATTTTGGGACCAGCACAAAGGGCAGACATTGGCCACAAGCCAGTAAGAGACAATGGTTTAATCGTTAACTAATTTTACGAGATTTTCTTTCTTTATTTTATTTTTTTATTGAGAATAACTTCACCAGAACAGCAATAAGCCAAATAAATGATGCTGGACTTGCATTATTGAACTATTAGATTTTACAGTTATGGATAAGGATGGTTGACAGGATGGTTTCTCAGCTCAACTGCAGAGTTAAAAGAAGATGCATGAGTGTTACAGGCCACCTCATCCAGGTCTTCAGATTGTACAGGACCTGAGTTAAAGGTCTGTTACAACCAAAAATGTAATAACGGCCAATAACGTAATAACTGCCAATAATGTAATAATTTTGGCCAGGTCTTCATAATTGTAATGTAATAAAACTTTTGGACCTAATGTAATAAGGCATTAATTATTGGTCTTTATTAGTTATTGGCACTGTTGGAAATGAATAAAGTCATCTTTTACTAATTTGTTTTATTACCATTATTACACTATTGGCTTTATTACATTTGAAATGGCCAAAATTATTACCTTATTACGTTATTGGCTCTTTTAGCACTGTTGGACAGAATAAAGTCGTCTTTGACTCATTTGCCATACTGTATAAAACACCTGTACTCAGGTGAAGACACTGACGTGGAATGAAGTACATTCACCTTTATGCCACAGTCTTCTCTTCTCATCTTGGAGAGACATTTTTGTTACACTACCTTTATTGAGGGTTAGGGTCAATGTGGATTATTATTCAGAATTAAGATACCTAGCAGCATAAGAAACTGTTAACAGTAATCTCACTTTTACATCTGCAACATTAAAGCAGATTGTTACAATGAAAATAACAAAAATCAAAGGAAATATTCTTCCTGAGTATTTGGTTGTTTTTTTTTAAAGTAGATTTTGATGCTCATTCCAAATCATTGATACACAGGAAAAAACGACAATTTCTGGATGGCTGTGTAAATTCACTGAACAGGCAATGAAAAAACGTAATGTTCAGTTTCTTCTCTGGAATCACCCACTGCAGTTTACAGAAGCCATTTATTTTGTTATCCCTCTTGTAAGCCAAAGCATGCAACGTTTGTTTTCACAGGAGATCGAGCTGGTACTGGTTTAGAGAGCTGGAAACTGAATAGATGCATTATGTAATAATCTTTTTTTTATTCAGTGTTTAACAATTTAACAGCCAGACAACAATAAGACGTTCTGAATAGAGCTATATGCTGTATGATTTAGTATCAAGGGCGCAAGTGCAGAGCTTTGGGTTTAGTCACCACTTCAGTCAGCATATCAGTGCCGATAGTGAAGAAACAGCATAGGAAGCACTTTGGCTGAGAGACCAGTCATTGTTGTGTTTTAAAATGAACTGATCTCTGCAGAAATGGCTCTGAAATGGGCAGAAATGAAGGTACCACAGTATTCACATTTCACTGTCCAGTAGAAGATATGGTGAGCTGTACTTTTAACCATCAGCATTTAGCATCTTTCTCTGTCTGTCAGAGATAATCTAACACCAAATATGCAGATGCTTAACCAAAGGAAAGAATATGACAGAAAATAAAAACTCTCATCAGCTCCATTCCACCATCCAAGCCCCTCAGCCCCTCACAGAGAGACATGTCGACCTTGACTTAAATCTTTATACTGCACATCTCACTTAAAACAGGTCCAGCTCTGACCTGATAAGAAGCCTGATTATACTGCCTCGTAAACCTTCACAGGTCCTTCGACCCCTCTATAATCGCTTTCGTCTTTTGGCTGCAATGAGAGGATGTTAAAATAACTGAGCAAAGTCCACAGCCCTGCCGTAACAGACCGTACTGAGCGGAGGAATCTGGTTTTAACTACGCGTATAAGTCTATGCTATTGTGTTTTTATGACACTCAATATGGTTTATTCTGACAAAACCAAAGAGCCCAGTGGTGAAGAAGAAACTGATGAACAGTAACTGTGCTAAAAATGTAACTGTATTGTCCAGTAACTAACAAGGAATGAATTCCATTCATACCAAACAACCACACCATGGAAACAATTAATGTACATGCAGTATGGGAACGGGAACACCTCAAACAGTCCTGGTATCCAGGTAAACCCAGCAGGAGCAGTAATTTACATTCACAGAAGAAGAATGCAAACTGATGACTGTCACATTCCAGTCGTGGCTCATTCTTGCTGCAGGTTCAGCAGGGACAGACGCTTTTAAGGTTGGATTCCAGGTTTATGTCAGGGAGAAGTTGCTAAGGAGTGACCTGTGACAGCACTCAGGGAGGCTAGAGGAGATAATCTATGAGATAATGTTCCTCAAACCCAGTTCTAGTCTGGCTAAAACATAACTTTAGTTCAATATTTGCTTTGGATCTTCAGTGTTGCCACAGGATAAACCAATGAGATTTTTAAACTCACACTATCGAGTCTGTTTTTTTCAAAACTCTTGTCAACCACTCAAAGCACTTCACAAGCTACACTGACACACACAGTCCAGTATTTTGCCAAATGACAAAGATAAAGACAAGAGGAGCTGGGGATCAAACCACCAACCTTCCTAACGAGTAAACGACCCACTCTACCTCGTTATACACAGATCAATGCTGAGATTTGCACGTTATTCATCTGAACTTTTCCAACATGCCTGCATTGGTGCCAAGTAAAGGACAAACAACAACAACACAAAATTTAAAAATATTCTGAATAATGCTCCAAAAACACAGAACCAAAAACAAAGAAAACAAAACAAAAACTGCAAGGTACTCTCAGTCTTGAGTTAATAAAAATGCCTTTAATTAATCTGGCATTGTCGCAATGCCATGTTTAAAATGACTACGACACGTTTCGGCATTAAGCCTTCATCAGGGAGTCAGACAGATAATTGAGATACACCTACAGTAGATCTTTTGTCTTGGTGTTTAGCCAATAACAAGTTGTCACTCGAACACACAGAACCAATAATTGAACTAAAGTGGTCTTGAAAGTAAAATTAATAACTAGATCCACTCCGACACTCAGAAAGCCAACATTATACCAATACAAAAGTCCAAAGTGTGATAAAGCCATTCTGACCCCAGTGGCCTTTTGTTTTATTTGGTATAAACTCTTGGGCCAAATGGACATTTACACACGGGTAATTTATAGACTTAATGGATTAACAGCCATGGACAGTACACCGTGTGTTGGAACGATCGTTAATAATCACCTGAGCATTCTCAGTTATGTAAGATAGAACATGCGTGCAATAAAAATGAATTATCTCAGATATACAGGTTTCAGGTTTCTACTTCTCCTGGTGTGAGATAAAATCACTGTGAAAGCCCTCTCAAAAAGTAATTGCTTTAATTACAACTTCAAACACTCTCCTCCCACGACAGCAGAGCCGATCCCTTCATTCAAACACATGCAAACACACACCTCCACTCGGCCCCTCCACCCCAGGCCAGGCCCACATCCCACACCAATTCACGTCAGGGAGGGAATACCTTCAGCAATGCTCATGTTTGAGCAAACCTTCTTTTCTCTAAACACAGTGGTTACCTAAAGTTTACAGGGAGTCACCACTCTGCTGCCTTTATGCAGAGGACTGAGTCATGTGTGATTCAATAGCAACGTTGCATAACGTGTAACAGAAGAATGAAAACTGCCTTTACATGTGGGTCGACCGATCAAAGCCAAATTTGTTGCATTGTTGCAGTTTTATTATGAGAGGCCTGCTTTGGAAAATATTCAATAATGTCCTATAGAACTGATTAGTATTCAGTTTCAGCTTATACCACAAAAGGCTGTCTGCATACAAACGCTCCAATAAAATCCATAGTCATAATGTATCTGGGGATTCATTTTTGAAGATGAGTACATAAAAAATCAGACAGGAGCCAAATGTTGAAGACGTCTATTAATATCAATATGTACCAACAACGGAAGATCTAAATGAATCTCTGTTAAACATGAACAGATTGATCTATCTCATTGTCATGTGGTGCATAACTTCCTGTGAGAGTCAAACTTAAATTTATTCTACAAGCTTATTAAATAGTTATAGATGTTTGGTTGTTTTTGTGAATTAGTTTAATAGTCAAAACTGGATCTTTGACCCTCTGGAGTTTGATTTCAGTAAAACCTGAGTAAATAACTTGCATTGTATTAGTTGTGAGGGTTTTATCCTTACCCAACATGCCTTGCAACAGTGTCTGCTATGTTTTAGTGCTAATAAAACTGAATTGAACTGTACTGAATAGAATTGGTGTTTTATTGGAGGCGGCTGTAAAAGAACAAGCGCCTCCACAGATGTCCCTGAATGGTTGGATTATTGTTTTTTCTTGAGCTTGAGGACTTAATCACTGGTAAAAAAAATGCATTTTAACACTCATTATGACAGCGTGTTGGCATCAGTCACAACCAGGGGCATAATGAATGTTAAAACATGCATAACTCAGGTTTTGGCTGTCTGTCCAATTATTATAAATGCTATATCTCTGTTAATCCTTAGGACAACATTCAAATGTGGCAAAAACACTCACTTCTAAAAGAAAAACTGATTCGCTTTTGATGGGCAAAGGTCAGCGGTGAAGGTCACAGTGGCCTAAAAAAGTAATCCGTCTTGTGAGCATGAAATCTCAAGAACTCTTCAAGGAAATCTTGTCACACATCAACAATGACAAAATCTTCTGAAATGGTTTATATTTGATACTGGTAGTTCTGGATAAACAGGGATGTAACATGGGACGGAAACTACATTTATTCTCGGTGAAATTAACTTCCTCGGATGTACAATCCATCGAAAACCTAATGCAGACACTCACATTAAACATTTCTATTATGTGACTCTCTGAGAGGCAGAAAAAATATGATGCCTCACTTGGAAAAATACTACTTTTGATTTTTTTTCTTTTTCCAGAAGATAGTAAAGACAGAAAAATGCAACACATTAATACAACACTGACATAAGTGCAACACAGATTTAGATGTGTAATTATGGATGACAACCTGACAAATAAAAAATATTCTGACACTAGTACTTGCAAACACACCCATAAACACAGTACACACACCTACAAACTTATGTAACCATAGATACACAACAGGTCCAACATTCACCACAAAGGGTGGCAAATGAGGACAAGAAGCAGCCCGGTACTTGAGCAGTGTTTTCAATACCAGCATGTCAACATAAATGAGGGCCTGTTAAATAATCAGTGTCCTGGCTGACCTACATGTGACAGAAATAAGACTGAATGGGCTGAAATGTTTTTAATTGGATTGTTGATTGATTGTTGTTATTCAGTTTATTTAAACATGTTTTCAAAGTAGATCACTGACCTTACTTCTGCATGGTCTTATATAAGACCATGCATATAAGAGAGTTCACACTGATTGTTTACTATGTCAACCTGCCATTTACAGCCACTTATTTTGTGTATGTGTTCAGACAGCAGTGGCACTAAAGCAATAAAGTGAAACAGAAGAAGTTTCATAATGCATTATGTATTAGAGATGGAATTACCATTTGTGATTAGATATAAGGGCAATACTGCTGTTGGATGGCCTATAAACTGATTCATATCTGTGTGGCTACCATTTTTTGTGTGAGTGGAGTGTTACCTTAAACTGAAATTGTACCGTGCAGTCACTTAAAATGTGCCTTCTACATAAGTTACCTCTTATTATGCTGTGCATGTGTCAAGGATGTAACCTTCCACTGGGGACGGATGTGACGTCTTCCCTCGAAATCCTGTTTTTGTTCCTTTAGTTTTACTATTTCAAATCTCTACCAAATTTCCAATTGGGTGAATCTGAATTAAGGAGGGGAGGTCTAACCCTTCTTGATGGAGACTTAAAAAAAGAGGTGCAAACAAACAGCAGTTCAGGGGTGTTCAGAAATTGTACTTATACTTACATACTGTATTGCCTTGATTTGTTCCTCGGTCTCAAATTTAAAAATCTGTAAAGTGGACTTAATGGTTTCTAAACCTTGGGCATCTGTTAGCTTCATGTCCTTAAGTCTCCACACAAATGGATTATTAAGGGCAGTCTTTACTTCTAATGTAGTCTTTGGACATTTCATGACCAATACAAAACATTGCATTTTGAGCGAGGTAGAGGTAGAGCCCTGACTTGTAGCTGGGAATGTACATAATGGTGCATCAAATGAGCTCAACTCACGCTGACTTTGAGAACTTCATTTATTCATAGTAGGGTGATGCTGCTCTCAGAAGATAAAACATCTTTTGGTCATGTTCACACAAAAAAAGATACTGATTATTTAAAACAGTCAGACATAAACCACCAAACTGACAAGGACTGTACATTTGTACATAGAAGGTAGCAAAACACGACTAATACCTATATTTGACTTAACCAAAACTGAGAATCTCAACTGGCTTCAGTAAGGAACACTGAAGGTTTCCGCACAAGTTATCAAGCGACACATTGACATATACAGTATCACATAAGGTGCCAAATTGAGAACCACTGTCTGGGGACCGTCCGTACACAATCCAATACTTTCTCTGTTGATAGTATGACAGTATCACATCCTCACATGTCCATCCTCCTCAGCCAACTGACGTTCAGAATCAGCCGAGAGTCAATGTGCTACGTGTGATGACATGTATAACTGATGATGACAGAAATGAAATATTTTAATGGCACAACAGACTGTATCACTTTACAGCCACAACACATCCTGTGACACTAAAATCTGACTTTAAAATATAGAGAATTCATTTTACAAGGTGCTCTCCTCAGATATAAATACTCACTTATAAACTCCACTTTGGCATAAGACAATGGGCGGTACGTGTTTGGATGTGGGATGTCAGTGTTTATAGAATGAAATATCTTGTCACAGGAGTTTTACATGATCCACAGCCTTGGAGCCAGTGCAAGCTCTTGTAAGTTTTGGTTAACACTACTTACAGTACAGTGATTGATCCGGAGGTCGAGTAGGAAGTAAATATATGAGGTTTAAGGTAGCCAGTAGATCTACTGTCTAATAGGTAGTAGGGAGTGTTCATATTCATGCACTTGTCTCAAACTCTATTACAGTAGGACATTTAGAGGACATGTACTGTAAAAGGACATGCAAATACACACCGAATGCATTACAACGGGAATACTATCAAACTAGACAGACGATATTTGGAGGTGGTTGGGATTGCATTGTGATTGGATCTCGACTAGGTGTCAATGACATTTGTATGTTTGGCCACATTTTAGATTATGTACTGTACTGCACATGCCAAAATATAATGTGTAAAAGGTCAACTGACATGCAACAAGTGAGCCTTTCAGAAGAAAAATGAAGACACATTCAGGCCATCAGTTTCAGAGCCTCGTTTCCACAATGCATGTGTTTGAAATTGTTGGGCGTTGAGCTTTCAGGGCCGCTGTAATGTTTCTATTTTCCTAAGGCTTAAGGCCTGGTGAGACTTGTTTTAACAGGCATCAATCAACCATCAAATGAGTTGTTCTCGAGCTGGATGTACTGTACTTTACAAAAGTAATGCTTTATAATCCAATCAATGAATAGGACTTACCACACGATATTAGACATTTTGAAGCCTAAAATTCTGATTATTAGATTTTAGAGGAAACAAACAAAATGTATATTGTTGATTGCTGTTTGTTTCTTTGACAAATCAATTTAATTTCACTATTTATAAAGATGTAAGAGACCAGTGTTCTGAAGACAAATGTGACATCTTCACATTTCTAAAATGTCTACAGAGTTATCAGTCCAGTTCCTGATTAATTTTTTCTCTCAATCAACCAATTGATGAAATGAGTAATTAACTCCAGCTGCTTGGGTCAGAGTATAAGACAGATAAACTGTCTGGAAGTTTTTAGAAAGTCGCCTTGATGCCTCTCATGAACTTGATTTATTCCTGGCTTAAACAGCCCTCGAGACCTGCAGACGTCCCAGGAATGTACCCATCAAGTCCACGAGTCTGCAAGTGATGTCGCCGTCACGTGACAATCGCCTCGTGCACGATGGCAGCCCCTCACGAGGATCCTGCAGGGCCTCACGAGGAGGAACCCTCACCTGACATGCACCCAACTAATGTTTGCAAATACTGTAGAGAACCAATCACAATGCCGGCTCAGTCATGATAATGAGAATTAATACCACGTGTAGATGTACATGTTATTATCCAGACAATGCCACTGTGTCTCTTTGAAATTACACTCATCATGCTTCTGTTCTGTACATTTAGTAGTAATCTTTAGTTCCAATGTAGAAGATGTAAGGAATGTAAAGCGGGAGGAGGTTAATAAGTAGCATCTGTCTTTCACACCACTGCTCACATCTGTTTTATTACATGTCATTGACTTTTTCACTGTTTGACCATAACCACATGGTTTTAGTAGCCTTAGTAGTTAAAAATACATTACATCCACTTTGTGTAGGATTAGAACATTTTCTTTGGCGTCATCCAGACACTGTGGCACAAACCATCAGAGCAATCTGTTACTGTTACATAATCTCTCAAACAAAATCTACATTTGGTGGCTTTAAGTGACAAGTTTTGGCGTCCCTGGCGTAGGGGAATGATAGGAGGAGGTGGAGCTGGAGAATACCACATTGTGAAGTGGAGGGGAGGACTGACTGTCCACATGTTTAGAGACACAGGTATGTATTCTGTCTACACGTGCACACTGGCACGCGGCTGATCTACGCGGCTAATCACTGCTGATACACTGTGCATCTTCAAGTCTTTTTATGTGTTTGATTTGTTTTCGTCTGTGTCCTTCCTTTGCTCGTGGGGTGTTAGGAAGCGAGAGGATTGTGGGTGCGAGGCAGCAGCACGGAGATCAGGGCGCTGACAATCAGCACAGGAACCACAGGTGTAACGTGACAGCTGGAGCTCACGGCTGGGAAAAGAAGACATCATCAACTGTAGACAACGCTACTTCAAATTGAATAAATATACATTTATACTGCTTTTTTATTAATTAAATTGCGTGGATGCTATTTTTGTTCTGCTTTTTGGAGGACTGTTAAGTATTTTTAGAACATTTTTGGGCTTCTCTATGAAAATACAAATTTTTAATTGATCTAAATAACGTGGTGTCGCAACAAATAATACCTAATAATAATACAAACTTAAATTGTAAAAAGTAACTTAAAGACAGATATTATTAATTGTTAGAATAGTTTTTTGTGATAAATTCTCTACCAGTAAATTAGATTCTTTGTTTAGTGGCTTCAACAAAGTTTAATAAAATTACAATAATAAACCCCAGACTTCATGTGTGCAGGCCGATGTGCTCAGCCTCCTGAGGAGATCACTCACTTTAAAGGGATAGTAACATTTTGGCAAATTGACCCATTGCCATAATCCCTATAGTCATAGCAGTAGGTTCGTTACCTTTGATTGTCAGTGTAAGCTATTTTTAGAACAGCGGAGCAGAGCTGCGAGCTGCTCATACAGTAGCTACACTATGGAGGCTAATGGGATTTCTTGTACTCCCTCATCAAACTCATCAAATACAAGTCCAACAACTCCAAAACGCTCTTGTGAACAAGTTGTGACTTGCACATTAACCACGTTATGAGAAAATAACGGAACGTTCCAAGTTGTTTTCGAGGTAAATTCAAGCAAAACAGCTGTAAACAACTCTGTCTTGTAAAGTTCCGTTATTATCTCATACTGTACAAACCAAGAAATCCCATGAGCCTCCGTAGTGTAGCTCTGAGCAGCTCACGGCTCTGCTCCGCCATTCTAAAAATAGCTTGCACTGACAATTAAAGGTAACAAACCTACTGCTATGACTATAGGGATTATGGCAATGGGCCAATTTGCCAAAATGTTGAACTATCTCTTTAAGCTTGTCATTGTGTTTCACCTATAATACTATTCTAGGTTGTCATTATTCCCCTTTCAAACTTTATTTTTTGCCTCATCTTTGCAGCTAAGCTTTAGACTCTTATCTGCTCTGCTCTGGGAACTCTTTGCCCTGCTCATTGATTTGCAGGCAACATAGTCTCCTGATCCATGACTGAAGGCAGTCTGTGTGAATAGACGAGTCTGTTTGTTAAATGCCTTTACCCCTATGGCAAAAATAATAATATTTACTTTCCTATGCATGACAATGACGCAATGCAATAGGGTAATTATTACTTCCATACTTTACCACCATCCCCCTCACTCATTGTGAATGGTGTGCTTATAACTGTTTCCTGTGCTGAATATGGGCCTCGGTGTTTACCTTAAACTGGACTCTGGCACTGGCATTGTCACTTTCTCACTCACACCCTCCTGATTAAAGGGTTTAAGTAGAGCTCTCCATAATGCAACCAAACCCAAACTGAACAACACTGTAGCTGACAAACATCCTGCACACAACGCCCTGCACACAATGGCAATGGAAAGTGCTTGAGTAAATGAGTCAGACAACAAATGTTGTTTAGTTAATTTGTTTCTTATCTCCATCAGGGTAGTGTTAGGTTAGCTCTGCAGCGAGTCTGACGCAGGTTCTTAATGTCTCTGTTACGCATCAAATATCCAACTTGTGTTGCCATTTCATCAATAAACATGTGGGAGAAATCTCCAAACCAGAGGTGTTTCATAAGCAGGTTGAAAGGTAGAATGGTGATGTTCACACACTGAGAATGGAAAAGGGAGTGTTGACACTTTAAAGCAGTTTGTTGCAGCTCTGCTTGTCATCGTGGCATCTTGGGGTTCAAGGCCAGTGTGAATGTGAATTTAAACTCTGCATTTTAAATGCTGTGATACATGAAAGTGAACTGTGAAGCTTAGAGGTAGAAAATAAGATGCACCAACATCAAGTGAGGCAACATTTTACAGAAATTTAAGTTCGGTAATTCAACTCTATTTGCACTTTTATCATAAACATACTGAATTAATTCCATTCAGATTGACTGTCTTTTAAGAAAATTATGTTTCTCGGTGTGTGGCACTTTTAGTTCATTTAAGTTGTTTACATTACATAAGACAGCAAATGATAAAAATACTACATTCACTGTCAGCTTATGGTTTAATGATTTACTGTATTAGTTTTATTCAATGTAACTAGATTCAGATGTACACGCGGTTTAATCTCTGAAGAATGTTTGTGTTACCTACAACACTAGTTAAAACTGGTGCAATAAACCAGAATAAAATTCAATGACAACTTTTGGGCAAAATTATGTAAACCGGGTTTATGGGAAATAAAACTAATTTGTTGCTAATATTTACTCATCGTTATTAGTATGATATAGTATGATTAAAGTAAAGCAGAAGTTAGAAATTATTATCCATTGTCTGTGCATGTGTGTGTTTGCTTCTTACTCCGGCAGCTTTTCCCGTCTCGTTGCAGCATCCCAGTCACACAGCTGCAGACCGGCCCGGTTCCCTTACTAGAGCAGATCTGCTCACAGCCACCGTTGTTATCCTCACACCAGTCTGATTCTGAGAGGACATGACACGAGAGTCAAGAAAGCTGACAAAAAGAGCTGGAAAATATCGGCAGCATCATTCCTGCTCTTTGAATCCCTGTTGGACTTTCTGGGATTAATCATCCAGGGGGAGAAGATGTTTTACACATGGACTCATGGTGGGAAAATACTTACCTCTCCTTCTTATAGGCCCCACGGACAGTATGTGCTCTTTATGGTCGCTGTCCTCCGAGTACATCCTTCTTTTGTGTGGACAGTTCTGCATACAGCACACACACAAACATTAACGCAGCCGACATTTGTTTCATTCACACTTTCTAAATGTTTTTTTCCCCCTCGTGTGTCTCACCACTTTACAGGCGTTGGTTTCCGAGTCACACAGGGTAACATCGCAGTGGAGGTGGACCTCGTCATAATCTCCAATGAACTTGAAGACGGTGACGTGGAAGCGGCAGGTGAGAGACACGCCGTTCTCAGCCATGCCAATGGTGTTGTCCTTGATGTTTGGACACCTGGTGAGAGCCAGACATCAAAGGAATAAACTGTGTTGAGTTCAGGTTTTCCTCTGTGTGGTGGTTTTTAGCAGCACATATTTATTCAGCAGCCACTTGAATCATCAAATTTTTCTAAATTACCAAATAACTAGAAAGCTGAGGTCATATTGTCCAACAATTTAAAACATTTTGATGAAGAGGACTCCATTTTCTGATATTCTCACACAATGAGTAATGCAAATTAAACAAAACATAAAAAATGCTAGCTTTAGGCCCCTATTTGTGGATTATGTGTGTGTGTTTGAGTGCCCACCCTCTCTCTATGATGATGTAGCGGAGCCGGTCGCTGCTGTAGCGGGATGGCGTGGCCCAGCACATGTTCACTATGAGGATGAGCTGATTTTCATCTGCCCCTTCCACAAAGACGCCCACGAAGAGGATGTCCCGTGTGCTGAGCACCACCTCCCCCTCTCTGTATGGGTTTCGGTACGAGGAGTTCTTGTACAGAGCCATCTTAGTGATGAAGTTCCCCTCCTGGGTCGGTAAGGTGAGGTTTATCACGCTGGAGCACAGGGGGGGAGGAGGGAAAGGGAGGATGAGTGAAGCAGCCGACCGTGTAGTCGTGACATTTGGTTTAATCGGAGTTAAACGTATTACTGTATTCCTGCGCTCTGTCTGACCTGAGCATCGGCCTGAGGACAGTCTCCAGTGAGATCTTCAGGTCCAGTTCGTAGGCGCAGGAAAACTCCACGTTGATGGTGCGGTCTCTGGTGATGACGTTGCCCGTGTTGTTCACACTCTCTATCCAGACTGTGTTCTTGTACATGATGTGTGTACCGTTCGACTGTCACAGGGATCAAGGGACATTGAGAACATTCAGTGGCAAGGATGCTTGAATGGACAGTTCACACATCACTAACCTGTTTTAATTTCATATTATATCATTTACATGACAAGTTCAGGACAGAAAGAAAATTCTCTCTCCTTCTGAGATGACACGATCAGTTTCAAACTCATTTCTGTCCATTAAATCTGCGGCTAGAGTCAGGGCCCAGTTAGCCTAGCTAGGGAAACAGCCCACTAAAAACATCATATCAAATCAGTCACCAAATCAACCTTTTATCAACTTGAGAACATATCCAAAATTATGGGTTTTCTGTCCCAAACAGATCAGGAGAAGCTGGTTCATGTTTTTATCTCCAGTAGACTTGACTACTGTAACGGTCTTCTGACAGGTCTCCCCCAAAAAAGTATCAAACAGCAGCTGCAGCTCATTCAGAACGCTGCAGCTCGAGTTTTAACCAGAACAAAGAGATCAGATCACATCAGCCCAGTTCTTAAGACCTTACACTGGCTCCCATTCAGCTACAGAATAGATTTCAACGTTCTGCTACTGGTCTGCAAATCACTGAATGGTTTAGATCCAGAATACATGAATGACATGTTAGTCGAGTATAAACCCAGTAGAGCTCTGAGATGTACAGTACTGACTTTCAGATAGTGGAGCACAGAGTTCTAACTAGACATGGTGAAGCAGCATTTAGCTGTTATGCTGCACACAACTGGAAGCACTTTTAAATCCAGGTTAAAAACATTTCTGTTTTCAGTATAGCTGAGCTCTTTTAAATAACTTTAAACTTTATCTATTTTCTTTTCTTCTACTTTTTTTTAAATTTTCCTTTGCTCTTGCTTTTAACTCTGTTTAATGTTTACAATTCTTTTTTATTTTTAAAAAAATGTTTGTATTATGCTGTTCTTTTTAAATGTTTTGTCTTAATGTAAAGCACATTGAGTTGCCTTGGTATGAAATGTGCTACATACATAAATAAATATGCCTTGCCATGTCTCTTGCAAAACTAAAACTACAGACAAAGAAAACATGGAGTTATTGCAAACTATTTGTACTCTAGAAGTAAGACCGTAAAGTAACGTCAGTTGACTCACAAGTACAATGGAGCCGCAGTGTCCCTTGGTGTTGTTGATGCGGAAGGAGATGAAGTCCTCTCCCTCGATGCCGGCGCAGTGCTCGTCGTTGATCCTGACGTCCTCTCGTTCGAAGCCCAGCTGGAAGAGCTTACACTTGGAGATGGAGACCTCCATCTGAGCGTGCTTACAGGTCACCTCGGCCTGTATGATGTCATCATCACCTGCCACAGGTAAACATCACATTTACTCCACTGTATCAGTGCACAGGAAGTTCAATGATGATAATACAAAAATAAAAATGCTTAGTAAAAGTTAGTGAACACAAAGTTTTTTCTCCCTCGACTCCATTCTACCATTTATCTACTACCACTGCGATAACCAGGATGTTAAATTGTTTCATTCAGAGTAGCAATTTCCAGAGTTTAAATGAGTTGACTTTCTATGGTCTCAGAAACGACAAAGTACTGTTTAAAAAGGGGCAGCAATATGATTCTAACAACAGAGCCAAGTAAAACATGGCTGATACAATCAGTCAATTTCAGCTTATCACTGATATGAGCATTGGCTTGTTTATAAGATGGTAAACAACAATAAAATAGTACTGATTATTGTATTTTTCCAAAAAAGAAAAGATGTTTATCACATATCTTGGTACAACGTCCTCAATAACCCAAAAATGTGTATATGAAAAAATGAATACAAATTGATGTAGGATTAAAACACATCAATAGTATTTCCAACTATCGTCTAGTTGCTTAATGTTAAAGAGTATTTTGATAATATTCATGCACTGACACTATTTGATAAGGTGTAAAGGAATTAGAGCTAGATGCGGAGGACATCTTGGTGCCGTCCTGTGAAGCTCTCACCTCCAGTGCTGGTGGGTAGTTCTGGACAGCCACACAAGTCTCCTCCGTTCTCCAGCTCACAGGTGAAGTTTGTGCAGATCTCTCCTGCACAGGGGTCGTAGATCCATTCTGCTAAAGACAGGTCCACACACAATGTTAACTGTCACACACACACGGCTCTGTTAAACATGGATGTACAGTTTTCTGACAAAGGACGGTGTGCAATTTCTGGTTTCACTTTTGTTGTCATGGTAGAAGATAGAAAGAAAATATTGAGTTTGAGTCTGCAAGAATCAAAATCAGTATGGCCAGTGTATGGCCAACATGGCCAGTGTCTCGCGGTGCCCTTACAGCAGTTCTCTTGGGTGATCCACTTGGTGGTGAGTGTGCCCAAGGAGCGGCAGGCTTCGGCGTAGGCTGCCAGTGAGCCACAGACCTGAGCCTTGCGGTGATTGTAGCAGCCGTCCAGGTAGCAGGACTGGTAGAAGGGCCGGGGGTCCAGGAGGCCGTGGCAGGGCTGGAAGAAGCCCTTCAGGTGGGTGAGCTTCTGACAGGCGTCCTCACCCTGAAGCGTCAGCACGGCTGTGTTGTCACAAGACTGGGCCAGAGCCACGTACTGGGTCTCATCACAACTAGAGAGGAAAGACAGATAGTTAACAGACAGATAGATAGACAGTTCATTATTTTTTCTATCTGCAAAATATGGTGGCATGGTGTAGTATTTATGGACTCAAATTGCCAGAAACAACGTGAGTACTACTCCAGTGAATAGTCTGTTCCAATACAGTCTGTGTATGTGGCTTTTGAGTGTTGGGTTAGTGAATGTGGGGGATGAATTGTATAAACAACATGAGGTGTTAAATCAGTGCATACCTGCAGAGGGTGCTCTCTAAGCTACTGGTCCCTTAGAAAAAGAAGCCAGTGAACCTGAGTGCATCTAAAGTCATCCACAAACTTTCCCTTTACTTCTACTTCTACTTATTTTCTTCAACAGACCATCACAATCAGATGCAACTTTAGCATTCCTCTTCTTTAGCATTCTCTGCGGGTGGAGGTATCGTCTGGATGTTTCACTTTCACCAGCCAGTTGTAAAAAAATAACCCTTTTATACAAGCCAGGAAGTGAATATCAGAGCATTTTTGGTTACACCCTCTATTGCTGGAGACAGTGTTGAGGAGACGCTAGAGAACCGAAATGATAAGGTAAATGAGCTAAAAGAGGCAAGAAAGACCGCTGCTTAGTTGAGTAATGTCTCTGTATATTTGTCAGATCAAATTTTCAGTCTGCAAAAGGTTTCACGAGAACAGGTTCAGTAGACAGCGCTTGTGCCCGGCCTCACCCACCTGTTCTGCATACCGTTGGTCTTCCAGCTCTGGGCCAGCTCCAGGGCGCTGACAGCCGGCTTGCCTCTGGAAGTGATGTAGTCGTCGCTAGGGTCTCCGTTGTAATTCCCACAGAGCCCACACACCTTGTTTTGCAGCCTCTGGCCCATGGTGATGCTCAGTGTGTTAAAGCGGTTGTATCGAACCTGGATGTCCTGGGGTGTGTCGATGACGATGAAGCCCTCGGATGAGGACAGTCGCGTCATGAGCCCAGTGAGAAACGGCACAGATACTGGTGTGCCATTGACCTGGGAACAGACAGGACACAGTCACAACTTTGATTCATGCATTTCCATTAACACATTGTTAAAATTAGACTTGACGCTCTCACTTTAAGTTTGACTGTCAGTAAAATGAGAACAGAATTAGTGTTATACAGATTGAGCATTTTGCTTTAAATATATTCTCTCTTTTTTGTGAACAGTAAATATGCAGGGAAAATAAAAAGTGATATTTCTTTGTGTCAGAGGGAAAGATTACTTCCTTGTCAAATCACTGATAGAAAACATTTGGGATTAGGGATTATATAAATTGTTTTCATACACTCTAAAGATATCACCGAGTGGCAGCATGTACGAGAGAAGAAAGGAGACTGCTTTAAGATAAAATTGTGACAATCTGATATGGAACCATAATTACTCTGTGCTTTGGTGAATATGACCTGAGCCACTTAAAGGCACTTCTACTGATTCCAACATGGTTGTTAAGGAAATTTAGAAGAATCTTTTAGTCAATGGCTCAGTTAGATCGAGGAGGATTAAGACTCACTGGGAGCCACAGTTAGAGGTAGTTAATGACCTGCTGATTACCTCTGTGAGTGGACTCTCAGTGGAACGATGTGGCCTAAAGCCAGAACTGAAGGATATCTAACAGACTATTAGTGCAAGGGTAAATTGGACTTCAAGAACTCTTTCAAGTAAGAAAATGGAGATTTGAACTGGATCTGTTTGTTTAGTTTCTCAAGGAGAAGTTTGATAAAGACGTCTTTGACCACAGGCGGCACAAAGCCAGAGTAAAATAAGATGGTAATACAAAAAAAAATCTCCTAATAGAGATAATAGTTCTATCAAATGAAGATGGGCAGTGTTGGAAAGAAGGAAGTAATACAATATCCCATTATCTGTTAAATGCTGTGGCTGGTTTCTTTGTCTCTCTTCCATTTGGTGCTGACAAGACAGACTTGATTTATACTAGGAACTTTTTCTGCTGGCTGGTGAGAGCTGTGAGGATAAATCACAGATTTAAAGCAGCAGGTGATAAAACTAAAAGACAGTGAGCTCAAAGACGCCATAAGGCCCTATAGAAATGAAGCCAATTCTCTCTCATTCAACTCTTAATAATCAGTCAACTTCAGGTGTTTTCGGTTACCAGTCAGATCTCGTCGTGATCCCAAACAGCCAATCATATTCCCCCAGTCAAACTTTAAAATCTGTTCTCCTCTCTCCGGCTGTCACCTGTACCGCTATGCCACCACATTCACTTCAGATCTACTGTATATATCCAGGTGAAGCTTATTGAACTGTGCTCCTCATCCGCTTTTCATATGGTTGGTGAGGCCACAATGGCGTCTGATTGACCTGATGCCATGTAGGGTGATAATTCTACATAAGCAGAACCTTTCAATCACATACCTTAGCGATGCATCATTAATATTGACTATTGATTAATGCAGCTTTAAAGTTTTGACAGGAAGTCATCAACTTTAAATCTAAGAGCATAATAATGGTTAATCAGTTATTTCCAATATTTGACCGAGAAACTGTGGTCAATGATTCACATAGTTTAATACTTCTCTCACCTTGATAGTGCTGCCAGAGATGAGTATATTCTCCTCATTAATGTAAAGGTAGACATGAGAGATGGTGGTGAGGTTGGGCGTGCTCCATTTATCGAAGTTGGCAATAAGCTGGAAGGAGAGGTCTGGCAGCTTGTGACAGTTGGTGGACAGGACAAAGGAGCAGGAGGCCGGAAGCCGCAGCGACGCCCCATCGAAGGTTCTGAAGACTCCACCGCCTGATGCCACGCAGTGTTGCGAGCGGCGTGCGAAGCAGCCCCGCACTCCGTAGCGCAGTGTGCACTCTTCCTCCGCCTTGCAGCGCCTCGGGTCGCACTGAATCAAGTTGCGTCCGATGCACTGGCAGCGTTTGGTACAGTCACTGTTCCAAAACAGCTGTTTGGGCTGAAATAAAGAAGTTAGTCCACTAAAAAGAGGCAGGCAATGAAAAGATTGTTTTTTAATAAAAACTTTAACTGTGGCATGAATGTTTATAGAGGGTTAATGCTCATAGTGTGGAAACAATTATTCACATCACATTGAACTTTGAAATGATGATATTTTCCTTCATTTTCAAATGTCTAATTAATGAATTGTCTTATAAAAAATTGAAAGAAATAAAACAGACCGACATCTATCATGGAAATAATTGGTAGTTGCAGCCTTATCCAAAGCAAATATTTAAATGAACATGATTCAGACTTTTTCCCCTCCACACATCATTCTTCTTCTTCACGGGATGTTTCATGGTCTGATTATGCGTAATGAAACTCACATGTGTTAAAGGTGAGGATAGTTTGTAAAACCAGCCTGATTGAGTGTTGCTGGTGTCACTGCCATTCTGTACTGTGACTGATTAGGCTAAGGATGAGATTAATTAAACAGACATATGGTGCTGGATGTAACACTGACCTCATAGTATTTGCCATCCGTGTAGCAGCCACAGTTCTGAGGCAGGATGCAGCTCTTGCCATTGAGCACGTAGCCCTGGTCACACTGGCAGCCCTCCACACAATCCTGGCTGCAGTCCCTCTGGCCCCGGGCTGGGGCGCACTGAGGCGGGCAAACCGACATGCAACTGGAGTAATGGCTGTTAGGTGGACAGCTCTGGACTGGGAGCAGACAGGTTGGCAAAGATATTAGCTAATCATTGTACTGACCAGTGTACACAAAGGAAATGTTCCAGTGTTAATAAGTGTTGATTTTTCAAAGGGAAATATTTGTGGACAATATTTGAGGGACTGAGGCTCGTTTGTCCATGCTCAGAACTCATGTGACTGCACAGCAGCTGTTTCAAAGAGCTCAACACTGTGAGAAACAACAGGTTGAAAATAATTCAAGTCTCATATCTATGGACATACAACTTCATTAGCATAGCTTAGCAAAAAGACTTAATATCACAGCCAGCACAATAAAAACCACAAATTAACACGTGGATCTCGTTTGATTAATCCCCATTGAAATATAAACTGTGATTGCTGTTTATATAAATGCACCTTTTAGATGTGTTACTGTAATAGAGTTATGAAATTTCAGTGATTTAAATATTCATTCAGTGTTCAGATGCTTCAAGGTCAACAAAAGTAGTTTTTTAGGTACTTATTACATTGAAAAATCAAATTGAAAGAAATTCTTATCTCCAAAAACTTTTAATGGTACCATGATCTGAAGAAACATTTCCTATTAAAATGTCGACAATGTGTTCTGTGGGCTATTCACACCAACTAAGGACATTTTGTAAGTCTTGCAGCAGTGTGAAAACCACAAAAATTATGCGTTCACATCCACTGCATTGGATGTAGGAATCTCAGAGATATATATTTTCATAGCAATACAAGGGGAGACCACTAGACAGATAATCAAGGTGAACCCAGACTCACCACATGGTGTGTCACTCCTCCAGCCAGTGACAGATACTCCCTGGGTCTGACAGGTGCTGGCATAGATCTGCAGCCAGTTGCAGATTGTATCCTGAGCTCCCTGGTCCAAACAGGTGTCCTGCAGACAGCTTTGATAAAAGAAGGCTGGTGCCACCTTGCTGTGACAGCGTGCAAACACACCTCCTCTGTCCACAATTAGCCCGCACAGCCTCACCGCCTCGGGCTCCACAAACACATACAGCCCATCCCCGATGTGGAAACGTATGCCTGTGTTTACGTTGTTCGCCATGTCGTCTGCCCCCATGTTCAAGTTGGCATCAGCCACGGTGAGAGGGGCGTCGTTTTGCACGCTTTTCTCTCCCAGGCCACAGCGCGGGCAGGAATCTCCACAACCCACCTGGCAGAAGGTGTCCCTCTCTGCCCAGGCCATGCCCCAGTCAGTGGTGGTAAGGGTGGGTGGAGATAAGGGCATGCCTTGGCACAGGCCACAGGAGGTGTTGTAGAGGTCGCGGGGCAAAGTCAACAGGAGGAGAGTGTTCCAGTCAAAGGCCACCTTCAAGCCAAAGTCTGTCTCCAGAATGAGCTGCATGCCCAAGGTGAAGATGTTGACCTTTCCTGGGCCCAGCTTCAGAGGAAGGTACAAACGCTCCTTATTGACCTGAGTGAGGAGAGATTCAAAGAGACGGGCTTTAGTTTGAACAGGTTTTAACTCCCGTCAGCTGACACATATTCCTACGCAACTGTTTAACAGTGTAGAGTTTCTAATCCAAATGACCTGCATATTTTCAAAGTATGTGGGGAAACCCAGGTAGCACTGGATGACAAAATGAACAGCTCTTGTGTGTTTCTCATATAATTGAAATGAAAGTTGGGGAAAAAACAGAAACATAAAGAATGGGGGAAAAAAAGTGTGTGGGTGAGTGTGTATGTGAGGGAGAGAGAGAGAGGGAGAGAGTGTTGGGTAATGTGTGTCATTTCTGTTCTCACTCAGATCTTTTAGGCAGTTTGTGAACCCAGTCCAAATGTCGCTCAGGGTCGGGGTTTTGTCTGAGCCAAATCCAGCCCGATAAAAGATGCCCATTGAAATTAGATCCACCTTAAGCCAATCAAAGAGGAATTTACCCTCTGACTGGTTATTCTATCGGCTTGATTAGAAATAACATGTCCTCACATAAAAATAAATAAATAAATTCAACCTTCACAGGCCCTGTGAAAAGTTAAATCATACATTTCCACACACAAAAAAAACAAAAAAACTCTGCCAAGGCCAAACAATCCTACATATCTGTCAGATCCAGTTCATTATCTGGATCTGCTCTGAGCTGTACAAACTCATAGATCTAAACACAATAAATATGACAAATTTTCTACATCAAGAGCCAAACGTTGTTTTCTGAGACTGAGACAAAAGGTTAAAAAAAAAGGCATATCTTATGGAAAGTGGGGAACCTGAACTGGCACCAAATGTCAGAGGGTTCATTCAGTGCCAGTGCCTCATCCCTCTATACATGTAACCCCAACAGAATAAAAAAATTGTAGGCCTTTGTGTGCTTACCGTAACAGTGTTTTTGTAGGTTCGAGAAACTTCAATCTCATAATTGTAGACCTCCAGTACAAAGCCCCTCACCCAAATCGCCTGGCCTGTGTCTCTCTCCTCATTACGAGCTGCCAGTTTGAATTGAGGAAACGATCCAGTGATTGCTGGTTGGTCCCCTCGCTCTCTGCCACAATTGGTGGTGGCCATCCTAAGAGTACAAGAGCTCTGGAGCTCAAATGGTACATCACCAAATGGGAGAAAATGTCCATAACCAGCGGCCACACACAGGGCCTCGGTGCGCGGCTGGCAGAAATACAGGCCGTCAGTCTCCTGGCAGTACTCCTCAAGGTGACAAGGTGCGAGCTGACAGTATACACTGTTGTCAGAGCCGTTGCAGTAGCAGCGCTCCTGGCATTCCCAGTCGGTCCAGAAAGTCTGATTAGTGGCCAGCTGGCGCCCGTGGCTCATGCAGCCACAGTCACTGCGTGCCACACACAGACCATCCCGCAGTGCGAAGCCCTCCTCACATTGACACCCCTCTTGGCATGGCAGAGGACAGGGCTCTTCAGGTTCATCCAAGTTGGCACAGGTCAGAGGGCAAGCGCCGGTGCACTCATCAAAATGACTGTTCTCAGGACAGGGAAGAGCTGAGACAGAAGATTGGAGGAAGAAACAGAGAAGGTCAAATTCATATTAGTAGAATAATCCAATCTAATCCTTGCAGGACTGAAAAGTGATTTGAAAATGGTACTGGTTTATGGCAAAAGTATAAATCTGGGCATTATTCACAACTCTATAGAGTCCAGTGGTTTTTGTCAAACATAACTTTGTGTTTTAGCTTGGCTGCTATCTAATGAGGTAAGACCAAGCAAGGTTTTCTTTTGAAATATTGTTATGTGCAAATATAAGAAGTTAACGTAGTTAATGACAAACAGAAAAATGAAATTTTTGTTGCATATGAAGAGCCAGTTGTGAGGTTGATGATGCTATTGTTGTGATTTGAGAAGTTTCACTACATTTTCAAACTGTTGTCACTGGGAATCTGAGTAACTATTGTAAATCCAATCTAATTTTCAGAATGTTTTTTTTTTCTCAAGCCCTAGGATGTGGTTTTGATGGAATACACCTTTTACAAAAGAGTTAAATATCAATTCATTACTATGACCAGTGGTGAAATCAAAGGACAGTAGTATCTTTGCACACAGATAATTGAATCTGTTCACCACGGTTCTACATAATAACATAATTAACTGCAAGTATGCAATATTGCACAACTGGAGTTAATTATGTTATTATTATTAATATAATTGGTTCAACTTGTGTTTTTGCTGATATTCCAACCCAATATGGCTGCTGTGGGAATGGTCTGCAAATCTTAATTAGGGATTAATAGAAATCAGGGATCTGATGCTGGCATGCAAGCAAGATATTTACACATTTTAACATTATTTTGCTTCAAAAAAATAAAAATAAACAAAGCTGCAGAGGGAATTAAAATCCTGTTCTCAAATTGAAGGGTAAAAACATATCCTATGCCAAAAAGAAGCTGTATTGATATATTAAACATGTTTGATATACATAGACATTTTACTTTTTGATGGTTGTGAACTAGCTTGTTTACTAAGATGCATGATAATGATGATTTGGATTTATTAGGACATTTTTCTTCAGGATGAGTGTTTAAGCCTGAATTAAAGCCCGTTCCTTTAAAGTACAGCTGTATCTACTCACGGCAATTGGTGGCACTCCTCCAGGAAGCCAGTCCAACTTGAGCATCCTGACAGGCACTGGCATAAGCCTGAAGCGAAGAGCACAGGGCTGAATGGTTCCCCTCCTTTACACACATGTTATACAAGCAGTTCCTGAAGAACGGTGAAGGGTTGACCACAGCGTGACACGCTAGAAATGAACTATTCCCTGGGTCGTTGATGTTGCCGCACATCCACGGACTCTGGTAGAGACGCAGGTCTGTGCACATGCGATACAGGTCATCACAGTCACCGTTGCAGGTGAGGTCGTCGGCAATGGCCCGCCAGCCCTCTGTAAACTGTTCAGTTGAGTCTGCATGGCGTCCATTAGGGAGGCGGAGGTCATCAGTGGCATTGCGATTGAAGACACCACACAGACCACAAGTGACATTGTAGAAGAGGGTGGAGAGGGAGATGTTGAGGAATCCCTGCCGTGCGTAGTGGACACGAAGCAGCCCACGGGACTCTACCACTGTGGTGTTGCCTGGCGCTTTGTAGATCATCATCGTCTCCATTGGATGGACGTACGGAAGCCCCACCTGCTCACCATTCACCTGGAACACAAACAAAGAAGTGATAGCCGTAGACATTTTAGCATCTGAAAAACCCCCGAAACAAATGACGTATACTAACCTTCACTGTGTCAAAATCTGACCCTCCCACCTGAGCTTCCAGGTTAGCCACCCTAACTACCACAGGTCTTTTCCAATCAGGGCCTTTGTTGACCAGCCGTCTGCCTATCTTCACCTCCACCAAGGAGCCATTAGCCGGCACCGCACCGCACAGCTTCAGCAGGTAGTAAGAGCTGTCATCTGGGAACAGCAGGAAGGTGCCGTCAAAGGAGGATGTGACCGAGTTCTGGGTGACTGAACACACTCCCTCCCTCCGAGGGTAGCAACCCAGCAGGCCCACCTCCGCCACACACACCTCTCCTTCCTTACAGGACTCATTGAAGCAGGATACTTCCCCGGCAGGCCCGCAGGAGCAGCGGAGGGTGCATTCACCTTCTTCACCACTGGTGCCAGCCCAGAAAGTGTCATTGAGGGGGTAATAGAGGCCGTTATGCTCGCAGCCACAGTCTTCACGCTGCACACAGCGGCTGCCACTGAGGACGTAGCCCGGGTCACACTGGCAGCCCTCGGTGCAAGGGTGGGCGCAATACAAGGGAGCCGTGAGGTCCGAGCAGGAGGCAGGGCAGGCGCTTGTGCACACTTGGTAATGGCTGGACCTTGGACACGACAAAGCTGAGAGCCAATAGGAGAGAAGAAATTAGGTAAGATGTCACAAATAAACAAATGTACCGTAAGATGAAGAGTTGTGCTGTCAAACAGAGTCTCACCACAGAAGGTGCGAGATCTCCAGGGTCGTATCGTGACGCCCAGGGCCTGACAGGCCAGAGCGTAGGCCTGGATGGCCTGGCAGAGTGTGGTAATGTTATCCCTGTTGCTGCACATGTCATATACACAGCTATACACAAAGGCTGTGGGGTCCACCACAGCTCTGCAGTCCCTGAAAGGTCCATCGGTTTTGTTGATGAGCCCACAGTAGTCTGAGCGAAAGTAGAAGGCTTCAGTGAGCGGGTCACACACACTGCAGTTCTGGGCACAGCCATCAGTACAGCGCCAGTCCGTGTCCTCCGCTCTCCAGCTGCCGCCCAGCTCCACCACACTTTCTGCTAGAGAGCCGTCAGGTAGCACAGGATCATCGGCAGGGTCGTCATTATAGTTGCCACAAAGGCCACAAGTGTTGTTGAAGTAGGAGCTAGGTAAGGAGATGGATGCATAGTGTTGGCCGTCATAGGTTACCAACAGTCCAAAGTCGGTTTCAAGGGCAATGGCAACCCCAGACTGATACACCCGTACAGCACCAAGCTGGAGTTGCACAGGTAAGGTCTTCATCAAGCCATCCACCTAGAGACAGGGACAGGGGGAAATTCAGAAATAGAACAAAGGATGCCGTTCATACCTAGGCAAATTTAAAATACTCTCACTTTGATCATCAGTTTATAGTCAGATATTACAAAAACTATCAAGGAAGAAGCATCAACGAGGTAATGAGTAATCAACTGTTCCAAGAGGTTAACCAAGACGCTCACCTGGACTGCCCCTAAATTGCCTTTGGGTAACAGGATTCGGTGACCGTACACGTCCACTGTGACATCCCTGAGCCAGGACACTGAGGCGACGCCACGGTTCTCATTCTTGGCCTCCACACTGAAGTAGGGCAGCCCTGCCACCTCCCAGCAAGGCCGAGCCAGCAGGTAGGAGCAGGTGCCCTGGAAGTGGTAGAGGAAGCCGTCGAAGGTGTGGTAATGAGGGTCGCCGAACACCACGCATGTGCTGGTGCGGGTGGGCTGGCAGTAAAAGGCCCCTTCCTGCTGCTCGCAGGTCTCCAGCTGACCACATGGAGCCTCTTGACACTGAACATCGTTATCAATATCAAGGCAGCGGCATCTCTGGGAACACTGGTCAGACAGCCAGAAGATTTCCCCTCGTCTGTAATAACGCCCTGAAGAGAATGCGGGAAAAACAGATGGAGGTTTTTTATTCCAAATTTTCATAGACCATTCTTGTATTTGCTGAACTGAAGATGCTGTAGGTGCTATGATTAACCTTTAAAGACAACATCATCTGTGTTCGACGTTAGAACTTACCATTGTAACTGCAGCCGTTGGCTGGATCTATCAGTTCAGTGTCTACGCGGAAGAACCAGCGTCCGGGAATATTGACATTGGTCGACTGCTCAATGTTCACTACATCGTTTGACCGTGATCCTGGCAGGTTGAAGAAGTGACCAATGTCTCCACCATTAAAACCTGACTGAAAAGGGGGAACGGTGTGAGGAATGTGAGGTTGAATATTTATCAAAACACCATTAATTATTATCATCATAATCATCATGAAATGATCTTGAGGCCGCTGTGAGAATACCTGAGCTGTTGTCCCACCCAGTCCTGTCAATGGATCTCCACCACTGGCTGTGCCCGTGCTCCATGTGATTTCTCCATAGTTGAACATACTGAGCGACGTTACGCCATCGGAGATTAATACAGTTTGGAATGTGTTCACCTGGTAAACAAACAAGAGGATTAAAATGATGTTACAAAGAGGAAAAAAGGTCCATCCATAGAACTTGAGCAAAAGAGAGAAAACTAATTCTCTCAACATTTAATATATTATGTTATCCACCCATCATCATCATCATCATCATCATCATCATCATCATCATCATCTATATGGTTTGTCCATACAGGGTCGTGGGGAGGCTGGAGCCAGCTGCCACCAATACCCCCTGGACAGGTTACCAGTGAATCGCAGGGCCATCAGATAGAGACATTCACCTATATGGGCAATTTTGAGTCGCTAATCAACCTAATGTATGTCTTTGGACTGTGGAAAGGAGCTGGAGAACCGCAAGTGATCCTATGCAGGAAATGGGAGAACATAACTCCACCAGGAAAGGCTCCAGTATGTTCTTGCTGAGAGGCAACGGTGCTAACAACTGCACTTGCATGTACACATACTGTCTGTACCTGCACCAATACTCTCTGCAAATGTAATAAAGTGATCTTAATTTGATTTGATTGAGATGTCAGCAGTTTTCTGTTCAGAGAGGCTGAACACATTGGAACCATCTCCATACAACATTGAGCTAAAACTGATTTTGTTTTGAAATGAACAATGAACACATTTTTGAAGGTATGAGAACGTGATGTGATTTCATGTGACTTTACTGGGGTTGTCTGGCTTCCTCCATAGAAGGTGACTTGGTGCCATGTTGCGATGAAGACCCAGGCGGCAGTGAAGGTGGGCATATTTTTGAAGTACTTCCGGACATCTTGTGTCGCCCTTTCCAGTATTTCTTGCTCAGTCGACTCCCTGTAGTAGACGTCTCCACGGATGCCATTGTGCACATCTGCCCAGAGTGGAGCGATGAACGATCTGCTGTCACTCAGGGGAAAAGCTTCTGGTGTGAACTGGCTGACCTGCACATTGAAGGAGATCACCCCATTGTTGTTGACCTGTGGACAGAAAAAAAACGCTTGTGTTTTAGCATCACAGACTAAGGGATCATAGCTTTCTGTCAGATTGTAAGAGCATGTTCAAGGCTTACATAGATTGAACGGTAGGGGACATTGAAGAAAACAAAGGGAACGAGCAAAGTAATTTCTGGAGAACTCCCATCATCCATCTTGGGGGTCTCTAGATCCCTATGGCCGGGTCCATATGGATACAGGATATCCTGAGCACTTACTAAAGATGACAATAAAACATGAAAGCTCGTTAAAAATGTTTGACTTTTTCTACCCTAAAATTGTTGTGATACTGAATGATATCATCGTACCTCCTGTCTGTGCAAAGATGCTGAACAGGTGGAGCAGAATGACTGGACAGCCTGGCCTGACCATTCTAATAAAACAGAGTAAGATTAGACATCGTATTGCAGATTGGGCAGATTTGAGTCATTTGACAATTACTCATAAACAAGGCTGTTAGCAAAAAAGAGAGGATGGAGAGTCATCAAAGCAACGTCTCGTTACTTCTTTAAGATCAGGCTCCCAGGTCTCCCCTGAGGAGCCCTGAAAAGGCCCTATTATGCACGCCAGAACAATGTGTCAGGATCACATTTGCCTTACAGTCCCATGTGACCCGACAACAGTGAACTACAGGCCTCTCTGTGCCTTCGTTCCCTGCAGGTGATCAAACTGGGTCTCAGTGTCTGCGGCAGCGAGGCTGCTTAGGACCTCATTACCACTTCTGTTTGGGAACCATCCATGCCTTGTTGGCTGAAGAGAGCGGAGCATAAACACTGGGGCACTAATGGCTTTAAGTGAGCAGGTTTGAATTGCCAAGGTCCTTGCAGTGGCCCTTTGGGGCTGTTCAGTGCCTGGTTTGGCAAGATTCCCATCGGCAAAGTAGAACGTACAGCCAAGTTTTACAGTCACCATATGGCATCAATCTTCATTGTTTGATGAAATACAATGAAACTTCACACAGGACATAAAACTTAACCTTGATACCGACATTCTGCGTTTCTCAATCTGAACTGTCATATTTTACTGTGTCATTTCAGACTTAACCAAATTTAGTCTGGTGATTTTTAGGTGATAAAAATAAGATGCTTAAGATGTTTCAAGTATGTATTAGTTTGTCAACAAAATAATCAATTAAAAATATATTCTGATACTTTAGAGATGTGATGAGGGCTGAGTATCTGGCCTGCTACCCACCAGCTGGTCATTGTCCATGTGCATCCCAGAAATAACATGTGAACTTCAGCAACCCTTTTAAAATGTACCACTGGCACCTGAGCAATTTATAGATGATTTATACTTACTTTTGAAATAAATGTCAGTTACTGGGTCCTAATCTATAATCAACTGTAATGTTGATTTGGCTGTGGACAAAATTAAGGTTTATTGTTGGGTAGTGTTGTCATTTTGTTTTGGCTTCACCTTATTGATGTTTGGATCTTCCAGAACATAATAATTTAAATACACATTAAAGTGAGAATAGCAGGTGTATCTGTTGACCTCAAGTTGCCTGTTGCCCTGAAAACGTTAGTAAGTGGACTCTTGAGTTTCGATTATTTTGTAAGGTGTATGGTTACATCTAAGTGTGGCTGATCTTGTACACTTCAACTGGCCAATTAAGTGTTATTTAAAAATACTACAGTGGTGCTGCCATCTTTGTTTGATTTCTTTTCTTTTTTCCTTTAAAAAAAAATCTGGACTTTGGTTTGATTTATGAGTCTAAATACCAATACACAGCCAAGACTGCCAGTAATGATGCACAAGGTATGTGAGGTCAATTGGATTCTTCCTCCTAATCTCTAATTTCTATAGATGTGTAAATTCTTTTCAGATTGTTGGTAAATTGTGTTCAGGTGTGCCAAGGTTAGTGGGCACTGGTGAGAGAGGTCTGCTGTAATGTCATCAGCCTCTCATCATACACTGTCAACTGAGAGATTAACACAATTGCTCTTTTGACTCTTGTAACTCACCATCTTATCTGACGGGCATTAACTCGGTGCCTTTTAGCGGGGCAATTAAGATAAAGCCCCACAGAAACTAAAAGATGCAGTAGACACTTTGACATGTTTATCTCTGAGGTGAACAACTCGGACTCTGAAAACCAGCTTACATCAGAACGATATTCAGTTGTGTAGATAGATTTAGAATTTCACTGTGGTGAAAATACTATAACTAACATGAACATTAAAAGCAAAGAAATGTCAATGACCTGTCAGTGTCAAAATTCTAGTAGAAAGAGTAGGAAAAATCACAACCATGGGCTTGAAACCACACCAAGGGTCGAAAGAAAAATGTTAGAGGTCCAATATAAAGGAAAGAAATATAACATTTTTCTTGTGATATACTGAATACATCAGGTTGTGAAAAATTCTCACATTTAATATCTAAGTCTTTTTAATTTACGTGCTTATTGCTCACATTTCACACTTTCACCGCCATATTCATTCCAGTGTTAAGGATCTGTGTTAGGCATTCCTGTGTGCAATGACAGAATCACTAACAATGATTAATATTAATAATAATACTAATACTATTTAGACTCATGCTATCCAAGCTGTAATAAATTGTGTGACATAACGTGTAGGAAAAGTTCATGTCTGGAGCATTATGAAATTGTAAGATAACGTATCTGATGAGAAAAAGGCCCACTGTTAAATCATGAAATTGTGTAGATTTAATACTCACCTGCCTTCAGAAGACGGACATCTAGCACCTCACTAGTCTAACCTGGCAACCTCCTCACAGCAGAGTCCCATCCAGCTGAGGACCATCCACAGAGTGGTGGTGGTGATGGAGGGAGTAAAAGGAGGCAGTAGAGGTGATAGCAGCTGAGGTGATGAAAAGAGAAGAGGGGGAGAAGAGGGTCTGTGGAGGAGTTGGATGTCCGGATAGAAGAGCTCTTCGTGTCCAATTCCAGCTCCACAGGATTGTCAGTAGTAGCAACAACAATCCACAGGTTTGTGTTGGCTGTTTAAAGTAACGTTGTCCTTAGAAAAGTGTGTAATTTCAAAAGCTCCCGTTGTAGCTGTGGAAAGGAGCTTTTGCCCCTGGAAACAGGTGCAAACTTTACCTAGGGTAGTGTTCAACTTAATCTGAGATCAGTGTAAAGGGGGTGGGTGGGGAAGGTAGGGTAGTTGAGGGGAGGGACAGCATAGGAATCTGAGGAAGCGAGGGAGTAGAAGCAGAGCAATATGTAAGGAGGAGAGAGAGAAGGTCAGAGATTTGGAAATGGAGGCAAGTGGACAAAAACACCAAAGGGGGAAATGCTGCTTTCAGACACATGTTAAATACAGGAGAAGAGGAATGTTTTGGACAAAGAGAGGCTCTCACAAGAGATCAATGTCAAGATTTTTGGGCAGGATCTGTCATTTACAACTGTAATGAGCCAAATGAAGATAAAATGTCTTTGGTGCACTGTGTGCACTTTTATCTGCTTTTGGAACAAAGAGGTTTGAATAACAAACTTATCAATGTTAAACTCAGCATCTGAGGCATTAAAATATTTGGGGTTAATATCTCTCAAAATGGACAATGCAATTTTCTCCCCCAATCAAATTGTTTGTATCATGGCTGGTGTCAAATGAGGTCCATCTCAATTCTGATTTTGGATTCAGCCTCTCTTGTAGAACAGACTTTACTAGAGTTCACTCAGTACATTTAAGGCTCAAGGCACCTGAGCACACAAACTCGCCAAAGTAGTACAGTCTCACTCCTGGGCATTTATGGACAAAAACCAAAAACACACACACAGTCTAAAGCCTTGCTTTTCAAGCTCCGTGGTAGGTAGAGTTACAGAATTAACATGAGTCACTTTGGATACTCTGTGTACCTCCTTTTTTAATTAGGTACAGCCTCATTTACAGGGTTACACAAGACACTTCATTTCCATAGATGCTGGAGAGATAGCAAGGGGAAATCTCAGGTGGATCCGTGCTGATAGGGTCTGGGAAGGAGAGGGCAGTCAGTTAGGTCTTTGTTGCAGCAGGACAGTGGAAGTAATTGGAGAGGCAGGGAGCAAGATGTGTGAAAGGCTCCAGGACTGAGGGCAGGGCCTGGGCTCCCATTAAGCAGCATCGAGGCTCTCTGTAGAGGCATCTTTTATACATCCCACGCCTTGTTGTGTAAATGGTCACATACTCTTAAGAAGAGTGTCACACAAAGACGGACAAAAAATTCAACAGTTACGGATGACCTACTGGGCTGGGGGGAAGAGGGGGGGTGTTTTGGGAAATGTTGAGGATGGAGATGTGGGAATGTAGAGATGGGATGATCTACCTGATTTCTCGCACTTGCATCCTTACTCTCCGATTCATCAGGACAATTCAATAGGAAAATAAAACATTATCGGTAACGATAACAATCCTCTTTTTCATTAATGAATGTGGGTGGTCAACCACCAATATAACCAATATAACCAAGCATATAGCCAAGATCACATGCAAAGAGGTTTGTAGAAAAGAACCAGTAGAAAATAACCATGCATCTGATCTGTATAGGTAGCTTTATATTTGTTATGGCACTTGGTGTACAATAATGCACTTTTTCGATTTTGTACTTAAGGGAAATGTTTGATCAAATTAGTTAAAGGTATTCAGAAAAGAAAATAGAATTTGAGCCCACTGTGGGTCTTAACATTAGTGTAATAACTCATCTATCAGACCATGTAGGCCAAACTTTGTGCAAAATTCCATTTTCCAGTAAATCTGGGATGAAAGTGGGGTAGTTTTTTTCGCATTGGATAATGCAGGCACACAAATTACAGTACGCATCATGTTGCTCACGATTAATCAGCCAGTGATATTAGATCTGTCATCTGTCAATCAAATGTCTGAGACAACCCACACACACGGAGCTCGGTCTCGCCCCAAACACTGAATATCTCGTTTGCTCGACAACAACCAATCAAATTTGTTTTCCTTACTTGGGTTAATTTGTGTGGCAACTCGTGGAAGAAGGCACGACAAACAAGACAAACGGCCATTTCTGACACCAGTCAATTAAATGTCTAAGCTAAGCTTAGCTAAGTCCCACAGTGCATCAAGAAGTGCTTCTGGGGTTTAAACACAGAGTGAAATTTCACTTTTGATAGTCGAATTGCCCAGTCAAGTGAGAGTAGAACAGCTGCTAGGAAGGTCCTGACCTTGTGCTCATCTTATTGTCCAAAAGGTTTAACTAGAGGAGCCCCAGTGAATGCAAAGCCAGTCCAGTCACTTTTTTGAAATTGCTTGCAAGAAACAGAGAAATGGGATCAAAGGTTTCCACACAGAAGGGTGGAATTGTGTGGGAACAGGGTCAAAGTATCCAGCATCACAAGTTCTGGAGAATCCATCAAGCCTGACCTTCACAAAGAAGGTCCTGGACTGGATACCCGTTGAGCTCTTTGGCAGTCACCTAATACGTGGATCGGGCCACTCTATTTCAACCCTTATGCCCAGCGGTTGGCTCTGCCCTGCCCTCCTCTCCTTCCTTTCCATTGACAATGGTGAACCTCCTTCCAGTAACCCAAACCTGCTTGCCCCAATGACTCCTTCACCTTAGCACACAAAAGGCCCTGTTCAGGCCCCCTGCCCTAGGTCCCACTTCATAATGCAATGGGGCAGATCAGAGTACCAACTGCACAGCCAGGTCCTTTTTACTCAACAAGTTGCAAGGTGCGATCGATACAATACATCCGCATAGATCTTCCACCTTCAGCCTTCCCAATGGTGAGCATCTCCAAGCTCACCGCCAGAGTGAAGTGGAGATATCTGATGAAGTATTTCATTCTGAACCAAAAAATGCCAACCTGCTGGAGGTGTTAGCTCAAAAATGAAAGGGAAACACCAAAGGCATTATCTGCATTCAGGCCGACAGGAGCTGGATTTAAAGCAAAGGATCACCTAAGTCTTGAGGACTGAATGATCCTCTGAGGACAGTATTGACATGCATTTCAGTTCATTTTATACTTGGATATTGGATAACATCAATGAAACCCAAAAGAGGCTAACTTTGAGAAGAAATTTGTTTAGAGAAGTAACCGAAGTATAACAACTTTACTTATGAACTTCAGAGTATGTGCTGCAGAGCTGCTGCTCACAATCCATAAAAAGTGATTGAGAGTATTATTATGACTTTATGGCATTACAGCTTCTTGGCTTTAAAAGAAGTGTGTGTGGTGTTGAGGTGGTGGTGGTGGTCGTGTGGTGGGTGGCATCTATCTACAGGTATCGCACACAGGATTAGAGTTATGCTGTTAGAAGAGGAGGTGTGGGGAAAGGGAGGGAATGTCCCAGAAACACAACACCGCCTGACACGTATGGAATGGACTCTTTGCAGCTTGAATGAAACACAGCTGCCAGAAAGAGAGAAAAATCTGCAAGTGTGGTATGCCAGTCACGTGTACTTTCTGCCTGTAACATGAGGGATTTTGTCACAGAGTACTCCACTTCATTCCTTACCTTTCAATCTGGGCACAAGTTGTGTCTCAAGAATTCCAGAGTGGTGCCAGTTGTGGTGGACAACTGATGCGTAGCCAGTAGTATGATGCAAACAGGCAGTACATTGCCAGTCACAGTGGTCTTGTCCACTGCAATCATGAAATGTCCAGGTGTCAAAGGAGGAGGACTCCCTGTGGTACAAAACAGAACAAGTAGGAATCAGAAGTTAAAACTAGTATTACCACCTTGTGGATCTCCCACATTGCGTCTCTCCAAACCAAGTCAGATAAGCAAATATAGATTTCTTGACTGATGAATAATAAAAACTTCACCTGCGGTTTGTCATACTGAGGTAACAAGAGGAATTTATTTTAGTTGTAAAAATAGCCTAAATTCAACTTGGAACTTGGATGTTACACAGTTGCTGGTTTTCAGCGCTTATGTAGTTTCCTGCAAAAGCATTTGTGTTAGCAAACTTGTCATTTGTTAATAACAAATCTCATCTACACCAGCACAATTTCTTCACATACACAAACTAGAATAATTCTCATTTAGATTTAGATTTTATCTTTTTGGGCGTACAGTATATAGAATAGGGAGTAGCCATGTGCATGACTTACCATTTCTTTCGGGCAGTGTAGGACCATAAGGTGTGGTACTGGCCTGAGGTGGATTCTGGCATCCCAACTAAAAGACAAAAAAAAAAAAATACACAAACAAAACTGCCAGTACTTTCTTGTCAAACTACACCAGATGGCACAATACACTGGAATGCATTTTTTTTTCTAAACTTGTGCTGTCCTCAGCTAAAGCCAGGAAAATAGCACAGAATCCCAGCAATTATGATAACGCATGGGCTGGTGAACAAGCAATGTTAATGGCTAGTCATGCAAATAAGAGCAAATATTTAGCAAAATGTGACAGGCTGGACATAATGGTTAGATGAAAGCAGGAAGTATGATAATAGGCAACTAGTGGGATAATTATTGGTTTAATATCTTTACATTCTTAAACAATGGCTATAAAGTTATCACCTGCCTCATTCTCCAAGACATGCAAATGATCAGACCTATGCCACGGATGTCATTACAAAATGAATGTATACTAACCAGTGTGGTTGCAGGTGTTCTCCATGGCATTGGGTGGGGGTGGGTGATATACTGCCATGTTCATGATGCATGGTGGAGGTTGGCAGGGAGAAGATGGTTACTGTCTGTCACAGTATACTTTTCAGCATTTCCTTAAGTTTTTGTTTGTTTGCATCATTAAAGCAGATATCAGCGGAATGTTTCTGTTAATATAAGTCCTAAATAGTCCTATTTTCCGTCAGCAATCACTTACATGGAGTGTTTCAGCCGAAACAGAGCCTCTCCTTCACTCTGCTCTGCTGTAAACCAAGGAGAATATTTTCTTTGTGGGATACAAGTGTTATCCAATGAGGAGGGAGGACGGCACGAAGGGCTGTGTGTGCAGCCAAGGGATGCGCGTGAATGTGGTGACGTAGGGGGCTGCTAACTCATGGTGCGTTCAAGGAAACTCGAAACTTGTGTTTTTCCGACCTGTGAAGTCATACCGGTTCGATCTGGTACAGTTCACGGGTCGGAAGTTACGAGAGGCCGTTATAGTGCACTTTCACAGGCAACAGGACGGTAAAAACACGAGTTACGGGTTGCCTGGAACGCTACAAAGTCGTAGTTGTGACTTGAAGCCGGAACTTACGGTTTCAAAAGCCTGCCTGGAACGCAGCATTAGCCAAAACGACCGGATCGCTGATATCTGCTTCATGACTCAATTTGTGGACCTGAACTATGAAAAACTCACACTGTAATAAAGTGGAATAATTATAATTTATTTCTTTAAGTGAAGTGAAAGCACCATTATATAGTACAGGTGTGGAAATGGCATTAAACTATGATCTCAAGAAAGAAAACACATGTCAAGATACACACAAGAAACTACAGAGAGCAAACGTGGCATAAATTAAAACACCATATCACAAGGTAAACTGCATTACAGATTAGCAACTATCTTATAGTTTTCTTTAATTATTAATAATCTTTGTATTTGGTATTACTGAAGGATAAAGAGGGTGGGGGTGACGTGAACATTGATATTTTAAAGATGTCAAAATTACAAATGCCCATAAACAATGCTGATTCCCTGAAATGACAGATCTCACACACATTTTTATACCAAACACATCACAAAATACCAGAACATGCAAACCAACACAGCGATCCAGAAACAAACGCTCATCCCCTTACTTCCCAAGTATCCACTGACTCTGTCACAACAATAGTATACTATAAATGAGTCAAGACAGAATAAACAAAAGAGATCTCCAGTCATCTACTACACGAAAGGTCTGTATCAGAGGCGCGATCAGGACAGCACAGCAAGGCTGCCACAGGCTGACGGTGCCTCAGCACATTTTCACATGATTTTGTTAACACAAGGCTAAACATCATTTGCTTCATTTGAAGGTAAAGTTGGTATAAAAGTATTCAAGAGAAACATTTTACAAACAATTAACCCCTTCTGTATTTTAGGTCTCAAGACCCTTTTCACAGTTGATGTTGGAGTTGTGATTCTCCTGTGAACACCAACAGCTGAAATGTCATTTAGAGCCTCTGTTGAACCTGAGCTGCGCTGAGGCCGAGGCAGTACAACCTTCTTGTAACACCCAGCTCAGGGTTTGTTAATATTGGCAATATCTTGCCCTGTAGCATTATACAAGAGGCTACCATGGGCATGTTTCAGCACTGGGTTGGCAGATCATGGCTAGTTCTTGCTAGTAGACTTGCTTGTGAATGGAGTTTGCAAGTTCTTCCTATGTTTGTGCAGGTTCAGTAAAATGAAAACGGCACCACTACGCATGCAGCCATGGTCACAAGCTTTAGTTTCCACCATTCTCTGCTTGCTGAGCAGCTACAGCATTTACATTTGAACACAACAGCAGTAAGCATCATTTTTTCATCTACCAGGATGATCAATACTTTAAAAAAAAATTTAAAAAAGGATGACGTTTGCTGGCTATACTCAGAGGGAAATTGTTTTAGCAATTAGAAATGGGAGGGTGAACAATTAGTTTACACAGCATGTGGTGGAAAAAGCAAAGAATACGACACAGTATCAACAGTGTTGAGAGGCAACCTCATCCTCTATCAAAATCTGCGTCTCATATTTATTTAGATCTGAAAGAAGACCAGTACCAATATTCTGCAGCTTGCACAGGTGTTGCTAAAAATACGTTCAGCTCAGCACCAGGAGTGTTTTTTTTTTAACTTTATCTTAGATTGTATTCTTATTGGGGGGGTCTGATGCATTTCTGAGAAGAACATACTACCTTTGGTTAAATACTTTATATTGTATTTTGCCACTGTTTTGAAAATCTAAGGCAATGTTTAAGTTCACAACCTCACATCCTGTGAATGAAAAGACTCGAGAAGTGTCAGGTTTGTGAGACGGATGTAAAGGACAGATTTGAGGTGAGTGGTGGGTGAGGGGATTGAGCCTGTTGGATGAACCCATTCTAACCAGCAGTGTCCATGACACAGCGACTGGTGTGTGGTTTCCGCACAGACCGGGCCTCAACGTTTCTCAACTGCTTCTGCAGGGACAGAGAGCTGCTCCATTCATGAACTGGACAGCCAGAAGACATGCAGTAACTTGAGCATCACTGCTGCTTTCTTTTCTCCGTCCCAGACCCAAGCTCACCTCAGGCTTGTTTCGTCTTTCTGTCAGGGTGCCATACCCGTGTGCTCCATGTTATCCCAAACACAATGTAATTGTGCATCCGCTTGGAGGTTATCCCAGGACATTTAACTAGAGTCACACAAAGAAGACAGGTCAGGAAGAGGACTGATGATTTTCGTCAATAAACTTATTTTCTTTGAGTAAAGGTTAGAAACTTGAAGCCCTTTGAGCCTCTCATGACCATGATCATAATTTGTGAGCTATACTGTAGGTTACACTTTTTTTTTTTGTTATACTATTAGCCAATAATTAGTGGATTCAGACTGGCTGCAGTCGTTAAGCTTCACTGCTTGCCACTGTGTTGCCTTAAAATAAGTACAGTAGTTTGGTTTAGAGCGATCCATCCCTCAAAGCCATACGAATTTCCCTTCAATCCAATTCAGATTAACACCAATTATAAAGTGGTTTTAGTTTTAGACAGTAATGTGCAATTTGTGCATCTAATTCTAACGACGGCGGCTGTTTTTTTCCTTTAGAAAAAAATCTGGATTTGCATAACGTTTTTCTTAACTGAGATGTAAATTATTAGGGCACCGGCCATCGCCAGGGCACTTATGAAATAGCTGTAGAAATGTGCCAGACCTTGGGACTATTGTTATTCTGTGGATTTTTTCCTAGTTATTATTTTGCCACTTCCGGCCAAATTTCGGTTCACTAGTCCTTCGAAGAGTTGCAGGACATATTATATATCAAAACGTTCCTGATCGGGATCGGTGTGCTATTACTTTTCTCAATAGTCTACGAATTTTTCGCGACGTAAGTCAAAAACTGCGAAAAATTTTGCATTGAAGTCTTGGAGTTTAACAAATGTCTACTGCTCAGGCATTTTCCCCTAGAGACTCCGTTTAAACTTTAAATAGTAGACACAAGTCTTGTGTATTGGTGTATTACTCCACGTTTTGATAGGTTGAATAGTTTTTGATCAATCCCTGATCAATGACCATGATCATTTTTGGAGAAATTATGAGATTATAATGGGTGTGTATTGCACGGAATGTTCGTGCTAGAGTGCGTGATGTCATCAGCTAGAGTGGGGAGAGAGCCCAGAAAAACTCCTGATTCTTTCTCTTTCCAAACTCCTCTTGGACACAATTTACACTGTACACACATAATTTTTCACAGTTTTGTAGACAAACTTGTTGTGTCTCCCACAATTAAAATATCAGAGTTACAGAATTTGAATTAGCAGCCTCTGAGTGTGGCCATGTCTGTCTCTCCTCCTCATTGACTCCAATACAAAAATTTTCTGAGAGGAGCAGAACGGACCGATGTTTTAAAACTGCCCGTGTCACCAAAATATATACTGTAGAAACACCAAATCGTACCAAAATTTTCAGGAAGGCCTTAGGGCACCGTTGATCCGTGTCTTGTTCTGATAGGAGCTACCGTTTTGTCAGAATAAGCCTAAATGCGAGACCAGTTCAGAGGCAGAAAATCAGTCTTTTTCTCGACGTTTCTGTCTGCCTCAGCCTGAGGGGCCCCTATCGTCATGGGCAACCAGCTCAAGTTGTCATGGTAACCTCTGATCCTCAGGCCAGGGTCGTTAACTCCATAAACAATCCACCTGGAGCTCGTTAAGATGTTTGTAAACACAGACACACAGCTAAATCAGACTGATACAGGATGCAGCTCAGTCACACACACAGACTCTAGAACCAGCTTCATGTCATTACAGTTACAGACACACACACACATTAAAAACACACAGGTAACATTGCTCAGCGCACTCCTCTCCAACACTCTAACACACACAGGTAACTTCCTGTGATTACAGTTAAAGACACACAAACACATCAAATGCGCGCGTAAGCGCGCACTCCTCTCTCACACTCTAACACAGGTAACTTCATGTGATTACAGCTCCTCCATATCAGTGCTTATAGAAAGATGATCATGTGTCTGATCAGCTCTGTCTTGACCTTAAGATCGTGGGTTTGATTCCCATGTTGACAGAGATGGTTAGAAGGGCAGTAGCTCCCGGTGCCCTTTCAAAATTTCCCAAGAGGAAATTTTCTAGTTTTCTTAGCTAGAGCCACTTGAAGTGTAGAAATGTGTGACTTGGGAAGTCACAAACTTTCTGGATGTTGGAGTTTGTGCAAATATACTATTGTAGAAATTTGTTCAATATGGTGGACAGAAACTATGTTTACATTCAAGGCTTAAAAATATCACCCTTTGTAATCTTAAAAAAGGCTCAACTTAGTATCCAGTAAGTGTCCATTATCTAAAACTCATTAGGTCCTATTTATTTGAAGCCACACTCATAGATCTGAGGAGCTGCAGCGGCTTTTGACTTTGGGCACTACTAGAATTTCATCCCCATCTCGGATGCTGTAGGAGTGGAGGGCCCGGCAGCCACACTTCAACTCCTCAGGTCCCACAACAGAGCACATCTCTCGGTTTATGTAGAAAAGCCTGATCCCGTTGGTGGGCAGCTGAAGCAGAGCTCTCAGCTGTTTCTTCAGGTCACCCACTGTCTGCTCCAGGCGGAGGCTGACTGCCTCCACCCTATCCCCCCAGCGAACATCCACCATGGTACCGCGTGGGGTCAGATCCACCTCGGCCAGTGGTGCCAGGTGACCATACTTGGAGACGAGGATGTGGTACCTGGGAGAAAGCATGGGCACAGGTCAGTTCACTGAAGGCTTTTGCAACTTGTCTTATTAAGACTTATGTGCTATGTGACGCTGAGAAACCACGAAGATGTAAAACAATTGTAAACAATAATGAAAACAGCTGAAATTATATTTTCACAACATTTTTTCTAAAATTGGACAGTTCAACATTTTGGGAAACACAACTATTTGCTTTATTTCCTAAAGTGTCAGGAGAAGACTGATAAGGCTAGGAGGTAATAGCCTCAGGAAGAAAATTGAAATCAGATAACTAGGCTCTTTACAAAATTTAATATCTAGAAGTACAACCACCAGGTAACCCACATGTTGCAGAGATGTAAACGACACCTTTGCCCTTGAAGGGAGATTTTGTGGTGGAATTTCTGTGTTTGTGGTTACTAAGTAAAAACAACTCAATGGCCTGGTTGAAGTATTTGATTTATGGTTGTAGGATAAACAGGGGAATGAACGCCAACTTAAAGCCGCAGTATGTACAATAGGATTTACCCCCATCTAGCGGTGCGGTTGCATATTGGAACGTATTCTTGATGTTACGTTTATGTGATCTCGGGCAGAAGTCAGACAGACAACAGATGCTGCATTTAACAGGATAAACAAGCTTCTATGTAAAGAAATGGTCCGCCAGCACGAGGCAAAACAATACAGGCGTGACAATATGTTGTCATGGTGATGTCGTATTGTTTGCGACCGACGTTTTATTTTTATTTTTATTTTTTACTGTCTTTCTCTCGTCGAGTGAAATGACATCCGGTTGGTTTGCCGACGGCGTCATTCAGGGGTCTGACTGCACCTGAATGCAACATCAGTGCCTCCGTCCTTCCTCACACTACACAGTGGTGACAGTTTTAACAGGCGCTACCTGGAAAACTTTCTCCCCGAGCCGACAGCTCTGTTTGTGGTTACCTACAGTCAAGCTGACACTGAATGTAAAAAATGGCGATTCAACATGGCAGCCAAGGTTCCGTGCACCCCCCCTTGTATATTTGTAACGACTTGTAACAACTCATTCTAAGGTACGAGAAAGTTTTCGTTTGTATGCAGGTGTGATTCCACTTCAGTGAAATACGTATTTATGAAAGCAATATTTGATTTTTGCTAATAAAAAGCCAAATAAATCGCATACTGGGGCTTTAAGGTGTAGAGCAACAGAATCATTTAGAGTTTGGCAAAAACAACTGGAGTCCTTGTGAGACATGTTACAGCTCCCAAAAGGTGTTGCCTGTATCTGTATGGGTCAAACTATAAAACATGGGCAAATTAATCCAGCCATTGTTTTTTTGTGTTCTGATTCTTTGGTCACATTTGCTTGTGCCATTAAATGTTCACATTTGCAAATCTATACTGTAGCTAGAGACATTGGAGAAATGTCATTAAACAGTATGAGTTATTTCAGATAGTTTCTCACTAGAACTGAATAAAACTGAATTGTTTTCCAAAACGTTGACCTATTCTTTGAATTTTACTTGAGGCCGTTTCCATTACTTTCCTTCTCTGGATATCTCAAAAAGGACTTGATATATTCTATTTGCCTTTGCTGCATATTCCATTTTGGATTTGCCAAATTCAACGAAAACAAAAACATGTTTTAGTGATATTTCAGATTTTTCTGCAACCTTCACTCATTTTTTGTGAGTAAATAAAAGATTGGTGCTCAAAAAGGTGGATGGAAATGTTCCTTGTGTGTGCTTTAGAGGCAGAGAAACACTGCCTCTGCCTCTGGCTCGCCGTGAGAAAGCTCTCAGCCACCTCAAGGGAATGCGTGTTTGAGATAAGGACCCAGGAACGATTAAATAAAATCCAGGAGAAAAGACCAGCGCTTTCAAAGGTACTGTAACAGCTGGGCCAATCAAAGCAATTTCCCTTCCCTCCCCAAACCTCCTCCACAAAGCCGGTCCCCTGGCCTGGGGTTTCTGGCCAAAACTTGTGGTCCACTCTGGGAATTCTCCTCTAGGGCCACCATACACAAAGTGCCATTCTAGGAAAAGCCATTTAGCTAAAAGGCTTCATTTAAAAGGTGGTAAGCATGGTATAATGGGGGCAAATAATGCAGCAGGTGATAACAAGCCAGCATTCCAGTTGTCTTTTCCAGCATTCTTCGATAATGGACAGTAAAGTAGCAGCAAAGCATGATTTGGAGCTATCCAGCGCAGATCTTAGCTGACTCAGTCGTCCTTCCACCTCGTCTCATTTCTCCAGATCTCCAGTTGAAAGACGACCCGATTAAAAAGTTAAAATGCTTATTTCCCCTCTTAATATCCCCAGTTCCAGTTCCTAGTCCCCTTTTCAGTCCCTCTCTACTTAGACCACTGGAAACACGATTCTCAAATTTCTTTTTTCAAACCGGTCTTTCTCTTTCTCCCTTTTCTTGCAACTAATCCTTCCTGTCCAGCAAACACATTTCATTCTTTATTTTTCTGTTTCCTGTTCCCACAAGTGCTATCCCCTTTTCCCAGATTCTGTACAGTTCCGTTCATTGAGGTGTATCAGCCTGCCTCAGTCTGATATAGGTTTTATGTTTTGAACTGTTGACTCAGAGCTAGAGTCATATGTGTTCACCTGAGAGGCTGTGACCTGCCCCCCAGTGCTCTGATCTCTCAGGGTAGCAGGGCCACAGCCCAATCTGAAGGGAAAGTGGATAGTGGTGTGTTCACTGCTTACCGAGCGTGTCCGACACCCCTCACACATGCACTCATGGCGATCCCCTACCCTTGGACCTACACTGAGAATCTGGCTCTGGACCAAGACAGTGAGCACAGCATTTACCAGCAGGAAGTCTAAACGTGGGGTCGAACATTCATTTGATATGATGAACATGTCCAAAGGCCTGTGTGTGGATACTCGCAGTGAAGCATGCAAGAAAAGACCACTTTGTCTCCATCATATTCCTGCTCAATGTTACATCAGAAAACAAATCAATCTCTCAATTTACAATTTTCAGACGGAACATATTAAAAAAATAGAAAAGAAAAAAATCAACCTGCTACTTCATGTATCACTTTTCCAATCAGAGAATTCCCGGCACAAAGGACTCATTGAGCACGGAGAGACTGGTGGCATTGTCTCCCAAAGGTTAGTTTCCCCCACTCAGGGACTACACCTTCCTTCACAAATCCCTCCCCAACATTCTGTGCAGGTTAAGTGGAACGCAGTCGCTGAAGAGCGTGGGCAATTTTTTGACCGTTGTCGAGCCCCCAGAGGAGGGCGGCACTTTCCGAAAATTATATCACCTACTGTCAAGGTGCTGAGGACAAAGTGCTGGTTGTTGCTATTGTTACTGCTGCACAGGTGTTCACAGAGACCGGAGCCATTTCAGTGGAAGCACTGTGTTGACACTCCCAATTCAGGTTAATGGAGACTCACAGCAGTATTTATGACTTTGAGACATTAAAACACTTGTGATACAAGAAATATTGATGACAATCGTGTTGACAACAGTGAGTTTTACTGCTGAAATAGTTAGTGCAATCACTGACGTGACAGAAAATTAACTGTCATCCATCTTGATAGCTGACTCTTTCAACGGTTTGGTCAAGTGAAGATGACAAACATCTTCTCTGATGTGATGAGTTTCTGCTTTTCTTTTTTTTTGCACTAGCCAGGAAAAAAACAACTTCAAAAAATGATTTTAAATTCAAAGATTAAACAATTCTATTTTAAAAAATCATCATCAACACACCAGGCTTCACTTTCACTGATCAATCCAACCACAGTTCCTATAAATCTGACAACTGTCCCAGTTGAGAAGTACTGTTTGATACCAAATCCAGGTTGACATCAGACAGTTTACCTATTCCCTTATTCTCTTATCAGGTTCCCCTTTGGCTTTGGGTTTAAATCCAAAATATTGCCAAAAAGGCGCTTTTGATTTTTGCTCCACTACTGTCTTGTCAACCAGCTCTTTCATCATATGTCGAGACTCCACTGTTCTGTGATGTAGTTCTGCTCTGCTACATGGAGAAGGACACTTTCCATTTATAATTGTAGTGTATGATTAAGTATCACTTACTAAATTTAAGGCCTTAAAGCAACATTGCGGAGTTTCAGCTCAGTGCTTCCACCATCTGGTTGAGAAGCGCTATCGTCTGTTACAAGTGTCGTAAATACTTCAACTCGCACCACTGAGTCTAAGCTGGTCCTGGTGGAGGGGGAGGTTTTCCTACCCGCACAGGGAAGTTACTGTACATAGTGGAGTTTCAGCCGACGCGACCCGGCTCAGGCTGCAGCGGCAGAACCATTTATCCTATTAACGATTGGAAACTTTGTTTTAAGGCCGATAAATAGGTATGAAATCAATATGAGTTCATATAAGCACAGACTTCGTAGCTTATACTGTAAATAAGTACCATCTGAGCATTTAAAATTAATTAAAAGCTCATGATCCATCACTGAACACACCCTCCTTTAAAATTAGGTGTAAAGTCAGAAATGTTTGTGTGAGTACCTCTCAGGAGGCTCCTGTTCTGGGCGGTCCTGGTAGTACCTAATGAAGAACCTCTCAGCATCCTCTCTCTCTCCATCAGACACTGCGCCTCCGTTCAGCACCACCACAGATGGCAGCCTGCAGGCAGGAGCAGTGGCCCAAACATTATACATATTTATATCCAAGAGTGATGATGATTAGACACTAAATAGGGTAGCATACTTTCTCATGTGTATATGGCAACTGGGATTTGATGTTCATGTGTTAAAGTTCGGACTCACTGTGCTAGAAGGAGGCTACGTCTCTCATGTGTGGTGTAAGGCTGCAGTAAAGGTATCCCCATCGCTTTGACTTCCTCCAGCTTGGGGAAGAAATTCAGCCGTTCAATGTCCTCCCATTTACTAAGCCCTGAATGACAGAACATCAAACAGTGAATATTTGTTTTCACCATGCACTTAACATGTGAACTGAGCACTTCTGTATCTCTCTCTGACCTGAGTTGTTGAGATTGATGCTGCGCAGGTTGGGGAAGAGGCACGGCAGCGTTTCCTGAGTGTCCCCCACTGAGTCCACGCTGTTATTTGCCAGCACGAGGGTGCTCAGACACGGGTACATCTCACCAAACTTCCTCACCTCTGCCCACTGCTGCAGCTGGTTGTCTGTGATCTGCAGCAGGCGTAGCGACGGACAGGGGGCCTTGGACTCTGACACAGTCTTGTAGCCATTCAGACACAGGAAGAGCTCCTCCAGCCTGGATTATGAGGTACAGTGAACTGTTCAAATCTATGGGACCAAATCTGCATTTTGAGTTTACACTTTTTCCCCTGGCTCTATACGATAAACTCTCTACATTCAGGGTTGTTGAGGGTTATATTATTAACTGGAAGCGAATCCAATGAAAACATCAAAACAAACAGGGTGCAAGTTCATTTCTTGATATCCTCTGACATTCCCACCCTGTCTCTGAAATTATTTGCCTTGACTAAAAAATGTTAATCTCTAACACATCCTGCAAATTTATAGTTGTCCAGCTAAACTGTGCATTTGCTTGGAACTATTTTCAGCTGTGGATTGACACATAGTTTTCATTCTTTTTAAGACACAACCTAAAACTGAGGCTAATCTGCTCGTAGCATAAAAACATATTTTGCAGATTGCTGTTGACAGTGTCCTACTTTTTCCATTGCTTCCAGGCAGTGTATATATTATTATCTTTGGCATGGTCACAGTGGTAAAATAGTGGGGAGGTTAAGCGACTTTTGACTTCAAGTCATGATGCAAAGGTCCCCTTTGGCATGGAAGTACCTTAGGGTCATACAAATATATCTATCCAAAGACACAAGTGAGATCACACTTTGGATCTGAAATAAACACGTTTTTAAAATGACTTTTTCCAATTGAGAAAACCCATGCTAAGAGCACATTCCATTTAGAATGTCCATATAAACTACACTGTTTTCAGCTCCTGGATGTGATCTACAGCTTATTTGTAACATGACTGCAACATTTCAGGAGTGTTTCTCAGTTTGAATGATGAACAGGAATCTAATGCCTTTCAATCTGTAGGGTGGACTGACATAGGAAGCATAAAGTCCAGTCACAACATTCCATTATGGCTAATTTGAAATAAGAAATAAAGACACTTTAACATCATGAGATTGATAAGATGAGCATTAACATGCATTCACAAAGGTAAAAATCTACCAAAATGAAGCTCACCAGTTTCTCAGCATTAATCTATGAGAGGATCTTAGCCAGCTACACTGTCCAGGTGAAATAAATCAGTCCTAATCATATGCTTTATGTGGGAAATGCCAACCTAAACTTCCCTATATGTACATAAAAGCTGAACATTGCTTATTAAGGGTGTGCTACAATAAAATCTGTTAGTTTACTTTAGCAGCAGAATGTAAAATGTTTTCAGTATCAGGTTATATAAGCTTTAAATAATGTAGAGGGTCCAATATGACCCATTTTTACATTTGGGAATAGTAACAACTTTGACTTTAAGTTGACTTCTAATATGACCCAGAATGGGTCATACATGTAAATTCAACTTTTTTAAATCAACATACACAAGCAGGAACTAGTTCTAGGTAGGCCTTTATTTTGACCCACACAATATTTGGCTAATTGGTCTTTTCTGACACTACTGTGATATGAATTACATCTTATTATTTAACTACTTTTTGGCTATGTTTGTTGCACTCCGTCTGATGTTCAACAAATCAGTATCAGTACAAAACCCAGTATCCTGTCACAGAAGCAGCTCCATGTTGTCTCAGAAGCTGTAGATCTCATCCAGGAGCTGAAGGCATTAGGGGATCTGCCTGAGTTTAGATGGACATTCTAAATGGAATGTGCTTTTAACATGGGTTTTCTCAATTAAAAAAAGGCATTTCAAAAATGTGTTTATTTCGGATACAAAGTGTGATCTCACTTGTGTCTTTGGATAGATTTATTTGTATGACCCTAAGGTACTTCCATGCCAAAGGGGACCTTTGCATCATGACTTGAAGTCAATGGCCTATTTTTTGGGCTTAACCTCCCCACTAAAAAAAGAAAAGAAAGAAAAGGCACACAACATAAAAAAACATTTGCACCGTATGGTGACCTTTCCATGCTTACAGTGAACTAGAACACGGTTCATCACTTACTCCGGTGTATGCTGTGTGAGCGTGTGCACGGTGTCCCAGCTGACGTGTGTGTTAATCAGGACAAGTCGTCGGACCCTGGAGAAAATGTCAGCCATGCTGGGTTCCAGCTCCACGCCGTTCAGAGGGTTCATGCTCAGGTTGAGGAAGTCCAGGTGGGGGATATTGGACACAATTGTGCAGATCTGGCAACCCATGTTAATAGAAAATACAGACCACAAAAGAAACATCAGCAAAAACATGAAGTGTATGAAATGCATCTGAGCACAGTTGTACTATAGTGAAAACACAGGAGTAAAGTTAGATAATGCAATAATGATAATTCAGTGCCAAATGCCTGGTATTATGCACGCTGTCTCACTGTCACACCGTCACCTGGGCTTTCCAAATTAAAATATTATTAACACCTGTTCAGCATCATTCATTATCCAAGCCTTTTTCACTGCAGACTGCACATTTCGGCATGTCAAATGTGAAATTAATAACATTATTACCGGCTCTGATCCATTTCCCAGGCACTGATACCATGCATGCTGATTCACAGGCATTAGTTACTCAGGCACTTCAATGGATCAGAGAGCCATTAGTCAATTTTCTTTGAAGCTCAATACCAGCCTCAGCGACAGTCCCATTATGAGCCTGGGCAATATGTGAGACTGCTGGTTCTTGACTTATCCAGTGCCTTCGACACAGTGTATCCCAGAATTCTGAGCGGAAAGCTGGAGAAGATGGGTGTAGATTCAACCACCATCTTGTGGGTCTATAACTATCTTAGAGAACGGCCACAGCATGTGAGGCTGGGGAACTTCACATTAGACACAGCGGTGAGCAGCGTGGGAGTACCACAGGGTACTGTGCTTTCACCTTACCTCTTCACACTGTTCACTGCGGATTTTACATCTAAATCTGACTCTTGCCATGTTCAGAAGTACTCTGACGATACAGCAATCGTGGCATGTGTGAAGAAGGGACAGGAAGGGAAGATGAATACAGGGACCTGGTGGGGGCATTCACGGACTGGTGCAACAAGAGCAACTTCTTGCCTAATACTTCAAAGACCAAATAAATGATTATTGACTTTGGCAGGTCCAAGAGATCCTTGCGGCCCGAGACTGTGGATGGGGTGGACATGGAGTCGGTTCAGTCATAAAACTACCTTGTACAAAAAGACACAAAGCAGGCTCTTCTTTTGAGACTCAGGTCCTTTATGTAATGCTGCCTATGTTCTATCAGTCCATCACTGCAACTGTTGCACATTCTTTGCCATTGTCTGCTGGGGTAACAGCATCAGGGTAAGGGACAGGAACAGACTAGACAAGCTCATCAAGAAATGTAGCTCTGTGAGGAGGAGGAGTGGAGCTGGTGGAGGCTGTGGTTAAGTGGACGATGGGATGTAAACTTAAAGCGTCATTCCGGCGTAAGTGAAAGCCATGGTCAAACACACCGTAACACCGAGTCAGACCCCCCCCTCGAGAGATCAATTTACCCGACCGCTAGATTAACGAGTTCCACCAACTGGTCAATCCACAAAACGCCACTTTTAGCCACAAATAATGCTCAGAACTGCACCAAAGTTCATCAATAGTACATTACAGGGTCCCAGCACGTAGTACGAACCGTCAAACATCTGCTAGCTTTGCCTGTTTTCTGTAGCTGATACAACTCACCTACTTCTCCTCCTAGAGCCGCTTGCTGGTGGGGAAGCCCTGACGAGTCGATCACCGAGAGCAGCGGAGCTAAAGAAAACAGGCAAAGCTAGCAGATGTTTGACGGCTCGTCCTACGTGCTGGGACCCTGTAATGTACTATTGATGAACTTTGGTGCAGTTCTGAGCATTATTTGTGGCTAAAAGTGGCGTTTTGCGGTTGGACAGCGGATCCGTAGAGCGCCGTGTGTGGCGATAGTGTGGTCTTTGCTGAAGTTGGTGGAACTCGTGAATCTAGTGGTCGGGTAAATTGATCTCTGGGGGGGGGGGGGGGGTCTGACTCGGTGTTACGGTGTGTTTGACCGTGGCTTACGCCGGAATATCGCTTTAAGGTCTACACAAGACTCTCACAGATCAGAGGAGAAGCCACAGTAACAGGCTCATCTCCCTGACCTGCAGAAAGGAAAGATTCAGGAAATCCTTCATTCCTGCTGGCATCAAAATGCACAATGCCATTTCTTAGGCTATACACATTTACTTGGCATTTATATCACATAATTTTAGATTATGTAAACTATTGGACAATTTGAATTTCCCTCCAGGGGATGAATAAAGTATAAATTTTGCTTCTTCTTCTTCTTCATTACTGAAACCCAGCCACAGCAGCTAAAGATACCACACTAGTCACCATCCCTCATAATACAACTAACATGCCTCCTTGCACAGATTTATTACTGCCCTATTTTTTTTGGGCAATTACACATCACATGGGCTTATTTGTCTTGTCTCTCCCATTAACAAAACAGAGTCACAAGACACAGTGCCTCTGATATCAACTGAAAATGAATTACTACTGAGTATTGAATTCTTTTGTTAGAAACTTAAAGTAACCACTCAAATAAAAGTTGGAGTTTCGAGCCAGGACAGGACAGGCCAGAGGAGACAAATGGAAAAGATCATTTCTGTCTAAAGCCTATCTGTGCTTTTAAAAAGCATTATACACAAGTCAAACTTCAATCTTCTTGATTTCCAAATCCGTGAAAGATACCCACCTCTCCCCAGTCATTAAGCTGATTGTAAGACAGGTCCAACTCCACCACATGGGCACAGAAAGTTGCGATGTCTGACTTGTCACCAGCTTTACTGATTCCACAGTAATTCAGAACCAACACACTGGGAAGAAACAGGCGATCTGCAAATGGGGGAACTGATGTCAAATCAGATTTTAAGACATTCAGGAGTCTGATTTATTCAAAGACATAATCATATGATGATGTAGGGTAGAAAATAATAACAATAATACATTACTGTAGATTTGTATAACGCTTCTCTAAGGCACTCAAAGACGCTTTACATGTAGTGTTATTGAAGGCTATTTCTAGAAAGTGGTGTCAATGCTGATGTAGTCCCCTGCATCATCTCTCACCCTTGACAGGGGATCCCGGAGGGCTGGGCAGGATCACTATTCCCACTCCTTGGCCATAGGGGAAATTCTCAGGGTTGTACTTCTCACTGATGACCTGGACGAAGGTGCGCACCTCCTCCTCATCAGAAGATGACTCCATGGCTCCAACCCTGAGCAGGTTTCTAAGAAGGGGAAGAGCACAGTCACCCTGTACAGTCACTATCACAGTTACACCCAGTTACACCATGCCTTAGCCTGGATCAGTTGTGTGTTGCTCAGTTTAACATTTTGTCTGTGAATTTATCCCTCAAAGCATATACAGTGCAACACTGTAGTTTCTAGTACACATACCTCTAGCAGGAAGTACAGTAACGTACTTCTAGAGGACTATTTTTAGCGGTGGCCATGTTACTCCAGTGAGTATTTATAGTGACACGTGAGATCAAGTCCAAAATAAACTACAGTTGATGTGCTCATGAGGATGAAGAGGTATGCTATTGAATACAGAGCTGCAGCCTGCAGCTCAATATCAAGTAACATTACAGGTTATTTAAACAACAACAAGGTGTTTTGTGACAGTAGAGAGGATTTACTGATCTAAACAACTTGACTAAATTTGATTTGTCTTGGACTTCTGTCAATGAACCATTAAATCATAGTCTTTACAAAGTATTTTGTGACAAATAAATAAAGCCGAATACAGCTCAAACTCATCTGTTACTTCTAACCCCATGGCACTTCCTCTCTTCCCATTAGCTATAATTATTTCTTCATTCAAAGCTAATTAATTAGACAGCTCAACATGTCCATTTTCTAGCGCCTAGGTTGTCTATTCAAACACATTCCCTGACAAAGAATAAACATTAAGCAGTAGCAGTTAATAGCAGTGGTATTTGTTTAACACCTGAGGTAAAATTAGCCTGTTCACAGCTTAACAGATATAGGGATGCAGATTGTGTTTAAGTGGAAGTCTGTCTGTACACGGCACGCTTGACCCCTGTCAATCAGCTACAATCATCCACTTCAAATCATTTCACTGGGCCCTGTAAGTTTGGTTCTTTTCTCTCCATGTGTTGGATAAAAGTATCTAAAAATACTGCATCATCATCATCATCGTCACAGCAGCAGAAACATGAGAGGTAAAGTAGCATTGACAGGAGCAGGTGCACAGCTGACACTAATAATGCACTTCCCGGTGAAGCTGAGCCACCTGTTCCTGCTGAAAGTCATTTTCTCAAGAGCTGAAACAATTACTCGACAAAGTGACTGCAAAATTAATCAGCAGCAATTTCACTAATCAATCAATCTCATGGGAAAACTTAGCAAAAATGAACTTTTCCTAAGCTGTTCTTCTATATCCTATCTATTCTACCAATGTTGGACAGTAGGAAGCTGTAATGTGCATTTTTCCGTGTTTATATTTTAACAGTTAAGCAAATTATTATTGATTAGTAAAGATCAAATTCTGTTGGAACATAACCAAACAGAGAAAATACTATAATAATATTATTACTATAATTTTCAATAGAATCTTTAACTACTTTTGGTCATAAAAGCCCCAGACTACAGTTTAATCATAAAGTTATTTTCCTGCTTTAATATTGTCACATTAGTCTATTAATAATGCACAATAAAGGTGATATGCATTGAGAACTTTTGCAGTAGGCCTAGTACGATTTTGGGATTACTTCAGAACATAGGGTATATCCTTTACACTGATTGTCTGTTCACACACACAGACACACACTAACCAGGTGCCCTGGACTCACAACCCGATCAGTCCTATCAGTTTCAGACAACTGGGGTCTGATCATCTTAAAATCAGCCCACCTGAGGTTGTGTGTTTGCCAAGAGACTGAGCATTACGTCCGGGCTCTGTCTGATGTTTCTGTCATAGATAGTTTCTCATTACACAGATCACCTGTTTCTTACCTCTGATGTAGCAGAGACCAAAGGATGTTTTCAGCAACACATCACATCACATGCCTCCTCCCCTGATGAGAGAAAATGTTGATGAGAACTTTGAGGCAGAAGAGCATAAAAACAAGATAAACTGAATTTGGGAGCCAGTGAAATATTCATGTACATGCAGGATGTAAATGTGAAATATCTTTGACACCTCTGTGGTATATGAATCGGGGAAAAACTGCACAGGAAGACAGCCTCGACCCACATCAAAGGTACAGAAACTTGTGGCTGACAAAGCAAAGGTATAGTGACAGCTGGGGCCCTGATAAAGCCGAGTACACCACTCACGATATGGTAGGTGGGGTTCAGTCCAGCCCAACTTTCAGAGAGGCCTGATAAACACATGTCAGTCCATTTAAAAAAACCTGCCCATATTGCATTACCTTTGTTACCACTGACAGTCATTTGGCTGCACGTGGCTGCATTTGGCTACACAGCCGCGGTTTCTAAGTAATATACATATTTTTCATGGGAAATGTGAACCTCTTAAACCTTTATTCAATTTGTCACGCTGTAAGTTTTTTTTTGTGCGTTTACAACTGCTCTCTACTGCCCCCTCGGTCGCCTTCTACCATGCCAAACGGTTTAAAGAGTTACACTTTTTCCACAAAATAACGACTAGCAATAATAATTATTAATGCCGTATTCAAGCGTCGCCTTAATTGATTCAGAAAAGCTCAAAAGTTCGTACTATATCTGTTGAAAACATGTGGTAACAAGCAAAACCGTTTTAAACAAACCAGTTTTTCAACCGGGCTCGGCCCCACATTTTTTCACCGACCGAGCACGGCACGTTTGAGGGGCTGTTAAAGACCGAGGCCTGGCTCCGTACGGTCGTCCATGCAGGAGCCAGTGTAAAAAAACAACCAGCTGGACCTCGACACACTGACAGCAGCAGAGAGAGAATATTATTCATATCGTAGGCAGAAAGGCAGGCGACGGTGCCGTTAACCTCGACGGCTGCAACATAAGGAAAGGCAGGTTGTGCAGCGGTGTTGCTAACTTTACCTTCACACAGCGGTAAGGGTAATAACACTTGGTGGCTGCTGAAGCCGAGTCCTCGTCGTGACCTCCCTTTACCAACACATTCATCTGTTATTTGTGTTTTTTTTGTGACTGATCGTGTATATTTTGAAACAGTTGCACTCACCATTCCCCGGAACCCCCGTTGGTGCTGTGTTTGTTTTTGTTGTTCTTGGGTTAGTTGACAGTTTAAGACACGCCTACTCGACCGGAACTGACGTAATTTAAATGTCTGTTTTTTTCCTCCTTTCGTTTGCTTACTGTACCTGTACATTACGTTTGTTTTTTTTGTTTTCCAAAGGGGACTCAGAAAATAAAATAATTCAAATGCCATACACATTTTATTTTGAAAAAAGTGATTTCTTTCTTTCTAACATAATGATGATGGATTTTATAATGAAGTTGAAAACCTTTTTGGCTTTCACTGTTAATAATTATTATTGACTGAATGAAAATGTTCCAGTAATACAGCAGACAATTGGAAAATGAGCAGGTCATTCAACTGGTAGAGTTAGCCTACACAGCAGGATAACTTTGCCTTTCATGCAACCAGTTTACTGAGATGGGGAGAGGCAGGATATCATCATTTGATCAGACTATGTTTGTCTGAAAATAATTTGAATCGATCTATTTTACTTTATTTGTCCAGAAATGTAGCTAGATGCTGTATGAGTAGTAATGGAGCAGAGACGCACCTTATGCTGCCACCAGGTGGCGGCAGTGACGTTATGTTATGGTTCAAATAAACGTGGTGCTCCTCTCCACTCTTCAACTCCATACAACCAATGGACAACTGAAAGCTAACAGGTCTGATAGTGGTTTTCACCTTCAACTACAGTGTTACTTTGTTGCAAAAACTCCTAATAATAGCAACTACAACTGTCAAATGAATAAAACAAAGCAATAGGCTAAATTATAATATAGCCTAGTGAAATGGAAGTTGCATAGCCTATAGCCTAGCTTTAAATTTTGCCTTGAAATTGCACTACCTTAGCAACCTTGTTTTGAGTTAGTATGTATTCACTATTTAGTGTAATAGTTTTATCATCATTGATTAGAATCCCCTCAGTATTTACAACACAGTCATGTTCTGAATAGAACACCTCGCCCTGTTTTCCTCTGATGTACCCTCATACTCAAACAAACAAGATTGCATATTACTGTATTACAATGGCTTCCATGTCTACAAGTGGGTTAAATGCTGCTCTTTCCTCAGCCTCTGTGAAAAAAACCCCTGCTATGATGCACTGTTATCAGGTCATTTGCAACTTGATGTGTCGCCAGGTGTTAGCCTACTGTACTTAGTTCCTTCCTTAGAAATGTAGTCCAAAAGAAAGCACACATACAGCAGAGCTAAAGAAGCCTATGTACTTCTAATTAACATAGTTAATTTCAGCCATCATTAATTCTAATTTCAATTATTTACGAGGTGAACTTCCTGTTGTAAGATGTAACAATATCCTCTGTGAAGAGGCCTGTCTTATGATCGGGGATCTCTGACTGACAGAGGCCATTTTAAACTTTCATGGTCACTAACTATCTGCACTTTACTCCGTGGTCGGTGACAGCTCTGCAGAACCCAGCAGAGTCTCCCAGGATGGGGCCAGGAAAAAGAGGAGCAAGAGAAAAGGCAGCTGTGACAGTGAGGAGCCTTGGGAGACTAGCAGCCAAAGCTCTGCAGAAGGTCAAAGGTCAAATAGCCCTGCACTCTGTCCCTCAAAGGACATCAGTCACAGCTTCAAGGACCATTCACCTAAAAGTGGGAGATGCTGCTCCCTTCAGCATTGTCACACCATCAGGAAAAAGCATCAGTGAGTTGATAATGTGAAAACAGGGCTAAGGCAAGGGCAACAGTAGCCTTTGCATGTCTAATTCAGAGCATTACTCAAGGCTATAGGCTTTAAAACTAAATCAGGTTGTCAGGAAATAAGAGTAGCCTAATCACAAACACCGTGTCTCTTTTGAAGGTGGCTATCAACTACTGGTGACTAACATTTCTTGATCATTTTTCAATCACTAACTTTACTGTCCTTCCTATAATGAATTTTACTGATCAGCCTGTTCAGGACATTCATGGTTGTCTCACTTGTCCATATGTCTTCATAGTAAATGAGGAGGCACATTACTTTCCTATCAAGGTGGTCCTTACATTAAAGGCAACAGGGGGACCACAGTTAGCAGGGGGCTCTGTAGTAATGTCCCTCCTGGACAATCTGGACCACTCCAGGAGGGAAAGTCCCCCTGTGTAGATCTCAGTCAGTACAGCAAGGACAACAAAGGGTGGCTGCATGAGCATGAAGCTATCCCATATGGAAAAGTTATTTATGAACGTGCATTTAGTCAACGTATTCAAATATATTACAGACAAGAATATATTTTCCCTAAAGCTGTCAGTATTATGTTAATATACAGAAGGGAGAAAGAGAAGAGAGAAAGACAGGAAATGGGAGGCAGAGAAGGGGGAATGACACGCAGGATAGGGTTTCTCAGCGCGGGATTCGAACTGGAGTCACTTTCAGTGAGGACTATAACCTCAACACACTGAGCTAAACACCGCCCCAAGTCTTCAATATGTATGGGGTTTTAATAAACTTGCATAATTAAATGCAATTCTGTATGTGATGTGTAACTACACTTGATTATGGGAATTCATAATAAACTTATATTTCATAGATCTGGAAGATGTATACATGTGATAATCATCCCCTTATATGTGAAAAACTGCAGAGGCCTACTCTATATGGTTACATCACTGTTGATACAGGGACATAATGTATGTCACAGAATGGGTTTTTGTGGGTGTACAGTATCTTATGGTAATGGTGCCTTTATGCTGTGAATCTATGTATCCTCTATCACTTCCTTTTTCCTCAATCAGATCACGATGTGGCAGCTGAAGCAGTCATAGGGCTTCACTCAAAACACTTCTGTCACCGCAACATCAAACCCAACAACATAATAGTACAAACAGGAACTGATGTTCCATGTGTTTGTATAATCGACTCCGGCTGTGGCTGCCTGCGTCACAAGGAGAGGACATTATCGCCTCTTCTCAGGTGCAACGTACAGCTGAGTTAATGATCTCTGGTTGCAAGTGTTGAACATGGAGAAAAGCTGTCTCTGACCTAGGCCCCTCAGTAGGCTACGCCCCTCCTGAGTGGTTCATGCATAGGCATTATAAGGCTCGTCCTACCACCATGTGGCAGCTGGGAGTGGTGCTCTATGGGATGCTGGACACCCATCATTTGACACCCTGAGGTCCCTCCGTAACAAACTCTCCATCAACAGTGAGCTGTCACATAGTAAGCAATGCACACACACACACAGTTTGAGTTACACATCTATCATGTGTATTCATATATTGGCTCAGTAGACTTAGAATACCATCCGTTTAAAGAAGTTTTAATTTTTTCTTTTTTTTGCTGTCTCAATTTTTCTTGGGGAAAATGTCTGAACCTCAAGATATGCTAAAGCTACAACCTCATACAACCTAACAACTTGTTACAAGATGACAGCCTGCCTCTAGTTCTTTGTCCAGATTGTCACTTGTTGAGGTTGTGTCTGTCTAAAGTCCCAAAGCTGCATCCCACTCTGGAGCAGCTAGAGCACCACCCATGGCTCCAATAACACAGCTGCTCATCTCGACCACCAGGTTAACATCACAATCCAAAACTGAGTTTACCTAACAGTAATTGAACTATCTCTCCTGAGGCAGCACATTGAAAACAGTAGTTTAATGTGTCTCTCTCATATTTTCAGTCCCATCTGCAAACAAAGCCTGCTGAACTAATACGAAGCAGTTGAAATAGCCTGAATTTTAATAAGGGGTGGGAGGGGGAGGGGCTATTGCCCTTTAAGTGTGCATAGCCATATATCTTATTTACATGCTTAATAAATGTTTGACCATCTTCAAATAATTCTGTGTTTAAGTCCTATGATTATCATTAATATGATATAAAGCTACTGGTTGTTTTCTATGTTTCTGTCCTTAATCAAACATTGTTAAACATATGGTAATACACCGCACATATAGTAAAACAATGCACATTATTACAATATATAGGCAATGTTGCAAAACAGCTTCCTTAGAATGACATGCAGTAATTGATAACACCAGTGTCTTATCCATCATGCTATGCACACTGCAGCAAATGAATGGGGTAAAGCAGAACATATGTAAATATTAAATGTGAATCTGTCAGTTCTGGCCGATGCCCAACATGCCCATGAGGTTTTATACGATTCAATGGATTGTATTATGTCAAATTAAATGCTTTCTACAGCCGTCTGTTTGAAGGACTCTGGAGGAAGATGATGGATGCAGATCACAAACACATGTGCCAACACCCCAGGAGTCTCTTGTATTCCAAGGTAATCTCCAGACATACCCCTGATTTGTTGTTTCTCCTGGGAAACCCCAGTAATTTGCATGGCTCTCAGCCTTCATCATAAATAATCATCATGCACAGACCCATGGTCTTGGTATGGACAATATGTCTGATCTTATCCAAGGTGGCAGATTGTGTATAAAACACAAGCTGGGCACACAATCAGCACATATTTGTACATACAATTTCAACCCATCTGTTACCACAACTTGGCAACCTGCACCCAATTCAAGTTTGTGCAGCTGCTCTCTGGCAGGACATTTGAAAACAGAATTAATTACCAGCAGTTGTTGTTCAATTAACAAATGTTATGATCAACTAATAATAAATATTAATTGCCATGTGATGTATTTGATTAAAGAAATCAATTTTAACTGATGCCTTTATGATATAGATATCATTTATTTATTTACTCTCAACCTCGACCTGAATAAAATTAAATGCCCCCCTTTTACCCCTGGAAAAATTTCTGTTTTGAAACTTAAATATTGGTAGGTAATCTATATCCAGACAACTGCTTCTAGTCACAAAGGGAGATGATGGCGCTGGTCCAGGTGTTTACACCACAAGAACGAACTCTGTGATTCCCTGAAACAAAAGCAATCTCTCTTGGAGCTTCCTACAGATACACAGTAGGTAGCCAAGCTGTTACACTTGTCTGATATACTGTATTTACCACAATAAAACAGCCCCACTGCCCTCACATTCTCTGGCTTCATGGAGGAAAACAAAAGCAGGCTTTTAGACTGGAGGAGAATGACCAGAAATGTAAGAGAACATGATCAAATGATGCAGGTCACACAGGAGAAACTAGCATTTTCTTTACAGGCTAAGTAAATTATGTCATCAGCATATTCCAGAAATCTTGGGAAGCCTCTCATAACTGACCTGGGGACTGTAACAATCAGGCTAATCCCCATGTTGTTATGTCAGTGCTGGGATTACTTTGTAAAAGCATGCTATAGAGATGTGCACAGAAATCAATGCCACAGAGCTCACATGAGTTTAGTTTGTGAGCATCTAATAAGAGGATTCAACTGTTTAAACAACGTATGACTCATGGTGCGAGGGAGAGGAATAAAGAGTCATTCTAGAAAGAAGGAGGAAGATGAGAGGAGTTGAGAGGGCGTGGCCACACTCTCGCTAATCCTCGTTGATCCTGTGAGTCACACTCTGTCCTGGCCAGAGGAAGAATAATCTACCTCGCTGCCCGTGGACGGAGGGAATATAAACTGAGGCAGAAGAGGCCAAAAACCAGATGCCTGATCATTTAGACTTGTAAACAGAGATCTAAAGTCCTCATTTTGCTCATACTGGATTACAATCATCATCAGCATCATCACCACCATCGTCATCATAACTGCTGCTGCTAAAAATGGCCCTCCTCCTGAGGTCAGGCTGGCTGTGGAGACAGAGTGAGTGGACACAGGTTGTTTTCATAGACATCAAGGAGGGAAGAACTTATTTATTTCACCCATAATAATTATTTTAATTAAAGACAAACTAAAAACTAATTTAGTAAGATGTTATCCAGACAAAATAATGTTTTGGCACATAACAGGTTCTCTGGTTCTGACAACTTGCTGAGGACATTTATCTGTATGAACTTTAATATGAACTGATACAAAACATGGCATTTCATACAGTGCAAACAGCCAAACAGGTGCTTTATTTTTAAGCTAAGACCAAAAACAAACTTTGTAATTTGACTAAGAAAAGAAAATTTTACTCTGATCTTACAATATTGTAGTAAATATTAAACAGTGCGGTTCAAACACTGAAAATATGAAAGCAAAACTTCTCTCTTTGCAATCAGATGATACCTCTGAGGAGCTAATTGATCAGTCTCTCTCTATTTGTAAAGAGGAACTTATACTTTAAATTTCATAATATAAACTCAGTAGAGTAGACATGTGTTGATCTGGTCATAGGTCTAACCACTTACTAAATTATTAAGACTATGAGTTTATTATTATATTATATTTTGAGGCTGAAATCAATATTTAAAATATATAGGCTACACAATATTTTAGCTGCTGATTTATTTAAAAAAATAAAACAATAATTGAATAACCAGATCAAACATACTATTAGGATTCCTTTATTACAATTTCTTATTATTGATTTAGGCCAAATATAGGCTGTGATGGGCTAACGATCTGTATAAATCTTAGTAGAAAAACATCACCTGAAGTTCGTCATTCAGAATGAACACGGACGACTAACAGGTCTACTGGAGCATTTTCTAATGAAAAGTTCACCTGTTATGAAACTTGCCTTTGTAATTTATAATCCTATTTATTGTCCTTGGTCATGTCTTAAAGTGGCTTATCATGGTTAGGCAGTTGGGATGTAACTGCTGGAAAAACACTGCACAAAACAACAAAAAACAATAAAATATGTATTTGCAGCAATGTTGCAATATATACAGGGAACACATCTCTTTTTATGTTTTATGTTTGTTACATTTGCTTGAAGAAGAAAAGAACAACAAATGAAAAGAATGACAGGAAACAACAAGAAGAAAAAAGAGGTGAAACAGGTTAAGTGGTTTCAGTAGGTGCTTCTCCTCCTGGCTCTCTGGGCCAGTGGTGTCTTGTATTGGGGAAGCTGGTTCCTCTGTCCCTCAGCCTCAAGCTCTGTGGTTCACTTGGTTGAGTGAGAGCTCAACAGTGGTTTGAGTTATCAGTTCCTCAACCTCTCTTTGCAGAGTCGGCTCCTGCTCGAATGGTTTTCTCTGAGTGAGGCTGATCTCATCTTTCAACAGAGGGCGACCATCTCTGCCCTCAGGTCTCTCTCCACCTCTCTCCTCCATGTGGTCCGTATGTCAGCATGACTGAGCCGTCACTTCTTTCTCGAGCTCACGCTGAAGGTTGTCAGCCTGCTGCCTAATAGTGAAGATTTCAGCTTGATACCTCAGGCTGATTTCTCTGTGTGAAGCCCTGAGTTTATCCAGTTTTTCATGGAGTGCAGCGTTCATCATCTTCTCCTTCTGGAGCTCATGTGAACTTCTCTTGGCTCATAAGATACGCCACTTTCAACTCCTCATAGTCCTTTTGCAGGAGTTTTTTCTTCTTCTCCTTGATATTATTCTGAACCTGGGTGACAGTCTTTGCCATGCTGAGGGTTTTTACATTGCTGTTTTTCTGGAACCTCTTCAGATTTATTCTCGTCTCCTTCTCTTTGTTGATGAACATTTCCTTAAGAGACTTCTGCCGGGTCAGATCCTGTTTGATCCACTACAACTCCTGGTTTTGCTATTCTTCATTGGTTCTCTTCTTCCCCAAGAGGACATTGAGGTTAAAGATTTCATGTTGAGGCCCCATGGTGACCATCATTTGTGCCTGGCCCTCATCAGTGGGGAGGTGGGTGGTCACCCCCCATTTGCGTTTAAGTTGGAAGTTGCCACTGGTTGATGTTGAGGGTTTTGTCAAAGACTTGATTTACTGTGAACGTTGACTGGATGCTATGTCTGTGCTGTCTCTGTTGTAAAGTGAAATGTTCTCCTCCTTACACTTCTATATCTGACTCTTTTTTTTTTTTAAAGTATATTTTTTGGCGTTTACAACAGATCATTCAGCCAATCATGCAAAAGGTTGCTATATCAAACTTTTGCGCCACGCACCGCCCCATATCTGACTCATTTCTGAATCCAGTTGGAAGAACAGACAACCGATTCAGCCAATCAGCAAGTTGCTATATCAAACTTTTGCTTCCAGTTGGAAGAAACGTCTTTTCCTTCAAGAAACTCAACAAGCGCCGACTCTTGCTCTTGTTTAATTGCTGTAATGGATGTACTGTAGTAAGAACTTCCCGTGTTGCTGTTTTTAGGCTGCTACTGCTATAGTGAATATCTTTGCTGCTAGATAGCTCTGCCGTGGTAAGAGTCAGAGACGGGGCTTTGCACCAGTCAGTCCCTTGGCCAACGTGCTGTGTCAATCACAGAAATCTGAGCGGCGACGCTGAGGGGCGATGCTGATTGGCTCGTCCTTCTGAGGGTTTCAGGCCAAACGCTCACAGTGTGGATGAGGCCAGACTCCCCCTCAGAAATGAAATGAAATGCATTTCCGGGAGAGGCGGGTTTACGAGGCTATATCTGACTGATATGATGTCACAATGGAGTCATTCTCTTGAAGATGAGTTTTCCATCATCTACTTTTTCCCCCTGTGTTTGTTTACATTCAGAATCTCATCATTCAAATGTAAACAGCCTGCAAGGGCTGTTATTGGTCCCAAGCAGACTGACAGGCCAGCTGAGCAAAACATAATTAAAGGGATTCAATTGCATAGACAAAAATGTATTATTGCAGAAATTAAATAGTAATATCCGTAACTACTGTACATAAACATAAGACCAATGTATTTTACCCTAATTGTATAATAATAAAACATTATGGCACAAGGCCCAATTTAACAAAATAAAAATAACACGACAAACTTTACAGCACAGTGGCAATGTTATGAACAGGTCAGATCGATTTTGTTTGTGTTTAACAGCACAGGGACACAATGTTAATCCTTTCCTGGAGTCATGTGCAGTGGCTGACCTGCTCTTCTTGATTAATTTTACAGAACCACTGACTGACTGATAATAATATTTGAGGATTTTAAAAACACTCATTTACAATACACTGGCCGCTAATTCATTCTTTTGAAATCCATGAATAACTAGATAAAACAGACCATTAGGATTCCTTTATTCCAATTTGGCCAGATATTGGCTGTGATGAGCTAACATTATGAATCCATTTAATCTTGTCAGTTTACTTTCAATCAATCTGTTAGCTAATTGTCTGGGATTAGGACCCCTCCACATACTCATACAATTTATTTTTCAAAAAGATATGAGGGTCTAAGGGCAGAGATATGATCCTATTTAAAGCCTTCTGAGACAAACTGTTAGGGTTAGTAAAAATGGTCTAAATAAACATGTGTGTCAATCATGATATTGCTATATGCTCAATTCAAACCTCTTGCTAAATCATGTTTAAAATACTGTATATAAAAAAATCAGCATGCAATTTATATCCAAACTGAAATGAAATGACATATAATATGTCTCAATAAGTTAGAACAGCTGTATATCTATATCTGAGCATGACACTGAAAGGGGGAGAAGGTCCTACAGGTCCTTGGAAACTTGACCCGACAATCACAAAGTACTTAATGCACTAATATACAGTATAGGAAACAAATCTTTAGGATGCTGTTTTTATGTTTATTACTCCATTCAATTAAATAACTGAAGAGATAAAAAGAAAGGAAAAGCAATCCCTTAATTAACTTTGTTAATCTTAATCTGTGGTTCACTTCGCCCCAGAAAGTTGCAGGCTCTCTTCCAGACTGACTTGTCTGGTTTGGTGTTCAGGATCTCTGCTGACACCCCATTTGCGACGGCTTTGGGTTGAGGATCAGGAACAAAGCGAGGCTCCTCTGGTTCCTCTAGTTGAACCCCAGGCTTCTCCCCTTGGCTCTCTGGACTGGTGGTCTCTTGGGGAGGCTGGTCACTCTGTCCCTCCTCAGCCTCGAGCTCCGCGGTTGCCTCGCAGTTGAGTGAGAGCTGAACACTGAGTTGAGTGATTATCTCCTCAAGGTCTCTTTGCCGAGTTGGCTCCTGCTCGAATGGTTCTCTCTGAGTGAGGATGATCTCTGCCATCTTTCGACAGAGGGCGACCATCTCTGCCCTCAGGTTTCTCTCCACCATGTGGTCCTCTGACACCCTCTCAGCATGAGCCGTCACCTCACGCTGAAGGTTGTCAGCCTGCTGCCTAGTGAGGATTTCAGCTTCATACCTCAGGCTGATTTCTCTGTGTGAAGCCCTGAGTTTCTCCAGTTCTTCTTGGAGGGCAGCATTCATCTTCTTCTCCTCCTGGAGCTCATCTGTGAACTTCTCCAGACTCCTTTGATACGCCACCTTTAGCTCCTCATAGTCCTTTTGCAGTAGTTTTTTCTTCCTATGCTTGATATCATTCTGAACCTGGGTGGCGATCTTTGCCGTGCTGAGGGTTTCTGTGTCGCTGTACTTCTGGAGCTTCTCCAGTGTTTTTCTTGTCTCCTTCTCTCTGTTGATGAACACTTTCTTAAGATACTTCTGCTTGGCCAGCTCCTGCTTGGTCCACTCCAACTCCTGGGAAAGTTGGAACATCTGATTTTGTTGCTCTTCCATGTTTTGGGCTTGGCCCTCATCTATGGCAGTGAGGAGGTTTGTCCCATTTTGTGCGTTAAAGCTGGGAGTCGCCATTGGTTTAGGTTGAAGGTTTAGTCAAAAGTCACACTGTGATCACTGAACAGTTGTGTCATTGCTGTTTGAATGTTCTGTTCTGGCCCTCCCCTGTTTGTGTACATTCAAAATCTCATGTTTCAAATGTAAATAGCCTGCAAGGGTTCCCAAGCTGATTGACAGGCTGGACAAAACTCTCTTTAATGATCAGCTGAAAACTACAAAATGTAAAACAAAATTCAACCCAATTGATTTATTGGCATGGACAAAAATTTGAATATTGCCGATTAAATACGCAATACATTGACTTCCCTCATCTTCATGTGGTTTCCGTATGGTGTTTAGAAGACAGGCCTATAAAAATGTCCATAAATAGCCTACAGTATCAGACATGTTTTACACTTATATAATTAAAAAAAAAAAACTAAATAATAAATAATAATTATATAATTTTATGTCACAAGGTTAAATTTTTTTTAAGTATATTTTTTTGGCTTTTCATGCCTTTATTAGATAGGACAGTTCAGGGACTGACAGGAAATGGGAGAGGGGGAGGGGTGATACGTAGGTCCAACATGGGACTCAAACCAGGGTCGCCTGCAGCGAGGACTATAGGGCGGGTGCTCTACCAACTGAGCTAAACACTGCCCCACGAGGTTCAATTTAACAAGAAAAACAGCACAACACAAACTTTACATTATGTATAGGCTCCACTGTACTAACATTTTTAATCCTCTCCTGGGGTCATGTGCAGTAGGTTAATTGATCAAATCACTGACTCGGCTATTACTCAAATGCCAATCTGAGATATCTCATCTTACTTAACCTACACACTTACTTAACATGCCCCTGAAAGACAAACAACAAAGTAACACTGTGACATGTGTCTTACAGCTTCTGTCCTAAGGCGCTGGAAGTTAAATTGGTGTGACCTTTGGATTGATGGGAGCCTTTGTTTCTACAAGACTGACAGCAGACGGGAGCTGGAGCACCGTGTCAGCCTCAAGACCAGATGTGTAGATGTGCGATCTGGTCTGGAGTGTGGAGGTAATGGGTTACAGACCATGATTGTAGTGCCAAATACACTTAAGTACTGAACCTAATACAATGTCTGTTATAGAGACTAAAAACATGCTCTCTTAACTTGGCTGCAGATGTGACTCCACCAGAGAGTAATCCCAGGGAGAATCTCATCGTGGTCCAGCTCAAGGATGGCTCAACAGTCAACCTGTGTGCCAACAATGAGGATGAATCTATGTAGGTGCTCTCACCACACTCTTCTCCGCCCTGCCTCCCCCTTGACAATCGATCCCTCACTCCTGTTTATCTCATTTTTACAGAGCATGGAAACTGACTCTGATGGAGACCAGAAGGAACCCGGTGAGTGAGCCGTGTTCGTGGTTATGACAGAAACATGATCCGGGTTTTCACGCCTGTGGTAAAAACGCTGCTTTTTATTTTTCTGTGTTTTTAGGTATTCAGTTATGACCCATATGATGACTCCTACCAGGCCATCCCCCTCAATAACTACCGCACCGTCTACATCACACCTGGAGCAGGACCAGGTATGTTACCACAGATACGTAGAAAATACAGTAGGTACTGTGGAAGTCTTCCAAATAGACTGCCTGTCTGTTATTTTACCTTATGAGTATAATTAAAATTAGTAGGTAGGAGTAGTGCAAGGCCAAGGACACTAAGGTATTGTTGGATTTGCTTTCTGCGCATAAAAAGGTGATTGGAGCACCGTTTTGCTCAGCTGGTAGAGCAGGCGCCGTCTACACACTGCTTTATGCGACAGACAACAAAAAAGTTGTCAATCACTTTTGTGACCTTTAGCAATGTGCTGTATTTTAAAACTTTTTTAAAATAAAATCCACTGTGTAAACTCTTAATCTTTAAAGTAACCAGTAACTTAAGCTGTCAGATAAGTTGAGTGTTAGTGGGAGCATGAAGAAGCATGAAATAAAAATGCACAAGTACAGAACAAGTCCTGCAAAATTATTCTTAAGTAGGCCTACAGTGCTTGAATAAATGTACTTGTTCGTTTCAATCATCTGAGGAGTTACAGTCAAACACATTGTGAATATTTCAAGCCAATTCCATTATTTGTGGACTCAAAATATTTAATTTTGAATACCTCTGGGACAATAAGAAATAAACATACAAAGTCTGGTAGCTGTTTTCCCACAGAATCTAATTACTGGGAGTGTGTGGAGGACTTGAAAGCAGCATTTAAAGCTTCATGTCAGAGAAAATGCAAACAAAGCTTCAGTTATCTGAACAAATACAATACAAAAAATCATGGCTACTTAAGTCCTTCCTCCAGCTCTGATGGCGAGTGCTGTACTTGAGTCATTCAAATGAGCACTGCAGATTTTCCATGTTTGTCTAATGGCAGCACTTCAATTATAGGCACTTCTTAGAGGCTTGTGAACAATAAAAGACAACCTAAGAACAACAAATATCTTTCTGGTTTTAGAGGAATTAATCAGAGAAGTGCAAAAAAAAAAAAAACTCGAGACACAATGATCAACCATGAAGGCATATCATGTTAATCTAACAAAGCACTGAATATGCTAAAGAATAACACACACCATGGGTTTTTATACAGCCAACCTGTAGAATGAAAGAATCCAGTGAATTACTCCTTTTATGCCTTTTTAAATAGCACTGCAGGTTGTCTGATGCTCATTAAGTTTCCTTTTCCTAGTTGTACCTCCAGGCGCCTGCTCTGGACTCATAGCCTAATTCACCATAATTGTTGGAGTGTTTCATTTGTGCCACAGGCAGTGCACTAACCATCCCATACCACAATACTAATAATAATTATAGCAACATTGCATATAAGTGTTAAATGGTGTGATGCACATAAATAGGCCTACACATGATGCAGGAAACAGGCAGAGACGTCTACTCTGCAAAACCGGCAGATGTGTGATATGTGCAACTTGACAGAAGAGAACATTTCTGTATGTGACATTAACCATGTAAAAATAGGCTTAAAGCAGAAGTAAGTGATATATTTGTGTTAATATAAGTCTTAAATAGTTATATCTTCCGACAGCAATCACTTACATAGAGTGTTTGGACCAAAACACGGGTCTGTCAGTCACTCTGCTCTGCTCTGAGCCGAGGAGAAAACATTTATCGTATCCTACAGTTTTTATCCAATGAGGAGAGAGAACGGCATGCAGGGCTGTGTGTGCAGCCAAGGAACGCCGTGAATGTGGCGACGTAGGGACGAGGACTGTTATGGTGCGTTCAAGGAAACTCGTATTTTTCCGACCGTGAAGTGGTACCAGTTCGATCTGGTACGAGTTCACCGGTCGGAAGTTACGAGTGGCTGTTATAGTGACTTTCACCGGTAAAACAGGTCGGAAAAACACGAGTGGGTTACCTGGAACGCTACAAAGTCGTAAGTTGTGACTTGAAGCTGTAATTTACGATTTCAAAAGCCTGCCTGGAACGCAGCATTAGCGAAAACGACCGGACCACTTACTTCTTCTTTAATTGATTTTGTTTGTGTGAATAATAATGCAATATTACAAATCTAAATATATCCCAGTATTTCTACGGAAATTTAAACCAACTGAGGGTCCAAACTTCCACCCTATGTATTTCATGTTTGGTTTATGGTATCTGCCTAAAAGCTCATGAATTCACAGCTGCATACGAGGTTGTGTCCCTGAGATCTCATTTAGCTCTGTATAAATGTGTGTATAAGTGTTTATTTACCTTGATTGCAAGATCAACTTTAGGAAGTGCCAGGTCTTTAGTAAAGTTTAACTGCAGTAAAGTTGAGCTTCAAAAGTCAACCCCCTGGCTCCTCTCTCTGTGCATTTTACATGCATCCTGCTGCCTTTAATTTCATATACAGTAACATATGCACACATCATACTGCACTGCAATCCAAAAACTATCCAATACTAGTGCTGAAAATTTGAATGAGTCCAGATTTGTTGTTAATTTCATTTAATTTGGAATATGGATAATTCAATTGCAGCATCTGCTGAAATAATAAATTAATTCAAACTTCTTTATGATACAGGATCCTTTTTGTGAACAGGATCAGTCAAGCACTTGTAGGCTAGTTGATGTCAGTCTCAAAGGTTCAGACTGTTTATAGCAGAAGCCAAACAGAGCTTTTGTTCTCTGCCCTCTGTGTATTCAAAACATGGATTGGCCAACGACTTGATTAATTACCCTTAGAAAGGACACAAGGCGACACATGTAGCCCTGACAATAACGTTGTTATTTGTACTACAAGGTGTTGTTGGGGTTGTCACATCTTCAGACTCCATCCATACAGAATAGTGTCAGAACGCTCTCCTCTGGTTCAGCCAGCAACTCAACCACAAACATTAAAAGAGTCTACTTTCACGTCTTTCCTCTAAGGCACCCACCAAGTGATTGTTCAGAGGGACCCGTTTGATGATTTGGCAGAGCAAATAACGATTGGAGTACTGGCAGGCCTGGCTGCAGGAGCAGCCATGCGATCTTTCCTCTGGATGCCCTTCTTTTTCTGCTGAGATGATCTCTGTTTCTGACACGACAACACAGCACGAGGCCTGTCTGTCCCCACGGACTGACAGCCTGTCGTCAGCATCTGTAGAGAGGCTTTTACTTCATCTTTTATATGATCTGTTTTCAAATCATAGCTGCTGTAACAAACAGCTGCTTATGTTTTTTGTTTTTTTTCCTCATGTGCACTTTTGCACATGAATATTATCCTGAAGACGACGCTGTGTAATTATGTTCTCTACTCATGAACCTTTGCAAAACAGGAAGTCAATTTTGTATCTCAATATCTGCTGCTTGAATCTTGCACTCTTTATCTTACGAGCTTAACAAAATGTGAAGCTTTTACTGTAGCAGAAAATAAATCAATGTATTAAAAGATAATTAAGGATGATGGTTGTATGTGCTGCATGTTTGGTTGCATACAATTAGTCATACATGTACATTTTGATATATATTTGTTTAGTTCCATAAAAGGAATCTGAACTCAAGATACACTTACTTTCATTTTCCAGAGCTATCAAGCTCATATGGAAATGAGCCATTGAGATTTAATTCATAGCACTTTACAGGACATGTTGTTCATTGTGGCTTGATAAAAACAAGTCATTGGTGGAGGAAGACGTTGATGTTTGAAAGCTCAGGAAAAAGCTTGAGTTGAGATTGTTTGGGCCGATTACATTAATCCAGGCCGATAAACTAAATTAGTTATACATTTTGAGGCAATGTGTGTCATCAAAATTATTTGGATCAAAACTAATGAGCTTCAAAGATTTATCTCCATGGCAACTGAGCAAACTGCATGCGGAGTAACATTTTTGACCACCGAGAGGATAAAAGTTGGAATAAATTGCATTTTTTGTGTTTATTAATCATATTTTTGTTTCTTACCAAAATGTCAAAAAACAGACAAACAAATTTCTACTCAGTTTGTAGACACGATAAAAGGGTTTGGTTTATTCTCATACAAACTATGATGCAATCACCTCAACAGACAGAGAGAAGACATGAACTGTATGTGTACAGTATGTTATGTGCAATCAAAATCATATCACATTGTTAGCATCCATGTTCCTCCAGTGTGTAATTGTGCACTTGCTAACACTGGAAGGACGGTAACTGACTTGAAAACTTGAAAACAAAATATATGTTCAAGTCCATACATCATCAACCCTGTCTAGTGTAATATACAAGAATATAATAAGAATTTAACCTTAAAAAAAAAGGGAAAATCCAATATTTTTCCACCTGGGTATTAGTCAGCAGGCTACTCAGCAAGTGAATCTTTGTGCAGCAAGCTACAGTAGCTGATGCAGGAGGCTTACTTTCAAGATGATTCATGATTAGGGTTAGTGTGGGGTCAGTCAGATGACAGAGGTACCAAGTATAAATTGAACATGGCTTTCTTGTCAGAAGAGCCATAATAATGGGAAAAGCACAGTGTTTCCTGAAATTCATGTTGAGTCTTGAGTTACAGCTTGCAGTTGAACCTCAATAAAGTCAAACTCCTGTTGCCTCATGAATCTCCAGTGTTTTCATGCTCAGGTCTGACATATTAAAATATTTCCATGCTAAACTCTGTTGTGGTTTCGTAAAAGTCACTTTATCATTTCCTTTGAATCGAAAGCAAAGTCAATGACTCTGGCTCTCCATGAGAATCTATCCTTGCCTGTCCAAAAGTTTGCCTCCCAAAGCCTGTGTCTGATGATGTCAGTCCAGACACAGCCATCTTACAGCCACCATGTCCACAAGAAGACAAAATCTCATTTGGCAAGTACAACTCACTCTAATGAATCCCCCTTGTTTTCCAGCTGAGTATGGGTGCAGCATGTTGTCTTTACAAAAATAGTGATTGCTGTGATTTCCCCTGCCGTTACTCCTCCTTACATGTGGCTCCTCTCTGCGCATGTCCGTTCACGTGACCTTTAGCCTTCACTTTGTCATCTCCCAACTTTCCCTCTGCTTGAAGTTTGCGAATCAAATCGTGGGGACCTTTCCCCATCAGAGCCGACGGGTGCCTGTAGGAGCCTCCCAGGCGGTCCCACAGTGTGAAGTATTGGCCGTAGTTGTAGTCGAAGAAGAGGTGGTGGTCGGTGTGGTGAGCGGAGCCATTGATGACGCTGATCAAGCCTCCGGGGACGCGGTAGTCGCCGTCGTGGATAGAGATGGTCCAGATGTTGACGAACACATAGAGGGCCAAGTAGAGCACCTTGTGGAGCGGGAAAAGGAAGGGGTAGATGTGGTACGGCAGCCCCTGCATGAAGCCGTCAACTGGGTGAAAGGCGTGGCTAGCAAAAGGACTGGGGATCTTCCATAAGTGGTGAGGTTTGTGAAACAGCTGAGGACCAGAAAGCAAAGAGATAAGAGATTTTTTAACCATGATTTGTCTAAAACAACACACCAATCTGATTTTAAATGGCAAGCAGTGACCATGACAAATACACTAGGTGTATGTGGTTTTGTTCTTGTCAGAGCAGAGAGCAAGAGTTGTGTTGTAACATTTATTTGTTTTTCACATTATCTTGTATTTTCTATCAGGTCCTTTGTATTTCATATCATGTACAACCAAAAACCCACATAATAGAGTTAAACTGAAAACTGTGTAAACAGTGGAGATAAGAGGTAGTACACGCAAGGTAACTGGTGCTGGTACAAGAAATGTACTCCTTGTGCTTCTCTGTAATTTAACTCGGATTCATAAATATCACAGGTTAATGGCACAGTCGCTAATTTATATGTGGACTTAAGGTCTTAGATTTCAAGATAAAATGAAATACTTCGAAATGGTTGATTCTGCAAGTATAATTATTTGTAAGAATACAAGAACTGGGCCATAAAGGGTAAAGCTAATGTCATGAAAACATAAGGGCTAAATAGTGGAGACTAGAATTGATACATTGTATGTTGTTGTATTTCAGATATGAGTATGTTGGTACAAATGAAAACCGGAATAAGCAAAACCAAAGTTAATCATGGTTAAGATGAAATTCTACTCACCTTATAGATAAGCTTATGATGCAGGAAGCGATGAATCCAGTAGATACACATGTCAGTGAAGAATAGGAAGGACATCATACTCAGGAAGATCCCAGGCCAACCTGAAAAATCACACCCACCACATCACCACCAAGAACGCTGCTGGCGACAAATTTGCTGGAAGCATTTAGGATTACAGAGCAGAAGGGGTCTTCAACTCACCCAGCGGAGACTCATTGACGTTGTCGTACAGTTTGCTGTAACCTCGAACTTCAGCGAAAAACAAAGCCACAGTGGGGATACTGATCCAGGGAAGAGAGGTCATCGCATATTTGATCTCTCTCTGAACCTGATTCTAATAAAGTCAAAATGAAGCAGGAGATACATTAACACACAGGCAGATGATATAAAAAGGTAAAATTTACACTTGGTATCAACACTATAAAATGTCAAAGTTCAATCTTGATATTTGTGTGGACATTGTACTTGACTGTTATTTATTATACAGTATTTGGAGGCTGGTTACATTCATTTGTAATGTCGGCGTCTAAGCTGCTCAAAGGTTTGCTCTTGTCTTTTAGTCCCTTAGGAAATCGCTAAGCAGCTTTCATTCAATTACAAATTTTGAATATTCAAATTGTCATTAAAAATTATGCCTCAGCACCATTCAGGTCAGTTTTAGATTGTAAAATAAAACCATGTGATAGATTGCTCCTTTTATGCGATTTATCAAATCTAGAGATCAAAAACAGTCAACACATGCAAGCAGAGCTCTTGGAGAGCCAAATATGCACTATAATGTTTCTCAAGTAATCCTATAAATTCATCCACCCCTGGGAGACACAAAGTTCAGATGCATGGCGTTCAGTGGTGCCAACGCTGGGTTTATCGCTGCATGAATCATAGATGAGATAGAGGCTTTATACCTCTAAGAAGTGTGGGTGTTTCATCAGAGTGTGGTCGAAGATGAAGTAGTAGCTGATGGCCCCCAGGCCCAGGTACAGGACCGCAGCTCCGAGGTTTGTGACCACCAGCAGGCTGATAATCTGCCGCAGGGCCCAGTCCTCAGGCCATGACGCAGGGTAGACGTACGGGGTGAGGACGTAGTAGTCGGCAATGTTTAGCACAAGATCCATGGTTGAATCTGTAAAGTACACAACTGCAGTTAAAAACACGTGTAAACAATCATTAAATGAACACAACATGAAAATCAAATGTACAACTATTGATGAATAATTAATGATTGAAGAATATAAAATATATGATCAAATAAGCAATTAAAACTCCACCTGCTGCTGATGGCTCAATGTCTCCATATTTCAATACATTTACATGTTTGCTGAGTATACAGCAAATGACTATTGGGCTTATTAAATATGATAATAGCTGTGTTATAAATGATTGATTACTTACTCATAAACCAGGTTAGAGATGCCTTTTACTTTTTCCACCATCTGTCATTGCTACCAGTTTTTTCATTAGTGCCCTTGAGCATCAATTCTCCCTTACTGTAAATCTGATGGCTGCTGACAGATGACATAAAACTACTACCACTAATTTATCTCAAAGTAAATAATATACATAATGATGAATTCAAACATAAGACCAGAGAAATATTCAATAGTCTTTCATAAAGATTCACATTGCAAATATGCAAAACAATGGGGATTACAGCATAGCATATTCACAAATTATTATACTGGATTTGATTACTGCAGTTGCCCAAATAAATATGAAGTGAATCTGGGGATTTAGTAACAGCTGCAATTCGATCCAAGTCCATGAAAACAAATGAACGGAGGTCAGATATTTATGCAACAACCTGATCTGACCGTTAAGCTACGTGAGCAAACTGCACATCAAGATAAAAAGCAGCCTAACTGGGTAAAATAAGAGAATGTACGAGCTGCTCTGACATATTGTTCATATTAAGTTGGGTAAATACTTTGAAAGAGTAGATACTGTACCTTGTGTAACTTAGGTTGCTCGTATTCCGGAACAACAGCGGAGGGATGAGTGCTAAACTAAAGGTGGACGGGCAACCAATCGGTGACGGTTTGCCCATTACATCATGAAAACGGCATCCAATGAGCGCGCAGTTCCTCATCACGGCAGGTTTGTTTTGATCCCCGATTGGCCAATTGTAGTATCTGATCATGGTGTTACAGCAACAACGCTATTGCACTTAAAGGTCCTGCAACATCTGGAAAAGGAGTCAATCTGCCTTACGACTGTTACGCAAATCTCCCGCTGCCTCGCTGCACATCTGCACTGGAACCAACCGACAATGGACCCAAGTAACCATCACGGAACCAAACCTCGTTTAAGAAGTAGCACATTTGAAATGTTATCAGACATTTTTAAATATACTATGACAAGGTGGAGAAAAACTTGATATATCACACTAGGCTTTAGAAGCCACGCTTCAATTCGGCATTCCCTAACAATCAGTAGGCTATGTCATCTTTTATTTTTTTCAGGAGACTTGTTCCTGCCCTGCTTCTGCATTAAACTATAAACATAGCTATAAAATAGCCTTTTGTGAATGAAATCAATCATGCTCTTCATAATCAAAAATGAGTCATACTAAGTCATATTAGTTGTGTACGGTAACTAATAAGGTAGGGGCTAATACAAATTTAAAATGCAAGATTTGTGTCAAACAGCAGAACTGTTAACTGTATCTTATGGCTGTAAAATCAGAGCTTTATAAATACTGTGGACCATAAACCACTTTCCTTTTTTATCATCACAGTGCTTTAAAGCACACATAAGCACACATGAATTTCTTATTTTCAAGCTGTGGGATCAGAATAACACATTTTATTGATTCGTTTTAAATGGCACAGGTGACAAACAGAATCCATTCTGCTGTAAAACTGCCACCCGGCCACAAGGGGTCGGTATTACTCCAGGGTAAGAGAGAGTCGCCTCAGCCTGGCTATAGGCACTGTAGTTATATAGGAAAAATATAGCGATACCACTGGGTATGAATGAATTTAATATTAGACGCAGTATAAGTTCCTATAATGCCAGAGAAATATTAGGCCTAGAGCTGAGGAAAGGTGATAAACCTCCATACAGTATAACTGGGATGATGTAACTTCAGCTCAGCTCCATTATAAGGATATTCATTGGTTTTTCTCATTATTTAGAAGGTATGGGCCTACGCTCTGGGCTTGGTACTGCATTTCTTAAGCCACTAAATGAACAAGCTGACATTTCTATAGGAGGTGATTTACTTATTGTTAAAGAAAAAAAGGCTCCTGTTTTTCCTCCTTCATTCAGTTTTTTTTCCTCTTTTTATTCTTTAGCTACTTTTAAATAGAAGCCATTGCCAATTTTCTTTTTGATCAATTTTCATTATGATGTTTATATTACCACCAGGGACTGCCAAACATTTTAAATGAATCGTCTTTGCCACCCGTAAAACCTAAATTGCCGCAAGTAACACCTCAATGAACTTTAAGCCCTGTTAAAAAACAATAAGAGCGATGATTTTTCATTCACTTTGAAAAGATGTGCAATGGTTAAGAGCTTGGGGAATGTCAGGAGCCATCGTCATTTTAGCAATTATTCCCAATTTTTCAAAAAAAGCACCTTTAGACAGTGGGGCAGATTTATACTCATCGTTTATTACAGGATGGAAGTAGATCAAAGTATGTACGTCACCTAATGCAAAGGCTGAAAACTACCCCGCTGATGTTGATCATCTTCCAATATATCTTTATTTGCGATATTTAAAAGGTCAATTAAGCCAAATTACAATCATCGTTGACATCATGTCAAGCCATGTGGATACCTTTGGTTTAATGTGCAGAGGTTTGGAGATATCCACCTTTGAAAATTGTACTGCCACCACAGTAACATGAAAGAGAATCCAGATTAGTTGGCGCTGCTGCAAACATTACACCACCGTCATCTGTCTCCTCTGTGACAGCCTGAGTAGAGTTTGAGAGTTTACATGGTCCACAAAGGATGGTGGATTTTTAGTGGCTGCCATTTTAGTTCTGTCTCAGAGTATATTCAGTATTGTCACAGACTCATGTTTTCTGAAGTCACAGTATCCAAAGCTTCTTCAATAGACACTCATAGCAGGCAGAAAAGCCGTTTAGGGTCACCAAAGAGTTCAGCACATCCTCCATAGCGCTGTATTATGATAAATTGTGGCCATTTTCCCCAAGTTGCTGCACTAAGGTTAAGCTTATTGTCAGTGGTTTTGTGGCCAGCTGCAAGCTCTGGTATCAAAGTCAGCTGCCCCTACACATACTGTACAGTACTTTGAGACAAGTTAGCTCACTGTTGATTTCCCTCCATTGTTAGTACGACATACAGGAACATTGCTGCCCTTTTAGCATCACGCGATCCTCCACCGCTCTGCTCACGATGCGGGGAGGACAGCAGATGGCTACACTTTGTGTTTACTGATACAAATCTGATGGGCTGCCTTATCGTAAATCACATCATAAAGACGGCTCACTCTGTTCAAGCATATGTCTAGCATTCGGTTTCTTAATGTGTCAAGTTAAAAAGTGACATAAAAGTAAGAAAATGACTTTGCCATGAAATTTTATCTGTGCAAATCAAGTCGTAAAACAAGAAGAAATCTATTGTATGATGCAAAAAACAAAACAAATGGAAACAACTGTGTTATTCCAAACCCAGTGCAATCCACCTTCATGCATTTTAAAAGAGGCATTTGAAGCAGAATAGCCAATGATGAAACTGTATGTAATAACATGCATTTGTCTGTCAGTAGGTGTTGCCTGTTTGGGCTGATTACAATATTGAAAACATGGTTCTACTCACGCTGGATGCAAAAGTTAAGTATCCTGTAGATATGAGTAGGGAAACTGTTTGTTTTTTTTTCTTACAGAAAATTTGTTTGTGGAAGCTTGACTAATAGAGCTGGAGCTACCTTGGAGGTTGTGAAGGCACCACCCTCCGTGTGCCGACACACACAAACCAATCAGGATATATCTGTAGAGAGGCAACCCCCACGCTGAGCCCCAGATAACCTGCTGCTCATCATCTCCTCAGTAGGCAACGGCATGGTGGATGTGTCACTTTGGGAAATGTAATCAAAAACTGGAGAAACTCGCCGCCGCTGCAGACACAGTGACTGTTCAACTTTTTAAACAGTCGCATATTTGATTATCTTGTCACAGAGTTGACGTGACTAAGAATGACGAATATGAACTCCCTGTTTCTATTTTTCCATGACAACAAACTGAACTGACTGCCAGTTTACTAAGACAACACCGAAGCTTATATAATGATAGTTTTGGATGTGCACACCTGGGTAACGACCACATATTTCATATTGACACAATAGAGCCACACTTTCTCTCCAACACCACTGAGCCTTAGATTCAACCACACACACATACACACACACACACACACACACACACACACACACACACACACACACACACACACACACACACACACACACACACACACACACACACACGCTGCTCTCATTTCATTGACAAAAATTGCAAGACTTGTTAACAAGATGATATACAATCCAGTATTCATTGATGAAATTGGGGAGGATCTTGGTCATCCTGGTTAAAAGATCGGCTGGATCTGAGTAACCCGCATATAAACCAGCCAACCAGCCATGAAAACCACTTCACCTCCTCTTTGGATTTGAATGGTGCAGGCCACAGCTGCTGCTGTTTAGTCTGTTTGGGGCTGGGGCTGCATCTGCTCATAAATAACACAGTCTCATAAAATTTCATGAAATGAGAATTAATTCTGAAATGCAGATTATGTTGTATGAATACTGCAAACATAATTTCCCTCCGCCATGAATGGATTTATGTGACAAAAGCACAAACTGCACCCCCATTTTCTGCCACACGAGCAAAGTTCAGCTATCACTGTATGATAGCAAATACTACAACTCTAATTCAAAGCTGTGTTACGCTACATTAACAAACTCAGCTTGTAAAGAGTCTTGATTATAGACTGTGACCTCCATGATACCTTCTGAAGAGTGGTTTTGAAGCTCAGAGTAGGCTGCTCCACTTTAGCAGTGTTTGTTGTAAACATGTTTCTGACATGTTTGCACTAAGTTTGGAGTGACGTTGATGAATCTGATGTGCCCTCTTTAAGGCTGTGTCTGTGAGAGGGTTGGGGATGCAATGGAGGTTGTAGCTGGTTATGGTGGTTTTACTGTAAATGTGAAATCAAGGTTCAAGGGAACTGCACAACTGATTTCTCTTTTCCATCCAGTAAGTCATTTCTGGAAGTTTAAACAATTTCAGTTTCTTGTGTCTTGTCTAAAGTTTGTATTCACACGCAGGTTGGTAGTAAACCTGTCATTTAATAGTATTTGGAGGATTATAGTTTTGGAGGTTTTATTGTGTCCCTCCAAATACTGAGACCAGAACTGTGCCCATGTATCAACCTGAGGACTGAGAACTGAGGATAGTCAAAAGGCACTGTAACAAACGTGGTGCATAGCTTAGAAAAAAAACATGAACTAAGCCCACATAAAAAGTGGCACTAAACGATTGAACACAACAGAACAAAAAAAAAGGAAAAAAAAGGAAGCGAAATATGTAATTTCTACTTCTACTCACAGCCCCCTCTGTCCATCTGTTGAATGTTGATTCAATACCCAGTGGTGCTTGAGAACAGCAAACTAGTGAGATAAGGAAATGGAAAAAGCAACCCCACAGTTAGAATTGTGACTTTACTTCACATGAATGTTACAAAAGTTAATTCAAATAAAGTAATAAATACAAACTTTAGGAACACTTTATTTCTCTAAAATCTACTACACCAACTGCATCTCTCAAGGTTTACTTCTCTGAGACTTGAAACACTTGACACGATGACAAAAGCTTGGACTTACTTTTGACTTCACATCTCATCTTCCTGCCGCCTTGACCCACTGTGAACAGAGCAACACCAGTGCTTACACAGAAAGATACTGAACGATAAAAAAAGTCTTTCAATTACAAGCAAGAATACTTTTACTCTAACACGTCTACAGTTACAAAAATGAATAAATTCAACAAGGTAACTATTCATGACAATTAAAAAGAAGATAAATTGGCATTCATCTTTTAATAAAGACAATGGGGACTGCAGCAATAACAAACTATATTACTGGTGTAACCTGTTCCCTATATGAATAATACTGCCTTCAAATGAAACTTGTGTGCTTATGTTTTCAACATGAGAAGTCAAGAGCACAATATGCTTGGTATTCAAGCAGTTCAAGTTGTACGATCACTGTTGCTAGGTGACTGACGATCAAGATGGACATTGCCTTGTTCCCTTTTCAGAAACAGTGAATGGTTTCAGGTTTCCTGCATTTCAGTGTCATGCAAGGAAACAAGAAAAGGTTTCACAACAAGAGTAATTATTCAGAAACGGTCTCTTTTCACAGGCTCCCACAATTCATCTGACCTTCATCAGTATTTTTTGAATATTTTCTACACTACCTTTAGTTAGTGAGCTCCTCAGTGAGCCATTATTTGCAGTGATGAGATTTGGCCGGTCAAAAACATCCACACACTGCTAAATCAAACAACTTAAACCATATTAAAATGCAAATTGCCTTCTGGGCACAACATGCTCCACCCATTCCACTCTGATGATTAAAGTTCATTCATGACACAGGTGGCACCTCCATCCCTTTGAAGCTGTCTGTTTGTAGATCCTGCTCATCCTGACAGGTACAGTCTGATGTAATTCTTCCTCACAGAGGGGCAAAAGAAAATGCCTTTTTGGAGGTGGTTCTCTCAAGCTTTTTGAGCTGCTTTGTTCACTTTGTTTAGTGTTCCCCCAGTGTTGAAGGCCAGTCCGTGGCCAAAACATGCTGGCTATTATTTTCAATCCAAGGTAATAAATAAATTAAAAAGGCAATAAAAACCTGTTTTTCTCTTCTTTCCTTTTGTCAAGAAAGGTGCTTCAGAACTCAGTATTGTATTCCTTTTCAGATTTGCTTTCAAATAGAAATTTAAATGGTACCAGAAAGAACAATGCTTCCATAGAAAATGAAAACCACCTTTTGTGGTCTCCGCTGACACAAGGTCAGTATGTTATCAAAGATTAAGGTTCGCTAAAGTAATTCTCACACTTTCTTTTATTATCTGCATTCAATTTGAAAACTAGGACTAGGGCAGTAAAGTTATAATCCTTTAGAATTCCTTTTTTCTTGCGAGCAAGCTTACATTAGAATTTACCTCAAAGCACCACTCACTGTGCCTAAGAGCAACCTAACAAAGAAGCTGATGAGGTTGCAAACTCATTAACTGTGTCCCAATCCACACTGTACACCAGTTCTGAGCAGATTTTCTCCACACGCTTCAGGCGCCACTGCCTGACCTAAGTGATTGACATCTCCTTCTCTCTCGTTCCTGCTTCTTTATTTCTATGAATCATATTCTAAAAATAAATGCATTCTAAATGCATCTAAATTCAAAATTGGCGAACCAAATTAACAATTACAGAAGAATAATTAAGTAGTCACTCAAAACAGTAATTCAATGCCTTTAATGGACAACATCTGCCTTCTGGAGCATCTACTGGGTGGTATGTAGATAGAAAAAAGTATGTATGTGACACGAGGAATCCTCAGCCTGTGATATGAGTCATTTAAGGCATTTTTTATGTTTTCTAATGCAATAATTTACTTTGTTTGGCTTTATTGGTTGCTTCCCTTATGTTGCATTTCTGAACGTAGGCCGTGTTAGCTGCAACTAGTGGTGAGTACATGTTACTGCTTTGCTGTTCTGGGACTAATGAAATATGTTTCTAGTAACATTAATGTATGTAAAAAAAAATACAAAGTGCCCCAGTGTACTCAATAATACACACATAATTGCATTGTTATTAAGCAGAAATCAACTTTATTTGAAATTAGTTTTAATTTACTTAATTTGTACAGTCCCATGCCGTAGCCAGGTCCACTTTTAAAAACAGTTTCTTAATTTCATTGGAGCTTGTTAAATAAAGGTTGAATCAAAAATTTTAATGTATTGTCAGTTGCGCATTTAACATATTTTTTCCTTCAAGCAAAACAATGAGGAGGAATCCATTAAGCCCTGCAGCAACGTCTCAAATGCTGATTTCTTTTTTTTGTTTTATTTAAAGTAAATGCCACTTGTTGGTGTACACTTTTCACAGAAGACACTTCACTTAAGAAGTACAAGAGAAACACAAAGAAAGTGAATAAGTGCAAACAAAGGCGAGGCACAGTGGTAGCACATTAAACACCCCTTCTCTTTGTGATGTGAATGGGTCAGCTTACAACAAAGGTCTTTAGATGAAATAGACTAATTTTGCTATCATTGTGGCCCTGTCCCAGTTTTACAGAGTGAAAGTTAGAGCCTTCTCTTGGTTAGATCTGTAATCACTATCCAATCTGCCTGGAGGAGAAAAAGAAATTTAATTTGACAAGGAGGTAATGAACCCGTGCAGCCATTATCTTATATAACCCATTTGAGAGACTGGTTGAGCACTGATGAAAATTCTATTAAACATAGCTGGCTGATTTCTCTATTTTGTTCAGTGGCAGAAAAGCCTTTTTTAACCTTGCCAATTTACTTTGAACTCTCTGAGTTGCCAAGGATCATTATATCAAGGAGCTTCAAACACTGACCCTTAAATGATTCAAAGGCAACAACCCAAGACTTTGGGCTAATAACCTCTGTGATGCATATACAAGACACCTAGGCAAGTGCAGGAAGCACTTTTACTTTTAGATTCTCTCTGGAGTTAAAGTCAGAGCAGGATTCTGGTCTTAGATGCAACTTTTTCTGGTCTCAGAACTTTCTTGTTTTCAAATCTATTTCGGTTCAGACGCAATTACATGCTGACTTGACTTTTCTTTTACTTTTTCAGAAAAATAAATTATATATTTTCTCCTTGTGGTCTATATTTAGTCCATATACTGCCGACAAGTCAGTTATTAACTGCAGCATGCTCAAAGAATGATGCACATCATTTAGCATCAAGAGCACACAAAAGATGCTCCATAAAGGAAAAGGACTATGGAAGCCTATAGATATGCCAGTGAAGAGCCTGAGAAATAGTATTGATTTTCTGTAACTTCTGTTTTCTAAATGCTTTGCCCTTTAATGTCAGTGCACTTGTATGTAGCAATATTTTGCTGGATTTCTACATACAGAGGAAGATCACTGCTTATCTCATATTAACTGAAGTTATTCAAAGTGCAAATCATTAAAGCACAAATTATGTACAGTATTTATCATAAAGGCTGGAGTCAGAGGCAGTGCTGCTCAGAGGATGTATTATACAGTAACCACTTGTCTTGTGAATGTAGTTATGGCCAATGTGTCAAATACCACCAGCTGCTGATGTCCCAGAAAAAATAGCATTATCGCATCACAATTTCTATTTGAAGCTTAGAGATGAACACAGAAACAAAAAAAGTTCTGTCGTGCTGTTTGAATGGACTAAATCAGCTGCAAACACTGCAAACTTCCAACGATTCCAAAAGAAAAGGAAATCCTGTATTCTTGACACCTAACTACAGCAAAAATATGATGTTTGTGAAGAAGTTTTGATCTCCTCACTTGGCTGCTCAACCTGTTTAAAGCCAAGATTAGACCTTGGCTAGGGGCCTCACAGCATGAATGTTCAAATTACGAAATGGTAAAATCTGAAGCCATGTGTGCTCCACTCAATATTTATCAGCTCTTGAATGCATGTCAGTATTTATTTGTTCCTCGCCTCCTTGTATATTCATGACATGAATAATGCTGTGTATGTTAATCAGATGGCAGACCATGAGCAAAGTTTCAGCATCCTTCTGGAAAATCAATCATCTGCACGGCCTCCTCAGCATCAACCAAGTCTGCTGCTCCCCTGACAAGATCACAGCTGAGGAGTGTACTGTCTCCTTTTTACATATTGCTGGACTAACCACAGGCACTGATTAGCTGCATCCCTCCCCCCTGATAGATGCTTTGTGCTTGATTTTAATGAACTACTTTGCATTAGTGAGCCCTTCTCTCCTCCCAGTACACTTGCCTCTACTTGCTCTCACGTAGTCTGGCAAACCAGGGCAGAGCTCCGGTGGAAAAAAAAAAAGAAAAAAGAAAGAAAGAAAAAAAAATCAGTCAACACATCTATCAGTAAGCAGCCGGCCAGGCGCACTCTGAGCCAAGACAGAAATATTGACAAATTGTCTGCTAGCCATCTTATTATCTTGCCCAGGGTTGCAGTTGGCAAAATAGCACATGCTGGAGGCAGCAACGATGGCGGTGGTGGTGAGGGTGTGTGTGTCTGCCTGTGTGTGTGTTACCGTGTGTGTGTTCTACGGGTAGGAATAAGCCAATGTTTGTAGAGCTTGCAACCCTGACACCCTGTTGTTGTACTGCTGAGCTTTGAGTGCTGCGCCATCATCTGTGGTATTAGTGTTTCTGGCTGCGATAGTAAGCTTGAAGCAGATACCAATGAGAGCACATCTGATAATGAATGATTCACTCATTACATTTCTGCTCTTGGTATGAATTGATGGTATACTGCTGTGGCAACATAAGCCAGACACCAGTTGCTCAGCTGAGGCTATGTCCAACTAGAATTACCACCCCATGGTTGTATGCCCTCCGCCAAACAGGCGAGCTGCAGTGTGATCTGTCCAATCTCTTTGAAGATATTTGATAAAAGGACCATTTGAGATCAGATTTAGCACATGAATTATTGAATTATGGTTAAAAAAAAGAAAAAAGTTTTCTGAGGTCAGAGTGACAGTGACCTTTAACCTCTGAGCAGCAAAATTACAACAACTCCAATGTGTGAAGTTTGGGGAAATACCTTATTACTTAGATATTCACCAAAGCAGGACAGATGGATGTTACATACAGATGCATAATTAAATTAATAAATTAAATAAAACAAGATCAATGTCATTGGAGACAAGACCAGAACCATAAATTAGTTCTGACACCAATGATACCACAGTGCAGCAGAAAGTAAAGTGTTTCATCATGATGTTTGGTTTATGTACAACATTAGGTTGGTTGTATGCTACTGTCCCTTTAATTCAATGTTGAGTAAGCTTTAACAAAGCACAGAGATTCACAAACTTTCTTTCTTTGTGTCTATTATGTACAACTATGAAGCACTGAATAGATCCCTGAGGGCCACAGAAACCCTTATTCCCCTGCACACCCACTGTAGCTATCAACTACACAAACTTGTCACAGTGGTCACATAGATTTGTGCGAAACAATCCCCCGGAGCACCTCACACTGACTCAGCATAGCATAAGTCACAGTTACAGCTGAGTCATATCGCAGTGACTCATGGGAGTGGGCAACACATTCTGGGACAGTGGGTAATGAACTGTACTGTATGTATACTGTATGTGACATAAGAGGGGAAATTCATTACTCACACAATATGCTGTGAACATGTGAAAACACAACATATGCACAATAGTGGTTTTGTTCTTCTTTCAGAGATAAAGTAAAGTAAATGTAGTCTAAAACTTGAAATTATTTAAAATGATTATTCTTTCATGATGACATACAAAATATAAAAACAGATGTAAATAGTGCTAGTTATTGTTGTATGTCACAGAGTGAGGAGTTTTCACTCTGGCTGTCAGTAGAAGCATCAAAAGGATGTTATTTCACCGCTGGCCTATTCAACATTGTGTTGCCTTCTCACAATGACCCTGGGTTAGCAGGAAGTGCAGCAGAGATGCCCTTTTACACTAAAAGAACTTCCTCAAGCTTCAGCTGAATGGGCATTCTCATTCAACACAGTCAATATAAAATGTTCCCTTCTTCCTCCTTGACATCTTGCACATTTCTACCAGCGAAAAAAGAAAGTGGACGCATAGAGAGGTCAGATCAACGTCCAAACAATGAAAAGGTGATGCGTGCAAAGGTCTCAAAGTAGCAAAGGGTAGACAAAGGAGCTGAGATTCAAGGGAAGAAAAAATGACTGAAAAGTGTATTTGTTGAGTGGATACAAAGGAGTGTGTGCCTGATAAATCCTTCACCAGTGAACCCTGCAAACAAACTGACAGCTCACTGGCGGAATGGATAAAACTGTTGGTTAAAGAATGAGACGTAAATTAAAGGTAGAGTCTGTAGGTTTATTCAAACATTGGGCCTCTCCTCTCAGTATCAAGGACTGACCCATTTGTTCACATGGAACCCTTCTCTGCTTCAGCCTTCGAAGTTCTGTCCGCCCTCCTACACATCGTGGCATAGCCCTCACACTCCAACACTTCACTTGGACTGTATTTCCTAGTAAATGTGAATCCGACATTTATCTTGGTTTGACGGTGTCCAGTAGCTATCTTGGTGAAAATCTTTATACAACACCAACTTCACCTGCACTCTGTCATTGGCTGGGGAAAACACACCCACCCATCCAGAAATATCCTGACTACACCAAAACATCAAAAGACAGGCAGGGCATACTATACAGCCCATAGGTGATAATACTGTAAAATTGGGTTTCTTTTGTCTTTTGTCTATATTTTACTTTCAGGAAAATCCTAGTCTCTACCTCTGCAAAGACCTTCAAAAGCAGCAATCTAAATTAAAAAAGAAGAAACTGATTGTGAAGAACACAGCATCCAGAAAAATAATACAAATATTGAAAACCCTTGCACAAAAAAGAAATTGATTTCTATTTATTTATTTTCTATTTATATATTTTTTACATTGAATGACTTTAAAATGCACCTAAAAGTTTATGACTAATTAAATGTATCGAAATTGTGCAAACTGACTACTGATGATGCAACTACTGTACAGGTCAATTAGCAGTTTCACTGTTATTTAGTATTTATTTAATTATACATGAAGAGCAAAGCCAAGACTTGCGAAAAGTACCTTGAGAATTTGCCGCTATATCAAATCAGAATTGACTGACTGGACTGTGACTGCATCATCAGGTGTAAAATTTCAGTCCGATGGATGACAGAATGTGACTGTTACAGATGGATTACGTAGAAAAAAATCCAAATTGATCCTTTAATATTTATTGATGTGGGCATTGGTCACGTTAATGTCTAAGGATTTTTGAACAACAGTGACTCAGCATCTGTGACATTGCCTTTTTAGCAATGTCAATATCAACGTTGGTCTGGACTGAATTATTAAATAGATTGCATTTGTGATCATTCCCACTGGACGAGTTCCACAGATTGTGATCACCTCTAGTGCCACCAGCTGGTTGACGTCTGACATCTAGTGAAATGTCCTGTGTAGAAATTGAGGTTTCCTTCAGGGTGAATTGTAATTGTTTTGTTGCTTCACTTTCGCTGTACTGCGGTGAGGTTGTTATTCTTTCAGGGAAGATGTTTGCTGTCCTTCATAAAAGATACAAAAGTATGGAGGACCACAGGGGACACATCAATTAAATAGAGGAATTTCAAAAAGCAACTATAAAACAATCATTTAAAACACCATTTAGAAATGTTTTGAAATTCTTCTTTTTAATTGACGTCTCCCCTGTGGTCCTCCATACAAAAGGGCATAAAGAGCGCCACGTTGTTAGACGTGGAGCTCGGGTCCTGAGCAGAGTGCTGTTACAGTTACATCGCTGGTGCCAAATCAAACTTACAGTAGAGCTAGAAGACGCTTCTGATTTTATATTAACATCCATGCCTTTTGTAATTACTGCATTTTTTTCTGTTCACTGAGATCAGTAGATTGGTGGGTGTCAGTGGGTTATTAACCTCAAAGACCATCTAATGCTCATTCCTGCTGCTTCCTCAGCAGAGCTGCACCGTTTCAAACTGTAAACTCCTCCATATAACTCCTCGGCTTTTGAACCACGACGAGGCTCCGGTGACTTTGAAGGCAGGCAGCACCAGGTAAAACAGACAGAACAAGGAACAAGGCAGAGAAAGGTGAAATCTACACTTGACTTCAGAACAGAGGGAAGCAGTGTTAATTTGAGAGATGTGACTTGAATGCCTCCTCTCTATTTTCTCTGGACACCTGTCTCTTGAAATATCTTATGCATTTTGGGGAAGCTGCCAAAATTTGGGAATAACTGTTGAAGGAAAAGAGAAAAAAAAAGATTTATAGGCCTGTTTTGAATCCCTGAACAACATAGAAATAACGTCCACTCACTGCACAGCCCTGCTGGGAGAAGTAGAAGAAGTCAGTAGCCAAACAAATGCAATAAAGCTATTGATTCCTAATGTTGGGAAATGGTTTGTTGCAACAGCTGCAGTAATATGATACAGTGGGGAAGGAAATGATATAAAAGCCGTGTCAAAACATTACAACAATAGTACAAAAACAGATTATGAACAGTTGATAGTCCATGTACATAAACCCTAGATGTAACTCGGAACATAAAAATTACATCATTACAGATTAATATTGATTGCATGGGGTCTTTACTTGTGCATGATACACAACAGGAAAAATGTATAAAAAAAAAATAAATGGAGATTTTTCAGCTGATTGAGTTTTGTATGAGCTGGTAGCTGAATCTGGTGTCTTAAGGGCTATAAATATAATGTATACAGGGGTCCACTATCACCATGGCGACCAGGTGGAAGTTAAAGAAAAAACATCCTACATATATGAGCAAATTAAACACCTGAATGTCATCTGACAAGCCCAAGCTGCTTATCCTCTACAAATGGTGACAAATCTTCATCAGAGTCACATTAGTCTGAATGACTTTCACTTATTTATTAATTTCTTTCATTAGCACCTGTTTTAATTAACAGTGAATAATCTCTGCAGCCAATTAGATCCATTGCCAGGAAATGTCATATTCAAGTGAGTAAGTAACACTGCTTATACCTGTAACACTGACTAGATGGTAGGGCTGCTACGATTAGTTGACTTTCATGATTATGTCGACTGTTGGGGTCACTTTCGTAGATGAGAGGGGGGGGCTGTCATACTGTGTAATGTTTGATTGGTTGCCTGGTTACCTGGCTGCTTAAGTCTGATGTGAGTGGAAGGAGCAAGGCAGTCTGGGAAAAAGCCAAAGAGGAGTCTCGTGGACTGAGGAAGATTGAAGTGAGTGACGATAGGAAGGACCCCTCCACCTCAAGAGTGAATTATCATTTTAGTAATTGTCTCGTCTAAACCAAAATGAACTGACAAAGCCGCGACCGCGGGACGACGGACGGATCCCAAACACAGGGAAAGACGGCACATGTGGACATCATGGCAGAACTTTAAGCCTTCACAAAACAAGTTAAGTCTTCATAAACGAGTGAGTCCAAAAGGAACTCACCTGTACAGTTAGGACGAAATTGACTATGGAGACCCAAACTTTTGTTTACCAAGCTGTAAACATCTTTTATAGCCTGCTCCTCAGTAAGACATTTCAACATAGGATTCTATGGGATTGAGTCACCAATAAAGCTGGCCTCAATTGGCCATTGAAGGAAATCTTTTGGGAGCGATGCGTTGACCTCAAAGCTCCCAGCATGGCTCTAGACCCTTTTGTAAAAGCCTGAAACTAGACTTATATTCTTACACTCTTCCAGTAAACAACTTTGCACAGAATAACTTCTTTTGCGACTGCATTTCGTAACAAACATTTAAAATGATAAAGAGTACACACACAGGGATAATGCTGCTAACAGTGAGCTGTAGCTGCAGCGATGAACAATTAAAGCCAGACACAGAAATGTGGCTTTCATAGCACCAAAGCAGTGGCTATGGTTGTATCCTGAAGGCTGGAAAAATGAGCATGCAACTGGAAAGTAGCCAGATGAAATCCCCAGACTGCCAGAGACGGTCTGGGAGGAGAAAGTGAATGACTAGTGTTTTTTGTGTTTGTATAGCAGACAATACAAATAAAGCTTAGGATGAATTGGACCTACTGTGAAATTTGATTGGGATGAATGGACCTTGATGTTCTTTCTCTCTGTCCCCAATCTCTTTTAATTTACTGGTGTTGTGGAGGATATGGTTCTCATCATTAATCAGCAAGACAAATGAATCCCCCAGCTGCCTCGGTGTGAGAGAGCACAAGAAACAGAGAGAGAGGAGAGGAGGGAGGGGGGTGGGGGGGTGAAGAAGGGGCGGGGTATATAAATCAAGTCTGCTTTGATTAAATCACCTTCGTCTAGAGGACATGGCTAATAAGATCCATTAAGTTGATATTCAGGATTCTCATGTATTGTGTTACATGTCAATAAAAAGAGGCTAAATCCTTCAAAATGCTTAATTACAGGCAGGCTAATGAAAATCTTTACATTTAGTGACAGTAATTAGTAATGTTCAACTCAAATTACAATCATTTACAGGGCGGGCAATTATCTCACAGAGGTTCTGCTTTTTGAGTGGCATTGATAGAAGCTATCAGTCACCTAACAAGCAAACAAAAGAAACATTCAGTGCTGAATAAAGCGCTTGATCACAGGGCGATCGATGTGGACTTTGTGGCTGGAGGTCTACTTAAAGTCTCCATCCATGCATTTTAAAGTGGAAAGTGCAGAGACAGTGAGGGCGAATAAGCCTCCTGCAGTTTGTCTCTCACACACCATATTCATTGTCTTCAATGTCGATGCGATCAATGTTTTTTGTCACTGCGATCCCTCCGATACAGTATTCTCTGTGTTAAGGATTCTGTGCACTTCCTAACCAGTCCACAAAAAGGCACTCTAGCACCTGTTTCACAGTTTCAATCTGGTGCAAGTCACAGAAGGAGAGGAGGCGCTTTTCATGGAGGTCTAACTGGCAGAAGTGGGGTTGCAACATCTGAACAATATTTGCATTTCTCGAAAGATAAGACTGCAGCACAAAACAAGTCCAATTCTGTGCACAGCTTCCAAAATCTGCAACCTCTTTTTCTTTTTTTTGTTGTTGTCTTTTTTGTCCTTCTTCGGATAAAATACTATAAAGAAAGTCAGAATGTCATGCACAGATGTGTTTGGTTAACAGAATTCTCCAAAGGTTAAAATTTCCAGCCCTATAAAAAGGTCTTCTAGACTAAGTTAAAGCAATAAGTTCTGGAAAATCTATTCTGAATATGCCCTGTTTAGGAGGACGAACCTGAAACCTGATGTGTGAGAAAAAAGAGAATAAAGAGAAAAAAAAAACACTGTGGTGAAAACTGGAAAACAAGTTAAAAAAAAATAAAGAAAAGGAAGAGGGCACCAGTACAACTAACATGCATTATTTAAATAAAACTCCAATAGGAAGATAAACAGCTCAACATTTGCTTTTAATTAAAGCTAAATATCTGTTATATATTTACAGCATATTATTACTTATTATTTATTTTTAAATTTGACTTGTTTGGCATGGTGCCACTGTTTCTGGAAGGCAACAAAACAAAGCAAAGGAATGGTAAGTCCAAAACAGAAAATAAGCTCTGTTCAGCAGCTAGAGCAAAAGGGAATATTAATTAATATACTGAAGAATTGGGGGGAAAAAAGTGATAGAAAAAACACCATGCATGCACATTATAGAGTAAAGCCTCACGTGAATATGGACATTTGAATCGTTGTGCCAGTGTCGTTGAACAAAAGGGCAGTAATAAATCTTTGCTCATCGGAGCTGCAGTTGTTGACTATATTGTAATGGTGTTGCTGTGCTCTCAGTGCGATTCCATCTGCCAAAATAAGATTCCTCTTCAATCAATGTGGACAACAGATTATCTGAGATACAGCACTCAACCCCCCACCCCCCACCCCCCAGGACAACTAACGCTCAGACAACAAGCGTGCTCTTCAACTCCAGCATCATAAACATGGCCTTGGGCTTCGCTTCCGTTTGCCTGCAGCAGATCTCAACGTCCTCTGTTCAGCTTGGTCATATCACTCACTGCCCCGCAACCGTGCGCACTGAGCAAAAGCTGACAAACTTCCTGTGAGGAGGCACGTCATCCTTCACAGGGTCATATTAAACCCACAGGCAGAAAAAAAACAACAAAAAAACACAAAGAAAACATGGCTTAAAGATGGTGAGACCTTACTGTATGTGCCATAAAGGCAGCACCAACACACAAGACAAGGACTTAACTAACCCTTATGTCCGCACCAGTGACCTGAGCAGTGAACCAAGACTCTTTGGCTTTACAGTATTTAGATGTTCAGAGGCTTAGCTCATGTACAATCTGTATGGACAATCTAACACATAGTAATTGCATTCAATTGTGAGATGTACTGAACCATTTTGCCTCTGTGCCCACACACACTTTCACTGTGCTTATAGAAGAGGGAGAGAGGACATTGCATGTACCTTGCAATATCATGCAATCACCACACCACGGTTAATTCAAGCCTCATAAAATGACACTTCTCCAGCATTGTCAATTAATAGTGAATTTGTAGCTTCATGGAGGCGTGTGTGCTGCAGGGTGGTTAAACCCAACTGTGCTGCTACGCCTCAGTGGTGGTTTAAAATGAAGTAGACCCAATTTGGCAAGAGTCAGTCAGATGATCAGACAAACCATGTGGATGGAGAAATTACTATTCAATGTGATTGGTCTTTAGAAGCTTTTGACCTACCTGTGCTTGCCGTAGTTACGCACACCCAGGTTTGCCTGCAGAAAAGGAAAAACGGCAGAGCTGTTAGGTGCTTTACCTCAATGTAAAGTGATTTTTATAATCTGTAAAACCTGGTGACCCATTTATAACCAGTCTGATGGTCTCACCGCATGTGCTTTGTGCTTTGTGCTCTATGGGATTTTGTTGTAGAAATGTGACCATGCTCTTGGATTCCAGCAATTACTTTCAAAGCTTTCTGATGAAGTTTGATGCTTTAACCATGTCAACTCAAAGAGCAATGCACCGCTGGAGAGGAAAGTCTGACGCAGTGAGAGCCGGTGAGAGAATATTTACCTGAGTCCACTGCAGGAGAAACATGTGCTCGACTTCCCTTAAGGCTCAGATGCATCCTACTGAACAGCAACAAACAGACAAAAATTATCTATCAGCAGAAGAACCAGGAGACTCTGTGCGCTTTCACGTGTTCATATGATCTTACCAGATCAGGAAAGAGGGACACAAACACTCCATTTCACCAGACAATGAGCCTGCAGTGAACACAGCAGCCAACTGTAGGAAGGTGACACTGCATCCAGAGAGGAAGTGACATCACACACATCACCAGGGTCAGGGGTCAAGCTACCCTGATGAAGATCTGTATTGTTGTCTGATGAACCTGTGGTGTGAATTAACTGCTGCATACTGAACATCATTTGTGCTATATGCTATAGATTTACTTGTTGTATTTGTCTTTTGTGGTTTCCTTCCTTATTTGTGAGTAATGTGCAGATCTGGAGAATAAAGCCAAATCATGCTCTTTCGACTTGACATTGCATTACTAGGTTAATGCAACAAGTAAAACCAATTGCATAAAGAGAAGAAGTAAAAACTAAGGTCAGGAAAAATTAAATACATAACAGAAAAAAACAACACAGACTCCTACTCGGATTTTTGGATGAAAATTATGATAATATAAAATAAAACCAACATAGAGAAAGTCAAATTGATCCACTGAGCACAAATTGTTGTAGAAAACAAAACAATCATAACAAATGCTGAATGGCATGGAGCAATTTTCTGCTGGAGTCAAACAAACAAATGTCTAGGTGCTGTTTTAACCGGTAAGTGGCTGCGGCTACGATTTCACAAACAACAATGACAACAGCTCAAAGAGGAGATGAATGGAAGCCATGCTTTAACAAAATACAAGCACCCGCCTTTGTGACAGATATCAAGTCTGATATCAAATGTGGCAGTGTTTTCGTTTCTTTCTTTTTTTTTTCCAATGTGGGACTTTGTGGTTCGTGGACATGGTTACAGATTTGATACAGATAGTTTTTTTTTTTTTTATTTTAGTATTTTTTTTTTTTTTTTTTTTTTGGCGTTTTATGCCTTTACTTGATAGACCAGTAGAGACAGACAGGAAAGGGGGAGGCATGACATGTTACAGATTTGATACAGATAGTTTGACATTTTGGGGGAAATGTCTCATGTCTTTTAGTTCTGATCAATACCACTCTCATGTCTGTGCATTAACTAAGCTGCTACAGACTGTAAAACCGTTGGAGTCTGATGGAACGAGGTATAGATGGGAGGAAAGGGGCGGGGCCTGACTCTCAAATGAGAGTAAAGCCAACAATAACAAAATGACTAAAAGTGTTCATCAGAGGACTGGGAGCAAAAATGAATACTGCTTCATACTCTACCCTCAAATGACATTTTTGGTTGCTATGGTGATTTCAGTATACACATATTCACAATCACAAGTATGTGCTGAATGGAAATATCTTTACATGATTTGTCTCCTTTTGCTGCAGGTTTGAGCGTGTGCAGACTTACAGTGCTCCGCCACCTGCCACATACTGACATTTAACATCCAGTCAGACAAATACTGACAGGCGTCTTTAATCCTCCACATGTGTTTTCCAACTTGAGCCGCTCTGTACATGTGTTGATCTGACACAGAATGAACAGGGAGCGTCTGAGAGCACCATCGTCACCTCATCCGCGACACACAGCCTGTTAGTTCCTCATTAAAAGCTTGTTAAAACACAGCAAAAGCTACATGATCGATCATCTGCTCTGAGATATTGGCCTTATGTTGAGTGCTTGTGCTGTTGTACAAAACTGAATGTAACAGCTTGGATGAGCAGCAGCTTGAACGTACCTCTGACCCATGGGTGGACTAGTGAACGGGGATCCAGGCTACAGGCCCAGGATTCATTGGGGTCAAAGTCCTCATGTGAAGCTGTGGTAAAGTCAGTTCAAGCACAACAAAGAGACACTTAAGAGATAAAATGAGGGAAAATAGATGTAAAGAAGCCTGCAGAGAGATGCAAGTAGTTTAATTGTTGCCCACTCTTACACAAGGCCTGATTCCTCCATCGGTCGAGCTTCAGGGTCAACATCACCACTAAGACTTTTACAAATCTCACAATCAATAAATCGTCCATAATCACCTCTGGTTCAGCTGCCCATTTGAGGCCGTGGAAAGTTTTTCTTCAGCGGATCCTGGTCACGTTCTCTCAGCAGGAGCTAAATAAGCAATTCAAGGATACTTTTTTAACGGTAGCTCACTCTCAAAAACACTGGAGTCAAACAATACCATGGCGCCCATGCATTTAATGGGTAAGTAATAGCACTATTCATTTTCAGCACAATCGCGGCTTTAACCTTCTGAGCTCAACTAGGTGAAAGCGTCATGGCAAGACTCCATTGATGACCTTTCCATTACTATAGACAAAACAGCAGCACCAAGGACACACACTCCAGCTTTATTAAGTGCAGCCATTTGCTGTTACGGAGTCAGTTAAAGTGTAATGAATATGATTTCTCTCTGTTTAAGCTATTTGAGGATACTGACTAATGAGTCTATAAGAGACCAACTGGCGCACACATTAAACATGAAGTCAGAAGTACATTTTCTATGACTGATAGCTTGCCTCGGGCCCTCACTTTCTAATCAATAGCAGTATCACCTTTACTTATTTAAGATGTTGGCTCATTATGTACAGCACTTGAGGTATAATGAGAGCCTGAGGTGAAAATGTAATTAAAAAGATAATATCTTCCTCCACTCAAGTCATCCACTGAATACTGAATATTGTAGGTGTGTTAATGTCTAAAGTAAAGCCTGACTCATGAACATTAAATATGTATGGAGAATTACATTTCTCTATGACGGATAGCTCACCTCGCGTCAATTCCATCTACTATGCCCAAATCAATAACACTATCTCCATTTATTTAAGATGTTAGTCAAAAAGGTTCACCGCACTCATCAAGCAGGGAAGAGGAGATTGATTTTCAGAGTGTAAACCTTGTCGAATTTATTTAAGCATTCACGCAGCTCCTGCAAGGTATTACTCTGTGTTTGTGTCAATTAAGAGCGCCTGTTTTATACTGCGCCTTCTCACTGGTTTATGCATGTGATAAAGATTTCATGACATTGGCATTTGCCAGATGGAAAAAAGAGGAGCTGCCCTTGTATTGGTGCCAATGGATCCATCCTTAATGGTGTTAAAAATGTAAAACAGTTACATCTTTATGTTCCAATGGTGCTTGTTTCAGCGGCTCAGATCTGGATTTTATGTGTGGCCTCGATTGATGCAATTGATTGCCAACCTGTCAAATCTGGGTTGAATCATGTTTATAAATGTCTTTATCTTAAACCTGCAAGTATAACCTTCTTGATCACATGCAGAACATGACATGATGGAAATGTTCTTCCAATCCTGCCAGGCTGTATGTGCACCATAATAAGGCCGCAATGAACTTGCAGAACAGGGAAAATAATTAAGCAGTAATTGTGGCATGTGCTAAAGTTTTGACACCCTCCTGGGTCAGGGCTTCAGTGTCATGGTAGAGACATGTTTACATTAACATGTCCATCTTTGCAAGATCTTCGGTAATGTTTAAGTGGACCAATACCATCTACACTGAGGGAGGTACATCCCAGTGGGGCCCATTATTTTTCAGACATATTCTTTTAAATATTGCAAAACTGCATGTTTCATAATTATGATTTCTACCCAGCACACATTTAATTTGGTTACTTAGAAGTGAGGCTTGCTGGGTTATCCTAATCCGACCAATGAGTTTGCTGCCAGTCAATTGTGATAATCTGCATGCTTTACGTCTCGCTTTGTTTTCTTCAACTGATGCATGATTCAGTAAGCCAGGATCAAATACAAAAGCAGCGCAGATGCTCTTGAAGTGGTTCATTGAGGATTTTAAGTTTTGGATCATCGTCCTCTTTTCATATTCACTTTCTTGACTGACTGTAGAACATTAGCATCCAGTGTGAATTTTGTGGTATTTAGGTGATTCCAATCTTTCCCTCTATCTACTCCCTGCCATTTCTTAATTGTGGCACTTTCTAGCAACCCGGAGGTTTTCTTGACCTCTGGGCTGTGTATGTGGGGCATGCACGGTTTGTTGCAGGGCGCAGTTGTCTGATCGTTTCCTCATTTGATCATCAGGAGTGGTAGGCTTTGTCGGTGAGTGATGATAAACCAGCATTGTTAGTATTGCAAAACAAAAGTGAAAGTTACGTGAATAATTGTATAATTTTGTTAGTTAATTATGGGTTTTGTGTTTGCATTGCAGGTTAACAACCAAGTTAACCGATTAAGATTATCAGCAGAGTAGTGTAGCTGTAGCAGGCAGGCTAACAAGTGTGTGAATGTTGTGTGTGTGTGTTCAATAAAACTTAGGTAGGTAGCTTAGTAAAATTCTGGACCTTAATATTCCTACAGTAATGACGTACTGGATGTTAGAAATCACAGTCTGGGATAACGCTTTACAGTCTTCCCTGCTTTTTCCGGGCATCAGTTAACTTTATTTTCAGAACCTCAATCACTTTTCTTGCAGGAGCTCAAGGTTGTTGAGGTTTAAAGAGACACCATTTATTGAGCTCCGCAATTATAATCATCTTATGAGTCCTGACTTCTAAATTAAAGCCTAACAAGTTAATGATGTTTGGAGTGTTTCATAGGCAGTAGGGCGCCCAGGCCTTTGCACAATTACTGTGAAAGTTCATGGAATAAAAAATGTATAAACAATTTAAAGTAAAACTCATTAGACACAGGGGTTGCGGAAATCTACTTATGTGATTTGCCTATGGGTATCCAAACATTTGCATCTGACTGTATATTCCAGCTTGCTTGTTGACTGACATTACTTTGTCTCATTTGACTAATTAAAGAAACACATAGTTAATCCAAGCTGAACTTGTAGGTGATGGTGGATTTGTGAAGCATTAAAAAAACTGTCTCCATGATGACAGTTTTGATCCTTAAAACCTCCTACAGTTGTGTGCAACTCCAATCAGTCAGCCCTCGTCTGCTGCTGCGCTCTTGTAAATATTCCTCTCACGTCGACACATTCAATGCACTCTTTGCATTATGGTGCTGTACTTAAACTGTCAGTGCTCTGCTCTTTTGCTGCCACATTGCTCAACTGAAAGCTACGCTGAAACAGATACAATCACTTGCTGCAATTGCTGCTGCTGCCCATAAAGAATTTCATTAAGTACAACCTAAGTCTATGCTCCTCAGGCAGATGAAATTGATTGTTATTGTCATCCAACCACTCCCTTCTGAGTGATTTTGTTTTGTTGTTGTATGAAGTCATGACATCAACGCCTGAATGGCAAATATTAATGCTGATCCTAAAGTAACGGTTTACTTATGTTAAGAAGCAAAACCTTTTTCCACTTTGACCAAGTTCTGTGAGTGCCTCAACAACGTGTAAAAATGATGTTTGGCAAGAAGCAAGTACATAATTGGTATTGATACATTAAGCACAGTAAAGGACTACAGTATTTGTTAATTGCCAAACATTGACACTGACAACATATTTTCGTTATGTTCTGGGAAAATTATGTAATCATTGCAATTTCTTGCTGTTGAAGATTGATTCTATAGAAAAATAATTTTGGGTCGGATTTGACAGACTTTGTGATGTTAACTTCAGAAACTGGCAAATGTATCCTTCAATTATATTTTGAGCATTGGCTGCACTTTGAAAAAAAAAATACCATATGTAGTTCATCAGAAGGATTTTGTCTATGTCTGAAGCAATTGTTCAGACTGTCAGACAGTCAGGCTTTATCACCTGCAAACAGTCCTGAAGAAGAAAAACAAAACAATATTAGCTGCAGTATGTCAACAGTCCTCATTTTCCTGTGATGCTTCACCTTCACCTGTTAACATTTGAAGTAAAAAAAACAACAATAACAACACTGATTATTTTGGACATTAATATCTTTTCTTTTTTATTAAGACAAGAACTCTTCATTGTTTTGTAAAAATGTCTATTTATGAACCAATACAAAATATGTATGGGAATGTGGAACTCCTTTTCTCCAATAACACACATTAACATTTCCCAAGAACAGCAGAGAGACAAAAAGAATCAATCTAAAACAATGACTGGTGAAACAATCAAAACCTTTTTGGGAATCAAACGAGTCTTCTAAAGGCGGTGGTGTGTCGAAAGTGACAGTAGTACAGCCACAACAAGTTTCTGATCCTGCTTCATTCCAATAAACAGTGTACTCTTTATGACCTATGTCAACACAAAGCAATACTTAACACATCTTTTACAGTGCACCAAATATTAAGAAAAACACAGAAAACATGTACAACATATATGCAAAATATCTCACCAATTTTGATCTTAAGTTATGTGTTGCACTTTGATTTAATGAGAATGTATTGTACTTGCTTTTATGTCACTGATAGGTGGGGCCTTAACTTTGCATTCTACCTGAGATGCAGTCACATCAGTCCGCAGTGCATGAACCTGAGACAGGACATTGTCAAAAGAATTTAACGTGGAGAAAATTACATCAGTTACACTGTAAGACCAGAATTCACTTTTGTTTTTACTTTACTTAAATGTTAACGCAATAACCTTAAATATCATCCTGTTATTTCCACACCAGCTTTGAATAATCAAATATTTTCAAATGCATTTCAGTACGTTTTGTAGTTAATATTTAGATTGGGAATTGGATTAAACAGAAATTGTAAGGGGAAAAAAAATGATTAAAACTCATGCCATTCCAACCCCCCAAAAAAGGTGTAATAGTCACAAATGAAATATTAACGCATCAGCCTTAAGGGAGAGGACAATATTCACTTCTATTCCTTTATTGGCAAGTACATGTTTTGACGTCTGATTTAAATGGAGGCTGCCACATGTCACTGAAGCGAAATAGTGCTCACTGTAAAATACAAATCACACAATCTCAGTCTTACAGATGAAGTGACATCTGCTCTGTGATTTCATAAAGCAACGAGAACAAGTCAGTTAACAGTTTTAGCAGACACCAGACCGTAAAACATCTAACCTAATCAATACCCTCCCCCACCCCCACCCATCCACGTAACAAACACAAAACAGTGTCATCAGCATACAGTGTTAACTTAGTGGTAATTCCTTTCTGAGTACAGAAGTTTTAAATTAACTCAAGTTTGAACAGAAGAAAATAGTTGGAGAGAGTTGGACACAGCATCTTTGATCTTTGTCTTCAACATCCCTCCTGTAACTCCCATCTACTGCCACGTACAAATGGAGAAGCTTAAAAAAAAATGTCAACAGCTCCGCGAAGCCCACCTGCTGCCTTTCATAATGGCAGAAGAAAATAAAATACTGAATGACTTTAAAAATTGCGCAGATGTGATATGCTCAAGGAAAGTGAAAGTTTGCGCAATGCATTAGGCTACACAGGAACCTTCTCAAATGCCTTGGACAACCATAAACCCACATTATCAATATGTCTTCATGCATGATATATTAAAGCTATCACATTGAATGTGTTGCTCATTCACAAAATCCAATCAAATGCTTTAACATGGCAAAGTACTGGATTTCAGATCTGAGTGTACACATGGCAAGCAGCTCACTGCTACAGTCATGAGGAGAGTGCAAAGCAGTGATCCTTCAGGAAAAACTAGCAAATATTTAAAACACCAGCCAATGGAGAAAATATCTGTACCACTCTGACAAATATGTTGCATTCATTGAAAACACACATAATCCAATATGACAACATAGAAGGCAAAGCTGGAAATGCAGCATACTCATGAAAATACAGGAACATTGTTACTACTGCCACAAGCAGCTGGGAGCACCAATCCATTGTTCAATCTAAACAATGCTTCCTGGTTGTGAAGGACTAAGAATTATGTCATTAAATGGGCAAGGCCAAAAGTTTTAGAGCACAGAGGACAATGAGCTATTTTATAATAATAAAATACTGACATGAAAATAATAAATGATTAACCTTTCAATATTAATTAAAAATGACATACTTAATGATACAGGCAATTATCATGTATCAGTTTACCAGAATCCATAAATATGTAAATATTATTTCATACAAAATATGCATTAAATATTATTATTTAGATAGATAATAATAATGACATTACTAATAATAAACTATGTATTATTATTTTGGTCCTGTCTCAGCTTCTATTCTGAGATCTGGCAATAATATACACATGTGCAGACGTGCACAGAAACGAAACATAAGTGGCAGTAGTAGCAAGTAAACAAGCTAATTACACTGGTTTATCACCTCTATGTGGGCTCTGCTGTAAATTTATGAAGTTTGAGATATTGTTTTAGTAGTAGAGCAGCTCCAGGGCATCACAGCCTGAGGGAGGGGTGACGGCTATAAACTATAATGGCAGTGCTGAGTCATACAATTGTTTTCTGTATTTTCAGTGTTTCCTTAGGCCACATTTTCTGTTGTCAAATGGGTGGATCCATTTACTCCTTAGCTTTGTTTTATGTATTTGCATCAGCTGAAATTCCATGACTTAGCTGAAACATGGCACTTATTGTGCCTCTGTAACATTTAAGTCAATTGACTACATAGTCAATGCATATGACATGTCATATTTAAACGAAATGTTAATGATCATAAAAGTAATTGTCGTTGTGTAAAATGTATTTTTTGGATCTTTATCAAGAATGTAAAATTATGTTAATAAAATAACCAAACTTTTGAGATTCATTCCCACTTTTTCTTTGTTACAGTTTTGTTCGTCCACTTACAACTTCAGTGCAACTTAAAAAACCACAAGAATAAGTGCCTTGAAATAAATACATTTTCAGCCACTGTTGGGACTGATAAGTTTGTGTTGATAAACTGTTAAGAATAATTTAATATCATACACAAAGTCTTGAACTATTCATGCTTTGTCTGTTTGAATGTTAAACGTGCACAGATAAAGTAAAGACTCATTAAGTGAGCTGCTTGCTGTGTGAACACATAATAATGACAAATAATGCCATCAATAGACCGTCATTGCCACGTTAAGGGGCCTGGGCGTCGATGCAAACCATGGATTACCACCATGGAGCACGACTTGTTGTGTATTAAGTTTCGTTACAAACAATTAATTACTTTTGGCATTCCCCAGTGCTCCCCAGCTGGCACCGCAAAACAGATCCTCATTCAGTTTTGGCAGGTGATATGTAAAGCAAAGATAGAGAAGCAGATGGAATCAGCTTTTTTTTCTTTTTCTTCTTCTTTTTTTTTTGTTTGTTAGCGCGTACACACATGCGAAAAATATCAAATGTTTAAGCGCTCAACCTGCTGCACCAAAGCAAAAACCATAGGATATATTCAGAAGGTGTGATGAGGGCGGAAAGACTGTCCTGTCTCTCAGAGCGTTACAGTTTGAAGACATTTACTTTTCCCGAACATTTGCTCGTTTTACAATTTGACAAAACTCACAATGACCGTGATACAATAAAATCCACAAAGGTACTCCATTGTAATTCTAGTAAGTTGTAAAAAATATCTCATAGTAAGGATTAGTGTACAATACAGTTGTGATTCCGTTGGCTTGATTTACACTGGATTGTGTTTCCATGAAATAACATGAACCTGCTAATGGGAGGACCTGGACTGCAATGATGTTTATGTTTTTGTGCCGCTTCTTAAAAGTAACAATTTGAATGTGATTCGGTTTGGAGTTTGGTTAAGGCTGTACCTCTTTTCAGTGATGTTATGTACAGTATTCTTCTGAATACTGTTTGGCCAATATCAAATATCAATCCCAATGTTTTAACAGCCTTTTATCAATGAAAATTCTTAACTGATAAAAACAAACAAAAAAACAAAAAACAATTTACTTTTTTTTTTACTTTCCCATTTGGAATAAACTATATTCTAGAGCGGAAACAGATGGAAATCAATTGAATCTCATCATTACAACTCAATAAAAGCCAGGGGGGGAAACAGGGCTACTGTTCAGCCAAATAAAAAAGAAAAATAATACTGAACAGAGGAAGAAATTACCATAATGAAATGGCTGCGCAGTGACAAAAAAATAATGCACTAGCCTACTTCTTCTTGCTAAGAAAAGTAATTGTTTAAGATGCAGCAGTGTATCTGCTCTGGAGAACAAAATGAGGCTGCTTCAATGAATTGAAAAGCTGACTTGGCCCAATAAAATGATCCTTTGCTGCCTTCATTTTGATTGATTATGTTCTGAACGTGATTGGAGAGGGGCATGGAGGGCGTATACAGTATATCCAACCTGTCTCTCATTTATGTCCTTTGTACAATGATATGTAAAGCATTCCATGCATTTTTGGAGCTGTCAAAACTTTGGGGGAAGGAGAAAAAAAAAGCGAGAGGAAAGTAATGGCTTGAGACAAAATCACAGTATAGTGGATAGAGTTTTTGTTATGTAGGAGGGGGTGCGTGTGAGCAGATACATTTAGGAAAATGAATAAAGTGGCTGTGTAATTTTACCCTCATACAAAAGCCAACAGCACATTGATAATTACAAGTGGGAGAGATGAAACGGGAGAAGGGGAGCAAAGAGGTTATGCAAATGAGGATCAACACAAATCCAAAGTATGGGTAGAACGAAAAAAAGTCAGAACAAGGCACAGAATTTTCTGCAAATGGCTGAACTAAATAAAATTCGTACCAGCAGTTAGGGAGGTGTCGAATGGTGAAGCTCTCTACAGTGATTTCTGGCACACCCTCCCACCCCCAACCCGTCCCCCTGTCTTGAGTTTTACCGAAAACCCCCAACCCTCCCATTTTTTCTCCTTTTTTTTTTCTTCATTTTGATTTTTTTTGTTTGATTTTTTTTACACACAAAACATTCCATCTACATCTGCAGACTAGACTAAACAACGGCTTAAAACCAGGCCTTCCTTTAAAAACCAATTTCTCCTCTGCTCCTTGACCCCTCTACTCTCAGCAAAATTGATCCTGAACCGACTCCAATCCCTCTTCATCAGCCCGCCCCCTCCCCTCTGACCTATCTCCCGGCCCCTAAAACCAGCGCTGTGTCCCAAAGAGGACACTTAGAGTGAGGGGTCCTGTTTTGATTAGATGTAGTACTCCTTCTTTTCGTCCGAGTTGGTGTGGCCACCCTCTGCGTTGATGATGGCTGTATCTGCGTCCGCTGCGTCGTCTGCTCCTTTGGCTTCGTGTGTGAAGTAGGTACCTGAGGAGGAGGGGATGAAGGACAGGGTCAGGGACTGGGTAATAGCCTGCCGCTCAGATGATACAAAAGATTAAAATGTGCCCTTACGTCTCACAGCACCTAATTATGCAAATCTATCGCCATGTGGTCATTTACACAAACCTAACACCAAGCTGTAATATTCAGATTACACATCATTCCCCTTCTCTTTCAGACAAGATTGGCACATGAAAATCAGGGTTTTTGAAATAATCTTGAGTGTGGTGAAGAGCATGGCTCAAACCTTCAAATTAACCTTGTCAAGTTCAGCTGAAAAAAAAAAAAAGAAAAAAAAAATGGAGAAGCAAGCCACTTCAAACCTAATTTAGAAGATTTATTCATATCCTATCACGGTAGGGTTTGATAACGAAGGCAATATTCCAGAACGAATAGGAAAGAGCAATTCCACATGTAGAAAAAATAATATAAAATAAATAAAAGCACCAATGCTGCCCGAGTTGATAGATACAAGGTTTTCAGTGGATGTGTGACATGTTAAGACTGCCTGTCAGAAAAAAGCTTCTTTCGTTTGGTTCTCCTAATTTAAAGTCAAACATTTTATTTTTTACTGCCATTTGAGTCGCCGCTCTCTCTATATCGGCTACTTATTGTATCTGACTTTTGGTAATGCAGCCGCTTCCTTCACTCATATCACAATTATGCAATAATCCACCCCCGTCATGAGTTAATGCAGCTCATTCTCAAGGCTGTGGGTTGTTTCAGGTAAGTGTTTCATTGAATAATTGTTCTGGATAGTTTCCAGCAAAAGTAGTTAAAAGTTGTTTATATCCTGGAATCCGACAGGATGATTTTTTTTATTTTTCTGAACTGACCCCATCAAACTGCAGTCTCAGATCTCAATGTTTCTCTGCAGAGATGTAGCCACAAATCACACCTCCTCATTATTCTTTCTTTAATATTCATAAGTGACATTGCACTTTAGCCTGTAAACAGCTTATACACACACACACACACACACACAATGCCATCAGTTACAGTGCCTCCATTTTAGTTGTTTACTTGCATCTTGCTGCTGATATTGAAAACATAATGTGAACAGCCTAACAGGATAAAATGACATATGAGAATGAAACATTAAAGGACTATTATTGTTTATTATAGCTTATGCTTTATTTCTATCTAGTCCTACTCATCATTTATATCATATTGATTCAATACTTTTGTATTAAAGTTAAGTTATTGCTGAAATCCAGGGGGGATGTGGCAGTCAGATGATCAAAGTTGTAAAAAGTACAGGTAGCCATGCCTCATTGCACACGCAAACTGTGTGTGTGCAAAACTACAGAGAGTGTGTTGGGACCAGATTGAAACATAAAGTATGTAAATTGTAATAGATGATAAGAACAGACAGTAAACTTGTTTTTCTCTTCCAAAATAACTTCTGTCTCATCATGTGATTGCTCACACTTCCTTTAAGCATCATCCCCACATATCATCCTCTAAGCGGTAATTGATGGTTACATCTACAATAATAAGGTCCCATTTGTTGTAAAATCCAGTCATCCTTTAGTTTGCCTGGCTGTGGCCTTCACAGTTAATCAATCATAAAAGAATCAGTCAACAGGACACAGGAAGTGTGGGTTTACTTACCTTATTAAGATTATATAAGATCAGATGACTTTGTTAAACACTTGAATATTTAAGTTGAATGTTTAATTATGATATTAACGTAACCTAACATGCATGTTAATTGGGATTAAGAGAATTAAGTTTTGTCTGAACCAGAGCAGTGTCGCTGACTGACTGACTGAGTGATGAAGTTACATTAGCCAGTTTACTAAATATTTACAACTAAGTTACCTCCACAATCCTTTGTTGTTAAATTACCTAACTTTTCAGACCCTTTAAGTAGCTTTTTTTTGGAAAACAAATGTAGTGACTTCTTGGACAAACAGCTGTCATTGGAAGACAATTACCTGCCATCACAATATACTGTAGCCCTTTCCCCTAACCTACAGTACATGTTGGGTGATTTTATCATATGATGCTGTAGTTATAACGGAGCAGCAATTAGGGTCCGTGGCTGCTGGTAAATAATTGACTGTGCCTCATCTACTATTTCCCACTTCTACTGTCTGACAACAGAAACAGAAAACCATGTAAATGAGCACAGTTTTATTGGGAATTCAGCTGTACTGGATCAAAAAACTGTGTATGTGAGCACAGTGAGTAGATGAGAGGCTGACACTGGCCGACACCAGGCAGAATACAAATATGGCATGGTGCTAGTGCAGCAGATTAATTGCATATTTCAAGAAAATCGTTCACTTTGGTATAGAAGCATGAAATTTGGTACAGATACTCTCTAAGGGTCACTCTTTCGGAAAAAGATGTTGGCCACGCAAAAATTAAAAATGGCGGCCATTTTTTCAAGATGGCTGCTAGTTCTGTCAAATGGTCATTGTGTCGATCTTTCAAATTGTGATTGTAGGCATAATCTTTGGTGAAAATGCTCTCTCAGGACTGCTTGCTGAAATGAGCCATGTTAAAAAGTTGTCAGAATGTCCCAAGTATCATTTTTATGCAAATTAGTGCCGCCATTATCAAAAAACCCTAATTTCACTGTATCTCAGCCAATATTGCAGATATCTGAACAAATGAGGTGTCTAGACCCATGTTTTGAGGGTCAGAGATCATAATAAAACTATTCATAAAGTGATCACATGTTGGTGGCATGCTGGGAAGCAAACCTAATCCTTTTACCAATTACGCAACGCCAATATTGGAGCTACCAAATAAGGTGTCTAGACAGAGGTTGTTGTGTGTTTAACCAAGGTTTATTTGGATCAAACATCATAATAGAACTCTTGTTGATGTGACCACTCTTCTCTTTCCCATGCTAGATAAACAGTCAAGTAAATGGTTCTCCACTATGCATCACTCACCATCGTTTTCACTGAAATCATCAAAGAGTTAAACTCATCCTCTCCTTCCTCTTTCTCCTCCTCTTCCTGTTCATGCTCTCCAGTGTCATGGGGATCAACCAGTCAAGGTGGTAGGATAGGACCACAGGACCACACTGGTTTCAACACTCCTTCATCAGTCTTCATCCATTCCTGCCCCTCATCATAGGGTTAGGGTTTTTCCAGAATAGGTTCATCAGCTCGCTAGTACAATTTGACACGGTAGTTCACACGTTGGGCATGTGGCTTCAGAGCAGAGTGGCATGGAGGAAGGCCAACCAGGTCAACCTTGCAAGTAGGTTTCTTGTCCTCCCCCACCATGTTGCATAGCAACTTGGCACAGACAACATCCACTGAAGACTCACAACTCTGTCCAGACTCAGACAGGTGAATTGCTCCGACTGCCTCAGCATCTCAGGCTTGACACTCTAGCAGTCACTGAGTTGACTGAATGTGAAACCTGAGATTCTTCTTCAAGGGCCCCACCCTCCTTCTCTCTTTAATGGCACTGGTACAGTCTTCTCCACTGAACACATAGAACCCAAGAAGAGTGGTGCGGTAGTCTTCTCCCAGGGATTCTGCAAGCTCAGAGATGTTGAGAAGCTTCCTGGATCTTCACCCTGTAGGGGTCTGATGAAGTCAGCTTTAACAGCCTTGCTCACAGCTTCTACTCGTACTGTAATACATCCAACTCAACATCAATGGGGACAGGTGCACTGGAAGCCAGGCAGGAGGAGGAGGAGAAGGAAGGTGGGGCCCTCGAAGAAGAATGTCAGGTTTCACATTCAGTCAACTCAGTGACTGCTGGAATGTCAAGCCTGAGATGCTGAGGCAGTCGGAGCAATTCACCTGTCTGAGTCTGGACAGAGTTGTGAGTCTTCAGTGGATGTTGTCTGTGCCAAGTTGCTACACAACATGGTGAGGGAGGACAAGAAACTCACTTGTAAGTCTAAGGTTGACCTGGTTGGCCTTCCTCCATGCCACTCTGCTCTGAAGCCACATGCCTGACGTGTGAACTACCGTGTCACCTTGTACAAGCGAGCTGATGAACCTATTCTGGAAAAACCCTAACCCTATGATGAGGGGCAGGAATGGATGAAGACTGATGGAGTGTTGAAACCAGTGTGGTCCTGTGGTCCTATCCTACCAACTTGACTGGTTGATCCCCATGACACTGGAGAGCATGAACAGGAAGAGGAGGAGAAAGAGGAAGGAGAGGATGAGTTTAACTCTGATGATTTCAGAGAAAACAATGATGAGTGGAGTGCATAGTGGAGAACCATTTACTTGACTGTTTATCTAGCATGGGAAAGAGAAGAGTGGTCACATCAACAAGAGTTCTATTATGATGTTTGATCCAAATAAACCTTGGTTAAACACACAACAACCTCTGTCTAGACACCTTATTTGGTATCTCCAATATTGGCGTTGCGTAATTGGTAAAAGGGTTAGGTTTGCTTCCCAGCATGCCACCAACATGTGATCACTTTATGAATAGTTTTATTATGATCTCTGACCCTCAAAACATGGGTCTAGACACCTCATTTGTTCAGATATCTGCAATATTGGCTGAGATACAGTGAAATTAGGTTTTTTTGATAATGGCGGCACTAATTTGCATAAAAATGATACTTGGGACATTCTGACAACTTTTTAACATGGCTCATTTCAGCAAGCAGTCCTGAGAGAGTATTTTCACCAAAGATTATGCCTACAATCACAATTTAAAAGATCGACATAATGACCATTTGACAGAACTAGCAGCCATCTTGAAAAAATGGCCGCCATTTTTAATTTTTGCGTGGCCAACATCTTTTTCCGAAAGAGTGACCCTTAGAGAGTATCTGTACCAAATTTAATGCTTTTATACCAAAGTGAACGATTCTCTCACTAATCTGCTGCACTATGCAGCTATAACGGGTTTTGACCTCTTGTTGGTTTAATAACAGATTTATTCTGGTACCCTGCAGATATTATTGTCTTTGTAAAGATTCAAAAGATCGTTTTAGAATAATTTCATATATCTGGGACTGTTGGGTTCCCATAGAGATCTGGGTCTGTGGCTAGACCATGCTCTGTGGAGCTTTGTTTGTTATCCTGCTAAACCCTGAATCACCAGGCCCTAATAAATCTTGTGTGTTTTTAAACACAGACCAGGCTGTGCAGTGGATCAGGTTCAGACCACTGGACAGAGGTGCAGCTGCCTCTACGCTGCCAGAGACAAAACAGACAAAAAAGATCCAGACCATTAGTTTGACGGCAGAACAGCTAAACTTTATCGGCAGGTCCGAGCAGCCGCTGACAGACGGTGGCGATGCAAGCTGAACAAACCGAGCCAACAGACTGAGAGGGTGAGGTTGATTTCAAGTAAACTTAACTGTGTGGGTCCACTGTGCACCACTCCTATAAACTACTGCCAATATCATGAACCATGTTCCCCGATGAGATCCATCAGCAGACAACACAAATCACCAACGTTCAGCTTCTGAACAAAAACCAAAGGGAACATTGAGCTGCAGCAGCATCACCCTAAAATAAGAACATAGACTTTTACATCGACTCATTTACAATATTTCCGTTATAAAGGGACTAATGTATCCTATTCCATTTCCTCCTGCATAAGAAAGATTATAGTGTAAAATTCATTATAGATTATAATTATTTCTGTGTTATGAGGGCAGCATACGAGATGCGTTGTACTACTCAGCATGAAAAATGTGATTTTACTCACCATCAGTAACCCGTAGCCCTAATTGCCATCGTTCCATTATTTGGATAGCATCCATCCAAGAATGTAAAGAGAGGTTTTCACAGCAATAAAGTAAAGAGGCTGCACCTCATAGACCTTATGCTTTAGATTATTTTAGAGGAAACAGTGAGCTAATAAGAAATTTTATTAATAGGCACTGCATTAAAATACACACACACACACAGTATACTGTATATTATATATTACTGTACGTTATTAACTACTGTATGCTAACATAATTACACCTAAGAAGCCAATCAGAGGTGAGACTCACTGCTGTTTTATATATTTATAAATTCTCTTTGGCGCCCTAGTTGAGTTCATTCATTTACTTTAGCTGCTGACTACATGACCTGTTTTATAAAATGTGCAATCCATCACTCAGTGTCCTATCCAGAGTATTACATTTGATTATTTAATTCTGGTTATCGGAGCTGCTTTTACAATCTCCACAACTGCCGTCAGTCAAAAAAAGTGTTGTTTTCTGTAGTCTAGTAGGAAGGAGGGGTCCCAATGTCCCCGAGACAAACATTTTTGAAACATGGTTTTTTAGGACCCTTAAGGTGTAGATTTTTGCTTGTTGCCCGGGTCAACTAATGTCCCATGGATGTTTTTTGGCGGCCATTTTGAATTTATGTCCGCACAAATGGTTTGCCTCTCACCTTTGTGTCTTGCGAAGTAGCGCCCCAGGACGATGAGTAGACAGAGCATGGCAAAGACGACCACGGCCACCACTCCTCCAATCACAGCGTGGTCCACTGTTCTGGGTGCTCCCTCTCCAGCTCGAGAATCTGAAAGCAAAAAAAAAGACAAACTCAGTGTGGACAGACAACATCCACTGTGGGGAATGCCATGTTAAACTTTGGAGCTGCAGCATAAAATCCAGAGCTGCCCAGTCTGTTATCATGAATGTTTGTGCTGTTCTCCGGTACATTCTCCTTCAATGAATGATGAAACATCTTACAGTAAATGCAAATTATCACTCATACACTGAATTTTACTCAATGACAAATCTAGACAGGAACATTAGGGACATCGAGTTCATGGTGAAAACAGAAAATATTACATCTGTCCTTCATTGTGAAATGCTTTAAACATTCAACAAGATTGTTTTTCACACATAAATCCTGTTTTATCTTCTGTTTCCAACATTGTGCACTGCCTGAAATTAAACATCGTGACCTACCAAGCTACAAAACCTTAGAGTAGTGTGACAAGTCTTCAAACTCAAACACAGTAGGGTACATGTGGCCTGAAGATCTTGGCTGGAATGCTGTCAACTGTAGGAACCAGTTATTGATTCACCAATTCATTGATTTCACCAATACAGTAGCTCCACTATGCTACAGCAGAGTGAATGGGAGCAACTTGTGGTGGTGGAGAGAGGATGATTCATATAAACGTTGCATCCAAGTGTAACCTAAAGTTAATTCTGCATCTACAAAGCACTTTTGTGCCAAACATAAACTCGGCTACACATTACAGATTCATTTTGTGCTTTGGATACCATTACACTAAACACTTAACCTTCACTTCCGAGCTAATGCCTCATCTAAAGACTTATTTTGCAGTGAGTAGGGAATACCAGATAAAAAGTGAAGCCAGGACACTGTACAAGAACCCACTCTTAGCAATCACTTCACGTGGAACAGACCTTCAGCCTCTAGCATCCATTACCTGGCATAACTTGCTAAAACCCCTCCATAGGCTTCTCCAGCCTTGTTCCACACTCAAGGGATTTGCTGAGTGAGCTCCAGGAAGCAAGCGAGAGCAAGCCGCAATTTATTAACGAATAACAGGAAACAGAGGGAGAGAAACACCGTGGATAACATCACCTACCGCCCACCTCTGCATTCCCCTGCATTACCCAACCTGCAGGCTTGTTGGAGTAAAGGTGGCAGCGGGGGCAGCGCAGCGCTACCTGTCAAACCCAACAAAACATTACCTGATGGATCTAATAGGTTATTTTGACTTCAGATTTTCTTTTTTAGTGTTGGGCAGATTCAATTAAACTGAGCAGGAATCCTTCTGACATCCAATTCGCTCTTGTCAGGCTGCTAAAGCTGTGCTTTAACACACTTTCCTATTACAATGTTAATGTGGTCTTTGGCTTTGGGGGAAGTGGGAAAGTGTGTGTGTGTGTGTGTGTGTGTATAGTGTTGTCAGGGAGGTGGGGGTAGGTTGAATGGTTGCAGGAAATCATCCTTGGTTGTGTATATTAGAATCTCCTGATTTAATTCTCCACAACCATTTTCATTATATCACATGTTGCTACATATTAGGAGGATTCAACTGTGGAAAGACGACTATAAATGACAAGTCTGGCCTGTTGGTGATGCTAGAGGGAAGGTTCAGGGGTCATCAGAAGCTACCTATTATTTTGAAGACTGTGAGGTATCCACAGCTATCTCCATGGAAACCACTTTTTTTTTTCACCCATGGTCGCCTTAAGATTAGAAACCCTTATGTCTGACAGCTTGTTCTCTTCATTGAAGTTATATGATGCTTACACTTGACTGCACCATCCCATCAAGAAGAAATATTCTACACTGTGGATCATTTTAAACCCATTTCACCGAAATTCAGCCTGACACAAGTGATATTTTCTGGAAACTTAGAGATCTCCACTAGAATTTTAAAATAAAGTTAGAAGAAGTTTTTGAAATACCAAAGTGCCACAATTTCCATGGAGATATTTGACAGCAAAGACAAAAAAGAAGAAGAAGAAGAAGAAGGTCAACAAAATCTAGAAGGAAATCTCCTCTGGGGATCATGAATGTCAGGGATTTCATTTCACGGCTACCTGGTGGCTGATAGTGACTGTCAGATGACATGATTGATCACACGGAGGGCACAGAAATAGCCTACGGAAATTGTGCTTTAAAGGATGATTCTGATGTAATCCAGTGTGGCTCTTGTATTTATAGCTTTGACCACCGCCCCTTCATAATGAAACTGTAGACCCGGTAGAAGCACAGATCTCATCTGTGGGTGTTAATGAATTCTGCACTTGCTGTTTTCTCTTTATTAGAGCTGACAGTTTGTAAATGTGTATGTTTTGTCATTTCATTTTGCGGCACTTAGTTCCTGCCCAATTAGGACATAATGTAACAATGATCCGCATGTCGAGAAAAGTGCAGTATGAAATGTTCAAGAAACAAATAGTTTCTCTCTTGTTTCCCAAACTTGACAAAGAACAAAGAAAACAAGAAAACAGAGAGAAGCTCTTTGCTCTTATGCAAAAAGAAAAAAAAAAGCTCATGAAATCCTAACAGCACCTAATGTGCTCTACCTATAAACAAAACAAAAGGAATTCATATTCATTGTTGTCGCGGGAGGATTCTGTTGTGTGATGTTTCGTGGATTTAGCTGTGCTCGTGTGCTTTGTCATTACTGATCATGCATTTCCAGCCACGCTCTCTCAACACACCGCCTCCCCTCCCCTCTCATCTGGGTTTGATTGCAACAAAATCTTCTTAAAGATGTATTTGATTTAAAAACCGAAGTGATCACAAAGCTCTGGGTGTTTGCTGCCTCTCGAACTTTTTCTGATGAGCTGCGTTGTAGCGGCATTAAAGAGTTCTTGGTGGAATGACAAAGCAAAAACAATTTCTGTCGTTACCAGAGAAAGAGAAAAAGGAAGAATCTGAGGAATGGTTCCATATTTAACGAGCCCTGTTTGCGAGGCCAAAGAAGTGCCTGGGTGTTGCTGTCAGTCTGTGGAAGCACTCAGTGCCAATGATACCATAGAAAGCAATTTGCATGTCATATCACTGAGTATCACTTATGAGCAATTACTGTCACCTAGTGAAATTCAGTACATTTGTCTTATTATCTCACATGGCGAGTCAAACTTCAAATTGCATGGGTCATTGTTTTAGCAATCAAAGGAGCGCACAGCCCAGGCAATTTCAGTCATTGTGTGTCCTCAAAAGTCATTTCTGTTGTGGATGAAAAGCACCTACGAGATCCACATCAAACCATTCCCTCTGACTGCATCTCTTAATTACGATACAGGAGGAAAGACGGAGGAAGCGCCTGAACATGCACCTGAAGCCCAGATTTACATGTAACCACCACGAACATTACATATAACATTACGTGACAGCCGTCGTTCTTCTTGTCACTCGTAGTGCGTAACCTTACATCTACCTCCTACATCCTACAGCTCTCCAGCCTTTTAAACATAATTTTGTTTTGGTGTTAGAGTGATTGAGTGTTCTCTCATCAACACTGTTTCCATCAGCAGTGGAGCAGCTGTATTACGACAAAGACTGAGCACCACAAAGCTGATATGTAACATTAACATCTAGCTGGTGGAGGCTGAGCTCCATGCAGCTGCAGAGATGTTAGAGGAGACCAAAACAGAGCTTTAAAGCTGTTAAAGCTACCGGAAATGGTAATGTATGGGACATGTGTGACAGATTTGAACTTAAATACTTAATTGGGATCTGAAATAAATCAAGCAGTGTTGGCTGAAAGATCCATCCCTCCAACCATCTATCCATCAGCTAACCGCTTATCCGTGAAGGACCACAGGAGCCTGGAGCCTATCCCAGCTGACATAGGGCACCCTGGACAGGTTGGCATGTCTATCACAGACCTGATTTATAGAGACAAACTATTTCACATGTTCACATTTACACCTTTGGGCAATTTAGTTAACCTAATGCTTATATCTTTGGACTGTGGGAGTAAGTTGGAGAACCCACAAAGGCCATGCAAACTCCACCTTGAAAGGCCCCAGGTCACTGCACCACCCTCATGTAAGTTTGAAAATCTAAATTCCCTAATTGTAAATTCAAGGCTTGACTTTGCGTTCTCTCTTAATGCCATTATATTTTTCTGTCTGTTGTTGGCCCCCTGCTCCTGTACAAAGCCCTGAAGATGCAAAAACAAAACTATATGTTTTCATATTACATTGCTTTGCTGTGTGGACTTGGATCTCGGCACCAACAAATAACTCAGTCTCGCTTTGAAATGTGCCTGAAATATAAATGATGAATCAAGAACAGGCTTCAAACAAACAAGGTATCCACAGGGCTAAACAAGGCAGGCAACAGTCAATCAAGAGTGTGGTCACTCTGGCAGGTGTGGGGGCTGGAGAAAGGTCTACCTTAAGTGGGAATGTGGAGTATCTCATTTTCATAAGACATGTTGACAGAGGCTTGATTTGAGACAGAGGAGATCTCCTAATTGGATCTTCTAATCTGCTAATTAAGCATTAGTGATTCCAGTGGCATGCCCGTGCTGCCTGCAGATAGAGGGGCAATCAGGAATACAGCAGTGCTATGTGGGTGGGGTGTCATAAGAGCACATTGGCTTGTCAAGATCTACTTCCATTGCCCACAACACTCTCGGTTAAAGAGTGAATGTAATTAAAGTCCCAATGAACCTATTCATTGAACCTATTTAAAAATGTCAGTTATATCTTTTGCCTCTCGGGTAGCACACTACGCTGCTTACATACAGAGCGACTCGGCCTGAGATTTATTGTGTCTTTTTTCGTCAAAAAGTGTGAGTGAGTTTATAAAGACGGCGGGGCCATTAAAAGACACTGAGCGAGAAAGACGCAGCGAAGGGGTCAATAAACTCTGAAAAGGAGATGATTAAAAACCAGCGTCATAAAATTTGGACCTCTTCAGTGACATGATATCTGAGTTTTACCAGCCTAATCGCTGATTCTGAAATGTGTCCTCTGTGATTTAAAGACCTCAGTACTTTTGATTTTCGTTAAAGCAGCTCAAACAGGGTCGAAAACATAGGATTGCAACCAAAATTGATGTGATAGAGGCTGCGATAGCCTGACTTTGAGTCCCCCCAGTGTGGGTGAAGCTCCAAAAAAATCAATAGATCCTCCATTGCCCATAATGGAACCTACAGCATCTCTCCATCATAATCCACGCCAGGCCGAGAGCACCTGATAGCACCAAGGTCATTTTGTGTTGCTTTATGTGTAAAATTGATGCTGGGCTCCATTATGATCACGGCAGGAGATACATTTTTCATTTACATATGAGGAAGGTAATGTGTAATGTGTCATGAGAATAGATGTCGACGGCAGGTTGTTACCAAGAGCATCACTGCTGAACAACCTTGGCCTTTCCTTTAAATGCACAACTTGTGACGATTCCTGTGTTCCCGTTAACAAAGTGAGAAGATTTATTGTGTGGAAGTTGTTAAAATGTCTTGTGCAGGTTTCTCACTCTTCTTTAGAGATCGTTTTCCAGGACCTTTTTCATGCTAACTCAGTGCTTCCAAATTCATGGCCCTCTTCAAAAACCCAAGAATGATCCAAGCCCACAACAATACAGAGGTTGGATAATGCTTTCTCAGAGCACTTGGCTTCAATAATAATGATGGAACATCCAAGGACTGAACTGAAAGCAGGGGAAGCTCATTTTTTCTTTTTTGTTTGATGGCGTGGGGGTGGGGGACTTTCCTTACTCTTAATTTTTCTGTTGCTAAGCAGCTAGTCCAGTTTAGATATAATCCGTCAGCGCAGAATCAAACTGAGATTGCACACAAGTAAACAAAAGCCCATATGTAATGTAATAATGTAAGCAACATAAAATTGGCTCCTCACAGTGATGGGCCTTAAAGCTGTACAGAAAAGAAAATTGAATTTGATCCCACTCTGGGTCATAAAATTAGTGTAATAACTCATCTATCAGATGAAGTATGATGCCAAAACTTTGTGCAAAATTCTATTTTTGAGTAAATCTGGGATGAAAGTGTGGTATTTTTTTATTTTTTATCATACGTCAGGCTGTACACGATTCATCAGCCACTGATACCGGATCCGTCATCTGTCAATCAAACGTCTGAGACACGCACATACACACCGAGCTCGGTCTTGCCCCGAGCTTTGAATATCTCACTTGCTCGATAACGACCAATCAAATTCATATTCCTTACTTGGGTAAACTCATGCGGCAACTCATGACAACTCGGCGCAACAAACAAGACAAACTGCCATTTCTAAAGTGTAGGAGTTTTTCATGTTTTTAGAGATGATTCGATTTAAAATGTGTAAACATTATTCATATAATGATCAATGAGCTTAAATTCTCAGCATAAATCATCCAACAGATACACTGGTTTGCAACCACCAAGCCAGTGTAACTACAGTACTTCAGTTAACTCCTGCCTTATTGAAAAATGAGTTTTATGCACCACAAGGACACTCTGGACAGACAGCATCATATTTGTTACCAACACTGTTTCACTGCAAGGGATCTTTGGGAGCTCCACTGTGAACATATAGGATGCTTGAAGCCAAGAATATAGAGGCTAAACCAACACCAGAGAAGAGGTCGTGGCTCTGTTGTTTATCACAGAGACAATGGCAGCGTTCGTCTCAATTTAAAACACATGCATCCAATGTTTTCTGTGTCAGGTTGATTCACATTGACACATCAGAATATGGCACTTTTCTATTATCACATCTGCTGCTCTGCTGCACCTTGACCAATTCTCTCTCTCTCTCTCTCTCTCTCTCTCTCTCTCTCTCTCTCTCTCTCTCTCTCTGTGTGTGAATGGAGGTGTCACTTGATGTTCTGCGACAGGTTTGGCACTGGAGGTGTTACTTTGAAGTAGCAGTACAGTTCACAGTTGGAGTAGTGCGACTGCAACATGCTACAGAGTTCACACTGCATAACCAGGGTGACCAGGCGCTCTGCTTTATGTAGCAGTGAACTCTCTGCCCTGTACAGACATTAGCTTCAGGGTTTTACCTGGTTCGGCTTTTTAACTGTCCATACTCACCTGAACGTGATTGGCTGGATTGCATTACCTGAGCTATGTTGTCAGAGTTGGTTGAAATAACCAACCAGATAACTGGCCGTGACTCTGTTGAACTTAAGCGACTTTTGTTTTACATCCTTGTATTCTAAAGATTTTTATCATTAGCCACTTTAAGACAGGATCTCTGCTGCCACCATGAGCAAAAAAACACTGAAAACTTTGAGTGGTAAAAGCACAGAGGCAGGATCAGTTTCTGGTTTCTACTTTTTTTTTTTTAAAAAGTCACGTTGTTTTAAATTCAGCAGAAGACAAAGTGTCTTGGCTGTGTTGCCAAGAAACACTGAGTCAGGCCCTAACTCTGTGCTGTAATTAAATTAGACAAAATAGTGGAACTTCAGTTTATCATGAATCTGAAATCTTTTCTCTTTCTTCAACTTTTCTTTCACAGATAAATGACACTTGTAATTAACACATCACTCGTATTTAATTTGAACTCACTTTCTGCTACAAGAATTTGTTGCTTTTAAAAATAGCAAGCTCAAGCGCAGCTCAAGATGACACTTGGGTAATCTCTGAAATTGGATTGAATATTGTCTAGTCTCCACCTGATATACGTGTGTACATTATTTTTTTCCTGTGATATCCCTTGTGTAATATAAACCTTTGTCTGCATAATGAATTTGATTTTTTGATGCCAAACAATATAACAACATAGTCACAAGAAGAAAAGCAAATGTTCCAACTCCTTGCAAAAATAAGCCAATGGAGTGTTATCGCCAAGGAAACCTTGCATCTTGTTTTTTTTTTCCTCTCTTTTGATGGAGCCATTCATCATTTATCTAATCAAGGCCGGTCTTCATCCAAAATGTAATATAATTATGGGCTACAACCGTTCTCAGGATATTAAGCTGTATCTAGGCCACAGCTAGCTCGATAAACACCTTCTAATAATGGCTTTTAGTGGTCTCAGGAGTGACTTATCCTAACACACAGAGGACTCTCTATGGCTCCCAAGGCCAAATGAGTTTGCGGCTTGTTGTAGAGATGCACATCAGTCCTGTTAATGGGGACAGTGTTTGGAAAAAAAGAATGAAAAAAAAGAAGCGAAGCCCAGTGGAGCTTCTCTCCATCCACCAGACTGCCCTTTCTTCTCTCATGCGTGATTATCAAACCCCCACCCCTCCTCTGACACTCTCCTCCCACCCCGCTGTCACTGAGCTGCCTCCAGCCTTGGTCATTTCAGCAACAGCTGAAAAACTCCCCTGGATTTATGCTTATGGTTGTGAAAGGTGGTCAGAAGCCTGGTGTGCGTGTGTGTGTGTGTGTTCATACTGAATGACTTTTTTTTTCGCGTGACACCAGATATCTGAGAATTCCCTTGTATTAGAAAACGTAATCTCTTGCCCTTAACAGAGATAAGGTCAAAACAACTGACTGAGAGATATGTTCATTATGAGGGAAATGTCATGACATTACTTATCTTAAAAAAGCAGAAAATAAATAAAGAAAAAGTGTGGGGTTTTTTTGCAGTCCAAAGTGAAAAATATTGTCAAAGTCACAGAAATGTAAGGTTCTGGTAAAAATGGACTCCCAGAGTCAACTCCTGTGTCTCCTCTGCGCTTGGCACATTGATAACAACAACAACAGAAGCGACTGTGCATCCTGATGTTTTGAGACAGAATACTATCAGTGAAATGACATCAGGGGCTTTGTGTAGATCTGTGTACACAGCAGACAGCCCTGGGTGAAGGAACTGTGCCAGGCAAATGAGGGGCTAAATCCTGGAAAAGAAGCCAGAGACAATGGCTACATTTACATACATGCAGTAAACAGACCATAGTACATCCTCTGGTCAAGGTCGTACTCTGAGATGAGCTGTTTACACGAACCTTTACAACTGTAGTGCACCTCAGTGAGTCTACTTATTACCATAAAACAACATACATAAAGATTGTCATGAGCTGCAGTTTTTTTCTCTACATTGCTCCCATTTACAGGAAACGCAGAAAACATGATAGGTTGTAGGGGGATATTCAAAGTGTTGATTTTGTCACCTCTAGGGCAACTCTCTAGATGCAATTATGTGACTGAAGCAATTTGCTTGATCCCTTAAATGTCACTTTCCCTCTCAACCACCATCGTCCTCCTATCTCCACATTCACATGTCTGCAAGGGTCAAGTCTAAGTACAAATCATGATCTTACTATGTCTATCCAGATGTATAGACATCTGTGTGCCGCCCAAAATTTGTCACTGTATGTGGTTACATGAAAAGCGCCTGACCTACATGGACCAATGCAGATCCCAATAATAGTAGCTACCTATGTGCATCCACAGCTGTCTACAGATGTTGAAAGTATATGCGTGCTTTAAGAGTCTGAAGCTAAACACTAATGACATTATAACGGGCGAAAAAAAATTAAAACATGTTCATAAACCAACTGACCTGCAATGCTGACCCAATAATGACACTCTGGGGACCACTAAAGCTATTGCAATTCATCCTGGTGGGGGACCTTGAATGTCTGTACCAAAGTTCAGGCCAATTCATCCAGTGTGAGCAGAGGCATGGCACTGTGGACCATGCTGCAGCCGAACGAGATAATCAAACCCGACTCCAAAGTCAAAGTTAAGTCATGTAGAGTTGAACATTGGTGAACTTTAACATGCAAATTTGCTCGACTGACCCACTGCAAATCATCTTGACAAGAATGACCTTTTGAGCAAATGAAGAGTCTAAAGGAGTCTACTATATTAGAACCAAGCAGAGCAAATGACTGCCACTGCATATCCTGTCTTCTGCAAAGAGGTGCAGATGTATTCTCCCGTGCCACTCTCTTAGCGCAATGCCTACCCCGGTTAATGCACTCGTATAGAGTGTATATAATGACTGGCTGCCACTAGAGAAAACAAGCAAGTGTATAAACACTGTCAGGAAGTCTCAGAAGGACTATTATAATTGAAATTCCATATAACGGTTTAATCACAGTTACCTGGCTACTTGAATTAAAGTAACTGTGTGTTAAAAGACGTCCTTCCAAATGTGTCCGAATCAGTGTGGACATGTTCCTAATTTCTTAATTTGACACTCACAGCACCGCAGCTGCATACAGTAATACATATAGAGAAGAAAAACAGAAATCTGTCATTATGTGAAGATGGAAGCCCAGCAGAATATTGTAGCTGTTATCCCTGTACGCCTGCTTTGTCATGCTATTTTGGCCGTCTTTGAGACGCAGTGTTGTGGCACAATCTGTGTCAGGTGTAGCAACACTGACAGTGATAATAAGATCCTTTAGCAAGGCTGAGTGCATGGTGTGGGCCTCTAATCCATGCCTTACCTCAAAGGAAATTCAGACCAGCTTACATGCATGGATGGTGTCAGGGAAAAAAAAGGAGAATTGAGAAAATCTGCTCTATTCCATACACCACTCACATTATAGCCAGAGGTTGTATCAGTGCTACTAAAAGGGAGAGAAGCCAATGACAATGGATATCCAGGACTGGGCTTGTCTCATTTACACAAAATACTGAGGGTATTTTTTGTGTGATTTTTGACAGAAATATCTGTTCAATGACAAATCCCTGGTTGTATCTTTGTGGAATCAATCTGGGAAAACATTCACTCTCACCGTCTTTGCCAGCACTCACAGTGAGAGCCAATGGGAACAGTAAAGAAAATGGTACAAGAAAATGACCAAAGCCTTGAGGGAGCTGATGGAGCTCAGAGTACAAATTAGGAAGCAGGAGAGGGAAAAACAGGCGACACAAGATTAAATAATTATCAATGCAGTTTCCTCTCACATCTGTTTTTTTTTATTATCTCTTTTGGAAGCCTGTTCAGTTTGTCAGCATGTTGCCCATATCGCCAAATAAAGCTGTTTGTCTTGTCATTTCCCTGTCCTGTCATCCTTTGTGCCAACTTTGTCCTGGCCGCGCTAAAAGTATGCAACCGTCTCCGATGAAAGTTGCAAGACTTTGTTGCTGTCATGGTGACACAAAATGCAAATCATAATAGGAGCAAAAAATAGAGGCGAAGGTGAGTGCTACAAAGGCCAAAATGTAAAAAAGGTGTGGGGGAAAAATTGTGTGGTTGTGCTCAAGGTGCTCTTCAAGGGAAAAAAAATTTGTGATGAACTGAGGAAAAACTGACTGTCTAGAGATGGTGATGCAGTCAAAGGAGCTCATAATAGGAGCATTCAAAAACGAGGACGATGCAGGCCACGTGTCCTGGGATGCCGCCTTGCACCACGTTTCAGTGTAGTTCAAATTACAACTAAAATATGTGAGGAGTAATTCCAGCCTTTAAGCTCATCAGCCTGCTTACAGCTGGTGTTAATGCATGTTCTTGTTATCTCTATTCTGCGTGTATTGAGATTGGTTCGCAATACACATATTAAGCAGGTGAAGCTGGCAGATTTGTCAGCCAGCGAGGTCTGCTTCTCCAGGCGCAGGTCAAAGGAAAGGATGAGGTATACTGTCAAGGAGCTGCCATGTTGTGCAAGTGACAGGGAGCTTGGCTCTTTGCTAACTGTTTTTAAGTTACATTAAATGTAAGACAGTAATTGACACTGGGTGGATGATATTCAGCTAATCAACAGTTGTGCCACATCTGACTGTTATATGAAATTTAGGACAGACGTTTATGGTCTCCTGAGGATGTGTCCCGATGATTTTGGTGCCCCACTGACCTTTCTTTCAGTGCCACTATGAGGTTGACATTTTTATGAAACATCTAAGCAACTGTGGGACTGATTGCCATGATATTTGCTGCAGACAGTGAAGATCCCTCCTGAATGATCTGTAACAGCTTTTAGCTTTGCTTCTGTTGCCATGTTCTATTGTGAGTATGTTAGCATGTAGGGGTTAGCATTTAGCTCAAAGCTTCCTTAGTATACAGTAGGCCTACTGTGCATCAAAGTACAGCCTCACCAAGCTGCTAGTATGGCTGAAGTTTGTATTGGTACAAACTGAGATTTACTGAATTTAAATCAGTTTTTTTCTCCCATATCCAGGTAGAAAAAAGCCCAGATACAGACTGTACAATATACTGATAACAGGTGTAGATGTGGTTTTAGATTCACGTATACGAGCACATCACATTCACATTGCAGTTTATGGAAGCATAATGTGAAAAAAGATAATATTCATATTCTTAAGAAAAGAAAGAAAGAAAAGAAAATTAGCTTTTACTCGAACTGAATATTTTGACTGCTTTTGAAAGCTAATGGCTCAAAAACAGTTAATAGGTTTGTTATTCAAGTTACTAAAAATGAATGAGTCTTGAGTTCTGTGCATGCGTCTGTCAGTATTAACTAATTTAAGGCAGATTACTAACACATTCAATCAATGTAATTGATTTTTTGTGGGCAATAGCAATTCTGTTTATTGTCACGTTATATGTAATTACTGTAGGTAATATGCTTAATTGTTCTGGCAGGGGGTGTAAGAAGGGCTTGTGAGAGATAATGTGACAGCAGAGAGGCTGCTCTGATCGTGCAGGTGTTATCATTTCAGCAGGTAGCAGAGCTGGGTGACAGATGGGGGTGATTGACAGCTTGGGTTAATGTGAAATTGTTTCACTGGTTTGTGTGCATCTGCTGGCTGAACACAAACAGGGATGTTAAAAGTGTAGAAATGCACAGAGATATCACAAATATTTCCAAATGAGACTATTAAAAAAAGCTGACATAATACTGTATGGTACAATCATTGCATATTTTGATTTGAGGATTGTTGAAATGCTGTATAAATGTAATAGGGTTTTTTTTACTCTGTGTTTAAAGTGCTGCTTCTGACATCTACATCTACTCTGTCTAACTGTACAGTATCACTACATCAAGCGTATGAGGGTTGAAATCAGCCAGAGTTATCTATACTGAAGGTATGCCCCTTCTCGCCCGTGTGTATCTGTCCGTCAGACTGACTAAGAGCATCAAATCCATGTCACAGGTGAGGGAAAAAAATAAGATTTCACTTCCCTGATATTTCATCACTTGCCTGTTGATTTCATCATGTGCAAAGCCAGGTGGAACCTGAGAGGTTCACTTAACTTTCAGCAGGTGGTGAGTTATAAGAGGAGAAAGAGTTTATTTTGGGTGGGGGGCACCCCTGTTTGTCACCTGTCATCTTTGGTTGCAAGTCTGAAACTAATTAATGCAGCATATGTGCCTCATTTGAAAACAGCCCCAAAGGTGGGCTCAAGCCACAGTAGTTGCCAGCCTCAAATACAAACACATCCATCCCTGTGTGCACACATAAAACACACACATCTTAATGGACCTCCTGTAGCAAAGAGCTCTCCTCTGCGCTAAACCTTCCTTTTTTTTCCTAAAGGCGAGAATCCGGCCTCCTCTCACTCTGAATCATGAGTGAGTGAAGAGTGGATGTGGAAAACAAGTCGGAAACTCCACTTTGTCGAATTTCTGCAGTGACTAAGTTGAACCACCTCGGTGACTCAATTCATCTACTTTTCTTTTCAGAAAAACACATTTCAGTCATTCTACATACAGTATTTGTTAACATGTGGATACCAAGGAAATACTGCTTTTGTGTAAAGGCTAAAAAGGCATTGAAGGAAAAATCCCTGTTTTCACCACTTTTACAGGTCACATGTTTCCTAGCTTGCCTATTGTCCATTTTTAAATAAATTATGAAGGACATCTTGAATAGTATAAGTAGTATAATAGAATAGAATAGATTTACGCAACTTTAAATAACTTGGGGTTATTTAGCTGCAGCATTTCATCCGGTCATTTATTCATTAGCCATAAATCTTGTCCTTCTTTAGTGTTGCAGGGAGACAAGAGACAATCTGAAAAGGGGCAAGGACAAGGTTTAAAAACACAACTAATATCTAAGACAGAAAATTGTGTGCCAGTGGTCCAAGGACATAACATGTTAATGGGACATTAATAAAGTCAAAAATCATAGAACAGAAAAGACTTGATCTCTCATTCATTCCCAGCATGCTTTGGGAATGTGAAGAGAATATTTCGCTGGTTTTAAAATGTATATTTCCTTGAAGTTTGGTGACTCTGTACTGCAGAAAAACATCATGTTGAATTAGCTGTTAGCGGCTTCTGTTATCACTGGAACCAACTACTGACAACCAGCTACTTTTGATGCTGAATTTAATGACAGGGCAGGATCTTCAGTTCAAAGGCAAATGATTTATAAACAGATCTGTGGATGTTCATCCTCAGCACAAATCAGAGAACTTGCTACTTGTGTTCTGTGTTTGCAGATATTACAGAGATATGACATCTCAACAGGCTGAGGTATACAGAGGTTTAACCGAGGCCAAAACCCTCTCATCATCACCATCAAACCAACAAATTCGTTTGTGTGCACACAATCATCAAACTCGTGCTGTGGCTGTCAAGAGCACGCCGCTATGTCCTTTTAACCTACCAATATGTCATGTAGCTGGTGAAGTTGGCAGCGCCATCTGTTACTTTGATAGTCAGTCAACCCAAGATCACCTGTGCACCACACACTCTGAAGTCTGCAACAACTGTCTTCTACGCAAAAGACAGGTGTTTTAAATTTCACCAAATTGTCAAAAAACAAAACAAAACAAAACAAAATATGTCTTTCTAAAGGGTTTCCATATTCACAAAGGTCCAGGCAAACCCACACATCAAAAACACAACAGAGATAAACTTCTCCATTAACAAAATACTTTACAAAGTTGCCTGATGGCAATTTGGCACATTGTGTCCTTATCATTTAATGAATGCCTTGTCTTTTTAATGACATCCAAATGTGTCAGCTTAGTCCTTGGATTAAAGAGAAACGTCCTGTGCTTCACCTCCCATAGTCCCACTGTGAGCAACGTTGCCATTAAACTGTTGTATGCCTCTCCACGACTACATCTCAGAGCGCGCCTCAATTATCCCACCACTTTCGCACACTTGCTGACAGCCGCGTTGGCAGGTGTGTCCTTTCCAGATGTGCGCTCTCTCGCTCTCTCTCTGGATGGGAAATTAGTCAGTGCAGCTAGCCATCAGCTGAAGCGACTGACACCTTCCACCACTGTGCCCTTTTATTAAGAGTGAGAAGACGGAAGTGAGATGAGAGGAACAAATGCTGGTTGAGCATCCGCCACCAAAATGCTGGCACTGGCAGGGAGTTGATTTACCACATGCAGGTTACATGATGACAGGAGAAAATCCTCCACAAAGCAGGGCCCTGATTATTGAGTGTGGTGTTGATGAGCGCTACTTTTTCACAATGCGGCTGAACAAAAGTGACAAAAATAGTGGTCGGTGGTGAAACGGCTCCCACTCACAAAACACAAAAGAAGTAATAAATCCCAGTGGAAGCATTTTTTTTCACTGACTCTTCTTGTATTTTTAACTTTGAAACGTTCCGGAGTTTGATTTATGTTGGTGCAAACAAGGTGCACAGTTCTATACAGTTGCCTGAACGCTGCAGTACAGTAGCCTATGTCAGCAAGGATTAGGCACAATGCCACCCACCTGAGAATGAGAAAAAGTTGCAATATCTGATTTCTTTTCATATGAAACTTGCATACATAATGGCCTCAGTGCATTGTTTTAACTCTTTCAACACTTTACTTCAGCACAAAATACAGTGCTGCACTGATTGAGGGATTTTAGTGCTGTTTAATAGTCGAAAGATTTCTTGTTTTGGCTGAGTCACAAAATTCTGATCAAACAATAGACATGTTTTTTCCTCATGAGAGCTAAAATGTTTTGGAGGCTGAATTTGCTTACAATGCCCATTGTCTGTTGGATGTGCAAATAGTTTCCTTACAAGTTAAGCTATCAGTTTATTTGACCATTAAACATTCAATTGTTTTAGCTTGTTGGAGAGGAAAAACAAGACATTAACTTTTTAAAAAATAAATTGACTGAAAAATGCCACACCATACTGCATCATTTGTGTTTTAATTGTAGTTTTTCCTCTTTCATTCCCAAAAAATACAGATGGCATGTGCTCCAGTGTCCTCAAGACACATGAGCTGCAAACGTGACTAACATCTAAGTGATCCATTTTAATTTTGCTCTGATGGAGCCTGCACTGGTACAAATTTGTGATGTGATAATTATTAAAGAAGAAGTAAGTGGTCCGGTCGTTTTCGCTAATGCTGCGTTCCAGGCAGGCTTTTGAAATCGTAAATTACAGCTTCAAGTCACAACTTACGACTTTGTAGCGTTCCAGGTAACCCACTCGTGTTTTTCCGACCTGTTTTACCGGTGAAAGTCACTATAACAGCCACTCGTAAGTGAACTCGTACCAGATCGAACTGGTACCACTTTCGGAAAAATACGAGTTTCTTAACAGTCCTATTCTATAATTCACGGCGTTCCTTGGCTGCACACACAGCCCTGCATGCCGTTCTCTCTCCTCATTGGATAAAAACTGTAGGATACGATAAATGTTTTCTCCTCGGCTCAAAGCAGAGCAGAGTGACTGACAGACCCGTGTTTTGGTCCAAACACTCTATGTAAGTGATTGCTGTCGGAAGATATAACTATTTAAGACTTATATTAACACAAATATATCACTTACTTCTGCTTTAAGTCTACAGTAGCTGTTTCCTTCATATTGAACTGAGACAACTCCAGTTTTTTCTTCTATTCTATAATTTTGTTGCATTTACTGTATATGACTCTTTTTCTTTTTTATAGTTTTTGTTTTGCATGAACGCCTTTAACTCGGCGGGTCTCACAGGCTGCAAATGACTTTGTACCACAAGAGCTTCCAAGAGCCAGAAGTGCAGTGGTGTTTATCCACATGCATAATAAAATCAGTCATTATGGCTGAGTTTTTACAGTTTCTGGGTCTCTTTCATTTCAGCATCAGAGCCAGAGCTTAATTTATAAGAACAAATTGTGTCAGCACCCTCTTCTCCAGTCCACTGGCAGCTCATCTCAGAGCCTCTCCTCTCCTCTACTGCATGGTTAATTTGTTCCCTCCTGCCCTCCGTGCCTCTTCCCCTGTACCTGGCCCATTTTAGAGGGAAATGGACAATCTGGAGAAGAACCTTCAAGCTCAATAGCGTCTCAGCTTCCTCTCTCTTTTAGTCACGACAAGCAGCGCATCACTATGGCAACAACATTTTGAGAGCGTATCGGAAGCCTGGCGGTCAGTCTGACAGGCTCTGACTTGGTGGCACTCACTGGGCACGGAAATACAGACATGAATTTGCATTTTTTAAATAAATTTGGATTTTTGGAGATAGCCCTGTTGACACCCAAATTAATAATTAGAATTTTAAATGACACTTGAAGGGGGCACTAAATGAAAGTGCACTTAGCTTTTTGAATTGATTTAGCTAAAAATAATCACAAATAATTGTTTAAAATTACAAGTTGCACACTTAGTGATGTTGACAATAAGTTACACTTGAGCTGAGGATGGTTTTGGACCAAGAGAGAAAGCAGTATTTCTTTTAAATGATGCATGGCGCTAAAATGCTGAGGGGACAAAGGGCATCAGCAGATGAAGTTTGTGCAGATCTTTTTTTCTTTTTCTTTTTTCCGTTTGAAAGAAAGCATTTACATGTACTGCACAATCTAAGATTGTCTCCACAATGCACAGAAGTCACAGAACTCTTTTTGCTTTGAAGCTGCTCTCCAAAGTTTGCAGCTGTTTGTTCCTTGTTTGTGCCACATGCAGATTTCCCATTCATGAGGAAAAAAAAAGAAAATGATGTAGGCCTACTGCTGCTCTCAAGTCAGACACTTAATACCCGTGTTTGTGGTAATGAAGGAACATGTCACCCAGTGCAACAGTGTGGCACATCATTGTGTTTTTAATAGGTTTTTAGCAACAAAGGAGGGCTGTGGCACACAGGAATAGGCTTTTTCACAATTTAGCTACACAGGCGGTACTTAGAGCTGGATCAATTCACTGTTGGTTTTGTTTGTTTTTTTTTATTTCAAGTGATTTATTAACAATAACAAAAGCATATCAGTGCTTAAATATAATTAATACTCCTAAAATCGGAGCTTTTAGCTGTGCGTGCAGGTTTTACAGAAACCAAATATCTGCGTGCACGTGCCTTTCTGCAGTATCCTGCTTTCTGTTTGGATGTAAACATATTCATGGTCAGGGCAGGGTTTCACCTGGCTACAGCTATGGCTAACACTGACAATAGACTATTTTGGTAAATGGCTGCATTTGTATTCTGCTTTTATTCAAAGCACATTGCTGTTTGCCTCTCATTCTCACACACACACGCACGCATGCACACACATAGGAAGGTGGACGGCCCTCCTCCACTTCCTGAGTCACAGCCGCTCCTTGATTATTTTGATTAAGTGTGCCAGTTAGTGAGAGCTGTTAATAATATTGACGACTGTTAATGCAACCTATTGACTGGCTTTAATCAAACTGATCTGTTATTATTATTAGCTGCTGCTGTGTTTCCATGGTATCGGGCGTGTGGGAAATGTGGCCTCTTGATAAGGAAATTAATCAGTTATAAAAGAATTGTTAGGCCTCTGTACAGCTTCCTCAGTTCATTCTCTAATTTCATAACTTTCTACACTGTCGCCTGCCTGCTGTTACTCTGTCTCCAGGGAGAGATGTTGTTGATGTTAAAATTATTGTATTACCAGTCACTGATTCATCAGTGTCAATACCCATTGATTCTGGGCTTGAAATTCAAGACATTACAAAATGATTCATTTATGAGTCTATAGGGTCTATATTTAGTATTCAGGAGCTTTACTCTGGACTGTGTGCTGTGTGTGTCCTATCAGGTTTGTGTTTATTACAGTGTACAGTTTATGGTTTGGATAATTATAAGTTTGGCATACTATTTTTTAAATTAAGTGTGTCAAAGCTTGGATTAAGTTTGCTTTATGTTTGAAGGAGAGCAGAGGATTTGATATGTGGCGTTCATTTTGCAAAGAGAAAGAGAAACTGAATCTCAATGAAAAAGACTAATATGAATAAGACTCACATTTCACCTGAGTTTAATTAAATTTGCGTCTAAATACTGACGTTCGTTATTCTTAAATAAGATAACATGCTGTTTCCTATTTGTTTTGACAGTAGCTGCTGCATTGCTCCAATGTTAACCTTCAAGGAAAAACAAACAAGATTAATTTAATATAGAAAATGTGATCAATAGGTCGGGAGGTTTGTATTTACATGAAGATGATGTTGTTGATTACTGTAGGAAAGAGAGATAATTTTGCAGTTTGTCAACTACAAATAACAAAGTGCCTGATATTTCCACTGAAAAGTCAGTTTCACACCAGCATAAGCCTCATGGAATAAATTAATGTTAATTATATTTAAATATTCAATACAACACCTGAACCTTCCACTAATGTATATTCACCAAAATAGCACGCGCATATTAATGAAATCCCACCTCTGTCAATCCACCGTGCAAATCCACTCATCTGGTTTTAGCCCTCCTTCCTTTACCTTTTTCAAATATTTCATAGCACTGAATGTCCATTTTTAACTTTTTTTTTCAAACAAATCAGACTGATAAATGAGAATACAGTGGCCTTTGAATGCTGAGATATGAAGCAGCGAAGTGGTGTAGGTTTGATACCTGCTTATTTAGTTATAACTAAAAACAGACAGGGTGAGACAATGACAGGTTGTTAAAATCCATTAAAGAGCAAGAGTTAAGAAGTTGTAAGCATAACACTGGCATATTATCCCCTTTTTTAGTTAATGTAATGAACTTGATAACAAACAGTTGCTTATTTACACTTCCAGCAGTTGTGCTGCATCATTATCGTTCATTTAGAGTGGAGCCTCTGACCACCTGCTGAACCTAGGCCTAATAGTCGCTGCCTTTTTAGTTCTTGTTTTTGGTCCTTACCAACCCCTGAGGGAAACATCTGGCTCTTTAGCTGCTAAATGCCTCACTATGTTCACAGCTCATCTCAAACTGTGTCTGCCTGTTGTTTTGTGCAGAGCAGGGAGTATACAGGAAGCTTTTTTTTTTCTTTCAGAGCTTTCTCTCTGTAAACAGCTGCCGACAGTTCTGCTATGACAGCACCGAGAGTGAACCTAAATCGTATAAATTGCGGGCCAGACAGCTAAACAATGAACTGAAGCTTCACTGTAAAGCTCCATACGGTACAGGTCGGATGTACAGTAAATCTCCAGGTGCAGTGTGAAGGTAACTCTCACATTCGCACACTTGGCTGCAATTTGATTTGAGAGCTCTGGATTATATCCTTGAGAGAAGAGGTGTAAGCAAGAAGCCATTAGCCGCACACTGAACCCACATTCATTCTGTATGATTATTTCACATTGCATAATCATATCATTTCGATCTATATGGAATTTGGTTTACCTCTGTCTCTCCATCCTCTTTCCGCATCCCTCATCTGAATTTTATAAAGATTATTACTGATAACACCATTACAGTATCTCTGGGAATTACAAGTACTATTTTCACTATATCAACAATCAGCAATACATACAGCTGTTCCTGGTCTCTCTCTTCTCTCTGTTCTGACCCCCATCCCCTTCTTTGCCATCAAGACAGATGGTCGCCCAGTTCTGTTAAAAGGAAGACTTTCCTCCCTACTGTCGCCAAGTGCTCGCTCCTTGTGGGAACTGTTGGGTTTCTCTCTGTGATATTGTGAGGTTTCTTACCAGGTTAAGTGCCTTGAGATAGCGTTTGCTATGATTTGGTGCGCTTTTAAGGAGACTATTAAGATGCTTCATGCCGCTCCGTATCATTTGGTCCTGTCCTGCTGCTGTTCATTGCATTTCATCCAAAGCACCATCTCATAAAACTCCCAGTAAACATAAATATCACATTCATGATGCATCTCTGCAGTCAATTACTAACATTTAAAAGGTGATTATGGGCTGAGATGCAACATCTGGGGCAACCATTCAAAAACTCATAAACGCATCTCACAAAAAGAAGAATAAAGCATCTGTGCCGTGGCCAACGCAAGCTGCCAACCTCATTTATGAAGGGGGGGGTGGGGGGGGACCTCCATACTGCTGCAGGAGTGTCAACACCATGTCAGCAGGCACTTCAGCTGCCTGATGTCCCACTAGGATCGCCTCGATCTGTTCAACACCCTGATGACCACTAAATAAAATCATCCATGCACAGATTAGAAAATATTTTAGGTATCATGAGAGATTTACTATATTAAAGCTTTATAGAGGAAAATATGTTTTTGAATAAATAGTCTGAAGCAATCTGGCACTTTAAACTCTTAGCAGACCACTTCAGACATGTAATTGAGAGATTTCATAATGATATTTGGACCTGGTTTGTTCTTGCTCCTTTTCTGCTTTCAATTAAAAACTAATAAAATGGGTTTGATGAAAAAAAAGAAATCCAATTAAATCATCTATGATATTGCATTGGGAATGGACAGTAAAGGTCATGTCTAATGTGTGATACCAACCCACAACCCAGTGAGGGGATATCTCTGTTTTCACTTTCATATAATCATCAACTGCAAATCATACCAGCAACCCGCACAGCCATAATAATTATGGCAGTGAAGCATCGTCAACATGCAAAGGTCTTTTGACATTGACATTCACCGTGGGAACGCTCTTCACTCATCACAGATCCAACTGCAGCCATGTCACATGCAACGCTGACAGTCGAGAGACTGAATGCAGTGCTTAGTAAAAACCTCCAATGGTTGTGAGATGTGAATCTCTATCTATCTATCTGTCTGTCTGTCTGTCTGTCTGTCTGTCTGTCTGTCTGTCTGTCTGTCTGTCTGTCTGTCTGTCTGTCTGTCTGTCTGTCTGTCTGTCTGTCTGTCTGTCTGTCTGTCTGTCTGTCTGTCTGTCTGTCTATCTATCTATCTATCTATAATTCATCTTATCCAGCTGACAGGTGTTGGGGATGACAGCTTCTAATGAAGGCAGTTATATTCTTTACACCTCACACTACACAACCTCTGAGTCCATCTGGCCCTGTTTTCTGTTTAGATCGAAATAAACTCTCCAATGTAAAGACGCTACTAAAAAATAACATGAATATAAGTATAGTTACTGAGGAAAACAAGGTTGAGTTACAGTATGTAACAACCGGTCATGGAGGCATTTGCCCCCGAGTACCAAACCCTCTTGGTTTGTGGTAATTTGATTACGTAATGTGTTTGTCTTGTTCACCTTAATGTGATTCATATACCTAAATAAAATTTTGCCCGAGCAAATCACCACAAACACAGGGTTAATGAGAAATCGTGGCTCTTTTTTTGTCGCTCTGTGGACCCCTAATTTGATGATTATGAGTGAGAGAAGTCAGTTGGATATTTCTCGATGGAGAAAAACTGAGCTTTTTAGAAAGCTTGTGATCATGCGTTTATGAATTTGCTCCCATGAATTAGGAGACTACAAAATAATAATAATAAATAAATTAAAAAACGAAGATGTAAATTAGGCAAAATGAGAAAATGATGTGTATCGTCTTCATTCAAATTAATGAAAACGAGTAGATGAAGTCTGTTTTTGCCTCCGCACAAAATCATTTCATGCTGTCGATATAATCAGTGCTGGCCTCAGAGTGGGTTTTATTCCTTTGTGGCACCTTCAGGGAAACAGAGTAATTGGTTAGTTGGAGTAACCATTTCAGAAGTGCAGTTCCAGAGAGCTGAATTTTTGGGGAAGGAAAAAAAAGAAGAAGGTGTTTATGCTTTGCTTAGTTCAGTTCAGTGGTACAAACTGTGGTACAAACATCTCTGTGGCACAATTAATGCAACAAAAATAAAATATAGCCTACAGGCTGCTGAGTGGCATCAAAAGACATATCAGGAGAATGATCAATAAATGACTGATACAAGGGACACAGCACACATTTCCAGACTGGGCAGCCTGAAACAATAACGTCTACTGTGCAACAATAAAAGTAGGCATGCTGCAGAGACAGGATACACTTTAAAAAAAAGGGAGACATAAAAAGGAAAGTAGAGATACCAACCATGAGCTGCAGGTTCAGTGCTGGGCGCAGTGTCTGAGCACAAGGAGAGGACATGGCAGTTGTGGAGGGAGGTGTGGAACAGGAGGAACAGCATGCAAATAAAGGAGAAATGGGGGAAGGAGGCAGGGAGGGAGTGGGGCAGGGGGAGAAAACAAATGACACCCATAAGCAAGCATTCAGAAGACCAGAACATGACAAAAGACATAAGGCTTAAGGGAAATCAAAGGGAACCAAAGGCAGTGCAGAGATAAACAAAAGCTTGCGCACACGCACGCACGCACGCACACACACACACGCAAACACACACACACGCACATATACTTTCTCCTGCACACAGTGGACGGTCCATTCACAGGGGAGCGTGGCTACTGACGGAGATATGGATGAAGCTATTATCTAGTAGTGCTGGCAGTTTTGGTGTGGAGAAAAGACAAAGTATCAAGAGGAAATAATTGTGTCCTAATTTAACAGTATGAAAACATGTCTTGTGCGGCAACAGCTCAAGTGAAGTTTCAACAAAGTGTGGAGATGATTTGGTGGAATGAGGCACCCATCCGAATGGTTGGATGAGACTTACCGCTTTAATTCAAGACTTTTTGAAGACCTTTAATTTGAAATTTTCTTTTACAGTTAACCTTAGTTTGGTGAGTACCCCTTAATGTTGTACAATGAGGTGGCTGGTGTAGATAATGTCACACAAAAACTTGTACCGTACTCTATATACTGTAGGTACAACAACACAGGACTATTTTTGGCACAAATTGCACATCTAATGATCATAAGGTTATTTATAGAACATCATTATTTGTGGTTAATTCATATCCATTTTTAAAAAAGGAAATATGAAGTGCAAAGCAAAGCAGCAGGTACTTGAATCGACTGAAGCCGTGTGCTAAAAACACTTCAGAGGGAGATGCAAATCCACAAAGAATGTTTGACAACATATGTCTTTCTAAGTAATTATTATGGCATGTCTGCATTAAAATGTCTAGCCCTTGACACAGTAAACGCTCTGAAATGAATTTGAAATGATGAAAATAACATTTGTTAAAGTCTGGAATGAAAAACACACAGTAGGAAGTCATGTTGGAGCAGGACTCTTGTATTGTGCTATTCAGTTATGAGAGGTTTAATGTACGCCAGTGTGCTCTGCGCCTCCTTGGCCTTTCATGCCTGTAAGCTGTCCGGACACCGACAGATATTTGTCTAAGAGAAGGAGAGGCCGGCGCTCAGTACTACTTTTTAATTGTTCGGGGAGCAGCGGGCCAATGCCACAAGTCCGCTCCACCGCCACAGGCCCATGGTGCAGGGAACAATCTCACAAGGTGAGACGGTATCAGGTCCGTCTTTGGATTTCTGAAGCCTCTTAGGATTTCTCTACAAGGTCCAGAAGTCACTGAGACAAGTAAGTGCTAAATAACACCACGGGCTGGTCATTATACAGTTTCTTAATGTATTTGGTTAAAGTATCCCTTAATAAAAATACAGTTAGAGGCAAGAGTTTGTTGTAGTGTGCTGCTGCAGAGTGAGATACTGTAGCTGGATTCACAAGTGAAATTTGGTCATACCCACTGACTTCACGTCATCACACGCCAAGTTCATTTTAAACACGGTAACCTCAGCAACTACGGTATAACCAAGTTCAGCTCAGAGCACCAATAACTGCAAGCAACAGCCGTCCTATTGAGGCAACTTGTTTGCTTCTCATTATGTAGACAAAGGCTCTGTATTGTTGTTGATGTGATGAGAAATAAAGATCTGATGGTGACATTCTTTACAGATCAGTAGAATTACATTGCTTTGAACGATAATTACGAGATAAATGAAATGAGATGCCAATTCACCTGATCTGGCTTTAATGTAGCAGAAAGGAGGCTGGTTGTCAATAATGCGTGATATTTACAGTTGCATATTAATTAGGCTGACATTGGTTAAGACCGAACAGAGCTCTTGACATTTTTGTATTGATTTACTGTGGCTTGTTTTGTACTTGTTCTGTATCACTGCTGATATGAAGAGCGAGGACTGATTTTCTGTTAACAGTTTTCGCTGCATAGTAATGTATTGGTGATAACACCTGAGAACTCTGTACACATATCCAAATCCAAATCCAAACACGCTGCTTCTTCTCATCTCCATTATTACATCTTTATCTAATTCTACTTGGCTGAATGAGGAAGTCCAGACAAGAACATACTGTAGACAGTGAAAGGGCTGGCATATTGAGAGATAATGCAGAAAGAGGCTTTGTATTTTCATGGAATTTAACTTTTTTTCAACCAAACAGTCAGAAACCACATCTGTGATCTAACCACGAAGCAAAGCAACATCATCTGCGAAGAAAACAATTAACGGCCTGTTTTGTCAAAGACCACCACCTGAAGATGCTAATGCAGCAGTGTTCATCGGTATAAAAATGATGAATGGAGCCTCTGTCCCCCCTGCAAGCCTCAGTCAACACAAAGGCAGCATGGCCCGCTAACCCTCATTACACTGTGGGTGGCCCGTGTGGCCATGTGGGACCATTCAATATGTCTGCTGCTGAGTGATTGCCTGTACATTTCTGAGCAGCCTCCTCCTCCTCGTTCACCATCTCTAACTTCACAGGTCAGCCACATGGGAAGTGTCCTTGCTTGACATTCACGGATATGATGTGGACACAGCTCCATGACTAGTTACCACGCTTCCAATGAGCCCTTTGGAGACTCGCTGTGACATGACATCCAGCTCAACATGCAGAGATAACTGCATGTCAATCATAATTATATTGGCAGAAATGCATTAGGTGGAACCCTGCGGTACTGAAAATGCCAACAGACTGCTGGGTGTCCCCGCTGGCTGCTAGATTACTTTTTTTTTGTTGGATCCACTCTTTCTGACCTGCCTTCTCTGCTCTGAATTTAGTTTGTGATTTCCGACATTTCCAAAAATTTCTTCCATCCCCCACAGAGCTCTGCTGATGGGGAAGCTGGGATCTCTTTCTTTCTGACAATAGATTTCTCCTCGTAAGAATTGCTGAGTGTTGGTAAGAAACCAACATGAACAGGTTTTGTTTTCCAACCCTGTTATACATCCTGTAGGATTGTCTCCTGAAATAGTGCCCCTATGGTGGCAGCCAGACGAACTGAAACTTGGTTGCTACGGTTACAGTAATAAACGGTCATGGCTTGGTTAGCTAGAGGGAAACATTGTGGTTTAGTTTGGCTTAAAATAAGTATTTCCTCAACACTAGGATATCTGTCATTGCCATGGCTGCAGTGATAACAAGGCTCTGTCAAATGGACATATAAGAGACACATCATAAACAGCTGGTTTCACACGGGAATCGAACATGGTTCACTCACTAGTTACATACAGTGTTTTGCTGACATGACTTTCTCTTTACGTCACCAGACCGCTCCCTCTGCTCCCATCATACTACAACCACTGATGTAACCTAGCAACAAAGCATCAGTTTACCTCTACCTATCGTTCTTTTGTACTGGAGGACAGTATCTGAAAAACTAAATATTTATCGTTTATGCTGGGAATAGCTGATCAACTGGATGCTCAACCAAGTAACCAGATAAAGTGAATCACTTTCGTGATGGTTGGATGATTTGAAGAGGTTCTGCAAAGATGTTCCTGGACATCTTTTAGACTTTGGTAATCCCTGTAGACCTGACCTTCTTGGATCGCTTTGTTATGTCCCAAAACATTTGGACGGGATGTCATGAAATAACTTTGATGACGCACTGAAATTAAAATTTGTCTCATACTTTGATTTATGACTAATGCAAAACCAATGGCATTTTAAACAGGTTCAGCTAGTGTTGAATGCTAATTAGCAAATGACAGCTTGCTGGCACACTAAACAACTCACAGTATGAGATAATACACTCTCTTTTATAAACTGTGTAAACCAAGGACTGTGTTACATTTGGCTGGACCAAGATGAAACCTCACGTTCATTTGTTATTGTTCTTTGGGGGGGATTGTGCATCTATGATTGTTACCTGACAGTATCTGCATAATGCAGCAGTTTTTGAAGCACATTTTAATGCAATCTTTGCTGTCTAGACAAGCTGTGATGTAGTGTAAATATTAGTCTATGTGTAAATACAAAGTGTCTTTACCGGTGGTACTTTTAACATATTGTGTGCTATAGCTGATTACCTCCTGGCCCTGCTTTATGAGTTTCATCTCCTTTTGGCCATTGTGCAGTCCGGTAATACCGCCACAAGACAATATACTTCCACATTAAGAAGATGTGTTAGGCTCCAGACTAGTGTTTTCCATGATGTGGAGTGTAATAATATCATTGATGCTCTCTTAGGGCTGTATGTCACATGAGGGCACTTATTGTGTTGCTATCGACCTTAATCAAATTAGTTATAGCTGGCTGGCTCCAATTTCTGAACGGACAAGGAACCAAACAGAGCAAAGTGGGAACAATACCACACATTATGCAGCACAATGTGTGCATGTGTTAGACCCTTCTAAATCTATTAAATTCTATAAGTCCCTTCACTAGATGGTGGTTATATAATTTAAGATGCTGTCAGATTTAATGGATATTTCTCTCGCCTCCCTTAGTTCTTCTGTCTATAGTGTGGGTTAAATTAGTTGGTGGTCAATACTTTTTATGTTCTTTCATCAATTTAACATGAAGCTGGCCTGACACCTGATTGTTTTATCTGCACAAGGTTATCTATTTTGGTTTTCATCTGACAGTGTTGAATCTGATGATATTTCAAATTAAGTTGATATAGGGGAGAGTGTGGCAATGTGACTATGGATAGTGCAGTGTACTGTATGAGGGAGGATGAACGTTGACTTTTCTCCAAGATAGCTGTGAGTTTGTACTTTTAGGGTCAGTTTGTGTTTTTACAAAAGACCTCTTGGCCCTGACTACCACTAAAAAGATAATAGGCTGTTGCCCCTGAGGAGAGAGTGCAGCGCAAAATGTTGCTTTTCAAGGAAAATGTGTCTTTCCACCCTGACAGAGAAATGGCCAAAAAAAAAAAAGAAAATGGGCAGCTAAACACATGGGAGAGAAAACAGAAGACACTAGAGAGGAGAAAAGTGATATTTAGTTTGATAAAGGGTGTTTGGAGTAATATAAACATGTCAGGTGACTGTAAATAGAAATTATTCATATGTCCTAATTACTGGAGATGGTCACCGCAAATTTATTTAGTGGTGAAAATAGCAATTTAGTCATTTCCCCATGTCACTTTCCAAACCCCTGCCAAGCACTTAAGAGCCATGTGTTGGAGCTCTAATAGATTTTTTAAAGTGCTCTATTCTGTCTCTCTAATGGGAAATTGATAAAAAAAAAAGAAAGAAAAAAAAATACTCGGTCCCACTCTGATAGATTCATTTGGCAAAGAGTTTCTGATCTGTGTGGCACACTGTGGGTAAATGAAATCAAATGGCAGAGCGTATTATGGCCATATGAGCCTGCTGCCTTCAATCTATATACACAGTAATAATGGAATGCCCCTGATAGTTGAAAGCAAAGAGAGGACATCTGGCAGAAACTGTAAGTGGGTTGTTTCAATCTGAACATATTGGCACTGAGAACGTGGGGTTTGCTTTATCAGGTGGAGCCCACATAAGTCCTGTTCATAGGGGACTGAAATAACTTGCCAATATAATGTAGATATTTTTAGTAACCGCAGAAATTGTCATATATTATAATCCTTCTGTATTTTTTTTCAGGTCATGATTTACTTCTATTGAATTATTTTAATCTTACTAGAAAATGAAATGTGCAGGTGGTCTTCAGCAGACAGCAGAGCTAGTATTATAACCACAAGAGACAGCCTGTTCTCCTGTGATTGAGGTTCCACGTGTGAGTCGTGTGATGTCTCGTAAGACACCTGCATTTCCTTGAAAGACTGCGATGAAAAGGTGGAGTAGGACTTCAAATTATTTAGTCAGAAAATGTTCCAGAGGTCAGAATGAACGTCCATGTTTAACATTTTCTATCAAGTCGGCAGAATAATCATTTTAGCCATCATTTCTATTCTATTGCTCAGGTTAAAAGTGTACATACTGAGCAATTAATGATATCACAGAGAGCCACACAACCATCAGTCATATCTGAACGTTTCTCATTGCAAAGGAAAACTCACTGTTTACGTCTCTTGCCTCATTTGCTGCATTTCAAAAATGTACCTCGTACATTATTGCTCACTTTCTGTTCCTTCCTCTGTTGTCTAAATATAGAGACCGCAATATAACATTATACCACACAACAGACAGTTACAGGCACTGAATTCACATTGTGTTCTGCTAATTCAAAAACTGACAGATGGTAATGATGTCATTCTTTTACATAATACTCTTTGACGCTACAATGCGACGGCAAAACTTTTGGCTTTGCAGCAGATGCTGTGGACACCAGTGGCAATTAAAGAATAATGGTGCACTGAATTACCCTTTATTTCCAAAGATTCTCGCGGATCGTTTTCTTTAAAGACACAATCATTAGACTGCCCGACTGAGAGTGTATCTATATCTATATTTATTTTATAACGCTAACATTTTCCACAACAGCAGATAGACGCCACACCAATGTAAAACAATATAGAGGAAATGATCCAAGCAGGACCACTACTGGAAACAATAAACATACTGTATCTCCTGGTGAAGTACTGTATGCTGTGTTCACATTGTTTGTATTGACCCTATTGAAATATTGATGTACTAGTAGTAATGCGAGTTACCCAGTAATATCTAACAATCTTTGGCTAAGCTGGCAGAAGTTTCCAGTTGAACTGAGAAGTTGCATCTTATTTTTAAAGATAATCGTTCACACAAATTAGAGTTCTTTATACAATATGAGTCATTATAGTATTATTATTTAGCTATAAGGTGCCTCTATTATTTTCAGCAGGCACATTAGAAATAAGTGTAATCACTTTGCATTAGTCAGGATAGTCGTGAATCAGCCAGGATAGCTATAATCAGAAGGGGCCTGTGCGGACTCTGAGGCATCAATCAGCCGGCATAGATAGGTATTCTCTTTAATCCAATCAGATGGCATAATCAAGCACAATGCCTGTGATTTCTGCCAGCCTCGTGAGATTTGTTCCCATTGAGCAGCCTGTCAGAGAGGCTTTGATTGCATTTGGAGCTCGGGCTGATTTCTGAGTCGAGGCATAAAGTGATGTTTTCTATCTGCGCCCTTCGGAGATTTACACTCACAATACCCCCGAGTTCTGTTGCTGGAAGAGTGAGATAAAATTTGTTTATTTCTAAAGGGCCTAATTTTCAAGAGCTCATGTTCAGTTATTATTAACCCCTACTGCTACCCTTGTCCCATAACCCACCTATGATTTCAAATGTTTTTTTTTTTCTTTTTTCTGTGAATAACAGATGTGGTTCATATAAAAGCCATTTCTTCTGCCTGCAGAAGAACAGTTATCAGTCTCGCACAATTATCACAGGGCATCTATTATCCATATTTCATCATCTGCAGTCTTTTTTTATTTGCGTTTTCTCATCATTTCAGTTCAGGTAATGTCACACTTCATTGTCACGCTGCTATTCACACCTGTAATTAATGTACTTCTTGTGTTGAGGAATAGTGGTCGGAGTAGCAGGGAGCACCGAAATCTTTGTACAAAATATTATTGTGCACCAGTCCTGTTTTTGAAACCCTGCTGTGAAAAGATATTTGGGAACAAAGCGGTGGATAAACAGTGCTGGCGGCCAACAGGTTGCTCTGACAAACAGACAAACGGGCACTAAGCCCCGGCCTACCAGTCGTCCTCACACACCCACACACACATGTACTCAGACATTTGAAGAACAGAGAAACTTGTGTAGGCTTATGATTTTGTGCTGTGGAGTCGCTGTGATTAATTCCTGACAATAATGCATGAGTTGTATAAATTTCCACAAAGTCTTTACAGAATCTTTCTTCTGATTTGTGCACGTGGATCATGATGTCAGGTGATATGAGGGCTTGCATGTGCTGAACATGAAAATGTTAAGAATGGAGAAAAGATTCAGGTGCAAACACTCACAGATGAAGTTCAAACTGTAGACCACATGGATGACCACTGCTTTGCAATGAACTTTTGGCCATTCTTGTGTTTAATAGGACTGTGAGATGGTTGGAGGACGGCTGGTGGGTTGGGATGCAGCAAAGGACCCAGGCCACTGAATTCAAATACGTGCCAGTGCAATAATGCCTGACCCTTAATACTTACTCTGCCTCCCTGTGGATGTTTGATTTTTGCTAAAATGAATAGTTTAACACTTGTATGAGTACAGAGATATCCATATAAATATCAAGTCTTTGCAATATGTATAAAGGACACAGTTAGCCTACCCTAGCTCGTCCTTGCTCATGTCTGTCACAAATGTTGCACTATTTTTGAGTTTGTTTTGTCCCTTTTGTGACAAAATATCACCACACAATAGCCCCTCCCTAGCTTTTCCTGAGCTTTCTGCATTTCAATCTCCATCAGCAAACACACTGTCTCACACTCTGCCATTATTTGAATTCCAGCTTTCACTCAAGAGTTCGGACAGTTGCTAGGGTCTCAAGTGTTCACTGTTGCTTGTTAAATGATGACAGCATTTAGAGTTAACTCAGAAAGCTTTTACGAGGAGGTGGATGGCAAACTGAGTGACCTCAACTCAAGGGTAAAAAAAAAAAAAAAACATACTTGCGAATATGATTGCCACCATGTCATGAAGATGGAGATATGGAGTGATTCAGGGCTGCACTGGGAGTGAGGGAACGCACACACATGCACACACGTACACACACGTACACACAGATAAACAGGTTGTGTGAGGGCGATACTGTACCTTGATTGGCTTCAGGGTAGGAGATGGTGGTGGTGATGGTGGTTGTGGTGGTGGTGGCTGTGGTGGGTATAGGGGTGGTGGTGGGAGCATCTGGATGAGAGGACAAATACATGACAAATAAAAGGGGAGGGGGAGGAGGGAGGGTGGACAAATGAGTATAAAAGCCATGAAGATAAAGTAAAGTCACTGTGAAATGATGGTATCGCTGCTTGATGTATGACCAGTAGCTCACCACGTGTCACTGTGTGTGTGTTTGTGTGCGAGTTAAAGGTCTGCTGCAGACTTTTTGATGAATTAGCCCGATGGCAGCGCATTAACCGCACTGTAGACGCACAGCAGTGACACTGCAACACATTGTCTTGTCTCAGATCGACTTGAGCTGATCAGAGCTCTTGTTGGGAACTCTTTTTTCTTTTATGTCTATTCACAGGCTACATACCATGACACGAAATCCTGACAACGCCAGCGAGCACATGGTTGTTAGAAGTGATTAATGTCTAATGAGTAACACGTGCTGCCGTTGTACTTGCGCTGTCATTGTTATGCAAGTGAGCTATCTTGACAAACAAGCGTGCCTGTGCATTTTTAATATCTCCAAGGGGATGAGTACAAAGTTGGAGCAGATAATGGCGACAACAACAACAACAATGACAAAAAAAAAAAATCTGATGTATACACTCCAACAGAATGATACAATAAATAGCAGTGCACACAAAAATAGTGGGAAGGAAATAATATACACATGAAAAATAAATGAAAAGCATCAAGCTGGGTCCGTTTTTCCTCCCACAGCTTTTCCCTTTTTACTTCATTAGCCGGGTTAGACTCCCCACCCTGACAATGACCAGGGGGAGATATCAAAAGTGACATTTTCCTTGTTGAAGTGGCAGGGCTGCACTGATACGAAGCCGCTGGCAGTGCTGCTTGGTTAGAAACCTCCCATGCTTCTCTGATTGCCCGAGAATGGACTGAAAAACATGTTGGGGTTATTAAAAGGTGCTGAAAAAATAAGTAATTTCTGGCTGTCGATAAGGAGAGCGGCTACTCGACACTTTTAATGAAATAAGGTGTTATAAGAAGGTGAGGGAAGGAAATGTGTGTGGACACAAAGCGAGGACGAGATGGAATTCAAGGAGACAGAAGATTTTTTTTAACTAGCTGCAAAGACAGTTTTGTATCTGTGTTAAATTTTCACACAGCAAGCTGTGCCCATTTTATTTTATCAAACAATGTCTCTTTTACTCAATTAACAGGGTTGACAAAATTGCAGTAGCTATCACTTTCCTTGTCTATATAAGGTGCTTGTCACCATATAAACATCTGTGGCTGAAGCCAATTCCAGCTGATGCTGGGTGAGGGCGGGGCTCAGCCCATCACAGCGCTGACATATACGTACAAACAATTCTCACATTTACAGGCACTTTAGAGCCGCCGGTCAACTGAACCTGCATGTTTTGGGAACAGAAGACTTCAGGGGGAACCCACATGGAGATCATGGCTGGGCCGGGGTTCGAACCCAGGCCTGTGTTGCTGTAGTGACAGTGCTAACCGCTGCACCACCTTCCAGTCTTTTATATCAGCATTTGCATAAATACTACTGATGACTTAATCTCATCTCTGTGACTTCAATTCTATGAATCTACATTTCACCTGTTTGGCTGAAGAACGTTTGCCAAAAATGGTTTGGTTTTTTTCAGCTACATGTTAAGACTGCAGAGTTACAAGAGTGCTTCTGTGAACAGCAGGTCTTGAAATCTGCCACAGAGGCTCCGTCACTGAATGATATTTGCTGGGCCTGGTTTCAAGTACTTAGCATTAATGCCAGTGTGTTTTATGGTAGGGGGACACTGCCAGAATGGGACTTCATGTTTAAAAAAAAATACTTTACAATATGTCACATCACATGACATTAAATGCATTTCTTTACATAATGAACTTTAAAAAAAGGCATAGCTGAAGCCTGACTATACCAGCTGGAACAAACCACTGTAGACATGAAGCTAGACTGAAGAGAAACTGATAATGTTACATGTCTTTGTAAGTGTCAACAAAACTCATGAAATGAGCCAAACACCAATGATTTTATCCTGTTGACAAATATTGTCTATGTCACCAAAGCCTGTTAGATCTCACTCCTGCTGCAGCACTGAGAGATCAATGCACTGCAACTTAAGAAAACACAAAAAGACATGCAAATAAACATGTTTATCTGCATGTGTTGTGATTTTTTTCTATGTGTTTTGTATGTGTTGATTTTTTTTTCTTCTAAATTCGGAAAAGAGTTTCTTAGGTTGAGCCAGAAATTCTCCACATCAAAAGTTCATTAATCTGTGATCTGTGAAAGTAGTCCCGAATCAATTAAAGCAGAAGTAAGTGATATATTTGTGTTAATATAAGTCTTAAATAGTTATATCTTCCGACAGCAATCACTTACATAGAGTGTTTGGACCAAAACACGGGTCTGTCAGTCCTCTGCTCTGCTCTGAGCCGATTTATCATCCTATTTTTAAATGAGGAGAGAGAACTGTTTTAGCCAAGTAATATTTGCTAAACTACAATGGCCAGTAATCTTGTTTTTAAAATGAATGATTGTTTTACATTAAAACTATTTAAAATGAATGATTGTACATTAAATATTTAACAACACATCTGGGTCCTGTTTTTAAAAATTGATACACAGTTGAGACTGAACCAACACAATGTTTTGGTTTTTTATGGGATCTGTTGACAAAGGGAAGAATACAAAATGATCCTGCACCTCTCATACCCTGAAGTTCAACCGCCATGAGCAACAACCTGCTGATAACACATTCAAAGCACAAATCTTGATGCAAATTTGAATTACTTAAGGAGTGAATATACACCAAACATATTTCCTATATGAAATAAGAGCAAATTTAAACTGCATTTGTCTCAAAGTTACATTAAAGAGTAATAAAATTCACCCCAGTGTTTGTTGTGTCTTCCCTAAAGGTACAGAAGTTGTTTATCACTCAGAAGTAGCCTTCCCTGAGGGCGGAGGATGTTCGTAGTTACTTCAAAAGTCTATTCACCGTTATTAGGTTAGTTTAGCTATTTTTATGAAGAAAAGTGAATCAGGTAATTCAAATACAAGGTAGAAAATACCATGTAGCCCCTCAGAACTCTGCCTGAAGCAAATTTAGAAATGCAAATCATGGCCTTCAGGTGATCTGGATTGGTATTCATATTCTGCTGATGTACAGTATGTTTTTAATCCAACAACAATCCCGTTCAGACAACCTTGACAATATAAAAGGCTGTACAGACCAATGTGGAGACAAAGGCACAGAGAAATGATCCATTGGGAAGTCAGCTGGCAGATGAAGCCTGAGCTGATGAGTTTCACACATGCTTGGGAGCCAACAAACTCCAGCTCGGGGTGGTGCAGTCTAATTGGTTTTATCCCATCTTGAACTGTGAAGGTCCAGCAGATGTTTGGGATCATCAGTGTCAACAACTCATTAAAATCTTAACAATTTAGAAAAAAAAGATTAAAAGAAAGACTGGTGATACAGTCTGAATGCACCCCCCCCCCCCACCCACTTTTTTTTTTTTTTTTGAGGATAGCCAGTGCAATACATCTATGAAGACTGGAGCTCATTGACTTTCAAATGTGACAGGCAGAATGTGTTTTTCCTCCCGCTGAGTCACTGGGCCTTGTTTACTGATGAGGCTTATGAATCAGTGTTTCTAGTCTGAACGAATGGAGCAGGATTGCAGGAAGTGCAGAGAGACAGCCTGACAGGAATCATTCCTGCTAAACCTGGTGAGTAAAAGAGCTCCACGTGAGCATGTGCATGAGAGCATGAGAGAGACTGTAAATTTACACCGTGGCAGTAACCACTCCACCATGAAACTGCAAAAAAACAAAAAAAAAAACACTAGCACAGAGGAGTTCATACTGCAAAAACACACAGCCTATACTGTAAGAAATTACAGTACAATTTTTGTTCAAGTAAAAGACAACAATTTAATCCTCAGTACACGAAAGCCGGCTAGAGTAGATGATAGATTCTATCAGTGTACTAAGGCATGGTATGGTAGGAGTAGTGTCGCGTAGCATAGTATAGCAAAGCATAGCACAGCCCAGCTCAGCTCAGTATAGCGTAGCATAGTCTAATCTAATATAGTATAGTAGGCCTATTTAAGAGTGTAGGAGAGCATAGCATGCTGTATGGTTTGACCTGCTATGCTGTCCTGTTTTGTCATATTATCCATATAGCGCCTCTTGACCTGGAAGGGTTACTTTTATTTTAGCCTTCATAAAAATGCTTCTCTTTTTCCTTTAAATTTACCCTTGCCCTTTTGATACAATGTCCTTGTTCCCTGGCGTTTACAAACTAGTGAAGCTCTGCCATTCTTGCTGGGATTGCATATAAACTTAACATTGACCTGAAGTGACATTTGTGGTTGTAACATTATAAAAGATGATTAAATACTACCGTATTTTACAACTTTGATCTCTTGCCTTGAATTTCATCTTTCCACATAGAAATCATGAAATACCTAAAACAGGAGTAAATACAGCACAATGACATATCAAGCAACAGATCGGTCAAATAATCAGGGATTTGGCAGGTCTTCATGAGCTGTCTGTCTGAATGAGACCATTTACATCAATCTGTTTCTATTTATGTTGGTCAAGTCTTTATATAACTGTTTTTTGTGGTTAGTTGTTGCTGAGACTTCAGACCACTACTAACTGTGGCTAAAGTGGATAGTGAAGGCTAGTGAGTGCAGTCTTTCAGCTTTGGAGACAACCAAGGTGCCAACCTCATCTGTGAGACAGAAGGTCTTATAACAGACAGGATTCATTCAAAACCACCTTACAAATTTGTTTTGGAAGTGATGCATTACTTTTCCTCCTCATAACATTATACACCATCAATTTCACCTCCACTCAAGTGCAATTTCAGCAAAGTTAGAGCACTTGCAAATGGGACATTTCAAGACTCTTCACACCCCCGGAAGACAAGTTGGATTTCACTTTAAGAGCCAACAGTGATTTCTGAAGTAACTCCCATGTGTTTTAATGGAGAAGAAGTGTAAAGTAAGTAGGGAGATGACTGAGAGCAACAGGGTCACTAGACATGCTGTTACTGTGCAATAAAAGCCTGGGATGGTGAAGAAGCAGGGAAGAGGAGAACTCAGTTATTGGGTAAACGGCAGCCTGTAAACAACTTAAAACCCCTCAGTGCTGGGTCTCACTCCACAGTGAGAGGAAAACCCTGATGGTTGTGTTTTCTTACCCTGTGAAGTAAGAGCAGCAGTGAGAGTTAGAGCAGTGCAGCCTGCATTTTTTTTGCTGCTAACATTGTTAATGTCAGCTGGGCTCACGGTGCTCTCCATCACTTAGGGTCACAATAGTCGGGAATCAGATGTATTAGGAAAGATGCTGGCCGTGGCTGCATTTGTTCTGGCTGTCAAGCAGGGTGGTTGTTGGCTGTGGAGGCGCCATGCAGACTTTATCATTAAGTTACATTGTACAGTTTGGGAACTTGTGTGGATATTGTGACGATTTATTTCATTTTTTCAAATTAAAAGTTGAAAGTTCTTTTTCATGCTGCTGGGGGTACATGCACACTGTAAAACTTTACTAAATATATCATGAATAGCCTGCTATTTATATGATATAAATAACCTAGTCGGAAATTTACAATCAAAACAAAGAGCCAAAACTTAAAAGATGACTAGATAAAATCATTAAAATAACAACAAATATCAACTAAGAAAAGGTGAAAGAAAAGTGAGTTTTCAGAAGAGATTTAAAGGAGGACACCTGAGTTTGTCAGCCTGATATCTCTTGGCAGGGAGTCCCACAGCTCAGGGCCCTGGTCAACTTTGGTGACATATTGGGATTTAGGAACCATTAGCAGAACCCTGCCAGAGGAACTCTGGCAGCGATCGGGCTCATGGGAAGTTAGCAGATCACAGATGTAGGCAGGAGCCAGACCATTACGGGCCTTAAAAACAAGAATAAAATCTTAAAATCAATTCTAAAACTCAAAGGAAGCTGGTAAGGGCCAGCAAGAACTGATGCAGTGTGGCTCTCTTAGTATGTGTTAACAGCCTAGCAGCAGTGTTTTTATCAACTGTGGTCTTTGGATGTTTCGCCCGCTGATACCACAACAGAGTGCATTGCAGCCGTTGCGTCTGGAAGAGATAAAAGCAAGGGTGACTTTCTCTAAATCTGCAGAGGAAAGAAATGGGCAAAGCAGAACTGCACCACCTTAGTCACTTGGGCATCAAAGGACAATTTTGAATCAAAAATAACACCCAGGTTGAAGGTCTCTTCCCAAACATTATTTGATACGGCACCCAGACTAGAGGGGAGATTATTACTGCTGCTCCTGCTAAAGCCACAGGGGGTAATTATAATTACCTCTGATTTGGAGTCATTCTGCTGCAGGAAGTTTTCAGACATCCAATTTTTAATTTCAGCGAAGCAGGACATAGCACATGATACATATGTGGTACCAGATTTCATGGGGACATTTAGCTGGGTGTCATCTGCGTAGCAATGGAAAGCAATGCCACGGCTGTGCTAAAGTTGCCCTGGGGGTAGCATGTATATGGTAAGTAAGAGGAAACCTAAAAAAGATAATTTGCATACCCTACTGTAAAAAACAGAGTGCAAGAGGAGGAGGAGGTAAAAGAAGCCAATTCTGGGCCATATCCTTGGTGCCGATATAGTTCCTCAAATGGCTCATTAAAGTATTATGTTTTACTGTATCAAAGGCTGACCTCAGTTCTTGGAAAATTACATTTGAAAGCAAGGCCACTGTTGGCTGCAAACAGCAGGCGAACATACTCTAACAGTCTGAGAGCTGTGTTGAGAGCAGGATGATTGTAGTTTAAATTGAATTTATATTTTAAATCGTTGGAGATCTATGATGATAGCTTGGCCATAGGTTACTGAAAACATAGGCTTGTAGAGAAGGTTCCTTGAAAAGTGGGGTTAACAGTGGGATGTTTCAAATTGGAAGGAAAAATACCAGTGGTGGAGGAATTAAGAGCTGAAATATCTGCAGCATCTGTCTGAAATACAGCTTGTTGGAGTCTGGAGGACAGGCAGAAGATTTTGAAAGTACAACAGTGTGTTCCAGGGTTGACATAGAGATTTCATGGAAATGGGTTAATGGTGAGGTTGGGCAGGAGTCAACATGAAACTCTATTAAAGTGCGGCTGCAGCTCCACCATTTTATTTTAAAAGTAATTTCGAAATCCTTCACATCTCTCTGAGGTGGATTCAACCGGCTGGCGAGGCGGGGGGAGCGATCACAGAATTCATGGTTTTATAAAATGACCCTGCGATTGTGGCCCTCTCCAGCAATCAGGTTTGAAGAAAAAAAATAGTCCTTGCTCTTTGATTGTTGCTTTGAATTGGACATTATAACTTTTACAGAGGCAAGTGAGACTCAAGAACCCCAACAGAGTCTGGCTGGAGTGAGCCCAGGACCGTGGCTGTTTAAGTCCAGCCCCAAACAAATGGAACCAGATCTTTTATATCACCACTGTATGCATGTACAGACCGACTCCCCTGCTGCTTGTCTGATATTCTTTCCAGGGAGTTTGTCTGTTTCAAGATACGCATCCTACTTACAGCTTCTGTTTAGGTAAAGGGTCCGCTGCAGAGGTGCATTCATGGCAGTGGCAGAGCAGGAGGTGCTCTGCGTGTGAGTGCAGCAGAAGGGGATCTGGAACATAATATGAGACCCAGCTTCTGACAGCACAGCCACAACATCCTGTCTTCCCATTAGCTAGGCGAAGGTTGAATTACAGTAGACATTAGTAGTGTCGGGGCCACGGACACATCAAAGTCATCAAAAGACTGGCTCTAAAAGGATGGAGGCCCTCTGTGGTTTTAATGGCGGCTCTGTTTTTGTTTTTTGTATTTTTTCTTTTTCTTTTTTTTTTTTTTGGTGCAAGGCTTTTAGTTGCCCGTGTGTTGCATTACCGTGTTTATCTTTGTGTTTCTCTCACCATGGGGGGATGTGTGGGTGAATGAGAGGGGGGCAAACTGGAGCCCACATCATGTTATTTAGGTCTGGGAGAGACAGATGCTCAGAAAAAAACCCGAAAAAAAAGCAGCACTGCTACCAGAAAATTCATACGTCAACGAATGTTGTACTTTGTAGATCACGCAACTGTGAGCAATGCGATCTCCAAGTCAAAGGACTGTCTCTGATTGATGTTTCAATGTGTGTCGTAATTGATCTGATTCAAAACAGACACACACACACCTTTTTCTCACCATAACTTCCATCCATTCCCTCATGAATTACGCTCGAATTATCTTTAATCTTAGCCTGTATTTCATCATATTTCTGTCCTTATTTATTTGGTGACACCTCTGGATACTTGTGGTAACAGCAAATGTGTCCCAGAGGGTGTGTGTTTCACGGCACCCTTGTTGTCATTTCACTCCAGTGACAAACCACAATACAGCATCTACTGTAAAAATCTCCCTTAATGACAATTACTTAATTTTCAGTGAGCTGCACATACTGGAAATACAATGATGAAAAATCAGGAAAGAAAAATAAGTGGGCTCAAACAGATAAGCAATAAAAAGGATTATAGTCTGGTACCCAGTTCTCAACCACGTCTGGGCCATATGTTCCATGACTTCCATATATAGTGGAAGCTATTGTATATCATGGTAAATATGTTGACTACTGTTATAAGTGTAAATATTAACTTGACCAGAATTCCAGGTGAAAACATTTTACAATAAAGAACATAAGTTTGGGATGTCACCCTGAGACCAACTGAAGTCAAAATCCAACATATTTTTGTTATGCACATATCATCACAACTGGGTCGGTGCTCTGTATTATCAAATATTGCCACCATCATAGTCCTCCTGGCTTCCAAAAATATAATATGTATTGTCCTGAGGCTATTTTGTCTAATGTCTGTGGAGAGAGGTTGTCAGTGTGGTCCTGTTGTGACAGGAAGGTTTGGACAGGATTTGGACAGCCTCTCTTCAATCCCGGCACGAACAAAACACTGAAGTACAATTGTAGCTGTCAGCAGCACTTTACAGGATCAGTCTGCCTGCAAAATGTCTCAGTGGAGAAATTTCTACAGCTGCCTTTTACACAGAGCACAATGATTTAAAATTAACAAAGGATCAGACAGATCAGACTTTATATAACTAATAATTATTAATCTGAAAAGCCCTTGCAAACACTCCTGGTTTCTAACATGATTATACTTTCAGGTATTCATCATCAATGCCTTTCTCGAGTAAGGGTCATCAATATGCAACAAGTACAATTCAACATTAGAGACTAACTAGCAGCAGAAAGATATAATATTTTTTTCTCTTTTTATCTAATACTGCGATGTGTCTTCATATCAAATGTGTGTGTGTCAACTGTTTCCTCCAAAGATCAAACCAGGATACAAACACAGAGACACTGACACCGGGGCTGTTGGTTTAAACTAACAGCCGTAATATAGAAGGTGGCGGTAAACTGTTTCCTGATCTGCGATGGAACCTCGTTTTATTGCACTCATCATTAGCACATCAAGTCCCTCTGCTGTAAATAACATCCATTCAGCTGGTGTCCGTTAGGCATTGAGCGTCCCCTTTTCCTACCCCTACAAAAAAGTACTCTTTTCACTGTGCTAATTCCCTCTGACAATGGCAGCCAAATAATTTCTCAGCGGGCTCAGGGTCTACCAAAAGTGATTGTCAAGTAATTTTGGCCAGAGAAAATGAGCGCATTAGAGTCTAATGCCCTGCTCGGGGAGAAAATGTTATTGGTATCAACAGTATAAAGGCATGTTGAGATGCTTATGAGGATGAGAGGATTCCATAGAGAGAGAGAGGAGGAGGATCCTGGGTCAGTATGGAAGCTACAGAAAGATAGAAAGAAGATGCAGGTTGAAGGATTCACCCATATTTGTAGAGGAATCACCAATGCACCACATACTCTTCTCTTGTATATTAATTACCTGTTGGATTTCTGGTTTGCTTCATGCAAAAGAAAAAATAAAACGGGGGGTATATGGGCAGAAGGTATTGTAAATTATATGATGTACTGATTGTTAAGATCCTGCATACAAATCTATGATTTGTAATATGGGGATTAATAGAGGACTGATTTAACTTGGATTTAACATCAGCAATAGAACCTAAACTATTCAAAACAAAGTTCAACGACTCAGTGGAACTGATGTCACCAGTTACAGTCCACAGTCCACATTACATATTGCAAGTGATCAGATCCGATTCGCAAGCTGACAACAGTACACTGTGCTTGTTTCTGTCCCAACTCATGTGGAGCTGCAGCACAAATAGTCTGCTAATTGCAAGGGAGCAACAGCAACCGAGGCAACTGCTGAGTTGTGGTGCCTTTCGTACGGCCATCACCGCTGGAACGAACATGGAACGCAACATTTGGTGCAGTGGAATCGCATGGTGGGGACGTTGGACAGTGCAATGTGGCACTCACATTTCTGGATGCAAGAGCAGACATTCCGCATGATTTGCTGGTGGCGGTCGTTTGATGTTTTTGTTTGTGTGACGCTGTGAGTGACACAGAAACCCTATTTGAGCAACGGAGCCGTTCGCGTTGAAACGGACGTGTACAAATCCATTCAGATTTGCATGCGAAACCACCTCAGTATGTGGTTTAAAGGCCTTTACACACCGGGGATGGGACAAATAAAAGACACAAATTTACTAAATATTCAGCGGTGAATATTTCACATCAAAACCATTCACACCAGCAGTGATGCAATTATTTGACAGATAAAAGTTTCACTTTGCGTCAGGTGGTTCTTCGCCTCCACGTCGTGCCTTAATCCGTTTAACGTAACAACTCGTTCATTATCCCTCACGTAGCCTATTCAACACCTGCTGTGCCTCTGTCGTCTTGTTACCAACTTTACTATATCCCACACAGCAGCTCACTATCTGATCACAATCTTGACAGCCAAGCTGTTCAGAGATGCTTCACCACACATCGTCCTTCATTTCGTCGTCTCTGTAAAGTTTGTCAAACAGGACAAGGTGGTGAACATAGACTGTATAGTATTTGAGATGGTGGGAGACACAGGTTGTTTACATTGTTGTCATGGTGTTGTGACGTACCTCCTTTTCGCGCTACACCATTGGTTGATGCGTTTGTTCGCCGGCAAAGGTTTAGAGAAATCGACCGCACTTCAATTTGGAGATTTCTTTTTCTTACCGCATAACATTCGCAGTCAGTGTGGAGGGACTCGCCACGCGAATTATTCGCACAAAAAATAAGTCCCTGGTGTGTCAGATTTGTAAAAATCCGATCTCATGTGGTTTTTGACCGTCAACAAATCAAGCTAGATACAATGTGGATGTGATAAAACATCTGATTTGGAATGGCAGTATGAACAAGGCCTTACATTATTAAGTTCAGAGTTACTGTACGTCCAGTATTTTAGAGGTCATGAACCCAAGAGCACAATCTGCCCCCTAGAGAAGCTTTTGACGAGGTATCACAAAAAAAGTCATATTTCTGAGCTTTTATCATATTTCATTTGCTAAAAAAATGAGGAGCAAATACTTAAAGAAAATATAATGAGTGGCATTGTATTTTCTTTAAGTATTTGGGCCTCATTTTTCCAAATCAAGCTACAGAGATAGTAGAATTGTCAAAGAAACAAAGTGGACAGAGTGTAACAACAAGCCATCCACAGTGCAGCTGGAAGCCGGGAGAGATTAAGAGTACACTGCACCTTCACTGAAACTGAGTCCTGATTTAAAAGTCAGTCTGCATACGTTGGATTATGGAGTCTTTAGTATGCTGCCGGTGCAAGCAATGAGTGCCAGTGCTAACAACTCACCAGTCTTGTAAATCTCTCATCAGTCTACATTTAAATGATTCTGGTGTTAAGGTTCACGGGACAATCTTCCACGGTGTTACTGACTGCATAACATACTTGGACTTCCTGCTCCGTGCATAAAAAGTGAACTGGGATGAAACGTGTGATCAGTCAATGGTTTAAACGTGTACACATGGGCGGTGGGTTAGAGATGTTTAAGACTGGAATATCTCAGACATGAACTGTGTAAGAGGGAGAGACCATAGATGTAGAAGATGAAGAGTGTGCATCTGGAGGAAAGAAGGAAAGTGTAAAAAAAACATTAAAGAGATAGGATAGAGATACAGATGCAGGAAGAGACAGTAGAGTTTAAGTGTCGTACCATAGACATAGAGGATGTAGTCGTCATAAGACTCCCCCAACGAATTGGCTGCCACACAGCGGTAGGTGCCGTTGTAGGACTTGTTTAGATTTTCGATGTAAAGATCACCACCAGTGATGACGGCATGAGATGGCACATCATCTTCCACCTTCACCCAGTTCACCCGCTGTGGCCTGAAAAGTGGTAAACCAGAACGCCAGTTAGATTTCATGGAGAAAGGGAAGGAGAGAGGTCCTAATAACTGTTAGACCCAAACGTCAAACTGTTGAATGAAACATTAGATGGCGTTAACAAAATATGGATCTTTTTTTTTACTTTGGTAACTCTCTCTAATACTACACCATATAGAATAGTCCTCTATTTGATATAGTGGACTATTCTATTAATAGATAACACATACATTTTATTTAAATTTCTATTACATGACACATTTCAACATTTGTTAACAGATTACTAATGCTCCAAAAATGATTGCCTGACCTTCATCCCCCCCCAAAAAAGAAAAAAAAAAATTTCCTTTCTTTCTAATTTTTGCAGCTGTTTACTTGGGAAAAAGGCTAATCAAAGAGAGCTAGCACATGAAAAAACATGACACAATAAAATGACACCCTTCCCTTTGTGGAGAGTTAAAAGCAACAATAACTGTATGGCAGCTTTGTCTCAAAATTACAGGCTTTCCATGCTTGTATACTTATGAGTGTTGCTGTGTAGGTGGGCGCCTACCAAGTGTCTGTATTTGTTCGTTTTTGTACCTTGACTGAGGTTTATAGTGGGGTGACAGATTCCATTTTTATGACAATGAGCTCAGAGCGCCCAGAGTCACAGGGGGTGAGGAGAAAAGAAAAAGACAAAACACCTCTATTTTTCTGCTGCAACTTCCAATGGCCACTGCCAGCTACTGTTATTTCCCCTGAGCGTGTGCTGATGGTCTCTCTTGTTGCATTTTGTTGTGGTGTTTTAACTTGTTTCCCTCCATTTTAACGCATATGGTGTGGTGGGAGCAAGCAAATAGGAGAGCAGGACGGAAAAAAGAAAAGAAAAAAAGATGAGGCAAAAAATTCAGGAAGAGAAAATATGAAATAACAGCTGGAGCTCAATAGCAAAAAAAAAGAAAAGAAAAAAAAGACAAACAAACAAACCACAAGTGTGTTTAATGGCTGTGGTGGACTGCTTGAAAGAGAGAGTGCTGTGTCTATTACAGCCTTTCTCCAGATGAAATGAAATGTAAATAAATAATAAATACTGTAGGTCTTTTCCTAAGATGGCATGAGAGACATGAGCTAGAAAAAAAGGAGTTTCTATAGGTGGATAGGATGTTGTGAGAAGGGAAAAGTGAATCTGGAGGAGGAAGATAGACAGAGATAAACGAAAGAGGTAAGATGGGGCTGCAAGGAGAGAAGAAGGGCAGGCGTCTAGAATACAAATGGCTGCCTGCAGACGGGGCCCCCTGTGCTATCGGCTGGTAATGACTGCACAACTCTCAGCAGCTCTAATGAAAATGACTTCCAATTCCCGGCTCACTGTATTGATTGTGTTTTCATCTTTATAAAATGACTACGGCTAGTGCGCTTGTCTCTATGCCAAGTATGAAAACTGTCGGGGGGCTGGCGGGGAGAGGAACTCAGAAGTACATGGTGTTTGGTTTTGTGTGTGTGTATGTGTGTGCGTATGTGTGTGCGTGTGTGTGAGTCTTTGCATGTTCTTATATTTGTACCCTTCAGAGAATTACAAATAGTTTTAAACCTTTAGAAAGTTTGACACCAAGTCAGAATCCTGCAGTGGTTGAGCTTTTAACAGCCCCTCCCCCCTCTCCACCTGCGCAGTCCAGGACTAAACTGACCGGTAAATGCAACACCTGTGACCTCATCCATTACTGGAATCGGCACGGAACTGGCTGCACAGCGAAATGTGAAGGTGACTGCATGTTGGCGCGCACAACAGCTCAGGTAAATAAGTGACTGATAGGAAACAAAACAAAACAAAATAACAGTAATCTGTGCAGATGCAAAACCGCAATTCACACACAATGGATGATGTTTACCGAGCAGGTTCCGCCTGCTCAGACAAAACTCGTTGGCAGGAGCACACAGTCACACTCAAGGCCTCGACAGGACAAAATTTCAACTTTGCAATTACAATTCAATTAAAATTTCAATAATAACCACTAATCATCATTAATCATTTATGCCACTAATCCCCTTAACGGAACGCTTCCCTGAAAAAAACCTGTGTTGAATTTCAAACACCTTTTCGACACTGTGGGCTTGAAGACGGCGGCTTTGAGCAGTCTAGTCTCCCAGACTTTCTGTTTATATACTACTGAACTGTTCCTGGTCACATTGTGGTGACAAAAGTCATAGTTGTCCGCAAAGGCAACGCTTTCTGAATCAATGAACCACTACTACGTTATCACGGGGAGGAGGGCTGGGGAGGACAGCCACTGTACACGGCCCACAACTGTCACATCGGAGCCTCTGTGGTTAGATTAAGCACTATGGGAAATAATGTGGTTGCCATTAAAATCCATTGCAACTCTCCATATTTGAATTTACACAGGGAGAAAAAAAGCCTTGTCTTGGTTGGTCACATTACAATTTCTGATGTAATATTCATAACCCCAGCTTCATCTGATGATTAGTTCGTTCTTTTCAAATTTGAACGGCCTTGTCAACACACTGTGATTGATACCTTCAGCTCCGGCACTGTATTGATGTTTGGGTAGTTCGGCAGGTCTCCTGCCTGAAGTTCTCTCACCCTGCTGGTTCTAATGGCTTCATTTGCACTCCATTACATCTCATTTAGCAAAGACCTGTCATCTAAACAAACCAACACCTGTGTTTACAGATGATACATGTGGAATAATAGCCTAATGAGCGACAAGCAGCAGCTTTCAGATGCTCGGATGCCAGACATTTCAAATAACTGATTAACGAAGATAAACGCCCTTGTAACTTTATTGTTGATGCAATAGAAAGAAAATGACCGGGGGTCGGTTCTCAATGCTCAGCTCGGTGTTCCGCAAACAATCTTTTAACTTTAATCACAAAATTGACTTAATTTGTTCACATCCAGTGCTTCTAGTCAATCAACATACTCCTCAGTTTTACAAAGTCTGCACAGATACCTGCAGACTTTTAGTACAAAAACACCCTTTTCATGCCCATTCACCCGTTCTCCTTTCGAAAATTGTACATGCTGGATATTAAGATCCACTTCGCTCTTATTAATGCACTTCTCTGCTCTACCCTCCACCTTTAAAGCAGTGGTAATTAAACACCTGCACAAAATATCACACAGTAATTTTGATGTATTTCATAATTACAGGCCAGTTTCAAACATCCATTTTGAAAGTCCTGAAAAAGAAAATAGCAGCCATTCAATTACATGATTATGCATCCAGCAATGGTCCTTTAGAATTGTCTGGCCTTGGGTCTCTCTGTAACATTATTCACAGCTGTGGACACGGTTTTACTCTCTACAACATGCACTTATATCAAGGCAGCCCTGTTATCCATCAGCCCAACGTCATCTCCTAATTAGAAGTGATCTCTGCCCTCAGTGACGGGATAAGTTCTGTAGAGCCATTGGTGAGCACAACCACTTCAGCTTCATGGGCCAGATTTGGCCTCCTCTTCCACACAGTGCCGATAATTCATGTTCTTAGAGAAAATTTCCATTGCAAATACGGCAATAATCAAATCTGACCCAGTTGTTCGCCCTCTCCCAGGTTATGAATGGGCAGGCTATGGGAATGAGAGTCAGTCTCATGTTCACAGGTCGGCATCATCTTCATCAGACTTAAAACCAGGAAATGCTGGTTGTGTTTTGCGTGTGCGTGTGTGGCAGCTGCAGGTTTTCATTTCAGTGCACATGTTAACATTTACAGTGCACACACACATCACAACTGCTAGAGATTCAATCACTTGTCTATTTTTCACATGAAATGCATGCGTTTCCCAGCTAAAACCAACATGAAGAAGACTAGCTGATGTCTCATTCACTTCAATGTTACATATGTCTGGGCTGAATCTGAATATGACACAGATGTAAGCATTTCCATGTTAAAGCTGCATGTGGAGACAGAGGTATAGTGACATTTTCTGTCAAAAACAAATCAGAAATGAATTAATAATGAAAAGAAATCCATCATTCCAGTAACCTGAGAACTCTATGTAGAGAGATAGAGCTGCAGCTGTAGAGAAGCAGCCATGACTCTCTACAGCAGCTCAGCAACGTGAACCGCCAGGCTCATGTAACACAGGCAGTGTGTTCCCCATTAAAGGGTTGGATTTGTGAGGAGGTAGCTGAGAAATGGAAACTAGTCTTTTATTTTCTAACAGCACCCTGAGGGACTCCTGAGATTATTCAAGATGCCTTGATGTTAAAACTGTGCCACAAATTGTTTTTACGTATTCAACTTCATCTTTTTGTTGTCACCTTGTTTAAAGAGACATTCTACAGTGCCATACTTTGTTGTATATATAATGAATTCATTATGTACATGTAAACTGAGTTTCAACAGTTCATGCCAAAACCAGATCAGTGAAAAATTGGGCCTGGCCTGTTACTGTTCATATTACAACAATATAAATATATATTGATGTTTTATAATAATAAAGGGACAACAGAATAACACAGTAAAGATCATGAATTAAGAGTAAATTGAACTTGAAGAGAAACTTGAAAGCACAGAGGATACAGTAGCTTTCTGTTCAACTATAGTCTCACTCAATACACTGATATACAGTACAGTATACTGAGTTAATCTTTTCCTTTAGATGAGAGGTTACAGATACTCTCAGACAAGCTGGGAGATCAGCGGTGTGATATGATTTGTTTCTCATAAAAATAGGATAAAAACTTCTCACAGTTGTCAGACGATGTTGACGGCATTGACATTATGAGGAATGTGAACGACAAAGTAGAGACATTTTTTTTTCTGCAGTTCTGCTCAGCTTGAGCACTCCCATAAGTTAACCTTGCATTTTTTTATTTAAATTAAACTGTAGCTGCTTCTGCGGTTGTCAAGATGAGCAGTCAGTTTCTATTTCCTCTCTGTTTTACTGCACTGTCTTTTTATTTCAGGGTCTAATATCTATTCACCACAGACTGGAGGACTTATTTGCTTCTTCAACTTGAAAGGTAGAGTATAAGCCAAGGATAGGGTGGTTTAGCTTGAACTGAAATTTCTGCAGTGTTATTGTGAATATCAATATGTGCTTTAATATTTGCCTTTATATTCTATTCTCATATCCATATTTCCATCACTATTATATTCCGTACATACATATTGACTGACTCTGCCACTTTTCATTTTGCAAATAACATTACATTTCTGTCCTTTGTACAATACTGAAATCTATTTGGAGATTAAATTAAAACAAGGAGACACTTTTTGACAACTCCATTCTTTCATTGAATTTGGAAATAGAGCTCCAGGTTTTATTGCTTTGTTCAAATACCAATCTGAATTGTTGAGGATTCAGTTGCATGCATTGCATGCAGATTCTTTTCAACATAACCCTACTTGCTACTGGTCAATCTGATCAATCCATTTGCTGAGCCACTTGTTTACTGTAGGGAAATTAACAAGTGCGTTCATTCGTTCATTCTTTTCCTGTAATTCGTCACTTATCTGTAACTCCACTCATCACAGCAGTGAAACGCATGCACAGACCAAGGAAAACATCAAGGTATGTGCATGAATACACAAACCTGAATCTCTGAGCTGGTAGGTTTGGCTTCCCACCCTATAGCTATTTTTAATTGGTTAAAGTGTGTGTGTGTGTGTGTGTTTGTGTGTGTCTCGTACTGGGGTTTGCCTTTGGCCTGACACGTCAGTTCCAGGTTCTCTCCTTCCCTGGTCAGACCCTGAGGAAATTCCACCACAATCTTTACCTCCGGTTTGTCTGAGGGGATTAGAGAGAGAGAGAGAGAAAGAGAGACATGAAATTAAATGCTGGGACAACACAAATGACAAAGAATCTTCTAACTTTATTCTACTTCTGCTTTCTGAATCTTCATTCCTTCTGTTGGATGTTTTTTCTTTTATAAATTCCAGACTTGCATTGTAGTAAATTCGTAATACTTTTTGGATCCCAAATTGCCTTTGAGGAGTCAGTGGAATTACATTAATTGCAAAAACTATAAAACATGTTTAAATGCTGTTCACTCCTGCTGTTCTAACACAAACTAGTCTCCTGCAAATTATGTCCACATGGAAAAACAACGAGTATATTCACTGATAAAATATGAATTTTGCAGACTTTTCCTCTGTGCTTAGCTCAACAAATCCTCAGAGGTTCTACAGCAGACGGTATAAAAATATGGCGGTTGGGCTGCTGGATGTGAACGCAGGAGTTTGTATCCATAAAGTTTTGTTCCTGCAGGCAAACTACCATCGGTTTTGGTGGCTAAAATGTCTGATAGTGTCTATATTCATATAAATAAAAGTGAATTTCCCCACTGTACGTTTCCTCTGTGCTTGTGCCAATGTTACATTTGGTTCCAGCTTTTATCATTTCACGGGTTAATCTGGGCAATGGCATTTTCTAATCTATGACTGTTTTTCTATCATCTTCCACTATTTTCCTTTGCCTGGAGAATACACAGTACTGTAAATTGCTCACCACCATCACAGAAACACTCCCTGTAGATTTAAAGAGGACATATGATGCTCATTTCCAGCTCTACGTTTTTATTCTGAGACTCCACTGGAGTAGTTTTGCATGATTCATAGATCAAAAAAATAGAAAAATCATTTATCTAAAGCAGCCTGTTATGCAGCCCCTCAGTTGAGCTTCTGACTGAAACAGGCAGTACTAGCTCGAGGCTGCTGACAAGGCCCACTTTCTTATGATTGGACTGACTTCTGGATGCCTGCTGAGGGTCGGCACACCCAGCGTTTGTGAGCACTGCCTCATCCTCTTAGCAGTACAGAGGCTCTGAAGGAAAATGTTAAATTGAGTAACTAGTAACTAAGACTGTGTAACATATTAAAATTGCTCGGAAATTACTATATACTGAATCAGATCTGGAATAAATAAAGCATAAATATCCAAACAGAGATATCACATCTGAAGTGGAAAGCATCTGCTGTCCGGAAAGACAAAATCTAATGTTGCTTGTAAATTGTTATGCTGCTGTTTGTTTGAGGCGTGGCAAACGAGCTGGTGGGCGGGCATTATGCAAATGTAAGTGTGGATAAGTTACAGAGAAGAGGCCTGGTACACAAACGAGGAATTGCTGGCACTTAAGTTAGAGAGAGGAATTCCCTTTGGGGTGACCTTGTAACCCTTAAGACCCTTAAATATGGGCAAAGGGGAAAAGATTTAAAAGCATAATATGCACTTAAAGGATTAAAAGCAACAATAAATGAAGCAATAAGAACAACCATGACCTGTGAAGGTGTTTCCACTCAAACTTTGCTCAGTTGAGGTGGATTGGACTTGACATGATATTTTATATATTAAGTAATAAATAAAATACATTCTAGTATTTTTCCTTTATATTTGACTAGTGCTGTTGCCCTAACTTCAACCCATTCCTCCACAACACAAGATCACTCTGCAGCTGGGTTGGTTCTACCTTGGGCATATTATTGATGGAATTTAAAATCAACCCAACACCAAAAACACAAGCCAAAGCTTTGGGAAATAATAGAGATGGTGGAGCGTAGGACCACTCGGCCTGAGTATGTCCATCCAAAGGTGTTACCTGATAAAGTTGCAACACAAAACAGAAGAGAGTGCCGAGGAGCTGAGGCGGCTGGAGAGAAAATGGGAGAATGTTTTGACAAATCAGGGGAGTGCTTTGACAGTCGCTGCTGTGCTACTCTTTGCAGCCGTGGAGTTTCTATTGTTCCCAGTCCATTGACTGTTGCTGGTGTTATCAAAGCCTATTTTCGTCTTGGTGTGAGCGATGATCCTTTACTCTGGACACAAATCTAATGTTTTATTCAATCCATCATCTGGTTTCGGGAGTGATTTCAGCATTGCTATTGAAGTAACACAGAGGCAGAACAAATGCAACAGGAATCCTGCTCTGACTTATAACATTGAAACAATGCAGAAGGCTTAATAATAACAGGTGCAATTCCACAAAATGAAGTGTCCCACTGCAACTGATGTATGAATTAGGTCCTTTTGTATCAACCTATTGTATTCGTTTTTAAATAACAAGTGTGCTGTATTTAATGCCCAATTGTTTTTAAAACTAAAGGTTTGTTGCAGCAGCAGTGTAAAAATACTGGCAGTGCTTCAGCACACCGTGTCCTAGCTTGTTTACCCTAGGTCTTCCTACATGAGGGGCTTCCCATAAATACTTCCACAGCTGAGTTGCCTCACACCAGATTGCTCCTTGAGTCACAATGGTGTAATTACAGTTTTGCGATTGTGATATGAATTATTTTTATCCTTTCCCCCCTTTTATGGCCTAAATGCATGATTTGGTGCTGCATTTTTAATCAGCCTGCACATAGAGGGATCGGCCCTGAGTTATGATTTCAAAGCCGGCGGTTAAGTTCCACACTGCTGTCCGACCTTCTCGGCAACAAACAACACATGTCTGGCCATCCATCTGTCTAAATCACACCCCTGTCAGCGGTCGGCTCTCAGCCTGGGTGATGGACAGCACATCGGCGAAAAGCCAAGTCTTCTGCTCAGTGGGCATGCAAGGGTTTAGACAGCAACCCTTTGGTTTTGTTTCCACTCCAGGCATTACATGGCATCCTGCAACTTTTTTTTCTCCTCTCTAACAACGTCATTTGACCTTGTCATCTTGGAGCCATAAATATGAAGGACGCCCAGCATCTGTATGTTGTTTTTATAGTCTCAAGTAGTTATGGCGTGGCTTCCTTGTCTCTCCTAGATGGGAAAACACACACTGCATTGCCAGATCTGGATACAGCCACCTCAATGGGAATGAAATAGTGTCTGCTTTATGCAAGAGGACCGTTATTATTATGCCAATGGAATTATCTGCTTTATTGTTTGCCTCACCTCATAAGCACTCAAGACGGCACTATCCATCTCTCCACAGCCAGCTGACCTTAAGAGTAAACAACCTGGCGACGCAGCAGAACAACTTACTTTGCTTATGCACATAAACATTACAGGTTTATTTAATTATGCTGTCCCCTGACAATGGACCTTTCTAAGCCATTCCTTGCAAAACAATCCACTCTATTCCACTCACAAATTGCCCATACAGTGAGTGATTCTGTGTAAATCAGCTTGTCTACCTCAGTAATCTGTAATCAAACATTTGTGCCTCTACAGAAATAGAAAAAGCATTCTTTATTTTAAAGGTGCCGTCATTTATATTTTCCTCAGAAGGACTAGATTTGTGACTGGATTGTTAGAGAATTTTATGATGGAGATGATGTCATTTGGAGCTCATTACCGGGAAAATAGACACCATAATTAATGGGGGGGTAAAGGTGGTACATGAATTCACCCCAAACCATTCACTTCAGTATGACATAAAAAGCCAACCAATAACTGTCTTTATTACACTAGGTCTACATTTTTGCATGTGTGAAACATAAATACTAAAGTGAGAGTGCTGTACCCAGACAGCTGGGACAATGGGGCACTTATTATCTGTTAGTTAAACCATGTGAAGTTACCAAATCACATAGTGTCTGTAAATTAAAAACCAGAGCTGGAGGAGTCTTTTCGTGTTATTTACTGTAGTTAATGACTACAAGTCTACAAGAGTACTGTACAAAGACTACAAGTTTTTGGAAACAAGACACTTTGGATGTGTCACATAAATACTGTAAGTGAATGGCTGCAAGTATATGGTATAATTTAAGCATGTAATCTGTGACAAGTTTGAAGGAGCTATTTGTAAATTTTGCTATTAGTAGGGGGGCCAACGTAGCCAGTATCAATAGCCGTAGTTTTTTGTTGTTAATTTTTGGAGACTGTTATATCTTGATTCTTGGGGTTCCTAGCAAGACAAATAAAAGTGTCTCCAATTTTTTCCCTTTGGATTTAGTCATAATAATTGTAGGTCAAATACAGATGTATTTTGGCCGAAATTCCTACCTTTCCTTATGGACATAAGGATATAATCCTGTAAAACCACATAAATACTACAAAGTAACGCACAAAATAGATTCAATATCATAAAATAATACTACTTATACCTACAATAATGTCTTTTAGGCTGATGACAGCTTCCTTTTCGTAAAATAATTACGAATTGTGACATACCGGTACTGATTTTCTAATGTAAAATGCTCAAATCTGTACAAGGAAAATAATATTGGTTCTTTATTATCCATCACTCAGATGTTAGAATAAACATTTATTTGCCATAGCCTATTTTTGAAGTAACAAGTTGTTGACAGAGTTGACAGGCACTGTTTTCATTGCTTTTCAATTTCAAAATGGGCCGTTTCTCATCTCATAGACTACACAGTAAGTTACATACAGGTCCTGTACATTTTTTTCATTACTAGTGGGGGGGCTAATGTATTTCTGTAAGTTTGGAATGTTAATTTTTGGAGAGTGATTAGCACTGCACCACCACAGCAAGAGGGTCCTGGGTTCAAACCCGCCGGTCGGCTGGGGCTGTGGAGTTTGCATGTTCTCCCCGTGCATGCGTGGGTTCTCTCCGGGTACTCCGGCTTCCTCCCACAGTCCACAGACAGGCAGGTTAGGTTAATTGGCGACTCTAAATTGCCCACAGGTGTGAATGAGAGTGTGAATGGTTGTCTGTCTATATAGTTTGTTAGCCCTGCAATAGACTGGTGACCTGTCCAGGGTGAACCCCGCCTCTCGCCCGAATTCAGCTGAGATAGGCTCCAGCTCACCCGTGACCCTAGTGCAGGATAAGCGGTATAGAAAATTTAAAAAATAATGGTTGGAATGTCTTCTTGGTGATTAAACTTTGATCAATCCAGACCTGAAGACCAATTGTCAATATAGAAATATACAAACAAACAAACAAAAAAACACAATACAGTCTTCATGCTGCCAACAAAATCTTTGATGACAGAACGGATTTCAGTAACTTTGTTTTAAATGGAAGGATCACCATCATCCTCATCTTCATCAATGCCCATCAGATTTCCTTGGCAGACATTTGCACAAACCTCTTCATCTGCTCCACACAGGCACATCTTGGTGCAGTTCAGATTTTGAGACCTGCAAGAACAATGTGACATGCAAATGGTTTTCTTGCAGCCACATTTGATGAGGTGTATGATGGTGGTTGGGGCTGAGGGATCCTATGTTGTGACTGGCACCAGTTTACCTCCCTCTGCCTCCCATCCATATTTGTTGCCGGTGGTAACTGTGGTCAAGGTGTGAGGTCCTGATTCCATACCATTGTCTGGCAATGGCTTGATGTAAGACTCCTTGTGTTGGTGGCAGTCTCTCAGCTTCTAACTGTTTCTTTGAGAATAATCTCCACTTGAGATCACAGACATTTACCAGTGTGGTACCATGTTTGTACAGCTGACAGACAAATGCTTTAATACTTCTTTCTATGCCAGTCCCTAGAGCAGCAAATGCTCATACCACCTCCCTTGGATATACAGTATGTTAAGTGCTTGCCAACAGGTCAGCTCTCCTTTGCCAGCAAATCAACCTGTCAGGTCAGCTCCAGAGAAGGCATGGAAACCTGGTAAGGCTGCAGAGATGATCTGTTCCTTGTTCCCCAAACCAGTAATGAAGTAAGTGTCCTTGCACAACTGATGGCACCATTGAACTACAAGAACACACACATCTGTGTCTGGGGACTGGATGCAGATTTTTGTTGCCCCTCTCTGGGCAGAATCCAGGCTGAGCAGGACTATGGTGGTATCAGCATTTGCTGCCCTGGGGACTGCAGAAAAGTTGAGTACTGGCATAGAAAGAAGTATTGAAGCATTTGTCTGTCAGCTGTATGAGCATGGTACCACACTGGTAAATGTCTGTGACCTCAAGTAGAGATTATTCTCAAAGAAACAGTTAGAAGCTGAGAGACTGCCACCAACACAAGGAGTCTTACATCGAGCCATTGCCAGACAATGGTATGGAATCAGGACCTCACACCTTGACCACAGTTACCACTGGCAACAAATATGGATGGGAGGCAGAGGGAGGTAAACTGGTGCCAGTCACAACACAGGATCCCTCAGCCCCAGCCACCATCATACATCTCATCAAATGTGGCTGCAAGAAAACCTTTTGCATGTCACATTGTTCTTGCAGGTGTGCCTGGGAGGAGCAGATGAAGAGGTTTGTGCAAATGTCTGCCAATGGTGATCCTTCCATTTAAACAAAGTTACTGAAATCCGTTCTGTCATGGAATATTTTGTTGGCACCATTATGTCTTGTTTTTTGTTTTTTTGTTTATTTCTATATTGACAATTGACAATATTTAGGTCTGGATTGATATATTAATAGGTATGTTTAAACAACTTTGAAACTTTGCAAAGGTAAAAAATTACTGACTTGATATTTTGTTCTTTTTTCAGCAAAATCAATACCTATTGTGGTCTTTATTAAAATAATTGTTTGTAATGACATCTGTCAAATATTATTAAATATAATCACAACTAAAAAGAGTACTTTGTGTTAATTTTAGTTGAAGAAAATTGTGATTTTAACGATTGTAATCATATTTAATAGTGCGAATATGTCAAAATATCACATTTGAGAGAAAAATATAAAAAAAATAGTTAGAAAAAATGGAGACATATTTTTTCTCAAAGTTTATCCACCCAAGAAGACATTCCAACCAGTCTCCAAAAATTAACATTCCAAAATTACGGAAATACATAGGCCCCCCTACTATATTGGTGTGCAGTAAATGTTAGCATCAGTGTTACATTATCGTGATTACAATATGCTCCCCCTGAGATACAGTGACTCGGTGTCAGAAAGTGATGAGACAGTCCAATCGGGCTGAAGCTGCCAGTTTAGCATTCTAACAACAGTAGTAATATAATGAAAGTAAAGCAAAAAGGTTTGCTTTCCAGCTGGAGACAGCTACAGTATTTGTAAGTACATTTGCATATTTCTTTTAGGCAATGCTAAGGTTAGTGATGTAGAAACACTTAAATAACTCTTTCGATCTGTATTTTCTAAGATAGTGCTACTGTAACCGATTATTATCTAAATGTTCTAAAATAAGCTACACAACCAGTTTCGTTTTCCCTTCTATATACCAAAACTGATCTGAAGCCCTAAAATTGAAGCACATACTGAATTGTGGCTTTTGTGTACTGTGACATCCCTACTTAGTTCACATCCAGCTATTTCAATCCAATTATTTGCTAGTCTTTAGTCAGTGTACAGAGAAATGAAATTCCTTTGCAAATAAACAACTGGTTTCCACATATGTGTAAAATCAAGCGGAAGAAAAGTCAAATAACAGATTTCTGAAACCATCACCTATCACATTTGTAGATATGTTCCACACAAGCCATAATACTCTACAGCCAACATGCTCCAAATGCAATATTAAACTGTATGGCAGAGAGATCAAAGGGAAGGTGGACTGCAGGACTGGCTATGCCTGTTTGTTGCCCATTACAGTATGCACAGAGCATGACAGCAGCAGCCCCGGCATGAAGCAGTGAGTCACAGAGGCGGGTGGTCCATGTGAGCTCCCTGCAATCAGAGGCCAACAAAATGCCATGGTGCCTCTGTAGATGAGCTGATCTCCTGTTCTCGCTCTCCCAGGGAAAGGTCAGATAGCAACAGAAGAGCTTTTGTTTTTTTAACAGAATGCTAGGACATGCCAGAGGCCGAAGGCATAAGGTTACAGAGGCATGAAATACATCAATTTGATCTTTTTTTTATATTTGCATTCTGCACTCTTCTCCACCTATAATCTGCCAAAGGCACTTCAACAAACGCTGTTTTTCATCAGATGTATTTGTGTTTAGTCGACTTTAGGTGTTTTACATTTGACATTTAATTCCTTTGTGTTGATGTGCTTCTCACTTTGTTATTTACTCTACAAACAGCACTAATTTGTGCTCTTTTTCAGCTTGTGCCTTGGAAACCAAATTATTACAGAGTACCTTTGACATTTGAAGATCATGATTGAGATATTGTTATTGGTAACGGGTTTACAGATGCATCTGCTACACACATGTGCATCCTTTTTGCAGGTCTTTTTTTGTTAGAATAGCATATGTGCAAAGCCTATGGTGTACACATGCTAACAGAAGATGGTGCACATTGACATTCCCTTACTTTGGAGAGAAAAAAGCCAAATGAAATCACACTGTTTGATTGATTTTGACCCTTGACCTTTACTGTATGCTGTGTCTCAACACAAACTGGTTGCAGAAACATTAATTAGTTAAAAGGCTAGTGCACAATGCATTCGGCAGTGTGTGTCTGCAGTTTGCTTCTGTGTTCAGTGGATTTCTGAAATTTTTAACGTGAAACCGAACTGTGGTGCTTTAACAAATCCATGGCCCCAAATGACAGATTAAGTCAAACTGTGAATATGAAGACAGTGAAATAAAAGATATCTTTTAATATGAAGTCAACTACAACAACAAGTCTGTTTGTAATTCTTCAGAGTGATGACAAAATTTAATAAAGACAAAAAAACATTATTCTTTGTGACAGAAATACAAAGGTAATAAAATACCTGATGCTGGTTTGTATCGTCGCAAGATGTTCATCAATGTGCTCTTTTATTTATTCCCACTTTTTATTCATTGCGCACTGGGAATCTTTCTCTCTAATGACAATGACAGGCACCGAAGTTTCAGCGGAGGGAAATTGTGGAATATTTATGTCATTTAATTAGCGGAGATGGAACAGGCTACTCCATTGCAGTCCAATTTTCTCCTCTTATTCATCATAACCTGTGCATGAAGATGATTTCCCTTCAGTGACACTGCCACACATGTCACACACTTAAGTTTTAGTTAGGAGGAAAAAGTAGCAAACTTATGCCATTTAATTAATGAGGATGGTACGCTCCTCTCTGCTGCAGTCCAATTTATTGAGTTAAGTTGATGAGACACTTGCAAAAAAAGAAGAAGAAAAAAAGAAAAAAAAAGGTGCATAATGTTATTTAAATATCTATGCTGATTTATAATTTATAATTCGTTGCCAAGCAGAAGTACTTACACTGCACCTCCAGGTATTTCTGTGCTTGGAAGTCCTTGACTGCGGGGTGGTCTACGATGCAAACCACAGGTATGCCGTCGTCCTCCTTGCTCACGGTGAACGTCAGGCGGCTGGTGACCGTGTACATCTTGTCGTAGGTCAGCTCAACTTTGGGCTTGCCTGTGGGGAACAAAGAACAGCAAAGTTAAACACAATGGTGCAGGTGCTCTCTGGGTTTTCAGCTGAAATATGAATGAGTCTTGCCCCGTCCTCTTCACTCACTGTGGTTCCCACTCTAAACCTTCATCTTCAGTCACTAACTTTGATGTTTAGTGATGCAAAGGCTAAAAACAGCAAAAGCAGGATCTTTTAAAAAATGTTCTAAGTAGTATATCTTGTTCAAAGTTCTCCAAAGTTGAACTCATTAAACACATCAAGGCTTTTACTTCACCTGTGCAACCTTGCTCTAAAAACATTACATCCATCGTTAATTATCCTTTGCAGGGTCACCAGGGTTTGTCTCTAAGTGTCAACCCTACGATAGCCGGACCAGCCACTCACACATACTGACAATCTGCAGCCCCTTATATTGACCTAACATCCTAAGACATCCTTCCGACTGGGAGAGAAAACTGGAGCAACTGGGGAAAACCTCATCCAACCTTGGTGAGTGGTGACACCTTTTGTCACTGCACCACCAGACTTCCTGAAATTTGATCTTTACAGTCTAATTTCAGAAGTTAGACCTTGAGAGTTCCTGGGTAAGAAAAATAAAGTTTATTTTGTTTAAACTAAACACAGCACTGCCTGTTTTCCTGGCCGTTTAAATGACTCCACACGAATTGTGGGTTAGGTTGTCTCCCTGCTTCAGGGCTTAGTTTTATTTTCTGTGTATATTTTCTCCACTTAAGTCAGATAATGAAAACTGAGCTGTGGAGATTTAGACAGACTTTGCAAAGAAAATAATTCAAACCCCAATGCTTTTATTCTAAAAAGCTTTTCAAAAATATTATCAGTTAATATTTTGAATTTCTTCTTGACTTGTGTTGACACTTAATTTTATGCATCTCTTGTTCCTCCGGGAGCACTTTGCGAACAACTTGCCATGCAGAGGGTTCAGATAACTAAGTTGTAGTTAAGAAAATAACAATGATGAAACCTTTGCACTCAAGCTGGAAAAGAAATAAAAAAGCTTTCAAAATTATTAGGCTTGACAAAGACAACCATTGTTCTTGGTGGTAAGGAGAACATCTTTCTCCCACTGCCCCCGCAAAATAAAGATGTGGATGTAAGAGTGTCCTTGAGAGTGGTCAAAGAAGGTGAATCGGCTAAAAATTGTCTGCTGTCAGGGCCGACTGTGCAACTATGAATCACTCATTAGGCTTTGCAAAGCCAGATTTATTGTGTAGCCATCTTTTATGCAACCTGCAAAGTTAGTCTCCTCTGATTATTGGCTGCTCCGTAATATCAGACAATATGTTCTCAAATGCAATGAGGAGGGCACCTCATCACAGTCATACAAAATAAGAGGGATAGCTGCAGACAGTACCGCGGGCAGTGTCGCAAAGAGAGATTGATTATTTTTATCCCTTTGTCCTACTTCCTAACAGTCGGCTGCACGATTGTGTTTGCGTCCCATCAATAAAACAAATACTGGAAGCAAACCAAAAAAAAAAGTGTTTGCAAAGATAAAACGTTGGAACAGGAGAAAAATCTGTCTTAATGTGAACAGTGTTGCATCCATCAGTTCATATTTTAGGTGTAAAATATCTACCAAGCACACACACTGCAGCTCAGCCGCAGTGGTGATACCGTCACCGTGGTGACAGCTGTCTCTTTGGATGCTGGGGAAGCAAACGTGTGTGATGTGCCTCGTGTAAAGGAACAGGTTGTCATGAATAAATACCACTAGAGGCTTCAGATACATGCAAGGGCCTGAAACGGGAACCTGAAGGGGGTCTGCTCAAATCAAAATGTCTTCTGAGATGCATGAGGTGGCAGTGAAGAGACGTCTTCATGCAAGTCTCAGGTTTCTGGATCTCCTGCTTTCACACCTCAAGAAATCATTGAACAGTAAAAATACTTAGCTACGCAAACTACCATGGTGAGCACAAATGGATGTAAAAAGACTGTATAGTCAAATTGGTAAATTGGGTGAGATAATTAATGAGCCTCCATCTTTAACTTTAATGTCCTTTTGCAAATCCTACCCTTTGTCATTACAGAAAAAAAGAAGAAGCTTCTGAGCCTGTTTGCTCATTTTCCTCTTGTCTGCATTATTGAATCCTCCCCCCCTTGTCCAAGAGCAGCAACTAACCCAGCAACCATTTGTGTTCAAAGTAGAGATACAATAAATGAACCCCGCTGTGCACCGTGAGGCACAAGCACTGACTGCTGCCCATTCTTTGGGAAAGGCAGCGGAGACAGAGTAGTCAAGACAGACATCTGATAGTACTCCAGTTGTGCAGCATCAAATATTAATCTGCTGAAGTAGAGACAATGTCACTCTTGAGGGCAACACACATCAAAACACCTGTGCCCATTGTTTTCCCGTGTAACTCACCCACCCCCCACCGCCTGCACACAGGCAGCGTCACACTAGGCTGATTCTGCAAACCGACCGTGGCTCTTATTTTGAAAGCAGGGACTTTATAAAAGGTTTTCTTTGAATAAATAAAGGTCAAAATTGATCAGACAGTTTATTATTGACTGCTGATCAAAGTTAAAGTGAGCATTGAAAATTTTTACCCATATATTTTGTCCTTGCCGAAAAAGTGGTTGAATGCATCCAACGCACAGTTTGCTGCTCACACTGGTGCCCTTGTTTTGGTCGTGCCTGACGATCTTTCAGGTGACATTAGTGGAGCAGAGTTAGATGAGCCCTTTTAAAAGTGAAGTGAGTATTGATGAAGGATCAGTGATAGCCTCTCTGTTCGAAAACATTGCGTTGTGTGAAGCACCCACAACATTAACTTTGTGGTTGAGATGATTGTGACTGAGAGGCAGCGGAAGGTCAAATAAAACCTGAGGGGGCACTTAAAGTGTCATTCGGATGCCAACACACAACCTCAGGCGGCCGTTTTCGTCTCACACCTCCTCCACATTTCACTTCCGTTATCACTTAACCACATTCTCCTGGAACAGGAAGGGGGAGTAATGTCCAGTTAAATAAAATATACGTCTCTCCACTTCTATCACTTTGCCCAAAAAATATTCTTTTATCCATTTGTAGAGTCTTCCTGCTGGGGTAGAGCAGGGTAATTGAAATCACCCTGTGGTTGTCTCATAAGACCTGAGGCTAATGGCTGTTCTGGTTCCTGTCAGTCAATGAAGTGCCCTACCTCTTGGCTTTCTTCTTTTCTCTCTCTGTCTTCCTTTTCTTTCATCGTAACAGAACAGAAAGCAGTGACCTGCACCGTTGGATCCTGCTCTCCCCCTTTCTTTTCTTTTTTTTCCTACATAACTTTCACTGCAGTGTAAGCTTAAGAACCGGAGATATCAGTGTTGGAGCATATGTTAATAAATCACTGAAAAACAGGATAAGAGAAAATAAAAGGAGAGGGAGATAACAGTTAGATAATATGTGTGTGTGCATATTGGAAGAGATAGTTGGATTTACATTGGCAAGCATGACAAGTGTAACCTTTAAATGATATTTAAGAGATCCTGATGATCCCTTAAGATAATTAAGTGAAATTCTCTGGACGTTTAATTAGAAATAAGTCTTCCAGGCAAGGCGTCACAGCCGATGGCGGTTTAAGTAATTCTGCCCTGGTGTCAGGACTCCAACACCCTCAGCTATTCTTTTTTTCTCCAATCTTTCCTGTGCATGCACTCCTTTGTCTTTCATATTTTCAGCATCAGCAGAGCAAAACCAGCCTCCACTTTGACAACACTGCTGCAGTGGTAACCAAACAAGTTGTAGAGATATCTGACACTGAGTTTGCATTAAGACTTACTACTACGCTAACTCCGCTACGTTATAGCCGATAAACCTGAATTGTGCACCGTTATTCCAGCTGCTTCTGCCTGTTCACCAATGGTAAAGAATAAAAAATAATGGAAAAAAGCAAATGACATGCTCTGACTGCAGTGTTGTGTCAGGTGAGCCATTAAATACTCCTGAGTTTTGTGTTATGGCAAAAAATAACGTCCATCAATTGTAGAACTTTTGAGAGTGCAGAGCCTGTTTTTAGTAAATGGCAATCCATTCTTACCAAGTGTGAGAAAACAGCATGGGCGTGGGGGTTGAGGGGCATTTAGCGTTACATAAATCATGTTGGTTACAGAGGTTATGAGCTCCACTTCATACCCATTTACAGAAAAACAAGTGCACCACTTACAGCACACCATTAGTCAGTGTGTTTGTATGCAGCCAGGTAACAGTCATCTATTTGCATTAACAGGTTTCTTGAAAACCAGACTAGAGCACCATCTTGATTACAGGTATGTAGTTCCCATAGATTTTCCCTCAATTCTTACAACCTAAACATTGCCAACAGTTTCCTGTAAACACTGGTCAGTAGAAATGCTTTAAGATTTACCTGAGTGTCAACTACTTTTTTGTGACATTACCAGATAGTTCTAAGCCAATCCATGACCTTGACACATAGGAGCATTCTCAGATTTTAGCTGACCACTAAGAGTTTAATGGGCTGTGGTGTAGAGGTGAAACTGCTCAGGGCCTTCTACACAGCTTCTGATTAGGACCTTTGTTTCAAAGTCTTTACAAAGCTCGCTGTCTGGGCTCTGAGGTGGAGCTGCCTGGCAGGAGGCCTGTTCACCCCTGAGCTCTGCTCAGACTTCTAAAGCTCAGCTACCTTTGATAAAGGCATGAAAGTTGTCACAGTGCCAACAGACTCTGGCTACTGCTGCACGGCGACATCACTTTAATGGAAACTATTCAAAGTGGCATCAGAGCTCAATTAAAAAAGCTATAGCATTGATAGAAGCATTAAATACAGGGAGAATGTGCAGAATTGTCAGAAACCAACCAAGAAAAAACAAGTGAATTCGTATACATGTCACAAGAGCTAAAAGATGCACCCACGCACGCAGAGGGTAGAATTATGGTTGCAGAGTAAAAAAAACATTGTTACATGTTGGCAGATACAAATATTTGAACAGAGAGTTGGACTGAAACTAAAAAAATATATTTTTTATTCATACTGTCATTATAATATTTTAGGCCGAAATCATCTGTGTTTTTCCACAGTTATTAGTAAACTTCATATGAAGCAACAAGTAGCTGTAATGTGTCTTTGCCCACAGCAGATTGTTAAAAATGGCTGGCCGAGTTTGTGGTGTTTAAGGCTGGTGCTGTGACTGCTCCACAGGACATTTTGTCTTCTTGGTAGAGCCATTATAGTTGGGAAACAAAACAACAGCAGTTGTTGTCAGCTATTTCTGAACTTTTTTACGACATAGTCACAATCTTGAGATCAAAAGTCCATGTCCCCTCAAGTCATATTCAAACAATCACTTTAGTAACTCTGATTAGTTTGGTCTTGATCTCGTCTAAAACTATTCAAATATGCAAAAGGGCATTTTTTCTGATGTTAAATAATAATTATTGGGCACAGTCCAAGGCATATGGGAAGACAGATCAGAGACCACTGCAAATATGAAGAAATCTTTTTTTTTTTCTTGGTCTTTTTTTTTCTTCTCATTTTTGTCACGGTAAAAGGCAATTAAAAGTGTTGTTCATTTATTTTTTCTCTGCTGCCAAATGTGGTTTGTTTCTGGGAGCAGGTGGTGGTGACTGTCTCATGAAAAGAGCGTCAGCCATCATCGTGTTTACAAAACAAGAGGTTATAATTTGCTTTCGAAGCAGCGCGAAGACTTCAGGGCAGATTAGAGGCCACAGTGACAGTAACTTCAGTGGGAGAATATGATATGATAAAGACATTAGGAAGACAAACTCACAATGTTTCTTCTATGCTGATGAGTAAACAGCTGTTAATGCTCACATTGGCTATGCAGCAATAGGAAAACCTACTAATAGCTCCTTTAACTTTTTGAATGTATGTCATCACTTTTTGTTTCCTCTCTCTTGGATTTTCTTGGGGTTTTGCGGTCTGACTTCTCCATCTTAAATAAGCAGACGGGGGCATATACTGATGAATAACATTAGAGATTCACTGTGACTTCTGAGAGAAAATTACATTTAGATGAGCATACAGACAGAAGTGCGTATCAACAGCATCAACTATCATAATATTTGAAAGACTGTTGTTTTCTCTCTGTTGTTTTCATGTTCCATGTTTAGTCAAAGCGAGGGAAAGAGCGGAGGCAGGAAGAGTCTAGTTTCTTTTGAGAGGCGACACGTCGTGGTCTTTTTACTCTGGTTCATGGAACACAATGTTTTTGTGTCAAGCACAGACATTGTTTGTTCACAAAAAGTACATAGATGAGTGAATATTAGAAAAGGAACGAAAGGCTTAGAGAAAGACTCTGATTTTCTGCATTACAAAAGAGTGTTAAGACAGAAAATGTCTGGAGTGATGATTGTGGTTTATCTCTTTGTGTGTGGAGAGACCCCCTACCTGGAAGCTCCTTATCTCCCTTCATCCATCTGATGGTGGCGGCAGGCTTACTGCTCATAGCGGTGCAGGTCATCTCTGTCTCATTGCCCTCACTCAGGACCTCATCCCGGGCCTCGATGATGGGGTTACCCGGAGGAACTGCAACAGGGCACACAAACCAAACTCTGTAAACACTGGAGAATTATTATACAGTAGTTTGTCTCTACCCTCAGCTCTACAGGCTGAGAAAACATGGCATAAAGAATATATTTAGAAAGGTTTGATGTCAACTAGAAAGATACTGAAATTTCACTGAAATTAGCTTAATAGTGGATGCATCCTGCTCAAATCAGTTATCTAATGCTGTTATCATTAAATGTGCATATACAGTATGCAAGTGACATATGTGCAATAACCTCATTGGGTGTTGTCCATATTGAAGATCAAAGGTCACGATAAGTAAAAGGTAAAGGGTGTAAAAGACAAGCTCACACAGATTTCATATCAATGTGTTGAGCCACAGTTGAAAAGATAAATAAACAAATATACATTTAAAAGTCTTGCCAGTCCAAAACAAAATTGCTGAAAATTACAAAGCAAAGATATTCTTTTTTTTTTTAAAGTATATTTTTTTGGCGTTTTATGCCTTTATTTGATAGATCAGTAGAGATAGACAGGAAAGGGGGAGGCAGTCCAAAACAAAATTGCTGAAAATTACAAAGCAAAGATATTCTTATTGCAGCTTATCAGCCTTCATATCTTGGCACTCTGCAGTGAGGTTTATAATAGAACATTCAAAGAAAGCAATCAAGTAGCTGGAGGACGAAAAAAAAAACAAAAAAGATGATGATTGATTAGTTGTTAACTGATGTCCCAGTGAGACGTTAATAATGTTGGATCTACTCATACTCCTGCTAATCTTGCCATTTATTGAGGCATTTCATCCACACTGATTACGAGAACATAAAACTGAAACCCCAACCCTGAACCGACAGCTTTGGCTTTTGAATGTTTAGACATTTAGAGCAGGGTGATGCTGCTCTTTGATGAGCTTGTCACTGAAGGAAGGTTTGTGACAGCCGACCTTCTTAGTCACCATGAAAGTCAATGAACTTAAAAACTTCTTTCATCATCTGATGACACTCTGAGCTGAGTTTCATTCTGTTCATTCACGAACAATGTAATCTCATTAGCACTTATGTAAAAGGGTCATAAGCTGTAGGACGTTGTGCAGGCAATCTCGCAATCTAAATAATAAATGCATGGTTACTTACAGTCCTCTCTAGGACTGGGCCATGGCACATTCTATTTCACATCATAAATGTCATCATTTCACGTGAAAACTCAGTGTTCTTGCTCTGGAAAATGAACATTTTCAATATTTTTTAAAACTGAATTTATTCATGTTGCATCACACTCGGTACTAAAACTGCATACACACAGGAAAAACCTACTTCTGCACAACTACCCACACAAACACATAGACAAAGGCAATTGAGAAGTCGAAAAAAGAAAAACAATGTCAAGATCTTTACATAACACACACACAATTTATGGTGTGTGTGCCCTAGCAGTGTTCTGCTTCATGAACATGGAATATAAGTTGAAATATGAATTATGGCCTACCCGGCCTCCCATACTTGCAGCCTGAGCTTGTTTACACACACTGAATGAGCACACATGAAATACGTGACACCGTATTTCCTGGCTCCACTGTAGCTGCTGTCAACTCAATCATGTGACTGTCTGTTGTCATGCACAGTGGAAAAGTTGACTTATCGTCAGTGCTACCAGTGAATGTTTGTGTGTACCAGTATGCTAGTGTGTGAGTGTGTTTTCGCTGTTGTACTTAGCACGGTGATGTCAGCGTAGGCTTCCTGCGGGGGGTCCGTGTAGAGCTGGCAAACATATCGACCCTCGTCTGACAGCGAGACATTAGACAGCGACACCCGCAGCTCGTTGTCTGAGAAGTTCACCAGCTGAAAGCGAGCGTCTTTGAGTGCTGAGGAGGAAACAGACACATGGAAACAAAATTTATACAGCATGTCCGCACATTAAGGAGGCAAGCAGTTCATTCGTAACAGCATGTGTCAGAAGATAGTGATGTAATGAGTCCATGCATGTAATTCTCACTGACTCTGGCAGATTTGGAGGCTGAAATATGAAACCAAAACTTTTATTGAAGTTTTCATCGTTCAATACAGTTTCCTGCAGCCCTGAGTGATGTCATCACATCCAAAAAGCAGAAGACGTGAAATGTTTGTAATTTTTCCTAAAATATGATTTTTGGTAATTACAAAATATTATTTATATCCTTATGTTGATTGGGTTATCAATTCATCAGACAGTCACTATGATCTGTGAAAGCAAAAGTCTGACAAAAAGTAAATGGTTAATGTTATTTATATGTTCTCATAATGTAGCTGCTTATTATGTTGCAGAAAAACCCTTGAGGGATGTATCTAAAATAATAATATATATCTTTTCTGTTGTTACTTTTAACAAATAATGATAAGAGTTTTCTTTTCTTTCTTTTTTTTAATCCAGCAGCAGCAGCAGAGTCTTATTACGTTTTCACAGAATCATCAGCCTGAACCCCAGAGCCATACAGCAGCAGGCCTGCTTTTTCTGGGTGTAGGCGGGATTGTGCAAAAAGAAATATTAATTTTTTTTTCATATGTTTTATGGACAAATATGCCGCTGGTCATTTTTGCTTCAAGTGCATCACAACTTCAAGCGTGCTTCAAAGAACATTCCAGAGAGAGAGCGAGGGCGAGTGAAAACACATACCTCAATCTAATTAGTCAACAATCAATCACAAAGTGAAGTGCTGTAACGCAGTGAGCAAGCAAGAAAAGACAAAGGAGAGAAAATTAAAGCACCCTCTCTTGTGTTGGAAGTAGTTTGATACAGAAAGAGCATGTGGTAACAACATGATTTGTATTAACAGAGGTCTCAACCTTGGCTGTCCTTTAGCTGGCTTGAACTGGGGGAAAATCCATAAATCCCATCTCTTCCTCATCTGTAGCCTCATCTGCAGCTACTTTCATCTTGCTCAACCTTGTTTGCCCACCTACCTAAGCACACTCTATCAGCTGTAATGTAGAATGACAACATGTGGTTAAGATGAAAGCCTACTCGTCTCCCCCACCCCCCACCCCTCCTACCCCACCCCTACTCGATATGCTGATATATTCACCTCTCTGACTGACAGAAACACCAGGGCTCTTTGCACCCAGCACGCTCTGCTTGTTCTGCTCGTTCTTTCGCACGACAATGTTATTTTTTTTTTTCTTCCTTGAAGCATTAAACACAGAAAAACCTCAAAACAAACCTAAACAGAATAACAGATTAACAGAATAACCACTGGGCTATGATGAACGTGATGATGATGATGTTGTTGTAGGCTACCATACAGTGCTTCCCTTTAATGCTGGAGAGATAGACACGGTGTGAGTGACTGAGTCAGAAAAGGAGAAGAGAGGAGAGAATGCCAGGGAGAAACAAGAATACTAATGACCACAATTGATTTTGTGCATCATTAAACAAGAACATCAGACACATTTTAAGTGACACCATAAGGCTCACTGGAAATGAGGCCCTTTGTCATCACATTAATGGAAAGAAATCTGCACCAAAATATTCTATCTGCACACATCTACACTCCCTTTTTTGGCCCACCCGTCGCAAGAGAAAAGAGAGTGAGAAAAAAAATGCACCTATTAGTTTCTTTTATCTAAGCACAACGAAGCCCTTTTTGTGGCACATGAATAATATGCCCCTAATTAGTGTAGCTCATTCAAAAGCCTTGTTAGGCCTCATTAGAATGAGAGGTCAGCTTCTAATCCTAATGGTTTAATTGAATTAAATGTTCCCAGATTTGAACATACTGATGCAGTGGTACACAGATTCAGTGAAGAAGGCATTCAGTCATTTTAAGAGGCAGAGCTGCTCTAAATTCAGAAGTATTCGAAGGGCACTGTGGTAAATAGCAGCCACTGGCTTAGTATGGACAACTATGATTAGATTGTAAATTGTAAAATAGATAATGTTTTTATTTCTGTTATTAAAGGAGAAGCTGACTCTGTTACTCCAGTATTCAAGTAGAATTATTTCTAATGGAATTATTTATAATGCTCTACTGTTTCAATTAGCTTTCCACAGAGGACATGCAATGACTGTGACAACATCAAAAGATCTGTGCTCTTGTGAAATGCACTGATTTGGTCCTCAAGGACTTGTGAACAAGGTTTAAATTAATCAAGGGGGTAGGGAGGTCGCCAAAAAAAGCAGACAGTGACCTGCATAGGTCCTGAATGCGGTGAAGGAGATGTCAAAAAAATAAAGGTATCATCAGCATAAAAGTGGACAATGCAGACCTGGAAATGTTTGAAATAAATTGCAGGTTCTGTTATATTGATCCTTTCAAGATTATTTTGTGGACATTATCTTACGTGATTGGCAACAATAGCCTAGTTGGGATCAGAGAGGGTTTGGACCAGATTTGTCATTAATGATCAGAAATCCTTTCATCTCCTCTGAGAAAATCCTACATTACGGAGTATTTCCTCTTTTTCTTTTTTCCAGCTCTTCCCAAGGAAGCTGGTAAGTTTGAGGTCTGATGACTCCAGAGGGAACTATAACATTCAGACTCACTTCATTATGGTTGAGTAGAGGTGCTTCAGTTTTGCTCTGTATCATCCTTCTCAGAGACATCAGCGCAATACAGTGCTGTGCAGATGATGTGAGTGCTTAAGGTCTTGCTTTGATTGGAATTTTTCTCTAAAAAGCATAACACTGTGACTTAAAACTCTGTCATTTGCTGTTCATGTATGTGTCATTATGCAGCATGCTCACATCACTTTCAGTCAATAAAAAAGATGAGGCAACTGCCCCGAGGAGCAATAAACACAATGTGTTTAGTGACGATTGAACAAAAGTATGCTGATTTGAAAACAGATTTATTTATCAACTGTAGAAATTTTGGAATTAAGAGACTGTGCAAACAACATACTCAGTTGTTACCTTTAGGGATAACCTGTACAGGAGCATCAATCCTGTTCACATGATGCAGTTTACAGTTAAAATATGTCATACGCTGCGACTAAAGTACCTTAAACCTGCCTAGAAAGCTCTGATTGGTCAAAACCAGACAACTAACATTTCATGAGAAAATGTATAAAATACATCAAGTGTTCTACACATTTACAAAGTTGCACAAAGAATCTTAGATCCTTTAGAGCTGTACATTCAATCCCTGTTTGCCAAGGCCGAGCCTTCAGTCAAATGTGTTGACAATTTTTACATTTTCCTTTTTTTATTCAACAAGTCATCAATAAAACCATTTCCACAGAGGTACAGATCTACAAGCCACTATAACCCTGCAGTAAATATCAGGTCTTGGTTGTGAAAGACCCCAAACAACTCATACTGTGTACCTGGAAACATTCAGTCGAATCTGTAAGAAATACTTGGTGTCAACAATTTGAGAAATACTTGCCAATCAGATATAATCCATTTCACAAAAGCATTTCTCCGAGATCTCATAATCCTCTTATGTGCCACTTCTAAATAAGGCATTGTGGTATAAGCATGAGCTGAATAAATAAATACTTTCTAATACATGTTGAAAAGAAAAACTGAGACACTGTGGCAAGGACACAGCTCCCAGAGCTGAAGGATTGGGACAACAATACAGTAGGCTCAGGGAGATACAAGGACAGATGATGGGGAACAGCCTGGTTAACACAGCAGGGTTGAACACAGTCGCACAGTCCATTTCAGGAAAAAAAAGGTGCAGTTCTGGCAAGGAGAAGGTGATCCAGGCGACACTGCAGACAGTCCTTTTATTGAAATACATATTTCACTCCTTGTTTTTTTCTGTACTTTGGACAAAAAAAAGAAGGTGACCTTTATCTTTGTGCTCTTTTCGCCCTGTTCTTCTTTCCTTGTTCTATCTGATACCATGAGAAGGACATCACGGATTCCTGACAAAGGCAATTGATAGTGAGGTCTTTAGATAAGGGAAGTATGTCCAAACTCTCAAAGGCTGTAAATTATCTGATCCTGTCCTTTTTTTAATTTTTCCTTTGGAGCTGATGGTGTTGAGGCTATATTAAAAGTGATAAGACAGTACAGTGTATCTGTGCTGTTCTGAAGTGCAGCCAAGGAGACTCTGGGAGGTAGCTGACTGAGCGAAAGTCCAACTTTTGCTCTACCTATTCAAGTGCGGTGTCACCAGTCATGCTGATTACTGCTATCAAACAGTACGCCAGCTTTAATGAATGTGTACGCACTGAGCACTCCATGCATTTATGTTTATAGTGCTTTGAATGTGCCGTGGTCTCGGTTCCAAATAGAGACAAACTTGTAGAAAGCTCAGCAGAGGAAAATGAGCCCATTGCTGACGATGAGCAATTAATACTGGAACAACAGTGAAGCGTAAACTAAATGTGTGGATTATTGGTAAATGGACCGGTGTATGAGTCAAAGTGAATGAGTATCTTCATGTCAAAATAACAGTTTATTTGTTGTGAAATTCCATCTTTGTGTTAAACAACAGTTGTACTTGTGTGTATGTTTCACATTGTGAGTATAGTGGTTCGCCCCCTATTTTCTTTTCTTTTTTTTACAGTGTAACTATGTATTGTGCCAGTGACTATTTCAATGTATCAAGATATATTTGAGAAAATAAAAGCCCATTCTTTGATGATTGCACTAGACCCCATAGTCATGGAACCATAGCCCATCTCATATTACCAGTCAGCACTTACAATTTTAATACTAAATGGACTGCGTGGAGATGGCACTTTCCAATCTGAGAAGGACAAAGTGCTTTCAAATGCCTCTCATTCACCCACGCTCACACTGATCGCTGCAGAGCCACCATGCGAGGCATTGGCCTGCTCATTGGTTACAATTTCAGGTTCAGTATCTTGCTCAAGGACACTAGGACATGTGGACAGGAGGGATCAGGGAAGCACAATGTCTCATAGCCACAACAGACACTTCTATCAGAGGTTACCTTTCAGAACAAAAGGGTCATTTTCAGTGTTTAACCAAATGACCAGTTATGATGAGGATGAAAATTTATAATGAGGATTGGTGAGGTTCTCCATGTTTTTAGTAGGGTTAACTTCCCATATTACATCCAATTGTTGAAATTGTTTAATTTGTCTGTTCTGCAACATGACATCAGTATAGTTGGATATTCCTGTAGCCTATGTCCTGTTCAGGGTTGATCTTTTTCAGCTGAACCTTTAAAGGTGAAATGGCCGTTTGTCCTGTGTGTCGCACCGAGTTGTCATGATCTGCAACACAAGTCTAGTAAGAAAAACAAATTTGAAATAACTGTAAATTTCATAGTGTAGTCATGTTTTACCTAAAGGCAAAAGATTACACAAGCTTTTCATCCTTTGTGGGTAAGGCCAGAATTTCTCACTACCAAGTCCTTGCAAAAAATCATTATTTCTTGGCTATATTTGACATTACTATTGATTGTTATTTCTTGACATTATCACGTAATTAACGACCCGTTAATTAAAGGGTTACTTTCTTTGTGTTTGCAAGAGATGGTCACATTGAGTGGTAAAAATACACACATGTTTTGATAGTTATGAAAAAAAAAGTAGGGGGAATCAGAAAGGGCATATTGTGTCTCAAAGCATTATGTGAGACAAAAGTTATCATTCATCACCCTGCCACAATCTCCACATTGAAATAGCTGACAGTAAAGGTAAAACTGTCTTTAGAGACTTGGATTGAAAATAAACTTAAAACAAAAACATAAGAGAGCAGAGATCAATGTATCTTTCAATGGCCTTCCCCCCCTTTTCACCTCTGCTGACTTCATGAGTTTAACTGATCTTGCTTTTTCTTTTCCCTCTCTTGATTCATCTTCATTCTCTGTCTGTGTTTCATTTAAAGTTTTTTTTTCTTCTCCAACCTCAGCCGAGGATGACTCCTATTCAGAGGGAGCAGGAGATGATGAGTGTGCCTCGCCTAAGTGGCTGCAATCAATTGTGATTAGTGGCTGCTGCTACTTTTTGAGAGGAGCGCATCAAAGTTTTATTATTGGGTGTCAGAGTGGATAAGATAGGGTGGGGCGGGGGTAATTACACTCTTACAACCAACCTCCTCCCCACTCTAGGTGAAGTCCAGGCTTCCAAATGACTGTCTAGTCGCAACCTATGCTGAATACGGGAACATTTAGCTTCGCTTCAATAGTTGTTAAGACTCATATGGGTCCAGCTGATTGGAATAAAATAGCTGCCATCTTTTATACAGTAGTAGGCTATTATCTATATTTTGCATTGGATTTTCTTTACTTGAAACTGACAAACAGTAGGCTACTCATCATTATTTCTGCCTATAGAAGCTGGATCTTTGTCATAACTGATGGTTACTGTAATGTAACTTTTTTTGTGGACTACATTTTTATTAATGAGTTGTTTAAAGGAGATTTTTGTAAGTTTGGCTACTCCTACATAGCTAATCAGTACATTAGCTGTTGCTTGCTAACCACCTCTGATCTTGGTTTGTTTTCACACTAAAATCAGTATCCAGCTGGATTATTTATTAATTTTTTTACAATAAACAAAACCCACTGAATATTGGATTTGCATTTATCAGAAACCTCAAAGCAATTGGCTGCAGTATGGCACCATATTAGCATTAACATCATTATAAGACAACAACATATAGTTGTTAGAGCCAACATCAGTGAAATATTCCTCAGGTATAAATACAGATGCACAATATGAAATCCAAAAGCCAAGAGTGAGATGACATATCTGTGTTTTTTAGTGTGCCAGTTCCCATTTAAACCCTGTCCTTCTGTTTCTAACATGCTAGACCCCTTTCCAATGTGACAATGATTTCACTTCTTTTTGTTGTAAGTTCACATACAAATGATGAAATCATTTCTGACTCAAGAATCAAAGACATGCTTCTTAGCATCAGCATTGTGGCCATGGGTGTAAAACATGGCATTTTTGGTTTTAAGGATGTACAGGGACACTTCTGCCAGCCCACATGCTGACAGTTCCTATTCATTCCCAATGAGGCAGTCTTTGTGATTTTCTGGCCCATTATGATTTATAATTAATATAATTAATATAACCCACTATTCCTGGCCCTTCATGTGTCTGTCTAGATATATTTTGTTCCCTCCAAGCATACTCATTAAGTTGTTTGGACAAAAAAGCTTTTTACCTCGCTGGCCTTCAGTAACCAGATCACCCGCTGCTGAAGAAGCTGCTACTCTTCCCCTCCTCCACAAGACAAAAAGGGCACTGTTTTTGTTTGAGGGCTCATGTGCTATTCTTAACCTTCTCATACAGGTGACCATGGAGGTGTGTATTTGGAGAAGCGGTGAATGATGTCAGAAGTATGTGCTTGTGCTCTCCTGTACACAGCAAGAACATCGCAAAGGAATTAGGCAGAAAAAAGACAAAGCAGACAAAACAAAGCATGCTTTATCTTTCTGAGCCAAAGATCTTGAGATATCAAGCATAAAGACTACAGCATTAGTGGGGGGTGTGCAATCTACGCCCAACAACCTTATTTATCTTACAAGGCCAAACAAATCATAATGTGTTAGAGGCTAGAAACAAGCTGCTTAATTGGTCAAAGAAACAATTAACACTCGCTTAACCTGGGATAATTTTAAATATTAGCTTATTGGAAAGGTTGGCCTTGATGTTTAATATTGCTAATTATTTAATTACCATTACAATTATCACCTTTTGAAAAAATAATTCAACATCTGTCTGTATGCATTTAAAAACACTTGTCAAATACATAACTTAAGCATAACTCTCATGGATATGGCACACGTCTAATAAACTGGGGTAGATACATTACGGTGATGTATTTCCCTGTAAAATACTGTATGGCATTTTGAGATACAACCTTCAACCTTCATGTTTACTACCTCTTGTGGGAACAACGACAGTGACGTATTAACAGATTACTGTGTTACTGAGACATCACACATCACCATTTGTATACTCTGGTTTCTAACAATAGGGAAAAGGCATACAGGAGTTTTCACATAAATAAACTTCTGTAGCTGTAGCTGAGGTGAAAATGGCTGAAACTACTTTCTGAGTGGAACATAGTGTTTATGTAAGTCAGTGTGGAGGAAGGCCGGTCATTAAAACCGCGTCTAACAGCACCAGAGCAGTCCAAGCACTCCACCAACTTTACACACATCAGTTTACTCATCGCAGTGAGCACTACTCAGCCTGTGGAAACACTTGTATCTGATCGTCTGCGGCTCTGGAGGAGCTTTGTCTGGTAAGTCTGGTAAATTAGCCTCTGATTATGTCATCAGGAGTCATCGCAGCCTGGGCTTTGGAACGACAGAGGCACTTAGGAGACCACAAGCTCAAGCTGTAAGGTATAACTCCACAGCTGAGTGGTGAGTCAATGAGTTTGGAGGATGGCAGACCTAAAAGACACTAGTTGCATTAAGGGAAATGTACAGATCCATGTTTTTAACACCTATGGAGACAAAGTTAAAGTGAAGTAGTGCAACACATCCATCTCATCAATCTCACGGGCTTTTGAACTTGAATAAATCCTGACTTAAGTGAATAAACCACTCGCCCAGAATGCTTTAGAACCACTCTTGGTGGACATGAAGCATAACGGTGGGATGGACAATGGCCTGGCTGCTCTGTGCATGTAACTGCATCCAGTTTCAAAGCACTCCTTCCTTTCTGTCTCCTTACCCTCCCGCACTCTCCATCTCACACTCACAAACATAATCCACCACTGTGGATTCAGACAGAGATGGCAGATGTGATATTTTTGAAGGGAGCAATGCTGTTTGGAGGCTGCCGGGTGGAGGCCATGTCATAATGAAGCAGTGCAGCTGCGGCAAAGATGCCTGGGAGGGATCACAGGAGATCAAGGAGCCCTCCGTCAAAGAAGAACACCTTGCCCTTGACAGCCAGCTTGTGGGAGTCGGTTTACCGCAGCTCGGCACAACAGCAGATAAATACCAAGATAAATACCAAGTCCTCTTACAGAAGGATGCCCTTGTATAGTATGTAGAAGGTGTGTTTGCTCTGACATAAGGACAGGGGGGCGAGTGTGAATGAGTGCCTGACACTCACCTCACAGGGGAGTTGCTGAGGACCAGAATATAGAAAACACTAAGTCATAACTGCATTCAGGACGCTTTCATGCTCATGTCTGAACTATAACTCAGGACAGAGGTTGAAATACACTGCCCGTCCAAAAAAAAAGTCACACTCTCTAATATTTTGTTGGACTGCCTTTAGCTTTGATTATGGCATGCATTTGCTATGGCATCATTTAGATGCACTTTTCTAATGTCACAAAATTTATTTCTATCCAAAGTTGCATTCATTTTTCAAAGATTCTCAATGAGGTTAGAGTCTGGACTCTGTGGTCACATTGGACCACATTTCTTCCTTGAAGAAGATGTTTCCCCACTATCTTTCTAGTTTTTAATTATGAGTTGGACAGATCTTAACCCAATTTTAGTAATCTCAGCAATCTCCTTAGATGTTTTATTTGCTTAATGCCAATAATTTGACCGTTCTGAAACAGATTAACATCTTTTGCACAACCACAGGATGTGTCTTCCAACATGGTTGTTGAAGAAACAAGACTGCATCAGTAAGGGTTAAATAGTTGTTGCCAGCTGAAACATAATCATCCATGCAGTAATAATCCAATGGGAGGCTGTTACCCATTAACTTAGTTAAATCCAGGCAGTGACTTTTTTTTGGATGGGCAGTGTATATTATAAATGTACTGGAACTGAACAGCAGGTACAGAGCAGTCTGTGTTAAAAGAAGGTATGAAATTAAATGTTGGAGGACATTTCAACAAGGGTTTGTGTTAGAGTTGTACATTACATCTATTCAAATATTTAATCGCAATTAATCACATGGGAGTCCATAATCAATCAAGATTCATTGCAAATTAATTGTACTTTTTTCATTTCTTGAAAATATACCTTAAAAGGATATTTTTAAGTGTTTAAGGAATGATGAACAAATATGCTGCTTTATGTAAAATCAACTTTGTTTACATTCACCAAAAACAAAACCGCTGATTTGGGTTAGGGTTAGGGTTAAAACAGCTGATTTGTTGATCAGCAACCAAACTGATGGCTTAGTGTCATATACCGTTGCAAACCTCAGACTATTGGCTAAAAGGTTATCGACCTCATTTCACGGAGAATCCCTATTGGCTCAAGCAGCTGTCAATCAAAGTCACGTTGCCAGTCTTATCGTCGCGTGTCCTCATTGGCTTTCAAGACATGTCCGGACATGTCCTCGCCTCTGATTGGCTATTGAGTGGTGTTGTTTGAACCAGGAAGACCTCCCGGATGTAAACATTACATCATATGTAATCTCGGATCGCCGTGCAAAAATGCCCGTAATGCGGCCCGTTTTTGTTTTGATCCGCGTGTATTACGTTACGCATTGGACTAAACACATGGACATAATGAGGAAAATAAAGAAGGAAACGGATTTCATATTTCACAAACATGGATACTTGGCAAGCTGTTCTTGTGCCATAAGATGGCGGCAGTGGATAAAGGGAAGACTTGAAAGGTATGTGCGCATCACACGCATAGACCATGTTAGCTTAGCGGCTAGCCGACCTAACTGCTAATCCTGTTAGGGCTGTGAGCAACCAAAAAAATCGTGGGTGGTCTTGAAATGATCGGGGCGATCTAAGCTTTCTAACAATGTATAACATGTATATATATGCTTAAGGGCTGCTGTTAAAAATGTTCGGGAGTAATTAATGCTAGCGCCACCTTGTGGTGCTGTACCGGGGCCGGTACAGCGTTCCATAAGAGACAGTTTGGCCTGCAACCATTTCTGGCAACTGATTCAAACTATGGCTTGGGCCAAAGGCCAGTATAACCAGTAACAATGTAAATGTCACATCAAAAAAATAAATATAATATAATATAATTTGTATTAATGCTTTGATTTTAGCTTTGACAGCTCTAGTTTTTCTAAAAGTTAAGCAGCAATATTTCCGCTAGTATACCAGTGCTTAATTGTGTAATAGCTGCAGCAGTGATTTTACAACTCTTATGGTAAACATGTTGGCAACTCTCAGACAGGATGCATTAGCATTATTTAAAGCTGTGTGTCTGCCCATGAGAAAAGTCCAATGCAAAGTCTCCTTTTCTCTACTGACTGCTGGCAGAAATCTCTGCCTCTTTAGATGCTAAATGCTCCACTGTTTTCAGCAAGAGTCGCAGCGTGTGATGTTTTGCTAGGCCATTGTATCCTGGAGCTGTAAAAGCCCTGGCTGCCTACTGTATTTGTATTTTCAATATTATTATTTTTTTTAAGTTTTACGTATATCTTAAGAAACTTGTCTGACAAAGTGCTTTTTCAGAGGGTGTTCTCACTCCATGCAACATGTTGAGAGTATTATGATAATTTTTGTGCTTGTGGCTCCTGTTAGCACAGCAACATCTCTCAGATGACTCCCACAATTGAAGCCCATGGTTCACAGGACATATTTAAATCTTGGTATTAATGTATCATTACTCAAGTGAAAGCAGTTATGTAAGAATTAGGCAATTTGATTAACTATTCATTCTTATTATCACAAAAAAAGTTTTACTTTTGAGAATTTCAAGTGATGTTGGACTCGTGTGATGTAATACAATTTCATTATAATCTGAAAGAAACTCTGATTATTCCTTGCTCTGTTCAAACTCTTCCTCTCACTCTCTGTTTTCCCATTAGTTGTTGGAGACTGCATCTGTGTTTGGTGCCAGTGTGTGGGAGCAGGGTTAGATACACATACTCAAACAAACACACATGCTTGGTGTGGGTCAGGCAGACGGAGCACTGGGAGCAAACAGGAGCTAAAATAACTGCACATCAGTGGTGAAGCCCCAGATTTTTGTTTCAGGCAAATTAGAATGAAGTGATGTTCAGTAATGTTTTGTTGTCTGACATGTTACCTTCCTTTGATTAACACACGCCAAGACAACAAGCACTGTTGGAGTTTGATAGTTTGATTGCAGTGTTTCAAGAAGTGATTAAAAAACACACCAAAACGAAGAAGAATTACTACCTGTGGTTGGATGTCTCTGCCAACCAGACAAGTTACACGAAATATGGTCAAAGCCTCCACTTCCTGAGTTATAGGGCCCAAAGTGCTTGTGTTGAACATTATGATGTCACAATGGAGATGACCTTTGACGATTTGGATACTGAATCACGTCTATTCATTTAATCCTATTAGACATTTGTGGTACATTCTGTCAAACTTAGCCCATGTGACCTCATCAATTGTGGCCAAAAACATGTCTTGTGAGGCCACGGTGACCTTTGAATATCGGACTTCCAAATTTATCATCCTGGAGTCCAAATAAACGTTTCTGCCAGACATTGTGAAATCCCCTCTGTGCCTTCTTAATAAATCCCATTCACCAGAACTCTGAGCTTTGACCTTTTCTCACCAAATTCTAATCAGTTAATCTTTTTCTAATATTTGTGCCAAATTTAGAGAAGTTCCCTGAAGGTATAACTGGGATATTGCATTCATGAGAAAGGGATGGACTAACAGAATCATGAACATGGAGGCATGAAGTGGAAACACAAAAGTGAAATCTCTCTGCTCTAAACCCCCAGACTCCCAATAGTCATCTCTGTTTGTAGATGACAGTATTTCCAAACCTGTCTCCTACAAGGTATGATCATGTCTGGTTTTGCTTTGCCAAATTCATTTTGGAGGAACCATAAGTGCAGTCAGGATTAAATTGACTGGCAACAACCAAGAAGTGTGACATCATTCTTCATACTTTAATTAATGTTACTCACTGACAACTGAGTCTGTGGTCTCCACGGTTACACAGGTTGTTAGTTTTGGTTAAGGTCAGGGAAAGTTTGCGGTTTCGATGTTATACCAAAACGGTGGAAAGAAATTTCATCGATTCCTTTCAGCCGCCTGAAGATAACCATGAAAACTCAAACCAGGCTGTACTTATGAGCTGGAATCAAGTTATTCATGCAAATCATTTGAATGTGAACATACATTTTGGGAGTCCTGGAACTATGAGAACTCTGCAAACTGCTGACAGCAATACAAACACTACACTTAAATAAGCAGATGCTTTTACCCCCCTAACAATATCGCGCATGTTGGACTTGTATAATATATAATATATATGTTAATCTCATATAGTTAAAGAGATCAACAGTATGTTATACTGAGGTCAACATTATGCACACAAGGGCTTGAAAAATCTTAATTAAGAAAGTGAAACCCTGGAAGAACAGAGCATGTCCAGCATGATAATTGGGCAGGATAAGAACCAACACAACAGGTCATTAAATGTTTGGGGATCTGAGTTGATGTTATTAAAGCAGACACACTGAAAGCCAAACATGTTTGGTGGGTTGTATTAACCTCATTCTGTGTTAATCCTGCTGCAGACATGTGGGTCAAACTTAATGCAGCTCTCTGGAAGTGCAAGTAATGTAAGCGAATGTTAATTAATGTTATACAACTTTACTGCTGGCCCCATTCACATGCCTGGTTGAACTAGGTCTAAACATTTTTTTTTGATATCTGCCTCCATTAATCACAACCCATGCCCCCCCCTTTCCAATTCTGATTTGACTAAACTTTACCAAACGTAAGTGATGTCAAATGTCTGTCTAATTTTACAGCTGTTCAGTAAAATGCACCAGTGAAAGTGTGATAAATAAATTCATCACTAAGATTGACTTCCATGTCATCTGATCACATCAAACTGCTTTGGACTATAATTAAACCCATTTGATATCAGTCACATTAAGACGCGGCAGAGCTGAAAGATCCCTGTCTGTCTCTCACTCTCAGCAGACTTGTCAGCTACCAGCTACAGCCCACTTTCTGTAGACACTGATACAATGCGTTTCATTCACTAAGTCACACAATGCATGACCTATAAAAACACAAGGTTTGTTCACACTGTAAATAGGTGAAGCTGTACTACAAAAGAACTGCAGTGAGGTAATCAGGGATTTCTCATAAGAGTAAAAGCTGAACTGTCAATTGTACAGAAGCCCTAGGCAGAAAAATAAAGATTATTTCCTGGAGATCTCAAGAAAATGATGCCTGCGTACTGTAGGGCTTCCATATAATTGTCCTGTATGTTATATACACAATCAGATGTAAAGTTTGAATAATTTAATTATGAGACATATTCCTCTTTATATTTCTATTAGCTACAAAAGCATTTACACATTGACTTAGACAAATTAAGCCTAAACATTCTATTTGTATATCTCTCTAATATCCTGCAATAAGGGAACAAACCTCAACCCTGTATTCAGACATTGGGTGGCTTAAATAAACAAGCAAACCGAGTATAAATCGAAACTAGTTATGGGAAACAAAGCCTCAACAGCCCCATCAGCCTGTTGTTGAGCTCATGTTGCTGTGTCATTTTGTTCCACAGTGGACTCTCTTGGGTAAGTTACCCTGCTGCACTGCAAAGACGGCAAAACTTACAATTGAGATGGAAATTGGCTGCTTTAGTGACAGCTTTGAATAAAACATGTATATAAATGGCTGTCAGTGGGTGAAGCCTGTTTTTTTGCGTCCTTCTGACATGTCAGCTGAGTTTCCCTCCCATCAAAACAAAGCAAATCCACTCACTTAACAAAGCACACGCAAGTCCAAGAGAACACAACTTAATTAAAAGATGACAGTAATGTTGTATAATACTCACGCCTCATGTCTCTGAAGTAAATTGTCTGCCTGTTGGGGTTAAGCAGCTGGATAACGGAGTCGTCGTTGTTCTTCACCCGACAGCTGATGATCGCCATCTCTCCCTCCACCACGGACACATTGTCTGTCACCAGGTTCTGACTCACCACTGGACAGGACAGGACAAACACAAGGACACATTAATTACCATTGGCGCATTGTGCATGTGAAGCGAAACACCTAGGGATCATGGAAGGGCCTTTTTCAGTGTAAATGGTAACCCGGGAGGCGCAGTGATGGAAATTCAGAGATAATAAACATAAGATGAAGATATTGTTTTCCTTTAAAAACACCAGACAAGCGAGTTTAATAGTTGATGAAGTGAATGAATAATAACTGGAAAAATATAACTGGAGTAAAAATGCTTAAAAATAAGTAATGCACAATAGAAATGACACAAGGGAGTTATGAGAAAACAGTAAAGATCTGTCTTCATGATAACAAGTCATATATTTCAAAGTAAAAACCTCAATGATTCAGGAAAGACAATGACTTCTTTCAGACAAATTCATTCAAGCAAACAAACAAACAAACAAAAAAACTCTGTATAATTCGACCATTTTAATAAATACTGCTTACAAATTACATAGAAATTTGTCCTGTTTAGAAACTTCCCAAAATCGCATTCAGCTAACACAGGGGAAATGTGGTCATAACATTTGTTTTTTGTTTTTTACAGTTTTTTTGTTGTTGTTGTTTTTCTGAAACAACATGAACAACATCCGTACCATCTGATTCTGCTTTATTAAGTATGAGTTTCAGTGTAACATAACAACTAATAGGATGCTACATGGAATAGGCGACGGACCAGAAACCCTTAATGTGTGTCCACTGGAATAAAATAAGACCAAGTAACCGGGGAAACTGCTCAACAAGCCTGTGGGTTGAGGAAAAATTGGTCACAGTCGTCATCTGTCATCAGCCGCCACTTAGATTGTTGCACTTCCTTGTTTCACAAACAATATCCCTGCCTGAAGAATGAAAAATGGATTCTTCCCAGCTTTCTGCTACTTTGATTTGAAAAACTACAGTAATAACGTTGCAGACTTTGCTTTGGGGTTGCATCCATAGTTGGGGCTGATGGTAAAGCTTGAGTGGCTTTGGTTTATTTTAAATTATTGCTACAAAAGCAACGCTTGGCAGCTCGCCAGTCGTGGCTGATAGTTATTTCAGGTCCCCAGCGCAAGATTTCTACTCTCTCACACACACACACACACACAGAGCAAATTTCCACAAACACACATGCACACACAAACGCTCTAGGCTACATGGACAAACACAAACAGACACAAAATCAAATCACCAATTCACTGTAGGAAATCAACTAGCTATATTTGAAATGTTTACGCTACTTGTGTCACTATCGGAGGAACAGTGCTGTGAAGCACACGACAGAGAAATGACAAAACTGGAAGAAAGAAAACAAAATGTGAAGCAGGAGCGTGCAACACAGGTGTGTGCTAATGTGACTGTTCTGCCCAACAGCTTCCCTACAGTACATCTTATCAAAAACAAACTCAGCAGCAAGCCGCCATAAAAACCGCATCAGACGGCACAGCAGCCAATCAGAGATCCTTTTGATAAAAAGCAATTATTCAACCAGCTGAAATGACTTGAAAAGCCTTGCATTGTGCAAAACTCCCTAAACTCTATCCGTGATGTATTTGTGTCTTTCCAGATGGTCTGATGATGATGATGAATTGATGTCAGACCACCCGCTGAGCAAATCAAACCGACCAGTGTTGCCTTGTGCTTTTTGATGACTGCACGACGTCCGCAGAAAGGCAGAGCTGGAGCTGGACCTCTGAGATTAGCCAGCAAGCACATAAACTACACGCTACATGCTTTCAAAACCAGACAAGAGCGGGCAGGAATTTATCCAGATATGAAATATGACTGACTCACTCTACATGACGAAATAACAAATTGTTGAGCCTGACTCTTGTTTTCATTACCGACGCCCCACGTGCATCAGATCAGGCGATTTTTCAGCCAGATATTGTGTAATCTGAGGCGGATATTATGTACCCAGCTCTGCTCTTTGATGCTCTCAGCAGATAGAGCAGCCAGCCAATTCAGCCTGCTGCCCAACGCTGCTTTTGATCAGTTTAATTTGGATACAGATTACATTGCACCATCATCACACACAATAAATGTGACAGCTAAACAGGTGGTTCAATACGACTCTACAACTTACTAATAAGGTTGAAACGACTTTTACAATCATTGAAATTATGTCTTATTTTAAATGAGTGTTGCTCACACTGAGATTACATTTTTCATTCACAACAAGATGCAGGGGCCTTTAAATAAGTGTGAACTGTTAATATTACTCCTCTCAAATACATCTTACAGATGGTGCTTTGCCAAGCTTTCAACCGCTGTTGATAGGGAAGAAAACTCGTGAATAACGTCTTTGTAATTACCTTTATACCTTCCTCCTACATCGTTATGAAAATAGCATCACAAATACATTTTCTCAGGGAGGCTAAAAGGACCGACTCAGGGGTGGAGATGTGGGGTGAGAAGCGAAAGAAATGGAGAGAACACAGGAAACATCAACTGCTAATTTGCATGCCTCAGTTGTCAAGCACCTCTAAATATCCCTGCCATTTAGGAGACAAGGAGGATGAGGTGGGAAGAGAGAAATTGCATCCTCTGATGCTGACAGATAAGGATAGACAGCTTAACAAAGAGATTCAAATCAGCATCCCTTGGTGGCCCAAATGCGGCCCTAAATAAATGAACCTCGCTCTCTTTAATATTCAAGACTGAACCTCATTTTTCAAAGATGTGCAGAGGTGGGCGGTAGGGTGGGCATCTGGTTATGATAATATGCTAACATACTACAAAATGCATTTCAAGGCATTCACTGAAGGTTACAAGGCAGCAACAGGGGGCCACAAGGTGTCTGCTAAGTCGTGTTTCAAGCCAGTGATGGTAGTAGAGAGGACTTCAAATGGAGGCTGCCTTGTCAGCTGCTTAATTGTTCCTGTTGTGCTAAATAAACAACCCTGACATGCTGGAAGATGGTATGGAGAGGCAGGAAAGGAGGGTAGAGAGTGGGGGGGCAACACTAATTAATGGCCAACAACAAGAGTGTGCTGTGGTCTCAGAAGACACTGTGAGAGGTGCTACGGAGAAGCACATCTGACGTGATGGTGGGTGAAGGTTGTTGGAATCTGTAACAGGAGGCGCTTTTTTTCCCCCCTCCGTCCTTTAACATTTCAAAGTCTCTTTTCGCGTCAATGTCTCAAAGGGTGGGAATGGTGCCAGAGGGCCAGTGTGAAGAGCAAGAAAAAGGGCAGAAGCTTTATTACCCATCAAACTTTGTACTAATTGTTGTCAATTGATGATGACATATGGATGCCTTCACTGGTCGGGTGTTGATGTCGGTTGTTTCCCTACCCCCAAACATTAAAGACAGACATTTTCGAGGGCAATCAAACTGGCAAATGATTGACTTTGATCAAACAGAGCATGTTGTTTTGTGCAATTATCGATATTTCTGAAGCCCTGACATTAGCTGGTTATATACAGTTGCATATGTGCTGCTAAAGCCGGCTCATGGGATTGCAGGTTCCAGGAAAAAGGATGGATTTTATTTCATTTTATTTTATTTTCCATGCTCTGTGTTTGTACTGAAAATATATTGCTCTGTGTACCTACATGACATCAAGGTGTGGTAACAGGAGGAGAATAGAAAATAAAAAGTGCCCTTGCTACGTTAATAGAGTTTTTCTCAGTGTAGGTTTTTGTCTAAAATGAAGGTAACACCGTAAAGAAACAACCAGTTGAACATATGCATACAAAAAAAACAACATATGTTTGGATGCGACCCAGAAATATGATTCATGACCAGAATAAATACCTAGTCCACAGGAGAAAACTCATAGACACGTCTTCACTTTGTGTGGAAATGCACGGTTGGAGCTCTGTGTTGACGTTTTTAAGTGCAGATTGGCTGTATTCACTTTGTGCTTTGTGCCGGTATCTGTGAAGGCTGTAAAGATGCAACTCAGAGAGACAGACAGTGTGACAAGTGTAGGAGCATCAAGGTTAGCGACTCAGGGGCAGGATGACAGGACTAACGATACACTTCCTTCCAACAAAAGTCCCACATTGAAGCTTTTAGTTACTGCTGACAGTCCTCCAGTCGGAGACAAACTCTCCTAATTGAAATAGATATTATGATAATGGTACATCAGAGATGGTGGGAGTAATATATAATTGCTAGCACTGAATACATTTCCTCCTAATGTTTAAATGTATCACTTAATTTGCCTCTTTCCATCAGACATGAGGTTGTGCATTAACACACAAATACAAAAGGCACCATCGGCATCCATCTGCCCACTATAGAGTACTGGAATACTGAAAGTATATCTAAGAAAGTATATCTAAGTCAGTCTCTCAGCAAGGCTTTGAAGTGCACATCTTTGTAATCTCTCAAGCAATATGAGCTCTACTGCCTGGAAACTGCGAGTACTACCATCAATCTGCATCAATCTCGACCAGCAAACTCTCCACTGTGCGGTCAGGAAAATGAATAAATCACCGTTTTATTGGCCTGATATTCTCTGGCTACACAGTCAAAATCCACAAAAACACGCTGCACAGTTTTATTTGTTGATAGAATAAACTAACTGGACTGGAGACTGGTAGTTCGATAATGAAATGATAAAAATTCAGCTCTGAAATTGACAGTCAACGTAGAGGATTGATTGAGTTGGGAAATTATTTTTCTTTTGACCATAACATGATCATCACATGCAGTGGTATCGCGGCTGTTAGCAGGGATTTTTAGTCAGCAGGCAGTTGATTGACATTGACATGGGGTGTGTGTGTGTGTGTGTAGGGGGGGTTATGTATTCACTTTGTATCATTAGTCTTTTCCTTATGTACATACAGGACCTTGACCTAACACTCTGCTTTCATGGCCAGTGATGCTGATTTCCATATCCCATTGTTTATGTTACCTTCAATTATAATCAGTTGTCAGTAAAACCCTCACATGGACTCAGATGGTGCAGTGAAGATACTGTATTTCTAAAATCATTCAGACATTGTTGTGCATTGTCAAGACATTGCCATCTTCTGAAAATCTTAACAAGAAACTGGCATTAAATTCACTTTGTGATGTCCAATTAATTCTTAATCAAATCCATTTCTGTCTGTTCTTTTATGTATAATTTTTTTTTTTTTTTTTTTACCTAATTATTTTCTGCTGATTTAATGAACTGTTTTGTTAATTTCCAGTTCTTGAAATGTACAAAATTATATTGTAGCTATAGTTGAAGCATAAGTCAGCGATCCGATCGTTTTGGCTAATGCTGCGTTCCAGGCAAGCTTTTGAAACCGTAAATTATGGCTTCAAGTCACGACTTACGATTTTGTAGCGTTCCAGGCAACCCGTAACTCGTGTTTTTCCGACCTGTTGCCTGTGAAAGTGCACTATAACAGCCACTCGTAATTTCCAACCTGTGAAGTCGTACCAGTTCTATCCGTTACGAGTTACGGGTTGCCTTGAACGCACCATGAGTTAGCAGCCCCCGCCCTCGTCATGGATCTATTGGTCCTCGTCCCTATGTCACCACATTCACGCGCATCCCTTGGCTGCACACAGCCCTTCATGCCGCTGACGTATGCTTTGAGATAATGTAATAGGTGGTGGGGTGTCCAGCAACATGAGGCAAATACTAGGTATTGTGACACATTTATGGTCAAATAAAGGGCAAAAAAAATCATAATAGACAAACAGATAAGGATATATTTGTCAATGTGTAACTTTCAGTATGTATTCAGTGCCATGTACCTCTGATATTTCCAGCTTTTTTTCCCCCAATGCAGCACTGGCCGGTAACATTCTTGGCCCATGGCGATGGACGGGGGCAAGATTTCAGCCCTTGGCCATCCATGTCAAAAAGTTGAGTCAGCCAATCCTAGATTAAAGTTGTCAGACAATGACACTCCACTGCACTGTGCAAAGATTGCCTGAGGCCCAAATTCACTAAGACTGAGATTGAAGGGGGAGAACAAAATGCCATGTTCCATTTTGCCTGAGCTAACAGCTGCATGTTTCTATTCGATTCAGGAAGAAAATACACACTATACATATTAGAAGGCCACCATGTCAGGCAAACAAACCCACTATAATACTGACATACACCGTAACTGCACTGCAGTATTTTGTGTTCTTTGTTTGCTAGATTTTATTCTGCACATTGTGTGTTATGCATGTGACTGCAGGATAATAGGTTGCTGAAAATATTAAATATTAATCCAAACATCAGTCTGTCAATGTATCTTTTTTCATACCCCAGCTCTCCCTGTGGTGTTATTAGTAGTAATAGCGCTGGTATTGAATTTTTTATTAAATCTACTGTTAAACATGTATTTATTCATACGCTGTCTTCATCAGAAACATGACGCAACATACAGTAATCCTGTACAGTATGGTGCATTTTCTTAATTTATGTACTTGACACTGGTGTGCCATGCTGCTCTCTGATGTCTCTGATCACCACAGCCAACTGAGAGAGATTAATTTCCCTTTGACATTTCGAGGAACGTGTTTGTTTTTGTGGCTCCTGGTGATAAAACGGAAAATTTTATATAAATATATATGTATATATGTGTGTGTGTCTGCCACTGTGTGATTGCAGCCAGTCATGTCTGATTGCATGTTTTCTCTGATGTGTGTGAGCCTATCTGTGATTGTATGTCCCTGTGCCGTCTGTAAGGAGTTGATTTGTTGATTTATCTGTGTCTTTTCACACTCAGATGTGTTTGTTCAAATCACCAGCACAAGTCTGAGAGAGCTACATGCTTATTGGATGGTAAAATGTATTCATTTACACCTTAGGTATAAAGACAAGGCATTTTTCGGTTCTCACTGGAACCTAACCACATCAATCGGTCATATTTATGTTTGATGCCCAGCCCTATAGTTTTACTTCCAAGGTGGTTTGGCTGAACTGATGGGCAAAATATCTGTAGAGAAGTTTGGAGTGGTTGTGGGCGTACAAAGTGCTGGACCTTGACAAAGTTAGAGAAGAATGGTGGTTTTGGTTGAGTAATAATAAAGTAAACACCTCCTACCTCCATCTTTTGAGTCTGTGTTGACTTGTTAAAATTTTCTGCCAAGACCATGATCTTCCTTTAACCGCAAGCAACTACTTTGAGCTGTCTTACTTTTTAGAAGTCTGAGTGGTAGAACTCAGAAAGTATTTGTGGGAGTTAAAACGCTATTATAACCTGAAGACTTGAATGAAGAAAAAAAGCCATAGTGAACCAGCGTTATCGACATTATTTAATGATTTAAAATCATGTGACATTACAAAAATGTTCCATGAAATGAACAATGAACTTATTATTCTAATATTTCCATTTTGTATTTATTTCATTGTTCTCAACTAAAGTCTCACTTGTAAATGGCATCTTGATCTTCCTTACTGATTAAGCAGCGTATATAAAGATGACAAAATGCAGCGGCAGAGCAGTGAAGTTGCGACTTTGCTTTTCAAAAACGTATTTGATGCTTAAGGCAACTACTGTACAGAATTGGATGCAGAGCTTCATTTCAACCGCAATCTGTGTGAACAGAACGAGCCCTTCAAGCAGGCTGCTCGCTGGGCGAATGCTGTGTTAGTGCGGCCGACTGACAGCTAGAGGCAGGCGAGAAAAGGTCAAGATCCTTGTATGGCCTGACCACTTCAAACAGCAGAATCCCTTTTGGTGAGGATTTGAAGGAGGCGGTTGGGTTAATCTGTGTGTTGGCCATGACAGAGAAGTTCAATGATATGACGGACAGAATTTATGGGGAGGATGATCCCATTAGTCAGTTTACTGTAGTGATCAGACTCTACAATGAGATGGCGATATTAAGGATGGCTCAAGTAGACCTCATGTTAAAATACATGGCAAAAAGCATAGCGTACGAGAAGGGTGTAAAGGACATTCTATCAAGTGGAAATGGCAAACATGGGTGTTGAAAAAAAAGAGATCTACTCATAGTCTGGAGAAAAGTCACTTCATCGCACGACTGAAGAAATCAACGCAGCACTTTTATCTGTTTTCCATCACACGCCAGTACTTTTACAGCATTCACCTGTTAAAGATTTATGCAGTTTGTTGAGTAACAACAGAGGTGCTCACAAATTTGTATTGTTTTATTATTGATGTCTGGTGTTCCTGTGTTTATGAGTGTTGCTGAAGAGTGAATGGTTTCATAGAGCCCCAGTGGGTGGCACAGAACAATGCATCATGAGATAACTGTGAAGCGTTTTGTCATGAACTGGAAATAAACAACTGCTATTTCTTTTTTTCTTTTTTTTTGAATAATGCATAACGCAGAGAGAAGCAAATTAATCCTCACATCAATAGGGCCATTCCAGAGGTGATTGGATATTTTCACACTCGCATGGCAGCAAGATTTTAAAATGTTTGTTGCAATGTGATGTGTAACATTAGTTTTTGAAAAACTTTTTCCAACCCCCACTTAAATATATCTGGGTTCGCTCAGTTACTAATGCATTGATATAACATCAAAGTGTCTTGCTATAGTAATAAAAAAGATGTAATTATGAAGATTTCCTAATAATACATGTGGACTTATTCAACTAAAATGCAAATGACGATTTATTATGTATAATTATAAGATGCCTGTGAGACTCATAGGGTGGAAAATAACAACTTTCTTGACTCCACTATAACTAATAATACATGTCAAGCAATATAAGATATATAAATATCAACCACTAGACACCTTCAGTCTGTGCCAATATCCTGCTCTCCAGTCTGACATTGCATTATTCAACCATGTAATCCATAATAGACCAAAGCTAAATCTGGTGATAGCAGAAATCCCCTTTGAGACTCATTCAAATGTAAGATAATGCATCTGACTGAATTGCTAATAAATTGCTTTGCTTTAAAGTGTCAGAGAACCACACAGAGCCCGGAGATCTCGATGCGCAACCAGTAAGGCAGTTATATATATGGAAACTAATATAAGGCTTTAATAAAAACTCTTTCACGCATTTTATGAACACAAACAACAAAAGTAGAAACGTACTGTACAAATTGAAATGTTGCCCAGGTGATGATACTGTTTGAAAAGTCAGGGGATCAATAAAGTTGTTACAACTTATCCCGTGGAATTATACAGAATTTCGTGGCAATCCATTAAAGGTGTACAGAAATGGCCGTTTGTCCTGTTTGTCGCACCGAGCTGCAACATGAGTTTACCCAAGTAAGTTGAAGTTGGTTGTTAAAGAGCGGCTGTGTGACCTTCTGTACAGGCGGGGTATTCAAAGGTCGGGGTGAGACCGAGCTCCGTGTGTGTGTGCGGGTCTCAGGCGTTTGAATGACGGATCCAATATCAGTGGCTGATGAATCGTGTACAGGCTGACGTATGATCCGTGCGCCAGCAACTATAATGTGAAATAAAAATACCGCACTTTCATCCCAAATTTACTCAAAAATAGAATTGTGCACAAAGTTTGACATCGTCTGATAGATGAGTTATTACACTAATTTTATGACCCAGAGTGGGCTCAAATTCAAATTTCTTTTCTGTACAGCTTTAAGTAGTACTTGTGCCAGACTGACCTTACCGGCACTTAAAGCTTTTCAGGTAACGCGACTATAAATACAATGACGCTGCATGATTGTACAGTAACATTAATTAAAGCATCAGCTATTATACCGAATGTTTTTCACAGCTACGCTCTTCCAGCCCTTCCCCTACCACACACACACACACTCTATAGTACCTCTCCCACTGATGCTTGGTGGAACAGTGGATTTGTGACACATTATGTAAGAATGGGGTGTGAAGAGCCTTGTAGGGTGTTACATGCTTGCAGCGAGCATGTAAGTGGCTTTTGTGCTACCACTGCTGCTGTACGCTGCACAGGGGGAAAAAAAAGCCTTTATCTCAGCGCAGAGAAAAAAAATTCAACAATGCCAGTAAATAAATAAAAATAAAAATCAACATCTCAGTGTAGTATTTAACAGTGCACTGCTATATTGTGGTTTGTTTATGATAATATGCCAAAAAAAAATAGCACATGTCCAGCTGCTGTCTGACAACGTGTTGTGTTATCTGAGGCCAATTTTGTCCACCAGACTATTTAAAAGCAGATAGCGCAAGTTGTACAAACATTCGCTGCAGGCGCTCGTGCTTCATGGAAATAATCTCATTAGCTAATGAAAGCTGCGATGCCAGCGTCAAAATGTATACGTAGTTCAGTCCAGTGTTACTATGATGTAAATAAGCGTCTCTGGGAAGAAAAAGAAAAAAAAAGAGGGTCATTATGAAGCAATTATTGATGAATATGCAACAGCTGCTGCCAAACAGATCATCGAGTGTTGCTGTAAACATGTCACTAAATTGATTTTCAGAGGTCAACAGCGCGGATGCCATTAAGCACTAGAAGCTGAGGATTAGTTGCATCACTAGAGTCCCCTATAGGGCTGCAATATTCTCTATATGTCATGAAACGGAATTGTATAAAACATGTATAAACATCTGACATTTGTGTCACTAGAAATAGCCCAGATAATTCATCCAATCAGGTTAACATCACCTTTATGGCAGCCAGTTTCTATAAGAGATTGCGCTGGTTTGTTTCACTCTAATACTGAGCAACCTTTCTGTCAATGCCACTTTGATTCAACCAGAGTCTTCAATAGCAGTTGCTTGGAGCACTCTCTGTCTTTCATAAAGATTATGAAATATGTCAATGTGTGTGATACAAGCTCTCATCTCTGTAAGTCAATTTACAACCTGCGAAGCTGCATCAAACTTATTCACACTTGTGTTATATTTAGTACGGTTACAGCTTCTTCTTTTTTTCCGTATCTGGTACAGGAAGATGTTCTATCTGGATATAAAGCTCAGATAGGCCAATAATGTGCAGAGCCACATCGAATGTTGGAAAAACTGTATATAAACATGCTCTGTAAATTTCTTAAAGACCAGCAAACAATGTTTTGAAAGAAGAAGATTTACCTACAGTAACAGTGCAGTAAATGAAAGGCCAGAGGTCATTGTATTATTTTTATTTATTTTTATTCTTAGCATATTTTTAGTATAATTTGAGCTGTTCTTAATCATTTTATTTAATGATTACCTATTTTATTTATTTTATTATTACTTCATATCCAGTCCCTGGTGTTCCCTCAAGTAAGATAGCGTTTCACTTGCCTTCTTTTAAGCTTTATAACTGAGTGTGTGTGGGGATGCGTATGTCTCTCTGTGCGTGTATGTGTGTTGTGGGTGCGCACGCATGTAGCTGCATGACTTCTGTGGGTTTTTTTTGTTTGTTTGTTTTTTCTTAATGCTTTATTTTGCTTGTTTTGTCTGTTATCAGGATGTAAAGCACTTTGTGCTACATATATTTTTGTATGAAAAGTGCTCTATAAATAAAGTCTGATTGATTGATTGATTGATTGATTGAAAACTCTCATCCAATTGGATCCATACAATTCACTGAAAATGTCAGTGGGTCAATGTGAAGGTTTGGTCTGTGAGAGTCCAAACCAAAAAAAAAGAAGCTACAGATATCCATCCCAAGTTCCTAATGATAAAATAGGACGTAACCCTAACACAAAATATAAAATGAACTGAGTGAATGTTGGGCCCTGCAGTGAGCATCAATGAAATTACAAAGCTTGTATAGGTAATGATGATAGATGATTTCTATTGCAGCTGCAATTAACTGATGTTATTTAGCGTGTTCAGTTTTCCATGAAATACAAACTGATGCTGCTTCAGCTGCATTTGCAGATTAATTTACATGCTCTTTGACTCACCAAAGGCCACTTAACATCAAGAGCGCATGTTTGAAATACTGAACGCACAACTGCAGCACAGATAGCTTTGCAAGAAGTCTCTTGATACAGTAGGGAAATGTCATGATCATTTTGGCAGATACTCGAGAGAAAGTGGCTTAATTTCAACTATAACTTCATGTTGGTATTGGAATGTGACAGAGAGGTGACCAATTTAAGTGGAAAAAACACACATGTTGTAGGGCCAGTAAGAGCAGCCAGAAAGGCTCCAGTGCTCCTTGACACTGACTCGATACTGGATGATGACTGGCTTTTTCCTAAAAGGTACTTCCTCATTTGGTGTTTTCATGATGGTGGTGGAAAGTGATGTCCAACCCATCAGTCAAAAACCTGTTGTAGGAGTTCATTAATGTTGAGACCTGGTGGCTGTGAGGGCCATAACATACTGTATGATTCACATAGTTTTCACACTTATGAAACCATCAACTAATTCCCTTTGGATGGAATTGGCTTTGTCTCACCTAAATATACAAAAGACATAGATACCGTATCTTACATGATTGTAAATTTAAGTCTTTTTTTTTTTTTTAATTAGGCAGGTAGCTTATTATGGGTTTGACAGACCTTTTTCACTATGGCATCTTGCTGCCACTGAAAAAGAGGCTAAGAGCAAAGTTTGTTGCCTTGAAAAACAGGCTAAAAAGTACGATGGAGCTGAGGGGGTACACCTATCACATTACACAAAGTCATCTGACCCACTATTAATACAAAAATGAATATTTATTAGCGCAGCTGTGGGTGTTTCTGAGAAGTTTGAAAAGTTTTTGCACCATTACAAAAGGTTTGGTTTGTAGTCTCAGTCCAAAAGTAATTATATTCCTATAACCAACAGGAGCTTGTATTAGTGCAACCACTGATGACTTGGCCTCATCAAGCTGCACTGTCAGGATGTGTAACATCCACCACTCATCTCCTACAGGGCAGTTACGTAAACCAGGTGCATCACTTTACATATGATTTCCTACAAATTAACATCCAAAACAGGCTTTCCTCCCCTCTCTTCCTCTCTCTTCCTCTCTGCTTTTCATGCCCCTCTTTGCACAGAGGAGCAGGAGGGGAGGCGCTGTGCTGGATTCAAATAAAGAAATCAAGAAGTAAACAGAGAAGCAGCGAGGGAGGCAGGAGGGGTAGGAGGGAGGGATGGATGGAACGTGGCTGCTGGTTGGTGTCGCTAATGATGAGGAAAATGGAGGGTCATGTGGGAGCCATGGCTGGATGGAGAGAGAGGGAGTTGGTGTAGTATAAAGAGTCAAGATCACTTGAGTGGTGGGTGGATGCTTTGTGTGTGTGTGTGTATCATCCCAGTGTGTTTCCCATCTACGTGCTCAAGTTGTGCGCATTGACACGTGCTTACATTACATGGTGGCGCTACATGACTTTACTTCTGTGCGAGCCGAACCAGGTTATCCATGAGCGTGTGCACGAGCGTGTGTGTGCATGTAGGCATGGAGGGGGCGGCAGCCAAGTGATTAATGCGTCAGAGAGGCAGCTGTGGTCTGGGCTCACTCATTTGGAAATATCTTTGAGGGAAGAAAGACAGAGCGGGAGAATGGTGAAGGGGTGTGTGTCGGGGTGGGGGTGGGGGTGGGGGCAGGGGAAGAAGGGGGGCGGGTGCTTCTCCATCCCCTGCCAGATAAACAAAAGTAAGCTTAGAGCCTTTCGCAGGGTCGAACGGGGCAGTGAAGGAGACACAGAATTAAAGATTCAGGGAGGGAGGTAGAGGGCAGCGCAGCATCCTTCTGTCCTCTGTCATATCCAGATTCATTAGTGTCTCCTTTGAACATCAATGTGTCTTCAACTGTTGAATATTTTGTGAGCTTTCGCTTAATGAATAAAACAATCGCTGCAAGATGTTTAAAGGACAAATCACATGTAATGCAATTTGGTTTTTAATTTTGTGGCTTTGTTCATCGTCTCTGTCGGAGCTGCTGATATAGTGGGACATGCCAACAAGGGTGGGGCAGCTTGAGGTGTAGTTTTTTTTTTTTCTTCTTCTTTTTGCAGCAGACAAGTTACAATTTTCTTTAAAGGCAAAATCATGATTCTCTCTGATTCACTTCAGCTCTTGGTTTATGTAAGACATGAAATTTGATACATATTCAGATTATATCCAGAATCATAATAGGGTTAGGGTTAATATTGATATATTGTATCTGTACCTGCCCAGGGACTATAGGCGGAAATTAGCAGTTGTGCTTTAACCTGGCTTAGAGCGTCTCTTCTTGTTTTACAAGATTAATGTTTTTTTGTGCACTGTCCCTGTTTTAAATAAGTAAATTCATTCATTCATTCAAAAACTGCTTTCATTTATTTTAGTTTTTTGTGAGTTCTTCATAATCCAAGATTATGACATTTAACTGTACGTTATCTTTCATACTGCAAGAGGAAGCCTCTTGGATTAGCTCACAGGCCTTAAAAGCTGCATATTAGACAAATCAATTTCCCTTTTCTCTACACACTCTAAAAAAGGGGATTTGTTTTTGTTATTATACTAATTATTATCACCTTTTCTATTATTGTTGTTATTATTACATCATCATAAGGTGAAAGACTGAATTGTTGCTCTGTATTGGCAAGCAATTTTGTGAAATTCACTCCTTCAAAATAAAAACTGTAATATGCATAAGCGATTTCCCATGGAGTTATGAGCGTGACCACTGACAGAGGTCCTCTCAGTAATGGTCCTGTTTTGTATGTTATATCTGCCATAAACCAGATGTTCCATTCACAAATTCCCTCTTCATCATCTTAGATGTAAAATAATATGAGTCAAATTATGGAAGATCTGATGCTTTTTTCTTAGTGTGCAGTGTTTACAGGTGAAACTATCGTATAAGTCACCTCCAGAACAAGAAGAGGAGAGTGCAGGTGGAAAAACAGCTTGTGCTGTAGGGCTACTGTGCATCCTGACTCAACCATTTTTAATGTGTAGCAACTCGTGTGGATATTATGTTGAGTCAGGCAGCTGCAGAAGTGCGTGAGGAAGCAGAAAGAGGATATCACACCATCATCTCCTGACACACGCTGGGTGAAACGGGCTTACTCCGGGCGCCACGACAAGTGACAAACAACTGATGACAAAGGTGTCGGTCTAAGGGATGTGCAGCGCCTCTGCAATCCATCTGTCAAATAACCAGCACTCTAAAGAGGCTCATGATGCAAAAATATAAGTGATGGGCTTTTTTTCACTCGTCGAGTACATACATTTAATATCACTCAAGTGAAGTGACAAAAAGGAAAGTTACCTCTCATTGTTATGGGAGTCATTCAACTATCATATCTCAGTGACAGAAACAGCTGAAGGCTTTTTGTGCACCTGTACAGTATGTACATCCCATTATTGTGGAAAGGCATATAGAAACAAAAATGGAAGGAAACTCTTCGGACTGGGCATCGACATTTGCTTGGAGGTCAAAGGTCAAGCCCCACATGATGCAGTTCTAGCCTTTTGAAAGCAATATTCAAAGGAATTTTAGGGAATTCACTTTGACATGAAAACAAATTGATAACATTTGGGGAGAGAACTCTAGTTTCTAGCTTATATTTTATAAATCAATAGTGTTAATATCGCTAACTCCAGCAGTGGGAGGCAACATAGCATGCTTACCAGCAAACACTAACCCATCTAGTCACTTTCCAATACCGAGTAAATGCAACGCTAGCTAGAGCTCATGATCAGACTAGGTCAAGCTGCTAATGCTGGTTATGCAGCAAAAGGCAAACCTTCAAATGGCTGCTTTAACGTCAGGGAGATTAGACCATCATATATGGACAAAGACGTTTGTAGCCTGACTGAACCTTGAATTCACAGCAGACTGGAAACTGAGCAGTGTGTAGGCATGACTGGCTCCGGTCTGAAGCTAACAGCAGGCAGACAAACTGTCTCCAGCTGGCTGAATGATATGAGAAATGCTATGGACCAAAGTTGTTTTCAAGTTCACTTCATGCCAGTTTGGATGATGCAAAAGGAGGCTGCCAGTAATTTGAGATAGCAGCGATATTGTACATATCATGAGAGAAGAAGGATTTTTGAGGATGGCCCAAGTCAACAGACCATAGTCATTTTCACTCCTCTGCAGCTCCTGTGTAACATACAAGGTTGTATGTTTTCAAAGTTTCCCTCCACTACTACACACATTCCAGCTGTTGCTACAAATTTAGACCATTTTTTTCACATACAGTAGCAATCAAATGCTATTACCCCCTATACGATAGAGATGTAATTTAGTGCAGTGGATTGGTTTTAAATTTAGAGAGGAAACATAAAAGAAGCCAAATGAACTCGTTAGGTGATACGTTACAGGCAACAGATGTTTTTTCTAAAAAACTAGCAAACCTGCAGCACATCCAGCCTGTTGCTGGGTATGTATACCCCCAGCTATGCATGAATCATAGCTATGATTGCAGTCGCTCATGGGCACGACTCAGCCAAAGTATCCCAGCCATTCTGAAAGGAGGCATTAGTGACCTTTGTTGCTTCTCTTCAGTGATGGCAGCTCCACTTGAAAATACAGGAAGAGCAGTGGGCAGCAGACAAAATAATTCAAAACTATTCTTGATAAAAAAGACTTGTATTGTCACAGACAGAGCACATGGTAGTAGCCTTTGTGTGAGAGAAATGTCTGTGAGACACCGTTGAGCAGTTGTTTCTCATAATTCCAAACACAATGGCAAGAAAAAGCGTAACACTGAAAACTGACATTTAGCAGTCCCTAGAGATAATGTTAATAATGGTGTGGAAAAATGTGAGCGGGAATGTTGTTGGTCCACTAAAACAACAACAACAACATTTATTTAGACGCCAATTATGGCTAAAATGCAATGTTGATTTACATCGTTGTCATTTACCAAGAATTGCAGAGGCTTTAGATCTTCATCTCTGTAAATCAGATTTACTGTATATCAACTATTTATGTGAAAATCAAGAGAGCTGTGGTGTTCAGTTGAGAAACAATTGGCCAGGAGAAGATGATACATGCTTGGTTGTTCAACATTTTTCTTCTTATCAAAACGTCCACTTAGGAATTTCACAGTAAATTTCACACTTTCACAGCGGTGACACCCAAATATGAGCTGAATGAGACAGAAATCAGACGGAGCTGCGAAAAATCGGTGGCAATTCTCTGTAGGGTCAGTGCTATGAAGCGTACTCCCTTTCACATGTGTCATTATTTTATTAAATGTTAATATAAAAAAATACTGATTCCAAGAAAACAATGGTGTAGTATATAACATACATAGAGCAGAAATATTCGCTCTCTCTACTTCCTGACAGGCAGCTGTGACAAAGGGACAATACTGCATCACTATGCCTTCTTTTTTTTTGTGCATTTACTGAGACTTATGTTTCTTTTGAAGTTTCAGATGCACTTGTTCCACTTCCTTCATTAGGAAACAAATAGCTCTTGAAACTTCACTGTGGAGCCCCCACCGCACTGATCTTAATGATGCAACTTTGCCACAATAACCTCAAGCTCTTTATTCAAGTGCTAAAATGACGTTTCTTTTTCTACTGATTCTCTGTTTTGAAGAAATTCTGGAGACAAAATTCTTTTTGACAGGTTGGATCATTCTCAGTGAGACTTTTTTTTGTCACGAAACTTCATGAGATGGAGAGTCATCCTGCACTTAACTCTTTCTGCAGAATAGGTAACTACACTGCTAAGTGATGGCTTATGATGATTTAATGAAGACAAATAATTGAATCATATGATGAATGTAGCCCTCTGTTGAGAAATGACATTTGTTAATCAAAGAATGAATATCTAATCCCACCCTACAATGTAAATATCAAGCTGAAGTTGAATTATACAAAATCATGATTGCAGTATAAACCCATTGAACCTGATTTGATTCATAATTAATCATCTTCCTCCTTCATTTGATGCAACCATTGCCTGGGATGAAAAATCATATTTAGTCTCTCTTGTTGCACATTTGCACTCTAAGAAGCGAGACGCTGACAACTACCAACACAACATTTAATTGCCATGTTGACATGTTGTAAACAATATTGCTACATAAGTATGAATGCCAGTTTAATGTAAGAAAGTAAGTGTGTTACAGCAGCATATTTCCACAACCTCTTCCCATCAGTGAAGAGGTCACGATACTTTTTATATTGGTAAAATGAGGTGGTGATCGTGAGGAACTAATTTAGAGGAAAAGACTATTTGCTTGTGAAAAAAAAAAGTCAGGAATATAGTTAAAGTTGCTTTAAAAAGACCATATCATTTTAATAGATTAATTAGAACACAACATGGTTGTAACAGCTATGCCATTTTCCTTAATGATAAAGACGTGTCTGTGGTCAAAGTTCAACCATTTAGATTTTAACACACTCTCAGTATAACCGATCACACGCTCTGCCCATAAAGCAGAACAGTGAAGGAGATGCAATAAGAAGGTGTTAGCATCTTAGGCCATGCTGTGTGCTGTCATGGATAATATTATTGACTTCTTATATGAATGCAAATGTGCAGGGGTTTCCAGTGGAAACAAGTGGCGGTCCTGCTGTAGGATTGAATCCGGTAAGATCTAGGCTAATATAACCCAGGGACATTTATAAACTGTGATAAATAAGGGCACAGTCTGTGGAAACCCAAAGAGTCTAACTGTCTTTTCATAGCAGATCCAATATTTTTTAAAAAAAATTTAAGTCCTATTTAACCATTTTTTTCTACTCCTGATGTTCTATACATTTCTTATTGTCTAAAAATCCCAGTGGTGTAATGCAGGGTATAGGCAGATATGTGGTGTAGGCTACTGTAATTTTCCAGGTGGTATTGCAGATTACAATTGCATACCCAGTCTGCGTCTCATTGGCCGGTGCATATTGCCTGCTGTGCTGGTTTTATTTTATTCATTTTTATTGACATGTGTAAAATCTCATTGAGACCCAAGGCCTCATTTACAGGCTGGCTAGGTTGGGCATGAGGATTTTGATTGGTTAGGTTAAGGGTAAGAATATCAAGGTAAACCAATCAGAAATGAAAAATATACTTTATTGAAAATGATGGTGCCCTCTACATCTATTCACGAAACAAAAACCTTGGCCCAGAGAAAGTGAAAGAATGGCTGTCCAGCTCTCAAATGTGGATGGAAAAAAAACGAAATAAGGAAGAGTAGCGGCATACTTTTGTGAGCTGTTGCTAATGTTAATTTCATAATGAGCTTTACTCCCTGAGGTCAAGCTGCAGAAGTTAAGTGACAATGTGACAAACATGCCTGGCCCACTTCTGGGTGAACTAAATTTGCAAGAGTGGTCCTCGCCTACATGTCACTGTTTATAACACAGGGCATTTGTCCCTCACTGGAGGCCTGCTTTTAAATAGATTTTTAAAAAATGGGGCTTGAATTAAGAGTATGCCCACTTCACCACTGACAAATCCCATCACAGGACCAAAAACCAACAATGCATTGATCCCACTGACAATGGTTGTCGGCATCCAGAAGCTGCTTTATCTTGTTCTGTGCTTTCATAAATGTTGTTGTCCAAGAGCCAAATACAAAAATGAGCTAAAGCGGGTAAATGTTCCTCCATTAATGTGAAAACAGGCATTGTACTTTCCATCAATCCCACTTACACTATCCCAACTGTCAAAAATACTCAAAATACATGTGTTTTGATTTTGCAATTGAAAACTGCTCTTGAATAAGACTTAGCCTCACAGGAAAGAAAAGAAAATAATCCGTTATGGGCTGTTTTTAAAAGTTCCATCTTTACTGCCTGGGTACAGTTTAAGTATTAGAGTCAACATGTCAACACACATCAACAACTTTAGATTTAGTATTTGTTCACATTGAGCAGATGGCACGTTCACTGAATTGTCTGTGTATCCTCAGTACAGACAAGGACAGCTAGTCAAACATTTCTGCTCCCTTTAAACTCAAATTTCTATCATCTTTTTTTAAATCATGTACAGTTGCCACATCATACACATTTTTTTCATCGTCTTCACTCCACTTCCTCTTGTTGTAATCAAGAAGTGGTGGTAGAATATGTATGAATGAATGAAATACTTTTTCAATAAAACTGGCAAATGTTTTTAACCCCTATTTTTTTTTTCTTTTACATACATTATGACTTTATTCATTTCACCAGTTGAAAGGTTGAATAAGCTTTACATCTTAGTCAACAGGTTCTTAAAAAAAAAAGAAAAAAAAAAGGTCTATTCAGTGAACCAGCTGCATCCTCTGCTCGCAGTTTGGCTCAAAGCAGCTCATGTATTGACAAATGTAGATTGCAATGCATTGGACTGGGGGACTATTGACATTGCAATAGCAAAGACACATCCTGTGGGTGGGAAATTTGCCTGGCACAGTGAGAGATGACCTTGCTGAATACATATTCTGAAGAAACGCTGTTTGAGCTTCAGTAGCTTGGGAAATTGAACCTGTGTTATAAAAGAAAAGCATACAGGAATGACAAGCAAACACTGTATGCATGTGACTGATGCAGTCATTAATCTGAGCTGTACTCTGCATGTGTGTGTGTGCGCGACTACACGCACATACACACAAACGCACGTGTCTCTGTGTGTTTAAAGAGCCTCTCTGTGCACACATGGATAAGACTCTCAGTGTTTAACTGCTGCGTCCTTCAGCCCACCTCCATCCCCTCATGCCTTCCATTCTATTGATTGGCATATAGAGCCTGCATGAGTCACCCACGCAGGAAAAGAGAAGTCTTGTCCGTTGTGGCAGGTCATATAAGGAAGCACTGTGACCTTTGACAACAGGAAATGTTTTGTTTCCTTTCTGGACCAAATGTGGCCAATGCTCAGAAATGTTTCCTTCAGAGTCCCCTTGCAAGGATGCAGTATATTTCTAAATCATCATTCTCAGCTGGAAGAGAACTTTCCTGAATCCCGAGTTAATAATAATGATTTAATTGAACGTAGTGAATGTTTGTTTGTTAATCAGTTGCCTGAAGTGACATATTTAAATTGCTTGTTTGGGGAAACCAGCTCTTCAGAACTTTATGATTGGTTATTTCCCTCAGATGTCGGATTAAAAAACAGCTCTCCACCACCAATCAACTAAACAAGAAATATGGCAGAGTCTGTCAGAGGAATGGTGTTCATCCCTCCAGCAGAGCTTCACAGACTTGAGAAGCCTTGGTAGGCGCTGCAACTCCTCTGCAGTCATGCTCCGGCTTAAACATTTTATGCTATTTTTCTTTCATTTGCATCCATGTTGTTCATTAATGTAAAGACCTTTTTTGTTTGATTAACAAAGAATGAAGTTTATAAATAATGCCATTCATGCGTTTTTAAAATATTGTTTGAAAGTTCTGTTCTGCTGTAAAATCAGAATTTATGTCTTTACACAAGTAAAAAAAAAGTTATTATTGATTGTGACTTCCTGTACGGTTATGACCATAGACTGTAAAAAACATGGACGTAGCATCCGTGACATCACCCATTGGTTTTGGAGAGTCATTTTTGTGACTCAAAAGACAGCCTGAACAGCGCCATGTTGGATTTACTGGCCGAGAACCCGCCAACTGGCCGAGATGATTGCAGATTTTTGAACGCGGAAGTGAGCTTCATTTCTCAGACCGACAACTCCCCCCTTGGTTATGACCAGTTTTGTCTTTCTGGTCTGAATAAATATGTGGCAGCCATGTTGTTCACATCTGTTCCATAAGGAGGCAACAAGCAATGCTATGACAATCTATAAAAACATTTCTAATTCAGGTTTCTTGAATTTTACTATTTACACTTTGAAAACCCCATTATTTATAACACCATTGCCATTAGCCTTTTTAAGGCACGCATCTCCTAGCAGCAGCTTGCGTACCACAGTTTGGGAAATCTCTGCTGTAAGTTATATCAACGATATTGGTAATTATTTTGTTTAAAGGTGATATTTTACAAGTTTTTTACAATTCTGTACAATGTATTATGTCACACAGATGCTGATTGTTTTAGTGTTGCTTAATGTCTGTTTTCATCAGCTTGCCTGTTAAGAACAGTTACAGTAAAAGTTCTTATTTACATTAAATTGGTGTTTTATCTGAGTCTGGACATGCAACACAAGAACAAACTGCTTTTTGTTGTTTTTTATGTTTCACCTCTCAATCTTGTTTGTATTCATTTTATTTGATTTATATTTATTGTACATTTTGAGAAGACTGGCTCTTATTCAGAAGTGAGAATAAATAAAGGGCAATCAGAATGCAACTCTGGAGTTGATTTCTATTTATCCAAGCCAACAGAAGGCAACTTTCACTTCTTTAATTGCCTCACAAGTAACTGTAAGTGTATAATTAAAGTGATTCTGCAGACTAACAAACTGTAAAAATGAAACACTGCCTGACCGGACTAAAAATGGCATTGATAATGAATCCAACTTTTGAATAATTCTGAAAATTCATAAAAAAAAAAAAATATTTAAAAGCTTCTTTTGTGGCTTGTGCTGCCAACGTTGTGACATGACTTTTTCCTCTGCTTCTGTGAAATACTGCAATCACTGGCAAATAGTTCAAAAGGGTATGGGAGCTTGATTTGGCAGCTTACATGCTCATTTGGAAGTATTTCAGTGCAACGCAATGCAATGCAACAGAAACATATATCGACAATGGGCCTGCACACTGAGAAGACAGCTTGTTAGAGTGTCCCAATTTGGATCAGTTCAACATTTCTTTAGTGTTGACAGTTTCAAAAAGAGTAAAACACTAGGAATATGAAACATTATGGCCCAAGTATTTCACTGCAGAGCCGAGGTGGGCTCTGCCTTCATATTTACATTAATACCAGATGGAGGTGATGATTGTCATTGACGGTGCACGTTGGCATGGGTTTCCATTGCCCCTGCAGCCACCACGGCTGCTTGGTGGCAGCAGCATAGGTCTGTGACCGAGAACAGGGCTCCGTCCAATCAGCCCCAAGGGAGGATGTCTTGCTGTTCAATTCTAATTCATGTACATATAAATAACTGTCGCTGGCACTGCTAATTGGATTAAAAAGCTTGGTAGAGGAGAGACAGGGGAGAGGGGGAGTGAAGGCATTTAAAAAAGCAACATGACTTGATTTACAGCACACTTTTTTCTTGTCTGTGGAGCCCCATTATGACCATGTAAAGAAAAAAAAGGTACATACAGTACATGTAAATATAGAACAAAAGAATAGGTAAGTGGAGGTTACTGGATATTATGATGATTTATGCATGGTTTGTACAGTGTATGTAATGCATATGTAGTGATTTAATAGACAGAGAAGCGGGGAAGTTATGTTTTGTTGCAAGAGACACCACAGGCTGCAAAAGAAAGAAAGATCAAACATGTACTTACTCTTGGACAACATTCAGACAGAACTGCTGCCAGGATTTTTTTTCTTTTTTTTTGCGTGTGCATGTTTTTTTGTTTTTTTTTTGACCCTTTAGCACTTTGACGGGAGCCCTGTCACATTTCTACAACTGCATTAACAACACTGCTGCCAGTCCAAACACACCCTGTCCTTGGTTGTTGCCAGCAGCCACATCCCTGCCATTTCTCAAAGTGCTCGTTTAGCAACGATAGCTTGGTACTGTACATGCAAGATGTCTGAGTTTGACTACAAACCTGCAGATCTTGATGTGAAGGGACTCAGAGCTAAATAAGCTGAAAATGATGCACAAATGAAAAGCAATACGGAGGGATAAATACTGGAACTGATCTGATCAAACATCTGAATCAGTAGCAACAAAGCTGCAAAACAGATTCAACACAAGCTAAGAACTTGGACACAGCGTATGTGCGAAAGAACACAAAGCCCATTATTACTGCTTACGGAGGGTTTTGTTCAAAGTTTTTGTTATTTTGAGAAAACGCTGCTTTGAATAAAACTCCTCAGAGTTCCGACTCTGTGCTATCTGGTTAACTGCAGTGTACACCACAGATGCTACAGCTAGGCCATGTTCAGAACGACAGCAAGCTGCATCAGTCAGCGGCAATGACAGCAGCATGAGATCAGGAAGAAATGGACTGTGGAGAATACAAGAGTGAGGCAGACAGAAATCTAAGTATGAGAGAGGAGTGAAACTGAGATGGAGAAGAGATTGCGGATTAGTCACAGGCTACACACAAACACGCTGAGAGGACGCATGTCTAGAAAAAGAGACGGGCGCTGGAAAAAGCTGGAATATGGAGAGAGGATGAGGTGAGGAGAAGGAGGAGACGTGGGGAAAGCTTACCTGGGTACTGTGCAGCTCCTGTGTCGGAAGAGGAGGACAGGTGGGAAGGGCAGGAAGGAGAAAGGGAAAAAAAACAGAGGGTGGTTAACATTCAAAGCCCCATTTAAATTTAATGGTCCCCATGCATTTCATCAGTGCATAGAGGTGCATGCTTGTAAAGTAGACAGAGGAAAGAAAAGCAAACATATTCATGCTGTCCCCATCTTCAAAGTGAAAGATTCTAGTAACAGCCACTTTAAGATTTTAACATACAAAAGGCAAATTAGATTGGCTTAAAAAAAAAAAAAAGGTTAATTTTTAAAAACATTGTTCTGCAAGTAAGGAGGAGGCTGACACCTTGTGCACACCCACCCACCCACACAATTATCAGTTTTAAATTTCAGTATGGATAGAGGTAAAACACAGTCGCGCTTTTTTTTTTCATCTTGTGTAGTTCTGCTTATTTACAGGACAGAATAACATCCAATCCCACAATTTACTGGACAGAAATAGGTGATAATCAATGACATGGCACAACGCAGTTTGTTGTAAGATCTGCATGTAACATTCTGTTGCTGTAATTCAACAGGTTATGCTGTAAATTGTGTCGGTGCATGGTTGGGTTTAGATTCTCATTCCATAAATCAGAAAAAAAAGACACAAATAAATGAGTGGAAACTGGCTAAAACTGGATGAGTCGGTCTCAACTGGGACATCTGTATAAAATCCAACATTGCTGGGAAAGTGCGGCATTGGCCCCCCGTATACAGCCTGGCATCCCGTTCGGGCCGCCATCGTTGAGGAACATTTTACAGCCAAGTAAGCATCAGGATTCCAGCTACGAGACAGCTTTTGATTAGAAAACCTATTTCCTCTTCAACTTTTGCCAAATTTCAATCATGGTGATATTCTAATTACCATTATCCGGCACAAGAAAGAGAGGCAGAGACTGAGTGGGTGTGTGTAAGTGAGGGAGTGGAGGAGTGAGAGGGAGGCAGTCTTTTGCATGTAAGCTGGGAAAATCAGAGGAAAATGAAGCGTGAAGATCAAGTGCAACAAAGAGAAGAATTTCTTCTCTTTTATATCCTGTTACACAGCTCCGTTTGTGGTAAAGACGTATCTTGCTGAATCACTGCTCATTTGCTTTCCCTAAATCCCCTGGACATGTATATCTGCGAGCTTAAAGGCCTCGCCGTGCTTCAAGCGAACCGTTAATGCGTCGTCAAAACCACGACGTAAATAGACATTAGGTTTTGTTTCCGAGCTACTGCGTTAATTTTCAAACTGCTTAGTGTTTAAAGAGCATAGCTAATTCAAATTGATGCAATCCGAGCACAATCTTAGAAAATCTTTGGCACAACCTGTCAGTTCCAACAAAATATTCAGCCTGTTTGACAGCGGCTGATGGAGTTTGACAGCCTTCGGTCTCACCTGAAAGGCTTTTACCAAGGGTACGAACCGAAGTGCTCGCCAGAACAGTAAACTGCTGAGTTATAAAGTCTCCCAGCATAGCATTACCCGGTCCCTGCTTAAGCATTCAGCCATGGCACACAGGAAGTCAGAGCAACAAAGTGCTTCAGAGAGCCACACAGTCAACGCAGGCCACCCTCCACTTCAGGTTCATGCAATGTGATGGTGCAAGGGAGGGCGGGTGGGAGGGGGTTGCCTGTGTGAGATTACACAGCAATAGTAAATGGAGAGCGGGTGAGGAATAACTGCACCGTCGCTTTGCCCCTTATGGGTCTTGTGGGAGCCTTTGCTATCCCACCCCGACCCACAACCTCCAGAGGTGAGGTTAAGTGACAAGGACTGCAGAGATGCATTAAACATGAGTCATTTGGACAGAGAGCTGGACCACTCCAGAGATGATAGGGACATTAACCAGGGTTTCACCAGAGCCTGAGCTGCATTTAATGAAGGCCTCCACTACCTCCCAATGTCTCTCTCTGCATTTGACTCACAGCCAAGGAACTAAGTAGCTCAAGAAAAACACTGCCACTACTTTTTCTGGCCCTACTTGTCTGATTTCCTGCCTCTTCCTCTTTCTCTATATTTACTCTTCTAGCCCGACAGAGTCTCTTTGTAGTCAGAAGTGGCCGGGGCCGATGTGGAGTTCTTGTCTGGTGGAAAATGGTCGGCAGTCTTGCACAAAAATGCAAGCGATTGAAGGCAAAAACATTTTTGTCCGAGCTATTTAAAAGCCCAAAACAATACATGGATTAAAATTCATGATAAGAACACATTTTAAACCTCACAAGCATAAATAAAAACAACCAATTCAATTTATCAGAGAGACATTGCAAAGTAGAAGTCAAAGAAGACATTCAGGGCCCAGTGTTAGCCAACAGGTTTCAAGTTATTACCCAGGCAGGCTGTTGTAAACATCCATCACAGTTTACAGGCCAACTTACTGGTTTGAATTAGACCCACGGTGCACAGCCTTCCTGAGGATTGAGTTATTATTCAAGACACTTCATGGTGCACAGACATTTGGTTTTTACTTCCAAGTAAACTAAAGGCTTGTTTACAGCTTGGCAGATGGTCTGACTCGTTTTGTTTTGAGACTTGCTGATATTCATCCAGACAAAATGTCACGTCCATTATCAGAGATATGCAGACAGATGTATGGAATCTATACGGAAATATGACCAAGGTTGTTGTAAACCAGATTTGTTCTGGAAGCCATGTCTTGAGTTACTGCCATGATTCCAAAAAAGAGATAAATCTGACAACAAATAAAAGCAAAAACATGCGCTCCGGATACAGGAGTCTTAAAAAGTATGCGTTTCATTTCATTTTAATAATAATTAATAATAGAAATAAATAGTTTGCATATAATCCATGCATCCCCAAAGGTCAAAAGCACATTTTGACCAGGATAGCAATTTACACCAAAGTCTGAAGCTTTGGGCCATGAACACACAAACACACTGGTCAGAATTACTAAAAATAAACACTATGTAGTAGTAATATGGTGGTTCTGATGGTTCCTATGGTCCGACCAATGGAAAGTGGCCCTGCTTTCATCTGTATTCATCAGGTGAATGAAGCCTGGACATCGTCCTCTTTGCCAGGAACACAATAACAACAATGGCTTCCTTCGACGCAGCACAACCACACGCTTCCAAGCGAGTCGTCTTCAAACGTAGCCTTTGGTTAATGGCCTGGAACACACATTCAATGTCTATCAAAGAGGGACGTTGCTGGGATGGATGCACATGCTGACAACCTCTCTCCCTCGCTCCTCGATCACACAAACACAAGCTAACACTCTGTCCCCTTCACACTCCCTACCAACACCAACACACACACACACACACAGAAGCCCTCCCTGCAGTCAGTTTAAGTATAGCAAGGAATAATGTGTTGATTAAATCTGTGATCAGCTGCCTAAGGGGCATGAAATTGGACATGATGAGTGTGGCACATTAAAAACTAATTATCAATAGCACCAATCCTATTGTCTTTCTTTTAAACCAGCGGCAGCATGAAATCAAGTGTGGAGAATGGAACACTATGTGCTCCATCGAATGAGGTTACAATCATACCTTGACTCTGGCGTCGTTAATGCTTTTTGATAGAATATGAGCCTAATATTTTGTGGCAAACAGATTTTTAATCTCAGCATGTCCGCATGAACGCAATCAAATCTACTCCGCTCTCGTTTGGCCTCTGTCTGACTTTCTATTCTGGAGATTCACCTCCGAGAAAGGGTCTGATAACGTTATTATAGAATGACAAAGTCCTCATAGAGAGGAGGTCACAGCAGCAAAAAGTTGGACTTTTAGAGGGGGACACTGCTGTTCCTTTCCTGTTTCCTACTGATGATAGATGAGGTTTTTTTCTTTTTTTTTTTAAATGTTATATCGTTGTTTTTCAACCATGGCCACACTGTTTCTGAAAAATTTACCACGCCGGACACCTAACATGTCTAAGATCCCCTTATCTTCACAAAGTGAGGAGTAACCTAACTTTGACTTATAGTAAATGTTATGGACTGAACTCTGATATTTAAAAAACTTACACAATCATATTTTACAGCTGCTCCTTTTCAAATATTTGTGCATGGAATACATACTTTTTGAACAAATCATTACTACACTACTGGATACAATAATGCATTGCCAGTGTTGCGGATTCACCCAAACAACCTTGTGTTATCCGTCCCCAGCACAAGCCAAGACAATATCTTGACAGGAGGTGGCAGCGAGCACAATGATGTACAAATATTCAGATGGTAGCAGCAGATACAATGCAAACTGTGACACTGTGCTTTGCTCTTGCATTTGATAAGCCATTTGTTTGGTGAATTTGTATGACCTACCTAAGATTACAGCACAGCCGCGGCTGAAAGAATGGAAGTTAATGGAAACGGTGATGAGGTTCAGTTAAAAGTTTTAATAATGAATTTGGTTAATTGACCTTGGCTCAGGCTACCTCCTTCTTTTCAGGGCTGTTGCTTGTAGCCTGTTCCTCGGGATGCTTTCAAGATTGCACCTGCTCTTGTTGCTAAGATACTTGATGGAACCGTCTTCATATTTCATCAACAACGTGCCATGGGACAAAATCTACGCTCGTCTCTTCTCACCGAAAGGATTTCTACTCAGTTATGCACTGAACTGTAAAGCAGCTGTCATTTGATGTAACCTAAGAGATGTAAACACTGCTTTTTCCTCCTTCTCTCCTACCTCCTTTTTTTTCCCATCTCCTTGGATGTTGCTCACTCATCCACTCTCCCTTTACCTCCGGCTGTCTCTGGGACCCAGCGATTAGAGTGCTGGGTGCTGTCCTGCTGATAAGGCTGAGAAACCTCCCTCCCTCTACCACCAATGGCTATGTCCTCAGGGTGCGGGGAAGAAAAAAATGAGCCCAGGGTAATGTCCCCAACACCCCAACACCCCCCACCCCCAATCCTCGCCCTCGCCATTCAGCAAGTCATGGGTGGTGGATGAATACACTGCCTTGTGCATCTCATGACTTTGAACAGATAGGCCTGCATTTTCATGGTGGATAAGAGGAGCTGGAAAAATGAGCAAAAGTAATGCAGCTCAGCTTATAAGAGTGTAACATCATGCATCAAAGGGCCCTTTTATGAGTGAAATTGTACATTCTGCAGAGTGTGTTTACAGTACCATCTGGTAGATTGTGTACACTTAGAACTGAAAATGTAAGACAAATGTTGGCGCTCACATGTGGGTAATTTCATGCCAAGAGAGCTGCTATTGTCTCAAATTGGATGTCCATCCGGCTGCCATAATGTTGAGGATATAAACATATTCACTCACTAAGCACTTTATCATGAATACAATACTAATACTATACGCACTTCCTCTGCTCTCAAACGGAATTCATTGTGGTATGGATTCCTCAAGGCGTTGGGAACATTGCTTTGATCCATGGTGATAATCCTGCATCATTGCAGATTTGTCAGCTTGCACATTCACAGAGTGCATCTCCCACTCTGCCACATACCTGCATCCAGATCTAGTGTTGTGGTGTTTTTTTTTCCAAACCCAATTACACACTCAAGTAGAAGCTAGTAGAAAACCAATCCAGTCCAATGAGGTTGGAGAACTGGTGAAACTTACAGTAACTCACAACGAAGGAGCTCAACACAACGATCAAGGCTCAGCAGCACTCTCTCACAACCTGAGATAGAAAGCCTGCAACAATGTGTATATTTTGAACAGGGAGGACATGTGGTTAGAAATAGGAGTGAAGGAAGCCATCTTTGTTACAGTGAAAAAACATCCCTTGACAGTGGAGGAGGTCTACTGTAGAACACCACTTATCTCCCACCTGCACTGCCGTCGTTACAACCCTTCCCAGGAGAGTTAACAACCATTCACACTTGGCCCTATGTGACACCTACAGCTCTCATGACTGTTGTTACAAAGGCCAGATGCACTAACGAACCAAGCAACATCAATGGCCTTGATAACAACCTCACAGAGGTTAAACACCTGAGACTTCCCATAGGTCAGCCAGAGCTGAAGAAGCCTATTGGATGAGGGGTTAAAAACCCTATGTACATATTAACAAGTCAAATTGCCTTCTTGGGTAACCATCACCTGGTCGATTGAGAATCCAGAGACAACTGTTGACTAGGGCACACATGATCAACACACATTCTTAGACTGTCAGATTCAAACCATGAGAGACTGCTGGTAAGGCTTGCAACCGTTGTAACATTATCTGAGTTACTGGAGCCTTTCTGTCAGCTCCAATCAGTCTGGCCATTTCCCTCTGACCTCTCTTATCAGCAAGGTACATGTATTTATATGTCCACACAGAACTACTGCTTGCTGGATGGTGTCTTTTTGTTTGTTTGTTTTCTGTACCATTCTGAGTAAAATCTCTGGAAACTGTTGGGTGTGAAAATCCCAGGAGGTTGGCAGATTCACAAACCAGCACCAACACTGACAGTCAGACCGCACTCGGATCACACTGAGGTGAAGTTGTTGGTGTTTAGGCTGAGGGTGACAGAGCCATTGGTTGAAATTACTAATGGCTCTGGTAATTTCAATAGTATTTGTTGACAATAAAAACATGAATCATACAATCACATCCTTAAACAGTGGTATGCATTACAAAGATCCTCTTGTAATTTTTGGTGTTTCACTACTTAGTACTTGTCTCAAAGTGCACAGACTTTGTATATAAGGAACTCAGATTTGACACAAATTGAACATTTAGTTTAAAAGAACACCAAATAATTAAGTTAATAAAAAGCTGAAGTACTGATCTCCATTAAAACAAGGTCAAGTATTTTATTTCTGTCCAATTATAACTGACCAAATGTTATAAATAAATAAAACCATGAATTAACCATAACAACAAAAATAGCACATGCCGAAGCAACATGCTGCTGAGTGATGGATTAATAAGGAGACGAAAACCTAATCCTCAAGGTATTCTAAAGAAAAAGACTTGGCCTGGCTTATCTCTGGGGTCAAGGAAGGTCCACAGCCATTAATTTTAAATGAGTGGAATGGATTTGTGGTAATGGAAACCCAATGGCTCCAGACAGCATTGGGACTTGGTGGTGTGAAGATACCAAACGGCAGTGTGATAACCTGACCACTCAACTGTATGAAGTGGAAGAAGTCAAGAAACCGATTTGGGTTTTCTGCCCCCAACACACACTATGAAAGTCGTACACGTAATGCATTAGAAATCTATTTGGAGTCATTCGTGTGTAACAGAGCCGAGGACATAAGGTAAACTCCCTCTGTTGGTCAAAATACTATCAATCTAATTTAAGGCTCCTTATTGAACACAACAGCAACTGGTCATGCCTATAAAACAACTAACCTCACAGGGAGGAAAGAGCAACGACAATTATGGACAATGGATGACGAAGTGTAAGGGTCAGGAGCTTTGGTATGGAGAACATAGACATCTCTGATATTTGTCGGTTGGGGGAAAAAAATCCAGTTTCTGGTGTTAAGCTGCTCACATCTATGTGTTTAGACAGAGTGTGATAAAGTAGCCTCAGACACAACACTGATTTTCACAGAAACTAAAGAGTGTGGAGCTCATAAACTCTGTCAGTTCCCACTCTGTGAAAAAAAACAAAAAAACATACAAAACAAACACAGGCAAAAACATATTTTTCCTGCTTTATTATTTGGTAGCCGTATCAAGATATAAGAATGAATATATTCACTCCACATGGAGATTATTCACACCTTGTAAACTGCAAATATGAAAAATAGTCTGAACAATATGTTCTCAGCTTCATATGTTTCCGATGTGCCACCATATGGTAGGTTGTTATGTAAGAAAGGTTTGAAGCATTGTTTGGATATGTAGCCAGCAAGTTGCAATTGACAGGGAACTGCATTTACATTCCTCGAAATGAATGTGACCCAGACTAATGCTATTAAGAGTAAACACTTGAGTGCTTTGATATTGAATAGATAATTGTCCTTATGACTCAGAACACGGAAGACAAATGATTGGCATGTGTAATGTATGGTGCTTCTTCACCTCTAAGTGAGGTTTTCAAATGCTAATTTAGAAAATTAGCCAGTTGTTTATCAGATTATACATGGCTGGTCCATAAACAATGTTCAGGACAGTTTAGCAATCAGAATTTATTTGATACTGTGTCTATTTGTGAAATGTAGCTTGACTTTTCTACATTGCAAAATCCATGTGCACTAACAACTATCCTTGTTCACCACAGCAAACCACCATCATATTAAATGGCATACACATTTTTTTCTTTCAAAAAAGAATCCATAATCATGGCAACCATCTTAGTTTTCAGCATTTATTTATATTTCAAATTGAAATGAGCAATAAATACCTACTAAGGAACTATCTTACTTCCACTTTTCACCACTGGGTCGATAGAGTTACAGTCCATCCTCCTGTTTTTGCCAGCATGCCTTTTTGTGTCATTTGAAGTTGTTGTTATTGGCATCACTGAATGACCAAGACCCTACTGAGGCAGAGATTGCACACCCTTTCCAGCCCTTTGGTAATTAGGGTATAACATATGTGATTTTATTTTTTTATTTTCTTGTAGGTGGGGTGGTAATGCAGAGGTTTTCCAGATTAAAATGCCCCACTTTGAGCGATGCGGCTTAGAGGCTATTACACCAGTACTCATTCGCTCCCACCTTGCTTTTTACTTAATTGAATCAGCCAGGCCCCATATCAGATATTCCTTAACGGAATACGGAAACCTATCCACCCTTTTCCTAATACCATTAGGGGAAGCAGGAGAGCAAGATGGATGCTTTAATCCTGCTGGTTCAGAGCACACAAAAGGAGAGTGTGCCCTGCAGTCAGACATTAGCCACAACATTCGCCGCTGAGCCACAATATTCTGCCGCGCAGAAGACTGTGCCCTGTCACTGTCTGACCGAAAGCTACAATAACAAGAGCTCATTTCCCGTGGACAACCTAGCATGTAAATAACAGAGACAGTAACTCATTGCACTGCTCGTTGCCGGGGTGGATGGGGGGGTAAATTACTTACTCCAACATGTTACAGTCGGCAGCACCTTATTTCCATGATGTCTCCTACAGTATTTTATGAGTCCACGTGGGAAAGTATGTTTATGCCATCTGTTCATGAACCTGCCAGACATACAGGAATGCATCTCCAATTTGACACAATCATGATGCAGATGAATGAGGTTTGGGCGAGCGTTCTGCTGCTGAGGTATTCTTATTTCCTAACCTATTTTCTGCTGTGTCAAACTGCAACTAAGCTAAGGTGAGGTCCATTATTTCTGGCCAGCTCAGGCACAAACTAATCCTCTTATTTGGGAGGTCAGCGCCAATCATTATACAGAGGGGTGCCATTACAGTGTACACTCCAGTGAGCTGCTTTTCCCCTTACATATATATATGACTCAAGGGACTGCTCTTACTCCCCTCTCTAATTTTATCCCTCCTACCTCTGCTTCTCAGCTTCCATCCTCCCTTTTTTTCTCTCTCTCTCTCAAACTTTCCCATCTCTTATCAATGACCTTCTCAAGCCCCTCTTTGCTTTTTCATTTTTTCTTACTCTCCCACACTTTCTCTCTCACATCCCTCCTTTCCCACCCTCATTTTTTTTTTCAGGATGCCCAGAGTGGCGTATAATTGAATCTGCAGAGAATGCATGAGCAGGAACAATTAGCTCAGTCACTCAGAATGTGGATATAGCTGTACAGTAGGATAAACAGAAAAAAAAAATGCAAGGAAAGCAGGATGATAAGCCCAAACTGTATGGGTGCCAGGACAAGAGAAACACACAGCTCACAAAGTACACACCATTTTGTTCCCACCACCCGCAGACAAAGATGGGATGATTTTATTCCTCATTGTGTGCATTGCTTTTGTTGTCATATTGTTATAAGAGTAAACCACATCTAAGCAGGTTTCTGGAAAACCAAGACTAAGAGTCTGCTATCATGCCAGAGGCTCTGAGTGTATATCTCTCAAGCTAAAAGCAAACTGATATAACTCCAAAGTTTGTGCCTAGCAATCAGTGTACTGTAGTTTGTCATTCCAAATGAAATCAGAGCGATGGCGTCCCTCTTTATCTGCAGAAATCTCTTGAAGACTCATCTCTCCTGAGAGCACCACCTGTCCATAGTCCTCTAACGCCCTAACAAATGCAATTTCCTGATCTCTTTGCACTTATTGAATAAATGGAATACTTTATTCTTATGCCAACATGCCCTGAACCTTACCTTCGGTGGTGTCCCTCACTTGTATTCTTTGGATTTAAGTATGCCAAACATATAAAAGATAATATTGCAACTACATTTAAACAAAATCCATCCAAAAGTTTTTACTCCCAACCAAAACTGCCAAGGTTTGATGGCACGATGAAAAGTCAGTTCAAAAAAGAAACTTGTTTTCTGACAGTCTGTCCAACACTTCTCAATCCGGTTTGCCTAAAACTACAAGTTGTATGGTGAAAACAAAAGACAATGAATCACCTACATCAAGATAAATCATTCACTGTTGACAATACAAACAACAGTTATTGAGATATTTCAATGTAGAATAAAGTGGTTGATCCACCTGACTGACCATGTCCAGAGCCACACTGTACTGTTACTGTGGCAAAGAAAAGAAGACTTGACAGATCAGACTACAGCAGCAGACGTATTCAATATGGGAATCCTTATTGTACTGCTTCATATACAGCAGTTTTTTTTATTGACTATATGGTTTAATTTCAAGATAATAATACCTGTATAAGCAGAGGTGTCTATATCCCACTAGTCACCACTGCAGAAGGGGAGGCAGCCCGGGCTGCAACAACCACACTGTGGTAACAGCCCCTTGGTTCTACTTAGGCCATTACGTAAGTGCAACAATGCCTAGCTCTGCAGAATTTATGAATATGTAAAAGAGGCGAAACAAAACGAGGCACTTTTCTTCCAGAGAAAACAAAAGTCGAGGAAAAGCTTCTCTTCAGTCCAAAAAAGTACATGTCCTGTTCTGTGTGGAGCTTACACTAGCAAAGAAGGGCCATAAATACTTCATAAATACCAATTACCTCAAGAACCAGCCATGAAGAAAAGAGCAGCTATTTCAGCCAATTATGAGGCTTCTCACTCAAAGGGTGGAGAAAGACGACTCTTCCCTTTCAAGCCTTCCCCTGAAAGGAGAAACCTCTGTCATGTTGCAGAGCTTCAATAATGTTTCCCTCCACCTTCATGTCAGGGATGAAAGGCCCCAAATGTCCTTTGAGTGAAACCCCCAGAGGACTTAACATGCATCAATAACATTTCCATCCTTGAAGATGTTTGAGGGGGACTACACATAATCTTCTCACAGACTTTGAGGTTCTGCTCACTTCCTGTGACTTTTATTTACCCCAGTCTCAAAGGTCCTTTCTCGCCATGCCAGAGATGGAGATAGAGGGAAAGAGAAAGGAAGAACAAAAGAAAAATAGAGCCACAGAAAAAGGCAGAGTCACAGAGCACATTGTGGTGAGTGTCGCCCGCTTAAAATAGGACAGCTGCCTCTTGAAGGAGCCATCATTCTTCATAGGGGTAGCCTGTCTTCATTTCCACCCTCGGCAAAGCACACAGGGCTTAACACACTTACGTCTGAGGATTTGCTGCACTTGAAGGTGGCAGCAATTCCCAAGACTACAGGGGGAGGGGGTACTGTAAAACCAACAAGGGAAAAATAAAAAATAAATAAATAAAAATAAATAAATAACAGCGAACTGGTTTAACAAGTTCAGCTGAGGCAATATCCTGACCTCTTCTGTTTGCCAGAGAAAAATTCTGGTTCCCAAATAGGTTTCAGTGACTACATATCAAAGGTCAGCAAATGATCAAGAACGGATTAACCCAACATCTACTTTTCACCTAAGAGGAACAATGTTTTTAGTATTTATCCTTGGTTGGAGATTTTTGCTCATTGCAGCTGACAATACCCAGGAAGAGAAAGCAGATGACGTAAGATAAAAGTCTTCAGCCAAGGCTGAATTTAGGACAACCCAATTACACAGCATACATCTTAGACCAGTGACTCACCAGGAAGCCTCCGAGAGTCATTATCATTTTTCTTTTACTGTAAAAGTCTGCACAATATGGACTAAAAAAAGAGCAACAAAAAACTGCTGAACAAGAGTATGCGGTGTATGCCTGGTCTTAAATACCAATGATAGACATTCAAACTAGCACACATTCAAAAACATGCTGTTGAATGTGGGTCATTTATTTTACAGTATAAATAAATTATGAAGCAATTTTAGAGTAGTTTTCGCATTGGCATCTTATACGTATATCCAAGCAGGAAGCCCTCTTGAATGAAGAAACCAATGCAGTGTTACATTTTCTAACAGTGTACTTCTTACAGTGAATGTCACTTTTTCTTATGTGTGAGTTTGTAAGTAAGTGTTCCGTGAAGGAGATATTGAACGAGGGGCATGTGTGATCACATGTCGCTGCTAGCTTGCCCTCCTCATTTCTGGCCATTCCGGAACATTTTGTGGGTCCATTACCTTTCAATACCTCTGCAACCAACTCTGAGCCCCATATTAAATCAGGATTGATATCAAGTGGTAACACCTGAGGTTGAACAATTCAGTCACACATGTTCATGTTAAAAAATGCAGTTCTTTGAATTACCTCTGTAGACTCCACAATCGATACAGTGCCGAGTACTTTGATAGATAAAGACGAAGTATGCAAGATTTTTTTTTACCTTTATTAAAATGTAATTATTAATTTATTAAACAGCTTTGTAGTAATTGTGATGGTTAAATGACTTGTTACCTGTAGAATGGAGCGTCTTCCACCTAGCATCTCTTGGCTGAAAACCAAGCTTGCAAGATCAGCACCTCCGCCCCAGTGTCCCAGCTATCGTCTCGGCGGCGCCATGACACATAACCCGTAATGTCTTGTTTATGACAGTTGTTTATGACAATTCACATGGCCAGGTGGGGGGGGGCAGATGGGTTAGCAAAACAACAAACAAAGGGACTGGACTTGCATGGTTTCCCTTTAGAATTCCCATTTTTGCAGTAGCAATACACTTGTAAACACCCTGGCACAAAAGTGTTATTTTTGTAGCTTATTTCCCCCAGCATTACTGTATCCCAACAAGAGGGAAGGTCAATTTTTATATAACTCACCCATTTAAATTTTCATAAGGCTTACAGTGCAAAACTGACATCATGCCAAGTGACAGGTGGGTAAGTGTATGCTTGCTGCAAACTGCCACCTCTTTAGCCATTTTGGGTTTAGACTTAGTCAACCATCAATCCATAAATCATTCATCCTGTGGCCCAAACCTTGTCCAGACAATACCTGAGACACTGTATCTTGAGTTGAGGGAGTTGGAGCTGCTCCAAAATTGAATCTTTAATTGTCAGCGTTTGCTGTTAAGTGGCCTCCCTCATGTTCAAATTAAGCTTATGACATTCAGCTACAAAGCAGTGATTAGGAAGAAAAGGTCGTCTGCATCATCTGGTCTCTCAAAATGACACAGTGAGTTATCTGCAGCTGAGCTGCGAAACACTGACAATCAAAACGCAGAGGAAGAATTATTTTTGCGAGCTAATTAAAGAACTTCATTGAGAGACACCTCACATCACCCACAGTGGCGGGAACAGAGAGGGATAACCAAGAATAAGAAATCCCTCACATGTGGCAACAATTCAAATCAACTGACCGCGCATATCACACCATAGCCTTTTCACCTGCTTTAACTGTGAACTTCCTCAAGAAGCTCAAAGAAACTTGGGATACTGAACCCAGAAACTGGAGCACTAATCTTTAATATTTGGGGATGGTGATCACTATGATATCTCTTCAAACCTGGCTGACCAGAAAGTAGGAGAGTTGAATGGTTGGGTCTTCAGAATCCAGCCGCTCTTTGAAGAGAAGTGATATCTGTATCCCTACATTGAGTGCCTTGTGGCAGCTCCTGGCATAGAATATATAGCTTTAACCCCCACTCGGAACACTTTCTAGTTCCTCTCTAAGTTACACTTATTGCCCCTTGGTGTTGCACCAGGACCAATTGAAAAGTAAAGTTTGTATTCTATAATGGTGGTAACATGACTGAAACCTTAACGTTTTCCAAACTGGCAGCCAAATGAATATGAGGCCAGATAACAATGGCAGTGGCGTGTCAAAGAAAATAATAATAAAACATGGTCTTAACCAACGCTTGAACACCATATTGCAAGGCAAATTACTGTTGAGATGACTGCACTGCCAGATGTGGCTCTCACACTGCAGCATCACAGGAGGAAAGTGCCAGCATATGCTCCACACTGAGGATAACTTAACTGGTACAGACCTCGGGTAAGCGGATTGAGAGAATTCCCTAAGCATATAACGGCCTACTTCATACAATATGGCGAGGGTATGCTTGGACTGCAATGATGAGCCAACACAGTCACATGATGGTCTGTGATAAATTAGCTGGGGATCTATGGTGCAATAAATTGTAGCAGATGAAGGGAGCACACAGCGAGTATAGTTTGATAGGACATGCTTCATCCTTCAACCGCACTTCCCATGATGCTACAGAGACCTGATTTGTCTTGGGCTGTTAGGAATGGCAATAATATTACACGTCTGACTATTTGGTCTCAACATGGGTGATTTAGCAGTATATTGTAGCTTTTTTTAAAAGTACTAGGATCATTTGAAGACGCTACTCCATTGTGTTCAGGTCTTCAGGAATTTACTACAACAGCTGAAAAAGAACTGCAGGGTAGTGCCAACTGAAACTCTTGGGCCAGATACAAAACAAACTCATTAATGTTAGGTCCATCTCTGACTTCTCTGCTCTCTGGTGTGGGATCAATACCCCTGTGTCCTAACTGCATTTGGTACCCTGGCAGAGTTGAGCAGTGGACAATGTCGCTAATTTACGAGTGAATTTATGTTATCCTCCTTTTCCTTGGCCTGGGTTACGGTGGCCCTTAGAGCTCCATTGCAGCTTAAGAAAACACATGCAAGTAGACAATACATGAGCAAATTCAGAAAGCTGCTTCATCAATTTGACAACATGATCATCAGAAACATGCACAACACAAGCGTCTACACAAAGCTGCTGTAAGTAGCAGAGACGACAGCAAGTGGTGTTTCCAGGGACATACAGTACAATAAGCAAAGTGATAATCACAGCTGTGATATAGCCTACTTGCATGGGTGTATTATAATGCATGTATGCAGGACTTCACACGGAGTCTCGGCTGTGCTTGTTCCAGTTGGAAACCCTCACCAAAGCCATAAACATTTTGCACCAGTAACTCCCAGCCTTTACAGTACTCCATATATGCTAACAGTCATTACAGCACAAGTGTTATTTTTGTCATCACAGAACTTCCACACACTGTCTCTTCACGTTAACATCAGCTTTGTTGATTAATCTCCGTTCTAAGTGTTCTCAGTGGTCTCAAGGGCACGTCGGTGCTCGTCAGTCAGTTCGGAGCGTGCGTGCAATTAATCTCAACTGCATTTAGAGAAAGTTTAGTGTTTATTCATGGTAGACTGTTTATCCCCCATTGCTGCGGCATGCTAATCAGCACTACATCTACATTAACAAGGTTTGATGGTTTTAAAGGGTTTAGCCAGATAAAATTGTCTTAATGTGTTTTTATTGACTTTTGTTTTTTTGCAGCCAGTTTGAACAGAGAAGCTAGAGCACGCAATCAATTAAATGTGCTTGCCTCAGATATGGTGCTATAGATTTATGCCACCATGAATCTATAACATCTAACATCTATGGGGCCTGATGTATGCTGAGGTGCTCATGCATGCCAGCCTGTCATTCCTTTGGGTTTGAAGAACTCAATATGATTATTTATCTATAATATGTGTAACTTGTATTTATCCCTTTTTTATTATTATTTCTGCATGGCTGTAGCTGTTTCTCAGCCCTTGTACAATCACTCTGCCATGATCACAGCACCAGTCCTATTTCATTCAAAACAATTGCTAGATTGGCCGCCATTTAGAGGTTTGGATCCAGGTTTAAGAGAAGAAAAAAAACAAAAAAACACACAAGTGCTGTACAATCAATACTCTTTCAAAGAAATGCGACAGAAATAATAATAAAAAGGCTTGAGTGGCTGTCAGTGGTCAAGCATTGATTTTTAATTTGCAATATAACACTACTGAAAAAGTCCCATCAAATAAGTTGTAGCCCACTCTAGCTGACAAGTAGTTAACTGTGGACTCACTGGCAGAGATGACCAGATGTTTCACCTTCATATGAAATAAATAGATTTCTGCTAACTTGTTAACTGTGCGGCTTGTAGTGCTTGTGTTGGGCCGGTAATCAGTATAGCTTTTCAGTATAAGTCAATTAGAACTGTAAGTGTGTGTCTGGCTGAGTTTATCCGGCTGTCCGGTAATTTATTTTTTGCTCATGCTGATCACATAGACCAGTGACAGAGATGTTGACTGTAGGCACTTAGTGAGGAGCAGCAGCCAGAATGAGCAACACTGGCTGTCACAGAGGCTGCCAATCGAGGCTGTCCACACAGAGACTGCTGTACACCTGCCATTCTGGCATATTCTGCATCCTATAATTCAATTTACCACTCAAACCCATTCCAGAACCTGTCACACATTTTTGCAGCCCAGAGGCAGTTGCATCAAGAAAGCCTGAAGGGTGTTGGTAGATACTGTGCACTATGAGGTGTGTTTGTGTGTGAAAAATAAAAATAAAACATAACCCTGTATATTTTTGTGTGAATCTATTCAAAGGCCTTGGTTTCATTAGAGAACAGATTAAAGGAGAAAGTCAATATCCAACAGCTTTGGGTTTAAAGCCCTACTTACAAAGGTATTAAGATTCCAGGAAGTGATAAAAACCATATGATTCCTGCTTCTTTTGTTTAAGGAGAAAAGAAACAGGAGTTGACTGCTGTAATTAGATACGACCTCTGCAGTTAGCTCGCTGTTGATTCAAGTAAAGTTGTTCATTTATTACATTTTAACATTACTGTCCTTGTTGAGCGATTGGGTATTTGAAAATCTACATTATGAGACATCCAAGACTGCTCAAGGCAAATATGCACATTTAAAACAAATCACCCAAAATAAGAGCAGAGCAGTGCCTGGGGAGGCATTTGCATTGTGGTTTTGTGCGATAAGTGGATGGAGGGAGAAGTCAACAGGGAGATGCTTGGGGTAAAAAAAAAAAAAAATCACTCTATCACTCAAAAACCTCAATGACAGTTCAAGATGTCAACTAAATATCCACTTATAAACAATCAAATGTTTTGTTGCATGACAGAATGTGCCATAGAAGACAAATGATGACACAGAATATAAATATTATAGACACAGCAGACAAATGGAGTCAATAAAATAAAGCAGTTACCATGATGCATGTGGTGATGTGATAAAAGTCAGGGAGTGGAGATTATTAGATTGGATTAAATTGGCTACGTGTGGGTAATGTGTGCAAGTGTGTGTTTGGATGTTTGGATGAAAAGCAATGCTATGTACAGTATCTTCTGGTATGAATACAGGTATTACAGGTGTATTGGGAGCAATGGGTAAATAGTGTGGATATTAAGTTGTGATATTAAATATAGGGTAAAGCAGATTCTGTATGATTATCAGGCTAATAAATATATTATATACTGTACAATATAACGCCATATGAACCAAGCTTTAATTTGTAGTTGTCTAGCTCTGAGCCACACCCAAGCCCTGAGGAAGACACTGGCTCATTGCAGGCCTCGTGTGTTGTTCTGCTTTGGACCGCTGCCAGACCATTTGGGAGGGGGTCTGTGCACTGAAGCGAGGCATTCTTTGTTGTCTTTGTTTCTGTGTTTGCTATTTATTAAGAGGAAGGAGGGTAGACCCTGTCAACCCCAACCCCACCCCTACTGGAGCCTTGCCATGATTCCAGAGAGCCAGCCGGGGAGACAGTGCCCATACTCACCCCAAAGACCCCCCGCAGCCAACCCAGAACTGTTGTAATAGTTGCATCATTAGCACTACACTGAGTGGAGATGATGAAGATAAGTGGAAAAAAACAAAACAATTATACAGAGGAATAAGATGGAGTCAACCTCTGTATCCTAATGTAAAGTGAGAATATTAAAATAAAACTGAAAGAGGAGAGAGAAAAAAGTGTGTGGGTGTATGAGTTTGAGAGTGCACGTGTGGTTGTGTGTTGTATAATGTGCTATAGGCGTAAGATGATATGCGTGTGAATATTCTCATTCTGTGAGAAGATGCAGTATAAGACTGACACAGTAGACCTACAGTACAGTATGGAAAATCAAAATGATGACGATATAGACTTCAATAGGAGGACTGTCATCCAAGAGGACATTGTGGTATCGGGTTTTACCAACAGGTCGTCTGAACTCATCTCCAATTGTCCTCTCCTAGACTCAAAATCACACAACAGCATAGAGGCAGAGTAAAAAGAGCAAAATACAATGACACCACAAGAACATTATGCTCTAAGTCTTAGAGAAGGTGCAACCACAGACTGACAGCTTGCTTCAGGGCGACGTCAAAACCTGCAGGTCTTCAGTGAATGTGTTTTTTATCTTCATGTAAAATTAATGTATTTATAGTCCACACACAATCCTTTCAATGCACGTCAGTCAACATTAGTCATATAGACCTCACGACATTATGCGAAAAGCATTAAGCTGACAACTTCCTTCATGCTGACAGCCCACAAGCGCAAACACACAAACATGTTTGGCGACTTATATTGTTTAATTATATTATCATGCATGTCACACATCATCATGAGCCCTAAATCAGAACGGCAAAGCCGGATGAAGGCATCAAAGCAAATTCAGTACACTGATGATGGTGGCACAAAATGCCTATTAAACCCTTTTTTAATTCAGCAAACTGAACCAGCCGACTGACTAACTACAGTGTTCAGATGCACAGTGTGACTAATCCATATTAATCCAACATGACAGCAGGAATCTCTCCAAAATCAATATCTCTGATTGATTGCTGTCCAACTGGTATTGAAAGAGCTCATACTCTCAGAAAATGACCACCAACAAAACCAACATCATTTTGCCATATATCACAATAGACCCTCTGCAGAAAAGGCCCTATGAATTCATGTGTAAATGGTCTATTATTCCGATAGAAAAACCTACCATGAACAACCATTCCAGCCTCTTGAGAACAATTTGAGAATAATATAGGTTGCATTAACATCACGAGGCCGAGAATATGAGGTTTCGTGGCTTCTGCCTTACAACCTTTGTAGATGATCACATGATAGTCTTCTCTGGGTTGAATCCTCCCCAAGGTGAATCATACACACACACACACACACATCTCCTCCTGTTTAGCTGCCATTTCAGTGGCTTCCTTTAGGTCTCAATCTGACACCTGTCACATCTGTTTCCTGGCCTCCATGCTGTGGCGATAAGAAGCAGGCATTACAATTGTCATTTCACATTTTCACCCTCCATTTTTATCTGTTTCATGTCCATCGGCCAAAGTGAGTGCTCACACACTCCAAATATATAAATAAAACAAACCAAAACACAATCCTGCTTCTACAGCTATCAAAGCTATCAATCAGCCATGGCTTGGGGCAAAAAAGAAAAAAAAAGAAAAGAAAAGAGGGGGCTGTTCTGATGGATACATTTGCTATACCCCCAGTTCAATTTGTTTGGCAGCTCTGAAAAATGCAGGAGGTTTGGTGCACAAGCACATTGTACCAATCACTCCCATTCAACTGGCAAAGCATGAAATGACAGTCGAGGCCGTTTGGGGGGAACCTTATGCTTGCAGACACGGCAAGACAGAGATGCTCTGAAAACACCACCACACACAAATAATGACGGCTGAGATTTCAGCAGCGATGTGCAGACACTCCATTTGGATGTTTTGCATTATTATCAGCTGAGAGCTTGAGAGGTATCTCAATGTACATTATTCTGAGCATAGTGAACACTTACCCACTGAGCTAATGACAGAGTAAATATGATGGTGTGCCCATCTGCACTGCATCACACCGCTAAGTCGGTGAAATAACTGCTGCAACCAAAGATGAGCTAGCCTACACCATAAGGACTGAAGTTGAGTTGAGTGTGTTCAGTGAGTGACAAACAAAACAACACAACACCTAATAGGCTACTAAAATGTTGGACTGAAGCACAGGAAACTTGTGTTGGATTTGTACTTCATCTTAACTAGCCTTTTTTTCCCCTCTTTTCCTATTGCTATAGCTAGCGTTAGCATTGGTAGCCGTTTATTTACCAGTCTAGACGCATCAAAATTAATTAAAATATGTAACTGCATTCATTTACTCACCAAGAGTTGTTTCCAGATGTAGAGAGAGCCACACAAGTGTAATTCTTCTCCATCTTTCTATCTTTTTGCTACAGTTGTTGTCAGAAAGTATTTGCGGACAGAAGTATATATTATTTGTTTGATTTGGAAAATGAGTCCGAGTGGGAATTATCCTTAAGGAACTAACCAAATAATCTTATAAATTGGATTATGCAGATTTTGATGCATGATAACATGTTCATATCTTAAAGGCTATGTCCTCTACTGTATATATAGTATGACATGGTAGACTGTGCTGCTTTTATTTTGTTCAAGATTTTGCTTTATTGCCACAATACAGGATTGTTGAATACAGCCTCATCTGTGACACAAGCATTGAATCCACATGTTCTAAGGTTTTTCAATAATTCTAAGTTTCAAACTTTTCTTCTTCAAGTGAATTGGGCAGCTGGGCTTTATTTTTGACCGACCATCTGACTTATTGACCAAGGCCATGAAGACTGACAGTACAATAGCCAACTGCCCCAAAGACATGTGCTAACTCCTATTCACTCCATTACCCCATCTGTTTTCCAACAACCTGTGTCAATGGCTGATGCGAATGTAAACGTGAGATCCCAACAGCCGCCTCTTCTCAAACTCCTTCAAGAGCTGCGACATCCATTGGCCCCCTACCCACCGGAGAGCTACCTGCCAGCAATCTCAATTCCTTCCATTGCCAAAGACATCTCCTGATGCAGCGCTGCCTGAAATACAGTAATAATACGCTGTCTCACAGGCCAACATGTGCCAGCAGTAAAGACAGTTAGATGGAAGACACAAGACTTTTTGACTTTTACATTCTTTCCTTGAAACCTGTAATCTGGCTCGCTCACGGTAGCCATGTCTGTGCTTGAGGCTAGACACAAGGGAAATAACTTTTGTTTTCATGTCAGCAGAAAACAATTTCAGATGACCCATTTGACAATTGGAGAAGGAATCTGGGCCTAGAGAGAAGCCCAGACTAAAGTGGTAAGTTTCAGAAAGAATAGGCTTGGTTATAAAGCCAGTTACTGTATGGTAGCCTAATCATATGACTGTGCTGTGCAGACCACGCCACAAAATCTGCAAGAGCTTGAGCTCATGAGTGCAAACACATCAACAGCAGCACATGGCCTACCGTATGTCTTCAAATGAATGTGTTTTTGAGATAGGCCTACTGCAATATTTCTTTCTAATAACTTCACATATCCAGACTTTAGATATTGGGCCGTTTTGTGATCATTCAGACAGACTAATGCCTCAAATGTTTTAAAGCTTGTCATTGTATATTGTCAGCACATTGCTTGGGAGTGGGCACAGAAAAACTTTTATAGGTGGTAATGAGCATTTTAGCTGAGACTAACTGAATTTTGTATGTGAACTGATAAAGAGGGATCTTTGTACCATCTACACATCGGTCATCTTTTTCATCAGCATCAACATCAAAATATACCACAGGATCATGTAGCCTATCAGGATTTCCTAATTTTCACTGGCTTTTTACTTGAGGAACATGCACTCATGGAGCTCATATCTCTGACTCAACTGTTTTAGGCTACTTTCTGAATATGTTACCATCTTGGGGGATGCTAAGGAAATTGCTTCACTGACAACTGTCCGCTCAGCACATGGTTCAGTTAAAAGCAATAGTTTTGGTAAAATCTCATACTGTGGTTGGATTTTTTTGCCTTTAAATAAACAGCAACAAAGCAGCAAAGTCTGGCAGCCAATCAAGACCGTCCCTTTCAAGAAATTTTGGAGTGGCTGTCTGGCACCAGAGTTTTATTGACAGTTTTTTACGCCACCATAAAGGAGCTGAACCAAATGGGAAGACTGGCCCTTCAAAAATGAGCAAGCTTCATTTTACGTACAAGTAAAGTATGACGCTTATCTTCAGGAGGCAGAGCACGTTTCAACACACTTAAAAATAATTAGTTTTATTTTCCATGACTGTAACAGTTAACTTAAACCACTGAGTGAACATGCTTCAGGAAAGTGGTCATTAAAATATCGCCATTGACAGATCAGAGATACTGCACCTCAGGTAATTTGGATGATGTAAGAATGAAGCTTGATTAGACCAATTATTGTGTAGACAGAGTATCTGACTATTCTAAGCTAAATTGGTTGGTTAAATAAAGGTGAAATGGGTAAGAGTAGGATGACAATTAAGCTTGCTTTCTATGTCTCAGGTTCAGGGTCCTCCTAGACCTCTCCATGTGTTCAGCCAAGAAACAATTACTCTGTACCATTCAGTCCAAGTGGAGCTTAAGTTTTCAATTTCAGCTGCCCTCTTTGACCCCTGTGTGCCAGAAGATGCTCTAATATCCAACTCAGTAAAACTGGGTGAGGTGATTGAGTACATTTTTGGAGGTGTGAGACTCTGGTGCTTTGATACATGAGGTGTGGTAATAATACTTTGAACATGTTTTCCGTGCTCTGAAATAGACAGTCTTTGTACTATAATTATGATACACAGGTGTTACCCTCTGTGTATGGACTTTAAAGCAGCAGTAGAGGATACGTGGTTATAAAAAAACAAACTGTTATCGGCATAAAAAACAGGGTGAGGCAACACAAAGATAAGAATAGCTTGGCCCCTCAGGTGTGATGCCTTAGATTTGACCTTTTGTCTAAATGAAACACTGGCGAAGATGCGGTCGCTGCAGGGCCTCCCTAATCCTCTTTGCAGCCCTGAGCAGGATTCTGGATGCCCACCGCTTCCACCTCCCATTACTAACCTGCGTCCTAGCCCATAAACTGTGCATTATATGGCCATGCAACAATCTACACTGACTTTATAAAGATTTCCGAGACAACTTAACACTGCAGCATAGAATAACAATACAATAAAGGCTACATGAGCTGCATACATCTTGCCATAATGAGACACAGAGAAGAGGGCTACAGGTAATCATAGCATATTTTATGCTCGCTCCTTTTTAATTTAACTAGGGAGTGCTAATTGTACAATAACTCCTCAGAGCGATTTTATGTATATGCAAATTCTCCCGACTTATTTTTCATGTGCTCTCACTTTACGGTTCTACCCTGTCTTAAGACAGAGCTCCTACAGAGTGAATTTGTGTAATAGAAGGACATCAGTTCCATGGTTTACAAATTATATATGAGGAAAAGGTTTTTGGGTACACACAAATAATTGGTTAGGGTTTGGTTCATAAACTAATTCAAATAGGTATGACACAGACTGAAACAGAAACTTGAACAGCATGGAATCAATCAACCAATCAACCAACCAATCAATCAATCAACAAATCAATCAATCAACCAATCAATCAATCAATCAACCAATCAATCAACCTGTTGGCGCTGCCCTTTTACCCAATCCTCTGCCGACAGATTTGAGAGCATATGATCTAGTGCACATTCAGATACTGTGTAATTTCTCCAGACAAACTGCATGGTGTGCTTTTCATATTTTCCAATTAGCATTCACATTCACCACTCAAAATTACCGCTCAGCAAAAACTTTTGCCGCGTCTGAATGGAAGAGCTAAATAGCTGTGGAGACACAGAAAGGCTAGAATTATTTGGAAAGAGTAAACATGGAGAGAGTTTGTATGAGGGAGAGGAAGGAGAGAGTGAAGCCACCCCATGGCCAGAGTCAATACTTATCTTAGTAAACATAAATAGGCTTGGATCTGTTACATCCACACACGAGCACTTCACAAGAAGACTATTGATCAAAACCCACCAAAGGCAGAAATGCAGGATAAATAACAGGAAGATTATAGACACAATTTGAGGGGGACACATCCTGGAGGCTGCTGAAGGGTGAAGAGAAAAAAACAAAAAACACATGGTGCGCTAAGATGATGCTGATATCCAAAGTCTGTTTTTCAAATGGGTAAAACCATGAAAAAAAAAACAGTGAAAACTAACACAATCTATCATATTTTGAATAATATCTCTGAGTACAGGTTTAACTCTTTTTATCCCTGCAATGGTGGATCACTTCTTACCAGGATAAATCACCATGGGAACTGACCCTGAACTTTTATTGAATTGAAAGCCTTTATTGTCATTATACAGTACATCAGTACAATGACCTGCTGTAGAGTATAGGTTAACTTGACAGAATCAGATCAAAACCTGTGAACAGCCAAAGCAAGGACCAATCAGATCACAAGGATTCTGATTAAGTGTTTCTACAAGATACTGATGGGAACAAAATAGTTCATAATTAGTGATACGATCAATCACAACAAGATACACGTTTATGTAAATCACACTTTATATACTGAACAAATGTAGAACATTGTGATTAATACTGTAAATGTGAACTATTTCAGTAAGTCTGGTTTAGTTAATCCAGATAACTAAAAGCTATCCGGGGTATGTTACACCTGCTTTGTAAACCCTCTCCTCTGAAAATTGGTTTTCCAAGGAAACACATTTGCTGTGTGTATCTCACTTGTGACATATTTTTTCCCCTGACGACAAAATGCAACATTTGTTTTAATAACTGCTGTAACCTTTGCAGTTCTCAGCGTTGTAAAGTCCACTGCACACAGGCTGTAACTTCTAAACACAGTATGGATAACCCTCTGTGGAGTCACCTTCTTCCTTCAAATCAGTGACCCTTGAAGGAAGCTGCCACACAGCCATAGTGTGAGTGTGATGAAATCCAACTGGTAAATTACACTGAACTTGAAAAGAAGTTTAGATTTTTTTGCTCATAGTGGCGTTACAAAACCTGCTGGTGAAAAGCTAATAACATGCAATCAAATGCAATCAAACATAGAAATCCAGCACAGCTGACTCACACAGGTTCTCCAGTGGAGTCTAATTAAAGCTACGACCCCTAAGGTATTCTTTCCCACCTCTGCTGTGGTGGTCTGCTGAGGGGGAGCAAAACCTGCAAGTGCAAAGACAAACAGACTTATTAAGCCAAACAGGCCTCTGGTGCAGCTTGATAAACGGCAAAAAAGACAGGGAACGAAGGGGGGTGGGCTTTCAGAAAGTTCTTCACAGGCAAACCACTGTGGGTTTATAAAACTGGCTTATTAATGTTAAAATGGCAAGGCCTGTACCTCCATTCTAATATGCTCCCTAATGGAAGGAGGGGGGGTGGGTGAAATGTTGGCTCTCTGGGTGAGCCCTGCTCTGGAGAGGAGCGTTCTCCTTCTAAGCCCTGGCTGGCACCAAACCAATACTGTAATTTGAGACTAAATCACAGGAAAGATTGCAGACGAGTGCATGCAAAATGTGCTATTTATTCTGTTGCAGTTTCTTCATTTTCTGCAAAATAAAATTATTCCAAAATTGGCATGCCTCCAGACATTTGTCTACCAAGTAAGAGTTCAGTGAACACGTGGCTTGCTTCCTTCTCCGGTCCCCGTTAGCTGTGATACCTCCTCTGGCATGGCCCTGATTTGGCCAGACTGACACAAACATCAGTCTTTCAAAGTTCAATCAGTCATTCCAACTGCTTCCGTGTGACAGGTCAAAGAGAACAACATGGCCACAAATCAAAGGTGAGCAGAGAGCCCCTCTAACATGGGAAGGCTAAAGAGATGTATTGCTCTGAGCTTTGAAATGCAAAGGAGGAGAAGGATGTGTTTACACGATGACATTGTGTTTATCCATCAAAAGCAGATTGTAGAGAGAGGCAGTATCGTCGCACTATTTGGATATGGCGAATGACTGAGCACTCGGCAGAGGCTGGGTGGCACGCCAATCTAACAGCCGGGTCCCACCGGTGATGGAGGGCAACAATCGAATTTGGTGCCACATCTTTCTCCAGCTCTGTGCCTGCTTCTCCTCATTCCTCCGCAAACAAAAACAAAAAAATCAGAGGCAGGGTTCAGTCGCTGCTTCCTGTGATGATCCAGCGCATGCCAGATAATCACATCCAACCCTATTTTCACCTAGTTTGCCATGGTTGTGGTAGAAAAACTGAAAAAAATTGAGATTTTTTTTTTTTTTCCATGTTGTATTCATGATATACAGGAATCTGCCATTGTGGGGTGACTGTTTCACCATTTTTCAATAAAACAACAGAAATTTTCCACTGTCAATTTGTCTTCATGTACTGTAGGTATTGTTTCCTCGTAATAGTATTTAAAAAAAAATCTCAAACAACAACAAATGCAACTGCTACAGAACCAACAAAGTCCTCAAATGATGATGATAGCTTGTGGACACAAATTATCAAGATCCCTATCTTGTGTGACAAATGCAGACAAGTTATCTTGTATGCACAAATTATTGAGTGCTCAAAAGTTATTATCGCAAGATAACGACTTGTATACCCAAATTATTATCTTGAGTGGACAAGATAATAACTTCCATACACATAATCAGGATCTGGATCTTGTAGGATGAGGAGAACAAATTGCACACAAATTAAAGTATATATAAATATCTATATATTTGTGACTTTGGGGTCGGATGACAGTATCTCACCCTGTTAGAAAAATGGTGTTTTGCTTTGGGTATAATCTGCGTTTGAGGCTCAAAGTGTGATTGCGTGTTCTTTTTTCACACAGGTTGGGACACATGGGGTGAGAGAATCCTCTTCCTGTCATGTGCAAAGCTTCCGAGACCCCCCACCTGACTCGGAAGATTAGGAAAATGCCGCAGAAATACCAGAGGGTTTACTCTCCAATAACAAACATCACCGTGCCGAGATAGAGATCACACCAGGTGTTGAGAAATATGCAAATACAGGGCCGGACTCAGGATGGCTCCTAGATCATACAGTATTTGTCATGACTCACCGGCAGCATTGAGTGTCTGAATGTTAAAGCACGGTGTGTATGCCAGTGATTTTACCCATAATGTACATAAAGCAAGCTACATACTGACACATGAAGACTGTTTGTCACATATAGGGCTGAGCCACAGTCTGTCCATGTTCTGTAATGTTCATTCATATACAGCTAGAACCATAGCCTTCATCTTGAATCTATATTTTATTCGTACTTGTTGGTGCTTGACAGCAAGGAAGGAGGAAACACCAATCAGCTTTCAGGATAAACCCTGATTATTCTATATTATTCTGTCTGAACCCATCATATTAGCAGAAAAGAACAGATGGGTAGCGTTCTGAAGGCAACGTTGCTATATGTGGGTGAGTCTCATGTTGCGTTTGTTCTTTGCTCCCTGGTGTGTAATGGCCTGATGCTATAGATACAAGGCTGCTCTGAGGCAATGCTGCTGACCTGATAGCTTATCAAGAAGGAAATTAGTTTGCTGGTGGAGAGAGCACGTTACAGGAAGAAAAGGTGGAATCAACAGTTTGCAGCCTATAAAGCACACAGGAGTAAATACATAACAGAAAAGTGGGGAGGTCACAAGGAGCTCATGGTCTGCTGGGAGGTGCTTGGGTTCAGAGCAGCGGAGAAAAAAAAAAACCCTGAGAAAACAGAACCCATCTGGTGAGGGAAGACATTTTGTTTCAAGTTCCCACCTTTTGATACATCATCTTCTGTACCATTACTGCTTCGAAATATCAGAGTTGAATCTGTCATTTTGTACAGTAGAGTTTAAAGGTCGGACACAGGATGGCAAGCGATGCCAGATTGGAACCGGAAAACTCCATTAACCAAGATAAAGAAACTTCAGACTGGTTTACGAGACATTTTGTCTTGAAATCTTCCACAGTGTTGTCGAGGTTTGGTATACTGACCATTTTGGACAGCCCACTGAGTCAATACTAAAGGACCAAAAGCAGAAAACATAACAAAACACTTCTATGTAGTCATTAGAGGAGTGGACGTTTGCATACTGTAAGACTCACAGTTGTGATAATGGACATGAAGACCGTAAACAGGTACTCGAGGAGACATGTGATCTATATCTAAATTAAAGCTTATTATACTCAAAGCTGAATTAGTGAGACAGATTGAGTGTGTTTTCACACCAAAGGGCAAATGATTCATCAATACAGAACTCCTCCTGGCTTCCATTGCAGCCACCAAAAAAATCATTTCTATTTAACAGCTGTAAGGATATCAGAGTGGGGTTGTATCTGGAATCAGGACTCTCTTTGCTCTCGTTCAGTGTAAAGCAATCACAGATGGTCTGAGTGAGAAGTTGGAGAAAGAAACAGAGGGTGATACGTGCAATTGACTGTGGTCACGTCGTATGATTTCTGAGAAGTGAAATCTTTAAAGTTCAAACTGCCACCACTCGCTGCCATCTGGGCTCTGCCGCCACGCTTAACTCCCCGGGGCAGCTGGAAGCGAACCATCTTCCACCAGATCTTTCTGCGGAGATGTATCATAAATCATGCGACCGCATGATGCGCAGGTTTTGTCACATGATCTCTGGATAGCCTTCGACACAGACGTCATGTGTCATGGCTTCTTCATGGACAACAGAGCAGTCAGCTGTAAATGAATGTGACATGTCACAGCCTTCATGCAATACACTGATAAACAAACACGCACACATTAACTTCCCACACCACTGGCTTTTACACAAAGATAACTAACTAATACGCGATGCCATGCTTGTTAAGGGAACTCTTACATCAAACGGGATCTCCCCCTAGAGGCTTATGTGCAGGCATGTAAATCCATCAACATCCTTCCAGTTGTACTGTGAGGAAAAGTAGGCTAAATCCTCAGTCCTCTCACTGACAACTTAGTCTAACATCTGCAAACTTGCATGTGTGTGTATGAGAGTGTGTGTCTGAGAGAGAGATTATGCATGAGATTAGGGCTGCCATTCACTGTTAATTCTACATATTTTAGCGGGGAGAGTTAATTAACAGAGGCCATGTCCATATTTACTAACAGCAATATTTACAACAGCAGAGAAATCTACCACTACAGCTCAGCTGTTCACTTGATGACAGTGCATAACAGGGCGCAGTCTGCAAACACAGGTCTATAAATAACTTTTATGGGCCCTGGATTAATTATTTTGTGTATGCTTTTACCCAAACACAAACAAATGGTTTCTGCATGTCTGATGAATTGACAGGTTGTGAGCAGCTGAGGCTGCCATTAGTCATGTGCATGGAGCACCACCGCTGGAAGAGTTGGTGGGGACATGTACTTGCCATTTTGCTGACAACCTGAATCTGTCCCAACACTAATTAGATATTAAGTCAATGCATTTGAATGAATGCATTTAATCAGCTCCACTAAAGACTAATGAGCTTTGTTGGCTTTGGTCTGCCCCCCCTCTGGCTAACACAGTCACTATCCCAATTTAAAGCAACAGGGCAGATTCTCCAGCAAGAAATTATGAGGTGAGATTAGAAGTTGTCACCTATAGAAGCAGGTGTAAATTTGGGGTTTTAGGCTGTAGAATAATACACCTGACTTGAATAAAAACAAGCAGAGCCATTGCCCTTCGAACTGTTTAATTGTATCACTGAGGAAAACGCAAGGTAATCATTATACTGCATATATCCAAGGTACAAATGCATTTTTTTCTGACTATGACACATTTAGTTTTCAGCATGTCCTGTTCAATAGATACAGAATAAGACAGTGAACATAAACATATGAATGGGTTTTAAATGAGTAGAATCTATTTGACATCTTGTTGTTGTTATTATATTGTTGTGCTTTGTCTCTTCAGACTTCACCTCACAGTCTTCCTGAGAGTCCAGCACCTGGTCTGCATTAGTATTAAAGAGGAGCCTCCGCCAACATTAAAAGTTGTCCAGCATAACTTTAGGTCCATAACACTTAGTGTCTGAGTGAGTCAGCACAGCGTGACATCCCTGATGCCCAGATGACGGTCTGTAACTCTGCTGAATATCAAAGTAGTGGAACGCAGCATGCTCCTCTTTGATGTCACGCACATGTCTTTATGAAATTGGCCAAACAGACAGTTGGTACCATACAAGGTTCTGAGAGCATGCGCCAGGATTTCTTAATTTCAAACAAACACGGATCCACTGGGATGGTTGGACCATGTTCATGACATGAGAGATGAAGAGTTTTTGTTCCATTGTACAATTAGTGAATTTTATCAATGGAATGTAAATAGAAAAAAAGGGCAATAGAGCAGAGACACTTCATCCTTATGCTCTGAAAATACAGCAAAAAAGGCTTAATCACATTTCTCTATTGATTGTTTACTTAAGCTCTACACAAGGTTGGTGGACTCTTCCCTTCTGTACATCCATCTGATGAATACCAAGATAACTGTGAAACCTACTGGCCAGGTTGCCATGGTAGACAGGTAGGCATTGAATTGTGTAAACTGAGCACGATCCATGAGCTTCACTCTATCAATACCCTTAAAACATGTACATGAAAAAAATATTGTATGTCATTATCTAATTGGCTGATTGCCATGAGAAATGACAGTAGAGTTGCCACTGAGACAAGACAGGTACCAGAACAGAGACAGTCCCCCCACTTCCCCTTTTATGACGATGTATTACACCTGGGGACAAACCTAATAGACATGATCCAATAAAACCAGTAAAATCAACCATAATGGCATCCAAAACACCATCATCACATCACATCACATCATATCACATCACCGAGGATGTGTTAGAAGGAAAAGTGCCATGATGAATGTGACATTTGTCAATCCCATACCCATATGGCAGAGCAGGCCATCTGGGTAATCAGCAGTCAGCATGACCTCCCCACACCCACATATCTGACCATCATCACACAATGCCGATCTGCCAGCACACCCGCCGCCTACAAACACACATTCTTGCACTGCTATCGTTATGGAGACCTTATAGGCACCTATCCTTGCCCTTAACACTAATATAAAGCTCATGATTCAGCATGCATGTTATTGTATTCCCCGGCAATTGTTATGGTGGCTATGACTCACTTCACACCATGTCCTCTATTAAGACAACTGGATTATCTAATGATAAATACAGTTAAAAAAAAAAAAAAAAAACAACCGGCAAAAATTGTCTCACATCATAGATCTAAATTTAAAATCGCAGTCAATTGCAGCCGTCAAAGCTGACATCAGAAATGCTCTTATGTCCACGTCTATGTAGTCGACAACAAGCTCTGTCGGCTTGGTGATGAAAGGGAAAGCCAGTCAAAGCTAGTTTTTGAAGGTTTGGTTGGTTGCAGTGGGGGATAATGAAGAACTGTGGCTGGGGGTTGTGGATGAATGCTGGGCCCTGTTGGTGGCCGCTGTGAACAAGTGAGAGTAGTCCTGACACGATAATGACGCAGCATGACCAAGGGCTTTGTCTGACCAGTTCCAAATGTGGAGGGCAACAATCTACAAAGACACGCAGAAAAAGAAAATCTAAATAAATAAATAAATAAATAAAAATAGAGAAAAGAATGGCAGTGTTTTGGAGTAAGGGTGGGAAGTCTGAACTGTCGGCCGTGTTGGTGGAAAAGTGCTTGGACAGCAAAGAGTATGGAGAATAGCAGGGTGCAGCTGCATTGGGTGAGTAACTGGGATTTTAAAGACTATTGGAGAGTAGTGGGTCACCGGGCGAGTGCACAAGTGAGATTGATCATAACTCTACAGCTGCTGTTGCTGCCAAGAATCATCAATTGTTTAAATCACTCACACAAGGCTGAGTAGGTTTGTGCTGAGGCGAGGCTTATTGCCTTTATTTCACAGGCAACATATTAACATATGCATAATATTTTCAATATGGAAGGAGCTCTTTCGCTTAACAACTTTTTCTGTTTGATGGGTGGTTATTGATTTGTGTATCCCAATGTGGGTGCAGCACATTTTCAATTTATCCACTGGAACAATACGACAGAAATGTGTACGTTGTTGTCTGTCACAGAAAAAAATCTTTGAATGAACATCTTGTTCATTCTGTGTTGTGTTTTTTTTCTTACAGCAAATATGCTAAAACACTGGTTCATGGAGTAATTCAAAATCATCCATATGTACTGTATCTCGTGGTTTAAATAGCAAAAGCAAAAAAGGGAACTGCCTCAAAGATCTATTGTTCACATTCATGGTGCTGCTGGTTTTTCATTTTATATGTAAATTCCTGAAATCTCAAAACTACTATCTCAGTCTCATACCTGGCTGAGTAGGATTGCTGGGTTCTGCACATGGTCTAGTATTGTGCTTTGTTATAATATTAAAGAAAAAAAAAAGTCAAATAAGACATTGTATCAAAGGAGTATTGTTGCGAGATACAGAACACAGCAACACTGAAGACTGAGGATGGAAAATCAGGCCTTTATTCTTATCTAGCTTCGACATCCAGCCAAGAGCAGATACAATAGTGCAGGATTTTATAGACAGTGAGACCTCAAAGGAGCGAGGCCATTGATTTGTGAAAGGCCATTGATCTGTGAATGAAAAACCCCACTCATTTTGGCAACCACAGCGACCTGAGCTTCCCTTCAGCGGCAAAGAACAAAACTGATGTCCCTCTTCATTAAGGCCTGCTGGAGATTTGGATTCAGCTATAATGTGATGATTTGTCAGCCGAGACATCTGCATGTTATCTTGACAGGCGCGAGATAGCGTGCGGCGGGTGAAGACACAGAAGGCGTCAGGCTCTGCTATTTGTTCTGAGCAGGTCAATTCTTTGTGAAAGTTTCTCGAGCGTTGGGAACCAGAGCATTATCTTTCACCGGCACAGTCTTCAGATGTGTGCGAAGGTAGAGAGGTCATCACTGTTGTTCCTTGTAAAGCTTTGAAAGATATGCGAGACAACGAATCATGAGATGGCTCCGAGATAAGAGATAACTCTGCCTCTGCAGCAGAAAAGGCACAGATAGATAGCACTGTTTTCCACCTTTGGTCATAATCCAGCAGTGTTGGCCAGTCCCATGAGATCCTCACTGTGAATTCTCAATATAGCACAGCAAAAAAGAAAGCATGTGCTCACTTGTGTAAAACTTTAAAACTTATTAAGGGGGATGGAGAATCTAACATATTTCTAGATTTATTTACCAAACAATCATTGTAATAAAGGCTGTTGCAAGATACATGACTAAATATATAACAAACTGGTTCTGACAAAAGAGTGAGAACATAATAAAGATACCATGGAATCACCATTCATGCTTAGTTTAATCAGGTCTGGGGAAATTCCATATCTGAGGCTCAGACATTTTTAATTTCATTTTCTCCATCGAAAATAAGATTTATAAGACTTGTTGCCATGCTCATATGTTTTATTCCACATGCAATTTGGAACTGAATAGAAAAACTAGAGGTTTATCATTACAACCATTTACACTGCCAGTGACTGCCAGTTGGGAGCCAAGGACAAAACCAAAAACTAGGCATATCATTCTGAGACATCTTGTAGTTTTAGTGCTCAAGAAAAACTCCATGACAAACTGCTGCGTAAACATGTAGCTAAGTATTTCCAAGATTTCTTCTGCTAACCATCTTTATATACACACACGGGTGTTCCCCCCTTCTCAGCCTAACAAGAGCAGGGTTGATGGCAAGGGCACAAGGCCTATACCAGATTTCTCAAGAAGGAACTAAGTGCAGATAAATTACAATCCATGATATGAATACCTCAAATTACCTAAAAGCAATCCATTTACTTGGATAGAGCTTTAATTTATCGGCATTGCACAGTACAGGTGGCAAAACAATAGAGAGGGCTACTCAAGCATTAAACATTCACATGCATGTGCTTGTGTGACCGATGTTGTTCGGTTCGGACTTGCCCTGAGTGAGCATCGGGCCACGACCTTCCGCACCGGAGGCGACGATGCTAACCGCTTCGCCAAGAGGTTAACAACCACTTGGCAGGTTGGTTAGCACGTCTTTTAAGGGTGAGTCAGTTTACTTCCGGTACCGCTACCGCCACAACCCGTCACTTCACCTCACTGGTCCCTCGTGACTGTGGCACACCCGCGGACCTCCGTTACACTTGAACATGGTCTCAGCTGTGCATAGACGATTAAGAAAAAGGCACTCATTGACACAATGAATCTCTTTTGGACCTTAACTTAGTGTGCATGCACTGAGTGCATTGGCACAGTAACATCAACACTTAGAAATTAATTTATCATTGCAAATCCCAAAGTCAATCAATGTGAATTGGCTTTTTGAGGCCCAAAACCATCAGACCTTTTAAATTAAACAGCACATTATATTTTTTGTAATACTCGACTGAGTCTGTTCAGATTTCAAGACAAATAGTATATTGACTAGCCTCGTAAACCAGCCTCCCCCGGAAATGCATTCAATTCATTTCTCAGGGAGAGTCTGGCCTCATCCCCGTTGAAACCGTTTCGCCAGAAATCGGCCGTCTACCGAGCCAATCAGCGTCGCCGCTGTGGATTGACACAGCACGTTGGCCAATCAGGGCCTGAAAACATCACTACATGGACTGGACTCACCTACAACAAACATGGCGGAGCGTCAAACAGCGGCGCAAAAACAGCAGTAAGGGAAGTTCTAAATGAAATACCATCAATTACAGAACTTTAACTAGAGCAAGAGTCAGCGCTTGTTGAGTTTCTGAGTTCTTCTTCGGTCCCTGATTGGCTCGGTAGGCGGAGTGTTTCGGCGAAACGGTTACAACGGAGATGAGGCCAGACTCTCCCTGAGAAATGAATTGAATGCATTTCCGGGGGAGGCTGGTTTAAGAGGCTATATATTGACCATAAAAGAGCCAAAGCACCACACTTGAAAACTAAATTGAAAAAATAAGTGTGAGTGTCCTTGTACATTCAGAGAAGCTCTGTGGGCACTCTTTAGTTAATTTCAGTCTTTACGCTTAGAATATCACTATTACAGTCATCCATGACAATAGAGCCTGAAGAGCAACCAGCAATGCAATACAATCATAATGAACCAACGGTGTAGAAAAACTTCATCCATTGATTCAGGGTTCATTTTATATTCGACTGTACTTTGTATGTTCTTCAGGCTGCCAATGTCACTCTCACGGCAGAAAGTGCGTATTATGTGACTCATGTAGTGTGTCTCATTCTTAAATGATCAGGTCAAGGCAACTTCATTCCATGTATCTGTATTATCACTCCATGTCCTCGAATGGAAATGACTCTTCAGGCTGAATCAAAAACACAGCTTCCTCATATATTTCAAGGTGTCACAATGTTGGTATTGTCAGTATGAAGCAATATCAGGGTATACATTCAACACATATCTTTAATGTCCTTCTTTTTACCAACCCTAATCATGTAGTACAAGATATGCGTGAAATGATGCTGAAAGTGAAAACCAGCAGAAATCCTGGAAGGGAAATAATGAACACCTTTAGCTATACAGCATATCATGACATAGACAAAGGTTGTTTTGGCTCATTAAAAGTTTGGAGAAGATTATTAGAGGACTCATGGGGAAGTCTCAGAGTTCACCACTCATTTTCTGTACAAGCAAGTATTGATTATTAAGAAAGAATTAGAGATTTTGGCCCTGAGAGAGTACGGAGGAGGATCAAAACGTAAAAATGTAGGGAAGGATGACAAACAAAGTGAAACGACATGAATAAAATAGGACTGTAATTGATCCAAATGCTCAAAGAAGCTGGTAAGATCCAGAATTCTTTTGAGAGTATTGATTTACCTGCGGCTGCTGTACTGCTTATCGCACCCCACAACCCTCCCTACATCCTAATCCACACATTTTATAGCGAATAACTGAACCATTTTTAGAGTGATGTTCAATGCAGTGGATTCTGCTGCAGGAATGTTCGTCACTTCCATGCACTGAAAAATGAAAAAATGAAAATGGAAAAGTGTTTTTGGGACACGATCCCGAGAGCAATAGGTTTCACCAAAACAAGGCTCGGCTTTCATCTCTTATCTGTAGGGAAGTAAAACCACCTGCCAACCAATCCATCAATGGATTCTTCCACCAGTCACTCAGGTCTGGACCACTCCGTCCAGTGTCTACGACTAACTAGGAGTATATGGATGAAAGTCAGTGGTTTCCTTCCTTCAACACTCGTCTATGATCTCCAATGAAAAGGCCTTCAAGTAAAGACAACAGAGAGTTTAGTAAGGAACCTTCACAATAAAATACTTAGGCTAAATATTATGAAACATCAACTATAGGTTTGACTAAATGGGAATTGCTGATAGTAATAGATGATGAAGGTGTAAGAAAAGAAGAAGTGGAAAGACGTTTACATTATGATCCAAGACCATTCATGGTTCAATTTAGTTGTCTTTTATTTACTCCTTCCCCACATCTACAGCTTTGTATCTCTGTTGATAAGACAAAGGAACCAAATATAACAAATAGTGGATTTAATAATTTAAAAGTTTGTCTTGTTACATTCATTCCAAAATCTCAAGAAACCCCAGGGCCAAGAAATGGGTTAACGAAACGATGAAGATTTCCTCATACAGACGCATGCTTTGAAAAAAAAAAGAATGGAGCAGGGGAAGACAACAAAGACAAATGGTTACATGGTAAAGACTAAACAATAGGACGTCAGTTTGTGTTTCATGTCCATAGTTATTTCATGTGAAGGGACGTCTGCCCTCTGAGCGGCTAATCTGTCAGAACTGCAGTAGAAGAGCAATTAGTTCATCGGCTTACACTCGAATAAAACATGGTCTGTGAGGAGTCATCACATCTAATTTGGTTGTAGGAGAGTGATCAGTAAACAAGGACGTTTTTTTGTCTAATTAAATTACAAACAGGCTGGGCTTAAATACATGCACGTGCTTTGGTCCTAGCTTTTGATGGACAGACACTGAATGATTATCATTGAAGAAGTCCTGGCCATGAATCCTATCAAGTAGCTTTTAATGTCACAGAAATGTTAAGAATTATAACTTCTAATTCCTCCTGAATCTTTCCATTAACTCCACTGGATGAAAAGAAATCAGCTCCTCTGGTGCCGCCACACACCGACTCCCACAGCGGGGCACAGTCCTTGCTGTGGCACCCACAGCGTATCTTCTTTCATATAAGATGGGTCTATCTTTCCACCGCTGCAGGAATGAAAGAAAAGTACCGTAGCTCCATTGCCGTGCATTAAGAGACTATGACCCCACTCTTATTGTGGCTGCTACTTAATCGCTTCCTGTTAGTTTTAATCAATTACAGACTTCCCTGTTCAAAGCAGACCTTGTCATTGCACCCCAAAACCATTCAAGTCCTCACTGGCAGTCGAAATAGAAGAATGGCCAAATGTCTGGACAGGAAGTGATTCATAGCGGGTGACGTGAGGAAGATGGGCATTGGAGACAAAAGGAGACGAGGACACGCACTTGTCCCAATTCTGCCACTCAGTTCAAAATTAGACTCGGTGGGCATTTGCAGGGGGGGATTCTGTCACACTGTATTTCTGTATGGAGGTTATTCCTCCAAACAATCAAGGTGAAGGACAACATGAGCAGATGTTGGATGTGTTTTTTCTTCCACTGGACATGTCATGATACTGATCGGACAACGACAACAACCACCTGACCCCGACCTTCAAACCACTCTACCACCAAAATCTACATACATTTGGAGAAGCAGACAAGAGCGGTGAATTGATTAAACATAATTTGTAATCAAATTAGATATCCACTTCTCTGCTGATTTGCGTATATTTGTTTTTTAATATTCCCAGAGATGAATTAGGGCAACCAATCACCCCAATCAGTCATTTATTTAAGAGCCTCCCTTCTGATTACTTGAGCGTGGTTATCTTTTTTACAGTTTAAGCCTTTTTCAATGGCCTTATTTTCACAGATATTATCAAATATAACTCACGCATTATTTTTTACAATATTTATTGAGTGATTTGCCACCACCCAGACTGACGTGACACCTCTCAAACACCGCCCACAACTCTTCAGTTATTCAGCTGGCCTCCCGGTCTCAGAGTGCTTACTTAGCATTTGTGTCAGAATAGCCTCTGTGATCAAGTATTGGATAGCATTGATTTTGTGCTAGTGGTGGGTCTATTCTGGTATACTACTGTAGTCTTTATTTTCCCTCTCACCACCACCCCTCCTGTGTTTTTTTTTTTTTTTCCCCTAGCACAAAACAAAGACACGCAGCCTCTCAACATTCATGCTGGGAGGTCAACCTACCCAAGCGCCCTGGCTGTATAATTTTCAGCACTGTACCTCGCCAGTGATGGAGAAGATAGAGTCGACACACATGTACGGCAGAAAATCCTGCACACTGAATGAACCCTTTAACACACTTACACTACAGTACATAGTCATTTTAAAAAAACCCTGACCCTAAAAAAGAATTTGCATGTAAACATTCTTCCAATATTTCCCACGTGAGGACAACATCAACTACCTCCACATAAAGGATGCTTGCACTTTTGACTCTGAACTAGGGATGCACATGGTTAACCGTTTAACCGTTAACCGATAACAAGAACTTTGACCGATTAATACTATCGGTTATTTTTTAATTATTATTAGCTACTTTTGTGTCAACTCATGGGGGCGTGTCGACACGTGCCGACTTCAACGTGCCTTCAGTTATATTTCGCAGCAAAAAGTTACACAGGAGGACTGACAGTATGTGCAGTAGCCCCCATGAAGGAAGGTCAGACAATAAATGTACTGTAGCTACACAGACATCGATGTGCATCACCTGTAACTACGGCGCTGAAGAAAAAAAAAAAAAAGATGTCGCTGCTCTCTCCAGCCTGTTCACCTGCAGCTCTCCTGCAGCTCCACAGAGGAGCTGTCAGAGGAGCTCTACTGTAGGCCTACCTTCAGCCTGGTGTTTAGCTGCACTTTGTATAAAAACAGTTCTATATTGGATGATCTGAGCACGATCAGCTGAGACAGAGCACAGTGGATGTGACATGTGCCGGTGATCAGCTGGCGCAGCGCACGTGTGTATTTCGGCAAAAAAAAAAGAAAAAAAAAAAAAAAAAAAGAGGTGGCTGCTCTCTCCAGCCTGTTCACCTGCAGCTCTCCTGCAGCTCCACAGAGGAACTGCTGTTCCTTCAGCCTGGCCTGGTGTTTGGCTGCACTTTGTAAACAGTTCTTTAATGGATGATCTGAGTAGACAGAGCACAGTGGATAGGATGTGACATGTGGCGCTGATCAGCCGGCGCAGCATGTGCATTTAACTAAAATAAAAAATGGAGCGATTTTTTTTTTTTTTGGCCACAGCGTCTTAATCTTATCGGTTAACGGTTAATAATCGGTTAACGAGCGTCGGTTATCGGTTAGGAAAAAAATTCAAAATGTGCATCCCTACTCTGAACTAACACTGAGGCTGTAGAGCGAGTCCATACCACTAATTCCACAGTTTTACTTCTTTTATTTTGTAGTCTACATGATAAAAAGGCAAAGAACTGATCAAGTCATATAATATATTTCATTAACTATTTGAGTGTTGCGTCTCTTTAAGACAGAAATTCAGGACATGGGAGATCAGACAGCTAACTTGGGAACGAGGATGAAAGGCTGTGATGAATATTTATTGATATTTATTTTTATAAATACATCTGGAGATTTGGACCTGCTTCTACGGACACACACACACACACAAGTGAGAATCTGTCAGTACAGAACACATGTAAATGTTATGGTTATAGATAGGCTACTATGAATATATATAGAAAGAGACAGCAGTTGTTATCTTTTGAAGAAAGAAAAAAAAGCACATTATGAACATTACAGGCTCGATATGCACGATCCACAGCGACGGCTGCAGAGGAGTTGACTTGGCTGCCGAGGAAAGGGATCGAGATGACAAAGATAAAAGGAAAAGGAGAGAGGGAGGGAGGATTGGATGAAGAGGGGGAGGATGGATAGATGGCTGGAAGAATGAGCGGATGGATGGATGGATGAATAGGTGGGGGTTAGGTGGCTGGAGGGAGGTACTATGCTACATATTGGCATCGATCCGCTGGAGGGGCCCATCAAAGATAGAGTGACATTTATGGCGCTGCTCACCACGTCGGCCGACCCACAGCAGCAGGCGCCGCGAGCTGAAACATTGTCAGGCGCGCTTCGAAGAACTGTCGCTGCTTTTGACTACTGCTGAGCCGCAGACGTTCCCTCTATAGATCCACGGGGCGAGTCTTGTTAGCTGCAGAGGGTGCTATACTCTGCTCTGCTATGTATTTAACTTGGATTTGGAGTGAAATACAGTAAACCCCCTCCCCACCCCCCATTTCGGCTCCCACAAGGACCTGCCTGGCACATGTAATGAGCACATGTATTAATAGAAATATATAGCAAAGATAACAAGGAGTCTTCAAGTTGCATCAAATTAAACCTTTTAATACATTTTTAATGCCACTTATGCTTACTTATGGGAATAGGAAAACTGCCAAATGAGGCTTAACAGATTTTGGATCAGAGAGATTTCCACTTCCGCAGCTCGTGCTCACCTCTTTATTAATGCACGTCTTCTGTGTTGTTAACTTAATGTGTCAGGTAACTTTGTGGGGTGTCCGTGATTTGCCTCATCCAATCTGATTTCACCGTGACCCCTGCCAACCTATCACCTTGTTGCTGTCACATGTAAAATCTGGGCCTTTCTCAGCTGTTTTCAGCTGTCATTTCAGCGCTGCCCCTACGTGCCCTATCTCCGCTCTTCACCTCGCATGTGTGAATGCTGGTATTTATAAAGGAAGAACATGCTGTCAGGATGTGCACTCCTCATGCATACTTCACAACGGTGTACACTTTTCTTTTTCTTTTTTTTCCCCTCTCTCTCTCTCCTCCCTGCTCAGTGAATGTAAGAAATTCCTGTGCCGGGTTCTTGTTCACTTTTACAGAAACATCACAACCCTGGTGTGCAGCGTGCACAGTCCACCAGATTCCACATCAGTTTCTTTTCTCAGACAACTGAATTAATCCTCCTCACCATCAAAACAGTTTTATTTATTTATTTACTAGATTATTTATTCATCCACATTATATAACCTTTGGTTTGTAGACGAGCACAATCTCATGTTGCATAATGATAATGAAGCTGAATCTGATATGAAACTGGAGATATTAAAGTCAAAATCTTTTTTTTTATGTCAGCGTTTCTGATTTTCTTTGTTTTATCATTAACTGTATTCATTTTCATTTTATTAATCTCTTTACTAAGAAACACTCTGACCATTTCTACTACAAGGCTGTATGACCAACAAGGCAAAGCAGCCCCCCCCCTCCCATCCCCCGCCGAGGGCCCCATGAGTCCCATGTTCCCCAAAGCACAATATCAAGTAATGCAGATCCTGCATTAATACTTGAATAACCATAGAAACAATGCTGCATTGCATTTTCTGCCTACACTAGAAAACCATAGCATTTGTGCCACTGAGGGAAAGCTTCCTATAGGCCAAGGTGCTTTACAGGCTCAGCGCACAATGACTGTTAATGTGTAGAACGATGGGCATGTGACCAATGTGCTTTGACCGCTGGCACTGAATACCTTCTGACCAACAGATGTCAACAGCCAACAGATGCCCTCATTGAAACCAGAGGAGCAACACTTGCTGAAACCAGGTTGTTAATGCACAGCTCAGCGATCAGAGGTCATTACCTACACAACATACTGTATCACAACATACAAGACATATGTTGTGTGTTGATACCAGATGGAGACAAGGTCAAAATCCTGGTGGAGAGTGACCTCTGGGTTTCAGATCCTATTTCACCTGTGTTATCAATGCATTGCAATACATTTTTTTCCCAATTCAATATCGATTCAATAAATCCTCTGAATCGATTCAGGCAAGCTTTGCCTTCCACGCCCCTCCCAAAGACGCCAGACGTCCCCGCCTTCAGTGGTTGGAAGCGCCTCGCCTGCAACATCGCTCGGGAATCGAAGGGCGATGTGCTGCAGGAACACCAATAGCCAATGTCCGACGCACCGCTCTTTCTCAGCTTAACTATGGTTGCGAGCTTACGTAACTATGGTTGCACTATTTTATAACTGATGATGGGAGATCACAGGGTAATCTGAACACTGTACTGTTAATTAGCGCTCCAGCGCGACCTGTCCATGCGCCCAGAGATGAGAGATGGTTAAGCTGTTAAAAAAGTACACTATTTTTTTTTTTTTACTGTGAGAGACAGTGGCGAGTCTCCATCGTCTCCTTAATTAATGGGAACATTGCACTGAATCGATATCGAAGCATTTCAATCAATATTGAATCAAATTGCGACCTAAAGAATCTAAATCGAATCGTGAGGTTCTTAACAACACCCAGTCGCATACTGAGTTTATAAATACATGAAGCTCTGCCTTACCTACAAGGATTTATTCTTCATCTGTCCAGCCTTACACACACACACGCACACAGAGTACCCACTACCTATTGTATGCATGTGATTTGTGTTCTTTCACTGGCAATCATTAAATGATTGCAGGGAGAAAATGGTTGGTAACAAGCATCGCTGTTCAGCATTCCTGAACAGCTTTCGCTGTCAAGGGCATTTACTCACTGCAGAGGTGGATATGCTGAAGCACATGCACACGCACGCACACACAAACACAAAATAATATATAAGTTTAGGAAGCAGACTTGGTATTTAAGTAGTTTAAAATCTGCTGTGAGAGATGTATTGCATTTGTTTTTTGGATGATTTGTGTTCCTTCCTTAATTTCCCCACCTCTGAAGCACAGGGATCCAGATCCTGGGCCTCTGAAACAGGTCGCCCAGTTCCAGGTGCAGCTTCTCTAAAAGCGAGCTGGATTTTAGCAGTGACAAAAGACTTTCTTCACAGTTTCTCATTTCTGATGGATTATCACAGAAAGGCCTAGCATCAATATTTAATTTGATACCACTGCTGCCTCTACAGCACACACCAAACAAACAATATTTGAGTATTATTGTCAGTAAATTTGTGATGAAGGGATCTGGTCTTATCCATAAACAACACGTCTGCCAGCTTCAGCAGATCTTATCCAGAGGAAAGGAAATGATAAAGTAAAATGTCTTACTTATTGTGCAGCAGGAGACAAAAAGGGGGTGCCTCTGTTGCAGTCTCCTATTAGTCAATACAAAATATAATACTGAACCTTTGTGGCTGCAAAGAGAAACTTTTTTTTTTTTTTGCATTGTGTAAACTTGCTTGATCACAGGTTTTTAGTTGTATTCCATCCATTTCCAGAACAAAGATTTCTGAAAACAAGATGGAGAGGTGTTACTTTAGCTGACAGACGCCTGTCGGGAGCTTTTTCTGGGAGAAAAATGCATTTTCTATCCATTTAGCAGTCTAAATCATCTTCAGTGCACAATGTGCAGTTTCTGCAGATGCAATTAAACTTGCTACCACCTAAATCTCTACAGGAAAAGATGACTCTAACTTAAGACTTTGAATCTTTTTGTCATTTTGAACTGCCACTTTGCTTATTTGATTACGCTGGTGGTAGTTTTATGGATTATGAGTATATTTGTTAAAGATACATGTTAATTTTTCCAGTTTATTCACAGCACAAACTGCCATGCTCTACCTCACTGTGCTGTGTGCTGATGAGACCACGGCGCTGTCCGTGGTGCTGAAGTAACTCATCTGATGACAAACCGTCACTCCGGCACATATTAGCTTCTTAGTCAGAGACATATTGCAGCAACATTCAGAGCCACATTGGTTTGCTGAAGGTAAGTAGCCAATGACAAGAGTTAAATGATGCTCAGTCATCCTTGATTTCCTCTGCCATGACACACACACAGGCACCATATCTGTCTCTAATATCCACATCAGAGCCACGACAGGCTGTTGTCTACAGAACAAGTACCGATCAACATCCATCTCAACACATTTGGTTTCATACATGTACATTTGTATTTTGTATATTTTTATTATTAGTTATATTGTTTTTTTGTAATAACTATTGTATTCACAATGTGTGGCTTTTGATACTACTGGAAGGTTATTGGATATTTTGTGATACTGAGTGTTCTTATTTACTCGGTTTTATTATTGAGGTTTGCTCTTTTCATAAAAAGCCGCAGTGCTTAGAAAAACCCAAGGATCTTGAGCTTTAAGGTGAGCTTACATAAGACTGGGACTGAAGAATTCTATATTGTGTTGGCTTGTTTTTGGCCAATGAGACTTTTATTTAGGTTTATATCAAAAATTACGACGATTTTTACCCGTCTTTCCTCCTTTTCAACACAGCATCATGGGATTTCACTTCAAGTCGGCTTCTTTGATTCAAATAGCAATAGACTGTAAACATCAAATGAGGGAAGATAGAAGAGACAAAACCTTCCCTGGAGTCTCATCTGTGCACATGATTCTCTACGGCCAATGAGAGACTAAGTATCATAGGACAGTAATGGTCAGTCAGGCTTGGCCCTGAGGAGCAAAACGCCTGCCAGATTGCAATCCCTCACCTTGATGCACAAATGGCCTTGCACACCAGGCCAAACCCTCCCCTTCTCCATGTGCACACTGGAAATGAGTGATGAGTCTCCAGTTAAGATCTGCGGGAGGCCCAGGATTGAACAGAACTGCATTTTGTCACGCTAACACCGGAGGGGACATTTGAAACAGGAAGACACTTCATGAATATCAAACGGCACCCTGCTTTTTAGCGTGACACACTTCACACTTCCTGGAATTAATTATCAGTGGATAATGTGGCAGCGACGTGGCCGACCACCGCTCCAAGTTTTCAAGGTGCTCTGAAAAACTTTTTTGATGTTAGCGAGGTTGGACAATGAGAAGAACGATTTTTTTTTTCTTTCCCCGCCCAATTCCAGCGTTAACAAGCACCTCAAACAGATCCACAGCACAGCGATCAAATGAGACAAAAATAACATCGCAATTACCAGGGCTGGGCTTCTTTGAAACACAACTACTTCAGACAACAAACTGTTTCCCAAAATCATACGCGCAATGTTTTCTCTGTCATGGATCCCACATTTCTTCTCTGTGTCCTTAGTAAACCTTGCTCCTGCACAAAGATGAGTTGATTAACTTCCAGAATGGATGGAGTTACACTTCCAACATATTGGCTGAAAAGCAACCTTGGACTCCATTCCTCAATTCTACTATTCATGCCTGTGTATTAGCCAACTTCATTAAAAAAAGGCGTTAGAAGAGAGCAGGAGACGGTCACACCCTGGCCACTTCATCACAGCATGGAGAGAGGAAGAGGGAGAGCAATGGCTTGTGCAAGTAAGTGTGTGCGTGTGTGTGTGTGTGTGTGTTTGTATATGTGTGTGTGCGCCTGTCTATGTATGTGTCCCAGCCTGCTTCAAAGGCAGCCTCTTGGACAAGATCAGTGCTGTGACCCTGTTCCAAGCCTATCAACAGGCTGTAGGTTGGCAGGATTCTGGAGTGGAGACGAGCCTTTAATCTGGGACAGATGAGAGAGAGACACAGTAAAACACACACAGAAAGCAAGACGAGAGAGAGAGAGAGTGGGGGGAGAGAGACAGAGGGAAAGAGAGAGATAAGAATGGCAAGGATGGTTTCTGAGAGCCTGCAGAGTGAGGCGGGGGTCCAGCCAACAGAGGAGGAGGTGGGGGAGAGAGGGAGGGGAGGGGGCACAAGACATCTCACATGTTAACATTTCTCTATTGTGTCTGAAGTTTGGCTTCATGGGTGTAACTATTTGCTATTGCTTCTACTTTCAGGGTCGTTGTATAGGGGAGAAAGGTGATGATAATTCTAGGGGCCCAGCGCACAGGGCCCACAAAAGAACCCAGTAGTCTAATCTTTGTACAGTATGACTGATTTATTCTACTTAGACCCTGACTAATACTCATAGAAATGCTGCATTAGCATCAAAACTATAGGCTGAATAAAAAATGATAATTCATATGCAGTCTAAGAAAAAAAGTGGAAAAGTCAGAGGCCCACTTTAGTATTTTTTCAGGGGGCCCAGAATTCCTAGCAGCGGCCCTGTCTACTTTGATTGTTACTGCAAATTTAAAGTTGTTTGTAGTCATGTTGAGAAACTCTTTTTGTTATACTGGGTTAAATGGTCCTTCTATCATGAGAGTAGTCAATACATTATTCAGAAAAAGGAATGACAATAATCAGACCCCTGTGGCAGCTGCAGGACCGACTAAACTCTGACCAATCCATGCTTTTTGCTCCAAAAAGGAAAAACCATCAGATGCCTTCATGCCTAGTTCTGCCTACGCCCAATCAAGCTGCCGTCTCTCTCCCTCCTCTCGATTCCTCGATCAGAGTCTTCACCAGCCTAACTCCAGTCTGATGGGTGGCAATGTAGCTCTGGCAATGTGCCGTGGGTGTCTTCACCTACGTCCACGGAAAGATGAAGGTGTGACTTTTGACTTGTGTATTTTCAAAATGTGGCCGGCTAGAACCGTTTTTTAAAGAATCTCCAACCCTACCTTTAACGTAACACATTCACCATAAGTATCTCTGATTTGAAATGCACAGGAAGTGATGAGTTTCACTGACAACAGCTTTATATCATTTGGCAAAAAAAAACCCCCACCAAAGAGTATGAATGAACCAAAACAGTACTACCATTAAAAAGACAAGGAACAGATTGTACAGATTGTTTAGTATTAGTAATTTAGCTTCACCACACTGTCCTATTACTGGCCTGCTTTTATTTAAAATTATTCTTTTAAAAAAAAATCTACAGAAAATGTATTGATTTTTTTTTTAATCATTTCAAAAAAATTAGGATTCGCAGCCATATTTCATGCAGAGCTACAGTAGTTTCTTTTGGCTGAGGATGTAAACATAGACGTGCAGGCAGGAGTGTTTTTGTGGCAGGCTCTGCCAGGGTTGCTGGCCTCCCAATGAGAAGCCCGCTGGGAGAGAAGAGGAGACCAGACATGGCTGGTCGACAGACAGAGAAGCAGCCGGCTGGGAGACGTGAGGTGATACACTGAGGAGAAGTGAGAAAGAGAAAAAATATTGAGATACGAATGAAAGTGAAGCGAGAAGGAGGAGGGAGAAAAAGTCGATGCAAAGGAGTTCTTTGCATGCGTGTGTGTGTGTGTGTGCGAGTTATGACAGAATGAAAATAGGGATAAATGGAGAAGCAACAAACCTCCTCTGCCTCAGCAATCGTGGCTCACTGAGTCTGAACTGTATGTGTGTGTACATATTGTATGTGTGTAGCCTACATGTGCACCAACCAGCTCACTCATGAACACACATCCACAAAACCTGTGCATTTCAGGTCAGAGAGAGAGAAGGAAAGAGATGCTGACAGGTTTTCATAAATTAAAATATTTCAATATTTACCAGTTAACATAAGGTTATAAATAACAATGTAATGTAAAATATTCATCTGGTTGTGAACTGCCTACAGATTTCACTCTGTGTCCTCCATTGAGGATTCTGCTCCTGTTTGCCCGCGATGTTTACATTTCTGCTTTGGCGACGTGGACGCGTGTGTAATGCCGAAAAGTTTCGCTGAATATATTTACAGACGTGTTGTGTAAAGTGTACACACGGCGCCTCTGTATGCCCCGACCTCGCAGGTGTAGTGGCTCGGCAGCGGTGGACGAAGGAGGGAGGAAGGATGTGTTGTGTTGGAAAGGAGCGGTTCAACACGTTGGGGAATAATAAGCCCGTCCCCTTTTGTCTCTCTGAGAGTAGCATGAGCCATGGTCAAGTCTTCGCTGATGAAGGGTCATCGTAAAAAAAAAACAATGAGAGGTTTGATCTGTTGGGGCAGTTAATCGGGACCGTAACAAAGCTTCAACTAGAGAATGCATTTCCTGAAGGAAATACGTGTGAATGCTGAAAGCTGGAAGCTGAATGAGCTACATAAATGAAACAATGCTGAATTAAGTGAAGAAATTGCTGAAGCAATCTTCAAAAGATGAAAGAGTAAAAGTAAAACATGTCAGGAGGAGGCTGTATGAAATGGTTGGAAATGACTTGAAAACATTGTTGAACCATGACTAATATAGATGAAACAATATCTTTAGAGTAAAAGTAAAAGAAGGAGGCTGTATGAAATGCGGATGGAGGAGGGAGTAGGGATGTGTTGTGTTGAAAAGGAGCGGTTCAACACGTTGGGGGAATAATAAGCCCGTCCTCTCTTGTCTCTCTGAGAGCAACATGAGCCGCGATAGACAGAGTGAGGTCTTCGATGATGGAGGGTCATCATAAAAAAACCCCAATGAGAGATTTGATCTGTGAATCTGTTGGGGCAGTTAATCAGGACAGTAACAAAGCTTCGATGAAGGTTGAGCCTTCTGATGTGGAGGATTTAGTGCATCTGTTGGCCTTCAGATTTATCGCGCGGCAGGGAAACCTACAGCGTCTGACTTTACATCCTGTCCCTATCAAGTATGGATGGGACGAGCGCATGTGTGTGGAGTGTGCTTCACCTTCTCAGTGCTATAATTGGGTGATGATAAATCAGGGAGTTTTGTTCGACCAAAGGCTATTTTGGCTGCATGACTTCTTCATAATAGAGTCATTTTTCAAAAGGGCTGTGGAACAAGGATATGTCTATTTAGGAAGGACCAGAGGCATTAGCAGTAAACAAATGTGATGGAGAAACAGGCTGCTTCACATGCCCCCCCCCTCCCTCCCGCTCCCATCCTCCTCCACACTCTCAGTATGCTAATTGAGGCAAATGCCATTATTTCCTTTTATACGTTACCAAGGCGACACTCTGGTAAACACAAGATGTGACATGTCAATTATGGCTGTTATGAACCCTGACATGTTCAAACCTGGAGACACTCAGTCAGTCGCCACTCATGAGCTTCAACTTCACTGCAAAGCATTTAAATGAAAAGATTGGTTGATTACGATGACTTCCTATGGATGTCATTTCACATTAAAAGCTTTGCATAAGGGGAAATGACATGCAGGGGGATTTATTCAACAAGTAAAGACAATAAATTACATTTAAAAGGTTCATTGCACAGGAAAGTGTTGCAGGTAAACAGGCTCTTTCTGCTCTTTGTAAGAATGATCACACCTCCTAAACCTTTCCCTTTCACCTGCCCATCCTGTTGCAGCAGAGGCCCATTACTTTTGTTGACCTGTTGCCAATCCAGCTTGTCAATACTACATAAACACGACAATGCACAGGGAAAAGTTAAGCCAAGGCACAAGTCAGCATGGTGCTGTACACAGGATGTAACAGGGTTCCCTTAACCTTCCTAGTCATGCAAAGCTCTGTGGATTATGGATTAAATATAAATGTGATGATACACAATGCAGCTCTTGTTCTGTTTGTTTACCGCTGAACAAAGCCCCTTCTTGCCCTAAATTTCCGAACCGCTGAGGAAAATGAATGCTCACACCGTCGCCCAAATTATGGTTTCATTTCAAATCTAAATCTCTCTAAGGTTGACAATGCGGCAGCTCATCCTGTGCACTGGAAGTAAAAATGAGAGCAAGACAGCAGCATTCAATTTGTCACTGCACTGACTCGCTGTATTGACTCATTAACTTATTATATTCCTTTGTCTCAGAGTAAAGGTAGTAAATCAGCACTGCCTCTAATGAACTAGAATATAGCCAATGATTAGGCTAATGATTTAATGAGTCAATAAAGCTTTTTACACAGCACTTAGCCCCTGGGCTAAGATTCACATTATGCCCCAAAAATATGCCTGGTGTGGCTCACAGTCGTTTGACACTTAACACCTGAATTTTGGTTATTCCCACCACAGACTGCGCCAATGGCTAAAGACAAAAAGAGTGATTTTAGAGCATTAGATTTGTTCTTTTTATAAAAACACCCTTAACACATTCAAATAACATTCCACTGCTTGCAATATTCTGTGTCAGACAAACCCCAGCACCAAACGCTGTCATAACACTCTCCATTTCTGCTGCTGAAGCCCGACTCCCATGCAAAACTTGCATCAGAATTGAAATCTAGTAATGTTGCTCTCTAAGTGGAAAACAATGTTCATCAATAAACATTGAGGTGTATTCACATGGATAAAATAAACCATTACAAACACATAGCTATTACTGTAATTCCTGCCACGGCTGCAAAAATAAGTGACATGAGTCAATCATGCCAAGATGCACTGATGCAAATGTTTAAAAACATGTAATGTCATCACAGGCAAGGCAAGGAAAGGCAAAATGATCTATACAGTACAGCAACACTCAGCACGGCAACAATCAGACTATAAACAAGCTAACAAAAACATTGGAATGCTGATATAACTCACCATAAGTGTCGAGGCAGGCTCCTGATCACAGGGTTTCTCCACAAACATAGTGTTGCTACATTCAGAAACGTCCAGTAAATCCAATCCAGTAAAGTTTTTAGTCCAAACACACTATTGTACCGGTAGGTAGCCTCAAACCGCTGCTGCATCATATGAAATTACGTAATATCCAGTAAATCTGTTTATCTCTCCTCGTAAAAGTCCGGCGTATGTAAACAATACCAGAGCTGGTCTGACAATACTCGGATTTGTTCATATGGCCGCTGCACTCTGACCTTTCGATTGACAGCTCACGCGACCAATCACAAGCTCCCTTTCCCGGGCTTCCACCTGTAATAGCGAATGAACGGCTGTTTTGGGAGGACGTGTCCTCCAACAGGGCTGAAAGACTTCAGCCAATAGGGACACATTCCGATGACTAGCTTAATGAGCTCCCGAAAAAAACGATGTGCCGCTTCATGGGCCGTAGGAAAAGGCAACACTTTTACGTTTTCATGCGTAAGAATGCATATGCTGCACTTTGGCCCATGAATTCTCCCCCAATGACAACTTTAGGAAAACGCCTAGATACACTTAGAAAAACATGTGTAAAATACTCATTTTATGCAGGATTGTTATCAAATTTGAAATGGGGACAGCTAAGGCTTCATGCTGTGATCCAATTGTGTTTTCCAGCTAAAATTTCCAGATAGACTCATCTTCAGGCATCTGATTGCAAAAAAAAAGTTCAGGCGAGAATAAAAACTTTCTACTTCAGTGTGTTCTAACTTAGATTACTCAATGGTAGTAGCACTTACAGTGATTCTTTCAGTTTGGGGAAAAACTTCAGTGTTAGCCTACCTTTCAAAAGAGACCCATCCTCCAAACAGTTCAAGAACAGCATTCAATTTACTGGGTACGCCATGGGTAGGCGAATTTGACAGAATTTACTGGAGCCATATGAGGTTAACAGGGATAAAGATAGAACCAGTTTAAAACATAGCTAATTATAATATTGATAATATCTCCTGAAAGTGCTAGTTTACAATAATGCTCAAATGCTGATCCAAATCTGGTTTAGAGCTACAATAATCAATCCATATTTGATCAACATGTAATTGTGCAGCGATCAACCTTGCACACAATAGCACAAACACAGCCACCCACACACACTCAGTATGCCTCAGACAGGCACGGAGGCCCTTCACCATGTGTGACGACAACACAGATCTCACAATATGTAAAACTTGTAAGGCCGAAGTAAGTTGTGGAGGAACAACAAACTGAATCACACACACTAAAAACACACGGACACGGTGGAGACAAAACAAAGCTAAAAATGACATGCAATCATTGAGTGGACAGAAAGATGGCTGAGAATTAATGCTGCTCTGTGTGCACATAGGTAATTAGTAGGTAATTGTTTGCGGTTATGAAAACATCATGAGGTGAGGAGATGTTAATGTTTTGTTTTCATATGTTAATGCTCTGTTTTCAATATTTGATTTGATTAGAGTCCTCTTCTTAGTCGTCCATCTGCAGAGTGCAGGAAAACAGTGACAACAGGCCTACACAACACAGATACCCACTAATAATCTACTTTAAGGAGCACATTGCCTCTAATATATGGGCCAAAAAAAAAGAAAAGGAAAAACAAATACGTACTTCAAGGGAAGCCTAAAAAAAAAGAGGAACACGCCGTAGAAAATGTGTTTTGAAAATTGCAACAATTTAAAATACCTGAGCCATGGTTTTGTTTAAAACAGGTAAAATCCTCCCTCTCTATGGGCCCGAAACAAAGAAAGGAAAGGATGCAAAGGAAGAGGAGGGGAAGACGAGAGAGGACCAGGCAGTGAGAGAGGAGCTGCCTGCCACTCATCATCCAAGGGCCAGCGAGCATGGTTGAAGTCTGCAAGGCATAGGTCACCTGATCCATGTTTAGTGTGACTGGGAGTGTGTGTGAGTGTGAGTCTGTGTGTGTGACATGCATGTGTCACTCCCACCATTGTGGCTCATCTCTGGGCATCACTGCGGGGGCCGAGGATGTGTCACATCAACCACAGGCCAGTGAGCAAGTCTGAAGCAATGGGCTCTCTTTTACCGCCTCTGTATGTGTGTGTGTGTGTGTGTGTGTGTGTATCCGTGGGGCTTTGTGTCCTTACATCTGTTGGGTGGTAAGGATGTGCATTTACGACATGGAAGGTCCAACAGTTCCAATCGAGGTTTGAATTTGCACATGAGAGCGTCTCCCATTTAGAGGATGCATAATATTAGACTGCACGGTCTTGACTTTTGTGTGTGTGTGTGTGTGTGGGGAGGGAGCTAACTGTGACAAGACAGTAACTAATCAACTCCCACACAGTGACAGCATCTCCATCTCAGCACTGAGGCCAACGAACATCCTCATTTGTCTCCACAGATTTACATGACTGTTCCTCTCTTAAGCACGTCCTTTTTTTAAAACCACGTCTGGCATCGATCGTAAATGCAGCGGCATTAGAGCGACGCATAAAGCTGTTACTTTACAGTATTTATTGTATTTTTGATTCTATTTATTACTGGCAGGTTGGAGCAGTGGTCCTGTAATGTAGATCTTTGTACATTTAAAATCTCATGCATAGGACTTTATGTTGTAAGCATGGTGAACATCCATGTCCATATACAGGTAAATGGTAGTTAAACTGATTAAAGTTGAACGTCTCATTTCTATGTTAAAGTTTGGGCCTGGTCAAATATATATATAAAAAAACACGACTTGTTTTTTCTTCAAAACATATTTGTTGTTTCATAGTAGTTATCGGTGTAATTTCACAGAGGCAGGGACGTGTTCAAGTGGTTAACGCAAGGCTTTGTGTCGGGCATTATTCTTCAATAACTGTGCAGACTGATTGCTCTAATTATATCATAATAATTCATGTTCCTCAAAAGAAAAGAAAAGAAAATACTTTTCATTGTGTTTTTCATGAAATTTGAGGGAAAATAAATAATGAAGAAATAAATTTCATCCAACAAGGGGTTGGGGGGTGCGTGTGTGTGTGTGGGGAGGGTGAAGCTGTAGTCTAATAACAGCTAAAAAGAGCAGTCTCCCATGAGGAAGCAGATTAAATTAGACAGTAATGAGGATTTGTCTGAAAATAACACACACCTTCTGAGCAATCACAACTGAGAACTCTCCAGGGTCGTGTTTTAAACAATAGGTAATATTATCCACGAGAGAGAAGTGTCAAATAATTGTCCTTGATGGAAATTTATAGTACATTGTTAATATACCAATATTCAAATATAGGCTACCTGACAAAGAAATACAAATGACGGACTAAGGTTTTCATGTTACATTCAAACTCACCATATATGGAATAAATATCCACATGCTGTCAGTATTTTGCCTGAAGTTCGTTTAAATCATGACTGAGCTGCCTAACGCTCTTTTTTCTATGAGCAGACTATATTTTCAATTATTTATTCAGTTCTGCTGCAGATCCAATCTAATCCTAGCTAATCTTTGCTAAGGCCATGTCAGCAGCATGTCCAATGTGCTGTGCTGTGTGTGTGTGTGTGTGTGTGTGTGGCATGTCGAAATGAGCGGGGACTACATCAGCACTGTCGTGTTTCCATGTTAATATTTGTTTGCACATGTATACCTGCTTTAGACACAGCAGCCTGATGGATGGATGCACATGAGTCTACCTTTTACACGCCTCCAAAGCAGGCCTATAAATAATAAACGAGGGTCCGCGCAGAGGCGGCGGCGTCAGACGGATAAAAAAAAAATAAAAAAATAAAAAATAAACAAGTGGCCTTGTTAATACACCTCCACCCAGCCTGCCAGCCTGCCAGCTAACCGACCTGCCCAGGGGACAGATAATGGCTGACTGTTCCACCATCAACGCTGCAGCATTATGATGAAGCCCGGTGCTGCAATCTGACACTGAAGCATGTGAAGGAGCAATGGCTTTATAAGTATCTGTTATGTGTAGATAGGCTGAATATTAAAAAGGTGGGCAGGGAGGTGTCATTCAGAGCTGTGACTGGCTTTTTATTCCTTCTTTTTAATTTGCAAGAGCATGTGAGGCAGACTAGGGCCTCAAAGCCATCTTATATAATGAGACCAATTTGTGCTAAATGTTTATTGGATCTGTAAGTAGTATCCTGTGCTAATTTCCCATTCAATAGTCTGAGCGAAAATCACAATGGCAAAGGACGAGGAATATGAATGAAGGGGCTCACACAAACTCGATTAGCAATCCTCCCTCTTCTGAAATAATATGGGGCATTGATGCCCTATAATTAATATAACATTAAGCACATGTTCAACCTTCAATACGTGAGCTAGCTGAACCCCGCTGCACACGGGGACACAGAGCCTAACTGCGATTCAGCCTCCAGGTGCTTTTTGATGGCGGTGACATACCTGCTGCATGGTAACCTGCTTTTAATCACATGGAGATACACAGGGTTTTAGCACAAGAACAGACATTGGATGTTTACCTCTATAATTCCAGTTTGGGTCTGCAATGGTCCTTTTATCAAATAATAATTTATATCCTATAAAAATATTCTCAGGAAATAATATTACATGTACAAGTGATATTTGAGCACCAGAAGAGGCACTAAATATCCTTGATATTTCTGTAAAAAAAAAGGGTTTTGTTGTTGATTTTATTCTACAGTTAATAGTAAAGGGAAATGAAAAGAACAGAAAAGAGAAAAACAAGATTTTTATGCTTTGCTGAGTTGGGACTTGACTTAATACAAAGACAAGATGTGATAAAAGCTGATAGAAATTGATTTTCGAGAATGCTTTGACAATGCTGCACCTACCTCTACTTCTTCAATTATGTGAAAAATAATGCTCTGCTACCGCTCAGCAGAACTCGAGATATAAATGTATACCAAGAGTGGCGCTGCCAGGGTTGTACATATCCACACCGTTGCTCCCTTTGATTCCAGATAGGCATCCCTGTCACACGGATCAGAGAAGGCTAAATCATTCTTTAGTGATACTATATCACAGTCCCTGGTGGCTGTGATGTACGTCAGGCTGTGTTCAGGTGTTTCCGACACCGGTCGCCCGCAGGTTTTGTTCTGCATCGTCACGTCGCCAGTCAGGACAGGAGTCATTCGGACACTTAACCATAAACAAGGATTTCCTACAGAGCTCTCTGGATACAGCCCAGATTTCCATGGCTGCCATGCGTCGCAGAAGCTGACTTGACACTGTATTTCTCATGAATCTCTCTCCCAGACAAAATACTACATTCCCCAAGTGTGGAGGAAGCTGTCAGAGTCATCTCTAACAGTAGAGAAAAAAAATCTGCAAGAGTTCAAAGATTGTAATAAGTATGCTTTCAAATGCAGAAACAACTCTGTAAAGCAGCATCAGGGACAAAAAAGGGGAAGTGAAACCCAGTGACGTGCATCATTTGGCAAGATGACAGCTCCTTAGTAAAGGGAATTGGCACCGCTGTTTTAACGGGTTCCCCGCTGAATGTTATTGGCTCTGCTTCATCTCAGTCGTTGTTGTTCTCAGTCACTTTGAGCCAAGTAATTGTCAAAGCTGAGAACCTCTCAGCCCCTGCAGAGAAGGTTGCACCACCTTGTCAGCAAACAGCAGTGTACTTTGAATATCTAATGTCCCCTCCTCAATATAAAGGGAACGCCTCTGATAGTGGGTGGCAGCAATAACCAAAAAACCGAGACGGGCCCAAATATAGATCAAATTGCTCGTTTCAAATCCAACTGTGGAGAACAGAAATACTCAACACTTAACTCTCCAGGTTTTGACAGGTTTTTAGATTGTAATTTAACAGGATTTGGGATGTTTGTGAACGCTTGTTGATCCAACCGGCTCTCATGTACCAGGCTTGGCAAGCAGAAAAGAAAAAAAAAAAGAGAAAAAAAAAAGATGTTGGATTTCTTGCAGACTAGTGGGTGGAAATCTCCAAAGTGACTGTCTCACAGGGAAAAAAGCTAAACTCTGAGGAGCATTACATGTTACATTTCAGGGCTTTGTGATCTCATCTTAAACAAATGCTCTGCAGAGCTAAAGCTTAAATGAGGGGAGTGCACCGCCTGTGCATCAGATGCTTCACATTTCTACATAAAAGGGGGGAGAGCTCCTGTTGAGAATGAAAGCAATTCATCTTCATAAAAATAGTAATTGATAGCGATGCTGAGCAATGGCCGGAAATGTGTTGCTTGTACAGAGGCGCTCCGTATTTCAAACTTGTTTACAGCTCCAGAGACGCCAACATGTATTCAGGATCTGTTACATTAACTATGCGGATGTTTCAGGTGAACACAAACAAGTTTGTGCTGCTCTTACATGTCGGAAGATAAAACTCGGCAACATGTGACTGACATTGTGCCGCCGTACATGTGAGGCTGTGCTGCTGTGAATACAACACATGCGTTTTGCAACAAAAGCGACTGTGGCGGATGGTGCACGGTGGCAAATATTGGCCCCGCTGCCTCTTATACTCATGAAGTCCTGCTCTCATTTTGTGGCTCATTTGCTGGCATATTGCAGCTGTGCAAAAAAAAGAAAGAAAAATAAAAACGGATCAAGATCACACAAGCTTTTCCAGGCCGGGTGGGTGGGTGGGTGGGTGGGTGGGGGGTGGATGGTTGGCTGGATGGGGGGAGGCAGGACCGATGGCCAGTTCTCATGCACTGCAAGAGCAGAGACGCCTGCATGTGGATAGATGTGCTTTTTGTCAAGCTATAAATCAAGATGACAAACATAATATATACAGGTAAAAAAGACAATCTCACTTCCCCCCCTCCCCTATTTGATATGAGCACAGCTCTAAATGTGGCACACACACACACATACACATGCGGACAAAACTGCTGACACGGACAGAAATAGGAGGGTCTCATATTTTCTTGTGTACATTGAAGGCATGGTGACGAATACTAGCAATTAATGGCTGGAAGTATTAAACATGACGTGCTGGCAGAGGCCTAGTCGACCTTAAGGAGAAAAAAAAAACCTAGATGAAGTGCTTGACCTCAGGCTGTTATTTTGGAAAGCTAAGCAGAATGAGCAGCAGATGAATCTATATAAGATGAGGAAGGGTCTCTGCCCGCTGACATCATGGCTCAACCGGGCGACGGGTCCGGCTGCATGAGCATAACTCAGGGAAAAAGAGAGGAGGCCTGCTAAGATGCTAGAAGCTAAGCTAACTCCTGCTGTGGTTCTTTATTGTGAGAAGAGGAGGAGATGATTGAACATGTTTCGTGATACAGTCACAACAAGCTTTTTCTCCTCCTGCTGATGATGTTCTGAGCCGCCGCGCTCTGCAGTCACTTATTCAAATCAGTTGGTCTTTGGTTAAAATAAATAAATAGGAAAGTAAAGTGAGGACCCCAGCCTCATTTGATTTATCCCGGTATCAGAGCCCTCCATGGGTCATTTATCAGCTAAATGGCTTTTTGAATCCATACTCTAAAAGTTCATTACGGCGATTAAAGATTTATTCAGTCATAGTTATAGATAATTCATCTGAGGCCTATTAAAGTGCCTTTTTGTCGCTGCACCATGTGGTCGTTTTTAAAAGGGAATGGCAGATGCAAACCGAGTGTTGGAATGCGCTCCTGCCCGGCTATTTTTCAACCTCATTCGATGGCAAAAGGTGCGGGATCACAGCGGGTGGGGTGGGAGGGATTCCAATTTGACACACGACTCTCGAGGAAGATGAAAGGCCCCCGTGTTTCTTGAACTTTTGCGGGTGCGAACTTCCCCTCAAGTGTCTCGAGTGTTTCTGCTCTCATGAAGAGGAGCTCTTCATCAGTGATGCTTTCATTGTGCTGAAGGCGCGTGACAAAGTGTTGTCAGTGGTCACATACCATTTTGCGCAGAGCCCAGTGGATCTTGCGAGAAAGAAATCCCACACAATTGTCTTTTAAATCAAAGCACACCTTTGGGACGCCTTCTCACAAGATGACAGCCTTCACCCGGCATACACTGTACACGGGTGACGACTACATGCGCACAGTGATGTAACCAATAGCAACACTATGGATGAAGGAACCAGTGATTAAACTGTTAATGTAAGTGAATTACTCTCCCATGACAACTAACAACAACAATGACTAAACAACATGAGCCATGTCACCAAATACACAACACTATACAACTTAATCACAAGCACCTCATGGAGCTTTCAGAGGTTTTTATTCTTTTGCCAAGGCTGTCAGCAGTCATCCTGTACAGTATGTGTGTTACTGTACTGTATGTGTATGGGGAGAATACACATTTCTCCAACTACCCTTTAATCCAACTTATTCTAAGGGCTTAGGGTTACTTAAATTGGAGAAATGGGAGGTCAGACTAATGGACGCAAAAATATAGAGATGTATGGTCGGAGAAATGGCCCATGTGCATAATGGCTGTGTTGACGTTTTTTGTTGTTTTTTTTCATGTCATTGTTCTTAAATAAGAAGCACACTTTATATGCGACAGAGCACTTTAGCCATTTTGGACTTGCACAGGGTAAGGTTTTTTTTAATTAATTTATTTGTTTTTGTTTTTTAATTCATTTATATTTACTCTCCCTTTGACTTTTAACATCTGTGACGTTGTGCATTGCTTACATCATGTATTGTTGTCATGTGTGTTCTGTGTAATTGCTTTTATACTCCCCACTCTTGCAAACAAATTGCCCCATTGGGGACAATAAATAAATAAAGTTGAGTTGAGTCAACTGCTTATACTTTCAATTGCATCACAGGTTTCCACCGTGAATGGAGCCTGATCAGTTGTCATGTAGATAATTTAGATTAGCTATAGTGTATAGATAGAAATAGATACATCTATCCAAAGCTATCCCCATGACAACTGAGCAAATATTTACTATACTTGTGATAAAAAGAAAAGGTTGAAGCCTTGAAGGGAGGTAAACACTTGTGTGAGCTTAAAAAAAGTAATGTAAAGCTTGCCTGTGAAAAACATGCAAAAAGACAGAAAATATAAGAAATAAAATGGTATTTTAAGGAAAGCAGTGTGTTTTTTTCTTATATACTTCACAATATGAGCCTTACTTGGTGGCTTTTTTGTCATGAGGATCATTGGGTTGTTTTTGTTTTTTAATATCCCACACTTTCTCCACAGCCCTCTTATGCTTGTAAATCTCAATGTGAATTGCTGTATACTAAGTGCAAAGCTGGAAAAGAATATTCCTCCATTATGCAGGTATTTATCCAAAAGTATTCTATATAGATCACTAGGCCCACCACAAACTCTATGCACTCTATCAATGTATCAGATCAGTCTCATATACAAATAATTTACAGGTTTCCAGCTCCCAGTCGACAGTTTCCCACCCTGCCTCCTTTGTTTTTCCTCACCTCCACCACGCAGTCCCCACGCACAGTTCATTGTTTTGGATCTGAACCATAAAGGGGGGAAAAGCTTTGCTGCACTGGTTTTATTTTGGCTCCTTTGACTCCATCCGTCCCCTTACACCAATAAAAGCATGTGTTTGGGGTTGTTTCCTGTTGCTGAACCGATTACATTCTCCCTTCTAATAAACCGAGCTGCAGCTTTGCTTGGAGGAGAACTGAGCCCTGCATTTCCAGCAGTCTCTGTGTGGTTATTTGTTTCAAATGGCATTGCTCTCTCTTGCCCAAATGAAACAAATTAAAGGAATAAACCCTTCAGAGTTCAATAAACCTCTCCAAACATGCTTGCTATGAAATCACCCTAAGACAAGCGGCCGCCTTCCCCGGCTCTCCTTTCCAGAGTCCTCTGACATGGCCAGGACTGCTGGTCCTTCAGCCACCAGGGAGAATTAATAAGCCTCCATTTCCATTCCCCCCCAGGCTTCACGCTGTGCATGGTCTGCTGCAGAAGCGGAGCAGACTCCATGGAGGGAAAATAGGAAGGGTAAAAAGAGAGGCTGATGGTGGAGGAGACAAAGAGATTGGTAGTGAGGAAGGAAAATGCTTCCAAATGAAGTTTATAATCCACTGACTCCTTGATGCAGCCTCCACAGAGTGCCACACATCCACAGAACATAGTTGCTGCTCGCCTGTCTGTCACAGCCGCTGCAGTTTAAACCCTCTGCAGACTGGGAGGAAAAAAAAAAAAGTTATCTCTGATATCTGACCTTTGGTGATGGTAGTGTTAGCCGGAGCTGAGGTCTGCGGCGATATCTCCACTGACCACACTCTTAGCATTTGGGTTTCTCCTCCTCGGAACATCTCCCAGACCTTTACTAACCTTTAGTTTTTCCCTGGGACAAGACAGATGTATGGAGAGGATAAAAGCAAACCTGTGTGTGTGTGTGGGAGTAGAAGGAAAGGACAAGAGCTGCAGGGGTATTAAGAGACGAGCAGCACATGGGTATATAATCAAGCCAATATTCTGATTAGATCTCATTTGTCAGAATCCAATTTTTTTTTAGTAAAGATCAACTCGCTGATTTTGTTATGGAGTGAATTAGCACTCGCTGATGCTGTTGCCATAACTCCAAACCACTGACCAAGAGCAGAGATGGAGGGATTTTTGAGACACAATAAGGTGTAAAATGGAGTGTGCGTTTGTATGCGTATTCATTGGCCAAAAGTTTTGCTGCCGCATAGCCGTTACACAAAGAGAAACGGAAACAGAAATAGCGCCATTCAAAACTACATTCAAGAATTCAAAGCCCCTACAACTGCAGTGCCATCAAGGCCAAACTAAATGCATGAAGAGGGCACTCGCTGCAACCACTGCTCTGCAAATACACATTCATCTTATTAGTTATCAGCTACTGCAACGTGTCGCAACATTTACACCAAAGTGACCTTTATTCAAAAGACACAGGGGAACACTACAGGCTACACATTAAACTCAAGGTAAAAGTACCAAAGTATAACACTCACACATTGGGATTAAATGTTAACAAGAATAATTGGCAGATTTTATTAATAAAAAGACATAATCACTTCTTGACCTTTATGTAAGTGTAAAATTGCTGCTTTTGGAAAATGCTTTTTATGAAGTCAGTCCTCTGTATAAGCTGTGTTATGTTGACATACTTTTTGTGTGTAGATAATGAGCAATGATTGCTTTTTCTTAGATTCAAAGCAGCGCTATTACAATGGTTTTTTAAGAGAGCGAGAGGGCGAGAGGGAAGAAAAAGCCAATTGCTGTGAAATCGTGCTGAATCGCACTATGAGAGAATAGACTTGGAGTCACAGGCCTCTTATATACTATACACATGTGTGTCTCTACGTGTGCGCACCAGGGGTGTGAGTCCATCTGAGCACGCGCATGCATGTGCGTGCGCGAGTCGTCCATATGTCCCTTGTTTGTGTGCCATTCTCCATTAAAGCCGCGATTGCCCAGCGGGCATGATTTTCCACTCTGCCGAAACCAACAGACGAGGGCTGAACCTCACCAACACGAGTCATCAGCTATCATTACTCCTTGAAAAGACTTCAATCACTCCGCTGATGACACATTGAAGCTGCTTCTTCTGACAAAATATTTCCCACGGGGGGCGACCTCACAAATACTTACACACTTAAACGTACAGGTGTCGCGAAATAGAAGGCGTCACCGAGCTGCCACATCCCCTCTCCTGGTCCTCTCTAATGACGCCCCTACACCTTTGGTCATCCATCTATTTTGGTCTCTCTTCTATTCCTGTGCTTTTTTTTCTTTTTTTCCCCCCACCCAATCTTTTTCCACTCTGCCTTCCACTGCCTGCCGAGTGAGAGAGAGAAAGCACTGAACACTGCTAGTAATTAGTGGTCTTGATAATGGGGCAAGGCCAAGGAAGGTTGCCAATAATCTGGCCTAATTGCTCAGATGTATGCCAAAGCGTTCGTCTAGTACAGGGTGGCAGATAATGGCTTTGGCAGGTGTTGCCAGGGATATGCTCCTGGTGATATGAGCTTTTAATGACCACTGGAGTTTGTGTGTGTGTGTGTGTGAGTGCATGTTCATGTTTCTGGAGAGACTGGTTTTACCCACTAGAACCGAAGAGAAAGAAAAAAAACAAACATCCATCCATCCATCCATTATCTATACCGTTTTATCCCACTAGAGCTGGACCTATCTCAGCTGACTTCGGGACAAGTCGCCAAAAAACATATAGACAGACAACCATTCACACTCTCATTCACACCTATGGGCAATTTAGAGTCATCAATTTACCTAACCTGCATGTCTTTGGACTGTGGGAGGAAGCCGGAGTACCCGGAGAGAACCCACGCATGCACGGGGAGAACATGCAAACTCCACACAGAAGGGCCCCTGCCCCCTGGGTTTGAACCCAGAACCCTCTTGCTGTGAGGCGACAGTGCTAACCACTGCACCACCGTGCCGCCCATATTATTATGCCAATATATCAGATCCTCTTGCTTCTGCAAATCCTGCTATCAATGTGTCACGGAGGCCTCTCATGCAAACCTCCCATTGCATCTGCTGACAGCAAATGGTTGGTGAGATTTAAGTAGCTCCTGTAGGTTTCCATGTTGATTAACCCCCACAATGCAACAGTTTTGGAGGGAACCATATACTAATGATTCCTGCCACTCTCAGTGATGCCATATGGGTTTGTTTCCACCTCTCTGGTGCTGAAGGAAAATGAGGTTGAGGTCAATCCTCTAATTGGCATATAGATGATTCCAGTAGACCACTCACACCAGTATACACTTCTTACTTGTACTGTACCTGGAAACTTCAGTGGCAGATCATGAAAATTTAAGGATTGACACTGTAGCAGCCAGTTTGATCAATATTCATTTCATTTCATATAATCATATGAAACTTGTACATGTATATTTGGTCTACATGTTACTTTAGATAAAGATCATTTCACTCTTAATTTATTCCCAGAACCATGTAACATTAATTTAATTATGTTGCATTTCTGAGATGAGGCAGCTGAGCTGTTTATGACCTGTCAATTTCCTCATTAATACCCTAATTTATGTAGCAAGGTAATCCAAAATGTAATCAAGCCATGTGCATTTAATATGGGGAGGATCTGTAGTGTAAATACAGATTTTATAAGTGCAGAGGATGGAAGCATCCCTGTCTTTGTGACTAAGTGCTTTGGTCATATGAGCACATGTCTACATGCAGACAAATCACAAAAAATCCTATTTATGACTTGCAAAGCTGTTGCTTGCTGCTTCAGCCATACACCACGTTCATGCACCATAATGTGCAACACTATTCAACTAAATCAAATCTGATCAAATCAAAATTACTTATTTTTTTCCATTAGGACCCTTCATGGCAAGCAGACATGGCACATGTCACACACTACTGATGAGCATCTAATGAGGTTTATTTCCATACATGAAAAGCAAAACTTCTACATGAGAAAAACAAATAAAATATGTATCATAATGTATCATTTAGTTCTAATCTTTTCTCCAATTTAGCAAAGTGACCTGGTGAATACATTTCCCTCTTCTAGACATATTTTCTTTATGATGGAATTAGTTTAGATGTTAAAGAAATACCTGGAGGGTTGAGAGACTGTATTGATATACTGTGTACAATGTGACAAAACTATTGGTCTAAGTGTGACATGTGGAGTTATTGTGTTTACACAGTCTCACATTGCCATTTGTTTCTTCACCAACAGTCACACTGCTTCAGTAATCTTAGCATTAGCTCATAGGTCATACAAACAACTCAGGTGACATTATGTGTTGTGCAAACTGATATTTGGCTTTACCCATGGATAAGCACTTGCTACTTGTCACAACAGTGTCAAGCTGCTCATTCTGCTCGCACATAATCCATCATCACTTATTTAAATAGTCTGAAGAAGGTCAGCAGTCAGCAACAATCAGTAAACAGCCCACACACACTGCAGTAAACACTACTGTAGAGGTTGGAGAACACACCGCGGAATAACAAGTGAATCCAAAGAAAGAAAAATAAAGGTTTCCTAAACACAGCATCCGCTCAGTTCCCTGGAAGCTAACAGAGTTAGCAGAGATCGAGTCAAGCCAAGATAATGAACACCATGAAAGCCTGACAAAGACCAAAGCCCTCAGTCACCGGTGACATTACTTTTATCTCCATATGGCTCAAGCCAACAGCAACCAGAGCTGCCAAAGAGAGACTGCCATGGTACTCCACTGCATGAAGCTCGTCTCTCTGGGCACACTGCCTTTTCTCTTTGATCATAATCACAGCGACTCACAGTGAGAAAGGGAAAAGGGAGGAGGTGGGTGTGGGGAACCATTTCAAACCTGATGGCAGAATCATACAACGGTGTGCGAGGAAACGGCAATGCAGAGGGAGTCAGCAGTTCACGGCTGAACGGAATAATCCACATGTTGACTGACACTCACCTAAAAAAGGAGAGAAGAAAGAGAGAAACGGGGAGAGAGAATGTTAAATAATGGATTTCGGCTTCAATATTGACAAGACAAGAATCACAAAGCAAAAATCATGGGAAGGTAATTACTGTGAATGTGTGAGAAGGGGCTGGTAGCAGAACAGCTCGGGTGGTTCGCAGGGAGGAAAGGGAGAATGTTTTCTTTCAGCATGTTCACACCGCTAGCTAGCCTGACTCATACCGAAGAGAAAGGAAGGGAGCGGCGGCTGACAGGTAGGGGTGCAATTAAAGTCATGGTTTCGAATTAGCATTCAAGGTTAGAGTTGTCACAAATTTAACACCGGGGAGAACAATGTTATCATAACCAACAGAAAAAGGTGATGAGAGCTAAGAAAATGAGAGCTGTAACGAACCTTCACTTCACCCAAGGAAACAATTAGAATCCAGAATGAACACAAAACACAGACACGAAGTTTTAAAAAGTAAAAACTGAGTTTGCTTCAGTAAAAATAAGTGGGAAAATTCAACTTTTTGAGGCTTTGCTTTTTAAAGTCCTTGAGATGACTTTGTGTGTTTACCAAGCCGTTATGCATCGTCTTATTTTCAATGTGTTGCAGTCGGTGGAAGTGAATCAAACTATAATCAGCTGCGTATGATTCATGTCCTCAAAACAACTCCAACATGTGGCTGCTTGATCCTCTTAAATCTGCTTGAGATCCAAACACCCCACAGTTCAAATACTGGCCTGTGACATTCCCAAAAGGTCACAGTAGAGCGACTTCAGAGAGGAGACAGATGGTTTTTCTGGAGAGAATGGCCACTAACAGGCAAAATAGGGAGGATTGCTTCACTATGTTAACTAGAAACAAAGTCTGGACTCTGAAAGTTCTGCATCTGGTCTTTTCTCCTCCCCTCAACTAATAATGACTATGCTACGTCCTGCTGCAGGTGGAGGAGGTAAATCCAAGGTTATAGCCTAACCTTGCAATAATCTTTCAAATTATGGGGAGAGAGATTCGTCTTTGTCTGGGAAGACTGTAAACGAGACTGCTTATTTCGGATTATTTTCTGTATCTGCATCACATGGGTGTCTCCGCCTCCTCCCTGCCCCTTTAGGAGATCAGCCAACCCAACCTGATCTCACAGAAATCCGTGAAATGACCACGAATACTTAGCACCAAATTCCGTGCGGTTGGATCAGCAGCAGGGTTCAGTCAATTCAATGCATGATGCTCCGTAGTGAAAAAAAAAACAAAACATCAATGCCATTTTTATGAACCTGACCAAGACAGTTCACAGTTCAGGAGAAAACTCAACACAATCTCATAACATCGCTCCTCTGGTTTGATCAGATATTAAACCCTGGTTGTCCCGTTGTCCCAGCAATCGCTCTGGTCCCGACATGACTCACTCACAACTGCGGCTGTAACGTGATATCAACATATGAAGTTTAATTAGACCAAGCGTACAGTGGTCTAGTAGCCTACAAAGGAAGGACACTATGCCACATTGGGTTCGATCCTAGGTCTCTGTCATGGTTATCTATTGCTCTAACCACTACACCACCATAGCTTACGTTATTTGTCAATATTTGGTACAAATTCAAATATTATGTCTCGAAGAAGTGATCACGCCCACACCCACTGGCTCTGTAAATTGATTCAAACCACTGCCGCTACCTGAAATGCGGTATCTCCTGTATGGAGGATCTTTTTTCCACCTTCAACACAAAACAATCTACGCTTTCTAACGCATGACCACACCACTACAATCCAGCGTTAACCAGAACAAAGGAAGACATGCTCTTTGCTGTGATGGATTACCCATATGAGGCAAGTTGAATGTCCCTGCAAGTAGTTTTTTTTTATTGCACGGGAACCAGGGAGGACAAGCACATTCATCAATCTGAGCAACAATGCTCTGCTTTGGATAATGCCTGGTGCAAGATGTCTGAGATGCTTGAAATGCATCCAAACTTTAGACTTAGAGACATTCAGTCTATTTTACTTGCACCACTTAGCCAAAATCCTGATGAGTAGCACTTGGTAAACTTGCTACTTGGTCCATGGACACTGATTTTTTTTTTCAATTAAACTGTTGGTTCTGCTGGGAACGAGGTGGTCCAAATCATCCAATGACCCTACTACAACATCTGTTCTCACTGTATGTGTCTCAGCTGCATTTAACAGATACTTTACAGTTTTAGCAAACACATCCGTGACCACACCAGCCCACGCCTTCATTTATGTTTCACACACTTAATGGACTACATGTGTATTTTTGCTTTTTGAGTCTATTTTCACTCTTGTTGTACCCTTGGTGTGGGCAACAGAAAGGACCTTTAGTGCTGTCAGATGAACCCAGAGGTGATTTGTGAGGTTATGACGAAATAATTTAAATTTGAGAAGAAAGTGTTTGTTTTAGGATGATACTTTTCACATTTTAAGATGTTTTTTTCAAACTATCATTATTTTTTCTGTTTTTTTTTTAATTCAAATGTTGGACTGTCAAAAAAACAAACACTTCTAAAGACATCATCTTTAGCTCTGAAGTAAGGGAATCAGCAGGGACCCCATGACATGATAGATGTTATTATCTTTGAGTCACAATGTGATATAGAAATTTTAAACATTGTTGCAATATCCTGGGTATTGCATTAACATAAAACCATACATTGCTATTAGTACCTTACTTCCAATTATCTCAAACACTGCAAGAACACCATCTGCTTTATCAAATAAGTTAAGTTCTCACTTCTCAGTCTGTTCATCTCACTTAATTCTGGCAAAATGGCACTGACAAGAAAACAGGCAAACAAATACCGTGGTATACTAGTACTGAAAAACTCAAATTCCTATTTACATTTTATGTAATAAATGATCAATATTTTGTTCCATATCAATACAATGTCATGTTGTGATACCATGGTGCATTGATTTTCCTCCCACCCTTGAACTTGGGATTTGCAACCTTGTGTTTATTTCTCTTTTTTTTGTAATATGTCTGCTCCCAGCTTGATTCATACATCTTTTCATTTCACTATGAGGCCAACAAAAAAGGCTCCACATGGATCTGAAGTCCAGCTCTCACCACGATCGGATAAATGTTATTAACTCCATCTTATCCTGACAGGCGAGTCTCCCTCTGATCCCCACTGACATGAGATATTAAAAGTGCAACACATGGAGCGGCAGTGGTCTACATTTGCAGCGTTTCCCACAGGTTGAGAATTCACTCGTGGTGGCGGGTGGTGCAGTGTGAGACCAGTGCGCATGCAGCGGCTCACGCAGTTAAGGGGAGAGTTTAACCATGTTGTTTATTGTCCTTACAATTTATGGGTGTCCTCTAAACGCCTCATATGAAGGCAGTCATTATGTGCTACAATTTACAGAGGTTTCCGAAATGCCTCACATGCAGGCGATCAATATACGCTATTAAGGGACAGGTGTAAGTTTGACAAGAGTTAAATGAGCCGCTGTAATGTAAGATTTACATGAGTTTAAACTGATTTTAACTTGCCGGTTGAGTCTTAATACCTGGCCAAGCCGCCCAAGTTGAGCCAGTGTATGGGGAACAATGTTTATACGCTGGTTATTGTGAATGGGAGCAGGGAACATATTAGTGGTAAAGGGAAGGGCATGTGAGAAGTGGAGGCTTTTAAACAAAGCAGCGATCCGTTCAGTCGAGCAGAAACATTAAGCAGGCTGATTCTCTATATCTGCCTCCACATTTGTCAGTGTCCCCATATAATGTGTCACCGAGAGAGTACACTTGACAGAGTTACACAGAGCAGTGACAAGGGAAAAAAAAAGTGAGGAAGAACAAAAAGCTCAAAGTCAAAAAGAGGCGGAGGAGGGACTTTGTAAAGATGTCTTAAAGATGTTTTCCGTCTGACAGGGCCACATGTCAAGCTTTAAAAAAAAAGTGTGAGAATTGCATTCCTATCAGGAGTGTGACAGTGCTGGAATAACAGCTTTGAAATTCATTGTAGATGACAGGCAAACATGTGTGGTTACAGCTGGGAACAGGTGTGTGTCAGGCTTCAAGCTGACTCCATTTATTTCCTCATCTGACACGGTGTGCTAATGGTGAACCTTGTGGTTTATGAAGCTGCTAAAGCACCTCATTCCACGCTACACCAGGCTGTATCTGTCCCAATTATACATCATCACACATAAAGTAAACATGGAGGACGTTTTTTTTTTTTTTTTTAAAGCAAATAAATAACAGGGTGGGGGGGGAATCAAACGCAAGAGAAAAAGAGGCAACAGTTCTGCGGTAGTTCTACCGACCTGTTACCGTACAGTTTAATATTTCCCTGCTACCTTAATTGAAATGAATGAGAAGGCAGATCTTCGCAGCCTGACTGCCTCCATTCTTTGACAGCTCAAGGCTCTCTTGGAAACCTCTCGTGATTCATGTCTGTTGCCAGGCTGCTGGATTACCATTGCCACTCGCCAGGTTGCTGTTGTGTCTTTATTTTAAGGGTTGATGGGGTTGGTGGGGGTTTTTTTGGGGAGGGGGTTGGGGGTTGAGGAGACAGACACAGCAAGAAAGAGCTGTATTTTGTGAGGCTTATGTGACAGGAAAAGGGAGGGATGTTAAAAATCTGATGAACACCTTCAAACTGACAACACGCATGTGTCTCTATGCGCCGACTTCCTGAATGCATGCTTTCATAGAAAGGCACAAGCCAAAAATAGGATTACTCCATGTCTTGGCAAGACTCTGAGCGAAGACTTTGCAGCGGGGAAAAAAAAAAGAAAAAGAGGGGGTTAAGTTTAGTTGTACTCAATATGGCAGTTTAGCGTCTTAGCTGTTTCTGAGAGAACTGAAGCTCAGCGAGGACCATGCAATCAATCTGAGAAAGGCGATGATTTAATTATACAGCAGTTATCTGAGAACTACAATTTCCAGGGATCCAGTAGTTTTTAATTATATATGTTTTTAACCTTCAAATAAAGCAGAAAGGGTAACATTGCAGGCTCCTGAATGATTATTGGAGCTGTGGAGATTCCACTTATACCTGTGAATTACATCAGGCCCGTGGAGCCACACTGTTATGTTTTTCACTACTTTAGCTCTGCTTCTCGCAACAGCAGGAGAATTCAGTCATGACAACTTATTCAAGTGCAGGGAAAATTCCAACAGGTGCCTCAGGATCTGTTTCACCTGCGATGGTGCTACATACCCAAAAATATCCTGTTGTCCTTTTCTTTCTCTATCGCTTGTTTTTACAGAGTTTGAACATCATAACCTACAGGCATATGTGAGAGGTGAATTCCATATTTCACTGCTTTTTTCTGTTTTGTTTGACGTGTTATATACAGTTTTATATAGAGAGACAATGGATGAACGTGGATGGGGGTTGTGTAATGATTAATGGGAGAAGACAGAAGGGGGAAAAAAACAGTTCTGAAATCAGTGTGTGGTGGGATATTGAATCATTTTGACATTTACTCAAATGAAATCATGTGAGACATTTAAAAGGAGGGGAATAAAAACCTCACTCACTGGCAGAACTCTGAAATGTGACCCTGAAACCACTGATTTAATCTTTAACAATGTGCTGTATTTTAAAAGCCTGTTATTTTATCCATTGGGTGAATTCTCCAACTTAAAAGTCAGCAGAAACTAAAACTGACAAATAAGTGGGTGGAGTAGAAAGTACTATAATTCCCTCTGAAATAAAGTGTAGTGGAATAGTAGAGCAGCGTACAATGGAAACACAGACTAAAATACAGGTACTTCAGAAATGTGCCGTTGCATGCTCTTGACAGACTCCAGGTCAGGGTGCTGATTTAATTTAGCAAGACAGATTTTGGTTTCTATATAAAACCTCATGCCAAACCATTCCTCCTTCCTGTCTCTGTGCTGACACAACAATAGCAGTTGAGATAACATGTTCTCATTTTTCCGGGTCCTATACCACCACTACTGACACTGCTAAATGCGTTATGATTACATCTGCTGATTTCCAAAGTCCGGACTTGAAGCTCCACAGAAAAGAGGAAAAAGAGGAGAGAGAAAAAAAGCTCGAGGCTTGTTTTCACAGCGCTCAAACGAAATCCGCTCAGGCCTTCGGTGCTTCTACTCGCACAGAGGCAATGCTAGAGAATGTATCTGGGACAATCAGAGGAAATTGGTCACCATGGGCCCTCCAACAATCATCAAATGGCAGCGAGGGGACCAGAGCGCCGTCTTAATGCACCTAAGCCTTGACAATTTTTTGGACGTAGGTGCAGACATCCTCGGCTCTCCTTTTCCCTGTTTACACTTCCTCCAAAATAGGATAGGCTCAGGTGATTTTTATTCTCGTAGAAGCTGTGAAGTACGGTTTACAGTTCCCACCACAGGTCTTTAAAGTCCATAAAAGTGGATAAATTCATTTAGAACAAAAGGGGCATGATCAGACCTGAGGATAAATAAAACATGAGTGTGGCAACTACTGTATGCGAGATGACACAGTGGAAAGAAACAATTACTTTACATTTTTCTGTAAAAAAAAAAGAATATTTTCTTACATACACGCTTGGATCTCAGACTCATACGGTATGGAAAAAAATCAAAGCGCCAGCATTCACAGATCATACATGTAGCAACATAAGAAGCCACTTACAGTACAAATCAGTTACATAATCCAGACTCACAAAGGTGTTGATTCCAACAACTTCTTGCCCCCCTTTGGGTTAAAACTTCCACATAAAGCAAAAAGCTTAGGCTTCTACGTATATTTACACCACACCAAAACACAGAAGATGTATATTTAATAGCTATGGTAATGGAGTCTGAATGATCCAAGGATGACTCTAAGACCTACTTTAAGCTCCTACAGTATGTCCCCCCCACCACACCCCAACCATCACCCAGCGCCTTTCAAAGCCCCTCTTCACCACATCATCTGCTGGTGTCGCTATCTCGGTGTCGCACGCACTGATTAAGGAAGCACTCATAAATTTTCTTTTGCTGTTAGATAAGATACTTAATCACCATGTTGGAGCTATGATATATGAACTCATCACACTTTTTAATACCGCGTGGTCCACTTTCTAGTTTCGGCGCTGAGGAGCGGGCGCAGGAATTTACAGGCTCAAAATGGAATGTGTCATGCTTCCCCCCCACCCACCCCTCCCTCTATGCATGCTCACAGTCATGTATGCATACTAATGAAGATATTAATTAGCTGTCTTGAGATTAGCCTTAAAATATGTATGTGCCTGCCACGGGCTTTAGAAGGTAGCCTTAAATACGTGTTGGCAGCGTTGCTTAGCCCATGTCTGTGATTGCTCGCATCGCATGAGACATGTCTCATGTCACAGTGACAGCTCCAGTAAGGATTATGATGTCTTTCACCTGTACTTGTGGATCATGTACAGTGGATCCTGCTTTGCATTCTACATCTACTTCTCCCGTACTGTATGTTGACTGTCTGGATGCTGGAGCTTCAGTCCATCAATCTCAGTAATCGATAAGTCAATACTCATATCCAAATAAAGTTAGTTTCAGGTTGTGTCGGGATTTTTCGCAGATCAGCTGCATTTAAATATATAATGGAGATTGTCTATGAATATAGCTATAAAGGTTTAAATCAAATACATGGGAAATTTTTTTTAAATATTAGTGAACGGAAGACTAAAGCTGTTTTCTTCTTCAGCGTGCTCGCTACCAAATCCCCATGGAGACAGCACAAAACTCATCTCATTTAGTTGTGTATGCGTGTGATTGTACAGCAACAGGCAAATAGTGGAGAGCTATGAGAACCTTTGAGAAGAAAGGTCATCGGAAATTAAACGAAAAGGAGGAGGGAAAAAACAACAACGGTGAGACGGAGCAAAGTGTGCTCCAAAGTCAAATGTCTCCCAGTGTGACCCAGATTTCATTATGTTTCTTGACACTGTCACAGACTTGTGGCTTTTTGAAATGAGCCGGGAGTTAAACAGAAGGAGAGATAGTTGTGGTAATAAAATGTCAGTTGTCATTTTAAAACACACAAAGTTAAGCACTTGTTCGCGGTTCCCTTTGACATTTTGTGCTATTTAAAGTCTTGTTTTTTTTTTCTTCCTCGGTTTGAGAGAACAAACACCTCTCAGTGGTTCTTCTCATTTTCCATGGAAGATTTGATACAAAGTGTCTTTGTGTGTCTCACATTATCATCAGTACACCTGTATGTGGCTAATATTTGCCAGTCCCACCGGTGTTAAACAAACACAAACATGTGGGCCAACAAAATCTGCAACAGTTGAACCCAAAACCTGATTAAAACAAACAAAAAAAAAGAGGCTCCTATCAACAGAAAATATTCACACTGTGAGGGAACCTATCTTCATCCAATTTCCTCCTTTTTGTTTTGTTGTTATCTCCCACCTGGTGTCATGAATTGCTAATATGTGTCATCATATTAGAAAATCAACCAACATCCGCAGATCAAGGTAATTAATGAAGCCAAACTGCCGGAGAGAACAGTACAGTAATCAGTTGTAGAGAACCTGCCTGTTATGAGCTTTTTAAGGTTGATTTCTTTTCAAAGTAAAACCCAATCACTTTCATTGTGGGAGCTACAACAAGTTAAATGTGTGCAGAATGGAGCTGGAGGAGCATAATTATATTTTTGGAGTTGTCCCAGTATGGCCTAAACACAACACAAAACCTCGTCGACAAGAAACAGGGCGATGTGAGAACATGACAGTATTTTAGGACCACCATGATGACAATGTAGACTGTAGAGAACTTATAAAAACGCTACAAAGAGACCCCAATGATATGATACTTAAGCTATAATACAATATTGCTGCCATTTTAAATGTTCTGTAATTGCAATTCATTACCTTTAGTGACTGCAAATTCTATCCCAAAAGGGACACTCCATCATGTCTGTTTCATCTGATAAAATGTTCTCAGTCAGTTCATCTCACTTGAATTACTTCTATTCTTGCAAAATGGGATTGAGCACAAAGGTATTTTAGCACCAAAAACCTCAATTTGTATCCACAATATACAGTACATAATAAAAGTTTGATGATGTACGGGGATCAATACAGTCAATACCCCCCACAACCCTAACCTCTGGTATGCTGACTGGGGTGTGATGAAGGTAAAACTGTACATAGTGGCCAAAGCATGCAGCAGGCTATACTGTACATGTCCAGAAATCTCCAATAAACCCTACAAATTAGGAGCAAGAGGATATTTATACTGTTGGGGATTTTAACTAATTTTAATACCTGGGTTGAGAAAAAGGTCTCTGTGTGAGTCACCTTAATTACTGATTTGAGGTTGCTTCTTTTTCACAGCAGGGCTTTCTAAATTTACCTATTTTCCCTCATTAAGTCTTGGGAGGTTTCACTGTTGTGTTCAGAGTCACCAAACCAGAGAAACAAACACAAAGGGAGCAAGAGATACAAACGAATAAATCAAATTAATTCTTAAAAAGCGACACATAATCAGTGGTTTCTAGGGCTAATTTGGGATTTGTTGAAATCACCAGTACTGTGGCGCAGGTATTAACTTACTTACTACTTAATAATATAGGCTGGTTATTTGTTCAGAAAGTGAAAAGATAAACAGCTGGACTGAGTACATGCAACATGAAATTGTATCTTAACATCTACTAAATTCAATGGTTCCTCCAACATGCTCAGAAATATCTCCACTGTATTTGATCCTATTCCCCAGAGGATGAACTTTAATAACTTACACCCACCCCCCTCACAATAGATGAACCAACAGCCATGTTTCCATGGTAACAGCAAGTGACACCTGCTGATTGGTGGCTTGAAACAACAAGAAGTGGAAAACAAGACTATGATTCTCTCACTGTGCTGTGCAGTGAACAATTAGAAGGAAAAGTTTGGGGAACAGCTGGCAGCCTATTAGAAACACGCAGCAGTGAGGACACTGTCATGTTGCTGTTTAGCCTGTGCAACCATCCTGAGCCTGGCCGGTGAGTTAACACTGTGTCTCATTCTGTTTTAAGATTATTGTATTTTTACAGTATTAGTTTAAATTCTCCAAAATTTCAGCCATCTGTAAATGCTGAAGTCTCCCAGAGAACAAATATAGATGTGTTGTTTTTAGTTAAAATAGTCAAACACTAGCCAGCTTTGTGCAACTGATTAATTTGTGATTATCTGAAGTTTGACTCTTGGTAAGAGTCACGTATTGCATCTGTGAAGCTGTCCCCAGGCCAGTTAATGACCAAATCTACTCCTTAATCATTCCCATCAGCCTCTGTTGAGCTTCATGTAAAAACAAATACGATCATATTAATCACTGTTCGACTATTCTAGAATTCCTTGTAGCTGCTTTATGGAGCAGTTCATGTACACACTAAATAACAACCAAAAATAAACATGTTTTATAATAATCCACAACAGGAACCACCTCAGGATATACTGGGAGGTTTACTATAATTGGTCACAATGACAACAGTACTCATGTATACAGGAAGTAACAGGGGAATCATGGTGCCCATGATGCACCTGTCGCTTTGATTTAACCTGAGTGTGTACGGATGGCGCCCTACCGATGCACATAGACACACTGTTACATGCTTTCCACATGAACAGTTGTTCTGTTCCCTCTGCCACAGGCAGTTGGTCTCCTTGGCTGACCTCAAGCCGGACTGCCGCAGCTAGTTTGCATCAGATGCCTTATGGAGCAGACCAGTTTATGGCTCCAGTAGAGCAAAGGTACAGCATGGAGGGAAGGGGGAGTGGGGGCTGCATATGAAGATCATTAGGAGATGAAATATTTATACACTGCAATAAAAGTGCCCCATATACCGCACCATTACAGGTACATTATCAAGATATGATCATCCAACTACCAAGTTTTAACTCTCCCCCTCACGGTGAGTTAACACTAGCTTGAATAAATCTGATCCAAGCACAGGGCGGTTGTTGACATATTGCCAGCCCTGCATGGATTGGGGAGGTTTACCTTGCAGCCTGATCATGCATCAGGCAATCGGTGGATAGGGGTTGCTTTCTTCACTCACTGTTTAACTGACAATGATAAATTCACAGCCCGGCCGGCCCAGTCAGAGAGACAGTGAAGATGAAGTGGTGGAAGGAGCAGTGGACCAACCATGAGAGGTCGAAGAACGCAAGGGGGAGGAGGGGAGCAGCAGCAGTATGAGAAGCTGAGCTTGAAGAACTAAAACTGTGACACAGGTTTATAGCCACTATAGTACATACCGCGTCATGTTCATCACAAAGAAAAAAGCTTTACATTATGATAAACATTGCACCTTTTATCAAGGCCCCAAAGGTGACGGACCTGTTAGCATCTATAACAGTGTATGATAACATAATCAGGCACAAGTAAGATGTTGGTATCTTTTTTTTTAAAAAAAGAGGTCACATTGTCCATGGCGTGAAAGACTGGACACATGGGGATGAAACTACAGCAGTATTCATATCTGCATCTGGGCTCTGCTGCAAATAAGCATAACTACTGTGGTGGACTATTTCTTAAAAAATGCAATTTCAGCTTTTTTTTCTCTTCTTTTTTCTTTTTGTAAAATATTGGTGGGGGCATGGTGCTATCTACGCAGTGTTATTTTCTCAGGGCTGCTCTTTAGTTGCCTGGGTTCTGTCACCCTGCCCATGTGAGCATCATAATGTCAGTGCACAACACAGGCACAAAGTGTTTCCACCCCCATACCCACACATAAACCCCCACCATCACCAGCACTACCACGCCACAACATCAAACACGTATTCCATTTGTCGGATGATACGGCTGTGTTTTTGCAGACAATGTCAGCCCCCACCTTACTCACAAACCCCCCCCACCCGAGCCTCTGACCTGGCTGACAGCTTTTGTGTTCAGGATCAAGTATGAGGCTGACGAGTGTGTCTGTGGGGCTAACTATGATATAGCACCGTGCTGTCAAAACGTATTGAGGACCAAATTCCTGCCTGCTGGCCCACAAGGGTAATTGGCTGTCGCCTAGTAGGTGTGCTGTTTAAATAAAATGGGCCTCATTTATCAAACACTTTTCTACCATATTTTAACACAGAGCAGTTTTCAAATAATACATAGTCTTTTGACAGCATCACGTTTAGCACAGATGCATAATGTATTGTTTTGTATTTGTTTGGTTTTTTCATTTGTCCATCCAAAGATTGCTGCACCTGAAATACAATCTCATTCAAATTCCATTTATCTTGTGTATGGTAATGATGGAAAAAACTGACACACTATTCAGACTTAAATACAGTCCTAAAGTGTGACAAAGCCATAATGATAATGAAACTCAAGGTCAGAATGAACTTTTAATTTTGAAATTGGCAGACAATATGCAAGCCAAACCTCACAAAAGAAATTGCAAAAAGGGCTTCTGCATTTGAATTTGGATCATGTCCTGATTTCAGCCCATTACTAATGAAAATGAAATGGAAATTTTCCCCCGTCATTTTCATAATGGTCAATTTTATAAAAGTTGATTTTGACAAGAGGCCTCAAGGAGATTCCTGCCATTAGGAAGAATTTCCATTTTCATAATTTTCAGCATCCTTTCACATTTGACATTAATTGTAATAGTAACAGCAAATCTATGTGTCATTGTCAGCTGTTGATTAGGCCTCACGTGCTGATAGTGTATAATGGGACCCTGAGGAGGATACAAGAAACAGCCTTAGGCCGTGTTTCCCATTCAAACCCCCAAGCACATTCTTTCATCCTCACATTGCATTCAGTGCATTCTGGGAGGAAATACATGCATTCAGCCTTGTCTCACTTCACAGGCCCATTTTCGATGCACATTGAGCTGTGCTGAATGCCAATGGCCGGCGGGGCTGACAACAGCTTTTCCAGGCGTCAGATGCCCAAGCCGGTGACCCGTCCCAGCTCGCAGGTCTTCCATCCAATCCACCTGTCACTTCTGCCAATGACAAGACACGCAGAAATGGATACCGAAATGCCGCTGCATATTGACAGTGGCAGCTGCAATTCACAGGCGAGGAGAGGCTTATCTCCAGCGAGCAGCTTCCATTTCCTCTACGTGAGAGAAAGAGAGACAGCCCAAGACCAAGCTGGAGACAACGTGTCCAGACAGAAGTCTATATTCTGTTCTCACCTACGCGCCCTCAGCAAGACTGGTGATATTTGGTAACCGGAAACATCTAGCTCTTGCAGCAAGGGGACAAGGGCTGTCAAAGAAAAAGGCCAAGGCGTTCAATGATCGGATCAAACTTTGATTTTTGGAAGCTCTCCAGCATTTTCCTCACCAATGTCACTGAGAAGGATGCAGGATGTCGGGACAGAGAGGTAGAGTAACATGTAAAGCAGCAGAATTGCAGAAGCCTCAGGTGAGTCCCTAGGTTTACCAAGCCTCTGATGTTCTACTAACCTTACCCTTCCAAAATAACCCATTCTCATCTGACCTATTGGCAGCATTATTACATAAGGGCTCATCACCACAAGCAGGGTTTGGTTGAGTCATCATCCACCTTTCTACAAATAGTTGCCTTTTTTCTTGACAATGGATTTGTTCAAACCAATCCAGTTACATAAGGGCTCATGTCAGCAGCACTTTTGGAGTCCACTCTGTTGTTCTGGCTGCATCATGGTTACCACATCTTAATGCTGTGTTCAAAAGCAGAAATGATGATTGAAGAATAAGAATTCTGGCCAAAATGGCAAAAACAAGACTTGGGTTGTGAACAAATCACCTCAAGCATTAAGAGGGATTTATGATGTTTTTAAAAAATACTGTCTGGAGCCCAGGCTGGGTGGGATTTTGAGGGATTAAATTCCCAGAGGAATGTGGGTCATAGTTCGTAAGGTCGCTAACGCCAGGAAAAACAAAAGCACAGGTCGTCTGGTCAGACGGTTAAAATAACCTGTGTTGTTGTTTACCAGGCTTCCTATCTCTGACAGTCATGTAGATAATGACTGTACTCTCTCAGTATCAAAGGTGAGATAATTATGGTACAGCTGCAAAACATCTTAGAGAAGAACATCAGCACATTTACTGTTGACACTATGATGCCAGCACTGCAAAGCCTATAGTTTATGTCCCCTACCTTAATTTCCTTTTACGCCCAATTTGAGGCATGTTAGAGGGTGCAGGATCAAGATTTGAAAGAATAAATCCTACAGATGTTTTCGGTGTTTCACAGCTTAGGTTTCATTAAACATTAAAGTAACTTTGTAGTTCAGTTTTGAACAATCAAACCAACCTTACTAAGTGTTATGCTTGTTGTAAACAAAAAATGTGAGAACGACAAGTCTGATGAAAAAAAAAAAAAACAGGCTAGCTACACATAATATTCTTTTCAAATCTTAACAAATTTTATGAGAAACAATACACATTAGGGCAGTTTCTACTTATTTTAACAAAGGTATCTTCCAAATGCACACACTAGGGGGCGGCACGGTGGCGCAGTGGTTAGCACTGTTGCCTCACAGCAAGAAGGGGTTTGAATCCCCGGCCGCCCAGGTCCTTTCTGTGTGGAGTTTGCGTGTTCTCCCCGTGTCTGTGTGGGTTCCTCCTCCGGGTACCTCTGGGTTCCTCCGGGTACTCCGGTTTCCCCACCACTAAAAACATATCAGATCCTCCAGTCAGCACCCCTGACCAAAGGCACTGGCTCATGATCTGGAGTTGGTCCCTGGGCGCCGCACCGTGGCTGCCCATGGGTTAAATGCAGAGAAAGAATTTCACTGTACTAGCTGTAAATGTGACGAATAAAGTACCTTTAGACAATTAGTCCAGACTGTGAGCCCATAACGATTTCACATCCAAGACACAAGTTTTCACATGAAGCTTTGTGATCGAACTTGACTCCAGAAGAAAAACAAACATGGAGGATGATCAATGTCAGCTGGTTGTGTTGGTGTTCCCATCTTGTTATGGTATGTCTTACATGAGACATCATAAAGACACTTGCCCATTGTAAAAGTAGCAGTCCCTTTGGTGATGTTTTGGTTTGCTGGCTTTCATCATCAATCATGGTTCAGAGATGGTTCTTCTGAAATTGTGGGCCTGCAATCATTTTGTACGTAGACATTCCTCAACAATGACATACGGGGGAATAACAATGCTGTGAGAGTGACTAAATTCACAGAAGGGCACATACTGTACAGTTTGTATCTCATCTGCTTTTGTCTTGAAAGCTCCTAGCTTCCCTTTGAAACTGGACTTGTGGGCATCTACCAGAGAGAACACTGGTAGAACAATCTCCCATTCATCAGCTGATAATTACTCTGAGGCACACGGTGACAGCTGGACGATGGATGAAAAAGGAAAAAAAAAAACATCATGCATTTATTTGTCCCTCACTGATTCCTCACAATGGGTGGCTAATCCACACTGTTCAATACCGCCATGTTGAAATGGCAACCTTGATTGATGTGCCACCTCCTCATATTTTTCACTCCCACTGACAAATAATGCACAGTTCCACTGCATTAGAGAGCTTCTTGTCATCCCCACAATATAATACACCCTGGACCATGGTATTAGTTTCTGATTTATTTATTAATATTTCTTAAGCTGGTGGCAGAGATAAAAAAAAAGAAAAAAAAGAACATGGCATCCAGTAAATATTGTTGAATTAAGGCCTGCACGGAAGACACGACTCCTCTTACATCTTCCTTTGCATAATGCAGTGAGGTGGGGTTCTTTGTTTTGTTTTTTTTTGTTTTTTTTTCCTCCCAAGATAATCATATTATCTGCTGTGGGTTGCATGCACTTGCCAAGGTTGTGCTCTCAGCTAAATCCACAATTGATCTTTCCTCTTTACTGCCCTCCCTTCATTCCTCCATCAGTCTCTCTCTCTCACCCTCCCTCTCTCCCTCCATAAGCCTTCCTTCCCATCTTATACAATCACTCAGGCCTGCAGAGATGGGAGGAAAAAGGAGGGTAGGGAGGTGGATATTTAATCAACTGAGTTAGCTCTGCTGGTGCCGAACAACAACTCCTATCAGAAGTGGGATTTAGCAAGTGATCAGCATGGGGCTACTCTCAGTTTGGGCTATTGATCACACATCCCACACTGCAGAGCTACACTCCTCTAATGAGGCCAATCCACAGATTTAGAAACTTTTAGGTGAGGGTGGATATGTGGCCATGAGCTAATTAAGGGGGAGAATAGAAAATGGCCTCCTTTTTAGATTCCATGTTCTCAACTTTACCCTACTTTCCTCTCGTGTCACTGAAGCTACCTCTGGCTTCAGGGACAAAATGATTCACCCATCCATTTCTGCTTTGTACCAATTTAGCAGCAAGTCATGAGGTTAATTGTTATTTGGCTTGGATGAGAAAAGAGTAGATTTGGCTGAAGTTTTTCCAAAGAATGTTTCATATTGTCTACCATTTACATCATCATCTTAGCGACCTAAACCGCAGCCTTTGAGGTGTCTGACAGACTGGTACAGAATCCAGATCTTTTACACCATTTCTCAAGCCAGGGTAATGCTAATTGAGCACTACACTACAAAAAGATGTCAGGCCACTGTTGTGACAGGACCGAGAAGACAAAAAGGCAACAGCAATTGGCTCCCATGTTAATTGTCTCTTCAAAGCGGGATGGCACATACTTTAACACAGTGTCAAACTGTGCTCGTCACTGCTTTTTTAACCCAATCAGGCCTCAGATGTCTTCCCATCTGCCAAGATCAAATGACACAACATCACTTTGAGACAAGAACAGAGCCACAACCCCTGCCTGTATATCAAATATGGAAGTGGGATAAAAGCATGCAGGGCTTTCATCTTAAAAGAAACTTGTTGAAGGGGAGCACCACTGTTAGCAGAAAGTCTACAGCTGTCAGACAGCTACTCCCATCTTTCCTGCCCATGTGTTATAAAATGACAAAAGCTGTAGACCTTAAGCCAAGGCAAATTGTTTTGTTGCGGTGCAACACAGTGACAAGGCACAACCGACGTCTTTATCTGTCAAGACGGAGATACGCGCAGCGTGGCAGCCCGGTCAGTCATCTGGACCTCCCCTTTGTCACAGTAAAAACTCTGGCAGGCTCAAACGATTCAGAGGACTGGGCGATACACACCTTGTTTAATGATAGCAACAGCAGCTCTAGTTCTTTGTGTGGTTATTGTCTTTGAAGTGTGTGAACCTACAGATGTACTTGCCACAGTTACCTGCCGGTGCTCCTGCAGGTGTGCTCAACTCGGAGGAAGTCGCGGAAAAATCAATTAAGAGCGGCTCTAAGACATGCAGTCACAGCGCCATAAACCATCACTGTAAAAGAGATACTAATATAGATCCATGGTGAAGCTGCTCTGTCTTCACGGTTCAGTCACTGAATATTTGACACATGTGTCCAGGAGCAGATAACTCCACAACAAATAGATTGTGGGGCCATAAAATAAAAATAAATAAATATTTACCCAATTGACGATTTCTTGGTGATTTTCCCAACTTTATGTTTGGGGCTTTGGGTTAAATGTTTCCTTTTGGTCTAAAATGAGTTATCGCCAAACAAACTGTTGGATTACCATTTGAATTTCTGTAGTGGTCTCTCCCACCTATTCCTGCTCTGTGACCCTGAGGCCAGTGTTTTCCCTTGTAATATCAAACATTTATTTTATTAACCAGGGTACCATGGCATTTACTGACCTCCCCTGCACTCCTGTGGGGTTCTCATTCCATTTTCTTCATAACACGAGACCTCATAACAAATTCTGTTTCCTGCACATGCACAATGATTTAACAACTGTTAGATTTTGGGTGAAATTGGGGTGGGGGGGGCGCTTGGTAATTCCCCCCTCAGAGAGATCCACTTCAGAAATCTGGTGATGCCACAGCATCTTCTCAAGGGACATCCAGAGGTCGTGTTTCACATTTTAAGCCTCACTACTGATAATTACGGAAGAACAGAAAAATAATCAATACGTCCGCCGGGGCTGGAATAAACATCGTAGCCTCGAGGGGTTGCTGCCAGCGCCTTTAGTCCTTTGTGGTTGCTCTGAAGTGGAAGCAACGTCCAGCTATCATTTCAACTTCAAGTCAAACAGAATCGGAGCAGCTTTTGATATATAATAAAGTCATGTTAGTCCAAAATTACCATAGTCATCTCTCAGTCAGTGCTTTCCCTCAAAGCCATGCAAACTGCAAAATAAGGTCTCCTACTGTGAGCAATCCACAGACCGACTGAGTGACTGCACTCTGCTAATCAAATACCAGCGTTTCAGTTAGATGTATGTTACATGTATTACAGCAGAACAAATGCAGTATTACCGTTGTCAAAATTTCATACTGGACGACTGCCTCATGTTTAAAAATGTCTCCTTTCAAGGCTCCTGGCTGATGCTAACTTTTCACATAAAGCATAGTTTCCATATATTTATTAATTCATGAGGAGCGAAGCAGAGCGATGTGCAGAGAAGACATCATTATTTAACCACATGCAAAGACCATAGGGGATGTCTCTCGTTTTCCAAGTGCAGTAAGACCTTGGGGGATTACCCAATCCACATCATTTCCCCCAACCCTCAAACCTCATGCCTTCCTGATCACATAAAGGATTACATGGCTTTGCAAGAACACATTTAAGCATTAACTCCCCACAAAGCACAAAACTCTCAAGGCCAAATTAAACATCTGCCTCTTCAACTTTGAAGTAACAAAGTTCTGAGGCGAAGATCCATTTTAAAAGATGATAAATTCACGGTTATTTGGTCCGATTCTTTTTAAATACCCAGCAAGCTAAATTTGAGCGACATTATGTTTAGTTTTCCGCACGACTTCATCGCAACCAGGCCTTTGTTACTGTATGATGGGGAGGTCAGGGTCACATGATTAGAAAGCTGCGTCGGATCCTTCCCGCAGTCTCCGGTGAAAATGGAAGCTCAGCACGTGCAAAGTGGGATTTACTTCCAGTGTTAATCATGAAACATCCTGTGAGTCCACAGAAGCACAGCTCTTATTACTTAATGAATATGGAACCTGCCGCACCGCTGCAACAAGTCATACAAACTACGCTCAAACAACATGACACAATCTGCTCTCTTTTACACATAACCCGGACTGTGCTTTTTGAAAAAAAAGCCGTCTATTCATGCTGTCATGTACCACTTGCTATCTCACTGCCAGCGACGCAGCAGCTCGCATTAAATTGGTTTCCATCCAATGATTTTTTTTTTTTTATGCACAATTTGAATTTGCACATAATAAATGAAATGAAAATGAAAGCTTTTATACTCGGCTGAGGTGGAAAAGGTGGCATATTAATGACGGGAAGAAATTGTTAAGGGTGTTGGAGAGAGACTTTTCAAATAAAAGACACCGGGCGGAGGAGAAAGGGTTGAGGGGGCGGTCCGCTTTTACTTCTTGTTCTTGCCAGTGTATCAATAAAGAGGAGATATGATTAAGGGTGATGGAAGTGGAGGAAAATATAATCAAGTCGCCACCTGCTTTTTCTGTCTTTTGTTTGAACCTTTTATCTTTGGGATTTTTAGGTATCTGGTTGTCTTTTGTTTTGTTTTTTTTCTTTACAACATGCAGCCTTCACACCATGATCCTCATCCTGCCACATTCACTGTGGGCAACAGAAAAGAAGAAAGAGTATGACACGCAACCTCTGCCCGCCCATGTCGCTCTGCAGTTGTGTATTTCTGGCAACCGCCTTTCCACACATTAAACAAATGAGAAGGAAACATCGCTGCACATTATGTGTGTAGAGAAAAGGTAATATGAGAATATATATCACGACGGAGTGCATTTAAAATGCTATGTCTCATTTGTTTAACTCCTACACAGATGTAAAAACATTTTCTGGGCCGTTTAGAGGTGCAACTATTTCTTGATCAACAGTTTATCCAGCACATTCCTTTCCAGCTATACTATAGGTTGCCAGATAAAATTGGTGAGAACAGGTTTGAGGAAGTGCTATACCGATTATAATTAACTTGGCAACATTAACAACAAACCTGTAGATTGATTTTAAATTATTATTTTTTTTACATTTTTGTTTTAGCATGGGTTCAACAAATGACAGAATGTGTTTATCTGTGAGTTTTAGTGCCGCACTTTTTCCTTTTCTCACTTTGGGCACAGTGATGCTATAGCTGCTCTCCTCTGTTTCCTGGCTGTTGCTACCATGGTAAACAAAACCAGCATTTAATCACTTCCACACAGAAATGTCTTTCCTGTGGATTGTCTGCTTTTGACTGAAATAACATTAAAAGCTGCAGAAGCTAGGCAACAACATAAAGGTTTGCTTATTTCAAAGGTAGTTATACAGGCGCAGGGCTGCCTCTATAATGCGGTATAGGTACAACACACACACATACACGCAGAGCAACAATTACTCTGATGATGAATTGTGGCGAGACGCCCTTCGCTAATTTAAGGAAATCACTTGGGGAAAGAAAAAGTTAGTAGAAAAAAAAAAGTCATTTTTGGCATTCTACATCTGTCAGTCTGTGTGTTAGCCTGATTAGTGCGCACTAATCGACTCGGCTAATCACACCCTCAGGTGAGAGAGAGAGACGGAGAGGGGTATGAGAATGGGAGAGAGGTGGAGGGTACCGGAGAACATTGCGAGCTGTTAAGCTGCAAAATGGTGGAACAGCTGCTGTGGTCTTTTATGTGGGAGCCCAGGAGAGCTGTTCCACTGGGTGCTGCTTGGTTTGCAGCGCCACAGTGTTTGCTGCAGAAAAACACTGAAGGCTGAACTCAGGACTGTTTCTTTTTTTCTTTTTTTTTTGCGGCTAATCTCACCGATCCACTGCATTACTGGGGAGATCTTCTCTTTATTTTGTGAGAAAACACACCTTCAGCTCACAGTAACACAGGTAGTTGCTGCTGTGTAGAACATCTGGAGCCAGACCTATAAATAATAGAAATGACAGCATTCCCCACACAGAAACTGGTATTTATATATAAAAAATAAAAAAAAACAGACTGTAAGACTGAAATCTACTGCACACCGTGTGCACACCGAGTTTTCTGGAGTCAGCTAAGTGGAAAATAAAATGGAAATGGAAAAAAAATAATAAGGTGAGAAACAAACATAGTCGTAAACCACTTTGACTAATTGTGTAAAAATGATTTTTCCCTCATATTTGAGGCAACGCTGCATTCCCTCTCATTTAACCTTTTATCATGAAGAATTTTTCTTCAAAATAAAAATCTCTAATGTCTCGGACTTGATCAAACCACAGAAAAATGGTCGTTGCTCTCAGTCTAATACAACTTTAACAATCTACACAAGTATCATTATTATGTTTGTGACACAATAAACTAATTAATCAGTGAGTGTCGCCATGCCAACAACATTGATGCTACAGGCAACAATCCATAAATGTCATGTAAAAGACAACTTTTTTTTGAACTGGTGCTGAATATCAAGTCATTTTAAGTTAAAAGTCTTTAGATTCAGGAGCCAAGTTCACACCTTTGAATCAAAATTTGTTGCAGATGAATGTTTCCATGTGATGCGTTGATGAGAAATCAGGTTTATAAAGAAAAAACAGTACAATAGTAACCATGTAACGATCTTATCCGCAATTTACAAAAAAGTGTTTAGAACCTACATCATAAAATATGTTTAAAACTAAACTATGCACATGAAACTTTACAAATTCAACAAGAGGAATGGCCAATTATTCCTGTCTTTGTAATGAAGTGACTCAGAGGTCTAAGCATCTGGCTCCTGGACTTATTTGTGGCTTTTCTATGGAGGTTAAAACTGAGCAGCAGTTTCCTCCCTGCTTGTGCCCAATGTGTTTAAATGTGTGTATGCACCACAGCAGAATAACTAATGGCCATGCAGCGTCCCTGAGATGTATGGGTTGTCCAGACCCCGATGAAAGATCAGGGTAGAACATCTGTATCATCTGTTTCTTGCCTGGCTTGTTTCTTTATTTTCCATTGCTCGTATGAAGTCATTTGTTAAATATGTTTTTTTTTGTTTTTTTGCTGCCTGGCATCCATGAATTATTCCTTCCCTCAACAGCAAGTGGAAATTGTTTTTCTCCCAAATGCACAGTTTTATTTTGTTTTTTCTGCCTGAGTAACTGCTTTGTCTCCAGGTGCTTTTTTATACGCCCACTGAGATGCAGTTATGCACAGATGTAAACACACTTTAAGGCAAAACGGCTAATGAAATGTACTCCAGGATTTTCAAAAAAAAAAAAAAAAAGTTGCAGTCCACAGGGATACCGCTCACTCCTCCACAGGACGCATCTGACATGACCACCGCCAACTTGTCGACACAATAAATAAATGAATAAAATGTTCCTTTTTTTTTATCAAACTAAACTGGACTGGCAGGCATCGGTGATTCACGACTACACACAGTCCTACAGTAGACTTCCACCAAAGAGCTAAATCAAAAGGATTTTCCATACCACAGCATGAATGCACAGTAAAGCGTTTAGAAATTCAACCTGCAGCAAAGATGTCACACGTTCAAGAACACCAGCTCTAAAAAGGCTCATGACAATAAAAACAAACATGCAAATAAAAAACCCATCTCCCCTGTTTTCTGTCTTTGAGGCCGAATTAATATTAATGATTATGTTTTCTATGAGCCTCTAACAGGCCTCTATGGGTTTACCACACTAACCAACTGCAGATCTGCCGGTCAAAGGCTGTACGGTATATTATGTAGCTCTGATTCCTCTGTGTTTGCAAGACAAAAATTTTCCACATTATTTCTTTGCGAGCCTGTGCTTTTTAGGCACCCCGGCCTGAACTCACGCTACACTGAGCCCCCTCTTTGTTTCAGATAGGTTTGAGTACAACCTGACATGGGCCAGTGGGCAAGCTTCCTTCCTCCCACAACCTGTGCAGTAATAAAAAAAAAGAAGTAGCATAAACCTCCGCAGTGACAGTGGGATAAGGCTGCCAAGGTGTTAGAAAAGAGGAAGGAGGGAAGAGGAGGAGCAGCGGGGCCAGCAGGTTGGTCAGGGACCAGCTGGGAATTGGAAGTGCGGCGGGTTCGGTGAGGTGAGAATGGAGCCTCGGCATCGTCTGGGGTTTCCATTGCACTTGACTACTCTTAGCTGAGCCAACCAAGCATGGAGGAATGTGCAGCTGGGAGCGAGGGCAGGCAGCTGTACTCTCTCTCTGGCTCAGCCTCTTCTAAGCAGTTATAACCCTCTCGCCGCTGCAGCCGTGCTCATCACTCTCCCTCTCTCTCTCTTCAATCAATTTCAGCAGAATTTCTTGTGAGTTTGTGCTTTTTATTACAAATTCGAACCTGCATAGCATCCAAAACAGATGCATCTATACTGTATACCACTGGTAAAAACACAACTCTGTCAGCTTTCTCCTAAAGAATCTGCACCATTCCATTCGCTGGATAGAATCAGTGAGTTTATTATTTATTGGATTCAAACCATAGTATCATCAATCACACGGACAAGATGCCACTACAAAATCAGGACAGCAAAAATATAACTGTGATTTGATTGGTTTAGTGTTTGAAGAGCCCACCTCTGATAAGAGCACCTCATTTACCTTCTGTTCACCACAGCCTGATTATATTAGTAGTTGCATAGATAAAGAGCCAGGGAGCCATTCACTCTATTCCCTCTGTGCCATAACTGTCTGTGACGTCCATCAAACTGAAAGCTACGTAATCGCCTCAGAAACAAACAGACAAACCTGTCTACTTCAACGTGTGGAGGAGTTGAACATCACCTTTGAATCATGTCACAGTCACTGATGGCACAGAACTGTACACTCTGTGTGCTTTCAGACACATGGTTCCGGTTCTGGTTCTGGGTTCTGTTCTTGTACTCGCTCCGTTCTGGAGTCTTAGAACATTGGTGCTTTCTGGTGAACCAGTCCACGTTTCAGTGGAACCAAAGTGGGCGTACGTTACTTTGCATTACTCAGCTGGAAGTAAACACAATAGTAATATTTTGCTGTCTCCCACTTCAGTTTATTTTTTTTTAAAGTGTATTAATCATTTGGTCTGTGTTCATGGGAACTAAGCCTTGGCCATCTCTTCTCTAAGTTTCAAAGATAAGAATTACTTTACTTACTTAATTACTTTACTTTATACGACACGCCCCTTGATGATGTCATGGTTTGTAGGGGAGAACCTTTTTTTGTTGTTATTTTGAGAACCGACTTTTCAGGTTTCAAATCTTTCTTTTTTTTCGGTCTCAACGTCCTGGCTGGTTCAAAATTGGGCTCAGGAACCAGAACCTGCATGAAGCTGCCAGTTTGAAACCCCTGTCTGAAACTCCCAATCCTACAACTTCTGTACATCTGCAATAATGCATACTGTATGTTACAGATAGATACTTGTGGAGCATTATTGGATTTTTGTGACATTTTCTTCCAACAGCTCTTGGTTAAGATTAAGACTGTGATCTGGTTTAAGTTTGCACAACATGTTTATCTGCTTCTTTCATGTCCACCATCCTTGCTAATCACCCCTTCCCCAGCAGCTTGACTGCTGCTAATAACTGCAGCATTTCATCCGGAGCTCCATGGGAATCAAAGTTAACTTCTAAAGACTGTCATGTTTGTACCTTTAACTTTACTTCGTGATTATTCTATCAGATGCGTTTCATGCCCATCCAAGCTCTGGGTGCGCTCCAAAATACAAGTAAACATGATAGGACTGTTACATCCAGACACCCTGGATTCCATGGAGAAGCAGGCAAATTAAGCAGAAGGCATCACCATGCCAGGAACAGCAGCCATATTGTACTTACTCATTGTTATTATGATGTCAAAATGTACATTACAGCTTTGAGGAATAAGACCCTCCAGTCGATTACTTTTGGCACATGGCTGAGAGCAGAGCAGAGACACAGCTACTTCCCACTGCTCAGTCAGTCTGGTGCACTACTGTAACTCCGGGAGATGATAAAATATACACCAGCAGAGGTTTTGCATGTGTGGGAGGCAGCTGGGAAGAAGTCATCATTAAGTCGGTGAAATCAACAATGAAGTCTACCACAAAAACACTTGCTCTCCGCCCCCTGCTCTGTTTTTCAAAGCTTTGACGGCACATTGGTTGGTGGCCCTGAAGATCTGAAGTCACAGTGCAAGAAAATTATGTCCCAGTCCCACTTCCCCCCAAGGAAGAAATGCAATTTGAAGTAAACAAAGTACGAAGTCAGTTCTGAGCTAATGACCTGGGGTTTGTTTCCCCAAAGTACTGATGTACTGTCGCATAAGAAAGACCATCAGTAGTAAAAAAAAAAAAGTGATTATCAACCATCAAAGGGAGGAACTCAACTTACACAATCCCCATCACATGTTGCTTGGATACAACTGCAGCTGCCGTACTGCGATATTGCATCACACTATACGTCTATGAGGCACACGTACTGTACTGTAAGTATGTTAACAAATGTGCCGTTGCTTCTGCTGCAATCATTCTGAATGAACCATTAAATCAAGGACAGACTTGAAAATGATAACAAACATGATTCTGAAGCATGAAATACACATTATATACAGTGGTAATAAACAACACGCTGCTAACAGAAATCATAGAAACATAAGCCAAAGACTTAAACTCAATGTTACAGATGAAGAAGACTATTTACAGGAGAAAGGGTGGTTTGTTATTGCACTATTTCCTGAATGGTGTTCCAGCCGCAGCTTCTCAAGTTAGTGCTCATAAGTGGTTGACATTAACAACATATATTTATTTATGTCATGTGCTGTATTTAAAGGGATTTGTACTTTGAGTATTTATGTTTCCTGCATCTTGATACGCTAACTCCAAAATGATTACATCTTTTTTTCATTACATTTATTCAACATCTTAAATTTCTTCTATGATTAAATCAATTGGTAATCATTAAAGACACGTTTCACCTACAAACTTTCAGTCCTTAATTTTAATTATATTTTCTCAACAACAAAAAAAGCAGACTAAGAAAGACAGATTTCGGAGGAACTTTATAATTAATCATCTTGTGACCTCATCTGAACTTTCTAATTGTATAAGCTAATTCTAACAAAGCGACAACACATATGAATAAGATCAACCGGGTTTTTCTAAATCTAATTAAATAAACTGATTTGACAAATCTTCACTTCTGTTTATTCTTTGCTATTCATTCTGATGAGAACACTTGGTAATTTACCTTTGCCGGGGAGGTTATGTTTTCACCCCGGTCTATTTATTTATCAGCAGGAGTGCATAAAAACCATTGAACCTGTTGTAGGGGAGGGACGAGGCCAGGAAACACCCCATTACATTTCGGGGCAGATCTGGATCATTTCATTTATATTTTTCCTCTGAAGTTTGGTTTGGCCTGCTCTATTTGACACTGGCCTTGGGGGAGGTCTGTGCTCTGTGGGTGCTCCTCTGGTTAGTGCAACAACTGTGCTACACTGAAATTAGCCCAGCACTTAGAATAGGTAGTTATAGCTTTAGGTAGGTACTGTAGGATCCTTTCCAAATGTCTCACAATCTCACAATCTGCCTGTACAATTATCCACCACATTCATGTTCATAGAGGATAATGGGGATCCTTTTTTTTTTCTGTGGAGGTTTTCCAAAGAGGTCACATGTAAATTTTCTACGATATTATTTACTAGCTTTTGAGCTGCTGTTTGTTTTCAGCCAAAGTCAAACTAATATTAGGGTTGTGTTTCTGTGTGTCTGTTGTGTGGCGGAGAGCTGAGCGCCCCACAACTGAATAAATAGAAACAAATGAATAAAGTATTTCAGTGACTGAACGTATGAATAAACAACTGTGATCTCCTCCTCGGGAAAGCCATGCTTCTTAATTAATGTCCGTGTTTGCTCATCTCTCGTTTGTTACAGTTGGAGGAGGTGACAGGGACTATTTGTTGAGCCATGCGGGTGGGGGGGCGGGGGCAGAGGCTAAAAGCAAGGTATGGGCGGAAGAAAGAGGGAGCAGATGGGACGGTGTCAGGGTGTGTGGAATGAGGCCTACCTTCATCCATCATGGCATGGGTGCATGACACACACGCACACATACACAAATACACACAAACGTACACATCCTCACTTTACTCCATTCATGAGGACCTGAGGTTCAACATAATGCTGTCCCCCAGCTCCCTACCCAAACTTTAACCATCCCTATCACAACTGAATGCGTAACCGCTAACCTGTGTGCTCCCCATATAGATGTCTGCCCTCACAAACCACACACACGCACACACACACGGTTAATGTCATTTCACAGTAGACTGATTGAGGCCACAAAGCACAAACACAGGACAGCAGGTACTCACACTCAAACACAGTATGCGGAGTCGTATGTGGAATTTAAAGGAGGTAGAACTCACTGACCTACGCTGTTATGTTTCCTGATGAGATGTTCATGTGTGGGTGGGAACAATGACCAAAATATGAGAATAATAAAAAAAACAACTATACAAAGCATTTGACTTTCTGATACTGGGGTAAATTATTTGGTAATTAATTCCTAATTAAACCACGAGCACAATCTTTGTCTGACTTTAACCAGGTCGTTGTGTTTGCCAAAACTTAACTTAGCACTGATTGGAGTTGGCGTTGCAGTTGTTGTTAATACTATTCATCGTAAAATAAAGTAAAAATAGCATTGATCCTGTGGGTGTTAACCATACATAGTGTTAAGATGTATGACAGTGACTCACATTATACTTAAAAAACACATTTTTAATCATAAACGTGGGAAGCAAAGAAAAGCTTGGGAAGGGTTACTGACTAATGATCTATTTTTTCATCTTACAAAGTATGTCATATTCTAATGTTAAGCGTCAAAATAACATAAAATCCTCCTCACCAGTAGATGCTTGTTTGTTCTTGTGGAAAAAAATGTCAAGCATTGTCAGTTTTGACTTTTGTTTTTCTGTATGTGAGGGGAATGGATTTGGGTTCTGACTGGGAAGCACGGACACAAACATCAAGGAGCAGGAGCTCCACCTGTGACCCTGTAGGCTGCAGCTCTGTGTTGGGTTTGGAGTGTGATGTAGGCCTGGCTGCCCCTCTGAATTCCCTGCCGGGGATGATGGGGGGATTAGCTGGAAAACTGTCTGACAATGACTAAATAAACAATGAAAGCAACAACATGAGGAGAAACAGAAGACAGCATGGCCACGACATTGTTATTTTGAACTCCAGAACAGGTTCCTCAAGGTTATAAAAAGGTGGTAGTGGAAAATAAAGGCTGAAAGGAATTTTGAAAGACTCAGATGAAAGGTGCAGCACGACAGCGGCTGGATGATACTAAAAAAAGACGTTTTAAACAACAACTGATTCACCTGAACTTTGTTTTGGCCTACTTATGAGCATGATTCTGCTTTATGACGTGGGAAGTCATCATTTACATACAATCCACTCACCAAATATCTGGAGAAGAAAGCCAGGAGCCGTATAGAAAATTGGGTGCATAATGCAGCAATTCACTTCTCATTTCTGCTCCCCACATATCGAATGGTGCCAAGAAAATGGTAATAGAGTTGTTGTCTCCATCCACCGATTTACGATCATTTGTTATTTATTCATGAGAAAGTAAGCAGGGTGCCCAGCATAATACAGTTTATATCATTCACTCACTCATGCTATTCAAATTCGAGTATAATATAATTCCAGTTGAAAACTTCTCTTTCCCCCCCGTTTCGCGAAATGCACCTCCGTTCATATTTGTAAGTCAAAGAAAAGAGAGAATATTATTTTGGCTGAGCAACAAAACAATAACCTGACAAGGCCAAGCAAGTAGGAAATTCATCCAGTGCTGCTCTGAGGAGAATGCACAAGCAGAGCTGAGGAGTCCCTGCCTTATGATGGTGTCAGTATACTGTAATCAGGCTAAATGGCTTCTGTTGAGCTCTTTTCTCTTTGACTTTCTTCTTTGATCAGAGTCTGAGGAGCCATTTTTGTTGCCCGTTGCTACAAACTTGAACCAAAACCTGAAACAGAGCCAATTAAAAAGTTATTTTACAAGCGATACCAGGTCATTATTATTCTTCATTATGAAGTCACAATGATTGACCAACCCTGAAATACTGTATTGCACGGAAACTGTCATCAAGAATAAAAGCTGTAGATGACTGCCGTTCATTATATTGCGACCAATCCAGTTGTTAAGATTTGACAATCATCCTGTAGTCATAGGAGTTGGTTCATTACCTTTGATAGGTGCATGTTGTTTCAAGATCTGTGGGGCAGAGACGTGAGCTGCTCAGTGAACACAATGGAGGTTAACAGCACTAGTCCCCTGTCCCTCATCAAACTCATCAAATACACAATCCAACAACTCCAAAACACTAAGTTGTAACCTGCACATTTGCCACGATATGATATAATCATGTATAATTATGTAACATTACGGCACACAAAACAAATACTTGGAACTGCTTGTGCTTTTGAAGTCACTCCACCATAGTGTGGTGAGTGTGCAGGTCACAACCTTTGGAGTTGTTGGTTTGTGTAGTTGATGAGTTTTGAGGGAGATCATCTCCTTTTAAAGGTGAGGCCAAAAGCAGAGATGCTGTTTGTATACTGAGTCATAATATGTAATATTATGACCTCAAACTTGTGGATTCTTGTTATGAGTGACATCAATACTACTGTGAAAAAAGCAATAACCAGTGACATCATCCTCTCCTCTTCAGTCTGATCCCACATCAGTGATGTGATTCTGTCAAAAGTAGAGAGGCCCTGCAGGTAGCCCACAGATGACAGATTCCCGTCATTCCGCCATCTTGGAAGCAGTAAGGCTGGACTACTTAGTTACTGGTGTGCCCTCGCCCTTCTAAATCCTCTGTGTTTACTTAACCTTTAGGAAGTCCTCATTAGCCGGCTCACTCTGACGAGCCTATTGGGTTGTCAGGCGAGAGATAAATTAACAGTGGGAGCATTGATTTGACTTATGCCTTGAGCTGGGATCACGTTGGCCAGTCAGTATGCACATTGTAATTAGTTATCAGCAGGAGGGGAGTTTTTTTAAGTGATTAATCAGGAGAGCTCTCTGACTCCAAAGTAAAATGCGTGAGCAGCCAGCGGAGGGAAAGGGCACCTAACTGAGGCAGACTGTCCTCGCCAATAAAAGCAACACAGTTGGTTGAACAAGTGACCTCCTGTGACCGTCTGGTATGATAAATATAGAAGTTTTTAATCAAGCAAAACGCCTATTTTGTACTAAAGGTATGAGGACAACAAACAAGACCGGTCAGCGAGTGAAAACAATTACAACTTCAGCTCGGAGCCAAATGCTGAATCTGGACTCCTAGTCCCCGCCCCGCAAGCCTGTGTCCCCTTCTGAGGTAAGTGCTGCTGAAAAATAAAACGAAAACACTTCTGCAAGAGAGTAATATGGTTCATAATTGATTAAGCATCATTAAGCATCACAAACAAAAAGACAAACCTCAGCAAATGGACTGCTAATGCTAAAACGCCTCCAGCTAAAGTGCCTCCTCTTGCACATTTCCGCACAGAGGTAATGGGAGTAAGAAAGAAAGAAAGAAAGGAGCATAGTATTATGCAAAGAGAACCTTGCGCATTTGATTAAAGGTTTACTATTCTGTCTTGCAGTTGCAAAGGCAGCTGCAGCACGCGCATGCTGAGTCACAGCATATGGAGCAGGCATGGGGACAGGGAGGGAGGCTGACCACAGATAAGATAGAAGAGACAGGAGAGACGCACACTGCTGGGATCTCTCAGTTTGGTCCAATAATGGAATCTCATTACCAAAGTGAGAGCTGTCCAGACAGACCTAATGAAGCTCCACACGGTGAAGGCTGGCCCCTTCACGCTGAGACACGGGAGAGTGGGAAGAGCGAAGAGACCTAGTTGGACTGGCAAAGCGGGACCACGGGAGTGACATCAAATCTATAAGTAGGAGGGGATGTGTCAGAGCTAAGTAAATATGAGGAAAATATGGCACCGGACGAAGAGCAAGAGGGCACCGAGGGGCAAAGAGACGGGGCTGAAAGGAAGAATATGAGAATCAATGGGAAGATAAATGATGCAGCAACTCCCAGTGGAGAACAGAGTGCTGAAAAAGACACTCCAGAAAGCATATGGACACACGCTAACATCCAGGCTTTTAGCGCTAATTGACAGACTGCTCCTCCACTTGCCACCCACCCTCTGAAGAGTGTGTTTTCACTGTTTTTTTTTTTACTCTTTTCTTTTTCCTGAGCATGTTTCATAGGTCCGATCGCTGAGTGCTAATTGGCTAGCTGAACCAACAGGCCATCCCTGGTCCCACCTTCCGTCCCTAGAGCGCTGTCATCCTATTGCTGCCCACACACACAGACGTGCGCGCTCGCACAGCCAGTTTTTTGCTTGGTGGTGGGAAGGTGCATGGCAGCTGCCGGGGAGATACAGGAGCCGCAGCATCCCCTCTCTCCTCCTCCTCCTCCTCCCCCGGGGACACGTCTGGGGATAAAGTGCAATGGCCCCGGCTTTCAGTCAACATTGCTAAAAATACCCCATGATGCCACTGTACAAGCCTCACACTGCAGTCACTGTGTCTTTTCACTGGACAGTGCATCCAGCTGGGATGGCAGAGAGGACAAGGGCCAGCAGCAGCCAAACCAGGGCTCCACAATCTGTGACATCACTTGTACAGTTGTAGAAACCAATAAACTGGATCCTTTGAGACACTTTGGACTGTGATGCTTTTGTTGAAATAGAATGATTTCAAGATTTCACTTGAGCATGATTTACTGTATAAGCTATTGCTGTTGTGTTCCTCCAACTCTCTGTGTTATTAGTATTTTTGGTTCTACTCTAATATTACGGTACTTACTACAAAGCCAAAATGTCCAACTATTCCTTTACTATTTCAGTGTTGAATTCATTATCTGTTGTGGTGAAGGGCTGAGGGAGGTCTGGAGGGTCTAATCAATTCCACTTTTTATTTTTATTATAAACCATCACAATTTTCATGGAAATATATATAATAACCTATTTTTTCCTCTGGTAAAAAACAAACAAACAACAAAGTAAAAAAACAAACAAACAGGAGTTGTGATTTTGTTCTTTTGCTCTTAAAACATTATAACTTTATTTATGGAAACAGATGTTCTTTTTTTATTTTTTTACTCCCCGGCGGCTCTGGGTCTTGACTCTATCATAGTGAATTCAGTGGTAACCTATGGCAACCTGTGCAGTTAGAGAACATATTGTTAAAGTCTGAGCACAGTCAATGTTACATTGATACATATGCATGACTTGTAGTAAATAGGCTAAAGGGGAAAAAAACAACATTTTTTTTTATTTTTATTTTTTTATCACAAATAGTTTACACACAAACCAAACGTCCTAGAGTTTTACTTGGACATGACCGATTATAGGAAATTCAAAAATCTGCTATCTGGGCCAACTTTGTCCTGCACAAGCAGTGGGAGAAGTCTCCAGTCCCTGGTTTCAGTTTAGAGTCACATTAAAGCCAAGGAAGAACTTAACTCTGGAGCAAAGATGCGGCCAGTGTCACGACAACAGACTTATGTACTGTAATACTTTCTATCATAACTACTTAAATGGTTTTTTAAGTAGATTTTTTTCAGATTCAGTTCAGTGCTATGATGCACAAAAAGTAGGGGTGTAATGGTAGTATCCATCTCGTGCAGTCACGGTATGGGGGTAACGGTTCGGTGCACACAGTCATATGACTATATATTATAATATTATTTTTTTTTAAAGTTGAGTCCTCACTCTAGAGACACATCTCCACGATTGTGCACCAACCTGCTGCCGAAGAACCAGCACCAGGAAATGGTGCAGGACACACGGCAATAAATACAGTCGATGCTCTGCCTAATTAACCTGGAGTTCAACAACAAAGATGATAGTGGAGATTACGCTCTGCAGGTCTCAAACCCATTTAAGATGCATTATCTAGTCAAATTATGTTATTGTGAATCATAAGAAAAGCACACATCCAACCCCATCTCCTAGAAATTAAATTTACCACTAATCTGCCACAGCAAATCCAGAAATGGAATTGTGACCATTTTATTTATTTATTTTCACATCAACACAATGTGGATCTGCTGTTAATATCTGCAAAAAAAAAATACATCACAGCTTGCCAAAAATGGTTAAAACGCACATGCCCTGGTCCCCAGAGTTTACTGCAGTGCACATGGTCCTGATGATATTGGATTTCTCTGCATGAGCTCACCTCATTAGTATCTTGTACCTTCACTTTAGCCCAACATAATCCCTTATATCAATGCCTATATCAGCACCAGTACACACATAATTGCTGGAGTCTTGTTGCATCTGTGCTGACGCTGTCAATAAAGAGATGGAGCTCTAATCTAATGGCGCTATGCCGTTATCTTAGACTGGGAGGAATGGGATGCCCAAAAGCTACAGTATCTCAGTTACTGTGCCGGCTGAGTAAAATGTTAACACGACATCAATAATTCTTTGAATTTATCACAGCATGTTGCTCGCTGACAGATAAATATAAATGAATTGTTTTTGTATTGTTTGTTTGTCCATTTCCCAAGCCAAATGAAAAAAAAATTACACCGCTCTCATTCGCCACAACGTTAAACCCCCTGGTTTCATTTTAAACGCCTAACGTAGACCCTCGGCATTCATCCTCTTAAACATGACAGCTTGACAGTTTGAGGATGTGCACCCAAGATACCCAAGAATAGAGTGCACAGCCTGAGGGCAAGTGCTGCCCCCCAGTCAATGAATGCAAGGTTTTTTTTCCTGCCATTGAGACTGTTCCGCTCATACCGAGCTACGTCAACTTATGTCCACATCTGGGTTTTAATCGCTCTGTTGAGATGGATAAGGTGTTATCTGTGGGGACAATGGTGGCGTCTCATGAAGCAGCAGAGCCGTCGCTCTGAATAAAAGGTAATTTTAACCTGGTGTCAGCAGTTTTACAAAGGCTGATTGCTGGAGAATAATGGCCACTTTGGCAACTGTCAATTTTCCTCTAGGGAAAATTGGTACAGGGTTGATGCTGTGTGATTTGCCGAAGCTGTCATTTCCTGGGCTCCTATTTCAATCAGGGCCACCTTGCTTACTTCATTACAAAGATGGGCAGACAACTCAACAATGCTTTGACTCACTTACTGAATTCACCTCCCTGCGTTTCCTAATTAATTCAAGGGTCCAGCTTTGATTTCTGCTCTAAATGAAAGTGCGTGCGCGCTCCTGTCCTATTTTAGATGTGTTTGGCAGGAGTTTAGTCACGAGTCCCTGAAGCATAAAATCATTTTCTTATAAATACATCTCAAAAATATCCTCACCACTCAATATCATTTATTTGATTTAGTTCTTCTTGGTAGAATAAATAAAGGCCAACCGTCTTGATTCTCGGAACAAGTGGGATTAACTCCATTCTCTTTTTCTTTCCATGGTGTATGAACAGTCTTGGGGGCTTTTTATGAGATTAAGTGACTTGATGAAGTGACTTGATGAAGTGGGTGTTTTTTTCTTCTTTGCTGTGCATTATTAAAGCTTTGGTCTTGTTTTATTTTAACAGTCAGGGATGAAACTTAAACCAGCTTTCTCACAATCAGGGACCTTCTGTTGCATTCCCTTAACAAGGGAAAAGAAAAACACTTTCTGAAAGTTTCTGTGTCTTTAATGAAAAGCAATTCCTATTGAAAGCTTGAGGTGTATGCAATAACTAAAGGCCATTTTCTGCTGTTAATACCTGGGGCCACATAGTAACAAAAGTACCTAGACTCTTAGGAAAAGTGTTATGCATTAGAGGTTGAGCTCTTACATCCTTAAACCTCCATCAGTGGCTTTTTTCAGATTTGGCTTCATCTTCCCTGCGAAGGTGGGGATGGGACTGTTACATGGAGAAACCATAGATGTCTTAGAGCAAAATCAGGGTTGGAAGTCCTGTTAATATTTACCTATCTACCAGATTGATGGGATGCCTGCATCACTGTGGCAGAGTTACCTTCGTAAACAGATATGATGTTTCGATGCAGTCTGTCCTTTATCATCCAAATTCTTGTCTTCCAAAGTTGCCCTGTTTTTTCATTTAAATGTCGACTGGCTTGATATATATTGTTAGTTAATAAGTGACTTGCATGACAGGCTCTTAAAACCATTTGTCTTCCACAGGAAGGGGCCCTGCTAGTCCCATCCAAATTCAACTGCACACAACAGAGCCGCATCGCCGCCTCCACACCGTTACAAATCCAAGAATGGACCGTGGTGGACGAGAGATAGTTAAAAATCTGTCTGGGTATTTCATGGTAGCGCCATAGTTGATTGTTCATTAGTGCTCTTCACATCATATAAGATTTAATCCTTCACTGAAACACTGTCTAGTGATGTTTAATTGACTTTTATGGCATGTGCCTCTCCAGACAGTCCAACCTTGAAATTACAGATCGGAAAATGCAGCATTGAACACGCCGGGTGGAGGGCTATGTAAATGAAGGCAAATTTCAGAGCTTTGCAATCCCCAGCCTTGACTTGTGCTCGGGCTGCTGAGATGACTGTACCTCCTGTGCATTTGAAACTGTGCAGTGATTTAGAAACGCCCGTGTGGTATTTGATCTCCGTATTATTCTCTGGAAATACATAGATACTCTACTTTTAACTGGGTTTTACCTTGGATAAAAAAAGTAGCTCCACTGAAAACTGTCAACAGACAGGTTCAAGAGTTTTGAGGAGAAGCAATGTTAAATATTAAAGTGTAATATTTCAAAACTTTGTGCATTTTGCTGAAGATTTCATATTTGGTTTCTGCATTGCCCTTGCACTTATACACAATTACAGTACTACTACTTTCTATTGTTGCATTGCGTAGTATGGTTATGTTTCATACAGTGGCTGATTGCAGCTCTTAAGGCACTGAGGCCCATAGATGAAACTGTGCTATGAAAAACAAACTTTAATTTTCATGACATTGAGACAAAATCTCTGTCTAAATTAATTAAACGTATCATGCAGAACTGTAGAAAAGAATTTATCATGCAATTTAGTGTCACATCTGCTCTCAATAATCTTATGAATCCATTTAGTCATGTATCTGTGTATTCACTCTTTGTGACCTGACCTCACTCAAGATACGCCTGAAAATAACTTCAAATCTGATGCATATGAAAATGAACAAGTCAAAGTTCAAAAATGTTTTTTTCCTGGACCAGTGCTGCCATCAACCTCCTCTTACTGTACTTTCTTTTATTTTTTTGTACTTCAAATTGCACTTCTCTGCTCCTCTGCTTGTCTGTGAATGCAGCTCCACAACCACTACAGAAGTGATGTGAACTTGTTACATCTAGAAATAGCTGATTTATTTTGCTTGCTGTCACCTGTTAGATGGTACTCAGCCACTTACTTTCTCAGCACTGACTCAGGTCTATGACACAGCACTGCCATTCACTCAAAACACCTCATCATTCTCTGCAGTGGATTACTCAGTGTGATTCTTTAGACTACTCACTGTCGTGACTTTGGTAACTAATATCCTGTTCATCCTGTATTGGTTGGAAGCTGCTGATATTCTAAAATGAAGTAATATGTACAGGAGCTGGGAAACTGCGTGAAAATGGAATCAAACATGGTCAAGAGAAGTTTTTGCAAAGAAAAGCTTTTGTTTTCTTTCTGAAACGGCACCAAATCAACAAAAAGTGCTGAAGTATTACAGATTACAGTTCTTAGCTGCGGATAAGGAGTGGTGGACAAATCTGAGTGGATAATTGAGTATTTCTTCAGACTTGTAGTGCCAAAAAATAATTCTTATTTGGATAATACATTCACAATGTGTCACAATCTTTCTAGAAGAAAAAAGTATTTCTTGTGCTAGTTTCAAAGTCTCAAAAACCTGCTTTCAGAAGCCTCAGGAAACAAGTGCCACAAACAAGAATATGGGAAACAACTATATAACCCTCTCCTTACATATGGGAATATATTCTTCATTCTATATACACATTACAGTAAATGCAGTATAGATATGTAGCTCTGACACTATAGCCAGCAGATAAACAGTTAAGGCTTTGCATATGGACCAACAACAGACCTGAGGGGATATACAGGGTCATACCTGATTTCAACATAACATGCAACAGAAAGGAAACAGCAGCATGTTAACAGGAGAGAAAATATTAGCATATCATGTACTGGACTGTAATGCTGACCACATTTCCTCTGAGGTCAATTAAATAAGATACTTAAGGAGAAAGTCAGATTTCAAGGCAGTAACATGAGGGATTTGGTTGGTGTGACAAACCTTGAATCACTGTTCAGCCTGATGTGTTTGATCCCAGATCAGGTGATTTTCAAAATCAGTAAAGTAAAGTAAAGTAAATATAATGTGAAAAATGATCCCCCAAAAAGCCAAACACATCCTCCGCATCCATGTGAGCCAGAGACACATGGATAGTGAAGGAACTGGGGTGATGTTTTTGAATACATTTTGCGGAAACAGCTTTAATGAGAAAAAAAAAGAGATTCATTTAATTAATAAAATGCCCGTAATCTTAAACCAGACAATTAAGTAATGTCTGTTGTCTTCGTCTCCTTGAATCAACTTTCCATTTTTCTGATGACAACAGATTGAGAGGCTTCTTCAATCTCAGATTATATGCATGAGCTGTTATGCTAAGAGTTGCACATCTCTTCCTGTACTAACCATACTGCAGAGGAGAGGCAGCAGTCACCATCACATCCTCGCCCCCCCTCCTTCACTGTCACATCTGCCAGGATATTCTTAAAGCTGAATCATTCTCTTTGTCTTTCTTCTTCTTTTTGTTTACATTTACAATTTAATACACAAGATTACTGATATCACAGGCATGAGAAAACAATTTCATTTGGAACGAGGACAAGACCATTGATGCACAACAGTCAGAGAAGATAACAGACTGCTGAAAGTAAATTTCATTTTCAGATTAGAGACAAGCTGTGCAAAGGCCTCTATAAAAAGCTGTCTTACCAGATGCCTTTTTGGACAAATCCTTGATTTGATTAGCTTTTTAAATGCAGTTTAAAAAGCCTCCACTGCACAGAACACAATTAGCTTTTCAAATGGTGATCTAGTGATCCTCTCTACAGCTCGATATCCACAGGCTTATCTCCCAGTTTATTGCATTATGGCGGCAAGATATTACTGTAATTATACTGTAAATAGAAACCATAATTAGGAAAGGGGGCCACCCCTTAATGTGCTATCCGATTCAACCATGGAAAGTAGCTGGCCAGTGGTTGGGTGAAGGTGAGCAGCTACAGTATATGAGCAGAAATGTTCACGGCTGTGAGACACAGGAGAGGGGTATGAGGCGAGGGATCATTAAAGGGAATACACAAATAGACCCTAAAATGAGTAAATGTACTGAGTCACTCTCAAGACAGGCAACATTAAAGCATAAAGTGCGGCTTCCTGCTAAAGCTAACTTCATTAAGTTCACAACAAGAAGATCTGAAGCTACGGGGAACTCTCATGGGAGGAGGCGTTCTTCAAATGCACAGAATTGATTTTTTTAGATAGCTGGAAATTCTAACGTGGATTTCAGAGACTGGAGAACGCTTTATAATGCTGCTGTGGCATGGCCATGGGTATTGATTAGTCTCTTTTTAATGTGCTTGCCCCAACATGTTTCCTTCAATACACAATTACATTGTTTGTCAAATTAAAACATAATCTGAATGAGTTTTCTCATATAATGGCTCTTATATTAACGTTTTTCGACCAATACAAAAATGATTTAATTCCAAGATCAGACACTGGTTCTTCTTCTATTGTGGTTAGGTTTAGAGGGTGACTGGTCATGGGTAAAATAAACACATTCAGCAGGGACCTCATGTTTGGTAATGGGAGTGGTGTCCACAATACCAAAGATTCTGATGACTCTTGCCCTTCCCTGAAGGCACCAACAAATCAAATAAAATCCAAAAGCATTATTATCATTATCAGCATGTATTTGGCCAATGCTGTGAAGGGCCTGGGGCCTTTCTGTGTGGAGTTTGCATGTTCTCCCTGTTTGGGTTCTCCCCAGGTTCTCCAGCTTCCTCCAACAATGCAAAGACATGGAAAGCAGGTAATTACTAAACGACTAAAATTTGCAACACAAGAAGTGCCCAAAGGCGTTAACCTGTCCAGGGTGTAACCCACTCTTCCCAAAATGTTAGCTGGGATTGTCTCCACCTCCCTCCACTTGCCACTTAAGAGAACATCTTCTCTGCTGATGTCAACAAACCTCAAGATAACATCTGGCTTGTTCACTTGGCAATACCATAAGACGTCATTTCTGAAAACTTTTGAGTTAACATTCACAGCTCTTACATGAGTTTGGCTCCATCTCTCTGTCTTTCTTTCTTTTTTCCTTAGAATGAGACACCTGGAAGTGGGCGCTTTTTGATGGCTTGTCTGTAGACAGACCAAATTGGACAGATTCAGAGGAGTCTCACTCTCCCTTCTCCACATCTGCAAACAAATGCAGCTCATGTCATGTGTTCCTAAAAGGACTGATTAACGTCCCTCACAGACTGTTGCAGCGAAAACAAAACACAGGGAAAACTGTCCAATAAACTCAGATATTGCCTTCACCTTTGTGCCTCAGCGATGAAACGCCAGCTACTTCTAGAGATCATCCTGTTTTTTTCCCCCCTCCAAGCACTCCATCTCTGCCTTGCAGAGAGGAGACAGCCTGATACACTGCCTCGCCGGAGATAACAAAGTTAGCTATAAATGCTTGTCTTCAGTCATGTCATCTTCCTCTCAGTCGTCCCCTCCCCAACAAACCTCACTCCTTTTTTTTTTCTTTCTTGCACTTGCCAAACAACGTATGCAAACACATTCGCCAGCAGGGAAGTATATCCTGTTAGCACTTGCACTCAGTGATTTGTTTGTTTCAGCTGAAAAGGTTAGTGCTCAACATAATGCGCAGGGGGAAAAAAAACACGTTCCAGTTAAGGCTACCTTGAGCTGCCTTTTTCCTCCGGGAGTCTTAATGAATGTAGGCACAGGAGGAGTGCCATCATTTGCCTGGAGGCTCCATCACATCAAGTGATGCCGAACCATTGTCAGAATTAAGGGCGCAAGACACTGTCAGTCAGCTGGAAAGAGGTGAAGGTCTGGGTAATGAGAAAGTTGGATTGTGAAAAACTCTGAAGCTCCATTCATTACAGCCCCCGCTGCCTGGGTTTTACATTCACACTGGCTCCTTCCATCCAATCTGACATGCGAAGGAGAAGATGAGTGCAATTCATACACATTATAAGATCATCCAAAACTGTTATAAGGTGTAATGGTGCTGCATTGGGTTTTTTTTTTGTGCCCTGCTATGGTGGGAAAAGCCGTGCAGAAACTCCACAGATGAGCAAAGAGCAAACAGGCCTCCTTTGAGCTGAACAGCAGGCACCTATTTTTGTTGATGTTAATTGTGTTTAGCATCCATAATCAGATCTCCTGTTTGTCCTGTCTGAGAGGAAGTTTTCTAGACTAGGGGGGGAGGAGCACTGAGAGTGGATGGGACCAGAGGCTGGGAAACACAATAGTAGCAGGGACAGTGGGAGGTTGATAACTGTGAGAAAATAAGTAAACATCCCTACACTGAACGGTATGGATAGCAATGCTAAGCCCGCGCTGAAGATTAAAACTCGTAATTATCACTGGAATTTCATTTGCATTGGTTTAGCAGTCGCACCCTTTTCCATAATTTGTGACTTTTTCTGAAAGTATTTATCTAGAGATTGGAAAAGGTGGTGACCCGGGCTGCTCATGAGGACTACATATGGACAACTACTACCCTTTAATGCTTGTAATGCCAAGATAGCATGACATTACTGTCACAAATTAATCACAACAAAACAATGTTTGATATTTCCAGATAACACTATAATTGAACCCTTATCTCAGGATAACAGGCATTTTAAAAGTATCAGCGAGGACCTTGATGAGATGATTTTGAGATTACAAGATAACAACTTGATATCTGGAAATAACAAGAACATTTAGTAAGTTGTGCTCTTGAGATAACATTCCTTTAATAATTGGAAGCCATGAGCTGCTACAGTATGAATGCTTTTCAAGTGGAGCTATGTATCTTGAGCAAAGCAATACGATGTTAAGGTCAGCTGTTCTTTCATTTGTAGAGAGTGAATGAGAATCTGATTGCCGTTGCCCCACTGCTTTAGTGCCATCTATGCTTATATTACATGGAGAGGAACATCTACTGCACTGTAGGACTGAATGATAAACCAGCGAGGCGGACCTTTTGTTGCCTCTGGTCCTTTGCTGCCACACTCAACATGAAAGCCATTTTCAATTGGACACAAGAATTCAAGGGACATTGTTGGTCGTCCCCATCTATTTCTCCATAGCTCTGTCAATGGCGGGATTGTGAAGTAAGGCTCTGTGTCCCTATGGACAGCTGGGAGGTGAAATTCCACAGAAGTTTCCTTGGTTACAAAGCTGTTGAGCCTTGAGCTCTTACAGTACATTCCCGTTTGCACTCTGCAAAGGTGAAGGTACGGGATTTGGCTTGACAGTAGGGAGTCACTTGGGGCCTTGTCTACGTGAAGTAATTTTGACAGATCAGCAGCTGAGCTACAGCATGAAGCGGGAGGCTTGTTTGGCTGAAAAATGCTGCTGCCAAACAGCCAAAACCACCCTGGGTTTTCTTCTGAGAACATTAGTTCTCATTGAGCTTCTCTCTCAGCTACTGCTTCTGACCTTGTGTTTGACAATAACAAAATTACTTGGCTTCAATTATCAGTATTGAGTCTTACAAATGCAACCTAGGGATTGGCCCTACTTATATTTGACACATATAGGAATCAGCTGCATCATTAAGACTTGTTTAAAAGCCTTGTTGTTGGTTGGTTAATTACATCTCTGTTGGAAAGATAACAAATCTGATGCAATTTGTCCCGGGTTTTCTAGAGTTGTCACTAGTTCATCCAAACAGCAGCACTGATGTGAAGCTTTTTGCAGTCAACATCATGGGTTGACTACTGGAGCTGTTACTCGTCCTGCCAATGTCAATGAGATGATGTTCACTGACATTGCCTGGCAGGAGTAAAGGTTATGGCTCCCTAAGAGGAAGATGCATTCATACCTTTACAACCTTCAGCTTTCAATACATCTGGTGTATCTGTATCTGATTTCAATCCGTCTTAAAAGCTTCTTGGATGCTTTGTTTTTAAGATTGGATGGCTATCTGATCTGCCCAACGCGCATGTACTGACTAAGTGTAACTGGAGTCATTATGACTCCATTTCCTCCTTGTAGTACCACAAAATGTTATCTTGATAATGAAATCTAATCATTGGACCTTTGCATTTACGCCTGGTATTAATAAGAGTTCTCGTTATCTCAAGTCTGCCAGCATTGTGATTGGATCTGGATATACTAATTAAGCAGGGAGAGCTGGTGGACAAATATGGAAGTGTCGAAGGTCAAATGAAGCAATGCGTGAAATGAGGAAGGCTAACATTACTTTTATCGTAGGAAGTTAATCAGTGGTGGTGGAGAAGCTTGCTTAACGTAGTGCTAGCTCAGCTATCGGCTCCATCAGGCCCCTGTCTTGCAGCTCCTAGGGGTCCACAGATTTTTTTCTGAAGCTGAATTGCTCTACAATCAGAAAACTTGATATAGCAAGGAATGTATGGGATTTGGGGACTGGTCAATATGTTGGGAGGATTTATTTCTTTATAATATCACCAGATTGTACAGATTGCATTCATATGTTGTGACAATCTGATTAGAGCAAATCACTGACATGTGTTTTTCTTCAGTTTGATTGTTGATGCAAGGTAGAATCTAGGTCTACATGACACAATGAAACAGAAGGCTGAGGTCTAAAGAGCTCCAGGGCTGTTTTTCTGCCTCTGTTTGATCTCCAGTCGTGTTGACCATGATCCAAAACCCACAGAGGCTGTGATTACCATATCACTCGCCACAGTCTGCACTTGGCTCAGTCCACACCAATGCCTCAGCTTTTATGGGGAACTCGGCAAAGTCTTTACTGCCCCATAGCACATATGACCGTAATGTGTCTGCAAGCGTCAGATAAGTTGCTGATGAGTATCTGCACTGGCAACTTGTAGCAGGATATTAGCTCTACTGATGCTGCACTTTCTACCAGTTGCCTAGTAGAAGAGGAATATATTTTAAAATGCTCCTTAATAACTGTTTATTTGCTTCTCAGTCCTAATTCTAAGTCCGGACAACACAAAATACAGCTCCCTTAAGTGACTGTGTACTCGTCTTTGATCCGTCAATGACCCGAAGCGAGCATGTACAAGAACCAACATGCCCTCGCCTCACAAGTTCAGCATCCTGAGAGAGGACGAATGTTGTCTTTACTAATCAAGGTGCTTAGGAAGGAGCAGGCAGAGGAACGTGGTGAAAATGGAGCCGTCAGTGTTGCTCCCCCTCATGGGCAGCAGCATCAGGAAACCGCAAAGGAACGCACAAGTTAAACAGCCGGGTTTGATTGGAGCAGTTTTACACTGAATAGGTTTTACATTTCTGTTTTATTAGGAGTTTAAAGCTGGCCTGTTGTGACAACCTCTCCTAGCCCATTAATGGAGAGAGCGAGTGTAACAGCAAGATATTGAGTCTGACATATAGATATTTCAGATTATTGGGCAATTATGAAATATGCTACAATTCATTTTCAAACAAACATGGCAGTAAAATATCACAATAGATAAATGTGATTTTAATTGAATGCATTAACAATTAAGAAATGTATTCAGCACTTGTGAATCTTTTGTCAAGAGTGTCATTATTATTCTGAACGCAGTAATGAAAGTATATCTAGTTGTTCCCAAACCAGAAGCTGAATTCATTTCACTGTCTATTTATAAACAATAGTCGTTAAATGTTAAAATAATTAGACAGAGCACTGTTAATGAAACAGAAACTGAAAAGGGCAAAATTAAGGAAAATAAAAGCAATTAACTTATTACAGAGTGTAGCACAGTATTCATCATCCAGAATGTTTCTTGCTAAGTTGTTTGTCATATGCAAGCTGGTGTTTCATGCCTATGTGACATTTTAATAGAGCAGCACATGTTAGCCAAATATGAATTATTGAAAATGCATTCGTGCACTTGCGCACAAGAGCGCTACTTGGATGGAGAAGAGAGATGGGAGCAGAGCAGTGAATCTGGGTCAGGGATTTTGACACTCGCCCCGCTTCTTCTAAATGACATTCAACTCTGTATGTGGTGATGCGGGCTGTGTGGGAGGAGGCATGACATCTTAATTCCCTGATCTCAACATTAGGGAGATATCCAAAACAGAGATCTAAAAGTCAGTGAGTTAATCCAAAGAGGAATTGGCCTGTGAGACCCCCTTCTAACCAGATTCCCATTTTCCAGCTTTATTTGTTAATTTATTTGTACGTTCTTGTTGGCAGCACTTCTGTTAATAGGGAACAGTGGGAGGTCTAAATTCAGTTTGAACCTTATGTAAGGTGATCAGTATCACAGAAAAGAAATCTGTGGATTATTAATTCTTTTTAACATCATGTGTGGTAGTGTGTGGTAAGGTAGTAAGACATTTGGAATATGAGTCTGTGTGTGTAACTGCGCCTGTAACTGTAATGAAATGCCACCCAGTTTAGCATAATGGGGAAATATTTTTTTTAATAAATGTATCTAAAGTCTGTTGGCAAAAAAGTCAACTGACGATGTTGCTACCCATTTCCTGTCTCTCTCAACTATCCTGTCGATTAAAGGCAAAAAAATACCCCCAAAAATGTGTCATAAAATATTAGGGAATTGGAGGCACTTAATTCAGGGAAACAACACATACAAATCCATGAAGTAATAATGGCTCCTTAGTAGAGTAAGGTTCATATTTACATATCAGCATTATCTGATTCTTGAATGTCTTTTTTAAATGTCTGTAAGCTGTCTTTTTTTTTTTTAGACGTTTAATATTACTCTTCACTTCTTCAGCTATTTTTTTCCTGAGAGAGGTAAAAGTAAAAAACTAAAAGCGAGGGCAACAGGCTAATTATGTGTGGGAGGTCTATTCAGACTTTAGAAAGCAGTGTCATTAAAGGTGTTCTCCATTTGGAGGATGGAATGATCCTGCTGCAAATATAAAGGATTGGGTCATGGGTGTAAGTTAGTTAGTTAGTTATTAACAAAAAGAAAACACATACTTCACAATGTGGAAGCGATACGTGCTTCATTTAATATAGCAGTTTGTCATGGAGTCACTCTCTTCATTTTCCATTTTATTGGCAGAAAAAAACATTGACGGAAAAAAAGAGGGAATCTGTGCGCATTAGGAACACTTCCCTGAGTAATTCCTAATTGTGTATCTGATAACACGCAACACGCGGGCATTTAATTCTCCACGGTGAATGAGGCAGCATGCTCTGTTCCTTCGGTGAACTCCCCGAGGAGAGAGAGAGGAAAACCCATTCCCGTATTATTGATCAATTTCCTACTTCCAACTCCCTAACTAAACAAAGTGATGTGTGCCACTCCACCCGTAGTCATGAGCAAACATGTATGGACACTCTGTGTGGTAAACTGGATTCAAAAACAAATGATTTTGAGCTTCACAATGCTGAAAATATGTTTGAGTTTGCTGCAGCAAACCCTGTGTGAGGCATGTGAAATCATTCCAATGTTTATGTTTTACTTCATAGTATAAGCTTACATCTGACAAGTGAACACTTTATTAAGAATAAATTAAGGTACTGTATAACAGACATGGATACAATGTGATTCACACAAATGCTATTGAATGAATGGAGGCTCTATGTGGAACTGAACAAAGGCTCACAGGTTTTATGTGCACTCCATAAATTTATATCACATATACTCATACTTATGTTGCTGTACTTGTTGCTTCTGTAACACTAACTTTTAATTAATACAAGGTAAGACTTGTTTGTTATTCCCTCTATGAGAGTCAACAGGATTTTAGACTTAAGCAACATGGAAGTACTAGCACACAAGAAGCAAATCAGGCCCTCAAGGCAATTTGGCATCGAGACAAGCTCTGAGCTCTCAAAGACTTAGAAAGACCACGTGCCAAAATCTCAGTCAGTCAGGGTGGAATTTGGGAAGAGGTGCTATTATGTTGAGGAGGGGGTGGGGGGTTTGGCAAAATATACAAAAACTACATAAAGCGCCTTATGGAGTCCACAAGTGTCAGCCATTCATTTTTTTTCTGAGATGAAATGTAAATGTATGCAGGGAGGCACTCAAAAAATGAATTGAGTCTTTACTCTGTGGTAAATATGAATATTCTGTCATCTAATACTCCAGAGTTCAAGTGTTCACAGAGGCGCAGATAACAAATTATGATGACTCCCCACTATACGACACACAAGAGGAACTACTCCTCTCACTTACTGTATTCATTGTCATAAAGAAGAAAATGGGAAAAACTAATACATAGAACAATATCATCCAAGGGATGCATGTAGTAGTAAGATATATTCAATTTAATATTGTATAGGCCATGTAGATAATGTGATATTATGTATATTATTTTTCATTTGTGAATTTCTGCTGCTGCAGATTTTACTGTTGTAACAGCACCATGGACAGCGCCACGGACAGCACCAGGTCTACTACTGCTACTGCATATGGGATCAGACAAACAGCACAAGACTGGATATGAACTTAGTTGTAGTAAATATGAATAAAGACCTCTGGTGATTTAATAGAAACTGTTCACCTCAACTTATTTTATAGCACAAAAGCTAATAGAAAAAGCTCAACATTCATTTAACCAGTGGTCTTACTTCATTTCCTTCCCTCACTCAAACACGGAGAATCTCAGATGTAGCCTCAGCCCGTCACCATTTTTTTTTTTTTACACATTTGAGAACATTTGCATAGTTTCAATGAGAAGCTACTTTGTTACTCTTTGTGAGTCTGCTGCTGTAGATGGAGAGAAGGAGTCGGGATGTGACGATGTCAGGCTTATTGTGGTGGGAGAGAGGGAGAGAGAGAGAGAAATGCATGTGGGCAAGTTCGACAACTTAATTAAAACAATGTTGATTGCTTTGTCAAATGACGGCAATTTAAGGGCTGAAGGAGGACTTGGAGTAAAAAGGAGATATAAGAGGCTTAGAACTTCTGATTTTCATTACTGTGTTAGTTCTTCATGAGAAAACAGCTAGCTACCCCAAAAAATCACAGCCTGTGCTAATTAGTGATTTATTAAAAATAATGTGAAATACATAACTGCCCTGGATTTGACTAAATCCTTCTGACTCTGTACAGGATTTACAGTTAAAGGTGTTGTGGCTTCACTCTTTAACTACATTCTTTGAGTGGGACCTGGACTGAATAGGAGAAAATGATGCCTAAGTACTGAGCTGCATGTAGGCTATATTAGCGCTATTTGTATTTAACCATGATAGTACAATGTAGTCATCTCTTAGTTAGTTAGTAGGAAAATTAATTACAAAACCTCAAAAGCTGTGGGTGCTTTGTCAAATTTAGAATGTCATTATTATAACGGCTTTACTGCTGAAACAATTTGTTGAAAAAGAGGGGTAAAAAACATGAATCAAAACTGACTGACAGTTGAAATTACCAGCCATAATTACCAACCAACTTCTCCATTGTGAAGTATTGTACTTTTTCTGTTCTACATCATTTCCAACAGATTTAAAGAAGACAATTAAAAGAGGGGGAAAAGTATATGTGAGAAAAGTAATTTAGGGGGAAACAGTGACCATTTGAAGCCCTTGAACTAATCCAGAAACTATGTGGACTTTCTGGTACTGTTTTTGTTGTACAGCAGCTTGCAGAGGTTGTCTCACAGATGAGACTGGAAATTGAACTTGGATTTTTTTTATTCAAAAGTCCAGAAATAACACTTGTACTCGTATCATCATCCATCATAGGTCTCCACTGTACCTTCCTAAATGACAAGGTGGAGACTCCGATGTTTCCTGCCATTTACTTCCTCAAAACACCTTCCTGTTTCTTGGCCACAAAAAACCTTCTCAGACCACCACACCTCTGTGCATTTTCAACAGGTTGTCATGTAAACACAATCATAATTTACATACCGGTACCATGTTTTAGAAGTCTGACAATTCCTTCTTAAAGGTGCCAATTCACTCATGCTTTTCCCGTTGTTTTCACTGGCCTTTGATTGTGTTTGTAGAAAGTAGAAAGCTGACCACAATAATTCTATTATAATTATATACATTATCAAAAGGAAAACCACAGAAATCACGGCCAGAAAACTGAGCTTGATGAAGTCCCTTCTGAACAGCCAGGTTAACCTTGGAGAAACATACAGTAGGAGCTTCAGAGGAATATAGCCCAGCTCCATTTCCTCCACACAGCCAACCCCCCTCCCCTCCAGCATTTTCAGAGCATGTCAAAGACCCTGAGAGGTTAATTATTTGGTGCATGATCTGTTTATTTATTTAACTCAGGCCACGTTCCTACCACTCTTATCTATTCCTTCACAGCATGTCAGGAAATGGGCTGAATCCTTATAAACCAGATTCCTTTGCAGCACTGAACTATTAAAAGTAGTGCAGCAGGTTTGGGGAACGAGATAACAACTGAACACAGAGGCATCAGGCATCCATCTTCTGTCACTGTGCAAGACATCAGAGGAGAGCTGATCGGAGATTGTTCTCCAGCCCAGCGCAAACCCCACTATTGGTAAATATCTAAAATGATGTGTGTTCATGTCAATTGAGGAAAACCTTCAAACAGTAAAGGGCTGCTGGTGAGAACTGGCTGCAGATAAAAAATAAAATAAAATAAAAATCCATTCCTCTCCTTTGACCATGCACTCAGTATCATTCAAAGCAGGAGCAAAGAAACTACAACTCAGATAATAAACAGTGTTTGGCTCCATACCTGTATCTTACTCCCCTCACGCTATGCACCGACTCCCATCACACAGAGGAAAAAGAAAAGAGTGTGGATCATTTTGCCGTCATAAGCAACGCCTTTGCTCTCATACCAGAGATGTAAAAAAAAAAAAAAAAAACACAGGGACACGGAATGTGTGGGGTGCGTAACATCTATCTAATGGGAACAGTGATGCTGGATGCACTTTGAACATGAGAAGAATTTCCACTATCATTGTAAATGTTGCATTACCTGCCGCTGAGAGAGACTGAGAAGAAAATACAGAGCACAACAATGGGTGTCCTGAGTCGTCTCGCGGCGACTCAATCATTCTGAGAGTTATGTTCACTTCGCATGATTTCGCAGCGCGCAATTTGTGTTCAATGCCCACATTCATTACCGCTGCAGGAAGAAGTGCGCCCATTAGTTAGCAAGCTGGAAATTAGGGATGTGAAGGGCAGGGTGGTGAATGGGTGTGTGGCAGGCCCAATTTTCAATGCTGGTGACTGGTGTGTGCACTCTGTCACCTTTCAACAATCACTGTATATTGTTATCTACTAGACAAAGCAATGTTAGCTTTTTTTAAAGCTCTATTTACAGTATTTACCCATTGAGAAATAATGGAAAATGATGAGACATTACCTATTTTCAGTTCCTGTCGGCAATGTAACAAAGCACTGCTGAGACTGATTTATACCGTTTTAAAGATGTAAAATGTCCTTTTAAGGAAGATGAGGGTCGAAGTATCCAATACCAATCGATACAAACAACACTTTGATCAGTCGGTGTGAAGTGAAGCGAAAATTAGAAACACCTCCATATTGTCAAGTGTTTTTATCGTTGGTGACTGCTGAGTGCAGTGAATGAGGCTGTCAAAACAAAAACTATTGATTAAGACTTTCACTGCACTGATCTAAGCCAACTCTAACTGTAGCGTGGAGCCTTTATTTCTTTCTGTGAGGAAATGCCAAATTCTTTTATTTATTTATTTTTATCTGAAGTATAAAACCTTAGACCAATCAGCAATCAATCCCATGTGGGATGTACTTTAATATCCTACAAGATGCATCAGCCTCGGCTTTTTTCATCTGCAGCCTGAGCTTTCATCTGCCCGCCTTTCAGCTCACCTGCCGCAGGGACCAGAATCACTGACTAATGTCACACTGTCTCAGAGCTGCTTCCATCTCGTGTAGCCCTCGAACCCCACTTGCTTTAACCTCCAAACGCCTTACACCGCCGCTCACACGTGGGGACCTGCTCAGACTGCTTATACATTATAAATTAATCACATTCTGCTGTGAAGCCAATCTCTCTAATCTTTTCTTTCCAACATCCGCTGAAATCATTTTTGATGAGTGGAATCATCACAGCGCCTCCCGTCAAACTACAGTGTGCACACAGACGAGGATGGTGATGAATGCAGCGTTCTTGTGTTTTTGTGTTGCGACATAGTGCATTAAACAAAACAAAAAAACATTGGTCAAGTATTTGACATGAACATATTGTGTGAGCAAATGAAAGCCATGCAATAACGGGTAAGTGTTTTATTTATTAAAGTCTTGCATGCTGCTGTTTGTATGCACTTGTTTTGTTCATGCTTCATGGCCAACGTTAGCACTCACAGCTGTTTATTTTCCAATTCCAGTAAGTTTTAAGCCATTGTTATGTTAACAAGAAATGAGGTTCTAACAATGGTAGCACACTGTACAGTCTTACTTTCAAATCAAATAAACTTTAGTTGTCCCACCAGGGGAAATTTGTCTTGGGCAAGGGGGTTGTGACAGCTAGCACGTACATGTAAAACATCCAAACACAGCACATAATATACAATAAAACGGTAACAAAGGCAAACATATTCACGAGAAGAGAAGAGAAAGAAAGAAAGAAAGAAAAAAAGTGCCGTGTGCTTTATCAGCACACGGCAGTGACTCGGTTTCGGAGAATGCCAAGAAGAGCTGCAGTATTGGTAGCATGCTAATTTTGGTAAACAAAACAAAAAAAGTCTGATGGTGATGATGTAGGCTGGTAAGGAAACAGCAGTTGATGTGACTTTGAAACCAATAAACCATTTCTGCAAACCACAGAAACTGACTCGCTACTTTTTTTCTAGAGACCAGGGCACCTGCTTTGACAATTTATTTCACTTAGGAGAGAAAAAGTGAAACATACTGGTAAAGCAGTTTCTTACATCAAGGTAATGGAAAATGGATGTAAGAGCTGTTTTTTTTTAACAAATAAGCAACAGGGACTTAAGAACTGAAGAGTTGAACTCGACACCTTTAATGGGAGGCACAAACCACAGGAATATGTATTATATTTGATCTACAAAGTACTTAAGTGTTAAGAGAGTTGTAGTTAACACCATCATTTATAAAGACAAGCATTGGGGAGCCATTAGGCTTGTCTTGTATTTGACTTTGTGAGTAGCGGTAGGTTTAACAACACACAGGAGCACTGAGCAGGTGCCAGAGCGATTATTCTACTGGCCCTTTAACCACAAGCCACATTTCTCATGTTAGCATCTCACACACACACACAGGCATACACGCGAAGAGGAGAGGTGACAGAGCAACCCACCCACATTCAGCCGATGTGATAAGATATTCTGCATGACAGCTGTGGGTACAGAGAGGAAAAAGAGATGTCTAGGGATTGGCTAAATCTAGTCTGCTATAGGCACAGAAAACATAATAAACCCTATTGGCTTTTTCTTTTTTTTTAAGAAAGAAAAAAAAAAATCCAAAACCTCTGCCTGCAGCTACTCCAACTCCAATTTTTGGACCCTGCAGCAGAAACTAAAGGCACTTAGGTCAAAATATTGTCTCCAGAGGGCAAGTTGAAACACTGCTTGTTGCAGCAGGTGTAGTAACACTTCATACCGACTCGCAGGATCTAAAAATCCTCCCTCTGGTATATTTACTCTGTTCGAAGTAAATGTGTGATATTCAGTTTATTCCAATCCCCCTGATCCACTGTACTTAAACTACTCCAGTTTACAGCTGATGTTATGTCATCCATGAATGTTCATAGATGGAAAGAGAAGCCTTTTAAATAGATACGGGCCTGGCTGAGGAAATTCTCCCTTTGCAATCGAGTTTCAACTGTAATCTTGAATACATTTTAAGAGAATGGTATTTCCAAGTAGAGGAAATAAACAAAAAATAGTACACCAGGGGCTGTGGGTTTGTTCTTAAAGACTAGTGCATATGTAGGCATACAGTATGTACTGTGACTGTACCTTGTGTACCTTACAATACAAAAGACGGTGTGCAGGTGCAGAGGAAGGAAACTTATGAATCGGCATCTTCTAAAGCAATGTCAATCATGAATGTGTGCAGGATATGATGTCCACTGTAAGCAGCAACATGCTCTCTCCCATTCAGATGCTGTAATCATCCTAAAAACAGCCGATCCACTCTCACTTATTTACTATTATTGCAAGAAAGAATCAGAACTGAATGAAAGCCAATGCAATGAGACCCACAGAAAAAACTGATACTTCAGCTTTATCTCGATGGCGTTATCAGTTACCTCTGGGGTCATTGATATATGAAATGTGAACATTTGAAAGACAAAAGCGACATCCCATCAGTTATGTGCATTTAGCAGAGAGGAGCGAATGGCAGTGAATGAGATGATCTGCTAATTCATTCTATCGCAGCGAATAAATCAACTGTGACTGACTCCAAACATCACAAGGACATCTTAATAAAACCTCCACGTTAATTAGTCAGCTGTTCATAAAGCCACTAAAATAAATCCGCTCTTCACCATGAACACCTGAGTAGACTGTCCCAGAGTGCACACCCTATGTCATCATCTTTTGTCAAGTTAAAAGCTACAAAGACACAACGCAAAGAGAACTTATGGAGACGGGAGAGGCAGGTGTTGAGCTGCAGGTGGAGGCTCTGCTACAGAAAACACAGGTATAAACACTCACACAGATATGAAATTGACACGTCTTCAGTGAAGGACTGAGCCCATCTGCCGAGAGATCATGAGGTAAGACGCTCTCGTGTTGCTTCACTTCAACCTGGGCAATCAGACCTCCTCGGAGCAGCGTTAAGGAAACTGTGACTTCCTTCATGACAGTGGAACAAATCGATTTCCAACTCGCACGAAGACCGAGGAGTGAAAAGATATGAAACAAGAGAACAAATGAGACTGCTTAACACAGCACAGGTTTTTCTGTTCCAAGAGGATAAATATAAACCTGCGCAGGCTTGTTTCTCATGTCGACTGCAGCTACCTAAAACCCAGCCAGACTGAAAGGTGTAGCGTCGGATCTGTTGCTTTCTATCCAGCTCCATTACAGCTGAATTCTTTATTCTGCTGCAATATGATGACTTGATTATCGACTGTTGAGAAGGCCTTCGCCTTTTCTTTCTTTTTTTTCTTCGTTCTGGCGGCAAAACCTTAACTTTTTATCTCCAAAGTTGTAAATTTGGCAGCATTTTCTGTGATTTCTGCAGTTTTCTACGTCGAGATCTTTCCAGCTGCACGCCGTCTGTTCTTAGTTGGGTATCAGCTGAATAAGACATAAATACAGTGCACCATCAAAGCCTGAAGTGGCCCAGAAACACGCAGCTGTTTCCCTAACAGAGCTGTGCTGCGTGTCCGTGTGTTTGTGCCATTGCAGGAAACAATTTAATGCAACTGTCTCTAAAGTCACACATATCATACAGGCAATCTACTGAATTTCCTGAGGCATAGAAAAACTGACTCTAAAACCCTATTTAAAGGGGTTGTTTGGGATTTTTCATGAGGGGTTGTGTGAGGCAGTCATGCATACAGTAGCTGGTGTGTTACCTGCAATAGATCCACATCAGTGTGTTGCCAGTTTTGAGAGGTGGCACAGAGGCAGAGCCATGTGGGCCAAGAGTAAAAAAACAAACAACAACAAAAACTGTTTTAGACACTTTAAAATCCAATAAACCTTGAAGTGTTCGCTTCATTCAGAACATTTCCAGCCCTTTCTGATTCACAACGCTCACCAAATGTGCACTTGTGTGAAGAAATACAGTACTTAAGTTGTCGAGAAAAAAGCTGTTGTGATTCTTTGCGCAATCTGACATCTGAAATATTTTATTTCATTGTTCACTGTGTTTTTCACAGAGGCAGCTTTTTTGCTCTTTCTCACCAAAATGATTTATGCATTTTAATTGTTTTAAATGTTCTTATTTTTCCAAAGTCTATAGTGCAATTTATTCTAGATAGATAAAAACATTTTTCCAAAGTCTATAAATGTAATTTATTCTGGATAGATAAAAAAATTCCGGTTTCTATGTTTTGCATATACTTGACAGAGGCTGTTGGAAGTGACTGACAACCTCTCTCAGCATCAATAAAGTATCTAATCTAATTTAATCATCTTTGATGGCAAGATAAAGCACTAAAAACATCCTTTATGAACAGTTAAACCACTAGCAGATTATTTCAGTGAAGTTTTTTTTAAAAATGTGTCTTTCCTCTGCTGGCCCTGCCGCATGTCTGCACACCCCTCTCCTGGTGTGGCACGCTCCAGCCTCCTCCAAGTCTACAGCAGGTAACATCACAAGACCGCATCAAATAACCAAACGGACCCTCTCACTCACTTCAACCAAACTCAGATGAACACTGGTTCCCTGCCGAGTTCATCGCACAACTTCATCCCCCATTACAAGCCTCCTCACTGGTTAAGTATCCCTTATCAACAGTCCTGGATGGTGGAGGTGGGGAGGGGGTCGTATCCAAGTAGCAGCCACTCTTCTTGATGGCCTTGTTTGATTGATAAAGAAATTTAAACGGAGGGACAAGAGCCAATAAATAAAACTAGCAGGGAGTTGTGAAAGGGAGTGAGGCAAAGGCTAAATTGTTTTTTACTCCGGTGGTGATGAGCGAGGTCACCGCCGATGATTAAAGTGTGGGAGGTTTGGGGGGGGGGGCGTCATAGCTGCACAGCTGCTTGGCTTTTCTGTTGCGCACCTTGATGAGATAAAGGGCCAGGGCATGCAAAATGGAGTGCCATGCTGCACCTTAATCCTCGATTCACTGCCTTTGGCACACATTGATTGAAAAGAGCTGCACATTGTGGCTGATCTGCCTAACAAGGAATGGGTAAACGGGAGATTAAAGAGTGTGTGTTTGTGTGTGAAGTCTGTGAAGTGAGCCGCCACCTACACACCCAAGTCATCTAAGTCAGTGAAGTTGCGAAGCAGACAACCATGCTGATAGGAAGAATGAGGGAAAAGGAGCCGGTGCTGGAAAAAAAAAAAAAAGGAAAAGAGCGCCTGAGTAAACATGCCAGTGGTTTGTGCTATGCAACACGTTCCCCACTGAGCTCCTGTTTACACATATAATGACTGTGATACGGACATGCACATTTCCAAAGAGGCTCACCCACGTACTGAGAAGGCATACACTAAAGCACACACGCACACACATCCAATTAAGCAGGCCGGCTCGAGATAGGCATGCTTTAAAAGCTCACAATCAGAGAAGACTGACTTAATTAAGACTCCTACATACTGTATCTCTGATGGTATTTCATCTCCTCTAGGATCCCGCTGGCTGCACCGCACATCCGAGCTCGACAGGGACCTTGCAACCACTTGCAACACCGTCGCATCAACTTGACAATCAACGGGGTTGCGATGAGCTCTGGTTACGAAAGCTCAAATTTTCCCCCTAAAATGTTTGGAAAATGTTGTTCTAGAGTAAAACACCCCATGTGAGTAATTCATAATTGACTTCCAAATGAACAAACCACCACAGGCTGCACTGCCATAAAAAATATAAAAAAAATTAAACAAGGGGGCAGGGGGGTAACCTGAGAGCTCAGAAAGACCCAGAGCTGCAGAGATCTGCTTGAGCCAAGATGCTAATTGGTATCCCCAAACCGATTCCTCTGCTTGGGATCTGATTAGAAGATAAAAAAAAAATCTTTGGTCTTGGACAAGTGTTGCTTTGCTCACTTATTCTCTCTGCATTTCTCCAACACACACTTGCAAATTATCTCCAGAGATGAAAAATATAAATCAACTTCAACCTTGGCTTCAACTCCATAATTTGCTCTGAGCCCCGAATGGAAATGTAAGCAGCTCTGTGACAGACACAACAGGACTGAACTGGTGGCGATGTGACACCCGGCAGAAATGTTCCTCCGCTCAGGTGCAGACTATAAATAGGGCCAAAAAAAAAAAAAGAAAAGAAAAGTGTAACACATGGGAGAACATGGATTCCAGCGGAACTGAAATCTGCACAAATAAATGAGGTAAAATGCTGATAGCGGTACGGACAAGCCAAAGCTACACCCCATTAATTCTGTTTTGTGGGCAACATGAAGACTCACTGTTGTATAAGAGCAGCAGCAACAACACTGGTAATCTAAACACTTCTGAAAATACTTGTCTTTGGTCTACTGCAATGTTGTCTCAAGGGTGTGGGCTTGAAAACAACTCCAGTAAAATCTTCACATAGTTTCTCAGAGCTTTAATATCCTCAGATAAACTACAATGAAATGTAGAAAGAGGAAGAGTTTCACTAAAACTTTAAAATTAGACCTTAAACTCAAGAAGAAAGCCACGAATCTCCTGTGGTGCGTTAGGAATAAAAAATGATTTCCCAGTAAACTTCCTGAAAAATGTATCGGAAGTTTTGCTGGATAGAGCTTTGGAAAGAATCAAGAAGCTTCAAAGACAAGAAAAAATGTTTTTATGCCATTATATAACAATGTTTTTCTTAAGATTAAATACGTAACCCCTTTCACTGGCAGTTTACGTAGTTGCACAGTCGGGACAGAGACATGACTCACTTCTGATCCAGCACAGACAGTAAACACTCAGGTGTAGTGGTTGTTAGAGCAGCAGATATACAGTATAAATTGTGGCATTAACTGAGAGACATGTTTTTTGAATTAGAAGGACATTTTGACAAATACCCTCCAAAAGTACAGGATGACATGTTGTATACAAAGACTAGAGTTCACACAAGTTCATTTCCATTGGGCCAGAATTTGACTTATAATACAGAATAAACACAGTTAAACATGGGAAACCTCATTTCAGATTTCTTTTTTCCCCAAAGAGACATGACTCACTTCACTTTTTGGCTTTCACAGCAACACAAAGATCAGAAACATTATGAAAAGCGAACGAGCACTTAAAAGGTGATAGCCTCGACAAATTAAAAAGAAGTGGGCCTCAATTAACGATAATGAATGGGGGCAGGAGGTGACCTGGTGTTAGCAGTGACCAGAGGGGCTGGGTTTGATCCCCTGTTATTAAATGTGTTTGAGGAAGACCATTAAAATTTTTACTGCTCCAGGAGCTACACACTGGCCGCAGAGCTGAGCAGATCTGAATCAGAGCAAACATCACTGTGTACAAATTGAACGTGTGGCCTAATGGTGCCACTGCAGGTGGAGGTCAGAGTCGCATGCGCCCTGGTTACTGGCCATTATACTGCATGTTTCTTTGCGCTAAAAGAATGCCTTTAAATTCAACAACTTTACTTAAAAACTGTTTTAATGGACACACATTTAATCTTGAGGGCTGTAAAGTTTTTTGATCCAACTTTCCTTCACAGCAGATATCCACCAAAAAAAAATGCTGAAGACTGGTGGTAACAGCGCACACAGGGCGTCTAATGTTAACAATTGCCTATTCTTTCTAACAATGTCAATGTCATGTTAAATTATGTGAATACAAAATTGGTTTATCCCTAAATTCACTTAGGGGAATCGGCCCTCTGTGTCCTGTCTGCACAGAACCTCCAGATGATGAGGTTCCCGTTTTATCTTTTATGTTGAACCTCTGAGGCCTGAGTGAAGAGATGGTGAGGGGAGGGAGAGGTTGGAGGTGGGGGGAGGGGGGTCTTATGGCAGGAGATTGGCTTTGGAGCTTTGAATGACTACAATGAGTGGGCATGTGTGTTACTGAAAGACGACTATGCAACAACAAAAAAAAGTATGGAAAAAGAGACTGGAAGTGAAAATGCATGTTTCCTCATAAATATCAGCTAATCAATTAGTATTAGTGGTCACTAACAGTTAGGTCAGCCCACCGCTTTGGTCCATGCTGAAATATTCTGTCAAATATTGTATGTGGCTGCATAAAAAACCCCGCAGAGCCGCCTGCCTTTGGGCTTTGAGTTATTTCCTTTCATATATTGAACTCGACATTTCTAGTCATGCTGAGTCGTAATCTGATTTTCTTTTTTCTGACTACACCACATCTTTACCTGAAAAGCCGCTACATGAATCTTTTACAGTGAGTTAGATCATTCCCACCAAGCTGTGTACTACAATGGCGGTAATTAGAGCAAGTGCAAATCAATAACTGTGACTTTAATAATTTATGTCAAGTAAGTGTCAAAATAGCATGCCTGTTTTTTTTTTTCCTATACCATAACCTTTGCATGGTACAATCATATACACATTTTGTTCTTTTGTGTTAGTTGCCAGTTGCTCAGTTGAGGAAATGTATGGAAAGTTCAAGGACTGGTCACTAAACTTCTGAACCTGGCTCGGATTTGGTGAAGTGGGGGATAAGTGGATATCTTGACATTTCTGTATTTATTTGCTCACCTCTGTGTCTAAAAACAGGAAGCCATAGGGGAAGAATTCCCACTGAAATGCCACTGATACTGTCTTCTCTGTTTACTGCTCTCAGTCGGTTTGCCCCGACATCTCCTGAAGGCTTTTTTTTTTATTAGCCTCACATAGTAGACAGTTGTATTCTACTTGGATAAAGCAATGTAATCACTTTGAACCATCTTACATAATTTAATATGCCACTCCTTTAATGGATTTGGATGTGGAATTGTTTAGCTTTTGTTTTCCTTTCCTCAAGATAAAACACACTTTTCTCGAAAAAACTGACAGTTCGAGTTAGAGGAATCAGTAATCTCTGTTCTTGTGCTGTGAATCTGTCCATTTGTCCTGACAGTTTCTTATTCAGGCAGTGATAGAGGGAAGAAAAGAGCAGATTATTTCCCACTCTACCACAGCTGCGAGGACTGAGGTAGATTGGGTTCAATGTATGCCTAACAATACATGCAAATGAGCTTAGAGCTCTTGCGTGAGGTTGTAGGTTCAACAAGTGATGACACATGTATGGTACAGTCAAATTCATAAGTGAGGCTACAGAGGGGATTTGTACAGTCAAGCAGCTTCGAGAGCCCAGACTGTCTAATCTAACAGCACAATCAGCAGTCAGAGGTTTGGCACTTTCATCAGCTGGTGCTACCACGAGCTGCCAATGGGGCCAATGAGAAGTACGAGAGCTCCACTGGCTTCATCAATGACTCAGCAATCAAAATCGAAAGCTCATCATGCGGCTGAAGAGAGAAAATGTTGTCCATGCATGTCGCTAGAATGAGGCCTAATTCAGGATGCCCACGTCGGCCCTGTGTTGCTCAGTAAATATTCAACACACCATTTCTTTAGCTGCCACCAGTTTGTTTGGGTCCAAGTTTATTTGTTGACAACTGAGAAACTAACTGAACTGAAAAATTAACTATGACTGTATTATTCTCAGTTTATTTGGGAAACAACAGTATAATTACTTTGTGTCAGTAAACTGTCAAGCTGATAAATGGATTGATCCTCTACTTTCACTGCAGTATTGTTATTTGAAACGGCCACAATGACATGGAGAGGAAAAGAGAAAATTTGTGTTAAATGACACATTGATGATCTCTTTGGACATTTCCAGTTGAACTCCAATGACTACTAAGTGCTAAATAAAATGATAATGAAATTGTACTTTATCAGGGTTATATGGTGTATGGCTCCCTGGCACAGCTTCAACCTCTGACTATATTTTTCATTATGCTTTAAAATGTCAACTACACCATTTTAGGGAGAACTACAACGACAAATTTCATGCTTTGTTTAGTTTTAAAAGAGTTGGATTTTAGTGTATGTATTACATTTATCAAAGTTATTGTTTATTTTAGGCTTTTTTGCCTTGAATTGACAGGACAGTTGAGAGAGTGACTGGAAATGGGAGGGTGACACACAGGATAGGGCCGCTATAGCCTCAACACATGGGGCGGGTGGTCTAGCTAAACACCACCCCATAGTTATTGTTTATTTTAGGCTGCAGCAGTAAGACATATATACTGTACCACTCAGTAAGATGGTCAAATAAAGGGACCATACTATATTATTTGGTCCCTTGACATTGTTGACACTGGTTCTGTTGGTCAGTTCTGTCGCTGTGTCTTTGCTTCAAAAAAGGAGCAATCCATCCACCGTTAACATTTAACATACAAAAATCAAAACAAATATGCAGAGACTTCAGTCTGAGCTGCAGCACTGCTACATTACATTGTTAAAATGTCAAGGAAGCGGTAACCAGACATCTCAGCACAGGGATGAGTGATGGAACACGGGGTTCAAGTTAATTCAACGTGAACCCAGGAAGATCTATCACTGTCTTTTCACTTGGAATTGTCTGCATGGGGCTTCAGGCCTAAACGTAAACAGAGGAATGACTAAATGTTCTGTTTACTTCTCTTTCTCTTTATTAACCTTATTTTCATGTCATTTAATTTCTTTACCTATATGAATTGTCTTTTTATATACAGCAAATCCTTTAATAAATACATTTATTTGAATATCTCAGACAGAAGCAATGATAGTTCCCTGACAGTTCCTAACAGATTTGTACTGTAACAATGCTTGCTTGGGCACCACCAACCATGTCCATCCCACTTCACAAATTACGCATGCTACAGTAGCAGCCTGTAGGCCTATGAGAAGTGCTGTGTGTTCTATCAAAGGGGGAAGGCTTGAAATGGAAAGCCGACTGTCCTATTCTGCAGCAAAATGAAGCAGTGCACTCAGGATGATTATATTGAGCTGACTGTCTCCCCTACAGATGCATCAAATGTGACTGTGCATATTTCTTTACTGGAACGGCATGCAAGTGAGCATACATAAGACTGCTCACTCGCAGCTACTTGAAAAATGCGAGCAAGGCTGAAAGCAAGACTGAAACTGAAGATAAATTCATCCCTCTAACAAGTATTGCCAGTGTAGCCAAAGCCTGATACACTTCATCTCTTTGTGCCATAAAGCTCCACCACTGTCCAAAAACCAGCCCATTAAAAATACATCAATGAGACAGCGTTACACTGCTGGTACCAACAGTGCGATTTTGAGTCGATCCGTGCATCAGAGGTACAGTATATTGATTCATGGTTGAAAATATAGACATTTATGCACGATTTACTTTTGTTTAAAGGACCATTCAGTATATTTTGTTTTTGCTACATAGCCAAAATTAGCATGTACAGTACAGCTGTTTATTGATCAGAATAAACATTGCAAGTTCAGCTTCATTACATTTTTCAAAAAGAGCTTTTTCTAGTGGTGGAAACCTGCCGTCTCCTATTTCTATCACTTCTGTTCTACTACTGAAGTCGAGGTGCTAATTAGCTACCAACCTGAACCGACTGTTTCATCATTTTCAAATACAGAGTCACTGCACTGCTCAGGCTGTATTATAACCTTGTAAATGCAATAGTAGCACTTGACAAGACTGGTACTGTGAGTAAACAGCTGTTATTGCCACTATAGCGATATCAAACATGTTTGTAAGTAATGTTTGCTCAGAAGCCTTAAACTTCCTTTGTTATAAAAGTAAGTACACATAATATAATTGAGTACTTGAGTTGTACTGCCCAATTACATGTAAATTAGAGTGAAGATGTCACTTTTCAAAGTGCCTCATTTGTCTAAGCTTTGGCAGCTTGTTAGCCCAATAGATTAGAGATTCTGGTAGAGCACAGTGTCAAAACATATCAGCTTCTCAACTTTTGAGCAACGTACGAGTGCTGTTGTCCAACATGACAAGAGCCGTCAGTCCAGACAACAGGTTTCTTTTTGTTTATATCGTGCTCAGCTTTCAAAACAGGAGTAACCACTGGCTATAAACATTTCTGCAGCTTCGTGGATGACCACCGTGGCCTTGATTCTGTAACTGCTGTCGGTGGTAATTTGGCGAACCGAGATTCAAAAGCTGTTGTTTTCATGTATCCAAACAACATAAGCCAAAGGCAGAGCGAGAGATACACCTATGAATAAACTGTTCCAAACAAGCCTCATGTCCTATTTCATCAATGGCAGAGGTGTTGTACTATCGAGGTATTTCTGTTTGTTTGTTTTTTTGTTTTTTTTGCCTCACTTAAACAGGGCTGCCAACTTTTGGTCCCTGTCAGGATTGATATTCCCCCTAGAAAAATATTGTGATTTTAATGAATAAAAATGAATGCAAAAGACAACATTTTCTCCAAATAAAAAAAGCACATTAAGTACTGGCTGAGGTTCCTATCATTGTAATGGCAAGAATGGCTGGAGTATATGAAACATGGTCGAGTGGGGAGCTGTTGTGAGGTTGTGGAACGTCATCTTCCAGCCTACTGCGCTGTTATTGGCTAGTAGCCTACAGTAGCTACTCACAGGCTTCGGGGCTATGTGCGTCAGCAGCTGTCCAATCAACACAGGGATAAGCATCGCACACCAATCAGAGTTATTTGAGAGCTTACACCAGGAGCATCACGTGTGCATGAGGAATCGGAGGTGTGGCGTGAGAGCGTGTGAAGCCAATCAAGTGCATGAGTCGCTCACGGTGAATGCGTGAGAGTTGGCAGCTCTGCTTAAGGCTGTTTGGTATTTTTGATGACTTGTGAGAGTGAGACTAAAGACTGACAGATGCAATCAAATCAAGGAAAAGATAAAGCTGCACAATGAAACATTGGGTTGAATGATGACCACCAGTGCTGCATACAGTAACTGAAGACAAGGGTCTGAACTGGTGGTGGTCAACACCCTGACTCTGCAAAACCACATGTGTAATAATACCAGCTGTTAAAGCGAGCACTACAATATCATCTTGTACAGCTCAAGGACGACAGCAGTGTTTTCCTCAAGCGTACTTTCCATTTCAAGTGTATATGGAGCCTGCTCCATATTACCCGACAATGACACATCACTTTAATAAAAATTAATGTAGGCTCCACTATATCGCACTCATGCATTACTCAACACAAACATAAATAAATTAGCAGATAATCATCTATTTCTTTCAACCATATCTCACCATCTTTGGTGGGAGAGGGAGTTTAGATTACTGTCATGGAGATACTGTACAGTATGTCCTTGTGAAACATCAGTCATGTTATAACAGGTGATGTTACGTTGGGGGACAGTGGTAACCATTCCAATCATAACTCCTTCCATTAAAAAAGACCACAGGATACAGTTGAAAAAATACAGACAAAGGAACTGGGCCTGAAGCTGTTTTTTTCCTCACACCACTACTTTGATGCTGGAAAGCAATAATACCAGGTACAAAGGGATTCTCAACGTAATTTATCATCAAGAACCTGATTCTGGGATGCATTTTTTAAACCCTAGTCACTATGGCAGGTCAGACAGCTCTGTGCACCACTGATCCAACAAAACAAGGCTCAGGCCTTTTCTCCTACCTGTTCTTTTGTGTCTATACCACCGGCCTCCTGGGTACAGCTGTTTGAGTGTGAGGTGGGGGTGGGATTTGCTCCATTGTGTTTATGCTGCTGACTTTGCCAGAACGGGAGCTAGAAGCATCTCTGTTATGGGCACACTGGCTCAATGCATCACCTTAATCACTCTTGCCTCACATTTCAGCTGCATGAAACCTTCACCAGGGCTGACAGCAACAGGATGCACGCTCGGTCAATCCCTCCTCCATCACCACTACCAACAGAGAGCAAAGAAAGTGCTTACCTAGGGAAAAACAGAGAGAGAGAGAGAGAGAGAGGAGGAGGGTTATTCAAATTACAGCATAACAACAGTGATTTACACTCAGCTGCCTCACATTTTTTCACTTATCTTTTTAAAAAATGATGTAGACATAGTCTAATATAACATACTCTGCAAATATAGCTCCCATATAGCCCTAATGCCACTCCTCAATACGCTACATCATGAGTGCAAAAACTCTGACAAAAACATACAAATCATTTCCTCATCAAATGGCGCTGAACATTTTTTGATATTGTTCTCTTTGATATTTTAATAAGCTTCATCAACCAGCAAGTAATTATAGAGAGCTCATTTCACCATTGTGAAATGGGAGATTTCAAGGGAATGGTTACACATTTGTGTTCGATATATTGCACTGTGTGATTTTAAGAAGTCTTTTCTAATACTATCTAATAAACAGAGTGGGATACAGCGATACAGTGCAGTATATTACTGTATAAGTATGTATAGAAATAAAATATTGCTGGCAAGTTTCCAAAATAGTCATATATTCAAGAGCATATGCACTGCAGAGAGCAACTTCTTTGCGTCTTATAGTACCAAGAATTGGAATCTCATTATTCTTCTCTGGAGCATAATATACTCTCTACAGGATCTTAAAGAGGTAATACAAGTCAGAAATTATACAAAAATGTATGAACCATGAGGCAGAAATGTATCAGATCTTCTTGTCGGTTTCTATTAAGCCTTATAAAATCTACATTTTCCTATGTTCTTGTAACAGATGCTGGATGCATTTTAGAAATATTATTCTCATTATCTCCATTATTAAGGACCAAATTAGATTTTGAACGGGGGAAAAAAAAGGGCTGCTCGAGGAGACCTGAGTAATTCAAAAGTGATAATAACAAAGCAGGAGGATAGGTCATGTTTCCTCATTTCTGTAGCTGCAAAGATGATAAAGTTCCCTCCTAAAATAAACAAGCTGAATCAGTTATCTGCTCGAACACGCCACAATGTAAGTGAATCAGAGGGTAAAGAGACAGAAACATGGATTACGCTGTCAGTGTGGAAAGAGGAAAAAGAAGGTTGACTAATTAAAAAAGCTTATGGCGCTATTTTCACATCCAAATACTGTTTAAAATCAGCAGGTGGGCGGTCGGTGTGATGGATTCCACAACACCAAAAAAAAAACACTATATAGAGATACACATCCTGAGATTCACTTCCTCCGAGTGAATTTCCACTAATGGAAGAGGACACAAAGGCCAGATTGAGGTGTACGCCGTGGTCAGAGCAAATGGTTCACAACAAATATTAACTGCAACTGGCATTAGTGCAGAATTTTCAACAACTCCAGTCCACAACTTGCGGATCAGAGCTCCCGTGGATCTGAACCTGTGAACCTGATATTTGTGAAAAGCTGTGATTTCCCTGAGGCTTGGGTGTTCAAAGCCAAAACATTACTTCAAAGCTTCAGTAAAGAGCAAATGGCCTCCAAAAAAAAGATGTGCAATACAAGTGCTGCAGTGTAGCCTGCAAACTCTTGCCAAAACTTTACAAATGGAACAGTACGATGTATGTAATGCTACTGACACGGTGAGGCACACTACAGTAGGTTGAAGGTTGCGAGTGCACAACTTAACCTTCAAAGATCAGTGCGTGTATGCTGCAGTGTGCTTTAACCAATTCAAAAAACTATTTCAATACCTTACACCAGGCAACATATTTCAAAGAAACACCTCAGCTGATGTAGTCTCTTTAATACTTTTTGTTTATTTGATGCAATCTGATTCTGTTTTTTGTTGGGAACACTGTATAAATTTGTATAAAAAGAGAATTATTTGATGGCTTGATGAGGTTATACGGTGGGTTTCACTGAGGTTTCAAGCTCAGCATCACTCCCTGTTCTCCCCATTTTTTTTCCTGCCATACAATCCATGTGCTTGCAGGCAAAGTTTTGTCAACAAAATCAAAGATTTCCTCCACATTTGATGTGAGGGACCAGAAAAAACAGATCTTCTTGTAGACTGCAATGCTACCCAATACAGAATTCCTGTAATAAATTTTATATTTGTGAAACTTCTGACAGAGAGCTGTTGATTCATCCCTTTGGTACTGAGGTTGAGGCAGAGGCTGTAGGTTGTGGTGGTGTTGCATCAGACATCTTTTTTTTTTTTTTCTGACAGCTTTTTTTTTCTGTTGTTGTTGTTTCTCATATTTTGTGCTCCTTCATGTATAAAAAAAGAAGACACAAAAACAGCACCTTTCAATATTCCACTGTCCATTACACCACCACCACCACATTTAGCCTGAAAATGCACTGCAGAGTTCCGTGCCCATCGGCGCACCATCAGGAAAGGAAAACTAGGCAAATGTTTAGGGCCCCTGCAAGCATAGAAAAGGGGCCCCTGATGGCCCCTCATATGAGTGCTGTGTGCAATAACTATAAACACATTTAAAACTCCCATATAAACACTATACAGCACACTGATGTTGCCCCAAAGCCCCCTTCAGGCCCCCTGATGTTGAGTGCTGTATCGAGCATCCACTGAAATACATGCATATGAGGCATTAAGGGGATCGTCTGTGAAAAGCAGCATCTACAGTACGGATAGTTTGCATGCGAGGCGTTGAGGGGGATATCTGACATCTCTTTTCCACAATAACTCTGAGCACTAAACGATATCAAAGAACAATCAGGAAAGTGAAAAGTGTCACCGGTGAATTGCCGATGATCTCAATAGAAAAACCTCATGTGACCGCAATTCACGGATTTGCTAATTGAGCTTTATGCAAACACAAAATAATAGACAGGTTTGTAAGGGGTGAGGCCATGTAGCACTGATGTGTTACTTGAGATTAGTAGAGTGTGTGTGTGTGTGTGTGTGCGTTACATAACATGATTGTTATTGTATGCTGATGGAGGTGCAGCATTATGCTAATGTTAGCTTCTAGTGTCGTGAGTCAAAATGCTTGAAAAAATATGAATTTAAAGTGTGAAATTACTAAATCAACAGTAGAAAAAAAAATCCCTCGCCTATTTATGTCCAACTATTCTTCATGAAAGTGATTAGAAAAATATATTGGCTTAAAATGTGCCTTGAGAATATTAAATACCTATATAATATAACAGTGACAGGAGATAATGAAGAGAGGCAGCTGAGGCTGCTCCTGGGGGCCACTAATGGAGAAAGTCATGGGAATGGGTGTGAGATGCTTTAGTCAGGCAGGGGATGCACAGCCGTTTATTACCGGGCTCCATTTATTCCAAAAGAGCCCGCCCTTTCTCCTGAATCACGACTGATGGACGCTGGAGACACTGGGATAGAAGCACTGGAGAAAGAACATCTGAGCATACAGTAACTAAAGACCAGACTCAGGCCTACTGGGAGAAACACTGAAAGGTCTGGAAGCAAGCTGTTTCCCTTCAACTATCCATTTTTTTCTACAAAGAAAAGGTTTGGTGTGCTGCCTGTAGCCAACTTTTAAAATCAGTCATGGGTCATGGCTCTGGGATGTTTTTTTTATTCTTCATTTCTTTATTCCCTTCTGAAGGTTGCACTAAGAATCAGTAGAAAACATGAAGGCTAAATTGAATGACTACACCAACTTAGAGGGCACCTTTGGCTTTCGCAACAGAGCTGCACAGAGGTAACGTTAACAACTCTCTCAGTGTTGCCTTTATTTAGACCAACGGGAAATAAAGCAGTAAGAACATGATACTTGAGAGATGAAAACTGCTTAGGAAGATGACAGCTGTGAGAGAAGGCACACGGCAGGCAAGAGGGGAAGAAAATAGTCCAACAGAATGTACAGATGTTCTTTAATAATCTCTCTCCTCAGCACAGGAACTGTTAGCATAGCAGATGAGCTGTGTGTTTGGTAAAATATGGTTATTTTACATGGATTTTTCTTTTTTTAACGAAACACATTATTGACATGCCTGATTTCCACAGGATTAATAATGCAGACAACCTCTGCAAATTTATCACATCACAGGTGGAGCCCAGGCAGTACTAGTCCTATGCAAATGAGGCTTAAGGGAAAACCCTGAATAATATTGCCTTCAGGGGGGAAATGAACATGTCAGGCTGAATGCCTGTGTTTCAAAGAAACAATCTTTGAAGGATTTGGATGACAGAACAGCGGTCCTGATTAGACCTGACGTGAAGCTAGCCAATTAAGATCATTTCCATCTGCCCTTTTCCGCTGCAAACACCTTCTAGGCCGCTCCTTAAAAGTGGCGCCGCTTCAGTCACAAATGATTTGCAAGAGAGGAAACCTCTTTAAAAAATGACTAGGAGATTTATTTCTGAACTGTAAGCAAGCCATTAAATACGGGCCGAACCCCTCCTAAAGCCAGCAAATGGCTGTCCAAATGTTAATTTGCTCAACAGCCCGCAGATGATGCAGAACATGGCTTTCACCTTCTCCTGCCATACATAATTCATGCTATTGACTGATGAGGCAACGCCACTTTCATGCACCGAGCTCACAAAGCGGTGCCACTTTCACACACTGACACAAGCCAATGGATCCACACCAACTGTGCAGTAACGCTTAGCACACAATTGAGGTTGGCGTGAAATGTCCAGACAAGATACAGGCACGCTCGCATTTTTCCGATGCAGGCACAGACGCCCTCGTTCACTGGTTAACACAGACAAGTGCACGCATGCTGTTACAAAGAGGGAGCTGCAGTACAGTAACCACAAAGAGCTCATCGCAGTTGTCTCTAGTTGTATCTATATTGTGATCAGCTGCACTCTCAGTTTCTGAGTACGTAATCGCAGAGCATGGACACATCACACAGTTCAGTGTGCGTATGGGAGCATACAACTAAGACTGCCATTGTCTATGAAGAATTATTCATGGTCTAAAGCGTCAGTCCCACAGGGAACATTAAATATAAATTTCTGTGTGCCACTCAGTCTGACCCACTTTGGAGGATCCAGCAACTGCTGCCACAGAAGCAGCTTTTGGCTCCTCCTCAGTACCAAAAGAACTGCTGCCACCACAAAGCCCCTCTTTGATTAACCTCGCTGCCAAAAGGCAACTACCATAGGACTCCTGCGTTTCTGTGGTAGGCGTAAGACTGACAACGAAACGCTGAGAAAATAAGAAGACAAGAGTACAAAGTGTGGACAACAGTGTTTCTAAAAGTCTATGGTTCCATTTCAACACAGACTTGCTGTGTTGAACACATTCCCAAGTTCGGGCCCGACCAGATGGCCATCATCACAGGAGTGAAATTTAGCTCTGGATGGTGAGGAGGAGTGATAGGTCTTGGAAGTGATGTCGATTGTAAACATTTGCAATTTCGTCTTGAAAGCCAAGCCACAAATGAATTTTTAATCTAATAGCATGATAATGACCCAGCCATAATGAATTATGGCTGGAGAGCACGGTTTTACTGTGATTGCATGACTTGTTGTGTCATATATTCTCCCTATAAGCTTCAGTAATGGAGCTGCTCTGTGAAAATGGCTCCGGAACGGAGCCAGAAGGCATGAAAATCACTGAACAACATGACACAAGAGTTGGATGAGAAAAAGTGTTGTTTAATAATCACATTCTAATTTTAATTCCCTCTTTTATCCAAATTCGGCTAGAAGTGCAAAAAAGACTTAGAAACTTTCCAGTATATTAACGACACGTCTGCACACTGAGAAGAAGGATCTGATAAACTGCTCCCATGCAAGTCAACTGGACTTCAGCTCTTCCTCTGAATAATGAAAATTTGTCCATCAATACTCTCTCAGACTGCGCAGCACTTTACAACAACTTTAATAGCAAGCAAAACTACTCAATTTGAAGAGAAAGTAAAGCACGGCAATGGATTGAAAATGCATTATTGTGAAGTCTGCAATGATTCTCCTCCGGTGGAGTCAACACTTCGTTAGCATGACGATTGTGTGAGGAAACAAGATTACAGCCTGAAGCCTCCTGCAGCCCCTAAAAGCTCAGTGTTTAGTGTATCACACACACACACACACACACACTATAAAACGGGCACGGTGGAAACAGACAGCATGTTGACACTTAACACAGGAATAAGCCCCTTTAATACTCGTTTTGAGATGCAGTATTCTGTGAACCGGTGAAACAGAATGACAACAGGTTTCATGAAAACTGTTTCTTTTTTTCACCCATGTGGCCAACGATCCATCAGCAGGTGCACACAAAGCACACTGGAGACTGAATTGCTAGGTAAGTAAACATTAATGCATGTGAAATTCTCCAGAAAAAAAAAATGGTGTATGCTAATACGCTTCTATGGAAAATGTACATCCTCCAAAATAGATCTACTCTGTGGGACATGCCACTTAATAAAATAAAGCCATTAATATGCTTCTACACCTAATTAATGAAACATTGCCAGGCTTTAATGGACACTTTGATGTCTGATCACTTGTAAAACACCTAAACCAATTAACTGGGCTGTGTCGTTATTGACTGCCGCAATTAAAGACGTGACAAACTTTCACTTCGGAGCGACATACAACTCAAATGAGCCACTGCCACATTCATCTCCATGGAGATTGTTGTTGTTTTTTTGGGTTTTTTTGCCAAATGAGAGTGATGATTGTGGTTCAAGTATTTCTAGTCTTCATAAAAACGAAATAACAACTAGGAGATGACTCAGTGCAGACCTCCACCAGGGCCAATGTCAAACAACATACCAAACAAACAACATACAAGACTTTGGGGAACCAAAATAAATCATATTATAGAATCTGAATCTGGCCCAAATTTTAATGGACTCATTCCTGGCCTGTGCCCCATCGTGTTGCACCGAGTCCAGTGCAAATCAGTTCAGTCCTTTTTTGCATAATCCCACTGACAAGCAAACAGACACGGGTGAAAACAGAACCTCCTCAGTGGAGGTAATAGAGTAATAACATCAAAACTAGTGCGGGCAAAGAGGCTGGGCATCATGCGCTGATAACACCACTCCTGCGTTCGCGAAACACACAAATCTCCAGAGTTTGCATACCACAAGAAGTCGACTTTGTTCTCGGCATAAACATTCAGAAGCTCCCGCCACTTTAATGCTTATTTCATGCCGGAGGAGAGCGGAAACGCCACACAACGCCTCACATGAAAGTGAGGTGATGTATTGTTACAAACATGACTGCGAGTATCATCACAAGCGGGTACAGTTGCTGGAAAACAGTGCATGCGGTGAAACCAAAGCAAAAGGTGGGTGTGAATTTCACATGAGCTGCCAACCGTTAAGATCACTGTCAGGATTTTTGCGAGGAAAAATAAATAAATAAGTAAAACCTGCAAATAAAATAAGAAATATGGTTAGGTGGTAAAGCTCAAAGCATCCGCTGCTCTACACCGTTCACTCTCCGCTCGTCCAGTTACTTTGTTACTGTGATGCAGATTAAAACGTGATTTACAGTGCGAGGTTCGGCGCAGTCGCTAGCGGCCCAGAGCTTTTACTGGCGACTCATAAATACGGATGTGTTCAAATTTAGGCAATTCAACAAAAACCTGCCTGATAGCATTAGAGGGAAAAAAAGTCAAATAAACCAAAAGCAGCCATTCTGTCTGCATCTCCCTCTCAAATGAATGTCGAGACTCATGACATGTTGATCTTAGACCAGCCTTAAAAACAGTGCAACAGCCCATAAATCCCCCTAAAACTACACAACACAAGTGTTACACACACTGTTCATCATTGCAAAGCAGTAAAAATGCAATATGCTGATACTGTAAACAGTCACTGGACTGCACTGCTGAAGCACCTTTTTGTTCTTATTGACCGCTTATAGCACTTTCTAATGGAAACTATGTCCATCCAGTCACACACAGATACTCACACAGCGCCTTCTACTATACATGCACATCCACACACTTAAGGGGCAATTTGGGGTTTGATATGATTCTAATGTACTGTATCAGAATATGAAGTATCTGTGAAGGTGAAACATTCACTAGTACAGAGCATCGTACTCACAATATTCTGACTTTTTATTTCGTAACATCAGAACTTTTTCCCCATAATGTTCAGATTTTTTTTCTCATACCACCAAGTCTCCATACTCATCATTGCTGAGTAGTTTCACCTCAGTGTGACCCTGAAAACTGTGACTCACATGAACATGTGTTCCTACAATACATCCAACAGGAACAAACAGACTGGTTGTCTGTCCCTATACCCTTCTGATCCAACCCATAGAAACACTGCTGACGAGGCAGCTCTATGACAGCAGGAGTACCAGACCATGTTCATGACGGTTACAGTTATCCACACTTGATTAAGCTTTTAGAAGTCAGTTCCGGAAAAGCCTGTGGTTCGAATTGAAATAAGTACTTCTTGAGGGGCTAGCCGGCCCTTGTTGTCATGGTGACAGTGATTGAAAAAAAAGAAAAGAAAAGTGGTTTAGGGTGTGGAAGGGTTGTATTCATAGAAACAATAATGACTTTGCCATCAAATAGTCGTCTCTCATAACAAACTCCTACCTCATGTCAACCCATTCATCCAACTCAGCTTTCTCTCTACATCACCTAACTGCCTCATTTTCTCCCATAATAATTACTAGGCTACAGCTGTGAGAGGTCAGCTCACAATAAAGCGTAACTTTTGGATGTAATAACCATCTCGCCGAGCCGACCTGCGGGTTCGTCTTTTTTAACAGGAGGACAGACTCGTACGTCAGCCTGTGGCAATTTATATACCTCCAGACAACCCATTTGGTGATTATCCACGTTATCCCAAAGGTGTCTCCACATTGCATTAATTGGTGCATAATGTCATTGGCAATATCATAAATTGTACAAGCTGCAGGGCTGAAATTGAATACACCGAGCTGCCCAAGATATGACTCTGCTGTTATTTTACACAAACAAAATCCAATTTAGATTTTCAGTGGGTGAAACTACTTTCACTGCATTTTGTCACTTGGCTTGAAATAAAATAAAATGTATCTGTTATTCTCCAATACCGCCATCAGAGAGGACCTCGCAGACCTGCCTCACTACTCACCTTTTTGTCCTTTTGGAACTTGTGAATTAAAGCCAAAGGACACATGACGGGCTAATAGGCTCTGCTTAATTTTGATATTTAATAGCACTGAAAACACAGAAGGAGATAACCAGGCGGTGGACGACAGAGCCTTTGGTAAATAACGTCAGAATTCAGCCTCGATCCTGACACTGGCCCAGTGGACTGACATTTACATTAGAATTAACTTGACGGTTATCAGGAGGAGGAAATCCATCCACCCCCTGCACTTTTATCGCTCAAAGAAAGTTCCATTTGTCTGTTATTACCTCAAGACCAGCCATGTACTGTACTACATATGTCAGACAGAGTGAGAACAGAAAGCTATTTTCATCATCACCATCTTAATAATTTGTACATTCTCAACCTGATGTCTGGCATTTGCGATGAAGGTACTTAGGAGGTAACAATCCCTCTCCATAGAATCGGATGATACTCATATCTGCTGCAGAGGTAATTGTAAAGAGGCCTCCTCATGTGTCCTAATTTATGCAGGTGCTGTGCTGTGTGAGTGGATGTAGGCAGCGTGCGTTAGCTGTATCATATTCCTTGCATTATGTTCTTAGCTCAAATTGCTTTGCATCAAAGTTTATCGATTGACGTCTTGGCATGTACAGTTTGCCGCTCCTGGGAGAGCAAGGAGCCTTAAGCATCATGGGAGGATTTTACTTTGGCTTGCTCTGTCTCTCTGCGTTTCCTCCACCACTTTCGTGCTCTTACATGTGAGGCAGCCTTGATGCCCAGAGGTCGGGAGTGACAGGAAGTGTGGGTGTGCTAATCTCCGTTTTGTCAGCTCTGGAGCCAGACCTCCATCAGCTCACCATAGCATTTGACATAATAGATGGGCGAGCAGATAACGGAAGACGAAACCTCCCCTGACAAATGGTAGAATTTCCTCGAGTGCTGCACCATACTTGATGGTAATGGTTTAGGGATGAAGGATGGGGGGAGAGTTGGAGACCCGTGGAGAAAAATGGTTATTGTATCTAATCCAAATGGCAGCAATGACCCCATTGTCACATCAGGGAATTGTCTGCTTCACTTTGATTTCGCCCCAGTGTGAAAAAGTCTTGAAACAATTCTGGGTTGAAAAGCTTCTCTTTAATTCACCTTCGGGCTCTTTGTGTTGAAAGGAGGTCAAGTAGCAGGCGGTGTGGTGTATGGTGCTGTATCAAGGTTTTACTGACAGGACTGTGGGTGCGGGGTCTGGACTCAACTCTCTTCTCTACATCTTGATCAAGGGCGTGATTTCCACTTCAGAAATACATTTAGTTTCACCCCAATCATTCCAAATTTGAGGTTGGATATTCTGGTGTTAAAGCCATGTTATAAGTCAGAATTCAGTGAATTAATAAAACAGTGAAGTTCGCCCAGTTGGATCGTCACCTTGTTTTTGTACAAAGCACTAAACTGCATCGGGGAAGCTGAACTAGCTATAATATCCATTTGTACAGACTACATCATTTTTACCCTACTGTATGATTACCTTAAGGCACTTCCAGCACTTAGTGGATGAAAATGTCATGGTTTCTTTACAAAAAGTCTGTAAACATGCTTATTTTACATTTAACCAAAGTTATAATATTTCCTCGAGGCAAGAGGCAATTTACAGTATACATTTTTCTTTGTTGCTAAAAATGGTTTCCTACCAGGAGCAGGTGGTAGTGATTGTTGCCATGACATTGAGCCATCGGTGCATTTTCAAGACAAGAGGTTAAGTGGGTCACTATCTGAAAATGGAGAGACAGGCCGGGGTTGGCTGGTTAGCATGCTAACTTCAGTAGAGAAAAGAGTTAATATAACAAAACAGACTAGAAAATGTGTTAAAGCTACAGTAAAGCTAGCTATGAAGCAATAGATATAAAAATAAACTTTCAAATAGCTCCTTCAACAAAAAGAACCATCTGGCCCAGATGAAAACTACTTCCTGTTGCAGTTCAGGTGTAGAAACACTCCTAGGTGACAGGTTTGCGGCTGTTTCCTTTAATCTGTTTTACTGCACTGAGAGAAATCAAAGGGAGGAAAACTTTTTTTTTGTTTCCCTCTACCTGTACAGCTGCATCTGGTCAGGTGCTAGATCAGTGAAACATCACCGGAGGACAATCTCGATGAAATTTCATCACTGCAGTGATGAAATCCAATTGCAATAAAAATAGGATATAAAATCTGCTCTCGAACGACTCGCTTTCTCATCAGAGTACATTCTTTCAATGGGAGTATCTAGGATTATTCTTTTCCTTTGTCCCTTAATGGCTTAAATTACCTCATTACTTTTAATTTAAGTTTACAGTCACTGGAATGAGACAAGCGGGGCTTTGTCCTGTGAATAGCTAAAGAGTTTATCATCTGATGGAAACTGCTGTTTACTGGAGTTGCAGGGGCCTCCTCTGGCTGCTAATTGAGAAAAATAGAGATTGAGGGAGCTGCACGCTCCCTGTAGAGATGCTGCGTTTGACCCATCACTAAGAGACAATGACGTCTCACAGGTAGGCTTCCCTAGAGCATGAATCAGATGGAGCAGTGGAACACAAACACACGTGCAGTGTGACATTTACAGCTACAATATGAGTTTTAATACAGAAGAAAACAATATATCCGTTTTTTTTTTGTTTTTTTTTAAATGCTTGAAAGTGTCCAAAAATACCATTCTTTAAGCTGCCGCTGAAGAAGGCGTCTTGCAAACTGCAAACAAAGGCCAGGTATGAAGGAAAAAGTGGGCAAAGACAGACACTCAAGGGAGACAAACCACAGATAAGAGAGGAGAACAGCGAGCGCTTGAGCTAGAAAAAAGAGAATCAACAGATAAACAGATAAAAGGGGAGACAGCTGTGTTGTCGACACTTAAAAGAGAATGATAGAAGTGGAGATGCAGGGTGGAGTTGGTAAACTGACAGCTGACAGCATAAACATGGCCTACATGGATCACGGGTGGACTTATGTAACTCTCACTGATTTCTTCAACATGAAGAGGAGAAATGTCACAGGACAGTTTGGTTTTGTGTATTTTTGTCGGCTAGCTGCAGGGCTGAGGGGATAATTGACAGTCTGTCCCCCCACCAGAGCTGGGCCCAGTCCAAATCTGAAACCATTTGAGACGCATCAGAGCAAAAGTCTGGAGTCTATTGTGAAAAATCAAAGTTAAACCAACGTGACATTTAAACAATTTTCACCAAGATGTGGTAATACTTGATCCTCCACTTGGAACTTAGACCTTAACTTCCAAGAGATAATGTTAAGACTTAAATGTTTGAGGTTTTTTTTTCTTCTCCGCCATGGCAACAGAAATAATCACATCACTTGAATCAAATCTGCTGTGAATATTCATATCCCTGAATCTGCCTGCTTATCAGCTGACTTCCTTGAATTCCCACTCATGTAAAAACTCCAAGTCCACTCAGGTCTGATTTATTGTAGCCTGAAGAGTCTGCCTGTTACGTATAATACCAAGACCTTCCACTGAGGCCCGGAGAGCCCCAGGGTCTGCTGCAGGTAAGCAGAGACTTACCCCTGAACTCAATCCTTTATATAAGCTGTGATTCATGCCCCTCCTCCTCCTCCTCCTCCTCCTCCAGACCTGCTCTTCACGACATCTAATGAGCTACATCCAAAGTAACAAACACTCGTTGTCGTTTAGTTTACAAGCCAGACAGGTGAACATGAAAACAGACAGCTGACATTTGCATGACTGAAACAGATCACATGTTAAAGCGCCACGTCTGAATAAACTCATCAGTGGAAACAAACCTCCTACACCCTCCGCCTGCTACACCAGATCAGAGCTTTGTCATAAATGAAGTCACGTTAGAAGCAAATATAAATAACATATATCATCAGCCACTTTTGATTTCACATTAGCCAGATTAATGAAAGACAAAGTACAGTGTTTGATTTGAAAGTTACATATTTAATAAACCACATTTGTCACGGCAGAAATCCATTACATGCACATAATGATTTTTGCCACAATATGTTCAAAATGAAAGCCTTGCTATTCTGTTTTGAAGAATAAATAAATCAACAGAGACGTGGGATGGAAAGCAGTGACCTTACCTTGCCCTACTATTTAAATGTTTAGATGTTCAGCACAGGGACAGAAACGGTGCCTTGGCCTCCATTTGAACAAACATGAAACATCAGAATTGGGTAATGATGTTATGCAGTTCAGCTTGGGCCCTTCTTTTGTTACCCATTAGCAGGCTACAACAATAAAATAGGGCTGTAGCAAAACAGAGAATGTACATTAAATGTACTCGGCCGTTAAAAAAAAAATCAAACCGTAAGTGAAGAAAAAGTACTGGATAAACAACGAGACAAAGTAAGCAATACAGTCAGGGCTCCAGACTAACTTTTTCACAGGTAGCACTGGTGCCACCTAGTTTTTCATTTAGTAGCACCAAAACAAATTAGGTAGCACCATATTTTTCTTTGTATAGCGTGTTATTAATACGTGACCTAAAACACAGAGCGCCATGTTTAAGGAGGCTGCAGTAGAGTGGGCTGTTGATGAGGTAAGAATGCTAAAATAATCAACTATAGACCAGAGGGATGGAAAGAGTACCAAAAACATCTACTCAGGTAAAAGTACTGTTACCTTGATGAAATTGTACTCAAGTAAAAGTAAAAGTACCGGTGTAAAAATCTACTTAAGTACAAGTAAAAAGTAGCTCATTTAAAGTGTATTCAGAGTAAAAGTTACTTAGTTACTTCTTTTGGGTGAAGGGCCATAATGGCTGTGTTCCAAACTCGTCCCTTCTCCATCGATACACTGGTCTCATCATCTTTCAGCCCCTCATGGCACCAACTTCTCTATTCTGACTTTCTGACACTGCAGTTGTCCAGAGCCAATCAGATGGACAGTTCCTGGCATTAAGGTTGTCACTATCATGGTCACCATACTAAAATGTTCAACTCAATATGCATCAGGAAAATATTCAATAGGCCTACTCAATACCATTTTCGATACCAAATGGATAAAAAAAAAAATCACTGATCTTCTTCACTCACACACAGCTGCTTCTTTACTGTCTGCTCTCAAGGAGGGGGGGTGGGGGGGGGGGGGGGGGGGTAGGTTCTCACTCACTCACTCTAGAGTTGCGTCTTTACTGTAACTGCTGTGAAGCAGTGGGCTGCTGTCTGTTCCTCTGAGCTCCTACATCACCATGCTTCTGTATAGGCTCCTACATTAAGTTAGCTCAACGGGCCGGTAAGAGTAGCCTAGACCGAGAATGAAGTCGGGTCACGCCGGTCCGGACTTCAGCCCCGGTGTCTAGTCATTTAATCCGTCACGGTTCGCGGTCCCGTTAAAAACAACACCGCGGACATGTTTATGAGTTGATTAAAAAAAACAAACCCGGACGCCCCGGACACGACGTGAAAAGTGGGCGTGTCCGTGCGAAAGAGGACGTTTGGTCACCGTAGCCTAATCAATAGATTAGCATGCCTGATAAGGTTATCATTAACTAGCTGCGGCTAATGGCTAACAATAAGACGGCAACATTGTAGCGTCTAGCGCTGTGCATGTAGCGGTGGGGGGCGGGGGGTGGTGGCTACCTGCCTGCTGCTGCTGTGTGGATGTGTGAATGGAGAGAGAGGCGGACACAGTGCAAGTTCATCTATTTATTTGTTTTACTTTGAAACGGAAGCTATTTAAAATGGGGAAAAAACGTTTTCACTCGTCCTCCTGCAAGTCGCACTGGAGCGACCTAATTAAATTTTAACTCGCACCTTAAGAAATTAAGTCGCATATGCGACCTAATAGGTCGCACGCTGGAGCCCTGAATACAGTGTATCTCTGGGATGGCACTGCAGTGTCTCACCTGGTATAATGCAGGCCATTTGGGCTTTTAGTCTTTAACCCAGTGGCACAAGATAGTCCAGCCTGTGGCCCCTGACTGAGAGTCATCCTCTTTGTCTCTCTCTCGCCAATTTTCCAAACACTCTGGCAAACAGTAGGAAAAATAACTTTTAAAAAAATAATAGAGATAGACAGTCTTGTAACTTCCCCTTTTATGTGTGTACAGCTGGAAGTGCGCCACAGCCTTTATGTGTTTGTATCTTGTGAGACAACATCTCAATCAGGGAATCAGGATCTGACCGCTGGCGATGCTGCCACACACCAGGTTTGACACATTCCTTTTTTCCTCTTTCTCATCTCCGATCCAAACACTGTGTTTTTTTCTTTTATACATATGACATATTATGAATAAAGATGCTCCGTGGAGAAGATGATAATGATGACAATAATGATGACAGTGACATTTTACTCCTGCCAGCGCCGACGTGGCAGCCGAAACTTCAACTCCCTTCACCGCTTACACTTCAGCTGACACTTCACCTGCTTCCAGCAGCGACTTGCCAACTCACACCAACTTTTTTTTTTCTACTTTCCAACTGACAGAAGAACTACTCAACTGACACCTCAGCTACAAGCTGCCGTCGGCTTGAAGGCTGAATTTACGATCAAAAGTTTGAATAAAAGGAATAGCATTTTTTTTAAAACCTTGCATTACTTTGGATGGCTGTAATATAATTAATAGGAAATGTTGCTGGTGGCTCACCTGCTACAGCCGAGTCCTTTTGGTGCATTTCGCCCCTGCCCTTCTCTCTTCTCTCTACTGTTGCTATCAAAGTAAAAGCAGAAACACCAAGAAAAAAGAGATACCTGAACTATCACTGAACTGATATATTCTTTCTTGCAGATTATAATATCTGCGAGGGACTGTATTAATATCACAGCAGTTGTGTTGGCTAGTAGTAAGCAATGACTATCAGCTCATATTAAATCTGCTGACATTAACGCTGGAGCAAGTTTGAAGGTGGTAATTTATTCAACTTGTTGGCTGCTACAAACATGTTAGTCGTCTTAATTAAAAAGCCTGATTTGTTTAGCAATAATGACAATTTAAAGACCGATTTAAAGACACAGTTAAAAAGCCAGGCTGCCAGGAACTAATTTGAGATAATTTGATACCGTTTTCTTTTTCACTAAAACTATTTGGCAGAAGAAAATGCAATAATTCAGAGCAGCCAAACAAGATATTTTGGAGCACTTCATCAACCAATCAAATATTCAGTTATTTGATGATTGGCCATATAGAGGGGATGTGAGAAGAGCAGCAAATAGGCCAAGTGTCATTTGATAGAGAGGATACAGAGATTACACAAGTACCAGCTGTCAGAATGCCGGTGATTCAGCACACTCCGAAATGAAAGCTGCAGAATGTGACAACGGGGCTGCACTTGATGGACACGTGTTGACAGGCAGCGTCGCCGGTGATGAGCAGAAGGATACCCACAGTTCTCTGCTCCTTCGGCCAAAAAACATCCAAATTGGCTGTCCTGTCAGACTCGGTATGTCCATCCACAAGGTTGGAATCACGAGCCAAGCAGCTCGTACCCTTTTAAAAAAACCAGCCGCCGAGCCGCTCCGGTTCACTTTTCAGCAGGAAGTCAAAGTCAACTTGTAGCTGGAATAACCTCCAGCGAAGCGCGCGGGGCCAATGTAACATGAGCTGCCGCAAATTCAAAGGCGCCAACACCGCGGGAGTGAATGCAATGTGACATAATTGCGAGCTAAAGGTGCAATTAAACAATTAATTTAAAAAATAAATCACTTCATTCATTATTTATCCGTGCAGTTTGTAGTTTTGACGCTGCATAATCTAAATGTGACTCTCACAGAGATCAACATATTTTCATATGATCCATCAATTAAGCGATGTATTTCAATAAACCAGAGAGAAAACATGACTCAACACATGGCAGAGATGAGGACAGATTGTATCAAACATCAAGGTCCAAATCTGGTTATTCATCCAAAAAAAGAAAAGAAAAAGATCATAAGAAGTACGGGAGAAAATATGTCTCTTTTTTTAAGGTTGTTGAAATCCGGTGGCAGTCACCTGAGAGAGAAGAAATAATTACCCCCATGCCACTGAACGCTCCTGCTAGAGCATTTAGGGATAAAAAAGGTTGCGGGTGAAAATCTGCCATTAACCAAATGGACTTGGCTGGCTGAAATAGTGCTTGCCTAATGTGTGGTGTGCTTAGTGCGGAGGGACTCGTGCCAATTTTAGTGTTTCAGAGTGTTCCAGTCAGTTCCAGAGACGCAGCAAGGGTCCTGAAGAAGCTTCATTTATTCTCAGCAGGGCAACAGAAGGGAACTGAATTCCGCCAGAGATACAAATGGTGTATCCATGTGAGGCGACAGCGAGCGCTTCAACCAAAGGTCAGATTCCCCAATTTTGATCTCTTCCTTTTTGTTGTTCGCGTCCTGACAGCGGCTTCAGCAGAAAACCAGAAAGACGGAACCATCCCTGTGTCATTATCTGCATTATGCGCAACACACAACAACACAGATAGATGTTTTGTTTCTTGCCGATGCCTAATTTGTGGGACTGACAGTGGGGAGTAAAAAACCAGTCCTTTCATCTCTTGCTTGTTATCGTTTTCATTATGATCAGTGCGCTAATGAATGCAACCAGAGAGCATGGTAATGGTACCTCATTTTAGTGAATGAAACATCCACCATGAAAAACCTTTAAAGTGAGAATTTGGCTTCAGGGGACTTTGGGAGAGCTTCATTTTACTCAAATCAGGGACTGTGACTACTCTTACAGAGACACACCAACTTGACGGCACTTTGTGTCTCTGTGTGCAGTTGCAGGGGGGTGCTAGCTTTTACAAAGGTAGCCTCCAGAATCTTTGCCAAATTAACGCTTGACATTTGCAGCAAATCGAATTCATCTCAGCACTCAGATTCAAAAAACAATTACAGAGGCACATTTTACCACATTTTATCTGTGCTCGTGTTTTTTTTTTTTTTTTTGCACATCCACCATTGTTGACTATTTTTGAGCAATTTTATATCCAACAGGTCGTTTACAAGACCTCAGCGGCTATTTTGCCGAGCACGAACGGGCTTCAGAAGTTACAAACAACTTGTATTGTGTCTGGATTTTTCTTCATGGGGTGTACATCCGTGATTTTATGGGATACGGGACCAAATGAATATACAAATGTAACCCCTTTTTCCCTTAGTGTTCAGAATCTACACCGTGGTTACACTCGATAAAATAAAACAGGTCCTAGGTTCTCAGCTTAAGATGGTGAATTTGCTGGGGTCTTATTTAAACAAGGGACTTAATCATTAGAGTGGGAAAAAGGAAAGTAACTAGCGCGGTGCCTCCACTGAACACTTCCTATGCTATTGTGAGCACTAGCAACATTTATGTAAGCCCTCAGAAATATGAATTACTCTCAAAAGAATGTTGAACCACAATATGTAAAGGGTAAGACACATTTATTTTTATTTAAACCCTTTGTTTTTTTGTTTTTAGTAATGGTACCTTTAAATTTTAGCACAGATCAGAACACAGTTATGAAGCTTCAAAATGCTTTCTTTTTACCCTTTTTAAACCAAAAGAACAGCTTGTAGTTTATGTCAACCAACCAGTAATTTTTAATCACAAGGTGTGTATGATTTTTAATCAAAAGAGTATTTTAACCCTTTAAGTTACCTCACGTCAATAAAATGAAATGTTTTTAATGTTTAGCTCAACCTCAATCTTTTTAATGAAACAATAAACCTATGAAATTAGGTTTTAGGTTTAGCTTAGTTTTAACCCAAATCAAATTATGTTTATCTTTTTAATAAACCATTCACATGAAATAATTACCTTGACGTGTTCTGAATATTTTCCCTGTATTCACACCTTTAAACTGTTCAGAATTATGATTTCAGAAACCAAAATGCAAAGAAAATATAAACTAATAGTGCTCTTGTACTCTCAAAATGCAGTATTAGTACCTTGTACCAAGTATTTTTCACAGTTCACACATATGATGTTGATACCAAAATAAAGAGTCTAAACCCAAGCGCTTGGATAATTTAACCGTTGGGGCCCATTTGAAGAGCTGGTGCACATGAAGGTTATCCAGTTATGAACGAAAAAGTTAGCTTTGAAACACAGTCTCGTGCCTGTGTCCTGCACTCCGTATCGCTCCAATGTCAAGTACTCACGCAACCTGTCGGTGTAGAAGCAACATGGCCGTGTAGCCAGCCAGGCCGCAGAGCGATGTCCAGACAGCTCCCCGCCGCCTCTCGTAGCTCCGGCCACCTGCGTCCTGCGACACGTCCTCGTCTCCTGCCGTCGACTCGTCTGCTCGTCCCGTTCGTCCAGTCCGTCCTCACACGCGCACGAATGTCCCGTGGAAGTTTCCTCCGTCCGTGTCCATGTTGTGAAGCCGTCTGGTTTCTCTGCCGAGGAGCTAACTAGCAACACTGCTAAGCTAATGTCGGAGCTACCGGCGGAGCTAATGGCGGAGACCACGCTGTATGCGGCTCGGAGAAAAATACTTCACCGTCGTGTAAAGTAAACACACTCGACTGAGATACGTGAAAAGAGTGTTCTGGTCCGTTAAAGTCTCTCTAGGCAGTGCAATATCTGGGCCAGCCTTAGTCCGAGTCTCCAAAAGACTTCTTTCTCTCCGCCGAGGAGAACGCAGCCAGTTCCTTCACTGTCCCGGTGAACTGTGGGATACTTCCTGCCGGAGAATGTTATAGTCTCTTTTTTTTTATTAAACAGGAAAAGTTAACCTTTTATATAGAATATTCTTAAACAACATAATACATGAATTACCATGTTAATAAATGAAAAATATTTATTTTAATAGGACGATTGCAAAAACGATAAAGACCAGAGGATTCTGGGAAATGAAGTCCTACTCTGTTTTGTCTTCTAACAGCAACATAAAAGGGATAATCTGTATATTTTTAACATCTCTGAGATTATAGAAACCCAGTAAAATAAAAAATGAATATTTATACACAATTTTAGGGATTTTTAGAGAACCCTACACAAAGTTCTAACATCACATTTAGATTTAGCCACTTATGGGTGTAGTATTACAGAATACAGTTGCATGGCCATGCACTTTGACGGTTTTCTCTGAAGCTGCTGCTTTAACTGACCTCCAAGAGTTCTAGGTTTCATTTTCTAACAACATATCTTGTAGATTTCAAAGCATACTGTAGTACTTAGGAATCCTTCACTTTTCATACAACACAAAGAGATAAATTAAAACGAACATGACCAATGTTTTCCAAGGATTTAAAAAAAAAAAAAGTATTTTGTCAGCAGTGGTAGTGTGTGAAGTCCGTGAGCACTGCACCTTGACGTGCCTTACTATGTGTGTGTTACTGGGAGCTGCTGACACATGAAGGGCTGTGGAGGTGCAGATAGCTGCAGGAAGAATAGAATAACACAACACAGAAATTTACTCACGGAATTACTGAAACACACACACACACAACTAACATTCCGTACTGCCACACCACGACAAATCTCACTAAGTGACTCAGTGTCATGGCTGCATCCTGGCTGAGAACAAAACATGTCCCAAGGCTCCTCTGCAGGGGAATTCACTTTAAACGTATTGTTATATTTACTCTAATTACTCAGAAAATGGTTTGCACGCTGCTTTGTGTGGACAAGAGAATTGAACTAGTTCATTCATATCCTGATCACAAACAGCCAAAGTCACCAAGGTTCAGCACTTGCACAAGGTTTTGTATTATTCCCTACAGATGGCAGCGATTCAGCACAATCTCCACTGCTGCACTGTCTGTTTAATGAAGCACCAAAACCCTCAGTAATTCATGTGAAATGTGCATTTCTGAGTTCAGCTCGCCGCATGACATAAACTGGCTTTTGTACAGACATTGCATTGTGCTTCTTTATATGCATTGCGTGTTATTCAATTCATTTATTGTAAAGCTTTATATACATACTGTATACACACAAGTTGTTATTTAACAATGATTTTCTGCTGAATTTTCTTGGTTTTCCTCGAGCCTGCTGCTAATGTTACATTTTTACTGCCGTTGCCACAGAACTGAGATATGTCCAAGACTTGCCTTCAGAGAAGGTGGGTAGGTTTAGCTTATTGTGCTACTCTCCTTCTCCACAAGTATTCTCAATGCATTGGGGGGGGGGGGCTGCTGCCTGTCTGGATTGATGCCGACAGTGTTGAAAAGCATCAAGTATTAGATATTAGGTTAATCAAAGTGAGTGTTATTACACACTCACACTTTAGCTTTTATGCTGATTTTGCAGACACCACCCAGCTTGTGCTCATCAAGGTCCTGAAAGCAGCTTGGTGTTTTACAATCAGCGATAGCAACAGAGGAAACAACCATTATAATCATCCATAAACTGTGCTTAGCCTGGACTTTATGTTGTTATTATTAGACGGGGTAATTCTAACCCCTGTAAAGGCTCTTTAGATCGCAGTTGTGCCTCGATTCTGACAGTGACCCTCCATCTCTTTGAACTATCCAAATGTGAATCACCGCCTCCATTAGAGCCTTTGATGTATAGTTTGGGTATTATTATGGTTTTGAATCTGGGTGTGCAGCTCTTTTTATAGAGTTTGTATGTCAAGAATCCCTAGACCGAGGATTTCTCACTGCTGACAAGTAGCCAGTGGAGATATGATAGCTGCCCAGAACCATTGGCAGGATATTTATAAAGTAGCAGATTGCCTCCAGGTAGGCTAGCCAGCCCATCTGAATTGGCTGGACAAGTCCCTGAAACAACCCAAGCTGATAATCCAGAAACCCGTCTGATCAAATCAAGACACGTGAGTGGATAAGGAAAAGGTCTGAGCCGTGGAGACTGAGGATGCTCGATGCAAAGACAATTTATTCATTTTTATGTTCCCTTCGAGTGCTTGAAATGTAATGGGATGGCAGGAGTTGAGATCCTGTCAGTGAGACAGCATTTTCGGTGTCACAGGGATTCACTTCAGAGGGCGGAGATACATGTGATACCAGCAGACATAATTTCAAGGAAATGATCTATGACAAACCAGAGAGGGTGAAGAAACTGTGGAGCCACGCTGGATATTCTTTAGTGCTTTATAATAAAACATGAAACCGTGTAAAGGTGTATTGAATATCATTAAAAGGCTTTATGTTCATTTAGATTAGAACGGGAGAGAGTAACCCTTCAAATCTCCCTAGCCTGTGATGGAGCCATTGCATCTCTAACAACTACCATCACTGTTCCATCACACAGAAATAAAACAGGGTTGGCATCAATGTGGAGAAGGATGGATAACCTCCCCAGCCTAGCAACAGCAGCCTAAAAGAGTCAAAATTCAACATAATCAGATAATGGTATGATCAAATATGTGACTGTGCTCTTTTGCACTCCTTCAATAATGTCAGTATCTGTTTCAACGTTTGGACACAGGGATAAGACACTTGATTCATTCATTCATTTATATTATTAGATACAGTATAAAGCCCTGGCATGTAGCTTTAAAGGCGCATTACCCATGGACACGTGTCACTCGCTAAAATGCTTTTTGGGGTTATCTCCGAAGCCAAACGTGACTCGTGACTCTTTGTGGCCCTGCTTGCTCAAGCACCCTCTGACAAAATGAGTGTCGGGGCCAAAAGAAGAAAGGCAGCAGAGTCAGCTGAGCTGTTACTAAGAATTCGAGGTAAACAAATCCTCTTGTGGTCGGGATTTACAGCAAAGCCTGTGCTTTTCTGCTCCCAGTCGCACTAACGCAGACTGTGAAATTAGCTGAAACAAATTAATTCTATGAAGGGAAACAAGGGGTGGTGAACAAAATGTGGTCTCAGTCAAAAGATGTTTGGCCAAGCTCATTCTTGGCACAGTCCCTCCAAGGCAAAGCCTGTGCAAGCTTGGTAAAAACCCTCAATGGGACCAAAGGAATTTTAAATCAAATACTATAAACGGAGAAGTGAGCACAAATGCGCACAGAGCAGGGTAAGAAAAGCTGCCGATGATAAAATGTCTGACGAGCCGCACAAATGCAAAGGCTAATGATGACACTCGATAAAACTGTCAATATCTCACTAAAATACAGACATTACTGTACAGTCGATTGATTGGGTTTTGATTTATACAGAGAGCAAACATGGGCTCTACCTCATGAGTGGGAAGAGCATTTGCAATTTAGCAGTATTGGCAATAACCTGCAGCAATATGTACTCCTGCCCTATTGCTTGACCTTTTAGAAGCCTCTATAAATTAGCCAGGCCATGGTTATTCAACGCGGGCATTAAAGAGTAATGCCCTTGCTGTAGTTCTGAAGCAACCCTGCTGGGGAAACTGCAGGCAATGTCGACTCTCCTGGGTCACATTTTATTAACCGACGGTGACTTCCTGAGCACCTCATCTCGCTCATCTTGTAAATGGGATCTGAAAGATCTGGACAACAGAAAGCACTCCTGTGCAAAGTCAATACAGTTCAGTATGAGAGTGAAACGTAGATAAATCCCATAGATATGTTTGTGCCCATGTTTCATAAACACAACATCAGTTTATATGCCAAGAAAATTCTGAAGCGTTTATACTCAAATGTGTAGAATGACTACTACATATTCCCTATTTTCTTGTGCAAACAGTGGGATCAGTAGTCAGTAATCTATGTGTCCTATTAGTGATAGTGAGAATCATTCTTTTATTAAAGAGGTGTTAAGGCTTAAAGGGAAGTTTTGGCAGGGTGTTCATTTGACCAATGGGCATGGATTGTTGAATTATGGCCTGTTTGTCCCACCTCAGCTTCCATCACTTTAAACGAGTTGGGATTTTCTTCCTCAGATTGAAGACATCCCTACAGAGCTGATGGTGTCACTGCCCAACCAGCTCTCAAGGTGACTCTTTCAACTAGTGAAGAAAATTACTATATGGGACTTTTTTCCCCCCCTCAGGAAGTTTCTTAACTCAGGGAAATGACATGAAAGTATCTCAGTGGCAGCCAGGATAAAAGCTTGCTGGACTGTCTAAATGCTGAGGAAGGGAACTTCATTGTTTCCTCTCTTTTCTCCTCTAGCACAGGACACACTACACCGCCATGTATGAAAAGGAGAAGAGATGGTGCTTGTGGATAGAGCAGGCATGTTGTTTTGTTTGTAGCATTAGTAATGGAGGATTAATTGCCCATGTGCTGTATGAATAATTGGTTTTAAAAAGAAAAAAATTGTAGTGGAAGTTCTATCTGATTCTTTTAACAGCATATTTTTCTTTTCTAATGTCCCTACCCTTACATGTTTATTTTGAATTGATGACATTTTCCATTGGGGTCAAGGAAAATTGGTCGAGAAATGAAATCTCAAAAAGAAAGAAAACTAACAAAATGGCACAGCTCTTGTTATCTCCACTGATATGATAGCAATTCCATCCATTGAATTAGATAAAGAGAGCCTCTGTGCTTCTAGGTGCATACAATTGCGTGATGTGTTTGTACGGCTTCCCTCTTGAGATATCCGACAGCTTCCACCCATTATTTTTGCAATATACACTCATTTTCACATAACTCCCGCTCAACTCCTGGCAATATAACTGACTGACATGCTACTGACCTTGTGATTTGCGCATATAATTACAACATGGCTTCACCAAGGAACTTCTCCATGATGACCCTGCGTCTTTATATAGTGGACAATGTGAGAAGCTAATATTGAATGTTTTTCAAGAACAGCTCAGTTTTAAGACCAATTTAACTCAATACTGCAGTGTTGTTATTGTTGTTTGACCAGGGTCTTGCTATAGATAGAGTGCAGAAGATGCCATGCTGAATCAATGGAAAAATCCAACTGTTGCATATTCAGAAGTGCACTCAACCATCTGCACTTCTGAATATGCTTGCAATAATTGGGGTCAGAGATATTTCTCTGCGAGCCAGTCACCACTGAGTTTGATGTTTACTTAAGTTTGTTTAAGGGAAGGTAGGCTACATTAAGAGCATCAAGGTTCTTGAGTATAAAAAGTTCATTTGTTATGCAGGTGGTTGTATTTGTGCTACTTGAAACGGAGCTGGAGAAGGAGCGAGAGCCATCTGCTTAACGTGCCGTACCAATTCATGGAGCGTTTGTTGAAAGACAGAAAAGACAAGTCTCTGTGTGGCTGATGCTTTCTACATCACTGTCAGAGACTAGCAGTGCACAGCAATACACAAGGAATTAATAAATGAACACTTCTGAATCTAAAGTAAACAGGCATGTTAATCCATCAGCCATCATCTGAGACCCCCTGCCATCTCACACAGTGCCACTTCCATCCTTTGCTGTAATTAGCTCATTTCGCAGTGACATGACAGCAAACAAAAAAAAAAAAAAGTAAAATGAAAAATGACAAACAGAGGGAGGAAAACTTAAATAAGTTTCCATGGTGATGCCATCACATCAGTATTCATGTCGAGTGAAACCTCACTTTACCAAATTTAAACATCTGTCAGTCTCTTAATGCTTTGTGAGGCGTGCTGCAAAGAGTGAATGTGTGAATGAACGAGCTGGGAAAAAATGGATGTCATGAAATATAAATGGTCTTTTTAATATAGGAGCATTTATATGTCCTATGATATGACTGAGTTTAGGAAAGAATGGTAAGAGAGAGAAAAATTGTCCAAGTTTATCTCCAGTCCCTTAGAAGAAGACAAAGCACTGAAACCTGGCAGTCCTGACGTACCGAGCTTACCTTAAAGGAGCATCTGCAACAAAGACTGATCAAACATCCCTCATTGCTTCACAGCTCGTGTGAAAAGTTGCACTTGAATGCACCGCAGCGACAGGTCTCTGTCAACAACAGCCTCCACCGCCGTTTCAAAATTCTCAATTAGCCGCTCCAAGGGCACTCAAACTACTTTATTAGCAGGTCTCTGTATGAATTTTACATAAGGCCAGAGGTCTGGAGCAATCTTAGCAAGGTGTGCATAATGTAACACCAGTTTCATACGTTCAGTGAACCCATCACTGTGAGAGAAAGTCCAAGTTCAATCTGGTTCAAGACAAAGGGCAGCATCTTATACAACCAGGATACTTGTCAGGTTTTATTACCAACACAAACTACACATAGAAAGTATGTGTGAACAGCTACTCAACGGTACCGCACTTTGACAGAACCAAGGTTTCTGGATGTTTTTTTTCATTATAGTCAATTGACTGTGTCCCAGTTACACATGCTGAGGTTTGAATTTAACAACCTCTCCGTAGCACACCCCTGTTACTGCCCAATTTGGATCGCTATCTGCTCCGGAGGTGCGTCACATAATGCGTGAAGCCAGCCAGTGGACAGCTAGGAACAGCAACCACCACATGGACAAACAGACACTTTGATATAAGCCTTGTTCTGTGGCTTGAGTCTGTATGTGTAATAATAATACTTACATAAGAAAAACACTGACCTCAGATCAGCTATTTTCCAAGACTGACACTTTTATGTAAACTATAAAACTGGCCTCTCCAAAAATCCAGACAAAGTTTAGTAAGGCACTAATAAATTGCTCATTCATAAAATAAATTCACATAAATGTATGACGTACTTACAGTAGAATAATTCTGACTTGTTTAGTTCTGCGTTCTTTGCTTTTCTTGACTTGCTCAGACAGTGTAATGTTTTCCATGTGAATAGAGCCTCTTTGAATTACACACTGTACAGTGACATGGGTCAGACGGTGACTAACTCAACTCAAATGTTGTTTGTTCAAGCTGGCTTGCCATACTCTACACTCAACTAATGTGTTTTGTCTGTGTGGTGGTTGTCATATATACCTAGCTGTCCAACACGCTAGACTCCGCAGGTAGCCCGGCCCCATTAAGTGATCAGGTAGACGGTCATTTTGTATCAGTAACATGTCTGATATGCTGGGGACATATTACAGACTGTCCAGCGCTCAAACCTTTACTCCCTCTGAGCTTTAGATGTGTAATTATCTTACTGTTGTGGGTTATGATACTATATATATATCTGAGTCAACTCCCATCCCTACCTGAAAGCTAGATTTAAAGGTCAGCTGAGCCATCTGTCTGTCCCCATTGCAGATATACGTGGTCTGGATTCTATTATGTGACAAGCAGACACAACTCCTCACCAAGTGCTGGATCCTCCCGACGGATGAGTGCTGGCTAAACCGTTCAGTCTCTCCCGCTGTGAAACACCTCTGAGAGAGCAATTAAGACAACAGTCTGCAACAGTCATGCGTAATGTCAAGCACAAAGCTGCCATTATTGCCCCGTCTGTTTGCAGCACTCCAGTCTTTATGCTACCAACGTGTGTGTCTTAACTGCCTCGCCCATCAATCATCTTTATGCAGCCAGAGGAAGATTTATTAGACAGGGAAGATGGTCGGGAGATGAGATTCATCACTGGCTGAAATAATGGGCAAAAAACACACAGATGCTTCCACACACACACAGACACACACACACACGCTGTACACATGATAGCTTGTGAGTATGCAGTTATTACTGAGCTGTGACTAAACGGCTCCTTAGATACTGTAGTGAGTGAAATAGGTTGCCAGGGATGATATGATTTATGTGGAAAAACAGGACAAAAATGGCTTTTGCATCGACGTGTAGTCCAAATGACATGTCTTGTTCTGCCTCGCCGTCTCGCACAGCTGACTGCATTACGCTTTTTCGCTCGTGGAACATCTCAGAAGACGGGAGATGTCTAGACAGGTAATACATGTAGTGTAGGGGGAACAATACGATGAATTTAAAGGATACCCGTCCTGTCTGGAGGAGATGGAGGAGGACATACAGTAGCCTTAAATGAGCTCTCTGACAGCCAGCTCTCGTAGTTAAAGAGAAAAGCGCTGTGGTGAAACATGGCTTGAGGCAGCACTTAAAAAAAATAAAAAAATCTGGCAATATTTCTTTGTGAAACATGGAAAGCTCAATATGTCCAACAAAACTCTGCCTTTAAACCCTCTCTCAGTGTGAGAGATAACCATGCTGCGGCTTTTTCGAGATGACAGCGAAATGTATTATGCTTTAACAAGAGAAGGAAGGAAAGAAGTTGGCGGAGGTCGACGTGCGCCGTTTCACCCGTCCGGTAACAGATTTCCCTTTCTGCTCTACATACTGTAGGAACATCAAATTTTCATGCCAGGTTGTGGACCGAGAGGAAGCCACTGTGGGTGGTTGGGGGGTTGAAGGGGGGCTACATGATGTGTCAGAAACAGAAGATAAAGACTTGCCTTTGTGGACAGTCACAGCTTTCCAGTGAGGAATGAAATCCCAACGTGATGCGACTGCACCAGAAAATGAGGGCTACGCCTTGTTACATCTAGCTCGGATTTCATCGGGAAGGTCGGACCTGCCCGTGTCGCGCAGGTGGAGATTCTGAAAGGAGGAGAAAAACTACGGAGAAGAATAAATTCTCACCGACTCCAGCTTACCGCAATGCAAAGGCAGAGTCCAAGGCATGAGTCAAAGTCTTGTGGGGAGCTTTTTCTGTGACTGTGAAAAACTTGATGTAATGAGAGGTCCATATTATGTCCTTCATCTGATTCAAAATGTCATGTTTATCCCATTTCATGATGGGACCAATTGACAAAGACCAAAACACAGACTAACCAAAGTAAACAATTAACAGTTACATAAGATAAAGTCAACTCAGAGTTCATCAAATTAATCAGCAGACGAAATAAATGTGACAACTAAGGTGATTGCCATGAAATTTGGAAGCAAAATAAATGTCACTGACTAGATTAATTGGACTAATTATGTTCATTCCTTGATCATCCACCTTTGCAGCTGCATTTTAGTGTTTATACTTTTTTCTATTTTTTTGTTTCTTTACATCTTTATCCTCTTACTGTACATTTTTATTGTCACAACTTTTTTTTTCATTTCTCTTTATTTTAAATCTTTATTTTAGTGTTTTCTTCTTTTTCTGACTCTGACTCACAGGTTGACTTGAGACATAAAAACTTGAATGATTGATTGAACGCACTGAGGGCATGTTAGCCTTACAGCCTCAACATGACTAACTACAACTAACATAACCACAACAGCTAGGGTTGTTTTCTTACAACCTCTGGGCTGGCATACTGACCTTTAAATAATTTTCACAGAGTCTGAAAGCAAAGTTTAGAAACTGTGAGAAGAACTTTTTTTCTGATGACTTGCACTTTTAGACCTAGGGGGATAATTGTTTTTTCACTTGGAGTATTACTTGGAGCCAAAAGATGTGCCTTAGACATGATCAATACAACCTCAAACTGTTTTCCAACCTAAAGAGGGACCAATAAAAGCGTACTGCTCTCTTCCCTTCCAGATAATTTTTTAAAAGGTCTGTGAATGTTGTTCTGTTAACTTTGCATTCCAACATGACTGGGAGTCATTTGTGAATGATTGCATAGTGAATGACTGCTGCACCTCCTGCATAGCTCTTAGTAAATCAAAAATAAAAATAAAAAGTAGCTGGCCAACAATTACCATAGGCTTCACTTCGACACCATACAACATAACTGCCAAACATCCCCCACACACCAACCAGCCCTCCCAAGACTTTGCTCACAAATAAAGAGGCAGTCTGCCATCTGTTCTTTTCTTTTCAAGGCAAAAAACATTAGAATAATTAAGTCCAGGAGAAACCTGTTTCCAAAGCAAAAAAAAAATAAAAATATTGAAGGTGTTTTTCCTGGAGTAGATCAATCTGACTTGCAGCATCATTCCTGCATTAGAGCAATGTCAGCATAAATCTATGCCAGCACGTTCATTCAAATTATTCATCATCTTCTTAGCAACCAGGAGCAGGAGCTTCCACTCAACTTCCTCCTCTGACATAAAGTACACTCAAGAGCTATTTGCCTTTCTGTGTGCCTGGAACATGTAACACTAACCTTTTTTTTGTTTCTTCTAATAATTCCAGTGAGTGTTATCAAATGAAAAATACAAATTCAAACATTTGCAGGAGCTGTTGTTTTTGAATAATGGAGCTGAACGTCACACAAGTGAACATTAAAATGTAATACCCTAACTTCGACTCCTCCGGATGCCTGCTGTGTGCCTGACGCCGATTCCCTTGGGGGTGTATCTCATTTGCTCAACTGTAGCTTCCTGTCCTCTCATTTCCTTCATCTCATCAGTGAGAACTGCAGGGAAATTGTTTGCAAATTACACCATTCACTTCCACAGAAATGCGATGTTTTCCTTTTCGAACTTCACAGAATGAATGTGCAGGCAAATTGCAATTTTCAGTAAATTTTCATTTACAACATACAGAGATTGTATTTGTTACTTTCTGTGATCTTATTATTTTTTTCTTCATGCGCCAAATTAGAGTTACAACCTGGCTCCAGTCAGCCTGCAACCCTTTTAGTGGCTATTAATTACCCCACCCTACCAAAACAATATAAACAGAGGTGATGGGATGAGCTGATGGTGCCCAGCGCTGCGCAGTGAGTGTGTTTTAAAGTCCATCACTCAATGCCAGCAACATTTTCACATTACCCCCAAAATGGGAGCTGTCTGCTGGGACTTGCGAGGGGGAAATGGGCCTAAGGCCTTTTTACTGTGCCATAATCCTATCAATAATGAATCAGCCTCGACATCGTGGTGATCCCTTACTTTGCTTTTGGATGAGAGCTTTTCGATGTTTATAGTGCAGCTCTTAGCCTTTTCTGTTTTATATTTGCCTTCTTATAGCTGCGTTGTGCTGCAATCTTTTTGTTCTGGTGGGGGGGTGGGACTCCGCTGTGCTTCATCAAGACTAAAATACTGGCAGGTTTTCACTGCAGTGAATAATTATAGCACCTGACTTCATTGATTAAGACACTTTCAATCACAGAGACAGCCTAAATCAGCTGAAATCAGCCGCTGCAGTGTTTGGTGAGAAAGGAGAGTGCGTACCTTTGATGAGAACTTTCACCAAAATGAATTTGGTCCGTCTCTTCAGAGAACAAATCAAAACCACCAAAGGAGGAACGGCGCGGGAGAGAGAAAATCATAAGGACACATAATTCAGAAGGGAACAGAAGTGTATCTTCCAGGATTAACATTCATGTGTCATAGCAGCTTATTCCCCCTTAAAATCTGAATCAGATTTGTGTAGGTTTTATGTCTACATGGCTCACCTTTTCTTTCTAAACTGCCACTGTGAAGGAGCAGTTATCAAAAGGCTTAGTCAAAGGCACACACATACACACACACACATACATACACACTCCCTGTGACTTAGTTCACCCTCCACAGTGCCTCTTTGAAATGTGCCACTGTGCTCCTGAACAAAGGTAATAATGTCTCTCTTCTGCTGATATCTGGGTCGAAAGAGATCAATCAGTCTTTGGGCGAAGAATCAGCATGTGCATCGCGCTTTTGTCACCGGTGTCAAGACTGAGGTGCCGGCAGGGATGAGCCTGATGTAAATCAAGACTTTCAGTTCACCCAGGGAGACAAGGTTCAGACACTATCAGCCCTGGCCATCAGTGACCCTCAATCCCCGAACAATGGGTCATTATAGAGCCCTGAGAGCCCTTAATAGACCGACTGATGCATGAACTTGGAGCCCCCGAGCGCATGTGTGTCTTTGTGTGAAGAAATAACACAGGGAGTCATGTGTGTCACCCATGCATCGATAAAGCTGGTGCATATTTTGCCTGTTGAATTTAACATTCACACACAGAGGCCCTAACTTTCCAGCTTCAATTGTAAATGGATAAAATAACAATTTTTGCTCATCTGTCTACAGCCATCCCACAGTGAGAAGTGACAATGTGATGTTTGAATGTTTTGTCAATATATAAAATGTATCAAAAAGCATTGTGTTTGCTGGTTTTATTCCTATCTTGTCTAAAACGTGATTAGTTTCCAACTGTGGTAAAATAAATCCACTAGCAAGACAAGTAACCTATGTGTCTAAGATGTTTGTGGGCGCACAAACCAAGTCATGATGGTCAACAAACTCTTCGCAGAAGCACCTTTACCTGCAATTACAGCCTCAAGTCTTCCTGGACAAGTCTCTATAAGCTTTACACGCCTGGATTTCTGCAGTTTATCCCATTCTTCCTGGAGGATCATCTCAAGCTGTGTCAGATCGGATGAGGAGCCTCTGTGAACAGCCATCTTCAGGTCCTCCCCAAGATGCTCTATGTGGTTAAAGTCTTGGCCTTTACAGGACAGTCAGAGTCTGAAGGCACTCTGGTGCTCCAGTGTTATAGCATCCATGTGCTTCGGGTCACCGCTGCGCTTAAAAGTGAACCCTTGCCAAAGTCTTGGCTCATGTGCACTCTTAGGCAGGTTTTCGTTAAAGGGGTAGTTCAAGATTTTGACAAATTGGCCCATTGCCATAATCCTTAGTCATAGCTGTAGGTTTGTTACCTTCAATTGACGCTGCAAGCTATTTTTAGAACAGCTGAGCAGAGCCACAAGCTTCTCAGAGCTATGCTATGGAGGCTAATGGGATTTCTTGGTTTCCCTCATCAAACTCATCAAATGCACAATCTAACAACTAAACTAAAACTCTCTTGTGGACAAGTTGTGACCTGCACATTCATCACATTATTAGATATAACAGAATGTTATGAGAATGAGTTGTTTTGAGGCATATTCATGCAAAACAGCTGATGCTCTTTCCTGTCGGCGGCAGTTTTTCAGCAAGCAGTCTCTGCATTTTGTCGCAAAAACAACTCTGTCTTGTAATGTTCTGTTATTATCTCATAGCGTGTTGAATGTGCAGGTCACAACTCGTCTACAAGAGGGTATTGGAGTTGTTTGGATTGTGTATTTGATGAGGGAAACCAAGAAATCCCATTAGCCTACGTAGCTCTGAGCAGCTTGCAACTCGACTCTGTGGTTCTGAAAATAGCTCACACCAGCAAATAAAGGTAGCAATGGACCAATTTGCCAAAATGTGGAACTATCCCTTTAAGGTCCACTCTGAATTTGGCGTCATTTGTCTCCCCCTCACATTCAATTCTAAATGCCATTCGGCAATTAAAGCACTCTGAGTCATATGTGTTTCACTCAAAGTGGTTTCCATCTCAGCACTCCACGATAAAAGCCTCATGGTTGAGATGCCAAAATTTTCCCATCGGGTGATAAACCCATAACAACAAGCCTGGAGTTACAGATTACAGTGGACAATTGATGAGAAATCGCATTTGTCCCTTTAGTGTTTTCTCTCCATGAAAATAGTTCCGTTTTTTTTTTTTTTTTTTTGTTGGGGTTTGGTTTCTGGGCCTCCACCTTGATTCACTGATGGAGTTCGATAGAAAGATAGATCGATAGATCGATAGATCGATAGATCGATAGATAGACAGGGCCTTGGCAACATCTACATACATATGGTTGAACTGAACTGTTTTCTTTCATTCAGCTCCATTTCCACAAACAAACAAAACCTGCATAAGTAAATCCAGAACATGCGGCAGAAGAGTTATGGTACCTACCTGACCTGGGTTACCTCTGCCAGATTCTTTTGTTTGTTTGTTTGTCCCAACAAAAAGAAACCTGGAGCACATTATAAAGTGAAACAAAGTTTCATATAAACGAGCATACATGTAAAACTTGAGCACTGAGGTAAACTTGCTGCTAATCTTTTTTGCTTTTTTTTTTTTTTTTACCCATTTGCTTCGACAGCTGTTTGTAAGCCTGACTTTCAGATAAATGAGCTTCCATTGTAACAGCTCTCAACTTTGGCAGCACTCTATTAGGCAGTGGGAAAAGAGCCCTAAGTGGGAGCTTAGTCACCATCACAGTCTGCCTTCACCTCAGCCATTTAGTACCTACCATACACCTTCTATTGCTAGTGACTTGACAGGCTGTCAATATAGCCGGATAATGGCGGTAGGAACGGCTACAGAGAGCCCAACAAACACAATGTGGTTCTAACAAAGTCGGGAAGCGCTGCATGTGTTTGTCTGGAACAATCGATAGGTGCAATGTGTGCCCTTAAAACCACTGCAGGTAGTAAATTAGGCCTGAGTGACACTTTGCGTTATGGTCCAGACAGGACCTAAACCTATGCATGCAGATAATAATTTGGAGAAGCTCTGGTAATCAACAATGTCAGTGGGAGCCGTTAGAGGGATGAAACTAACCGAAATATGTGTCAGTAAAAGCGAGAAATGTCCATTAAAAAGTCAAATACCAAATCCCACAGGAATTACTGAGCAGAGGAGAGATAGCCTGTAACCGTGTAACAGCTATAGCTCCAGCCAAACCCATTTTATAAAGACTGGGCAAACACTGTGCTGCTTACCCAAGACAAACTATTGTGTAGTTGCATTTGTTGCGGAGACTCCACTAAGAAATCCGCTTTTTCCTTCAGCAGTCTCATTTGGTGCACATCAGATATCCTCTCCTCTTTCACTTGGGTAAACAATGGCTGGGAGATGGAGCCGCTGTCTCAGTCCCTGGTGGATGGTGCAGTTCACTGCCATATGAAAGTTTAATCAAAGGAGCAGGAGGCAGTAGTTTGTCTCTCAGGAGAGAGGCACCGAGCCACCAACCAGGAAGCTTTGGCAAGAGGTCTTATATCAAATTTAGAAGTCATTAGGATTGCTAATAACAAGCACTGGCCAGTGCCACGAGCCTTGCTTGTGAGAACACAGCAAATGAAATGCTCCTCCTCATCTAGAGTCCCAGAGGAGAGGCCAGAAAGAGGCCAGACCTCGGAGAGATTTCCATAAGCATTTTTTAATAAAAATCCAGCATAATGAAAGATAAACAACCAGGAGGCAGGCTAGGATAGAGTGATATTTAATAACCACGGACTTCCTGCCTTCCCAGGTAACCATCGTCCCTGAACGGGCCCTCGTGTCAATACAGACCGAGAGGTGTTTAATCTAGGGAGATAAGTGCAATCATAAAGATTAAAACCGGCGAACAACGTCACAGCTTGTGAAAGAGGATCATTGATAGGCAATAAAATCAATGCCATGGTGGAGCTTTGTGGTGCAGCAGCTATTTAGAGGCCCAGACAGGCTGTTAGAGGATGTAAGAATGACTTAGTGCAAGGTCAGCCATGGTCTTATGGCAGTTTGAGCTCTTTCTCTGTTTATCCCAGATCCCTCATTCCAGTACATCAATACTGCTGCCATGGGGGGGATGAAATGTGCCGTCCGGTTCGCTACATTTTCCACCGGTGTGCGGTAAGCGAGGGCGCAACGAGACAAACAGCCAACTTGGTTGCGGTGAAATATCCAGCCTAGGTCCCGGGGTGGGAGGAAAACTCTTATGTCGGACTCTGGATCTCTACCTCTACAAAATGTGGAGATCAGGTCAGAGTAACATATAGAAAATGTTTATTATCTAGAACGTATTTGTGAGGACATTGTAGAAGGAGCTGGAGAATGTTGATCCTCAGAAAAAGAAATCTGCACTGTCAGATGGGCACAACATGAGGACAGTTCTTCAGCTAATGGCCTGATGTGAAGTATAAAATATATCAAAGCTGTCTTTAGTGAAATTCATACAATGGCAAAGAGATAGTTAACTGTTCGATTTTGAAGAGTGTAATGTCCTAAGATTATGCAGCCTGACAAGTAAACTGCACACTTCAAAAAAATCAGCCAGTTTGACTGCACAAGACAAGTTATTAACTGTAAGTCAAGGCTCCTTCAAAAACAGAACCTGTTATGCTGCTCTGCTGCTTCTTTCTATTTCAGTGTCAAAATTAGTGTCAAAACCCAGTCTCAAAAATGGTGAAAGTCTCAAAATGGTGAATGGTGAAAAAGACTCTATGAAGACTACAGTAGGTGTTGGTTTGACCGTTTAAAAAATACCTATAATCAATTGATGGAGAAAAATAAACAAGGGCAAACTTGTAAATAACCAAAAACAACAGCATACTTGCACCTTAATATTGTTTCCCAAAAAAACAGGATTTTTTTTCTTTTCTTGGTTAAAGAAAAATTAAATAAATAAAGAAAATGTGTGTCTGGCTGGTGCCACTCAAACCGTTCAACACACTGTTTCACTGTGATGGCCGAATGCTTGGAGGCAGCTACTTACTCTACAGCATTTAAGGAGGTGACAATAGGAAACACAAAGTAAAAGAATCCTGATCAAAGAGATTCTATCAGCAGACTTGCGATAACCCACCGGGAACACTGTGTAACATTGAGAATAGTCATCTGTGCAAAGTAAGTGCTTGGAGAACCTTTTTAAACACATTACAATGAAGATTCTCAAACCTGGCTCTGAGCTGATCAAAAATATCATGGTAAGACATGCTGAGTTAGAAACCTCTGGTGCATGCAGCTAGAGCTGTGAATGGCTTCTGGTATTTCTGTACAGGTTTTACAATTACATGTAAAAACTCTCCCAGGGACCGATGTTGAAATCATCATTTTTCTTGTTTTGTTGACCTTTCCTAATCATTCCTTTTTTTGTTCTCTCACTTTCTCCCCAGTTAAGTCAGTTTTTTCAGAACAGAAGCTGCATAGAAATTATTTTTATAACACTGTGGGATTTTAATGCAGATGACTATGGTTGTGTCTGAAGTCACACACGCATGAGTATCATGGAATACACCCTACATAATTCAAGGAGCTAGAAGAATATAGAGGTCAATGAGGTGATGCAACCCAATGTCAAGTGGTGTAACCGGTATTTTTTCATAAAAATCTGACAGGGGAAATAAATCTGGACTCAAATGTGAAATACATGTAATTCAGTTACGCAATGCAACACTATGTTTATTGACACATTTTACATAATTTGTCATACATAATTCAGAAAAAGTGGTGTTTTCAGGAGAAGTCCAGCTCAGTATTGCCAAAATGCATTAAAATTTAAAAAATTTAATACAGCAAAAAAAAATAAAAAATAAAAAATAATGTTTTCAAAATAAAGTATATTTGTATATACTGTAAGTACAATGAAATGCACTGTAGGTGGATAAAATATTTGTCATTCTTTTATGGTTATTTCACTCAATTACAAAAACTGATATAGAGAGTGTGATCTGGATGCATTAGCATCATGAAGACCAGTGTAATGACAGCAAGTGAGCAGCTAACTCAGACTGCTAATAACAGGAACACTTCCCTACAATCACATATATAGTTGAACAGCACAACAAACTGCATCCTCCAAAATAGACACAGAGGGAAATTACTGTAGCACCTCTCTATGATGGAACATTGCCTCCTTCATTAGAGGAAGGATTTATTGCAGGGCTGTTGTTTTTTTAACCAGCTGTAGCTTACCAATAAATAGCACAGCATGTTCCTGACCCTCTGGTGACTAAATATTGGGTATTGGTACAGTGCATCATGGTGCCTGGTCATGAAAACATTGGCTGATCTACTGGGTTGTTTGTACATACTTTTTAGCCTGATGGAAAAATAAAAAACCTGCACTTGCTGAATGAGCATGACAATGGTGGCTGTGCGGGTGAGGGGCTTGAGGGGATGTGGTTGAGCGTGAAGTGATGGATGATGCAATTGTGAATTCACCTCATTAGTTAAATGGTCCCTGGCTTCTCATGTGTTTTTTTTTTTTTTTTGGGCTGCAGTGTCATTTCAGCAAAAAGTTTCTCCAGTGCCCCGGCCACGTGTAATTAAATCAGACTGTTAACACGGAGGGCTGCATACTCATCATTACAGCATGAGTGAAAACATCAGAAATCCCCCACTTGTGTAATTATTTTATCAGAACGCTCCTCACCACAATTCCCATATCTAAGATGATTCTTTCCTAATTACCTGGTTTTCATAAACAGGAACATTGTAGAGTGACTGTAACAGGAGGAATCTGAACAAAATAACAAACATGGCGTTTAAATCTCCCCCCTGCAGACTTCACATACATACTTAATGATAAGGGCCATTTAACAGGTGCACCCAAGGATGTTTCCATAAAATTACCCATAAAGCCTATGTGATTAGCCTATATGTTGTGTGGAATTGTCGGCGAGCAATTTCCAAGCAGTTTTCAAAATCCATTACAATTCTACAGGGCTCATTTGAGGAGGAGGAAGAAAAACCTGGTCATTTGATCTAAAATAATCTCAAATAGTCATTTTCTTTGTGCATAAATGACTTTAGAGAACTTCTGTTTGAATTTTAGCACGAGGACTCTTTTTTTCAGAGGCCAAATTCTGTATTCTCCCATGTGCTTGATATTTGGGTTTCTCTGTGGTGTCTTTGATGGAGGTTTAGAGATGTTTGTTCCAGTTTTACAGCAGCATGAAGAGAAAGTGACAGATCTTGTACTGTTTGAGGGCATAACATGGAAAAACCAAGCCAAGAATCTGTACCTTAAAATTAATTTGACACTAAGAACTTGACAGAAGCTCCTCTGTCACAAGGTTCATCAGCAAGGGGATGGAGAGTTTATCTAGATTTTTACATAAAAGTGGAAAACGCTTGATTTTTGAGTGTTGTTATTTCCTTATTTTTTCAAAGTTAAGTGGAGGTAAATACAGCCATTTGGATATTTTAAACTCAAAAACAGACATGACTGAATGAAACAAAGTCACCATGTTCAGTTTGCACTCTGAGTCACCTCACATTTACACATCAGGGATAAATTTACATGTTACGTATTTGCATGAAACTCTGCAGGTACTTCATTATTTGTATTTCGTGCCAATCAAAGCTGCACTTCTGAGCTGTTGTAGGTGTATTTGTTCCTGTATTTTTTCTTTGTTTCTCAGAGAGGAATGTGTTACCAATAAAACTGCTGCCTCTTAAATAACATAATCAGATCAAGGCCCAGGCAATTGAATTGGCCTCATTTGTGGAGCCACAGTCTACAGTCTGCATCTTGTCTGATGAATTGCCTGAGTCATCACCAAAGGCTGAGCTGATTAAACAATGAATATAGTATGACATTTAGGTGAATGTCAGTTTTCTTTTAGTTAGCAGCAACTATGAGGAGTGGTGAATGAGTAAAAACATTATGATAACCCAAACCCACTAGGCAATGAAGCTCACCACCCAACAGACAGGGTGATATTAAAATATAATCATCTCCATTACAGACTAGATTGTTAATAACATGATGTGCACCAAGAAAAGGAAAAAAGGACAATGAAAAGATTTTTTTCCAGCCCTGGCATGGAAACGGTTTTTTAGACAGGTTACTACAGTTACAATGTAATCCGTAGCTACAAATATGGCAAGTATACTGCTGAGTCACTGCACTCAATATGAAACAAAGCAAAGGATTATCAATCAGGCACCGAGTTTTTAACAACTGCTGCGATATAGCTGCTGTCTGCTCTTTAAATGTCAACACATTTTTGTATTTTATATAATAAAATGTGAATATTCTTAGTTCTTAAAGGCAGAAATCATCAGTTTATCCAAATAACCCTAACTTTAAAACTTCCCCTTGCAAAATGTCACATTTATGTGAACAACAGACATCGCCAGTGGCCACTAAAACACAGTTTACATATTACAATATTGTGTGTTATGCTTCTATTTCAAGGGCTTCGTAGCATCATGGTAGAGTTTGTATGTTCATATTCTCCTCTAACTGGATCCATTTTATTCTGCTACGACAGAACTATAATGGTAATTCATGTTTCTAAGGGCTTTAAATAATTTGTCTCTTAAAAGAACCACTTCCCCTTAGCAAAGAGCGTCAGCATGCATATGTTTCTCCTGTGCCCCCCTCCTAAAAAGGCAACAATTTCAATTTAATACCGTCTGCTCATCCTTCAGATCCAGACATCCGATCCACTTAGCCGGAAAGTTAATTCTAATTCCTCTGTCCCATAGCGAGGGCTAAAAGTCCCACCTTGCTGGGTAGAGCTTGCAGATAATATCACAGGTGGCTCGAGCAGCAGGGGAGTCCCAAATCTCTATTATCAGCCCAAGGGGAGAGGCAGAGGAAGGAGGAGGCAGAGGAGACTGCAATATGGTGAGTTTAGTTTCACCTGGCCTCACAGTTTGACCTCTGGACCATGTGTCAGCTCCTCCAGAAGAGCTTAAAAATAATTAAGGAGCAAAAGTCCTCTGAATGGGAAGTAGTTTCAAGTAATGACATGCATGTTAAGTGGTCACAAGTGTGCCACACATATTTAATGCATGGTGATAAAGAGGACTCTCGCAAGAACTTGTTAAATCTGGTGTAAGACTGCGATCGGACATTTAATATTTAAATAAATAAATAAATAAATAAAACTGATATGAGCTGTAATTGACTTTTTTTGGTATGAAAACACAAGCTCAGGTTTGAAATAGTTTCAACCCGTTAGGAGCATTTTAAGTCAGAGGCTGCTCATGAAAATGTTCCAGAAGAGCTAAACACAAACAAATTCATGTCTGAGTTCAGTTCAGTGTCAGGTGTACTGCAGTGTGTGCTGAAGGACGGTCACTGTCAGGGATGGAAACTGTTCCTGGAAACTACACTGCGTACTATGCTCAAAGGCATCAGCCTGGGGACAGACTGTTCCTGAAGTACACACAGACACATCCCTGATGCTCATGCCAGTTGGGCGTTTTAAGGTATCATTACTGCATTTTAGATGTGGTAGCTGTATATTTTTTTGTTCAATTTAAATATTTACACATTAATAATTGAAGATGTTTTTCCTTTGGTGTTTTTGTTGTTGTTTTTTACGATGTTGTTCCATGCTGTTGGACCGTACTTCTATTGGTCAGTTGTTCACCTAGGTGAACCATAGGTAATGCCCCGCAGTTTCCAGTCTGGCATGGGCAGCCACAGCCCATCTACCGCAGAGAGCAGACGGGAAGTGGTGGCTGTGGCAGGAGGACGGCAGAGAACAGAACAGGTGAGTAACAGCCAGGTAGCCGCAGCAGAAAAAAAAGAAAAGGAAAAAGAAAAAAAAAACAGGAACAGGACCACGCACCAACCAGGCAGCCAACCACAAGACATTAAAATGGTCTCTCAGCACTGCAGTTGAATCCATTTCATCTCTCATCTGTGGAGAAAATGTGGATTACTAACTGGATTTACTGGTTATATGTGCATGGAAGCACATAAATGTTAGCGGGGTAACATATTTCCTGTGATGAGAAGGTTTGAAAGGGATTTCAATCGGTGAAGGAACTAACGTGATTTTTTTCCAAAATGATTTTTACTGTAATGAGGTTTGACAGCTTGTTGCTTTAACTCGGTTTCACAGACTTGACAAGAATTGGGCCCTTGAGGACCGCAGAGGTAATGAAAATCAGAGCAGCAACACCAATGAGAGCTGAACTTGAAGGAGGAGAGGGGCACAAAGTGTGAAAGAATAAAAAAAAACGAAGAAAAGAAGAAAGAAGCGGATGTGAGAACAGAAGGCCCGGAGAGAAAACTAGAAAGAGAAAGAGGAGGGGAAATGTCTCTTTTTCCCGCTGACCCGCTTCCTCTGCTCCACCGCCCTCCACACCCCCTTCCCCTCTGGGCAGCCAGGTGGCCAGGCTGGGCACAGACGGCCCTCCTTCCCTTCTCCATGCTGGCCCTGCTGGCCCTTCCAAACACGAAGCAGCAGTAGTGGGAGGACACCAGCCAGACGTGGTACAAAGGGAGAATGGACAAGCAGTGTTTGATGGCCTGGCACACAACTCACCTTCCACACAACGCACAAGGAGAACAGTGGACAGCCTGGCGAGGCCGGGGGAGTCTTTCTCAAAGCAATTGTTTTCAAGAAAATAACACAAGTGCATCCGTGGGGCATTTTGCATGACTGAGGAGTGAGTGGAGTTTTTTTTTTTTTTTGGAGTAATTTGAATTTGAAATCAGACGCATCTGTTTATATTTATTTGAATGATTAGAATTTGTGAGGTAATTATTTTCTGCAAGACTGATTTTTTTTTTGTCAACAGGTCTTGATAACAAATCCAATACAAATACTGATATTGAATAATGCAAATTGCACACAGCAACATTTTTACCGCTCTGAAGGTGGGTTCGTACCAAACATGAAGCAAATTGCAGAAGCAGAGAAGCTCCATATTAATGCTGCTCTGTGATAGTCAACCAGAAACCTAGCTGATAACAAGTTTTGATTGGTCAGTTAAAAATAAAATCATATATATAAAAAATATTAAACCTATAGACCTAGTTCAATAAACAGCAGTAACAACTTCTTTATCTTTTCATTATATACAATGTGTCACAACTTGGGTGTCAACAACCACTCCTGCATTACAGCAGCCCCTAAGTGACGCACTACCTCAATTATCAAAACCTGTAAACACAACTCAGTCTGCTACGGTAATTGCACACTGCATGTTGAGCAGAAAAAAATTCTGGGATCATTTCGAGAGGCTGCACAAATTGAGATACGACGCAGGCATTCACCTTTCTTTCGTCGACCTCAAACAGCACAGCTCTCACAGCCTGACGTTAGCCACACAGCATGCTGCACCCTGACGTTCTCCTTGCTGGTTTTGAGTGTGCACTTGTAAAAGGCTCATTATTGGCATTGTACAGTACGTCTCTGTAATCTGGCACATTTTTGACTAGTGCTCGACTAGGATGGTCTTTGGAGGGGGAAGCCCTACACCTAACGTTGCCAAGTGATTCAGAGATGCATCCAATGCTTCACTTTGAGAGACACTTCCAGTATCTTTGTTAATGTCTGATTGTCAAGGTCAGAATGTGTTTCTCCGACCTGTTTTAAAAGTCACTATAACAGCCACTCGTAACTTCCGACCGGTGAACTCGTACCAGATGTATTTACATTAGGTCCTCGAGCAGTTGATCTGTAGGATGAGTTTTCTCTGGCTCAGAGCAGAGCAGAGTGTTCACTTGGGATTGATATAACTGAATATTAACACAAATTAAACTGAATGTCTGATTGTCAAGGTCAGAATGTAAGACAACAAAAACACATGTATTTACATTAGGGAGCAGTTGATCATGAGCTCTGGTGGGTTCACTTGGGGACAATGAATACACATTTAAACTGAATGGTGTGGTGTTCTGCTCAGTAGTTATTCAGATACCTTGCTAATTACATCTCAAAGAGTAAAACCAAGCTCAACTAACATGAAAGTAGCCAAGGAAGCTATTTAACAATTACAAGATAAGCAGTGGTGGCCTGGTTCCACAGCCCTTAATCACTGTCCAAGGATGTGGCTATTGGTGAGAGAATGGGAATGAACCAATCACAGCTTTGCAGCTGGTCACCTTCCTATTGAGCTATTTAGCCACCAAAACAAATGGCACACAGCATATGTACTCAGCAAGTTTCCGGAGTGGTCATACGTCAATATGAATGACGTCAACAACAGCTCGTGATCCATCACTTTCTATAGATTACTTAGTAAATTAAAAATGTGATCGAATGAAAATCTTGCTGTACACAACGAACATAAAAATAAAAAAAAATCCCCATACCGGCTTCCCATACGTCAGTCTATATAATCTGTCATCATGTAATTGCTGCACATGCACAGATGTTCTCATGCACCTGTATCTCCTTGCAAAAACACACTGCCTAGCTGGTTTGGTGGAAGAATTAAAGGTGACTCCTCTCCTGTAGGAATACCGTACTGTACTGTACAGTAATCAATCTACCACCCACTGCCTGCACCGGCAACCTCAGGACTACCGCGGGACACGTCTCAGTCAATACAGCTTACTTAGGTTGAAATCATATTTTTCAGATTCAACAGGGTACAGTGTACCCAAGGCTACCATCTGTACTTCCACAGCAGATGTCTCATCCACTCCATCATCTGGGAGTCCTGTGGCCTTTAGGGGCCAAGCTGTCTCCATATCAGAGTGAACACTACAGCCCATTGAGCCAGTGTACTGAGGACAAATGAGAGGACAAAAAACGAGAGGTCATCTGTACGGATGCGAACAAAGCTCCATTCACTCGCAGTATGAACATGCAAAGAAACATGACAATGGGCGGCGTGAAAATGAATTCTGGACTCTTGTTTTGCTGCCAAAAATGACTATGTCCTGTGTAATGTGATGTCATTACAAAGGACACTGTTTCACATGGAAGCATGAATGGGCTGTGATGTGGACAGCCGTTATTGACAAGATGAAAGGCTGGAAGGGAGCTGCAAATGATGTGGCACAGCCCGTTCGCATGCACAAAGTCCCTAGAAGCAGCATTTAACCTTCGCAGGCCTTGGTTAATTTGCTGCGTTTCACACAGCCCAAAATCTCCCAATAAAAAAAAAAAAAAAAAAGCCACAGTCTGGAGCGGCGGAGAACAGATTCGCAGCAGAGCCACTGCAGTAAAGACACAGCAAGGCAACTCCGGCGATCTGAGAAACCACTGTTCAAAAGCAAAAACAATTGCAGTCTCATTGCATCAGTTGGATGTCGGGTCCACAGGAGCGTTGCTGAAAAATTCGTCATCCCCAAAGCCAACAAGGTCCTCAAAAGTTAAAACCCAAACAATGCTCTATGAAGTGATTGATCTTTGCAGCATAAACACCGTTCTCCCGTTTTTGAAAAAGGAGCCAAACTCATTGTAATTCACGAGACAGTGAACTACTGGGTTCCCTCCTCTCCCCATTTAGTGCACTGACTTAGCTAAAACACATTTCACTGGATTAATCTGGTCCGCCTGGAAGGTGAAGATAAAATGTACTTCAGGCCAATATCAGCAGGAAGGACAAGGGGGGAGGGATAATCACAAGAAGCAAAACTGTATCAGAGACATTGTAATGATAATTATTTATCGTCCCCCGTCAAGGTCAGGTCCCCCCCCCGCCCCCACCCCGACTTGTGGAAACTTTAGGACCTTTAATAGAACGATCACATTTTCTACTGGCTCATTTTCCTCCTCTGCTTAATGAGTATCTGACTTGGAAAGGAACATCGGAAAAAGACAGCGACAAAAACAAAAAAAAACTAACACAAAAGCACAAGGTCAACAACATACCTCGTAAACGACCTAAATGAATAAAGGTCTAGATAAAGAACAATGATTAATTGGTTCTGCGCATCAATGCAAGGCAAGGGCAAACTCACAACCTACTAATCAGTCCTCAGCAGGAGCTGAACTGGAAAAGACAGCGTTTAGCACAAAGACAACATGCTGCCACCCTCTAAAGACCACTTTTGTCCTTTCACTGCGTCTGTCCAGCACAGTTACAGGCACACGCCCATTCCCCCATGTTGCCTTGACATCATTCAGGCCTCTTCATCACATTTTACACCAACCAGAACACATATTCCATGCCTGGAAGGAGTTAGGCGACATTTAAATGATACAAGCTTACAGAGCCTCCCGTTCCAGGCTTGTTTAGGGGTGAGCAGGCGCTGGCTTCATTTCCTCTGACACTCAGAGGGAAGCGGAGCAGAAGGAAAAGGAGGAGGAAGAATATTTTTAACCAGCACTGCTACTGATGAATCACCTTGGCACCCGCTATCTCCAGGGGGCAGTCTCTGACGGGTGGGGTGAGAGGTGCTTGTTTCAGGTTGGAAGAAGAGGAAAACCAAAGCACACTTACCTACAAGAGAGAGAGAGAGAGACAACAGCACGTAAATCATCAGATATATACAGTAGATGAAGATTTAAGCACAACAAAACTGCAAAACATTAATAAAACACAGACACATATTAGATAAATAATTTGTTGAGGGAAAAGGGGATTTTCTAACAAGATCCCTTAAGGGGCACAAACGTTCACGGACTGCTAGTACTGCAGAAACTTGCAATGTCTTGTTAAAAAAAAATAAAAACACCTTCCAGGAATGCATTGAATAATATACAACTTAACTGTGCCTTAAAGAAACAATATCAATATTCAACATCTTAAAACAAGATTTCTTTTCAATGTTTACTTCTATCAAGGTAGAGATGCCTAAGAAAATTAATTTAGATTATTAAGCCATTAACACTGGAGGTGAGGCATAAACAGTATGGGCCTCACTGAAAGCTAGTTGTTGACTGTTGCTCTTGCGTGAAACAGTGCAATCATACACAAACCCACACGTCAGTTTACATGGCTGACTGATCAACAAGAGCGAGATGTTGTTCAGCTTCACGTTACAAAACCCAACTACCAACCGCTGCTCACGTACTCGTACCACTGCTTGTGGTGATTGCTGCTGCGGTTTTTGGAGGATGAAACATTTCAACATTTTGGCAAGAGCTCAGCAGGTAGAAGAGGGAAGACGGGAGAAAACTCAAATTCTGTCAGTTAACAAGTGGATCCTGGTTTGTAAACAAAACAGCTGACTGTAAATTCCAGGAGGCATTTGCTGGAGGTATTCACTCGCAAATGAACACATGCAGCACATGTCTGTTGGCACAAAACCACAACCAGATCCCAGACTTTCACCGAAAATTCACACCAAAAGCAACATGTTACCAGCAGACCCCCCAGGGCCCACCATAATAGAGCCAGTACTAAAAAAACTACACTTTGGACATAATGTAAAATGTTTAAGGCTCAAAGTTCTTGTCACAAACCAGTTTCCCCCGAAGGTCTGGACTCCACACAAGCCCCTCCTCTTTGCCTATAGACCGTTTTCACAGTGGCCATTTTGACATGTCATTGCAGGGTAAACACAGGTGTAATTAATAACATTAATTAAGGGGCCAGGGTCCTTGTATTGTGTATAACTGACACACCTGAATGGAATACAACCACAATTAATGTTATTAGGTACACCTGTGTTTATCCTGCAACGACACGTTAAAACGGCTGCTGTGAAAAGGGTCTATTGTTGGATTTGTCGGGAGAGTCTGGCGCTGCCAAGATGACAACAGCGGAGCAGCCCCCTATTTCAAATCTGCTCTTAGTTATGAGCGATGTCACAGAGGCTACGTCCATCTTTATTTCCAGGCCACGCTTAGCAGCAAGCACCACATCCATCTACCCAGTTCTGACCTAGTTTCTTCATTCATTTAGATATGTATGCTGTTCACTCTATTCTGTATGCGGGTTGCATATATTCATTAAACACCTCAGAAAATATGAACGTCGATGGATTTAAAAAAGAGAAAAAAAAGTCTGGGTAAGGCGAGAGAATTGGAAGCAAACTTGTGAACTTTCTGTGAAATTTATTCTGAGGACTGTGAACACTGTCATCTGAGGTCTCTCGGCTGTTTCACATCTCTTTAGCACTTCATCCACATATACATGAAATGCATGACTAAACTATCAGCACCACTGATCTAATGTACAACTTTTTTTTCTTCCTGTGAGCAACACAATGAAATTGCTGATGTAAGAGGCGTGATAAAACAACCACATTTCCTCGCTGGATGATTAATGGACAGCTGATCTATACTGTAGATATGATGGTGTGCACTTTATAATTAAACATGAATTCACTATTACACTAATGCAGTGGGTAGTTGGATGGTTTCTCCAGCACAACTGTGGTCAGTATCCATTGAAAGAGGCTGAAGAAAGAGAAGAAGAATCTATGTATCAGTTTAGAAAATATCATAAGACTGTAGGAAACCCATTTACCACTGAAGGCATGGGGAAATATGAAAATGAGGAGAAGTAGGGGGGTGCAACAGCTGAAATGCTACAGCTTTTATGATGGCTCTGTTTCTGGTACTGTTCTTCAACATGTATTGAAATGTTGTGTTTTTTTATGCCGTTTTTATTTACAGTTTTGGCTCAGACTCGGAACGAGAGTTGCTGTTCTCCCAGGCATGCGATCTTCACACTGTGATCGGTAACAACAAGTAGGAGGGCTGTGTATGTATGAGTTTGTGTGTTTTGTCTTTGAACGGAACAAAAACAGGAACAGACAACAGAAGCAATGCTGTGGTGGAAAAAAAAAAAAACACTGCATCCTAATCCTCCCATCTCAGCTCGCTCCTCTGACAGGAATACCATCTAATTCAAGCGAGCGTAAAACATGGTTAATCGTTTGTGTGGCCATCTATCTTGCTGGCAGCCGCGTGGCTTGTGGGTTTTTCAAGACTGCTGAGAGACTTAACCCAGGAGAAGGTTGGGATTTGCCAGAACAAGTTGGCAGGACATGCATGGTTACACTCGGCTGAATATTTCTGCAGTATACGTAAAAGCTACCCTCATGTTCACATTTCACAAGTGATTTTTTGAAGGGACTAAAATGATTCGGACACATTCTTAAAAACGTGTATGAGCTTGTACCACACTGCTTTTCCAGGTGAAATATGGAAAAGGTCACCTCGTGTGATTCACCGGTAATAGGCGGCACAAAAAACAGCCGAGGCAATCTCAGTTGGCTGCCGTCAAGGCGGAGGAGCGGCGATTCCTCACCAAGCACCTTCCTGTCAGAGCTCCTCACACTACACACGCCAGTGAAGACCAGCTGACCCTCTCCGAGGCACTGCGGTCTGGAAAAGTGTTTGAATTAGTGCTCTTGCTGCACCAGCTCCTGTAGATCCCATGTTCTGTCTCACCTGAAGGTGGTTTTGGCATTTGATCTGACAAACACCACCTTTTATGGATTTTATTTCCGGGCCCGCATGTGCACTTTGGGTAGAAACCCTCAACAACGAACAGACACACAGGTTGACTGGTTTCAGAAGCAGGAGACGGAAATTAGCACAATTAGCTTTGATGCTTTTCACGTTCCAGCAGCCGGATCCTGACATTATCCTTTCCTGACATTTTAACCTCGCTTTGAACTTTAAGCCAGTGTGTCACCAACTAAATCTGACTCCATCACACCTTCGCCCTGTTATTTTCCCAGGTTCAGCTGACGCCTTCAGCTCCATGTGAGACAATAATTCAGCTTTCAGTTGCTCTTTCACCTGAAAACTGTTGACGTTTAAACAGGGGTCTCAGAGGACACACATACATCTAATGTTGGTGATAGAAAATTCTTTCGGTGGATATAATACAATTTCATTTTGTGAATTTATATCAATCTCTTGTGCTTATATTTGTAGCCTAATGTGAGTGTGCTTCTTAAAAACCTCTCAAAAATGGGCGTGCATACTTATATACTGCATATGTGTGGTAAATATTAGCTGCTGCGACTGAGGGCATGGCTTAAATAAACCAGTTAGGGGAAAGGATGGAAGGATGGAAACCCCAAACAGTGGTCCCTGCAGGGATGCAGCTGTTGGCAGGGAGCTCTCCGTCTATCTCCGCCTACCCACAGCCGTGTCGCCCCAGTCAACTGCACGGCCAATCATTGGAAAGCACTTACTTTCTCAACAGATGGGAGGACACCCTTGCCAAAGTTTTGGAGCGATGCCCCCGTGACCTTTTGGAGCTCCCTGAGAGAGAGCCCGTCTGCTGACTCCTGCTGTGGCCCTCTCCCAGGGTCATGAGAGGTTAGTTTGCAGTGGACGCGAGACAAATCATTGGCACGGGCCTGCAGTCGGCCGCGGTCGGTCGTGTGTTGTGCCCGTGCGCGGTACACCTGTGACTCTTGAGTCGCTCCGCGGTGCACCTCCATGTCAGGCTGAGCGAGCCGGCCAAACAGATGCACAAAATGACGATGAAAGAACATGCGGGTGATATCTCGTTCACTTAATGAGGTAATATTTTAATTTGTCAGTCCGCTTATGATAAACAGTGCACCACAAATGAGCTACTTGTAGGCCAATTATTGTGCAGGGCAATTTGGCTTTTAAAGGGCTATACCAGGCTTTCTGCATGTTGTAAATAATTCACTGTAAACCCATTTTGCATTCATGTACACAGCCTTTTTTTTTATTGATAATCATGTCATTGCAGTGTGTCCTTACTACAGAGATTGGAAAGTGCCATATATTTGAGATACAAGGATAACCCTAAAACATTTTACATTTTATATTTGTGTTAGGGTTAGGGTTGTGTAGGTTGTCCACTTTTATTCTCCATAAAGTAGAGGTGGTTGGTTCAAAGCAGAATAAGTTAAAACCTATTCGTACCACAATATCTATTTACATGGAGGCTGGCGTGATTCATCCAGACTGCTCATACAGCCCCTCTCTGCTTTGATATATAAGTTGCAAAGGCATGCTGGCATCTCCTGACTGACCATTCTACAAGATAATACATGTGCAATATTCTGCAAGGTTCCCAACGCAGCTACATCTCAATATACAGGGATTCAAAAAACAAAGCCATTTTTACTCCTTCTATGTTAATAAACAAAACAAAACAGAATGGCATTACAACTTTGGCCAATTTCTAAACCAAGATCTCAGCATTCCTCGTCCAAACTGCTCTGTAAGCAACTTGTACCTGAAATTATTCTTTCATGCTACTGCAAACAGTGTTCCACCGCCTCTCTCTTTGTATTTATGCTTCATTAGCAGACGAGTCGAGAGAAATTTGATATTTCAGACGCAATGCAAAGCAAATTGAATGGAGTTACAGAGCTCTTGCATTATTAAGAGAAATGCCAGATAGAAAATGCTAAGTACTCAAGTTATTTACTTAATCAGTCAGCCACTTAAAATATTGACACTCAGCTTGATTTAAAATGCATTTAGTGCTTAAACACAGCCAAGACTCCTCTCTATTTGTGCAGACTCAGAAAGTAAAACGAATCATAGCCATGTGCTTTTGAGGCACAAAAGCTTATTGCTGCACCTTAGAGGCACATTACACATCATATTATGTACCATTAACCAGAGGAGTAGCTATACATTACATTCACTTCTAAACATGAAGCCATTCACTTCTAAACATGATGCTTTTCTCTTGTTTATGTGTATTACTGCCTCTCTTGTATCCATGGAGTCCATATAAATACACTGTTTGATAAGAGACATTGCAGAAATTTAAAATATATATTTAACGATGACATCTAAAAAGAGTTCATGGACAAATCCACTGGGGAATTAAGAGATAAAGTTGATAAAAACCAATGAGGCAAGAGGTTACCTCATGCTATCCAGGAGATATCTGCTGTTCTCATCATTATGACTGAAATGCACACACTGTAATGTGAAGAGATGAGGCCAATGCCTAAAAGTCGCTACTGCATTAATTCCTTCTAGAGAGCATCATAAAGAGGGCTAGGACAAAAGCACAATTCTTAATTGGCAGCACTTCTTAACTTTCAATTACAGTTATCATCATCTTTTCCTGGCAACTTTTTTAATTATAAACTTTTAAACCCTTTAAAATTAAATATGAATTTGAATGCTTTTACTGTTCCTAAACTCTGTCCCTTCTGAGTCCTAGCACACAGGCAGGCAGCGAGCCAATCAAATTAAAAGCTAACTATCAAACAGGTTCCTCGGCCGCAGCCTTACTGTACAGACTCTATACAAAGCACTAGCATCAAAGCTAACAGATTAACTTGCCTATTAATCTCTCTCGGGCGACCTTTTCACAGATGTGAGGTCCCCAAATTAAAAACAAACAGATCCACTGTACACATTTATCTTAGCAGATGAAACATAACTGCCCTTGCTCTACAGGCAATAAAATGTGACTGAGTGTTGTTTGGCCCTTGTGTGTGACGGGCAATGGGGTCTACAGGTTTTACTGGTTCCTCAAAGTTCCCCCAGTGGCATGAAACAGCTGGTACAATGTGATGGGGCTGAAGAAATATGCAGGGCAATCTATAGTCCCAGTAACACTGTATCTCATAAACCCCACGGCCTAGAATAAAGCTGCTGATTAATAGCTTGTGCACATTAAAAGCAAGATCGGGTTTGAGAGTGCCAACTGTGCTTCTGGTCCCATGTGTATTGAAATGCAAAAGGCAATGTTGAACGGGATGGAAACAGGGCAGCGGTGTAGCAATGGCAGTCTGTGCGTGCTCACTGTTAATGAAACAGCTTTGGCGGTACAGTATGTTATCTATAGAGCACTCCAATATGAATAAAAAAAATAAAAAAAATCTGACTAATGCAAATATATAAGCAGAATGGGAGATATGGAAGCTGAGAAGCCATAAAAGGAAACCCAGCGGGGGGTTTTACTGAGGAAATTATTTAGGCATGAACAGTAATACCCTCCATTAAATTTTATGAACTCAATTACCTTGAAAAGGCTGACTTCATGTAGTGACACTGTGCTAACCTCTGTAGATATACATGAGATTTCATTATCTTGACAGGAAAATGTGTGAATTTGTGTTAATTGAGTTTGGTTTAGCTTTTATTTTCCCAGAGTTGTGAGAGAAATGTCATGAGAGCAGGATGAGCACGTGTTGCTGTATTTAAATTCCACTTAAAATGAGGAGGAACTTGGGGGAAGGGGGGAGTGATGAAATAAATCTCTCACTCTGTTTCAGTTCGTAAGTAGCATTATTTGTTTTTCCAGTCTCTGAAGTCACCTCACACTTGGCTCATCTGCTCCACTCCTGTCTGTTTAGTGAAAAACCCATGTGTAGCCATTTTTTCAAGTGTGCCTCAGAGACTTGGATTTCCTTAGCCGTGCCTAACAGTGAAAATCAACCCTTTGTAGTGTCAACAAATTGACACATTTGAGCTGGAGCCACTCAGAATCAAAACCCCGTCCAGGCTTTTTTATTGGCAGCTGCAGCTTGGTAGGCCTTTAAGCAATGAACATGGCAGCCTGAGGCATGGATCCAGGGCTGAGAAATCCTCAATCCAACAGCAGAGGCTAGAGTCACCTCCAGGAAAAGTCCCCCAGGACCAGAGAAGAGAGGTCACGTAGAGGTCTCCAGATTTAACAAAAAGGAAGAAAGAAAAAAAAGTGCCAGCAATGATAAAGTATGCTGCCAAAAAAAAAGAAGAATTTCGAACTTGGTGAGCCCATGCTGTATCCACAGGGTGTAAATGAAAACAAGGTTAATGCATTCTGCTCTTATTACCCACACTGCAAGAGAGGCCATCAGCTGTGTCGTGAGGCAAAAAGGCAAGAAATCAAAACCGCAAGTGATTCCTGTGCTGGTGTGCAATACAGGAGCGGATCGCTGAGGAAATCTGTTGGGCTTGCTCTTTGGTAATGACTTATAAAGCATGGAGGAAAAACTTTTTGTTTCTACGATCCATGCTCCTATGGGAACTTTGTAGCAGGTGAATTGACTGCCGTGATGCCTCAACAGTTGGAGGTTGGAGTCACTTCAGGAGGAAACATCCCAGTGAGAAGAAAGAACAAAATGTTTTCGGGCTCCCCGTTGTGTTCGTCAACCATGGGCGATTGTTTCCAGATTACATGAGTGCCAAGGAGCCCTCCGTGACCTACAGTATAATGGGATGGGTCTTTAATCTCCTGTTTTGTTCCCCAGATAGTGTTGTCTTAATAAGTGGCGTGTCTGTGTTTGGATGTAATACCCGCTCTAATAAGACTTAAGCTCTCTTCTCTTCGGATGCCAGCTGGAGCTCTAGAGCTTCGCAGTGTGAGGTCAGGATGCTCCAACTCTCCCGCCTCACCGCCACCCCCCCCCCTCCAGAACGACCGCTATGACCAATCGCTTTGGTGTCAGTCACGTTGACCTGGTAACATGGGATTTTTAGAAACCCAGCAGGGAGATAGGGGACTCCCGCTGGCGAGCAGGGGGATCCGTGGATTTCGGTATGGCTCATAATCTCACAACAAGGACCGTCGGCTCTCTTTAATGTGCCTGTTTGAGTCATATGGGAGGGGAGGGGGCTAAACTAAAAAGTCCGCACAGAAACGGTAAAAGCCAAGCAAAGGCAAACCAACAGCCTCAAACTCGGGTTGTGACAGCCAGAGTTAAAAGGAGCTTTAAAACGCCACTACAAAAGATTTCATGGAGTCTGGTGATATAAAGACACTTTGATGTATTGCATGCAGCGTATAGCTGTGGTATATCAGAAAATGGCTCAACTGAACCCATATTTAACAGATATAGAAACTTTTTTTATGAGCTATAAAGTTGTATTTACTCATGCACAGGCTCTTTAAAGGTTCATATATTGTACTCAATAATGACTATGGATTGCTGGCAATGACATGACTCATAAGATATAACCATAGTGATTTTTATTGAACTGTATGACTGATTGTTGTGTTTTACTGTCGGCCATAGCACTAATGGATGGACAGGTGACATAGTGTAGTCCATGTTAAATGGAGGTGTGGGTGGATAGATGGATATATGGGACCAGTTTATTTCCTCAGTGGAAAGTTTTAAATCACCCTTTCTGTCATTTATCACATCATTGCATGTTTATTATTGTATCCATGACAACAAGTCCACTGACCTTAACCAAACTAAACCGTGACAGCTCCACAACCACATGTCTGACCCAAGTGCACTCTTAGGGGGTCGTATTATTGCCACTAGGGCAACACAGAGATGGTTATTCTGCAATTTGTCCGCTCCTATAGGTCACATTGGAGGGTGGGTACAAGCAGGAGGACGTGATGGTGAATGCTCATTGCTTAGATAGAAAATATCTTCAATTCCGTCTTGAGGAAAACAAGAAAATACTCAAACAGGAAGTAAATATCTACAGGCAAATGCAGTTTTTTGTTTTGTTTCTTTTTTTTTTTTTTTCATCCAACGGCTGTCAGTATGTTGAATTTGCAGCTGTCCAGCAATAAAGATCAGAGAAAACAAACTTCAGTGAATGCAGTTGGGGGAATGACCTCTTTACTTTTGCCAGCAATTATTACCTGGCCCATTTAGCACAATCTGCACAAATCAGTGAAAGTGAATTCATCCCCCAAGGCCACTCTTCCTATAAAACTCCATACCCCCTTCAATATCCCCCACCCTCTCACCCCGGCTGCACCTTGAAGCCTGGGAACAAAGCCCATTATTGCTCCTCTGAACGCAGATGCTGTGACAGGTAAATGTTGTCTCTGAAGAAAATGTCCCATGATGACAACATTCACTGCAGGGTGACTATTATCCCTGATTCATCATTCTCATATACTGCGGTGGTTTGCGTATTTCTTGCCTGCAGCTTATCAGCAGCAGCCATTCTCTCTCTGCCTTGTGCTCCTCTTTCTATCTTTCCCCCCTCGCTCTCCTGTCTTTTTCCTCCCTCTGTCCTGCTTCAGCAAATCCCACCAGCCAAATGCTTTACCCCCAGAAATCTAATGGAAGTGATTTGACTTCCGATTAATAGGGCTGACAGAGGCAAAACGCTGGGGCAGTGCACTACTGTGCCTATTATGCTAAACACAAGCCGCATGGAAAGAAAGCCCGCGGGGCTTTAGACTGTTTGGTAACAGCAGCTGGTGAGGTAAACAAAAAAAAACACATCTCTGAGGAGAGACACAAAAATGTGATATCAATATTTTATACTTTGTAACGCCAGCGTGACACTTCCAATTAAATTGTACGTCTTGATGTAATGGAAGCGAGGATATTATTGGTATCAGTCCTGACACCCATTATTTCCAGTATTTTGTCATTGCGGAGACTTCATTTCGATCGATGCCACTAAATGTGGTAATTGTGCTACAGGTTGGCGTGTCCCCCCCCACCCAAGAGACAAGGCTGTAATTCAACGCCAAACGGAACCAAACTGAAGACATGATGATGACTGCTCTAATTAGAAGGACATTATATCATCCCGCTGCTCCCGCAAACATCTTTTTATCAAGGGTTCATATTAACAACCGCTGCGTGATTTATAGACGGACCGTCTACATCTGCGCCCACATAAAGCCTGATCCCCACATTGTTCTCCTCACACTATATAAATATTATATTGTGTTTTCCCAGAATCAGGACATGGCTGCCTAGGGGACATTCTATAAATACAGCCTGACAGGCTACATGGCTTTTCGGGTCCTCTGTGAATTCACTTGGCTTGCTTGGAGTAAAAGCCTCTGTGTTTCACCAACTCTGAGGGATGATCTGTGTGCACCAGTCTCACTGTGATTTGATCTCACTCAGAAGAGGAGGGATGATTTTTTTTTTTTTCATTTAAAAAAGTGCCACATGTCCAAGGTCTGTCAGAAGCAGGAGAGGGAAAATGGGGTGAAGTCCTCCACGAGGGAGTTTGTAAGAAGACGATCAAACAGAACCTTCAGGGAAACCAACTCCAAAAAAAGAGAGAAAGAGTCAACCAATCATGACAAGAGCTTATGTATCTCTCTGGCTTTTACTAAGACACACATTAACACAAATGTGCACGATTCTCTGAACCAATACGGGAATGTTTTTCGTTCTTCTATAGTGGTCAAGGTCAACAGCGGAGAAGCTCAACGTAGAAACTTTAACACCCACACCTGTATTCAAGCTCTCAACCAGCTTTGCGCGTGAGAATCTCATCCGATCTCGCATCAGCTCTCCCTAAACCAAATCATCTCAGAGCGCCACACAACAACAGCAAGCCTTCCCCCAAAGGAATCAAAACATTTAGGATGCAGCACCTAATGTTCAACCTGGCCGGCTGTGTGACGACTGCAGGCGAAACGCGACAGATTTCACGGTCTCGTGCCGAATATTCCAGACAATGACGCGCAAGATCAAAAATGACTCTCGTGAAATTCTGATGAGCGAGTAAACACGGCGTCGCGGGGCGCTGCTCCCTCGGCTTCCTCTACACACTTACTTCGCATCATTTTTTATTCATTGAATGAGCATGCATGCCAAATCCCTCTTAAAGTTCAAGTAACCAAAACAATTCAAATGCCATGCTGCTTTGGAGGCCTTAGTCAAGCAAAGACCCCTTCCATTACCACCATGAATGGGAGCAATGTCGCTTCTTTTGCCTCTCTACACCCGGGCAAAACTGGGAGAAAATTCTTGTATGCTCCATATGCCCAGTATTAGCATAATCAGAAACAAAACAGTTACTGGCACACAATCACAGCTCACTGCATACCCCCTCAAATCATTTAATTACGAGGCCCCAGTTGAGTATATATTTAAGCCATCATTATCTGCTGAGTGCAATTGTTGTTAGGAGAATCTGCCGTGGCTCATAAAACACAATTAAAGAGAATGTTTAAAATTCCCATCCTTTTACTCAAACCTGTTCTGGGGCCCATTTAATTTACGCATAGCACTTAAGCTGCAACCGAGGATGTGGAAAAAAACCAACCTCAACAGGGTGGCCCCCCTCTCAAGTAACTTTATGGACAATAGCTCTCTCCCCGAGCAACTTTACTCAGCTACCGGCGAGAAATGGAAATAAAAATACGACTTTGACAGGATGTCAAGGTGGATAAAGTGCGCTCACGAGTCAACAAAGAAAAAGGCTGAATCCTCAGAGTTATATCAGGTAGGTATGAGATCTGGTTGTGCTATCCCAGTGGTCCTCTCTCCCTCTCTCTCTCTCCCACCTGAACTCAGACCTGATATGTATTGTCTTTGAAGGCTCTGAAGTGAAGAGTGTGTAGGGCGGTGTATCTCCTGAAACTTGAATCATATATTTCATTGTGTGGTTTCAAAGCATAGCTGATGCTTTGACCCGAGCGTTACCTCGCTGCACGGGTCAGTGGATGTATCAATGCAGCCTCTGGTGCAGCAAGACACACCTTTTGATTGTGCTAAAACTTTAGATCCAGTGCAGCAAAAATACACACACACACTCACAAACACACAATATGGCAGCTCAGATCCAATCGAAATTTGTGAAAGTCTCAACACTGCACAGAATCAAACGACCTCTTTCCAGCGATGCGGATCCCTTCAACCTCTGGTAATGATGCAAAAACTTTAATTTCTACTGATGTTCTGATTTTCTGGAGATAACAAGAGTGTTGAGCTGCGGGAACGTGCGGTAACACGGCGTTCGCCATTCCTCCCGGCTCGTCAAAACATTGTAAACACCGAAGCACATCTGCCCCATCATGGAGTTACCCCTCGAGATCACAGACACAGCCACGGAGCCGTTTCGGATTAAATAACGCCGGTCTTGTTCATTGTAATGAAGGAGAGGAGGGAGTCCCACAGTGCAACTATGTGGCTGCCTCTTGTGTTTTAGTGCAACGGTGTTCAGGCTCTGAACTTTTCCTCCTGTGCCGTCTACTGTTCCACCACTTCAATCACCTTTTGTGAGACCATGAATAACCGTTATACAGAGTGCAATTGCAATTAACTGCATTGAGACGAGGACAACGACGACTACGGTATATGATTCCTGGGAAGAGATGAGGCAATGGGAAGCACCAGGGAGGCTCTGGTGGACCACTTCTCACTTGATCCCGTCTCTTAATGCTGCCTTTCAGATGAGATATACAGGTATAATAGTAGAAATCATAGTTTGAACAAATGAAGAAGTTCACTTACTTCAAGAATTGAAATCCTTGCTGTCTAAACTTCAAGCACTAATTAAGAGACAGAGGTTATGTTAAGTATTTGTGTATACATCTAACGCACAAGCACGCAGGCTGCAGGGTCCAGGTAGCAGCTGGTAGCCGTGGGTTTTGGGAGTCGGACTCTCCCTTCATTTATTACATCCGGAAAAACGTGAACGTAATTCTTCTTTCATGCAGAATGCATCAGCGCCAGATATGTTTTCTTGTTATCAGGCGTAACGAGCTTACACGTCTGTGGGGCAGCAATCTGCCTAATTATTTGAAACTTTGAAGTCAAATGGTTGGGAGTTCAGAGAAAACGGTAAAGGTTACCATTTCAAGGCAGCAGCCTCGACATGAATAAACATGTTAATTACTGAGGAATGGTGGCCGCTCCGCTGCATCTCATTTCTCATGCTCGTTCTTGGAAATGTTAGTATGTTGGTCTCCCCAAACAGTAGCTCTCTTCTCAGTGCATGCCAGCAGGCAAACACACGGAGAACCACACTGAAAAATTCTCATAGTTTGAAGTTTTGTAGAGAGGATCTTTAGACTGAAGACAGAAGTACAAGCCAATGCAAAACTCCCACAGAGGATAATAAGTAAACCACTACTCTGAAGCACTAGAACAGCACTAGCAGTCATAATAATATGGATAGTAGATAAGAAATAAGAAATAACTGTAGTACCCTATGTAAATTAATCTGTTTGTGCAAAATAAAAATGCATGCTTTACAAAAGAACCATAATGCATTTTACAGAAAATGTATGATCAATGAAAATGATTTTTTAGGAAAGATTAAGTCTGAACATTAAATGTAAAGTGATGTAACAAATCAAAAGCCTCGAAAGCACTGGGAGTGTCTCATCAGCCCTGATGTGGGAAATATGTATTCAAGCTTCTGAAATCCTGTATTTCATGGGATGCTGAACAGAGTTGACTTATTTTGTGGGTTACAAGAGGGGGTTTAATTATCTTAATGCATGAATGAAAATCTTACATAATCATCTGTATTAAAAAAGAAGCTGCGTTATGATTAAGCATTGCTCCAGTTGAAAATGAAATTAAAACAATGTCACAGTTTGAAATCGTAAAATCTTTCAGATGCCGCTGCCACTGTATGGGGAATAGAATTGCTCAGTGACATACTGTATTGTTGTAAACGGTACGGGATGAAAGTTGCTCCAGATTTCTCTAGCACACATATCTTAGTGTACACTGTTTAAAGAAATAAATAAAAATCTTTTGTGCGTGTCTCACAAAGCTAAGGGGGAATTTGGATGCTGTCCTGTTTCCTGAAAGCCAACACTCTAAGTGCCAAGCTCCTGCAGACTGAATCAGTAGCAAGGATGGTTTTATGCAGGGCACATCTTCAGAGTTAGACTTCCCTGCACATGCATGAATCATTTATTCAGATGCACGATGTCTTAATAAGGGCGTCATTTCGCAGTGACGCACACTTTGATGCCGCGTTTGTGGGTTTTTTCGCCTCTCCTACATACTTTTCCGGCCACCTTGGAACACTCCCGCTGGGAGTGGGGGAGTTAGGACCATTTTCCTGGCTCACATCCACAGCATACCTTCAGCCTGGTGGAGCTTATTAATTAATCACATAACTATGTTCCATAACCTGGGGATTACAGCAAGCATGAGTCTCATAACCATCTGCGCACTCCTTAAAACCTCGGGGCGGTCGGACTCTTCGACTCCGAGGCTGAAGAGATGAGAGTAAACTACACAGAAAAGTAATCAGCATTTAGCATTTTCAGCCTGTCGCACACAAACTTAGTGTTTTTTTGTGTGTGTTTGTGGGTTATTTTTTTACTTGCATGCTGTGCTGCACACCTGTTGTGGCAGTTGCGGAGCACTTTGGGTTATCAGGTTGTCATCAAACTTGGCGCGTGTGTGTCTGACCACAAGGGCAACAATATCAGCTGCTCTGCCAACAGAAGTAGATCAACTCCTTTTTTAGCTCATAAATTCACAGAGTTCATTTAAAACCAGAATATCCAAGATATTAGGAAGGAAGTCTTGGCCAGTGGAAGCCATCTGTTTGTACACCACACCAGCTCCAACATAATGTCGAACTGACTAAATCCCATAGACTGCAACAGTTTGTCCTCGCATTATGAAACCATAGGCTCTGGCATCAATATTTCAACATAGTATGCTGGGGCAATGCACCATAAACAGGCAGAGTTGTTGTTTATGGGATGCAGCAGAAGATATACTAAAAGAACTAGGTGTGAATTTGCACTGTTTTTTCTTTTTTGTGAGTCCTATTTGATTGGACAGTGAAGATCATCAGGAAAGCAGAGGCAGCACTGTAATCACTGACCATCAAACACACCATGATTTTGCACTTTCATTTTCTTCCTTTTTTTAAAAAAACATCTGCTCACGTTTCCTTTGCCTTTTATAAACACCAGGGTGCCATGTTTTAGGAGAATGAAGCCCCCCCCCCCCTACTTTATCCAAGCAGCTGAAACAGTTAAACTGGATAAATAAAACATGAGACTCTTTTTGGGATCTTGTAAGATTTTTTTTTTGAAGGGCGTGTTTTCTCTTTTGTATGTATTTTTCATATCGCTTTTCACCATGGTGGTGGGGGACGTCTCTCTGACTGCTAGAGTGAAGAACATCTGCACAGAAGAGCTGATTTGCATCTTGCGGTGCAAGTGAGATGCCTTAGCGAAAGGTGAAGATGACGGTCTCATATCTCACACACTGACTTTCACACTGTAGCAGCAACATGTTAAGAATATACTGAACCTTATGGTTTCATTGCAATACCAAAAAGAAAGCAAGATTATTTAAAATTAGCTTCAAAAATGTTGGTGTGCCAGTAATAGTTTAGAGCTTTTCTTTTTCAAATCATCAAGTGCCCTTGGGGTATCAATTAAAAATAATATGAATGATATTGCTTTTCCTCACTGCACACACAATAACTCCTCAGAGGCCATCTGGTTTTATGGATTAATCCAAGAATGCGAGAAATAAAAAGCGGTTTAATCTGTCTGCCATTATTAACAGCAGAAGCATTCACCCCTCTGCAGCTCTCTAAAACATCATGTCCGTGTTTTACCATGTCATGGTAAAAAGAAACATCAACGACAGAAAACTGAATGATAGCAATTCAAGTAAGATTGTCTCTGCACTGAACAGGGATGCCATCACAATATAGGGAAAGTGGTTTGTGTTCACCATTGTGGAAAGGTGAGTGGAAGTTCACAGCGGTTAGCTCACCTCCGCCCGCCCTCACTCCCTAGAAACAGAATTTAATTAACCTATTAGAAATTGTGAAATTCAATTTGGAAATCTTGAAAATTAAATAAAGAAAAGCATCTTTTTAGCCACGAGCATTATGGCAGGAGGATGACGGATTAGGGTCCCATTACTCACGATTTGTTATTCAATAAATCATTAATCGGCTCTATGAATAGCAGGAGTGATGGACAAGAGTAGGAGCGAGCAGTTGCTGATGCATCAAAATCTGCGTGAGTGGAGGCCCGGGCAGCCATGCATACTCCACAATGCAATGCATAATGTATAGCTTTTGGGTGTTTACCTGCACAGCTCTACGACAGCTTTTTCCACTCAGAGATGGGCTCTTTCAATCACTCAATTTGCTCTTTAATAAAAAAAAAGCGTTTTATTGTCTCTGCATCTGGGTTTCTTCTTTTTGCTTTTTTTTCCCTGCAGGAAGTCATACTGAATGAAATATAAAAAGAACGCACACCTCAAACATCAATAATCTATGGCCCTGACGGCATCAGGCTCAAATTTCCAGCACCACAGCAAAATATATGAAAAAGAATAACAACAAAATAACAGATGACGATAACAATTAACATCATTTTCCCCCTGCTGGTTGTTAATAGTGATCAATAACAATACCAATCTCAGCAAAGGCAATGATGTAGAGGTGATATTGATGGGTTTTTTTTTGTTTTGTTTTTACTGCACAGCCTATTTCATCAAATGAGTTGTTTTCGAGACAGAACCAACCTGCCTTGGAGCACACGCCATATGTTGATGAGACACCTTTTAACTATCTACTGTGTCTTGCTAAGCTGTCGAGGCATTAAGTCATTTATTCCACCAGGATAGTTGACCGATTTCTTTCTCAGCTGTGATAGGACCATTGAAGTAAAAGGTCATTTATGTCACTATGGAAGATTATAAAAGTCATGGGACAAAAAATATATATTAAAAGAAAAAGGTCCATGCCTACATCCGAGACGGAATAATCTGTGCATGTCATGGCCTTATGCCCTTTAGATTGTGATATTTCTAATGTATAATTGGGGATTTTGCTGCATTAAATAGGTCAAAGATTAAACACTATATAAAGTGTGGATAGATCTACGCCATCGTCTTTCGGACTCCGCCTAAAACAGGAGAAAAAATAATAGTCGGAACCTGAGAATGATTTGTATTATAAGCTTGATGCTATTGATGTTGATCACTTGTGCAGGAGCTCTTGCATCTTCATAGAAAGTGGCAATAACTACCCCAAAGGGGAAAATTAGAGTCCATCTTTTGGTAGCAGCTAACATTCCTGACATTGCTCAGTAATTACTACTGCTTACAATACCCCTCATGGGTCAGACCACACCCATCTTCCAAAACAGCTTTCATTTTGGTCTCAGTTACGCACCTGTGAAGTTTCACGACTGTATCCTAAACAATTCTGACAAGATCACACTGTCTAAATGTGTCCACAGGCAGAAATACAAAGCCTTGCCAAGGTACTCAGAACTGTCTCTGTGGTAGTTCCCACCACAGAAGGTGTCTCCAGGACCACATTTCGCCATCAGACACTATCTCACTCACACACACACACACACACACACACACACACACACACAGGCTCACTAGGTGAAAATAATACCAGGCCCATTGTAGCAGCTGGTAAAAAATGAATAAATTTGCCACTGTAATATCTCCCTGCTCCATCACAATCCCTTTTAGGCTTGATGATGCATCGCTGCGGGAGTCTAGTTGTCACCCTGGCAACTGGCATGGTACAGGCAACAACTGTAGACAGAAAGCCCAGAGGTGACGTCCTCCCTTCCCTTCCAATATCTTTCATTTATGTGCAGTGACCCTCACAAGACTCATTACTGTTTTGTTTGGAAATCCCCCGCTCTGTTCAAACAGCAACAAATTTAACAATGACTGAGAGACACATGGATAAATAGATCAAACAGGTCCAGTGAAAAAGACAGAGGGAGCAGAAAGAGAACATTGCGAGGTGAGCTACAAGTTGAAAGATGGCAACATCGACAAATTGAACACAGTGGGGAGAGTGGGTCAGAGGTTCATATCAGATCACCTGTGAAACTGGGTCACCGCGTTAAAGACTTGGGAGGTCTCGGTACATTTCTCTCAGTAAATAAGTCCTGGTTATTGGAGGTGAATCTGAGAGGAGGCTCAACGCCACACGCAGCGTTTGAATCAGGACGCTGGTACTTCTTTTAACCATTTAACTTGTGACTACATAAATAGGTCTCGTACAAGTCGATGCAGGTCACAGAGCCGGGGCGGTTTTAAACGAACCTCCAGCTCGGGCCGTCTTATTTGGAGGAGAGAGGGAAAGGGGAAAAGGTAAAATTGCTACAACAACTCTCTAATGCAGACATCCATCACGGTTCAACTCGGTACAACCTCGACCCAAGTTGTGGGCTCAGTCTTCCTACACAATTAGGCCCCTTTTCCACTGAGCTGGTTCCGGTGCTGGTTGCTTTTCCACCAACTAATCACCGGTTCTTGGTTCTCAAAACTGGTTCCAAGCAAGCACCGACTCCTAGCTGGGCTACAGCTATGAAGACGAGGACTGCTTCCTTTTTCCTTTTTTTTAAAGCCGGGTTTCGACTCAGAGTTTTCATTAATAAGATGGACCACTTATTACCAATTTCTAATTTTGATTACACTTCATTGAGGAATCATTTTAAAGGGAATTGGTCTGTCAAATGTATTAAGTATTTGGGTATGTTCATTCCGAGAAATTCAGAAGATGTTTTGAGCTTGAACTATCTTCCATTAGTTAATAAAATAACAGAGGAATTAAAAAGAATCGGCCATCTTCCAATTTCCTTGGTAGGAAGAGTCAATATAATTAAAATGTCTGTGTTACCTAAGTTTTTATATTTATTTCGAAATCTTCCAATCATTCCACCACAAACCTTTTTTAAAAAAATACAGAGTTTATTGTCTTCCTTTATATGGAACAATAAAACCCCACGAATTCGTATGTCAGTGTTACATCTACCATATGAGTCTGGTGGTCTGAAACTTCCCAACTTTTATCATTATTTTTTGTCATCTCAGCTTATACAGCTGAAACAATGGTTCTTGAATACATCATGTTCTTGGAAAAGAATAGAATCTTTTGATGTTTACCCTTACAGTTTGAAACATCTACCATATATCAAGTTTAAAGAATTGGGTAAAACTATTAAGAATCCTGTTATTTTAAACAGTCTCAGTATTTGGAAATTGTCTCATAAATTGTTGGGCTACACAATTTCTCTTTCTCCTTTCTCCCCGATTTGGAAGAATCCAAGCATTACATGTTGTATGGATGACACGTTTAAATCATGGTATGATAAAGGTATTCAAGAAATCTGTCATTTGTTTGATAATGGGACATTTCTCTCTTTTGCTCAGCTGCAGCAGAGATATGGATTACCTTCTTCCCATTTGTTTAGATTTTTTCAAATTAGACATGCTGTAAATATTGAAAATGGTTCCCTTCAAGAACCTATACCTTCAGTAATTGATGTTGTGTTAAAGAAACAGGACAAGCAGAAAGTTATTTCTAAATTATATCATATCTTTATTAATTGTTCTGTGGTAAATACAGATAATATAAGACAAAAGTGGGAACAAGATCTTCAAATGGAAATTCAGAAGGAAGATTGGTCTTACGTTTGTAGGCAAGTTCATAAATGCTCGTACAATTTAAGACACAAACTTGCTCTGTTTAAGATGATACATAGGATTTATTACACTCCAGAGAAATTACATAAAATAAACAGTGAGATGTCTTTTCTTTGCTGGCGTTGTAAGAAACAAAAAGGCACTTTTTTTCATATGTTTTGGTCATGTGACTCACTTTACTTTTTTTGGAATTCTGTTACTCAGTTATTATCTCAGTGTTTACGTGTGTCAATCCCATTGTCATCTCGTTTGTGTCTTTTGGGTACTAATACATCTGATAAATGGAGTAAACATCAGTGCAGGTACATAGATCTTGCCATGTTGGCAGCAAGAAAGTGTATAACCTTGAAATGGAAGGAATCGGAACCCCCATCAACAGTCCATTGGTGGAATGAACTTTCAAGCTATCGTACATTAGACAGTGTTTATTATGGGAGCAAAAATAGAACTTCAGACTTCTTAAAAATTTGGCATGGACATAATGATTTTGATTTTGGGACTATCCTGGTCCAATATAGGACATAAAGAGAATATGGCCAGTGTGGGCTACTGTCTGGTTGTATTGTGTGTGGGTAACCCCCACCTTTTTTGATTTGTTTTATTTTATTTAAGTTAAGTTTTGTTGCTGGTGCTTGTTTGTCTTGCTTTGTTGTCCTTGTCTAGTGTGTATATGATTGGTTGGTGTTGCTTTGTCGTTGTTTGTTTGTTTGTGTCTTTTGTTTTGTAAAAGAAAAATATATTAAAAAAAAAAATAAATAAAAAAAAAAAATAAGATGGACCACGTCGGGTCCAGTGTTCAACACCCGCAGGTCGGAGTGGGTTTTAATTTTCAGGTCTGTTTAGAACTGTAGCAGCAGCAAAGACAAGAGCAGCTCCTGGATGGGGAGCATGGCTCTGACTTGGCTCCTAACCAGTGGAAAAGCAAACATGTTCTTTGGAGGCACCAGAGTTGAAACAGTTAAGCACTGGCCCCAGCAACCAGCACCGAACCAGCACTGGAACCAGTTTGGTTGAAAAGGGGGTATTTGAGAATAATACCGGTGCCACCTGCGTCGGCTCCTTTCCAATCTGACTGCTCCAATTTTGTAAACTGTCAAGCATTGTGGTGATCCAGAATCTGTCTTTATCGTTTATTTCTCCAGCTTTAATTACAAGTTAATCAACCAGTATGGAAATTGTGCATTACTATCCACTTAGAGCGAAGCAGATGTATTAAAAAGTCTAAATTGCACAGACAAAGTTGATTAAAGTGGAGCTAGTATAGTAACCTGTGTTTAAAGCACCAGTGGGTTGGTAAATGCCAGTAAATAGTCAGTGCCATCAAGGCCAATTGACTAAATTCAACTAAACCTGCTACTTGCAATGAAAGTATAGGATCCATTCTCTTCAATAGTGGATAGAAATACACATGCCAGTAAAAGCATAACTAACACCATACTGCAAACTCTATTTAGCAGATTGTTATAATACAAGTTTTGAAATTTTGAGTTAAAAAAAAAAAAGACAATATTTCTTCCACTGTGACTGCTGTGTCCTGGGTCACAGCTGCACATTCAGAGCAGGCAGCCAGGTCATTTTATTTATAGCTAAATTATTAATGATTGCTAAGTGCCCATCTTGATGGAGCTAGAGGGAGGCATTCACCAGAAAATTAAGTACATTGTATTGAGGAAAAGTGATTCTAAAACTAACAGTGGCCCATGTTCGATGCAGTTTTGTATTGAAAACAAAAGTTGTGGGAGAGAAAAAAAAAGATACAAAATATTGTATTTGGAGAAGAAAAAGTGAGACATCAGCATCATAAAATGTTCCCTACTCCAACAGCATTGTGCTGCAGTGCAGCAACATGACCATGACCACACACAGAGTGGGACAATGTGCAGACATGAACTTAAAATCAACAAGCAGTCTCTCCTCAGTCATTGTACGCGCACAAAAGACAGTTGCAGAGACAGCAAGAGGTGAGGAGAGGCATGTTGAGCTGCTGCAAAACAGCCTTTTCTCTGGGAGAAAGAAATGGGTTTTTCAGGGACGGTTAGGTTGGAAATAGTACAATAGGGATGTGAATTCTCAGCACTGGCATCTACCTAGATACCGCTAGTGTGAGGGCTGTACATAGAAAATAATAGGGATGTACAGCTTTGACCTGCGCTGTGTGGAGGCGGTGTGTTTTATCCTTTTAGGTAGGACTGAATAATACCTAGTGGGGATAATAGGAACTGCAGCAGCAGGAGCTCTGTAGCGGCCTCAGTGCTCAGTCACTACCACTAGGGACGTATGAAAACAGCCAACTGTTGATGGCATGTGATAGATATCTGTGCAGCTGGGCCCTGCTGCCGTAGCAACAGTGCTATAGGACAGGCATGTTAAACACCACATGGATATGAGGCTTTCAAGCCAGAGCTCCCACAGAGACCTCTCCATCAGCCTCACTGTCGATTAATAAAAAAAAAACTGTACTGATAAGCGTTGGATATGCATTACCGCACTTTGGGAATCAGTGGCTTTGCTTAGAGACAATGCAGGGCCAAAAAGAGAAGTTCAATTTCCGCCATCATTAATCTAATCTGAAACTGAGAAATGATTTTTTGCGATGGCACTCCCGCCCTGTCACGGTGGAGTCGTACCTTTCCTCCTTTTACAGTACATGAGCATGCAAGCAGGTGCATCAGGGCATCACGGGGTGGGGGTGGGGGGATGCCACGGGGTATGGAGTAAGCAATATTTGGCAGAATGCAAAAAAAAAGTATCCTTCATTTCAGGCTGGCATCAGATTGAGCCTTCAGACATAGTCATTCACTTTCTCGAGCCATTGTATGAAAATACCTCTGCAGCAGCAGTCCTTCACTCCCCCCCCCCAATCTCTCTCTCTCTACCCTTCTCCCCTTTCTCCCTGCAGCCTTCCAGACAGATAAATGGGAGGGAGTCAGACTGAATGAGGTTTTCTCGAATGATCCTACTTCCACACCAGCAAACCAATTACCATGACTAAGATAAACCCCTCCAGCACCCCCTTCTAACGCCACCCCCACCACTCCCTCCCCCCCTCTCCACCCATCCTAACCCCCACCCCATCTCTTTCCAGGCAGGAAGAGTCAGCCATTGTTGTGGCTCTGCATTTCTGCCGTGGCCCCTGAAGGGTGAGAGAAAAAAAAAAAAAGTCAAAAATTCAGCCCGTAGTCACTTTTCTGCTTCTCCAACATGACACGAAGGCGCGCATAAGCACAGGACGCAAAACACAGAGCGATATTTCCTTAAAAAACTGACATTTTCCATCCAGCCACTTCATTAGCATTTTTCTCTCTCTGTATCTTAAAACTGAGAAATGTCACGACCATGCCTGTGGGCTAAAAGTCGCAGCGCTGTGTGATGAGTAGGTCTTGTTTTGGTGCCAAACTTGAGGGCAGGGACCAAAGCAGTCTTTGATTTATTCCTCTTCCCGCACTCCTACTAACCTCATGATTAATGCCTTGTTGAAGGAACATGTTCTGTCTCTACACAACCTTACAAAGAGACTGTGACAGTATAATGGTTAAGATGGATTTAGTCATTTCCATGTGTAATTTAGAGAACCCCAAAATAACCGTTAACCATACCATAAAAGTTTATGGCTTTTAATGATGCCTTTTTGTTAAGCTCCATCTATGCAATGCAAGTTTTATAGGAGCAATTTCAACTACTTTCAGTGCTCCTTCTACGAAATCCATCACACCCCATAATAAGAGCATTGAATGCACTGGAGATGCTTAGTTTTCTTTTTGCCTAAGCGGGTGTTCAGACCCAAAATGGTGCGGTGATAAAAAACGCGTTGGTGTTAGGTGTGTTGCCACAGGTCACAGTGACAAGATGAAACATCGTCCACGATGCCAAGTTTAACAGGAATTTAAAACTCACAAATTATCACAGCACCATTTTTTTTTCATTGTATTATGCGGAGTTGATATTTTGGCCTGATGATCGCTCTAAAGGAAAGGTCAAAGGGTCAACGTCCTCTGGAAACCGCAGTTATCCACAAGTTTCTATGAAAACCGACCGCTAGATAAATCAGATATCATGCTCTAAATCACGATGATGGATGGGTGAAGGACCCACAGATGAAGTAACATCGCTGCCCTCGGGCTCTGTGGGTAGCTGGACAACAGGAAAGCTCCTTTGATGTGGACCACAGATGTGTTGTTCAGATTAAGACCACTAATCTAGCTCCAGTGGCACAGTACAAGTGAGAGCTGTGCCCCGTTTGCTGTGGTGTAAAGATTATTTAGCTGCCACTTCTAAAAGAGAAAAAAAGACCCAAGCTATATAGCCTTCCAGCGAAGGACATTTCCATTTAAAAACAATTGGATCTCACAGACAATGACTGCTCGTTGTAGTGCAGCCAGTGAAAGGTGCCCCTGCCTCTTGGCAGAGTCACAGCTGCTTACAGTACAGCTACACCCCCTGTGCTCAAGGTTAAACTGACCTGGAGACTCTACGTGGGCTGGTGGGCACTTGGCCACACAGTGTTAGCAAAACATGAGGCTTGATAAATGAACTCATCCATCTTTGTTGAGGCCTGCCACATATAGTTTGTCTGAGAAAAATCTACGGAGCAACAATAATTAAGGCCGCCTGAATAAAAAGGTGCACAAGCGATAGTTTTAACTAACGAGAACGATGATGATTAAAAGGTAGAGGTTCGATTAAACCGCACTCTGAGGGGGCGCTTTGAAGACAAGCTTGATTAATGTTTTTTTGTTTTTTTTAAAAAACCAAACCAAACCAATAATCACAGGCCTTGAAGAGAGCCAGTGGAAAACCTTAATGCAAACAAGAGGTCAAACAAATTATGTTTTCATTCTGAGAGCTTTAATTTTTAAGTACCTGGAACACTTAAAAAAAGCAAGGACAGCAGTGCTGCAGAGCTTTAAAGGATTTTTTTTTTCTCCAAAACCTTGGTTTTATCTTTATAGATTGAGCCATTAATCCTATTGGTTCACAATCTAATCACCTGTAGAGAACTCAAAGGGAGGATTACGATGGTGAATGTTAGGGAACAGAACATAAGCCTGAACATGGGCTTTTAACAGCGAGATGAATAAATATTAAGTATTGTTTTGTCTTTTCTTACCATTAGAAGTATTTTATTCTATTCCATTGAAAGATAAATTGGCTTTGGGTGGGCCGATGTGCGCAACAGCAGCTCCCAGGGAACTCTGCTACACTGCTGGCAAAGCAAAAAATGAGGATGAGAGCTGATGTTCCAGGGTGAAAGGTCAGTGGGAAGAAGTTGGTGGTGTTGCGAGTTTGACAAGTGCAGTAATTGATCATGAGGGAGTCCACTCTCCTTGTTACTTCCTCTGGTCCCACACTGCAAACTGAAGAAGCTGCTGAGCAATCTGGAAAAGGAGGCATCAGCAAGATTCTTCGCAATGCAGCCAGTGTTCTTGGTATTTATACTAGGCCTGTCAAACCTCAAACCTCTGAAATGCAACGAGACGGCGAAAATGTGAAGTAATCAGCCAAGTAATCTCCGTTTTTATCAAATGTACCGGTAATCTGATTACTAGTACAGGAAAAAAATCATGTAAAGGACTACAGTTACCTTTTTTTGTATCCTGATTACATAACGCCGTTACATGTAGTCCGTTACTCCCCAAGCCGGCTCTGATTTGAATAACACACAAATTTAAGGATGCAGTTTTACAGATAAATGCCTATGTTTCTGACTGCACACATCAACCTTCATAAACATCACAGGCTTCGTTGTGAATGGAGTGTTGTCCTCCTGAAGCTACAGAACATCTGACAGATTTTTCTACCTTTTTTGCCTGGCAAAAATTTAAAAAACAGCTGTGTGTTTGTAATCCAGCTGCTGTGACAATGCTTTTGTCTAAATCACCAGAGGCATTGTTGATTTTTCTCAGGAGAAAAACTTGACGCTTTCAATTTTAACTCAAAGTTGCCTCTCTTGTAAGCAGTGGACACAGCTTGACAGCGCAAATCTTCTACCTGGGGGTTCCGACTCACGTTATCCTGGAGGCGATGTAGCTCGGTATGATTCAGAGCCCGTCTGCCTTGCTGGCTTCCCTTCAGTTGAGATCATAGTTTTAGTAAGATTGATGAACTCCAATAGAATATTGAGGACATTTTAATTTGACAACAGTCCTGACAACCCAACTACGAAGCATTGGCAGGATAAAGGCTTCTTAATTCCAATGTGAGGCAAACTGTTGTTAACATTAGGCGTTGCAGTCACTGGTCAAACTCAAAGGTCAGATCAAACAGCAATTATCCCATGATTCACTGCTGAGTCAAGGATCTAACAGATGGTTTGACAGAACCTTCACTGTTTTGCGAAAGTGACTCAAGGCACAGCATCCTGCAAACCCTGGAGAAACAGAAAAACGGCTTTCTTGAGGAGCTTCTCCACAAAGCTTTAAGTATCAATCCCTCGGAAGAGCTGTGCTATTCATATTCCTTGAAAAGTGGGTATCTGCAAGGAGTATTTGCCAATAAAATTTTAACACCTCATTATTTTAACAAAGGCACAGCCACTTTTATTTTCTAGCATCCAACACATCCCATGAGGTTTGACAAGCCTAATGGGAGGTAGGGTGGAATCAGATGAAGCATGAAAACAGTCAGCCCTTAAAACCAGCTGAGCTTCGGGGAGTGGGTGTGTTTAGCTGGCTGTTAGCATAAGCTTCCTATCATGTCCTGGTGAAAGCAAACATTTCTGAGTACCTGCCAAAAACATCAGGCACTGCGTGTGCCATTACATCGCACAGCTACTGAATAATAGCCAGGTTTTTGTGCAATTAGTAGGGGACAGGAAAACAATTAACATCCATGTGTTAGATCTGCTAAATACCAGATACCAACTGTCCCCCCCCCACTCACGCGCAGTTTTAGCCATTACAAAACACACATGATGATGATCCATTGTGCTGATACAATAACAGCAGTTCTGAAAATAAAAATGAAACATAGTAAAAGGAGTCGGGCCTCCACAATCTTCCCCAACAGCTCCAGATCTACAGTATGAGAGCTCATAACACTATAGTGCTGGAGCATTCATTTTTATTCTTCAGGTTTTTTTTTTTTAAATGAGGGCGGTGAAAAGCTCTATCTATCTAAGTCAGTGAACACTTTGACCACAAATCAGTTAATTTCAAAAGAGGGGGCCGCTCACCTCAGCTGAGCTTCCACATGCAGTAGCTGCTGCACAAAAGAGATGCGGCATGCTTTATGTTCAGTCGTGACCCACGCAGGCGTTTAATTAGGTTGGGATCTGGTGACTGTGAAGGCAGCGGAAAAATTCTGCGCCCCCCCCCCCCAACGCTCAACCGCCCCTCCTCTCCCCTCCCCGCCTCCTCCTTCACATCCCCCCGTGCCCTGAACAGGAGGTTTAATGTTTCTCTACCATTTCATTCAGGTGTGTCCTCTGTCACTTGTCTGTAATAGTCGACTATTCTATCCTACTGTATGATCCCATTATTGTATAATTGCTGCCAATTGCTATATCGGTCGGTTAATGACTGAGGACAGCTTCCATGACCCCGCCGTCACACATCCCGGCGTAACTCGGCGGTTGGCATCGGCGGCGCACTCCAGCCAACACGGTCCAAGGTGAAAGCCACTGCAGCACAGTGACTCAGTCTCTGCTGGCATCAGTGGGCAACTGGGGCACAAATACTTTTTCACTCGATGACTCCCCGTGGCTCCGGTTTTTATCACGGCGACTGCCACTCTTTGTCGCATTCCTTCAGCGGTTGGACTACAACGCCGAGCTTTCTACTCTGACAGCATGCTATAAAATGTGAGCTAATCCATAATGTCCTCTGCTCCTTGTCCAAACTGCCAGTGTCAAGTCTGATAACTGGCTGAGCTGTAGTGATGATGCTCCCTTTACCTGGCTGACACAGAGGGAGGGAGGCAAGACTTATCACATTTTCCAGGGACAGCGGAAGGAGGGGAGGGGGTAAGAACAGGTTAAATTCTGCCAGAGAGTTTAAATAACACACTGTCCATGATGCATGGGACAAGTGAATAAAAGAAAATTGGTGCAAATTCATTAAAAGAAAAATCATAGTCAAAGTCAAATACTGATCTAATGAGGGGAAATGATTTTGGATCTTTCCATTACCCTTGTAGTGATTGGGCGTAAAGATACTGTGGTTCGCAGGAGCCTGAATCGTTACCCACATCCCAGATTTGTTCAGTAATTCGAATAGATCTGGAGCTGAGCTCACTGACAGCTCCTTCCCCCACAAATCAGAGCTTTGTGGGTAGGATTAAAAATGGGGGTATAATTTTCCTACACAGATTTTCCATAAAAAAAGAATGTAATAATAATAAAATATCGTAAAAGGTGACAGGCATGAAAGAGATTGATGCAACCGTACAGACCGTCACATTAAAATGAATTACAGGAGAGTTCTTAAATCAACACAGCTCTTGGTTGGCATTAAGTTGACTTCTGTACAAACTGAGACTGACTTGGATAGAATGGCAGATATGACAGTTAGTACAGATGTGAAATGGCAAGTCAGTCTGATTTTCAAGGTTGAGATTTAGCTTATCATCTTAGAAATGTAGTAGGCTTTGGAAGTGGAGTTCTCAATTGTGGTAAATGTATCCATTTGATAAAACATCCAATATGAACTGCAATAAAATCACAAGTGCTTCTACTTTGAACTTGACAACAGGAAAAGGTCTGTACACTCTCGGTGCTCAAGCAGAACAGGAAAAGTCTCCAGCATCGAGGCTGTGGTGAAGTAAGTATGCATGTGTTGCAGAAACCCCCTAGTTTCACTGGGTAATGTATCCCATCAATCCCTGTCAGCGGCAAATGCACAGTAATACATTTTGTATTGGATGTGGTCACTCTATTAGCCCCTTCAGCTTTACATAACCCAGCTATGCTTTGATCTGCAATGATGTGTTAGGGCAGACATGCATGAGCGACTGCTTCAGTGCAAGTCCCTGGACCAAATGGCAGAAATGGAATAGTGGATGGATTTAACAGCCCGGTGTTATTGCACACATCCACTTTTACTGTCATGGAAATCCATTTTTGTTTCTTCTTCCTGTGATGGAATGCCATGCTGGTTTTAATTGAGGTATCGTTTGCATAATTTGCAAGAATTGTCTTTCATTTCGCATTCATTTCTTGAAAAGTATTCACGGCTGTGGTGATTCTGTTTTGTTCCCAGCTTCAGCTCTTTATCAGTATTTGTGCTGACGTGCCATCTTTTTTCTTTTTTACTTCTTTTTTCCCCCATTGCATTTTGTGTTGATGAAGGTTTAGTTCTGGGAGATCTGTAGCACTCAGCAGAATCACGGTAGGCTACAAATTACAAGTAGATGACTGGCAAAAATCAGTCCGGAAATATTCAAGTGATGCAGTTGGTTTTCTTTTTGGCATAAAATCACACTGAAATTACTAAAACCAAGATTTGTAAAAAACCAAAAAACTCCAGCCATGTCTTCGGTCTGATGAAAATGACTGTTTTATTTCCAATTAGCGACATGAACAGATGCAGCGTCAAGGTTAATTTATGACATCTGCCAAAAAGATTATGTTTTCAACTTTACCTTTTCTAAGTGCTGAGCCAATTTGCACCAAATCTGGTGAAGGGCTGGACTACGGGTCAGAGAAGAGGCCATTAAGTTTTAGGGGCAGATTCATATAATTTACTCTGAATGTTAATTTCTCCTCTGAAGTCTGGTGGAGTATGCAGTTTGACACTGGCCTTGGCAGAGGTCTGCCCTCTCTGACTGACCTTCTAGTTAGTGATGTGGAGTACCACTCAGAACTGCGAAAACTCTTGAATAGTGTCTTCTGTGACTCCGAGAGAGGTTTAATCTTTGCTTTGGCTTCAAGTCAACAAATTAACACAGAAAACCTGAATTGCTGACTGAGGGCATGAAGTGAGGTACAGTAGGTACAGTGCATGGTATAGGCACAAGATTCACTGCCCCAGACCATAAAGTCAGAATACGTACTGTAAAGCCTAAACAAAGAACTTGAAGTCTTATATGTAGTGGTGGATTGGGAATCACCAGAGGCCCTGAAAAAAAAGATTGCAGAGATTTTGTGATATCCAATAACATGTTGTGATAGATTGCCACATACTACATTTTTGCTACCGCTAATTATGTCCAAGAAGGAAAACTTTGTCAACATCCTTTTTCTCCTATAAGATGAGTTCAATATCCAATCATGGGTCATTGTCACAGATGGACCAACACAGTCAAACAGTAATCTAGTATTCCCGCACCAAAATCTTTATTTTGTGTTTGATTAAGGTTTAACCCTATTCAACAAATCTATATTGGCGCAGAAATTATCATGAACTGTATTGATTTTTGCCCTTCTTTTCCATCCACCGGCCAAAGTTAACCCAACTTCAAAGTACAATACACATCAAATCTCTCTCTGTTATCAAAGCATAATGTTTCAATTCTCCACCACTGACAGCTCTGACGGCGCATTTTAGGTCAATCTTATAGTTTGCGAGCCCAAACCTATGTGTCCATCAATGTGGTTTCCAGCAGCTCCATTAAAACCACTGTTCTCTAAAAGCCCAGCTATGTTAGCAACTACAGTAGCTGAATGTAGAGGAGCATTCAGCCGTGGAAACAGGTATTTTCTTTCCGCAAAAGAAGAATTATGATTGGATATAAAATTATCAGGTTTTGAGGTAAAGTGCCAATTGTTTATTTGCACGTTTACTATAAAAAAAAATAATTAACAGGTTTTGTGTCAGTGTTTTGCCTCAACAATGAAACTAATTAATACAGCTTTAAAATAACACTTTTTTTCCCTGAAATTTTTCATAATAAATACTTGTTTTCCCTTTGCCACCACAGAGAAGCAGACGCATCAGAACATTGTTTCCAGTCTTTCTGTGCTACCGGATGTCTTCTGTCACTGGTGGCTCTGACGCTTTTGCATTTTAACTGCGGTGCCACTTTATCTCGATCCTTTGTGCAGTTTTGCAAGCTCCATTACCTTTTTTCAACAAGCCCATTGTTTGCCGATGTGCTAATGTCTGAATTCGAGTTGTTCGGGCTATTGTTGCTACGCCGTGTCGCTAAATGAATGTGCCTCACTGACAATACACCGCATTATGCATATTCTGTCTTCTCAATTTATGGATAACAGCTCATGCCATTCAAAGGCAGACTTGTGATACAAGGATACTTTCCCTGGATCTTCCCATCGACAATCACTACAAGCCTCCATCACCCTCTGTAAGAAATGCAGAAGCTGGTCCAAATCTGCATTAAGACAAGAACACGCACGTGCAGGGCTTTTTCAGGCTTTTGTGAACTTCCAGAAGTGCGTTAGCAATCTGTCTCCTACCAAATTACACCATTGCCTGCCAAGACATTGCCATTTCTCTCCTCTTTGTTCCTTAGCTCATTTTAATGTGTTGTGGGCAACTTTCACATCTGCCTTTGTGTTTTGGTTGAGTCCCAGCCAAACCTGAGAATTGAAAATCAATTAAGAGTAGTGACTGGTAATTTTCATCACCTACCATTTAAGACTTTGAAAAATATTTTACTGCTCATTATTGTTGGGAAGAATAAGTTTGAAATTTGAACCCAGAGAGTGCCCGACTGGTTTCACATCTTACAAGAAGCACAGTTCATTCAGCAGCTTGAAGATCGTTTCAGGTTCCTTGAGAATTTTGCAAAAAACTTTGCTACTAAGAAATGCTAATCTGATGGTTGTTCCCTTTATATAAATAAACACTGCCTGTTTAAATACAAAGCAAAAAATTCAATGGATTAAAAAAAAAAAACACACCACTTTCCTCTTAAAATCACTGCTATTTACTTTGGGACCCCACTGTATATGTCATTTTCAGGAGACGGATTTGGTATTTAAAGTAGCAGCTTGGTATTTGTTAGATTGATTGAAAAAAGGGAGGAAACTACAGCTTGTACATCATAATGAAGGGATTTGTTGACAATGAGAAAAATGCAGAATATCACCAGCCTTATCCTTAAAATTGCCTACCAGAAGCCTGAACTGAGAGCTGACTGACACTACAGTTCTGCCAAGCATGATCCCACTTAAAAAACAAAAAAGGAACAAGCTGCTTTCATTTTTTTGGTGCCATTTTACCGTGCCAACAATGTGACAATCCTATTCTTCTGTCCCCTCTGCCAGCTGTGCAAATTTGATTGTGTTTCATTTCACTTAATTTTGCGGTGCATAGTTAGCTGGCAGTTATAGCATAGAAGTATAAAAATTTCATGGCAGGAAAGGGCTCATAGCAGCTTTATTACAATGGTGGCAGTTAACAAGTGCAGGCATTCTGTCTTGCGATCGCACTCTATAGGATCAGCATCTTTATTACGTGCTGTGTTTAAACCAACATACAAAATAGGAGTCACACATCTACATGTAAATGCATCTGCGTATGTAAAAAGATTCTGTATTGTTAAAGAAGACAAGATTATCATGTTCACAAAGGGAATTACACATTCGAACAGGATGCTGTAAAAAGAAAAAGTGGCCACACACACGCACACACACACACACACACACACACACACACACACACACACACACACACACACACACACACACACACACACACACACACACACACACACACACACACACACACACACACACACACACACACAACTACTCAATGTACACACAAGTAAAACAGTTAAACTGTTGATGGATACATGTGAAACCTTAATGCTGTTGAATTATATGTCCTTCTGTTTTACATGTGTAACCACTACTGACTGTATGTATATCAGATGGAGCACTGGCAAAACAACAGTGACCTTCACACAATATTGTGCATGAACACATCTTGTATAGAAACAGATGGAGCTCTGAAGCTGCTGCTGCTCAACATCCTATTTGGTTTGTGCTTGGTTTACAACAACGAAGCAAATATGACTTGATTATTTAATATTTACATGTGTATGAGACTTCTATGTCGTCGCAACTACACCCACAGTGTTAAAGCCAATATGATCAACTTTTTTGCAGCTTCAAGGGTATCTCAACAAAATGACACAGAAATATATGTTGTTTCCAGTTTTTACGTGCATCCTCAATGATATTCATAGTATGCTTAATATTAGAAGAATCTCATTCTACAAACACAATTTCAACAAGTATCACAACTGACCAACAAGTGATATCTAACTAGACTGTTTCAAAGTAAAAATAATTGTCTACAGAATTCATTAGCTTTACTGCATGTTTATCATATTACTGCTGGGTCAACCAAAATCAGTACCAATGGACATTAAATCAGCATCATCCCTATGAATATTCTGATTTCTCTTATTTTCATTGTAATGGGATTCAAGTGATTAACATGTTGTTTTTTTTGTACTTGAATAATGATTGTGCAGCACTTGTGGTTGAAGTGTAAATGCCAGCCGAAGTCAAAGCAAACAAAGTTCTGACCACAGTCCAGACACATTTGGGTGATGTTCACCAGTGAATAAATGAATACTACATTGGCAAAAAAGGAAAGTGCAATCCTCGCAGTCCGTCAGTTGCGCCTGGACCGGGCCGTTGCTGCGGGTCGTACCAGAACTCCTCCTCGTACGATCCATTTGTAATCGTCTAGATGCCAGGTCATCAAAAGTCGCCAACTAATGATCAAGCTCGCAGTTGGTGGGCCTCTGTGGCTTGGCAGTCCTTGACCAGTTTCCTTCTTATGTTGATTTACCCACCAAATTGCTGCTCTCGGCCATTTTGCATGTCGACATGAGGGCAATTAGAAATGTGCGACGGGGAACCTTTGCCTCTCATTAACTTAAGCTTGGAAATTTAAAAGCGGCGAGGAAGAGAAAAGCACTTGGTGATTCTGCCTTCCCTGACAAACTCTATTGTCCCACTGCATTACAGCAGAAACATGTCCCTTACTATATAGGGTGCCAATCAATAAGCTATTGGTTTGGCCCAAGTGATGTTATTGCTTTAGTTGCACTCCCTGGACTTGGATGAAGATGATAAATTCAGGGGGACTGGAGGGTGTCAGGGTAATTAAGTCGGTTAAAGTAAGCTCAAGTGACGATTCCCATGCTAAACAGGCAAAGCAAACGACCTGAAATAACCCTCACACTAGTGGCTTTGTCCGGTAGGCTCAGTGAGTGCTCTCAGGAAGTCGTCTCTATGCATAACTTTTCCCCCGCCGTGTTACGGTAATGACTTGGTACAAGACCCAGCAGTACCTCGGGCATGGCACAAAAAGAAAAAAGTGAAGCACTGATTCCAGACGCTTGCCTGGCCTACAGAAACAGGGAATATTTATCCTGACAATGTGTGAGTGATTGAGGCACGCAGCACACTAATCCCTCAATGCAAAGAAATGTCTTTCCCCATGGCAGAACATTCTCATGCAGTCTGCTAAGTTTCCACTAATCCACACATATCATTCTGACTAAAATGTGCCTTTGAGAAAATGGTAAGTTTGGATATTAAAAACAGCGCAGCCATCTCTACCGTCTTTTTTTTCTTTCCCTCTTTCTATTTTAAGTGAGAACAAGGTAGTTCTCCTTTGCAGCGGTTATAGAAATGATGTAAACACAAGCATACCGGTGATAAAAGAATGCACACCTCATTAAAAAGCTGATTTGATAAATAATACGCAAACACTAAAGAAATGTTAAATAATTCAAACGTGTCTTTAAAAAAAAGGTACATCAATGAGCAGATGTTGGTTGTGTCTTCTGCGTGCTTGTCACTGTTCGTTGGGGTTCATTTCCTGTCTACTTTGTCAAATGGAAGGAAGACTTTCATTATTTATTCAAGTGAAGTAAAAGCACCATCAAATCTGAGGACATTTTCTAAAAAGAATCAAACCCAACAGAAAAGTGTGTCACATCATTTGAAGCAATTTTAATGGTAATTTTATGGTGCGCTGCTTGGAAATAATTGCTGTCAAAAATGCCACTGCAATTTAAGGAGAAGAAAAAGAAGAGCTTTTTCGGAGACTATGGACACGTTGCATGCGACGTCCTCACAAAGAACGGCCGCACTGTACGCAAGATGCACTTCACTTTGTGACTCAAATGGAGTCATTAATCATCCCAACATTTGAAGCACTTTATCCTAAATTATGAAAAGGCCCCACCTATTTTTCTGTCATTACCATTATCATTATTAATATTATCATCATTTCTATCCCATTCTTACCTCCCAAACACCGGGCTCTGGTAGTTGTTAGTGTGGCTGATACTAAAGGACCATGGGGACAATAACATGCAGATGGTTTGCACCCTTGGGAGTAGAAATGCGCTCAAACAGATTTCATGGCAATCTGCTGATTAGGTTTAGGTTTTCCGTGTGTTCAAGGGCGTGAAGGATCACATTCTTGATCTCAACAGTTCTCAACCAAGATGAACTCCTGCATTTCCAGTTTTTGCATACATATGGAGATCATCAATCTTTAAGTAACAGCGGGAGCGGACGTTTGAATATACTCTGGTGATTTAATATTGTATTTTTTACCAAGTGTGGGGGGAAGTGTATTTCAGAGTCTAGTAAGAGTCAAGCTCCAAAACATCCTGCATTTCCCATAATGCAATAGCACGTTTTGTTAGAGACTCTCTATCCTCACCCAGATTGCATGAACAGACATTGTTACTGTATGTGTCTCCTTACAGCTGGGAAAACCCTGGTGACGTCATCAGGGGTCATTGTCACTGACTCAAAGCTTCTCATGAGACATGAGACGTGCTACAAACATGTCCACACAAGGAGCAGCACCACCCATGACACCCAAGCCGCTTCGCTGATTGGTGGCTTTTGTATTTATGATACTGGATTTACATGATGGCATACCAAGAGTAAATAATCAGGACATTAATTTACTTCTTAAGAGTTGTAATGCATCTGTATGAAGGGACAGATCAACAGTGGAATGTAATCCCCAGGGAGAGAGACTCTGGTCCTAGATTCCATTGCCTGGGAACCTCCTTCCTGAAGTAGCCTCATCCTCCAAAAGGGTCATGTTTATAAAGCCTTAAATAGAACCCCCCCTCCCCTCCCCACCCTGCACTGCTCTGCTTTTTTTTCTTGCAATTATTTTGGAGAACTATTCCTGATGGCTTCAAATGAAATATTAATTCCACGAGTAAGAATGCGGCCTGTTTTTGCCCTGGGAGTTTAATTTTACATCCACGCTAGGAAGCTTCTTTCCTGCTGCCGCCTGGTCCAGTATGTGCTCATAAAAAAATGTCCACCGCAGAGCACTTAACAATGCGGAAGATTACGTTTGACAATAAGGAGCAACTTTGGAGAGGATACCTCTGAGAGTAAATTTAAATATTGTGATATATAACCAAGGGATCCCAAACATAGATGTAGAACGAATTAGATTGGTTGGACTGCACGTTTTTCACTATATTCTAACATTTCAATGTCTAAACTATTAGTTGTCCCTCTCCAGTATGATGCATATAAACACTGGTTGATCATCATCTCCATTGGGAGATACCCTCTTTGGCAAATATCAGATGAATAACATGCACCTCCCAAACATCAAACTTCCCTGTGCAACATAAATCATTTCACTTCCATTTCCCACAGGGCAGCAGAGACATCTTAACATATAATTGAGTCCTACACACACGCACACACACACACGCGCACAGCCCTTAGTGTCTCCTCTGAGAGCCTACAGGTGGTAGATGATAAGGCAAAGCTACTTCATGGACAGCTTGAACATCAACATCTGTCAAGTTTGCCTCTGCAGCATCCATTAACGTCATCTCTCAGCAATCCTCCAACCGGCTGACACTTAAACAGAGCCAGTGGCGAATGGGAACACGCCGGCAGCCCACGTCCCGCTCAGGTGAAACGTCAATCATTTCATCATAATTATCCCCGTGCGGTGCGGGGAAGGTTTTCGCAGCCAGGCGCCAATCGCTGCAACACCTCTGTGTGACTGCGAACAACACAGCTGAGCGTCATCCTCACTTTGTCACACTGCCTGGAACACATGCAGAACGCCGGCCCTGGCGACTATGCAAATACATCCTGTCACCAAGCAAGACAAGACCTGACAAAGCTACAGTTACAGCACTGAAGGGGCCTTTCCCCTCCTCTATATACTTCTCCATTGGAAACATCAGACAAGCCCATGTGTTGGAGCTTATATATCATCTGAAACTGAAACGGCTAAAATCAAACGTTGGCTCACACAGATTCTTCAATTATATATACCAAGTGGTATCTAGTCATGCAGATGGGTGTGCAGATTTTTTAGCTTTCTTTTTCTAGGTCTGGATACATCCATCTATGAGATTTCTGCTGCCACTTCAACATTTAACAGATTCAACTGTTCATGTGTCAGCGTCCCAGTTACTCCGGATAAAAATCTGGATGTCGGTTTTCATTGGAACTGTTTTCTCCTGAAGAAATAGCCCCGTTTGAAAACAGCTGACAGTAAAGTCTGAGGATTATCCAAAGTAATGACAGCACAGTTTCTCAAAGAATGTGTTTCTGTTGAATTCTTTTCATAACTCTGATCAGCGCATATTAAATCCCAGTCATTTTCTTTCTTCTTCTTCTTCTGCGCTGGAGGTAAAAAGCAGAAACCTCAAGAGTGGCTCAAGTAAAAAAAAACGAAACGATCCGACTGGATACCACCAGAGGTAAGACGGAAATATTATATTCATAATTTGCACTGAAAAAAATGATACTTTGGATCAACTTAAAAAAATTGCTGTAATTTGTTACACCTAAATTTATTAGTTCTTCACAAATTAATTTTTTTCATTTGGTTGAAAACATAAATTTTGATTAAATGTAAATAAATTTTCTACTTTGAGAAAAGCCAAAAAATTTGCTTTCATACAAAGTAAAAACACAATTCATTACAAAGACCATAAACTATTTTTATTCTTCATTACAACTTATTTTTTTAATTTGAGAAAAACTAATATTTACCATTATATCTAATTAAAAACTTTACTTTGGAATAAACTAATTAAATTGCTGTAATTCTGTTACATGCAATTTTTTTAAGTTAAGAGAAACTAATATTTACAATTACATCTAATTAAAGATTTTACTTTGGATCTAACTAATTGAATTGCTGTAATTCTGTTACATGCAATTTTTTTAAATTATCTCAACTTAAATTTCTGATTCAGCACAAAGTCAATATTTTACTTGTACATTAATCAATATATTCTGTTAAATCACAAGCCAAAATATTATTTTGGCCAATATAACAACATTTTTTACTTTGTACATCTGAAATTTTAAACAAAATATGTTTCCCTATAATATAAGATTAGGATTAACTGAACTGATTCACTTAAGATAAAACTATAACAGGAAAATTCTCTTCAAAAGACCATTTATTTTTGATTACTCTCAAATAGGCATGCATTAACACTTGAGAAAAACAAACAAAGTTCCATGTAAAACAAAATACACAGTGGTCTTTTCATTCTGTTGTTTAACAGCATAAAGTATGAAAATAGAGCATCTAACAGTGTTAAATCTTTGCTCTGACAAAATTATCAGAATGTATGAATAACATTATTTTGATCCATTACAAAAGCAAGGGACCACCCAAAAGAAAAACAATGATGAACACAGTTGCTATGGACAGTTCAAGAAAAAAAGGAGCAATTAAAACAGATCAACATGCGGTATCCAAATGTCTTTCTTTGAGCAACCAGATATCTAGAGCTTGACACTCAGAGCCAAAGAAAATGACACTCAGAGTGTGCAGTCCATCTCCATGAATATTTCCTGCAGTGCATCAAAAGTGTGTTTGAGCTCACCTGGACAGCTCAGCATAGATGTGGCCAAATAAGAGGGTAAATCCATGTGCTGTCGAAGACAGTTTATTTTTGAAGGTGTGGAGGGGCTTATGTCTGGTGGCTTTAATGGATCCTCCTTCTGATGACAAACACTGCCAATGTGCAAGGCTGAAGCTCTCCTTCGGCGCCATACTTCCCACCAACCTGACAAAAGACAAGACATGTATTGTTTAGAAGGCTATTACTCTGTAAAAGCACATAAGTCCCTCTCTACTTTGTGTAGCAGGAAGTGACGTAATCATACAGCAGAAGACCAGGGGTCCGTTTCAGGAAGGAGGCTCAACAAACTGAGTCATATCCCGAGCTCAGCGTTGACTGAGCCTGTGCTGGAAAACTCTTGAGTTTTCGGTTTCAGAACAGCTGATCAGAATTAGTTCAATCAACCCAGAGTATGTTCAGCCTGAGGGAGGCGCGTTCATCGTGAGCACAAGCCATCATCAATGTAGCACAGATTATACGATTCACAACGACAGAAAAAAGAAACAGAGCCGCGAATCTCACTCCAACCCAACTGGAGAGTTTAACGACGGCGTATGTGGAGTATGAACACATTAAAAAACATCAAACTCAGCCAAAGGTTTGCTTCACAGCATATGTTGCCATAGCGACTGACTCAGCATTATGCTGATCCTGCTCTCTGAAACGGAAAACTCTGAGTTTCTCTCATCTCAGGCTCAACATACTCAGTTTCCACTAATCTCGTTTACTGAAATCAGTTTCTACCTGAGATTTAAGTTATTTTCCTTTGGAAGGGTGCTGTTGTGATACTCCGAACGTCAAGATAAGAAAAGTAAGTGTCATTCATGGTATACTGTGCTGTGTTTTTTGTGTTGCATCTCATTAAATTCCATACTGTATTTCTTCACCGATTGATAAAAGATTATGAGATTATGATGTTAAAATGTTACTGTTTGTGATGTCAGTGAGTTTTGCAGTATTGAGCAAGTACATACCTGACCAAGAACTTTTCAGCATCTAACCGGTCTTCTCTCTGACAGATCCTCCCTCGTTCCTGATGATCTCTGATCAGCTTGATGTGGTGCTTGTCCAAGGAAACCAGGAACCGTGGTTGAAGTGGAACAGTAGTCATTCTCATCAACTCAGAGCTGATCTTTATGAAACAAAATATCACAATCAAATGTTTTTACATTTGATGATTACATTTACATTACATTTCACATTAAAACTCTGTGGTGTAAAAGATCTGTTTCATGACATTTTTGTGACCTGAAATTACTTACTTTATCCATTGTGACCAATGCAGGCCATAAGTCTTTCACTTCTTCCACTCCTGGTGACCGTAGAAGATGCCAAACATAGCTGAAGGGCATCAGACATGCTGAACTCTTGGGATGGTTTGGCTATCATCACTTTGTGAGATCATCTTGATAGTCACCAAATCTTCAAGTTCAGCAGCTAACCCGCAGCTCAGCTGGTCTTCTCTCCGCCATGTCAGTCCATCATAAAGTATCTACAGTAGTAAAAACATGAATACAACAGTGTTAGTTGTAGTACGTAATTGGCCATAGCATAGATTCACTCATATTCACATTTCTGGTGAAAATTCTTGGCAAACTGTGTGTTGTCTTTCTCTTCTCACATTTAAATTGACTGATAAAACAAAAGCTACTTTTGAAAAGGTTTTCAATTTCCTAGTGTACACACATTAATATACAACCTTATGCATCTCTTCGGAGAGATGATACGCTGTCGCCCATCGATGTAGTAAGGCAGAGGGTAGGGATCGGTCGGTTCTTGCACCCCAACAAATCTGCAGACACTGCAATAGTTCAAAAGCTGGAGTAAGTGTAGTGTATGTCAAGCCTACTTTTAACATTATTTAAAACTGCATGAAATTATTTGAATGAATCATAAATTTTATTGTTATTTTCTGATAAATTTTAGATTATATCTGGTTGCAATTAATGAAATAAAACAAACTTACCAACTGTGACCTTTTCAGGAGCAAACCTGTAAACAGAATTTGAAGATTTCACATTTAGTTTTTGTTGGGACAAATAGCATTATCCATGACTGTCACTGCAGAGTCCAATAGACCTTATACATTCTGGTATTGTACTATAGTGGATTATACTGAGATGAGAGAATGGATCTTTATTACTGGGTTGCACTAAATGAATAAAACATTAATTGTCTGCCATTTATATACAATTACTCTGCATGGTATTTTATTTTATGAAAAATATTGCTTCAAAATAATATGCCTGCTCATAAACTGCCAATCACATCCTTTGACAACTGAGTGACACTCAAACAGCCAATTCTGTGAGATAGTCCCACGTGAGCTCCCTGCCTTGGTTCATTCAAACAGCCCTGACGGAGGGTAAACAAAAACGACATGTGGTATTAACTGGTAGAGTAGCCTAACTATTTTCAGTCTGCCCCAGGTCGGCAATAATTAATAAGTGCCAAACACCGCGTCCTGCAACTACCTGCTTCTTACACACCTCCACAGTAACTCAACATCCCCCTAACTCACCGCGGAGTTTCACCGTCTTCCCCTCACACTGCTGCAGCGCCGTGTGTCTGCGTGTCTGTGTGACGGAGACCTGCCGGCGGGGGGGGAAACCGGCCGACCCGCTCCCGTTTTTACGTTACCGTATTCAAGCCAAATCACAATAATTTACGTATTCTTTCATAATGCCACTGTACAACAACGTTGGCAACATTAGCGTTGCACAATAAACAGAGGCAACGGACACGTTGTTGTTAACGACCGGTTTATAGCGCCAGCGATAGTGCACAGAATACCAATGATGATAATGTCAGTTGTCCATTCTGCCACTATGCATTTAAGCCCATGTTGCATTAAAACGGTATAATTTTGAATTCTTACCTTGTTTAAAAGAGTTTCCAGATAGGACTGACGGTCCACACACCCGAAGTCGGCAGTTGATGCGAGGAAACAACAATGGCGGATTTCAACTTTGAAAAGAGCGCTCTGGTCTGACGTCACATAGTCACGTGACATGAAAATCTCTGGTTTAACGTGAAAAAACCAATTAACTTGAAGCGTTTCTTTTAATTTAGTCCACAGGGAGTGATATTTGTTTTGAAGCGAACTGAAAAAATCAGGTTTAAACAGGAAACCATAATTTTTCATTAGACCAATTTAAAAATACACTTTAAAGGAATGACACAGTAGTTTCACTTTTTTCAGTGTGGATGAGCTGATGTTTTATGGGGTCCACTGTTGTCAGGCTTTGAGTCATTTAAAAATTAATCTGTTTTAAAAAAGCCTCACCTCAATTACCTAAAGGTGAGCAATATGATTAGAATTATTTATGAAACATCTTTGGCAGTGAGTTCATATCAGGAAGGAGGAGGGGGAAGGGGTAGGGGCAATAATACATGTGTAACTATATTTATGACATGTGCAAAATAAGTATAAAAACAAGTTGCATTCATACTTTTCATTGCCCCTGTGACCCAAAAGGGAAGGGTGGCATTTTAAGCTACAGTGGGCAAAGTGTAGCTGTGAATGTTAACCATAAAAAAAAAAAAAGTAGCTCGGCTCTGAGTGGATTTCTTTGCTCATTTAAAGCAGAAATAACCTTTAGAAAAGAAAGAAATGCTGACAACACTTCCCCTGCTACCATTACTATGCCTAATGATAACAGCAGTAATAATTACTGAAACTAAAAACTTGTCCCGTTAGGATGAAAACATCCCAAGACTTGACAATTATGACCTGCATCTCTCTTTGTATAAACATCTCATGTATTAACATTTGGCATGACTAAATACTGAATGAGCCGCCACTCATCTTAGATGCCTCCGATGAATATTTATGAAAGTGGAGCTGGAGCTTCTGCCTGCAGAATGTTCAAGTGACTGTGAACCTACTTTAAAGATGTTTAGGCCACCGGCAGTTTCACTACTCACTATCAAAACTTGTATCGTGACTGACACTTGCACATGTTAACTAACATGTGGCCGAGTTGAAAGAGGCCTCATGCGCACTGTGTTGTTAATGAGGAGTTAATGGGGAGCCACATGTTGTCGGTGAAGTGTGGCAAGGCTGAGGGACAGGAACGCTGGAAATGTATGCAGCTCTAATATTGAGGATGAACATTGTGTTGGACATATTTAAAGTGACAGAGTCTAGACCGTTTGTATCATATTTGATACATGGCTTTTTGAGACCTCTATATCATCACTGTGAATTTTTTTCCCCTGAAAAACCTAATGTATACAATCAGATACATGTAATGGTCAGATATTCCACCAGGGTGAAGTAATTAATGCACCGGAGGGTTTTCACTTGGGACATCCAAAATGGCCACCGTCAATCAGTGACCCACATGTGTTTTATCGTGGATACTTTTGGCAATTTTGAAAACATTATGGTAATAAAAACTTTATTTTTTTCACTGAAACTTGAATAGGACGAGTTACTGCATTGATGTAAGGTAAAATTATTTAATATTTAATAACTTATTTTATACTAAAACTGTGTTGAAAATGTATGTATCAAATTTGATACAGCAGGTTTAAAAGGAAATCTTTTTGCAAATCTGGCAATAGTCATTTTAGTCAAAGTTACTGTCCCAGGTGGCTATATTTAAGATTTTTTCATCAAATTGCACAACTAAACACCCACCCCCTCTGTCCAAGACCATTACTAAGTAAAACAAACAATTGCTAGGAAATCGCTCTGATCAGAGTAGCACACAGCTATACAGGATATTTACCTTATATTTCATTTTTACCTTCATTAAACAGCTTGTGACTAATTGTAACTTGTTACAGGGAGTGTGGAGGCTCTCTGCCTTGCACACTGCTGCTGAAAACCAAACCTGCATGATCAGAGCCTCAGGGCCAATGGGACGAGACTCTGATCATGCTGGTCTGGGTTTCAGCAGCAGTTTGCAAGGCAGAGAGCCTCCACACTCCCTGTAACAAGTAACAAGTCAGAAAAAGTTATTTTCTATGTTTAATGTTTAGAAGTTTAATGAATTACAACAATTAGTTGTTTGTTCAAAAAAGAAAAAAACGGACCATTAAGACCTGGTGTATCAAATATGATACAAATTAAAAATCATATATGAAAAAAAAATTGTTTAATTTTTTTTTTTTTTTTGTCAGAAGGTCCAATAAAGACTCAATTTTCAAAGAATTAGAATTTTCTGGCAATTATTTCATGGTTCAGGCCTTACAGGGTTAAAGATACTGTTATCCAGAGGTTTTCCACTGCTGGGTGGTTGGGCTTAACCATTCTACTCATTCCATCTTGGCTTTACAACAAAAAGGTGATGTGAAAACACTGGAGACTGATCATTACTACTGCGTCATCATTGTGACGGACAGGATGTTCTGGACGAGGCCAACACTGGCCATCTGCCAAGCAATCTGTACACCACTCTCCGTGGCCTGTTAATGCTAATGAAACTGTACGTTTCTATGAATTATTCTGCTATACTTATATAACAAACAGCAAAAACAGAGAAGACGCTGATATTTCATTAATATTCTCCATTGTGTGACTCATGTCGAAGATTATGCCACAATACTTTGTTTAGTTAAAGTAAACCTGCATTTAGGGGGTATTATCTGGAGTGGTGGGAAAAAAGACTACCAAAAGCGAGTGAGACTAGCCAATTCATGCATTTCATTCTTTATTCACTCACTTTAAGACTTAAGAATTAAAGCTACAAGCACTCAAACATCTGAATGTATATGTTGTGTAACTACTATATTATACTGTACTGTTTTCCTTTCTTAACTGCTGCTGTTCACTCCAATTATTCATTTCCATCTCCTTCTATACAGTATACTCAACAGTATGCATCTGTGCCCACTTATCATGGTCAGCTAAAGACACATCTGCCTTAGTATAGTTGATTGTCATTACCAGTCGCTGAGTTCAGATCAGTCAAAGCACTCAGTCTTGTCATGTTGCATCTTCTTTGTTTGACATGTGCACTAATAGAAATTCAAACATCGTGGTTCATCAGGACACCAGACTCCAGGGTCTGTGTGTCAATATCATAATGATACCGAGGAGGAAAAATGTTCTCGGTTTGCTTACAGCCTGTGCAATTGATGCCATTACAAATACAGTATGATTGTTTATCTCCATGGTGTGACTGACAACCGTCATCGGTGGGTTATGCAATGACGTCACCTGTTCCATGTGGCGCCTTCCGACTCGCCACCGCTGGGTCGCCAAACAAACCCAACAGGTGGCTGCCGTGAATAAAGAAAGCTGTGATACCGGAAAAGGGAAACAGTCATATTGAAGAAGGCCGTCCACATCGACAGGCAACTTCATTTCTTGGCCACATTTCAATAGCTGCCTACTGTACTGCATGCATATCCACATACAAGCAGTGGCTAGAATTAGATCACATTATTCTATCTGATGCAGATATTTCGAGCATCAGCATCTGTGACTTTTCTCATTGGTGTAATGTGATTAGAATCTTATTACGGGGATTGTGTAAGAAATCAAACAACTCTAGACAGTACAGACCTCCGTAAAAAAAAAAAAAAAGCCGCTTTTTTGCTAATGCAAAATGTAATTTATTTTTCCTACTACCCTCTTTTCCTTGATTTCATGGGCTACATTGGCAAAGAAATACATAATTACAAGTAAGGGTAATTTTCCCAGTCACGGTCTGAGGCCCACTAATATCCCTCAAACTCATAAATGTCTGAATTATAACTGAACCAAATGTACCATAAAATACTCATTTCAAAGTAAACTCCAAACTGAACATGCACCACAAATTAGTTATTTCCGATAGGGTGAAGAAAGGAAGGAAGGGGAAAAAAACCTACAAGCAAAATGTCATACAATATGGCCTATACTGATATTTTATGGGCCAAACACTGGATAATGTGAAGTAGGACAATCATGCTGAAGCTCAACATCAGTTATGGCACTGACCTTTTCCGATAATTGCAGCAAAGAAGTGTGAGTCATTTCATTAGGACCGCAATATCAAACAGTTTGGATATTTTACACTCAGTAGTGTGATTTGTGAATGATTGCTCTGTTTCTGCAAATGGAAAGGTCAGCGGTGAGGGCGGGCTCTTTTTGGAAATAACGTACTTGGCCAAGCAAACGAAACAAGACAGCAATCAGACCGTTAATAGTAGAGTGAAGCACTGCGACAGGCACTGAGACAGTCTGAGTGTCTGGATGGAGCAGCGAGGTCGGTCTGGGTATGAACAGGAGCGGCTGAAGAGCAAGCTGAAGAGAGCCGACACGACTGGCCCCCGCCATAACCTTGGCCTCACACGCTGTAGTGGACCCAACCCATAAAACCCTTCCTGTCCAAGAATCACTGAGGACAAAAAGAAAAAACGGAGGGGGGACAACAAGCCCTGAGACAAGAAGTCAGCGATGTCTGATGGAATCTGATGGAACCATTACACACTCAATATGTTTCCTTTGTCTTCCTGGTTGAGAGCCAAAGCACTTTCTGCCGTTTCAACTATAATGGTGTCTAGCAGGGCCGGACAATAAAGCAAAACTATTGAATTACTGACATTAAAGATCTCTGAGGGACCAAACTTCAATCATACCGCGAATATCAATTAATAGGCCAACAGTTACGAGAATTCGAAGGGCTCAAGCCATCCTGGCAGACCTTCAGTATCCTCTAAACATAGAGTTTAGGCTGTTGCCATCAGAAAAGAGGTTGGACTTCTATAGGAAGACAACATATATCTGAGATCATTCTTTCCATCAGCTATGAAACATTTAAATCAGCTACAGATAAACATTATGCTAAATTCTTGATGACATTTATGTGTTGATTGCATTCATGTATTCATTCTTATTTTACTATCTATTTCAGTGTTTTATCCTTTGTGTTTGATTGTGCTAGTGGCTGCTGTAAACCTAATTGCCCCCTCGGGGACAATAAAGATTTCAATCAATCAAATTACATCCAACCAGGGCTGAATCAACCGAAAAGCTGCTATGAATGTAACTGTCAGAAAGAAAATCGACCTTCATGGCAATAAATGCAGCAATAATCATTTCAGTTCTCATATGACAACTAATCTGAGTCCCTTTCATAAAGCCCGTTCAAGCTACACCTCCATACCTTTTTATATAGAACGGTAAGGTGGTATGAACAGTTAAGTGAGTGGGCAATAAGCTTGAAGTGGAGGTATTACAAAGAGCCAGGCTGACATCTGCGTAAGAGGGAGAGCCAACATGGAAGGACATTGTTGTGTTCCACGTCACAGTTGTTTTGAGGCAAATGCAGAGAAAATGCTTGCAGAAAAACTGCCCTCCACGGGAACGAGCATCAGTGGTTTTGCATAAATTTACCTTGAAAACAACGCTGCCTCGTAACGTTCTGTTATTATCTCATAGGCTGGTGAATGTGCAGGTCACAATTTGTCCACAAGAGTGTTTTGGAGTTGTTGGATTGTGTATTTTATGAGTTGATGATGAGGGAAACCAAGAACTTCCATTAGCCTCCGCTCTGGACAGCTCGCGGCTCTGCTCCACCATTCTAAAAATAGCTTGCACCAACAATTAAAGGTAACAAACCTACTCCTAAAACTATAGGGATTATGGCAATGGGCCAATCTGCCAAAATGTTGAACTATCCCTTTAATATCAATACAGCAGGATCCCTTGATGTAAATTTTAGCTCCTACAACCCAGTCTGTCACGCACCACGAGTCCCAATTTTACCCATGAATGTTTTTTCTACAGTGCCTCATCAGAGCAATGAGGGGATTTAAGGGGGATCGTGGTATTAACATCTGATGATCAATGGTTGTAAAAGCAAATATGATGTAGATGGAAGAAGAAAAAGGAAAACAGCTTATACAGAAGCAGAGATGACGGTGAAAACCTTGATTATCAGTGAAATCGTGGAGGAGACGTTGGTCACCGTGTGTGTTCAGCTTTAAACCTCATCTGTCCTGCATTTGTCGAGCTGTTTGCTTACACGCACACACACGTCATTTGTCACATATTTCTTATTTATTTTACAAGATATTCGAATGTGAATGGCTGTGCTTTGTTTGTTTTTTTTGCCTGGTTGAAGTGCATGTTTCTGCATAAAACATCAAAATATGACTGTAAAGCAAAACTGCTCTGCACCATAGCATCTGTTCAGTGTAGCCGGAGGGAAGTCATTTGAAAGTTGCTAACACCAGTATTTGTTGCCGTTGTGGGAAAAACCAGTGCTGGTGTTAGAAATCATTCTGCTGTAAACAAGCCAACATGTACAATGAGCCAACATACATGCTACTGTATGTACATGCAAGTGAAAGGGCATTCCTGCGAAGAGTGAGTCTGCTGCATCTCCACTTATATGACCCTTGGAATAATGGTGACAGTTGTGTGACTCAGCAGACGGCACCTCGGGGGGGGGGGGGGGGACAAAGAAGATTACTGTCATGTTTATGGGGTAATGACTGTGTATCATAATACCATTTCCATCTACAGAGGGCTTTGGCCTGCTCAAGTCATGCTTGACAGCTTCAAATTTGAGCCTCCGAAGAATGTATTTTAAAAAAAAAGAAGAAAAAAAAGGGAAATTCTGCTACGGTTGTCAGATCAGGTTAAAATACCCCCAAAATCTTTTCTGCTGTTTCACAAGCGAGAGATCTTCAATAAAGTCATCCTATAGCTACTGTAATTAAAATCTGTTGCAACAAACTTCTGAAGTGGACCCCACACAAAAAGTGTTTTTCTGTGTATTTTTCTGAACACCTTCCGTGCTGCATACAGAGGAGGCTCCCTCACTTCAGCCTAACAAATACAGGCTTCTGAGCATTTCATCCAGAACTGAGCTCAAACACTGACAATGATGGATTTCTAAAAAAGCCTATTGTCAACGTGATTGTGGTTACGGGGTAACAGTGGGCGATCAAGTCTGCAAGTCCGATTGTTAGAACTAACTACAATCTTTCAGCCCGCCTGATAACAATGATGGATTCTCAGACAGATTTCCTGTTGCTCTTTCATTCAGACCACTCTGCTTAGTCATAAACAAGCCTCCGCTTTTGTTTGCACACGCACGGAGAACTTCATTCTGAAGCTGCACTCAGCGTGAAACTGGGGGAAAAGTATAATTGCGTGTAACGCTGGGTTGTTTATCAAAAGTGCCAAGAAGATTAATTGCTTTTAGGGACCGTCATTTGTTTCTGCCATATTTGAAGACATCATAGTGTTTGATGATGCAGGAAGGTGCCGTAGATGTTGGTCAAACATTTCATACTTTTGGAGAGATGTTTGCTCATCTCAGTAATTAACTCTGCGAGTATGATCTTATTATCATGAGTGGAAATGACGGCCAAAGTTCCAAAACAGACAAGCCAAATGAAATTGTCCATGCAAAAAGGCTTGGGACTCGTTCACCCATCGCGTTGGCCCATCAGCGGTGCCTGAGCGTGACAGCCCAAACTGTGCTCGACGCCTGTTGAATGGGTACAGTAGAGGAATTTTCTCTTCTTTTTTTTTTTGGTCATTCCTGAATGGCGGTACTGTAAAGCGGTGGTTTGGAAAATCCGCTGACCCTTGACTTCCCAGCTTCTAGCAACAGTGCCCTGGAGCCAGATATCCCCTGTGCTCAGGCCTTAACAAAGAGCTGGGATGACAGCTGGAACTGGAGCATACTTAGAAACAATGCACGAACCTCGACCCCCCCAGACCTTTCCGCTACACCTCCTCCTCCTTCCTTCTCCTCAGGTGTCCTTCTCACCAGTGTTTTTCTTTTTTCTTTCCATTCTCCCACATTTCATTATTGCCTCCACAGATGGATAAGCTGCATTATTTCCCCTTGAGATGCTCACTATCAACGTACTGCAGCAGCAGTCACAAGGCCGTCCTGGCACTCGCCTTCGTTTTATTAATGTGGTCAACTAAAACTTTTCTAGACTAAAATCAAAGGAGTCATGCTGGGTTCACATCAGACGGCTGTGATGAGTTTGAGGTGTTGTTGGCTGACCTGAGACATCTTTATGCGTCTGCTTTTTCAGACATGCGAGTATTAAGTACAATTACAGCACAGCACATTGATCAGTGTTTTTAAGAAAATGGGTTTCCCCAGTCGTAATTACAAAATGGATTTTGGCGTCGACTGCTTCTGGAAGTTGGAAACTGGTAATTACAGTACTCCTTTATGATGTGAAACACAGTGTTAGTGCTTCCTACAGCAGACAGGGAATATGATCCACTCGAGCCTGACTTCAGTTCACAAAACCTTGACAAATGGCACATAATACATCTCTTTATTATTCCATATGGAGCAAGATAACTTTGAAATCTTACATACTTCAATACAAAAAAAGATAATTGAAAAATGTGTGACAGCCCTTTAGACCTGATGCAACCTTGATGGAGAAATATTCATAAGAATCACATTTAAACCTACAGCTGTATTGTCACATTATACAGTGTATGTACTGGATATCCTGCAGTCTCAACAAGCCTAGATGTAATTTTGTATATTTTCCTCTATGGTGCACATTCTGTTATTACCATTGTTATCTTAGTAAGTGATTTACGCAGAGTTTACCCTTTTAAAAAATGCACCACCGACAGAAATTTCATCATATCTGGCTATTATTCGCTCCATAAATGTACGCTAATGCCTAATGACATTCTCCTAATTATGGCTTATTGTTTCCAAATCATACTCTCAAAATTTAATCTGCTCCTGCACTTTTGGCAGCAGAAGACTGGGCCATAAAAACACCAATTACAAACCATTTACTTCAGTTTACACTGACAGGGATATTACAAGGTGATTTATGACTTTCAATCACACAAATGCATAATCCTGTTTCCTGTGAAAACATCTTAATTGTGTTTACAGGTGCACTGAACCCTTGCAAAGATTGCGAGATTACACACTTGCACATGATGGGATTATACAAAAGAAAGGGGAGAAATATCATAAGGCTTATCACATCTCAGGTATAATAGCCAAGTCACTCAAGAGGTTTGCTTCAAAAGCTGTCCTTGGCCCTGACTTAATTGATTTCTGAACTGCTTTATGATTATTGCACAGTGAGGTTCCGACTTACCTCCTGTAAAGCGCTGATGAACTCGATCAGCACCGTTAAAGATGCATTTTGCACTTGCTATTCTTAATTCTGTTGTTGAATTAAAAAAAAAAAAGACTACACTGGTGGTGCTGCATAGTTTAGCTCTTTATCATTAATGTATGTTTAAGTCTGGCTTAGTTTGACAGTGGAGGTTGACTGCTAAGTCTCCAGGCAATCCAGGCTTCATTCAAGTCAGCTATTAAAATCAACTTTAAACTTTCAAAGCTCTAGTTCATATTCTCCATTTCAAACACTGGCAGGACCAAAGGTACATAAGCGTTCAACCTCTTGGTGCAAACAGTCCTCCATCTAAAATAAATGTATAGGTCATCAGCATAATCCACAAAGACATGCCTGTACTACTAGATTTGTATTCCTGCCCTTTCTACTACGCACTGCCCCTAAGAACTCATCAAAGTAAGATGTTTGAGCTCAGCCTATTACAACTGAAGCATCATTTTGCGAGACATTGGAAAGACTTTATGGGCGATCTTTAAGCCTTTGGGGTAATTAACTTTCCTCTCACATAGCTCATCACCTCATCTTTTATCTCTCATGGTTAAGAAGTATGCAAGTACTCTTTTAAACACACTGATATGTGTCTGTATATGTAACTTTTTCATGTATCATTATATCGGGGCCATGAGTTCTAACTGCTCTACTATGGATATGTTTCTCAACCCCCTTTATCCACAAACGACCATGGGAAAGTTATGTTCAACATTTAGAGGAAAAAAATCGATAAAGCTAAGTGATATAAAAATAGGTTGCATTTCCCTACACTCAGAAACTGTGACTATGGTTTGTGGATAAAATAACTGAGATTCACCCGGTAAACCTGTGTCCTGTGAAACAACGCATCACCAACCTTTTTAACGGAGACTCTACATACATCAACACCTCCTTTTTTACTGTCATAATGAAAAATGCCAATATTTACGCAAACAGTTCATTCTGCCATTAGAGCATTGACTGTGGTCACATGTATATATATATAATTGCGCAGAACCACCTAATTGAATGGAATTTACCAAGATCAATGTTAAATTGACATATAGAGCATTTGTAAATCAGCCTAAACCTGCCCTCCAGTAGGATCCTTTAAAAAAAAGCAGCTGGAAATTAAAAATACCTCCTACCAGTTTCCGGCCCAAACCTTGGTTCAGCCAAGCTGCTTAACCGCAAAGATGCTGCCTGGCAAAGGACCTGGCTTTCAAAACCCACAGATTATTTTATCATTGAGACAAACTGAAATCAGGCTGCACTAAAAGTAGCAGCCGGATAATTTGAGGAACAGCTATCCTCAAGTGATCTGACCCCTGCAAAAGTTTGGGCATCCTGAAAGAGAAGTAGAGGGGAAGCGACATTACAGTGACGCTCAGTGCATCACAAACAGCACGTATGCCACAATAATATTAGCATAAAAAATATTTATAAAAAGACATTAATGCTTCGACAGATCTTAAGGAATGTCTGGGGGGAAAACATAATAGCCAATAATTAATTTTGGCAGATGATTGGCATTTTTATCTGAATGCTGTAGATTTTGGCTTGTCTGTCTGACACTCTTTGCACAGAGGAGATACCAGACCAGACTCTAAAAAGCTAATCATTTGAATGACTGGACTTATGTAAATCTTTTCACTGAGAATGTCAATGATGCCCCAAAGGATCAATAGATGCTCTTTCTACAAGTACCACCCTAAAGCAGAAAGTACTCCAAATGAACTGACACTAAAAATGGCCTTAAACACAACTTGTATTAGTATATGAGCTGTTACATAACTGATACAGAAAGCCGCCACTGCTAAAGGTTTGGTTTAGATTCAGCTCACAAAAGGTAGTTTAGAGCAGAGATTGTGGTTTGTGTTTGGATAAATACTTTGTGGATATACAGTAAGGGAAAGACTGCGGAGAAGGAATCTTCCTCGTTATGTTTAAAGAATCAGTATTGTGTTATGGAAGTGCAGTACAGGGGTCAAAAGGAACAGTCTGTGTTGACAGTCTGAAGGAAATGCAAAAACAGACCATTTCCCATGTGTTGACAACTACAGCCTCTGGGAACAAGCTATAACTTGTGGTTGTACTTTTTTATTGACAGTTTTGTCCGCTCAGTTTCTCAGTATACTTGATCCGACATTTTTGTGTCGAAAAAAAAAAGACTGAAAATCACAGGTTTTTGTTACGTTTCGTTTTCAGCTTGGGCACATCATCCAGCAAGCACCCACTGTTCCGTCCGATGTCACGCTTTCCAGGCGAGTCAGAGCCCTCTCGTTTCTCACTCTCTTACATTAACATGTCATTTACAACCCGCAAATTGTTCAGTAGCTTCGAAATAGCACGTACAAGAGTAGCAGAAATCCATTAGCAGGTCAGCAGACGAGAGTGGTGGATTTTCTTCACTTGGAGCTAATAACATGGCAGCAGATGTGCTTTCGTGAAGATATGCATTATCAAAAACCTCATTTTGAAAAAAAAGAAAGGAAAAAAAAGGCACTTAGTCAACGCCTGCCAAATAAATGACTGAAGAAAAACACAGGAATGGGAGTTTTTATAGCTGATATAGTTGTATAGTTTTTGATTCACAACCAGAGCTGGCTGGTGTTTTACGCTGGTGGGGCACAAACACTGTTCAGGTTCGTCAACTACCAGTTTTGGCTTCCATGGAGAGACATTGGAGAAATCTGAGAGAGTGCAAACAAGGTGAACTATATCACAACCTTGTTTATTTATGCAATGTTTGATATGTGCCATGAAACATTCCTGCTGCAAAATAAATGCAAATTGTCTTACATATTTTAAAGCCAATTTTTTCACGGCACACTCATTGATTATGACCAGAGGACACAAGATAACTGAATATACCACATCTTCTGTAGCACACATGAATAAAGGTGAATTAATTATAAGAACACAACATTTAACATGATTTCCTGTGTATAATCTTTTCATACATGTGATCGCGACTGTTGTAATTACACGTACACAACATATTGTTCACAATGTGTGTAGAAAATGAATTTCAGTGCTCTATGTATTTGCCTAGGTGTCAGGTTAGAATATATTATATTACCCTCATCTTAATGTTGTATTAAATAAATCTGCTTACCATTATTTGTCGCTCATATGTCAACATTTATGCCTCATTTTTTCATGTTTTTTCATTTATTACTCTTCCTACTTTCCCTTCACTGCACTCTGTTGTCTGCTTTGTTAATGCGGCACACATTACCACATCTGACAATAAACCAATATGCAAGAGCCAAATGCAATCTAAAGGACGTCTTCTGGTATAAATCTGCTAAATCTGGGTGTGCCTGGCATCTGTTTGCCGTCATTATGGCTTTACAATAATTAAGATCAACCAATAATGACAACATAAATAAATCCTATGTGAACATATTCACATACAGGCTGTCTGTTATGTATAAAGTCCTCAAAAGCCCGGTGCTCCCCTGGGCTGTTTTCTCATTCCACTTCAATGGACTGAGACTGGAATGAGTTGCATAAGGCTCCAACTGGACAAATTAATCTGTTCCTGTTTTTGAGGCTGCCATCAGAGACATTAATCCAGATGCATGCTGTTGCTCTCCAATTTAATAACTACCCTGACAGTCATCGTGCTGTTTCACTGCTTTTTATTCCCTTTAAACTAGGTCTCACTTGTGTTTTCTCATGCTGTTTGTCAGTCATCCACGTGATACCTGTTGTTCCTCAGTGGTGACCTTCCTCGTCATTTGCTGGGGTTCGACTCGGTTCTCCTCTGCTGCTTGCCCCATTGTTGATTTGAATTGTGATTAAACTCTTTTTTTTTTTGCGTGTGACTCTTTCAGATCATCATCAAACTGCCCGGCCTGCCTCACCCTCCTCTGCTGTACTTGCCTGAGTTTGTGTGAATCTCATTTATTACCGTTTCAATACTCTTATGCACCAAAGTGCACCAAGCCTTGCAGAATAACACCATCATTTTGCTTTCAACACAAGGACGGTACAGTAAGAAAAAAATAAATACTGTTGCTAGGGGCAACAAGCCATGGTTCTTTTCAAGATGGTCAGGTGGGCTTTGCACCTTGACCTGTGCTACCCTTCTTTCTCACTAAACATCTTTGTTGACGGATAAATGAATGAAGCTACTCGGGCTGCGAGGACACAAGCTCAAAGTTGGCAAAGCAGTGGGCGTTCCTTTGCATGACTGGCTGAATGGCCAAGGTCCCCCTCTCTGGGCGACAGAGGAGGGTGAACACGTGTGTCTCCAACACAACAGCACACACTTCTAACTTCCTTTTGACAGCCAAGGCCATCAGCGAACCTCTTTCTTTGACCCTGTTACAGGACTGCTTTTCATTCGCCGCGTCGGAGCGAGGCCTGTGGGATGTTGATTCATCTCGGCGAACAAAGCAAATGGACGGGGCCGATGAAAAACTTATTTTAAGGTTTAAAACATCTGTCCGTCAGACAAGCCACTGAACGCCCACACGACACGCATGCACTCCAACACACTCGATTTCTGAGGCAGTTGTCACTTGTTGTGTCTCTGGAGGTGTTCATGCAGTACCGCTAAAGACTGTTCTTTGCCTTTGATGCTCAAGCTGATTTCGTAGCATTTCAGGGTTCTCATGGTTCATTACCTTTGGCATCTGCTGCTGTCTTTGACCTTCAGACAAACAGAAGAAAGTGAAGCGGGAAAAAAAAATGCTGTTAGATTTGAAAATTACCGACAGCAAGTCTTGGTTTACCCGGAGTTCTGAGCGTTGTTTTCAAAAAAGAGAGCGAAAAAAGTACATGACAAAATATAATATAGAAACTAAATTCTACGTTTGTTCTAATCACCACTTTGACATTTTGACACAATATCTCTGCAACTTTCCAATTTACATACTCATGTCAGTTCTTAGTTGTTTTTTTAATTAATTTAATATAATCTGTTTTTTATGTGGACTAATTTATATAATTCATTTATATAAACTATGTTTCAAGATAAAAATTCATGCTTGACTGAAGTTCACCATAGAAACAGTCACACTTTAAGACAATTTAAGATTAAGATAAAACTGTTTTTTAACTTCCTCAGCACTTGAATCTGTAACGTGAGCAACAGCCCATCCTCACATCCTGTCTTTTAATAGGAAATAAGGCTTTTTGGTAGCATCAATAATAACTACAGTACATTATGCAAACCTACATTTATTAGAAAGCAGCAGTATAGAATGTGCATTTATTTGTGCCAAGGGCAAACCTCTCCATGGTTTACTGAAAGATTTAAATCTGAGTAATCTGTATCAATACCAGAAATCCCAGATTGGTCTATTCTCAGCGAGAGTCTGGTTTGCCAAGCCTGGCCTGCCTCCCAGTTCACAGTTGTGACCATGTAAGAACAGGACACAAACTGATGACGGGGTGGGGGTGGGCTGCTCGCAGAGGTTGCATGCTTGAATTAGTCCAGGTTCTCGTCAGCCCCTGGGAGCACTGGCGCACATTCCCGCACATATACAATCACTGATTGAACACCACATCAAACGCACAGAAGCCCGCAAACACAAACTCTGGCACGGCATCACAGCGCGTCCATGCAGTGTACTAGGTTTTCTTCTTCTTCTTCTTTTTTTTTTAATGGACATATTTAGACATAAAGCATGCACACACATGCACGCAGATGCAAAATGGCATCTCTGCATCCACTCTCACCCACAGCTTTCTCTCCCTCTGAGCAAACTGAATGCAAAAGGATCCGTTATGTAACTCCAGCTGTTTCCACCGTTGAGCTAATAGTATCAGAGGAAGCCTGCGCCGCATTCAGCTCAGTGCCTGGCTCCCTGGCAGGGAGCGACAGCCCATGGGCCCGCAGCTACTGTCACCACGTTTTACAACAGCCTTCCTTCAATTTGCTGCCATGTCGACTTCATGAATATTCCGCGCGATGGTTGGAGAGGCGTTTGCCCTATTTATGACACGGCCATATTGGGTTAACGTCATATTTGCACGAAACACGAACAAACCCCCCCCCGCGCCTTATTCCAAAGTGGGCTAAGCTGAAGGAAGTCCAGATCAGTGGGACTGACACTTGAATGGATGTGGCTGCAGAACATTAGCCTCATGTCAAGTTGGTCTCTTAGCATAATTAAAGCCGGTCCGTATTTACTCTTTATAATAAAACTGATACACAGGTGAAAGGAAGAGAAGGACGCCTGTCTGGGGAAATAAACTATTACTCTGTCACTTGTCACTTTCTTCCTATTTTGTCCTCCTCCCGGTGCAGCGCTTAAGTAGATGTGGTAGGAATATGTCAGACGCACACAAGTGCAAAGGTTTCTTATGTGCTTAGCCATGCATGTGCGCACTTTGACAAAGCCGAGAGAGCTTAAACATTAATCTTCAAATAGACTAAACTTGAGAAAAATAAATAAACACTTGCTATTCAGCTGTAACCTCGGCGTCTCCACGCAGAGTTGAGCCTTATGACATGAGAGACTCGATCCGCCCCCAAAGCACAAAGTTGAAGTGCTACAGCTGACGCCAGTTTCCTCAAGTCAGAGAGGGAAATGTCTGACTGTGTCAATTAAGGACTTCAGCGAAAACAGCGGCCACCAGTTTGCTAGTGCAATGCAACAAAGATGGAGATGCAACGGCAAGATGAGACTGGAAACATGCTCCTGGATTTTCTTTGGATATTAAAACTAGTCTGATCAACAAATAAAAAAAGACATTTAGAACAAATCCTGGTTGACTAGTGTGCACCGGTGTTTTCTTCCCATGGCACCAACGTTGGCGAATAACACATGAGTCGACTGGACCCAAAAACCCAGCAGGGAATAGCTCATCCTGAACTGGGATTCGAGTGTCGGCTCTTGAGATTCACTGTACTTGTAACGTGCAAACAAACACTCGGGATCGCCTTTTCTACAGGTCGTAACTGATCTAATTAGGACTCATCACAACACTGTCACAGAAGAACAGAGATGCATGCTGGGGAACGAATGAGAGAAATGCATAGATAGGCACAATCTGTGTAGTTTCCTGTCTTGACAGCTTCTTGTTGATGGACAATGAACTCTTTACAGTTTCCTAATAATCTGAAACAGTGAAACGTGGCCTGCACGGTCATCATTATAATTAGGGAGACAGCAGATAGTAGAAAATGAACCACACTACATAAAGTTTTAAGGATATTCAACCACATCACAACCAAGTTTTTCTCATACTACAAACTTTATGATGCTTCATCATCTTGATTTACCTGCACTTTCTAAATATGTAAAAACCTCCCGAGCCCCACGCTGCACGTAAAGGCCAAGAATGCCTCATGATGCTGTAGAGAGCACCAACACAAGGCTGCAAAGCCCCTGTTGTTTGCTTTGTGACACAACACCATATATCCTGCAAATGACTGGAGTCCTTTAATTGACCTTATATAGCAAAGTAAAGTGGATGATTAGCTGGCATCGATCTCAGTCCTCCAAAGACACCCAGTGACATTTCCTCCCGTATTTCATTTTATGTTTTGCATTTCCCTTTTTTCCTCCCCTCCGCGCTCTCAACGCCCCACAGCTGAATGAGCATGCAGCAGCGGGCTAATATCAACACACTAATGCAACCCTTCATCTTCCAGCTCCATCCGTTTCTTCGCGGCAGCGGGAGGGACTGTAGAAATTATGGATTTCCTTGCAAATGGAAATGGAAAGAAATAAGCTGGGGAGAAAAGACAAGGAGCGGGGGCCCTCGCTGACTTGAGAGAGTCGGGGGCCCCTGAAAGCTGAGGTCTTGGTTCTTTACAGATTAGAAGATCAGTCCTCCCAGCACTTCCCCTCAGGGCCGAGCAAAAGGAGAGCTGTGGAGGAAAAGCTTTTATTCTGATGCAGCTCTGCTAGTGTTTTCATCCCAGAGCTACGGAAGCTCAATCTCCTCTCTGAACCAGCTCCCAAAAAACAGGCTTTTCTGCTGTAATGCAGACTAAATCTCTAATTACAATTTTGGGCTTGAGTAGCAGAAGTCATAATTATGGTACCTCTTATTATGCAAATTAATTGACTGATTCCAAGGAATTAATTACCTCTTGTCCCAAGTTTGATTAACAAATGAGAGTTTTCGGCTCCTATTTTGATTTGTTGTTTGGATTTCTTTTTTCTGGTGGAGAGAATGGGATAATAAGGAAACAAAAGGTGATGCAAATGCAACATGGTGGATGAATGTGAAATTGAATGAATATTTGCTCAGAACTACAACTACTCAGCAGATGAGCCCGTTTTGGGAGGAGGCAGTGTCTGCGGATATCTGAGAGTTAAATTTATTCATTTTTGACAAAATAGATTTTTTTTTGTAAGAAATAGATTTCTGGGCAAATTAGTCAAGGTTTTGAGTTCCTGAAGTTTTCTCAAACTAGAAAGCTTCAGAAAGGCTGCAATTTGCAAAGAGAGTGTAAACTTTAACGGCTTAATGGTTTTTAATGACCAATTTTCCACCAGGTAGATGTTACCACTGTGCCGTGTGGATTTTATTCAATAGTGTTTGAAAAAGGCCTGTTACTGTTTCGACATGACAACGTTTCTCACACTCAAAGCCACATCCACACGGACATGGATTGAGAGAAACCGAGTGGCCTTGACCTAAGCCCGCTGCGGCCCCTCTGTGAGCCAGTTCTTATCGGCCATCAGCGGCCGACCTCGCAGGTGTTCCTGCTGCTGAACGGCAGCAAATCCCTGCGGTCAGGCTGCAAAATCTGGTGGAAATCCCTCCTACAGGACTGGAGGTTGTTAAAGCAGCAGATTAATGTTCCATGGTTTTAGCATGATTTCAGGACATGATTGAGTGTCCTAAAACAATTCTTTGTATATGAATGTGTAGACATTGTAAAAAGGGCCACAGATGCTAAAGAAAGCACGATCTAGTCTGTCCCAGCTACCGCTGTGATGCAACTACAGCGACGGTTCAAATAGAGCTGTATCACCTCACCCTCCTTGACATTTTCGAAGTTAGCCCACCTCCAGGAAAGCGTGAAACGAGTGGTCCTAATCCCTGCCTTAGCTCCAACCCAGTGCCTCCGGTTCATCTCCGGCAGGATTCAAAACAAAAGGCCTGGCAAATGAAATGCATGGGCAGAGAGGCAGCGCACAATGCCACCCACCTGAATAGGCTGAAATGAACTAGACTCGACAAAGCCACGGAGATGAGAAAGGGTCCCGTCAAAACTCTGCAGCCCAGATTCTCCCAGTATTGAATGAGAAAAAAAAAACCTCAAAGCTGGAAAAAGCCACCCTTGACTTGTACCCGTGATTCACCTAAAAAAAAAAATTAGACGCATGCTTCCCATTCTTCCCCGGTCATTATCGCTAGATCAGAGCTGCGGCGAGAATTAACGGTTTAATTGGTTCTGTTAAACAGACAGAGACAGGCCGTAGAGGAACTATTGAGCTGAATTCAATGAACTGCCGTCTTCAATGTTTGAACCGGTGGACAAGGTCGGCTTTCAAAGTCTCGGTAATAATGCGGGTTGCGAAGAGAAAAGGTAAGTGTCAGACCAAAACAATCCAATCCACATCACACAATAGCATCCAGCCTTTGGGTTTGTTTTGCAATAAGCTTGCAGTTGTCATTGGCAGGGCTAATTACAAGGGCAGCAGCTATACTACAGGATAAATTTCCACATAACTGAATCCTAATTTTGTCTGTCGGGCATTTAAATTCTTCCTTCCTATGGAAGATAACAGGAGAATACGAATAGCAATTAAATGCTGCTCAACCTGGGTGAGATTACACTCCTGAAAAAGACAGCCAATAAGAGCAGCTTTATTGCCTCTGAGAAGTGAGAGGAAAGACAATGTGAAAGGAGGCAGGAATGTTGCAACGACCGGAAAACCTTTAGAGTTTCAATATTCTCTCTTTAGGAGCCGAGCGTATCTGTCAAAACTTAGATCAGTGAAGAATTTCATTGAATCCTGGTGCATTTACTCCATCGCAGCTCCAGTCGAGGTGACCTCTAAAGGCTGCGGTAATTATGATGGGAGCAACAGAGGAACCAAAGTCCTAGAAACACAGTACAGCTGTTCTTAGAGAGCAGTGAAATTCTCTCCCTATTGCCAAGATTGATAACAGCAGATTCTAAAGAAGCTTAGATCATATTCAGTGACTCCCGGTTTTTTTCTTTTTTTTTCTTCTTTGTGAACAATTTTGGAGTGGATGCAAATTGCTTCAGAGAAATACTTTGTATGTAGGTGCTGCTGGAGGTTGGGTGACACACTGACCTGTTGGTCGTTTCAGCTGCATAGTTACTTGTTAACAATGTGGGGCAAAAAAAATATTCTTTTAGGGGGGAAAAAACACAACCAACAAAAGCTTACACATTCACCCTCAAGTCTGTGTTTCATCTTCGGGTGGATAGGTTGTGATACCCTGTTTCGCATTCACAGTGTTGTTTTGTTGTTAGTTTGGTTGGATTTTGTTTCCTTGGAGATTTGGAGATGTGCTCACTCCTTTCACATTTCTCTTTTACTTCCCACATCATTTGTTTCTCTGTTTACTGAGACAAACACTGCAGCTTCTGACAAAGTAGGCCTTCCCATGTACCATACTTGACTATTTATAAGTCACTGGAATCCAGCATCGCGCTATCAAGACGTTTTTTCAGTCGCAGCAGATCTGTGAAACGTGATTAAACTAAAGGAAAAGTGTGGTAGGATCAACCAAGTGAAAAAAAGTGGGGTTTTTTTGTGACTGTATTAACATAGGACTGGAATGAAGAATGTGTTTAGACCTGCTCCATATATTCAATGAGATCCATGGTTTTCAGTGGGAAAACAAACAATCATCATGTGGATGTCATCAATACAGAAGTCAAGGGCTGTAAATGGGATTTCACTGAGTGTGTAGTGTATGCTGCTGTACAACAACCACCACATCCACCTTTCATTCCTTGGGATGGATATAGTTCAGCCTCTCAGTGGGAGCAGACAGCAGGGGAATAGGAATGAGCATTACCTTTGGATTCACCCCATCTTTCTCTTCTATTATTTGTCCCCTATCTTTAAAAAAACAACAAAATAAACACTACCATTTTCAGAGTATGTGCACAAACATGATCCAAGTTCACTACTAAAGATGGAATGGATTTTTTTCTTCATTTCTTGTTTTTGATCTGCTCATATTTGCATTTCATTTTGACTGCTTTTTGTGCCACTTGTGCAAACTGAACTTCTGAATTTACCTGTTGTTTTCAAACATTTCCACAACATTAAATCCAGCGATGCACTGAAGCCATGTTACACTCCTCACTTCACCTCTGAGTTCGTCTTTGTATTTGAAATGCAGTATTGTTTTCACTCAATAATTAATTCCATTTGGTTCAACAGTGCTATTTCCATATTCATTAAACTCATAAAACTTAAAACAAAACATTTCTAGTGGCTCAAAAGGGCACAATCTCTCCCTACTCTCCTGATAGGCTTTTAATGTGAAACATCTGCAGGAAGTGCAGGAGTCTATTCATCACCCACCTCTGAGTACGACAAGCCAAAGTGACTCTACAATCCCACTTACGACCCCTGATAAAGCCCACAATGTTGAATTTTCATTAAAAACAGAGTGCTGCTACTATGATGTTTTAGATTCACGTTCTACAGATCAATCTCACCTGCACGGCCTTAATCTAAATCTGACATTTAACTATCATGTACCCAGATATTGAAGAAAGAAAAATTCCACAACCACAAGCATTGTCTGCTTTGTGTTATTTTAAACAGCGACATAGATGTTCATGGCCACTGGTTTTACACCTTTTCAAACGTGCTTCGTTGTCAGTAATTTCAGTCAAGATCGCACCTAATGATTTCTTACGACAAGCACATAAATACCACCTTGGTTTCCCGCGATTTAGAAATCAAGCTGGGTAGGTATAGCATTATCATCGGCCTTCTGCTTTGGGGAGCATCTCCAGCTCCCGTTAGGTCTGGATCGATGCGTGGTCAATCCTTTCCCTGAGAGGACGCATCGATTTGGTTTCCCCGGGCTGACCAACCTCTAATCTCTTGAAACAGTGTGGTGCTCCAACTGCTCCGTGGAGATGCCGTATCCTGCCTGAGCCGAGGCCTGGCGCGCAGCACAAAAAAAATACAACCATGTCAGAGGAATCCATTCGCTGCTGCTTCTGCACAGTCTGTATTGTGAGGCGTGTTCGATATCGCATACACGGCCTCCCACAGTGGGGGTTTAGGCAGGATGCTTGCAGTTGCCATCAAATACTTTTGTGTACACAGACGGAGTGGGTTCAGTGTCATGTAGATTTCCCTGACAGAAAAAAAGTGCTTTGTAATGAAAGCGAATGCACCAAGTCTCTGAGCTGCATGTGGTGCATTTTATCTAAATTATGATTATTGCTACTATTTTTTTTGCTTTTTATTCCTCATCTATCTCATAAAGACTTTACTTCCATTAAATTACAAGCTTGAGTTAATGTCTTTTAATAGGCTCATAAGTAGCATTCTGAAAGCAGACACTAGATGAGAGAGAGAGCAGCATCATGCTAATGAATGTGTACATAGCACTCCATTTGGGCTGAGTGGGGGGGAAAAAAAGAGCAAGTGCTAAGCATCACAGTTCAGGCTGCATTTCTGTCGGATGGGATAAGTTTACCATAGTGTGAATGAAGCCACAATGTCTTGGAGATGATGAATATTTGATGAAGGCTAAGTGCAAAGAGGGAGGCAGGAGGTTCATTTTGCTGCTTGGGCAAATGAAAGCAATTTTATGTGACTGGGAGAAAAGGTCAGTTTAGTTTGGCGTCAGCGTAGGACGCACACAGAGGTCTTCCCCTCCTTTTGTTTTGTCAGTGCAATAATATGAGCATCTTTGCAAAGCTTTGTTTAAAAATCTACAAGGGTTTAGTTTGGTTCGTTAATTCTTACATCTCAGGAGAGGATGGAAAAGAAGGCAACTATAAAACTATTTAAGTTGAGGCAGTGCAGCTCATTACACTTGATGGGGATCAATATTAAGTAAGTTGGTGCTAAATGCAAAAGGACACAATAAGGAAAAATGTCCATAAGGTTGGAATCACATAGAAAATATAACATGTGTGACCAGAAATCTTCTACAATGCATGGACAACACAGCAGTTTAGCAGTGGTTTACCATTATATTTATCATTGTCTGGGCCCCCGCTTCAGCTGAGCAAAATCTTCACTCACTGCAACAGCAAAACAAAAAAGGGCATTTTGGATATTTTAAGCCATGTGCCTTAGCTGTACCTAACACTCTGATGAACTAGAGCAGTGATGACATCAGGCCCGGGCCTTATCGCCCAACATCAGTGACCGACTTCTATAAAGCTTTTGTGGTTGAATTGGAAACAAATCCCTGTAGCCAGGTTAAAAAATATTGCGGGAAGCCTTTTACGGAAGAGTGACAGCTGTTACAGGAGCACATTAGTGCCTGTGGTGTTGAAATTACTTGTTCAGCAATCATATGAATGCAGTGTATACATATTTCATATTTCTGTATTTACTTCGTATGGTTTGACAGAGTATCAGTAGGATATTGCATTATGGGGAATTTACTTCTTTACTTCAAATAATCTACAAATTTGCTTCAGCATTTTTTTTTCTCCCCTTTCTCCTTTTGGCTGTTAAATATTAACCAATAAGACATGTATGCATATTTAATGAAGAACTTTGCATTTTAACTGATAGGCCTGTAGTGCATTATTGCGATGAGACACAGCACCATCTAACAGACCTTAAAATAGTATCAGCTCACGACGGTAGGGAGCATATTAGCAATAGATTAATTTCAACCTGGGGAGTGGAAAGGACGGCCCGATCGTCATTGGGCACAAACCAGGACATGTTATCCAAAGCTGCTCAGAGCATCTAAATATGGAAGCTTTACACTGAATGTTTGGCTGTGGCTCTGTAATAGATTTTGCCATCATATAAGCTGATGGCATGAGGTCAGAGCGTTTTGCAGCTGTTAGTGGAGGTTCGGAGAGGTCAGATCGCACATAATCTATCTGATCTTTCTTTAAATGTACTGACTAAAGGGCACCCTGGGAACAATCCAAAAATAAAGAGGAACCTTAAAAAGAAGAGGAAAAAAAAGATGGTTTCTAAAAGAAGCTGGCCAAGGAATATGCTTCACACACGAATTAACGTTTGCATACCAAACAGAACGAGCAAGTGTTATATAACTGTGAATACTGAAAAGGTTAATACCACTGGGACTGCACCCTCACCCAAAACCTATACATCTGCCTTTCTATTTTTGTAGTCACTTACATTTCCTTTAAATTATCTAAGGCAGCCAGTGCTAGCATGTTGTACCAAACAGTACGTGCCACCATTTATTTAAATGAGATACATTGTAACTTTCTATGACATGAAAAGCACCATCAGCTCTGACAGCTTGCAGTCACCATCACTACCTTTCTGTCGCTAACGGCTGCAGGTGATGCATACACATGCACACAGATGTATTCAAAACAGCAGGAAGAACTGAAGCCAACTGATGCACTATTTATTCCATGCAGGAACACGGTTGCACCGATGGCAGTGGAAGTTGAGGGGAAATTACCAGGCTGCCTCTCCACAAGCCTGACTGATTATTCTCAAAGACTGTGTGCCCCATAATCCCCTTGTTTCTGAGGGGGGCCTGATTGTACTGCCATACATGCAGGAACTTCAATAAAACAAAGCTTCAGGAGGAAATGTGTAATGTGGGACTGAGCTGAGGTAGAGGGACACAACGATTTACGCCGTCATCCGTCCTCTCGACTATGAATACAGACGGACTGGGAAACTTAAAAAGATACTGACACAGCCAAGTGCAGTTATGAAGTCAGAGGTTTAGTTTGATGGATTCAGTTTTGTCACGGAATGAGAAAACTTAAAATTTAACTTAATATTTAATTCATAACACGATAAAATATTTCCTTTACTGCCTCTCCTCTTGAATACTGTCAGAACATCATAATTCACACAAAAGAGGAATTGCAAAACATTAGTCAAGGGTATTTATTTATTTACATATTCTTTCGTCTATAAGATGTCAAAAATAAAATTACAAATGCCTGTTTAATTAGCTGGTTTTCAAACAATTTGAAGAAAAAAAAAGTAAAAATTTAATTATTTGATTGCCAGTGATTAATTTTCTGTGGAAATTAAAAGGAAGATCATTGTGAAGACTGTGTTTGAATGATTGTTTGCCTTTTGTTGTACGTCAAAATCCTTTATTGGCCCTTGTTGTGTTTTGTTAACTGGTTATCTTCTCTCTGAAGTACTTTGAGATATGATATCAGCGGGAGTGCAGTGACCACAGAGGCGTGTCAGAGCCGCTGATGTGAAATCTGAACCTGATTTGACTGCTGTGAATAATCACTCCATCTCACCAACTCTTTTTACAGTTAACTTTCACCAGATGAAGTCCTGCCACTGACAACAGTCTTCATTTCCACAGCAGGACAGCACTCCGGACTATACCAAGGCCTCTGAAACACAAACCACCGCCTTTAGAAACTACAAGATCGAAACAAAATAAAAAAAACAAACAATTTTTTCCATTCAGTTAACATTTCTGACACACTACTCTTAGTCATTCAAACTTCAAGGTTCTCTCTTCACACACATAAAAAGTTTACTACAAAAACACTAAAGCCTTTATTAGTCATTAGATTACCTTGAAAGTAGCCAAACTTAAAAAAACAACCGAAATACACTGAAATCAGTTCATAGTCCAAGTATATGATACAGCCTGGTAGAACCAGAGCAGGATTTTAGTAATACTGAGCAAGGTCTTGCGTTCCAACACCTGTCCTGTCAAGAATCTTCAAAAATAAATAGAAATTTAAGATAACCTTAAAAAGTTTTCAATGGCTACAACATTAATTCATAGATTTAAAAGTGTGGAAGGTCAGCTTACGGGAAAATTGCCCATGAAAAACACATTAGAAAAATTAACCTTATCTTTACCTGAAGTGGGATCCTTTGGTTTTAATATTGAGAGTGATCTGTGTGTTCTCTGTGAAGCCACTGAAATAACAGTTTAGTTTTAAATCAAATTACTAAAGATTCAGGATCAACTCTCAAAACAGGAGCACAACACTTAGGATGGGCACCTGTTTTGATGTTATGGCTGATTCCTTTCTATCTGCCCAGACAGCCACCTTTAAAAGTCTAATGTTGAAGGTCAAAATTTAGAGCCTAAATATAGAGCACTGACGAAACTACCCCTCTTTAATTCCCCTAAGCTGCCTCTCCTCGATCCATACTTCCATTAAATAAAGTCCAATTGTTCCAACCGCTCATTAATTTCAGTGGGAAACACATTGTCAGTCTATAAGCCATGGTAAATTACGTGCTGGCACAAACTCAAAATCATACGTGAAAAGGCTGCGTCAGCCTTTGCAAAACACTGGTTCTTGCCTTAGCAGCTTCAGTCTGCGCAGCATAGCAGCAGGCGTTCTCCATTTGACTAATGTGACCAGTGAGGAATATCAGAATTTTTAGACAACACAACTAAGTTTTGACTTCTGGTTGACCAACAGAGTATGAGGTTCTTTTTATATTCATCAAGTCATGTCAGGAGAACCTGTCTTGTATCCACACAGGATTTCTAGGGGAACACTGAATTGTTCTGCATTTTGAATGAATATGCCACTGCCAGTTTGATGCCAGTCCATGCCTATTTTATAAGAGCTGACAAAATGAATTAATCAGCATTCATTAATGCGTTATGCAGCTCATATTTCAGCAAAAAAATATTGGGCAGCTGTAAACTGAGGTCAGGACCAAACCAAGAGGTTTTTGGGATTTGATTGGAGCAGTCTCTTTGGGAAAGAGCTACAGTTCAAGCATTTAATCCGGCAAGATGTCGAAATAAAATAGAATCAGTAAAACTAAGAAAGCCAGACAAACTGCAAATGTGCCCATGAGCGTTTTTGATACAAGTGCTTGAGCCAATATGTACGTTTCAGTATCTAAAACCAAATTATATTGGACACATTTTAAACAGAATGTTCTGAACTGTTAAATCAGCTTTTAAATGAATTAAAAGAGGCTGAAGTTTTAGTTTCATGAGGAAGTATCACGAACAATAAAGCTACAGGTCAGTACTTGAATTCTCTACTCTTAGTGACAAGATAAAAAAAATGGAGGTTTGAAAAGAAAAAAGGTGTAGAACAATTTACTACAGAAAATACAACATGTCTGTAAAGCCTACCGCAGCAATCTGATGGTGTTAGGTGGAACCTCTCCCAGCATGCACTGGGCAAAGGCGCGAAGGCAAGGAAACAACCCAGAGAGGTCAGCAGTCCATCACAGGAGGAGATCAGATCTTTAAAAAAATGCAGCAGCGCTTCGACATGTAGTCACAGGCTTCCACCTTTGTCATTTCTCCTCTGATATGAACCGCAGTTGTCATCCCCCCCCCTAAAACATTAGTGTGACAAAATAGAAGGCAAACTGACATGGCCGCCACGCTCTGCCTTTCGCTATTTTTGCTCTGAAATGACCAACCCTTGTCATCTTTCAGCACATTAGCGTGACAAAATGGAGAGGAGATTGAAGGGGCACCATCTGTGGATGACAGAGGACGCAATAAATCGATTTCTACTGTCTGATGTGCTCACACAAAGCTGTACATACATACACATTTATATGTATGTATAATATATTTATATGTATATAATTATAATATATGGATATATAATATAATCTATATGTTTTGTTTTAAAGTTCTCATGGAAAACATTTACCACCAACTGATAACCAATTAATTCATCCCTGACAGACAGATACAGCAATGTATTCACCAAGATGCATTGCGACTGTGCACCAGTCTATTGTTACACATTGGCACCCGTCAACAAATAAAGATTAGATGTCAAGGATCAAAAAGCTGCAGAAACTGCTGAATGGATTTTATTCGGCCTGACCCTCACAGCTGGCAGCCGTGTAGCCAGGCTGTGCCCATGCTGGAGTGGTGTTGCTCCGACGGAGTAAGGTTGCTGAATGTTGCTGATGTGGTGAAAGGTGGGCGACCAAACTTATTCATGGGTGGAGTGATACAGTAACTACTGTGGAGGACAAGACAGCAACGTTAATGAACAGTGAAACAATGTCAAAAAGGGAGGAACTATCTGAGCCCCAAAAGTTGTTCAAATGTCTTGCATCAATTCAAAAGACATTAAAGGGATAGTTCAACATTTTGGCAAATTGGCCCATGCCATAATCCCTAGTCATAGCAGTCAGTGCTCAGAGCTACACTACGGAGGCTCATCAAACTCATCAAATACACAATCCAACAACTCCAAAAGGCTGTCATGGACAAGTTGTGACCTGCACATTCACCACGCTATGAGATAATAACGGAACATTACGAGACGGAGATGTTTTTGAGGCAAATGCGGGCACTGCTTGCCGAAAAATTGCCCCTGACAGGAATGTGCATCGCTTTGGCATGCAAAACGCTAACAGTTTTGCATGAATTTACCTCTAAAACAACTGTGTCTCATAACGTTCCATTATTATCTCATAGCGTGGTGAATATGTGAGTGTTTTGGAGTTGTTGGATTGTGTACATGGTGAGAAAGAAAAAAACACAGACACGTGTTGGTGTTTTTTAAATTTCACCGAAAGGGTTTTTTAACTTTTTCAAACCCACCTGAGTGCCTGCACTTTTTTTCTTTCTGATACGTTACTCTTTGCAAGAGCGGTGGACACCAGCAGTGCCCCTGTGATCCTGTTGTCTGTGTATTTAATGAGTTTGATGAGGGAAACCAAAAAATCCCAAAAGCCTCCATAGTGCAGCTCTGAGCAGCTCACTTCTAAAAATAGTTTGCACCAACAAGTACAGTAAAGGTAACAAATCTACTGGTAAGACTATAGGGATTATGGCAATGGGCCAATTTGCTAAACCACTGAATTATCCCTTTAAGTTGCTGACCTGTAGTCTACTTGTTTAGCAAACTGAATTTAACCCATTAGACCAAAGATAAAATGAGCATTGCCTTCATTACAATCAGAGTCTCCAGATTCCCTATTGGACTTTCAGTATAAACTTGGTAGTTGGTACATGAGCTATAGTCTCACTTAATAGAAGCTTATGTCTGGGAGGAAAAGAAAAAAAACCTTCCATGTGAAGTATGACACTGTTATATGGCTTTCAAAAAGCACTAATAGAGCTGTCTAAGCTTCAATTACAGGCCAATCGCTCTGGTGTGGGAGGTAATATGATGTATGTCGAGAAAAACGCGATCCTCCGCTGCCATTGTTCCACAGGTCAGAGTTGACACGGAGGATGTGGAGTGACATCCTGAGTGGTTATGTAGGCAGCGGTGAGCGAACGCATCGTCTTAAGAGTCCAGTGTGACAGGACACGAGCGTAGATCATGAGCTGCATAAGTCATTGTATGTAAAGTGACCCGGTCCATTCAGCTTGTGGTTAATCATGTTTGAAAATGTTATTAAAAAAGATAATGTGATGATGTATCACAAGAGGCAAAGACTGGTGCAACTTTGTAATTTATGGTTATAAGAAGACCTGACTTGACATTAGTTACATAATTAACAGAGAAATTCAAATACAAATATTTTTCATATTTCTTAGAAGGGAAATTGTACTTGTAGCACCTGTTGCCAATAGAATTATGAACACTGCCATGCACTGAGGTACTTACAGATGAAACAAACACCTTCTAGAGGTGATTTAAGATTATACTGATGTAGTTTCACACTTTCTAATTGGAAAGATGAATTTAAATTTCAAAATAAAGGCCTTGGTATACTTCATACTGTGTGCATGTCAGTGGAAAGACTAGGGGGAGAGGTGAGTGCCAATTTTTGCACTTGGCTCAGATATGAGGCACGAGGGAGGATTTGAACTCGCCTCTTCGCCATCACCTTTTGGTGCAAGCGAGTGCAAAAGTGTGAAATTATGTGGCGTAATCCCCGCTGTACAATTCGCCAGATCTCGCCTCTCTTTCTCTGACTCCATGTGTCGTGCCCCTTCATGTGCTTACGGATGCATGTCTGTTGATAACTGCGTAATATTACACTTTAGCTTCAAAATATCAATACTTGCGAAGCTTGGCACGTAGGTGTGGCTGACAGCATTTACATCCTCTTCAGTAAACAGAATTTCATCACCGATCAATTATGAATGGATAACAGCCACACCAGCTCAAGGCAACACTTTGAAAAAGGTCAGGAGCCCCTCAAATGCACAGATTCAGAATGAAACTTCTCTCTTTTTTCAACTTTACCGACTGCTATTTTTGCAGGTATTCTGTCATCGTAACCGACAACCCAAAGGAGAAACGTTGAGATAAGACAAGACTCTCAGCAATCAGCAACATAGAGAGAGTTTAGATGATCCTGGCATGTCAGGTCAACTCTGTAACGCCAGACAACCAATCAATACGCAGACAGTTTGCTAGACTCGCGGCTTCTCATCCTCAAAAAAGAAAAAAAATATTCTTATGCGGATTAACTGCTCCTTCACCCATTTTCATTTTCAGTCGAGAAGGTATTAATCTGACAGCCAAGTGAAGCCCAACAAATACTACACACTTCAAAGCAGCAGGAACCGCTTTGGAAAACCGGCCAGGTTCAAACATTTCCTTTCATTTCTATTTTCAGTCAGAGACACATACCCTGCCCATGGTGTTTTAAACAACTCAGAGTAAACCTGAAAATACAGAGCTGCTTATTGATGTTCCAACCGAACATTTTAGCTCATTTAAAGTTGGATTCACTGCTTAACTTGAGCGTGTAAGGACCGTTGGGGGGGGGGGGGAGTATGGTGGGAGCAGGTAAACCCATTACACATAAACATACTGCTGTCCTCTTCTTCTTCTTTTTTAACCAGGCAGATAGCATCAATTTGTCATCTTCACTTCATTATTCTTTAATGATTTTTTTTTTTCACTTGCACTGTCAGCTCTAGACATTTTGTCTCGGTCTGCCTCAGTTATTTCAAGTTCAGTTAGTGATGTCCTACATTTCACTGAAAGTCTTTCACCTCCTACACAGCACTGATTCTTTTGGCTACACTGGATTTGGTCCACTGTCAGTGGGTACTTGGATGGAAAGTATTACTTATTAAGAGCTGGGCTTGGGAAAACTCTTGGTGAAATCAAAATGTCCACACACACAAAAAAAAAAATTGTGATGGATGGATGGATGGACAAAAAATTCAGCATAACAGCTAACCCTGAGGTCATACAACAAAGAGCCACGACTTGGCAAGGAGGCCTTGGGTTCCAAGTGTTGTCCATACAATAACGCTGTGTGGGAGCAAGGTGAGCAGGCACTTTGCTTTCACTCCCTTTGGTGGAAGTACCTCCCGCAGGATGTGATTTCTCCCCGAGCGCCCACAGCGACGTGAGAGCTAGAGGGAGGGCCGGGAAGAAAAAAAAACACAAACACTTTTTCATGGTCATGATGTAAAACCAGATCACAACACAAGGCAGCTGAATTATGCATGTTCTGCACTGTAGTTATATTAGAACAACTCCATGTATCAGTGCTTTTCTTTGGCTGCTTACCTCTATGATGGTAAGAAAAAAAACTGCCTCTTTCAGTTGTAAGACTCAGTGAGTTTCTTTTATGTATTTAAATACTCAGTATATTTGTATGCAACTGCATTTCTTTCTCCAAAGTAAAAAAAAAAAATCACAAGAGGACACACACAGTGAACTGGATTCAAACCCTGTCAGATCAGAGGGTAATGGAAAGCAGGGATTGGTTTGTCCTACTTACAGTAAATATTGTTGTTCCCAGGTCTTGATTCATTTTATTTTGGGAGATAAACCAAATGTGCACCTATTATTTCAAGTTATTGTTTTAACAAAGATGCGTCAATCTTTCCTGAGAAGGCCAGCCTAAGAGTAACAGTAAAATCCTAATGGGCAAAATGCCACTCAGTCACAGCCAGGCAGAAGCAGCAGGCCAAACTGCAGAGAGCCTTATCTAGCAGCAGAAAGCATAGTGAGCATGCACAGTGGTCCAGGTGCTTTTTAGCCCTCATCAATGAGATGTTTGCTGCCAAATCCTATTCTTCCAAAATTGAAGACTCACTCAGCAAAAAGACTCTGATGCTAACTTGAAAGTTTCGCAGGAACAACTCAATCAGGTACAAAGAATATGAAACCGTCCAAAAAAGGTGGCTAAACCAAGAAATCAATTCAAACACTGTCCTTTAAATTGCAGATATTCTTATTTGCTTTGTACAAGAGTCTTTTATTACCCATTCTTACAACCGTGGGATCACTGCAGTAGAGTTAATAAGTCACATCAATACGGACACATGATATACTGGATGTATCAATAGCTCAGACTGCTATTTTTCTTATTTTACAGTGCTAAATTTCTAAACAAACACGTAGCAACTGATTCTGGTATAATGCACAGCATGGAGCACAACTTACTGAAAGTGGACAGAGTACGACACCATATTGCAGCAAAAGATTGTGCCAGGTTACCTGAGGCATTGGTATTAAAAGTTTAATTAAAAGACTTTAGCTACAGGAAAACAAATAACTCAAGAATGTACAGTAGCCAAGAATGTATTGTTTTTTATACGAGCAAGAATGTGACTGTGAGACTGAATGAAACCAAGTGGTCCAAAACTGCCTTCGCAATCTAAAATTTCAGCGCAAGGCAGGGCCCCATTGTTCCTCGGCAGGTTAAGATTTTCCTCCGCAACATCCAACTAGGACACAAAGAAACTGAGACGGTGCATTATTGTGTTGCAGTTGTCTGGCATCGGCGCAGAAAATATCAGTCAAGACAGAGTTACAATAGATGAGACAAAGGACGGGAACTGAGCACAGCGGGTGAGACGTGATCCCGGTTCCACAGTAGACAGTGTAACAGCCTGAAGGGTCTCATCAGGAGCAAATTCACTGAAATGTAATACAAGCGGGAGTGTTATGTAAAATGAAAGATGGGAGAACCCAAATCACTCAAGCCTCCTGTGCTCCGATGGCTAATGCATACCTGTATTGTATTCAGAAGGGCATTCATTTCCACTTCGATGATTACAACGGAACACCAGCTGTATTGTTTATTTGCTTGAAAGCACAAATGATATGCATTGATTCCTTATTCATTCATTGTTGAACTCAGCATTGTATCTATGAATGCAGGCAAAATGGGCCCAATTACAGCAAGCGATGCCTCCCTGTGACTCCAAAGTGGAGAAAGATGATGAAGGCCTCAAACTGGGAGGAAAGGAGCAATCAAAGGCCACTTGTTGTCCTTTGTAAATTCAAAAACCGGAATGGAAAACATTTCTTGCTGTGACTGACAATGGCTCACTGGGGATCTCAGATTTGATTAGTCAACCACATGCAACTCCTCTATTGTCCTTGGACTGACCCTAAGCATTATGTCTGAAATTTGTGGTCAATTTATCCATGAAGTGAGCCGCAGAAATATATTGGAAAAAATTGATAAATTATGTGTCAATGAAAGTGTTCAACTGTTTGCTCAGATTCACCGTGATTGACACCTTTCATTATTGTTTACAGTAAGATATTTATTGATCAAGATATCATCGTCCCTGAATGAGTGAGTGTTAAAAAGGATAATAAACATTACGATCACTCAAGATCATTCTGATGCTTTTTGGGCCTGCATAACTGGTTTTATTCACTTATTATTTCCAATCTCTTGCGCTCTCCCATTTCTTTTATTGCTACCATTAATGAAACTCAACATTTCCTGCACATTTCACATTAAAAGCCTATCAAAAAAGGGAGGGATTATGCCCATTGGGCACAACTTTTAGCAGCAAAGTGGAAATAGTATTTCCATATTTAAAAAAAAAGAAGAAAGTCTAAGAAACCAAGTGTGAGAATAAGAATGGCATGACTGTAGCGTTGGCGGGTAAACATGGAGGATTTGTTTGCATTAACCAAGCAACAATGGAAAGAGGAAACAAAACCATGTCTCCAATGTAACCATGCTCCAAATAAGGACCTGATTCTCTGTGCTGTTGATGTAAATACAGGCCAGTATTAAGATTTTATGGCATGGGGACTGTTACAAACAACTGCAAAACAGTTTAATCAAGCATGCATTCAGCTAGCCGTATGTACGGTATGTGGTTATAGAATCAGGATTTCAGCAGTGCAGAGCAGCAGCTTGAAAAAAGGCTTGGAAGAGTGCTGGTTAACATGTAGTCTTAGTGGGCCATGTTTCACTCACTGTATTAAACATGTTCCGTTGTCTGACACCAGACACGGAAAAACATGTAAATGAGAGCAGCTTTACTGGGAATTCAGTTTTATTAAAAATACTGTGAGCACAGAGAGGAGGAGAGAGGCGTTTTCAACCACACCCTCAATTTCCCATACTGAGCAGCATCTGTGGTCCAGCTATACTAGCTTTTGACCCAGTCTTGTCCTCCAATGTGATTGTGTGTGTATGTTTGCGTGTCTGTCTGTCTGTGTGTTTGGGTGTTATCCCAGCTGTCAGTGTTTGGTCAGGACAGCTTCCATGTGTCAGATGCACGAGGCAGATCCACCTGCCCGAGGCTGTGCCCTAATGTTGCCAGGTCTCCTTCTTGTACTTCACAATAAAAGGCCAGAGTTTCTGTGTCATTGTTTCTCGGTGAGAGAGTGAAAACACTTTTCAGTTAAGATGGATCTTTCTGTAGATGCTACAGCGTGTTTCCAGTTGACAGCCTGCCGATGAAATGCCAATTTTTTACCCTGATGTCGGCTTCTCTTTGTAGCTGTAACAGCAGGAGCACTGCTGCTGCTCTCGGGACCGGCTTCCCTGCCATCAGCAGCAGAGCTGCTTGCATCCTCACCACCCTGATATCTTGGCCTGACTGTCAGACGTCTGTCTGTCTTTGCTTCTAGAGGCAATTATGTAATATTTGTTAGAAAGCTTCTACTTAACGTAACAAGTTACCAGCCTGTCTCTGCTGTGTGTGCGGGGAGGGGCCAAGACACAAACACAGTAAAAGAGAAAGCTGATGAAAGAGAAATATGGCCATAAATGACACCGAGCTGAAATTAATCTTGTGCATATAAACTAGTACAGGGGTCTGCAAGCAGCATTGAAAGAGCCAACCCCCAACGCGCATGGGAGGGGGGGGTAAAGGTTCAACCCAAAGTGACCGAATGTGCGTTGCTTTGGGTTGTGAGCACGTGCATCCTACATTGAAAGTAATCTGTGATCTGTGGGCACTAAAGACGTTACAGCTGAACGGCCCCCATGCACATAAACACATGCTTTAACCAAGGAGGTGACCAAAATCACCGAGGCGGCCACGTTTGCCTCAGATAGGCAGAGAAATTTTAGGGTCAGCTGCAGCAGTCTCTTCACTAATAAAGACAGCCCCCAGAAATGTCATATAATGTATCTCAGTATGCCATTATTCATTGATTTCCGTGACGTACAGCAGCCGTCAACCTGAAAATCAAATACATTGGTTCAGGGTCCGATATAGAAATATATACATGTATTTTCAAAATAATAGCTCATCAAATAGTTTCTCCCACCTGGTTACTGTGACATACTGACTCTGAACTTCACTGCACGGGTTGTAAGACGTCTGTGATTATCAAGATTGCAAGCTCTCATCTGTGAGACGCGACAAAATATTTAACCAAGTTTATTTTAATGTCACATGAGCACCTCAATCTCCAGGAGCCACAGCAGAGTGATGAAAGAGCCGCAGGTTGCCAACCTCTAAACAAGTACATGAAAAGAAAAAAAAACACTTTGGTTTGGGAAACTAAAAACCACAACAGTCAGTGACAGTACAGGCGGAGATATCCAGACTCTCAGTCTTTAGTATGGGTAAAGCTCCATGTCCCACAGGCAGTCTGTTATAAATCTGTGGCCTTCCAGCCCAGGCAAGGCAAAGACATTGTACAAATGTTTTCACTGCCTGAGTAGCAGCAACCATAACAACTAAATACATCTTTCGTGGTAATGTTAGTAGTGCTCCCCTTTAAACTGGAATTAGCAAGTAAAGCTGGTTGTGATATAAAGTGAAAAAGTAGTGTGTACATGACATTTCCACTTTAATCCCTAACTAAATGCATCACAGCCTTGTAATGCTTCAGCTCCGTAGACTCTCATCCTCACTCTTTCTCTAGTGATTTTCTGATTTCTTAAGCTCGTCAGCATTTGTTTTCAGTGCGAGGAGCTGGAGGACTCAGTCGGACGGGACTCCTACGAGTGATGTTCAGAAAATATTTGCATTCACCTCTGCGGCCTTTTGTGCATCACCGTTACGTAAATATCATAAATATTCAAATGTCTGCTGAATTTGACTCATTTCCCTTGTTCCACAGCACAGAACCGTCTAATTTGATAGCTCCGTCAGTGGGCTGCTTTCACAACAGCAGATTGCTGCCCACGCCCACCAGCGCAACCCCTCCCCCCACCACAAACCCCAAGAGATTTGGAATCCGAGCATGCTTACTTGACATCCCATCAGTCGGCGGCTCACTAACAAGTAGGCCATAAACCTTTTTTTTTCCTCTTTGATTACACTAAGTGCACAGAGGCCAGATGCAACCCAGCCCCGTCATCTGTTGGCCTGCCAGCAGACTAACTGTAGACTGGGGGCGGGGGGCAGAGGAGGAGGGGGGGTTACTTGGGGTCCCCTCCCTTACGGAACATAGCCATTGTTCTTCATTACAAGTAGGAGACTGCTGTGGGGTACAGACGGAGAACAAGTCCATTTCCACACCTGTTTTCCATCACCAGGGCTCCTACTGGCTTGACTCGGAGCCAAACCACGCTGCACCGCAGCTCTCCTCCCTCTGATAGAGGTTCTCTTTGTTCCTCAAGCTGCCCATCAATGTTTTGTGCCACTTAAAGGTAAAAATTGAAAGTGGCAATTTCCATGTCAAACTGTTTTCAAAGGAAGGAAATAAACTTTTAAGTTGTCTGGAAGCAGCATGTCCATCATTGCAGCTAAATAAGGACTGGTAGGGCTCATTAACACAATATACATCATCTATTCTAACGGTCATGTAACAGAGACTCTTTAGAAATCTGATGACTGTGTGTGGCAGAAAATAGTGATTAAATGAAGTAAATGCTGAATTAAAGCAGGGTCTGTTTCAAAAGAAAAAGAGAATGAATCTCAATTTCATTAACAAAAACAGGACTGGTTCACATACTGCATTCATAAGGGTGCACTCTCCAGGCAGCTAATGCTACAACCGTCTCTGAACAGGCAGGAGTAGCTACTGGACAATGGCACTAAAGCACTTCCTATTAAAATGAAGCAATGCATGAATATACTCAACGTGTAATTGTTTCATTTCACATTATACTACCACGAGAGGCATAAATGACTAATTTAATAAGTACGCTATTAATAGAATGTCGACTTAATGAAGTACCGGTCCAGGTTGAATCTGAGCAGTGATGTAAGGATTTCCTGCTTCACTCTGGTCTCATTCAGTGTTGATCCAAGAATCGTGGCTAGGTTTCAGGTGAGGATCTAACAAAACAAGCAACTTGAGAATGAACTCTTAAGAAGTAAGTTTCATTATTTATCAAATGAATTTTGTAAATACAAGTATTAGCGTCTGTCTTAAATAGAATAATCTCAGCTTCAGGGCTTCACACAGGAAAGATGACGGAAATGTTGATCAATTATACAACAGGTATGACATTATAAAGCCTGCTGCATATCAGCTCCTTCAGTTAACAACACTGTTAGCACAGCAGATAACTGTAATAGTCTTTCAAGTGAGAATACAAGTACCAAAATTGGTATTTTTTCTCCCGATGGGGCCATTAATTTGAAAAATCCTATTAGCCACTTCAAATTTTATGCAATTTTATGTGGGAATACCGTGGAGTTGCTGTATTTTCGAAAGTGCTTCTATGCATTTTACTCAAATGACTGGTCCAAACACATCTGATGTCTGTGTAGACTAACGTGCAACATATTTACTCGAGATCAGAAGTGAAGCGGTTGTTATCTACACTGATACGAGACTAGCTTACTCAATATCTGGTAAACAAAGCTGATGTTTACAGATGAAAGTCATGCTTCTCATTTTCTTGCCTTCAAGACCCCATGGAGCGGAGACTTCATAGAAGACTGTCACTTTCTGAAAAACACTGTGGCCAGATTGAACGCAGTTTCTGAGGGCAACAACAAATCTCAAGTGAAGAGCACAACAATAAGCACAAAGGTGACGAAGGAGAAGCGAGAAGCGTGGGGATCAGATCTTAAATGATCTGTCACATGGTTAGGGGTGGATGAAAACAATCACATCACATCTATTATATATTGAAGGTAAAATGCAAAGTGCAAGCCAGTCTTTCACACTGAAAAAATATATCTCAGGTTCACCACCACAGATTTGCCATGAAGTTGCTTTTCTCAAATTCATATCACTTGGCATCCCTGATATTGACAGAGTTTAGAATAATCCTCCATCCAGCCATCACCTTCAGGCTGTAAAGCTGTCGGTGCAGCCTGTAAACTCAAGCCAATAATGTACAGGAAATGTTTCAGCTATGGGTTAACTTCGGCTTTGGTGCAACAACTCTGCCAGAAGAAAACAGATGGATTAACTCAACACATGCTGAGGCACTACAACGTAATAAGGTCCAATGGGATCTGCTTACTCCTGTTCATTGTCTGAGGACAGCATGACTATCATTTGCATGCAGAGGACAAGCAAGATAAAGTTTCATAATGTCTTTCGGTGGGAAATATGTTGTTTCTCTGGCAAAGCCTGAATCTGTATGCAACAGATGTGAGATGCTTTAATCCAATGCAACATGAAACATTTATAAGAAACATAAATCAGCATCCAAGCATCCAAACACATAGGAAGCGTGAAAAGAAAAAAAAGAAAAAACAACTGACAATGTTTAAGTCATCTATACATTTACCATACCAACATTCATCAACCTGTCATGAGGTCATGTTAACATTTTTTTCCTGCAGGCGCACATATACACACTTTCTCACCTGCGCTACTGTAGAATACCATTACATAACATCAAAAATATGAAGGCTTCGCACTATACCTGATAGATTGCCCAACCAAGATTTCAAGTCTCAGCAAGCTTGTGGTCAGACCATGCTGTGCTTGCACTCTGTAATAACACCTGTAAAGAGCCACGCCTCTGGTGCGCTAAGTGCATAATCTGTACTGCACTTACTAAATATTACGATACAAAACCACAGAGTGAGTGCATGATTATGACTAATGACATACCACCATGAGTAAATTTACCACAGGATATGTAGCATTTTAAATCAGTTCACAGCAGCATCATTATCACTCATTCCTTCCATCTTCTCAAACAATATACTGAACATTAAATATTAAAACCAACAGGAAAGTGCCGTCACTGTTTAAGAGAGCAACAGTAAATGACGTTTAATTAAAAACTTAGCATGCAGCCCTATAAATCAAGAATTCATTACAGAATAGGCAGAGTATCTAAATTCAACACATCAATGTCACACGCGAGGCCAATTTTTAATAGGAGCCAAATAAAGATACAAAAATAAATGCAATATACCAAAGCATTCCTTTGTGTTTTTATCTTGACACCTAGATAATAATGTTCTTTTGTATCCAATTACCACAATGAAACGTGACTTTTGATTCCTCTGTGGCCTAAAAATAGAGCTTGTCATGTCAATGCCATCACAACCAATTGCTCTTCCACTAAATAAAAAGGTGCAGATGAAGTACAATGAGCACAACTCATACCTTATGCATGATAATTTACTATTTTCTGTTTGAGTCATTTGCATGTATGACTGACAAAAAAAAAAACCCACACATATTACTTATTGCCTTATTTCCAAGGGATGAACGTTATCTCTGGAGGTGCACTATATCCACCCTGAGCCCTCTGAAACAAGAGTGATGGCAGTCAAAGGCAGTGAACTGTGAATGCTTTCTCATAAATCCATTTAATTTGGAGCACTTGTGTGATTTGACGACAGTATGAGCCGAGTCTGTCTGCCAAAATGGAACTTACAGTTGGGGTGAAATTAATTAATGCTCCCTTCTCTCCTGACTGCACCGCAATTTTCACCCTGATAGCACCAACTTCCATTTATTTGTATGGAGGGAAATACAAATAAGCAATGCTTAGCACAATGTGAGCCTACTACGCTAGAGGTAAATAATTGATATGCTTTGTGCAAGCACGATGAGCTTTTTTTAAAATCAGTGGAGCCATTTCTATGCAAGGTAAAGCACTGTCCAGTGTCCATAGAGCAGCAGAGCCTTGTTTAGTTTGCGATGCTTTGCCGGACACTTCAACTGACTTGACGCATGAGGAGGAAGAAAGAAAGAAAGATAGAAAAAAACATGATCAGACAGAGCGTCCGTTTTAATGGATAAAACGTTATAATGGATTAAGCCTAGTGGATAATCCACAATGTGACAAACGTCGACATCTGCCTCCCTGTCATTCTCACCATTAGAAGCTCAAACTCAGCATAAAAGGTTTATATTCTTGCGATGAGCAGCTTTGCACTGAATAACTTGAAGTTTGTAATCGTTCATGACGGCGCCGACTTCTCTGCTACAACAAGAGAAAGAGGCGGCGCAGCAAGAGTGATGAAAAAAAAAAAACAATCTCAAACCTGTAGTTTAACCATTATATAATTGTGGAAGCTAAATGAAAGCATCTCCAGTGTCTTGCAGCATGTGCGTGCCGTGGAGGGGGGGTGGGTGTGCAGCGTTTCCCCCCGACTAGTAGCCTATTTCTATACATCCTTATCGTATCAGTGCGCAAAGATAAATAACCCCCGAAACGAAAGAGCATTTCTCAGCGGTTCCCGGCTGAACAAAGAGCGCACGCACTGACAATATGTAACGGGGTACTTTATCCCGTCTCAGTGTGCTAAATAAGCGTGTGTGCTTGTTCCGCAGCCCGCCAACTCAACCAACACCACTCACAACAACATCACCAGGCAGTTTCTGAGCCAAACGCGTAGAAAAATAGTGTCGCAGTTTTCACCCTCACCAGCTTTTTTTAAAATTTCTTTATCTGTAACCTATCCGCTTCTTGAAACCATCTGACTCACATTATTACACCCGTGCTAACCTTTGATTTTGCATGATGCTACTGCAAATCCAGTCACGATATTATGAAAACACCGCCCGGAGCTCAATTGGAAACTCGCGCAATTTAGTCTTTCCCCGTTTACCACCGAGTAAATATGTGCATCATAAGGAAACTGGACACATGACGCGAATGAGCGTGTAATGTGTTTCCCTTCGGCATGTATCCAGAACACCGTGCAGTCTTTTAAATACTGACATTTCAACTTTTGCAACGGGTTCGCCCGTGTTTCTCAGTGATTCCTAATGAAATGTGGCGGCGGACGGATTCTCAAAAACTGAGGTTTAATGAGGGATAACTGCTTACTGGCGTGTTATCCTTGCGCCGAATTTAAACAGTGGCACAGTCTCGCCGGTAGCTCCTCAGTTATGTTCTATTACATTTTCGACTCAGTAATGCCATGTTAAATGTACATAGTCTTGAAGGGGGTTCGCTGTAGCGTTTCCTCGACCCGCACGCTGTCAGGGCTGCATTCCAATTTAACGCACCGATGTTTCCTGAGATTTACAGCAGTCCTGGCTCCGTTTCCAAACAACACGCCACAAAAGTAACCAAGTTAGCAGCCCGACCACACAAACATCCTCCCAAGCGGGTCCACCGTGTCTGTCCGTGTCCCCGTGGACCACAGAAAACCACACTATCTGCTACAACACAAGCGAAACTGGCAACATTTAAGAGTTTCCAGCTGTGTACCGACAAAGCCATTTACAATTGTGAGCTGACAAAACTCATGTATTCTCAGGCATCGTATCTGTAACGCCCGTGAACACACACGGGGCAGAAACATAAATCTGCCGTTTACCATTCACTATCTCAACTTTAGATTTTTCTTACTTGCTGAACAACATCATTCATCCTAATGCTCTACCGCGCACGTTAAAACATTTCTCCCCAGCACACTGATAAACACACATACACACACGCACACTGGCGTCTACATACATGTAATTCACAGAGCAAAGTGTGTATTTCGTCTTTACATAAAAGGAAAAGTCCTACCTTTTTGAAGAGCCGCTTGAAACAAGAATAAAAAGAGAATAGTCGCGAGAGAGCCACTGCGAGCGTTCGCCATGTTGGACACCTGCTTCAGTATGGCAGAGAGAGGCAGCTTCACCTATAGCAGCTACAACGGGACTCACTTAATGAGATGCAAGAGAGGGAGGGTACTATTTATCATATTCGTTTAATTCGCAGTTTTGATAAATCCTGCTCCGACTAATAATAAATCTCTAGTGTTTCATCTCTTTGATTTCACTTGAAGCTGTTGGGAGAGAAAAAACTCAGCGCGCTTAATATTTTTAAAGCTGTGTTGTGCTGCAGGAGTGGTGAGTAAGGACGTTGTGTGTTTGTGTGTGTGTAGTGTAGTGTAGTGTAATGTGGTGTAGTGTAGTGTGCACTGCTGGATGGGGACGTCCTGGGACAAATTTTGATAAAACTTTAAAAGCATTTTCTTGTTCTATTTTCAAAACTCTGCACTGATTAATTTAACTTTCTATAGGCTACTATGCTATATCTCATACAAGCAGCCACTCCCCACCCCCCACCCCCCACAAAGGCCCCCTCCCACCACCCTGCCAGGTGATTCTTCACCTGCACTTCTGATGCATGGGGCAATGTGGTTTGATGGAGGAGAGAAAGAAAGAGCGATGCCTCCCCCGGGGCAGCCGACCTGGAGAGTTGGTCACGCGGATGGAGCTGGTCTGGTGGTGCCCGTCTTGTTCACTCCCCGGAAGAAAATCAATAGCCTATTAGTGCCACTTCTTCATTTGCTGTCTGTCCCATCTGCACTCGCCTACCAAACAGTGCATCAAAATGACAGAGTTTGTCTCTGTTGCTTTTATAGTACATCCAAAACTTCCTCGCTGGTCAAACAAGAAGTAGAACTAGAAAATTTCCTCTCGGGAAATTTTGAAAGGGCACCGGAGCTACTGCCGTTCTAACCATCTCTGTCAACATGGGAATCAAACCCACGATCTTAAGGTCAAGACAGAGCTGATCAGACACATGATCATCTTTCTATAAGCACTGATATGGAGGAGCTGTAATCACATGAAGTTAACTGTGTTAGAGTGAGAGAGATGATGTGTTTGTGTGTCTTTAACTGTAATCACAGGAAGTTACCTGTGTGTGTTAGAGTGTGGGAGAGGAATGCGCGCTGACGCGCATTTGTATGTTACCTGTGTGTTTTTAATGTGTGTGTGTGTGTCTATAACTGTAATGACATGAAGCTGGTTCTAGAGTCTGTGTGTGTGAGTGAGCTGCATCCTGTATCAGTCTGATTTAGCTGTGTGTCTGTGTTTACAAACATCTTAACGAGCTCCAGGTGGATTGTTTATGGAGTTAACGACCCTGGCCTGAGGATCAGAGGTTACCATGACAACTTGAGCTGGTTGCCAATGACGATAGGGGCCCCCAGGCTGAGGCAGACAGAAACGTAGAGAAAAAGACTGATTTTCTGCCTCTGCACTGGTCTCGTATTTAGGCTTATTCTGACAAAACGGTAACTCCTATCAGAACAAAAAACAGATCAACGGTGCCCTAAGGCCTTCCTGAAAATGTTGGTACGATTTGGTGTTTCTACAGTAAATATTTTGGCGACACGGGCAGTTTTAAAACATCGGTCCGTTCTGCTCCTCTCTGAAAATTTTTGTATTGGAGTCAATGAGGAGGAGAGACAGACATGGCCGCACTCAGAGGCTGCTAATTCAAATTCTGTAAGTCTCTCTGATATTTTGAACACATTGTGGGAGAGACAACAAGTTTGTCTACAAAACTGTGAAAAAATTATGTGTGTACAGTGTAAATTGTGTCCAAGAGGAGTGTGGAAAGAGAAAGAATCAGGAGTTTTTCTGGGCTCTCTCCCACTCTAGCTGATTGCATCATGCACTCTAGCACGAACATTCCGTGCAATACACACCCATTATAATCTCATAATTTCTCCAAAAATGATCATGGTCATTGATCAGCGATTGATCAAAAACTATTCAACCTATCAAAACGTGGAGTAATACACCAATACACAAGACTTGTGTCTACTATTTAAAGTTTAAACGGAGTCTCTAGGTGAAAGTATGCCTGAGCAGTAGACGTTTGTTAAACTCCATTGTTTTGCTCTTTTTTTTTCGCTCGTCCCATAGACTTCAATGCAAAATTTTGCGCAGTTTTTCGCGACTTACGTCGCGAAAAATTCGTAGACTGTTGAGAAAAGTAATAGCACACCGATCCCGATCAGGACGCACGTTTTGATATATAATATGTCCTGCAACTCGAAGAGTTGCAGGACTAGTAGCGAACCGAAATTTGGCCGGAAGTGGCAAAATAATAATAACTAGAAAATTTCCTCTCGGGAAATTTTGAAAGGGCACCGGAGCTACTGCCGTTCTAACCATCTCTGTCAACATGGGAATCAAACCCACGATCTTAAGGTCAAGACAGAGCTGATCAGACACATGATCATCTTTCTATAAGCACTGATATGGAGGAGCTGGAATCACATGAAGTTACCTGTGTTAGAGTGAGAGAGATGATGTGTTTGTGTGTCTTTAACTGTAATCACAGGAAGTTACCTGTGTGTGTTAGAGTGTGGGAGAGGAATGCGCGCTGACGCGCGCATTTGTATGTTACCTGTGTGTTTTTAATGTGTGTGTGTGTGTGTGTGTGTGTGTGTGTGTGTGTAACTGTAATGACATGAAGCTGGTTCTAGTCTGTGTGTGTGACTGAGCTGCATCCTGTATCAGTCTGATTTAGCTGTGTGTCTGTGTTTACAAACATCTTAACGAGCTCCAGGTGGATTGTTTATGGAGTTAACGACCCTGGCCTGAGGATCAGAGGTTACCATGACAACTTGAGCTGGTTGCCAATGACGATAGGGGCCACCAGGCTGAGGCAGACAGAAACGTCGAGAAAAAGACAGATTTTCTGCCTCTGCACTGGTCACACATTTAGGCTTATTCTGACAAAACGGTAGCTCCTATCAGAACAAGACACGGATCAACGGTGCCCTAAGGCCTTCCTGAAAATTTTGGTACGATTTGGTGTTTCTACAGTAAATATTTTGGCGACACGGGCAGTTTTAAAACATCGGTCCGTTCTGCTCCTCTCAGAAAGTTTTTGTATTGGAGTCAATGAGGCGAAGAGACAGACATGGCCGCACTCAGAGGCTGCTAGTTCAAATTCTGTAAGTCTCTCTGATATTTTGAACACATTGTGGGAGACACAACAACTTTGTCAACAAACTTGTGAAAAATTATGTGTCTACAGTGTAAACTGTGTCCAAGAGGAGTGTGGAAAGAGAAAGAATCAGGAGTTTTTCTGGGCTCTCCCCCCACTCTAGCTGATGACATCACGCACTCTAGCACGAACATTCCGTGCAATACACACCCATTATAATCTCATAATTTCTCCAAAAATGATCATGGTCATTGATCAGGGATTGATCAAAAACTATACAACCTATCAAAACATGGAGTAATACACCAATACACAAGACTTGTGTCTACTATTTAAAGTTTAAATGGAGTCTCTAGGTGAAAGTATGCCTGAGCAGTAGACAACAGTTGGCAGTATGAAAAATCCGATGATTTGTTCGTTTTTTGACCTTCTCCCATGCATTCTCTATGGGAAATTTTTCGCAGTTTTTCGCGACTTACGTCGCGAAAAATTCGTAGACTGATGAAAAAAGTAATAGCACCCCATTCCCGATCAAGACGCACGTTTTGATATATAATATGTCCTGCAACTCTTCGAGTTGCAGGACTAGTAGCGAACCGAAAATCGTCCGGAAGATGAAAAATAATAACTAGGAAAAAATCCACAGAATAACAATAGTGCCCGGCTTCGACTGTCCCTACAGCTATTTCATAGCTGTTGGGTCGAGTGCCCTGGCGATGGCCGGTGCCCTAACTAGAAAATTTCCTCTTGGGAAATTTTGATAGGGCACCGGAGCTACTGCCGTTCTAACCATCTCTGTCAACATGGGAATCAAACCCACGATCTTAAGGTCAAGACAGAGCTGATCAGACACATGATCATCTTTCTATAAGCACTGATATGGAGGAGCTGTAATCACATGAGGTTAACTGTGTGTGTGTGTGCGTGTAATCACATGATGTTACCTGTGTTAGAGTGTGAGAGATGATGTGTTTGTGTGTCTTTAACTGTAATCACAGGAAGTTACCTGTGTGTGTTAGAGTGTGGGAGAGGAATGCGCGCTGACGCGCGCATTTGTATGTTACCTGTGTGTTTTTAATGTGTGTGTGTGTGTGTGTGTCTATAACTGTAATGACATGAAGCTGGTTCTAGAGTCTGTGTGTGTGACTGAGCTGCATCCTGTATCAGTCTGATTTAGCTGTGTGTCTGTGTTTACAAACATCTTAACGAGCTCCAGGTGGATTGTTTATGGAGTTAACGACCCTGGCCTGAGGATCAGAGGTTACCATGACAACTTGAGCTGGTTGCCAATGACGATAGGGGCCCCCAGGCTGAGGCAGACAGAAACGTCAAGAAAAAGACAGATTTTCTGCCTCTGCACTGGTCTCGCATTTAGGCTTATTCTGACAAAACGGTAACTCCTATCAGAACAAAACACGGATCAACGGTGCCCTAAGGCCTTCCTGAAAATTCTGGTACGATTTGGTGTTTCTACAGTAAATATTTTGGCGACACGGGCAGTTTTAAAACATTGGTCCGTTCTGCTCCTCTCAGAAAATTTTTGTATTGGAGTCAATGAGGAGGAGAGACAGACATGGTCGCACTCAGAGGCTGCTAATTCAAATTCTGTAAGTCTCTCTGATATTTTGAACACATTGTGGGAGAGACAACAAGTTTGTCTACAAAACTGTGAAAAAATTATGTGTGTACAGTGTAAATTGTGTCCAAGAGGAGTGTGGAAAGAGAAAGAATCAGGAGTTATTCTGGGCTCTCTCCCCACTCTAGCTGATGACATCACGCACTCTAGCACGAACATTCCGTGCAATACACACCCATTATAATCTCATAATTTCTCCAAAAATGATCATGGTCATTGATCAGGGATTGATCAAAAACTATACAACCTATCAAAACGTGGAGTAATACACCAATACACAAGACTTGTGTCTACTATTTAAAGTTTAAACGGAGTCTCTAGGTGAAAGTATGCCTGAGCAGTAGACGTTTGTTAAACTCCAATGTTTGTTTGTTTTTTGCTCCTTTTTTTTTCGCTCGTCCCATAGACTTCAATGCAAAATTTTTCGCAGTTTTTCGCGACTTACGTCGCGAAAAATTCGTGAACTGCTTAGAAAAGTAATAGCACACCGATCCCGATCAGGACACACGTTTTGATATATAATATGTCCTGCAACTCTTCGAGTTGCAGGACTAGTAGCGAACCGAAATTTGGGCGGAAGGGAAAAATAATAATAAAAACTAGGAAAAAATCCACAGAATAACAATAGTGCCCGGCTTCGCCGGGCACTCGTCCCTACAGCTATTTCATAGCTGTTGGGTCGAGTGCCCTGGCGATGGCCGGTGCCCTAACTAGAAAAAGTAAGCATTTCCTGCAGAAAATGCGTGTGAATGCAGAAAGCAATGCCGAATGAGCTGAAGAAATTGTTGAAACAATGCTGAATGAGCTGAAGACATTGTTGAAAGAAAGACAGAAAGAAAGAAAGAAAGAAAGAAAGAAAGAAAGAAAGAAAGAAAGAAAGAAAGAGAGAAAAAGAAAAGAACAGAAGGAAAGAAAGTAAGAAAATGGAAAGGGTAGAAAGAAAGAAAGAAAGAAAGAAAGAAAGAAAGAAAGAAAGAAAGAAAGAAAGAAAGAAAGAAAGAAAGAAAGAAAGAAAAGAATAGAGAATGAATGAGAGAGACAGGGGGTAGTAAGAAAGAAGGAAAGACATTGGGGTAGATACATGGAAAGAGAGATATACAGAGCGCAGTAGAAAGAAACAAAGAAGTAAAAAGACAGAAATGGGGTAGAAGACAGAAAGAAGAAAAAGAGAGAGGGGAATGATAGATAGATAGATAGATAGAATAGACTACTATTTATAGAGGTGGAAAGGTTGAATGGAGGAATGAAGGAAGGGAAGTAGGGAGGAGGGAGGGAGGGAAGGAAGGACAAAAGGAAGGAAGGAGAAAGGGGAAGGAAGGAAGGAGGGAAGGATAAAATGTAAGCTGGAAGGAAGGATAAACGGGAAGGAAGAAAGGGAGGAAGGTTGGATAAAAGGTAACCTGGAAAGAAGGAAGGAAGGAGAAAGGGGAAGGAAGTAAGGAAATCAGGAGAAAGGGGAAGGAAGCAAGTAAGGAAGGAAGGAGAAAGGGGAAGGAAAAAAGGAATGAAGGAAGGAAGGGGAAGGAAGCAAGAAAGGACAGAAGGAAGTAAGGAAGGACGGATAAAAGTTAAGCTGGAAGGAAGGAATGAAGGAAGAAAGGAAGGAAGGAAAATAGGTAAGCTGGAAGGAAGGTAGGGAGGAAGGGAGGAGAAAGGGGAAGGAAGGAAGAAAGGAAGCATAAAAGGTAAGCTGGAAGGAAAGACAAAGGAAGGAGAAAGGGGAAGGAAGGACAGAAGAAAGGATACAAGGTAAGCTGGAAGGAAGGTATGAAGGGAGGAGAAGGAAGGAAGGAAGGAAGGAAGGAAGGAAGGAAGGAAGGAAGGAAGGAAGGGACAAAAGATTGTGGAAAGAAGGAAGAGAGAAAGGAAGGAAAGAAGAAATGGAGGAAACAGATTGGGTCAATTTGTCCCAGAAGGAAAGCAAGAGGGTTAAACGTCTGAACTGAAATTCATGAGAAAAAATTTAATTGTTGGAAATGTTTATATCAAAAGTTTTTAAAAATCATTGAGAGGCTGCTGAATGTGAGCTGAAAACCTGTGTGTATGTGTGTCTGGGTGTGGGAGCCTGACAGTCTCAATGTCTGTATGCAGAAGGTAAAATTGTTTGTAAGTGCCACAAAACTCCCCTCTCCCTAATGATCTGATTGATTACACCTGGCAGCCTGCCCTCGGAAGTTGCCATGGTGACTTTAACTGCTTACATTTTGTTGCGTGGAAAAGTGTTGTGTTTGTCTCTTTCTGTATGTGTGCATGTGTGACTTTGTGTGAGCATCTGTGTGTGTCTGTCTGTGCGCGTGCATGCCTGTATTTGTGTGTGACTGACTTGATACACACGTCAGAGTTCAATTCATTTCCTAAGGACATCCTGTCAGTCTGTTTTATCATATGTCTGCATGAGGCTGTGTGTTAACGAGCGGGCAGGCAGCACCTGTACCTGTTCTATTTATAGACATTGATAACGAGCTGGCTGCTACAGCTGGCTACTGCACAGAGCAGAGCAGAGCAGAGTGGGATTTCAGCTCGGTGCAGCCTCCGCAAAACAGCCTATAAACAGAGAACCGTACCGCTTATCAGAGTGTGGACATGATTAATCCGGCAAGGAGACCTTCCTGAGCTGGCTGTGTGACTTACATGTTCGTACGACAAATAGTTTTCTAACCGTGGCAGTTTAGAAAAGAGTGTCCTTTCTCCTGTTCTCAAAAAATCAGCTCCTACTTTTGTATTGGAGTCAATGAGCCAGTGGAGCAGGTCAAGCTGCACAAAGAGGCTCATGCAGACAATTCTGTAAATCTGTCTGCTGTTTTGATCACATCATCAGAGACACGACAAGTGTGGCTACAAACCTTGAAAAAATCAAGTGTTTTGAGTGTAATTTGTGGCCGCCAGGACAATTTATCCAGAAAAAATCCAGACTGATTTTTCACTCTCTCCCACTCTAGCGATGATGTCACGCACTCTAAGCTCTGCTCGTTAGACGCAATACACAACCATTATAAAGTTGGATTTTGTTGAAAATCTTAATGATTTAAAAACTGCCAAATATCTGAAACTGTTGAAGATATCAAGAAGATGAGTTATGCGGGAATAGATTAAAAGTTTGTCTACAGTTTAAAAGAAAAATGGAGTCTGTGGGATGAAGTATGTGAAAGCAGTAGAGGTTTAAAGTAGTATGAAGATTTTAAAGGTTTGAAGATGTTTTCAATGTATTCCTATGGGAAATTTTTTTCAGAAAAAGTTAAATATTATAAAAAGTATAAATAGTATTAAAGAGAAAAGTAGTAGCAGGAATGTCCTGAAAAAGCTGAACGTTTTGATGTATTAATTGTTGAAATAGCACAAAGTATGAAGGAGTAGTTAAAAACCAAAAAAGAGCGGAAGACTCAGAATAATAATAATAACTAGAAAAAGCATTTCCAAGAATGGAAATGGGGTGGAAGCTGAAAGCAGCTGAACACTATTGCTGAAGCAATGCTGAATGAGCTGAAGAAATTGTTGAAAGAAAGAGAGAAACAAAGAATGCAAGAAAGTCTGAAACAACATGACAGAGGCCAGTATCGAACCCACAACCTCATGATCTCTAGCCATATAATCTATCACTGCACCACAGAGAACACAGCAATACTACCCCTGTTGTCATTATTCAATGATAACTGAATGCAGAATAGTAGAACGAACAGTTACAAGTACAAATTGAGGGCTTTTGTGCCAGGCCTGACTATTTTATGTGAATTCAAACAAAGTATAATGCCAAAATGCCACAGTTGCAAAGACTGTTGTCTGTTAATGAGCTGCACTCTGTGTCACTCTGAAGTTAACGAGCCCAAAGCTGCACCTGTTGGAAACACAGTCAACACCAAGAAAGCTTCAAGTCCAGCAGAAGTCATGAAAGACTTGTAATAAAATGAATATCAGGCTGAGAGCAGCAGTTTGAACATGAAACAAATTATCAGAAGTCAAAAGAGGATGACTGAGAAAATAAATCACTATTAATGTTGGTGAGGCAAGATTTGAACCAGTATCCTTCAGATCATGAGTCCAGTGGTCGAACCACTGAGCCACCAACACTCTCCACACACAGTGAGCATAGAGAAGCAAGTGAGAAGGAGACATAGAGAGTGAGGGAGAGATAAGAGAGGGAGATAGAGGGAAGGAGGGAGGGACAGAAGGAGAGGAGAGGAGAGTGTTTGTGCATGATTGACATGATGTACACGTCAGAGTTCAATTAATTTACTAGAGACATCCTGTCAGTCTGTTTTATCATGTGTCTGTGTGAGGCTGTCTTAACGAGCCTCCTCCAACAGCTGGTGACATGCACTACACAGAGGAGAGCAGAGCAGAGCAGAGTGGGATTTCAGCTCAGTGCAGCCTCCACAAAACAGCCTATAAACAGAGAACCGTACCTCTTATCAGAGTGTGGTTATGATTAATCAGCAAGGAGACCCTCCTGAGCTGGCTGTGTGACTTACATGTTTGTGAGACAAATACTTTTCTCACTGTGGCAGTTTAGAAAAGAGGGTCCTCTCTCCTTTTCTGAAAAAATTAGCTCCTAGTTTTGTATTGGAGTCAATGAGCCAGTGGAGCAGGTCTAGCTGCACAAAGAGGCTCATGCAGACAATTCTGTAAATCTGTCTGCTGTTTTGATCACATCATCAGAGACACGACAAGTGTGGCTACAACCCTGGAAAAAATCAAGTGTCTGAGTGTAATTTCTGGCCATCTAGGACAATTTATCCAGAAAAAATCCAGACTGATTTTCGCTCCCTCTCACTCTGGTGATGATGTCACCCACTCTAAACTCTGCTCGTTAGACGCAATACACAACCATTGTAAAGCTGCATTTTGGCAGAAATCTTAATGATTTAAAAACTGCCACATAGCTGAAACTGTTTAAGATATCAATAAGCTGAGCTAGAGCTGAATAGTTTAAAGGTTTGTCTACAGTTTAAAAGAAAAATGGAGTCTGTACGAGAAAGTATGCTGGAGCTTGAGACGTTCAAAGTAGTGCAAAGATTTTGAAAGTTTGAAGACGTTTTCAATGCATTCCTATGGGAAAAAAAGTTGCAGAAAAAGTTTAATATTGTAAAAAGTATAAATAGTATGAAAGAGAAAAGTAATAGCATAAAAGTCCTGAAAAAGCTGCACATTTTGATATATGAATTGTTGAAATTGCACAAAGTATGAAGGAGTAGTTAGATGCACAAAACTGGCGGAAGAAGTAAGAATAAGTATAAAGATTTGAATAGTAATAGTGTGGAAGCTTTCAGCTTCCACCCTAACTAGAAAAAGAAAGCATTTCCTGCAGAAAATGCGTGTGAATGCAGAATGCAATGCCGAATGAGCTGAAGAAATTGTTGAAACAATGCTGAATGAGCTGAAGACATTGTTGAAAGAAAGACAGAAAGAAGAGAGAAAAAGAAAAGAACAGAAGGAAAGAAAGAAAATGGAAAGGGTAGAAAGAAAGAACATGGAAAGGGTAGAAAGAAAGAAAGAAAGAAAGAAAGAAAGAAAGAAAGAAAGAAAGAAAGAAAGAAAGAAAGAAAGAAAGAAAGAACATGGAAAGGAAAGAAAGAAAGAAAGAAAGAAAGAAAGAAAGAAAGAAAGAAAGAAAGAAAGAAAGAAAGAACATGGAAAGGAAAGAAAGAAAGAAAGAAAGAAAGAAAGAAAGAAAGAAAGAAAGAAAGAAAGAAAGAAAGAAAGAAAAGAATAGAGAATGAATGAGAGAGACAGGGGGTAGTAAGAAAGAAGGAAAGACATTGGGGTAGATACATGGAAAGCTGGAAGGAAGGATAAAAGGGAAGGAAGAAAGGGAGGAAGGATGGATAAAAGGTAACCTGGAAAGAAGAAAGGAAGGAGAAAGAGGAAGGAAGGAAATTAGGAGAAAGGGGAAGGAAGCAAGTAAGGAAGGAAGGAAGGAGAAAGGGGAAGGAAAAAAGAAAGGAAGGAAAGAAGGAGAAAGGGGAAGGAAGCAAGAAAGGACAGAAGGAAGTAAGGAAGGAACGATAAAAGTTAAGCTGGAAGGAAGGAAGGAATGAAGGAAGAAAGGAAGCCTAAAAGGTAAGCTGGAAGGAAGGACAAAGGAAGGAGAAAGGGGAAGGAAGGACAGAAGAAAGGATACAAGGTAAGCTGGAAGGAAGGTATGAAGGAAGGAAGGGAGGAGAAGGGGGAAGGAAGGAAGGAAGGAAGGAAGGAAGGAAGGAAGGAAGGAAGCTGAAACGTATAACTTGTAGTATGAGAGAATGAGGAGGTAGAAGAGAGAGGGAGAGGAGAAGAAGAGGAGGACAAGAAAGGACAGACGAGGAGGAAAAAAGGAAGGAAGGAAGCTGAAACGTATAACTTGTAGTATGAGAGATGAGTTGGAAGAAGAGAGAGGGAGAGGAGGAGAAGAGGAGGAGAAGGAGGAGGAGAGAGGTAGAAGAGGAAGGAAGGAAGGAAGGAAGGAAGGAAGGAAGGAAGGAAGGAAGGAAGGAAGGAAGGAAGGAAGGAAGGAAGGAAGGAAGGGAAAAATCAAATCTCTCCTCCTCCAGACAGACAGGCAGACAGAGAGACAGGCTGTGTGGAAAAGTATTGTGTTTGTATATTTGTGTATTTGTGCGACATGTGTGACAATCTGTGTGTGTCTGTCTGTGTGAGTGTTTAATTCATTTCCTATAGACATCCTGTCAGTCTATTTTATCATATCTCTGTGTGAGGCTGTGTGTTAACGAGCGGGCAGGCAGCACCTGTACCTGTTCTATTTATAGACATTGATAACGAGCTGGCTGCTACAGCTGGCTACTGCACAGAGCAGAGCAGAGCAGAGTGGGATTTGAGCTCGGTGCAGCCTCCGCAAAACAGCCTATAAACAGAGAACCGTACCGCTTATCAGAGTATGGACATGATTAATCCGACAAGGAGACCTTCCTGAGCTGGCTGTGTGACTTACATGTTCGTACGACAAATAGTTTTCTAACGGTGGCAGTTTAGAAAAGAGCGTCATTTCTCCTGTTCTCAAAAAATCATCTCCTACTTTTGTATTGGAGTCAATGAGCCAGTGGAGCAGGCCAAGCTGCACAAAGAGGCTCATGCAGACAATTCTGTAAATCTGTCTGCTGTTTTGATCTCATCATATGAGACACGACAAGTGTGGCTACAACCCTGGAAAAAATCAAGTGTCTAGAGTTTAATTTGTGGCCGTGAGGACAATTTATCCAGAAAAAATCCAGACTGGTTTGTCACTCTCTCCCACTCTAGCGATGATGTCACCCACTCTAACCTCTGCTCGTTAGACGCAATACACACCCATTATAAAGTTGGATTTTGTTGAAAATCTTGATGATTTTAAAACTGCCAAATATCTGAAACTGTTGAAGATATCAAAAAGATGAGTAATGCGGGAATAGATTAAAAGTTTGTCTACAGTTTAAAAGAAAAATGGAGTCTGTGGGAGAAAGTATGCTGGAGCTTTAGACGTTCAAAGTAGTATGAAGATTTCAAAGGTTTGAAGAGGTTTTCAATGTATTCCTATGGGAAAAAAATTGCAGAAAAAGTAAAATATTATAAAAAGTATAAATAGTATTAAAGAGAAAAATAATAGCAGGAAAGTCCTGAAAAAGCTGCACGTTTTGATGTATTAATTGTTGAAATAGCACAAAGTATGAAGGAGTAGTTAAACGCACAAAAACGGCGGAAGATGTAAGAATAATAATAACTAGAAAAAGTAAGCATTTCCTGCAGAAAATGCGTGTGAATGCAGAATGCAATGCCGAATGAGCTGAAGAAATTGTTGAAACAATGCTGAATGAGCTGAAGACATTGTTGAAAGAAAGAAAGAAAGAAAGAAAGAAAGAAAGAAAGAAAGAAAGAAAGAAAGAAAGAAAGAAAGAAAGAAGAGAGAAAAAGAAAAGAACAGAAGGAAAGAAATAAAATGGAAAGAGTAGAAAGAAAGAAAGAAAGAAAGAAAGAAAGAAAGAAAGAAAGAAAGAAAGAAAGAAAGAAAGAAAGAAAGAAAGAACATGGAAAGGGTAGAAGGAAAGAAAGAAAGAAAGAAAGAGAAGAATAGAGAATGAAAGAGAGACAGGGGTAGTAAGAAAGAAGGAAAGACATTGGGGTAGATACATGGAAAGAGAGATATACAGAGCGCAGTAGAAAGAAAGAAAGAAATAAACAAAGTAAAAAGACAGAAATGGGGTAGAAGACAGAAAGAGAGAAGGAGATAGATAGATAGACAGATAGATAGATAGATAGATAGATAGATAGATAGATAGATAGATAGATAGATAGATAGATAGATAGATAGATAGATAGATAGATAGATAGATAGATAGATAGATAGATAGATAGAAAGGACACATGTTAAATGCTGTGTACTATGTCCAAAGCTCCACCTCTAATTGTACTCCTATTTATAGAGGTGGAAAGGTTAACCCTCCTGTTGTCCACCACCTGGGTCAAGGAATGAAGGAAGGGAAGTAGGAAGGAGGGAGGTAGGGAAGGAGAAATGGGAAGGAAGGACAAAAGGAAGGAAGGAGAAATGGGAAGGAAGGAAGGATAAAATGTAAGCTGGAAGGAAGGATAAAGGGGAAGGAAGAAAGGGAGGAAGGATGGATAAAAGGTAACCTGGAAAGAAGGTAGGAAGGAAGGAAGGAAGGAAGGAAGGAGAAAGGGGAAGGAAGGAAGGAAGCAAGAAAGGACAGAAGGAAGTAAGGAAGGAAGGATAAAAGTTAAGCTGGAAGTAAGGAAGAAAGGAAGGAAGGAAAAAAGGTAAGCTGGAAAGAAGGGGGGAGAAAGGGGAAGGATGGAAGGAAGGAAGGAAGGAAGGAAGGAAGGAAGGAAGGAAGGCAGGAAGGAAGCATAAAAGGTAAGCTGGAAGGAAGGACAAAGGAAGGAAGGAGAAAGGGGAAGGAAGGACAGAAGAAAGGATACAAGGTCAGCTGGAAGGAAGGTATGAAGGAAGGAAGGGAGGAGAAGGGGGAAGGAAGGAAGGAATGAAGGAATGAAGAAAGCATAAAAGGTAAGCTGGAAGGAAGGACAGAAGAAAGGATACAAGGTAAGCTGGAAGGAAGGAAGGAAGGAAGGAAGGAAGGAAGGAAGGAAGGAAGGAAGGAAGGAAGGAAGGAAGGAAGGAAGGAAGGAAGGAAGGAAGCTGAAACGTATAACTTGTAGTATGAGAGAATGAGGAGGAAGAAGAGAGAGGGAGAGGAGAAGAAGAGGAGGACAAGAAAGGACAGACGAGGAAGAGGCGGAGAAGAAGGAGGAGGAGAGGTAGAGAAGGAGGAGAGATGAGGATAAAATGAAGGAAGGAAGGAAGCTGAAACGTATAACTTGTAGTATGAGAGAATGAGTAGGAAGTAGAGAGAGGGAGAGGAGGAGAAGGAGGAGGAGAGAGGTAGAAGAGGAAGGAAGGAAGGAAGGAAGGAAGGAAGGGAAAAATCAAATCTCTCCTCCTCCAGACAGAGAGACAGACAGACAGAGAGAGAAACAGGCTGTGTAGAACAGTATTGTGTTTGTATATTTGTGTATTTGCGCGACATGTGTGAGAATCTGTGTGTGTCTTTCTGTGTGAGTGTTCAATTCATTTCCTAAGGACATCCTGTCAGTCTGTTTTATCATATCTCTGTGTGAGGCTGTGTGTTAACGAGCGGGCAGGCAGCACCTGTACCTGTTCTATTTATAGACATTGATAACGAGCTGGCTGCTACAGCTGGCTACTGCACAGAGCAGAGCAGAGCAGAGTGGGATTTGAGGTTGGTGCAGCCTCCGCAAAACAGCCTATAAACAGAGAACCGTACCGCTTATCAGAGTGTGGATATGATTAATCCGGCAAGGAGACCTTCCTGAGCTGGCTGTGTGACTTACATGTTCGTACGACAAATAGTTTTCTAACTGTGGCAGTTTAGAAAAGAGGGTCATTTCTCCTGTTCTCAAAAAATCTGCTCCTACTTTTGTATTGGAGTCAATGAGCCAGTGGAGCAGGTCTAGCTGCACAAAGAGGCTCATGCAGACAATTCTGTAAATCTGTCTGCTGTTTTGAGCACATCATCAGAGACACGACAAGTGTGGCTACAACCCTGGAAAAAATCAAGTGTCTAGAGTGTAATTTGTGGCCGCCAGGACAATTTATCCAGAAAAAATCCAGACTGATTTTTCACTCTCTCCCACTCTAGTGATGATGTCACGCACTCTAAACTCTGCTCGTTAGACGCAATACACACCCATTATAAAGTTGGATTTTGTTGAAAATCTTAATGATTTTAAAACTGCCAAATATCTGAAACTGTTGAAGATATCAAGAAGATGAGTCATACGAGAATAGATTAAAAGTTTGTCTACAATTTAAAAGAAAAATGGAGTCTGTGGGACGAAGTATGTGAAAGCAGTAGAGGTTTAAAGTAGTACAAAGTAGTACAAAGATTTTAAAAGTTTGAAGAGGTTTTCAATGTATTCCAATGGGAAAAAAATTGCAGAAAAAGTTAAATATTATAAAAAGTATAAATAGTATTAAAGAGAAAAGTCATAGCTGGAAAGTCCTGAAAAAGCTGAACATTTTGATACATGAATTTTTGAAATAGCACAAAGTGTGAAGGAGTAGTTAAACGCACAAAAAGAGTGGAAGACTCAGAATAATAAGTTTAAAGAAATAAAATGGCCGACGGGAAGAGTAATAGTGTGAATGCATTCTGCATTCACACTAATAAGTATAAAGATTTGAATAACAATAGTGTGAATGCATTCTGCATTCACACTAACTAGAAAAAGAAAGCATTTCCTGCAGAAAATGCGTGTGAATGCAGAATGCAATGCCGGATGAGCTGAAGAAATAGTTGAAACAATGCTGAATGTGCTGAATGAGCAGAAGACAGTGTTGAAAGAAAGAAAGAAAGAAAGAAAGAAAGAAAGAAAGAAAGAAAGAAAGAAAGAAAGAAAGAAAGAAAGAAAGAAAGAAAGAAAGAAAAGAACCGAAGGAAAGAAAGGAAATGGAAAGGGTAGAAAGAAAGAAAGAACATGGAAAGGGTGGAAAGAAAGAAAGAAAGAAAGAAAGAAAGAAAGAAAGAAAGAAAGAAAGAAAGAAAGAAAGAAAGAAAGAAAGAAAGAAAGAATGAATGAATGAGAGAGACAGGGGGTAGTAAGAAAGAAGGAAAGACATTGGGGTAGATACATGGAAAGCTGGAAGGAAGGATAAAAGGGAAGGAAGAAAGGGAGGAAGGATGGATAAAAGGTAACCTGGAAAGAAGGAAGGAAGGAGAAAGAGGAAGGAAGGAAATTAGGAGAAAGGGGAAGGAAGCAAGTAAGGAAGGAAGGAGAAAGGGGAAGGAAAAAAGAAAGGAAGGAAGGAAGGAGAAAGGGGAAGGAAGCAAGAAAGGACAGAAGGAAGTAAGGAAGGAAGGATAAAAGTTAAGCTGGAAGGAAGGAAGGAAAAAAGGTAAGCTGGAAGGAAGGGAGGAGAAAGGGGTAGGAAGGAAGGAAGAAAGGAAGCATAAAAGGTAAGCTGGAAGGAAGGAGAAAGGGGAAGGAAGGACAGAAGAAAGGATACAAGGTAAGCTGGAAGGAAGGTATGAAGGAAGGAAGGGAGGAGAAGGGGGAAGGAAGGAAGCTGAAACGTATAACTTGTAGTATGAGAGAATGAGTTGGAAGAAGAGAGAGGGAGAGAGAGGGAGAAGAGGAGGAGAAGGAGGAGGAGAGAGGTAGAAGAGGAAGGAAGGAAGGAAGGAAGGAAGGAAGGAAGGAAGGAAGGAAGGAAGGAAGGAAGGAAGGAAGGAAGGGAAAAATCAAATCTCTCCTCCTCCAGACAGACAGGCAGACAGAGAGAGAGAGACAGGCTGTGTGGAACAGTATTGTGTTTGTATATTTGTGTATTTGTGCGACATGTGTGACAATCTGTGTGTGTCTGTCTGTGAGCATCTGTGTGTGTCTGTCTCTGTGAGTGTTCAATTCATTTCCTATAGACATACTGTCAGTCTGTTTTCTGTGTGAGGCTATGTGTTAACGAGCGGGCAGACTGCACCTGTACCTGTTCTATTTATAGACATTGATAACGAGCTGGCTGCTACAGCTGGCTACTGCACAGAGCAGAGCAGAGCAGAGTGGGATTTGAGCTCGGTGCAGCCTCCGCAAAACAGCCTATAAACAGAGAACCGTACCGCTTATCAGAGTGTGGACATGATTAATCCGGCAAGGAGACCTTCCTGAGCTGGCTGTGTGACTTACATGTTCATACGACAAATAGTTTTCTAACCGTGGCAGTTTAGAAAAGAGGGTCATTTCTCCTGTTCTCAAAAAATCAGCTCCTACTTTTGTATTGGAGTCAATGAGCCACTGGAGCAGGTCTAGCTGCACAAAGAGGCTCATGCAGACAATTCTGTAAATCTGTCTGCTGTTTTGATCACATCATCAGAGACACGACAAGTGTGGCTACAAACCTTGAAAAAATCAAGTGTCTAGAGTTTAATTTGTGGCCGTGAGGACAATTTATCCAGAAAAAATCCAGACTGATTTTTCACTCTCTCCCACTCTAGCGATGATGTCACCCACTCTAACCTCTGCTCGTTAGACGCAATACACAACCATTATAAAGTTGGATTTTGTTGAAAATCTTAATGATTTAAAAACTGCCAAATATCTGAAACTGTTGAAGATATCAATAAGATGAGTCATACGAGAATAGATTAAAAGTTTGTCTACAATTTAAAAGAAAAATGGAGTCTGTGGGAGAAAGTATGCTGGAGCTTTAGAGGTTTAAAGTAGTACAAAGTAGTAAGAAGATTTTAAAAGTTTGAAGAGGTTTTCAATGTATTCCTATGGGGAAAAAATTGCAGAAAAAGTTAAATATTATAAAAAGTATAAATAGTATTAAAGAGAAAAGTAATAGCATAAAAGTCCTGAAGAAGCTGCACATTTTGATATATGAATTGTTGAAATAGCACAAAGTATGAAGGAGTAGTTAGGGCTGCGGAAGAAGTAAGAATAATAATAATAATAATAATAAGTATAAAGATTTGAATAACAATAGTGTGATGCATTCTGCATCACACTAATAAGATGAAGTTTAAAGAAATAAAAATGGCCGACCAGAAGAACAATAGTGTGAATGCATTCTGCATTCACACTAACTAAGAAAAAATCCACAGAATAACAATAGTGCCCGGCTTCGCCGGGCACTCGTCCCTACAGCTATTTCATAGCTGTTGGGTCGAGTGCCCTGGCGATGGCCGGTGCCCTAACAAGTTACAGGTTTTGAAAAGATGAACTTATGAGACATTAATTCCCAATAGTGGGAAAATATCCACTTTTTAGTCCTTGCAAAGAAAAAAAAGAGTTATGAATGGGGTTCCTAATCTGTGATGATGACTTTGCCAACCTCTCACTTATGAAAAATTAAATACTGGGCACATTTTCCATGTTGATATAGAGGGTTAGACATTTCTAAATCACTAAAACATCTACACAACAAGAGAAGACGTCCAGGTGTAAAGTGTAGGCTATTTAGAAATACAAAGATGGAGTTCTTAGGGCACTAGTTGAAACATCCAGACAGGCAGGGCACTGCTACTCTCACATGTGGCGTCTAAACATGATGGTATTCTTTTTATCTTAAACTCTTATCATTTTAACCTTTATAATTTCAAACACAAAGAGATGTGGTCCACAGATGTGATGGATCTATATCTGCCCACATTAAATAGAAAGAGAACAAAGAGACAAAAGATAATTAGTAAACATTCTTTTTCACTGGGTGCCATTAAAATTAACGCATACATATAGATCTTATTCATCATGTTTGAAATATTCTAGGTTACAACCTTGTGAAGAAAGTGTTTATCCAAACCTGCATGAATTCAATTTAATGTTATATAACATAGACTGAACACACATGCTAGATTTAAATGTATTTTATATTGTGAACATAGGTGAGAGTTAAAGGAAAGAAAGGTCCCTCTTGCACATCATTTCAACATCACTGATAATTTAGTGCCAACCTGCTGTTAATTTTGTTTTTCCTCTTCGATCCATTCATGTACAAGACCCTGGGATACTTCAACAGCTTCACTCATGAGAGTGACTCACTTCCAACATGAATAAAGTAAACTAATGATTTATATGCAGCTCTGAATCAGCACAGGCATCTGTATGCATCATCCTGAGGCCCCCATGCTGAATACTTTCACCACCTACAGTAGTACCTTGAAAAGGATGTCACCCTGGCACTGCCACCTTTGATCCCAAACAACCACAGTAGGTCTTACAAAAATAACCCAGGAGCATGATAACAAGACAAATGGCAAATTTCCATTACCTTCCCACCATCCTTTAAGAGCTAATCCACTCTTCCACAACTAGGGCTTAACAACATTGTTCTTCCTGAATCTTAGGACTCAGTCAGCAACAGCTTGCACTCCAGCACCTAGAAATAAGCTTTTCAACGGAGGCTGAGCAATGTGATACCCTGACAGTTGGAGCTTCTCGTCCTCACAGAAGCTGCAGTCACTGTCTGTGTCTGCCGGGAGTCCCCTGAGCCAACTAACCCTATAAGGGGTCTTTCTTCAGCTCAACAGCTTCCTCCATTACTGGTGTGCACCAGTAGCTTCTTTGGTTGCTGCCATGAAGGCTTTTCAAACATGGCCAGCTCAGGCTCCTTGACCCCTGGAGCATGTACCCCCTGGTGCATGCAGAAGAAAAACATTCAAGCTGTACCTCTATTTTGGATGTACCCAAACTGTTCCCATAACAGCAATAACATACAAAGAGCAATGTGTGATGCACATAACAAATAGTCTAGTAGTGCAACAAAAAAATATTTTCATATCTACAGTATGTATTATGTCGGTTCATAGCAAAATAAAATCCCTGGCCTCTGTTCCAAGTGTGGAGAGTCACGTGACCTCCACATCTGAGCCTGTATGGACACATCGGCACTGCCTGTCCCCCACTGCAACCAGTGGGCAGGAAAAACACCCCTTGACGAGGGAGTTGGAGACCTTGAGGAAAGAGACATTCACAGTTCATCCTCACAGCCTCATAACTTGTTTGGAATCACCCAGTCTCTGCAACTTTCCACCCACAAGAGCATAAAGTGTCAAATCAGGCAGGTCATAGCTGGCATGAACAGTGCAACGTCTTCTCTGTTCTGATAAGAAGATATTATAGTTATAACAAAAAAGGTTTTATGAAGTTCCTTGTTGTTCTAACCCTTTTGGCTTGTAGCAGTTTGCTTCTGTAACCCAACAAGCGGCTATTGCTACCAGTTGTTGGTCAAGGACTTTTTGTTTTGTGACATGGTGCATTATCCTGCTGACAGAAGCCATTGCAAGATGTTAAATTGTGGCCATAAAGGGATGCACATGGTCAGCAAAAAACATTCAGATAGCTGTGGCATTCATTGGGTGATTGATTTGTATTAAACATGCCAAGAAATCATTTCCCACACCATTACACTACCACCACTACACTGGACTATTGGCGCAAGGAACTTTAGGTCCATGGACTGATGCCAAATTCTGACCCTACCATCTGCGTGCCTCAGCAGAAATCATTCATCCAACCAAGCTATGTTTTTTTCTAGTCCTGAACTGTCTGGTGGTGATGAAACTGTTCCCACTGCAGCCTCAGGTTTCTGTTCTTGGCTGACAAGAGTGAAGTCTGATGTGTCTTCTGCTGTTGTACCTCATCTGCCTCTTGGTAACACGTTCTACCCACCACAGTCGTAGAGAGTGGTTATCTGAGTTACCTTAACCTTGTTGTTTACGTCCACTCAGTCTAGCCATTGTCCTCTGACATTTCTCATTAATAGTGTGTTTCTTTCTACAGAGCTACTCACTGCTCTTGATGTTTTCTTTTCTGCACCATACTCAATGAACTCCAAAGACTAGAGAAAATCCCAAGAGATGAGGCTTTTCAGAAATACTCGAATCAGTCCATCTGTCAGCAATAGTCATGCCATAGTCAAAGCGACTGAGATCACATTCTTCCCCACATTTTTCAGATATTTTTCTTAATAAGATACTGTTTGGCGAGCTTATTTTACATCAATATTGAGAGTATATCCATCTCAAATCATCTTAGTATGTTGCATGTAGAATGTATTCAAGATTAGGATGTGAAAAGATATGTAAAGATAAGTATGTACTGGAAGAATGACCAAAACTTATAATGATAGAGTGTGTTTTCAGTTTATATACCCATATAAAAAGTAATTTGTTCCTAGTGGCCTTATTTATTGCCGTCTCAACGATAAACACAAGACGAGTCTGGTTTTGAAGTGACGGTATATGAACTTATCATTTTATTGCTGCATCTCACAGTCAACACTTAACTGATTGATCCCTAAAGGAGGTGAGAGATCAAAACAACATTATACTGTACAGGCTGGCTCAAATGGGAATTTATCATCACAGGGGGTGAGTCTTAATGATGTTTTAATACATAATCTTAATATGTGTTCTTGAGTTGATGACATAGCATACTGTGTCTCACAACATGTTCTGATATTTAAGTTAATGACCAGCTAGTGTAGGTAACTGAATGCATGCATGTACAGTACAGTATTTAATCCACTCCTCTTGCTGTGGAACTGAAACACAGACTGTAATATAAGCATGAATTCTTTTACATTCTGTGTTTATGTTGACTTTTCCCTCTGGGGCATACCCCTGTTGCAAAGGATTTTTCATTCCCAGGATCACCAAAGGTTTGCTTTGGGTTTTTCATGACCATATTAGGAGCTGTTATCTAAGTTCAGTTCAGTCAGTCACTTGATCTAGTAAAATGTTCAGATGGAAATGTATACAGTGTTGGAAAGAATACAGTGAAGTCTGGTTAGTATAATATTCAGCTATACGTACATTGTTTAGATAAAGACAGACAAAATTCACAAGTCATGACTGTCCAAGACTTCCATTATTAAAGCGCAGAGACCCCGAGGAAAATATAAAATTCAGATCTCAGTGAGGGAGCAATTTTGTTGTATGAATAGAAAAGCAATTATATCTGTTAAAAAAAAAGTACTTATGGAAGAATCTGTAGTCAGCTGAGCCAACACCTGCATGCTGTCATTTAGCAGGGGCCTGACCACTGTGAGGCCCACACAATGGCCTGGTGGTTTTAGTTTGCAGTGCGGGGAGGAAATTCTGGATGGAGCTTTGTAGGATACTGGACGGGATGACTGATGTACCTCTCCAGACTGATGGTGGCCCTGCTAAGTCAGGCGAGTGCGATTTAGGCTCAAACTGTGAACTGGTTGAAAACCCCAGAGAAGCTGGATTTGCACAAACTGCTCCCCACCACACAAACATCTGCTTATCAAATGCTTTAGAGGGAATTTACTGTCTATTTACTGCTATCAGCCTCATCTCAAGGACCATGTGCCAATGCTGAAAAATTATATTTATGTTTTTTTACTGTATCTACTTTTTGTTATTATTTGATTAGATTATTGCTCCTAACAACCTAAAACCCTGATTACTTGATTAGTTCATTTATCAATTCAAATATAAGGCACACAAAGAGCTGCTTATCTCATCAGTGAGTAATGAGCTCTTTGACTCAATCATAACATACATCCACTTGGGCCTATATATACCAGATCCCATGGCAACCTGACAAGTGGCTGTCTGGATATCTTGCTGCAGATCAAAGAGTTGGATGAACATCAATGCTTGGCATGACCAACTGTGACATTGCCACCTACTGGCCTCACTGCTCACAACTGTTCTCAAGCCAGGTAAAGACGAAACGTTCAGCAAGTCAAGTTAAAGAAGAACCCTACAGCTGACCCTTGTAGGTCAACTACATGGCCGATGGAATGGAGAGGGTGAAATGGACAGTGGCGCAGAGAAGGGCTCACAAGCATCATGACCTTGATCCACTTCCAGTTAGAAACAGCACATAAAGTGAGCAGTGAGCCAAATGGACAGTCACACAGATAGCAGGGTGACTGAGTGTGGTGGTGGAGGAATCAGGAATGGAGGAGGTAGCACTGGATTCCTCCTGAACTGTTTGTGCATTGCAACTGTCTAATCTGAGGTAGGAGCAGACAGTGCTGCCAGTAAACTAGACGGTGCTAATTTCGGTCATGTGACAATGAGAATAGATAGGCTATGAGTTTCAATTTGAAGGTTTTCACAGTCACTGCTCCCTTTATCGCAAGAGGAGCTGGTTGATTCTGGAGAAGGAAAACACTCTGCCGGCTGCAGATTTTGTGATTCTCTGGACAGTGGGGTAACCACAGTCCAGTGATCTGAGGCCAAGAGGGATTACATGATGGATGATGAGAGTGGATAAATTTTATGATGTGAGCCCTTGATGATTTCACTGGCACACTTTAAAGTGAGGTGTGGGTTGAATTTGAAGCCATGAAAGGTAACATTTTTATTTGTGGTAATATTCTGACACGTGAGTGATAGTTATTCAATTATGAAGATCACATAACAGCTTTAATCTGGGTGTCAATCCATGCCACACATCTCAATGCTCACTTCAGAGTTGTGAAGTGTGAACACTCATTCAGATGTGTAACAGTCTTATTCTCATACCAAATCTGAAAAATCAAACCTGTTCCTTTCTTTCTTGCGAAGCTCTTTGCGCTCAAAATTTTTACAGTCATTGTGATAAATGTGGCAGTTTACGAACCCACACATTATAAATAGAATTACTTTCACCTGTAAAGAATGTGCCCCATTGTATATGCACAGTTTTGAATTTCTCAGTGAGGTGGGGTGTTAAATGAACATCCAGGAATAAGGTGATGTGTGAGGTTGATGGGTGTGAGGAAATGAGGGTTAGGCACAAAATAATGAGCAGAGGTTTGAATTGAGATCGATGACACGGTTTTGCAGAAAGGAACCCAAGGTGGGTGATTCAGGTCGAGCAGCAGGGGGGGGATTACAGAAAGAGAAAGGTGTTCCATAGAAATAACTTCTTTTCCTTTCGGCTGCTCCCTTGAGGGGTCACCACAGCACAGCCAATCATCTGACTCAATCTTGCGCTATCAATAGTAGTCAAATTTCCACCAGCGCCCCGACGGCGGTCATTGTTAACCACGGGCTTCGACTGATCCGGTATGAGGTTATTGTCTTATTGTCTTGTGATTCGCATCTTCAAGTTGGCATGTTTTACATTGGATGCCCTTCCTGACACAAGCCTCTGCTGTTATCTGCTGTTATACATATAAATATATATATTTGCATACCCAGTGATGTATTGAAACTAGACAGATAGGTTAGTGATTAGTGAATATTGTTCAGTAATGCTGTCCCTTTTGCCACACAAAGCTTCTGAGGGGGCTATTAGGCAATGCAATGCAAGTCTAGGTTTGCACAGATGGTGAGAGCGAAAAAAAAAGATGTTTCCAAGGCGCCACGGTAGAACTCTCATACTTTCCTATACTGAAGTAACCCAGCGCACACAAAGGTGCACACAGCACCCTGTTACAGCTGTCAGCATTGTAGATTGTAGTACTTAAAGTAATGGGGTACGTTGCCATTGTGATCAACAAAATCTGCTCCGCTGAGCCTGCTCCATTTGTGAAGGTGTGATGCAGCACTGCTGTACAGAATGCAAAAATCTATTTTTACTGGTCTATTTTCACAGGCAACTGTATTATCTTCCACACAAGAGTCAGTTACCCAACACAGATTTGTTGACAATTTGCAGCAGGAGAACATGTGCTTATTTTTAAGCACAAACATGGAAGAGGGGGTCAGTGTTGGCATTTGCTTTTGAGGAAACTTGCATTATAGGCTTTAATCACACTGATGGCACAGGTACTATATTTTTTTAAGTTGATATTGCAGCTGCATTATCTCATGGATGCAAGCTGAGACAGAGGTGTCTATAGTGTGTGTTTAATCTGACAAGAGAACAGGTAATTGTGTACCTTTATGTAAATGACATACCGTAGCACAACTAATTATAACATTGGCAGTGGCACTGCTGTGAGACAGGAGGAGAGAGGGGAGTGGTAGAGTGAAACATACAAAATTTGTTGCTCAAAGATGTAAACCAAAACTGAATATTAACAATAATTCAGGGAGTTAATGCAGTGCATTGATGGCAGGACGAGTAATTGATCCAACTGGAGGAAAGAATTAGACAGAGAAGGAGAAATGGGCTTCCTGCAGAGGCTGTGGCAAAACCTCAGTACACATTTATAACCCTGTAATCCAACACATTTTCATCATTTATTGGAAACTGATTAGTTCTATAGCTCCTAATCCTCATCATTTTCTCAATACACTTTGCAGAGTAAGGTCAAGACCTTACAATATTATAGAGAGTAACCCACCATAATGATGATGATGATGATGAGTAATGAGTCACAGTGGCAGATCGGGATCCTGCAGCTCAGGCGTCAGAGACACCTGCAGAATGAAGACGGGGAGGAAAAGTACAGACTACAGGGGAGAGACACACAGTTAATGACATGCAGTCATGTGATATAAGAAGAGAAAGAGAGGAGAAGACAGAGGAATACAGAAGAGAGATGTGTGCGGTGTGTCGGGGGAGTCTCCTAGAGGCCGCGGCCTATAGCAGCGTAACTAAGGGATGGTTCAGGGCTCACCTGAACCAGAGCGTGTCTATCACTTCAGCACCCCAATGCATGACTCAGATAACAAGTGTTTTTGTTTAGAATGAGGGAGCATTAACAATTAAAGAGAAGCCAGATGGGCCCTGCTGTAAAAGAACATTTTATATTGATGTATCCTTTATCTACAACATATTTAGTTCTTGATCTAATTCTGTAGTTGATGAAGGATTTAAAGTCTATATTTGAAATTGGTTTACTTATTAAACTGCATTCAGCATCATGACGTATCATGCTAAAAAATTACAGCCTTTTTTTCCCCAAACCTTTTAAATGTTGTCTCCTCCAGTAGCCACGGATTATGCAGTTCATTGACATTCTCTTCAGTTGATTGTGATTTCCTATTCAGGGCTTTGATGCAGGCCAGATTTAAAAATTCTGTTTGTGAACCGTCCATACCTTTGGTCTGTCGAGAGCTTGGCAGGATTGGAGGCTGACAAGCCAAGCAATAGTCACCTCCCCCTGAAAAGAGCCAGGGGTGGTGTGAAGTTCATGGTGTTCAAAGCACCACCACTCTCCTCCTTCATCATTATGTTGTATGCCAGTGTACCTACTGATATGACTGAAAGCATAGCTTCAATAGACATTTTCGCTAAGCCAAGTGCAAGTGGTATTGATATTTTCTGCTTAGTTAATTGTAGATATTTATTTTTTGGGGGGGTGTATTGTATATCACTTTCTTGATATAAATGTTTAAATAAATTATGTTGAACTCACAGAGATTTTATTTAAAGAAAAAAAAGCAAACATACACAAATGCTGTTTTCTCTACATGGTAATTATCCATGGTAGTCAACTAAATGTGAGTTGAATCCCTCAGGCTCAGTTAGTCTTTTTATGAAAATTTATCCTTTGGCTTTGTTTCATCCAGGGTGATCGGTAGGTTATGTTTTTCGTGGAGATTTCACAGTGTTTCAAGTAATTGCATGCACAAACTCTTGGGAAAAGGGTAAAAAGGGCATGATCACCACCATCCCCATCCCCCCAAAAGAAAAAAAAAAGCCAAAGAGGTTTTAGCTGCACACCCCCTTCTCCTTTTAAAATAAATTCTGTCTGCTTTTTAAACCACTACAGGTTGGCATAACTCAGAGCTCTTGACGCAAGAACTGACAGGGGACATGATTAGAAATTTGATTAGATTTATTGTCTGGATTTTCAGGGGGGATGAGAAGAAGATGAACTGAATTAAAATCAGTATATTGTTTTCAATGAGATTAAAAAAACCCCACAATTTTACAGCTCTCCCCATTCATTAATTCATTCGCTATGTAACCTGGAAGGTGAAATCTGATGTTATTCTATTCAATCTGTTTTGTATTTTCATCCCTGTTTTAATAGTTAGTGACTGCTAAGGTTAATCATTTTCATTGGTCTTGATGAAAAAAGTTAAGAACTATATTTTGCTGCTCTTTCAAAAATGTATTTTTTACACATCTTTCAGTTTAAAATGCAGACTGAAACAGAAAATAAGAAATATGGAATAAAGATAAGTAAAACTGGAGCACCTGGTAAGTTTGAAATTTGTCCATTAGAGCTGTGCTTGTTGTCCCGATGGCAAGTGCTCTTGTGCTGCACTGGCATTTTTGGAACTCACACCATGTTGTTCACAACCTGTTTGGTAATATGTATTAAATATTTTTATCCAGTTTTCAGCTCATTGTGTTGATCTAAAACAAAAATGTTCAACGGTACTCTATAATCATATTAAATCCCTAATTAAAACCTGGGTCAGAAACATTTAGGGATAATCATTTGTAGCTTTGGCTCATTGTCCCTCACGCTGCTCAAACACAGGATGAGCGGACTTTCAGGTGAGAATTAGGCCTAAAACATTTTCATAATCATGGCAGAGGAGGCTGGATTATGAAAGCCAAGAATGACGATGGTTGCAATTATTTTCCTTTTTAATCCTTTTATCTCAACATTGATTTTTTGTTTTATGATTATAACAAGATTAGTGACCTGTTGTTTCCAGAAAACACAAGGCTGTTTTCTCAATAATGAGATAATCAGGCTGAAATTACTCATTCTAATGTATCAATAATGGTTATCTTGAGAATAGGGGGTCAATGTTGTCATGGCTGCAGGCGTTTGTATATGTGTTTGTAGCAGGTTACAGCTCAGGCTTGGACTGATACAGACAGAAGCTGCATTGTCTTTGCTTGTGTACAGTAATTTAGGTGGTATCAGGCTCATGATTGTCAGATCCTGCATGGGAGAGGTGCAATTTAATGCATTAGTTACGGTCCTCTTTTACTTCACTGTGTCCTCCCCAGTCTTAAGTGGGGGGCAGATTCTCATCATGGACTCCTTTTGTACCTGCTGTATCTTGCCTTATCTATCCTCCTCCTCCTCCTCGTTGATGAAACACTCTGATCTGTGTGGGAGGGGCCTCGTCGCTGATCTTTTATGTTCTAAGTGGTGGTTGGAGTCAAAATTGAGTTGTGCACGAGTGGGTTTCAGACAAAAAAAAAAAAGCTAGTAAGTGCACCTTCCCCATTATGTTCATGAATAATCTGAATATGAAAGTGCACAGTAGTTTAGCTAAGTAGGTTATGTAGCTTCTTGGCAACGTAATTAGCCCAAACAACCATTTACAACAGATGTGATAAGCTGTTTTCATTAGTTGGAGGCTGTGTCTGCCTGTTTCAGTGACTCAATTCTAATTGTTTGGGAGAAATAAACAGAGGCAGTATAGTTATCCATTTTCCTTTTTCTAGGCTTGTTTTAATTGTTCACTGTCCCTGCATGAACTGAATTGATGATGTGGCCTTTAACAATTTCTTCTCACATTCCTGCACTGACAAGTGAAAGTGTAAAACATTGAAGCTAGAGCCATTAAGGGATAAAGATAGAGATCATTTCAAGTAATGTACTGTGAAGACATCTTTTAGTTTTCCGTTAGTGGAAGACGCCTCAGTACAATGCATTAAAGCTACAACGAGTTCTAGAAATCAAGCTATTGCCACTATGACCCCCCATCTCTTTCCCCCCTCCTCTGTTGTTACACTCTCCACCCAGCACTCCACTCACATCCTCATTGTGTTCGCTGTCGCAGCTCATGCAGGAATCAGGAGCGTGCTACCCAGTGAGCCTGTCATACCGACGTCCTCCATTTGCTAGCGCTAGCTTGAAGCCCAAGTGTGAGAGGAGTGGTAGTAGACCACAATCGTGTTCATGTATTGATTGACGGATGTGAGCCCTTTAACCTTCTCAGGCTGGTGAGAAATTTGGGGGGATGTGTGTACAGTGAGTCCTTTAGAGGCGCCTTTTCACATTAATATTCACCTTCACTTTCATTTTTTAACACCGTTGCTTTGAATCATCACTGTATTAAATCACAATAGGCACGTATTTCTTTTCTTTACATTTGAAAAGGCGCCAGATATGTGCTATTGAATCGTTGGGCAGCCTTTTACATCTGTCAAACCTCATGAGGAGCAAAGCAGAGGTGAATAAATGCCATGAAATGATATTCTGCCTCTTTTTGTCTTTTTAAATGTTTAGTGGTGTGTAGCTTTCCTCCCGAAGTCTGTAACTGCAGATGACACACCTGCTGCCAACTGAACTGAGGCACTTAAAAGAAAAATCCACCTTCAGATAATGTGGGTGCAAAATTTTGAATCTAAAAAGAAGTTATAACTCTTTGATACTGAGGGCCTGACATTCGAGCATGACCTTAGCCTTTGATGTTTTCCACAGCTGAACTGTAGCTGCACTGGAAAAGTCTTGATGCAGTGTCACATCATCATCTGTTTGGCTTTGTTATACTTGGCGAAGATAATAGAGCCAATTTTCTGTGTTTTGTTTTTGTGTCTGTGCAAAATGAAAATAATATCACTTAATATTATGTTGGTTTCCAGAGGTGAAAATGGTTAACAAAGCACCACACAAATGCAAATCAAATCAACCAGGTAGATTATAACTCTTTCTGTCTTGACCACCAAAGGTCTGTCTTACATGTCACACCTCAGGACCTACTTTTTTCCCTCTCAAACCACACTTCATCATGAAAGTTGATGTACTTGTAGTTCATTCATTTGTTATCATTTCTTGTTATTTTTGCTACTTTATTACTCACTTATTTGTATGTGAAGACTGATCAATGTGTGTAGCATGTAGCAAAAACACTGGTATAGCTGCTGTGCAACACAATGTCCATACAAACAGACAATAATGCTTTTCTTATGTTGACTTATCTTGCATCATGAAACTAATCATGGCTAGTGACAAAGCTGAAGAACTTTTTAAATGCAGAACTTGGTTCTCACGTATATGAGATACAGTATGTGTTATACATAAGGTAAATGGACTGCACTTCATTTGCTCTTTCCTGGTCTTCTCAACCACTTCACTCCTTCACACACACATACACACACACAAACACACACACACACACACACACACACACACACCAAGCGCTGATGGAGCAGCCATCAAGGGCAGTATCTTGCACAAATTCCTAGTGTTATTTCATGGACCAGACATAGTATCTTCATAAACGGCTCTTTTTAAATACTGAATTTTCAAGATATGCATTGAGACAAGCTGAACAATAGTTATCCACACCTTTTAAAACTGTCTAATAAACAGCTCTGTCATCACTAACACCACTCAGCACTTCAAATCTCATGTGGTGTGCAAAATAAATGAGGAGGAATGCAATCAGCTCAAAACTGCTTCCAGATTAAAGCAAGTCCCAACAGGCAGGATCAGGAGAGTACAATTTGACCCCTGAACCCATAATAATGTTCTGAAATCCCTCCTGTAATCGACTACAAGGCCCTGACAGGTTGTTGGATCAGTGCAGCGCTCCAAAGTCACCACAAGGGCTCTTCACTTAATGAAATCGCTTAGCTTTCTTATTGATTTGCCTTAGGTACTGTGCAGTTGTGTGCAAAACAGGGATTGTTTGATTTGAAGTAAACACAAAATACTTTTTGTTCAATTTTTTATTGTTTTATTTACATTTTGATTGTGGGGTATCCATGTTCTCTCCTCTCCATGGTACCCTGTAATGTTCAGGCATTACTCTGCAGAGATTAAGATTAACAAGACAATAAAAAAAACAAAAAAAAACACGTTGTCTTAAATCTGAAGGATTTATCAATAAGTGCAAGCTTTTATCTGCGGAGTGGGAACAATCAAGGACAACATGGATCACTAATGCTCCAAATTGGATTTTTCTCATCTTCAGTCGACAAAGGGCTATAGTATTAAATTCTTGTCTGAGATGAACTCATTTCTTGTGTTACTTTATTGAAACATGCAAAGAAGAATAAATTAAAAGTGTCTGATTTGTCTTTTTGTGTGTGTGTGTGTATGTCTGTGCTTGGATTGTGAAAAAAGTTAAACAACTTCCAGAAGAAAGATCATCTCCACGGTTTGATCTTGTTCCATGTTTGAGCATGGGGTTGTGCAGATTTGTCCGTTTGAAGGCGAAACATAGTTTACAACTTGTCATATTTGTAACAGTAAGTCTTACTTGAGTTCTCAAAGTGAAGTTGCCAAACTGGTGAGGAGAAACCAGAGAAAGACAATGTCAGGAAGCACTGTGTTCAGGTGCTAATAGGTCCATATCATACATGTACATGTATGTTTCTAGAGACACAATGAAGCCTAGAAACAGAGTTCACTCCTGAATGTTTAACAACTTTACATCAAGCACAATGGAGTAAGTCACACATCAAACGGAGATGTTCAGTTTATGTTACTAACTCCCACATTACCATGCATCTCAGAAAGTGAAATTCACCATCTGATGTCCCCTTCGATAACCATACACCTCGAGTACTAGTTCTGGAGAACGGTGAAGCACACAACCATGCCTGTCAGTTGGCACTGGCAGCGGTGCTTTTGAACAGCCAGTTCTTGTCTTTGGAATAGGTTCCAATAATGTTTCCCCCGTTTTCCATATGTAACGCTGGAGCTGACATTGCGAATAAAATGACACTTAATAATGTGTGCCAGGGGAGACAGAGATTACAGAGGTGAATGTATGGGTTGGAGCATTTCAGCAGTCAACATAGAGAATCATGGAGATGGAGATGCAGATTTCCATTAGCATGCTGCTGGTGCTACCTCCTTTCTTTGAATGAAAGTATATACTGGATTCTCCAAAAGGCACTAAAAGTTGCAAAATGACATCAACTACTCATTTGCATATCAATATCTCTGCAACAGTCCCCTGCACTTTGGAGTGGATGGAAGTCGGAAACAGAAGCAAGTTGAGTTTGGATGTGAATGTGATAACACAGAAACAAAGGCACGAGAGGTGACTGCTCCAGGGCCCCAGATTGTCAAGAGGAACCCTTGTGATAATACATTTTTAGTAATTTGATCCACAAGTAGTCAACATTTATTTAGGAGACGTGTCAAAAGTTACACCATGTAGATTTCTGCATATATCTGTAATCAAAATCATAAACAACTTTCTACATACAGGAGTCAATGGAGCTTTGCATCATATGTTCTAGCATGTTAATTCAACCATGGTTAGAAGTTTGATTTATATCTGGTCACAGTGGAGAAAATAAAGGCCAGGTGGCTGGAAAACTCACCACATTAAGCAACGATGTTGTTATCTTTTTGTCATTTATTACAGTCAGTGTTTTTTGTTTTTTTTTACTTAGTTCATCGGAAACCCTTCTGTATTTTTTCCATAGAGCAAACTGCACAATACAGTATTACATTGTCAGTTTGTACTGTAATACCACTTAATCTGTATGCGTGCCTCTCTTTTACACATCTGTGTACTCATATTCATTGCACACAGTGATGGGTTTATACGCAGGTATCATTGCCAGGTTTTGAAAGGACTGAGGCCAATAGCCTAATTGTGTGGAATAACAAAAAAGGATGAGAAGTCTTAGTGTATCTGGCAGCTAACTGAAGGCTTACATGATACCAGCTGGAGCTCATGAGCTGGTTGATATAACACCACATTTCCACGAAAGGTGAAAATGTTTACTACCTCTGCCAAGGAGGTCTTCCTTCAGTCCCTAATGGGTATGGATCTAAAACCTAGTTCATTAGAATCGAAGCCAGCAGTTCAACAACAATAACAATAGCATCCCAGGATCTTGGTTGTGAGCAATTATTTCAGGTTGTGGTAATTTTACCAGAGAATACCTTGAACTCAAATTCAAGCTATAATTGTGATGACCTGACAAATCCCCCCAAAAACCAACTAATTTGACTCTAATATCAGTTACTTATGACTTGGACTTGAGCCTTTTAATTTATCTTAAGTGTCCCCCCTAAGCTCAACTTTTAAAACAGCTGCCGATCGTGATGCAGGAGATGGAGGGAGAGGTATACTTGACAGTGCAGACCAGCAGGCAGCAGGATTCTCATTTTTAGCCAATAGTGTGACTATCCCCCATCCTGAAAACCAAACTGCTTGTCCCTAACCTCAGAAAGGACATATAGAAGCATCTTACAGTAAAGTTAACATGAAAAAAAGAGAAAAAGAACAAGACCATGTGTCACTTTGGAGTCAGGTAGTACTACTACTACCATAGTAGTCATTGTAATTATGAACAAAGAAAAAGCAGTAGGCTATGATTCCCATGTAAAAGTAGGACAAATCATTTTGTCATTATTGTAACCATGACAGTAGAGATGATTTAAGGAAGCACTTAAAAATAAAAAAATCACAATTGTTTCCCAAACCTAACCAATGAGTTTTTGTGCCTAAACCTAACCAAGCCATGATCCATCCATCCATCCATCCATCTCTTTAACACCTTATTTTTTGAAATCTTACAAATATACAAAAGACTGAATTTACTAGATTAATGTGATTATAATGTATGCCTATTTAGTGTTGCCTAAGCCATACCTACTCTACACTGTATGCTGCGTGTCCTCTGTGAAAATGTTTCACTGTCAGTATAGCTTTGGCTAAGTCCTCTTGAGGCATTATATTCTTTGTACAACAAATGAAGCCGATAAGAGCAAAAAGCTGATTGGAGACAAATTGCATTTCACGTAATTTGACAGGCTAATGTGTTTTTTACATAAATTGCACATCCGTGTACTCATCGCCATTATACACGAGAACCCAGTCAATAGAAGCACCTAACAGCATATGTTTTGTTGGACAACCCTAATGTGCTTTAATCCAGTGATGATGTTGCAGTGAGAGGTTGGCACTAAATTTAGAGGCATTTTAACGTAAGCTCTATGCTTTTCTTACTGTAATTCAAAGTCAGGCTTACACATTCGAGTGTCGTGTTCATCTCCTTCGGTAGATAGATTCTCTCCAAACTTACGTCTTTCTTTGTCTCATGTGTGATGAGATTTGGATTCAGTGTGTTTTCTCTCATCTTAAACGATAACCTGTCAATCCACCAAAACCTCTGTAAATGATTCAGTCTCCATTGCCTGCAAAGAAAAGAATATACCATTACAGCTATTACAAAAATGCCAGACACTCATTGATTTTATTCAAAACTGTACAGAGAGCATATTATACAGGTTTCAGACTCTGCCATTTTCCCACGGGTGTCCCCTCTTTGTGAAAAATGTAAAATAAATAAATAAATGTTGCATTCACTCAGCAGGGTTGATCCTGAGTCTGACCAAAAAAACATGCAGGGTATGTGGAGTCTTTTTTGTTCATTTAAACACACATAAAAAAAAGAATGGTTTATAAAATGATTTTTGCCTGAAGCTATCATAAATGTATTGTACAGAACGCAAATACTATTCCATAAAAGAAAAGGAAAAAATCATTTCACAGCTGCCATGAACAGCCAAGTCAATGAATCACCATTGTCCCCTCAGCAAGTGACAGAAACTTGGACATACATTTCTTTTAAGTGTTATTGAATTAGTACTTTAAAAGCATGAATGACAACTCACATTCCTCAAATAAGGTCGGTATTGAAGCTGTAATGGATGTTGACAACCAGTAGCGTGCACAGACTTTTTGAAGGGCTGGGGCAAAAAGAATGTGGTGTGCACACCACTGTTAACAACAGTTTTCTTTTACCATAAAATTTCTTGGGGGTTTGTGTAAATGCTGTGTCCTCAACTGAAATCTAATGTGTACAGTATTAAGAAAAGCAGTGTTTGTTTAGATCTGAGAAATTTCTTTTGTCAGCAATGGCATCTCAATTGATACAAACTGTGGCAGTATGAAAACCCAAGTTGAGCTATTTTGTGAGTTTTGGTTTTGTGACACAGGTCACGATAGCATTAATACTGTAGCTGTTCACATACTCTTTAAGAAGAATATCTTCTTCTTGTAAACACAACAATGGCTGAAGTTCATGTCGCAACAATCACCACCATCTACTCCCGGCAAGAAACCACCCTCAGCAGCAGAGGAAAATTACAAACAGTTACTTTAAAGAGGAACTATGGAGTATTTTTAGCTTAACTATTCTACATGTTTACCTTAATTGAACAGTTTTGGAGTTATTGTGATGGTTTAAAAATGAGATGTTAGTTGTTACAAGGGAGAATGGAGGCTCTAATTCACACAATTACATCACACGCACAGAACTTCTTTACTATACTATGTTCTCCCTAAGTACTAAACACAGATGACAATCATGTTGCCTGAGCAGGAGGGAGAGGTACTTGCAGTGCAGCCCAGCAGACAGATAAGAGATGATACCTTGACTTTCATTTAAAGGGCCAACGAGGAGTTTCTATCCGGTTATAAAACAGTCTCACGTTAATGTGGATGAATCTACGCTACCCACACTTGTTAATGGCTCCATTTTCGATCAATATATCGTTTTGTCTCTATCATTATTTTGTTATTATTAGTGGTGGCGGAAATGCTGGTCGAGCCGACCAGCACTTATTACTTTCGGTTTCGCGGACGCAAATGAGAATAACGATGATGGTCGGAACTACGACCCTCTTTGAACCTCCGACTTTAATCCTTGATGAATGAAAACATGAGTCCGTCTTGCGCCGGTGGAGGAATTCTACGGTGCGCGCGGAGGCAGCGTGAAAACACTTCGCTTCTCCAAAACTCCTCGTTGTCCCTTTAAACATTCAAGAAGGTGTCTCATTTTCAGTCAGCAATTTGACTGTTTATTCAACAAGGCCAACGGAGTCAGGAGTTGTCCACAGTGAAACTATGCAGCTATGTCACATCAATTTCATTATGTATAATCTCCCGTTAAAACTTCATTCATGTAATGTCAAGGTGTGACAGAGCAAGACTCACACTTCTTGTAAAAGAACATCAGTGTAAAAGGTCTATTATGCACATTACCACTAAGGTATATTATGTGCCTTAAGTGCGTTGTGTTCAACATTCTTGTTGGGTGTGATGACAGGGGACATGTTAACTTGAAACCGCTGCAATGGGCATTTATATGCAGGCGCTGTAATGAAGTTGCTGGCAGATTCAAGGACATTTGAATGCGTACATTTCATTCTTACTCAGTCATTCTGAGCAAAAACTGGTGCACAAACAGTATAAGCCAATCATTACTTAACAGTGGGTCTGTCATCAAGTTTGTGATAACTGACAATAACCCCCTGATGATGTCATTATGATGTCATCTCAGCTCGGATTTCGAAGCTAAAGCGGATTTACCCGCCTCTGTTCCTTGTTTTGGTATTTTCAAATGAACAATGTACTGTATGCAAATGGATATAAATAAAAAATGTTTTTTTCTGTGTAGCCTGTGTGTGCTATGTGTCTGAGTTCAGCATGTGGAGATGCCTTGGTGCAGTGTGTGTTTCCTCTGTATTCCAGATGGCTTTACATTACACACGCTCAATATTGTTGTGCACAGAGCTTGTTAGACGCTTGTTTATGTGGAATTGTTCTCTCCATCCTCCTCCTCTTGTTAGTTTCTGCAGCCCCTGGAGCTGCTGCGAACCACCTCCCTAGGGGCTTAGCCAGATTGAGTCAGGCGGACGGTTATCTAGGATGTGCACAGCTTTGTCATAATTGCCCCCCTCATGAGCTCACCACTGCCGTTATTTCTCACGCTAAACCCTATTAACTGTTGCATATGTTACCGAGCCCTGCCTTTATTGTGCAACTTTGAACTTCGGTGCCAATTAGCCGGGCCCAGTCTGGCCTCTCCTGGTGACACTATTAAGAGTGCATCCTTGGAATTACAGCTCATTAGTTCATTTGTTTACCCTGGACTACCCCAGATTTACTATTGGTGAAAGGGTTAGTTGTTTTCCTATTTGGGTTGACCTTTTATCAATTAGATTTGAGGAGGTTCCTGCAATCCTAATAACTACAATGACTACAAAAATTGGGATTTCCCTGTGAATTCTGGATGTGATGATGGAATTAAAGATAGAAGATTAATACTTGCGTCTAACATGATATATTTTGTAGTTTCTCTTGATGTTGTTCTGAAAAGGAAAACATCTACTCAATAGAGGTACTGCCTCATAAATATCAAAGAAAGCAATACTTAATTCAAATACATTCTTATTTGAATCAATATTTTGCTTTCTTATAGAAAAAAATAATTACATTTCTTTCAATTTTTTTTCTAAAATGTTCCTGAGATCTTGAAGGTATGAAAACAAACAAAACAAAGAAAACAGCACTTGCAATAACAATAATTTGATAACATTTATTTGTGTCCTTTAAATTGAGGATCCCTTTCAGATTATGTCATTTAATTTTAGATTGGGTAATCAATTTAAAAGCCCGCCAAGGGACAGGAGTTGAAAATTAGCCGCAGCTATAAAGTCTATGTGGAACATATCCTTTTGATTTTAAAAGGTGGAATCTAATCCTGTTAATTGTACTGTCACTATGAAACAAACCATGAGATACATTTATTTGAAACTCAATATCTGCAACTGTCTCAACATCGCAAATTGTGCATCACCCTGGAAATATAGCCCCATAACACCCAGATTGTTCGACCGCTAAGGGGGCTAACCGCATGAAGAGCGGAGGAGAACATGAATTTGACAAATGACACCGCGAGTTGTCTCCTTATGCGGAACAGAGCGTGGTTAACCTCTTCTGTCTCGACTGAATCGTGCAGGCCTGTGCAAGGTCCTCTGGGAGCGCGTGTCCTCCTTTGGCATGCTGTGCAGTCCTTCGCTGACATACTGATACTTTCTTGTCATTGATCATATGCTGGAAGCAGGGCATTGCTCCGGTTTCATCATGCTTGCCAGACCCTGCTTGCTGCACTGGCTAACCTATCTGTGGTCATTACACTGAGCATTCGGGACTGTGGTAAGGCCACAGCTATACCTCAGGAGGACTTGCTCTCCACTTTCAACCATTGAAACTTCTGGACTGACTTTCCCTTGTTACCGTCTCACTTTTGAGCTGTCTGTACGATGGCAGTGGTTTATGACAGAAATTGAAATCTGTACACTGTTTGCTGGTGCCATTTGTAGTCATATTCCAGTCGAGCCATTGTGATCTATAGAGAAAGCCAGAAACTGGTGTCTATAATTTTGGGAATGATATTTAAAATCCTCTTGACTACCATCACTGTGACTGTAAATGGAGCCTGGATGCTGGAGGCATCAGTTAGATGGAAACTGAGTGCTACAGGTGCAGCTAATTGAACTGAGAAAGGAGATAGAGATCAGTGATTGTTTGGTGCGAGAGGAGTGGATGTTTAAGGCCTAGTTAATTAACTAATGTGATCCAGAACTGAGAGACTGTTTCATGTTTCTCTCCATAGATAACGGAGAGAAACATGAGAATATACTGTGTGAATGGAGTTGAGCCAATTGGTTTAGCTCTGAGGACATAAAGCGTACCAAGCTTTCCAAGTCCACATCAGATTCCAAAGTCTCAAGTCGAGTCTCATGCTGTAAAGAGAAAGTCTACGTCAAGTTTTACAAGTCAAAATGTTGTAGTTTAAATGACGCCATTTTCTCTGAATCTGTAACAGTAATAAAGTGTTGGGTTTTTTTTTTTTTTTACCAAACTGTCAACACAGACCGTCCTGTTAATGTGCCACTCACATTGTGTGCACTATGTGCTCTGTGTAGACACAATGTTAGAGGAATTCCTTTGAATGCACAATTTGAATAATTAAGTATTCAAGCTGTGTGTCTGTTCAAGGCCAGTCCTATGTTGTCATATTTATTTATATCTCTATTTCCTGCTCCAAAGTGTTTACCAGATCAAATCTTGAGCCTTGAATGTTTTTTGCTGTCAGTCTTCGGGGGATCAGGTCTCAGGGAAGTCAAGTCTCCTTTTTTTTTTTTTTTTTTTAATTGTTGCTTAAAGCTGGGGTATGTAATCCTGGAAAACTAGCAAGAGAGCGAGCAAGATTTGAAAAAAGCACCTCCTCCTGCCTCCTCTAAGTTCCTCCCCCCTGCTCCCCCTCCCGTCAGTGAGTCCGTCCAAGCCACGCCCCCACACACAGGGACGCGCACACGAAGCGGCACGGAGGGGAGCTAACCTGGAGCTAACCTAAAGAGCTAGCTATTTCGGAGTATTTTGGAGGACAACAACGAGCAGAATCATGTCTCATTTATCTGTAAGTAAACTATATTATTGTGTTTTTTGTTTTGTTTTCTAGCACATCAGTCTGTGCAGACCCAGAGGCAGGTCGGGTCTGAATCTGCCGAATCTCTCCAAGGATCCGGCTGGATACAGACCCATCAGCTAAATTACATTGTAACACCGTTACGTGTTATTCACTGACAAACGTGTTTTATTTGTATTCTTATTGTTATTAGTCACATAGCATGTAATAGCAACTCGGTTTTTTCATTGACAATAATGCAGGGTAATGCAGAAGTGTTAGAGAAGTAAATTTGGGCCAATATGTCAATTTTACTCTAAAAATTAGTTAGACAGAAATGCTATTAGGCTAACGATATCTTTGTTGTTTACGTGATCAGAACACTGGCTCAGATCCGAGCTACAGTCCGCAACCGAGCACGTCTTCAGCTCCAAGAGGACGCGGTCGTGCTAGAGCCAGAGGAGGCCGTGCTCGAGGGGCTGCAAGGGGCAGAGGCTAAAATAGCCTTTTGCCCCCCATGATCTCCACATTATCTAGAACGGTAAACAATGACATGCCATTTACTGTGAGCACAACATTTCTGTTAGTTTATTGTCATTCATAAACTGTAAAAGAAAAATATAAACAAATTAAATTTTCAACTCTGGTCTGGCAACAAACCAAAAATAATATTAGTAATAATAAAGGACAAGGTCTAATCTTCTTGATGAACTGTTTTTTTTTTACAGGCTAGAATTGAACGACTGAGCTTGGAAGAATCCCATCAGGTGCTTCAGATCTGCCTTACAAGGGACCCAAGCCTCCTGTTCGACATCCTGCAGATCTCAGCATCAGGAGATGCTCCTCCACCAGGCCCTCCAGCTCCACATCTACCCACTTGGTGTGTGTGCAGGAAGTGCCGCGAGATGCCCACAGATCTAGAAAAAAAGTGCTGTCGGCAACAACCTGCTAACTGCATTTCCAGCATGGAAATGCAGCAGGCATGGGGCACTGGGTGCTGGGCACAGAGTGGTTATTCCTAGTTGCTGTGTCTGGAAAATCAGAGACCGCTACCCAGACCCCAATGGACAGTACAAGGGTTTTGTCCCTAGCAGAGTCTAAACACAGATTTACACTGAACTGAGGTTTACATTATGCACATAACAAGGTTGTTTACATTTGACTTTTGTTTAAAATTTGTCTCTTGTTATTTATATTTTGTCATTTTGGAATAAAACTTTTGAAAAAGATGAATGCCTTTCATTTTACTATATCTGCAAAACAAGCAATAGATTTTCTCACCACCACATTCAAAATAAGTGATTACAAACAACAACAAAATTGGTATAAGTCTTTTTATTGTTACATAAATAATCTGTAGATTTTCAAGAATAGTATGTACATGGTGTTTCCAGGGATGGGAGACAGGTCAGGCTGTGTGGAGTAGTTGTCAGCTGTGGTGATCTACTCCTTTGGCAGTGATTTACCTTTAGGAAGAATATCACAATTACACATCTGATAATAATTAATACATTTTTTGAGACAATCAAGGAATAAGAATACTTAGAGCGTGTACATAATGTGTACATTATGTTATAACTTCATCAAGCTACAATATTGTAAGAAAACTCACCTAGGCCTCTGCTGAGTTGGGTCTGCAAAAGTTCCTGCATCGATGGAGCTGGCCTCATCAGTCCTTTAGACGGCGTCGAGGTTGATGGATCCTTCTCATAGCTATGAAACATAAATGAGCTACGTCACTGCGGTTGTAAAAGCCAATATATGTACGTCTTTTATCACAATAACACAGACACAGACGACGGTAGTAGAGTAATATCTTTTAAAAAATCAGTAACGTTATCTATTCAATACTAGCGTCATCGGCCCGTTTTACACCACAGAGAAGCTAATATTAGCATTTGGCTAATACAAGCTACAATAGTAGCTACGTTAGCAAAAGTTAGCCTACATTTTCATGAAAATAAGAAATCCTCCCTGAAGCAAAACAAATAATTACCTGTCCAACAGAAAGACGGCAACCTCGGCATCACTTTTGAGTCTCTTCAGATCCCTCAGTTGTCTCCACCGCTCAAAAGCTGAACCAATGTTGACTCTGGTTTTCGCTCTTGCTTTATCCAGAAGCTTTTTGTTTGCAGACTTTTCTTCCTCTGGCTTTCTCTTTTTTTGCCTTTTTCTCTGGAAGAGCCGTAACAAGTATACAGTTGAGGCGGTTTGGGCTGCGTTTTCTCAGCCATTGCTCAAATGATCACAAAATCCGTCCTGTAACTCTGTATTCCTGCAGAGGTGTACTGAATCGGCAGCAGGCAGCAAGACCCGAAGGCTGTGCGCGCTCCCGTAGGAGGGGGCGGGTGCAGAACTAGACATGAAGGCATCTGATTGGTTCCTTAGTCTCCGAGCAAACTTCGACCAATCCGTGCTATTCAGACCGAAGGGAACAGATTGGGCGGAGTTTTCTTTTTTCCGTTCCTTTTCCTGCTGACATAGCGTACCGATTCCTCTGAAATTAGACGGGCCATTTCCCCCAGTATAAGAAAAAGTGCTTTTGAACAGGATTACATACCCCAGCTTTAAGTCCAGAGTCAAATCTACAGCTCTGATTCATGCTCAAAGCAGGGAAGTTGGATGTAATTCCAAAGCTTCAGAGGAAGAAGCACATGGACTGCTGCAGTGACATGTTAGTTTTCCAGCTCATGGTATAGTATAAGTGCAGTATAATGGCGGCTGCGCCTCAGGAGGTACAGCAGGTCGTCCACTAATCAGAGGGTTGGTGGTTTGATTCCTGGCTTTCCAGTTCACATGTTGAAGTGTCCTAAGGCACGAAACTGAATCCAAAATTGCCCCCGATTTAACGTTGGCCTGTGAGTGCGTGCATGTGGTAGGAATGAAAATGTGTGAATGTAGCTGGTGTAAAGCACTTTGAGGGGTCAATAAGACTGGAGAAGTACACTCAATTTACCATTGGTGTTGTCATTTCAAGCTGGAAATCTTAAAAAAAAAAAAAAGGCTGTATCGGGAGAATGTTATTTGCTGAAAGCCAAAAAAACAAAAGAACTTAAAATGTTTGTTTGTGGTGCGCAGCAGATTAAAACAAAATGCATGGCAAGCAGTGGCAAACTAAGACAGAGATCACTGGGAGATTATTGGCAAATTTTGTTTCTAGGCGCCTTTCTCACATTCAGGGAAACCATACATGAATACAGAAAAGTGCAAAATTGTAACATTTTGAATGTTAACTGTACAAAAAGTCAGCAATGTTCTCACTGTGACCAAACTATGTTGATGTTTAGTTTTTATTTCTTTTTTCCTTTCTATTGATTGATTGATTGATTGATTGATTGATTGATTGATTGATTGAGTTTAATAATCTAACATTTCCTGGTCCTTTACCATCAGGGATATTGGAAAGTTTATTGAAAAACCACCGAATCTTTTTGAGAGGCAGGAGCAATAAGTAAGCCCTCTGAAGAAAGTCTCCTTGACATCAACCACATGCTCTGCAGTTTGGCAGGGTGCAGTCTCCATGCAGGTCCTTATTGGGATAGACTGAAATGCAAAAACATTGGAGGGACTCAAAATGAGACTTCAAGAGTTTGGTGGGTGTTATGAGTTCCAGGAGACAGCCTCTCACTACAAAGCGAAACTTTTTGTCTACTGTCAGTCCAATTTTTTTTCTGGGCAGGAAAGAACCTAGAAGAAAACAGATTATAGTGCTTTACACACACATTCGCACATTCAGCACCTGCCAGCATGGCTACTTTTCCAAGTCTATCCCTTATTTTAATCCTGTCTCTCTTGTATCTTGGCATTTCTCAACTTAATCTCTTCAGGAATAGTTCCTACAGGTATCTAATAAGCAGGGATACCGCAGTCCATCTATGATGTGTACGTTTTTCATTTTCTGAGGTTATGTAATCACTGTTCCTATGGAGGCAGGTTTACAGTGAACTCACTGAGCATGCAGATTGTATATAAAGTAGATGTAGAATTAACTAATTCAATGCAAAATAACAGGTTATAATTACACTGTATGTTTATGTCCTCATTGTCTCATTATGTTGGTATCTGTCATTTGATTATTCTATACCAAAGTGCAAGCCAAGGCCATTTTTCTAAATAAAGGAGTTGCAACTTGGCTACAGCAAATAAAAGTGGTAGTATAGCCAGTATTTCTTAACAATGAAAACGGGTTTATGCTATTTACATGAATTTAACAAAAAGCATGATCTCGCTCCAACCTCAACTAAGTACCTAAGGGCCTCTGGATGTGAATACATAACAAAAAATGCTGCTCCTGATGATAATCCCGCCAATGATTGTTTACTGTAAAACACATTTTTTGTAGCAGCTTAGTTGTTAAGTTCTGAAATGTAATTTGGACCCATTAGAACAAAAGGATCCAGGTTGAGTATTTGCAAAGTGTCCATTTAATTTTGACTTACTGCAGAAGAGATATGGACAATTCAAAGAGCATTAATATCACTCTCAATCTCTGCAGTTATTAAAAATCATGGGATGTCCTGAGGTCCCATTCAAATAGAGTATTAAATTAGAATAATAGAAGTTTGATATTAGATTTATTGAGCTAGTGGACCGCCTGAAGAACAGAAAGTCTCTCAGTTCACTCTCACTTTGCATTTCTGATCATTTTATTGTAGATTGCAGATTTGACTGTTCATGTTGTAATTTATATAGAAATTGCTTCAAATAATAACCCTAATAACTACATCCGATGCAATTATGGCCTTAAAGACATTCAGCAGAGAAAAAAAAGTACAAATTACGTTACTGGCAGTCATAATGACGACAGTCATCATTTGTGTGCGTAATGTTATAACTGCTGCATTACTGCACCATCCTGGAGTCACTCATCCCTATTACTCTCACAAATTCAACTCTATATTTCTGAATATCAAGTGAGATGTAGAATATAAATATCAACAGTGATTTGTTACACTGGTGTACAAGGTGTTTTAACCCTCAGAGAGCAGTGGGATTGAGAGGCTTTAAAGCTGGAGGCTAAAGTGTGGGTTACTGTGAGGAGAATTTCTATGAAGTTGTCGGGTGTTATGCAGGAGTGCAAGTGTAAATCATTTCTGGATCACATAGGACACTGCTATAGTATACTGGCTCAAAGGTTAGCAATGCGGCCTCACACATGGCGGTAGTACTGTGTAGATCTTTTTGAGCGGAGTTTTTACAAATTCTCCACTAGTTTGTGTGGGAATCACCTCAAAAGACATATTAGTATGTATTATTACAGACATTTCAATGCAACCAGATGTAGAGATTTTGAGGTGGTGGAATTCTTATCATTGTCAACTGAAGCCTAATACAAGCAAATATATTCATAAAGACATAGACTAATGGTGCTGCATGAATGAGGAAACAGAATATCTATGAAAACACCTTGTGATGGAAGCGAATAGAAACCCAGAGCAACAACTGAGAGTGCAACTCCCAAACAGGTCAGGGGTTGTCTCTGTCATTCATAAGCTTTGAATATTTGTTGTATACCAAATAATTCAATTGTAGAGATACTCAAGTACGTCTCAGTTTGGGTATGTCATTTATGTCCAAAGGCTACAGATTCAAAAAGAGGTAGAATCTTTTGTTTATTACATATCTATAGGTCTATCTGCAAGAATATTACACAAAACTCAATCAGAAATGCATGAAATAATTTCCAAAGACAAGCAACCCAAGGATGATCTGACAGCATGAATGGACCTCAGATCACTTGATATGATTCAAAATGTGCTGGAGCTAAACAAACTCAAACAGTGAGAGAACACCAACATTGGCCGCAGCAGCGACGAAAGCTGGGTCTTTAGTAACTCTCCTGCCATTGCCACTAGCAGGGTGCTGTGCTGTGGCTGCCCTCTGCTCTTTAATCGTTTAAATGGTTCAACTCCAGAGGACACAGTGTAACAGGCAAACATTAATTTCTTGTGACACCTTCATCTTGCGAGTTCACTTGCAGATGTACAAATGCATACAGTAACAATGGATTGATGGGCTCCATTATGAATGTGATAGCAAGGCAGAAGGTCTCTCAATCTGTCCATGCTTGTTGTTGCGGACTTGTGAAATGTCACCAGCCGTAGCTCAAGCGCTGTCAAAATTCGCAATCCCAATTTAGTCAAGAGTGGTCCAAATGCCCAGAAGTGTTGCTGCATCACCCATTCTGTGGAAGCTGAACTGGAGGTTGACATTTTCAATGAGGTTGACAACAAGACAGGGTGGTGATTTCAAGAGCCAGCAGTCTAGCTCGCTACATGACTGGCAGGACAACGTCCATGTGGAATTAGAGAGCGTGCCACATTAAATCATCAGATTTTCCATGTTGTCAATCATCAAACACCTGCTGTGACATCACTACTCTACATGGGGTGTGTCTAGAGGAGCAACCTGTCTCAAAGATCGAGCCCATAGGTTTATGTTTCTTATCTCCCATAGTTTTTCTCCCAATTTGGCATGCTGCACTGCAGTTCTGCTGACCTGCAGAGAGAGAGAGATAGTACAGTATGCTACTGTGTGCTCCCCACAGTACTGTACTATCTCCATTACACATGAGGCCAGTTTTGCATATGTGAAAGCGCAGGGCAGATATTCACAGGTCCTTTCATTGAATTTGCGCTCGCAATCTGCGTGTAATTAGCGCCAGCATTAAGGCAGCAGCTCATCATGCAGTCAGCTGCTGGGGCTTTCCTTCCAAGACATTTCTAAGAGAGGAGCTCAGTTGGTGCTTGTTAGTGGTGCGATTTCTTTGTGGGGTTTCAGCTGTTTCATCAGTTTGCTAATAGTTAGCAATCATGCAAAAAAGACAGTCCTTCTCTACAGAGCTGCAGGAGGCTCACACCATTATTCATAAAGTACAGAGGTGCTCCTACTAAATCCTATTAACAACAACTATGAATTGCATACATATCCATGTGCTTCAGCACACTATTGGCTAACTACTTCATTACCAGTTCTGCTATGAGTTTCAGCCATCTTGACATTGGGGCATCACCACCTGTTCAGGGCCGACTTGACACCACAGTAATTCTGTGTTGGAGAACAACAAGAAACACCAACTAGACTGGAGCTAGCTGGTTAAATGCACACTACAGTTGAATAGAAGAGAAGCCAAACAAAAGCAGTGCTGAAGTCAACTGGAGACAGCATTATGGCATTATGTTCACTAGACTGGTAGGATAACAGCTGTTAATGCTAACATTGGTTATATGGTAAGGTTTTCTTTTATAATAACTGTGAACCTATCTTAAAATTCTGACCTGCCTATAGTTTATTTAGAGGGAACTTCCATAGCTTGCATGGTGTCTATGGTAGAGGTCTTTGGAAAAACCTGACAACCTGGCTCGGCTCTTGGGTCCATTCACAAGAAGTTGGGTCGGACTCATAACCAGGGGAGTTTGTCTTTGTCCGTCAAATTGGACCCCTGAAGACCATTAGTCTATGGTGATAATTTAAAAAAAAAGATGATTTCATTGTAAACCTACAGTATTGTTTTTAACATTTTCGTAATGTATTAGGGGTAAATTAGTGAGCATCAACGTGGTTGGTGAAGTGTAGTGGCTGTTTCAGCATTAGTAAATCATCCAACATTGTCAGACATTTGAGCGTCACAACATGGAACATAATAGACATAAGACTACTCTGGATGTCTTAGGCACCGTTGTCAGGATATGCAAGTAAACATTCAACAGCTGTGGAAAATGAGGAAGTTATATGAAGTTGAATGAACGCCTGTGATGTTAGAGGACTGCCTAAAAGGTTTAAGGTTGTGAGTTTGATCCTCATGAGGATTTCTGCATTTCGAAGTCCCACTCCCAAAGTGGGGACTGAAAAGCACTCAGAAAGAGACTCCCACTGTGAAGGAGATTTGATGCCATGGTGGGTTTGTTCACAACTATAAAGCACCTGCGCTGCAGCGTTTGGATTGACTCCTGCCTGTTGCTGGTTCCTGGAGCAACAAAGCTACTGCAGAGAACGAGAGGGGGCTCCGTCTCCCTCACTCATTCCATGGAGATAGCAGCAGGGAGTTATGCAATGGAGATCCATGACTGCAATTTTGCTGCGACATGAAGAGCACCTTTGAGATAGATATATTTATATTTTAAATACCTCCTTAACCTTTAAGAATTACAACCATTGAACCACTAATTGTCATATTATTCAGAACAGCACTACAGTGATCAATAAGACAAACACTAGAGCCAGCTGATCACCAGGTTTTTCTGATCATGCTGAGATGAGAAATAAACTGGAAACACCTGAGTCTGAGTGTACATGGAGTGATCTCTGTGGGACAAATCCATTTGTGAGACTGAATTCACAGGAGTATGACAGAAAAAACAACAACAAAAAGTAAAAAAAGAAAAAGAAAAAGAAAAAGAAGGTAGGATTACACTAAGTGCTTCAGTTCAGTGATGTGGCAGTCAAACTCCAAAGGAAGCACCACCTGTCCCAGGCTACAAGCACAACTAGCTGTGTGGCTGTTTGGAAGCAGCACAGTTGTCTGCAGGAAGAATTAAATATTCCTGACGTTTTGCATGCATCCATTATCTTTCTTGTGGGAAAACAGCATGAGTCCTTTTGGGGGAAATTGTTCCCTCAGTTCTAATCCTTGCAGAGGCATCAACAGAAGACTGATGTAGTTCCCTCTGAAGAAGCAAATGGAGCTGTGCTGTCGTATCTCTGCTATAACATTATGCAGCAGAGAGAATTTGAAAAGACAGAGGAGAGACTGCTCTATTTAGAAATTTCTGCGCTGGATGGTGAACACTGCAGAATATGAGCAAAATATGTCCTTAAACCGGCTCGCCAGTTATTGCTTATCTACACAGATATCAACATATTCATTTTCTGCATGTATTTTTAGTAGCTGGTAATGATATAACCGTAGACCAAAGCATGAAACACAGAAGTAAATCACTTATTCTTGCTGCACATATATTTATTCTCCCATCCAAAATGATTACAATCTGAAATGATTGTAATCTACAATTCTTAGAGAGCTAACAGGCGTATGATAATATACATTCACCAATCCAAGACTGCACCCCCACCCATCCAAGCATCCCCTGTAATGATAAGAATATATTCACGATTGTGCTTTAGTTTGATTGGGCTCAGAAAACATGCCTGGACAGTTTTGGTGTCTCTTCCAATGTCTTTTTTTCTTTTCTTTTTCTTTCTAAGTAAAATCAATAGGATTCCCAGGAGTGTGATGTTTTCCAACACTTAAAAAATGAACAGGATCAATGAACAGATGCATTATAGACTATCGATGCACGTGCATTCAGCCTTCTTCCTCCAAGTCACACACTAATATCAAATAGCTGTAGTCATAAGTCTTGCGTTACTTCACATTTCATCCCAGTGGTATGTTTGTATTCAGGCAACCCCCCCCCCCCCCCCTTTTTTAGCTTGAGTTTTCTAACTGCTGGTTGCTAAATGGTGTAATAATGACTCATCTGGTCCAAGCTGTTTAGGGGGAAAAACTGTCAGTTGTTTTCCTCATTTTCAGGTTCATGTAATGTTTGGAAAACCTGAATGACAGAGGATCCCTATAAAATACAACCTTCACAGAACTATTTCTCAGGAGATTTTTACTGCTGGTGGGAGTGGTTTGAAAAGAGACACATGGATAGCTGCTGTGAAGATATTTTTAATTTCAGCTGTTGAACTGAGTGCCCATAAAATGAAATGAACAAGTCAGCCCTCTTTGTTATAGCACAGCAGACTATAACACTGGTTTGATATGCATTAGTTTGATAAAATAAGCATTTATATTTATGAATGCCTCTCATTCAGTAGCCTCATACGGAAATGACTTCAAAGTGCCTCTGAATGGACAGGCCACTGTTCGTGCGCGGTGTTGTCAAGAAGCTACTGGTGGCGATAAAAAAAAAAGTTCATTTCTGCAATGTTATTTTCAGATGCTGTGTTTATGTTTTCAAGCAACTCTGTAATAAATCATGAGGTCACCACGCCATGCAATGCAGAGAGCTCACAGGAACAATAACGCAGCTCTGAACCACACTGGACATGGAGATGGTTTTAGTAAGATTGGCTGTGACTGTTACATGTGTTTCTCTTCATCTATTCAACACCTGTTCCACACAGGCAATGTTACTTTTAAGACTAATAGTGAATGTCAGCTGCACTCTGGATATTTAAACATGCATAGAAATTAATTAATCAGTAGGGTTGAATGTTTTAATAAAAATGATTCTTTACAGACACTTAGTATTTCAGCCACGTTGCTGCGGCAGAACAAACAACATATGATGTATTGCACCTTATCAACTTAAAATTCTATATACTGTATGATGGCAAACATTTGGGGCCTTAGGCACAAATGAGCTGCTGGACCCATGAATCCCTGGCTCTGCTCTCTATGCAGAGCCTGGGTTAATAGAGCAGGGCCCACTTTACAGTCCTTCATGTCAGTTGATGTTGTGCTTTAGTTGAGCATATTCCCAAGCAAAGTCAGAATTAATTAAATGTCCACAAACCAAGCAAAGGCACAAAGCAAACATGAGGTTTGTGGGATCCTAGAGGAGCTGGGATTCATTGGCCATTTTCCATTTTTGGAGCAACGTTTGGATTTGCCTTTGTAGCCATTACATGAATGCATCTATTTGTGTTTCTGGTTTGGTCTCCACCAATTCCTCAGGAAAATGTCAGGCTCCTGAGCTTGTCACTGCCATTTGTTGCTAAGCAGTAGCATATAGCAAGGTTTTTTGTTGTTGCCATTAACAGCTTCTGCATATGGATGTGGGTTGATGAGAGCATTGAGAGATGACTCCCCGTGTTTGTCACTAATAACGGCCCTTTCATAATTCCCCTTGTCAACATAGAAAAACTGATGTCTATCCCAGTTCTCACACTCTCACTCCACTTCTTTGGTGAATTCCAAGAACTCAGCTGTAGTCAAACTACAGATGGAAATCGACATGTGAAATGGGTGGGAGGTACTTTAATATAGACAGCAATGCTACTGACAGGTGACAAAGGAGAAACTAACATTATGTATAAAAGAGCTGGGCCACCACGTGCCTCCAGAGTAGCTTCAGTGCGCCTAGGCATAAATAGAGGAGGGATGAACACCATTTTTGCAAAAGCTATTCCCTCATTTTGTCACGGCTGATGAAAGCAGCCGAGGCAGAAAGGACCCAAACGCAGACTTAAAGGCAGGCGGATTGAGAGAAGATACTTTAATGATGAAAAACAAGGCTTACAGGCAGATGGGTTGACAAGCAGAAAGGCAGGAACACAGGCAGGTAGAGTGGTAAGAAGATAATACTCGCTGGTAGCAGGAACACAGGGGAAAACCACAGGAATATAAGCAGATGATCCAACAAAGAACAGTGGAAATGGGAGGTTTAAATAGTGGCTTGGGTGACGAGGGAGCCGGGTTCAGGTGTGGGAGGTGGCTGGAGATGAGGAAAAGGTGAATAACAGGAATAGGTTAGGGGAGAGGGTAGGTTTGAGAGGGAGGATGTGGAGATGAAAGGAAGTGAAGAGGATAGAGGGGCTTGATGAATGCAAAGAACACAGCACATGAATCACATCATTTTCATACGCATCAAACCAGGCAGTGACCCCTTGAGAACCACGGATGGGCACTGTCCTGGCAGAAGCTGCTCTGTCCTCACTGCAGGCGTCAAAGTCAGTTCAGGGTTGTGCCACACTTTTGGGACCGCATCTACTAAGATCCCACATAAGGGCCCTAAATTGTAAGTAAAATTTTGCATGTTTGGTTAGCGCAAGCAGACTCGGTGATCTAGTAAGACAGTAACCTGCTAAATGATGACACACGCAAACCGCAGTACTTAAATTAGTGTTTTGTGCGTGGTACGTACAGTAATCGTTTCCGCCATTGTGAACAGAGAGCTGCATGGCTGCAAACGCAGAATGATCCAGAGGGGCAAATTAACATTGTCAAGCTGCAGCAGAAGAAATGTTGGACATTATCTATGAGAAAGTAAATGTGATTGGTAAGACAAGTTCATTGTCTTAGCTGAGCACATAACTGAGATACCTTGTGTCATACACTGAGCTGGAGGTGTAACTATGGCACAGAGCTCAGGTGGGACACTCGGGCACCACCCTTCTAAACCCCCTAGAAGGATCAAAGACAGAGTGAAGGGAGTGGTGACGTCCCTCAGTCCCGGTCCAAGAGCTGAGCAGCCAGGTACTGGAGAGGGAGGAGCGCACCGGAGGAGAGACTTGAAGTGTGCTTAACAGCGCTTAAAGGACTTTTAAGAACGCCTGAAAAACTGCTACAGTTTGCTGGAATGACCCAGACATGAGGAAATGCAGAGAGACACAGTAAGAACTTTTGCCCTGGCAGTTATTTATTCAATAACCGCAGCCATTTGTGTGCAAATCGCACTGTCAATCTAAACCACCTGAGGAATATCTATCTTCTTTTACTCACGTGTCACCCTATGTGCATCATGATCATTAATGTGTCGACTATTTACTGACATCTTTCACATAGAGCTAAATGCAGATGTCACTTTGGTCATTGGTCCTATTCACACTAGCATCCAATGAACCTCCTTTCAAATTCACTTAGATCTTTTCATCTTTCATATTGACACAAAAAATCAGGATCAATTGGGTCTTGTCGGAAATTTTTAAACAGTCTGTGGAGCATGGATGTTAATTGCTTAAAGACCCAGTGTGTCATATTTGTCAAGGTTTATTGGCAAAATCTGAATATACCCATGAATATATTTGTATAAGTGTATAATCACTATTAAATAAAACTTGTTTTGCAATCTTATAATTATTCTTTTATAGCAAGGGTCTTGCTTTAGAGAGTGTTGCCATCTTGCGCCGCTATGTTTGTACAGAGGCACGAACAGAAAATCCAGCCAGAGGGCATGTTTTGCGAGTTTCATGCGCATAAATAAACCAATGAAGAAGAAGGCAGAAGGAAAGAAGGAGGAAGAAACAGCAGCACATATAATAATATGGTTTAGATCTTCACCTCAAGTTTTCTGGCCACCGTCACTTTGTCGACGGTGGGTAAGGGAGTGAGCGCTGCAATCTAGAATCTGAACACTAGATGTCATGGTTTTCCCCCCATTTTACACACTGGACCTTTAACTGTCATGAAGTGCATCTATGTTAAAGCATCTAGTATATCCATTATGGTCTGCACTCATTTATTCAGGTTCTTCCTCTAATTTGTCACCTGTGCCAATCGGCAATCCGATCGCGTTTCGACGATTGAGAGGACGATCTACGATGTTTTTTTTTCCTTGCCAAAGAGTCGCGAGCACGACGTCCAACATGAGAATCAAACCTGCTAATTTTAAAAACACACCGGCTGATCTGTATTGAGACTGTTGTTATTCTGTCATGTGAGTTAATTGACAGCTATGTGGAAAGTCACACCATGGTCCGTAAGCACGGTACGGACGAGTGAGTTTGGAGCTGACATGAGGATCGAAAAAAGAAAGCGAGACGACGTGGCTGTGGCTGCCGCGATAGGACGACCCCGCCCACGTTGAGGACAAACTATGAAGTACTCAGCAGTAATGGAAAAGTACCTAAACCGAGTCGAATGAAGTAGACCTGTAACTGTGTAGTGGAAAGGGGGCAATACACACATGCTACAGCTCTCCCCCCGAGATAACATCGTGTATCGACACCCAGGGGGTGATTAGGGTGATCTGAAAATGTCAAGAACGCCCAACTCTTTCCTGTCAGTGCCCTCACTCTCTAACCACACTTTGATGTGTGTGTGTTTTTCTTTCCCTCAAAAAATGCAATCCGTCAATAACAACTGTGCTTTAGGCCTTGTATCTTTGATGAGCAGTCAGTGCCTGCAGGCCACAAAACATATATTACCAGGTACTTGAATCATTTGCAATTCATCTTTGCACGGAGTTTCATCTTTACATTCATGGTGAGTCTCTTGGTGGGGTTAAAAGCTTTAAGTTAAACAAGATATCTGTACGGCGCAGACCTCGGCTGAACTTGTCTTTCGAGGTCTGACATATCTGAAATAAAGTTTCATTTCCAACTTTATTGCGGGGCTGCCTTGTCTGCAAAGATTTGCGATCAGGAATAGTAGCGAAGATGGAATTCTTTGTTCTGAAAATAATTAGACCGTCCTTTTGAAGCTGTTGTTTCTGGCGGTGATTGGCCCATTGTTTACAATAATTACCACACTATCAAAATTAATTTAACAATATCACACCGATGTGAAAATACCGCATTCAACACATTAATTTTGCTGAGAAATTACTTTTAATGACATGAAAAAGCTAATAAAATAAACATTATTGTTTCAGTTGCAGACAGGCATCTCATTCTGTTTGCCTTTTCATGCTGGGTGCATTGGATAATTTCCATTTCCTGGCAAAATCTCTGTCTTAAACTCACAGGGCCAATAAAGAACTATGAATTGCATATCTTAATTAATTCAGCTACATCTTTACCCATAGGTGTCTTTAATATTCTTACAACTCCCTTTAATCGAATGGTGTACATAAATATTTATTTAATGTTCTAATGCTCAGCACACATCAGATCATTACTAGTGAGGTGTATTTATTTTTTATAATCAAATTTATCATGACTCTCACGTTCAGAGACTCAGTGCACAGAACACAAGCACATCAAATATATATAGCACACTCACTGATGTAGTATGTGAAATTTGACAGGAGAGTGTCAAGTGCTGCCCATGGGCACTGGAAATGATGATCACAACACGTGCCCATGATTGTTGCACATCAATATATCTGCCGGTTGCTGGCGAGAGGTGAGGGTGATTAAACATAAAGGTGTAAAAGTTGTGTGATGTTATTTCTTTTACATTGACATACAGACCACATTCACACAGCTACACACATTCACACCTGGAAGCTGCCCACTACAACCACAGTGTGAACTGCTGGCCACTGAGCAGCTCCACTGGAGCAGCTGGGGTTAGGGGCCTTGCTCAAGGGCACCACAGTGGTGTTGATGGGGTTTAGATAAGTGCTGCTCTTTCACTTTTCCCACCCAGGTTTAATCCTGCCAGTCCAGGGATCGAACCAGTGTGTGTGTGTGCGTGTGTGTGTGCATGCGTGTGTGTTTTAGGTTTTTCTTTTTTACTGTTACATCCCTACATTCTTCCTTGAATGGGGCCGCACCAAAGTGCAGAGCTGAGCTGGGGGAAAGTGATTGCACAGAAAATGAGTCAGATGATGGTGAATTATCTTTGGAGGAGGCAACTAAAGGTTGCTCTGGCCCCACTCAAACAGCAGTCTAGTGTAGGAAAAGATTTAATGACATAAGAAACAGAGCCAGAAATAAGATGGAAGTAAATTGCTGGAGCAGTTTGGTGGCAGGGTTCTCCACTGAAGCAGCTACACTGCCTTCCTCACCCAGAGCCTGGAGAGGTCTCAAGAAATGAAACTGCCAAAAATGACAGACAAACAAAGTGTAGTGATAGTGCTACTTAATAACTTATTTATACATACACTGATCATTACATGAACCGTTTTGGAGAAATGAAAGCAGTTTGTCTCCTACTTGTTTGTATTAAGACACTTAATCTAATCCTTTTGTTCAAGCTGAGGAAACCGGCAGAAAGAGTGGAGCCTGAAACATCATTTGACCTGAGATGGAGGAGTCTTATCGAGAGTGTGTGGGTGTACCATGGGGTATAGGGACTTTGATGGTAAGACAGGTGACATTTAGATAATAATCAATAAATACATCTGTGGCAAAGTTGTTGTGGCAGAGATTTAAATATACATATTGAAAAAACTAAAGCATATTCATGGATCAACTCTGTCTCCTTTCAGTAACTCTAAAACAGCAAATACATTCAGTGTAGGCGACATAATCTCTGGTTGAATTATTTTCAGAAGCAATATTACTTTTAAACAAATGAAATGCAATGGATATCAATGGCAGCATAATTCATAGGCAGTTGACTTTTCTTGAATTAAGTCAGAACTGCATCTCTCCTTAAATCAAGCTCTGAGAGTCTAAACATGAGCATTGAGAAAACACGTTTAGTTATGCTGTAGTCACTACTAGTGGATGTTTCATGACAAAAACAGATATCATGATGATAGTATGGTTCCAAAAAAATATTTTTGCTGTATATAAATGCCATTTGTAGTAGACATATTTACATGGATAAAGCTTGATAGCTTAGATATTGGTGGTCTAACATGTCTAATATGTTTCTGCTCGTAAACCCAAGTCTGGTGACTCTCAGGGTCACAGACTGTGATTCACATCATTGTTCTTACACATTAAGTCATTCATTGACCCCTCGTGTCCTGTATGAATATGTTTAATATCAATAATGTGATAAGTGAAAAGATCAAAGCAGCAAGCCTGTAAAGAATAATCAGTCTGAGCCAAAGCAACTTTCACACACTTTGAATCATGTTGCTTCCACTGAATTTTGAATCAGGGTTTCCAATTGAAATGCACATATATACAGCTTTATTAACATTTACTGTTGGGCAAGTGTGGCGTCTCAAGCCTGTGTGTTACCTTAATGAAAAAATGTGTTGGTCACGATGCCACAACCAAGATGCTGGCATGAGCAGGGAGTATTCGTCATCCATTTGTCAATTTGTTAAATCGTGGAGGAAGTGAAATGCATGTTGAAAAACTTGTCAAGACTAATCAAGTCAAGTCAGAGTTTCTGTATAGCTCATTAGTACACCTAGGTAGCAGCTTTCAACAGAATAAAATGAAAACTGATAAAGTAAAAAAAGAAGTTCAAAACCAAGCCAAAATTAGATAATAACTAAAAACATGAAAACATTCCAGAAACTTTAAGGGATATTATTGGCAAATTGGCCCATTGCCACAATCCCTACAGTGTTAGGAGTAGGTTCATTACCTTTAATTGTTAGTGCAAGCTATTTGTACAATGGCAGAGCCAAGCCGTGAGCTGCTCAGAGCTACACTACAGAGGTTCATTGAATTTCTTGGTTTCCCTCATCAAACTCATCAAATGCACAATCCAACAACTCCAAAACACTCTCCTGGACAAGTTGTGACCTGCACATTCACCACGTTATGATATGATAATGTAACGTTACGAGACAGAGTTGTTTTTGAGGCAAATGCAGAGACTGCTTCCCGAAAACTGCCCCGACGGGAACGTGCCTCAGCGGTTTTGCACGAATTTACCTAGAAAACAACACTGTCTTTTACAGTATAACGTTCCATGTGTTATGTGTTAGACTTGCAACCAGAACTAGCAACTTATTCATGCTGTCTGTCTTTTACTCAGTGCATGCTTGGACAAGCTCTGGGTCCTCTCATATGAGAGGCAGGTATGAGAATGATTGGAAAATGCATTTCCAACTGGGAAGATCATGAGTAATTTCGCTTAAACCAAATGAGCAGGAAAACTTCATTTTGCTAATTAGCTGCTTCCAAGAAACTGTGACTCATCACATCAGAGTCTTACCCCAACATCACAGTCACATACATGTAAGGGTTCAGAATCAAATTGAAATAATGAGAACAATGATGTTGTTCAATGTTATGATTTCAATATAATGCCATAGGAGGGGGGCCACTAAGCTCACCCTATAGTACAAAATGTTTCACAGTAAATGTAGATTTTTCTTGGTAACACCAAAATGAATCTGCTGACTATGAGAACGGTGTACTAACAGCAGTTACAGCTAATTGAGAACTGACAGAATGTAAATATTAAACTTGTACAGCTGTGTTTTCCTGACACTGTTCATTGTGTATACACAATGGTACAAGTCTAGGAACAAATGAGCAGGTGTGTAACAGCCAATTTCAGCCATTAAACTCTTCTTTTCTGTCAAGTCACAGTTTAGACACTGCCATTAACTGGATTTATCCAAGCAGCCAAAATATGTTTTGTCTTTACAGTACAATAACAGACATGTCAAAGCAAAGTCCTTTAATACATAAGCCTATTGTTAATTCATTTCTGAAATTAATTAGGCAAACGGAAAGACTTAAGAATGGCATGAAGGAAATAGAATAGAAAAATATAACCACAGTTTCTCAGGCACATTAGGTTGTGTTTGTACCAACAGTGACTCTCTAGCAATTGGTTGCATGGGCATTGGTGCATCACTACAGGCTACTGATGTGAAGGTTAAATATGAATCATGAACCATGAAGGCTTATCAGATGCCAGGAGTATCCTGGCACCTGATATCTAGCCTCGCAACAAAGCAGCATTGTCAGCTCAGCAGAACTACAGGATCAGTTCTGTGTAATCTTCAACACAAATTAGCTGGACATTGGCGAGTCTCACTACTTCATGGGTCAAAGCTCCATCAGATTGCATCCCACATTTTTACCATGGTTAAGGCTGCAGAGTGGTGATATCTTGGTTTGAACTTTGAACTTGGATAGAAGGGGTTCATTGTCATGATAAAGGTTATAAATGGTCATGAACAAAAAAATAATAATGTTGAGCATTGACTTCACATGGGAAACAAGCAACAATATAAACGTTTTTCTTGACCCATCGCACACTTTGACAGAAGATTAATATGTATCACGTAAATTTCTCCCTCACTCCTACCATACAGGTAGGTTCTTGATTAAGGTTACTTGACAATAGAAAGTATATGAAGCAATAGCCATAATGTGGTTCTTGGATAGATGACATATCAACTGTTTCTTTTCCAGAAACACAGTCTTATATTATATCATTATATTTCAGCATGGTTTGTCAGTGGACCAATTAACTAAGTTATTATTACAGCTCATTTTTTAATGATGGAACATAACATTAATTATAGGAAACTGAAAGGTCCATTGCCATGCTGTCAACAAGGTTTCATGCACTGTGGGGGGAAGTGGATGAAATGGATATGAAAGTAAAGCTAATAGGGGTAGAGCTATTAAAGAGCGACTGCAAGGAAGAATGACAACATCCTACAGGTCTATGGATGCAGAGAAGTAGTGTGGAAGCTTCAGAGGGCAAAATTTGAGTGTCATAGCATTGTTGCGGATTGAGGAAGGAGGAGGAATAGGATCTGAAATTGTTGGCTATGTATGCAAGTCCTAACGGCAGTGAGTGCCAAGTAATTTTCTGAGATGATTCTGTAGCTATGGGAAGAAACCAAGTGTTTCCATTGTCATTGCAGCACATCTTTGGAGCAAGCTTTTGGGGTATTAATCCTTGTTTGATTATCATTATATCAAATCCTGTTTTAACACAATTTATGACAGGGACTTTTGCATGAATAGACTAGAATAGAAAACATGAATATTCTGTAAATGTCTCTCTAGGCAGTTTTTGTCATCATTACTGAGGGAGTCAGCTCTATCAGTGCAGGATTCTTGTGTTGCATTTCTGTAGTATAGGAGCTCGAGGCATGGTTGATGTCCCCAGTGGTCCATACTGTACACCACGCCTGAAGACTCAAAGGAAAACCGCGGTTTATGAGGCTTAGCAAAAGTTCAAATGTGATTGTGAAGCCTATCTGCATGTACTTTCTAAGTCACAGGCTCCGTTCCCTCTATCTCTAAGCTCCACCAAGTCATTTCTGTCTCCATCCAATCACAGCCTGACATGCTCACCATAAGCCAATCACCTCCAAGCTGTCAAACTTAAAAAAGTATTTTCTCCCTCTGCTGTCCTGCCATCTCAGTATCAGGAGTTGTATGACCCACCTCCACCCTTTTACCATCTCAGCTGTGTATGCATGGCCCTCTCCAATCAGACCATCCAATCAGAAGTTTCCCTCATGAGGACATTCGCAGCCTCAAGCTCCATTCCTCATCACCACCACCAGTGTCTCGACTCTGGGGGAATCTTCCTTCATTTTGTAGGCACATAATTCATAGAACTACTCCTCATAGTGATCTACTGCCTGTCAGGGTCTCAACACAGACAGTGAAAAAGGTTGCAAGCAAGCCAGATTAGCTACCACTTCAATTAGAGGCTGAAGGTGAACCAGGAAACTAGATTTTAAGTCTAATCTTTGGATGATTAATTCATTTCATTTCATTTTTTTCTGTTGTTGTTTTGTTCATATGTCTTCGAAACAGAGCTATCATAATAGACAGAACCAGCGGCCAAGACTATAGAAATTAAGTTTCAGTAGTAATAAACCATTGTTTTTCTTCAAATATCCAACCTTAGTGTAGCCGGTGTTAATCTGGCCCTCTGCGTTGTGTTTTGGTACGGACTGCCCCAGGTTGGGTTCGAACCCTAGTCTCCCACATGATGGATGATGATGCAAACCGTTGTACGTCAATGACCACTTAGCTGTTAGGTTTGCATGTTCTTTTATGGGTGAGTGAGTGCACCGGGACCCTCCATTACACTCACCCCTGCTGAATTCACTCCATGGGCATCCGGGTCACGGCAGCACTGTAGCCGATGTTAATCTGGCCCTCTGCATTGTGTTTTCATAGAGACTTCCCCAGGTGGGATTTGCGGCGGCGGGCAACTATGCAAACTGTTTTGCCATGGTAATGATTGCTTAGCAGTATGGTTAGCACGTACTGAGTGCACCCGGACCTTAGCAATGGCATTTGTCAGGTAAGGTGCACCTCTTGCAGAATGTCTCTGGTCCAGCATCAAATGGGATATTTTCTTCAGCTGAAGTTAGCACGTTTATATAACCAGCTAGCCCCAGCCCATCTCTTCACTTTCAGATAATTCACTGCAGCCTCCCTGAAGACATAGCACTGCTCCAAAAACATTCAGGACCTCTTCTATTAAAAAAGGAAATAATAGCTGAAGCTCTTGTCAAGTGGCAAACACCAGCACCTGTTCCTGGCAAGGAATTACCAAAAAATGCACAACCTTAATTTTGAACAACACAGAACTTCTGTATTTAATCAGGTAGGCTATTCAAAGGATTCCAATGAAAACCAGAAGTGGTTCACATGTAAGCAGCTGTACTGACGGAAGTGACCTTCAGTGCAGGTGTAATTTGTGCACAATAACACAACAACATATTCAACAGTTCTCTGGGATTTACTAAACAGCTAAATGAATCATGCTGATAAAAGAAGTGAATGTATTTATAATCATCCCATATTGTTAGAACTGTGTTCACAGAGATGAGTGTGTCGGTCTCCAGAGAGAAAAGAATGGGTTGTCTTTTTAAACATGGCAACTCAACTGCCCTCATACAAGCTAATTACATCAGAAATGCGAGCTGGTCTCTGGCTCTGGAGCAGCTCTTCTACTGTGAAATGTTCCTAAACATCTGTTGCAGGGGCAGGAGAGCAATAAAAATGTTTGAACAAGTAAGTTACAGGGACAGCTACGAGTCAGGATACGGCTTTATGGGCCAAATATTCAGCTGCATAAAAGGTAGAAATTGAAATGTAAGCAGATAAAGGTCTCATGAGATGATCCAGATCAACAGAGTCATACTGAGGGATGTGTGTCGATAAAAAGAGTTTTCACAGGGAGGTGAATTCATTCATTTACAGCTGTTTCATACCTAATTGCACCTAATAAATGCAGCATGTTTGTCAGGATGTGCTACTCAGGATTTTATATTTTGATTTTATCAGAGCTTTTCAGATTTCATCCTGCCCCGTCTGCTCTGAGAAATCTGTTGATATTCACAAATTTGATTGAACAGACGAACATCACAGGGGTCTGTGTGTGAACTTTAGCTTTGAGATGGGAACACTGTGAAAGCACCACAGGGTGGAAGTCAATACTTCTACCGGGCTCCGCTTTCGATTTTATGTGGAGAGAACCATGATAGTTCAACTTTTTTAATGTCAGGACAGTGTTTGATAGGTTCAGGTCTTTCACTTTTTTTCACCCCCTAACCCTTCTTTCATTGATATTGTAAAAACGTGTCTGTCAATAATAAGCAATAACTGGATTCTATGTGTCTGAGCTCACAGATCCAGTGCTGGTTCCAGTGCAGAGAAAAACAGATGTACTCTCTTTTAAATAAATGCAGACAGTTATCATAGAGGCTAGAATGAAAAAAAAACTCATCTGTCAACTGCCAAAGCCCACACTTGAACAATGGCATGCCCTTACATACAGTGATACCCCCCAATGTAGAGAAGCAAGGCTGTGGGCCACCGCTACTTCCTCATTATGAGCCCACAGGGAGGCTTTGTCGTCACTTAGAGAGATAATGTGACAGCTCAGAACAAAGAACCAGGTAAACAAAGGCAAAGCTTGAAAAAACACCCATGCTTTCTCCCTGGGGACGGTGGCAAAGGGAGGGACAGAAACAGTGAGAGAGCGGTTCCTGCGGAGACCAGATAGAGAATCAGATCTGACCATCAGCAATCCATCATGCAGATTTTGCCTGCAGTGGCAAGGTTGCTGTAAATCATTGTGAGTAAATGTGCTGTCTTTTGTTGGTATTTATCACTTATAATATATGCTTATGTTTGTGAGAGCATGATACATGTAAAAGCGAGCTTGTGCATCTCATGAGGGCATAATGTCTGCAAGGTTTAATTGCTCATATATATAATATGTGCCTTTGACAGACAGATCTAATTCTGCAGCACAGTATTCGAGGAATTACATTCATGTTGGACTCTTCCACACATCATGATTTATTTTCAGTATGTCCGCTGGAAAAAGTCTCTCCTTTAGAGAAGCAGAGAGCAAGGGTGTGAAGGGCAGGATGGTGCATGTAGAACACATTCAACCCACTGTATGCATGGGAGACTGCTGTTTGCATCCTCCTCCAGATTAACTAATGAGCATATTTGCATATCTTTACCAACTATTTCAGCTACCTCACATTAATCACTGAGGCTAATCTACAGAATCATAGAATATTATGGCCAAATATGAACAGTATACATTGGATTGTGTGCTAGGGTATTCATGTCATTTATGTCAGTTATTGTAAGAATGAGTTCTAAGTTGTTATCATGCCTGGGAATCTTGGCATTCTCTCATGGAAAAACCAAGGTGCCACAGGTGCCACACATCGGCTCAATTTCATTTCATGAACATCTTGTCGTAATACAGATTTTTCACCCCTACATGACCAACTATAATCACGCAATCATCTTTATCATGTGAACTGTCACAAGCTGATGATATGGGAGTCCATCTGATCCCTATCATGCATCCCATAAGATATGTCTGTTTCATCATGACTCTTATGAATGTTTAAGATGACGCCTGTGTGATTTTACTTTGAAATTACAATTTCAATCTTGTGGCTGCATGACTTAAATGACTTGCGTTCTGAAAAAGTCTGATTTCTGAAGTGAAGTGAGACAGAGAAATAAGAACGCTACCCGAATTCAGAGTTAGGAGCCACCACTGCTCAAACACCCATCATTATATTAACCAAAGTGTTCATGAGGTGATGATAATCACTTCGCCAATTACGTTAATTAGGAGAATCGTTGTGGTGGCGGCCTGAGTGTCTGCAGTTATCCATGATACTGGCATAACAGACAGAGGAATGGCTGCTCTAAACCAGGAAATTCTTGTTATTATACAAGTCAAGCCTTTAATGCTTAATTAATGCCCTTGCGTTCCAGCTCACTTAATGCCTTTACCACCAAACTGGCAAATGCTAATTCATGAAAATATAACCCTGAGGTAAAAATGAGGGGGGAATATATGGAAGGAGAAAATGTGCTACAGAATATTTTTTTTATATAAAACAAACTGAGTGCGGGATTTCAGTCTAATTTAACTTTCACTTCTTTCTTTAGCTTTAACAGTGAAACCATTGTCATTCACTGCAAAAGGCTTTTCATATCCACGTATACAGACTGCTGTTTGATTTATGGCTCTTGGTTTATCTGCCGCCTGCAAATAGCCATGCAGTCCATAGCTGCAAGTCTGCCATGCAATGTGTTGGGATGCTAAAGCCAAGTCACTCAACAGAAATAGCAAGGAAAGTAAAGAGCTGCTTAAAATGAATAGGATGATGGTGAATGACATTTCAACATCTTGCAAATTAATAATTTGACTCTGCACATTATATGTTCCTGCTTAGTGTTTCCATGTTTTTTTTTCTACTTCCTAATCCTTAACAGTGTTAAAACAGACCAAAGATTAAATGATGTTTGTACAGCAGGGAATAAGATGGTTATTTTAAATTTTAAAATCCTACTTTGCTTGCTATTTTTGCTTCATTACTTCAAGAGAGCTTCTGCTGAGAGAAGTAAAAACAAGTATTGTAATGAAATATAATCTTCCATTATGACTCGGAGTGGATCAGCTCTGCTCCACTGCAGTATGTTGTTAAATATTACACAAAACATTATACACAGCTAAGACCCCACTCAGGTCCAGTGTCTTTCATCCAGGAGCAGGAACACAGCCACAGAGCCACAGAGACAGTTCCTCTATGAGAAGACCAAAGACAATTATTTACTGACTAAAACAGGTTTTAGCCACTGAACCCTCCTCAAAGTTTAAATTTAAAGGGTCAGATCAGCCAAAATGAAAAAAATATTTTATCTGGTGGCAGCTATCCAGATTTGTCTACTGTTGTATATAGACAGATTGTGCCCCAGGGTCCAGCCACTGGTGGTGATGATGAAATGAAGAGCATACAGGAGATCTGGAGCTCTGGAGCCTGACCAGACATGACAATATGAAGACAGATTTAAAGTTTGGCAGAAATGACTTGATTGGCTACAAGGCTGGCCATCTGGCATACCGGCCACTGTCCCGGTGGGCCGATGTGGGATGGCCCATCGGCATATCCCATTGGGTTATACAATTGTATTTGTATTGGTGACACTGGAGTCTGCAAAGCTAATGAGCCAGGTGAGAAAAATGAGCAAACATGATGGGCCAGACTGGGCCAAAAACGGCAGGCCTGATTTTTTCCAACCATGCCCACCCATGATGGGCTGATCGAGACTGTGGCAAAACATGATTGGTTTGAGAAATCAGCTATAATCAGCCAAAGAAACAAAGAGAGAGAGCTGTGGATCATTGAGGTGTAAAGATAATCTCCCTTCCTGAGAAAACTTTATATCCTCCAAAAGCAGTCCATATTAACTATAAAAGGAAAGACATGGTCATTGATTGTATAAACATCTAGTTTAATTTCCATTTTGCAGCAGCCTTGCCTGAGATCATACAGCCTCTCACTCACTGCGTAAGCACTGTGTTGTTGCCCAATTTTGGAAATTTTTGCTTCTTACCAAACACACACATTGCAGTGTTTAAACACTGTTGGCGGCAAGTTAGTGCAAATCAGCGAAACTACTCCACCAGAGGAGGACTTTCACGGTCCCAAAGCAGAACATCTTGAGCTATATTTGCGAGACTGTCAGCAGCAATGTGCTGCTCAGATGTTTAAAACAGTCTGTGTTTACCACCTGAGCCAGCTCCAATCAGGCAGTGGAGACAGTGAGAGGCAGCTAAAAGCTCTGCAAGCAAGTAAATGGACACCTCCTTAACTCTATTCATTAGATTGTATATTCTTGTGTGTCTGAGGTTTCTATTTCAGCCTGTAAAGTCACTGATGTGCATTTCAAATACACAGAATTTGGGGTTATTGTAGTGTGTGTGTGTCCATTTATAAGAAGGCAATTCATTGAACAACTTCACAAACTTCAGACAACTGAAGTTAAGTGCCCTGAGGTTAAAATTCATATCTCTACCATAACTTTCTGCAACTTAAGTTTACTCTCCGTCCTGCTGCACCACATAGTGATAGTTCAACATATTTATAGCTCCGGACGTCAACACGACACAACAGTTTCTGAACTTGCAGAAAGAGTGAATACTGTCAAGTTCAACATTCAGTTCAAGTCGAGCTGGAATGAAGACCAGATAGAGACTTAGGAAAATCAATTGCTCTGTGGAAAAGAAAGCAATCTGTCAGACCGCAAAACTACAGCACAGGGATTTCAGCACATCCAGCCAGGCAGAGCATGTTTGAAGAGTGGCTTCACTTGCTTTGCTATTGAACTATGCTGGCCTATCAGGGGATCTCTCCATCACTGAGGTTCTACAAACAAGAGTTCCTCTCTGACCCTCTTGATCAAACATGTATCTGCAGCATTTTTTTTTTTTATCAAAACCAAATGTGATGAAATCAATGCAGCAGCACAATGTGCTGGTTGGAATCTAACAATTAATCAAATGCAATGTGAGTTATGAGCGCGAGAATAACAGTGATAAATGGTATTGTAATGGTGAGTACTACTCGCTCAAGGTCAAACCTTTTCCTTTATTAATATTACAAAATTGCGATGTAGTGCATTTAGAAACTGGAGCCAGGTTTCATTATTTTTTTCTCTCAGTGCACATCATATTCAAAGTGTAAATATTTCTCTGTGCATTAAGCCTGAAAAAGTGCAAATTCCTTTGAGTCAGAGATGTTTCCTCGATCAGTTTTTAATTCTAGTGAAGAAACACATCAGAAAACGTTCCTGTCTACTCTTCAGTAAATGACAAATCCAGAAACACCTGGTTGTGACCCTTTTAGTTTTTTATTCTTTATTCCTGCATTTTAATTTGATTTTATTGCAATGTATTCTAATTATATTAATTGATTAATATAATTGTAACCCTGTTTTGAAAGGTGCTCTATCAATTAAAATTATTATTGCTATTATAAATTATTCTTATAGGTCTGTGACTAGGCTTATGCTGATTGGCAACCCGATCCTCTATTGGCGATTCAGAGGACGATTTATGAGCCTTTTTTTTCTCGTCATAAAACATACAGGCTGCTACCCACTGTGTTCTTGATCAGCTGATCGGTGCTCAGATCTTCACATCTTCAACTCTTTTTATACAAAGTGCAGCTAAACACCAGGCTAAAGAGAGAGGAACAACAGAGCTCTCCTCTGATGGCTTGAGCCTTTTTTTTGTTTGTTTTTTAGAGACTGCCAGGTACGCAAAGGCGCGTCGTGAGACACGTGATGTGTTACGCATTCCTCATTTTTGTCGGGCATGCATACCTGCAGTTACAGTATGTGCACCCCTGCCTATACAGTAGTGCGGGGATGTAGTACAGTATAGAGAGCACCCAAGTCCACCTAAGTGGATGGGATCGATGGATGGTCAATCAAACACAGGAGCTTCATGCAGCAGAGTAGCTTTGTTCATGTGAAATCATTATCATTTTCTAAACCTAACCAAGTGGCCAAACCTAATGAAGTTGTGTTTGTGCTTTGACCTAAAGAGGCCATTATCGTGATTTTAGTAACCATGACAATGAATAATCCATATTCCTGTACAGTCCCATGCTTATAATGGTAACCATGACAATTGAGTTCCATTGTCTATGCATGGCATTGTAGAAAGAACCTCTTTCATAAACAATCTCACACATCTTCAGATGCAGATGAAAGCAAAGTTGTGGATGAAAACTAAAAAATGCATTGATTATTTACAGTAAATAATGAATTTTTATTTTTCTTAAAGGGCCAACGAGGAGTTTCTATTCGGTTATAAAACAGTCTCACGTTAATGTGGATGAATCTACGCTACCCACACTTGTTAATGGCTCCATTTTCGATCAATATATCGTTTTGTCTCTATCATTATTTTGTTATTATTAGTGGTGGCGGAAATGCTGGTCGAGCCGACCAGTGTTTCCTTACTTTCAGTTTCGTGGACGCAAATGAGAATAACGGCGATTCGGGCGGCGTTATGGTCGGAACTACGACGGTAACTGAACCTCTTTGAACCTCTGACTTTAATCCTTGATGAATGAAAACATGAGTCCGTCTTGCGCCGGTGGAGGAATTCTACGGTGCGCGCGGAGGCAGCGTGAAAACACTTCGCTTTTCCAAAACTCCTCGTTGTCCCTTTAATGTTTGTGTGCATCATAAACTGTCAAGCAGAGCACATTAAGTTGCAACAAATGTGGAGAATGAGTGTAACAAGATAAATCTCTGCCCTAATATCAGCCTCTCATATACAGTAGCCTATATTTCATACTAGTTGTGTACATCTCTCTTCAACATGTCTTATAATATAAAAAACATGCAACTAACCCTACTATGTGTATATTTACCCATAAAAAGCTTTGTCTTTAGTCTCTTGCTTGTTAAACTGTTGCTAAATTGTTGCTCCATTCACCCGCACATCTAAGGAGTTCCATGCCCGCCGCATGGTGACGGCCTGAGATCATTTGGCTTATGATCAATTTGCTTCAAACGGCTGACCACTGGCGAGATGGCGTCATTGGCGTCCATTTATCTAGATCTGCAGCAGTCTCTTGTTCTTTGCCAACATACTGAAGACCACGCGGCCATGCTTTATAAGGCGGACCACATGACTAGATGACCATTAATGGTAATGAATGCTTTTATTTTGTTGTTTCTTTCAGTTAGTGTGCTATGAAATTGATTTGTTTTAAGTGCAACTTTTATTCTTGGAACTAACTCTACAGAGGGACATGTTGGAAGTCAGTGCCTCTCTGAAGAAAAGAGGACTTTAGTAATAAAAGATGGTCTTTTATGTTTCTGGCACTGTAGTAGAGAGAAAGAAGTTGATTGTGAATAATGTGAATGTAAGCGATGGGCTGTCAAGAGTATAAAGTATGGACATATGAGCTTCATTCAGCCACCTGCTGTGTCTTTACCAGCTCCCGCCAGTAAAAATTGTATTTTGTCAAAGAAAGAAGTATCTGAAATTTTCATCAACCTCTTTTATTACTAGTCACTTTGTATCAGGTCTTCATCAGGTCAGCACAGCAGTGTTAATAGCATTCCTAACGCTGCCATTAAAACCAACTGTAACCCAGTGACTATTCCTCTTGTGCAGCTGCATCAGCATCTACAGATTCAAACCTGTACACACATCAAGAATATAACGGGTGGCAACCACCATTCCACCAGTTCAACATAGGCCTCTAATTGTCTAAAGCGTAATACTTAATTTTCTATCAAATGTCTCATCATTCCGACAATTATTGTCTCCTATGGTCAGAATGACGGTATTTTTTTCTTTTTTTAAACATCCTGCCTTTCCAACAATTTCTTTACTAGCGTATTTTTTTCCCCAAAAGTTTTTGCACTGGTTGGGCTTAGGCAATGATGAAAGGTGTTGGTTAAGTTTAGTAAAAAGACCAGTTGGAGGCTAGACAGGCCAGATAGATAGAGTCCAGAAGTAGAGAGAGTGGATTTTCTTGTATTGAAAGCCTTGTCGGAATGGTGGGATGATATGTCGAAGTGGTGGGGTGTCGGAATAACAGCATGTTACCAAGAATTAACATCACCATGACCAAACCACTAGTTTTACAACAACAAATACGCTAATTAATTGACTTGATCAACAAAAGCCCCATCAGCCAAGGAAGACCATGAGATGTGGGTGAAAGGTCACAAGAAAGGGTCATTGCACAGTGTTGTGAATTATTATTTAGAAAGATGCTTGAGGAAAAAAACAAACTAAAGAAAATATAGACTACAAAATTTGCTATTATCCCATTATTACGTTTGACAAGGTGAAGAATAAGATGCATATACTGTAATATGAGTCACAACACACACACAATAGAGCAGAGATGAGCAATAGAGAGAGATAACTGGGGTCAAAATGAAAGAAAATAGCAAATAAACAAGTCGAAGTGAGCTAGCGAGCCTCCAGCATGGTCCTGCCCTGTTTTGATGACAGGCCCTTTTTCACAATCTAGTTTTAAGACCGTCATTAATTGAGTTGATATAGCGCTTACAGAGCACCGTGCATATTCCTAAAAGTGATTTAAGAGATTGATAATAACCAGGGTGTTAATAGGGGCTCTGAAGCTCCAAGCTCTGCAGTGTAGCAGGTTGAAGAGGTCTGTATTTCTCGTAAAGGCATGGACCATATGTGTGTGTGCACTTGTCACATTTCCTTCTTCTCTCTATCTGTGGGTATCAGTTGGCAAACACGCTGCAACACAAAAGCTCCAGATGAAAATGTTTTGCCAGCTAAATATCAGTAGTCAACCTGCTGTATGTATTCATGGGTTGTATGAATAATATGGTGATGTCACTTACTGTACTCACGATGAATATTTAATGTACGGATGCTGCTGAGGCTTTACTATAACAGGCAATGCAGCCCAGGACTCCACCAGTGCCAGGCCCCCTGACTGTTTCTCTGCAGTTAAACAGCCTTGAGAATGTAACATTACTGCCACCATTTGGGCATCAGCAGAAAATGGTCAGTCAATATTGGATTCCAGCTCAGACCCAACTATCTGAGCACAAAAAACTCAGCCATACAGGGCCGATTTTCCCTCACACCCTCTGCTTCAATAAAGTAAATTGTCTGTTATCACAAGAAGGTGCAGAGACATGATATCTTTGGCTAGACTCTCCTTTTGATCTTAATACAGCCACAATTTCCTACCTTGTTATCCCTGAAAATTAAAATCCAAAGTGACACAAGGCTCTGTATTAAAACTCTCTCACAGGGTCTGCATGTATCCACTTCCCTGATCTTTGCGCTCCCTTTATTCCATAACCAGTATTAAGGGTTGGCTTTTTCTTTAACAGCCTTTGCATGACTAACTCTCCTAATTACTGCCACTGTCACTTTTTCTCAGCTCATTCCCTCTTTTCAGGCGAATAAAAAATACAGCCCACTACCATGTTGTCATTTTCCTCTGCCTTCACCCTTGGTTAACATTTGTCCCTCTGTGCATCTTTCACATGAGAATATCATTGATACACAAAGAACAATAACACTTTTCTTGCAGATCTTCAAAGAACCTGTCTTCTGAAGATGGACTGTTCCCAGTTTCTTTTTTTTCCATTTATAAATGTATTATTTTGCACTACAGACTCTAAAAATCTATTCGATCTTGAGTGGCAGGTTGGTATTTGACTCTGTCCTGGCTTATTTTTTTTTCTGCACTTGGCTTTTGCTGCCTTATTTCTGATCAAACCTGATATCACGGACAGATTGGAAAGGAAGGTAGTCTTTACCTTTGCTATCTGTCAGCTTAATCCCCATGGAACATAACTTCATTTTCTCACAACACTGTTTTGTTAGCCACCCTTGACTCCTTCCCCAAGACACTCTTGGTGTTTCATCACTGCTAATCATTAAAAAAAAACTTTCTAAAATCATTTCTGCTCTTTAAATTCATTGCCTCCCATGGGAACAGTATTTATTTATTTCATCTGACAATACAATATAAAATATTCGCAAAGAAAGTCCCAGTCGACCAGTGCTGGTACCTTCAGAGCTTGAAGGGGAGTTTCCACATCCTCATTTTTATTTGAGAAATGTAATGCTAAAATGTCATCGGGAGCAAACAGAACGGGAGGAGAAAAAAAATGTTCTAAGAGGGGGAATGACATGCAGGAAAGGTCTGCACAACGCAGGACTCGAACCGGGGACAACTGCGTTGAGGACTCTACATCGGGCAGCCACTTTAACCACTGTGCCATGCACCACCCCGATTTTCTCATCAAAGGTACTAACACAAATATCTATTACTGTATTGTTAATAACTCGGGTAAGTACACCCTGTATGAGTTGTGAAGTTTTTAACTTAGCACAGACTTCTATGGAAATACCCTCCCTCAGTTAGCTAGTGAGTTAAATTATAGCCCAAAGAGCTAAAATAAAAAAGTCTTATAGTCATATCTATGTCAAGGTTTAACAGAAAGGAAAATACTGTTTTGTATTCATACTGTAGGTTGCTGTTGAGTGTCACCCTCCAAGGCTGAAAAATGAAGCCAACATGGATGTACCAAAAACTGCACCTCTTCAAATGGCCACCTGGGGCTGGGTCCAAAAGCACATTATTCCCCATAGACTCCCATATTGAAGTACCCAACTTCAGAACAGAAATACACATGTTTACAACTTGGTACAAAAACAGTTTTGGTCTCTAGAGCTAATTTCCTTCTTCATGATGACTGTACTGTGGGTGAATTTTTATGTGACACATTTAAATTTTATTGAGGCTTCAAATTCTGCATAATTAAGGGTGTGCAATCTTGAGTGACAGTGAGGAGAGTGTCTGCTTGCCACAAACCAGCATGCAATGAGGTGTCTCTTACATATTCGCCCTGACTCTCAGGCCATTTCAGTCAGGTATTGGCAAATTAGCAGATTGGCAATGGCAAAACAGTTCACTGTGAGCTTCAGAAAACAATGGGTGATATCACAGAGGCTATGCCCATTTACAGTGGATGGTATTTGTTTCAGCAGAAACCTACTGTATGCAAACTAAACAAGGATTGGGAACACAGTAGCAACATGGAATACCATTCACTACCACTGCCATTACAGTGTCAAATTGGGTTGGAAACAATCCTCTCAAAACAAACATGTTTCCCTCTGAAAGAAGAAGTGTTTTGAGAATCAAATAAATAGTACCTAAGCATATTCGGAGGAACCCATTCCTCTCTGTGACACAAAACAATGGTGTCTTTGAAGATGTCTCAAATCCAAGGGGAGCATTTGGTCTATATGGTTCCCCTTTATTAAGGGTATAAATCCAATAAGAATACCTGTCCCTCTGGAACAGCTGTTGGTTTTATTACCTCAGACATAGCCTGGTAGTCTCACAGTAGCAATAAATTAAAGGGAAGCTGCTGAACCATGGTTCATTTCTTGGCAGTGTTGCATAATCCAGATTACAATTAGCAACCTTTTTGCAACCCGTTTGGCTATCCTGGTGTTAGTTTTTTGTGTGGATGGGCCTAAATCTCTTTATCTGCAAAAGAAGCCTTTATATAATATTGCGATACATGGAAATACTGTATGTAGTGTGGTCTTGACCAGTTGTGGACCTTTTATGGCACTACACTGACCTTCGGGGAGTTAAACTATTAAATTACAATTAGAAACAGTATTTGAGGTTCAGGGTTCTGAATTTAAATGTGAACTTTTGCCACACTCAAACACTAATTTCACCATTCTACATGTAGTTCCCAAGTAAGAGGTGACATTCAAGTGGGTTTTGAATAGACTGTATTACAACAGTCTCTTAAAGCTTCATCAAAGAAAAAAAAAGTCTTACATGTTCATACAGTAGAGTCTCTAATGCTTTATCGGTTTTGTCTGTAGGCAATTCTTGACACAAAGTAGTTGCTGAGTGTTTCAAATGGTTCTCAAGCTTTTTGGAGTAGGTTTGTACCCCTTTGTAGAGACATGCCTAAAGGACCTTGGGCCTCATTCAATATTTAGCCTATATTTATGTATTTTAGGGACTTATGTACATAATATTAAACATGTAAAAATAATTTGAAATCAGTTTCCATCCAAATTCAAAATAAGATTTTGTACATTTTTGAAATTGGGGTTGGATTGGGCGGGATTATGTCTGGGATGTATTACGCAATAAATCCAAACCACTCATACAGTAAACCTCCACGTCAGTTGTGTCATCCCGCCCACCTGTGGGGGCATACAAAACCATTCTGCTCCCGGTCACAGTCCTCACAACCAGAGCCATTTCAATCTCTCTGCCCACAGCCCTCTTTTTTTTTTTTTTTTTTTGTTTTTTTTTTTGTTTTGGGGGGTGTGGGGGGATTAGCATTTATTAGCGTTCCAGCAACCTGCCTGTGTCTGTGTGCAGCCCCTCGTCGTGCGCACACAGAGGGAAAATATAACGATCGGTGACAATTTAACGGACACAATTCTGCCGCGGTTGTCGGCCATTGTTGTTACGTTACGTCCATAGACTGCAGTTCTGGCGGTCTGTCTCAGGTACAAGTGAGAGTGGTGGTGTGTATGACATCATCGTTTCAGGAAAGATCTGTTTTGGGCTCCCAGACAGCGTCGGCGACCCGTTTCCAAAAATACCATAGCCTATTCACCCCTCCCAAAAAAGCTGTATTCGTCTGGATGAGAAGCGGAAACAATGGAATTTGATAAATTATAAGCTCCACATTATGATATTTATTCCACCATCCATAAATCAACAAGAACATTTGGTCAAAAATAAAACGGCTTATCTGCTTTTTCTGAATCACCATCCTCTCTCCCCTTATCCCAGCTCATCCAAGATGGCACATCAATGTGAGTTGTGGCAAGAAGGTTTGCTGTGTCTGTCAGCACAGTGTCTAGCACATGGAGGAGATACCAGGAGACAGGCCAGTACACCAGGTCATGGAGGGGGCCATAGGAGGGCAATAAGCCAGCAGCAGGACCGCTACCTCCTCCTCTGTGCAAGAAGGAACAGGAGGAGCACTGCCAGAGTCCTGCAAAACAAGCTCAAACTGTCAGAAACACATTCCACGAGGGTGGTATGAGGGCGTCCAGAAGTGAGGCCTGTTCTTACAGCCCAACACCGTGCAGGGCGATTGGCATTTGCCAGAGAACACCAATATTGGCAAATACGCCAATGACGCCCTGTGCTCTTCACAGGTGAGAGCAGGTTCACACTGAGCACATGTGACAGACGTCTGGAGTCTGGAGACGCTGTGGAGAACATTATGCTGCCTGTAACATCCATGAGCATGACCGGTTTGGTGGTGGGTCAGTAATGGTGTAGGGAGGCATATCTTTGGATGGCCGCACAGCCCTCCACGTGCTGGCCAGAGGTACTCTGACCATTAGGTAACGGGATGAGATCCTCAGACCCATTGTGAGACCATTATGCTGGTGCAGTGGGCCCTGGGTTCTTTCTAATGCATGGCAATGCCAGGCCTCATGTGGCTGAAGTGTGTCACCAGTTCCTCCACGATGAAGGTATTGATGCTATGGAATGGCCTGCCTGTTCCCCGGACCTGAATCCAATTGAGCACATCTGGGACATCTTATTTCGTTCCATCCGCCAACGCCAAGTTGCAGCACAGACTGTCCCATGCAGGGAAGTTACACAGTGCAGTTTCAGCCGGTGACCCGGCTCAGCGGCAGCACCATTCATCCAACCATTTTTCTACCATTGCAATGAGTCTGGAAACATTATTTTAAGGCGAAAAACTCTGCAATGTTGTTTTAAAGTGATACGCCAAAAAATTATATCGTGTCTGACCTCACTCCCGAGTCTATGACAACAGATAGACACCATCCTTTCAACTGTACCTAGGGAGGTAGAGCCCAGACATGACCTACGATGGGTCTGTCAGTCAGCCCTCTCTCACGGCAGGAGAAGAAGACAGTGGCTGACTTTGCGAGGGTAGATAAGGTCGGTTTCACATAAAATAATCAGCCAATCGCAGATCCCGTAAAATTAAGGAAATCGGAAACCCCTAGATAAAATACTTTTGAGGATTCAAAAAGTCTGTATTTGTGGACGGCCTCTTAGTAGCACCACTTGATCTTCATGCCTAGTATTGGAGGAGTGGCCCTTTAAATGTATGACAATTTGGATTCTGATGTTTTTTTTTATAGTGGCAGTGTTCCCACTATTCTTGGTGAGACATTTCATCATAATGTATTCTGGAAAAATAGTCCATTAAAGTGCCAATCACATTACATGACATATACCTTTCTGAGAACGATGCAAATAAACTGGATCCTGCTGAAGACAGACATCCATGTTCTATTTCTGTCAGTCATCTGTCTGTCTTTATTTCACATTGATCAGAAGGTTTCAGCATAAGCTCTCACCTTTTTTTCTTTTTACCCTTTCACTTTCACGAAAGAAGCAGCAGCATTTGTTGAGCCTCTCAGCATCCAACCAGATTTACTCACAAATTTCTCATTTGACTGAACAGACAGAGAAAAAAAGTGTAAGAGAAAACATTGTGAGGCTCAGGCCACCGTCCAGCCTGATCCGTGACAGAGTTCAAGTCGCTCAAACATCTCAGCCCTCCAAACAAGTTCATGAGGGGTGCAGTAGCTCAGAGATGGGGCTTTGAAGAAAGAATGAAGCAGGCTTGCTTAAGACTTGAAACCCTCACGGGGATGTTCCACCATTTCCTCTCAGTGCAGGGAATGAAACCTAAATGCTGTCATTTGCATATATTTCTTGTGGAGAGCGGAGAGAAAAGAGAGAAACACTTTGGGGAGCATTTTAAATTAGGAATGTGTTTATTTCCCGGACTGGCCTGTTTAGCATTAAACGAAATCCAATCTCTGTTTAGACAGCAGCAAATTAGGCACAATTAATTATTTTTTGTTGTCCTGGGTATTGGGATTAGCCCAAGCTGTTTGTATCCATCCCTCTTCACTGATGCACTAAAGGAGGCTGAAATGTCAATGTGCATGCTAACAGATTTACTGTATGGCAGTGGGGGATTAAAGCTGTTCAGCATGGCTAGACGCAAAAAAAAAAAAAAAAAAAAGATGAGTAGTTCTTAGTCAAAAATTCTTACACCTTTCCAGAGTTCATTATCTCACTGAGCTGCTTTCCTCAGGAAGCATAGCCTTGTTTTCACCTCAGTACACTGCTGTTTCCTTCATTATATGGCTCCTACCTGGGAGAGAGAATCTTTAGCTAGCTCACAGTTGTTAACTTTTATTCTCACACACAGAGAATCAGCATGAATTATTTAAAGATATGGTTGTTAGTGCTAAAGCATCTTGTTCAGCTTGGTACAATCCACATGCTATATCATTGCTTACAGTACAGAATGTATGTCTTCCACCTCTAACCTTTAATCATCTGATATTTTTATTTAATTGCCACTCATGTACACAACACTGTTAGCATAGTTATGGCAAGTTTAATCTTTGTTTCACAGTTGCATACATCATTATAAGGTGTTTGGGACAATGGTTATGCCCCTATACCCACCATGGTTTACCAATGTCTCAATGTTTTTGCATGAATTTACCTTGAAAACAACTCTGTCTCAATTAAAGGTAACAAACCTACTGCTATGATTATAGGGATTATTGCAATGAGCCAATTTGCCAAAATGCTGAACTATCCCTTTAAAATCTTGGCAGTTTATATGGTTTAAAAATTATCTGGATATTGAGTGTGAAGAAATGTCCGCGTGTAAATTAAAATCACTGATTATTAAAGTTCTGTTGTAAGTGAATATTTGATAATAGTTCTGAGAATTCACTGATGAAAGAGGTGGAATACTCGAGTGGCCTGTTTGTCATGCTGCTGGCGACTAAAAACAAAGGTACTGTATGATACTCAAATAATACATAGCTGTTAAAAAGGACTTCATTTGAAAACATGGCGTTTACCTCCTTTTTTGCCCCCTAAAGTAATAAAAAGTTAAAGTTGGTGGGGAAGCCTCAGTGAGAACAACAGGTGCATCAGTGCTAAGCCATGTATCTGTAAGGAGAATGCTGTCTAAGTTATTGTCTTAATGACATTATAAATTACTTGTTTAAGTGCACGTTCAGCACAGCCATTTTAAATGTTTGCGCTGAAAGTGCGGTCATCACATCTTTCCAAAGGAATGTTTAAAAACACAGTTTGATCTAAAAACAGTCCTGGGTCAGAATTCATTGTGCCTTCAGCAGTTACTATATCAATAGGTTAAGTGTGCCAGTGCCTGTGGCTGTCATACATGCCTGGGTCATGTTTCACTGATGAGGTGTGCTTTGAATTGTGGGAAGCTCCTTTTCGTCTGCTCACTCTGTTCCTGCCATGTCTGTGATATAGGTTAATCTTGGTCCTATCTGTCTTCAATACCTTTTGTCTGCAGGCACTTCTACCACAAACTGTAATCCAGCCCTCTGAAGACTGTTTCTGATCTGTCACACAGACATTTGAGGTTTTTTTGTGAAGATCACCAGCAGTGGAGGTTTTCCTTGGCCAAGAAGAAGTCCCTTGCAATTAATGAGCCCACCACTGTGTTCTTTGTTCTTAATGATATTCCACACTGTTGATTCTTCAAATAATCCTGAAGTCTGACCAATGCCACTAATGGGTTTTTTCTTGTTCTTCAACTTCATAATGGCTTCTTTGACTTTCATTAGTACAGCTCATGTCTTCATGTAGAACAATGGCAACCAAAGACAGTCATTTGAAAGCCAGGGATTCTTATGCCTGCTGCTAATGAAGCAATGAAACACACCTGAGTAATCACAAACACCTGTGAAGCCAAATGTCCTCAACGTTATGGTGCCCTGGAATGAGGGTGACGGTGTAATAAACTGTTGTATTTCCAACATGGAGGAACTGAAGTGCATGCAAATACTCACATTAAAGTCAGGAATGTGCATTTGGTTTGATTGGAAAAATTATAAAGCGTGGAACAGAAGGTTATAAACACTGACACAAACATTATGGTGGGCTATACAGTACAGTACATTTGGGTGAGCTGATTTTTAAACATAACCATCATCATCATCATCATCATCATCATCATCATCATTTATTTATTCACATATATAGAAAAGGTATAATTGGATGAAATGACAAATCTTTGCAACACTGGTCTGAAAAGGAATGTTAGGGTCTGATTTTTACTATTTCCAATTAATGTATAAAAAAAACAAGAAGCTGTTTTCCATGTGTGTATGTGTGTTATCACTGACACATACCTGTCTTTGCAACACTGGCTCCATGGCAGCAGGATCGCTAACTCCATGTACTAAACACATCCAACAAAGAAGCTAAACCTACGTTCACACACAACAAAGATATCTCTTGTTATAGCGGCACAGAAAGTGGTAAACACTGCACGCAATACCTCTGACTTGTATTAGATATGTTTGCTGTGACATCTCTCTTCCCATTTATTGATCATCTTCACATACTACAGGTGGTGTTCTTTCAAAGGTTCCTTGCTCTCTTTGAACCAGACAGGTTGTATCTCACCACATGCATACAGGCTGACACACTCATCAGCAGAATGGAGATAGAGCGGCTCATAAACTCAGATTTGACCTACTTGTACAGGAAATGTTTAAGTTGAGATCTGCACGCCACAAAATGAAAACTGATTCTGTGGCACATTATTGGATGTTGTGTGTATTATTGCAAATGTTATAAACTATAGGACAAATAAATGAAGCTGTCAGTGAATATTTTGCTGATATTTTTTGTAAAATGTAATTTGAGTGGAATTATTCTCTCAATATGTATTTGTGATTCATGGGGAAACAAGGACTCCATTACCTCATAGATATTGATCTCTTATGTCGAGAGCATTAAAGTTGCTGCCTTTATGGTGTTCCAGAGGAGATATTAAGGTGGTAAGTGCTGACTCCTTCTGTCTCAAAGGCTCTGGCTGTAGATGTTCCATTATCAGTCTAAGGCCGGGTTCAGACTACATGATTTTTTATTTTTTTTTTACTTTCACAATGGTCACTATTAAACAATTAAAGCAGATATCAGCGGAATGTTTTTGTTAATATAAGTCCTAAATAGTCCTATTTTCCGTCAGCAATCACTGGAGTCAGAAGACTGGCTCTGCTGCAACCCGAGGAGAAATTTTTTCTTGTGGGATACAAGTGTTATCCAATGAGGAGAGAGAACATGAAGGGCTGTGTGTGCAGCCAAGGGATGCATGAGTTCATGTGGTCATCGAGCACGAGGACCAATAGATGCCTGACAAGGGCAAACGCTTTCTCAGGGTGCTAGGGAAACTAGTTGTGTTTTTCTTCCTGTGAAGTCATACCAGTTTGATCTGGTAGCTCAGTTCAAACGGAAAATCGTTATAGAACAATTTCACAGGCAACAGGACGGCACCAGGATTGCCTGGAACGCTACAAAGTTGTAGTTGTGACAATATGTAATTCCTGTTCTTCAAAAGCCTGGGAACCAGCATTAGTGAAACGATTATATCTGCTTTAAACATGAATTATTTCCGTGTAGTGGTCAGAAGACTGGCAACAGTGTAACCCTGACCAATCACTGAGCATGATCGATCGCAACCCTGCATGAGTTCATAGGCCATCGAGGCCATCCTATTGGTTTCAGGTTCACATCATAGGATGTCAGACTAGCTGCGGCTGACAGTGTCGATGTCACTCCATTAAGGATGCACCCCTGCAAAAAGAGGAACTTAGCAGGATTTCTAGGATTTTTGTGAAAAGGATTTTCTGGCTTCCCACGAATCCCTCCCTCTCTGCCATGACACCTTACTTATTCCTGTGATGCCTGCCTTCACTGATGGAGATGTACACTACATTTGATACACTCAAGGGTTTCCAAAATATGTTCACAAGGAAGCATACTGGAAACCAAGATGAATATTGGGTTGGCAAAATAAGCTGATTAGGCAGTAGGTGGGCTGTTTGCATGTTGATATGACTGTCTGGCCTGACCAAGTCAACACAAAGGTGTACCAGTAAATATCTGCCAGTCCAGTTGGATTGGTTGCAGAGGCCCATAAACCAGCCCGACACCTCATACTGGCACAGCACTTGCTCCCTAACCCCACAACCAGGGCCTAGACAGGAATCAAATAAGAGCAAACCAGCTAAGCCACACTCTGTTTGTCAACGATCACATCAGGAACCCGCTCAACTACCACCCATAACCTGACAGACAGAAAAATTATGTCCTCAAGCAGTCTAGACTTCTTGTCTGATGCAACTAAGACCAAAACATTGGTGGGCAAAATCATGACTTCTAAAATCCAAACCTTACCTAACCCTAACTCTTAACCAGGGTTTAGAGAGAAATCAGATAATAGCACCAACGCACAATCCACTGACTCCTAACAAAATTTGTTATAATACTTACTCTGAACCAGGGGGAAGCTAATCACACAACACTGAGGCCACCCAAAACCACTGCTAGCCTGAAGGCTAGAAGAAACCCTGCTAACTCCACCCCGAGCTGCCAGACATTATTATGATTGGGGACTCTATAACCAAGTATATGAGAATGGCAAAGTCTGAAAATCTGACTATGGCTGACACATCTGTCAGGGAGCTAACAGAGCTGTTGCCAGTTATCCTCTCTACACATCCAAGTAATATGAGGATTATTATCCATGCTGGGTCTTTTGACATTCTGCGAAGGAAAACTGACTCTGAGATCCTGAAAAAAGTATTTTCCCTGCAACTGGAGAATTTGAGTGACAGCCAATTGCAACATGTATTCATCTCAGGCCCCATTCCAACTCTGGGGAAAAGAATCAGCCCTTTTTGCAGATACCTTGGCCTCAATGCATGACTGACATCGGCATGTCTCACTCATGGGAGAAAGCTATCAATTTTAATATCTTCTGTAACTGTAAAAACACTTTAAACCTGATGCGGTTCTTCCAAACATCACTGGACCCACATCTCAATATCAACCTGCTTCATGCCTATAGGATGTGATAACCAAACAAGAAAGTGTGGATAAGCACAAAGGAAAGTCTTTATGAAAAGATAGTTCCAGCACAAATAAACGCCCTTAATATCTGGAGGAATTTCAGTCAGACTTCAGGACAAGTCCTTGAAGTGTTTTATTGCGTTAGTAAAATAGAATTGTCACAGATTTTTTTTTCCACACTAATTATATGGAAATATTTTTTTTCCTGCACACTCAACTTTCATTTTCAAAGAAAATAACTTTTTCTCAATGAGACATGTGACAAACCCACCCACATTTGTCACTTAGGGTGATTATCATTACAAAAGCATTGGACCTACCGCCTATAAAAGCTACTGATTGCCACTTTTAAAATATGCAAATTCAACCTGGTGCTCCCAGAGGTGCAAATACTGTGTCCACATGATCTTGGTTGGTTGGTTGGTTGGTGAGAAAAGACTAAATATAGCTTCTTGAAGAACAAAATTGAAGCATCACGTAATGCTTGTTGAAGCACACATCCACCTTTAGCTTCTGGTATTGAATATAATCCAATCTTCAATATATCTGAACAATGAGGACTAATGGGGTACATCATTATCAGCATCTATTTATTCAGGACCATGCCAACTCCACAAGTGCTATAGAAAGTATCTCTCAGGGACAAATAAGATGCAAATACTATCCCTCATAGGGGCTGATGAGTGTTGTCTTCCTCATACATTTATTCTTCGTCTATTCATAATCTAATCATCACTGAACAAGCCTGATGCTAAATTTGGAACAGTCTCCATAGGTGGAAATTGTAGTGCTGAAATGTATGTCTGGAGACTTAATACACAAGAGCATGCAGGAAAAAGTACATGAAGTCCAATTTATAAAGTTCTAGCTGCTGCAGTAGGTCATCCCTATCTACATTCGGTTTCAAGTCTTTGCTATTTACATGATGTCGAGTCTGAATAAATCACAAGGACAGCATTGGAAGCTTTGAGCCAGTGGTTGCATCTGGTGAAAGAGGCACAAGGGGGGCTGATGAATGGATGAGCCACAGGTGTGTGAGCCTCACTCTAATTCAGTATATTGAATATGTAACATGTGACATGTCCACACTACAAGAACAGGATACTGTGAAGTACACTCACAACAGACAATGGTTATAACAACAACAACAAAAAAAGATGAATGGGGTGTTGACAGACACCGATGTTTCAATATGACATGAAGCAGGAATGAAGAAACAACTGAAAGGGTGAAACAACGTGACACAATTGTTTTGTGCTGGTTATGGAAACAGGTGCGCGGGAAAAAGGAGAAAAAGTTCACTGTTAATGTAACTGCAATCTTGCAAACTGGATGGCAATTATCAAGAAGACGAGGAAGCAACAAGTTTGAATTCCTCCTGTTTCTGCAATAAAGACATTTTTGTACAGTTTGGGGTAAAAGCTGCAACAGTGTAAAGTTACACAATGAAGTCATGATAAATGTGTGAGAATGGAACAGATAAAAGAAGCCAAGTTGACTGCTACAACAGGAGAAGCTGCTGCTGGCGATACAAAGTTTAGTGATATTTCCTCCCTCCAGCACCTGCACACGGCATATTCAGAGTGAAAAAAGAAAAATGCTTGAACATGTCGGCACTAGTCTATGGCATCATGGTGTGCAGCTGCTGGAGGGCACAGCTCCATGTCAGGGAGGAAATAAAGCTCTCAGCTCCCAGTCCAAAAACACATTTAAACGCTTACGTTCACTGACCGAGAGTCAGTGTGTATTTCACACCTGGACCAGGCCCAGCAGTTAGTGAATACTAATGAAACAAAATACACACAACTGCAATAAAATGAAGAATGGTGTCATTATGGGGCCGTGGTTAAGATTAGCATTACCTCCTCTCATGTACATCTACTTTAATTAATCACTGATTGAATGCAACAGCCGGTGATTATGCAGTGTGACCCAAATCAAACACACCTGCAAGGTTGCGTCAACAGGTGCATGATGGGTCTGGCTAAAGGCTAATTGCTAAAATGCTCAAGTGGACCATCAAGCTGTGACCTCTGCCTTCAGTGAGGTGTTCGCCACCCCTCTGCTGTTTCTGACTGTTGGTCCCTGTTGTGACTGCATAGCTCATTCTGCTCAGTGTGAGAAAAACTTTGAGGAGGCTAAGTAGACTGGTAGCAGAGCAACACTTACCATACACCTGTTGCTTTAATCAACTTAATGATGAGGACTGTTTATTTAAATATGTGTTACAACCCTGGCTCATAGGAAGTAATACAATGAAAACAGTAGAACCAAAAACTGAATACAAGACTGTTTATTAGGTGAGATAACAATAAGAAAACATAACAAAGGGATGAACAGCCTGGAGTGCTGCAGCATGGCCTGCAGTCAATGGGTGCGAGAGAGAGACAGGAGGAGGTGTGGCTTTCCCTTTTTAAATCTGGAGTCATGTGTGACCCCAGGTATCACCAGGACTTCAGGGAACCTGAGGGAAAACAGAAGACACCAATCAGGCACAAACATAATCCAAAATATAAAACATGAGAACATATGTAACATATGACTTAATGAATTTCTGAGATCAACACAAGAACTCAGAGTCATTGGTGCTGTTTTTGTGTCCTCTTTCTACAACTTTGATGAACTTTGACATGTAAAATTTGACCTTTGACCAGTTGACACCAGTGCTCACCTCAAAGGCAACGAAGAACAGGAAAGTCTATTTCTGTATTTCTGCTCAAGGCCTAGACAAGCGTATTGTATGGTCCGCCCTCACTGCCAAAGTTCTTCTTAATTCCATTTTATTCACACATGAACAGGGAGTTCACATAGGTGGGGTGGGGGATACTTCACAGGCCCTATTGTGCCCTGTTGATAATCCAGACATGCCCTCATTACTCTCCACCTTCACTCCAGCACTTGACCTTGCCTCTGGTTGCATTGCCCCCTTGGGTTCAGGAACACACCAGGTTAAGAAGAGATTTCTGATAGAAGGATGCAAAGACTAAGAGGTGATCAATACTTCTCAGGGGGTCAGCCAGGTCAGTCTGATGAAGTCCAACAAGAAGTAAGTAAACACAGCTTGCATCATGTACGAATTCCTGCTAGTAAGAAGAAGAAGCATTTCTCTGACATACAGGTTCTGAAGGGCAAGGGGGGAAAGATCTGTGGGTAGAAGCCCTGAGTGACATTGCTTTAGGCTTGGGAATGGAGGGACTGGGAATCAACACTGCTAAAATAAAAGAAGAAATGCAGTGAGAAAGAAACAGTGTATGTGAAATCTGAGATCATGTGAGGTTATGATTAAATTGGAATAGAAAGTCTAAACAAGGGAGCTTCACAGAAAAAAAAATCCCAGTTTTCAGCAGTTTTAGAGCTGCCAACGATGCACATCTGTCACACTAACAGCTTAACCAACGGCACCACAGACTGTATGAATTGAGAAAAGTCCATACATAATGTGTCAAATGTACTCTTGTTCAAGTACAATACACTTAGCCGTAAATAAGGGCTCTGTGTATCAAATTGGCTCCCTATGTGATGGTTAACAAGTAAAGATTTATTAGTGAGTAGGCACAAGGAAGAGCTGTTATTGGATGTTGGGGAGTGGAAATGCAAGTAGACACAGGCCAGTAATTTATAGTCCCACCAGAGTAAGTCTTCGCAGCCGAGGACATGAAATTATATTATGAACTGACAGTCAGAGGCATCTTGGGTATAATTTAAGATAACCTCAATTTAGATACTGACTTTGTAATTTGAATGATCCCAGAAGGGTTGACTGTTTCTGATGTGTCCTGGGATCTTGGTCTATTTTACTTGATCAAAAGTTTTGACTAAATAGGAGGTCAACACTGTAGGCTATACAAAGACAACTCACTGTCAGTAATGTGACCCACAAGTTTCTGAGGCCATGAGTGTTTGTTACAGAGGAACCATCTGGAAGGAATTGATGGAGACTGTTTGGAAAAGGAAAGTTGCTGTAAAGACAGACAAGGCAGGTGTTTGGTTCGACCATCTGTCCTGGTCTCTTGTTCTATGACCTAGGATGACAGTACCAAAGGTGAAACACAACACAACAACAGTCCACAGTTTGAGCAGTTTTTTGAGGCTATGGGTGGTATAGAGAATTCTTGCCATCTTTGCCAGGAGAAATTGTGCAAAATTGCAGAAAAAAAGTGCAAAATTTGGCATAAACAGTGTGATCCTTGTCTTAATATTTAAGCAAGTACATCTACAACAGCTTTATCATAGATTATTTCTGTGGTTTACCTAGTGTGTTAGGAACCTTCTGACAAGGAAGTAAAGTTGTGAGCTAATTAGTGAAATAAACACCTACTGTACCCGAACAGACTTTTAAAACTTATGTGCTTGTTAGTTTATGTGCCACTGGGTTAATGTTGTATTGTATTGAATACGTGTATTTGTGATTTTCTATGTAAGATCTATAACTTTTACAAACTGGAATCCCAAGAGGAATGTAGCAGATGTTTTCTGTAGCAGATGTTTTCTACAAGTTCGCACAGAACATTTGTGTTTTTTATTGATTTATATCTTTTTACTTCTTTTGATGAAATATACCAGAACTATTGTGGAGTAGTCGTAAGGTGGAGGCAACTTATGCTTGTTTTCAGATTCGCACTGGGGATGTAAAATATTTGACAAGCTGGTGTCAAGTGGGACTGACATCCCAGGACTTGGTCTCTTATAACAGCATGAACTGGACTTTTAAAATCAATGTAATCATTCTGAGAAGGCAGAGGTTTGTTATATGAAATAAGCGTTTAAAAGTAATGCTTGTTAAAACCAACAATAGTAATAACAGTAACAAGACTAAATTGAGAAATGTACAGTATGGCCTGATACACTGGCCTATAAAAATGTGCCGTTAGAAAAAGAAAGGTGTGCAATGGAAATGTACCTAGCACTCTGTATTCAGAAGGAAAGGATGACCATATAAAGTCATGTATTAGTTAAAAATGAGGTAAAGGTATCAACATGTAATCAGTGGTGAGGATAGGGAAAGATAGGCATATGTGATTTATGATTGTAAATTAGGTTAGGGTTAGAAAGTCTCCTGTAATTTTAGCTATTTTGAGATTTGTGTTGGCTTTGATGAAATAAACCTATGTGATTTTTTTGCTATGTTGAGATTTGTGTTGAAACCTGATGAAATGATGGCTGTAAACCTTTAGAGGAAGTAATGAGAGTTGTAGGGCAGTGGTTAGTGCGTATTGAGACCTGGCTTGAGGACATGCTGAGGCAGGCCGAGGAGAGTCATGATGCCAGTAGAGAAATGGGAAAGTAAATGATTGACAAAGGCAGAGAAGAAACCAACAGCGACACAGGGGAAGGGTGTTGGCTTTTTTCCCCAGTGGATAAAAAGCGATCTGGACAGAAGCAAGTCAGTGTGTGTTTGGGACCAGGTGCGGGGACGACAACGGACAGACCCATCACCTGCGAGGACCCCTGGAGCTGGACGCGAGAAGAGGAGCTGACAGAAAAGAGATGTGTGCCCAGTGATTGGATCCTGGGTGATCCCTACACTCTCTGCCATCAGTGTTGGCTGAAGCAGCTGGAGATCTCCTTCTGAGCTTGGTAAGAATCTAGCAGCCAAGTGCAGAGCACCCTCATCCCCCCCTGAGGAAGCCTCAGCCTGGGGAACAGAGCCCTCTGAGCCCAGAGCAGTGATCCCCCTCTTGGGTTAGATCTGCCTGATGACGAACAAGCTGCTGAGGCTAGGGCCATTGTTCCACTTTGGGTATTTTGAGCCCAGGTAAGGGTTGATTTTCCAGTACCATCAGAAGGATCTCAGGTAATTCGTGACAAGCCATCCGAAGCCCCAAAAATGGTAAAAATGGTAATTAGAGACAGGATTAAATTTATATTATATTTTGATGTTTCATGTTCTGATGCTGCTTCGTCATTGCTAAATTCCTGCAATAAAAATTCAACTTGTTAATCAGTTGTTATCCTCATCTTTGAGTCTGTAAATTTAATTCAATTGTCACTGTAAAGCTACAGTATCCATTTTTTTAAAATTATTATTATCCATAATTATAGTAAAAAGCTAAGCATTAGTGTGTGCAGCATTCTTAAAGTTCTTAAGGGCTAATCTAGTTTTGTGTCCACTTGAGAGAGTTAAACAGGTCAAGGTTATTCTGCAAACTCTTAAATTTATCCTCATTTGCAAATAACAGATAAGTGCCATTTTGATCAAAAATGAGCTGAGGCTTTGCCGTTATTCAGGCGTGTTCCTTTAAATAAAACTTTATTTTTTTGAGATATGTCTGATTTGTTACTGGAAAAGTCACTCAACTTTGGTTTGACTGATTAAAAACTAAGATTCAAATTTTTGTCACCTGCTTAAACATTGTTTAGAATTCCTATTCGGGTCAGTCATTGAGGACGCAACAAGACAGAAAAATATGGAGGAAATGGTACACTATTGTTGCGCGTCAGGAAGTCATTATCAATAATGTGTTTTTTATGCTATTTTCCTTCAGTACAGTGCAAAAATATGAATCACAATACTGAAACATCTTTGCAAGTGTGTTTGAGAGGGTGGTTAGTTTTCTCCTGTAGGAAGAAGAGTGTACATCCAACACTGCATGTTAACTTTTGGAGGTGCTGGTGATAGAGCAGGCATAAAAGGGGAATGCATTTGGGGAATTTGTTCATGTATTTGCCCTCTTTTGTTGAGATATTAGCATCATATGCACACCAGCAGGTGTTTGCACTGCACACAGGAGGCTTCATAAGCCACTCATCTTGTTGTTAGAATTGACAAAGGCTGTATGCTGAAATGGCGTTTTAAAAAAAAAAAGTTCTGTACTTGAAGTTTTGTGTGTAGCGTTGTCCCTTTTTTTCATGGTTGGTTTTCTCCTGCCACCTCAAATTCAGGGTCTGGCTTTAATTTTTTTTTTTTTTAACCAAGCTTTGATAGGTTGACCTGGTCATGTGTCACTCAGAAAACAGTCAGCCAATCAGAAGATGGGCTAATTAATATTATTGAAATGGATACAAAATGCATTACTTTTGATCGAGCTTCACAGATAGGTGCCAGAAAAGGAGATGTAAAAATATATTGAGATGTTGTTGAGATGATGGATGTCAATTCTTTACACAAAACACTGAAAAGAAGTGAAATATATAGGACCATTTTTTATTCAGTGAACATAGAGCTCTCAACCAGAAAGTTCCCCTTTTTTTCCTTGAAGTTTGTCAACATGCATTTTTAGCAAACTCTAGTCAGTTTTTCCATGTTTTCCTTTAAAAATTGGGGTCTTCCTCGGTCTTCATACAGTACATGGACCCCACTCTCATTCTGAAAGCGTATGGTGTAACCAGACACTATTGTACCTTGATCTTGGAGGTCAGCCTGTGTCTTGTGGTGTTTTCCTTGTTTCTTTCTCTACCATTGAAACTATCCCTCTCTTCAGTCTATTTTCCCCATGGTGGCCATGTCAAGGGAGGTTGGATGCACTCCCATGAACCTCAAACTTCTTAAAAATATTAGCAACTTTAGAAACATCAAGCTCCTGGGAGATGGCTTTACCTTGACCATGTTCGAGAATGATGTCTTTACCCTTTCCCCAGATAACAGCATTCAGAGCCACAAGGACGTTAAAGATAAAGTTTGACAAACAACAATTGTTGGCAAACACCAGGGAATGTAGTCTTGTCATACAAGAATTTTGTCAGCTTGAGAATGGGAGCTACACTGAAACACATTGATGAAAAGTGATGGTCCATCACTTTTTTTCCCATCAAGTACTGGGCTGGTGTCTCTGTTGTTTGGCAGTCATCTGCAAGACAAGTACTGTACAACACACTGTACAGAATATAACAATTTCAGGTAAAAGTTGTATTTACAATGTAAATTTATGTTTGCAAAAATATGAAAGTTTGGGACATAGTGAGCCCACAAAGAGAGACAGCAAAAAAGTGGATTATTCAGCACAAGTTTCTATGGACATTTTATCTGTGCAATACTGGCTGAAGATGAAGCACCACAGACAGTTTTGTTTATTTATTAGTAGCCAATGTATGTATATGAGGAGGACTGAAAATAGGAATCCAGGTTCCTCAGGGGGACGGTACAGTGAGTCCACAGACCATTGACTGACATTTGTTTCTAGGATTTATATTTGTTTCAGCTTAATATTTTCAACATGAAATAATGATTAAGTACTGGGAAACTGCAGATTAACAAAAAGCAATGAAAATGCTCTCTCAATTCTCATATTACACTGTACCTTATCAAGCTTTTATGTTCCCCTTGGAGAAAAAGCAACCACTTTAGTTTTTAAGGAATTTTGTCTTTCAAAGAAATGCCACAGATTAGTTTACAATGTCATTTAAACGACTTTTTTCACACATCATTTAACAGAATTATCCTCTAATAGTCGTTCCTTTTTACCTACTGAGCTGACAGAGTTGCCACATCATAACTGGGTGCAATCCGTGTGGGTTTTAGCCTACAGAAATGTCCAGCATCAATGTTCTGTCTGTTCTGTGGACTGAGAGAAAATCCTTCATTTCCATCCTAACCACACCACAACATTAATTTGTCAAAGATGTACGCAGTATTCTCATCATCTCTACTCTATTTGAGCAGAAAACACAAGCCTTGAGCCTTAAGTCTTGTCCTTAATAAATACCCAACATGAGTAGGCCATATGGCCAGTCAGTCTAGCTCAAGCAGTGAGGAATTGAGTAATATGCAATGATAAAAAGAGAAAATTAGTCCTAGCCGTAATAACAGTGTTATGTTACATTATTTTCTTATTTTGCTTATTATTTAAATAGCTTTTTATGTTTTTCTATGGCTAGCCAACATTAGCATTAGAAGTTGTTAGGCTAAAACAGACTAGAAGAAATGTTGCAAGTTCAACATTCATTCACTCTGCAACAGCTGTGGGACGCGACCTCAATGGATGGATGGATGGATGGATTCTCCATCACATTTTTCTACTTAGGTTACTGTAGCATGTTAACCAGCTAGCCCCATTCCATCACTTTCCAATTCTGTAGTGACTCACTTCGCTTCCTTTATGCTGATCGGGTGTATTATGTACAACCTCTTGTTTTTTGAAAGCGATAATTACTGAAGCTCTTGTCAAGCAACAATCACTACTATCATTTATTTGCTTAAATTGAAATGCAGCTAACTTAACTATTATGCTTTTCCATATTACTGTCAGATAGACCTACATGCTATGTGCTTATATCACCCTTTTTTGTGGTGGGGTTTATGTTGGGTTGCAAGATTTACTGAGCAATGGTATAATGGCATAACGATATTGAATCTTAATCTTGTGCCAAATAAAGAAGCGAGACGGCTAAACTGGTTGTTGAGATAGCCATGTAGGCTAATACAATTACCCATGGTACTGATATTGAATGTGGCCAGGCCAGTGTATCTGACTTTTTTTTTTCTTTTGTGATGTCAGAGTAATTTTAGAGCCACTCTGTCACTATGATGGTTACAGCCATCAGCTATTGTGTTGCTGAATCAGCCGAATGGACCACTGTGGACTTAACTGACAGCTATCCGAGGGTATCTATAAACCTTTCTCACTTATTCTCACCAACCTGTAACACACACTCTCAGTATTTGCAAAAGCAGTGCTGTTATCTGTCATCTGAGTTTCTGTACTGCAGGGATGCATGTATTTGTGTTTGACTCTATGACTGTGCCAGTTGTGGGGAAGTTTTCTTGCTTCTCCAAATGGCCTTGCTCCCCCATACCTGTCTAATCTTCTTAAACCTCATATTTCCTGTGCGCTCTGAAAGTTTGGATTCCCGTCTGTTCAAAAGACATCTACAGGCTGTAGAGCTCTGTCCTATTGGGCCCACTTTCCCTGGACCAACCCCCCCCCTCTTCCACACATCACACTACCTGACTCCTTTGAGGACCAAACTTATAACTCACCTTAACCTTCAGTTAGCTCCCTATTCTTTTATGATTTCAGGACTTTGGGTTCAATCTTGATGAATCAGGTAAATCCAGGACACGTAGTGTGCTTCATGTTGTTCTGCCGATGGGATTACTGTAAACTTTCTGAAAACCACTGCATCTCTCTCAAAAAAAAAAACTCTGTTTGTTTGCCTTGCTCCCTCAAGCATACACGGTGTGTGTCTCTCTCTGCCTCCTCCCCTCCTGTTGCTCTCTGTAGGTATTGGATTCATGATAGCACCTACCATTCCCATGATCCTGCTCAATACCTTCTGCTGTTGTTATTGTTATGATTACCAGTATTATTAACATGATTATTGTTGATGTTACAACTTCTTAAATTGGAATCCTTTCTCTCTACTCTCTGTCTATTTTGTGCTGTGATCCTTTTAAGGTTTCTGCCTCACTGTGATCAATTTTATCAAGAGTACAGCCTACATCCGCTCCATCTGAAAAGCACCCTGAGGACTTTTATGCTGTTACTGGCATTTTGCCTTTTCAGTATGTTTTCTGTATTTGTGCTATATTTCTGTATGTTGCTTGATTGTCTTGTCAGATCGGTGAGGACATTCCCATTTCCTGCAATGTTACAGTGTGTTGAGTTCTAAGACCCAGCATGGCAAATCTCATTCTGAGCTAATGATGATGTTAACGAAAATCAGTTTTACTGTATGGTTTATGGGTAGCTCTATAATGGCATGTTTCAGGGCAGCGAGAGTGCTGAAATAATGTGCCATCATTAGTTTTTGAGTTTGTTTTTTGGAGAGTCAAGTAATTATGGAATTCTTCAGTGGTTATAACCGAAGTTCAAATAAGAGGGAATACATTTTTAAGAGGAAAGAGGACTATCTGTCAATGGCTTCTGTTATGGAACTGAATTTCTGGTGCATGTCCTGTATAATTGATGTGGAATAACACTTCTATGCTACCGCAGTCATGAGGGAAGAGGGGATACTGACAGGAATGGGGGGTAACAAAGAATGGAGGGTTGGGGTGGCTAAAGAAAACATGGAACCTCAATTCTCAATGCTTAACTTTGTAATAGACAGAGGAGACAGGCAGCAAGCACTCATTTTGAGACACACTCGCACACACTAAGTGGATAGCGAAAGCAAGACAACATATTGCAGGAGAATGTGTCAGTCTGAGTTTGAACACGAGCACAGCAACATCCTCATGGTGCCTGGTCCACTCCACTACCTGCTTCACATCTATGGTTGTGCACAGTCAGTCGTTTTAATTAGCCATCCTTGACATGGCTGCGATATATCACATGTGAACAGAGACTGCATGGAGGGGCTACTTGTTAGCGATAACAGCAGCGATGCCGGGGCTTGTAGTAGTCTGCGAGCTTTTCAGGCAGATAGAAAGTGAGTCACGGCTGGTAAAGTGAACATAATTAACCCCAAGGGAGCAGGACGGGAGGCCTGGCAGCCTGCATGGTTGAGGAAGTCAGTTAAGATCGACCTGCATGTATGTGTATGTGTGCATTTGATATGTGTAAAATAATTTTAATTTGCACTGTGTGAATGCTGGGATGAAAGAAGAACAGGAATAGAGCGATAACCAATCTCTCCTTTAAGAAGTTGCGAGACAGGCTGAGATTAACAAGCCGACCAACAGGTAACTTCAAAGCACTACGAAAAGATGACAGAGGTTGATTGATGTGATGTGGGACTTATTTACCTCGAACTTCTGGAAGTTCAAGGGCAGGTAATTTTTTTTCTTTTCTTTTTTTCTGCAGAGCAATATTTCCTCATTGATACTAATGATAATGTGTTGTTCCTCTGTGGTTTTACTTAGCGTTATAAAATATTAAGGAAATATTAGATTCCTATTTCACCACATCCACTCCTTCTGCCTGCAGAGATGTAAACTCTTACACAGAAATGCAATTCATCATCATGAGTAGTTCTGCCACGTTAGTGTCGGCCACCCTTGTAGTTTGCATGATTCAAAAGCCTCTCACCTCTCAGGGTTTAAAAAACAAATTGAATAAGATCCACAATCCTTAGCTCCAGAGGAAATGCACATGCATTGGGACTGAGCACACTTCCTGCTGCTCCATTTTCTCCACATCTACTGTATGTGGCCATTATATGCTACACAATTACAGTAACAGATGGGCTTTAACAAGAGGTTGAATGCTAAAGTGAGTATAAAGAACTGTTTTTTATTTATATTTATATACCCTGATTAACACTAATTGCTGGTACTTGTGAAGGCCCGAACAGAGAACTCCACTGTCCAGCTCTGTAGTTACAGAGTCATTAGAAAATCAAGTTAATCTCTATCAACAATATTGTGTCAGTTGTAAACACACATTTATGGCTAAAAATAATCAATACGTAGTCATATTGAAGCATCAATATTTATATACTTTTGTGTGTCCTTCTCCAGGTACTAGGTAACACAATGCAAACAATTCTCTGTTCTCTACCTCAATCCCAAGTGCACCTTCAAATCCTCATTGACACACTCCAATGGACAATGACCGACACTTGAGTGTTGAGATCTCCTGAAGTAAAACGCGGTCAGAGATTGCTGAGGAAGCTCAAAAACGAAAAGCCAACAGGACATCAAAGACTGATTGACCTGATTGTAGGGGAGATCCTAACCATCTGCCCTACTCAAGGGAACAAACATCTTAGTGAAATTGCCAGGAAGATTGTTTCAACTTACCCTCTGCCATTCAGAGATGTTATTGAAGATCAAGGTGGAGGCAGTTGTTGTGTAGAGCTGTCAACCTGATGAGGAGGAAAACATCTCTTTACTTAAATACAGACATCTAGCACAAGACCCTTCCTTCCAAGATGACAGGCTGGGTACTTATGGCTAAACTGGCAACCAAAGCTGCTGTCACCAGGTGAAACTGTGGAGACTCAGAAACATACACAAGAATTAAAAAAAAAAAGATGTATGGTAAGATGGCTGAAACAACTAAGGACTAAGGAATTATATGTCCAGCAAATATGGAAGGGTCATTTCATATTTCATGTTTCAGTAGAGGACCAAATTCAGACACATTCTAGGGATGGAAATCACGAAAGCATTAAATGTTATTCACCTCTATATTCCCTAGATGCTGTCTTGTGGTGCCTTTGAACCATTTCAGTGGATCGTGCTTAGATGTTCCTGATCAATCCTGATGGAAGATGATCAACTTCCAAGCACAGTACAGATGGACAAACACTGGTCCATAGGAGGACATGGTTTTGGAATAAACTTGATGAACTCTAAATAATGTTTTAGAAGCATCAAAAAAGGTCCCTATGGGTAAGAGCCGATTCCTGCATGTCTTATTTTGCTGTCTTGTAGTTGAGTAGCTTTTGTCTGTGGAGGCAGACATCAGCCACTGATGTTCATTCATTATTGTATCACACTTTTCTGCTTTACTCACACCCTGAAGTCTCTTCCTTTGCTCACAGACAAATTGATAGAGCTTGGGCTGTCTCTTACTCTGACTGGATATTGTAACCTTTTAGGTGAGCCACTGCAGGTACCTCATGTATCAAAAGATGTAATGAGACACATCTAATAGTAAAAGCAATTCTTAACTCCTGCAGGTTCCTTAATCAGTAAATGTTCTTGGATGTGTTGATAATGTACAGATATGTGACAAATGACAAGAAGACAGAATGCAGGTCCTATGCATGTATTGTATTGTAAAGATTGTATTACAGTAGATTGGACAGATTTCACTGGACCAGCAGTCATGTTAGTTTGAAACCAGATTGTATCCTAGATGTCAATTTCAAGTAAGAAAATTCCCAAGACATTATTATAAAAGTGATTTTAAGTTTTTGGAAATGATATGCAGTGTGAGGGAGTATGATAATGATTTCACATTGGCTTAAATTATTTTCAACCTTTTCCAAAAAGAATATTCTCTGCTACTACTCTAAGCTATGTTTGATAGACTTGTAGAGTTAGAGTATTGTTACTGTTCTAAGCCACTGAGCACTATGTATCATCACCAGCAAGTCATTTCCCATCATGCATTCAACTCTTACAGTCAGTGGAGAGCAACAGGGGCATATGACTGAAAACTGCAGCTGATGTTATCATTGCTCATGTCTGCACAGTGAGTCAAGTCGGAGCATGTTATGAGAAAATCAGCAGTGATTGATTCTGCACAGGCGCAGCTCATCTTCACCAAACTTTTTATCTTAGCTTCCAGTCTGTGTCTCCAAGGAGGAGACTGTGGGTCTTTTTCTTTATTGATCTTCTAGCCAAGCATATCTCATTTGGATGATTACATTAGTGCCTTCTCCAGTTAGTGGACTGTATTTTGGTGTTTCACATAGTTTTTTTTTTCTTTTCCATCTTCAGATGTTGTACATATGCTATAAGGCTATTTCTGGTAGGTTCATAAAATATTCAAACCCCCTCAGTTCTTGCACACTTTACTATGTTGAAGATTTAATTTCAAATTGATAAAATTTATTTATTTATTTTTGTCCATCAAAATTATTTGAAGATCAAAAACTGGAATCTGCCAATGGTCACTCTAACACAGCTTCATCTAAGGAGATGGAGGAAGGATGACAATGTCAGCAGCACTCCATCAATCAAGGCTTTTAGAGTGGTTAGACAGAGGCCACTTTGAGTAAAAGGCGTCTGACAGGCTGCTTGGTATTTGCCAAATGGCATTTAAAGGACTCTGAGAGCAAGTGAGGAAAAATATTTTCTGGTCTGATGAGGCACAAACTGAACTGCATGGGCAGAACTCCAAACACAATGTCTGGTGAACACCAAGCAATGCTTATGACCTAACTGTGGCAGCACCGCTGCTGGAGACAGGAAGACTGTTAGAACTGAAGAAGACTTAATGCAACGAAATACAAAGAGGTCCTTGAGGAAAACCTACTCCACAATGCATGTGACCTGAGACTGAAGCAGCAGTTCACCTTTCATCACGACCTCTCAGCAGAAGAACCAGGTCTGTGTTTGAATGACAGATACAAGGGACACTTTGTCTCCAATCTGCCTAAATGTCTGACAGCAGTTTCTTTTCCCATCTGAAATCTTTATAGTGGGATATCAGCAAATTTCACACTTAACTCAGCAAAGTGCAACTCTAATTTTCTCTAACCTTAACCCTGAAATATCAGTCCAAATGAATTTTACAATGGATGACCTAAAACTAATATTATGGGTCAACATGGTGGGCAACATTTTCCGTCTGATGATAATAATTGACTCATAATTGACTCATTAACTGCAGAATTAAATCCAAAGGATAAAAAACACAAACCACCAACTCAATAACTGTTTTTCTTTTTCACACAGCTAACACCCCTGTTTAATTGAAGTGCCTCAAAGTCAGTGCAGGGACTTTGATGCTGCAACACAAAGAATTATACTGCAGCTCCACCTAGTGTAAAACCAAAGCTACTGCAATGAATGCACAATGAAGGCATAACAGCACATTAAAGTATTTGTATGTAGAGTTATCATTGTTGTAGTCATAATTGTTATTTCTATTTTATCTTTGGTATTTTTGGTGCTCAGAGTAGACTGTCACTCGTATGTAAAATGTTTTTCTCCTGTAGGCTATGTCTCTTTGTAGGTGTGTTGGTATAGACACAGTCGGCAAGCAACGAAACGTCACTTCCGGTCAGGGCCGTGGGGGAAAACAAACCGTTTTCCCCATACACACTCATGCAAAAAGGCGGCATTTTAAACCTTTGTCAAACACTTGTTTGCCGTCCTGTCTTAGTTTTAATCACATGTATATGCTGACAAAGAGCTATATAGAAAACTAATTACGATCTGGGTCGATTGTCGTCCGTACATCTTAAAATATGAAGTTTTCACAGCCATAGCCTACACCGAGTCAGCAGGGTCGGCAACCTTCACTTCCGGTCAGAGCGTTACATGTTTGGAGAAGATGAGAGAAGTTCCGATATAAAAGTTCAGGTTGTGGTTTTTGAATTTATTTGCGGTGCAAAATAATACACAACAACTCAGGCAGTGTCTCCGAGTGTCTAGAGCCGGCCGGCGGCGACTAAGAGAGCGTCAGAGCCGTGGGGGAAGACAAATATGACTGACTGTGAAATACCTAATATTTTAAAATGTAGCCTACGGGCAACAATCGACCCAGATCGTGATGAGTTTCTAAAAATATAGGTCTTTGTCAGCATATACTGTACATGTGATTAAAACTAAGACAGGACGGCGAAAAAGCGTTTGACAAAGGTTTAAAATGCCGCGTTTTGGAAACGGTTTGTTTTCCCCCACAGCCCTGACCGGAAGTGACGTTTCCTTGCTTGCCGACTGTGTCTATGCTCTGAGTTTGTATGTTTTGTTCTCTTCTCTCCTTCGGCAGGTGACACAGACCAATATGCCAGATGACACCGTGTGAGACCCATGCAGTGGAAATTTGGCATTATGATGGTGATTCTTGTCTTCTGGGTTTGTTTTTTTGGGGGTTAAATTTACTGTCGTTTTGTTCATTTTGTTTGGTTAAAGAGACCCCCCGAGGAGTTTGCTTTTGGTTATAAAAGAGTCTCATAATAAAGGAGCGGTATTTAAGAATGTGGCCATAATTGTTGCTGTGGCATAGTGGCTGTTTGTCTGATGAAGGCAGAGCCGTAGAGCCACAGAAGCTGCGCTTACCTTAACTTAGCCTAGGCTACTTAACAGACTGTGCGCACTCCCGCGGACCGGAAATCAGTTTCTGGGAGCAATCAACTTATGGCACGACACCGGCCGCGCGCGGTAAAGTCAACGGCAACAGACACAGGTGAGTTTAATTAGGCTAACCGAAGAAACATGTTCTTGCTCCAATAAAGGATCAAACAAAGACAGAATTAAGAGTGTTAAAGTCTACTACTTCAAACGGTCTAGCAGAAACTTTGGAAAAAAAAATTCACCTGCTCCTTCGGTGTCATTTATTCCTCTGGTAGCTACAAGTCCCAGGCACCGCTCTGACCATTGAACCACAACAACCTATGGATGATGGAGGGATGGAGCACGCTAGCTGCCAGAGGTCTTCAGCTGGACTCGGAAATGGCTTTTCTTCTCCAAGAGTAAGTAGGCTAACCTCCATAGCCTAGCTAAATACTGTTTCTACCTTGTAGACGAGCTGAGGGTTTGAGGGCAGCCTTCTGGTGGTGTAGGCCTAATGTCACATGATTCACATGAACCATATTGTACCTCCTTCTTGTGTTGGTATCCCTCTTTATTGATTGATTTTGTGTTTATTTTCGTAACGTCAAATTCCATGACGATAACGAGACGATGGGATAAACACGGCGCTGACTACTTGGCAGGACGAAAAACGTTATTTTTGATGTTTATTGTAAAATTCCACGTTGGTAATGTTTGCAATTGAATGCATCTGTGTCAATTTAATGGGGCCCTGATCTTGACCACAAGCAGTTCTGTCAGACACAGTTTGCCTGCAGACTGCAATGCAGCCTTTGTAGCCCATCAGTAGGCAATCTTTCATATGCTCCAGAGATTGAATGGGAGAAATTCTCTGCAGCAGGTAGCAAAGTATGCGTTAACAGAACATTGGAGGCCGTTACAGCTGTAGACTACTGCTATGAATTCTTTTCCAGAAGAGCATTAGGCTATACTTTTCTGAAAATAAAAATGTTTTGTGACAACTAAGACAGCAAGGATGTTTGGTAGATGCAATAATGCTCTATCACCTTTTTGAAAGGGACATTATTTATCTATTTACTGTCGCATTGTTGTAACAGAGAGCTGTGGGGCATACATACCATTTAACAAAAAAAAAAAAGTTTCCTCAGAAAGAAGATAAAGAGATAAATGTTTTAAACTTCTCCAGCCTGATTAAATTCTCATTGCATACAGAGCAATGGCAGACCACTCCTTATCCTACACCACCACCTAGAGGAGATTTCACTAAATTGCAGTCAGAATCAGAATTTGGCTGATGCACTGTAAATTAAGGTAGAGTATAGGGTAATGACAACACAATATCAAAAATTGATCAAGTCTGGATATGTTCTTATGACGTATTAGGGTGGTAATTTTATTTGATAACTTTGTGTTTTCATTCCTCCATCTTCTCAACCCTAACCCTCTGTTCCTTTTCCCATTTTATGTTTTATTTCCATATATTCCCTTTGTATCAATACAACACATGGCAACATATTGTCATGGTTTGCCTAGTGTTGGTGTACCACTTCTTTACATAGTTATCCTGTTAAATGCAGCATGTTGTCTGTCTGAGGTCTGCCCGAGTTCAAGAATACTTTCCGATATGCAACTGCACCGCTAGATGGGGGTAATTCCTGCATACTGGGGCTTTAAGGAGAACATGGGCTAATCTTGAGGCATGCATCTCGTATCCCTTTAAATCACACAGCCCCCAAATGTATATGAAATGAAAAAGTGAAAAACAGCTATACCCTCAACAAAATTGTGGTCCAATTGATTCAGTTTCAAATTGTAAGTCTATTGGGAGTACAGGTTATCTGCTAAATTAAACAGTATTGAATCAGTGGGATTGAGTTATTCTCAGATTACGTTTTACATAGTTTACTGCCCAGAAACACAGGACGCTGCAATTGCTGAAAGCCTGTGGTACAGATGTGATTTGTATAGGTATTCAAGAAATGAAAGTTAAATCGTTTCACTGAACAATCACATGGTGCAGTAACATCCTCCTTTTTTACCTTATCGAAGGAGCTCCTGATAGTGGCACTGGTTGTTTAGATTAATATTTTGATTTGATTTGATTTGATTTTTATTTGTCTCAAACAAGCACATCAATATACAGACAGTGTAAAAAAGACAAATAAGCAACAAAAGAAACAAAGACATGATACTGTGCAAGTTTGAGAAGGGGCTGAAAGAAGCAAAGCTTATCAAGTTCAGCCCCCCCTTACAATGTGATTCATGTCATACATCTATAGTTCCATACAATCTAAGATTAAAAACATATTACTTTAATATGAAAAAAAGGCATGACTATAAAATTGAATAAAAAGAGTAAAATTAGCTGTCCAGTGATTTATAGCTGACCAATAGTGTGTGTTTGTATTTACTTTTAAATTGTTTTAAGTTTTTGCACATTTTTATATCCTCATTAAGTCTATTCCACATTTTTACGGCTACTGTCACAGTGAAATTCACCCCCATTTCATATCATTAGAAAGAGGTTACAGTAGATGCACTCAGTTCCTGTCACAAATTCCTCCCATCTCGGAGAGGGGAGGTTCATATGATTAAACTTTGACCTGCAACATAGCGATGCTCCACTGGGAGAGAAAGGGAAGGACTGGCTTGCCTGTCTTGATTGTTGTCATTTCTTATTTACATTAGTGCCAGTCAAAAAGCTACAGCATGAGACTGAGTGGGGTCCTGTGAGTGTGAGGCTAGGGATAGAGGTGTTCATTTGTGCAGGATAAATCAACAGTTGCAATAATAACAGAGTTGATAGTAGTTTATATTATAGTTTATATTGTCTCATGGACTCTGCTGTAGGTAAACTACCTTCACAGGAACTGAAAGTGAGCATCTGTGTTATTTGATATCGGCACACAGGGTACTGACTGAAATGATTAAAAAAATAATACTAAATCGGGAAAATGAAGTGTTTAAAAAGAAAAAAATAAGTAAATAATGGGATAAAATAAAGGCAGCAGGCCACAACTAAATATCAGAGCTCAGAAAAACACTGCTGCCCTGAAACTGGTGTCCTTAGCCTTTGGGTTGAATCTGAGGGGCAAATTATCTACCAAAATATTCAGATAAAATGCAGACATTATTTATTGCCACTTAAAGCAACATTGCGGAGTTTTTCAGACTTAAAATAATGTTTCCAGACTCATTAAAATGGTAGAAAAATGGTTAAAGGATGAATGGTGCTGCCACTGCAGCCTGAGCCTGGTCGCAGCGGCTGAAGCTGCACTACGTAACTTCCCTGCACAGGTTGGATCACCGCTTATTTTGACTAACCAGTTTTTCAGTTTCCCTTGTTACTTCCCAGTATATGTCTCGGGATGAACAGGGCGCAACATGAAATTAAAGTAAGAAAAAAGGGCACAATCTCAGGCCAATCAGAATATTTATTAACCAAAAATAAACACCCTCACAGATACAGGGAGTACCGCTGTTCGAACACAGCTCACACAGTCGCACACCATCTGCTGACCCACTGGCACCGCTGCACCTCTGCCTCCAGCTTTTGTATGAGGCTTAAAGTAACATTTCAGAGGTTTTCAGCCTTAAAATAATGTTTTCAGACTAATTGCAATGGTAGGAAAATGGTTGAGCTGAGCTGGATCGCGTCAGCTGAAACTGCACTATGTAACTTCCCTAACACCCCCGAAACCCCCCCCTCCGCGTCGAGAGAGAGAGACGTGGTGCGTAAAAGCGAAACTCACATTTCCCCTCCAGTCGTCGTCACCGTTGTTGCCACCGCCGCCGTCACCCCCCCCCTCTCCCCTCCTCCTTGCAAACATGTGGGAAATACTGTTGTTTGTTAATGGGAATAAACGCTGGATGCGCTGGCTGATAAGTTTCGTTTTCGTTAAGTTTCGTTTTTGAATCCAGGTGCGCTCCATCAGTAGGTGCAGGAGGGGCGGTACCTGGAAAGACGGCGCAGGCACAGGCACACACACGGCACTTCTCCCTGACGATGTTTTGTCTCAACATTTCCCCAGACCTGAGATTTTCCATCTCTCCACCAGATGGCCCTGGACTTTCTCTCCCTGTTTCCATTGCTTTTCTCTGCTCAGGCACCTGTGCTTCTCGACCCACTCCCACTGGGGCCTCAACCTTGCCACCCAAGCTACAGTACTACCTGCCATTGTCACCAACTTATGAGTTCTAAATCTTAGTGATTTGAGTCTTGGTGCATCTGCGACCTGCTCGTTGTTTTTGGTGCTTTTTTTTGGCACCACTATCAGAAATTTGTTATCTGTTCCTACTGGTTTGACAGCCTGCTCAGCAACTTGCATGTCTTTTATCCATGTTGTTAAGATACTTCACTGCACCAACCTGCCTGTGCTGCTTCTATCAGTCACGACACTCATGCTCTACAGTAAAACACAGTCCTCCATACTTAACTTACTAATATTGATTTGTTTAAGAAAATCCTACAATTCTTGTTATTAGGTAAGAAAAACCCCATAGGCTATACAGGAAACTTCTGTAATAGTAGCCTCAGAGTGCACAACGGTAAAGGCTGGTGCTGTATCTGTAACTTTATGGAGGTGAGGTGGTTGTAAAAATTTAATGCCGGTGGGGTAAACTACCAATGGTGACTGCAAATGTTTTTGTCCAAAAACAATAAGATATTGATGTACATTAAAGGCAATTTCTAGACAAATTCAACCTGGGGCTATAGTTTCCTAATATTTTAGGTCTACTCTAAAAACTTGATTCTGAAGATTTTCTTTTTAATTTCTCTTGTTATGCAGTAGTTCTGTCTGTCCCTGCATTGCCTTAGCAGCATATAATAGGAGCTGACAGATCTTAGGCTGCTTAGGCTATTAACATCCCACAAAACCACTTTTTTTTTCACAGACCACATGAACGAAAACAATGCGTCTCCGAGTTCCTTTGTTGATGAAACAAACAGGAGTAGACATACTGACCACGTCAACTTGACTCTCGCACGAGACTTTGTATTACAGCTACGTTTACAAACATGTCCGCTTTCTTGAAGTAAACAAACCCCTCAATGTTGTTATCTGACGTTAATAATAGCCTAAGATAACCTAAGATCCATCAGCTCCCATTATACGCTGCTGTGGTGATGCGGTGACAGACAGAATTACTGCACAATAGGAGGAAATCTCAGTCATTCTTTTAGACCTAAATTATTAGGAAACTATAGCTCCAGGTTAAATTTGCCTGGAACTGTCCTTTAATTTATTTAATTAATAATTCAAGCCTGCTATATGTACCCCAGTTATTTCAGATAGCACCTTGTGCAGTCAATCGTGGCTTTGTTCTACACTGGTTCTCAGTCAGATTCCAAGCATTTGTTGCCTTGCTCCTTTTATTCAATTTCTGAAGCACATTGAAGTCACTGATGACAATGTGAGCACCATCTTCATGAGAAATGCTGGGATAAAATTCTCATATTTTCAAAACCAAACATTTTTTCAGAAAACTGGTGTTCAAGGAGATGGTGAAGTGAATCACAGCACACAATGTTAATATTCATCTGTGGACTAAAATAATCCCTCTTTGAACCGGCAAAATAATATTCAAGTGGAGACAAAAGCACAACTCACTTATCTAAATAAAATTCATAAAGCTCCTGTAGTGATGGCGTATTTGTCACCAGTGTCACTGAGGAGTCAGAGATGAGCATCCAGTGGTAATCACTTCAAAACCTGAACTGAATCACAGAGACTTGAAAGATTCATTAGTTTATGTCTGACACAGCTGTCAACTCAATAATTCAATTCAAGTAGAAGACAGTTGAGAGTTGATAGTTTTGTGTTTACGAATTCTTTCACTGGATGCCATTGCTTATCGTTCTGCTTTATGGTGAGAAGGAAATTGTGCCTTAAACATTCAAGCCAACGCTGCAATATTTCCTACCACAATTTCAATACTCCCTGTTGTCTCCCTCAATCCTGTATCTTGCTGAGATATTGCAAATGGGGTCCAATGGTGTTATAAGCCTGGAAAAACAAACGGTCTAGCAAAATGAAATGTAAACCATGCTTGTGTGACTGCAGCACAAAGATGTGAAACTAATATTGTGCCTGTCTTGTACACACAGATTTCTTCACAATAAGCCATAAGAATAGGTGTTTGGAATCTGTGATACAGCGATCGCATTATCTGATCAAGAGTTTTTAAAGGTTGATCAGCACATTCCTATTTCAGATGTTATTTGATAAGTCAACAAATAGTCTGTTTCTAAGGAGTTGTACTTGTCAAAACAAGCTGTAGTTGCCCAGACCACGGCAGCAAATTGTTTTCATCTTGACGGTGATTTTTGTTTTCCTTATTATCTTTTTCTGTCATTATCTGGAGACAATAGTTCCTCTTTAAGCCTGTTATCACAATAATGGTTCAGCGGAGATGTCCTCTATTCCAACGTGGGGTTTCATTGTTCGGGGTTTTGGCAAGTATACCTGTTGGTTATCAAAACACTCATCGTTTCCACCAGCATCCCTGTAGAGATGGTGAACATGAACATTTTTCAAGAAACTTTTGCACAGTAGAGCAAAAGAAATACCATATACAACTACGACTATGTCTTCTTTTATTAATTCTTCTGCTATAAACCACAGGAAAGACTTAAGGTGTTATAATATAAAATATGATAATGATAAAATATGTTAACCTGTTAGCTGTCATAGAAAAATTTAGATTAATAGGACAGAGGGTTCAAAATACCTGGATCAAACTTGTTTGTGTGTGTGTTAGCTCTTTTTGTAAGACAGTTTGTGCTTTCCCTTTTCATAGAGAGTAGCCACATAGAACATAAAAGGAGTGGACAGTATTTATGAAGAAAAGAACCATGCAGTTTTAACCATGTTACTTTTAAGACACATTGCTTGCTATCCTTGGTCCTTTCTTTAAGCATCAAAATGAAGAAAGATCAATGACTTTGTCGCAAATGGCTAAGATGTAAGTCCTGACCTCAGCTTCTCTTCAGTTTGTAGAGAAGCATCTCATATCTCATCAGGTCAGCCCCTCTCCTTCCAATAGGCGCTGAGGTTTGGGCCAGCTCCCAGTGCTACCCAACACCATAATGAACCTTGGTGGGGATAATAAGGGGCTGAAGGAAAAGATTAATTTTTAATGAATGACTCCCCAAATGATAATGGTTTCCTGAGGACTGTCATTAAATACTTTAATGATGACTTTGACCATTGCCATCCACAGGGCACTGGAATAGTCCCTGGCGAACACTGTCATTACAGCCTGATTTGAGAAATGTCCTTTCAAAAAAAGACAATACAGCAAACAGTGTTGTGATATAGTCCTGTGATCATGTTTTTTCAAGCTGAAATGGAACATGTGCCAATTGAAAATAGTCAATAGTATTCACTTCCCTAGGAAAATAAAGAAACAGCAAAAATCAATTGTTCAATTACCATCCCAAAACTTTTCTCCATTACTTAATTAAATTAAGTGCCATCATGCTTTATCCACCAGACTGCTGTTAACAATGTACAGATTTTCAAAATTTTACTTGCAGATAAATTTGTACAAGTCTGGTAAAAGTTGAACCAGGAAGATGGTGTCTTAACTGTGGCTGATATTTACAATTAAAAGTCTGAGTGGTAATTTTCCCATTTGCCTTTATCTCTTCCAGATCAGACCAGGAAGTTTGTTGTGATTGTCTGACAGCTTGGGTTCCTTGTGTCCTTTGACTACGGTTGATGTTGCTGAGATTTCATTAAATTGGTGAGTAGTAGTAAAAAGTAAATTAGTGTGTACACAGTGACATCAATCACAGTTTTTCCTGTGACAGTGAGTGCCTGCTGTCTGACTGACTTGGCTGTCTTTGTGGGGAAGAGGTGAAAGGTAAACAAATCTGTAACTTTTTGACAGCAAGGGCACAAGTTAACCACTTAAGACAGAGTGACATGCAGACAGAAACACATACTTTAACCTTCTCTCTGGGCTGCCATCAACTCCTGAAGAGAAAGTAAACACAGCCATAGAAAGCTATAAATGTCCCATGGAGACTGACACCAGGAAACTGAATAGCAATATCTTTTCTTGTAAATAACCTGGACGCCCTTGTCAGTCCGACTCAGATCAGTACCTTGAGAGACGTCTCTCAACGTGTCTGCATCTTGGCCCAGTGCCTACATGATAGAGGGCACATTGGACCAGGGGACCGCCAGCCATTCGGTGGAGTGGAACTAAAACAGGCGGAGGCAGAGATGGAGTGAAGGAGAGGGGTTATTTTGAAGTTTGTGCGCAGTAAGATACTGACTCACATTAAGCCTCCATGACAGCCTGCTGACAAGCTGCAGCTGCAGGCAGTGATTCCCCTGCAGCTCTGGAGGAAGCTGCAGGGTGAGCATGGATGGAATCAACAACACTGTGAATTTCACCACTTACTTGCCTGCCATGCGTCACACTTATTTGATGCTTCTTCAGTTTCTGCATCTAAGGTTTATGTTGCAAATGTTTTTTTGTTTTTTTAAGTATATTTTTTGGCTTTTCATGCCCTTATTTGATAGGACAGTAGAGAGTGTGACAGGAAATGGGAGGCAGAGATGGGGGGAATGACACGCAGAATAGGGCCGTCCGATGCGGGACTCGAACCGGGGCCGCCTGCAGCGAGGACCATAGCCTACACATGGGGCTGGTGCTCTACCAACTGAGCTAAACACCGCCTCGTTGCAAGTGTTTTTCCCCCCTTTTTTTTTTTTTTCAAAATTTTCTGAACTCCGAACTAGACTATAAACACACATCCCCACATTTCCAAAACTACATGAATTAGTGAAAATATTCTCTTAAAAAAGAAAAAGAAGCTCTTCAAATGTTTGAGCCAGTATTTATAATGACATTTAGGCTGAAATCTGGTCATTTCAGTCAATGTGCTGCATTTAAAAAATATCTGCGGTAAATTGGCATAGAGATTTGACCTTTACTTAAATTGTGGTCAACTCTGACATGCTCACTTGTGTCATAACAGCAAATTGTTTTTACTGCGCCGACCCTTGAAGAACTAAGAGAACCAGGTTTTGTGTTGACTGTCTAACAACCTTGCCCTCTCTTTTGTCCAAGTGAAAAGCAATGTTTTCCTCTTTGTATCCACATTCCATCATCGAGAAAACTAACACCACTGACACTGCACAACCTGAAAAATGCCAACATGGCCCCACTTTTCCTGAGAGGATATATATGCGAATAAATGTAGCTGCTCCACTTGGTGTTACGAGGCAGTATCTTGTATGCAAAAAACATTGGTAGATGAAGGCAGTGTGAACCCTCCCCCCCTCAATTGGCAGATAAGATGACTAATTTGAGTATTTAATGTGTGTTTTACATGAACTACAACACTGTTTTACAACACTGAGATCAGTTCATCAGACGTTTCATTCGTGTTTACAATTGATAGTAGAATGCGGATTAACAAGATGATTAAATCTTAAGTCTTGATAAAGTTTGACCAGAACACAGCAGGAACGTGAATTCAGTGTGATGACAGAAGGCATGCCTACAGTGTTATGTCATATTACAGAAGAACAAATGCAACCCAAGTTGTGTGAGGCGACAGTGTGATTCCAAATCTTGGAGAAAGTACAAATATATCGGCCAACATATTTGGCAGTCAGCTTTACTTAACATTTGGCTCTTTTATCACTTAGAAATTTTGTTAAACATTTCCAACATTATCACTGAAAAGAAAAGGCCAGCTTTATAAATGTATTTATTATGCAGCTGTACTGTTGCAGAGATCGTCGTAGCCACCAAGAGCAGTGATGAACACAGGTTAAACACAGGTGTAAAACAATAGCTTTCCACCACGACTATGCGTGGAAAAGGACTGGGGAGGACCTGATGGACTATGTCAGTCAATGATAAAGTTGTCTCTTCTTTTAGTATTACAATTATAGCATGTACCACATCAGTGTTACGTAAAAGAAAGTAAGATTATGATTCATATGTTACATTGCCTACTGTAAATTCCTTAATGTCTGCGTCCAGAAAGGGGATGCTGTCGTTCTATGCTGGGAGCCATTTTATTGTGCTTGCGCTAAAAGGTGCAGAGCATAGAATGTCTCTGGTGCAGAGGCCATCTGGCTTTGGTTGTTGTGTCCTGTGTTGTTGATGTTATCCAATTTTCCATTGTGAACTCTTGGATAAAAAGAAGCGCTAACATTGTCTTTTAGTATAATAGTTCCATAAACACAAACAAAGTGAGTCCTTTATTTCAAGATCAAATGTGATAAAAGACTGAGAATTAGAGCCGCGATGTGCTACAAAATGGATGTATATGAGAACAGATACTATGCAGTTGCTACCGTATATAGTAAGAATCAAAATGACAAATATAATAGTTGTTGTTAAGATGTTATCTGAACAAGAAGAAACAGTATCTTAGTGTCATATTATTCCTTTAAATATTATAAAGATGTGGGTGGGTAGCAGTGGCTCTCTTTATAAAACCTCTTACCACAACACAGTTTGAGACTAAGGACAGGGTGAAATGAGCACATTTAGCTGTTTGGATTATTCATGATGGTGTCTGTGAAAACACAAACTCCAAAGCAAAAGAAACAAATGAGACAAAGAAGCCAGGCAATTATTACCAATGAGACATCAAAGGCAGAGGTTGCTAACATCTCTCTTACACTAAGATCCTTGAGGATCATATGATTGCTTATTTGTTTTGCCTGGCATACTCTTGATGTTTAAACAATATCAAACAAGTCCATAATGAACTCCATACATATTGATTATGTATTTAACTACTATACAAAGATGAGCAGACATCCCCATCTGAGACTACCGGTCCATTATATCATCATCCTCCCATATTAACAGGAGGGGGACATCTGTCAGATACCTCTTACAGTTTCTGCTTAGTAAGCACATTGTTCTTAAATTGCTTAAACTAGAGGCTCAGAGAATTCATTTACTATGTAAATTACATTGTAGTGTGCTGTTGCAGAGTAGCACTTCTTGCATATAACATGTAAGTCTTTTGTTCTCGTCTCTGTGCCAGAGCTATTTTCCTCGACAGTCATCTTTATCCATCTTAGTTTTTGCATATATTAATCACCTCTAACCAAATCAAGCATGCTCACATAGAAACTCTCCTCTCACCTCCTGTGGATTAGCTTTTTTTCTGTGTGTCAATCAATAATAAAGTTGTCTCTTGCTGTTAGCATTACAATTCTAACACCATAGTTTTTTGTTATGTCATTATTGATGAACCACATCAGTGCAGTTGTAGTGACGGTAAAGGAATATGAGATTAGTCTTCATTCTGTATCTGATATTTCCTTGTTTTACATGGCTCAGGAGAAAAGAATCAGTTTCTCATCTCTTGTCTATTTAGTATGTGTGTCTTTATGACATACATGGTGAAAGGTTGGAAAGAGGATGCTGGTGGAGTCATTTTTATGTACAGGCACGAAGGCAGGGTGCAGGGCCTGTGAGCCTAGAACCTTTGCTGGTTGTTGCATCCTTCTGTTCTTGATGATATCTTTCTTTCCGTTGTGAACTCTTTGATAAAAAGAAATGCTAACGCAGACTTTAAAAGGGCACTTATTCAGAATTGCACAGGCAGGGAAAGACACCAATGGGGAGAAACTTTTCAGTGTCTGCTGGTGAGCTTTGGGGTGTGTGTGTGAGAAAACCTTTCCAGCCTGAAAAGGCAGTGTGCATGCATGTCTGACCTCTCAGCAATACATTAAAAATTAGTGCAGACAGGTTTTTTATTTATTTATACAAGTTAAAGCAACATTGCAGAGTTTCAGCTCAGTGCTTCCACCATCTGGTTGAGAAGCGCTATCGTCTGGGGGGGGGGAAATGAAACTTAACGAAAATGAAACTTATCAGCCAGCACATGTAGCGCTTATTCCCATTAATAAACAACAGTATTTACCACATTGCAAGGAAACTGTGTGGCAGGTAGTCGGGGGAGGGGGGGAGTGGGGGGGGCAGTGTTTTTGTACCCGTGCAGGGAAGTTGTATACAGTAGTGTGGTTTCAGCCGACACGACCCCGCTCAGACCGCGGCGGCAGCACCATTCATCCTATTAACCATTTTTCTACAATTTCAATGAGTCTGGAAACATTATTTTAAGGCCGAAAAACTCCGCAATGTTACTTTGAAGTAGTTTCTTTACTGAGAAGTTAGAGACTGAACATTGAAAAATAGTCATCACCTTTTTTGTAAAAATCTGACTTTTTATTCCCGATGGTGGCAATAAGTGCAAGCTCTTTTGTGTCAAACATGGAGCTGGCTTATCCTCTGTGGAGCGTGAAATCACACAATAAATATACTATTTATTTATCTTATTTTCTGCTGTATACAATGTAATCTATGCAAAGTAAAGACTAAATGATAATATTTAAAGACTTATGATTGTAGGTAGCCATTTGTAGGTCGTAGATTTTAGGTCACCTGACTCAGGACAGTTCCAAAAAGCAAAATTTGGGGTTTGAAATACACCGGCTTGAAAGACATTGCAGAGAGGTGACCATTGAGTGGAGATGGTCCCAATCTGTACAGTATGAGCCAGATGATGATTCCTGGCACATACTGTATACTTGGCTCATCCACACCTGTTCACCATGTGTGAAACCATGAAGAGTATGTGTGTGTTTGCATGTGTGTGTTAGACAGAGAGCTGCAAAAATGCCACATTATGAGAAACTTGAAAACATTTGTATGCTGAACCATGACTATAGATTACTATAATTAGTTTAACATTTCAGGCCATAATCCCACAGATGGAAGCTATGCACTACTGACTCCTCAGTTAAGCACATCCACCAAATGTCTCACTGAATACCTTTGAGAGCTGATGCTAAATCACTTAGATGACCTGATCCAGCTGCAGCTTCAGGTCCCCATGTCTTCTCTAATCTTTGCACCAAAGACAAATCTCTTTTTTGAGCCATATCACCATTATCCACAGTGCACACTGTTTTAGTAGAGCAGTACTGGCTCGCAGGTAAAGTTAAAACTCAGTGTGTGATTCATATAGACATGTTCTCAAGTCCACCTTTTCAATCTCAGCTAAGGTGGGGAGCATTTCCTCTAATTGGTGACATTTTCTTTAAATGAGGAGGTTTGATCATCAATATGCAAATCCTTTATCGTCTACAGTTTTAAATGACGGACATCTTTGTTTACATTATAAACATGATCCAAGTCACACAAGGCTGCTATCAGATGACAGAGCTGCCATACCATTGTTATGGGTGCTTCTAGAGTTCTTTCATCATTTTGGACTAAATGGGTATTAATTGTGTTGGAATGATAAGCTTTTAAAATGTCATCAGTTATTGTAATTGCTCCCAGTGTTATGTCCCTAATTAAATAGTATTATCTTTTTCCTGGTTCAAATGCTGGATTTTTAAAACGATTGGGCAGTGATTCATCACATTCAGAAAGAGACTTGGAACATGGGACACTGCTACAGTACATCTGGTGCATCACCCAAGACATGAGTCATAGAGCTAAAAGAATGGAGAACACAAAATACAAAAACACAATACATAGCATAGTCAAATTTGTCTCTCTAGGCATGTGTATCTTGTGTTTTGCTCATACAGTAGGGCTCATAAAGGAGGTATTTGTTGGATGACAAAAATGAAATGTGTGACTCAACAGGTTCTCTTCTAAAAATCTCAGGAGAATATTCTTGGCACTTCATGGTAATTAAACTCTGCTACCAGGAATGTTGTTGTTGTTTTTTTAATGTGACCCCACTATTGATAATGCCAAGCAGTCAAAGCCCTTGCCAAAATCTGTGAACTGGATTGCCTTTGCTCTCTGACCGTAACGTTCACAAGTCAGTGGTGGCTCTTTGACATTGTCGTTGCTACCACGTTGTCACATCACCAGTCTGTCACTCCACTGGTTCTCTGTTAAATATTGAAATAACGCTCTGATTATTTCTATTAGATTTTTGCTAGCTCCTAAACAATGCCTCATTAACCAGATCTTTTCACACTTTTAGATACATCTTTGCTGTTCAAAAACTATGCCACCAATATGTTTAATTGTTACTGTACATTTTGTTTGCTATCTCCGCAGAGTCACCTGACTGCTAAAAGACACAGCATCAAGAGCCTAAGAAGGACATGGGCAGTAACTTTGATTCAGTCCCAAAATCTTTTGATCTGAGCTGGTTCAGGTATGGTTTAGTGTCCCATTATATGTAAGACTTTGCATTGTTTAATTCTTTTTAATGATTTTTTCTTCATCTTCTTTGATGTTAACAGGTCTAATGCAAATAATGATGTGAAATAATCCACAGCTGTTTTGAGTCTTCTTTGGGGGATTTTTAAAGTAGAGATAAACTGTGCACTTTTTAGTTCAAGGAGACTTTGGTATCACACTGCAGAGGATGTCCTATTTCCAGAGGAAGTGCACTAATTAGGCTGTGGATTTGAGACTTTCTGTGCCCATATGATGAGCCGGATTTCCTCCGGGCTCCAGCTCAGGTTTATACCTCACAGAGAAGAGAATCAGCTATGTTTATTGGTTAAAGCCCCCTCATACCAGAATCCATGTAAAACTGAGGCAATGCTTGGAATTCTTGTTTTACCCACATTGTCCCACAAAGTGACTAAAATGTTTTAAGCTTTGTATTAATTCTGGTCATTGAACTATAATCACTCAGAAAGCTGAATGTTTTTCTGGTTACCTCCCCCAGATGTTTGACTTTCACTGTGTAGGATGATGTATGGTCAGGTTGGATGTTGAGATATTTTCATCTGTTGAAGGAAGAGTTGTGCATTGGGAATCTGGATTTTTCAATGAGAGATGAGTACATACAATTTTTAAACTAGGTAATTTGACTTTTTTTTAAAAATGGAAAACAAACACAATCTTTAACCTAAAACCCTGTTGCAGCAGCCAGCTGTTTTCAGCAAAACAAAAATGTCAAATCCCAGTAAGGTTCAGCTGTGGCCAGCTGCAGTGTGACTGCCATAGGCCCAAGGCATATATTTTTCTCAGGAGTATGTAGAAAAAAAAACAGGCTAAAGGACAATGAAAAATGGATGCAGGCGGCCACCATAAAATGAATGAACATTGCTAACCAGTATTTCCTGACAGTTTAGAGTCATACAAATGGATGATGCTGGGATTTCCACAGCTGGAAACTAATGTAGCTGAGTTGGATAGTGCCAACTGAGGGCTACCTGCATATGCTTTTAAAAGTACCTCTCAAGCCTTGTGGGTCAGAGTTTGACTATAGGATTTTAGATGGAATATAAGCTTATACTGTACATGTACCTTCCCAAGCACCGTCTAGCTGAAGAACTATAGCTATTTAATCTGCTGATATCATTGAGCCTACTGTATGGCTGCATGCTAGTTAGCTGTGTAAAAATGGTACATCTGACCTAAACACTAAAGAAGCACGACACATGATGCTCTGTGTTGCATGACGCAACAGAAACTTGCCCCAAGGTTCTCAGTTTCCGATTTTTGTCTAAGTGTTTTTATTTGCCTTGCAACTAAGTCAATATTCATGACCTTTATAATAAGTAGGCCTATTTCATTATGTACTAGATGCTTTCACAGTTGTTGACCACATATTTTGAATACAAATGAACATGTTAAACATTTTAACCCTGCGATAAAATGCATAAAATGAGTCTATCTGCAGATTCATCGTTGAATTGCACCATAGCTTCTGATGGTGGCGCAGTATGGTGTTTATGAGAGCATATGACTTCTCAGAGCAACCACAGGTTTTGGCTCTGAACTATGGTTTTATACCTGGCAGGTCTGATAATGAGTTAATGAGGTGCAGCTGGTAAGGCAGGCAGTGGGGACAGCTAACGAGGGAGGGTGCCACAGGTGTGCAGGGCAGGAAAGAGCATACTGGTGAAGAGGGGAGGAATGAGTACTACTGGGAAAACAACCTCTTTTCATATTTGTATTGAAATGTTGCTCTCGGTTCACTTTCAGTGGTAGAAACTAGGAACGTTTTCTTACAAAATGCAAAGAATGGAAATGGTGTTCCTGGTTGTTAAGAGATTAAAACTGACGTATAATTCACTGTACTTTGCCATTTGGCTCAGAGAAACCTCCTGAGAAGCTTGTTGTGGCAGACAGGAAACCTACATTGAACAGCTGAACTTGATTGTGTTTAGTCCAGAGTGCAACCCACTTAATGCTTCAAAATAAGTTTTTGAAGTATTTTTCAAGTCGGTCTCTTCAACTCTGACATGCAGAATTTAGAGTTGGGTCGATTTTAATTATTTCACCTAACCATACTGGCTGTGAGGCTGTACCTTTTTTTTTCATTTTTTCAAAAGTGTGCATTGTACAGTAAGACGTTTCAGCCTTCAGGAGAGGTTGATGTGAGGCTTGATCATTCTGAATCACTTGAACTGAGTATCTCCTTATCATACTGAGAGATGTGCACACCAGTGTATTACTGTTAGCTGCTAACAGTGACAGTAGCCTACTCTTCTCTGGTTGACTGCTGTAACTTTACCCTCATGTTGTGAGAAAATATTTTGGGTTCATTATGAAACTGTGGTGGGACAAATTAGACCATGGCAGTCTATGTAATTCAGTCAATAATTAATGGGAAACACTGCGTGACTTTCTTTAATTAGTAGCTAGGTTTGTGGTGACACTGACATATGTTACCATCATGGCACATTTTTTGCAGACTGCCAAGTACATTGTAAAGATTTTTTTTCCAATAGTGTTTTTTCCAAGAGAGCAGATTGCTGGCAGTTGGTATGATTGCAAGACATGGTCAGCTAGCCAGATGAAGAACAATTTGCAACCACATTAAGTAGACAAGCACACAAAAAGAGTTATGTGGTATTTTCTTTTACAGCTGTAACTGGTTTTGACAAATTTTGTGTTGAATTTGGGTTGGAGACTTAAACTTAATTTTTCAGCAGCAGTAAGCAGCTGTTTTCAGCTAAAATGCTACACAACCAATTATATACCACCTGTTACCGTATGCAGGAAACAGCAGCCAGAAAAAAAAAAGTTGACTACTTATGTGAACATTGTTTGCCTTCTGTATCTTCTGAGTAAACGGATAACAACATAAACAAATTAAATGTATCAATGAATGTAGTCATTGAGATGAATGGATAAGTATGAATGGATAAGTATAAGTATTTTTTATTAATAGGCTATAAGGTTTCATCTGAATTACACTTTTAATTAGTTCTTAGTTTGTATTAAGTGTTTTGCTCTATGTGTTTCTAAGCCACCGTTAGCTAGTTTGTAAACCCAGTAATCCGAATTAGAGCCCCTGGTGACCATCTGCTGTCTGCTCATGCAGCTCCGCGCACTACTTTGTTACTGCATTCACCTCAGCCCGCCCCCTCCGTGTGTCTCCGTGTGTCTGTGTGTGTGGGTATATGGGTATAGTCTACCGGGCGGAGTAATTCGTGTTGGTATCTACTCAGTGCATGTGTGTGCGAGTGCGTGCTACGGCTGCTGGTTGTCACTCATTGTGCCGCGAACACGGGTAGCGACAAGGACCAAAAATCCGTCCGGTAGCAGTTGTTGTCCTGGAAAGGCTGATATCTGTTTTCCTCCTCAGGAAAGAGAGAGAGACACCTCGCTTGTTTAAAGTGCGTCTACTCTACAAGGAGAATATCTGTGACACATTACAATGCTCCACATAAGGGACCTCATCTGGGGATTTCTATTCATTGGCTGTGCAGGTAAGAAGCTGAGTTATTTTTCATTTTAGGTTGTGTGGTGATTACTTCTCAGACTGTGGCCAAAACAAATCAGTGTTAATGCAGGCCGAGCGGTGTTGACTGTGGAGCAGCATCCTCTGGTCCCACTGGCGGCATCCTTGTCACTGACTCCGGACAGTGGCGCCTGGTTGGAGCTGGTGCTCTGCGAAATTCAGCGCGATTATATCAAAAGTTTCTGAAAGAAGTGAGAGTTTGGGTGACTTATAAACTGCGGTATACACACCGAGGCACATTTGAGTCAGTTACAGTTCTCAAATGTGTGTCCTGTGCCCAGTTTCATATCAGGAGCCGACTCTGTGCATTTCGAGTATCTCCGCGCAATACAGAGCAGTGTGTCACTCTGTCTCCGGTCCGGTTGGCATACTGTCCTCTGAGTTGAGGCAGACGCAGTTTTTTGTGAAAAAAAAAGCAAATAGCCCATCCGCAGGCGGTTTTATGCGAGTTGAGCTCGCGAGTTCACTGGTGTGGGTAAAGGTTAGTAGAGATGGATGCTGGTGGAGATTGGAACTAGTGATGCGGAGGGACGCTCTCATGTCTGCGTATCGTGCACAGGCGCTGCACATAGAAGGCGCAGTTTTTAGTTTCAAATATGAAATAAGCTGAAGTAGGAAAAGGCATGTATTCTCCTCTGGAAGTCCATCTTCGCTTTCGCGCTAATGCTGGGTCAGCTGTGACGCACCGAGGATGGAGCGACTCGAGCGTTAGTCGCTCCTCTCGGCGATGCTTTGTTGCAGTCCACTAAAATAGGTTTAAGGACATTTATATCATGATAAAAGGATTTTTGTTTTCATAAGCACGCGCTTAAACTCTTTCCGTTTGGCTGGATTAGATGCAACCACCACTCCGACTCTAGTCATCATCGGATTTGGCACGACAACAGTATTTAGCGCGGATGTGTCAGTCTGCGATTTTAGAGTGTATTATTATGTGGCCGTATAGGTTAGCAGCCCTCGACATCTTTGATGTGACATTACCTTTGTTTCAGTTGTTTTTCTATCCCGCCAAATAGGACACTGTAGTTCCCAACTCTGAATGTGTTTTAAGTGCAAAAATGATTTTGACACGTAGACCTAGACTGATTTGATTGTAGTTTTCAATTTGGTTGGTTAGGGTGAAATTCGTCATCCATTGAGGACAACTGAATAGTCATTCAATGTATACAATAGGATCCAATCCCAGAGCTCCCATGGTTATATAGGGCAGGAGGGGACCCATTCCCCCTCCTAAACCCCCACCTCTTGCACCTCCCATATCCTCCTCCCTTCTGCATCTGCCCCTTCTCTCTATAGTCTGCAACTGTGTTCTCCAAGTGGAGTTTATGGACCCCCAGGGGTCCTTGGAGAGAGAAAGACTAGTTTGATTTAATAATTATATAGATTAGTAGACATTATTAATGTTCCAGGATGGCTCTTTCACTATTGCTCCTCTGTATTCTACAGGTCTGCTGCTGTTTTGTTGGTTCTATCTTTAGTCAGAAACACTTTTATTGCCTCCCACTGAGATTTAATTCAACCAATGATATCTCAGTCCCGAAGCAGTCATGCCTCCATTAATTGTTCACCTAAAATCTTCCTACCCCATACTGGAAATTTCGAAAGCAGAATACTGCCATTAATATTTGAGTCCATAAAAATGTAATGATGTAACAGCCAATATTTGTTATTTAACATAACTGCAGAACATAAATAGACTGCTTTTAAAACATTTATTTGATTACGTTATAAAAAACACTGCGATTGACTTATAGTTGAGAAATAAAGGTGATGAATGTGGTAATCACTGTTAGTGGTATAGAGGGCAGTATGATACCAGCATCTGGTATGTGTTCATTTTTGTTATATGATTCATAATCCATTTGAAACACACTGACGTCCATGCAATTTGCTGTACCTTATGTGAGTGAAAAGTAAAAGGAACCAAGAGGGAGATAATTAAACAATTGTGCCTCAGTTCTGCCTTGTTGCAATAGAGAAAGAAATCCAAAGAAATTGATCACATTATATGATAGGCTCGGGGTATATTAAAAGGGTAATGACAGTATCACACAGTTTGAAGGCTGAGCAATTTAATTACATTTATTGATTTCCAGTTCCTGTTCCAGTTCAGTGATAATTAAATTCCGTGGCTAGTAACAAACATTAGGACGAGGAGCAACCCTGTCTTCCAATAAATGACTAAATAATGGGGGGATAAAATAGAATATGATGTTCGGAGACGACATTGACAGCTGCTTGATGTGTCTTCATCTTTTTGCAGCTAGGTGGATTGAGTGTATCGTAAATCTCCACTTCTGACCATATGTTATTGGAATTATCTACAATACCCATGGTCATCAAATCCGTCCATGGTCTGCAGCTTAAGTGCAAGTGTTCGTGCTTCACGGATAATTTTGGTGTACCTTATTGAAATGTTTAATTCTGCTGTTCCTTTCCATTTGCTGTAATGGAAGATGCATCTACTGCAACTGTCATCAAACTCCTCTGACTTTTAAAACACTTCCTCATGAACTGCCATGCAGTCAGACTTCCAGACTAAAGGCATCTATTACTCAAACTGGACTTCCTCTATTGTAATTCTTCATTTTATCCCCTTTTGAGTTTTCAGTCATGGGATGAATGCTCCAAATGCACACACTGTGAAGTTCATTTAATGATCCTATGGATCTAAAACAATGTTTTGGTGCATAAAGCAGAGCAGAACTCCACTAAAAGAAGAAAAAGGTCAACTTGACATTTTGAGGGAGAGAAAATACACAATTCCTAAATGGCTAACATATGGGACTTTAACTGCTGTGGTAAGTTCAAAGCCACTATGAAAATAATACAGGCTATTTTTGACTTGGGAGAACTGGAAAAAGCAGCCAAACAAGGGAAAATTATAAGGCGTTTTTAGTCTGCTCTCTGAATATAGCTGGATTCTGGACTCTTTAGAACTTTGAATGCAGCATAGATCCTATTTCAAATACAGAGCAATGTGACATGTATGCCTTTCATTCCAATTTATTAAGGCTTATGTTAATCAAATTCTCATCAGTACAGGAGCTGCTCATATTTCAGCCATACCCGTCTGATGTAAATGGCTAGATCCAATGTGCTACTGTACAGATACTATAACAGTTTTAAGATGACAATAGAAACAAATGTCTTTTCATTAAATCATTGGTGTGGCATTAGTCTTACCTGATTTGCCTTTGCTAATGTCTTCAAATTGATTCAGGGATGATGGTGTTTGAAGTGATTAACTTTGTTGATCTGAACATTTACCTATTTGTTCCTCTGCGACCTTCTTGGGCCTTACAGGAATTACAAATTGTGAACGTTGTGCCCTTTTCACTCACAGTGAAGAACTACAGTGTCAATGGTGTGTTGTGTACATAGCTGTGTCTGTGCCATTGTGTGTGTGTGATGTCAACCATTGCGTGGTGCATGAGTGGAAATTTAACCAGCACTGTCAGATATCTGACACTGATTGGCTGGTTGGCAATCTAAGCCGTTGTGCTGAAAACTGTTTTTTTCCCAATCGTCAGTGGATCAATCAGTGCATCTCCAGACAAATGCTGTAGATGAAATCCATTCATGAAGAACATTAGACAGGACCCTCCTTTGGTTTGATACCACATGTACAAGTTGTTGTTGTGGTTGTTGTTATTGTGTTTTTTGTTATTTTAATACAAAGATTTTTGTTATGGAATCCCAAATTATTTAGATGACCATCTGTGCCAACAATATCTAGGTATTATGATGCTAAAATAAACGGCCTCAAATGTACTCTTTAAAATATGTTTTCATTATGAAAATGTTCAGTTGACCTTAGTCATAATCTTGTTGGTGGCTGTTTGCGGGTCTGTGAATAAAACCTAAAAAAAAAGAAAGAAAATGAAACATGTTTTACCAAGAGATTAAAGACATCATACTGTAAGGCAGTGAATTTGTGATACATTATCCATAAATTCATGTCATCTCACAGTGCTTCTTCACACTGAATGCATGAAGTGCTGATAGTTCCAGATAAGTTAAAAACGACTTGGCTGGCTGTTATATTTCTTCTCTGCTGACTGTTAGATGAGGATGGGCTGTCTTTGCATATTAATCAGTGCATGAATGGGGACCATGAGTGATTTGCATTGTGTGAGCTCTGAAGGCGTCCTATAGAGAATTGAATGTCAGAAAAGAGAAAAAAAAAAACTGAAAAAAGGAGATATGCTTGTTATACAGGATTTGGAGCCAAATCTCAACTGCTGAATTACTTTTCTGTCCGTATTTGCACAGCATTAGTTTTCAAAATTTAATACAGTATTGGCTCTTGCCATAGGCCCAGGTTCTTTTCAAAGGTCCTATTTTTTAAGGAAGTTAGATTTCCATGTATTTTTTTTTATTGCAAGGCAGGACGGTGCAGGTTCTGTGTTCCTATTGTTATAGTATTAACCAATTCATGAAGAAACACTCAGACAGTTTAAAGAATTGGTTACCCTCTCAAAATGAGCCTTGAGAACTTAAATAATTTTATGATGTCACCATAGTCATCATAGACATCCCCCTCCGTCATTCCCCAACCTTTTACCCAATGCATATTGTTGAGAAATCCATAAATATACTGCTCTAGCTTTCAAACCTTGAAATTAAACACTAGAGAAACATGAAACATGGGACCTTTTTAACACAAAAGGCAATTTAACTGAAAACTGTATAGCAATGTCATTTGTAATGTGAAGTTACACATAAGAACTGCAAAGCTTTTTCCACAAGGTTCCGTCCCAGTGCAGTGCAAATAAGATACTTTAATTAACAGCTCTTGCGGTTTGAACATGCACTCTTCTACTTCTAAGTCATTACTTTGATATAAAAAGATGAATTGTTCAGCCCAATTTTAACTTTATTTGGTCATTACTGGCAACTCTGCCCAATTATATGCAAACTTGGACTCATTAATGGAAGTCACACATTTGGTTGGAGTTCAACTTTCTGTAACCTGCAATGATCAAAAGGAATATTACTTCAGTTTTAAGTCTTTGTAAGTGAAGGTTAATGAACTTGGAGTCTTCTGTCCATCCATTTAGATTTACAAAACATGTAGAAATTAACCGAAAGCTTGTCTCATACCCTTTGGGTTCTGGTCACTTACCCTTGAGTTGCATTGGCTTTGCCTCTCTTTAAAGAACACTTTCAGCATTTCAGCAGGATGAATTGGTATCGGCTCTAATGGATTTAGAGAAACTGTGCCTGAAGTGACGGTGCACTGATGTCACTGAATCACATTCAGCAAGGTATAACATTTCTGGGAGTGGTTCTGATTCTAAACATTTAAAACAGTCTTGGGGCTGCTGGTGCTGTAAGGCTAATAGCCATGTGCCTCATGGGGAACGAGGAAGGTGATGAGGGATGGACAGTGCTGTGACACTCGGCATCCTCAGCAGAGTTCTTTCAGGCGAGCTCTCCAGGTTCTCTACCATAGTACTGATCTGTGCTGCTTTAGTATGCAGCTCTTCTCATCGTTTTTTTTTTCTTTTCCTGAGCTCTGTTTAAGTGAGGCTGCCAAGTCTGGTGAGGGTGCCCAAGGTGACGATAGACTACATTACCGTGTAACAGAATCCCAGCATGATGTCCCTGTCCTCCACCAAGCACCAACTCTGTTTGAACAGAAACTGTTTGTATTGATATTTGAGTTTTCTTTATTGTCAGCATGGGGCTCAGTGTTATTTATAGATGGCCACTATTTTAACTTGCCCTCACAAACAGTGGCACAGGTGGCCAAATATTACCTCTGCCTTTGAAATTCAGAAACTTGAGTTGTCTTTTGTTAATACTCTGTTAAAGGAAGTGATGTTTTTACATCCCTTTTAATGAACACTTGATGTGTTGTAATTGCACTTCCATTTAAAAATGAGATATAATTGGATAGACAACGCCCTGATATAAGAAGCGCTGCTTCTGTGGTAGTAACCTTTATCAAGAGTTGCACTTATGCATGTCAGCACAGAATAATGTGTATTCGTAATGATGGATTACTGGCAGTCATTTTTAATGAGTCACAAGCATAGGGAGGAGGTTTTGCATGAACATCCCTTTGTTCAACTAAGCCTTTCAGTGTTTAGATAAGACAGAGATATCTTTCATGTGTCTCTGGTAGATTTTGGAATCTGATGTTTCAACACTTAAGGATTCACTAAAGCTCCATATTTGGTAATCCAAGATGACATGCATCTCAACCCAAATGTAAACACTATGGCTGTCAGTCTTTTTGTGATGGTACATCGACTTATAACAGGTTGAATCACACCTCTGTCATGGCCTGAGGGGGTCTGTATCGCCTTAACTGGCACTAAACTGGATGGTAGGAACCCCTACTACAAATGTGCTGACTGCTTTATGGCAGAAGCCACTTCCTCCTTTCCCCACTTCTTAAAAAGATGTAAATGCGGCGATTACCGCTATCATGGCAGAAGCAGCAAGAAAATCAAAGAAATTAAAAGTTTTGTCTGAGGAGACTAAAAAATGAAAGACAGAGAGTAACAGGAAAATTCTACTGGATGCAGAACGGCTGCAGCTCCACTTCGACATGGTGGCAGAGCCGCAGCCGTTTCTACTCTGGTCAATGTGCGTGCTTCAACCGGCTCCAGCAGCCGGCAGCCTTCCGCAACATGCGGAGCTTCTATTTTCACTGGACGCTGGAATCGTGTACAAAATACAAAAAAAAAATCCGGTTAATTTTCAAAATAAAATGCACCATGTGCGGCGGATCATATTTCCCACTATACACCTTGAAAACGTTGTAATGGGCTGAGGCCGGTCAACAGGTCAGAGGTTTTCAGACACGTTTCACCTCGTTGACATCATGAACGAGGAGATAGTGATTGTAAAATCACAAAATTAGATTTATCAAATGTTTTACTTGTTTTATTTTTTTCAAGGCATTATTTTTCACTGGCCCCACCAGGCCATTGCTTGGCGCATCCGGGCCACCGGGCCATTCATATTGTCGACCCCAGAACCATATCTGTTATCTAACATTAACAACACTTTAAAGTTTTACCAACACAATATAAAACTTCAAGAAGGGAAATCAAAATATTCTAAATAGTGGTGCAACGGATCTAAGTTGATCCGGCACAAAAATGGCCCGCCGATCGATCAAAAGAAAAAAAGAATGTCAGCATGTAATGTGGGAACACGTAGGTGCACCGCTCCAGCTGAATAAACGGGCAATTAAAAAAACTCTGCTCGTAAATTTGAAGCTGCAGCTCTACGTTGTGTACAACTAAATTGCTTTATCAACTTGTTTACTACCCCAAACGTCGCAACGCCACAACTACGTTAATTTGCCTCGTTGCGGAAGGTACACATTCAAACGTCAGTTTTCACCTTCGAATGTTCTCATTTTGAAAACAGTTCAAATCCTGTTTGAATAGCGAAGTTCGATCTAACAGCCCTAATGCACATAGTGACATATTACCTTGTATTCCCTCACTGGAAAACCTACTGTTTTATTAAGAAGTATACTTCCTGGTTTGGCACATTTGTCTGTACTGTTGACAACGTCGTCTCTACTCTGTGTGAGAAGCCAGTGATTCTTGTGATCTTCATCCCTTTTAAGCAACCAATTTGGACAGTGGCAAGATGTGTTTACAATTATAGGCTGGACTTCTTAGCGTCAACTTTAAACACTTAAGCCTTTGGACACACCCAGTGTGGTATGAACCGCAGTCTTCCTTGTCGTTCATGTTCATGTCCGCTCTTTAGAGATTTAAACTTATACTTTAGCAGAGATGGTGTTGCACCTTGTTGCAATTTCATGCATTGTTGGTTAAGACAAGTTAAGTTTCAGTTTGTTCCTTAAAGATACATTATCTTTGAAACAAAACCTAGGATCTATTCTTAAAGGACAATCCCAGGGAAATTCAACCTGGAGCTAACGTTTTCGAATATTTTAGGTCTAAAAGAAGGATTCTAGAGATTTTCTTTTTAATTGTTCCTGTTTTGCAGTAGTTCTACCGTATCGCCATAGCTGCATATAATGGGAACAGCCCGATCTTATGCTGTTTAGGCTATTTACATCCCACAAAACCACAACACTTTTTTTGCACAATGTCAGATGGCTATTCGAACATACACCGAGGGGTTTGTTCACTTTAAGACATGGGACATGTTTGTTAATGGAGCTGTAATACAAAGTCTCGTGCAAGAGTAAAGCTGACATGCTCAGGTCAAACGCTCCGTTCTGGTCCACTGGACTTTCAAAGTATAGGTGACGCCAGCTGTAAATGAGTTAAATAGTGAAACAGCGGCGCTTTTATAGCCGATTTTAGGATGAAACTCTGAACATGACCTAAGCATAAATTACCATGGCGATCTAGCTGGGTTATAAGAGAGCCACCTTTGTACTACAGGAGAGCCTGGCTTTAGACTCAACCTCGCTAACACACTAAACTCGCTTCACAGTACTACACCCCTCCGTCTCCTTCTCTCTCTCTTCACGCTCTGCGCCGGTGGGGTGCGTTTACACTCAGCAAAACGTGTGAACGGAGTGGAGCCCCAATGAGCCATCTGCTAATTGTTTAAAACAGCAATGATACATGATTTCATTTTGGAGTCTCCAAACCAGACACGGTTGTAACAACATTTTTAAAAGTCGATTTTGACCAAAAAAAGAAAACAAAAAAGGGACCTGCTGTGTTAAAAACAGAAAGCCCCATAGCCTTTCATTTACAGATCAGTCATATTGATGTTGACTTAATTTTGACAAGACGAGGCTCCAAATGTTTGTTTGTTTTTTTTCTGCGACCAATCGACCAATCAAATTTTGGTTGACTAATGGTTGACAGCTCCATTTACAAACATATCCACTTGCTTGAAGTAAACAAATCCCTCAGTGTATGTTTGAATAGCCATCTGATTTTGTCTGTCGAAAGAAAGTGGGTTTTGGGGGATGTAAATAGCCTAAACAGCGTAAGATCGTTCCACTCCCATTCATCGTGGCCGTTGCGATGCAAGGACAGACAGAACTGCATAACAGGAGCAATTAAAAAGAAAATCTTCAGAATCCTTCTTTCACACCTACTAATATTAGGTAACATTAGCCCCAGGTTGAATTTCCCTGGAATTGTCCTTTAAGCTCACAGCTTCTGAATTCTGAGAGTACACAAATGTGACCCAAGGTACGTCGTCACTTTCTCAGTGGTTTTTCATTTGAGTCAGTTTATTCAGCCTGAGTGCATAAAAATGTCATTTTAGTCACCCTTGGTTTAAAAACTAAGCCAGGCCACAGCATGTGACTTTGTCTGGACCTCATTATCTCTATTTGGTGTACATTCGTTGCACTGACTTGCTGGGTAACATAATTGCCACTACAGCTCTTCTGTACTGAGATGTTGTTCACCAGTTCTGTAGATTTTTGACTACTTTGCTTGTGCTGCAGCTTAGGGACTTATTGAAGTAAAGGTGTCAGACAATCTGAGGCAGTTTGTTACAGGATTTCAGCAGCATAGCTGATATCACACCTGCTGTATTTATCTTCAATTCAGGGAGGATTGTCTGTACTGAAATCTTGCTTTCTAAACCACCTGGAGAGGCAGCTCATTTTCTTGTACACCTGGTGTCTACAGGGATAATTGTGGCTCATTTAAGATGCATGCAGTGGTGTTTTTTTCTAGACAATTGATTGTGATTTGTATCACAGTTTTTGAAACATTTCCTCTTTTTTCACTGAATGTCTTTTTTGTTGGGCCAGTTCCTGTTCGATTGTAGTATTACCATTGATTTTAAATGTGCTTAACAGCCACAAACTGACAGTTAATTAGGCTTCTTTTTTCTTTTGTCCATCACTCAAATTTATAATAGAAATACAATATCAACCAGGAAAAAAACAAAAAAAAAGTGAAATGTATATTTCTAAAACGAAGAAACTTGTCAAGACTTTTCATGTAAAATATACAGAACGGATAGATGAAGAAAAAAAGAGCAGCTACCATGGTTCACTTCAGAGTCAGTTGTTTTGTTTGTATGTGCAAAGAATTTACATAAGTGAATTGGTTCCAATTTATTGTAGAATAGAAATGCTTCAACCAAACAGAACACAAACTAAACATTATTTAAACTGATAGAAGAGTAAAGATCTAGGCATATGAAGTCAAAGTAAAGTTTAACTTTTGGCTGTATTTTCTCACTCTCTAATGTTGCCATCCCTGATGAGATGCTGCGTCATGAGGAGAGACAATAAGGCCTTCCTTGTAGCTCAAGTTTTGGATTGTCTTCATTTTGCTTGCATTAGATAATGTGGCATAAAAAGAGAGCTTGGCGGTATGACCTAAAATTCATATCACGGTATGAATCGAATCCTTTCACGGTAACTGTATAAGTGTAAAAATTATAATGGACGTAAGTACGTGTTTCTGAATGCACACACACACACAAGAAGAGTGTGTTTCATGGTGAGCAAAATTTCAAATCTCACCGTGGGCCAAATTTTCTACCGTCGACCGCATATACTGCGCAGCCCTACATAAAGAGAACCAAAGAATGAATGAGTACACTTCAAAACCTCTACAGGCATAGTGCTGGTCCACAGTGAGGGCACACCATTCAAATTCAGAACACAAGTGGCACATGCTGCTTCCATCAACCTGAATAGATGGCATGTGCTGCAAGCTCACAAAAGATCTACATTAGGGCCAACTGCATAGCAATCAACAGAGACTGGCACATATCTTTATATGCTGAGGCATCATTGTGTCCTAATTGAATGGATATTGTTCTGTCTGTGGCAACATCTGCAAGTTTAGGTTGACCAATGGTTGCACAAAAAGCCCCTAGAGACAGTATTTCAACATGTTTCTACAGGCCTACTTTCTAAGTAGCTTTTGTTTTAAAGATGTTCAAAGCAAGTTTACACCACGTGAACTCAGCTAACAATTACTGCAGCCCAGAAACCTGTTTGGATTACTCCAACCTCAGTCTTAAACTGTGTAATTTGATGCACATCATGAACAAAAAGAGAGCCAGGCTCCTACACTCGGAGATTCATCTCACTTTACCTGAGACGCACTGTCAGAGCATGGAGAGTCAAAGCCATAGGGTATTTGGGCACGTGTTTTACTCTCTTAATCCCAGGGAGTGACTCACCATCATGATGTAATGCTTAGCAATGGCAGTTTGCTCATCCCCGCTGCTCTGTGATTGGCTGGCCTCCTCAGGTGCGAAGCTGGGGTGTGAAGGGAAAAAAAAACAATAACAAAGAAACAAGCACATCTTTTGGGAGATGGGAACAAAGTGAGTTGTGCAGTTGGTGCAGGATTTTGGGCACTTGTTTACTTTCTAAATTGGCACAGTTTTCAGTGAGGACATTCTTGAGGCGAGCGTTGTTTCATGGGATTTTCAGACCATGCCAGCAAGTGTCCAGAATGACTTGTGTCACTGTGTACTGTTCAAAAGCCCTGGTGGCACAAACTCAAACTGTTTTCCCAAGCTGCAAGGTGGTGGATATTTCATATTCTGTCTATAGATACTGTAATCAGAAATAATGTAGAAGTAGTTCCCAATTCTTATTGAAGTCTGGTGGAGTTTTTTTTAAGTGGCCTTGGTTTGAATTCAAATGGCTTTGTGTGCAGAAACGGCATGTTCAAGAACAACTAGTGAATTCAGCTGGAGAGACAAAAACATATTAAATAGTAACTTCAATACATTTTTAATATGTGGAAAACTAAAAGAATATTGTATTTGTGTTTCTAGGTAATGGTCTCTTGAAGGGGAGCTATTAGTTTCTGAAATGGAAAAACAGCTAAATCAACTTAAAGCAGAGATGACAGATTTGGTTGTCTTGTTACACAGGATTGTATAAAGAAGCTGAAGGTGCAATCCAACCAATTATAATGCAGCTAATGTGTGTATTAGAAAACATATTGTGTATACTTCTCGTGTGTTACCATGAAATCTTCTGTTCGGTAACGCTATGAAAACGAGAAGAAACACAGACGTATCCGGAGCTGTTGGCTTGACAGTGGATGTGGCAAGGCTCTGTGGACCGTTTGATCAAATTGATGTGTCATATATTATCTAATTAACAGGTAAAATTCAACCCACAATCTAATATAGGTGCTGCAAATAACCAGAGCCCCTCTGCTGCTGTCCATACTGCATGTGAACATTGATGAGGTCAGACAGATTAAAATAAATTGTGTTTTTGTACTTGTGAGCAGGTGGTTGTAGGGGTAACATTGTGTAGTTGCTGAGAGGGTGTGGTCGTTGCCAGAATAGAAACGAACGGAGTTGGAATACATTTAATACCTAATAGAGCTGGTTGTCAAACCTAGATATAAGAGTGTTGCATACTGGGGCATCGAATGCTTCACAGACATGATTACTTGCATTTTGATCCATCAAATAAAATCTTACACAGGATACATTTATGAATTACCTCTCTTGTATACAGTGACCACACAGTCATACATGGCCATTTTATTATCCATACATAATTTATCACAAGTGCTTCAACAATTACAGATGAATTGTGCAATGTGGCAAGTGTGTTGTAACCGGCTTGTACGTGTGAAACATTATAGTAATGTGTGAAACATTATAGTAATGTTACTATTTTCTGAAAATGAAATTCCTCCCGACATAACTAAAAAAAGATAAAATAGGATAAACATGTTCCTTCATCTGGACATTAGTGTTTCTATTCCTTTGTTTTGGTACATATGACCCCAGCAGGCCTTTTTGTCTTTAAAATGGAGAAAGCACACTAGATTTCATCTGAGAATTTGAAGACAATCCCCTGGATTTGACCCAACAGAAACCCCTCCAAGAGGGTCTGTTCCATTATGTGTTTATGGTCAGGCCACTGTGTTAGATGAGATCAGGAGAGGTCTGTAATTTATTATGCTTTCACACTAACAGCATTGTCGAGGAGTCGCTCCTGAAGAAAAGCCCCAGGAGTGGCTCACTGTGAGCCAGGGAGGCAAACAAAGGTAGGGGGCGGCAAGTGGGAGGAGGGGTGCAGGATGAGAGGGAGGCGGGACACAATGCAAAGTGTCGTCAAGGAGGAGCCACTGGGTCGCCAGGCCACTTCAACCTCTGGATTCATTGTTTCCCTCTCTGTCACCGGAGCCCCATTTTATGTAATAAAGCTCTCTAATTTCACTAATAGTTGTGGACACAGGTAGATGTTTTTCATCCCTGGTTGAATTTCGACATCATACCGTTGTTCAGTACAAGTTTCTAAATTTTCAATTTTCCTGCTACATTGAAGTTGAGATGTGATCTTCATGATGCAGATCTGGAGCACTGTTCAGAATCTCTTCTCTTGGATTGCTTCTTCACTGGTTTTGTTGATGCTGCTAAATTAAAATCATTTCCATGAGTTGAATGAAACCTCACTTGTCATGGAAAGGGGAGATTTGCCTCTAATTTCAAACCTGTGTGATGTGTTTTTCTTGTTTTTCCTCACAACATAATATCAAAAATAAGATGAGGTTCTAACACTGTTCTGGTAAATGGATTGCTGTAAAAGGAGCACATTTTTTCTTGTGTAGTGTATCATGGCCTGATTATGTCTCTGGAGTGAATAGCCACTCTCCTGATTGACAGCTGTCTCATTTTATCTGCAGGGCTTTTCTGCATAATGCGTTGCTCTGCTGCTTTAATAAGCTACCCTAACTGCAAACTTCTGGAACAGTGTAATTATTTTGCTCTATTAACAGTTCAGAAATTATTCCTGCACATGAAAACAGATACCACAGGACTTTTTGCTGTGGTTTGAGGAGAGAATTTGTTCTGTTGATGCTACATGAATGTTGACGGGTGATAAAGGAATGCTTAGTTTTTCTGGCACTCCTTCATGTTTTTTTTTGGCACAGTTGTTTTGTAGTTTCTCCTCCATATTATTTGGCACCTTTGAGAGTTTACGCTGCATGACTTACTGTAAATACTCAAAATTTCATATGCAAATCCATGGCATAGGATTTTGTAAACTGGAAGTATGCAAACTCGCAGCTTTGACTTGTTGACTTAAATTATCATTGCATTTTGGCCAATACAGTTTTTTTTGTCTTTTTTGAAAAGCTCATTGGCAAATCAATAAACTCCCGTCTAAGCTCTGTGAAGTCTTTTCAATTTTTAGTCTAATGCCAGCAGTATCTACTTTCACCCTTTGCCAAAGGACACAACCAGAGTATAGACACAACTTTCCTCTGAAGGTTGAAATGAGGATGTTAGATGTTAAGGTATGGCGCTTTTGTACCTTTGTATTTTTTGATGCAGTCTGAAGTTGAAAATAACATGTCCAATTATATTTGTCAGAAGATGAAGGATGTCCCCTAAGATATCTGATTATGTCAGAATGTTGTATGGTTGCTTTCTTGACTTTTGCTTCTCTCCTATCTATCTTTTTATGACAGATTGGGATTTAAATGTCAAATGAAGAGCAGTGCTCTGTCTGAACACCAGAAGGATAAAATATGTTTACATTGCATGAACAAAAGGAGTGTGTCATGCTGCATATGATTGATACTGGCTCGCAGTACAGGCAGCCAGATGGGCTGCGCTCAGACGGTTCAGCATGAGGGTTGAGGGCTTGGCCTTTCTACAGCAGCCAACAGAGGTCCCAGAGACTGCGCTGCAGAAAGGCTGCGGCTCAAAGACTCGTAAAGTGCTTGGCATGACTCAGTGACACTGCACCGGTTCTGCCCAACAACATGCTATATTAAATGTATAGTCCTGAGTATCAGTATGTTTATAAGATTCACACAATTAAAGATTAATAAAACTGTTGTCATAGTGGAAAGATACTTCAATAATGTGAACCTTCCAGCATGGCTTTATACTGGTCTCCAGACACTAGCCTTTTGGATTTTCTCATATCATTTACCACCCAAGTGAAATATCTTGTCTCTGAATAGAACACTCTTGTTGCATGTGCTCTATAGCCTACATGTACATCAATTTTGTGGAAATTGCTACAGGATTATTTTGTATCGGTGCAATAATGGTGATTTATCTCAACAGTTGCTGCTATCATTATTCAGCATCACTGTGACTAGTGAGCCATAGGTAGATCACTTATCAGTGTCTGACCCCCTGTCAGCATGAAAGAACAACTCTAAATGCCACATCATGCTCCCATTTTCCCCTGTTTGTTTCGCCAAAATGTTTTTCTCTCTATCTCAAAGAAAGCATACTCTGTTATGGCCGGCTAACACAGTGAAAGCCCACCGTTGTTTTTGACTGTGCTTCATTCAGCTCCACTGCGCTCTGTAGCTGGCCAAGCAGATCACTTGGTTTGCCACCCTGTGCCATCGAAACCTCCTGGGACTTTGTCGACTCCCACTTCCTTGGATGCAACCCTAAAAGAGCAGAGCAAAGAGGGAACTCTTCATTAATCACTGTCAGATTTTCATGGAGCAAAGTTTAACTGATGTGACTCTACCCTCCCTGTCAGGAGGTAAAGCGGACGATAATTTCCATGGGAAGTAGAGTACGGAAAATGAGGGAACAATGAAAACGAGGAGAATTGAGGAGACAAACGAGCCTGGTGAGAATGGCCTGGTTGTTAGTCCTCAGATGCATGAGACTGGCTTTGGATACAGTATTAGCTGACATGGCCAGCTTCCCAAGGACAGAGCCCTTTTTACAGAAGCATTTGCTCATTAGAGAGCACATCTCGTATTGTTTATGGACTTTAATGAGCCTTGCCGCAACCAAGGGTAGAAAAACAAAGATGTGAAAATAAGGACCTTGCATTCAAAATGCAACATGTCTACTCGTCCAGTACAGGAACAGAAAGAGCTTCAAATCCTGCTTCCACTGCCTCCTTGCTAATCTTTCTTTCCCAACCAGTGCATGCTCCTTATGCATTTGAGGATTTGAGGCTTGCCCTCCCTCCCTCTTGCTTTCTCTCCCATGTTTTTATCCGTATGTCTCTCTCTTTCTCATTACTGCTATTGCAGAGAACAATCTCAGGGCACCATTTTACCGAGGACATTGAGGAGCTTAATTAGTTCATTCACGGATATGGCTCCTCTTACTGGCCCAATGGTTTTAGTGCCTCTGGAGGACCTTAAATGCCAGCTCCCTCTTGCAGAAAGGCCTCAAACTGTACAGAATATAAAATACCTGTCAGGTTAATAAGGGAGAACCCCAACAACCTTCCTGCATTTATTTATGACATTTGCACCTGCTTTGAAGGACTCGAAGTGGCAGTCTCCTAGTACTATAGTGCCAAAAGACAGAGGGAAATGACATGATTCACAAATGCCCTTACGGTCTAATCTGTTTTATTGCTCGATGCTTTGAACAAAACAAGGCTAAATTGCATAAAAGGAGAACTATCAGAGTGTGGGCTTTAAAAAATGAGATTTGGTGCTATTTAGAGGTGTTTGGTGCAATGAATGCCGTTTTTAAAACCAATCCATTTCTAAATACAGGGCTTGAATGCTTTTACCTTAAAAATCACATGTCACATTATTAATGCTCATTAATTGATAATCCTTCTTTTTGAATGTGTGAAAAATATCAAGATTTAAAGGTGCCTTATGTAAAAATGTGCCCAAAAACGGTAACTGCAGTCAAATTCAAAACAGTGATCTCGTGTTTTTCCTCCCAGCCGTAGCAGCAGCTCAGTGGAAGCAGACCAGAGACTGAAATGTCACTGACGCGGCCATGACTGAACGTTAATTCAAAACATAAACATGATTTGCAGTCTGCAAAACAAGATTTTTAATGTGAATAGTCTGGCTGTACTATTGTTGTTGGTGAGTTCATCATGTTATATGAACATTATTCCTGAGTCTCTGTGACATATTAGGAGGATTTTAGTTGCTTTAGATTTCTTATTGTACCTTTAAACAAATAACAAGAATATTTTTGCACCTAAAAGGAACTAGCCATTATGCCATTAGGATATATGACCTGCAGGTGCATTTGCTGGAGTGCTCTGACTTCAAATTGATAAAAATAGACTTAGGTAAGACTTTCAAACTAAACTACAACCGATAATGAGATTTTAAATTACAGAGCTCATAACTCGTTATGCATTGATTTCACAGAGGTATAGGTCAGTCTCCAGTGATGGGAAAATGATACTACAAACTCAATAACAGCTAGGTTTTCCTTGAGGAAAGGTGCAATTATGTAATTATTTGCATCCTATCTTCACAATTTCAATGACATCTGAACTCATTAGAGAGATGGGGCCCACAAAATGGATGTATGGAACAGTATAGAGTGCTCAGTGTAAAATGGGGAAAATCAAATTTGGGGGCTATGGCTGTTTGCAGCGTTTCCTGTAACACTATCCTGTTTGTGGAATGGGGGGTATTCCTGAAATGACATTCAGTTTCTGGGCAACAGAGCAGCAGCTGTGCATATCTTTGTATCCAGGGGGGGTGCAGTGTGATAAAAGCCCATTGATGCAGCTGTGTTTGAACAGGGAGATTGCAGTTCGATCAGTGGCTAGAGGGACTCTCCAGCCAGCAGAATGGAGGGAAAGAACTTAGTAAGATTCCTGTGGAGTTTTTTTTAAAGGAGGCGTGTGCTGGCTAAAATATTGTTGGGCACAAGCGTGGACCAGAAAGTCTGAAGAAGTGACAGTTTTATGTTGTGTTTGCATTGGAGTCTAAAAAAAGAAAAGCTATGTTTGATGGCATAATGGAATATCTGTTAAGGCCAGTGGTTACCGTAGCAATTGAAGAAAAAAATGTAACGCATTCCATCAGCTAATTATGCATTCATATAACAAAATAGACCCAGTGTGACTGTGGGTTTCCCAAATTAATAACAAGGTTAGTCACAGTTCAGTTTTATTATGTAGAAATAATGCCTACCAAGACTTCAGTATGTTTCAATAGATAGTATTTTATAGTCACTGTGAAGATATTTTGTTATTTTGATATGTCCTATAGATTTTTCACGCCGTTGGACCTTGTCTTTGGAGGATGTGAAAAGATATTTCCCAAAGTTAAAAGTAATGATGGTGGGACAGTACTGCTGCATAAAAAATGCCACAGCAGTATATGCACTAATACGATTTTTTGAGATAGTTCACAATGTCTGGATAAGTCAGTGGAGGGAGTAAATCTGGGTCTTAATAAGTTGTAGTGGTTCTGTTTACCTTTGTTTCTCATTAAATTTGAATTTATCATGATACGTTCCTCCTTCCTTTCCCTTCCTCTTCTCCGTTTCTTTTTTGTTTTCTTTTTTTGTCTGTCTTCCTCATCTCTTTTTCTTTCTCTTTTACTTTTTGCTCGTTTTCCTCCGTTTTTCCCACTCTGTTTATGTTTGCGTTCCTCCAAAGATGGCGCCGACGTCCCACAACGGCAAAGCGGCGTGACGTCAGCTTCACATTCTCTATAGAGAATTTTTTGAGATTTTGCGCAATTGATGTTTTACCTCACTGCTCTTGAAATTTGGATAAACTATGGTACTTCTAAAATAATGATACAAAAATCTTCAAACAGCATTAAAACATAGATAAGTTGATAGAATTTTAATTGTCTTTGTCAGGAAACTTGTCTTCTGCTTTTGATCTAGCATGGCTGCTTGTTAAAAGACATGTCCAAAAATGTTCATTCAATACCAATTCATGTTATTTTTTTTTCGGTTTCTACCTTTATCCTTTGTCCGCCGTTCTTTAGTTGTCCAGTAGGAGAGTCTCAGAGTCTCATAGGCAAAGTAATGGGTTTTGGTTCAACTTGTTTTGCTGCATAAAGCTTTATGCTCAGGTCAGGTTCATGTTTGCCATGTGCTGCAAAGTAGATGCACAATACCATGTGGGAAGAGAGCATAGCCAATGTGTTGCTTTACCCTGGCAAACTAAAAGGTCAGTAATGAATGGATTTAGAAAAAATGGACCTCAGGGGCCGGGTCGCGGTCTCAGATCTGCAGAACGGTGTCTAGGAAGGATGAGGTTTAGCGTGTCAGGTATTGGTGTGTTCAGAGCTCTAATTCATAGCTGTGAGAACAGGTGCAAAACAGGGGAAATGGAGCCAATCTCTGAAGCCAATCTCCAATTAAAGTGTGTCTCCAGTCATGTACCAGATCCATGTGAATGCAGAATTAGAGGTGATAAGGAGTGTGATGTTTTCAGGAAATGTATAAGAGGACAACTTGGCAGTCATTAGTTACTTGTTGACACTCTTACTGCTGAAGCAGAGACAAGAGTGGAGGTGGAGTATAACGGAGCCACTCTCCACTGGTGTGGCCTCATTAATCACTGTCCTCTCTCTCGCCACGGGTGAAGGGGATCCTTTGTCTATGTTTGGAGCCTTCTGTGTTTGATTTGATGCAGTGCTCAGATGCTGTAGCTTGCATCCCAGTTGGTGTCCAGGAAAGGTGACTGGATATGAAAGTGTGCTATCTGACATTGGTGTTTTTTTGTCCCCGCTGTATGAATTCTCATCACAGACTAAATTAGGACTTCATTAACCTACATGGAATTTATGCCAGAACAGCTTGCAGAAAGGGTCTTATCTTTCCTAATAGTCTTTTTCTGAACATACCTTGCTGCTGTCTTTCTGTATTTCACTATTGTCTGGTCTGAGGTGCTTAGACTTACATTTCAGGGAGGAGAGATTTGTTTTTATTGTTCCTCCTTCATCCAGACCGCTGACAAGTTTCTCCGCCAGTTATGTCTCAAGCAGAGGTTTTCATAATGAAAGGGATTGAAAGGGGGGGAAAAAAAAACAAATTTCCACAAGAATTTCATTATCACTTTATGAAGCAAAAGTGCCTTTTTGAGAGAACTGAATTTAATGAGAGATAAAGAAACTGTGGCAGACATGTCATTTTTATTGCCAAATGAAACTAGTTTTTTGCAGACTTCACAAAGTTTAGAGAAGATGAATGAAGATAATGCATCAGCTCGGCTTCATAGCGCTGAACAAAAAGGCTCACAGACTGATGCTTTGTTGGTTGTTAGCGCACACACTGGCCCCAGAAAAGACTAAATGTTTTGGTGTTTTGTAATTGAGTGTAGTATCTGGGGCCCAGAATAATAACAGACACATGCCAGTGCTGATTTACTGGAAGCTTAACCTGTGGTTGAAAATGATGAGCGTGAAGACTTGAAGGCTATCGTCACAAAGCAAATAGCAAATCCTGATGAGAAAGGTCGTTGATTTTCCACGGTGATGAATAGGTGCATGTTAGAGGGGGACCTAAACGGTGTTGTTGTTATTGTAAGAAGGTTTTTAAGATTGTATAGACTGTGTCTTTGTTATTACATTGATGGTGCTGTAGATTGAGACTGATAACATTTGCCTCGGGCAGTTGTCATGGTGCGATTTATTTTCTTGTGAACAGTAGTGACTAAAAGATTGATTGAATGATTCTCTGCACCGTCATAGTAGCCTACTGAGAATCTTTGATTATGCTTTAACAGGAAAATACAATAATGCTCATTTGTATCATGAAACTTTATTCAGTGTGAAATGTAACAAAATATTTTTGTACTTCAGCTTCACCAATCTGTGATTTTCAATTTTATTTTAGAAAAATTTGAATGCATAACTGGGTCATGTATTTTTGGGACTGGATATCAGATCCCTTGATCATTTGGCAATATGCATCAAGGAACTTAAGTTAGGACAAATTGAGAACAAACAAACAAAAAGGTGTGTATCTTTTGGAGTAGGCTACAGTTGACCAAAGGGAAATGAATTAACTCTGAACCTCGAGATCCACACTAGCCAGGTTGCAAACTGCTCTCAAGGGATTTGAAACTATCTGCTGGATTTCACTTCACTTTTGAGACAATCCATGTGTCACTTGTCACCACAGTTCCATCAAGAGAGTTGAGCATTAGATTAGGTGCTGGCAAGGATCCAGCACTTTCACCTGTACTATCTCTGACACTGGGGTTGTGTTTGTTCCAAGTGAGCCCTTTTGATGTCAAAGAGTGATTGCTTTGAGGTTTGAATCCACAGACCAGCTGGGAAAATCTTGCTGGGCAATGTCAATGAGCAGCACTCTTCTTCCTCTTCCTTTACAAACACTGTCAGAGATGGGAGACTGTTTGTAGGTGGGTCCCTTTTTTGAATTTGTGTATGAATATGAGAAAAAAAACCCTGCATGGACCTAAGCTGGCTTTCCTGGATAAAAATTGTATAGAAAAATAAAGCTTAAAGCTGCAATTAACTTTTGCTCTCTAGTTGTTACCGTTCCCATGTTGGCAAACAATTTCCTATTTACATAGCCAACAGGCATATATAGCAGAATTAGCATTCATTTGGGGTTTTATTTCCTGCCACCTGTCAAATGCACACCATTCTCAGCTCTGTTTTTCCATCAATTGCGCAAAACAGTCGGTTTAGTTGCTAGTTGCCCAAAGGCTAGGGAGCTACATGCTAACGTTGTGCTGTCTGATGCTGTCTTGCTAGCATATGGCAGGTTTCCAGTAGGGATATTATAATTATTCTCTGGGTTTGCAACTGTGAGCAACCTGTTAAGTCACTGGATCCCCAGAAAATATTGATTAGTGGAGCATTAAAGATGGCTTCTGTGAGTATCTGTAACCCTATCCCTTGACTTCTTAGTCCACTGAGCCCTGCGAAATACAGAAGACTTATTTCAGGAGCACCTTACAACCCAGACCTGCATTTCAAATGTTGGTTACATGCATTTATAACCTTGAACATCGAAAGAGATGAAAAGGACTTGACATTGCATCTGCATAACACACACATTATTATGACATTACAGATGCTCGCATGTCTTGAATGAAAACATTGTTTACTATATGACAAGGTTATTAGTGAAAGTGAGGCAGGCAGTAAATAGGCAAGTTCCCCCCCCACTAGATTTTGGGAGGCAATGGCACCGATCATGCTGTCACCAGTGATCACAGAATCCATAAACAAAACCCAATTAGAGATGTGGATGTGGAAAAACAGTACTGGAAGAGGGGACATGGGGATTGATGGAGTGGGCGGGGCCAACTCCTCCAGGGCCTGCTGGGCTCCGGAGACGCCACAGATGTGACAGTGTCTGGACTGCGTCTGGAATATAATGCAATTCTGATGAATTAATAATCATGGAGAAAATGTCATAAATAATGAGGAGCGATGACTGGTTTGTGCTGAAAGCAGAGCCATGCTGAGCCATACTGAACGAGGGTTTAACCCCCCCCACCCCTCCTGCACACGCCTCCTCCAATGGCAGGAGGCGAGGCGCCAGACCGATATGCGATGTGATCCCAGAAGTCCCTCAGCAGACAGGGTGAAGTAACGGGAATCCCTGGAGTGGAGCAGGGGAGGTAGCAGTGGTGAGGTGGGGGGTTTGTTGTTGCTCATGGTTGTGTGTGGGGGGTAGTCATGTCTTCTGCTTGGATTCACCTGAGACAATGAGGAAGCCTGGCAGATTTGTGCCAAAGGGGGGCTAAAGGTGATAGTGAGCCAAGAGGACTGAAAACATTGCAAACAAAGTAGCACACACCCAGATGAACACAATGTTCACGCACTGTGTGTTCTTAAGCTGCTTAAATCAATTTTTGGTAGCTGGGGAGCAGAAACCATCAAAACAAGCCGACTGACACACAGGCCTAACATATAAATGCATGTTAAAAATGTAATTGACAAACATGTTGGCAGTTGTTGGCCTTCTTGCATATCCAGCTGACAGAGAGCTCTCATTCCTTTGAAGTCGACCTCCTCAGAAAAAAAAAAATCTGTTCTTTAGCTGCTAGATGGATGTCTCTCTCAGCCAGCTCGTCACTAAATGTGTCTGTTGGTTGCTTTGTTGGTAATATACAGTACAGTGAGTTTATCAGAGCTGTTCTTCTGAAAATGAGGGCTACAGAGAGCTGTTTTATCCTGAACAATACAGTAAATGTCCTGGAAAACCAAAACGATGAGCTAAAAGAAGCTTAATATTGCCACAGAACTGTAGAGATGGACAGGAAAACGGAGTAGTCTTGTGGTACATGTACAGGCTAGATATTTGTGTTGTGACTGAATGTGGAGGAAAAAAGGAACTGTGGGGCTAAATAATGTTTTGCTGAAAATGCTCCTTTTTAATAATTATATTTTCTCTCAAATTTTCAACTTATTTTCCAAGTCTAGTGAAATGATTGAAGTCCATGTTTGAAGTTCTTTCACAGCAAGTCAGCCAGATACCTTTCCATTTCATTTATACAGTGTTAGTCAGATGAAAAGTATCACTGTGGGTAATAAAGTCTGGTTCACTGTTCTGTTCCACACATGACAGGTCAACAAAGATTTTTAATAAACACAGACCTATTACTCACTGAAATCCATTTTTTTAGTTTCCTCTTTCTGTCTTTCAGTCCTCTTCCTCTTTTCATATTCCCTATAATAGAATACCCCCCTCCCTCTTACATTCTTTCTGTCTTGCGTTCCTCCCTGCCATACCCCCTCTACTCTAACCGGCTTGCTTTCTTGGTAGCCCTTTTTCCCACTCTATGGTTCCCGCTGGCCGCGGTCCGTCATGGTTCCTCCATGCTTCATTTCTTCATTAGCAGTTCTGAGCATTTCGTATAATAGATTTCCACTATCAGGGATCCCATGCCGGTCTGCACAGTAAATTTCGCAGTGTTAAATATGCAGTGTCAAAGTTCATTGACTCTTTCAGAGTTATTACAACAACAGATTGAGTAGAATGCCCCCTAGTGTTGGTGAAAATTTCCAGAGTTAACCGACGTCGTGTTGATTTGACTCTGGAAAGCCCCGCCCACCTCGCCCTGGCAGTTCAAACGGGGAAAGATTTTTCTGGAGGCCATTTTCTCGTCGTCGAGCGGCTGCGGTAAGTTTCTTATTTTCACATATTAACTCAATTTTATGTTGGCATTTCAACAGAAATGTTGTTTTAGAAGAACATTGTGTTGTTGGTCATCGTATTTGAGTGGGTTTTGTATCTTAACACCAAATTAAAGACGGCTAACGTGACCGAGTGAATACCTAGCTTAAAATGCGCTCGTGTCCAACTTGACCATGTCCGCAAAAGGTAATAAACTTGGGAATATGATGTGGAAAAATAGTTTTGTTTTATTAAACATGACTTAATTTCTGTTGAAAACTGACGTGGGTTGAGAAAACTGTAACGTTAATCCCCACAGTGGCTGTACAAATTAACGGTTGAGCATGTTCGTTTTTTTTTTTTTTTTTTTTTTTTACCTGTTAGTGTGGGGAATTGCTGAACTAGCTAATGTTTGTGATAGTTTAACCTTGATATTAGTCTGAAATTACTTTGCTGCATAACTTGATATGGTAAAGGATGTGATGTAACACAAATATATTCGGGTTTTGTTATTTTTATGGATGGAGGCAATTTGACACTACACACATGCTAAAATAACACTACATATTTATCTGTGCAGGAATTGACTGAGTTGTTTTTTCACTGCAGCAGAGTAAATCATCAACACTTTAGTGTGTAAAACGAACACTTCTCAGAGTTATATTAGCCTCCAGTGTTAACCTGCAATAACTCACTGCAGTGTTAAAAAGCATTAGAATCAGAGTTAAATTGTCACCACAGTAGAGTAACCATTCTACACTGCTATAGTCATATTTACTCTCTCCAGAGTTATTCAACCTGATTTGACTAGTTCCTAGCTCACGTGATTTAACATCAGTAGAACTGATCCCTGCTCGTCATTTGTGCAGTTTTTCCTCAGTTGAGGTGAGGGGTCTAAGGGCAGAGGATGTTGTTATAAATTAAACTTGCTTTGCCTAGTTTATCATTTGTCTGCTGTTTGGTGGCCTGAAGAAATCAACTCGACTTTCTTTTTTATTTTTAATTTTTTTAATTAATGTATGATTTAATATAATTCATAAAAGTTGGTCTTGTTGGCTGCTCTGTTTAAAACCATGCACTTACTGTTATATTTGTGTTTTGTTCTAATAAGCTGTGAATTATTCTTTGCAGGAGCCATGTTGGTTAAGGCCAGGCTTGGAGATATCCAAAAATGTGTGCGAGTAACAGAGCCGCACCTGAAGGACTTTTTGATTGCAGGTAAGAAATTGTCATTCAAATTATGTTTTCCATCAGAAGTTTTAAGGTGCTAAGAGTAGCCCAACTGTAACTTTTGAGTATTATCATCTCACATTAAATTACTCTAAATGCAAGCTTTTCTTAAGACATAGTAATGAGTAGTTTTATTTCACTTTAATTTATTGATGTTTATTCAAATGCAATGTTCAAGATTCATTGAATATATGGAACAACATGATCTATGGATGGCTGCACACGATTATCATAATTGGTATCATAATAATTAGTTAATGAGCATTCCTTATCGGTCAGAAAAAAAAATTCAAAATGTGCATCTAACATGAACTCATGAGTCTGGTTTACACAAGTATTTGTCTTTTCCTCTAGCATTTGCAAAGTTTGGTGTGCTGTGACAGAAGGTGTGAAGGTTATTGACAGTTGAGTTGGATGATGACGTATTTGAGGATGTTGTGAAGGATCCTTCAGTTGGAGTACTTACCATCAAATATGACACTGGTTCGTCTCAGTTACAGTTGTAATTTATAGTACAGTATTTAATGGACATACTAGTTGTTTGTGGTTAATGTTTTTCCTTTCATCTGCTTCCCCTATCATGATCAGAAGAATCTGTCTCCATGGCACAATCTCCTGAGCAGTCGGACCTACCATCCCCTGATTCGTCTGATTCTCAAGATACAGACATCCTTTCAGAGAGTCCTTCTGTTAAACGGCAGCGGCTGGACACAGACGCCAAGAATGTAAGAATTAACACGCAACACCAGAGCACAACTGGAATTATTTAAGGCCACCAAGGCTGTAAAAAATAATTAAGTGACAATTTAAAGGGACTACGAGGAGTTTTGGAAAAGTTTTGTCACTACGTTTCCCATGGGCCTCCGCACACACAGTCAGTGAAATTCTTGGATCAGCGCAAGACAGGTGAAAGCGTTTGCATCAAGAATGAAAGTCAGAGGTTGAAGACGCTCAGATACCGTCGTAGTTCTCACCATAAATAATGGCTACTAGCGATCCGGCGGCGTGATTCCTATGACCCACTGGGCAGCATCCGGGAAACTGAAACTAGGAAATGCTGGGCGAGTCAACCACTAAATAACAACAAAAATAACCATAAAAATAAAATAATATATTTATCGAAAATGGATCCATTAACAATTGATAACGTAGATTCATCCACAGTAATGACACTTCTGTATAACCGAATACAAACTCCTCAGGGTCTCTTTAAAGACTATTTGGTTTTGACTATTTGTTTACTTATTAATGTGATGTATTCTCAACATGCTAAAATTGTTTTTCTCTTTGTTTGAAGTTGGTGGAATCCATTCCTACAAAGACACCTGGTGGGGGACGCATAATGACTGAATACGATCAAAGCAAGTCCCTTACAGATGGCCTGGACGATTAAAAGATCCACTGCTAGAGACAGGCGATCATCGTATGGAGGTAAAACAATAATACTAAAAGATCTGAACTGAATTTTCTTTTGTCTGTATGTTTATATGGTTCTCAAAATATTGTATTTTTCCATATTTTGCAGCATCATCTGAAGGAACATCTCGTGAAGATGGGGTTGGAGGACCAGCTGCCAGACGAGAGACCCAGTTTGTTCCAGAGACTGTCCTGAGCGAAGATGAGTGTAAGGAAGCAGTTGCGCTGATGAAACATTGTCCTGATGAGGACACAATCAAGAAAAAGATGAAGCTGACGTTTGACTTCCGCCGCAACATGGTCCTCGACCCGCAGCAGTCAAGCAACGTTCTGTCTCTCTTTCCACGTTTCAAAGACTTCAGCCCTGTAATGGCACAGCAAGTACACTTTCACATGACCTTACTGTAACTGTTAGATTGTGGCATATGTTTGAGTGAAGTGAATGTTGTTGTATTGGGATGCCTGGCAGCACCTTTTTTTTTTTGTCTTAATTGCAGAATGTGAACAGTTAAAGGAATAGTTCACCCTGGAATGACATTTCACTCATTATCTACTCACCCTTATGTGGACTAAGGGCTGGCAGCAGGGGGTCTCAGCGTAGCAGTGCATGTCCATGTAACGCTTGCAAATGGACACCAGCAGTCTTTGTCACAAAAAGACACACCAAAAAAACATCCAAATACCTCCATGCTGCTCGTATGTAATGTCCATCTTGTATTGAAGCGCCAGCATGAGAAATTGTTAAGAAAAAAATTAAATAAGTCCATATTTCAAGCTTGTTTGCAGTGGAAGCTCCTCTTCCTGGTCTGCCCAAGTCTCGTGAGATTTGCGTCAGCGTCAGTTAATCTTAATGATGTCGATGCAAATCTTGCGGGGCTTGGACTAACCGGGAAGAAGAGCTTCTGCTGCAAAAAAGCTTGAAATGTGGACTTATTTAATTTTTTTCGGAACAATTTCGCATTTCAGGGCTTCAATACAAGATGGACATTACATACAAGCAGCATGGAGGTATTTGGATGTTTTTTGGTCTTTTTGTGATGAAGACCGCCGTTGTCCATTTGCAACCGTTACATGGACATGCACTGCTACGCCAAGACCCACTGTAACTCAGGGAAGCCACGGAGAACTCTGAAACTGCTGCCAGCCCTTAGTTGACATGAGGGGGAGGAGATAATGAGTGAAATATCATTCTGGGGTGAACTATTCCTTTACGTACACTTGTACTACTAAAGTTTGATTACATGTTGAATACATCGTCAAAAGGTGATTTTGTAACACACCCATGGCACAACTATTCACTTTTTTTTTTCTAAAGTGCAGAATGTGAACAGTTAAGTGCACTTGTACAACTAAAGATTGATTACAAATGTTAAATACATATTCAAAAGATGATTTTGTACTAATAAAAAAAGTGAGAAGTTTAATGCATTTTTGTGGTAACTTGTTTTATTTAAAGGTACATTTTCAAAGTATTTAATTTTTATGGGTGGAGGCAATTTGACACTACACACATGCTAAAATAACACTACGTATTTATCTGTGCAGGAATTGACTGAGTTGTTTTTTCACTGCAGCAGAGTAAATCATCAACACTTTAGTGTGTAAAATGAACACTTCTCAGAGTTATATTAGCCTCCAGTGTTAACCTGCAATAACTCACTGCAGTGTTAAAAAGCATTAGAATCAGAGTTAAATTGTCACCACAGTAGAGTAACCATTCTACACTGCTATAGTCATATTTACTCTCTCCAGAGTTATTCAACCTGCAGTGTTAAGTTTCATTAACACTGTCCAGTGTTAGCCAGTGTTAGTGTTACGTTTTATTAACACTTTCCAGTGTTAGCCAGTGTTAGTGTTAAGTTTTATTAACACTTTCCAGTGTTCGCCAGAGTTAGTGTTAAGTTTTATTAACACTTTCCAGTGTTAGCCAGTGTTAATTTTTTACTCAATTTAGAGTTAATTTTACTCTGAAAATTTAACACTATGGAAAGAGTTAATTTAACACCAATTCTGATAAGGACCAAATACACTCAGAAACAGTGTTAAATTCAACTCTTTAAGTGTTGATTTAACACTGCAGATTTTACTGTGTGGAAGGATGGAAAGTCTAGACAGTTTGGAAAAAGTCTGACAATTCACCTTCACAGTGCTGAGTGCTGCTCAAAGTCCCATCAGCACTGGTGGCGGCGGCAGCACACTCGTCAGTTGTGTGTGTCCTTAAGGATGATAAGGCGTCCGTCTCTGTCAGATTGCCATCAGCGCTGATGAGTGTCGAGGTTAACTGAGTTTTACCTCATGTCATGTCTAGACCAGGTTGAGTCAGTTAGTATAGTGTATGCAGCTAGCATTCATTGATTAGTTTTGGTTTAAAATGGGGCCATAGGAAGAGGTGCTCATTTTACACTCCAATCAAAGCATTACTAAAACTGTTCAAAATTAAATTTGAACTTCTTTAAAGTACAACAGTGAACCTTTTTTTTTTTTGCATCCACTGATCACCAGTTGGCATCACTGCTACATTTGCCTGTGGGGAAGAGTATAAAACTACAAATCTGCATGTGAGTTTATGCTTGTTCTAATAATGAACAATTCAAGAGCCAGTTTTTGGTATTCTCTGTCCTCGTAAAAAATAAAGCCCTCAATGTTTCTATTCTTTGAGACATTGTTCAAATGGGTAATTGCATGTTTGAATATTATATAAAAAGACAAAAAATGAACATATGTTTTATTCTGCAATGTGTTTTTTTCTTTTCTATCTGAGTTTGAAGACAGGAGGTCCAATTATGAGCTTAATTAGGAGTTATTGCCTTAAGTACCAAAGCAGGAATTAGTGTGGCATTGTTATAGATTGATGTAGAGAAAGGAGCAGGATTTCTGGGTGGTGAATGTGTGGTCTCCACGAGGAACCTTGACTAAGTATTCAACAAGAAAATGCTTGTATAAGTCATTTTGATTACATAAAGCATCCACAATATGTAACTGGATCATCCTTGAGACATGTTTCACCATGTCTGCTTGCTACAGCATCATTTTCATCGATCTGTGTGCCAGTGTTAGTTCTCACAGTAGACTTGATAAACTGGGTGTGGTTTAGGGCTGCCCGATAAATCGTATTTCCATCGTCATCGCGATGTCGACATGCACGATGGACACATCACATAAGGTTGCCTGAAATGCGATTAGTACGTTGTATTCATCCCCTCGTGGTCAGACTCCCCGTTGACACGTTCCGCCATAGTCACTCACACGCACACATCACACAGTTTAAAACGTTGATGGTGCCATGCAACCATACAAGAAAAGAAAAACTGACAGCGAGTGAGTGTCACACTTCCTGTATCTGGCCCTTCAAATTAAAAGCCCTATAGCGTTTCATACACAGTTCAGTCATATTGATTTTGACTTAATTTTGACAAGACACGGCTGCAAATGTTTATGTTTTTATGTTTATGTTCTTTTCCTATGACCAATCGACCAATCGACCAATGAAATCTTGGTTGGCTTTTGGTGTGAATGCACAGTGATTTTTTTTGGTTGACCAGTGCTTGGTCAACTATTTGGGAGCAGCCCTAGTAACAACAACAAGTGGCGGACTTCTATCAGGTCCCTCACATACCACGTCTGAAACACATCCACGCAGCATCGATCAGCATATTTGTACTTGCACAACTTGTGTTTAGTCGGCTTATAATGTTAAAGGGATAGTTCACCCAAAATTCAAATTTCACTCATTATCTACTCACTCTGATGTCAACTAACAGCTGTGAGAATTTCCCCTCTTTATTGAAGCCCCGACATGAGAAATAAATAAGTCTATATTTTAAGCTTATTAGTAGTGGAAGCTCCCAGTGTCTCAGTTCACTGCTCTCCCTGTGTCAGTGCAACCAGCCGAACAGTTTCTCATGTCAGGGCTTCAATACAAGAGGGACATTACAGACAAGCAGTATGGCGGTATTTGGATGTTTTTTGGTGTGTCTTTTTGGACAAAGAAAGTTGGTGTCCATTGACAACCATTATATGGACAAATACTGCTGCGCGGACCCCCCCGTAACTCAGAGAAGAGATGGAGGACTCTGAAAATTCTCACAGATCTTAGTCGACATGAGGGTGAGTAGATAATGAGTGAAATTTGAATTTTGGGTGAACTATCCCTTTAGAGTTTGTTCACAGCGTCACAAGTTTTCCACCCTTCTTCTCTGTTTGTAGTGTAGTCGTGTGGCAGCGTTACAGCGCCACCACTACAGTCTCTACTACAGCATGTTGAGGTTGTTTGCAGAAAGACAGGAACTGTATGGTTAATATGCAGCACACCTGAATGTTTTATTATTTATTGCAAGTCATATCGTCATCGCAATACTGAACAGTGTCATCGCACATCACACATTTTCCTGATATCATGCAGGCCTAGTGTGGTTCACACATCCACAGAGACCTGGAACCAGAGCTGATGTGTGAACTCCAAGAGATATTACACCCAGCAAGTCACTGACTGATCATTACTCTTCATGCGTTTCTGTTTCCTTGGTCTTACCTTTTTTATTGGAGAGTTTCTCCTCCTGCACTTTTGAAAGAATCTCAAATGTGTTTGATAAGAGTTTTGTGGTATTAGAATTTCACTCTTATTGCCTGATACCTGAGATGCAAAATCTGTGATTAATTGTTTTGTGTTTCACCATAACAGATAATTACTGTATGCTACTGTATGGCATTACGATTCCTATGAGAGAGAGAGTTAGCCTTCTAAAGGGCCAGTTTAGTTCCAACAAGAAACAGTCAAATGATCAGGCAGGGTTTTGTGATGCTGCCCAGCAGATTGTAAAAATATTACCCAGACAGTGTCAATATAAGTTACAGTTTAGAGACTGACTTTTTATCGTTGATCCACTTCATCTGGCAAAGTTGTGCATGCACATGATAATCAGTTTGGCTGGTTTACAATCTCTGTTATCATCTGTCTGCTCATAATCCTGCCTCATCATGCCAATGTTGTTGCATTAACATGCCCAATTATTTGTGAATTTGTTTTAATTCTATTCATACATTTATTTAGCCTTATCATAACCAAACAAAATGAATGCAAAACAGATAGACATTTTGTTTTATTGTTAAACTACTGAACCCTAACCCTAACCCAACCAAGGTCATCTCTACCCTTACCCTTAGAATTAGGTTCTACACCTCTCAAAGCTGTTGAAGAGTCCACTTTAAAAATTTACCTCCTCCTATTTTCTTTCTATTCATTGCATATTACAGCCTTGGTGTCCCTTGCAGCTCTGACAATGAAATTGCTACTTTTGCTCTAGTGGAGTCACACTGCGTTGTGTTCCCTGGTAACTCTGTATGAATATTTCCATCACAGTTTATTTCCCCTTTACAACCAGATGTATATGTGGATTTACCAGGGGTTTTTTTGAGTCCCTTAGCAGATGTCCTTGCACAGTAGTTCTTGAGCTGAAAAGAGCCATAATTTAACCTCTCATGGCCTCCATGTAAACATAATGCACAGCAGCACTTATTTACTTTGCCCCTGTATGGAACAATCTCATCAATACATCCCTGTTCGCCCCGTCCTGAGCGATGTTAACTATTTCGCGGCCTCTGACAGTGCCTCATGTGTGCTGTCACGCTAGCTTACAGTAATTGCTTGTTCTGTTAACATCCTCTCTCATCTTTTGAGCATAAGCAAACTATGGGAATATACTGTATGAGCTGGTGACACAGTCCAGAGAACCCAAAAGGGAACAGTCGCACCATTTTACCATTAAAATGCATTTAGAGAAAAGCCAGTTTCTCCAAGAAGAAATGCATGAAAGCAGATGTGCCCCCCCCCCCATTTTGAAAGAATGGAGTGAAAGTATGGAATTGGTGGAAACATCTAGCCAACAGACACTGCCTCTCTGAAAAGATAGCTCCCATCTCTGCACAGTTGAAATGACTTCAGACCGCAATATTTGCATCACTGCAGATGCTACAAACCATACAAATTTGTTAGTATTCTCTACCATTTGTGCCTTTCTCGGTCACTAATTTCAACAGGATGTGAGCCTAACACTGCATTCCTTTGACTGTGACACAGACACTGAGTCAAACACTTGGAATCTGGTAAGAAAAGCCATAATTGCCCCGGAGCCCTATCAATGCATGAGATGTACCAGCGTGAAAGGATGTTTGTGCAGGACCCTCTATGAGCACACAGAACTGGTACTGAAAAAATATCACTTAGTGAAATGTGCCTGCTCCGTTTGCATAACTGTCGGGAGTTGTAACATGAGATGAGGTTTTCAGTTGGTGGTCCATGCCATATGAATACGGGAATGAGGAGTATGCTGTGGGAACGTGGAGGTGAAGGGGGTGTGAATATGTCAGTTGTAGTGGCAGGAGATTAATTTCACAGCGGAATGTGCTGTTGGTATATTTATATTGTCGGCAAGGCCAACAAACCTAGCCATGCACCCCAGTTCACTTCCAAGTGCTGTCCACAGCTCTTGCCACGATATAAACGATCAGTTCTTTTGTTTGAGAGCTTGTCTCGCAGCCCTAAACCAGACTGCTTTCATAAGAAAAAGGGGTGTGCAGTGAGCCTCATGTATTCCCACAATACTGAAATAGACAAGACAACACTTTTCAACATAAGTGATTATTTGTTTTCAGCAATGGCCATTATAACAAAGAAGTTCCAGCCTATTGATTTATTTCAATTTTACTTGGCCCAGTATCTGAGATGGTGCCAATGGATGGTACAGCAGTTTGATTTCAATAGTACAGAAGTGTGCCTCACTGCTCAGAAAAGAGCAATACTTTAAATGGCAGATAGATAAACATGTTGTTGTCAAGCCCTCTCACTGAATTCACCTCTTGGTAGCCTCCCTTCAGCAGGGAAGTCTTATCATACTGTGACTGACATCATTTACAGTTGTACTGTTGAGAACAAATGGCATAAGCCTGTTTTGAGTTACTGGGAAATAAAAGCCCTACTGTGCAGCCTCTTGGAAGTCCAAATAAATGGACCCGTCTCTTTGCAGCTGCTGTCTATTGTCTGACCAGACGACGGCTGGAGTTCTAACTCTGATGATGTTTCCGTTGGTCTGGAGCCGGTTGCACTTGAACTTGCTTTAATCTCAATCCCATTTTCTCTAACTTGCATCAGATCTGTTTTTCTGCCCTTGATCTGACTTTCGGGTTATATCTATGTAGAAAATGTCGTCTTTTATATTTTTAGACTTCAGTGCCTCTGCATTCAAAAACCCCTGCATTAATTAGTTTGATGTTGAAGGGTTTAGTAGACCTCCTGTGGATACATCTGCATTTCAGTAGGCTAAAGATTCAGAGCACATATTCATATCTCTGCTTCATTGCCTGTTCGATTCTTCCTAATTCTAGGGTCATCAATGATCATTTTTCATGCACAAATTGAAAAACTCCATACCAGTGTTGCATTCATTAATGGTTGCCGTCCTCAAACAACCTCATTTATCAAGCTTAATCCGTGTATCATTCGTTCTTTCCATTTTCGATTGGAAATCAAAAATCAAAAAAGGAAAAAGTGACAGATTATTTTGTTTTTTGTTTTTTAATCAAACATGAAATATGAAAAAATGTCTGGTTTTTCATATTTCAATTTTAGGCTCAGATCAAAAACACGAAATGGAAAAACGGGCAACAGGACAGAATTTGATTTTAATATTTAATTGGGTCGGGTTTACGTCACCCGGAAGTTTATTGGCGATATCAAAGAGACACAGTTACAAAGATCATTCATAGTTTTCATAGACGTGATCTGTGGAGCTGGAGGGTAAAACATCAGCTCAGCGACAAGACCGGACACTGCACAGAGCATCAACCACCAAGACTAGGTCATCTCACTGGTCATTTAATTAGACCCCCCGCCCCCCCTCCTCCCCGCTACCGTTCTCAAATAGACGCTGGGACTCAGGTCTCCTAGTGGGCCGGGTCTGGCTCCAAGTTTGAGCAAATAAATGAGCAGAGATCCGACCAGGAGCCTGGACCCGATGTGGCCGGACTCACGAGCATTAAAAAATTAAAAAAAAACCCGTAGTTGGGTTCATAGAGACGTAAAGTGTGGCCAGCTGGTCATCTATGCGGATCGAGAGTGAGCGAGTGAGCAAGCGAGAGAGAAACAGCGCTGGTGCACCAGATGCAGGTTGACCAACACACACCCTGCCTTCACCTCCTAAATGACACCTGTAGCCTAAGCTTTTATCTTGGCTTTTAGTGGGCGAGGTGAGGGATTCTCCAGGCAGGAACTGTTTCAGTGACTGAAATAGGCTACTGGCGAAAAAAAAAAAACAGCGACGAGAGCTGGATGTGATCGCTCTGTGTTTTATGACAAGTCTTGGTGGTTGATGCTCTGTGCAGTGTCCGGTCTTGTCGCTGAGCTGATGTTTTACCCTCCAGCTCCACAGATCACGTCTATGAAAACTATGAATGATCTTTGTAACTGTGTCTCTTTGATATCGCCAAACTTCCGGGTGACGTAAACCCGACCCAATTAAATATTAAAATCAAATTCTGTCCTGTTGCACGTTTTTCCATTTCGTATTTTTGATCTGAGCCTAAAATTGAAATATGAAAAACCAGGCATTTTTTCATATTTCGTGTTTGATTAAAAAACAAAAAACAAAATAATCTGTCACTTTTTCCTTTTTTGATTTTTGATTTCCAATCGAAAATGGAAAGAACGAATGATACACGGATTAAAGCTTGATGTAAAATAGTCTCACAAAGTACCTGGGATCACATAGTGGATGTAGACAGCATTTCCTGAAATATCTCATTTGAAACCATCCACAGAGTCTTAAGCTCTGTAACTCATTCTGCCATTTTCTGCATTTTTCACTAAAGCTTTAATGAGAGAATGCACTATTTCATTAATGTCCCTCTTTAGACATTTAGCTTTTGATCTTCTGCCTCGGAAAGCAAATGATTGCAAATCAATTCAGACTGTTGTGCCTGCCTGTTTAAATTTCACAGGTAGTCACAGCTTTATGTTTATGCTCAAATGATGGCTTCACTTAAACCATATTCCAGTCATTCACTAATGCATTAAAAAAAAATCCAAATCAATTTCTTCATTAGTTTCATGGCTATGATGAATTTGTTAGATGACATATTACAGTTATTTGCGAATTCGAATAAATGCTAAGCTACGTTTATGCAAAGCTACAAATACACCAACATTAGTCAGATTCATCTCATAAATAGCAGATAATCACAACGACTGCATTTTACATCCACTATGAACACAGACCATAAGCACAAAGCAAAGGGATGAATGAGAAAGGCCCATTGTTCGGTTTAGAAACACAATGCCAGCTGATGGAAATGGGGAAAAAGCCTGCACCTCAGCAGGTTCTTCATGGATTAATAGATGTTTTTCACATCTGCTCATCAGCGCATTCAACATGTCTATTTTGAGACATGCTCATTTTTCAAGGAACATGGTAACTGCTTGAATGATTCATGCAGAAAGGCCTGTCAATTCGGTTTTAATTATGACTTGCATTCACTCGTTAGACAGGCACTTTGAAAAATGTAGTTTTTGGTGAGTGGCTTAAAAGCACGCCATAATTCTCATGTTGTTGGATTTCCATTCAGGCATTACTGTTATTCACCTAATGGTTTAAATATATAAACTCTAAATATACAACTCACTCAATGCCATTTTATATATCACTATATAATCTTTGAATTGATATTTTCCACAGACATCCAGAATATTTGTCAGTATAAAATAACATCAGTCCACATTTCATTCAGAGCTAAGAAGGAATCTGCTGATTTGAAACTCAAGAGTTATTGTCTCTGTGACTGTTAGGTGGTGGCAAAGGTTTAGATGAGTGGAAATGGGATTGAGGCAATATACAGTAGTAGTTTCAACACATTGAGAATTCATATTTGACAGACATGTAGTACTTGAGCTAGTAAGCCAAAATGAACACCATTAGTGTTTTAGCAGTGGAAAGAATCTCATGAGTCACCAGAGAGAGTCTGTCTTGCATTAATCATGGTGGTGTGTATGAAATCTGTGGGTTAGCTAAGGTAAGCTTGAATCACAGTGATACACGGACACGGACTTATCTGTGGAATGTTCCATGACTCCATCTTCTTGGTATTTTCTGGGTAGCGATCCTCCTCTGCCCAGAGAATGTGGTCTACTCCATCTCTGATTCAGTGAGGTGGTCAAGGCTGGCAGGCGCTGACTTTTTCGAGGCCATTATCACGACCACTGCCGCATCACTACTTTCATCCACACTTCATTCCCCTAAGTGTGATTGATGGAAATGTCCTGCCTGGCCTAGCAGTGTGTCATGGCACACGGCCGAGGGCAAGGACTCCTGTGAGGGGGACAGAGAGGAGGGAGGAAGGAAGGGGGTAGAGGATGTGAACTTTATCGATGCCACTGCAAATTAGCATGAGCAGAGATTACACTTTACACAATATGTAAGAACAAAGTCGTCACCCTTGACAACATGATGCTGTGCCAGCTGAGACTATAATAGCTCAGGGACACTGGGACAGCACACTTCTACCTAGTCACCATGGGTGTTAAGGAAATACATTTATACCCCTCTAAAGTTCATTCAGAGTTCGTTTAAAGCAAAGTGACAGTTGTATTGTACAGTAGCAGTAATTTCCAGGGATTTCAGTATTGTCTTCTAAATTAGTGTAGGGATTTGTTCAGTCCTAGTAGTGTGTGCAACACCCCACGAAAGACATGGTTGTTAAAATGAGACTCCAAATCCAGTGTTGTACAGTAGCTACAGTACATTTACTATTTGAGAGTCTTGTGATAGATAGATGAGCAGAGAACAAGCAACATCTAAATATAAAATAAAATACTCTGGCTGTCCTGACAGCATTGTGCAGGATCATGTAGATTACACCAGAATGTCTCTACCATACAACAAAAACATGGCACCTATCCACTTAAGGACATCCTCATGCACATTAGGATACACTACAGTATATTATGATTTTAGTGTAAAAGGGAAATGTTGAAATTGTAAGCAAAACATGTTACTAACTGCCCTCATAATTGTTATTTAAAATTGATGACATCTACAGGACAATAAAAGTACAACAGGTGTGTGGTGTGTGTGCAGAGCCTGTCAGAATTCAGAAAAATTAGCTCCACCTTGAAAAGCAACTTATCATCAAACAATACAGTAATGCATCAGCAATAGTAATCCACATGACATATTTCAATACTTTTGATACCTGTGTGATTAGGCTATATTTGAGTGTGGCGACTCCTAATTAAGTAAAACGGATCTGAAGATGTTTCACCGCTGCCCAAATCTATCCATTTAAGATCAAACACTAACCCTCTTTAGGAAAGATTTGTAAGAGGTTTCTAGTTTCCTCAGCCTGGCTTTGCTCACGACCAGACTAAAAACAGCAACCAAATCTGTCAGGATATTCTTAAACCTCTACTGAACCATCTCTCCACTGTCCATCTACGCTCCAATATGTAACCATTTACATTGTTAACAGAAACCATTCTGATTTCAAACCTTTTACTTTTCGTACTGTTATTTACTTGATCACTAACTCTGGCAAGAGAAGAGTCTGTGTTTGCCTGGACATGTAATGTGGTGCCACAGTGATATTCAATCCTTCATAGTTACCCCCAAGAATGAGCTGTGACCGTTGCCTTGGTGACACATATTTAGCACCTAAGCGTCTTGTTGCACAAGCTCCAGCATCAATTCAGATATTCTCTGAGGTTGTGTTTTCCTGTGGGTCATGGGACTCACAGCTGTAAACCTTGATTACACGCCATCTCTTTGGGAGGCACGCTTCACATGCATCGCCTGTGGGAGCAGCGCCTGAACAATGTGTTCCCTGACCTCCATGGGCGAGGTCACCTGAGAGCCAACACAAATGGGCGGCCATAGCAACTGAGCAGCAGCAATTTTATTTTGACATTTTATTTATCGCAGTGAACCGCATGTGTCCGAACGTGCTGCGGCTGATCTGACTGTGTACCGAATATAATTTGCTCTCAAATTATACCATGCATGGCACTGTGAGGGATTTGTAAAATATGTAATTTCGTGTTGTTGATAGCAGCAGTGTATGTTTAAAGTTTTGGGTGTTCAATTTCAATAAGCTCAGCACAAGAGGTTGACACCAGCAGCAAGTAATTGAAAACACTTTCAGAGGCATGCTCCGTATAGATCTGAGGAGTAATTCTAGCCAGCTGAGATGATAGAAGCAGGAGTCAATGGGAGTTATTGCCCTCCTAGTGGGGAGTTCATTGCAGAAGATCAGAAAGGAGGCGGATGACAAAGCAGGAAAACTCAGGAGACAACCACCTCCTAAACCTTTGCCCACTGGTTTGACATACTGACCAAGCAGTGACTCCAACGCTGGTCATCACAACTATTCAAAACAGGTACTGAATGTTTGGTCAGAAGGCTATCCGCCTGTGCTCTAACCGTGAAATTATCCTTATTAAAAATGCGTTGTACTCGTATGCGTTAGTTGTATTCTCTTGGTTATGATAACATCTGCAAAATGAATGACTTCATGACGTAAAAACTGAGCCATATTCTACATTGCTCTATTTAAAGGTAAAACTAAAAATGACCACCAGAATGTTCGTGCAAATCCTTTACTGTAGCTCCTTTAGGAATGGAGTGCAGGAAGTCACTCTGTAAACTAATATGGATGTTTACAATGAACAGTTTGGATCACATTTAGAGATTTGTTGTTTGCCTTTTTGTTTTCTCTAAACCGTGGGTTGCTGTGTGATGTGTCTGATGTTCATCCCACTGGCATTTGCTTCCACATCAGACTCATTTCCAGCAATGTTACCGCAGAGCTCAGTGGTTAATTGGTGAGCACAATGAAATTATCACTGATATAAATATGGCCCAAACTACACAAATAAGATCCTAATTGCAATTATTATAATTTTGTTTTCTTTTTAATTACTCACATAATTATTTGTAATCACTAATTCTTCTTTTTATCTGTTAGTTGAACAGCTTGTCATGTTTTGCTTTCTCTTTATTTTATGCATGTCATAGTCGTTTTTATGGCCTGTTGGTTTGATTATATGCTGTGTCTCTTCTTGCAAACTGACAGAGTACACAGAAAAAGCTCGGTGCAAACACAATGCATAATGACTTTATTAAAGGCAGACGGTTTGGGAGAAATGGTATGATTGCTAAGCAAAGCCAGACTCTCATGGGGTTTGCCCAAAAATACTACAGTCAAGGTTCATTTCATCTAATACCTCCACAGTATGATTTTTTCCCCCCCTTTTTTCATCTCCATCCAAGAAGCATAGCGTAGTTTCTTACCGCTTTCTGTATATTCTTGAATAAAATAACATATTCTTGAACTCTCAGGGGCTGTCTGACTCGGCACTCAGTTGTGTTGGTGATGGTGAAGAAGAGATCAGTAGGAAATCTGGAGTAAACAGAGAGGTTATCTTCATTGTATTTTGCTTGGTCAAGCTCTGAGCACATGATCTCTGGAGAGAGGGATTACAGGAGTACTAAGCTCCAGATATTTTTTTCCATCTTCCATGGCTCTAATTAATCAGGGCAGGGTTCTACCAAGGGGCTAAGCTGGCCCCTTGTCAATTTGCAGCTATTGGCTTGCTTAGACAGGCCTCAACGGCACCAACCCAGTTGCCATCAACAGTGGATAGCAAATTGTAGATAGCAATGGGAAAACCTTTCACAAGCTTTTCCCATTGAAGGAAATGCTGAGCAAACCAAATATAACCAATAAAGAATTGAGGTTGTAACGGGAATAAAGCAATTTATGCCTTTTTTCAAATGGATTTAATGAGTGCAATAGCTCTAAAATATTACTGTGTTTGTGCCTTGAAGAACAGCATTTCCAGGGAAGGTTTAGGTAAGATTAGACCCCCCACACCTCCCAAAAATTCACACTTATTTCAGTGGAGCACAGTGAAAAAGAATTACTTTTTCCTGTGCTGTTAACACAATCACTTTGGCTTGGCTTGATTTGTCTAGTTGTGCATTCACTTGGAGCCGATTCCAAGTAGCTGTAAAAAGTCTAAGGGCCTAGTTTCATATTTATTGTGTCCTTATGTCCCACTTGCATTGTTGTTAAGTGAACTGCAATATGGAGCTGAGCCCAGTCATAATGCACACTTGTTAGTGTTGATTGTGGTAGCATTATTCACTGCCGGAGGCCAGCTTTTTTGAACAAATCTTAACTGTAGAGAAGCAGTGGATACTGTACTACAGTATATGCATGTTGTGAAATGTGCATTTTGTACAGCTCCCATCCAAATAGTTAGTTTTATACCAGAATGAGATATTGTAATTGATATGTAAATGGTTTCTGAACGTTTGTCTCCCATCACGTTCTTTGGCTTCTCAAAGGCACTCAGTCATCTTTTCTATTTGGAGATCTTTGTCCTTATGAGATTTTAAAATGGAAAAATCCTGAGCTTCCAGTCACCACAGAGGCTGAAACACAGTGAGTGTGAGTGTCATTTTCTTTTATGAACTACACACTGGTCATGGTCAAATTCATGGAGTATTGTGTGGAAGCTACTTCGAGACAACACATCAAACTCAGAATTGAATTCACTGTATATCAATAGTAGATTGAACATTTTGCTTGATCTAATATATCACCTGTGGCTCATTAATTGGCTCAACTCTAATACATCATCCAGACCACATAAATGCAAGCACATTTCAGCAGCACAAGTGCCTTGGAAGCCACAGACCGTAATAGCTCATTGAAAATGTTAAACCAAATGGTGCGTATTTTCTTTGGCACCACTCGCCTCAGGGATTCAGGCTTTATTGACAATAGAATATATGTATGTAGTGTGTTTCAGATTTACTGGTTTGTGTCCAGCCAGCCCTTTTATTTACAGTATGCAGGGTTGTGCGATCTGAGGCAAGCAACATCTGTGAGCAATTGAGACGAAAGGAGGACAGGACCTCATCACAAGCACCGCTGACATCGGGCTGCCTTTCTACTAGAGAACACTGTTTGCCATGTGGAGTGTGCTAAGAGCTACCAGTAATTGCTGTGTTGGACTTTTTCCAGTGACAGATTAGCAGATTGTTAATGCACAGCATATGAAGAAAGACGGGTTGGATGTTAGTTAGATTCAGCCAAACATCTGTAAGAGGTGTCACAACTGGACCTATATCAATTAGAGCTTATAGTTTACACTAGATAATAAAACTTTAACCTTCCAAATTAAGAGCAGGAGAGTATGGCTGCCACTACATTTTTATCCCATACATTTGTTGATTGTTTTTATTTATGTTAGTTTTTTTTTAAGATATGCCAGTACATATTGAAAAATGCTCATCAGTTCCCCAAAGCCTTAAGTGATCAAATACTGTAGATTAAATCTAAAATATTAGACCTTTCATCCAAGTTTGAAGTCATTGCTCACGTACCCAGGCCACACCCAATTGATTACTCAACATGCCCCTCCTATCTTTTCCAATATGCATCTTTGCTGTCATTTGGGAGAATTCTATGATTGCATTGGCTTTCAAAGCTTTCAGGCTGTTTACTGACTAGCTGGGAAGGGAAAAAAAGGAAGGTTATGATTATATGTGCCTATGAGTAATAAGGCATTGGGTAGTTTAGACCTGATAAGCCAAGGGACCCAAGCTTTGTGATCCAGATGGATAGAGATATTGTGAGAGTCTTAAGGCAACGTACAATGATGAAGGGATTATAGCGGCATGTCTTTCTGTCAATAAGTGCTCCTGAGGCCACAAAATGTGCTTCTTAAAGGCAGAGGCATGTGAGCAATCACATTCTCAGTTGGGAGATATCTGTGTTTCTGCAACCTCAGGTCAGAAATGTTCAAAAAAATTCAGAAAACTGAATTCACACCAGTCTAAACCAAACAAACCAAAATGAATCATGTTTGCTGGAACTACACAACACAAGTGACGTGTGAGGTGTCCTTAAAATGCAACTGTGGACAAACACCATCAATAGTTTTCACACTTTGTTTTAGATACTGTTATTGTGGTAAAGCACAAGGGAATATTAGCAAATAGAGAAGTAACGCTTTGTCATTCAGTGTTACTGCCAGGATTAAGGATGCAACAGAAAAACTCATCCTGTCTGGTCATATTTTTATTCTGCTGCACAGATGTAATGATCATTATTGTTTACGTCTTCAACTCTAGCAGGTGTATCAAAGTGTTTGTCACAGTGAAACCCAGTATTGCAGGGCCCACTGACTGTGTGCCTTAAGAGCCATATACCATTAAATGTGACAGGTGTATTGGAAATCATATTACGTGGGGGCTTCGGAGCTATCAGTCACTTGTTCCTGACAGGTTACTGATGAGAATCACAACTATTTCCTGTCTTCCCCCCACAGGGAGATGTTTCTTTACGGGGGGAGGGGGTCAGAGTAACCCGGAGCAATTGTGAAGGTGTCATTGACAAAGAGCATTTGATTTTACTCTTGAAAACAGGCAGTGAGGTTACGTGTGAGGCCTCTGCTTTGTTATTTGAGCAGTGTTGTTTTTAGCTCTGATGTGAGTCTTCTGTTTGTCGGATAAACAGGGAAAATGTTCTTTTTGTGTCCTCTCAATATTCTCATCTGAAATGGGTGCCGTTTATTTTCTAGTACTGTTCATTTCCTGAACATCCTTTAACTTCCATGACAAAGCCATTTAAAGAGCAGGCAGACGCAGCAGATTTCAAAGGTGTCAGTTAAGATCCACAAACATCCTTAGCTCTGTATCTGTGAGCTCTGCTGAATGTTTCCTTGTAGCACTTGTCACTTGTGCCTTGTTGTGAGAGTTTGTGAGAATGGCACATTTTTGTGTATATTGAAATGCTATTGTTGGAGGAGTATTAGAGTGCTTCCAATATGTTTCCCCCCCATATTTTCACAAAAGTGGTCATATTTTTGTAAATTGAAAATCCATTAATGTTCCTTTGGAAGGACCATATACTGATATTTTAAATTTGTTGTTTTGATCTGTTATTTCGACAGTTTAACAGTTTATCATTTCAATATAAGTCTTAGATAATTGTCAATGCAGTGTGTGCATTAGTGTTAGTGTGTGTATCATTGCACATGTGGAAAACTGCATCACATAACCTGAGATGCACTCTCCAGACTTTAATTCCTCTGATGCTGAATATTTCAGCAGAGTTTTGTTTACACTGGGCAGCAGTCCTGTTATTTATTGCTTCAAACATACCATTTCTCCCACTCTCGGTCATATCGGGACCGGAGGCCTTACTGCAGGAGTGATGGCTCAGTGGCAATGCTCAGTCATCAGCTCTCTGAGGCCTGTTCTGTTCGTGGGCCGGTCTCAGTGTGGTAGAACACAAATGCTGTCCACAGAGACGAACAATAACGGAAAATAAAATAACTGTATATTTCCACATGGGTATCAGATGTCTTCCACAGTCTCAGCAGATGCATGATAAGATCAGGGGCTTCCAGTTAATAGTTAGCCAAACATACTGTAGGAACAGTCTTCAATATTCAATCAAGTTTTGTTTGGCTAGTTGGTTGCAAATAAAGTCAAACACCATGGGACAGTGTTACTCGGTCTGCTATAAACTGACAACGTGCACCTGTCTTATTACAGAGCACAGATTGCATTTGCAGGTTAGTGAATCCACTCTATGAAGGTGACATGCAAACTCTGCAGGCAAATGTTCACCTATACAAAACCCAACACATTATCATTATCATTTCAAAAAGAGTTAGCCACTTACCATCACCTCCTATTGTATAAAAGATAATTTTGGGCTCATCTAAGTTTGGAGCTAAATGACCTCGTTCACGCCGTGTTTGTGCATTTCTTTCTGTTCAGATTGAACACCAACCAAATGTTCAGGCTCATTGTTGGTTAATATGATGCCTTCAGAACCATAACTCTTTACTGGTCAGGGGTAGACAATAAGGGATTTTTGCCACTGGCCCTCCGGGCCAGTGGCTTTTGAAGATCACTGGCCCCGCCATTCGAACCACTGGCCCAGGACAACACGCATCGATCCCCATATTAACGAAAAACAACATATTCAAGCCAATTCCTGCAGTTTCGCCACAAACTTTCTTATATACCCAAACAATTATTCATACTTATTCAATACCACGATATCATTTCTTTATTTAAAGGGATAGTTCACCCGAAATTCAAATTTCACTCATTATCTACTCACCCTCATGTCTACTAAGAGCTGTGAGAATGAACAAATCCTGCTGCGTGGACCCCCAATAACTCAGAGAAGGAAGGAGGACTCTGAAAATTCTCACAGCTCTTAGTCGACATGAGGGTGAGCAGATAATTTGAAATTTGAATTTTGGGTGAACTATCCCCTTAATAAATAAATAACTGTTTCAAGTATTTAGCCTCCACTGTGGTTTAACAATGAGTTAAAATGGTAAATATGCCTCAACACAAACATGAAGTTATGTAGTCATTAGGCTACTTTTATCCTCCAAGTAGTTCAGTGGTATAAATTTTAACTTTTTGCGTTTATACACGTTTTTTTTGGTTGTTATATGGTCTAAACGTCACGTGCACCACGGCTGTGGCGCATTCAGATTGAACGTTCGTGTCGGTCCTGACAGGACTCGAACGCAGGAGGAGGGATGTTTCATGGTTAAGAAAAAGGTTTTTTATCGGTTCTTGAGACGATCTTCTAGCAGCAGTGAGCGAGCGGCGCGCGTTCCGCGGTGTTCAGGCTGAAGTGAGCGACCTGCAACTGCTTTACTGGTGGTTGTAGACAGCGGTGGATGCGCTCAGAAAGTAATGTCTCTGTCGGCGATCGGGTCGGCTCTTAGCACTAATTACCGAGACGATTTGACAGTTATCATTTCAAACCAGGGGATTTAATGTGAAATTAGTTTTTATTTACTTGTTATATTTTTTTCAAGAAATTGGCCTCATAAACATCCGCAGCAACTGGTGTTGTAGACTGGTGGCTCACTTGATGTGCACACCCCTATAGAAATAAAGAAATTGGCCTCATAAACATGCAGCAACTGGTCAACTTTAACTAAGGACTGCTAGACCACCAGTAAAATCTGTGGGTGGGGGCAGCCTGGGTAGTGTCTGTTCAGAAGCTTTTGCAATTAAAGTTCAGAAGTGTTTTGAAGCACTGTTATCTTTTCTGGATGTTTAATTTGGAAAATTACACGTCTCCCAGTTCTGGTTTTAGCTGGAAAAAATGGGTCATGACAGTTTTTTTTTTATTTATTTATTTTTATGCATATTGATGTTATAGAAACATCATTGACAACAATGGATGATCTTAACCCTCTTAGACTTTCTTGCCAGCTTGATGAATGGGTACATTTCTCAGAACCATCCTATCTGAATCTGTATCTCGACCTATTGTGGTGCATGTCCTAATGTAAAAGATAAGCTCACCCGTAGGATCTTTTTATCAGAAGACATAAGGGTCATTGCCCCTATAAAAGCCACTAATGATGTTACAATTGAATTCGCTGGCATACAGGACAGAAGAGGGAGGCTGAGATAATAGAGGTTCCGATTAGTCATCTGGCAGTCCCGGCCGTAATGAGATTGCCGAGGTATGAGTTGATTATCCTGTCATATTGATTAAAAAAACAGCTACATTTTCCATAACTCCCAGGAGGGCTTGAGGTCGGGAGTTGAGATAAGGTAGGTGATTTCATCGTGTAAGCACATGTGGTGGAGATGCTTTCCTCCCAAAGAGCGGCTCATACCAGGCCTGTTAACTCTAAAGGTCATCGGCTGAGACATGGGTACTCCAGAGTTTGAGGATATCCCACTCACTAACCCACTGCTGTGTCTGCAGCACTGAAGTTTGATTTTGAGCTACATCTGTCACCACCAACACACGAGAGGCATAAATCTCAGAGAGCCTGAGTCCACGTGTTTCTGCAAATCTCTTGTGTATTATTTTGCGAGCTGCCAGATTTTTGAGCTTGAAATTATTTTTTGTAGCGTGGACATAAAGATTGCAGCAATGTATTTGTTTCTTATGTTCTCTCTAGTGTTCCCTGGCAAACTTGACCACTGAGACTCACACGAATTTGGCCATTTTAAACAGCTACAAACTGAGCTCGGCAGCTGATGTAAACATCGTATATTTTCCATAAAAGTTTAATTCTCGTTCTAAATACAAGTTCCTTCAACTGCAGATCTCAACAAGGGTTTTAATGGGGTGGTGTTTAGCTGCCCCATGTTGAAAAAAAACAAGTCTTCCACAATTTCAATTTAAGCATGGAAGGATTAACAAGTCTTGACTGGCTAGTTGTTTGCAGGAAAAAAAGAAATCAGACTTTCACAACATACACTAAAAGTAACTCCAGCCCTCAATCTAACTACAGTATGTTTATTTTATGCAGTTTTAATATGCACTTAAAAATATCAAAAATGTTTCCTCTCCAGTGGTTACAGTATTTTCACAGTATATTCCTTCCTCATGTACATTAATCCCGTGGGTTTCTGCACACTGTCAGTAATTGGATGTATCAGACTCCCTTCAGAGGAAATGGTTTGTTGGAAATCAATCCTGCGAATTTCTCCTTTACAAGCTCTACTCTGCCGTGTCTTTTTATTTACCTGCTGTTCAAGCTCCCATAGCAGCCGAGCCTAGCACTGACAGTGTAAAGCTTGGAGTTTGCAACACAATAAATACATTGTGTACATCCAGTACATTCTACATTGCACAGCATCTGTGAAATGTAAACCTTGACTGGATAGTAAATGCCATCGTTGATGCGGGCTGGAAGGGCGGGATTGTGCAGGAGAACATAAACGTTTCATTATGTATTCTCCTCTTTACCAGGGGGAGGTGAAGGTGTTAGGCTGTGGGGCACCATAGATTAGTTCATAAGATGACAACATAATGTTTATTGCTGAATGGAGTCCCAAAAGATGTCAACTTCATGAACAGAAACCAAACAATTTCCACCAATTTATCGCAGGTGGAAAACTCAAGGTTTCGGCCAGTAAAGCTGTCAGACTGGGACCAGTCTGCGATGTGAGCTCCAATCCCAGAATACACATACACACAGCAGGCTCTTACTGATGGACTGCCTTTGCTCAGTATGATATCCTGACAAGATTTCTGTCGGTTTACCCAATTCATATTGTAACTCTTCATATTCTGACAGCACCACTGAGGACAGTGTTCGGAAACTGTGCTGACTTGAGACTGAGTGGTCGACAAATCATTTTAATGAACAGATGTCACTAACTTGCAAATAAGGCAGCGCAAATAATTTGACGCTTCGATCTAGGTCTGTCAAGATCCGGTTGGCTTCTGGGCTCGAGTCCGCTGGTGGAAACAATACCATCATTCACCATAGAGTTAACAAGTGTGTCAAAGTTGAAGATAAAATTGTTTCTAGAAAAGTTAATAAATGGAGTCAACTATTGATTACTTGGTTAATTCAGGGTTTGTGCTAATTTATAAAAAATCTCTAATTTCTTAGAAATGCTGAACACACCTTGTTTGAACAACACTGAGTGCAAACAGCGTAAAGCTGATAGACTGCGTATTCAACTGTTTTGATAATTACATCTGTGATTTGAGTGATGGAAATTGTGCTCTCTGTGTAGAAAAACTGATAATTAGATTTGACTGAGTGTGAAAAATTAATGAAAGTGTATTTGAGGTGTTCCTGCAAAGTTTGAAACAGCACGCTGCAACTGTGTGGTAGTGCAGTTTCTTTAACCCTCCTAGTGCTGCACATCCTCCACAGCAGCATGGCTGGTAGAATCGGCAGGTGCACAACAACCAGCAATTGAATGTTTTAGTCATTTATTCCTAATGATTTGTCAACAATACAAAAACAGAAAAATAACCTCATGTCTGGATGATACTGACCATACATCACAAGTAGCAGCGGTGGATTCTACCCATAAGTTGGAGCACCAACTTACCAAAACATTGACAAGTAAATGGAGTGTAACAGGAAACAGCAGGAGGTCTGTGTAAAGCTCTGGCAAGCTCCTCTAACTGACGGTGCTTAATAAACAGCATTTTAAAATTTGTCAGTTTACCATTGAGACACATCAATATTTAATGATGCACAATGTGCTGTCTATTTAGCACTTCTTTCCTAACATCTTTTTGCTCTCCCTCCTGGCAGCCAACTCTCAGATGTGGGACTTATAGGCTTCTATTCAGGCTGTATTCTGACTGAGACATCAGACACAAAGCTGCCTCGCTTACAGCTGCTTACTTTCTTCTACCCATGCCGCCCTCATATTAGGCCAGAACACTTTCTGTGGCTTTTCTGACATCTTGTTGATTTCTGAGCCTCTGCTTCTTGCTGTCCTGCACCTGGTGACAGACAAGAGAAAGCTAAGTTGTGACTTTCTAGACTCGCGCATATCGTTTTACAGATAAGGGTGAGAACATAGTTTGGAACGGCTGTAGTCCCAACCTTTGTACCAGAACAAGTGTGACAGGTTCAAACAAACACATCCTGAGTGTCTGAGTGAGTAGATCATCACCTCCAGAGTTTACTCCATTTGTACCCAGTATTACCATGTGGTCTGTATCTGGTTACATTATCTGGATAATTGCATGTGATCACAGACCTTTTCATTTACACCCTGATAGTATTACAGTTGTAATGTTAGCATTGTATTTGTCTTCACCCAGATAAGATATCTAAATACAGACTGCATGTTAATAACAGAATGTTAATGGTGCCAACCTGTATTTTAAACATTATGTAGAAGATATCAAATGTCTTTTGAGTCGCTGAAGCAAATTAAAAACAAATGTACACATGTATCTGTGGCTCTGTATGTATAGCCATGTAATCCACAGCATGCACAGTCAGTTTTCAGTGCGTAGTAAGACCTTGACTTGCTGCAGTGGCCAAGTCAGTGGCTTTATTGAAGGAGTCTGGGAAGAAAAAAAAAAGTTTGTGGTCTTAATACTTCTCAGCCAGTGCTTAAGCCTGTTATCTGTGCCTGTGTGCTCTGCCACTGGCACACTCTCTGCTCTGTTGTGCTTGTTTTCAGCAGTCAGCTTGGAAGCCATCACACAGTTAGTTGGAGTTGTATGGAGCAGACATGGCGGTGACTCCTTCCAATCACAAAACAGAAAGCTCAAGGCTTTTTTCTTGTTGTAGAAGCAGCAGCAGCGCAAATGAAGAATCAGTTTCATACCTTTTTGATTTCATACCTGCTGGTGACTTCCAACTGTGATGGGCAGAGCTGACCAGAAGCTGTAAACACACCGTCTTGGAGCTGGCAGAAGCTGGCGTTTACGTTTGCTGTCCAACTAGCTGATAACAAATCAGTTTTGATAAATGTGCTGGCAAAACAGAATACAGAATTCTGTATATCACTTTAAAATATTTCCATATGGTATTTTTTGTCATAAGCAGTGGATTGTACCTTCCTCCTACATGATTCAAAAACATGCTCATGCACAAGAGAAAGAAATGATCCGTGAATGGACTGAGCCTGATGCATGATGCGTGACTATAACCATGTCAGCTGACATTGTTGATCGTCTTTACTCTTCTTCCTTGTAAACATGCACAGTCGCTCTCTAAGGGCATATTTTCTGCCCACAGTGTGTCATTTAAAGCAGAAGTAAGTGGTCCGGTCGTTTTCGCTAATGCTGCGTTCCAGGCAGGCTTTTGAAATCGTAAATTACAGCTTCAAGTCACAACTTACGACTTTGTAGCGTTCCAGGCAACCCACTCGTGTTTTTCCGACCTGTTTTACCGGTGAAAGTCACTATAACAGCACTATGAACTTTCTCGAACTGGTACCACAGTCGGAAAAATACGTCATAACAGTCCTAACAACATGTGCCGTTCTCTCTCCTCATTGGATAAAAACTGTAGGATACGATAAATGTTTTCTCCTCGGCTCAGAGCAGAGCAGAGTGACTGACAGACCCGTGTTTTGGTCCAAACACTCTATGTAAGTGATTGCTGTCGGAAGATATAACTATTTAAGACTTATATTAACACAAATATATCACTTACTTCTGCTTTAACAACATGTACCACCACACAAATGCCCGTAAGGCCCAGGAACCACAGCCGTAACATTAATCATGATTACAGCTTAACAAAAACAAAAGTTTTTGTTTTTTTGAGCAGTAGCATAATGATCTTCACCAAAAAATCCCTCTGTCAGTGTGACTGAACACACACTTGGGGACAGCCACTTGCTGAGTTAACACCACTAGGTTGCCCAGAATTATAGGTTTGGCATGGTCATCTTGGAGAGTAGAGCGAAACGTGCCAAAATGCTCATGCTGATTATTGACTGTGTTGGATTAAACTGTGGGAGGACTCATTCACTTCAACAGAAGACTTGAGGGAAGATAAAAGTGGATGCCTGTTATATGGCTGTTGACAGAAAGAAGAGTCTTTTGCAACTACAATTTACTTTAAAATAGCAGAGAGTGAAATGACATGGCTCTTTATTTCTCTCTGCTTGCAGTCATAATGAAAATCACTGTGCTGGGCATATTCTGAACATATTCACAGATTTATTCATTTGCACTGGCAGGCAATCTTCAAACAGTTTGGATCTCAGTTTCACGAGACTCCATACATTATTTGTCAGTTCTAGTGTGGAGCTGTGGAGCTTTTTCTCTGATCCTTGTTGTTCTGTTTGTTCATCTTGTGCATCGTGACTCACCAGCATCGGCTTATAAACGGTCAACATGCGTCTAATCAAGTCTTCTTTTTTTTTTCTTTCATCATAAATTTTCCACCAAGGTCCAAGAGGATGAGTCAGTGGATTGATTTGATCTCATACAAGAATTATTGGCCTGTGTCTGCGTTAAAATGTTAAAGGGAGAGTAATGACATTCAGTGACGAAAAAAGGTCCAATATTAGAGATCTACCAATGCGTCAGCAGGCCAGTATCAGGCAATATCAGGTTGTCACAGATGTGTTGGGACATCAGCAACACACTGCAGTGATTGTCAGCTGATATATTATTTAATTGCTTTATTATCTTGTTCGTCAAGATCATATTAATAGAATGAAAGAACAAAACCATCCATCTAGTAGGTTTAGTCACAATTAGGGACCGTGCGATGATGATTGAAAGACAGGCTGTCATCTTTCTACACAGTGAGTTTGAGGCTGTTGAGTCATCCAGTACTCATTTACTACAAAGGCTACTATGACGGACTGAAAAAAAAAATGTTTGTGTGTCATTCAGGGAAATTTGAGAAGGTTGATGTTCTCTGTCTTTATGGGCCATATCTATTCAGCCCAGATCTGTGCCTATGAGTTTTTGCACAAGTACAATTCAAAAGTGTAAAGAGGGGCTGCAGATCAACTTCCTGCATGCTGCTGATGTGCAATCCCAGCTGTGGGTGGGCTCATTTTAAGACCTTCCTCTTTGAATATCAGTGACCTTTTTCAGCCTTGTGCTTCTGCTCCTATAGCTTCAAAGTTACTTGCTCGCTCTCTCATTTGCCCTTTACCTGCCCCCTCTTCTTTAGCACTCAAGAGGGCTGAGATGATTACCACTTTAGAAAGTAAAAGGACAGCAGGGCTTTTCTTCAGGTAGATTAATAAGTTGACCTTGGCATCGGCTTTTCACAGCCTTTTTTATTCGTGCAAAATTGACATAATTTGCAGGCTATTAAAAAAGTATGTTGGTGAATATGCCTAGACAAAGTTGTGTGAAGGGAGAGCACCAGTGACCAACACAGCATTTATTTTGTCACACAGATGCAAAATATCCGGCTAATCGGAACTGTGGCTGGCTGATTCCATGCTAGGCGAGAGGAAACGTGCAATAAAGTAGAGAAAAAACAGTCTAGCATGCACGTCTGTGGTCAGATTTGAGCTTTATATGGTCTGTACAGCACATGTGCCATTGAAATGAGAAAAAAAAAAAAAAAAGACTTGAATGTCAAAGTCTCAGAATACGATCTAGTTTTTTTGAACCCTTTAAAACTAATTTGTTAAGTGTATTTATCGTTAGCGGCTGAGGAACCCTGACCCTTAACCAATACTGAGGAGATAAAGCAAATATATTTAATTCCCCCGTATGCGACTCTGATTATAGCACGACCTCAGTTGTAAAAGGTTGTGATGTAACCTGAGACAGTGTTAATCCTTTAAGCTGACTTAAATTAAACAAGCAAACAATGCCATGGGAGCCGCAGGGATTTAACAGTTGGTAAAACACTGCGTCTCTCACATCACACCCTTCAAAGTTACTTTTTTTTAAGGGGATACACCGTCAAAAATTTTGACAGTGCTCTCTACCTTGCCCCTCACTGGTGTGCCATTACCATTAATGGGAAAACATGACCTGCCTTGTACAGGGTAAAGTGTAGTGAAGAGTGAGGACCAATTCACTCCCACACTCCTGACTTTATTTAAAGGTCAGTTGAAAATAGCTGATTTTTTTTTTTTTAATCTCCCTTCATTACATGATACAGTGTTGTTTGTAAAGCCGTGCTGGTCAGACTTCTTGGCTCACTTCACTTTACATCTGGAAGGTTTCTCATGTGCAAGTTTGTGTACTGTATGTGCTGTTTGAAAGTTGTTTATACAATCACTAATTTCTCTTTTTTCCTCTCTCTTTCCATCGTCTGCTCTGTTTGGAACACATGATGGCTTCTGTTGACGTCTTCTTCAATAGGTGAGTTATCTGAGTTCTTTTTCTGTACAAAGAAAAAAAAATCTTAATACAAGGGTAAAACAAATGAGGAGGATTCAAGGTCACTCTGTATTATGAGAATGATAGAAAGCCATTATTTATATGGCTGTTCTGAAAGGCCAAACTACCACTTAACTGGTGGGTCTTAAAGATGGTGGTTGTGATTGGCCTTCAGCCATCTCTCTATTCAAGACTTTGGTCCAAAGCCAGACACATTTACATAGTATCCTGAAACCCATGCCCACATATGTATAAACTATGCTGTGAATATTCATGGACACCAGAAAATGCCCAAACCAAGACGTGATTGTATGTGTGTTTATATTTGCCTCTCTTTTTAAATTGAACTTTTATGGTTGTACTCTTTAGTTGTAAAGAGATATCAATATTTGTAGAGCAGAATATCAATCAATAAATCAAAGAAAAATAATTCTCAGAATGAAATATCATTACAATGCACTTTGGGGTTTTTTAACTGTTACCTCCTGACATCACGCCCCTTTTGGCAATTAAATAGTGAGCATTTATCATTTTTGAAAACAAGTTTCTGTAAACTTGATCAAAGGGCTTTGGTAGCTTCAACATAACCACATTCAGGACTCTGCAGCGTAAAGGTCTTACTGTTTAAACCCCCACCATTCATCAGCCCTCCATATGAATTCACTGTGGTTGAAAAATATTACTCTTTACCTCACTCTTCCATTAAGTGATATCCCTAGAGCATTTACATTTTCTAATAAAGCATATTTGGCATTACAAATTAGGAGTGTATAAACATGATTGCCAGGAGACAGGGTTGAGAGTATGGGCTACGTGCCAGTAAATGGCAATCACGTCAATGCAGTGGAGTAAATAACGCTGAAATGAAGCTGTCAGCATTTCTGTCATGGCTGACTATGTTGTGAACATGACAGCTAGCGCAGGATATAGGACATGACTGTAATGACTTTCTTGTGATAATGTTGCAGATAATAAAGCGTAGTTATATGGCACGCACACACGTACACAACCCCTCAGCACAGTTGCAGTCTCACCTTCCAAAGACCTCATAAATTTTACAAGCTTCCCCAGTTTTGTTTTCATCTTAAATTTCCAAATCTGGTTGTGATTAAGCCGCTCAGCGAGAGCCTCTGGATGCTCGCCAAGCTCCTCACCACAAGGATCCCTCCTTAAACGCTCCCGTCTGCTGCCGGCCGTCCGCCACTGTTCATTTATTCAAAAGAGAGGGGCCCCAGCAGCCCGCTAAGCCCACTGTCCCAGAGTCTAGGGTCCTCTCCACAGGGAGTATCCAGTGTCAGCCTTCTGCTCCATGAGGTGATCCATGATGGAGCTTTATTCATAGTCTCAAAGTTTCAGCTCAGAATTTATCATGGTGAAGTCACAGCCTCGGTTGCGTGTAGCTCTCACAGGACCACATGAAAGCCATTTTAAATTCAGCCTCCCATCAGGAGCACACTTAAGACTAGTATTTAGAATATTAAAAAATAGAGCACTTCAGTGGACCTTGCTGGCGTTTTATTATTGTTATTATGCAGTTAAAAGGTTGGTTTGCTAAATCAACAAAATAAATTAAGACTCATGACTATTTTTTCACTGCAGTTATTTTGCCACGTCTGCTGGTTTTGATTTTGACCAGAGGCGATGGCAGTGTTATTTGTTGGTAGACCATCTGTACTATCTGCAAAGCCAGTGGTAAAGAGACTAAAAGGTAGGGCTAATTAGAAATAATGAGCTGCACAGGTTTGCCCTAATACGGATATCACACAGAAATTTAACTTGCCACCGAGATGCAGCAGCCCAAAAGACAAATTATGTACCTACTGCTCCTGACATAAATGTTTCCACTACACAGTCGTAGTATCTCATTTCATTAAGTGGCTTAATTAACCACTTCTAATTCTGTGCACATTAAAATAACAAGCCTGAGAGTGAAGATTGTTATTGATTGTGCCTGTCATTTAATAAAGGCAGCAAGAGATGTGTTACATTATTGAACAGGACTGCATGGAAAATGAAATCAGAATGTGATTGATAGATGCAGTCAATAGTGCTAAAACGTTGCAGGAAATAATAAAGGTTGGAACATGAATGCTGTTCATTGTAGGGCCTGTATACTATTTACCATGTGCAATTCCTACTAAATATTGTAGTAGTGGACTAACAGATGACAAGCGTCTCTAAACCAGAACAAATGGACCTAAAACTAGAAACATGCTGCAACATTGAGACGTCATTAGTCAGGTGACTCAGCAGAGCAACATCACTTCTGTCTTTACTTTTGTCCCATTTATGTTACAGTGGCATTCAAAAGTTTACTTAAATTATTCAGTGAGTCAGTTTCTCAAATCTGTTTTTGTGTGTGGAAGCAATCGGCGGACATGTTGAATAGAGGCGATGAATCCATCTATCATCTCAGCATCAACTTGAGTTTCTAATTGATTAGAAAGCATAACACTTTTCTTTACACAGTAATTCTGTGTCATGGGTTGGCACATCGTGGAGGTTCCCATGATGTGCATAAGCAAGCTGACAAATGCAGTTGTAGTGATCACATGTGTGCTGTAATCCTGAGGCCAGATTGACAGCTTCCTTTCAGGACTGTATCACCTACACACGCTGGCATGCGCCCTCGTGTTTGTGGTAGGCTGGCAGATGGGGTAATTGCAGGAGAGGAGTACATCCCAGGAAGAGGAAAACTACAGACAGAATGAAAAACACTTTACAGCATCAAAACAACTAGACACTTTTCCTTTCCAAGAACGATGACAAACGCATTGTTTAAAGTCTGTGATGGCTGACTGTTAGAGATGTACCTTCTGATTCATCGCTGTTTTTCTACTCTGAAAATCAATGGCCTGAATATGGATCCAGACACCTTGCTGTGTTTTTGCTGGAACTAGTTTCTGCCTGACAGAATTTACCCATGTTGGCAGTGTTGTATCTTAAACATCAGCGTCCATGTTTGGATTATTATGTTCATAAATCAGGTTATTTAATATTCCTGCCTGTTCAAGGTTTGTCCTGTTATCCAGGTAGCATCTTTACTGAGTGAGCGGCTGGCAATGCATTGCCGGCTTTCTCAGAAATCAGAGATTAAGGACACAAAGACCTTGACATACAGTGATTTAATTTCCTTCACCATGAATGCAGATATGTTCAAAGGAAAAAATAATGACACCTCTGAACATTCCTAATTTTCATTGAGCTATTCTCATACTGTCCCTCTCTTAAATACCAAATCCTCTTGTTCTGTAAGTCTCTACAAGTGAAGAGGCGGTCTGCTGGTATTATCCTCTATAGCCTTTACTTAAGTTGCCTTTTTTTTTTTAGTTTAGTAGGTGTCAAGGAGGTGTTGCTGTTGGGACAATGCTGCTGGGCAGAAAATAGAAGTTAGAGATGGTGCCTGTTATAGGTGGAAATCCTGAGGTGTGGAGGTACAGTCGGGGGTCTGCTGTCCCACCTGCGTGCAAGCGCTTACAGGCCTGTCTAATCAGCCGCAGTCACAGCACAGAGTGAGCGATGAGGATGTTTACTTCTCATTCCACATATTCACCCTGAGCTCTTATGGGCCTTCCCTGCTATTTTTGCATGCCCTCGCCCTATTGGACAGCTGTGAAGGATTGAATCGGCTGCTCGTGGCACATGGCATTCCCTTCCATCTGTCGCCAGCATGCTGAGCCAGTTGCAAACCAGGTCGACTCCAACGCCGCCCCCCACACCCTCCCACCAAGGCATCTGCCCCACCCCATCACGACCATGGCTTGTTAATGGCTCCACTACCCCAAAACATCCCGATCATTTCCCAGTGACTCCCACAGGCCTGGCACACCCATCCCCAGCTGTCAGTCAAAACAGCAACATGCCTAAATGTTGTAGACATTCGGAAAGGGCCTCCGATTTTATAACTAACAATATTGCCTGGCTGTGTTTTTCAAAGACAGCCACACGCACACTGGCCCCCTCCGAAAAAAGGGAACATGGGCTGCTGCCCTCAAAATTGCCCTCTAAGCAGCCACAATTACAACCTTTAAAGCATGGCTGAACGTGCCAGCACGAGGGAGGAGGGGAGGCTTCTCAGAAAGGGGTCAGATGAAATGTGGGTGAGTCAAGGATTTGACTGCTGTTGTGAGGGGCTTTCATCTTAAGAACATGTCATTACGCACACAGCACCAGAAAATGGTAACTGTATAAATACAACAAACAGTTGTGGAGGAAAAAAATCCATATTAATGACAGTCCTAATTTGACATGTCTCACCATGACTAAAATCCTGCTAACATTGTTTACTCACAGATGGTGCAAGTGTAACACTAAACAATTCATTCTGCAGTGCTTTTATCACACATGCTTTTGAGTTATTTATTTTACTATCATTATAATCCTGCGGTTCTTGTTGTGGGCTAAAACTACTACAATCCAGTGCATCACCCCCTCAGAGCATGAGTTGTCACAGGCAAGTCTTCTCTGGCTGTTTTCAGTGTGACTCATAGACTGCTGTTTATGCCTCAGATAAGTCAAATCGAGCTACGTCCCTTTCTTCTAAACAGATTACAGCTAAGCTGAGGTCTCTGCGTCTGGTGTGTAACTGAAAAATTCGAGTGATTTTCAACCTTAATCTTCCTGCTGTTTTTCAACATAATGATTTATAGTGTGAAAAGTTACTTTACTTCACTTTAGGGCTTAACCTCATAGCTTTTCACAGTGTCCAATAATACTCTGGTACAATTTACTCCTACATGACAAAGACATAATAGCTGAACCTGTGAAACGTGGAAATGCTCTTTTCCACTATATGATTGTGACTGAAAGATTTCGTGGGCTCTCCTATGTATCATCAGTGATATGTTACAGTAGATGCAAAACATACATTTCAGTTTTTCAGTTAGAAAAACAAGGCGTCAGAAATGTTGTTTACACATCCATACAATTGTAGGTTTCCAGTGGATGTAAATCAAATATAAAGATGTTTTTGTGTGCTAAGGTGAAGGGGCTAGTTGTACTTGCAGCTCAGTGTTCTGTTTTTTTAAAGCTTGTGGCTTCCTGTGATGTATAGGACAAAGTTTACAGGGAGAAATCTCTTTACTAGAGGCTGCATTATTAACATAACCATACACTGTCAAGTCTCCACTTTCCCTTAACCCTGTATAATGAAACCAACACATTTCAGATGCAAATGTGCAATAATGCAGAGGGTTTTCTATATGAATGAGCTCCTAAAATTAGAATTTTCCAGGTAGAGGTTCAGTTCTGACCTTGGTAAATGTCTTCAGTGGCTCCACAGCCCCCAGATATGTTAACTCAAGAATGAACTGACCAGAGCAGAGGGTAGGGCTGTCATGATGTGTTGACGCAGCTCAGCACACATCACACCAGTTTCCTCTACGCGTGGGTGTAGACTTTAATTGCGTGAAGGCTAATATCAGGCTAATGGAAAACAGCTGCCAGGGGGCCTGACAGACAGAAAGCTAGTAAACGATGGCTGCTCAGTCAGAGATACCCTAAACATTAATGTGAGAAGCCACTGAAGAGCCCACTGGGACCTTATCGGCTCTTTCGGCAACTACGTGATGTGAAACACTGAATGCAGCCAGAAACATTACAGGTAGTGGGAGATGGAAGACTCCCAGCCTTTTTTTTTGTTACAGTTTCATCATTATCTCCCATTATCTTTATTCTAGAGAAGTGTTGTGCTCTCCCTACTTTCAGCCATTCTAAAAGATATTTGGCAGCAGTGAATATATGGCTGATGTAATTCACAGGCAAACAACGAGTACCTCTCTCCCCATAGAACCTTGTTATTTTAACCGATAAATACTCTAGAAACCTGTTGAAGGAGAGAGACCTTTCTCAGTACGTTGTTGAGCCCCCACTAGCCTTCAGAAAAGCTTCAGTGCCAAGATTCTCCAAATGTCTACAACTATATTAAAGATATGAACACGACTTTTCCAAAGGATTCTCACCTTTAGTTTGATGCTCTTAACAAGCTGTCCACCATGTCACTCCAGTCTCCCACAGGATGGTACTGTATCTGACAGTTGCTGTGATCTCTTAGCAACTAATCTGTCCAGATGACTTCATACAAATTTCAAAGTAACTGTTGCATCTGTTATGCCTACTGGAAAATGCGGGAAAAAGTTTCTCATGCTTGATGTAGGTTTGTGCTGTTGTTATAAAATTCAGAATAATTTAAACTGCTCAACAGCAACTCTGCGCTTTACAGTTACCACATTTCAACACTCTTGAACTGCAGGTTCATAGAGAAAACGTTAATGGAGGAAAACTGCGGCTCAATAACTCAATCGTAGCAGACAAAATGAACCAGTCACCTTGCTCTGTTTACCTACGACTATGTGCTGTGAGGACGGCGGGAGCCATCCTGATAGCCCTACGCCATATGGTGCATCCAGGCAAACGGTCGGAAATCAATGTTTTCGGGAAGCTGCTCAGCTGCCATCTCGCGCCTGCACCACGGAGAGTGATGGAGTGGGGGAGGCAGCGGGTGGGGGGATGGAGGGGTGAGCTGGAAAGTTGGAGCACCCAGTCCCACCCACATTCATCATAGGGAGACCAGTGTCTGCATATAATCAGATCTCTGCTGAGAGCCCCACCAAAACTTGATTAAAGGCTGGACTCTTGGCGTTTTTACTAGCTTTCTGCGCCACTTAACCAGCCTTTCACCACCTGCTCCTGTAACAGTATCCGCTGCTATAATGCTTATTTATGTGTTTATTGGCCTTGAGCCATTAAGGGAGCTGTATGTCTCTCTCCTGCTCAACCTTTGCACTACCCAACAGTTTCCATCCCATGAATGAGCACGGGCTGTGGATTAGGAGAGGACTTGTCAGAGAGCTGTTCTAAAAAAAAAAAACAGGGTTGAACTGCTTCTTATTTCTTCTATCCAGGAGTACTCATATTTACAGAGAGGCTGAGAATCCTCTGTTTTTCTTTCTTGATTTCTATATCTCCACGACAGCTATATATTTGAACAAAATATAAACGCAACACCCCCATTTTTCATGAGCTGTACTTAAAGATCTAAAACATTTTCTATGTACACAAAAGACCCATTTCTCTCAAATATTGTTCACAAATCTGTCTAGATCTATGTTAGTGAGCACTTCTCCTTTGCCGCCCACCTCACAGGTGTGGCAAATCAACATTCTGATTAGACAGCATGATTATTGCAGACTGGCCACAATAAAAGGTCACTCTAAAATGTGCAGTTTTATGAAGGAGCATGCAATTGGTATGCTGACTGCAGGAATGTCCACCAGAGCTGTTGCCTGTGAATTGAATGTTCATTTCTCTACTGTAAGCCGTCTCCAAAGGCGTTTCAGAGAATTTGGCAATACATCCAACCGACCTCACAACCGCAGACCACATGTAACCACACCAGCCCAGGACCTCCACATCCAGCATGTTCACCTCCAACATCGTCTTGAGACCAGCCATGCAGACATAAGCTCATCTGCATGCCTGTTGTCCTCATTGGGGACCGGACATGTCCCCCATTGAGCATAAATGACCGCGTGTTCCAGAGTGGACCAACACTCCACAGGCCATAATCAACAACCTGATCAAGTGTATGCGAGGAGATGTGTTGCAATGCATGAAGCAAATGGTGGTCACACCAGATACAGATTGGTTTTCTGACATGCGCATTTTAGAGTGGCCTTTTGTGGCAAGCCTAAAGCACACCTGTGCAATAATCATGCTGTCTAATCAGCATCTTGATATGCCACACCTGTGGGGTGGGATGGGTTATCTCAGCAAAGTACAGATTTGTGAACAACATTTGAGAGAAATAGTTATTTTCTGTACATGGAAAAACATTTGAGATATTTTTCAGTTCAGCTTATGAAAATATTCTTGTTCAAATTAAAAAGAAGAACAAATAAATAATTTAAAAGTAGAATTGTAACATCTTCTTGAAGTGAATTTAATCTAAACATTTGTTCGGATAAACTGTCTGAATATTTTATTTGCAGTGTAAGCCAGTCATGAATTTTATGCACGTCTGTTCATACCAGCACCATGGGGTTTTAGTCTGGAGACTGTACAGCTCTTCAATCATTTGAACCCACTGTCTGGTTCTGAACTCTCTCTAATTTTTTAGGTCATTATTGTGCTGTAGGACAAACACCTGACCAACCAGTCTGTCTTCCTATGTTACTTTTTTAAAATCACTTTTTAGAAAGTAATACTCCTTCATTTTCCGCTGTGCACTGTGCACTGTGATCCTAATGATGTGTCAGATGGGCGTTGTAACAGTTAGTTCTAACACTCCCTTTGCAGATAGCGTTTGTAAGTAATCTACTAAGGTTGGGGACACTGGCATTAACGATCAAAGCTTTGTTCATTTCCATGGCTGCGGGGAAAATTTACATTCAACATATTCTCAAGCCCTGAGAATAGCAGTTTTGTTGGGAATTTTTACATGATTTGACAATTGTATCGTTATAGGATATTCACTGAACTTCAACTGCTTAAATGTCACCTTCAACAGGAAAAATGTTAGTTCTAAAACTTTTAAATTGACTCAACTGGAATTACTTTATAGGAATTCTCAAATAGCTGTCTGCAAACTTTCTGTGAATGTTTGTGAACATGGCCCTAGGTCTTTTAAATAATTGAAGGGGGTCAACTTTATTTTTGCATTGATAAATTGCATCCTTTTCTGCAACTGATTGCCAGCTGGCTTTGAGCATCAGGGCTTGACAGAGTTGAGAGCACATTGATATCTGCAGGAGTTGTATTTCAGGGCAATAGGCCTATTAATTAACTGTCAATGGATGGCCAATGACGAGACATTTGAGCTTATTACAGATAATGCCATGGATTCAGTTAAAAATAATTATGACTATAATGTTCAGTCCAAGTTGGTGCTGCCGAAAGAACCGATGACAGGTAATCAGCGCCTTCTACAGTGTAGTCAAATAGAGCAAGGAAGAAAGAGCCGGTTGCTCTCTTGCTGAAATTAAATTTGTCTGCTACTGTATCTGTAATGGCTGGAAGTATCTAAAGAGGGTTGAAATTGATGGGCTCTCTTCAAAATCAATTTTAAGACTGGCTGTCTTCCTGCTGTCAGGAAAAGTATGTCTGTGCACAGGAAATTGTCTCCTGGGTGTCCTGATATATGCTCCGTTAAATATTTGAATTTCCAGATTGAGGTGACAACAAACCATCTACTTCTGTTTGCTCCATTGGCCCTCATCTTGGTGCTGCACCGGCTGCTTCCTCTTCAATATCTGTGGCAGTGGTGTTGTGACTTACTGACTCAATTCACAGAGGGCTGTGGTTTGCACAAGGAAATTTGAGAGTACGACGGCTTTGAAATCGAGTCATTCTGGTCGAGGTTATGGAGGAAAAGATGACCATATTCATTCCATTTAAGGTTTGATTTACATAGTTGCTGGAGTCCTCCCTTATCCTTATTTTGACAGATTTTATGAACTGTAAATTTACTGAGTGAAGTAATTTCCAATTCTAATCTGTGCCACAGAATGTGCTGCAAAATCAAATCATAAGGGAAACGAGTTACATGTGACACATATTGAGACAGTTAAATGTTTTTGATGATGGTGAAGAGCACTTTCTGAGACTGTACCCCAAAATCTCCCACAGAAGTTAAATTGAGTGGAGATGTAGTAATTGTGAGGTGGTTCATTGACATGATTTTCATGCTTGCATACATACCACCTGTATTCGTCATCTTTCTCAGCCTGTTCTGGTTTCCATTTTCATGTGCCACCCAAATGAGAATCATAGAAGAACTGTCAAAATATGTATACAAAATAAACCCAAAAAGCAACCAAGAAGGTAAAAAATAATAATAATACAAACTATATAGCTGCACATACAAACAAGCCAAAGAACTCAACTGATGTCTCAGGTCCTTACTTTCAAGAATCTTTACGATTATTGATCTTGACAGTTGAGGAAAAAATGCAGGATTCCAGTAGTGACAGCAGATCCCCAGGGCCGCTCATGTCAGGAATTGACTGCACCTGAACTCCCGAGGAGGTGTTTGTGTAAGAGGGTGAAAAAGATATTTCAAGCTAGAAAAGTGCTCAAAGATACAAAACCTGTCCTAGACTATAAATCACACTGGAAAATAACTATACTTTGGTAGATGGATCATTGTGTCCATCTTGGACAGGAGCCGTTCTCAGGAAAGTACAGGTTATGTAAACACACACTTTGGGACATGGCAGCTATAGTGATGATAATTGGTTTGTGCTATTTCAGAGATCAACCAATTGAAACATTTGAAGTAACCATGTGGTATTGCAACAAGTCCTTCAAGCTGAACATACATAGGCCACTGATACCCTATACAGTAGGAGTGAAGTGGTGTCCCTATGGTAGTTGGTGTACTACAGTAGGCTTTAGTTGTCATGGTTATAATAATTAACATGCAGATACAGTAGTTCCAAGTGTTTTTATCAGACATAAAACAATGCTCATGTTCAGGTCAGATTTTGGCACAAAGGGTTTAGTAAGACATGAGTTGGGGTAAGCTCTTCCTTGAAGGTCCAGTGTGTAATATTTGGCAAAATCTGAATAGACTACCCATGAATATAATTGTGTATACATGTATAATGGTTTTTGTATCCTTAAAATTATTCTTTTATATCTACACATAGCAAGGGTCTTGCTTTAGAGAGTGTTGCCAATCTCGCGCCAGCATGTTTGTACGGCCGCCCGAACAGAAAATCCAGCCTCCAGTTTCCAATCCAGTTTTGCAAGTTTCGTGTTCATAAATAAACCAATGAAGAAGAAGGTGGGAGGAATTTTACACACTAGACTTACAATTTATCTTAATTTTGTTGATCCATTATGGATTTAAAGCCCCAGTATGTAGGATTTACCCCCATCTACTGTAGCGGTGCGGTTGCATATTGGAACGTATTCTTGATGTTGGGTTTACGTAAACTCAGGCATGACGCTGCATGTAACAGGATAAACAAGCTTCTATGTAAAGAAATGGTCGGCCAGCACGAGGCAAAACAATCCAGGCGTGACAATATGTTGTCATGGTGATGTCGTATTGTTTACCTGACCCACATTTTACCGTCTTTCTCTCGTCGAGTAAAATGACATCCGGTTGGTTTGCCGACTGCGTCATTCAGGGGTCTGACTGCACCTGAATTCAACATCAGTGCCTCCGTCCTTCCTCACACAACACAGTGGTGACAGTTTTAACAGGCGCGACCTGGAAAACTTTCTCCCCGAGCCGACAGCTCTGGTGAGTTTCTGTGGTTACCTACAGTCACGCTGACTCTGAGCGTAAAAAATGGCGATTCAACATGGCAGCCAAGGTTCCGTGCACCCCCCCTTGTATGTTTGTAACGACTTGTAGCAACTCATTCTAAGGTACGAGAAAGCTTTCATTTGTATGTGGGTGTGATTCCACTTCAGTGAAATACGCATTTATGAAAGCAATATTTGATTTTTGCTAATAAAAAGCCAAATAAATCCCATACTGGGGCTTTAAAAACTACTTTCAAGAAGATAAGATACGAGGATAATATAAGAGGCAAAATGTCTTCCTAGACAAATACAAGTCCAGTTGCCTACAATTCTATTTGAGAGAGAGAGAGAGAGAAGACACATACAGTAAGAATTGAGCACCACTTTGCTGTGTGGCATTCCTGTGTTGTGTTGATCTATCCATCCACGTCTGCCTCCTCCTGATGTGGACTTTGTCACTGTTTAGCACGACAACTGACTTTTTCCCTGCGCTGCTGCCTCTGGATGTTCCCTAGCAACAACACTGTAACCTCCACCTTCTTCTTCGTTGCTACATAGATGGCCTTTAGCTTATTTTTTTTACAGCAGGGTTCTCTTGTGTAATGTCACTCTTGTCATACTGTACATTACATAGCCTACAGCATGTGAATACTGTATGATAATGAATTGTAAAAAGCACTTCAAGAGCACAAACCTCGACCAAGGCCACACAGGCATCTAAATGGGTTGTTGTTTCAGAAGATGAGGGTCTTAACAGGCTCTTCAAACAACTTGAAATAATAGGGAATTTAGATGAACAGTTAAATGTTGGGAGTATCTATTGTTTATGCGTGTGTATTAGGATGAGTTATGCAAATGTTGAAGTTTTGGCCATTTAAATTCATTATGTTGCCGTGCAACATTATCTCCTGGGGCTCATAGAGCTCAGTAGTGAACTGATGTTTTGCAGATTAAGTTCTTTTTAACTCTAATGAGGTTTGTGATTTCAGCAGCTGATACTGTTGGCTTAAATATACAACAACTGGTTTTTCCACCAGCGCATGCAGCCATAGCACTGCTGTGAAAGCAACTTTTGTTCCTGAAATTACCTTTTAATTAGAAAAGCAACATATCCCATGTCCTCGTTGCCCACACATTTTCTTTACTCCCAACAGTACGTGTGAAACGTCTAGCCGAGGGAGTGTTTGTTCTTATTTGTTAGTGGCCTGGTGTGGAGCTGTGGGGATTAGACGGTAGTTAAAGATTTCCATCCGTCGTATGCAGTTAAGCTGAAGAATTGTAAACACTAATCCAAGTGCTTGCTTACTGACCATCCAATGTGTTCTCCTTAATGTGAATAAGACACGGTGAAGAGCCCAACAAGGGAGAAAATGGCAACCCATTGTAAGAAGGAATTCCCTGAACTACTGATTGGCAAAATATCACCATGAGCTGGTTATTATTCAGGAGTATGTATTCATTTTTTGAAATGTTTTTTTTTTATAACTTAGCCTTTGGAGCCTATGTGGAAGGCAAAAAGGCTGATAGCTCTTTTAGTGCTGGCTGGTGGGTTAAAGTGAGGGATTTTAGAAAAGTAATCTCCTAGACCATAGTGTAAAGGATTGTTTCATAAATCATCAGGCTGGGCTTGCAGCCTTGCCAACAATAATATCATCCATCCATCACTACAGAATATTAAAAATGACCCTTGCTTAAACAAACTGCAATAATTTAACTGACAATCTCCAGCCTTCAGTCATCTGTCTACACCAAAGTGTACTGCTTGATTATTTGATTCCACTCTATTCTAAAAGAAAACTACACGCACTCAACATAGGCTGTTATTTGAAGTTCCTGAGGACTCAGTTCATTGGTCATCTACAGCACATGTTGGTGCGATCACATTAATGCTATCAAACTTGAAAAGGGAATAAGATCTCTGCTCTTGCACACTAACGAAGACAAGCAGATGATTCAAGCCTTTCCTTTCCGCTGCTTGGCTCCAAGAACAAAGCGGAGGAACCTTAGCCGGCTCCTAGTGAACAGTTTCCCAGTGGCTGGGGGCTGATAGGGCTCATGATAAACACTGAAAATGACTCCAGAGCCCAGAGGACAGCTAAAACAAAATGAGCTGACAATACTCATTTTCATGGGCCCAAATTTAGATTGTTATGATTTCAGTAATGATTTTCTCTCAGCTGTGGGAAAGTAAGTAATTAAACCTAATGAGAGAAATTGTAAGAACTCAAAATAGACCTGCTTCTAGGCTATTATTTTAATACTTTGTTTTAGATACAGGTGAATGTTTTATCTTTTCCTCTGCTAATGGGATGAATTAGCCGGATGCATTATCCACTTTACTCTGTCAACTGCCTAAGCTGCCCAGCTAAACCCCTTTATGTTCTTGCAGTTATTGAGTAAATGTGAAATCAAATGCTTTTTTATATCTACCGCAGCCATTGATCCTGCATACACTCTTTACTGTTGTTTTGCATTTCCCTCTGCCTTGTGAGGAACAAAATGAAAGGCATTCAGAGTCCATAACTAACAGGATCAAAATGGTGGTGCAGACTGCATGTGGATAAGAGCCTGGGATAATTGAGCTTGAGTGCTAAATCAGAATGTACTCATGGACTTGCAACTGCGATTTGAAAGTCAGTAATCTCACTATCTATTGATCTGTAACCCTGACCGCACAATGTCTAAAGCTCATTAAAAATCTTAATTATGACCTTTTAAATAATGCTCGATCTGCGCCCACTACAGGTATTTCATCTTTGCACTCGGCTCTGCAAAAATAGATCTGCACCTTTGTTCCAGTGCCATTATTTTTTCTTCTTTTTCTGTTTTTTTTTTTTTTTTTTTTTGTCAGAGAACATACTGTTCTATAGTTCCAGCTCACTGATGGGGGGGTTATTGTTTTTGGGTTACATACTTAGTAGCTGGTTCACTGTTTTGCTATTCTCTTTCATGTGCAGTGTTATTGTTCACACAGGCTGGCTGCTCTCCTCCATCCCTATCCAACCCTTCAGCCCCCCTGTATAGAAGGAAGCCTAGAAACATGTGTTGCGGAGTAAGGTTACAGTTCTAGCCCTCACGCCTCCACACAGGTCCACAGAACTCTTTTCAATGCTTATTGAACTTTGCTTTAGGACGGCATGTCCAGTTTAACTTCATTGACTTCATTGACTTTTTCCCTCCAAGTCTTGCCTGCTTTTGTCTAGACAGCTGTGCACTGCTGGCGTCTTTGTGCTCTTATTCCATACAAGTGGAGAAGGGGAGAGACCCCATATGCTACCAGCTGCTAGACACATTTGCTCTTACTGCTAGTAACCGAACCCACCGAGGAAGGAGGGAAAACCTATCTTGGCTGCTGCCATAACTGAATTAAAGGCCCATCTGAGCAATTGCCTTGTTGGTTATATAATGTTCTAAAATGCTTCCTGCCATTTGGAGGTATATACAACATATATAACGGTAGTGCTGGATGGATGGCATTGTCAGAATCGCTATAAATTTGTTTTAGATTGATTCATCTGCTGTCTTGCACCCTGAATTCACTCCTCACCAAAAGAGAAATTTAGCCTTGGGGCTTAGTTATATTCAGCACATTGTTTGCCTAGGGAACCAGGCGCCATATATGGTTCCATTTGCCTGTTTGTAACAAAGAGGGCCAGCTGCATCAACCACACTCCCTTTTAAGAGGCTCCTTTATGGTTGAAGACATCGCTCTAATTTATGTCCCCACGTGGGCCCCTTAAGAAGCATATGAACCAGAGACACATGGCGGGGATAGGGTGTTCAGTCCCCCGCAATGGATTTAAGAGCGTCTTTACTCATGGCTGCAGGGAAGAACACATTAGTGCGGTTCAGGTCAAGGACAGACCTACAGCAGGTCAAATCAAATCAGGGAAAGTCATGCACATACAGTATACCTCCTTCCAAAACTATGAACAGCACTGAAGGAGTTTCTTACAGATCCCCATGCTGTTTTGTTTGTAACAATTATGTACTGTAGCTTCAACCTACCTGTCTTTTTTCCAAATCAAAATACATGATTTCTTATCATGTTTAAAACTCATGAGTATTCTGTACTGAGAAAGGAGGACACCGATTTGGATTGAAATACTCATGTTATTACCAATTTAAAAAGTTAGCGGAGCATCAAACCTTGTGTGGTCACGTTTTAAAAAAAACAAAACATCAATGTCAGTTGGTCGGAAACAGGAGATAAACTTTGTGTCTCTTGGTCAAAATCACTGCTTGGTCACCCATGCATTCACCACAACCTCCCCCCTACAAATCAACAGTCTATATCCATGAAAAGGTACTTCCTGACTCCACTCCAAACTTCACTCCCAAGTACACTGGCTGACTGCTCCTGGGACTCATTACTCTGCCTGGTCCAGTGTATCACAACTGACAGAAACTATTCCAAAATATGCAAAAAGACAGAATTTAACTTAAATGCACTGGATCAGAGGTTAAAATTCTTGAATTGTTTTATAGTCGTTAAGAAGTTATTAGCTTTCATGACTCTTTCAGCTGGATCTGTTAATCCCAGAATAAAGATGAATGAATTCACAATGGATAAAGACTAGGTACTTTGATCAAACCCTGCACATGGGGCATTTCCCCCACTGTTTCATCCATGTTTAATGGTTCAAATAAAACTAACAGTGTTTTTACAATGATAAACATCATGACCCCAACAGAGAGAAGCTTTTAGTAATAACCTAGCCATGATGTGCTTATTTCTGCAGGCAGTAAGAAAGTAAAAATTAAAACTTGACTCCATTTGTTTTTAATATCACAGGCCTTGGGCTAACACTAACAACAAAGATATTTCCAGCCAGCTGTATAGATTTGTCTTTGGTGTGTATCACATGGCGCTGGCACATACAGTAGGTGGAGATAAGTTGCCTCTGAAACAGCAGACCGACATCTGTTAAGCATTGAACTATTTTTGGATAGGTTTTCCCTCCCCTTTACCAGAGGGGCTTTACAGTAGATCCATTTGATTCCAACCAACAACTATTTGCATCCTACGTCTTGTTGAACGGGTGGACGAAAACATTGTGGACTTGTTTTTGCCGCTGTCAAATATGGCACTGCTGACAAGTGCAGTGTAGCCTAATGTTCTGGAGCTGCAGCTCGAAGTTTGAGCGGTATATGGTAACACTTTCATCAGAGTTCACAAAAGCTTCCCAACCAGTCAAGCTGGCCTTCACTGAACAAATCATCAGATATCTATTTACATTTGAGCTGTTGTGAGAAGCATGATTATGCACATTGCAATGCTCTCCACCTATCTTGAAGGGGCAGCTTCAACTGGAATGCAGAATCCACAGAGGAGCACAAGGCTGTTGAATAAAAATGCTTTTGCTCTGCTTCTGTATTATGGCCTCGACAGCTCTCTCATAGAAACCAGCTGTGACGACTCACAGTACCAGCTCGCCTTGATGAAAAGATTATGGACTCTCAGCTTTGATGTCCACACTTCAATACTGTAGTCACCGTCTGCTTACGCTGAACCCATAGTGTTCTCTGGTCAGCATGAAACACAGAGTCTTCCATTCAAATTATAATTATAGGGTATTGTTTGCTAATATGTTTTGCACCTTCCTCATCCTCCTCCACATCTTTGCAGCTGTGTACATTTAAGAGGATCTTGGAAGATGTCATTTGCTCACTAGACCCCGACCGACGTGGTTTTTATATGGTGCATGACAGACTCCTCGGGGATAAAATGCCTTAGAGATTTTTTTTCAGTGTGAAGAGTTTAACAGATGACACAATAGAAATGAAATATATGTCTGCTCCACTGGACTTGTAGACTCGACTGGGAGTTGGGGGTTGGGCTGAGTGAGGGGATAGGGTTGACTTCATATGGCAATACTTGCCACTGAGGCTGTAATCTCCTAGTCGACTGGTCTGTTTGTTGGTCGATACGTTCTGATTGGTTGATTTTTTTGCATTGTTAATTTCATCAGGAGTACCCGGGCCTTTATTTATGAAATTGTGATTCTGATCATCATCAGTTTGTTCCAGGCGACTGAGTGTCTTTTTTTTTTTTGACCCAGTCTGTATTTGGGGCCGGCTTATTATTCAGTCAGACAGACACTTCCCAGCGAGTATAAACACACAATATCTGACTTAAGTAATTATAAGAATCTAGAGATAAAATTATTTCTGATTTACAACAGCTTACTTTTTTCATTCTTTTTTGCCAGTAAATGATCTGGGAACACAGTGATATAACTACAAAGAGGTCCAACGGGGCAAGAAACACAGCCGGATGATAAGACATGTTGTAAACAACAGATTATCAGCGCTACTTAATCAAAAGACAGAAGCACAAAACATTGATAGAAAAATTCTGTGCATTCATAACTAGGTCAAAGTTATGAAGGGGAGAAGTTTCTAAACAGAGTGTACAACAGAACATTTTGGCTCTTTTCTTTACAGATTTTTTTTATTCTCTTTGAGATAGGTTTTGCTAGCTAGAGGTTTGCCCCGCTGCTGACATGGTCAACTAAAAGTGGAAACCATACTTTTCACTTTCCACTTAAATTCCAAAGAACTCTGCAAATATCAGGGCAGTCTGACATCCCCCAGTATCTAGCCTTGACCCTTTGACCTTTCTTGATTTATTTGGAGCCACACTCTCTGACTGATTAACTATTCATAGGGCATTGAATTTCTCAAGCCTTCCATTTGCCCACACGTACAGACCCAACCGATAACTGGTATAGACTTTATGGATTTTGTCAAGGCAAAGAAAAGAGAAGGGATCTCACAAATGATGGATGGAAAAAGACACAGGGAAGGGGGTTGGTTCTCTCTCCTTTTGGAAGTACTTGGAAAGTTATTGGTTACTTCCTAACCTCTGTCTAGACAGAGTTAACAGTCCTGGAGTGTCATCTGGAATATATGTACTTGCCACACAGGATCTAATTGGCATTTTAATATACTGCAGAAAATTTGCTCACTTGATCGAGAAAAAAAAAAGAAGAAGAAGAAAACCCTGCATTTACAGTTGCTCATTCCTGATGAACTGGATCACTGGTTTCCATCTGGAAATCTTTTAGGAAAACTGAAATATTTTTAGCCTCCTTACACCGGGGAGTCTGCCTCTTGAATTATTCATGTTAAAAACCGGTGCCTTATGCTGTGTGTTATCTTAAACTGTTTAGTTAAGAAATAGATTTTAAGACCAAGTCGCAGCAATGTAACCATAATCTCCATGTCGACTTCTGAGGAGAGAGTATTCTGTTAGAGAAGACTCCCTGAGGCATGCTTTCAAAGTCTTCCCCCCCTCTTGAAGGCGTTATGAAACAATAACAATTCAAGACACCAGAGAAGCGTACAGAGTTCCCATGGCTGATAGCACTTGTCACACTTAACCTCGTTGTCCTGACAAATTTTCCTGACAGTGTGTTGTCAAACAGCCTGTGAAAGCTTCCCAAGCTCTGGAAACCCTCTCATTCACTTTTGTCTAGCTGGCATAAAATTAAGAGGTGGCCATGTAAGAGCTCCCTATGAGCTCAGAGGGTGAGAGGTTGTTTGGAGGTCAGTGTGGAAACCTGCAGAGCTGAAAGGCGCCAACAATCTCTGGGAAAGTGGTACAATAGAAGCTTGGTCATTTCAGGGGCACGACAATGGACTCAATTGTTATCTCACCTTTGACCTATGGTACATTTAGCACCAAGCATAAATTAATCATCTTGATAATATCTCCTTTCATGCCAAGGCCGCCGGAGTCAAATTCATGGGCTTGTTTAAGTTAGTGTACAATTCCATCTGTGTTTTACGACCACAAACTCTGGCGTCTGGCTTTTCAGGTGCACTTCCCAAGATTCCAACTGTTCAGTTTTCATGGTCTCAAAGTCTGTGTGGACACCTGTTGAAAATGATGATGTCAGAATAGAAACACACAACAAGGGCAACGCTGCAGAGAAGCTGCACTCCACACCTTTGTGAATGATTGATCAAAAGCAGTATAGATCAGTGTGTCTGGGCTGGACAGGTTCGATAGATATGCCCTGTGATGAAATATGTAGCCCAAGAGCTTAAACATGAACTTACTTTTTTCTATAGACAGACAGAAGACAGATGCTCATAATTTTGGATTCACACTAATATCCTACTATCTTTTCTCATTTCATGCAAAAATTAGATAATTTTGAAATATGAGGTCATTTATTGTATTTTTTTCTGACTTTTTTTCCAGTCTTAACTATTTTGCTCTGTAGAATTTATTCAACTGAGAAGATGTAAGAAAGTGTAGTCACTCTGATCTCTAGAAAACTGTTTTACAATGAATTAAATCAAAAGTGCAATGTGCTTCCCACCGATTTGTATACAAAAACGGCCTTATATATTTTCAGCAGAAATGTGCTACTGTATGTAGCTTTGTATCACATCACTGAGCATGTATAGCCTGCACAGAGGGGTTGGCCAGCGTTTTCCACACAAATCTGTGTCTGTCACAGAGGAAAGGGCAGCAATAGCCCTGGGTATCCGTTCCGTGGATATGTGAACATGGAGGAATCTATCTCCTTCTTTTTCTGCTTAAGGTTGCAGTCGTTGAGTTGTGACTTTTGGGCCACTGCTACAGTATGTGTAACGTACAGCTTGTTACTAAAGCCACTTGGGCAGTGCGGAAGCCCATGAGCTGTGAGGTTGTTGGGACAGGACACAGTAAGTCATAGGAAGAAAATCTTACATTCCTGCAGTGCAAAGTTGTGGCAGTCCTAGCAGAAAGCCTTGAATGCTCATTTTTTCTGACAGTTTAAGCTGGACTGGATTCATTTGTGTTGGTCAGTACTTCCCTCTGTGAGGCCTTGTCCGCCTGAACGGCTGTGCAGGGTGAATGAAGAGGTAAAACACAGCCGAGACATGAGATTTCTTACGTGATTTCTCATGCTCCACAGTGTGAAGCACAGAGCTCAGCCAGAACGTGAACACGCTTCAATTCAGAAATGTTTAAGCAGGGATGAACTCAAGGCTTTTGGGCTCTGGTCCCAAATCAACGGGCCTGTTGAAAATACATAATAACACCCAGCGCTAAATATCCAGCTGCAACACTAGATCACAGTTGTACCAGTGCTGAGACTACTCCAAGAAAATTATTTTGCTGCAAAGAAAATCTCAGCTTTTTTTTTTTATTTTTTTTTTAACCAGTGATCCTCAAATTCATCTCTTCTGGGGGGAACTGTGCTTGCCAGTGCTGAGAGTTTCATTCTCTGCCTCTTAGTACAAATACATCATTGCTTTCATCCTTTATAGCACTGTGAAGCTAAGTGGCTGTTCATTGGTTGTGAAATTTATCTTGCTTTAGCAGGTGGTGAAGGGAATCCACACAAGGATGGCAAAGCCTATACCAAATTTTTCACAGCAATGTTTAAAATGGCAATCACATCTTGTTGTTTTTGTTCCTCTCTTTGTGCTATACTCGAGAGGTAAATAAACCTTTATGGTGGATTAAGGCCTGGTTCTGCTGTTTTTCCTCATAGTCTACTGGGTGTCTGTTGTACATTTGACATACATGATTAAGAGCTAACCGCTCTACCCCTGCTACTGGATGAGTTTATTCTCCTGATGGATGACCTATTCTTCAATACCTTTGCCAAACTCTGGATTAAGTGATCCCTCGGCTCAGTGGAACTCTTGTTACCTGTCATCAACAATCATAATTGTAAATGTCACTGCTAATTGGCCGTACAGTGACCTTTCTACCAAGTATTCATGTTGAAGGAAAGGTCCACTATCACGTTGACAAATAGACTAATATATTACAGGAAAGTATGTGTTTTCTTTTTCTTTAAACCCCCCTCGGACTACATGGGACAACAAGTAGAGTCACAGCCCCAGTGGAGGCACAAGCTGTGATTTTTGACGTGAGGTTTCAGGCCAGGATGAATATACTGTTTGTTAAACTGTGCTCGTACATGTTGTACTCTGTACTGAAATTTGATTCGTGATACTGAAAGAATCATATTGCCATAAATTACAACCACAAATTTATTCACCCACAAAAAAAAACAGGTTGCAAGAATCTTGGTGACATAGTGACAACTTGTGGTGAATCATGCAGTGGTTAAAGATTGCACAGTCTAGTTTTGCTCCTGCTCTGTTAGCATTGCTTTTACCAGGAAGCGCTAGTACTGTAGTGTATATGAAACCTTTGGCTTGCACATTTGGTGCACATAATCTTATCTCTGTCTTAACCAGAAAAAAAGAGAGTGAGTCAGTGAATAGAGAACTGGATTTGGGAAGTGTTTAGTGTAGCTTAACACAAAGACTGAAAGCAGGGGCCCACCTTACTCCAACACGCTACACACAGAACATCTGTGTTTACCAACCTGAAAGTTTCCATTTTACATTCCTTGTGGGTAGTGAGCACTAACCACCAGTGTGTACTTTATATACAGTACCAGATGTTGATTTGTGCAAATAACATCTCTGTGTGTTTTCTGATGCAGCCTGAGTGTAGATGGACAAAATGACTGCTCTTGTACCTTGAGGAGAGGCCATGTTGTCCACCAACCACGAGACTCTTATTAACATGTCTGAGCAGCATCTGCCTGGGGATTAGCCTGCCTCCCACTAGGATTTGGAAATGTGCGCTGGAATGGGTGCATTTAAAAAAAAAAGAACCCACACTTCATGTCAGCTACAATATTTCAACATGCTGAGCACTGGCCAAATTTATCACTCGCCATCAAAATGTTGACTTGTCTGTGAGATGCTGTTGATCCATTTCCTCTGACATGGTGGTTCTGGATGGGTAGGTCATGATGCTGGGATTCATTCTGGCCACTCTGTGGAATTGTTGCCGTTTGTCCGCAGTTCACTTCTCCCAGGGTAATGGGTGATGAAGTTGGCACAGGAGACCGTCTGACTGATGAGGCTGCATGACTGAATTGCCAAGTACAGTGGAAGTGGGCTGATTTTTATTTTGTGGAGTTGTTCCTGCAGAGTTACCTTGCATCAGCAAATTAGTTTGTTAAAAAAAAAAAAAAAAAGAATTACCTAATATTCCTTCAAAATGTGGTATGAAATGATTTCAGGCAGTAGGCTTAGAAATTTAATATCTCTAATTTTAGATACTGAGGCTGTAGCAACCTTTCAGTGTGGTAATGCAGGATATGAAGATATTACATGATATCAATCTATTGCTCCCATATATCGATTGATTGTTAAGGTGTATGTAGAGGTGTACTGAATGAGGATTAAGTCTGCCATCATTTTTGTGTGATGAATCATTATAATGGAGTGGTAATAAACTATAAGGAAAAAGTTAAGTTACATCAACTGAAGAGGAAAAGAAGAACTGAAATTAGAGGCAGAGTCACCTTTTAAGTCAAAAGCCCTGGCCCCTTTTTGGATTTAACAACGCTGATGGGATAAATTTGATCAGACAGATTATGTAATCGGCGAGGATTGTCTCATAAAAGTATGCGGGCAACTCAGCGGATATGCACAGCCACCTCGCTCCTAATCCTCCTGATCATGTGGGGAATTTTTCAGTGTTTCACAGATGAAGATATTTGAGGCAGAGGTGCTTCCATCTCCTGCAGATATTTTTACCCTGAAGTTTCCTTAACATTCAGTGAATCCAAATTAGTTTACCATTACACTGTACTAATGTAGTAGTTCATGGCAGATTTTTGACAGAACAACACAGGGAAAACAAGGGTAAATACAGGACAGGAGGAGTTTATGTGAGTGCATTTGACTTGTATTCATGTTCACGCCTGCTTCAGTCCCACGCTAAAGTGGATGGATGAGAGAGGGAGGGGGGGGAGTGTTGGTGAGCTAAGTGGGAACATAAGCTTGATTGGATTTTATTGTGAAAAGAGAGAAGGTAATGCCACCTTTAAGCCTAATGCAATGCTGTGCCTACTCCAGCACTTGTTTTCATACACTGTACACCCAGATGGCCCTCAAATCTGTTCCATATTCGACCAGTATGTGCAGGTTTATATCTTAAGTATTTAAATCTGAACAGCAGGGAGAGCTTTGATGATAAAAGGCAGCAATTGAACCTTTGAACCCTGCTACCTCTCACCACATTCCTAATCTAATTCCAAAAATCCACAGGCGAGTGTCTCCCTCCCCAGAACCGACCACACGGAGCAGAGCCAGCCAGCAAGACTTCTAAACAATATGTGTCTTCCACTGAGCACTTCATGCACACCACAATCCCCATAACCCCTCTGACATTCACTGGAGATATTAGGCAAAATCAATAGCTGACTGACTTCAAAGTAACCATCATTTACCATAATATTTGCAACACACAGGACATTCAGAGGATATTAAATGGTTTCAGTCCGTGCATTCCTCGGGGCAAAAACAGCAGATGAAACAGATAACCTCAGATCCAACCTGAATAAAGACAACTCTGCTTTGCATGGGAGCTCTGTGCAAAAACACCACCGACGCTCACTTTGCAATTACAGTGACGGTTGTTTTTCTGTCCGTGCCCTCCTGTCTGAAGATGAGTTTGATTTGAGTCTACTATCATGATTGCCCCTTTGTCTTTGTGTTTTTGAGAGGCGCTGTTTGAAATGCTTTTGTCATTCACGGTTTGTACCTGAGACTCTGTCTGTCAAGACATCACAACAACTTAACCGTCCAGATTCAATTTGATGAGGGTGTTTATTTTCCACAGAGGTGAAGTACTGTTGACTTTCATGAAGCATCTCTATACTGTGAGATGTCACGAACATCAGAGCCCATACTGTATATAAGATGCTGGTTGGATGTTTGTCTTGTATTATAAATGCATCCAAAACTGAATATTCTTCCCTTGACTTCATTGTATTGACTATTGTTAGTAATCAGTTTGTTTAGAATCCACTGTGGTTTCTGAATTTTGTTGATTTTGCTTTAATGGGTCCCATATACAGTATAAAGGCTTTCTTTCGCAACAGCTTGATTGTGTACTTAATAATAGTTATGGTCACTGAGGCGGCGAAAAGACCATAAAACTTATTGAATCATTATTTTTATGTATATTTTCACTGTTATGATGATAATCCTGGCAAATAATGTTAATTCCCTTCTGCTTAGCAGCCTCAGTGCAGACAGCACAGCAAGTCCTCCATTTATTATGGAGGCTTGTTATTCTACAGGATTGGATCTTTTCATTTTATAACAATTTTTAACCTTTTTTTGGGATCGTACTGTACATCTTCAGCCGTTAATGGGGATGGAAAATGAAAAGCTAAGCTTTGTCCATCCCCCTTTCAGACCAGGTGTTGTTGTTTTCTGTGTTGTCTGTTGTTTTAGTATGTTGTGTGAGTTTGTTTGTCCGACTGGTGCGAAATAAATTTAATTCAAAAAAATAAAAATAAAATAAATAATCCCCGTTGTACAGTATCTGACACAGCCTTTGAACACTGTCATGTTGTACACTTCAGATGCCAGTGTTGTGACTGCATGATGCAATAACATAGTTCAACACAGTATCTATAAAACTTTAGGGGTTTCAAATGTGATTTGAAGTTGGAAGAGCAATAACAACTGTATTCTTTATCCTCAGCAGATAATAACAAGACTAAGGTGGTATTCCACTCAGTTTGCTGTCGTAGATATTGGCTTGTAAGCTCTATATCTGTGCATGCACAAAAGTGCAGCCCTTCTCATAAGACCAGAATAGATCACAAGTTCAAAGCAGCAAACGCATTAGTAAATTGCCTAGTGGTAAGTCTGACCTGTGGGTTGATTATACTCAAGTAATTGTTGCACCCTTTCCACCCACTGATCCACCCATTCAACCTCTTCCTACTTACCCATGTGTGCATGAACGCACACACACCCCACACACATACACACAAAAAGCCTTTTCTGTGTAGCTTCTTTTTTTCCACCATTGCGCATTAGAAGGTCTAGAGGACTGATTTGCATATTATGCCCCTCCTTTTCAGTAGCCAGCCCTGTCTGATTTATGATGAGCCTATAAAAGGTACAACTGTCAGGGATAGAAACAAAGCTGACAGATGCAAATTGCTCCGAAGATTTATTGATGAACCGCTGCTTTGCAATGTTTTGTTTGGAACAAAGTGTAGCTGTTTGAATGCAGTGTAAGGCATCTACCAGTTTCAGTTTAGTAACAGGGAATCAATTAGAATTAATAAACCTGCACAGAGCACAATTTTGGGATCTTCAGTACTTGATCATTTGCATTATTGCTGACTGTTTTCCAAATTATACCATGCATTTTTTGTTTTTTTTTAATAGCAGCCATCGGTTTCGAGACCATCCTCCTGTGAAAAACAAGCTCTTAGGTCATCTGTGCAAGCAGCATATTACAGCCCATAGTTATGTTTTATTGTTAGACGACCTCTTGCTGGCTCGGTAATTATGACGGCAGTGTAGGATGACATCAGGGGATAAAGTATAAAGAGCAACATAGTTTGTTCAGTAGGAAACATGTAGGCTAACAACTAAAAGACAGGATTTTCACACAGGACAGGCTGTTTGTTTCCCAATGAAACTCGTAATTACACTCTACACTTTTATTTATTTACCTATGCAGTCAAAGTGATATTTAAGAATGGCCATTCACATGCCATTGTGAATCTTAATACAATCGAAATATTGGTGTTTATCATTGTAACGATGACAACGAAGAGCCGATGTCTCTCATTACATCATTTCAGTAGACGCTCCCATGGGTTGTATCAGACATAAGGGACAATGAGCTCATTCTTGTTTCATGATTTTATGTTTCCATTAATTTCACAAAGAGATTATGAATCTGACAACATTTAACTGAGTTTAATGGGAATTGAAAGTAGAAATCACAAGAACTTTTTGTTTCTCAACCTAATGGGTACGTTTCGAGGACAGCTGCTGAAAAGTCTTGAGTTCATGTGCTCTGATGTTAGAAAAATCAAAGCAAGTAAAGAGAGTAAGCACAAAAAAAACTTTGTGAAAAGAATCATTTGTATTGGTCCTTTTCTTTCACTATAAAGATTGGTCTAGTGTTTTGCAGGGCTGCTTGAGTGTTCTTGAATGCAAGGACAGAGAGAGCCATTTCCATAACAGTTTCTCCTCTAAATAGTGAATGTTGTATTATAACAATAAGTATAATAATCTTCAAGTATGTGCACATTGATTTCCGCAGCTGAAAAAAACCCAAAAGGCTGGAAATTGCTTGAAAGATTTGGAGAATCAATCTAAAGAAATCTCAAGGTGTGCCATGGAAAATGCTCAGCAGGAATGTTAAGTATATGTGATTTGCAGTTAATGGGCTAAACCCTGGAAAATAACCAGACTGATTTTCTCTATTTGTTTATACAATACACCCCAGGTGCCACATCCTACAGTGCATATGAAGGACAGCTAGTTGTGTTCCTCTCTGAGTGTGCGGTGTTGTATGAGCTGTAGTCTCATGCCTTTCCTAATAGTGATGAATGATGCAGGCCACCGTGGCACCCAAAGGCTAAAGGAAATCATTAACCAGTAAACACAACAGAGCTGCACTGCAGTTCATGAATCCAAAACCTCTCAATCTATGTTCTGTTCTGGTCTCAGATCTCATTGACTGTGACTTGCTCCTTGTTTTTAGCATATTTTTAGAGGTGTGTATTATCATTTTTGTTGTGTCTATTTCTGATGTTGTAGGGGTCTGGTTTTGATCTGGCTGCTATGTGACGAGACGTGGCATCCAGACAGTTTGTGGTCTTTCACAATGTTGTACGAATGTGGGAAAGTCAACCATACTATTTGCAGTGCCATGAGAGATGTAGTAGATGTTGAAAATATAGGCAATAAAAGGTGATGCATGATGAAAAATGAATATGATAATCTTTGCGTGGGTGTTTACCTCAACAACCAACATGGGATTGATTGTGCTTGGTTGTAGTGGTTGTAGTAGTGGTCCCCATTATTGGGCTAATGTTGCAAGTATTTTTGTCAGAATATGTCTCATGGTTCAAATTTAAAAATCACAGTCCACATATTGCTTACTCACTCTTCTTTTTAAAAGTGCCACTCTTGTAATGTCCCAGAATCTCTGCAGTGCTTGTCTTTGTCTGTTATGAAAATGAACATTGCTGACTGAATAGATAAGTCTTCCTGTGTCTAATCTACTCTATGGGCACGTTAAGATGGAAGTTTCATGAATATATTTTATACTAATATGCGTTTTTCTTTCTCTCTCCTCAACCCCTGTGATGACCTGAAATGTCCTGTCTCATCTGCCGTATCAAGGTAAGAAAGCTTTATCATCTTGTCTCAAAGAATCCAAAAAGCCCTGTCCCTCTTAGTTACTGTGGCTATCCTGTCAAGCTTCGTGACGCCGACAAAGTGTCAACACACTGTCTCATGGTGGGGATACCTGGGCAATATCCTCCAGATCAAGGCAAAAAGGGGTTACAATATGCAGTGGAGCGAGACCGAGACGCCCTGTCTGCCTCGGCCGTCTAATGTCTAGAGAAACACGTAGCTGCACCAGCCAATCATGAAGACTTATCCTACAAATAAAATATTGTGTCCGACCTATGCCATAGGCACGTCATTTTGCTTGTTGGCAGCTTGTCGGACCTTGTTTGCATAGTAATGGTTGCTAGGATGTGTGATTGGACAATGACCATTTGGGGTCAATTGTGATGACAGAATTCATCAGTAGCCTACTGTAGTTTCCCGGAGCGTTTCTGGGAACATGAAACTGTAACACATACAAGAAAAGAAAGCCAAAATACTACATAAGAGCTACAAGACATCCCTGTAACCACACCAAAGTCTGTTGTGCATAGCGTGCAGGTAATGGCTAGTTTAGTCACTATTGGGCTGTTGACGGAGAGAGAATGTTATTGTCTCTGTTCCCAAATCTGCCTCTAAACCTCTGCACACAAGTTCAGAGAAGGGAATTTCAGTCTGGGTTTAGTTCTTGGCTCAGCCTTACAAGAACAATGTACCTTGAGCGTCTTCATCCTGCTAGCTCAGTGGGAATTTATAATGTTCAAAGGAGTCCTACTTTAGCTTCTCCTGCATCATTTCAAGCCGAAAGGAGGGATCTATACCCTGCCTCCTGTTTTTCTCATCTACTTGTCTCATCCTCAGTGAAATACCACTATTTGACTCTGAGAAGTGGATAGCAGGTGTTTTTTATATAAATAATTTATTTCTGATTAGCAGTGTCTGCATGGTACTCCAAGTGAATAGTGGAAAGCTTCAGTTGCTGCATAACAAACCTGTTTACACTGTGATGGCAGAGTCTGTTTACCCTTGAACATCTGTCATTAGGTTTAGGCCATTTCTCAGACGTGCATCTGGTCACTGGACATGTCTACAGTAGGAGTAAATAAGTTGTAAGTGAATACTTAAAAAGAAAAAAATATGTATATTACGATTGATGCTCCACAAGCTGTAAGGTACTGTATGACTTGTGCTTTCCCATTGAACATAATGATTCTGCTTTGTAATCATATAAAAAGGTGCTTTTCATGGTGCAAATTCATCATCACGCATATGAAATTAGGGCTATTACAGATAAAATACAATAAAAAACTTCTAGAAACACAGACATTGACATTGAGGATATTTACTGAAACCCTTTGGATCAACAGGCCATCTACTGTAATGTCCATTATGTTCCACTCACATGCCCACCAATGGCATTATGAGAAGATTAACATGCTGAGAATAACTGAATATAACTTGCCCAGCTGCCAGTAAATAAAGAGTGGGATCCTAAATAAGCTTGGGGTGACCGAGAGGTTTCTTAAATGGATCACGGATAAATGGATAGTTTGTAAATGCCCAGGCAGTTGGCATTTTATCAGCTTTTATACAGTGTCTTGAAATTGTCCAGAAAACCTGTGTCGAAGTCATTGTAAAAGACTTGTTTATATAGTTGCAATTAGAATCAGTGTTGAGTTTACTTTAGGACAAATCCTCAAGTAGTTTGGAACGAGCACGGATGTGAATAAAGAGGGTGCTAGATATAAAGAGGTGTGTGTGTTTGTGTGTGTGAGTGTGTGAGTGAGTGCACATATGGCCTCGCATGACCTAGTTGTTTGTCCTCCTTTCCAACCCTCGGAAGGTTAGATTGAAATTCAGGTTAGGTTTTCTTTTGGCTAAAGGCAAGTGAGGATTCATTGTCTCCAGCCTAACAACTTGTGGTTCACGTAGGGCAAAGCCGCTGTTGGTTTAATAATATTGCAACACAGACTGGGCAGCCAAGCAGGAATGGATTGCATTACAACGTCCACCTCCATCTACCCTCATATTCTCAGAAACATGAATCCCACATGCTTCTTTCAGTCCCACTATGTTGCAATAATAGTTTGAGAATTATCATAACCATAATCACATAATGTTCCAGCTTAATGAATCTCCCCAGTAGGCAAACAGTGTGCCCTTTCTGAAATTGTAATGTTCCGGGGCAGGGTAGTGGTGTGTTTGCTGTATGTAACTGTGTGAGCCCTGCTGATGATTTACATGGCCGTGCTTCTCTGTCTATGAAGGGATGGTAAGGACGGGCAGAGTAGGTTAGAGGACATGTTAAATGCAAATATCTCTCCTCCCGTCTCCCGCACTCCTGCAGAAACAATAGGCTGGATTCTGTTTGACATGGATGGGTAGTCCACTCTCTCTCTCTCTCTCTCTCCCTCCGTCTCTCTGCCTTCCTGTCTCCGAATACATTTCACAGCTGTCCGAGAGAGGGCTGAGGGGAACTTACTGCAAATATTAGCAGTCTGTAGCCTGTTCTTTTGTTGTTCTAAAGCTACGGAGGCTTAGAGGACGAGATAGAAATGCAGTTTTAAGACTAGCTAATATAGATTTGGTAATGAGCGGAGGGGGCGGGTTGGATTCATGCCAGCTTCACGTCGCAGTGGAAGAGGTGGAACAGGATGCATTTCATGGCTATCACTTTGAGGGATTCAAGTGTTGCACTCGTTCAGGTGCTAGACAGATGGCTGCTTGTTTAAATCTGACACGACATGGCCCAAGAGTTACATAGATGGTATTCATAGACCCATCAGAGGAGCATTTCCTCTTTACACTCAATGCGACGTAAGTAGCGAAGTCAGTTGTGAAGAGCTTTAATACCCTGAAATCTGCTAGACAAGAAAATCCAGATTGTACTGACTTAACAAAATGTCTAAACCTCTGCCTTGACAGACAGCCTGGTCTTGTCCCTGCTCAGGTCTCAGGAGCTAATTTCACTTCTAATTAGAGGCCTGGTTGCAGTTTTGGAATTCACTGTTCCACTACAGATAGATGTATTAGTGGTAGTGGCTTTCTTATCCCATAGTTCACCCTCTCTTCCCCATATTAACATTTATTTTCTGCAGATTGTCTCTGTTTGATGTCGCCCTCTCGGGAAAGAAAATTGTGATTCTTTTTGTCTTTGAGTTCATCCAATTTATAATTTTACTCCCGTTAACAAATTAGAAAGTAGATTATCTAATCACGTTACATGATCACAACTCAGAACTTTAACTTTTTGTCAATTTAACTCAAATCTGTATGCTGTAGCCTTGACATTTTTGGCTGCTCAACAAGCATGGATTCTTGTTATAGTTTTAATCTTTTATCAAGTCTTAATTTTATCCTTCTCTGCAGATTATTTCTGCTTTGCTAGAAGCCACAGTCACTGTTTCTCATTATGTCCATTATGACTCAGTGACTCCAGACGAGTGTAGAAAGTGTTTGAATAACAAACTTATCATCATGGTTTTGACTGTTTTCATTTTGATCAGAGAGGAAGCCATCTGACTCCTGAGGCACAGGTAACCCCCTCAACCACGTAGCTTTCATAGTAGAAGATGGAATCATTTTAACCTTAATGCAATGCAGCCGTTGGAAGTTTGTGCAATATGTGCATGTTATCTAATGCCACCTAAATGTGAAATATTATTCTGGGGAAAACATCCTGACCTGGAGAAGTTAACACTCTACATTTGAAATGCCCTGCTCAAAAGCAGAGTTGGACTGGTGTCATTTATTTTAATAGTGCTCTCAGTTACATAATCACAGTTTAAAATAATGCACACAACATGTGCCGTGAAAGAATTAAATGTAGTCTCTATCTAGTGACTGCGGCTCTCCCACAACCCAATGACTCTGCAGGGTCTCCACTCAGTGCAAAGCTGGGGTGAATACATTAGAAGACAGAATAGAGAAAGAACAGCACAAAAGATGTCTGTAATGCAATAAGAATGAATAAAGGGCTTTTTAATGAGGAGGCCTCTCTTCCGCTGACGCTCCCTCTGCCAATCCAATTGTTTCATTATTCTGAGAGGGAAGTTAGAGCAGCAGGGCTTCAGAGCTGGGTTTACTGGAGACTCAGGTTAACAAGGTCAAAGCACAATCAAATCATCTGCCAGAAGGACATTTGCAATGACTTTACATCATGTAAAGGTCATCCTTCATCCTCTACAAGTACTGTAGCTACCATCCATTGCACTACTGTAGTTAATATTTGTAGGATTTTTGACGGTTTACCAGATACATTTCAATAGAGGCTAGATGTTTTGAGGGAATGTTTTGGTCTTTATTAATCTTTAAATGAACCACATTTGCCTTGAACCTCAAAATATGCATGACCCTGTCTGTGATACCGGTCATGGATTTCTAAACTGAAGTCCTGAAAACAGAAATTCAAAACTTTGGCAAATGGATGGAAGCTCCAAAAGAACTGGGATGAATAGTAAATGTGTTTGAGGCTGGTTGTCTGACAGTGATACCCTAAAACATCTGTCGAAACAGGCAAATACATCTCAATATCACCTCAATGTCCCCTTCTCAGAATCACTCCTCAACTAACATTAGAGCATCACTATCTCTAATAAATATATGTTTGTTGTGTAACAGGTGTTTGAGTCATATTGACAGAACAAATAAAGGCGGAGGAAAAAATACCTCTGGAGTAAATATACTGACATGGTGTACTGTACTGATCTATGAAATAAGAAAGCGAACAAAAAACTCCTACACAAGTGAACCTAATAAACATATTTGGCATAAACTTAAACATAAGTACATGTATCAGTAAGTTTAAACCTATTTCAAGTTTTTGTGAAGAGCAATTGCTGTGTTTTTTGAACAGAAGCGGATCGCCACAGTTATGTTAACTTCAGATTCTCTCTTTCTTCTTCTTATTTTTTTTACATCCTTGCATCCCTTTAGTGCCAGTCCATGTGCATACACTCACTGTGATTGGTGTCTTTGCATGTTTGCAGTTCAGCCTGGGAAAAATGATGGTGGTTTGATGATAATTGAAGTTAAAGGCCATACAGTACTGTATATGGAGCAGTTTTGACACTTTGTGACTTTATTGTTTATTGTTTATTGTTTATTGTTTATTTGCACCAACGGACATATACAAGTACAAAATCAGTAAAAAAATTATTTTAAAAAAGTGCAGGAGGGATCAATGAAGCCCGAAGGGCTTATAAACGATCTCCCCTATTTATCAATTTAATAACTTTATATAACTTTACTCCCCCCTCCCCACCCTATACCCACCCCTCCCCAGTTTCACATACATAAGCATACAATTGCATATCCTCATCTTATACACAGACAGATATTTAAATACAACATTTACCTTCAACATTTGGTAATACAACATTTACCATTCAAATTTATATATAGCAAAGAAAAAAGGAGAAAAAAAAGAAAAAAAAATAGTAAAAATAAATAAATACATACAAGACCCAATAATGCACGGATGTGACTAGGTCTGGAGGTATTGTTTGAACTTAATTTTAAATGTATTTATAGAAAAACTAGATTCTAAAGAATGTTTTATATCATTCCACAGCACTGCACCTTGATAAACAAATGAAAATTTAGCAACAGAGGTCCTACAAAAAGGAATATGTAAATCGTTCTTTCTTCTTGTAGAATGTGTATGATACTGTGAGTTAAACTCAAAATAACTTTGAAAAAAAATGGGTAGAGATACAGGAAGGCAAATTACTTTGTACATAAGAACCCCTGTTTGGTACTTGTTCACCTCATAAATTGTAAGAAGTTTTAATTGTTTAAATAGTGGTTTTGTTGGGGCTAAATAAGAAGAGTTGGTGACAATTCTTACAAAGGATTTCTGACATCTATGAATTGCTTGTAAATAGGAGGAGTAAGTGCTGGCCCAAATTATATTACAGTATGAGATATGAGAATAAATTAAGCTGTAATACAAGGTTAGAAGTGTACTTTTTTTCAAATGTTGTTTTACCCTTTTTATAATGCCTAAAGATTTCGAAACCTTTTTACAAACAAAATCACAATGATTCTTAAAACACAGTTTTTCATCAATGTAGACGCCAAGAACTTTGCTGATGATACTTGTGCAAGTACGCTATCATTGATATAGATTTTGGCTTTATCTGCATTGTAAATCTTGTTTTTATTTCTAAAAATAATGAAGTTTGACTTTTTGACATTCAGCGATAACTTATTTAACTTGAACCAATAAGCAAAATGTAGAAGTCCAGTATTTGCTTTGGCAATAAGGGAATCAAAATTCTTGTCAGTGACAAAAAGGTTTGTATCATCAGCGAAGACAATAGCGACAATAAAGTTGATGCATTTACAAGATCATTAACATATATCAAAAACAACAAGGGTCCTAATATGGACCCTTTTTTAATACAGCTCTTGTGATTGAACACCATTGAAGACAACAAATTGCTCTCTATTGTGTAAGTAATTTGCAATCCATTGTATAACATGTTTTCTAAAACCATAACATGACATTTTTGATAACAAAATTTCATAATTCACCGTATCAAAAGCCTTTGATAAATCTAAAAAAATGCCTAAGGTGTATTCGTTTTTTTCCAGTGCAGCAGTAATTTTTTCTCTAAGGAACAAAAGAGCCATATATGTAGAATAGTTTTTCCTAAACCCAAACTGATGTTCAAACAAAATATTATTAGTAGTTAGATGTTTCATAATTCTGCTGTATACCAACTTTTCAAGTAGTGGTAGTTTTAGTGGCTCAGGTCAGTATCGCGAGGCTTGGATCTCTCTAATAAGGCTCTGAGAATAACAAAACTCTGGCATTACTAATTTCCTGCAACACTTTGATTATGTCGGGTGTAATTTGCATTGCAGCCTTGAGGGGTCTCTAATGACAAACCATCCAGCTGCAGCAGCCGGTCAACGATGAAAGTTTTCCAAAGCAGCGAGAAAATTCCTCTTCAGTGGTGGCCGGTCCCACGAGTCCTTCAGCCTTTTTGTGATTGCAGCATCCTATAGATTTTCACCTGTGCTGGAGGAAAGACCTGTAGATTCATGCTGCATGCAGTTGGTTTGAATTCACCTTTAGTACACACAAAGGAATGGAGAGTTTCATTCAGGTGGAGTGGCTGCAGGGCATGGCAGCTGTTCAACAGGATTGAGTTATCAGCTATCTTTGCATTGTTTTACTGCAGAGAGGGAGCTGTACGAACGACACGATCGTGGATCGCCCCCGAGTGTAAACACGCTGCATTTGTTTCTTCAGCTCTGTGCGTTAATTGGACGCTGAGATTTATATCGGTACTTGTTTCTCCATCACTAGATACTCCATCACAAGACCAAATGGGAGTGAAATACCAGAGAAACGAAGTTTAGTCAGTTATCACATGATTGTTTGCATGGATTTGCTGATAGTTGCATTTGAGAGCTCTTACTCACCAAGGTTAAATAAACCAGACCAAATCCAGGGCAATTTGCAGTGCTATTTCTCCCTAACTTACTTGTCATTTTGTCCGAACATTGAACAGGTCAGTTTTTTAAAATTACTATTCTGGGAGGCTTATTAAGCATTCTCAAGTAGGTTAATACCACCTTTCTGGCTCACTGTAATCATTGTAATAAACAGCCACAATTTCTTTTTTCTTTTTTTTTCCAAATTTAGACATGAAATTGAGGAGTGTTTATATTTGGATATTTCTGTTTTCAAGCCAAGTCCTTCACATAATAGTCTCATACTATTTGTTGATTGACAGTTATGGGTCGGTGCAATCATTGCTCCTGTCAGTAATGTTCATGAAGTCATCCCTCCTTAATAAGGGCCTCAGCAATGTAAGTGTTGATATAAATAACATTATTACACACCCGGCAGAGTGCATGTAGGTTTATCAGTGCTGTGAGTACCGGGAATTTTGAATCCACTGTCTTATCAAGGAAATACTCCACAGGAAAACACAAAGGGGGAATTTGAACTAACAAGACGATAACCATGTTCTGACCCAGGCAGCTGCAGCCTCATATTCCAGAAAGCAGTTTTTTTTTTTTTTTGCAGAGAATTAGGCCTGTGGATTTTATCCCTTTTTTTCAGTGTAGTCACAGTAGGAGGGGATCATTTCACAGCCAGTTTGACCAGAGGGAATGATTAGAGTGTCCATTTGCTCTATCAATTTACTCATGGGGAGTATTTCATTGAGAGAGATTGAAAAAAATCCAAGCCTCTCTTTTAATTTAGGGAAAATGCCTAAAATATTACAACTGGCATAGGTCTGATTATCAACTAGAATATACCATTTATGCCATTCATGAGTTGCTCACATGGACAAAACTCTAAGGTTAAGGTTAAGGTATACAGTATGCATTTAAAGTTTAATTATGAGACATGGGCGGGTGTGTATGTAAAGTAAATGAGAGGAACCCATTATTTGAGCAGGAATGCATTAAATTTTAGAATTAGGGCAGGTTTGTGTCCTTGAAAAATTGATGACACCAGTGTAAAATGGATCTATTCACCGTGTGAGGAGATTTATTGCATTTGTGGTAAATTATTTTTGCCCAGCAACCAAAATAAATTAAGCTCAGCATGGGGATCCCACACAGTAGTACACTATCTGATTTACAGTACGGAGTTGGAACGGCAATATTGTGTTTATCATTGCTTCCCATGTGAGGCATCTTAAGTAATCGTCCTCCCAGTGGATGAGACTTCTGCTCTCATAAACAGAGCGTATAAACAGCAAAAATTGATCACTGCTTTTGTTTATGTATCCATCCCCTAATAAGGCTTTATTTTTGCAGCCTCCATATATTCAGTTCACCACAAGGCACTTGTGGGGGTTTTTGTTCCGAGGCTGAGTTTTGCATGCTGATAAAAATCCTTCCTGAGCTCTCCAAAGGTCAGCGAGTGCTTTGATGTTGTTTGACAGCAGCATGCCCACGTAACCTCTACCTGTCCTAAGCAAGCCCTCCTGACATTTTTCTCAAGCAGAAGTGATGGATTGTGTGCAAAAGCAAAAGCATGAGCATATCATTCCTGGCTGAATGTCTGCTTGTGACAAGGTGGTGTCTGTGGAACACTGTAGCACTTCAGCCTGGCATTTTGGAAGAATTATGGAGCTACACAATTATGGATGACATACTTCGACCACTATTGAGATGACAATTGTTTATGACTGTTATTCCTTTGCGTCGAGTGGTGAATCTGTCCGACGGCGTGTCGCTTCCATTTTTCTACATCATGTTTGCAATGCAGACACCTTTCCTCACACATGTTAGTTTACCTGCTACAGGCCTGGCAGTGTTATATAACAAAAAAGTAGGTCAGTGTTGTGTCATTACCTGTAGCACTGAACAGTTTGGATGAGTGACTTGACCCGTTGATTTCTGAAGGTGGTTTTACATTTTTTCTTTGCTCACCCTTGTTCAACCTATAATGAAGCTTCTGAGTGAAACAAATCAGATGGTTATCTTCATCCTTCATCCAGGCACATTGTCAGTGTTTTACTTGCACATTCTCTGTCATTTACCTGGGCAAGAGAATCATAATTTGAGCAAAGGAGAGAAAAGCTAAGGGAGAGCTGACTGTGATCGACAGAGACACCTGACAGCACCTTCATTTCAAATGTCACATGTGGAATTTCTCCTTACACATGCTGAATGCCTTCTTCTTTTTAAAGTATGCTTTCGTTTCCCTGAGTATTACATTTTTTAGTGCCAGCACGTTCATGCTCACTAGCGGGTTTTCTCATTTTAGTTCAGTCAGTTTTCTTGAAATCATGTAACCATTAGTTACCAGTCTTTATAAAGAACATAGATAAAGCGTAGCACATACCTTTCATATTATTTCCTGCAACGTTCTTCTCTCTGATATGCTCTAATTTGGCCTCTTCCTCCTATTCCTTTGACAGACCACACTTGTAAATGAATAGCATATGTAAATGCTGCAAGCAGTAGGTTTACTGCAGAGCCTCAGCTGTACACCCTTGTTACCTATGACAGACAAGAAGGAAAAAATGCCAATTTGGATATTCTGAAATCCTTCTTCTTCAGGGAAAGGTACATCTGAGAGCCTGAGCCTGCTTCCCCTTTCTTTTATCATCATGCTCTTTATTCTATACAGTATATTGCCTCGCCTTGCGTTCCCTCCTTCTTCCTTTTGCTTAGTTTTTCCACTCTTTGTTCTTGCCGTCTTCCTCTACACTCTTAACTTCGACTTTGCTCCATTCTTTCTTCTCCTGTTTTTTTTCCTCCCTCCTCTTTCTCCCTCTTCGATTCTCCATCCCTTGTTTCCTCTCTCCAGGGTAGTTTTGGATCAGAAAGGCGTTTTGGTGCCAGGCAGTGACAATACTTCACGTTAATAAAAAGAATGGTTGGAAGCACAGTGGGAGCAGCACAGGAACATTTTTCCAGCTAGTTTGCCATGCCTTGTTTTGTTGTGGTGGGAAAGCGTCCGTATCTTTTACAGAACCGCTCCATCATCATCAGAGACAGCAGTTTGTGGTGCTCTTAGACTAATGTTTTAGCTGCTGTTCAATTACTTGTGAACTTGAAAATGACCTTTTGGTAGTTGCATGGCTTTAGTGAAAATGATTTCGATTTGAAATTGGAAAGAGAGGTAGACAAATTCACTTAAGTGGCCCTCAGCAGCTCTCCTTTACCGAGAGGTATCCAGCAGGGCAACTACCTGCAAAATTGCCTCATTATTGATTTAGTTCAGATCGACTTGAGAACATGTAGAGGCAGTTTTTTGACTAAACCACAGCTCAGCGTCTTCAAACATGAGTGATTTCGTATTAATCTGAATGCTGCATGACATCGTTCGGACCAATGTCAGAGCCTGGCAGCAAGTCAAGAGGTCCCTATTCTTATTCATTTATCCACTCACCCGGTCCTACAACCCCTGACACACTCTGCCCACTGTAATACAGTGTTACTTCACTCACTGAGCCGTTTACGTTCTGACTTTGCCCACACACTGAATAATGACTAAGTGAATGATATCAAATAGTCAGTAAGTGGAGACTCCAAAAAAGGAGCAAAGATTGACGCTCTCCGGGATTATTTATTTCAATTTCAACATAATACAATTTCTGTATCAGTTGTTATTTCTTGACAATTACACTTTTTATAGAGAAGTGACATTTTTCATGGTACAGTTTGTTTTTTATTATTGTTGTTGGTGGTGTTGTTATTTATTTTTTTATTTTTTTCATGGTACAGTTAAGTACATCCCTGTCTCCTGGTCTGTCTGACCTACAGCTGTTGTTAGCTGCTGATCACAATAATATCTCTGATATGGGGACATCATGTTGATGATGCTCATCTCCAGTCTGCTTTTAAATATATTAATAATATTAATTAATATTATTAATATTTATTTAGATAAATAAATAATACAAATTTCAATTGATGTCAGTTATTGTGAAGCTATAGCTTTTGTGAGTAATTGTGATTGATTTTGGATTTCAACACTGCAAGGTCTTAAGCTGATTTTCAGACTGTCTCTTTAGAGACAACCACCTATTGTACGAACAAATAATGTTGGTTTAATCACATTCATGAAAGTAATATGAATCCCTTTACTATACATTTCAATGGCAATTTTGTCATTTATAGATGAAAGAAGCTGAAATGACTCATCTTCCAAGATATTTTGTTTAAAGTTCAACAATACATTTGAAACACTCCTTTCATGGCAGTAAAATTGCAACGACTAAATCAATGAAAATGCAACTGAAAACTATCTGTTTATTCCATCAGTGTTTATGGACAATATGATTGCAAATTCACACCTTGGAAATAAGCTGAAAGACAGTATTTACGAGACAAGTCTATCAGCACATCCTGCAGTTCTCAGACTGAGAATCTAGGTGCTAAGTATATTCACACACCCGTTTCCTCTGTTAACTGCAGCATAGGAACATCCTGTCAAACTCTCACACTGAGGAGGAGGTGGGCAAAAATCCCACGGCCGCTGCTTAAAATGATCAGCTGTGAGGAAAGTCCTGCTGGTGTTGGTCATTCTCTGAAGTCAGCAGCAGCACCAGGCCGTATTGTTATTCACATAGTGTTTTCAGCTGCTGAAGACGTCGTCATAGCAACCAGTAGATCTGTTGTTGGTGATGTTTATTGAGACCTGTGTGTTTGTGTGTTTGCTCGCGTGCATGTGTGTGGATATGCAAGGTGAGACTGATGTCTAATTGTGGGGACTGCTGACCCCAGGGCCTTGTCATCCGAACCAGTGATGACACACTGAAACACAACAATGCAACACCTCTTTTCTTTTCTCCGGGCCTCCCATAACATTCAAATCACACAGACTAGATCGGGATCATTAATTCTTGAAAAGGAAGACGTCATGGAAGGAGAACAGCAGCCTGTTGTCTCCTGCCTGAAGCAGAAACGTGTCTGTGATCTAAAAACTGAATCGCTAAAAAGTACACCAGGGGAGAGCGTGATGTCGAGCATAAATTTGCATCTCAAATTGTTTGTGCTTGGTTCGTAATCTTTAAGTGAGCTACTTATCTGGAGAGCATTGCCAGACAGATCACTTTTGTATAAGTTTTAATTTGTCGTCTGCAGCAATTAACAGTTAGTCATAAAAGTGCTTTTTTTTTTAAAATGCCGGAGTCTGTTTGGTTTGGCTCCTTGTTACAAGACAATAACAGGAACACTGGAGGACTGGGCTCATACCAAATATTTGGGTTTGTTGTTATCAAATATCTAAGAATTACACATATGGATCCTCCAGTGAGCCAACTTAAGACTTTAAAACGGTGACAGCTCAAATTTGTTAGCCAAAACAGTTGAGTCTTCCTAGTATTTACTGCAAAATGGTGGAGTAAGTCAGAGCAGCTGTGAAGTGATTCCATGTTTATCTAGATGTGATCAGAAAAGGAGAAGCCAATTACATACTAAGATTCAACAATGCCACAGCGTTCTGTCAAAAAACAAAAACAGTTCAGGAATAAGTCATTTTTGAATGGAGGAGAACCAAATACAAACAGCACTTATGCACTTCAGATAATATCCTCCCCCGGGGTGTACAACAGGTGTGCTACTAGCTGCTCTCCAGATGCAATTCTTCACCAGGCTTCCCTCATGTCACTGTGTGGGTTTACAGAGTGATGACCGTAGGACACAGCCCACTTCTCCTAGATTGTTTTCTGAAACTATAATAGCAACGGTGGTTTACATTTACTGCTTCCCCGGCCTTGAAATCACACAGTATCGGAGGAGGGAGGAGTTAGGCTGTAGTGGGGCGTTGAGAAGATACAGTACTGTATACTGAATGTCTAAAGGCTCTGCTGAGATATGTTTTCATATTTGTTTGTGAAACTTTGGAATAGTGGCCATAAATAATCCAATATGTTGTTGGACAGTGACATCACTGATAAAGTATCAAACAAACTGGATTATTTAAATGTTAATATTGTTCAGCTTTAATGTGAGAACACAATCTCTGATCTGAGGATATCAACCAACATTAATAATGCTGTTTCTTCAGTAACTGTCATTGATGACATGTTTGTTGAAACCTCACTGGTGTCAACAAAGCTTTGAATTAGAGAGCAAATAACAGATGTATTAGTGCTTTATTATGCTGTTAGTGTTAGTCCTGACTATCAATATCCAAACAGGTTCCAGTACTGTACCTTTGATAGCGTGGTGGTTTACATTTAAATCAGGGATTGTGCCTTTTAAAATGGCTGTATTATGTATAACCTTACTGAATATAGTGTAGATCAAAGAGCTAGAAAAAAACAACCTGGAGTGCAAGTGAACATCATGCACCTAATGCATGATAATGTAAGACTGCTTAGCACTTCTGTGGATCAGTGGCTCTTTCTTCTAGACCTTTCTTTTAGATCTGAGGCATCAGTTTCACCACTGATGTGATGGCAAAACTGAAAAACCAAGTTTATGTGAAATTAGCCATAGTGCTCTTAGTTTTCACCCCAAAAGAGGGTGCAGCAAATATTATCGAGTTCTGTGGCCTTGTTTGAGGTTAAAAAAACATTTTGATCTGGTACTGAAGTACGTAGAGCAAGCTGAGCAAAGCTCACCCATAATGATGTACTTCACTTTCTTTCTCAGTCCCTACCTCCCAGTACGGCATCAGTGCAGCTCAGTATCTGAAACCATAGAGCGACATCAGAGGGCAGATGACATTCTCTGTCGGAGACTTAGAAAACCTTCAGAAATTACTCTAAGAAAAATGATTTATATGAAAGAACCTGCTACCACTACACAGTAGTTGAGGTCTGGTTAGAATTCTGTTTAGTCACAGTTTGACTTTGATTATTGTCATGGGTAAAAGTAACAGACTTTGCTGACTCATTCATCCACATCAATCACCTCCCTAAGAGGTTTAGCGTTGTTAAAACAATATATTGCTACTTTTGCTTTAGTGTCGAACAGACGGGTCATAACTCACATGGCCTCTAGAGGTCCTTGTCAGGTAGACATTAATATAGATTGTTGCAGCCAATTGTACAAATGACTTGTGCTCTCATTTTTCTTGCAAAGGCAGATCCTGAACTTCCCAGGAGGGCAGGCTAAAGCAAGTTTGTTTTTGCCTCATTTCACACACTTGCAAGACGAAAATATGCACCAGGCAATGGCATTTTTAGAGGTTAGCCGGTAAATCAAGCCCTCAACCGGTGAACACAAATATAGTGTCGTTATAATACGCTTGTTGATACGCTTGTGACCCTCTGTGTATTCAATCAGTCACCAAAAAGGTTTTGTGCCTCAGCTTACACATTGCTCAGTGGTTCGTGACTGACATACAACACAGCCTAATGCAATACAGTGCTCTGCTAAGCAGTGGGACATCCAGACTGGTCAGATTGAATTTTGTTTTCTGATTAATAATACCACACAAGTTGAACCCTGCACTCTGTTGTTTCCATAATTGCATGAGAGGGATGAAGAACGTTGTGATCGGGGAGGTGATGGGGACGAGTGATTAAAAAGCAAATATTATAAAAGCGGAACCAGTACCTTGATGATCTAATAATTGAGATGTCCCTATATGGGGTCATTTTGGGGTGTTAGTAGGTTTAATGGACAAGCATAAAAGCCGGCGTCTGGGCCGCAGGATATGGCTCATAAGCCATCGGCAAGCCCTCCAATGCCTGGATCAATGAAGGACAAGGCAGCACAAGCCCATTAGTGGATCACAGCAGCTTCAAGCTACTGTGAAACACTTTCTAGGCTCACACACATATGCACACACACTTCACGAATGGCCAGCTTTATTTATCTGCTCTGTCAGTTGAATCAATAGTTGCTGATTTGATAGCAAAACTGCACTGATCATCATCCATCCACACAAGCGCACGGACACGCCCACACACACCTTCCTCCGCTTGCTCTTCCAGCCCTGGGAGAGCAGCATGTGTGAAAGCATTTAAATGAGCAGCAAATCATGGCTGTTCTTCACTCCTGTGTCGATATAAGGTACCTTTTCAGAACCTTGTCTGATCACTGCTTGAAGAGATACTGTAGCTTGACATTTTGAATTTCAGTGCCTTCAGTGAGGATCAATGACAAAAGCTAATAAGCCATTTTCAGGGGAACAGCAGGGCAAAAGCTGAAACTCTCGCTTCCTGTGACTGTGGAAAAAAGTGATCTGAAATTCGAAATAAAATAAATACCAGGCTATTACATGGAAAGCTCTTGTGGATGTTATGTCTGATTTTGTCATCGAAGCAATCAGAGGTGTGAAAACGATATAGCTGGACAATGTAGCCTTGTGACAAATAGCATTTGCTCTGGTGTCTGCCTTTGGAACCAGATGAATATCTTCCAGCTGTTTGCTGTAGATTAATGTGGATATTGTATTTTCTCACTACATCACCAATTACTCTTTTGATTGATGAGAACTTTTGCAAAGGCCAATAAAAATACAGCCTGAAATGAAAGAACGAGTGAAATAGCTCATATATTTTACAGACTAATATAGGCAAATGTCTCCACAATTGGCTGGAATACTACACACAGTTGAACATTGTTAAACTGTCTCCTATGTTGAAGTTGTTGTATTGCTTTACCTTTTTTTTTCTTTAGTCCCCTGATAATTGCTATGACAACAAGAGATTGCTGCTCAACAATGTGAGCTCATTTCATTAAAGGTCTCTCATTGAAAAGGGTTTGATGACATTGTGAATAACTGTGGGATAATGGCTGATTTGTCGCTGCTGTCTTATTGTTAAGTCAGGATTCTTTCAGTGTTCATTATTCTGAATCGTCCTCAGAGGTCTTGACATGTGCAAAGCAAACAGACCTGATAATTCAAAGCAGTAAAAACACTAAAGCACCTTCACCTCTATAATCCATGATCTTGATGGGACACTGAACCTCAGAGTGGCTGCGAGATCAGTTGTTTGCTCAGCTTGTTTCTTTGATAACTTAAAATCCAGACGTCTGATGATAAAACCCGACATGGTTACAGGTTTTAGCTATAAGGTTGAAAGGTTACAAAAAGTGACAGTGACGTGAGTTGAAGAAGAAAGGAAGTAATCGATTGAAAGCGTTTCAATGTTGAGACATCTGGCCCGCAGCCGGCGCTTACGGAAAAGCTTGTGCTTCTCAGTGCTATAACTATATAATAACTTAACTTCATTGTTTGCTTTTATCATCTCCACTTTACCTGACACCCCTTCTTCTAGTCCTTGCACTTTAGTTGACAACATTTTAATGCTTCACGTCCAGCTGGCACTTGAACTTCTGTTAGTGCCCCAATTTCACACGTTTGCAACATAAGCAAGCTTTTCTTTTCTTTTTTTTTTGTAAGCTGAAACCTTTCCTGACAATGTGTATGTCCCTCTGCCGCAGGCTCTTTATGCAAGACACTCTATCCTAATTTTGATACCATATCCTTTAACGGCAAATGTTGACAGTCATTGACGTCAAGAGTGCATTTTCTAAAGGTTTAGCTTCTTTTATTGCAATAACCAGCTGACCTCTTCTTCTGTGTACCTTCGCTGGTCTTTGAACATGTTACACTTGTACGATAAAGGGACTGGATAAAGACTGCCAAGACATGGAGGAAAGAATGAAGCCACACTTCTGCCAAGGTCAGAGGGGACAGTAAGGTTACAGGGACACTCCAAGTTAAACGGATTTCTCTTTCAATGAATGCAACGATGACGTGTGTGTTGGTCTGCGTAGTGTTGCCAGCAGTACATGGATGACTGAAGTCTCAACTCTGTACGGAATTTTAGGTTAACAATAAACACATTAATTTCTTGTAGACAACACCAAGAAAAGACAAACCGTTTTTATGGTATGTGTATATCCAGTGGTGTGTAAAGGGACCTTCAACCATCATCAGTCTTACAGTGTTGTTACAAGATGTGTCAAGTTAAATCCAATTTGATTTTGTGGGTCCTTCAACAAAGACAATGAGGCAACTTTCTCTTTTGTTGTTGTTTTTTTCCCAGTACAATCACCTGCACCTCAGGTTTTCATCAGAAAATGGAGTTTGCTCAGTTTTAGTGGAGTTCAGTAATACTATACTGTATGTTCCATTTTTCACCAGTATCTCATAATGTGGAGTCTGTCTCTGTACTTTTGGCTTTTACCTTTTCAAATCTGAGCTAGCTCTCCCGCCTATGGACTCACACTGTAAGTCACATCAATACGTCAATCTGTCACAGCAAACAGATGCAGGGCTACAAATGTGGGCTGTATTGACTCTGTTCTACCTCTCACTCAGTGATAGTGTTTTTTTGTTTTTTTGATCTCTGAATACGGAACAGCCAGGATCAATATTTTTCCATTAGTAACAGCGTGGAGATTGGATGGCTGCGTGGTAACAGATGGGCCAGCTGCAAAACAATGGGCAGTGGCTACAGCCACTTAGTTAATTAGAAGATATTTGGTTTAATTCCCCCCTGAGGATCAGAACGTTGAAGGTTGGGTTGACATCTTTGACCAACAGAAATACCACTCCCAGTAAAAGGCTTTTTTAACATTCTAGCAAGAAGGAAACCACACTGAATTTTACTTATTCAGTGCACTTTTTATTCTATTATGATCCCAGACAGCCACAGGAAAAAATAGAGAAGAATTGAAAGACAATGGCAACACAGTAACCCTTGGTAATATCGTTTCCACACACACCTCAACTAAGTGTAAAGACATAAAAATAGACATTTGTTTCATTAGAACTTTGCTATGCTGACCTGATTTGAGAATGACTGAAGAATTGAATGAGATAGAGAAAGAAATGGGAAAGAAAATGAAGATGAATTTGCTCTAGTGACAGTGCAGTGGTTCCTGAAAGATGTCTAACTTTCTGCACATAGCTTTACCTCTGCTGACCCCCTGTCTGAACAGATCATTCAATTTCACACATAAGCATTAATGTAATTGAAGTTTAAACGTGCCCCTGCAAAAATGTCGCCAATCTTCTTAATAATTAGTGTAGGCATGCATAGAAAGTAGCCTCAACCATCCTCATTGTTTTGTGTTTTAGAAGTGCACTGAAAGTTTTCAGTTGAAGATTTCTTTCCTTAACCCAATTTCCCACAATAATCCAACACAAGAAACCTCTATGTTTATGTAAACAGTCTCAGGAGCCGAGAAGTAGTTATTGATGTATCTTTTTAGATGGGATACTTTTATATTGTTTACATGGATTTAGGCAGAGCATGAAACTTAGGCAATATGGAGATTGTTTTTGACTTTCTCTCAATATACTGTAAGACTTGGGAAATATCAATATAATAATAGCTATTGTTAATGTTATAGCATTTTATGAGCGACAGAGGTGACTCATCGTTAAATTGCATTTCTAAAAAAACCAAACATTGCTTTTGTTTTGAAGTCATTATTGGGTCCTGTATAATGCATATTGCATAGCAGCAGAATACATTTTTGTGGCCCTTGAAGTGCACAAATACAGAGACAGGCGCTGCATGCACTGCATTAGAAAGAGACAGTTAGAGGGAACCAAGTCGCCAAATATACAAGAGATTAACAACAGGGAGTGGGAAATAAACAGACACATTCAAAGTATTGATATGAATCCAAACGCACATCCAGACCACAGTTCATCCACCAACCACTGGTAGACAGATTTCCTCTTTCTTCACTACCTGCCACATTTGGCGCTGATCTTCAGTATCTTGAAATGATAATGACAGCTGCAGGGTTCGCAATAACAGCTGAAACAACTGCAAAATGTTTTTGCTCTATAGTTGGTACTTTAGATGTGTTCCCTTAACAATTCAGGAATCAGTGACATTACTGAGTCAAATAGCCCACCCAAAGCTCTGGTCTTAAAATGTTTAAAATGTATCAGTTTTATTAAACCATTCTAAAGCCTTGTGCTGTACCTGAAGAATCATTTCTTGTAATTGGAAGATTTGAAATATCGGTAGAAATGTAATTGCTCAGTTGAAATTGAAGTAGGTTTGTGGTGTTCCTGTGATAATTTGAAGTAATTTAGCATCTGGGATGGTACGCTGCTTTGGTATTACAAATTTCATGCTTCCAGAGGATGAGGTGCAAATTGGAATTTTGATAAGGTACCCAAACTCCACCATAGAGAGCTGGATAACAGGGATTTCAGGCGAGTCACCATTCACTGTCCATCAGCAGCTCAGCACAATGCAGAGGTTCTTGTCATTAGGACAAAAGAAGAGAACATCAGCCCATGTTATCCAGTCTGTTCAATAGGGATTTTTTTTTTTTAGAAGGGGGGTAAAGGGGTGTTACGAGTTTCTTGAAGAGTGGAGATAATCTGATTAGTAATGTGATACACTGCCGGCGGGAGGGCGGAAGCACCGAAGCCTTCCGAGGAAAGAAAGTAGTGCACATCTCTCATCACATCTCTCGAAAAAGGTGGTAAGAAGCAAAGTGTTGTGTTAGGGGAATGATAGACAACAGGCACAGTTTTGTTTTTTTTTGTTTTTTGTTTTACCTCTAAGAGCGTTTGGTCATTTCTATTTCTGGGATGTTCCACTAGGCCAACAGGGATTGGCACTCTCGCTGTTTTGCGTTTAGACATGAATATTTATGAGCTACATACTGTCATCAACCTGCTAACTTGTATAACCACAGTCTGCACCACCTCTCACATTTTGCTGCTCTATAGTGGTTGAAGCCAAAATTATAGTTTTCACAGTCTCCAGCAAGCACCAAATGAATACGCAGAGACTGACACTTTTCTTTTAAGGCCTTGAGGCGGTAAACTGCAGAATATTTGAAAGTGAGTACATACCTTTGATGCCACTAACAATTCCGGTCAGACTTTTTCTCAGTATGGACTACTTGGCCAATTTAAACAGCAGGAAAACTTTGAAACAATGGTATCTAACGTTATTTGCTTAGTCTTGTTTTCTTCTTTATCTCCTTTACTCGGCTGCAGAAGAACCCAACTGGACAACAGCACTTTAATTCTTCTCATTGGGGACTGACCGTCTTTGTCATGTGTGTTATCAGCTCTGCGCAGAAGGCCTGTGCCCAGTCTGTTCTATAGTAGTTCATTTATTTGCAGAGAGTTGGTGGATATGCGGTTTCAGACTATAACGTGGGACAATCAAGAATTTAGTGGGCACACTACATACATGCACATATACTGTAAATGCATAGGCTACTATATTGCATATACATTATTAGTGTTTTCCCAATTCCAGTTTTTATAGAGATAAGCAGCTCAGGTTCTGCTAAGAATCTTGACTGGTGCAAAACTGTAACTACACACTTTGATTAAGGAGAATCCTGCACTGCAAGAAGTGGCAGCAAGACATTTGTTTGTCAGGCCTTCTATAGCAATATATTGGTGATGCCATTTACCAGATGTTTAGGAATATTTGGTTTGTTGATGAAAAATAGCACTTAACTGGAGCCTTCCTTCATCAGCTTTCTGCTAAAGTTAACCTGTTTTTTTGTGTGTCTGCTTGAAGTAATAAGTCAGAAGTGCTCTGCATAATTGTGTGGCTTTGGCTGCTATCTGTAATCACCCTGGACTTCACCGCAGGCAAAGCAGACCTGTGTGGTGCGTCAGGTCTCGATGCTGCAAGCTTTATGGAAGGACTAGTCCCAAGATAGGCTTGTGAAGTTGAAAGTATGAATGCTTGAAGTGTTAATGTTGTTCATGCCGACCTTTTGTACAAATTTTATATGATCTTAATCCGTCTCATTTCTGCTGCTAACTTCCAGGTACAGTGGAAATTCCTCATTGTGATTACACATGGTGGATGATTATTACAACCAGTTTTTCTTTTCTTTTTTTGTCTGATTATTAATGAAATGTGTTTCACTGATTCAAAGATAAACTTCACTGTGACCCCCTCCTGCTCTAGGGCTATTCTAGTTGAAACCATGACACTCTACTAGCATAACTGCTGCTGTGAAAAAGTGGTTGATCATCTGTTTGAGTTACAAAACAGTAGCGGTCATCGAAGACGGTTCATCTGTACATTTCAATTGTGATTGTTTCTGATACATGACTATACATACCTAATAATAAGTGCGAGAGCATCAAAGTCATCTGTTGTCACCTGCTGCAGAGGTTGTAGCCAGTTTGTTTTCAAATCACAAGACTCATGTGAGTGTGTGTGTGTGTGTGTGTGTGTGTGTGTGTGTGTGTGTGTGTGTGTGTGTGTGTGTGTGTGTGTGTGAAGCTTAAGAGCTAAACTGGCATTAATTTGCATGAAAAGTTACTTTAGATGATTCACTGACATTAGAATACTAGTTTCTCTCAGTCTTTTCAGAAAATATTTTACATCAAAGATTCATGCAAAATCTGTGATGTATCCATTAGAAGAATTTAGTAGAGAAATGCTACAAGACAATCTGAGGCAAAGAGACAGGAAAAAAAGCTTTACTGTGTAGAAACAGTGGCATTTTTAGACTATCTTGAATTATTAAATCAGGGAGCAGAAAACCCAAATCTAGAGCTGCATTCGGTTCCACATAAAACATGTGCTTCCGGACGTTGTCTTTGCCTGAATCAAGGAGAGAAATCCCCAAAATACCCAGATGAAAGATGGCTGTCAAAGTGCATATTTTTCACAGATTTATGTCAAGGAGAAGGAGCAATATTCTCACTTGATTTCTTCCCTGCTGGCACTGATTCCAAAAGTGTGGCAATTCACCACAATGCAATATTGATGTAAATGTGCTACGGCAGGGAAAACCACTACTTTTAAAGATTTTTGCAACTGTCACCCATAGAAGTACACCATGTTCAGCGAGTATTTCTATGACTTGCATTTGCAAGGATAAGTTCTGTTTTTGCATTTATGTAATCTCAGTCTAGTACATTGGGAAGTTAGTTCCATATTAGTCAAATTTCTGTTGTTTTTTTTTTAACTTTAGTTGTAGAGCATCTCTTAAATCTTAAATGTTGATCGTAGATTGTTGACCTATTTGATCTGATTTATTTCATTCTTGCTTGCAGTTAGTGCCAACAAGGATCAACTGAACAGTGCAGAATTTTACATTCAAGAAAATAAAAATTGAAAACTTGACAACAAAATATTTAAAAAACAAGACACAATAATTTAAAAAAGAAGAACAGCCCTTTAAAACAGCATTTCAATTTAAGACTTCATGGCAGCAGAGATATAAAAAAGCAGGTGATGCAGCAACATAAAAAAGGACAGGTTATGTTTTAATAGTCTCTTTGGCTTTGGGTTCATTCAGCTTTCCTCTGTCTCCTGAAGGTGCAGCTGCTTCGTGTTGCTGGTAGCAGGTCGTGCAGAGGATGCTGGATTTCATGCATGTCTACCTATCTATTTTCTGTGCTGCGTGTTAGTAGTTACATTCAATAATGTTATCTTATCAACACATCACATAAGTCGTTGGGTCCATATTTCCGTCGGTCACACTTTGCTATGGCAGTCTCGTGATTCCATCTCTCAGTTTTTTTGCTGTTATTCCCATGTTGTGGTCCAGAAAGCTTCACAAATTGTATATCACTAATCTCCTCACTTGGGTGATCACTGAGGGGAAAACATCACTGGAAGAAAATGTGCTATGTTGCTATGTATCAAATGTTGCTGGGGCCTTGAGTTCCCCCCTCAGATGACTATGATGTCATGCCAGCATCTTCACATGTTTTCAGTCCATCCTTCAAATAGTCAGCGCGGGGCTTAAGCACCAAGCTGATCACAGCTGATCTGATCTTAAGAGAAAGCTTTAAATGGCCATTAAAGCTGCAGGAGGCAGCATTCAGACAGTTGTAGCTCCCCCATGTCTCCATCTCTGGAGAAAACAGCAGAGCCATAGTTTTATCTCTGTCTGGATTGTTATTCGTTGTCTCTCTCATTTAGGTTCACCCCACACATAGTTTTACTCAGGCTAAACCCTCCTCCTGTTATCTAACTGCAGTATATGAATTGCATTGGGACGCTTTACCCGAGTACAAGCCAGAATGGGCTTGAAAGTTATTGGTATTGATCAACAGCCTTTCTGATATAGTATGCTCGTTTTGTGCTATGATATAGTAAAAAATAAAATAAAATAACACGCTAATGTGCACTGAGGGCTAATTCTGAACTCCACATGATGATAATGAGATTTTCAAAGGGTTGCTTAATTGGCGCTTTTGGTGTGTGTGTGTGAGGGGTGAGGAACCGTTTATAAGAGCAGCACTTAATTTCCCAATCCCTGAACGCTGGTGCACCATGGCAGCGAAGAAGTCTGGGTGTCTTTTCAGAGGCAGTGTGCTGATGCAAATGCATGCTGGCATTTGCTGACAATGGAAAAAATCAGCCTCTTATGTTGGCTTGATGAGCCGTCCTGGGAAAAAAGGGGAGAGCTTGCCGACTGGCTTCACTAGTGCAAGCTGCGACTGTACACACTCTCTGTTCATCACGCCGAGAAAGCATGATTATCCCCCCCTTAGTCATCCCCCCACCCCACCCCAGGTCTCAATTAGAGTTTGTCACTGAAATGAGCACAAATGGGAGCCCACCGGTTTTTACTGAGCTGCATTTCATTGATCTGGTGTGAAAAAGGCGGCATATTCTCCCTGCCTGGAGCTTCTGTTCCTTGTTTCAGTCACTGTGTGTTTTGACACAGACAGGCATTCTTTAAACTTTAAAGACCTAGGTGAGGATAAGTGTAAGACTAACAGGCATGTTTTATTTTCCAGTTATGCCCACTGGAGATGTGAGTGTGTGTTTCAGGTGATAGGTGGGAGGCTAACAGTGTAAGGGAATGAGCCACTTAACTGATTAGAGTAGTCATTTTGCAAATAGCGCAGGCCCCTATGGGTGCAACTGGAAATGTGTCCCTACTGGAGAAACTCTCAGCCCCAAAATCACATTAGACTTCACCAGTATTTTCTTATTATCATAAAAAAATATTTGTTTGTGTTTTTTCAGCAAACTCAGTTGTTGTTTTTTTTTTTTAAATGATTAGACTTTTTGTAGTGAACTTACTGGAACAGAAAGGACATCACAGTTCCCCAAGCTCCACTTTGGCAACCTCTGCTCCAGCAGATGAAAATTCCGAGTTAATACAACCATCTGTTAAAATACAGTTCTGGAGGATTCTTTTCTTCTGTGAACGTCTGTTATCTTAATGCCCACATATTGTAAAAACAGATCCTCTTAATTGGAAACAAATGGTTAATAAAATGTGGGGACATGTTCCTTAAATTCAGCCTGTGTGTGGAGCCTAATCCCAGAGACGGGGAAAGGCCTTCATTTTTGTGTGTGTGTTGTGTTTGTGTATATTTCCCAGCACCATTTATTTTTCAAAGTGGGCTGGATCGTCTTTGTTTCCTGCTGCTGAGAACACATGTCGTCCATGTGAGGTGTGTTTATTTGCCATATTTGGTGCCCCTAAAGCTTCTAGGGTCTCCTTTTGCCTTATTCACTGTTTGTCTTGGTTCAGTGTTTCAGCTCAGTCTCAACATACTCCCTTTCAGACAGCTTTCCATTCATCTGTTGCATTTATGGACAAGAACTTCTGGCAGGGAGCTGCCAATTAATTTGTTTGACTTGTAGTCAGGAAGTTGTCAGATTGCCAATGTTAAAGTTTAAGTTTCGGTCACTCAAAACTGAACGCAAATGCGTGGGCTTTCCCTCATGAAACCTGCTGCTGCCTACTCACTGAGATTAAGTGCAGACAACAGTTAATGCATATAATGTAATGAAGAAAATCTGTACTTTGTAACTACTATAAGCATTATACTTCATGAATGGGTGTTGCTCACGTGTTGCTCTGACTTGAATCCACCATTGGTCACATTTCCTAGGAGGGTGTGAAGATTGACTGGAAGACAGCTGGAGAAAGATCAGGAGGGTCATCCACATCTGATACCAGAGACAGGGATTACAGACTCCCCCCATATACAACCACTTGTTATCACATAACACAAGAACCAGATTACCGTCTCGCTGTGACATCTGAAAACAGCTGCATTCACTGAGCGAGCCAGTTACAGCTCCCAAACCCTAGAAAGCTTAAGTTGAAAATATCTTGAATTGCCACTCACAACCTAAACGCTTTTTCATTTGAAATAAATCAAAACTGTTCTCACTGGGAAAGAATTGAAACAACCATCTAAGCACAAGATCCGTAAAAAAGAAAAAAGGAGAACCGTGCTCAGTGGAGACACTCTCAGAATTAAATCAAGGTAGTTGGGGTTGATGGGGTATGACATTACCGAGTCTCACATTACCAAGTTTTCCCTCCATGACTGCTCCTCTAAGCAAAAAATCCAGGATGGAAAACCAGCAGCTGCATTTGCCAGCATTGCACGCTTGTGGCCCCATATGGCAGTGAGAAATCAGAGAATATTTCTGACTCTTTGACAGCCAAAAATCCTGCAAGCTGACATCAGTTACTGAAGCCGCACATTCAGTCTGTGATTCAGATGCCAGAGGATGCCAAAAGCATAAGAGAGGCTAAAGACCGGTCCAGCTCTCACTGGACAAAGTGCTTAGTCACTTCTGATTAGGAGGCACTGTACTTCACTATAAAGATTCAATTCATTATGGGTGGGAAAGTAACCATGCTGACTCAAGGATTTCTCACACTGTTCCCGGGGGAACGCCCACACTGTGATTCAGACTGATGAAAGGGATGAATCCTCAACATGTCCTCGTACTGAAAAAACAAAGCGGGTCATTCAAGGTCTGGTAAAGTGTAGGGTCTTTGTAAAAATGTTAAACTTTTGTTTGAAATATCTAAATGAAGGAACAGTGCTGTGTTTTGATTCTTATATAAAACTTTAGCTTCATACAGCTTCGTAAACCTACTGACTCCAAGGCCCGGGGCTTTGAAAGTGACTGAACATTATGCTTCGCTTTAAAGGTCACATATCCTCACTGTAATTAGTGCAGTCCTTTTTTTTGCCTTGCATGGCATATATCAGATTATAACCAAAGTTCAGTCACTTCCTTCCCTCAGTTCATTGATATTCTTTTTGAGTTTTACAAGGACTTCATCTCCACTTTCCTGCTACAAAGCAAATAAATCTTGCATGCCTGAAAATAACTCTTTCGGTTCCAGTCATAATATTGTCAGACTTGGTCCAGACTGCGCTCTCAGGAAATTAGGAAAACACTCAGGGAAACAGTGGTGTATTTTCTTGTCCTTGTGCTGCTACCCAAGGCGTTTTGAGAACTCGCAGGAGGAAACTTTGAAGAGCTTCATGGCACGGAAACCCCGGACGGTGCTGTGATTCTGAGAGACTTATTAAGATTTGCTGTTGCACTGATATTGCATTTTTAAAAGTTCTTTCTTCAGCAAGACTTGCGTTAAACTTAAATTTAGCCTCTCAAGCTAAAGGGACCCAATAGAAGAAGTAGAAGAGAAATTACATCTGGAAGACTTCATCCCCACTTAGAATTTCCCCTTTACCTCCTTTATGCTGTGTTGACTTTTCCAGTCATGGAGGAAAAATGAGTGCGCTCTGGAAATCAGAGGATTCCACGTGGTTACCGCAAGTGGTCAAACCTTTCAGCCTGAGCCAGTGCTCTCATCATTCTGCTATGTGCATTTGCATAAGCAAAACTTGTATGAGGAACTATCTGAATCAGCATTAGCAGTTGATCCTAGGGCTGAGGAGTATGAGTGCGTATGAAATTACTTTACACTCCTTCGAAATTTAACCTTATTTTAAGCATGAACTACACTGTCATTGTTTGAAAACCTCATCACATCCGAGATGTCTCATACTGAACAGTATGCTGTCCATAAAGGTGTTAAAGAACAGATAAAAAACATTGCTCTTTGTCTAACATAAGCACTTACTTGACTTTACTGTTTATTACAACTTTTTTACTGTGTCAAAATGCTGTTGTAGCTTTTCCTTCCTCATAATAATATTGCAGTTTACAGATGCTGCAGTAGAAATCCCCCCTGGGAGATCTGAAGTGTTATATCTTTCGTGGTCACCACCTGTCTGCCGAGCCATATGCCAATCATATTATTCTGACGGAGAACGGTACTTAAGAGAAAACATCCCAACAGTCCTTCTAAATCTGAATTATTTGCCCCCAGACTTCGATAATGAATATGCAGCATCCTAATGGCTTGCAAATGAGGGAGAAGACTGGAACAGTGCCACCACAGAAATAGCTGCAAAAACTTTTTTGCCATCTCCTGCTTCCTTATTACCAGCTCAGCCTCTTAATTCGGATCCCTATTCAGAGCATATTTATTTTGCACTGAGCAGGCTACCAGGCTGGCGCAGTCTGCATCTGCGAGATTATTTCTAATTAAATTGTGTGTACTTTTATTTACAAAGAAAAACTATAAATAAAAAGGGGGCAATCAAGACAGCTGCATGCTGCACACTGAAGGGGGTGAAACTTCTCAAAGGATTGGTTTGCTCTTTTTCAACCTAGATCATTTTAGATCAGAGAGATGCCAAAGGATGTGGCTGTGTAGTTACCTCAAGAGCACAATTTATTTGAGTTTAGAGAGTGAACATTCTAATGTTGGTTATGATGCCATCGAATGAGGCAGCAGTAATTAAATCACCAATCAGAAAGAGGGGTGAGAGGGCATCGTGTGGTGCAGTTGATAAAGCAGACACTCCATACAGAGGCTACACATCGGGTGGCCCTTTACTGCATGTCATTCCCCCTCTCTCTGCCTTCCCATTTCTTGTCTCTCTATACTGTGCTATCAGATAAAGGCAAAAATGCCCCAAAAATATACAAGAAAAAGAGTGGTAAGGTCAAATTCCAAAAACCTATGCTGATTTCAGACATTAGTTTGACTTGTTACGTCTTAAATGAAATATTACATGTCAGTCTACATGTGAGCATCCTCTCAGTAGCCTTATGAAGCCTGATAGGAGAGTGAGAAGCTGCACTCTCAGGGTGCATGTTCTCATCCAAAGCTCTCAGCAAATTTGTACAGTGCACAGTGATAAATGATGTGAAACAATATTTTAATAAGCTCTGGGCTGGGAAATAGAGAACCTATCATTTAAATCAGCTTGAGCATTCCTGTGATCTTTTGTCATGTTCGCTATTTTCTTTCCCAGAAAAGAACAGCTTACATTTGCGATGCAATCTAAGATCTATGCAACATCATTTCTCTAGTCCCTGTGTTGCTGGCCAGATATTGCTGTGTTTAAATCCAGCCATATTGCCTTGACAGCATCATACCAGAGATATATTACACAGTCATTGACTGAGTGCATTACCCCTGGCCTCACTTTGTCCTTGATGGCAGCGCTCTTCCTTAAACTGTAATTTATTTGTTGTTCACTTGTCACTTGTGTTCGTCATCAACCATGCATTTTACCTCAAGCGATAGCTCATCCGTTTAGCATTGCTTAAATAAGAAAGATGTTAGCTGAGGAGAGTAATCCCTGCAGCGTGCTCTGGATGAAATGCTTTTCAGAAATATGCAGGCTATTCTGCTGATAAATATGGGCAATATAGAGCAGATTAAACCGTACATTCTGCGAAACAAGAGAGGCAGAGAGGAGGTGCACGGTTGAGATTTCGATTTGTGCTGTAAGTCTACTGTAGTCAAGTTTCCACAACTAACAATTTCTGGTCAGTAATCAAGCAGAGATATTCAAACCTCAAGTGCATCATCAACATTAGACTGGGTCATTTCTTGCTTCCTTCTCTAGTTTATTGGATATCGGGAAGATTCGGACCAATAGATGCCATAAAACCCCACCCCCCCCCGCCCTCCCCTCCCCTCCCAAACAAGCAAGCCAACATGCACATAAACAAGGAGGACACGCTTTGAGCGCAATCACTGTACTTTTATTCATTTTAGAAGGTGAGAACTTGAACAGTAAACTTACTAATGGAAAATGTATAAATGAACAGAGCAGATTTCACTTTCTTTTTCCATTAGAGCTATACCAGTACCTTTTGTTTAGTTTGTTACAATTGATATCAGATATTTCAATGGCACAAGATAAAACCTCATGGAATATCTAAAATAGAAAGGTTACATCCTGGGGGAACATGAGAGAACTGCATCCACCTTTAGATCCATTTGATTTATATGGACATGTGATTTGAAGGAGAATGACACATAAAACATCTTGGTCATCCTTTTGGGGACAATGAACCAGATATAAAAAACAGCATAGTTGAGTGTTCAACCTGCAGTAAATTCTAATAAGGAGTTGAGGGAAAAATCAAAAATGTGCCATTTTACTGTAACTGCCAGCAGTGAGTGATGTGTGTCCCTTGTTTACACGCAGTTCCTCCTGCTTTTGAATTTGTGACTTGAGAGTTTGTAAATATAAGACTTGGATCCCTCTCAGATGACTTGAGACATGACTTGGATTTTTCCCAAAATACTTTAAAAGCAGCACTGCAGTCTTGCCAATAGTCTTCGGGACTCATTATTATGACAAAAAACAACAACAAAAACAAAAATCCATTAGGAATCTCTGTGACGCCTGAGTGCTGAGTGCTCGTGGGTTTGCAAACAATGACTTCCTCGCTGTCTTGTGTGCACCATTAGATGGTGTCGGACATCTCACAGGAAAAGTGATTAGTCATCTTCAAAGTCTATCCCCTATACAGAATTTGAGTTTCTCCTCCCAGATCTGCTGATTTCCCTCTGTTACACAACTACTATTGACTCTGAGGAAACTGTGCCTCGCTGTGAACGAGGCATTTTAATGAATGGAGCCAACATATATTAAAGCTTTAAAGCTTTTCTCCTGGGTATAGATTTCCAGGCTGTGATAATGAATTAATATGCATGCCTAAGGCCAGGCCAGGGGCATAATGATCACAGATTATTAGTGTGTGTGCTAATGAGTTTATTTTCACAAAGTGCTCATCGTCTCCTGCCCTTGTATCTTTTCCACGCACTTGAGTTTAATCCTGTGGTGATACATAAAACCTTCTATTTTGTAGGATTTGGTCTTAGAATTCATTCATTCATTGAAGTATAACCTAGAGAGATTGCCTAAGAGGAGTCTGAGTGGAAGTGATAAAACTTGGCACTTGTCTGACAGCATCCAAGGGTAAATAACGCACCCTCATTACTACAGGAAGCTTCTTCTGTTTCTTCCCAGTCTTGTCATGAAGGCGGTTGTAGCAGAGGCCCAGCGGGGCTGAAGAGCAGAGATGTACTGTAGATTCTCCAGGGCGATGCTGGTGTTTGCCTTAGGAATGTCGAGTTGACACCCACATCACACCCACCCTCCACAGCCAGACTGATGCCTTGGGGAAGCCCACTTGTCATTTGCAATCTTTCGCAACTGCAACATGTATATTCTAGAAACGCGTGGGACCTGATGTTACACATGTAAACCCTAATCATAGATGTCACACTTATGTTCACATTAATAGATAACAGGCTTAAATATTCATTAATCAGTCTTCCCCTTTCATTTTGGAACTGAAGATCTATTGGCATTTACATTTACTGTATATCGACCTGCGTGGTATTATCATTGATAATTGACAACAATTATTCAAATCACGTTTTCAAAAAGAAGAGGTAGGGCAGTGATGTACTGGAGGTGAACTGAAGTATTGCTAACTTGGAGTAAAATGTGAGCTTGTAGGAGTTCATTAATCCACTGTGACTTCAAGAACGTTTATTTCGTGACAATGCAGCTCGCAGATGTCGGGTCAACTACAGAGACACCGTGTATCGCCATCATCCTCTGTCCACATACCCATGACTTCATACTGATTCATCTTGGAAACGAGCAGTGAGGAAAGACAGCTAGCATGAATTGCACATGGAATGAAAATTAAGCAGAGATGCACAGTCTAGTTGACGCACATGAAAATCACATTATGTGAAACTGCTGACCCAGATTTAGGTAATGGTATGTTGGAGACCGTGAAGAAGCTGTGTATTTTATTTAGCTTGGACATTGTTGATGTAGCTAAGCCAATGAAATGATTGGATTGCAACCAGCCATTTCCTACGTAAAAACCCACCAATTTCAATATACCGATATTCTATAATTCAGCTCACCTGAAATCTATCGTACAAATGGTGCTGTCAAAATGTAAAGCCTTAATTATTGCTCATAATTTGATATATTTAATGCGTTAAAAAAGATGAATGCAGCGAATGCAGAAGTGTTTAGATGACGTCATGTGGTGGCTGAGCTGTTGCCCAGCTGCTCTCCGTACTCACAGCCGCTTTCTTGCTGGCCGCCTCTTGTTGTTATAGTGTGGCAAAATCTAACGCTCATATCTTTGCTCTAGACAGACACATCAGGAGCTTGCCACCTCATAGTGACCATAAAGTAACTGTTGTGTCCTACTAGAAGCTTGTAAAACTGTCTTACTCTGTATTCAGGCTTCCCAGAGCTTGGACATCTTGTGTCAATCAAAAACCACAAACTTACTATAACACAGAGAACCCTGGGAAAAGAATTGATCATGATGAGGTCCGGCATTTACATCATTACACTGCACTGCAGCATTCATTCAGAAAGTCTTCTCATCTTTCCTTGTTTTTTTGTCCCATGCACTACATTGAAATTCAATGCATATACAAAAATATTAAGCAATGAAGAAAATGCTAGAGAATATGTGTTCAGAGTGAAAGAAATTAATTTCAAAAACAATATAAAACAATGCTACTTGAATTCAAATAATGATATGAATTAATATTAGGGTTAGGCAATTATTTGTGATTAACCACAGAAAAAATTTGTGATTAATTATCATTATTATTATTTTTTCCGTTTGTCGATCAAAAGCTCTAAATACAATGTAATTCCCTACCTCTCATTGTTCGTTGGATATCGACCAGACACACTGTTCACCCACTTGGGAAGTCTGCCTGTATAATTAGCCAGGCTGCTAAGAGCTGTGGGTGGTTTTACTAGCCTTTACACAGACTCTAGTGGCCAGTGGAAGTGAGGAGGAGTGAAGAAGAAACTTGATGGACTCAGTGAAAGACTCTTATCAGTGTTTTCATTAGTGCAGCAGGGACCGCTCTGCTGCTGTGACTGGACTGCTGCCATTGCACTTGGGACTCTGAGAGAGAAGCTTCTGCCATTAACTGGCCACCTTTCTCTGCGCTTTGTTGCTGTCTGCTGGTTGTTAGCTTCATCAAGATGCATTCATTAGCGGTAGAAGTTAGACTTGAAAACATGTTAGTCTTGTCCCCCGCCATCAAGCTGTTCCTCAGAAATGTGTAGCAGGGAGCCGTGAACATACGCTGGTGTCGTCACCCTGGTGCAATGCAGGCGTTTGCTGCTTGTGTTACACATCATTAATAGTCCAGAAGGATGCGGATACAGTTTACACTATGAGTGTATACATCACACTTTAAGCAGCTCGTAAATCACTCACTAATTATCCCACTAGGCTATTTAAAGACAAGACCCCCTCCACAGTGATTCCATTTACAGCTTCTGCATAGTTGCTCCGCTTTGGAAACTGATCTGCACATTTAGCATTGGTATATATAATTATTGGACACTGTGCTGTCCTGTAAAAAAATCAGCTCTAGTTTCTATTTTAGTCATTTTCATGGTGTCTTAGGTTTTATTGTTAATTTGATTGATTTTTATTGATTTATTAAGAATAATATTTTCATATTTGGGCCAGGTCCATAGCATAGAATGTGTTTAACTAAGCATTTAAATGAAACTAAATAATAAGGGAGTGGAGCAGTCCCCTGGTCTCTGAACACCTTTAGTAGAAGTAAAGCACTATTAGGCAGGATGTCCTACATTGTATTTACACTAAAAAAAAATGTTCCATTTATTACAATGCCAATACAGTCCACTTTACCAAAGCTCAAAGGATTTCCATCACATTGTAATAATTCATAATGACTGGATGCTTTGAAAGACTGGTTCACTGCCCAAACACACAATGCCACATTTAAAGATAGTTTGGAATAGATATATCTGGAAACAGAGAATTTACTATGTTCATGGTGTGTGGTTACATATAGTAACCACAGGTTCCATAACATGTAGGAAACACATAAGGAACCAAACGTACATAATTTCATCAGGAAAAGTTGTGTGTTCAGCTTATATTGTATTGCAATGAATGCTTTCTAAATCCCATCTGGGAAGAATTGGCTTGCATAATAACTCAAAAAGTAATTTAGTATCTAATCAGGTGGAGGAGCTTTTAATACTGTATTTATCAACGCTTTGACTGTACACCATCAGTTATGACTGACTTCATCTTTAAAAAAAAAAAAAAACCTGTAAAGCTTGCTATATTGCTAGGGCACCGATGTAATTCAAAAAGTTTTCATCCCACCATTTCAAAGTTGAAGTTCAGCCAGTTGGTGAATGTGAACTGTAGTTTTCTCACTTACAGCTTTCAGGTTTCACTCCTACTGCATACGAATTATAATTTCTTCACAGGAGTTGAAAGACCAGTAGTACTACAGCTTTGGCCCTGGCTCTAACTAACAGTGAGCCCATAGCCACACACTCTGAAACTGGCTGTTGATGATGAGAAACTCAGCACTCTCCACATCTGACAGTGATATTAGATATGAATCTATCATCACATACTGAGCATGAGGCCTTAAAGGTCAGTGTCTTTAACACAAGTCACAGTTGATAGCAATGCTATAATTTGATGGCTACTAAAATGATGATGATGGGAGGATTGTATACACATTGTAATGTGATAGAAGTAAATATCACATCAGCTAAATCCAAGGCACTCTCAGACACACTGTTTTGAAACTACATTCAAAAAGTGCAACATGACACATAATGGCTGGATGACATTGAAAGACAGCATTTTTATTTATTTATCTTGAACAATGTGCGCGGTTGTTGCTACACAGCCTGGGTATCATAGTTGGCACTGTGAGTGTTTTATCGTAACCATTAAAAAAGTTTAATTTTGTTGTACTCACCACAAGTGGGCATTGTTCTGCAAAACCTGACATTTTTGCAGAAAACAAACATGGTATCTGAGCATTTTACTGACTTAGTCACATCAGCATGTGACTTAACAAAGGTGAAGAACACATCCATATCGCAGACATCATGTGGCAGCAGTTATATGACTTGATATAAATGTAACTTCTTGAACATCAGGTTGCTATCTCCTGTGTCATATTTCTAGAGGTATATTCATATTTTCACTATGTATTGTCTATTTCTAAAAATGTGGGAATTTACTATTTTTTTAAATAATAATAATACTTAACATTTTCAGAGGATCACGCAGAGGACTGAAGGCAATCAAACCTGCGCCTCTGAGCAACGACAGTGGTGTTGGTTGGGATTTTTAAATTATGAGCTCAAGGCAGAACATAGCCACCTGACAGTGTGACTGAATCGATTCAGCAGATAATAAGACACATTGGACAGGAAATGACTCCTGCCATTCATCATTTAACCAAAGACAGCCCTTGCCAATTTAACATCATGTCATTTGTCATAAACATACGTAGCCTGACTAATGCAAGGCAACATAATGACTTTATCAATAACTCATCATCTGTGACCAGTACATCAGAGACGGTGTTTGCTTCATTTTTATGAAGAGGAGTCCATTATTTTCTACACACAGATTACAGCTTGTCAAACAAACGACCTCAATTAGTTGATCGGAGCCATGTCTTGTTACTGAAGCGCATGTCACTGCTGGAGTGTAATATCTCCAGACAGTATCGACATTAAAAGAAGAAGTCTGTGTCATTGTTGTGCTTTTGCTTGGCAAAGAGAGGCAGCAACATTAGGCAGATGAAAATCACATTACAATGACAAGTCACAATTGAGCGTATTATTTGCTGTTCAAAACATGGTCAAAAGAAATACTCCACCTCGTCGTCATACAAATGAGATTTTCAGTTTGAGAGATGAGATCATGGAGCTTGAAGCCATTTATCATCTCCTTATTTGTACTCTCTGGCTTTCTTCTCAGATAGAGCTATCTGTTAAATTGCAAAGGAAGTGGTCATGCAGCAGAAACAGAAGGTGATGACGGCTGCTCCCTCTAAGCGATGAGATTTCAGCAGATTAAAAAAAAAGCAGCGTGCTGATAATGGAACAGCAGATTTATTCAGCACAGACTATAGCCAAGCACTTACATGTCCTTAAGGCGGGTTGTTGCTAAACATCTTGGAGCAAAGGTGTTTCGTTTCTTCTTTGTCTTTTGTCTTTCTTTGTCTTCCCCTGTCTCTTCAGCCGTGGTGACTATTGTTGCTCATGCTAAGTGCCTCATTTTTTCTTGTTGTGTTCAGCCCAAACAAACCACTGTTGCAGCTGCCAGAGACATTAAACACATCCTTTCCTGTGCACCAAAGCATTTTTCACCGGGAGGCTCTCCCCGACTTCACAAAGCTTTGATGATCTGGCTATATGTGGAATCGCATGAGTTGCCAACAGAGAGCAACAAAACAGACATTTATTCATATGTGGGTAGAGCACTGGGCTCAGAGCTTGAACAAAGTAAAACTGTGTGAGGATTCAAGATTGCACATACAGAAACGCACAATTGCACAAGATGTTTGTTTTCCTTCTCTGCATTGTGTAGCTGGCGCTCTGGGTTTTCATGAGTGTGGAGTTGTCAGCACAGTTCATTACACAGCTGTTGTTTTTTAATTCAAAGTTTGGTTCAAGTTCAGTTCTTTCCCCCTTTTTTGTCAGTTACTGTTGATAGCGGACAAGAGAGAATAAAAAAAATGCAAATGTGCATCAGTTTTACTCATCGCTTTGTCAGACAGGAAACGTGGAGAGCAGTGTATCAGGTGTGCTGAATACCTTGCATTAATATGTTGAAACATCTGGGCGCTGTAGCTTTTAGCAGATGTTACTCACACAGGAGCAAACGGTGCATTTGATGGGGACAAGCCGCAGATTTGGTGCTTTAGTATTTCCAGCAGAAGGACATGTACTGGACTCAGACACAGTCAGATCTACTGAACCCCGGCCACACTCCAATGCTGCACGTTTTAATGGCACATTTCAAATGCACTCATATGTGAAATGTGAAGGCACATCCTCCCCCTCATACTTCAATCTTTTCCCGTATATTTTCAAAATAGTTGAATCTAACCCCTAAAGAACAATGGTTTATTTAGGTACAAACATGTGTGAGAAAATCAAAAAAATAAAATATCATGATAAAAAAATAGTTGTAATACGGCATGTAAGACTCTCCCTTGTTACATCATCTATATTCCACAGCAACCTCCCACAAAATATGTCCTCCCATCTCACTGTTCTCAGCTACACTATTAAATGTACTGACTTTCAAAACAAGGTGTTCAAATGTCAAAGTGGAAAAAACATTGACTTCAGTGCATTAGTGTTTCTAATGATTGCCTAAAAAATGCAAATAAACAAAACCTTAAATAATTAAAAGGCAAAGCAAATATACGGTGTTCATTAAATTATTATGGCAAGGCTTTAATAGACGTTGTTTAATCTTTTCTCGGCCTGCTGCTCTTCTTTCACTTAGGCAATTGGTGTTATTTTTGCAGCTTTTCTAATGGCCTAGAATGGCCTGCGTGCTTTGCTGGAGAACACTCCTCTGATAATGGACAGCAGCTCTGTCCAGGTAACACTCACTGCACAGACTCTCTCTTTACCAACCACCACCCCTCCCTCTCTACCCTCTTAGCATCATCGCTCATCCATGTTTGTGTTGGAGGTGGAGCACTGCTGGCTGTGTAGCATCTGTCTCTTCTTAGGTTTGGGATTTTCTTCCTCCCTATCTCTTTCTTTCCTCCCATTGATCCCATTTCTTGTCACGTATCCAGGCCTGCTTATCCCTCACTTGCACAAACACTCCTCCACTTCATATCCTTCCTTCCCTCCGTCCCTCAGCAAATTCTACCTGCCTCCTGCCTATCAAGACAGAAGTGATCCTAAGCCCTTGCCGCCAATGTAAAGAGGAGAGAGAAAGGCATGGATTGCGCCTCGACAACATGTGGCAGGATTAGCAACCTGCAGAACATAAAATGTCAGAACAAAGCTGTTCATTAGCACAGTGATATGCTACTGCAGAAACTATACACTGGAATACTGTACTGCACACGCATGTCATTTAGTTTGACTGAAGACTGGTAGATGCATGTTTTAATCTGTCAATAATACACATTGTTTTGCGGTTTAAGCCATTTATTTTTCAAAACACATGGCACATTTGGTTGAATGATTCTCTGCCATCCACATAGAATGAAGAATATCATAACTGTTTCATTTCATCTGACATTTTACTTACATTTAATCAAGTTTTGTAGCTGTAAAACTACTTGCCGTTAACCAAACTACACTCCATTATGCTTCATACGATAACCCAAGTAAAATATTCTTCCTCTCACTGGAATGTAAGTTATTTACTCTAGTTTTATTTAATTTAATTTCATCGTATCATCAACTCCAAAACAAATGTCCTCAAGAAATCTGCCCTGTAATTAGCTTTAGATTTCTAAACTGACATTATTGTGCCAATATTTTGGGATAAAAATATGGAAGATTTATGTGCGACCAGCCAACACATTTGTCCCTAATTACCCTGCTTGAGTACAGCATCGAGTCCCCCAAGGCCTGCCAGCTGAATGAGCCTCTTATTTTTGTCTCCAAGGCCTCAGAATCTGTCCTCACTTTGTTCCTTTGGTATCTCAATCCTGTCTGAGACTAGCCTGGCTCCTTTGCCGGTTGGCATCAAGCGTCAGCTGAGGGAACATGCTGCTTTAGACTTGTCACTGTAAACTGTCCCAGATACACCTCTGGGCAACGGCATTGTGGCAGGTGTATCTTTGTGTGAATCAGTGGCGTGTCGTAGCCATGTGACTCTCCTGCAGACTGACATCATTTCTTTCCATTTTGTCAGACACTCAGGTCTGTGCTGCTTAAACAAGCACTTTGTAAGTTCCAAAACATTAGCATTAAAAACTGTTTGCCTACCAGTCTTAAGCCCTCTGGGCAGCACTATAGTGTACCTAGCTGGTTAGAAGGCTTCCTGGTGTAACTGTCCACAAGGGGAGACAGTTATTGGCAAATAAAGGAAGCAGTCTGATGCTGAACTGTCATCGTTAAGAAGATTTATTTGTTCATTTATTTATTTATTTTTGGCCAGAGATGCAGAGGTGATTAGTCTCAAACCCTGACAGTGCTGCTTTAACTCCTCCTTTTTAAGTGACTTTTTGTTGGTCTCTGTATAACGGACAGTCAATCTCATTGATTGAACATGAATGGAATTTCTGCCTCATGTTATACGAGCAAATTTGTTTTAAGAGTCTGTGCTAAATTGGCCCGAACGGCCAATACCAGCTTTAGTTTGCTTTCAGTTTGTCTCTTTACTGTTGACTGTCAAATAAAGGAAAAAATACAAGAAATTATCTAGTTTGCTCATGTATATTTGGAATTTGTCTGCCTCCGGTTCTTCGCGTCTTTATGTTCAGGCCATGAAATGCTTAATTTCGAACAAAGTGTCTGAACACACTTTTCGACACAAACTCATGCCCTTAACAGACTGTGCTTAATGATAAGAGAAGAATTGGGTGGTCAGATAATGTATCTTTTTCACAGGGAATCCATTTACCACCGTCCTGCTGTTTATTATCAGTCCCTCACAAAGGCAGAATACTTTAAATACAACCAGTTGGAGAAAAGGTGTTGGAGTGATAAAGTGCAGTCAGACTGAATCACCTGTGCTGGACATCCTGTTGTCAAGGCTGGCATTGGGATCTGTCTGGAGAAATTTGCCAATGCTGCAGTTGTGTCTGACATGACAGCTTCTCTCCCAGGGGTTAAGCGTCATTCATATTCATGAGAGCAATGTTAGAGAGCTGCTGGGAGCTGAGCTCTCTGTGAAACAACTGCAAGGCTTTTTTAGCCCCAGTCCCTTCTTGCTCGACATTTTTGACAGAATGTCATGTCTCTTTCTCCCGACTGATAGGCAACCAATGCAAACCAGCATATTCCACGTTGTAAGTTGTGGGAAATAATCAAGAGATGAACAACTGCATCTGGAAAGGCCAAATCAATACTTCAGAGTTTTTTCAATCTCAGTTTTCATTTTCTGAAGTTGATGTTTCAAGGAGGGGAGGCACTCTTTTGCAGACATGTTACATTAACTGTTACCCTTGATTCATCAACTTTGGGTCCATCTTCAGAGCTGTTCATTGATGTTTTGCTTTTTTGTTGTTGTTGTTATTCTCAAAGATCATGGCCAGCTTTAAACCAGTGATGACAGTGCTATTTTCTTCAGCCATACTTTTATCTCTTTGAACTAATCAGAGGGCATGTACTGTAACTGTTCTTGCTTGAGGTTCATAATGATGTTCAACCTCACACCCAAAAGGCTTATATCTCACTCTAACTGGATGGATGTTAAGTATTGAAAAGCTTGAAAAGCAGTGTGGACACCAGGTGTTACCATACTATACTGTAGCAGAATTGATGACGTATTAAATTCTAAACACTATTAATGTGGATGTATCCTGACTCGCCAGCCTCCCCAAATGCCCACAAGGCTGCCAGAACTAAAGAAGCCTTTCAGATGAGAGATGAAAAAACCTCAAATAAGTGCTGTTGCATAGCGGTAGCTGAGAATCTACACAGACATACAACCCTTTTATGCATCAGACAGACAATGCTCAGGTCCAGACAAGGTTCTGATGCAGTTAGAAACTGATTATGGGATTTGAAAACTACGAGATATATTTCCTAAGCTTCAGAGATCAAACTTACTCAGCGTTAAATTTTTTGTAATGTCCCCAAATCCAATCCGCCCATCCTGTCTATCCATATGAGATATTTACATGTCCAAACACAAGGCTGGGCAGCAGCCAGTGCAGGACACCATCCAGGCCTCTGTGGGAGGCGTGGCATTTGAAAAATGAGGTATAATGAGTTATCCACAACAGAGATTTGCAAACAAATTATGGGAAAGCTAATCAAGGTTATTTGGCATGGAATGTCAGAGAGAGAATTAGGTTTTGGCTCATAGACTGTTAACGGCAATTTGCTGAGGTTAGTTTAATCTTGGCAATGTTCCACTGCTGCAGGTTTGTCTAATTATGTCCTTAAAACATCTATAGTATCAAGAGGCCTGTTGGCTGATTTGTTTAAAGTACAAATCCTGCTACTAGTCCTTCCTCAGCCAAGTCCAGCTTTATCCAGCTGTTTGATGTATTGTGTCCTCATTTTAAATACAAGCTCTCTCTCTTAGCAGTGCAGTTCTTATAAATCCCATTACTGCATATAAATGTGTTTGATGAGACCTATCATCAGAGATATCGAACATACTGAGGAGGTTCTTAGAACTGTGCCAGTAATGGAACTCAAATGTAAAAGAAAAAAAGAAAACATCCATTGATGAGACATGTTGTCAAAAGAAAGACCAGTCAATAAAATCAACAGGGTTTATCTCTTTGGAGCCAGCTTCTACTTATTGAATTTCGCAGAACATTGTATAGAGCATTAGCATGACCTCAAATATCAGAGGAATTCATTCAGTTCAACCACTTGTGGAGACTGAAATGTTTTATTCTAAGAATTCAAAGGCAATTACATAATGGATACATCCACCAAAGCCATACAGTCCTTCTCGTTTCCTTCAAACTCTAAAAAAAATCATGAATCTCTTTTTAAAAAAAAGGCCTCATCTCATATTAAAAAACACACACTAACACTGGAAACCAGATCAGGACATCACACACACACACTGGAAACCAGATCAGGACATCACACACACATACACTGGAAACCAGATCAGGACCAAAGTTGAATGGGTTTTTCCCGAGTTCATGACCCATCCCTTCACTGAGTTTTGTGCAGATTTTGTTCAGTACTTTTGGTATAATCCCGTTGACGAGCAAAGAGGTGAAAACATATCTTTGGCAGAGGCAAAAATAGCTGATTCACAAGTTTGCTTAGCTGGAAATAGGAACCCTAATAAAGATAAAAAAGAATTAAAAAAAAGCATGTAGAGGAAGTTACATCTGGTTTCCTATCAGGGACACAAATGTTCCAGTAGTGTTACATCTCTGAGCAGAGTTAAAGAAAAAAAATCCCCCTGCTGTTTCTGTGTTGGTGTACTTTCCAGGAAATAATATCTGGTCCTTCATTTCCCACTAAACACTCACCAAGTCCAAATGGCAGTGATGCACACTTGAGCAGACTGTTGGTAGTTGACAGCTACAGTGACAAGATACAGTAGGCGAGGATATTGAAAAATGACATTGCAACACTGAAGTGAAATATTTTCTTAATCCTAAGAATGATGGCTCATACTATGATTCAGAATGGCAAGAGAATTCAAAGAGACTCCAGGATGGTTCCCCAATTATTAAAAGAAAAAGAGTAACGAGTGAGATGTTGGAGGCGCAGTTGCTGTATTAAGGGGTCCGTCCAGGCAGACTGTGGTAGAATTGGGGAATTCAATAATTCAGAGAGAAATTACTCTTCAGAGGGGAAATGTGAATAATTCAGGGTATTATGACTTAAAAGAACCATCAGCTGCATACAGAATGGAGTGGAATTATGATTAATTCAACATCTGGATTAATAGTGTTTCAGTCAGAGCGTCAGTTTACATCAGTGGGTCTGGCTGTCCACTTACCCTTTACCCACTTAAAGAATGGAGAGAAGAAAGGGATTATTTTCAGCTGTAGCCCTTTGCTGCATTTTCGGCTCAGTGCCAGTTCACTTGCTATGCTGTGTGTCAGCACAAGAAGAAAGCAATCTGGTGAGCTCCAAGTCTAGGAGTTTGACTTTTGTGGGTGATGGCACAACACAGCGAGTGCAGTCTACTGTTATGCAGTCAAGATAATTGAAGGAGACGCATCTAGTGTGCTGCCCATAATCACTTGAAAATGCGGAAAGGGGGGAGGGGGGTTGTCGTTGTCGGCGTCGCAGCCAGCTCAGCAAGAGACCTGCTATTCTAGACGCTGTATATCATGAGGGTAAACATGAGTGCAGTTATGTGATGAAAATGTACACAGGAAGAAGACATAAATCTAGAGGTAAGGGAGCTGAAATTGTGGCCCGAAGGTCAAAGATTCCAACCAGAATACTGATTGCAGAAAGTCACAGAGTACTGCTCTTTCATCACCCACTGTGTACTCCATCCTGATTGACTCAAGTGGATGCCCTTGAGCAAGGCTGTGCTGCAGCAGTGAAGGAACCTATAAGTAACTTAAAGACCCTTTATTTAAAATTCCTAACAATCATCATCACTGTTTGGTCATCTTATGTTTCCTGTCCTTTTGGTGTCATAACAATATACAGTAGTTTTACTCTACATCTGTCATTGATCATCCATGTTTGTTTTTGTTTCCTCTGCAGTCATACTGTAGTTATGTGTTCAATCAAGCACTACATACCTCAAATATCACTGTGGCAATGTAAAACCTGCCTGATTAATTTTTACAGTTTTTTTATGCAATATTCACAGTGATTTCCACATTTCTACGTTTGTTTAGTTCGGAGCTCCGTCTCTTGGCTGGTAAAAGCACCAGCCTCAGGCTCATGATACTGTTAGTTGTATTTTCAAGCCTGTTTACTGTTGAAGTTTAAATTCAAGAACAAGGCTAAGTGATACATGCTTGTTACCAGCAACGGTGACATAGGAAATATACCAATTTTCATCCTCCATTTAAAAAATTGAAAGCAAGAACTATCAGAATATTGAATGTATACTGTAGCAGACTTTTATGATAAAGCTTTGACACTACCTTTAAATACTTAATTTCCTAAATGACATGTTATTAGTGTTTATTCCATCAGTTTTATCTTCTCTCCATTAGGTTCTGTGTCTGTCACTGTTTGTGCAGACCGAGTTCACTCAGCAAATTAAAACATTGTCAGAATCTGGGATGATAGCTTGAGGTTGATAGCTTTGGACCCATTTGCTTATAGTCTGGGCTGCTGCACTGATCAGTACCGAACATCATACAAACTGCTGAGTGGCAGGGCTGCAGCTCATCATGAGAAAACAAGCTGTAGTTTTTATATTTTGATTTATTTATTCATCTATTTTTTTATGCAACATAATTGGCACAGCTCCCTTTATTGACATTTGCTGGGAGAGTGAGTAGGGCTGTATTTGGACAAAAATTCAATTGTCAGATTTTGTTTACTCTTTTGAAAAATCAATTGCCCTCCTCCATCCGCTGGCAGACAGCGGGTTTGTCACGCCCAGAGCTTCGCCAGTGATAAAGCACTTTCCCACTTTTCCAAATGGATCGCCTGCTTGTTTCCAAGGTCACTGCACTCACTGCCATGTGCCACAGTGTTGGTGTGTGCCAGTGCAACAGCAAGGTTGAAATCTATGCATACATTTTGTTGCCATGTATGTACTGAATACATGGAGGTGGTTCTGGTACAATTCATGTTTCACGCTGAATCTCCATGACTCATTGCATATGAATCATATGTGCATGTGGGCATACATGGAAATAAATATGAATATATAGAATTTTCAAAGGCACAAGTTTTCATTTCTATCTATTTTAGTAATGCCATTTAAAAGCCATAAACCAGCTTTCCCAAATGCCAAAAGACTAGAACAGACAAACGGATGATTTCTGTATTTGCCATAATGTGGGCAGCCACTAATAACTATCCTCTGAGTTCATGTCTCTTTTAAACTAGGAGTCCCTGTTGTTCCAACAGTTTCTCACAGGAGAAATAAAAAGGTATTTGTGATTCAGTTGAGGGGGTCACGGCATGAATGTGTACTTTTATTCAAATCTAACATTACAGTGTTTTGTCGTTTTAAAATCTCTTAACTGTGACATACCCTCCATAATGAGTATTTTTCTCTCTCCCTTTCACATGTAGGTCAGTTTCAGCTTCAGCTAACTGACCACTGTGCTCTGACTGGCAACGAGAGAACTGTTCCATTTTCTCACTGTGTGGTTGAGAGCTGACAGATTCAGTGTGACACTTTTGGTTTGAAATAGATTCCCAAAGGCCAGAACTGTGCTCATCTTTATTTGTGCAACTTCCACTAAATATGCAGTGGCAAAGGGACACAGGCACATGGCCTCAGTCACAGGTTTTTTTGCTATGGGATTATGAGCCCTGCTGATCCCCCTGTATGTACTAATTATACAAATTAATTACTCATTAATTTGTCGAGTGCACTGGCAAAGTGTGCCACTACTTAATTTATATCCAAGGTGTATGAAGAAATTAGATATTCTTAAGTGGTGACGACTCGAATAACACCTGCAGCATAAATGTTTCAGTTATGAGTCAAGCATAAATAACTCCACAGTTACCAGGTCAAAGAGAAATGTACAACTCAGAATCATCTGCATAAATATGTTAACGATTAAAATTGGTTCTGGAAGATCTGGTTTATCAACATTTTGTATAAAAGGAATTGAATCTTTCAATCATTGTTTCTTGGGGCAATACAGAGATCATGCTTGGACATAATATTAAAAAAGTCGTGGTACAGTATAAATAGTCCAATATTAGTGTGATCAAAGCAGCACAATATACCAAAATATAGCCTACATTTGAGTCACACAGACAAAGCTAGTAGAATTCCATTTCATTGATTTAACAGACATAGCTGCACACATTTGTTTGTTTGTGTTCTGGTTATATTTTGCTCCCTGCACTTGCTGGTTCACCAGTCAACTGTGATGTTGTGGCAGTTTTTTTTTTTGTCAGTGATGACACCCCAGTGGTTGCAGTTAACTGTCAAAATCTGCACTATACTCAGTTTAGTCTTGCATAGACTTTTGACACTAAGCAGCAGGCCTTGTCACAATGTTCTGAGCACATTCTGACATTGACCAGAAAGCAGAACCAGGACCATATTAGCAGGTAGTCGTGGTTCGTTGTACAGTACTGTACATGTATATGCAATACATTGGTGAGAGATTCTGTGGTTCATTCAGTAATGACAAAGACACTGTGATGATTTGCAGAAATATTAATGAACACAAGCCGTGAGATTGAAGATCTTCAGAGATGTCTTAAGTCTTAATTAGTCTTAAGTGTCTCAAGACTAATTTGGGTCTTTCTTCCCTCCTCAGGACTGCAATTAACATGTGTACACCCTCTGAGGATGACACTGAGCATGTGCTTGCAGACCACACCATCATAGCACTGGCTATTAATGCTGAAACACTGAATGTAATCTTTCAGAACGCTGCCGAAAATGTATTAAAATGTCTGTATTCATAATTAACTATCACCCAGAACATGCTAAGGAGCTGCTGACAATGGCCAATTCATCAGTGGTAATTTGCTGTATTGAGAGAGAGATTGCCTGCAGTGTTTTTAAGCATTTCCTTTATTCTCTCCATGCCTAGTGCTCTTTAGCTAATTTTTCAGCTTCCTCCCTTCATATCCTCACCATCTTTGCCCGTCCTTTATTCGACTCCTTGCATATTCTTGGCAGAAATGCTTGGCTGACGCAGTACACATCTCATCTAGTATGAGTGGTGTGAGTACCCGGTACAAGTGCATATTCTAACAACAATACACACACCAATACATAAATGTGGACATAATTTATATGAATCTAAATTGCTTTGGCGTATAAATGATAGCAAATCAGTGGCTGTAATGAGCATATCTCTGAAGAATGAGGCGAGATGAAAAGTAGTTGTTGTTTGAGGGAAGGGAGAATGTTAATCATTTATCTTTCCCACCCACCTCCGCCTAAGCCATTTGGGGATTCAAACCAGCAGCCTTCCTCTCTGACCTCCAGGCATCCCACATACTGGTCTTCTAGAATAGACAAGTTTCCTTTGTCTTGAATATCCTGTGGTTTCCCCCCACTGAGTGTGTTTGCTCTCATAGTTTGACACACAGTATGCCATTTCTACACACACCACATCTTGCCATCAATATCCGCTGCTCATCTGGAAAGAGAGTTGGAAGGTCTGTGCAATATCTTAGGTCTTCTCATTGGCTAAGAAGCAGGCGCTAGTCCGCAGTTGTTTTATCAGAGCAAATAAATAGCTATGCTTTTAAAGCAACAAATGAAATTGCCTCAGGGTTCACAATACGGGCAGAAACAAAAGGTTGGATTTCAAGGTACAATGTTCCTCAAAGGGACAAATGTTTGACTAACCTTTTCTCTTCATTTATTCTTTTCCCTTATATCCGGTGAGCTTAGTAAGGCTGTTTATCAGCCGCAAAAGCCCTCCTCCCACCGCTTTTTTTATTTTTCATTTGTGATGCCTTGGCCGTGTTTGCATAGGCTAATGCCATATTTTCAAAGGCAATGTTAAAAGCGCGGCTCAGAATATACTGAGCAACGTGATTTTGGCTTCTGTTTGAGTTAAATTAAAACCCAGTCAGATGGAAAATACTCAAAAGCCCAATTTTAGAGATCAGGACCGAGACAGCATACGAAGCCCAAATAATACGTTGGTACCTGGAGAGTGAGGATCTCCAACTGGGTGCCACGAGTTTGTTTGTTCTCTCTCTGGATCTGGATTTCTATTATGATTTATGAAGGTGTAAATCAGGAGGTCCTGGAATACAGAAAGGTTCTGTTCCAGTGGGTCAGAGAGAGGAGACAGACCACCAGGGGCCAGTCCAGCTCTGGTGTCTGCACCACTTGGGGCAAGTAGTCATTAAAACAAAACAAAGAAATGGAAGAAAAAACAACAGTCATCACAAAGAATTATTTGGGCTATTTGCATTTATAATTATTTTTAAATACTCAATAAAATTAAATTTCCTGCTGTCCACTGAAACACAATCATCAGTCCTCACACTTGAGCCTCATTAGAGATATTGACATCACTCCCATTTTAAAATCAAATTGAAAACATATCCCAAATAAAGAAACCAGCTATTTAACAGATATGGTAATTTAGAAATAAAACATTAAGGTAGCTATTGGTCCCAACTTAGGAGGACCCAGATATTATTCTGGTGAAGTACAAATTAATCGCTGCCTGAGGGTAGTCATTAATTTTAGACTGAAATTGTTATGTTTTATTTCTCTACAGTGTTAAAAACTGAAGAAAAAAAATCAAATAAATGCCATATTCTTGGAATCATTCTAGAGGGACAATGAATAAGCATATCATGTTGATCTGGTCAGTAGTTGTTGGTGTCTTTTATCTTTGATCAAGACCACCCTCTTTCTATTTTCATCCCGTGCACTCATCTATCCACTTTATGAGAATTTGAGAGATGCAAGTGTCCTGTCTGGTTGAATTGGGAGTTTAAGATTCCCCAGCTGTAGCTGCAGCTCTGACCATGACTCTCCACCATTCCTCCAGTAGTGAGATTATCTTTGTTCTTACATTAAACAAAAACATAATGTTTTCAGGAATGGACCATTACACTATTGTGGTTTAATGAAAGTATCCTGAAGGTTCCCTTCTATAATGAATAAGCTGCGTGTTTCTTTCATATAGTTTATTTGTGCTTTATCTCTGTACTCCATCATCACTGAAAACAACTTCGGACACATCAAATGACTGATTATATCTTTGTATTTACTTAACAGATGAAATATTTAAATTAACAATCTGCCTTTTTGTTTTTGCTTTTTCCCTATGTCTGTTCCTTTATTGCTGCTGCCTGGCCACTTCTAATCCATTGTTGTGCGGCCTCACCAATCTGTGTCTACATAAAGGTAAGAATATTGTCCTTTATTACCACCTTTGGTGATGCCATACAGGATGTTAACTAGACATGAATAATATAGCCTTGGTTTGATGCTTTTTGAAAATAACTGCTCAGTTAAATCTTTATTGTGTTTAAGAAATCCACATGGATTTGTTAAAGTGGAATCACATCAAATGTGATGGAACAAGATTAACTTTTCCTCTAAGGAAGACACCAGAGAGCCGGGACTCCTGGGCAATGTGCTTTTTTACTTCAGACTAGTTGCTACTACACTCAACATGAAATCCCAGGACAGAGCTGACAAAGCACTTGTTTTGAGGCACCCCTGTTATTAAGAAGTGAAATATTCTTAAATGAATCTGGGAAGATTTGGAGTTAATCTCCCTAACCCCCAAGCTCCTCCACAGTCATTAGGAATCAGCCAACAGGCTTGCTGCCTTTGAAAACAATCAAAGCTGCTCTTCTGCTTGTATTGCCGTTGCATTGGCGTTCCTCAAGCTAAGAAAGAGATTAATTTATCAGGACTGATTATCCTTCAAATGCTGCTGTTTTGGCTAAATTAAATGCATGTGTGAATGGTGGCTGTCATCCAACCAGCTTTTGATATTGGCCCTTGTTTGAAGATAACGACAGCAACACCATTCAATTAAAACAAAATCAGAGTATGTTACAGCATCACACACATCGGGCCCAGCGAACATGATTAACTATCCTCTAAAGCATGAAGAAGACTCCCGGGACACATTTTGTGCTTTGTCACAGTCGCTGACTCTCTGCTGCTCTTTTCTATATTCATTCTACATCGAGCTCTACATCTGTGACAGATCATGGAGCAGGACAAAAAAAATCCCTTCTCCTTTTGTTTCTGGCTCTGAATGGAACTGAATGTGAAATGAGGTGGGAATGCTGAAAGAGACAAAACTAAAACACTAAAGTGGGAGCAGCATCTGTGAATGCTCAAATCAGTATGATATGCTTTTAACATAACATAACTGTATCGTTACCGCCGACCTACCACATCTCCGGCATAACTGTGTAATTTGCGGTGGAGGACGACAGGAAGTCATAAACAAAATAACTGAAGCACTTAACTAGCTCTGCCAAGTACAACAGCCTCCCCTTGACTCCAAGTAAACACTTGGAAACAACACAAAGTAACCAAACAGTTCATCCCCGCGGTTCATTCCAGTTTCAGCTGTATTTCTGCTCCTGTTGGATCACACACTATCATGAAACAAAGCAGATTCAATTAGACAGATGCAAGAATAGGAACCAGCCACACAATCCAGGAGAAAGGGAATATGGTTTTCCTTTGTGCCTTATCTCTCAAGAGGCTGCCACTGCAATCATGGGTCTAATCTCTCCTTTGTTTTTTTATGGCATTGTTTTCCCTTGTGTTCATTACTCTTTTTCACTTGATGCGTACCTCAGGTTCAAGGAAACGTACATAAAAACACCTTTAGCTGTTTAAAGTGGGGGCTGGCAATATGGCCCTGCGAAATATCTAAGAGCCTCCCTCAACAGAGCTGTGTATTGATTTTGTGAAGGGCCAGCAATGTGGTTGCTATTACCAAGGCTGGCACAGGACTCTGCATTATTCCTCTGCACAATCATAAAAATGTCAGTCATGTCAGTTTTAGGTTGCGCTGGCATGATATCAGTGCAGGGAGCAGTCTGCAGTCAGAGGCTGGTTCTTTACTCTAGATTAAACACCAGCCCAGGACAGACCCCCAGAGAGGGGAAGCACAGGGAGTACTTATTAAAGAAGAAAAAAAAAACGTCCTGAAAGGAATCGTGGGGAAGTTAATCTCCCTAACCCGTAAACTCCACAGCCACCGCGAGGCACCAGGCATCGAGGGACTGACTCCTCTGAAATTGAACAAAGTTTCCTCACTGCTGCATTGTGTTGCATTGGAATCTCCAAGGTTGGACGAGCTATTGCTCTCAGTTGTTTTCGTTTGTTTCTTCTGCCGAATCAGCTCAAACGCCAAACCCGCAATCCACACAGGCAGCGCTCTACAGTTGAAAACGTCTAGCTTCCTGCGGTTTGTGTTTGTATTACACAAGTGACAAGCACAGCACTTGAGGGGTCAAGCTGTCCCATGATTGCAACTAACCGTTACAAAGTACTGTAGCTACAATGTGCACGTCTATGTATTTGATTGTCCAGTGCATTGGTCTAGAAAGTTCCCTCTTTTTTCTTTTCACACGTCGTTGACGACTGTTTATTTTTCTGGTGCAACCTTCTGCATCATCACCTCCTCTGTGGTCTTATAGTGAAATGATTGCGACTGTATTTTCTGATGCAATATTTATCTTGGTCTGATTTAGGCTTAAAGCTGTAGTTCCTCCACAGAGCTACTATGACAGCTCCAAAAATATTTTTAAAAATTCCATGTAAAAACTCCTCTCCCCTGCCTTGAACTAGTCCCCAGTACACTAAGGACTCCTTGAAGTTGACAGCGATTTGAAATCGTGGAGCTGTTGTGGAGATATTATAACATCAACACAAGTTGTCGCCAATCGTGTTTGCTTGATTGCGAGATGTCTCAGTCGATAGCAGTAAGCTGTCGAGGCTGCTGCTTGCTTATCCCGCAAGGGCTTTACCCAGGCCTTGGACCATAGAAGGACTTTTCGATTTCATTAACTGACAAATCCAGGTCTGAAAATGTCTCATCTAAAAATAAATAAATAAAGGCAATGTCACAATGCTCCATCCAGGAATTTTCTTCCGTTTAATTTATTAGTTTGTTTCAGGCAATCTTTTCTTTAACTTGTCGTGAAACAACCTTGTAGTTTGTGATGAAAGCACACCTCAGTTTCATTAAATGAGCTGTGCTGCAGCCTCAATATTGTAACACTAAAGCGCTTTGGACGTTTTGGGCCTTGACTGACCGAGTGACAGGGTGACTTATGTTGCTGGTTGCGGCTAAAAATACCAATGCTGTTCTTTCGTACACTGATGGATATGGCCCAGATGTTTTTCCCTTCCATTTCTCCTTGAAAACAACTCTGCGGAGCAGCTGGGAACACGGTGTCGCCGCGACACAGCACAACACTGAGTTGCATTCGATAAGAATCCCCTTTTAAAACTGACGCAGAGCCTGGAATGGCCATTATCATCTTGTTGTTGAGAGTGATGCAACATGGAGACCTGTTACCGTAAATAAACTTCCTTTCCCCTCTGGCTCTTAGAGTCATTTGTTCGATCATCAGCAGCTGCCCGGCGGGGTCGTTGATTAGTGTCACAGTACCAAGTGAATGCGGACTGTGATGGGAATTAGGGAGCTGCTCTGATAGGAGGAAAAAACAGTGTTGTCAACAGCCTAGTCCTGAAAGAGATGAGTGGCTGTCATCAGCAGCTGACACCTTTCCAGTCCTCTCAGAATGAACCCAACTGCAGAGCCCAATTAAGACCATCCTGTGCTCTACTTCAATCTCATCCTCTTGCTCCCCTCTCTTCTTCCTCACTGTTCTTACACCGTCTTCAGCTTCATGTCCCATTTTTTTTCTCATCCAACTTCCAACCTGCTTATTCTCATCTACCTTCAGTCTCTCTCTCTTCTCAGGCTTTTCCATCCTTATTCTCACCCCTCTCCCTTCTATTTCCCGCTTCCTCTCATCACTTGCACACCTTTTCTTCCTCAGTCCCAGTTCTAAGGGCACTTTTCACACCTGTAGTTTGCTTCCCCTGCTCCAGACTCATCACAGAAATTACACACTGTTGCCCTTTATCTAATGTTAAGAAATGTAATCCCAATTCTTTAATACAGGACATAGATAAACAGAGATACAGTACAGCTGCAGTAGTGAATTACTGTAACAGCAGCCACTTTTCATTTCTTTGACAAAGCCATTGACCTGTTCCCAAGGCAGATGGAGGCAAAATGACGGCAGTAAATTATAGTGTGATGCTTTTAATTTGCAAGTCTGTTCTCCCATGGAAAACAGCTCTGTTTATGGAGGATCTGGTTCCGCTGTGCTGGTATGAAGCCAATGATGTGTCATTTGAACAATTTTAGAGGTTAAAAGTAAGGAGATTTAACAACTTTTAAAAACTGTACTGTATGTTTTTGTATTGGCTTGATGGCATCAGAGTGCAAGCACAGTACGGATTTGTGAGGATTTCGAATGCAATGTAAAACCAAAACTTATTGACAGTTACAAAATATAAAACAATCTAAACAGAGATTCTAGTATTTTATTCTACAGTTATGTGTTATTTCATTCAAATAGCATCCGAGACATCTGAGACCTGTAATCTGACCAAGTTTCCATTTCCACATGTAAAACCATGATTATAATGATACAAGAGTTCCACAGTGACTGCTATGAATGAAATAACCTCTTGCAATCCATCCACTTGTCAGAAACATCAGGTCATTCTCAAATGAAATTGGCGGAAAAACAACTTTTTAAATTCTGAAAGGTGGTTATGATTTATGGGAAATGTTAGGCTAAGGGCTCTGGAGGCAAATTAGAAAATTATACAAAGCTTCCCCAAGTAATTGGGCTGCATACATAATAATAATAATAATCCAAGTCCTGGGTCTTTTTTTATCCTGCCTTCGCATTTTAATCTACTCCACACTTCTGATTGCATTGTCAGTATAACGCATGTATAGTACTGTTAATTTGAAAAAAAAAAAAAAAAAGCAAATTGAAAATCAGACTTCTGCACCGCTAGAATCCACTCAGTCGTATGCATTCATACAATAGTGCATTCATTCTGAAACGACTAAAATCACCCTTGTTGCTGCAATGAATAGTCTTATCATGTGTCAAGCTCCTGGTTCAGTCAACACTGAAATTCAGGGAGTTTATTATCAACATGGTGTTCTGTGTAGTGTCTAGATGTTAGCAACTATTCAGTCATGGGGCCAGACATGATTTTGTCACTTTGCGAGTGAGAGCTGAATACAAATGTCTAGTCACATCTACGAGTTGTTGTGGTGACAGAGCTCAGCGTTCAGGCTTTTCTTCCATTCCTGGCACTTTCTGAAGGGCTCACTGACAGAGGGAGGAGATGGAGCTGCTTTTGGTTAGAAGTTAAGTTGTGGGATATTCTGAACTGTTCTGAAATGTTTCTTAACCGTTTCACCTTCCTATGTTGATACGATCAACATTTTGAAAAACCTGCATATTGGCCTTCTCAAAACAAGAGACTGATGTAATCCTATGTGTGTGGCCTATTACATTTATATGATTGTTACCACCAGATAATTTAGCTCTGTTTCAAAACAGGCAGTCTGTCTCTGTACAATAGTAACAAACCACCAGAAAGTCCAAAGGTCAGTGGCTATATTATATTACATTCATTATTATAATTGTTTAATCCATACAAAACTGTAAAAGTGTAGAGATGACACATCACTGCTGTTTCACAGAGGTTATGTACCAATGTGCTTATTGGTTGTGATTAAGAAAGAGAGAGCAGCTAGAGAGGCTGTTTTAGCCCTCAGATTAAACAGAATATCAAATTGTAATTTCACTGCCAGACAGTGTTTCACACCTTTGCAACAAGGTTCTTCACACCACCTCCCTCCCCAGACAGCTGCTTTAAACTAAAGCAAACACCAGGACATAAGAAGAGTATGCCAAGAGTACAGAGCACATGGAGCCAAAGTACATCCATAATGCAGAATATTGAAGGAAGGGCGAACGCTGAGAGAAGACCTTTTTTTTTTTTTTTACATAATTCAGCATCATGTCCAGATGTTTTAAAAAACATGAAGTCAGAGACAAGTGTCCCTCTGAGTGACATGGCTCAGTCTGCTGTCTCCAACTGCCACCATGTTAAGCTGTTTCCCCCCTGAAGCCCACCTCATTGCATCCTATTCATAGGATTACTAGAGATGCAGGTGTTTCCATAGCAACTGCAGTGCAGGCAGTGGCAACCAGGCTATGGTGGGGCCTGGTGGCTGTAGTGTGTGTGTGATTGCATGTGTGGGTGTTTGAGAGTGTTTGTGTGAGAGGGACGTGCAAAGATGGGAAAAACAAAATAACACTTGAGACTTTGTCTCCAGTTTTACAGCTGAAAGTAGGTTAATAGCCTATAACTCACACACACACAAACACATATGCACAGGCATTTTACACAATGTCATGTCAAGAACAAGCGTGAAATGTGACATGTAATGGGGTCCAATAGGAAGCTGTCTAACCATACATGTAGGGTGGGCTGACTCTAAGCTTTAATGCGTGCGCTTAGCACGGTTGAAATTAACCTGTTAACTGCCTTAAGGCTTCTTTTGTTTTTCAAACCGTTATTGCTCTCTAACATGTGACCAGTGATGACATTACTGCTTGCCAGGATTATCCTGAAGAACATGTGGCGTTAATCACCTTACTAAACAAACAGTATGTCTGGAAAGAAGTGTACGCTGAGACAATCCCTGTCCTGAATTTGCTGTGGAAGCATATATGGAATTAACAGCGGGTGACATCAGCATTATGGATATCAGCTTTATATTGTAATGATTCCACTGCAGCTGGTAAATACCACCCCAGTTATAATTGAGCTGTAGGAATTATTCTCATTATGTCTGTGTTTGCCTGTTTATGCCTCTGTGTCAGCAACAGCCGTGGCTGGAAGCTTTATCCTTTCAGACTGTCCGTCTGTCTGTCCTGTTCTCGTTGATGCAATATCATAATGCATCGAGAATTACTTTGAATTTGCCATAATCACTCAATTGGATGCAAGGATGAACTGATTATACGTTTGTGGGTGAAGGTCAAAGGTCAAGGTTGGTGCAATCTAACAAACACATTTTGGCTCTTGGGATCATTGCAAAAAATGTGTTTATGTAAACATTGTATCAGTATTTCAGCCCCAAAAATCCCATATCAGTGGCACCCAACACTAAATACCTTTCATGTGATTCTATCAAATTCTTACCTATGAGTCTGCACAGACATAGATATGAACTTGGTTGGCAGTGGAATCCAACTTTTGCTTTGTAATTCTTTTCTTTTTTGGCTCTTGTCAGTTAATGTCATCATTTATCAAAATGACTAAGATCTTTCTGCGCACCATCTGTTTTAAATAAGTCGCACAGAATCCCAGAATAGACACAGCTGCCAACAGAGAGCATGTTAACACAATAGACTCGGCTGCTATGACATATCCCTGTGCAGTCCAAAGCAAAATATAACATCCACACAACTGACTTATTGTTTTTGCATATTTTGTATTTCTTTCCTGAGGGTACACAATCAAGAGAAAGCAGTGCATATATGTGAAATGCATTTGAACGCGACAGGAAGGCAGATGTGAGTGAGGCACGTTTTCTCCCCCAGTGAGATAAATGAGGTGGATTCTTCTTGATGTGAGATGATATCTGCTCCCCACCAGTGGATTTACAGCTGGGACGCTCTCAAAGAGGCAGAGAGATTAGATGGCCCACCAGCAGATAGGAAGCAGTGATAAGGAAAGTAAGGCTCCAGCTCTAACTGCTGCTGTAATTCATTATGAAGGCTTTTGCAAAGCTCATGGGTGGATAGAAAATCACAGTAGTCACACTGCATATACAGGAGTGTACATTACGCTGGAAGGGACACATTTGAGATTATGTAATCGTGTTATCTGTACGGGAAGATTTTGACTGAATTTTACAGATCAGAGCAACAAGGGCACGGTCCCTCACTGGCTGCCCACCTGTAAACACTGGCAGTAACGTTCACTGAGGAAACAAACGAGATGCACTTCAGCCAGGGAAATAAACTGGGCAAGCTTTTCTGTGTGCACCACCTGCGTGCTCTAGAATTTTCTGCCTCATTGGCCAACCCTGTCTCTGAGACTTTATATGGTCAACGTTATAACATAGTGTAATACCCTGTTGGCACTTTATTGGGTGCACCGTGCTTAAACTGAATATATTACATTATACAGAGAGGTGTCTCTGTTATTTAGCCCACCTTTGTTGATATAATTGCAGTGGACAGAATTACAAACACCTATTCATACAACTCAGTGTCATTTAACATTCAACAGCTCTGCAAGCTGCAGCCTCCAGAATGACCATCAAGTTGAATCAGATGAACAGTTACAGTACAAATTGAACACGATAACCCTCATGAATGTTGAGTTTATTTATTATTTAAGCATAAAAGATTCAGTGACTCCAGACACAATGTGTTTACCTACAATGAACCTAAACTACTATTTTTTGAAAACCTTAACTTGCCTCTTTTGTGTCAAAAACTCTGCTCTGTAAACATGTTCAGCATTCATTCAAAAAAGAAGGAAATTTGCCTCAGAGCTCAAATAGCATAGGACATGTGTATGTACAGACAATGTTGCACTGGGCTCAAGGTTGGTGATGACAGTTAGTTCACATGAATCAAGATCAATTAGTTAGATTACCTTGATTTTTGAGCTCAGTCCCCCAGAGGACGATCACTTTTATTCACATTCCATGAACCTCTTTTCAAAGCAACACTGCCCTTGAAAGTCTTTTACTGGTGCAAGTTCACAGAACCGCCTTTATTCAGTGTCAACTCTTCACCTTCTGCTCCATTGTCTGCCTGGACCTTCCATGTCATTGCATCTCTCCACCCGCCTGTGCAACAAAGGGCTGTACCAAAGAGATGGATGGTGTCCATATCAAAACTGGGAAGATAACAACAACTTCATGCCAAGAAAGATTGGCTTGTGTGAAATTCCTTGACTACCGAAAAACTCATTAATGTGCATTAAGCACCGATTTGATTTTTCACATAGGCTATCATTTATACTTATTTTGGTTTTTGACTGTCTTTAATTGAATACCAGTAGAAATAAAAATGTAAAATTTAGTCCCTGCAACAAAGATACCCCGTTTTGTATTAAGATACCCTTGGGTCTTGTTTAAATTACATCAGTATTAATGGCTTTCAGAAAATAGCTTCACCAGTAATAGCTCTACCAAGCACTCCTGGAAGAGTAGAGGTAGGAATATGAAGGCAGTAATAAAGAAATCATTAGGGTAAAAAAAAGAAAAGAAAGGGAAAAAAATGACAATATGAATGAACAGAAATCATTTTTTGGCAGGTGGTCTGTGCCTCTGTCTCGCTGGTGTTAGTGCAAACCCAAACCATCATACTGCATTTGTATATGGTCAGGTCGAATTTCAGACAAAAGTTGGGGCTACGATTGCTCAAACCCATAATGCCCATGGATGTGGTTTCTCTTGGCATTCCAGATAGGTTTGAGCAATAAATCAGAGTGAAGAGGCCGGTGTGCAAAGGCAACAGGGTTAACTGCCTGACTGCTACATAAAAGGCAGAGTCTGAAGGCCAGAGCTGCCTGGTGAGGAGACTCATTTGGCATCTATTTATCAGGTATCCACTGAGCAGCTTTTTAGTAATTTGAGTGGGTGTAAAATGGAGCAAAAGGAAAATTCCACCCACCCACTGCTGGAAAAGTGTCTGTGATGTTTAGTGCATTCCAGGAGTCATTTTCTTATGAATATTGTGCGTTACTTTCATGTTTTCAGGCCTTTCCCCTCAGTTACAGTTACTGGTTTCACATCATGTCTAATGCATGCAGGTGAAGGGAGCGACACAGATATGAAGGGTGATAAGAATAATTAAAGCAACAGTGAGAGTTTTCTACCAGGAACGAGTGAAGCTGGCGTCCCTTTGGGACACTCCTTTCTGAAGCCCCGCTGAAAACCTCCTCTGATCTGAATGTGTAAAATCCCCGATCCCTTCATGTTTCCTCAAAACTGTGGGGTACGTAGGTGGATTTATCAGCCAAGCTCATACAAAAAGCACCTATACCTGAAACCAGTGTTGAGGAAATCATTCATTTCATTTACTATTGTACTTCTTCATCACTCTGTGAAACCCCAGCCTGACCTGCCAGTGGGCTCCTGCGCAGATTTGTCTTACAGCAGTGACTTGTGTGTCATGAAGTTACAACCACTGGATACTAAGAGGAAATCTCTATTAGTGTTGCCTCTTATGCAGCACAGCAGGGATATAATTAGAAAATCATGCGGCTAATATAATAGCTCTCCCCACTTTCGACTCTGAGGTTTCTTTCAAAGGTCAGTGTTGTCAAGACTGTTTGTAATTGGTCAAAGGCATGGATTTTTGCCAAAGCATTCTCAAATTAAGTCCACAAATCAGCAGCAGCAAATTTACCACGCAATTTACCTTGGCCTCACCCAGAAAGTCTGTGATTGCACCGCACTGAGACCTTCAAAATGTCACTTTTTACAGATGTGACTGGACCTAGAGGCCATCCAACCTGAGAGCCTGGGGGGATATAGCCCACTAAGCTCTGTGGGTAATTGAATTATTTGAAAAGCTGGAGAAAGTCCTTTTGGCCAGAAACCCTAAACCTTTTAGAGACATTACAGTTTGCATAATAGAATATATTCTAGTTCTAGATAACAATGCCAGTGAACTCTGAACAGTCACACATGCTCACATGTACTGTAAAAACGAGCAAAACTGCTGTTGGTTTAAAAGTGAGATGGAAGCTATTACAATAAATGCTTCTCACTCACTCTAAACCGACAAACTACAAAAAGACAAATGCATAAATCAGTGTAAGGCTGTGACTGATGCATCTTTTATCTTTTCCGTTGTCTACTGTAATTCATACTGTAGCAAACAATTCTTTGTGGAGAATGTAAGTACGTTGCGTCCTCTGACCGCTTCTTCTTCTCCACCGTGGCCTTTCCCATTTTGAATGAATTCTCATTTTCATCTTTTAGAAAATGTCAGTGGCCTGCTAGTGATGAATATGCAGCATGGAGATAATGCAGTCAAACATAAGGCTCGATTTTTATCACTCAATCTAACGTCTCTCTGCCGACATTCATTAAAGGACATCTGATTTATTCTACGAGATAGACTGATAGTACTGTAGATAGAGGCTGAGGGATAGAAAATATTATTGTAATTAAGAATCTATCATGTAAGCTCGCAGTCGTGTGGGTGTAACAGCAGCAATGCAAAGGCCCTCGCTCCTTTACTGACATATAAAATGCATTTATTTGAGCAAAACTGACACTTCAGGACATATGCTGCAGTATATTGTTTTAATTATGGAAATTCCTTGGTGCTGTTTCGAACAAATCCATGCATTATGTAGATTCTCCCCGGTACAGCAGTATGTCAGGTCCTAACGTAAACTGAGTGCTTTCTCATGTTCTTTCATTCTCTCTGGTGCCTAAGTGATTTTCTCTGAAACAATCTTATTAAACAATCAAGAATAACATATGGCATGAGTCCTCTTAGGACGGGCTAATTGGAAGTTGTAGGTGGGTTGATGGAAAGAAGAAGACACTTCCTTTTGCTTTGTTTAAGAACACCAAATATTTCTCGCTGCATGTTGTGCATGCTGATGGCTTCAAACAGCGGTAAAGGGTGAATGGGGACTTCATTACCCAGAAACTGCATGAGATATATTCCTCTCCTCGAACAGTATGCTTATGGCGGGCGACGGGCATGCTGCAGAGGCGCAGTTACTTTCGTAAAAAAAAACATTCAATGTTTTGGTTTTCTTTCCTAAGTTTTGATTTGCCCCTCACTATATTCCACATAGGCCTTGCACTGATGCTGCTCCTCGGTGCTTCATTTACATATTTATTCATTTATCTCATCAAAGTGTTTCCACTGTTGCCCGGAGAAAATCCCTGCAGAGTTCCAGTACATTCAGCTGTTCGCAAGAGGAAATGACAAGCTCTTTTAAAGATGACACCAACCTCAAGTTGCTGGAGATGAGGTATAATAATAAACTGCTCATATTGTTGTGTATTGAGCCGTTCTCAAAGGAATCAGACCGTCTCAAACATAACAGTGGCTCCCTCCTGCAAAGGTACATAGTGCACACACAGTAAGAGGACTGAAGAGACAAGAATCATACTTTAGAAAATCATCTGTTTTGTCAACAAACAGAGGAACGTACAGGGATGACTATACTGTGTGCTAGCAGTAATTAAGCCTGATCCATTTTTCATCTCAGTACAATGCTTCCACCTACACGTAAAAGGCTAAGCTCGGTTATTACACATTCTAATGTTGTGTTCATCGTACATTATGCGTAGATGTGTGTGTGTGATCTGGGAACACAGCAGCATCATTACAAATGACCCGTAAACGTGACAGCAGGTCAGACAGAAGGTAAAAGTGAAAACAGACAGACCTGAAGAGACTCTAGACCTACAGATCACAGGAAACATGTACATCAGTTCGTTTATTCATATTACTGTTCACCTCTATTTGCTCTTTTACGTACAATTGGGAAAACTGATGTTTGTTTATAGGCTGTCAGATCGTCAGGACGTTACAATGTCCATTTAGTGAATCATCTGGGCCACGGCTGCCATTTCGAGTGGTTTAAGCATTTTTGAGGGTGAGTCTGTGTCTTCTCAGTGGGAATGGGATGAACTTGTATTTTGAAACACAGCTTTGACAATATATTCAGAATGGAATTCATTTCCTGGTAAAATGAGCTGACTTGGATAAAAATAATGTCTGTTGCACTGTTGACTCAGTCTAGAATAACTCTTGTGTTTATGGTGTTTGAGTTCCTCCCCCCACTTTGGAAATTCCATCCCTCTATCTCAGAATCTCATAGAAATGCATGAGGTGTTGTAGCTGCTATTGCACGCGCCACATATTAGCACTAACTTTTCATTTAGAGTTTATGAGAATTTATGACCCCTTTAATGGATTAGCTTTATTATCAGAGGAGCCACAAGTCAGAGGGACCATGGTTTATGCATTCTGTATCCATCCCTATACTATTTCTCTTCCAGCTATCGCAGGCCAGAATAGCTTAAAGCAAATGAGCAGCAGCCAGGTGATTTTTTTCCTGTTCTTTTTTTTCTTCTTTTATGCCCATCAAAGGGAAAACTTTGGCCCAGGCACATAGGTTTTTTGGGGACAAGACCAAAGAAAACCGCGCAACAAAGAAGTCAGCCTCCTAAATAACAAACCAAACAGCTTCAGTCTATCAAAGTGTGTTTTGACAGTTTTAAGTTTCTTCTCATCCCGTCTCTTTGAAATGTAAACCTTGTCAGAAGTGGGTGCATATGGCTGGGCATGTTCATGTCTGGAGGGAGTAACAGATTTAAGAGCACCAAAAATTCATTTCCCTTTTGTTTCAAATGCAAACGCGCGTAATTGGTGTACAAGGTTGCCATAGAAACCACTATAACTCAGATTAATTCCTGACAGCGGTCGCAGTCAAAATAAATGGCTCTGGGAATTGGGGCGCGCTCCACATAAGCAGAGAACTGGGGTAAATTTAGCTGCCCTCAGAGAAAAGTGAGAAGCCGGAAACTGAACCTAAAACTGAGAAAAGCAACGAGCACTTGTTTCTTGACTGGATAAAAAAAAGGAGTGACTTAGAGACTTTGGGCATTGGTCTGCTCTGCTCACAAGGTGACAGATACAGTCAGATTATTCTCCATAAAGACAACATCAGACTTAAAGCTTCAGGATGGAATACGCCGTTATCAGTAAAATAGATAGTGGACCTTTGTGCTCCCTGTCCGACAGAGCCAGAAAAACTGTGTCTTTAAGCTGGAATGTTTCGTCTGAGTGCACAATCCTCTCAGTGAAACAAAAACACAACCACACACATGCACATTACTGAGATGCTGATAGCATTCTCTCCTTTGGCCTTCCCACAGTGTCCAAAATGACAGAGGTTCATCCTGTGGGAAGCTCACTGTTTTAAATCTATTTTTTGAGTCGGTCTCCTCTGCCGTTACACTCCCTCTGCGTTGTAGCAATAACAGTGGTTTCAGAGTTATTCTTAACCGTGGAAATATTTTGAGCTGACAATCGTATGTCAAGGTCCATTTAGTAGCTGTTGTGGAGCCTTTAATCATGCTGCTTGCTTGACATCAGCAGATGGAGTTTGTCAGCCTCTTGTCAATACTTAATAATAAGGACTTCTTGTCCTTGTTAAAGCTGTGCTTCAAAGTTTTCTCTCCACGGGAGAACAAGGGATGGCCAGAGATGTGAGGTATGTGACGTGTAAGAATATAGCCTGTCACAGCAGTCAGTACTGGTGGCAGCCTTTACCTTAACGGTATCTTAATCTACAGTTTTAGTTTTAACTTGACCGTCTGTCTCTGTGTTGCTTTAGTTCTTTGCCAGGTGCAATTCCTGATAATACTGTACCTCCTGCCAGTCTTTCATGATTCACTCTGTTGTAGCAGTACTTGTGGGTCACACAGTCTGTCCCAGTGTTTATCTTATGTAATAAGAATCCATTAGTCTTTCTTTCAGAGCAAAGTGTTGTAGTTCTGTGATTTAAATGCTTTGCAGAGGTTACCCTGCTGTGGTAACAATAAGATTCTGAAAGAGACAGTTTTACACATTATCTATTTACACCTATTTAAAGTCTCGACCATGTTCAATGTGTGGCAGTGCGGGTTTATGTGAAATTGCTGTTACTCGGTCTAGGTAGCAGTCTACAGAACAGAACAAAGGCAGGGACACAACATGTGGATGAAATGCAGTCTGGCTAAATCGAGCTCCATGTTGTGCTCATGTAGACGACCCCCCCCTTTCAAATCTTGGCTGCTTTTACTATGTACATCTGCACCCATGGGAGCATCCCTTTGTTTCTGCGGCCAGGGGAAGACAATAGATACTCTGGGTAAAACACACGAGCAAAGGTCTCTATTTACCATGACAAAGCTGAGGGCAACGCAATGGTCACCACTGCCACAGGCGAAGCAGCCCGCCAACATATAAATCCTTCAACTAAACACACATTCACAGTGTGTGTGTGTACAAACACGCACATAAACATAGACACAGATACAAACCCCAGAAAAAAATACAGAAAGACATTCACAAACACCCTGCTCTGAAACACACCACCCACAGCCGACCACAGATATGCAGCACACAGGACGAGAAATTGGAAGCATTTGGGAAGTTTCAAACAGAGTTTCTTTTGTTTCTTTCTGTCTTTCTTTATGACATTTTTATCTAGTCTTTTGCAAGCAGTGCAGAAATTGAAGTCATCAAAGTCTTCACTTCTCTCTTGCTGCAGAAAGCTGTTTCGGCTCTGGAGAGGCTCCTTTGAGTCCCATCTTACAGTATGTTTGGCTGATACCATCTTCTGCACCCATCTTCCCCGTTGTCATTTCCTTACCTTTACTCCATGTTGAAGAGTTTCTTGACATCCATCTTGTGTCCTTGGTTAAAAAAAGAAAACCAATCCAATGAATTTGAATCAAGAGCCTAAAATGCCTTATTTTCCCTCTCCAGTGCTTTTTTATCCCTGTTTGATCCCTGGAATCTCAGCCATCGTCTTATAGCAGTGATGTGGTTTGTGGCGATACACAGAGAAACCAAAATCAAACTCAAACCACTCTAAATGCATTGGATCAGTTAATCCAATATGCACTGCACACATTACTTAGATTCCAAGATTTAAATAGCTTTTTTCATTTCCTTTGTTTTATAGCAAAGCTAATACTAATAAAAATGATTTTGCTAAATTAGTGTGCAAGACTGAGTGTTATTCGTAGTCTCTATTTACCATAGCTTGTGGATGATCCTTGATTGGATTGGATTGAAGCAAATGATTCCCAGTTGATATCCAATTACATTGAACCTTGGGACCTCAGACAAGCTTGCTTTACAGAGTATTAACAAGAAAACAAATTCCCAGCAGCTTTTAGAGGCTTTTTCTGTGATTGCTCATTAAGTCTTTTACCTTTAGACTAGAATAGTTTTCACTTTGGAAAAGGTTAAGGAAAGATGTGGTTTTCGTTAAATTTGAAGTAAAGTAAACACATTAGGGCTCATGCTTGAAGCCAGTGTTAACCTTTTCAATATTAATGAATGTTAATGGAGACCATAGCTACCTTTAGACAAAGTGTTTAAGGTGAAGCTTCAACCGTTACTGTACTACAGTATTCTTAAAGATGCAAACACAGAAGGGGTGGGAGGGGGATTGTTGTTGCCTCCTAAAACTGAAGGTACTGAGCCGCAACAATGTTGGATCCAAGACAGACGCCGAGGCTGGTGTGTTACACATCACACCTCTGATTCTGGAACAGCGACGTGCTGTCTAAAAGCACACCTGGGGGCAGCTTGCTTTTTCTTTTTTTTTTTTTTAAATTCACTGTAGGGAGACTACATCAGCATAAGGGCAATACAGCAGGATCTCTATATAAAAGAGGCCTCACCAGGTGCAGTGAGTTTGCCTTATTATGTAACCACCGAAAGTTGCATCATGCTTGAGTTGCTATAGATGGCCCCTTTCAGAAGACAAATGAAATATATTTTTTCAAAGATGGTTTCTTTGAACAGTGCCGAGCTCTAAGCTCTTATTTTCCTGCTCATGGTAAGCAGAGCTTTTGCCTTTCTAGATATTTTCAGTATTACCATCAAATTACAAACCAGTGACAGTTCTTGGGCTCCTCTAATACCTCTTATTCTGAAGGGCTTAAGAATATGATTTACAAGACATGTTGACAAAAATGTAGAATATGTATGTATGTGTGTGCGTATTCGCGCGTTGTGTATTGAGTTTGTTTGTCCAAGTTTATACAATGACTTCAGAGGCTAGGATGATAGCAGTTGTTTCACATTCAGTGCAGTAGATGGTGGTTTTGGGGCCAGCTGCAGTGGAAGCCAAACTGTTTACCCCTTTAGAAATGATCTGAGCTGAAAAACAACATTAAGAAACCAGGAAGAAGGAATAGTTATAGGCCATGGAAGTGCTCTGGCTTACTGATGAAAGAGTATTAAATAGTCATGGAACTTCATATCCGTGTACATTTTTTCTTCTGTACTACAGTATAAACATGCAAGAATATATATTTTCTTTCACCGCCATGCCGCATTGAAACAGCTCTGCTTTGGTGCGTTGCCGAAAACGTCAGAGAATATGGTAATTAAAAGTAGTTTGATGATTTTCAAAAAGTCTAGCAACCCCCTGGAGACATGCTGCATACTAACTGTTACATTTATCAGAATCTTCCCATGAGGATGAGCAGCCAGATAGTGTGTGTTGCTCGCTGCTTTGTTGATAACACTGGTCAGGGGAGACAGCCAGGGCTGGCACTCAAGGCTGCAAACAGCAGATTGAGGAGATGAGGCAGGCAGCAGGAGAACAGTTGGCTTCGGGGGCAAAGGAGGGCACTCCTATTTAAAATGTTGCTTCAGGGCTTTACTTCCTGCATTCTAAGATGTTGGCCGAGGACTGTCTGTGCATGTACTGTAGCTATATATCTCCATCCACGTGTTGTATACAGTTTCTATTTCTGCTGTGGAAAGTGTTAAATATTTCTCACATCGTAGCCTCCAAGGAGAGGAAGGTGGAAACCGTTAACCTATTGCATTTTGCGGGAAAATAAAACAATCTTACAGTAAATGTCATGTTCTTCCGCATCCTCACTCCCTGTGTAAGTATACTGTTCCTCACATTGGCAGACGTGACAGATGTAAACCATGATCTGCTTAATCATCCCATATAATTTCCGGGTAGTGGACAGCAGTGGCACTGGAGAATACTGTCAGCATTATGGGGCCTTCTTGAAAAGATTTAGATTCAGGAGACAGCTGTACTGACAGTTTTAATCTTAAAGACACCCCAGCTCTCACCAGGAATATTCAGAATGGAAATAATTTTTTCTTAAATTAAATCACTCTTTGGCTGAGTAATTAATGAAGTCCCCCCCCTGTTAGAATCAGAGTTATACTTATCTTCTTTCCTTTTTGACAAAAACCATCCAGCACTGATACTCAGCTGCAGGTCTGAAATAAATCGCATGATGAGCCATTCCTATATATAAGTCAAACCCACCATATGTGCTTCTCACATGGGAACTAGAGTCAACCTACTTCTGGCTACTTGTCCTCATTTTTCAAGGGCAAGGTCTTTTTTCACACCAGCAGCAGTGGGCTGCAGTCACCACTTCTCTCCTTCTTCTTCCTTAGTCTCTTCCTATTGCTCATTCTTTGCTGTCTTCCTCTTTTATGGCACCGGCTCTGTCTTCCCTCCCTGCTGCCTTATGTACATACATTATTTAACAATCTAAGCAGTGAAAACGCTATAATAGAGTGTCTCAGCATCCAGTCGGACCACAGAGACATGTTATTTTTACCAATCTCCTTCACCCAATTCAGATTAAATAATGTATGTCTTAGTGGCACATCCACTATGGTAGATGCAGGGAGTTGCAGATGGGAATCATCAGTATGCCAAGTGTGTCATTAGGATGACACCATCCACTGACAGATTGCGGATTTCGGACATATTCCACCATGGGATACTTGCAGTGAAAATGAGATAGGACGGGATGGAGAGGTGGTGCGGGCATCTGATTTCATTTGCTGTTTACAAACCCCCCTCCTGTTTGTTTCGTCTGCAGCTCCCACGGTTGAGCGTGTACTCCTCATCTCATGTGTTTTTATTGAATCCCAGGAAAATAAGATTTAAAGTGTTGCCCCTCAATCACCTCTTTTCTTACTAACCAATGGCTTTTGTTCTCCCGCTTTTTTTTTTTTTTTATAAGTATATTTTTTTTGGCATTTTTTGCTTTTATTTGATAGCACATAGTGAGATACAGTAGACAGGACAGGGGGAGGCAGAGAGAGCGGGGGAATGTCATGCAGGAAAGGGCTGCCCGACACAGGATTCAAACCGGGAACGCCTGCGTTGGGGACTGTAGCCTCTACATGGGGTGGCCGCTGTAACCACTGCGCCACGCACCGCCCCATTGTTCCCCAGCTTTACTTTAGAAATAGCACGTCTTTACCTCATTTTATGTTTTAGAATTCGACATTTCTATACCACCCACTGTTATACAGACTCTTGATGATTTCATCTACCGTATGCACCCTTTAGCATAATGTTCCTCCTTCATGAATAACAGCCTGACTCCAAGTCACTGGGTAAGAATACAGTAAAGAATTTAATGGAATACCTTGAGTACAGGACACAACAGAGAAGCAGGTGATCCATGAGTGCACCTGATCAAGTCACTGTCATGTATTTGTCTTGTGACAGATGGCTTTGTCACCATGTTTAGTATGACAAGGACCTACTGCATGTTTTTTTTTTTTTTTTGGTTTTTATATGGCTCACCTCACTTCAATGACTGTGACCCTTGCTGACATTCTGCAGCACGGCGCTGTTGAACCATCAGTGCAGGTCATCGTGTCTCAAAATGTTTGCTTTTCTACGGTTCTAAATCAAACGTCGCTGCTCTCCTCCATTGTTTGTTGCGCAATGACATCAGTCCATCTGTTAGGTATGCCGCAAGTATGCTAAGCACATATTCACATGTTGTTAATTACTGTTATTATTTGTCCTCTGCCTCCAATTATTACCTCCAGCAACAAGTGTAGAGCTTTCACTGCCACTGCTGTGGCCTTTGACTTGAGAATGGAGCCATTAATACTAAACACAGTCATTTAGTCAGAAGAGGGAATAACTAATCACATCACACATTTTAGTGATCTGTCTTGTTCCATAAAAAGCTCTCCATTTCAGAGAGGATAACTGGAATGTCTTTGTAGAGACTGGACTCACACCTAACGTTAGCAACACACACATGATGTCGATATGTAACCAACAGCTAAAGTGAAGATTCTGAGAGAAATAAAATGCAGTTGGGGAACAAATTAAATCTATGATGAGGTTTGATACTGTGTAAAATGATAAGCTAATTTGTGTAAAAGGAAGTATTATGGTGATTATATCATGTTGTTCAATGTCTGGCACCTACAGTAAGCCATACTCAAAATTAACTTATTATTTTTGGTACACACTTTTAGCAGCCGAGTAATATTTGAGCATGAAGCCATAGTCTGCCCTTGAAGAGCCACTAAACCGCATGAGGACACTTGACTCCGTGTAACATCCTTGGTCAGGGACATCTTAATAAGGGCATGTTGTAACCGTAATGGAAATAAGGCTGGACTAGATTAATTAAAAAAACCTCTGATGATTTTTTTTAAGCAACACCCCTGTAATATTGATGAGATCTGAGAATATATTGGAAAGTGCTACCATCATCTGAAAAGAAGGGCAAAAAAAAGGGGCGGGGGGTGGGTGAGTGTGTGTGGGTGTGGGAAAGGGGGGGGCAGCCAAAATATTCCCCTCTGCATTAGAATACAACCAAGCGGCAAAGCCTGCAATTCCTGCAGAGACGAGAGCTATCAAGTATTTAATCGATGGTTCTCTGGCCTTTGTTGATGATGACAAGTGTCAGATCAGGTGTCCTTTTGAGGAAGATTTATTCCAGGAAGAATTGGACAGCAAAATCCAATTAAAATGGAATCTGTCAGCAGCAAAATCTCCTTAGATTGAATGTGGGGGATTCAGAGTGACTCCCTCTCCCTCCATATCTCAGACTCGCCAGGCAGATAACTTGCAGATCCAACATTTTCCTCACCAGACACCCAGACAAACTATCCATTCTCTGTGTGCTTCCTCCTACCAACTTAAAAGCTGCGTCTAATGTCCAGCAGCGATCCACTCAAGTTCAAATACCACATTCCACAGCCAACTGTAGGATTTATGCATTTCTAGTGTTCATAATCATGTTTAAACCAGACAAATTTATTGGGTAACAGTGAGGATGGAATGGAGCAGAGGGGAGGGTGGGGGGAGGGTGAAAGTGAAAATATGCACCCAATGGACTTTAAGTACTGTTATAAATTAGTTAGCATACATTTCATGGTGAATGCATACTCCACTTCTCCTCCTATGTCATCAGTGCAGGCAAGAGTTTATTTTGAGGCAGAGGCATTCTGGGAGAAAATCTCTGGATAATAATGATGGGAATAAAGTGCTGCGGCCACACTGATTACACAAAAGTTAAGTACTGTACAGCGGCATAGCTAATGAAGTTGACGTGGCACTAATGCTCTTGATACAGTTCCATTCAGTTCAGTTGTCAATGGCGTAACAAGCTTAAGTTCATCACACTACTGTATTCGGCTGACTAATTCAAAACCTTTGAACCGTTTCAATGAAGGATGTTTTTTTCACAACACTGAGTTATTGTGCATGGAAATATGGACACTAATAATAATACTTTATAAGTACTTGTTGATGTTTCATACTTTTCAAGTCTCGCCACACTCAGCTCTACATGTCATAAAGAACATATTTTGTTCTGTGTTGTTTACAGAGTCTTTTTTTCAGACTTGAAACCGATCTCAGAGTAGCATTCTGTGACACATTGTGATTAAACTTATCCTCTTCGTTGTGATGATTTTCACATTTCTAACATGCAGAAATTGATGGAGAAAAAAAAGTGTTTTTGCACTTGGTGTGAAAGCAATGAGACTGTCATACGGGAGCAAAGTGACAATGATGTGGAAGGGTTTTGAAAACATGTCATTTGAAGTAGCTTCCAGTTATCAATCAATCAATCAATCAATCAGACTTTATTTATAGAGCACTTTTCATACAAAAATATATGTAGCACAAAGTGCTTTACATCCTTGACAAAGCAAAATAAAGCATTAAGAAAAAACAAACAAACAAAAAACACAAAAAGTCATGCAGCTATATACACGCGTGCGCACCCACAACACACATACACGCACAGAGAGACATAATCCCCACACACACTCAGTTATAAAGCTTAAAAGAAGGCAAGTGAAACGCTATCTTACTCTAAAATTTGCCGTGAGGGAACACCAGGGACTGGATATGAAGTAATAATAAAATAAATAAAATAGGTAATCATTAAATAAAATGATTAAGAACAGCTCAAATTATACTAAAAATATGCTAAGACTAAAAATAAATAAAAATAATACAAAAAACAATACTAAAAACGAAAATCAGATAAACAGTAAAAATCAGCAAATGCAATAAAAGAATAGGAAGACTAATAAAATAGTAAAACCTATAAGTAAAATCTAATCAAAAGCCAAGCTAAAAAGGTGTGTTTTGAGTTTGCTCTTAAAAATGTCCACATTAGCAGCTGCTCTCAGGTCTTCAGGAAGGCTATTCCACAGTCGTGGGCCGTAGAAAGAAAAGGCAGCCTCACCATGAGTTTTAGTTCTGATTTTAGGGATTGATAAAAGGCCTCTATCTGAAGACCTGAGAGTTCTGGATGGCTCATAGGTTAAAAGCAAATCTGACAGATAAGAAGGACTAAGACCATTAAGAGCTTTAAAAACCAGTAAAAGAATCTTAAAATCGATCCTGAAGCACACAGGTAGCCAATGCAGGGACTTTAAAATCGGTGTGATGTGAGCTCTCTTTCTGGTCTTTGTTAGCACTCGTGCAGCTGAGTTTTGGAGCAGCTGTAGTGGTTCAATATTCTTTTTAGGAAGCCCAGAAAGAAGAGCATTACAGTAATCAATCCTACAGGTAATAAAAGCATGGATTAGTGTCTCTGTGTTGGCTTTGGAGAGAAAGGGACGTACTTTGGCAATGTTTTTAAGATGATAAAAACCGTTCTTATGGTTTGTCTGATGTGGCGTTCAAAGGTTAAGTTTGAATCAAGACCACACCAAGGTTCCTAACATTCTCTGATAGGTTAAAAGACAGTGCTTCCAGTTTAAAATTCAGTTTTTCTCTCAGTGCTTCAGGACCGATGACCAGTACCTCTGTTTTGTCTTGGTTGAGCTGTAAAAAATTTTCCGCCATCCATGACTTAATGTCTAAAATACACTTAAAAAGGTCATCAATCGGGCCTGTGTCATCAGGAGACACGGCAATGTAAAGCTGCGTATCATCCGCATAACTGTGGAAGTCAATGCCGTGTCTCCTGATGACATCCAAGTGGCAGCATGTAAAGGTTAAAAAGGAGTGGACCCAAAATTGAGCCTTGAGGGACACCGCAGTTCAATTTATGTCTCTTAGATGAATGTTCATTCAAAGTTACAAAAAATTCTCTGTTGTTAAGATAAGATTTAAACCAGTTAAAAACAGTGCCAGATATGCCAACCAAGCTAAAAAGTCGATTTAAAAGTATTCCATGGTCAACGGTGTCGAAAGCTGCACTCAAATCTAATAAAACCAGGACTGACAGCTTCTTCATGTCCAGGTTGCATCTGAGGTCATTAACAACTTTAACTAGTGCAGTCTCAGTACTATGGTTAGCTCTAAAACCAGACTGTAGTTTCTCGTGGATTCCTTTGGACATGATAAAAGTATTTAACTGTTTAAAAACAAGTTTCTCTAAAATCTTACTTAAAAACGGCAGATTGGATACTGGTCTGTAATTATTAAGGTCTAAGACATCCAACCCACTCTTCTTCAGGAGGGGCCTAACAAGTGCGGTCTTGGAAGCAGTGGGAAAAACACCCATCTGGAGGGAGTAGTTTACGATAGTCAATAAATCATCAGCTAAAAAGTCATAGACCGTTTTAAAAAAGGAGGTGGGGATGGGATCTAGAGAGCAGGTTGAGGGTTTTAGTTGTGAAACAACTTTACCAAGGATTTCAGCATCAACCAAGACAAAACTTCCTAGTGTTTCCTCACAGGCAAAGACGAGTTCTAAGTCCAGGCTCGTGGCTAAGTTTGCTGGTTGCTGTTGACCTAGAGTCAATCTAATGTTGTCTATTTTGTCACTGAAATGGACTGCAAATTCCTCACATCGCTCACTCGATGATAAGTTATTAATATTGTCCAGAACAGGGTTGATGAGACGGTCAATGGTTGAGAATAAAATCTTGGGGTTGTTTCGGTTGTTGTTGATCAAATTTGAAAAGTAGGACTGTCTTGCATGTTTGATGGCCTTGTTATAGGTGATTAGCTGTTCGTGAAAAATTTGGTAGTGAATGGTTAATTTACTTTTTCTCCATCTCCGTTCAGCTATACGACATTTTCTCTTTAGTTGTTTGATCATTTCATCTTTCCAGGGAGGATTTGGTTTGGATTTGATCTTTCTTACTTTAAGTGGGGCAACTTTTTCATTGACTTGAGTTTATTGTTAAAATGGTCAGCAATAAAATCACAGGACGAGGGTAAAACGTTGGAAGGAGTATCTTGTAAAATACTGATAAAATTTGCAGTCACTTCAGGGGTAAGATAGCGTTTCCCTACGGTTCTTTCTGATAAGTTTTCCTGGTTAAAACCACTGACATTAAAAAAAACACAATAATGATCAGAGATACCTATATCCACAATAGAGGAAATGTTGGCAGAGAGGCCATGAGTTATAATGAGATCCAACGTTTGTGTGTAGGTTGGGTTACATGCTGGGTAAAATTCATACAGTTTAGCATGCTTAAGAATTCTGAAGCCTGTGAGTCTGATTGATTATCTATATGTAAATTAAAATCACCTAAAATGATTGCTCTGTTGAAATTGGTATGGATAATTGAGAGCAGTTCTGAGAAGTCTGAAATAAAAGATGAACATCTTTTGGGTGGTCTGTAAACAGTCAAACACAAAACTGGAGGACTGTTAAAAACAAGGCAGTGATATTCAAAAGATGCATATTCCTCAAATGTAATATTTTTAAAACTAAATGCTGCTGAGAGGATGGTTGCTGTACCTCCTCCTCTCCTACCAGTCCTGGATGAAAATGAAAAAATATAGTTAGTTGGTGAGGCTTCCAGGAGTGTAGCTGGCCCATCAGCACTAAGCCAAGTCTCTGTTAAAAACATGCAGTCAATATTATTATCTAAAATTAGGTCATTAATTAAAAAGGTTTTGTTTGAAAGAGACCTAACATTTAAGAGCGCCATGTTCAGGGTTCTGTCTTGAGGTAGATTTGATTTATGTACCTGTAATGGTTTGAGATTATGGAAATGAGCTTCAGAGTTCCTTTTGGAGTGTTGTCTGGTGGTGATAATAACTGGGATTGACATAGCGGGGTCAAAAGAGTCAGTATGTCGACTGCTGGGGGCGCTGGTGGGTGACATGGTACATGACGAGGGCTGATGGGAAATATCATAACTACTTGTAGCTGTTGTTGTTGTTGATGATGCCGTTGTTGTTGTTGTCGCTGTTCCGTTGTTAGTCAATCACGTGCGTAGCGTACAGCTTGCTGGAGTTTAAAGGCCAGCTTCCGACATCCCAACCTGCTCAAGTGGATACCGTCCCGTCCATAGAAGGAGGGACGCTCCCAGAACAAGTCAAAGTTGTGGATGAAGGAGATGTTATGTGCAACAAACGGATTGAAGCCAGGTGTGGAGATATAGGATCCTGCTAAAACGAATATCACCGTGGCCCAGAGTGGGGAGCGGGCCAGAGATAAAAGCAGATTTTCCAGAGCTATTTACAAGATTAAAAAGTTTAACAAAATGGACTTTTGTCAGCTCCGATGGCGTACGGGTGGTGTCGTTTGTGCCGCAATGAATAATCACTTTCCTAACAGTGGCGGGCGCTGATTCCAGGAGACTTTTTTCCAGGATGTCTGCGGTCGTGGCTCCAGGAAAGCAGTGAGTGATCGCATTCGCAAAACGAATGTGCCGGATAATAGAGTCGCCGACGATCATGACAGTGGGGAACAGAGGAGTGGGATTCTGGATGGCGGCGGTGTGAGGGGGGACAGGGGTGATAGCAGAAGTGGTGACGGAGGAGGAGGATCGGACATCCGCGGCAGCTGCTGCCAGAGCTCCTCGTGTATGGCTGTGGGTCAGCTCTGGAAACTCCTCATCAAGTAACTGAGGGCGGGAAAAACCACTGGAGCGCCTGTTGACAGCCTCTCTCAGCAGCATGCGGCGGGAGGAAGAGGATTTCCCCGACTGTTTCTTCTGCTGAGATGAGGTCAGGTGTGGGACTTTAGGTCTAGTGCCGGTCCTGGACCACGTACCGGCCGAAGAGGAAGATGAGGAGGGCGCCGCCGCCGAGTGAGTTGACGCGACGGGCGGAGACACCTCCACCGCCGCTGCTGCTGCCGGCGCCGCTCCCGGCTCGGCTGGGACGGAGTTGGCCGGTTCTGTTTCAGGGGAAGAAGGAGCACCAGCCCCGGCGACGGGTGGGGACGCTTCCACCGCCGTTGCCGCTGCCGCCTCGGCCAGGACGAGATTGGCCAGTTCCGTTTCAGGGGGAGGAGGAGCACCGGCCCCAGCGATAGGTGGAGACACCTCCACCGCCGCCGCCGCTGCCGCTGCCGCAGCTGCTGCCTCCGCCGCTGCCGCCGCTGCTATCGCCGGTGGCAGAGCCACCGGTTCTGTTTCAGGGAGAGGAGGAGCACAAGCCCCAAAGACGGTAGCGGCAGTGGGGACAACGTCAGCAGGGCTGACAGGGACATCAGGTTGTAGCATGGCAAAGCGGTTTGTCAGGTTGAGGGGCGGAGGCGAGGCGTTGCGGGGACGTCCACATTTACCTTTGCCCACCACCATTGACCAGGAAGCCCGTGAGCTGGGGGTTGAGCAGGAGGGGGGCCGGTGACAAAGCGACGTGGAGGGGTCCCAAAGGATGGTGTCGGCAGCGGCTGAGTTCATGGAGGAGATGATCTTGGACTGTGTGGCTGCGGTGTCGATGTAATCCTGGAGGAGGGAGTCTTTTTTCCGGAGTTCGTCCGAGAGCCGTCTGATGTCTTCTTTGAGGTGAGTAATGTGTTTTTCTGATTTCCGGCAGTCATCGCAGAGGGTGGTGGAGGTTGGAGATGTGGATGGTGAAGTGCATGGTGCCATGGTTGATGGTGGCTGAGAAAACAGAGAGAACAGCTCCGGCAGCAAAGGTGTTTGTGTGCTCATTTGGCTAGCGGCTAGCTGGATCGCTAGTGATGTAGCTTTAGCGTGCGAGGCAATAGATACGTACACACGAGGACTCCAGAAGGAGTCCACGGCGTTGAGTAGGCACAGAAGGAGGATGATACGAGGTGGTGGTGATGAAACTTAAAGACTGGGCCCGGTGAGGTGGTCAGATGTCCGGTAAGCTAGCTGGTTATCAGCTGTCAGGAGTTTTCCCACGCTGTCAGATCAAAGGGCAGATAACGTCCGCTTGACAGCGGAGTTCTATGGGTAAGATCCTTCCAGAGTTAGAAAACAACTGGAGTAGGCCGTTAGAAGCAACTATGAAACGAAATTAAAACACGTTTCAATCTTTAGGAAGAGCTCAGTTGTCAGCGAGGCAGAGACGCGACTTGCTTGCGACTTGCTCAGTCCGCCATCAACTCGTGTTGTGTTATATATGCAGAATTGCTTCAAGGCAGCAATGGAAGAACTCCAATCAGTATCGGAACAGTATTGTACTGTATAATGCAATCCACTTTCTTTAATTAACTGAAGCCAAATGGATTGCATTAAAGCTTTCTCCTTTCATGGCAAAGTACATTTTTGAATTTTGATAACGCTGTAGATTATTTTATCTACATTTTTCATAGATTTTCAGTTTATCTGCCCATGTCATGTTAGTTAGATGACAGTGTCGCCTTTTGTTTCTCTCTGATTGTGAAAACTGTGGAATTAAAATTGATTGTCTGTGCTGATTACAGTTGATCATAATTTCTGTAAATCATTTATTGAACGACTCACTAAAAGCAAATTCAAATGACAGACTATATTTGCAAAACTCCGACAAACACATTTATGTGATTAGCGCAACATGAATGTGTAAACACCCGCAATCGTCTGTACATCCATTTTATGTGTTGTGTGTGTGTGTGTATTTCCAATCATCGCGAGCAAATGATTAAATCCAACTACAAAGTGTTCTGTCTTGAGAAAACACAGTATGATTTGCAGGTTTAGAGATAATTCTTCTCACAGTTGAAAGCAAACAATGACAACAAACATGCGATTAACCTCACAGGTGCACAATTAGTTCTCAAAAGCACATTTACACCCCAAGGTTATTAATGAATTATTGAGCAGCATTTATACAACAAAAAGGGCAATTTCCATTTGGTGACATTTTTCAAATTGTTGAATCTCTGTTTTGAAAAGACCATTTGATTCACTCTCTACAGTATGTGTATTGTTTTTTCTACGCCCTTATTTTTTAATGTTTTATGCGTTGCCTTATCATCTTATCATTAGTCTCCCAGGAGGCTGGGAGGATAAGAAGAGGAGATCAAATGCAAATGAGTTACAATATTTATGAAGAAATTAGATTGTAATAGAAGAGGAGTTTGCTGATTAAACTCCATTAATGTGCATCATCTTCATAAAATGCAGACCCATGAAACAGGGAGATTGAACATGATCCCCCTGGAGTCGATGTGCTGCTGCTGCTGCTGCTACTGCTGCTGAAAGGGGGATAATGGGATGGAGGGTTGCGCCAAGACCTTGTCATAAAGATAGTGTGCTTAACAAGCTGCATGTAACAACCAATACATGTGCAGAAAGCAGTGAGAAGAAGAAATTTGATTGATTGGAGGTAAATTTGTGAACGAGAGGAAGTAAAGCAGATTTTCCGTAGTGATGAGTGTGACTGAAACACACTGCCTACATGGATTTGAAAGAAATACACATATTGCAGCTTGGCCTTGTATACTGTACCTAGCAACCTCGAGTTATGTTGAATCACTGCTCCCAAATCATTTTTTTTCAACCAAAATATGTGTTATTGTAAAAGGTCAATTCAATTCCAGCTGAGTTTAGGGTTTGAATCTGTTCACATGCAGCATTGCAGCATTATGAGCCATACAGTAGATATGTGGAGGTCACGAGGTAACCGTCTTGCTGTTTGCCTGATCACCAGGACGTAGATGTCCATAGCTGACATAAGCTAGAATGATGCTTTCACAAGAGGGTTTTTAGTGAGCTGCTGCTTTCTTGTTTCTAATGTTTTCTAGTACTTTATGTGCCCTTTCCAAAAAGGTCAGTGGGGTGTATCCTGTCCAGAGGGTTGTGGTAAGGGTAGGGTCTTGCCACAATAGAGTTTCAAAGTTCATGCATCACGGTGGCACAGTGATTAGGAAGACTGAAATCCCCTTTGAGCAGGACCAGGTCCTTGAGTGCTGCTGCGTGGCAGACAAAGCTCTGACCTTCCTGTGGAGGCAGGCGAATGAAAAGAAGAATTTCTCTTGGAGATCACTGTCACACACACAAACTACAATACAGCGCAGAGTGCTCATTATCAGTGCTCACCTGACACCCCCCCTCCCATCCTGAGAAGTTTGGGAGTGAGCATAAATTCCCTCAGAAAACAAAAAAAACAAGAAGTGATGGCAAGAGTCACCTGAGCCTTGTTCCGTAACTTTGCCTCACAAAGCCTTTAAAATATCAGCATAGCATTAGCAAAATACCAAACTAGCACAGAAGGCAATTGTTGATACGACAGTTTTAGCAATTATGAATACATTAGCAGACAGCCCATGAGAGTATTACAGTATATCTACAGTAACATGTTGAGTGGAGAGTATCTAATCTATACTTTATCTCTCTGCAGCTGTTCACATCTAATATTCAGATGCAGCAACGCTCCACAGGTGTCCCTCTGTTTTCCCACAACACACAAGGTTCTGTGTATATGAATATATGAATATGAAAGGACAGAGATGAATGTGAGTGCACCAGGGACATTAAAATCATGTTGATGGGATATTTTAATGCCTTTCTGATATTGGAAATATACTGAGAGCCTAAACAAAGATGCACATACTTGCAGAGAATGTGTGAATCCAGTGGTTTGGGTCAATATTCTACAAAAAAATGGAATGAATTACTGAAATGAAATGAGTGCCGTAATATTATTTTTCGATGTAAAGCCAGCAGCAAAGTCTGGAACGAGCCCAGAAACATTAGCTTCTAAAGGTTTTTGTTTCAGCTGGTAACTGAATCTGTATGCAGGAGCCGAAGCTCTACTGTCTCACATGGTGGTCTGTTTGATGTTTGCTGTTGTCTTTGATTGAGATTACAAATGTGCTGTGGGAGCTCAGCCCAAGTTGAGAGCTGGATTAAGCGCCCCCCTCCTCCTTCCATTGTAGCTGAAGGATATCCAAGTTGCAGCTGTGCGCCAGTGATAGACGGGGTCTCAGCAGCGAGAAGTCGTCTTTCAGGGGATCGGTATCATCACTCTGCCGCGTGAGAGATAGTGAATGGTTCAGGAAAGGTTACATGAAGGTTCCGTAGCCGACTCTCTGATATACCCTGGTGATGTATATAATCACTTTCAGACTAATGTCCTTTTGTTTTTGGGAGAGCTGTCAGCGAAAGCTTTCATCACAGCAAACACTGCATGGTCAAATGGGAAAGCTCAAGAGGAAAGAATTAACAAGTCACTCTCAATTATGTAAAATAGTTTTATTCTATCTCAAGCTGTCAGTGTGGAATCCCCAACAATTATAAATTCAGAGCCACGTCCCAGCGGTGACGGTTTCCGTTTCTTCGTATCGACTGTGGCTCTTTATTGTATCTTCCACTAGTATGTGAATGAGGGTTTCATCGGTATTAGTTCACGTCAATGTGGGGATGATACTCAATGTACTTCCAGGTCCTGTGAGGACTGGTATGAGCAATAAGCACAGAACTGGCCAGAGGCTGTAAAGCGATTGCAGAAGATTCAATTGGATTTAAGGTTGGCCTCTGTTCATGGATCCTGCCATATCCAATCCTCACTTCAGGCTCACTTTGATTCAGTGGACTATATAAGCTAAGGTGTCTGTGCCTTGGACACATCCCGCGTGCTATTCTTCCTTTTCCATCACAGGTTAAACTACACCACACACACATGCACACATATGCAGCCCACCCCCAATTTGCTTAAAAGTGCTATGTTTAGCTCATTTAAACACCCATGTATCACTGTCAGATTAATTGCAATACCTCTGTATAATTACCCGTAACAAATTAGAACATGGCGGAGAGTATTTCTCACACCAGGGGTATTGTTATTGCTAGTATTTTTCTAAATTAAGATCACTTACTATGACCCTCATCGCTTCGTGTTGCAAAGAAAACATTCCTACTTGCTCCCTTCCTCCTGCTGGTTCTTGCTCTGGGCGTGTTTTGTTTTTAATATTAGAAGAGCAATAAGAGGCAAGTTATTCCATCTGCATTCTAATTCTGAACGATTTTACTGGATCAACACCTTATGAGGCGGTTGTGACTGGAGTTTTTAATAAATTGTAATATGTGTTGCTCATATCAGTTAACTTAATGTTTGTCATGAAACGTCAGCTTTTCTGTCAAGCATCCTGTAGAGCTTTGATTTGTCAGTTGTTTCTCAAAGTGGCAGACAGTTGGCAGTAAACAGGTCACTTAGTGTGACTTCTTTACAATGAAAAATGAGCATGCAGCTAACACTCCTTTTTTTAGACCCTTTTTTCTCCATGTCACGTCACAGTGCCCCTCGCCATACACCCGCCGTCAATATTGACATTAATAACACCCGACCTAAATGTCTCATTCTCTGCATGACTCATTATCGAGCGGCAAAAATACAAGGTTGAAAAGGAACCCATCAAGCCAAAAGAGCAGACCACCAATAACAGAAGGCTATCCACTTCAGGCCTGTGTTAGATTGATAATGATGATATTTCTAACAGAGGTCAGGTCCTTCAGCCCCCTGTATCATTTTGTCCCCCTCCACCTTTTTATGATTTGTAGCATGTTACTGTCCTCATCTAGCAGCGACGGAAGCAGCTCGGTCAGTGTGATCAGCTACATAGCTCATTATCTTTGTATTTACTCATCTCCGTTTGGTTCAGCTGTTTGGTGATGGTTCTAAAAGCGAGATGTTTCCTTTGGATTTCAGTTTTTCTTGGAAACTTAAATTTTGAATTCTCAGTCTGAATATTGCGGATCCACTTACATGGGTTTCATATCGCTACATCTCATATCTGTTTTGAAGATCGCTTCTAAAAATTGAACCAAGATTTGTGTATTTTCCATCCACTTGTTGTGCAACCATATAAGTATTACATGCATCTGGAGAATGGTATTTTGGAAGTATAGATGGAGATAACCACTCGACCCAGGAGCCAGGGTGCTCTCAGAGGTCCCTGGAAGGGAAGCGATGACTGACTCCATTTCAGTAAGTTTATCTAAACTGCTTGCTGCCAAAAATGCCTCTTGGGTCATTTAGCCACTGTCAACAATTCTGATGAGGCTGCTGGCCCATGAAGGATAAGACCACAGCAGCGCCTGAGACACTCAGCGTGCCGAGGAAGGCTTTTAGTCTAAAGCTCTGTGAACGCCACTAACGCCAGAGTTTAAAATTAAATCTGTTTTGGATCATCATTCATCTCCTGTGCTCATAGGAGGGGGCATTGAGGTTATCATGTGGAATGTAAGGCAATTAAAACTCCATCAATCAATATCTTTTTAATTATCAGAGAATTAAATGACTGCATTATAATGTAACAAGTCACAGGAGTACAGTTCCTCTGAGCCTGAAGAAGCACTTTAGCATTTTTGTAGCTCATTGTTTTGATTATGTAGAGCTAAAACAACATTGCCAATATTTGCTGTAAAATATAAATAAATAGAAAATTGGTCTGTTTAAATGGGGCCGACAGTGCCCATTTTCAGTCGCTGATCCTGACTACCACTTTAATATACTGGTTAGTACCAGATGATACGGATGAATTAACAACTGCTCCAATGTTGCAGCATTGGGAAGCTTTAGTGGTAAATAAGATGTGGGTAACTTAAAACTGCATCACAAGCTCAGCCACTGTAGGTCTGGTTATTTATCTGTACATTATTCATCACAGGTATTCATTCACCTTGTATCCAAGGCAAAACATAACCTTTAAGGATCGCAGCCTTGGAGCCCTAAGCAACAACACAACAAAAAAAAGTGTTTACAGAATTAGCTACAGCCCAGGGTGTGCACTCTCTCCATGCCCTGGATTGATTTGGGAATGATTCAGTTCCTCCATTGCCGCAAACACTGGGAGTTAGCAAAGTCAGGTCATGATTCAGTAAAAGCTAAATAGAATGTGATTAGAAAGGATCAGATCTCGCTTGAACATACTGACGTTTCTCAGGCGTGGAGAAATATTCTTGCAAAAAGTTTGTTTTAGAAGCAACAAGACCTTAATGTATTTTAGATTATCTTCTAGCTGACTGTTGCTGTGCTTAGTGTATTAGTTTCTCTGCCATTAGTATGCCAGGGAGTGTTCTGTAGCTCTACAGTCATTATCTGTTTGGTGAGAATCAGGGCCACCTCAGGGTCAAACAAAGAAAGAGGGTGGAGGCAGCGGTTAGGCCCTTTTGGCCTCATTAGTTAATTAGGGTGCAGACAGGCAATTTCATTCACATTGGCCTTTGAACATGCAGAGAGAATGCATGAACAGTATTGAATTTATGCAAGAACCAAAATAAAACTTGAAAAGGAAATGTCGATCAACTCTATATTTTAAAATTAAGCCTATTTTTCATAAGTTTGATGTATTTATATTTATTTCTTGGATTTCAAATTCAAAACGACTCTTTTCAACAGAGGATAGTTTGAAAGTAGTGTAAGTTTATGATTATTAATGCTACACCATGAATGCGGACACAGTAGGACAGTCATAGAAGCCATGTTGGTATACTGTGTGTTTTGAATGTCGTCTAAAAGCTTGAATCAACTGCTGTTCTGTTGTGTAATGAGACTGAACCTTTCTTGAGTCCAATCAGGTCAAGCACATGATTATAAATTACAACAAATTAGTTTACTACTTTAGCATTCCATTAAACTAATCTAGCATGCTGTGCTTTGCTAAAAATGTGAATGCTCAGACTGGTGCAGGTCAGAGGTTTAGAGATAACACTGAACGAAAGAGCAGAGAGATGTTCGGGAGTAAGGTGAATTTTCTCTTGAATTGATTAACTTCAACAACATGCAAAAAGGTACAAGCTGACGCACACCTGCGTTTTAGGCCGAGTCATGACTGGAGGTTCAGTGCTTAAGTGTTTGTTTGTTTGGCTTTGCTTACCACCAGTTGCTCTTCTTCCCTTGTATTTCAGATAGAAAAGCTTCTCAAAATGTGTTTTTTGCCTCAGTGGTTGATACATGTCAAGTCCAACTCTGCTCTTGTATTATTAAATCTGCAGTCCAACAAGCACTGGGCTTTCACCGGCATGATCGCTAAATGAAGATGAAATTTCATCACTTTTATTCTTTAACACTTGTCCATTTTCTGTTGCTTTCACCCCTTAAAAACTTTTCAAGGATCCATTTAACAAATGAAAACATCAACTGCCTCTGACATGAACATCACTTTACTATTTTTGAAGCTTCAGCTTGACCATTTTTATGGTGCTAAAGTGTTGATTTGCTCTTCAGAAGTCACTATTTGGAAAAGATTGTGTCCATTGTGTGTGGGTGTGGGGGGGTGGGAGGGGGGTCCAAGCTTTTCTAATTCCCAACTGTCATGGCACAGTTTCTGGTCAGAGACCGAGAGCTAACACAACCACAACCATATGATTCTGTCAAAAAGCTTCTTGAAATCCATTAGCAGCACCTGATACCAAAAAAAAAACCTAAGTGCTAAATGAGGCAAAAACGGCACTCTGGTTTATGGCTTAGATTTCCATTTTCAAAGTAGGATTTTTTTTGAAAGACGACAGTGGGTTGCCAGCAGTCACCACAGAGGAGTTTGGTTTTATCCCTGGCTTAGCTGAGCCCAAGAGTTATTTCAGCAAACGTTAGAGTCAGCACGGATGAGAATAATCAGACTGGTTTATACTCAAACTAGCAAACTGACTTCCTACATATATTGTATGAATTGGAGGTGAATGATAATCAGCAATTGAATTTAATCTGTTATAATCTCTGCCCTAAAACATATACCACAAGACCTAAAACAGACTGCATTTTCTCTTCCAAATTATAGATTGGCCTCGGTTGTATTTCTGTTAATTATAATGTACCAGGAGATTTAACCTTGTGACAGAAAGACCCTGCAGGAGGTTAATTGGTAGAAGCTGAGACATATTCAGGTCAGACCCAGTTCAAATTACTGGGAAGTACTCCTCTAAAGCTGAGAAATGCAGTGGGTAAGGGTTGTGAACAAAAGGGCAGTAAATGAGCTGAGTGTTTCTTTCTTTACATTGACAATCTGCATGTCTCTGTTTAATAACCACCAGTGTAATATGTCATTCAGGGCACAAGACAATGAAGATAACTTGCTATCATTATGTCAGCTGAACAGTCTTATAACATTAATACCCGGGTGTCCAACCAACACTTTTACACTCAGGAATATATTGTAATGGAAGTTTTGTGTGGATATTTATGGTTCCTTGAGGAAGATTACTAACTGACACTGCCACTACGTCAAACTTTCCCTTCAACCAACATTTTGTTTCCTGAGATGGTATAATAATGACTATATGTAGTCAACATCTGTGCTTTTCCAGCAACATGCTAAAATCTTAACTTGTGCACAAGAATCGTCAACTTTGACCATGACATTCATGCTCATCAAAACAGGAAGCGTCTCCTGTCGGGATGCTTTGATCGTGTACCAACTTAACTTTCAACTTAGTTTACAAGCCGTCTCCTTGTGTACGAGGCAGAGTGCCATGGATTTAGTAGAGTATAAATTTGCTCCTCAAAAGATGAACTTTTGTGTTATAAAATCCCCTCTGTCCTTCCCTTTAATGTTGCCCTTAGGACAGACGCTTTCCATCTACAGTCCCAGTGCATGCTCTCTGCTGTAGGCTATGAGGAAGCCTGTCGCTTCTAGCAGAGCTTTAGATCTTTGCTTTGTGTTTTATAATCTTTAGTCACCCTTTACCCTGACTGCTTTTACATGTAATCTATTCACAGCCAGATTTCATGCCGTAGCTGTTCTTCCCTTCTGCAGCCTTTTTGCCTTTTGTGCCGCATTCTCTCCAGGTTTAGTAATTAGGTGCTGTCAGAAAGAGAAGACTCAAATTAGTCAGAGCAAAGAGGGACATCTCACCGTTTTGCCTCTGTTCAATGGCCAGATATTAATAACGACAGGAGAGGAGCAGCTATTGGAAATATATCAGAGTTGTTTATTTTGAGAACCAGAGGTGAGACGGCACATTCTGATTAATAGTGAAAGGTAGATGCTGAGGCCGTAGGAAGTCGCCCGTGTCACACCATCAAATTTTTTACACTGTGAAGTGAATGGGGCGGATAAAAAAACAACAAAAAAACAAGTATTTTTGCACTGTCGATTTTTGCACCACACGATTGTGTTCTTCCGGATTCGCTCCTCTCCACTTGTAATACTCTTGTATGACAACTGAAGTGGTGGCAGGTTCGGGGAATGATGGCTACAAGCATAATCCTGACAAAGCTGGAGTGGTGAATGACTGAAAGATGTGAAGAGAGGGAGCTTAGTGGCTGACACATATGTCAATTTGATTAAGACCTGACACCTACACACAGCACAGAAACGGCCGCTTAGTGCTTTGTGCACTGTCTCAAAGTACAGCAGGTTAATGATAAGTGGTGGCGACAGTTTGGAATGTGCCTCTGAAAGGCTAATTTATCTGGCTCTGAAACACAAATTGGAAACATAATGCTCAAAGTAAGTTCTGTTAGGAGGCTGAATGTAACAGCTGCTGTGTATATTCACTGCTCACCTGCAAATGCATTTCCATTTAAAGTGCAGGTGGGCATGAAAAATTACTACTGGTACTATACTACTACTACTGCCACTTTACTGCCTCAACTTTCAGTCAGTTTCACCATCTGACAAATTTCCAAAGTTGGAATAAAATCATTGTTGGTGTCATTGTGCACTCCCATCATCTTGATTGTCTGGTGTATGCCGGTGGTCATGTTTAATAATATCACTGTTGGTTTTTGTACCTGCTGCTTTCTACAACATAAATGAGCTCCTAGTGAGTATAGAAGCGATTCTGGGATTTGTTTAGTGCGGGGCCAGCAGTAATAAAATTTCAGAATAAAACAGGAAATATCCAAACACAGTATAGGGAAAAACCGTGACAATTATAATGCTAACTTACCGACTCTATATAAAAACCTAATGGCACATTGTCTGCAGGTGGTGTCAGACTTTAGTTTTACTTTTCAAAGTCTTCTATAGCAGGCATAATGCAGCTCCAGCTCTATATGTAAACAGACCTGACACATTGAATGATAACATGAATAAATGAGTGCTACATGAAAAATTCACATTCTTCCACACAGCTGTTCTACATGATGAAATAAAGCAGCTAACATCCTGTCATGCTCCGTGACATCTCTAACACTAACACTCTGCTTTTGGATCAATATGGCAAGCGGAAAAAAAGATCTAAGTGGCTTTGAAGCAGGGTTCAGTATTGGGGCAAAGACGGCAGGAGTCACAAAGACAAGAGGGATATGGTCTGTTGAGTCATCACTATGTTCGCAACAATGGGCAAGGGCAAGTGGATTTGTTGCGTGCACCAAGAGGATGGTTCAACGCCCGAAAGCCTCAGAAATGCGTGAAAGTTTACAGAGGTCGTATTTAAAAGAAGAATGAAGACAATAAAAAAAGGGAGGAACAAGTCTTAATGTTTTTGTTTTGTTTGTGTGTGTGCGTGTAGAGATCACACTGGGGGTTACACCCTGCTGGAAGCCATGATGGGTGTTTCTGTGGAAGTCAGAGAGAGAGGGTTTAGTAGATGTCGGGGAGTGTATTGGGAGCTGGGACCAAGAAGGTGTGTCTGGGTTTATACAGTGCTGTAAAGTCTGTAGTGGAGGTGTTGAAAAGGCCTGCCACAATTCCTATTGAACTTTGTGTTGAAGTTTCTTGAAGTCTGAGAGGGTTAGGGAGAGGTTAGAGGCAGAGGTGGGTCTGTTTTGTCCATCGAGACATCCGACTCTATGTGATATCAGGTAATACAAGTCGACTTGACGTGACTTGACTTGCAAAGCTTTCAGATGGAAGCAGAACGAGGCTTTGCACTGGGGCTTGATGCGCGCAGGTGAGCTAATATCTGACACTCAACCTACCTCAGTTGTGACTGATACAGTCATTCTGTACGGTGTTTGAAAATTCAGTTCGCTCTGAATTCCAAGTTGAAGAAGTGGTTGTATTAAACTTTTTATGAGACAAGTTTTTTTGTTTGTTTTTTCAAGCAACAGAGCTGTAAGTGTTAAAGCTTTTGAAAATTGCTGGTTTAAATGTGAGAAATGGACTTACCTATTGCACCTGTCTGATAAATGAACCTGCCGTACAGCATGTACAGTATGTGGTTCAGCCCACAGGACAATGTGTTTGTACATCCACCTTGTATAAATCATACAGAGCTGTATTTCAGTGTTTAAGAATTTGCACAAATCCTGGGGGTCCTGTAAAGGTGATGACTAGAAGTGATAACTGGAAGAAATACCTAAATAGATGGTTTGATTTGATTTTTTTTCTCCGTCTTGCCTTACTCAGAATAAGAAGTCAGGCTTCATTCAGTTAGAGACATGGTCATTTCCCATCTTAGCACCAAACTATGCCTCAGTGCCCCCTCATTACTGCCCATGTGAAGTGAATACTTGCACTAGAAAATCCCACTGGATTCTAAGAATAGATTCTACTTCACCTGGTCTCAGAGGTGGGTTTTTTTTAGTAGCTGCTGAAATTAAGCAAGAGAAATGCCACTAAAGTATAGCTTGTATTTGTATTTTGACAGTAGCTCAGTGTAATGTGGCATATCATATAGCTATTTGGATCTCATCCTTCCTCCAGTTTGTCTCATCTCTCTTTAATTTCAGACGGCAAACAGAGGTAAAAACGCTTCATAAGATTCATATAAAATAGAATAGCGCCAATTTAAGATCAGAATTATCTCATAATGTCTCAAGAATCCATCAACTTTCTCTCAACCGCCTGAGGGGAATTAAATAGGAATCTGTCTACCCAATTTTCTAAGAGATGTGAAAAATAAGATTGCTCCTGTTGGAAAGAGACAGTGACATCAGCTGACTGCTGTGCGCTTGGATCTCGCTCAGGTTTTTGTCCTCATTTTTAACGTCTTTACCTTTTGTCAGACTACAGTGATTTATGAGCAACAGCCCTCGAGATTTAACAATAGCACTCGACAGTTCAGGTATACGAGCAGAAAAGTGAAACCTTGGATGCAAAATCGCGCTCTGCAGTACATCCACTGAGAGTTGCTTTCTCTGTTTATGTGCCGGTGATGTATGCATCCCAGCATGGCCCTACACAGTGCTGTCTGCCCCTGCATAGTGTGTGCTTGCTCCATCATGACTTGCATGTTAAGCACCAACAGCTGACTGTTGTAGCCTCCTTGTAATGGAGCCAGTCACCACCGGCTGCCAGGCTCCAATTAGGCATGCAAACCTCCTGATCCAAGACGGGGAAGAAGCTGCCCCAAACCTCAGGTTTTCCCCCGCAGAACCGACTACTTCTTGTTTGTTCACTTAACAAACTTGCGCATCCTGAAATGAAGTAATAATGGCCACGGCCTGTATAAATATTTGTGCACTTACATAATTTGGAATTAAAGAAGTCTGCCGTTAAGATGCCTAAAGCCTATTTACAGTAGCGGGCTGAAGAGTCCATAATCCTCTCGCTGGAGAATGGTCAGCACTCATATCTTCACTCTGTGGTTTTGGTCATTGTTACTAAAACCTCACAGGCATATTTGCTTCAAAGTATAGAGGGATTATCAGCAAATTAATGCACCATTGCTAATATCGCTTCTGAGCTTAGTGTGAGTAGCTTTAGATGCTCCTCCATCAAAGTTCTTTTCTAACTTTGTCAAATTAATAACTTGAATAATCAGGGTGCTCTGCAAGCTATTAACTAGGCAAACACAGCATGTGTGTGGATGTGCTTATGGGTGTACTGTATGGATGCACTGTATTCTCAGGTAGGAGGAAGTTAATTAATAGTTTTAGCTCCTCGTAAAAGACCATGCCTCCCTTTGTTTATGAAAGAATAATACCAGTGTAATTTCGTTCTGATCCCATTGCCCTGCATGCTTATGAAAGGGAGTTGAGAATTTTAATAAGCAAAATGGTGAGAAATAGAAAAATAAATTCCTGTTTCATTGTTTTGGTGTTTATCTCTGGTTTTAATTAGAACCCGGATGGGCATTTTATTTTTATGAGGTAGTAACGGTAAGGTTCAAATGGTCTGTTATTGTTTTGCTTTAAGTTTGGAGGAAATGTAATTGCTCCCTGGGGGAAATAGGACCAACAGAATGACCTGTGTTTCTACAGTGCCGCTCCTCTTACACTGATAATAAAAAAAAAAATCCTAATTTGTGAGGCTTTTTTTTGTGTATTTGCTGCTGCTGAGTTATTTATGACGTTTTCAGGATACTTTTTAGGAGACTGAGTTTATAAGGAGATATTAATGAGCAAACAGTTGCTGCGAGGAGAAAGGTAACTGTTGGAAACCGTCTTCTATGTGGATGTAGTGAAATAGCTTTCGGTGTCTTGGGTTGCTGTGGCCTCTAATTGCCTCTGTGGATGGTTTCAGGGAACAACCTGTCTGTTTTTTTTTTGTTTTTTTTTACTAACCCCAAAAAAGACAGAACAGGCTGCACTAAGGTTTGATGGTGGAAACTGTCATCTCTAGTTATACTGTTGTGCTGTCCCGAAAAGCTGGAGATACAAGGGACATGGCAGTGAAAGTCTCCAGGAAAAGAGCAGCAGATTGGAACTTTATTTATACAAGTATTTGTCAGACGCACAGCTGCTGTGCAGACAGAAATATTTGCAGCAGCATGAGTTAAAACTCAGTGGGTGAACCAGAACACCCAAATATTCCCAGGGCTTCTTCAGTCTGAGTCACCGTGGTTATAGTTATCCTAGCTAGTTCTAGCCTAGCCTTACTTCGCCATGTTAGCTGACTGTGTGTTAATAGCACCCTTTGGGGATTATGTTAATTCTGTCTCTTGCTGTCTGACATCAGTGTCTGTTAAGTTTTCATCCTCTAATATTATCACAGCATTCACTTCAGCTCAGAGCTCAGATTAGCTGGAGCTAGGTCACCCTGTTCACTTGTTTATTGTGCCAGATTTGTTTCTTTATTCGGGGCTTCTCTCATTCACACTGGAGTACAGATGTACTTTAAGGGAAGTTTCCAACAATCTGGTTTAAAATATGCTGCTCATGTTGCAGCTTTGACCACACAAATGTTTTTTCTGTAGTGTGTAATGTAAGAAGAATATTTAAGCCAGTTGCTGAAGAGACCCGGCTCTCCAAATGTATTACACCAGACAGAGCTAAGACTAGCCATACATCTACAATAGTAATGGCTAAGATTATTCCATGTCAGGGTCCTGAAGTAATGACTATAGCTCACAGCCTATGAATTGTGAGGTCTGGCGTATGCTCCCAACTGGTCAAGATTTAATAACCTGGTAAAGTAGTTTTGCTGCATATTAGTTTCACAAACTCTTTATCATTGCTTTGAAATCTTTTGGAGAAAGTTCAAGTAGTCTCAAGTTCTCATTTTCGTGACTTAAAGCAGACTCGAGTTAAATCTCCTGTCTGCAGCTCTGCCTTTTATTAAGAAAACTTTCTTCTTGAAAGAACACAAATCATAGTTGAGAGGCGCAGACCAACATTACTAAAGGGGAAATGGTATTATGTTTTGCATAGATCAGTGTTGTGCCAATTATGATATAAATGAAAGCATGCAACCGTGCATATGACAACAAAGGATATAATTCTGAAAAATATCCAGCGGGCTCCCCCCCTCCAAAGTCTAGATTTCCAGTGATTTCCAGAGTTTTCTTTCCCACATGCCGCCTTCTCTACACTGATCTTAATGATAGTGGAGACACTGTTTGTGTAAGTGCAGGGTGATGTGACTATAGGTGTCTAAGCAGAGTATGAAGAGTAAAGAAGGACTCTTGAGAGTAGACAGAGAGGGTTATGAGTCTTAGGAGAGGACTGAAAGTGAGGGGCAGGCTTAGTGGCTAGATATTAGATTGGTGTCATGAGTGAGCACATCAGGGCACAGATAGCTTCATCCTTTATCTAAGCTCTCTCTTCACTATGACAAGCACTTCTTTCTATCCGTTCTGTGAATCTACCTCCCTCCCCCTGCACTCCTCTGCTTCTGGACTTCCTCATTTACCTTTTCACTCACATATTCTAGGTCAAGTCTATTTTAATTTGAGTGCTTGGAAGGATCAGACTGCTGTTTTTGGACGTTTTAGCTTACAATACATGATGTATGATTTAAAAGTACAACATTTTAAGGCATCAGCACATGTCCATCCAAATCATACACATCAGAGCATACAATACAATATTATAACTACACTATATAACTTTTTTAATGAAATGGCACTACTGTATTGTATCAGTCTGTTATTAAATAAGATTGAACCTCTATTTCATCTAGTTTCATTATTATCGTGAACCACAACCAATTCGTGAGACAGTCTTGACAGCAAGTAACATATCACTTTATGAAAAAGCTGCATAACACAGCAGTTTACCTTGGCCACCCCCATTTATATATTCAAAGAATGCATTCACATCCAAAGTGCTGTCTGGCAGTCAGGAAGAATGGAGCAGGACTCTTCATTCTGCCAAGAGCAGACCTCTCCCTTTATGAGCCTCAGTGGGTCAGATCACTGTGAACACGACATTGCCTTGTGTTTGAGGGGGCATGGTCGGTGACAATGCCTCCCAGGGAAGGAGCACCCTCTCAAAGTTGCCCCCTCCTCTTGATGAAAACACCTTTTCATTTCCGCTGCACTACATTTACCAAAAAAAAAGAAAAAAAAAAGAGCCTGAATGTTACATTTCCTGGCAAATGTGCTTACTGAATACGTCTGGTGAGGAATACGAGTTTTGTTATGTTCAACGCATCTGTTTTTACCTTCATGCTAATGGCTGGACCAAATTGGCTTTGTTGTGTCATTACACTGAGTGCAAACACCAGATTCACAATTGCTGTCTGGCATTAGGGAAATTACATTGTGATAGCTGTGATTTGAAGAGACTCCTTCTGAGTGTAATTTGCCCTGCATTATGTTCTCTTTTAACTCTTCTTTCATTTAAAGAGGAACTATGTAAGTCTACACTTTTCCTCTGTTTTGCTTCCCCTCCACCTGTTCATGTGCATTAACAAAGCTAGTGAAAAATCAATCCATGGAGCGGTGGGTAACGTTATTTAACATATACATGTACGATGTTACGCCGTGTACAGTATATCTGTGTAGTCTTAACTATCATAAATAAAAGATTGCGGGTTTATGGAGCGCATTTGTGTCAGTCGGAAGATCGAGAGCCTCCATTCTCACTCGTAACAAGTCATGTATCACAATTACTCCGGAGCTTTTTAATTAAGGTAAAAATGTAGCATGTGGGAAATATCATGCTTAGTCTTCTAATGCAGCACAGTGGTTTAGGTTCGGTAAAAAGACAGGAGAATATATCATGGCTTCTTAGCTCTAATTTTATATGGTCTGTTATAATAAAGGAGTATTTATGACTGAAATTTTAAGAAGTTGTGTTTTTGTTTCATTCAGTAATTGAACCTAAAGACTTTTTACACTTTCATTTCATTAGTTGCAATGCACTCTCAACAGAGACACAAAGTCACACTTTGGCTTGACAAATGATACTCAACAACCACTTCATCATGGAGACACTGTGCAAGTGGCCATTTAGAGACATACACTGAGAAAATGGCTTTTGGGAATAGCTATCTTTCCCACACCGCTTGAACCCGTCTTTGTTGTCTTTAGTGTTGCCGATATGATCAGTGGATTTTGGGCCAGTTGTCTCAGTGTTAGGAGGCATGGCCAGGGTTTGCATTGTATCTGTGATCTTACCAGATGAGGGAAGGAAATGGATATGTTGTTTTCTTTGTCTCTACCTCCAGCCTGTAGAAGCAAACAGACTGTGGGCAGTGGTTCCTCTCACCTCTACAGGCTGCATGCGAGCCTGGAACAAAGGCTGGGGCTCTCACGCAGTGTTTTACTGCAAATCAATATTTGTATGACTTCTTGACTTAGCCATATGGGAGATATTATTCTCTCCTTGAATAGTGTAATGAAATCAATATTTGAGACCAGTTGTTGACCAGGAAAATTACAGGATGTGCTGCCTGTCCAAGAGCTTAATTTATTTTCACATATTCCTGACAAGCAACCTGTCATCATAGTTGTGTCTTCTCTCAATGGTCCCTCACACAGAGATCCTGATGTACTGCTGTTAAGATGACCCCGCACTGTACCGGCTTTGCTTGTTTACACAATACCAAACAAGGCAGGCTGCGGCTGATGCTGGCTTATTGCTGGAACAACAATACGTTCCATTTTGTGCTCGTACCGTTTTTGTTGGTCTAAATACAAAAGAATATTGTGCACAGTTTTTCAGTTTTGAATCCTCAACCTGACATGTTGGCTCGGGTTCAGCCTCACAGTATAATGATGATGATTTTTCACATGGAGTGTGTAAGGATTTTTTTTTTTTTAAGAGCTATGAGGACCACTGCTGTGCTTGCCACAGTCTCCTCTTACTCACCCATGTGTTTCTATAACTGAGATTGTTGCATTTTGAAGAACCAATAGCTCATTGTTCTATGACAATAATAGGCTACCTGTCTTTGCAAATCCTTGCAAAGTCCTTGCAAATCATTCCCATGAATTTCCTGGTGAGAACTGGGCAGAGACTGACTTGCTCATTTGTGTGAAGTGGCAACATGCTGAAGGCTCAGTGGGATTTCTCTGTCAAGCTCCGGATCACGATTCAGTGGTGTTTTCTGCTTCGCAGCCTGTGCTTCACTCCCATTCCTCACCCCACTGAAGATAGCAGCCTTACATTAAAGTGTTTCACTTTCAAACATCATCACAGCTCTTGTCATTCTGATGCACACATGCAAGTGATGATTTCCCGATTAGTCTTTGAAAATTATTTCACATTTTGACACTTTTCATGCAATATGCAATAGTTTCTGATTTCTATTTGTAAGCATGCAGGAACGAACAAACACCAGGTGTATTCTCTGGGCTCTTTAAATATCATCTTTGTGACTATACCTTTCACTGATTCTAAGAAATTAAATGCATTGGAGGAAAGGGATATGCTTTGATTTCTGGCATTATGCCTTCTAAATCTTCTGCCAGAGAGGTGGGGAGGGGGGGAAACGAGTATGAGAGCACCCTGCGACGACTCAGTCAGGTGGTTTTCGTAAACACGGAGTGAAAAAATAAATCCTCAGATAGTGTTACTGAATATACTTAATATTCCTGCAGAGGAACGAAGATCAATTTACCACAAACTAATTAAAAATACAAAGCAAAATACTTATCCTTTTTTTCTTTTTGATAGTCAGATAATTTGCCGCAGAGTTTCTGTCTGTCTGCACGGTGCCTTCATGTTTTTCACTTGGCTTATTGCTGTCACGAGATGCCTACTAATGCTTTGACTTTGGAAAGTGTCAGACAGTTGATTGTCACAGGGTCGCAGGTGCATGATTCATTAACAGCCAACACTTTGAAGTGTGTGTGCATGCGTGTGTGCCTCTGTGTGTCTGTGTGGTAAGAGGTATAGCGTCTTATGAGTGAATCACAAGGCCAAGGATGCCATTATCTCAGTTCTTTGTGATAATGCAAATGCCTCAATATCCAGCCCTGCACTATAACCTTGCTCAACAACTTGGGGGATGGGAGGGAGGGCTGGTATATAAAGAAAGAAAAACATGCACTACAGCTGTGTCTTGACAAACAAAATGGCCAACAATCAGAACTCAATACCTGTGCTATAATCTCCCTATCATAATGTAAACGACTGCACTGTTTGCTGTGCTTTCTCTGTCCAATATACCCTGAACAAGGAAGCCTCAAAACAACCTGTCAGTTCAACAAGGTCCCACTGGAAAATGTAGACTCATAACCCATCCGCACATGGAGATGTTGCACTCTACTGAGCATAAAGATTTCATCACAGGGTTTCATTCATGGAGGGTATGCATGAAAAATGGTTGCTCTTTTGAGCAGGCACAGCAATTTGATTTTGAGCCTTAGCCTATTGTGCTTTGCCCCTGTGTCGCTGTTTGTCTTGATGCAACCAGAGACTAACATATATGTTGTCCTGTCTTCTTCTTTTCACCCAGCCACCATCCAAGTGCAAATCACTCCAACGCGAGGAGAGATCAGCGTAGGAGAGTCCAAGTTTTTCCTCTGTGAAGGTAAGAGATGAACATTGTGATAAACATGGCACCTCATGTGTATACACAGTTAAGTATAGCAGTATTAACTGAGATGATCATCTCATGTCATAAAATGACATGAGACAGTCTAAATAATGAGGCCATTCTACATGTGAATATATCCTAATTAGAATTTAAGAGTGAAGAGAGAAGATGGTGCTAAAAAAAGAATAGCACTTTATTCTGAGATCACAGTCAGGGAAGAGGGCTTGGGGATGTGTGAGAGAGGTGCAGTCTGAAGAGATAATGAGCGAGAGGTCTTGTACTTTCCTTCTGTTTTCAATGTGGAATGTACTACACATGTGCAGATATCAGCTTGTCTGAAATCCAGGTGGTATTGATATTAGCTAAGTCAGCTGCCTGACATGGAGCAATCTGTACATGAATTAAATTATGTAAGTCTGGGGTGGGGTCAACTGTTACTGCTTTATCTCGATTGGTTTTGAAAAAATGATGATAAAAAAAAAATCTGTATCAGTATCTCTTACAAGAGTCAGTGACCTTGTATAAGTTCTCTTCTCTCGGTCTTTTCACCTAAGAAATATATAGGGAAACTATTGAAAGCAATGTCTGCCTCTGACACAATAAGCCTGGCACTGATCCGTGACAAAAACCCTCAAGTCGGCATAGAATCAGTCCACAGCACAGTTCATGTAGTTCAACCAAATCCAAAACATGTCATGACCTTATTGTCAAATGCCCTTGACTTTGTGACTTTATGCTTTTGATTTTCTGAAAAAAAATGCTGTGCTTTCAACCACAGTGCACTGGAGACAAGTCTGAGACAGGAGATGAGTGATATCCAATGAAAGGGCAGCAGTAAAGCGAGGGTGGGGAATAGTGGAGACAGCTGACACACTGGCTACCTTTTTTTTTTTTTTTTAGATTACTGACTTTTTTTTAATTTTCAGCATTGCCTGCAAAAGTCAGATCAGCTCCATAATTTCTGAATTGCAGCAGAAATGTCAGAGGTGGATGAGCTAAGTCTGAGCTACAGTAGAAAATAAAATAAATAAATAAATTATTGGCCATTAGAAGTCATTAATGATGCTGCTTGTTTTCTGTAGTTTGGCTAAATACTGAAGAGTGCTGGCAAGTTTTACTTGACAGTATGACAGTATTAACTTGATTCTGTTGTTGCTTGTAGAAACAACTCTCTGTGAAGTTGAACCATGCATGCATACATGCATGTATAAAGTCTTGACATTATTTAAGATTTTAGTGATTTTGTTCTGTGAAAGATTGTGACGTCTAGTTTTCTATATTTGATAAGAATGTCAAAATACATTTTTAATCCTTTATGTTCCTCTTGACGTGCAAAGGCATTAATGTGTTTCAACCAAACAAAGAACTTGTCAGCACTCTTCATTATAATGAATGAATGATGTGGAAAAGCTTTTTGATATTTCTTTTAGTTAAAACAGCCCCCTCCTACATCCAGCTGAGCAAATAGAAATTATTTACAATTACAAATGTTTTTTTATGTTTTTGCTAACATGTTTGGTCTGATCTTGAAAATGCATCTAGGAAGGATGATGGGTTTTGATTTAACATTAATGTGTCCAAGATATTTTCACCAAGAATTCTTGCTTTATGAAGAGCAGATCTTTTTATACTAGTGGAAGTAATAGCGACTTCACTGACAGATTATCATGAAAAGACAGAACAGAGACATTCTTAAATGTTTTGAAGTCATTCTTCTGATATAGTGTAAACATCATCCAAATTGTAAAAATGTCAGGGGTTGGACTCAGTCAAAGAAATAGCAGTTTACTGCAGTTATAGTGTTTGGTTTTCCTTATTTCAATCTTGTCTTATTTTCTACTTTTCAGTGGTGGGAGATGTCAGAGACATAGACTGGTATGCTCCCAGTGGCGAGAAGATCCTCCCCAACCGACAAGACATTTTTGTGAGCCGCAGTGATGAAAGCTTATCGACTCTCACCATCTACCACGCGAATGTAGGCAGCGCCGGTATCTACAAGTGTGTGGCAAGGAGCGCGGACAAGGAGGCCCAGGCCACGGTCCAAGTGGAGATCTTCCGTAAGTTGTGGTCAAATCTGTAGAAAAAAGTATTCTCAATGCCAAACCATGGACTTCATACACAATAATAAGAACCCCTGAAGGTTTTTAAATCACTGTTAAACTTTACATGAATTTTCTGTTGGCGGCTCCCAACCATTCCGTTTGTCTTTTGTTTGAGCCATACATTCAAATTGAGGCAAAGGTGGACACGGCTGGATGCAGCTGGGGTCAGACGAGCGAGCAACAGCCTCAAAGGCTCAGAGTGGTAGCCCGCTCAACCTGCCAGTCAATGCAAATCTACCTCGCAATATTCCCTACCTTAAACTGGTAACAAGACAAAGAAGAAGAAGTAAAATTAGACATTGAATTCAAAACTTCACCAAGGAAAGAAGATTTTTAAATTATTTAATAAGATACAATACCGCATTTGAGCAAGACAGAGAGGAGTTTCATTTGTAGGTTCTGTCTGATTAAATTGGCTTCATCATTTAACTGTGGCAGCTGCTGCTTGGTGTCAACTCCAGTATTGCATCAGCCATGTGTCCCTTCTACTAAAGCTTTTATGAGAAATAACTGAAAACATTGCATGATTGTACAGGAAAGTACTGTACATATCTCTCAGGCTGAAAATAATATCTACTGGATTTTTTTTTTAATTAGAGAATTGTTATTGGAAAAAGAGGAAACATCCTGTTTCTCTCTGTTTTGCTATTCAGGAACAACTTTATTTATTTGTTAGAAACTTAATTTATGTCAAAGTATCAGTGCACACACAGCATCAGCAAAGAGGGAAAAATACGGAGCAGAAAACAAACAAGTACAGCATGCCAGTTTAAAATAGTAGGTGGGCCTGGAACTGTCCACAGATGGTAGCAGGGGTCAGTAAGGTCAAGCAGGCAAAGTCAGGTCTGATGTCTGATGCATGTAGGCACACAGTGTGTCATGCCCACTTGGTTGCGTGTACGTGTGAGGTATCTGAAGTTATGTGTAGTTCGTTCATGGAACAAGAACACAAGAGTTTCTGCAAATCCCACACGGTCTTCTAGAAACTGTGTTTGTGTTCTACTACATGGTTTTGTCATATAAATTCAAATGGAAACATAATTGCCACCTGGATTATGTCCACTGGCAATGTTTTTTCCAGTCTCTATAATCCAGGAAGTAATTCATTTCCATTTGAATCCATTCGAATGCAAAACCATTTTTGGAGACTATACTGTACTCTAACTTCTTGCAATTGCTTCCAATTGGGCTTTTAAGACGATGATCCCAGAATTGTTGATATACTGTATAAGGCAAAATATACAGAAAGGCTGTGAATGTACAGAGCAGATGATGAGATATGAAGTTTTACTGTGCCTTCCAAGACAATTTAGTCCCCGCAGTAAAATCTTTGAATAATTCATAAGCGCATCCTTTAAAAAAAAAGAGAAAAATTACACAGCTCTGTGTTAAAAAGAAATGCAAAGGTCTTGGGCACCCCAGAGAGGTCCCATTTAAATGAGTAAGGGTGATGTGATTCCTTTTACACACTGCTGTTGTCTGTCTCAGTACGGACCAAGAGTCTTTGAATTGCCTTTACCTCAGCTACCTTCGTACACCATCTGTGAATATATAAAGTAAACCAACAAAACTTTTATCAGAAAAGCAGAAGCTCAACCATATGGCACCTCATTACGCTGCTAATCAACTATAGAATTTTTTTTTTTTTTTTGCCAATTTAAATATACCACATGAGAGTTTTCACCTCAGAAATGTCAGTTAGTACAATAAGATGTTTGTTAGACATGTGTATTGTGTAATCTGTGTGTGTCACATTTCCTTACAGAGAGGATCACTTTCCAGAGCGCCCCGAGCCCGCAGGAGTTCAACGAAGGTGACGATGCCGACATAGTCTGCGATGTGGTCAGCTCCCCATCACCCACCATCATTTGGAAGCACAAAGGCTCCAAGATTCAATCTGCCAAAGATGGTGAGCCAGTCCTAATAAAAACCATCCAATGCTTGTGCTAACTGTCTCACCTCCATCGCCTCTCATCCCCCCCCGACTCCCCGAGCAGCCACTGTACCCTCCTGCCAGTGCTTTCTGCCAAGTCATGCTTTCAAATCAATTTGCTATACTCTTCGTCGTCTCCTTCTCCTGCCCATCATCTACGAACAAAGCCATGAATCATAGATGATGCATGAAGGAGAATGTGAAGTTCCCCAAATAGAGTGAGAGAACCTCTCTGGAGGCTGAAATAATAATCAAAAGAAAAACTCGATGGGAAAAGAGGAGCTAACAGTGTAATTTACAGTATGTGTGGGACAAATAGGAACAAGTGTGGTCTCAACTGCCAAGTTAAGAGGGCTATTAATATAATAACAATAATATTAAGAATAATAAAAAACGGTATTTTATTTCACAGCGGGGTATAGTTCTCTCCTCATAATAAGTTTGCCATGTTTACCCACTGTAATATCGAAGGTAAACACCACCTTCTTTTAACACCTCGCTGCCTTCCGGCTTGAAAGGAAGTTGAGAAAAAAGGTTGCTCCTTTCCAGAGGAATGAAGCTGTAATCGGCTTCGATTTGCAGCCACTATCAGGGCTTCCAGTGGTGAGTCACTGTCACAGCAGAAAGGGGAAAAAAAGAGAAAACAATAACATCAAAAGATTCATAGAAACTTCTCTGCATCATAATCCCTTTTTTCATTGTTGATCCCTATGTTCTAAACAATTGTTGCTCTGCCAGTAAACACGCTTTGGAGCGACAAAGCGTGACACAGAACTAAGGTATTTAGCTTTGTTGTGGAGAAACTGCGAGGGTCTCAAACAGTCTGAACATACAAACAAACACAGCAGAAGTGAGTGGTGCTGCAGTAGTGGAACGAGACGTCTCTATGGACGTTTCTGATAAAATTTTGTTTGCTGTTGTGACTCTCGATAAACCTTGGAAACCAGAGTAACTGCTGTGAAACAGAGCTGACTACATCTGCCGTCCTCAATGAAAAGAACAAATTAGAAACTGCTCAGCGTGGGCCGCGTCTGCCAAGAAGATGGGTAGGGGCATAAATGCTGTAGTAAATATATTCATCTACAGTTTTTGTGATGGATTTCATCTGGCAACTTCAGGCGGCCAGCAGTTTCATTCTGGTCCAGAACAGTTCTGCCTCAGAGAAGTCAAAACTTCAGTCCAACGTATGAGAGCTGAGGTGGCAATGAGGCGAGAGACCAGGTTTTGTTTTACACTTGGAGTGGGCCTATTTTAACCTTAGAGTAACCCCTCCCTTGGTGACCGCTGGAGAGCTTGCAGTCACCACACTGTTGTGCTAAGCCAGCCTTTATTCTTGGACTGTGGTCAAGGAATGTGTTTTTCACTGGAAAAACCACTAATTGTAACCAACACTGAAAACTGAAAACTGCTTATGTAATTTTCCTTGGAGCAGCAGTTGACCCAACCATAAGCTTCAACCTTATACTGCATGTTTCATTGTTACACCTCCCATCATAATTTGTCATTGTGATATGTGTCAGTGGAGCATGGTTTAAGAAAATGTAAAAAAATATATATATATTATGGGTCTGTTCAGATGCCACACTTAAGTTTGATGTTACTGTAAATACGTTTTATAACTATTATGTCACATTTCATCAGTAGTAAAATTACTCATAATTTGGAATGTGTCCAAGCATCACTTGAATGTTGTGGCCAGTGGAGATGGAACGTATTTTAACTACTTTGTTGATTAGTTTAAGACATTCCAATAAAAAAATCAGCAGAAATCTGAAATACAACTACAAGTAGCTTTAAGAATGTATTTCGGGTGCAGTAAATCTACTTTCTGGCCCTTCCTGACTGGCAGACAGTGAGCTGAGGTGGAATCGTCTGTGCAATAAAGTGCACAAATCTCAGAAGTGATGGGAATGAAATGTTCATTATCCAAAGCCCACATTCCGTCTAGCACTCTCTACATAATTATATGCATGCAAGTGATTTTATAGCGCACAGACTTTCTTTAGTTTACACAGTTTTAAACAGGCAGAGAAATTGAAATCTCATTCACTCTCACCAGCATGGAAATTAAACTGGCAGCACTGAAGCATCCCTGACAAAGGCCCTATGAAAGTTATGCTTCAAAGGCACATGCCAAATATCCACAATTTTTAATTCAGGTCTAAAGCAGACACTGGCCAATCACACATTTCTGACTAGTGTGTTAGTTGTCCAATTTGAGACGTGTAGAGAACAAACAACAAAGATGACTCAGTTCGTTGTCTTAAGCCTTTAAATAGAATGTGGTCTGGGGCCTCGGTTTTTAATAAAGGCTGCAAAACTTTTCCCCAGATACGTGTGAGAAACAGCACCTGGTTCCAGTTAAGACAGCTCACTCTGTCCCTCTGTGTTTATGGTTGCTTTAATTAGAGTTGCAACAGTTTGTCAGGCTCTATGATCATGTAAAACACAGCAGAAATACGTCTGGTGTGGTCATGCAGGGCTCTCTGTGTTCTTCCAGCCACATGCTTGATTGCCATAGATAATTGGGACTTTTTAACCTGGCTCCAACATCCTGTCTGAGCACTTAACGTTCCCTTTTCAAATTCAGTCAGATTTTCTATATCCAAGTAAATAATCATACTTAATTTCACACTTCACTGGGACACTTTTTGGCTTCTCAGTTAGATTTCTTAGATAGTCTTCAACTCTTGCAAACAATTCTCCTACTTTTGGAGTTTCTAATAATTCTTTCCTAATGTTAACTTGTTATGGCTCCTTGGAGGGAAAGTAAAGTATATCATTTACTTGGAAAGAAAGCTTTGAACATAATGAAAGAGAACATAATATACTGTATATCCTTTATCCATAAGGGGGCACATTGAGAAAATTACACCCCCTCTTTGGCTGTGCCAGTATAATCTAAATAATCGTGAAAACCATATGTGGTAAAGTTTTTGTGCTCTGTTTACCTTGTCTGTTCTAGTGCGATTCAGGATCATGGAAAATGGCCACCTGCAGATCCGCGGCATCAAGAAGACAGATGAGGGCATGTACAACTGTGAGGCTCGTGTCATGGCCAGGGGAGAAATTGACTTCAGGACTATCAAGGTCGTCGTTAATGGTAAGCACTATATTTCTGTCACTTTTTTTCTCCTGGCTTGTCCTGTTGTTTAAAAATGAGCTGTTGTTTAGCGCACCAGGGTGCAGTGGCAATGTTCTTTTTAATGCCTTAGATATGGCTTTTGCGACAGTGGTCGATCAGCTCCTCTGTTTAGTCCAGACCAAGAGACCCAGAAAATGACATACCAGGTTATTATGTAATTTGGTGCAGACATTCATAGTCCACACACAGTGAGTTTCATAGAGGGTTTCCAAAGTTAATGCAACTATAACAGCTTAAAACACATTCATTTTTACATTACTATTTGTTACTATTAATCGTGATTAAATATTTGAATCAATTGACAGTCCTTAATCTTAAACGTTATCATCTCCAGACTTAAAGGTTGTAGTTCATACACTCATAGCATTGATATAGAGCTGTTTTCAGTTTTAAAAATACTCTAAACAGCCACTGTGCACTCCCTGCTCTGTCAGTCAGAGAGTGAGTGTACATGTTGTTAGCATAGTGAGGCAATTATTCACTAAAGAACCAGATATTAATCTTAAGAGCTGGAAGAACCCAAACACAGAGCTTAAAAGAAGGGGTTAATTACTGTATGACTTACATTCATCTGAACTCAATGGCAGCATCAAATGAATCTTAATGTTTTTCCCCACTTTCTTTCTACCTTCTCTAGGTGGCAGGTTTAAATGCACTATTCTAAATGTAATCTATTTAAAATTAAATCACTGTATGTGAACTTCATACATTTTCTAGTATTAATCCTTTTTTTTTTGTATCTCTGTTCCAGTGCTTCCCACCATCCGAGCCAGGCAGACGGAGGTCAATGCTACAGCTGACGTTGGTAGCGTTGCTTTGTTGGCTTGTGATGCAGATGGTTTCCCTGAACCCACAGTCACCTGGGCACAGTACGTCATCCGCCGCCGTTCTTAGCCTGTTTTGATAAGTAGGATCAATAATAGGGTTTTTCTCTCAGATCTACCCCGGATCAGATCAGGAGCAGATTTGAGCTGTCACAAAAAATTAAACCCTTTGTTTTATTCTGAACCTCTTACTATTTTTTTTCACAACCTCAAAGGGGAACATCACTAAGTGAAGCCAAGATGTCAAGAATAGAAAAAAGTTATACACCTGATGCTGAGTTAACCTCCCCATGTCACTGCACCAAAAACTTCAAAGACAAAGTGGCCACAAGTTCTGAGAGCAGTACAACAGATCTTTACAAGACAACATTTTCTCCCAGAATGGGTCCACCAAACATGCAAAAGCTGCCTGATAAGTTAAAGCAAAAAAGGGGGAGTTCTACATGATGTACTACTACTTTACAATGCAATATACACTTGGTGCTGCATGTGCTAGTACTACACCAATGCTGGTGGTCTTTTTGTGGATTATACTTTTTCCTGAGAATTAATTTCTAATTTTTCAAACAGATAAAGCAAAGAGTGGTGGGTTATCACAGTGTCCTTTCATAAAAATAGTCTCCCTGAAGCTTCTTTTTTGAGAATTTTTTTTATTAATTTATAAGAATTTTATCCAAGGAACCTTTGCAAATGCTGCAGTTGACATTTACAGCTCAGTTCAGTAATGTATAAACATTTTTGTATTTTATTTTGTAGCTGGAGAGGGTTAACCTTTATCAATGACACAAGGCTATGGCCTTCAGTAACAGGATGAACTGTGTGGCCCACAGCTGAGTTAGAAGGCTGTGTAGTAATCAAGTGGACAGTTTTGGGGGGCGTTGCTGGGTTGTTGCTGCCCTCTGTCTCCAGCTGCAGGACACAACGACAAAGGCCATGTGCTGACACAAGGAGGACGTGACACTGTTAGAAGTGAGCTCAGAATAATGTGCACACGCACAGTAAGGGAAGAGATCTACTTCTGTCAGCCCTGTGCATGTGTTATTGTCTCCATACTGAATACACAGTAAGAAACATATTCTCTGAAGTCCATGTGACTTTGGTCTGCAGACAATGACAGATGGTATGAAATGTTCACACAAAGAATAGATGCAGACATTTCTTTAAAAAAAGAAAAATCATATGTATTGATTTTTATCCGGTGAAAAGCGTGTTCTCAGTTCAGTCTCTGTGAGCCCCATTATTTCAAGGCAACACCTCAATATAAACACACTCACAAAAAAACCTATTGTGACTCTTCCTGCAAATCAACTGGAGGAACAAACAACAACAAACAAAGTTTTGAATTAACTTGTGGCTTTATATTAAATTTGAGTCATATTGTTTGGTAGAAAAACGCTGTTACGTACTGGAAGCCTTTGTATAAAACTCGGTTTGAGCTCTTGCCTCCCTGAACTAAGAATATAGAGGGGGGGTTTAAGCACAGATCAAGGTGTGTTACAAACAAGGGCACTTGAGTGTCAAGTAGAAGTGCAAAGTGTTCCAGGTTTAGCTGTAATCCACCAGGATTGGTCACTTTGGTGCCTGTTTGTAAATTGAGCCCTCTCATCAAGGTTGAGTTGAAACATTGTAAACTCTGGCTAAACTGTGGCTTGAAGGTGAAGCTGTCACAGCCTGTCTGGACAAACTGCTTGTTGAACGTGATTGGTGGCAGCCTCAACAGGATTGCATATGCACATTGTGAATCTCCGGGAGTTGTTGTTGTAAGAAGTGTCTGTAAACAGTCTATACATATGAATTTGTGTAGCCTTGCCTACAAATTGTTGTGTGGGAGAAATTATGAGATTTGCATGTATTACATTTGCATGACTATAACAAGGGCAAAAAGGCTTTGATGAGTATTATTAGGGAGATCTCCACTCTGCACATGCTATTTAATTGCAAACCATTTTGATCTTGTTAGTGTGGTTATAAGGCTGGCGCTCTTGTGTGTGGAAACCTCGAGTCAGTTTGCACCTGGGTGCAGATTCATGCATATACAAACGTGACAAGATTTACTTGTGAATTTTTTACACAGACTTTAGCTGTTACTAAATATTTATACACAGAAACAGTGAGATGGAACTGCCATACAACTGCCGACAAATGAAATAAAAAAAAGGTTTTCCATTACGAAAGAAAAAAACACAGTATATATTAAGAGAAAATGGCAACAGAGATGAAAAATGAGCAACAGTTGATTTTGCAAGGTTTCACTGGGTTAAAAGCACTTGGATGTGAAGCTCATACTGCAGCACCATCTATGTTTACAGAGATGAGTGAATACTAGTTGGATAATGGTGTTTCTTTGGATATATACACATTACTCCGGGCGTCACTGAGCTCTGAAATAATCCACTCGTGTTCATATCATGGTGCTGTAGAGTGGTGCCTCTTTTTCTGACAAATGGTGTTTGGCAGAGTACAAACACTGAACGTGAATTAGCTGAGGTTATGTTGTCTGGCGCTAAAACAAGAGTAAGAGAAGGTTGGAAATGAGAAGCCTGCCTCATGGCTCTGTGCTAACAAAAAGGGGATGAGGAGAGATGGCTGCTGGGATTAGAAATTTATTGGAATCTAAAGCTTTAAAGATTTCTGTATATGACCAACCTGGCACTAAATTAAAACATGAACAAGCATAAATCACAACCATAGCTATAGCCCCCAAAGATTATGGATATATCTACTCATTGGTGATACTCAGTTTTACCAATAACCAACATTTTTCCCGCCCATACAGCTGCTTGCTCAATGTACTTTCATATTGATGGCACGTCATTCACCACTGTCACACTGGTGTGCAAAGAAATCATTAAATAAGGCTTTTCTGCTAAGATGTGATTGAATACGACTATTGAACATCCTGCTCACAGCTGTCTCCCAATGTAACAAAAGCTGCGTGTGCTGTGGGTGTTGAGACAGAAGGAGAGGCAAGTTCTGTCCAGAGGATAGTTAAGACAGACTGTGAGGTTTTTGAGAGGACAGATGGGTGAGGCAGTGGAAAAGCAGAGAGGTAAAGCTCTATTTGTTCTGGTTTCCTAGGGCTGCTGACAAGGCTGTCATTCACTGTCTGCCTGCAAAAGGCTTCAGGAAGGCTGCTACTCAGGCATACAGTTAATTCTCCACAAACAGGATTCTGACCTCCGGCAAAGTTCTGGTTCTCAAGAGAAAAAGGGGTGTTGAGACGGAGAAAAACATGCATCATCATCAAACTGGTGCATGGCCTCCTTAAAAATACAGATGTAAGGGCTAAAGGAGAGCTGAGGCAAACAAAAGCTGTAGAAATATTGGAGATGTTCTCAGAGGCATAGAGAACAGGACTGCTTTTGTGGTCTCCTTGCCATTTTTGTGTGCCCACTGCTCTCGTCCTCAGGTAAAACTCCAAGCAGATCCTTGTCAGAGAGCTGAGAACCACATTTGTAGGCCACTCAAGTAAGCAAACGCTTTATGATGTGAACTCCACCATGTCTTTTTCTTCTTTTTTCCCCTCTGCTACAGTAACAACATTGTCCTTGAAACGGGTGATAAGTACAGCCTGAACGAGGATGGTTCAGAATTAGTAATAAAAGACGTCAAGAAAGTGGATGAAGGAGATTACACTTGCATCGCCAAGAACAAGGCGGGAGAGAAAGCTGAGGAAGTCAGCCTGAACGTGTTCGGTAAGAGAATAACTCCATTCGCTTTCTATGCCACAAAGTACACTGTGGCCCTTCTTCTTCCTCTCTGGCCCTTTGCTTTGTACTTATTGACATTTCCTGTACACCTCTCAACAGCTATTCCGGTGTCTGTGTGCAGGTTTACACAGCGTGAAGCATACAGTTTAAAGAAAAGCATGTCCTATTGCAAACTAATTAAGCCAACCCTGAGGACATTCAAAGATATCACACTTTCTCTTCACATGGAAATTTGCACCAGCCTTCCATAATAATTTGCATGCAACTCCATTCTATATCGAGGGAGTATGAAACCACAGCTCTAATGAAGCCTGTATGTATACATTATTGAGTTTAACAGCCATTTAAATATGCGCTAATCAATGTTTTGGGGTTAAGTTACAATATAACGTCAAAGGTGTCACTCATGGTGATCAGCCAATTCTGCAGCAGCTCTGCAAAGGCTTTCAGACCCTTGTAGCTGATTGTGTTGATTTTGTAGCCCACAAACTCGATAGCCACCTGTACCAGCAGCTGTATGGGGGCAGACAGCTGTTAGCAGCAAACATTTATCTCTGATACGTCCACTGCACAACAACTCTGAAAAACAGACACAAGCTGTTAAAGAAAATTAGACCTCAGAAACATGAAATTAATTATAATGTTGCACCTGCACCTGGGCTGGAGGATAAATTAAGGCAATTGTTATAAAGGTTTGTGTGTTCAGATTCATATGTTGCCACCAAGTGTTAAGAAAGAAAAGAATAAAGGGTGTTTTTCCACACTGATAACAACAAACAGCCTGCCTAAACCTAAAACTTCTTGTATGGGCACACTGCAGTTGCTGATAAGTACAAAGCTGCACAGGGAGTCAGTCATGTGTCAGTAATGATTTGTGGTCTTTTTCCTAGTGCAACCCAAGATCACCTACCTGAATAACCAGACTGCCTCCGAGTTTGAAGAGCAAGTCACCCTGACCTGCGAGGCCTCTGGTGACCCCACACCCACCATCTCCTGGAGCTTTGAGGACAAGGAGTTCAGTGAAGGACAGCAGGTAATCCCATTTTGCTATTTTAAAATGGAGAAAGACGCTTTTAAACTTTCCACTTATAAACATACACCAAGTGTTTACAAAACAGATGCATCTTCATGTCCTGATGTGAAAGCCATTATGTCGGAAAGAATCTACACTTGACGCTCTGCTGAGTCTTGGCTGATACTGAATTCCAGTCCTGACATCATTAAATAACAACAGAAGTCAACAGTCAAGTATCTTTGGGAGTACAGGCACTCAAGATAGAAAGGTCAGAGTGTCCTTTAGTACTAGCACACTTGTGTGGGTGGGTGGCAAGGGGGACTGTTTTAATTTATGCTAGAATTTAATTTTCGTTAACTTTTCAATGTTGAATATTTTCAATATATTAGTAGTAAAATATAATAAGGCACACGTCCACATTTTAGTGTACACACATAAATATGGATGGATGCTTTGTATTTTGCAATATAATAAAAAAATATCTAACATTTTTTTTATTTAATCCTAAAAGCCTCAATTTGTCAAAAGCTTGAATAAACTCCTGCAAGATTATGCGAGCCAGCTGTCCATAATGACCTGCACTATTTTTGGCACAACTGAACAGGCCCTAGTAAACAGTTGTACGTGGCTGGACTCCTGGAGGAGTTGCTGTTATTGACAAACCTCTGCCAAATTGTCATTTATTTCACAAACCCAGGGTATGACTCTAATCCATCACAGAGCTAACGCATCCACCAACATTGACATTAATGTTTAAACTGTTAAGTCACTGCATTTTTCATTCAGTCTCACAGTGATTTCAGTTAACGTACTTTCTGGCCCTTCTCATCTAAGGCCATTAAAAGCCAATCACTTCAAACTGCTCACTGTGCTTCTTGCAGCAAACTTGCCACCGGATGGCATAGCCATCTGAATTTGTGCTTCGAACAAACAAGTTTGGATTCGACCATCTCTTTTGACAGCCTTCTGCAATACTGTTAGAATTGCATTAATGATTTTGTACTTTTCCATCATGAATGCTAAAGGGGGGAGGGTGCAGATTGGCATGAAACCAATTTCCAGGCAGTGCCATGCCGTGATACTCCCCAGTGTTGATCAGAGTAGATCTAACACTCTGCTTCACTCCCTATTAATCATTCCTATTTAAAAGGGAAAATTATTGTGAAATGGCTCAAAATTTGCAGAAAATTAAGTGAAAATTAGTTGAAAAGTGGAAATGATTTCAGTGAAACTAGTTTAATTATTGCCATGTTGCCAGAAGGCCTGAGTCACCATCTATCTCAAAATCAGATTGTTTTGAGCACAGTTATGCTTCTCTGGCAAAATGCTGTGATAATCCACTTTGAAAATGAGTGGGCACTTTTTCCCTCTGTGAACATGATATAAGAGCAAAGAAGTCTCTGCACATAAAGCCAAGTGAGGGTTATACATCTTTGTCATGCGTCTGTGTATCTCTTGGTTTTTTTTCTTAATGTCCTTCAGGAGCGCAAGAGATAACACTGGATTAAAGCTTCGGCTATAGAACATGGTGAAAAGCTTCTGGAAATGTGCAAGCAATGAATACCATCCTGTGCATTTTCTCCGTTACAGTGGTCTCAGCATGTTGGCAGTTTCCAGCCTGACGAGAGAATCTCATCCCAGGTCTATTATTGTGCTCTTATCAGCTCATTAAAATGGTATAATTTTGAAAAATCCATCTTAACGGTCTTTTCTGACAACATACATCATGTGAGCAGTAGATGGATTAGTCACTTTAGCGAGGTAATTTTCTGCTGTGAATGCAGTAAACAGTATTAAGATAATTACCTTGCTGCCTCTAGCAGGTTTGTGGATTCAGGAAGGACCCTTCAGTTTTTGGTGCTTAATTTGGCATTGATACTGCAAAATAATAATAATAATAATGCCCTCACATGCTATTTCTGATCATAATGAAAATTAGGTTACTGTGTAAGTTGTTGACTGGTCCTGCCTTGGAACATTTGCTTATCGGCCACAAGGACATGAAAATACATGGCAAAAAAGGTTAAAATATATAACAATACCAACAATATAACAATACCAAAGGTGATTTAGCTGTAATGACCTTGAAATCTGTGCTGCATTTTTAATCACTCCCTGTAATTCCCAATACGCTAATTTCTTATCAAAGTAGCTAATTGTACATGAGGCAAACCAGAGTTATCACTTCTCAGCACTGAACAGGACATGGAATCTCTGGCCTGTTAGCGATGATTACGAGGTACAGAGAAAACAAAGTTAAGATTTCACTTATAGTTTTAGTTTTTTGCTCAACCTCCTTGTCTCTTTTGTTGTCTTGCAAGCTACCTCAGAAGAAAATTGTCAGTATAAAAAGCAGTTATCAGACATGGTTGTTATGTGGTGTTATAAATGATGCATGCATGTAACAATAGCTGCACTATTCTTGGAGACACATACAGTAAGTGCAGTGAGAGCACCTGTCCTGTTAGGTCCCATAGGACCAGAAGGGACTCAGTTGCACAATATTTAGGCCATGCTGGCCCACTTAACTTCATAGCTCTGCCCAGCTGCAGTCAGCTACTGCAACTGCACTGTTGTGAATTGTGTCTTAAAGCTGCCATGTAAGACAATTTTAAACACCAAATATCACCAAGAAGTCTTCTATCTTGATTTAACTGTGTTAAACTAAAAAGCTCATGATGAAGATATTTTGCCAGTAAGATTTGATATCTCAATTCTCTCTATTAATTGGGATAAACAAGGCTGGCCGTCAGTATGTGTATTTCTTTTTGTCAGCAAATCCCATGTAAAGACCAAAGCCAACAACATGTTAAGTCTTTGTTTAAAGAGCTCAGCCCTGTAGATTTTGGCAAACATCACTCAATTGATAACAGAATGATGATAATAGAATTTGGTTTGGAGTCTTTTTCACTGTCAACAACAGGATTAATATTGATGATTTATATTGTATTTCTTGTTGCATGTGGACTCCTCTGTCTGTGCTGGCTTTACATCAAGGAGCACAATAGAGGTTTTGTGTTTGATTGTGTTACAAGTGACATTTAGTCATCCCCCTGTTTGAGTTTCAAATGAAATAAACTCAGTTTATTTGATAGAGAGGGACAATGTACATTGATACACATTTTAAAATCAAATGTAAATGTACCCAATTCTAGCTACCAAGCTAAAAGCTGAGGTACAATTCTCAGCGGGATAAGCAGTACAGCAGGGCAATGAAGCTGTAGGTTACCCAGTGCAGCCTGTGGCTCATTAAATGTGTTTCGTGTTTGGACACAGATAGAGGCCTATGCCAAAGAGAAATAAACTGTCAAGCTGCAGCCATGCACACGCACAATAAGTACTGTGAACACACTTTTAGTCAGTTCTTTAGTTCATTTTTTCTGTTCATGGCTTTACAGTATATGACAATGTGAAGAATATGGTTCACTGCTCATCTTTTAATCAAGGTCAATAAGTCTAATAGTTACAGCCTTTCCAGTTTAAATTTATAATGTGCAACGCAAAAATGCGTTTGTTATTAAAAGATCATTTGTTTCTGTATGACGATGTCATATGTGTGATCACATGATCAGGAAGCTGACAAGAAAGTGAAAGTGGCATAAAAACACAGCAGAGACTCATTTGAAATCCTGTCCTTGTCAAAATGGGACCAAAGCAATTGGCCAGTCAGTGTTTCAAATTATGGAATATGGTGGCAAAGCATTATCCCCAGCATTTCACAAAAATAACATAGTGCCAGAAACATCAAGTAAACCACCATGTTTAACAGCCATCTCGGGGTCCAACCATTCATCGAGGGCTATTAAGGCATTTCCCATGAATTGAATTTCTATGTGTCACAGTCTGCATTGCTTTTCAGTTTGATGGTTTTCTCTTTGATTTAACAGTAAAAGCTTACTCATTGGTCAAGTTTCAGTTCTACCCTCAGTGTCTCTACCACCTGCTTTTATTAGAACTTCTAAAAAGTTGGGCCCCTTTTGCTTTAAGATCAATCATGGGGCGAACAGTGGCATGCATTCATGCAGAGTTCCACCATGTTGCGTTTTGTCATTTATCAACTAAGATAATGGCATTTCAGAAATATGCCAATTACCGTACTGTATGTGCTGTATAATGTATAATGCATGTTATATACAAATATAGTCATTAAACTACTAGTTCTCGAAACTTCTAAAAACTCCCATTGTTATTAACAACATAACCTGAAAGCGTATGAAACAGCAATAATATTTCAATACTAAGTGGAATTAGCATGGAAGCATTTTAGTTACTGTAAAAAATAAATAAATAAATAAAATACTTGGGATAAACACAAAAGCGCTGAGCAAGGATGGATAAAATCAGGAATTTCCAGCCTGCGGAGGAATTACTTTTACCTGACTATGCAGCTCAGCTCAGTCTCATGCAGCCTTGTGAAGCTGGGTGCCAAAAGTGGAAACGCATGTGCAAGTGTTTGCTCTGGTGGCATGTCTCCACCTCTGTCTCATGCCAGGAAATATAAAAACCAAATGGCATTGCTGTGATAAACATTTCACAGATTTACAAAGAATGACAGAAGAAGCTTGTGGTATGTTTGCTGCGCTAGATTCCTACTCTGGTTAAACATTCTTTCAACACGAAGGCCAAACAGGACAAATCCTTTTATTTCTAAATTTAAGGGGGGACTACAAATAATAAATTCATCACTGTGTTGTTTGTTCTATCTGATACAAACTGAGTATTTGACTTTTCCACGGTTCTGCTGAAGGATTTTCAGAGGAGAATTAGGAATTTGAATCAGTTAAGGTGTCCCTCATTTTTCCTATTAACTGTGCCATTTATCACTGTCAGTCCGTGGAAGCGTTCTCATGGCACACTGTATTCATGGCTGCATTGCAAATTACAGAATCTGAATATTGCCCGTTGCAACTCACAGTTGTCACAGAGTCCCTTCTTTCATTCGCCGGCTGTCATCATCCTTCTCTTTCCTGTCCACCGCTGTCAGATCAATTGTGATTTAATGCCGCCGTAATCAGAAAACCCTGCAGATCACTTGGTAATAGCTGTTACTAATTTTCATTGGATCATCATTCGTCATTGGTCTGTTCCATGTGTTTGCCATGCTCTGAGCGTCATTCACATTTTCCTTTACAAGAGCAGATAGTGCAGACATAATCATAATGATGTGCAATGATGGAGCAGACGTTTTACTGGCTGCTGCTGCCTCTTTTCAAAGTCCATGTTTTGTAAGTATAGTGAAGTGGATGGTATCTTTGTATCATCTCTTGAGAGGGGATTTTAGCTTTTTCCCATTCATATCATACACTTTTTCAACCCATGAGATTTGAAGTATCTGAATGTAGTTGTTCTTAACAAAGGGTAAGAGTGGAGCACGCCACAGCTCCGTACATAAATGAATGAGTTAATCAAAACATAGAATGCCACGATGAGAAGGGCACTGATTAGAAAAACAGTCCCCAGATAGCCATAATGCCTCACTCATAATTAGTTTCTGTGCCCTTTTTTCTTTAGTGTGCCTGCAAATTATCTCTTATTACAGTACATTAATTAATAACTGAGTGAGAAGGCTTCGTGCTGCTTCAGGAAAATATGCTCCAGTTTGGCATGTTGACCGGCTCTGTAAATTCCCCGACTGCAGATGAAGTGCCAAATCAGAAATCCTCACCTTGGTTGAACCGTCTGTTTCACCTTAATAAAACCTTGAACTTTATAATGTCAGATTTTAATTTAGCAGTTTTTTGATATTTAAATCCAATATAACAAATGATTTGTTACAGAATTATTCATAATTGTAAGCAATATAAGTTGGCAGAAAAAAAACACATCACTCTTCAGTGTTTCTGTTTATTGTGTATAGACTTAGCTTTCTCTTTGTGAGAACGGTGCCAGTGTTTATACATCTATGTTACTGCTGTGCTTCCCCAAGCTTGTTACAGTGTTGTAAATGTTAGGATATGCTCTCCTAACCTTCAGGCAAACATCGCACAGACCTGACACCTGAGTTGCATGATCTATCACATTAGGCACTGAGGTGCTTTCAGATAGCGAGCAGTTGCCACCACTGTCGCTGCCTGGCAACATCTGCCGTCTCTGTTCTGACCTGGCAGCATCAAGGTGTAATGCCGTGGCTGTGGCTCTCGGCCACCTCCAATCCGACCAGCCTGTACACAGCAGTCTGCTGCTATCCGCTGTTCACCTGCTATAATCTCATCATGCAGCTGAACTCACTGCGTTGTAGCTTAGAATTGGAGAAATGGTTATCAATATGGCATCATACAGGATAATCAGACTTTGAAACCGATGTTGCTCCAATGCTGCGTCTCCTCTGTGTGCTGATGAAGAGATCTCTGGAACCGTAAAACCAGCTCCTGAGCAGAGGTGCCCAGCTGAAAAAGTTGTACCATCAGGAGCTCAGACAGCAGTAGCACAAAGAGCAGCAGCCACCCTCCCCCTCCATGCTGCTACCCCTGCTGCTAACCTCTGGCACTTCTGCTGCCATGATGTTTATAATGAACAAAACAAAAAGACAAGAGGCAGCGGTGGCAGCAGCTCGCTGTCTGGAAGCACACTCGCTGTGTGTCTGCATTAGTTTTCATCAAAGTTACCTCACTGTTGCTTGGTGCCTTATTTTACCATCAACAATACGTCATAATGCACCGTGATGGATCACCCAACTCACTTGGCAATGATGTCAAAGTCACTGCAAGTTGATTTCCCTACAATTTAGAAAATGGATGCAAATCAAAAACTACCTGGAAGGCAGAAAAATACAGCCTGATATTTCCAGGAAATGATTAGCAGCAGTGTAGTGAGTTTGTTTTTGTAGCTAATGGGCCGAGACGTTCAAATTCATCAGTTTGGTCCTTCAAAATATAAAATCATTGCACATCTCCTGCAAGGTAAATCCAGTCTGCAATCACTCTGTGTGGGTCCTTGACAAAAGCTCACTGTGTTGCTCTGTGTTGCTGTTTGTCTTTGCTTCTTCTGTGTTTGTCCGTTCTAGGCTTGGACGCGACCAGACAAATATGAGGTATGGCTACTAGTCACTGTAGCCTGACTCTAGTTGTGATCCAGTCCAGTCTCCCACAGTAGAACACCCCTTTATTTTATTATTGCAGAGCAGAAGTGTCAGTAAGCCCACATTTTAATGTGCACTACATTTAGTTGCGCACCAAATATGTAGACCATTAGACACGTAGTACAGTACATTGAATCCATTTAGTTCCACTACACATTTAGATTTGCCCTATTTACGTGTCCCTGTTTATTTTTGTCGATGAATTCCATCTCAACATGCAGAGACAGTCACATATCTCTGAGTAGATGTTCCACTTTTCTGGCCACACAGCATGCTCTTTATTTCCTGCTGCACGGTCTGGTTAGTTCTCTGACTTTGCTTGATTCATGGAAGAAACAAATTCCTTCACTGGTTTGTTGGTAGACCAGCAGCTGTGCGACTTCACATAGAAAACACTGTCTGCTCTGCTGTGGGCCGGGGACGGCCCTAATTCACCGAGCTGTACTAAATCTTAACAGAGTGGTTTTAAATGGTGTAGCCTGCTGTCATGACCAAAGAGTCTGCATGTTTGGACTGAACCCCCACTCAATAACAGCTGAATCCTTCACTCTACAGCAGAGTCGAAACACCTGGGGCCTCATTTCTGAAACTGTCTTACTGGGTCAGATGATACACTTGACTGTAGAGGTAGAAGATAGTCTTGGTTTTATTTGCCCAGGCTTTGAGATATCCCTCTCTGAGATTTCTCTGTCCAACATCAAACATTGTGGAGGAGGAAGATGGAGGTCTATTTGTGGTTTGTTCATTTCAGGTGCAAACATCTCAGAGGTTCAGGATTTAGTTCTTTTAAACACTTTTTACAAAGGTTTTATTTATGAGAATCATACTTGGATGTTAATAAAAATATTTTTATTATAAGTCTCAAACTGTCCCTACTAGTGAGATAAAACATGCAGACTCTTGGTCTAAACAAAATAACAACCACTGCCTCTAGACAGAAACGACACAATATAACTTACTAACTTCACTCATGGAAATAATTTACCCAGCCAAGCTTCAATGTGAAAATGAGAAATGAATTCTTACATCTGGTGTTCTTCTGGTTTTTAATCAGTCAGTGACTGAATTACTTCTGCAGTTTTGTGAATTTACTTCAAATTCTTCATCATGTAACTGTTCGATGTTTTTAATGTCTAAGTTTTGTAATTGATGACTCTGAAAAACACAGCTAAAGTTACTTTATTAATGAATCTAATACTTTACTGGCCATTCCTGGACACTACTGTAAAATCTACACTGCTCTCCATTTGGATATACAGTACAGTACAATATGTAATGACTTGTCATTATTCCCTGATGGTGTTTTGTAGATTGCCAGCTGCTATTAGAAGTAAAGTTTAGTTAAATGTACTTTAGTAGATGGTTGCCAGTAGAGAAAAGTGTTTGTAATGTAGATAGTGATCATTGTTTCTGTCCAATGTTGTTTTGCATCGTCCCTATGGATGATGGCATTTAGTGAATTACCTGATAAAAACAGCTTCAGTTTTAAAAGGCTATGAAGGATATGTATCTTGTATCTTAAGATATTATCATTCAGTAGTTGTGCAGCAGAGACGAAATGTTACAGTGGTAAATATTTTGATTAGGGCCCACTATACTGCCCTACAACACAGGAAGGGGGTAACTCATTTTTTGTCAAAAATTAGATTTTGTCATTTTTGGGACATTAAAGATCTGCTACAAACAGACAGACGTAAGTCTGAAATAAGGGTAAATATTTTTGTACAGCTAGACTACTATTTGCAAAAGCAAGGATTTGACCAATTGTCAGAATTTATTTTTTTCTCAGAACTGCACTCTGAGTTAACCTTTCTTCCACTGTAGGACAGTATAGACAATCAGTCTTTGATGAACACAGCTTTAATTGCACGACTTGAATCAAACCAATCAAGAATAATTGATAAGAGATTTTGCCTTGGACAAATTTGTTGACTAAATCAGCTGTGATAGTGATTAATCATGGGCTGCTAACAAGCAGACATTATATGATTAGTAACCATTTTTAATCTGAAAGGTAATATTTTGCCAGAGAGACCTGCTAAGTCTTTACAATGTGTCTTTATTTCATCAAGAGGTGCACTTGAGAAAGCAGCATGGTACTTCAACAAGACCAGGGACTGATTTTGATCACCTGTCTGCTGAAAGCCATTGATTTAAGCAGTGCTGAATAGAGCATGCAAGCAATACTTGTCATAAAGTCCAAAAAGATCACGTCACCGTCTTGTATCAATTTTTCATTGTACTCAAGTGTGTCTGTGATTTTTATATATACTGTAGGCTACCACTTAGACTAGATGGAATGCAGCTGTAAGTTGTAGATCATGGAAGAAAGGCCCAGACAGCTTGGATATATGTTCAGTGAAGCCACTCACAGATATATGGATTGGTTAAAAAGTGCTGTATTTACTACCTATTTATGTCTTGTGTCTATTATGAACTGAAGTGCTACATCAAAACTCATCCTGAAAGCTGGGATGTAATGAAGCCTGTCTCACCTTAATATTTTGTAGGTTTTGAGATGAACTGCTTAGACGTAATAGAATTTTTTAAAGTTTTATTAGAGAGCCGGCAGAAATAACACGACAGAGAGAGATAGGGAATGATATGCAAAGCATAGGTCCCCAGGTGGACTGAGGGAACTGAGGACATCGTTTCTTTATACATATTACAATATATAAATATATAACAACAACATTCTTCAACAGTGGGCAAGGACCACTCAAATGGACCATTAGGTTTGGCAGATTACTGGATTTCTAGAGGAGGTGCAGGTCCAGTCTGGCCTCCAGGTTATCTCTGAAGAGTATTCCTTCATTTGTCACATCTGCCAGAGGGCCCATTCCTCAAATTGAAAAAAATAATCATGAGCTCTATTCTAGATACAGTGGCCATTCTAGGACCCTGTCAGTCTTAGCTCCACATCGAGTTCTACCTTCATTAGTCTAATCGCCTCTACCACTGCAGGAATAAAAAACACGCCTTAACCTGTAGCTATGGTAACAGGATCTGTTTTTGCTTACTGAATTTTGGCTTTGTTCAGGAGGCTGTGTTGAAAACAAGGCCTGACTAAATGTTTATCTCTAAAAATAAAAACCAAAAAGATGTTGACATTTTCAGTGTAAGTATATTAGCGTACTGATGATAGTTGGTGAACGCACCACAGTTCCAAAGTGCAGTCCCACACGGCTGCAGAGCCATTGACTCACAGTCTTGTTAATAACCTGCTTAGTCATAGTAAGTAGATTCCTTAGATGTTTATGTTTTATGTCAAACTGCTGACAAACTTTGAGCTTCATGTTGCCAGGTTGGAGCGGAAAGGTTTTGCAAACCCTCCTCATAATATTTAGAATATTCATATGAGCAGCTTTTCCTCTTGAGTATTTTGTATTTACAAAAATCAAGTGTGACATATGCAGAATTAATATCTTTTTTTATTAAATCAGTAAAGCTGTAGGTGGTGTAGGCGGAGAAGTGATGACAGAAAAATGAAGGAAAAAAAAATTCTCCCCAAAGTATACTTTTTCCTTGGTTGCTTAGAAAATCGCACCTTGTGTCAACTTTAATATAACTTTAATGAAAATATAATGGAAGCACATATAATGAGTGAACTGACTATGCTCCCTGCATCACTGGCAGACAAGGTCTGTGCACTGGCAGACGAGCACTATCTCCCCTGTATTACAATTATAGGACAACATATATAAGACAAACACATGTATTGACAGGTTATGTAACTTAATGTCAGTTGTGCCACATTGCAAAGCAGCAGGGACACTGAGAAAAATCATTCCCGTGCTTTCCATTAAAGGTCCACTGTCTACTGTATAATTAATCTGATGACGAGTCAGGGTTGTATAATTAAAATGAGTCATTGGAATTAATGAATAAACCCTATTCAGAGGTCTGCCTTGTTCACTTCTACCTCTGTTGTTTCATTAAAGCATTATTCTCTATTAACTTTATTCCCGTTTACATTCCAACAGTGTTCCCAGTGCAGTTCCTTCCTGTGTCACTGCAGTAAGACAAGATTAATGCTGCCCTTTCCAAATGTCCCAGGACACTCCCTCAGATATTCAGTAAACAGCAGAAATATTTCTGCCATATCTGCATCGTTGTGCTATGGAAAGGAATTCATTCCATAGCACTAATACAACAAATATTCAATAATTTATCAAAAATAAATGCTGAAGCCCCTTCAACGCCTGAAGTATTCATAGAAAACCATGGCAGCTCGGCAGAAGATATATGTCCCCTGCTGGTTTGAACTGTGTGTCGCCCAGAGGAAAGAAAAGCTGTTACTGTATTACTGCTACATTGCTCCTCCTCATTATTGATCTCTTTATTTCACCTTTTACCACCTGAACCACCTGATTTAACAGCAGAAAACAGTGTGCAGAAGAACAAAGGACAGAGCACAAAGCAAAGCATTTTGTCCTTTGGCCTCACCTTTTGTACTTGATAACATGCACACCATTAAGAACCAGCCAGGTTGCAGTGTATGATTAAAGAGCCAAGTGAGGGTGAACTCGGATGTCATCTACACACCTGCCCTGAGAGCTGGCTCTGAATACGAAGGATCACATCCTCAGTGACCCTGCAAACAGTAGCAATGAAGATGATCTGCTAAGGAAAGTAAAAAGCAGGTTCAGTAAGCCACGTGTCCCAACTGTGTGAGTGCAGTGCTGCTGACATACTGTGATAGTTTGAAGTTTATTGGTTTGGGCTTTATGTGCTCACTGATTATTCAGGCAGGGACAGTATCTCAGAATCAATGATGTCCAATGTGCTGTTGTTACTGTTGTCTGTGTGAGAGACAGAAAGTTTTCTATGATCTTATGATTGTTTAACAAAATCTAACAAAAGACACACTGTTCTTCATTTTTATGCTTTCCAGCTTCCCCACTCTTTCTGTGACACTCACCATGGAGAATAACACCAGCTTTATGCTTGCTTTTGTTTTGTTTCCAATTTGTGCACTATTGTCTTTTTGTATCACCTGTCTGAGTTCATTGCAGTCGTTGTTTAATCACCTCTCCAAAAAACTGTTAGTCACAATTTTGTTTTGTTTTTGTTAGTTTAAAAAAATCCTGATGTTTGTTTGTATACCCATAACCCTCCCCTCCATTTTTGTGAAACTGCTTTTACTCCAACATGTATAAAAACTCTAATGAACAACAACTCTAGTGAATTTCAGGATCTAGGTTGTGTAATTGAGAATAATTTCTTTCCTTTCTTCTTTATAGAGCCTTGATAGAAATATTGTGGTACGTAGCCACGCACGGGTTTCCTCTCTCACCTTGAAAAACATCCAGTTCACCTATGCCGGCGAGTACCTCTGCACCGCCAGCAACTCCATCGGTCAGGACAGCAAGCACATGTACCTGGAAGTCCGCTGTAAGTCACCCCACTCTTTCTACACTCACTCTGATGGTTTATCAGTGCAGTCAATACACCTTATCTTTATTTTGAGCTGTGATTAAATTGTATTTTCTCTTAACTTTAACTCCAAGTTGTATTTCACATAAAGCTCAACTACTCATTGTAGAAAAATAGAAGGAATCATTTAAGTGTTTGAGGCAGGGCATTAACACTTTTCCAAAAGCTGATTTTCAGGTTGTCAGTTAAAAAATCTCGTGACTAGTTGTAAATTGGAAAATGACATTGTTTAAACATCAAATGGTGAGGGGTCAGTGTGGTACTGAGGTGCTTTGTTAGAGCTGGCCTTGTCATTGCCCAGACATTTTCTTAACCTGTCTGCCTCCACCCAGTTAGTATTTTTCTCTTGTCTTCTAAAATGTCATTTGGCAGCACTGAAAACAGGTCTAGTATTTGTTCATTAGCTGCAGGAAGGCACAAGGAGAAATCAATAGTGCCAGTAATACAGTATAACAATAAGAAGGAGAAGATTGCACTTATGTCTTTTACTGTATCTGAACCAGATATAGTCACACCTCTGTTGTGACTTACAGTACAGTATGTGGATGAGATTTCTCCTCATATTGATTGTTTATTGTTGGTTTATGGACAGAAGACCTGACTGCTTCAGGTGGACTAACCACATCAAAGCACACCATCTCTGACTGACTGACACATGTCAGTGTAAAATCAAGATTTAATACAATTATTTTCTATCTTGCTAATTAGCCCCATCTTAATACCTACTGTACACCAGCAGCAACCATACAGTATCAGTACTCAGTGAAATTTCAGTTGGAACTTTTTGAGATAAAGACACAATAAGGAGGCCTACAATACAGTATTTTTCTAGAGCATATTTACTTTGTATACTTTCACAACATTGACAATGGTTGTATCAAACATATTGTCTGAGATAATAAGAACATCAAGGAGAATCTTTGGAAAATTTCAACCTTGACGACTCAGACGACGAGTCTGATACAGTTGGCAACTTAACCAGAACAGATTCCTGTTGCAAGCAACGAAGTGGCACCAGCTTAAATGAACTGAAGCAGCATGAAGTAACTGTACAGCACAAAGCGGAGCACGCATGTCGCCATCATCAAAATGCAGTCTGTCACAGGAAATGTGCTCCCAGTTTCAAACAAAATGTTCCTCTGGGGTTTTTTCTTTTTTTTTTGCATCACTTGTCAGCAAACCTCTTTCACTATGGCAACAGTTAACAAAGAGTTCTTCAACCTCCTGGGGGAGGTGTACATTTTATTGTTACTCATTGTTGTAACTTAGTCATGTGGTGCAATTTTATTACGTTATAGCTTCTACTCTTAGCTCAGTACTGTACATGGCTGGTGCAACAGTCTGGTTTGTCATCAGATGATAATAATTAAAACAAAGAAAAATACTATTAAACCACATTTATTTTACAACATTCTGATTTAGAGTTGACAAAAACATGACACTGAGTGAAGGATGAAATCCTTTAACAACAGGTGGGTCACGGGAAAAGACAGACGATCAAAATGCACTAGAGATACAGTTATCTGGCTTTCACCTCTGTTTCTGGGGATGAATAATATGGGTGAGAGTGCAGTAGCAATTTGCTGGGTCAGTGGTGCCACTGTGATTTGTTGCAATGGAAACAAAAGTATCATCCTTAAAAGAACTAAATTTTCCACATGGTTCATTTGTTGTGGTTAAAAAAAACACATCTTCAAATCAAAGCTGAGTCAGCGCTTTACAGAGCCAAAGTAAAACGGCCATAATACTCAGAGTCTGTACATCTTAACATGAGCCGCCCTCAAGAGACACTCACACACTCCACCATCAAAAAGAGCTGCAGTGATGCCAAGGACATGCCCTGTGTTTTTGCATTCATTCAGTGCCTCAGCTTACACAAAACATATGCCTGCAGAGATTAGATGAGCATAAAGGAAGCCAAATCGCACTTGATCTCATTCTGAAATCCGTCGATTGTTACCTTGGTAAAAAAGAAAAGAAAAATAAAGCCAATGAATGCTTAATTGGATTAATATGCCCTGCTCTCAATGCGCCAGCAATTTGCTCAGAGATATAATCACAATGCAGTGTTGATAGAGTTGTTTGAGGGCTTGCTGTTAGCTAGAGTAATCAGCGAGTAATCAGGTAGCTGATTCACTGTTGGCAAGCAATTATCGATAAGAGAAGGTGCTTTGTCTTGAGCAGAGCTCTCACTCTCTGTCCTCTCTATCACCACTCAGTCACTCACAAAATGAAGACATTATCTAAGCATGGAACTTCCTATCCACCGCACAGCATGATCCCATTAGCTGGGCTAAGTGTGTCTAGGTTTGCTGCTGAAGGACTGATAGGAGAACGGTAATATCTCCTCTGTTTGAGCTGTGTTTTGTCAGCCATCGAGGTTTGTTTATTGTGTCTCATGAAAGCACTAAGCTGCAAACAGGTCACCTCTAATGCACTCATCTCATTTCTGTTACATTTACAGTAAGATTGCCGTGCTCACATGAATTACATTTATATTGTTCACCAAGTGCACAATATCTTATGTTTATGCTCATATCGACAGAATTGCTTTTTTTGATTGAAGACTGAAACTGAGGAGACACTTGTGAGCTGCTCTTAGTATGTAAGAAAGCTTTCTTGACCGCTGTCTTACAAAAGAAAGAAAAAGCATTAGCAAGATAGAATCTGTCAGTTGACCCTGGACATATTCAGGAATCAATTTATATGTAAAGCAAAAGCTGAGCACTATCAAGTGTCACCAAGGTGTTGAGCCAACCACAATGAGCTGATATTCAACAGCCTGTAGCAATGAGCAAAATGGTGCTGATCTAAGATAAACCTTATTAGAGCCATCTTCCTCCCTATAGACATCCTCTGTACAAGATGCAAACTGTTAATACAGGCTTTGTACAGACACATACAGTATACATTGTATATACACAGTACACATATGCAATTCCTGGCATGTTGTGATACTGGGCCCCCTAAAATAAACTGCAGAGTCCAGCAAGAATCTCATCGAAAATAAATGCACAAATGTATGATGGCAAGTTAATTAGCTGTGAAATAATCAACGATCCAAATTTTCACAAAAACCCGAGAACCGAAAGTTAAGTGTAGCCTTTCTTTTTGTTGCTTCTTGTATCTTTTTAGTTTTTTGTGTGTGAGATAGACTGGGCAAGGGAGCTGCAGAAATCAAAAAGGCAGGTCGGAGGTAGTGTAGTGAGTCAATGAGGCCCAAACCATCATTGACTAAAAAGTGAGAGTCTCAGTGCTTCGTGAGACAGAGCATCTATTGACTCATCCTCGTCGTCCATCAATTCCATTGCACGGTGCACTGCAGAGTTTTCAAGGATCCAGGGTCAGAAGTAAAGTAGCGTCAGGGGCCACAGCATTTCACAGCAGTCACAGCATATTTCACAGGCACCCAGAGGCACTGCCCGGTGAAGTGAGCAGGATTTAATAAAAAAAAAGAAACAACACAGGAAAACAATCATCTTCTGTTATTGCCTCTTACTCCTCGATGATGAAGCCAAAAATTGAGGCTCAGGGTAAGGACTTGTGACCATATGGTACCAATTCAATTCAGCAAGCATGTCAGAGATGTGTGGTAAATAGGGGGTAAACAGTAGCGTGAATGGTATAGGTATATCTCTGCAGGTATCCATTACAGAGGGCAGCAGGGAGAACACTCTAATGTTTATCAGACCAGCTGGATTTTCTGACGCTTTGCAGCACAGTTATTTAAGTTGACTCATGATTCATGAGCCTGTGTGACTTGCTGTGTAAAAGTGACTCTCAGCCGTGTGAGACATTGGATTTTTTTTTGTAATTGCTGAGCTGGAGAATCATGCAGAACAACCACTAAATTTCTCGTCACAAATCAATTAGAGTAAAGAAAAAAAGTACCAATTCCGTGTCAGTCCATAAACCCAGGACAGGTTGTCTTTGAATCTTAAATGCATATCATAAAAAAAGCTCATCAGGAATGTATAGAAATGAGACAAATGCAGCAATTAGACCGCACTCAGGATTTGTTTAGTTCTGTAAGATTGTCTGTACTTGTTCTGTAAGATTGCAGGTTATGGCAGCTTTGCCAGGCTCCGGCTGCTCTCAGGGGTGTGTTTGAATGTCTTTTTTGATTGCTCAAAGGAAGATTTCTGGAAAGGGATGAAACTATTTCCATCCTGTAATTCCTTGCTCAATGTGGCTTTTCCCAGCTGGTTGGTTCATATCTGTCCTGGGGATTTTGAATAATGTGTGTAATGTGAAAAAGACCAGTGGAACATCTCAGCTTTCTCTGCTCTCACATACACATCTGAAATGAAAAGTTGGAACATTCCATTCATGCACAAACTAAACGACATTTAAACTTTCTTTTAAAAAATTCTTAATACATTTCCAAACTAAATCCTGAAGGTGGAACAGTATTTGTGATTGTACCAGTTTGCGTGATGGATGTTAACAATTGCCATGTTTGCCTGTGTGATGCTGCAGATGCTCCGAAGGTCCAGGGTGCAGTGACGGCCTACACATGGGAGGGAAATCCAGTTAACATCAGCTGTGAGGTGGATGCTCACCCAACAGCCTCAGTCGTTTGGTTCAGGGACGGCCTCGAGCTGCTCGGTGCCAACTCTACCAACATCAAGATCTACAACACACCAACCATCAGCTACCTGGAGGTCTGCTGCACTTGTCATCTTTACACAGACACATGGAGACACTTAAGTTCATCACAAAGAGACATTACATTTTTTAAGATGCTGTTTACTTACAGTAAACTGATAAAAAGTCAACCATTAGAAGCAATTTTGTGCAATTTTTGTTGCACTATCGTCTGTTCTGACCTGCTGATTTCCAAACAAAGCTAAATGGAGGCTCTTTTGTCATTTTTAACCAAAATATTTTTAATGAAAAAGAACCTTTTTACTTTCTGTAATTTAGTAAGTACTTCCTATTCAGTATTCATGAATGAAAGAAGTAAACCTTAGGCCAGAGTGTCATGAATAATGACATGAAGAGCTACAGCAAAGGTAACAAGTCTGAATCAACACAGACACTTTAAGTGCAGAGTGCTAGATAAATGATGTTAAGAAACCACTGAGTAATGACTACTTCCTGTGGAAGATAGTGCTTCTGCTCACTGACAAACTTCCAATTGAATCACCAGTGAATGCCCATGACTGAGCTGGCAGCACACCAAGAACTAATATGTACATCTTAATGACTTATGACAAGTTCCTCACAGGTGTACCTTCTTCCTAGGAGTATTCTCCACTTGTTCATTTGCAGGGTCTTACCACAGAATTACATTATGTTTCTTTTCTTTCTGTTTCTGCCCCTCAGGTTACCCCTGATTCCCAGTACGACTATGGGAGCTACAACTGCACAGCTAACAATGTGATGGGCACTGGATCCAAGGAGTTCCTTCTTATCCAAGCAGGTATGTTAACTGAAAAGTTTTAGTTTTTTTTAGTTTTTTTTCAAATATAACAAAAAACAAACAAATAAAAGAAACAACGCTAATTATGTTAGATAGAGAAGAACGACCACTGCACACTGACTCTACTCTGATACAATTTATTCTGTGAACAACACGTTTGTAGCATCATCAGGTTCCTAATTATTTCAATTCAAATTTAAATTGGATGTGACATTGACTTATGAATACTACCTGAACCTTCACCATCCCATTTCAGTCCCCTGTCATACTTCTCCGTCCAACCACCCAAAACCAAATGATTATTTCAAGTTTGAGATTAATCCCCTAGGGGTTTAACAGTTCAGCAATAAAACCATGGGCAAGGCCCATTAGAGGTTATGGATAAATTTTTTAAGTCTATTCTAAAGGCAGTCGGAATCCAGTGGCGAGAGAACAATAATATATACTGTATATATATAATATAATATATACAGCGTGTATATATATATATATTTGAAATCCTAAGGGCTGGCTTTTAACAAGCTGCAGACAGTAGGGGGGACTTTCCTGTAGCTTCAAGCCGGAACTATTGATTTTAATATATTCATCTGAACTAAGATTGCAATCAAAGAAAACACCAAGACTCTCACAGAGGTGAGTGGCACAGTAAACCAAATGTATTTAAAAGCTGTACTTTCACTGGAGAAATTATAGCAATAACAATAATTGAGGTCTGTTGTTTATATTGACAGTAATTGCAGTACAATTTAAAACATCCACCACAGTTTTCTAATCAGTTCAGGAAGATGCTGATTTCCTGGAGATAATGGACACGGTCGTAGCGAAGATATGATTGTGTATTGCCAGTATGAAGGAAAATATTATGTTTGTGTGTGAGATGTCTCAAAGGCAGCAACAGAGAGACCACAGTGGAAAAGACACAGGTAATGAGCAAAAATTTAAGTCACAGGAGAACTGTCCTCTAGGTCCTAAAGATTGGTTTGTGTTAGCTTCATTTGGTATGCAAATTGTTTTGGACCCATTAGAGGAGGTAGGTCACTCAGGACCTTGACTAAATACAGTGTGGTCAAATTAATTGTACTGACAACCTCTGCTGCTTCTGTGTTTATACTGTAGGCCCTTTGAGGTGTTTTCTTTAGGCTTTCTCATTTGCTGCACAACTCATCAGTATGCCTGAAGCGTCTCCATCTGAACTGAGCTGGACAAAATAAACCCTCCAAATGTGTCTTCACACCTTTGATATGTCAATGGAAAAATCCGACATGTAGCGTGAGGCAAAGACCTCCAGTGAACAAAGTCATTTCAATTTCAAGGGTAATTAAGCGGTCTTTGCGTTACATAACAATGCTACATAATCCAGAAATAATTAGGTAGGTTTATCATCACTGGAGGATCATTTGCAGTTTGTGTTTGTGTGATGGGGTGAGTGGCTCTAGGAAGTTTGCAGACATACATCAGTGCATTGGTGATTAGTTTGTTCTGTCACCTTTAACAGTGAGATAAACATCCAGTCTTATTTTGTAATTAGTTGAATTTGAATTTCAGCTCTTATGTGCAAGAAAGATTCAAGTATTAAAAGACAATTCCAGGCAAATTCAACCAGGAGCTATAGTTTCCTAATATTTTAGGTCTAAAACAATGAATCTGAAGATTTTCTTCCTGTGTTGCAATAGTTCTCTGTCCCTGCATCACCACAGCAGCTATGAATGGAAGCAGACCAATCTTAGCTGTTTAGGCTATTTACATCCCACAAAACCACTTTTTGTCCCCACAGACAACGTCACATCACTGTTCAAGCATACTGTACACCGAGGGGTTTGTTTACTTCAAGAAAGCCGAAAGTCATGCGCAAGAGTCAAGCTGACGCACTCAGTATGTTTACAGGTAGAATAAACAATATCCAGACTTACTCTTACTGGTGCAAAGACGCTGAGTTGATATTCCATTGTTGATAACTGATAACTGACAACTGAGCGCTTCAGGCAACGCTGTCAACTTGACTCTCACGTGAGACCACGTTTTGTGTGATGTAAATAGCCTAAACAGCGTAAGATCAGTCCTCCCCCATTCCTCGCTACCATGGCGATGCGGGGACAGACAGAACTACTGCAAAACAGGAGTAATAAAGGATCCTTCATTTAGACCAACTGTTAAATATTTTGAAACTATAGGCCCAGGTTGAATTTGCCCGGAATTGTTATTTAAGTCTGCAGCTAATGAACCTCCACAGGCTGCAATGTTTATTACACCAAGCAGTGCAACCATGGAATGCTCCTTTCAGAGCTAAAAATGTATTTGGTGGCTTTGTTAGACAAAAGGTCACCGGGTCAGTGAAGCTGTTCCCTGGAGAGCTTGAACGTGATCAGTAACCTGAAGATCTGTTCAGCTGATTGATTATATTTTGTCCAACTGGAAATTTAACTCAATAAGAATCATCCTCTGGGGACCACGGACACTGCCAAAATGAAAGAGATGTACAGAACACATACCTGACGTACAAAGCTTGGCCTCAACCCCGGAACATCGAAATTAGATCGCTCAGTGTCTTTAAGGCTACAACAGCATCTGCAGAGCAATGCCAAATTGTGTAGGGTGCTCCATCACTGCGACCCTCTGTCTTATCTTCAGAGTACATCACAGACAGGAGTGGTGCTGTTGCTGCACACTACAGGCTTCAGGGCAGCAGAGACAGCAGCTCTGTTGTGAAAGCAGATGTACATTACCAGTACTGTAGGTGTGACTGTGGCTACCTCTTAAATGCAGTTCTCTCACTGACACATAGACAAATACAGTAGGTAGGGCATAAATACTGTAGACACCACACATACCTTATTTAACTGGTTGTATTCACTCTTGCTGGAATAGAGTAACAAGATACAAAAAATAAACTTTGTCAAGGTTTCTTTATTCAGGAGGTCTCATTAAAATATTAATAAAATATCAGGGAATGGGAACTTTAAAGCCCTTCAGAGGAATTAGTCTCACTTCAGTTTGTTTTTCGGTTTATTCTAATGACAAGCTGCGAATTACCAAAAGCTAGTCTTCCCCAATCCGCAGTTGGTATGAGGATCTTTTAAAGCTAACCTTTCCTGTGATGTGGTGTCATCGTTTTTTAACTTTGAAGTAAGGATGTTAAATATATTGGCAACTTTGAAGCAAAGCCTTGAAAGTGAAAACACAGATATGCCAATGCCTTCTAGATGTCAGTGATGATATTCCTGCTTCTTTTTTTTTTCTTCTTTTTTTTTAAATAACTCGAAGTGATAAGCGTGATAGTCATCTTGAGCAGCGACTCACATAGCCGAGGTGTAGAGATAGTGGCACCAGCATGAATATTACCCTTATAGAGGATATTCTCATAGTAGAAGTTGCAAAAGGAGACAAAAGACAGTGATAAGCACACAACCATGTCAGGAAATAAACTGTGGCTGCATCTAGTTCTAAATTAACATGTAGTCTGTTTGAATTCCCAAGAGTTTAGAAGCCTTCTGAAAACTGAACACTATATGTTCCTGTTGGAAGATAATGCAGTTTTTGTATGGTTATGTTTAATGTCTCTTCTCTGTTCTCTTCCCTAGATGTGCCCACATCGCCAGAAATTGAATCTGTGGAGCCTTTCTCGAGCACAGCACTGGTCAGCTTCCGCGAGCCCGAGTCCATGGGTGGAGTGCCCGTTATCAAGTACAGAGTGGAGTGGCGTTTGCCTGGCCAGGAATGGGTTGACAAGGAGTTCGAAACTGATGGCTGTAAGTCATGCATACTATATGTATATATTTATTTATATCTATCTCCTGGATGACTTTTTTGTACTTCTCCTTGTCTGACACAATCAAGTGCACAACTTTGAGCTATATAGAGCATAGATTTACAATCACATTTTATCATTAATAATGAAAAAACTAAATTGAATTAATAAAAAACTAGATTAGATTTCATTAGAATATCTTGGAATGTCCACAACGTGGAGGAAGTCGTGATTTGATCTTAACCTTAAAATGCATCTTCATCTTTTGCTACCCCGTATTATTGTTTACATTAAAAAAATAGCATTGATCATCACCAAACCAGGAGCTAATATTAGATGTTCTTCCTGTTTTAAAAGTTGTATTGTTGTTGTTGTTATTATTTTCATATGGGTCAAAACCGAAGAAAGCCTTCCTGCTCGCAACAACGGTTCATCCAAACATGACAGTAGCTGATGTGAGGAGGAGAGGTGGAACACAGTGTAGCCTAAATGACAGTCAGCTCAGACACTGACAGGTCCCAGATAATATCCCCATCCCACCGAGGGTTTGTGGCTCTCGCAAATCTGGATGGTTCTCGTCCTGTCAGCCACATGGGGCGTATCAGTCAATGGCTGACAGGCTCCGCTGTCAGCTCAAGGCCCAGGAGTCGCCTGTCATGCCATCGTGTACGCAAAACAAAACCCACGCACCAACAGTAAATGTTGCCAAAAATACCTCATTCAACCACATCACCTAATCCCCATCTGATAAACTAAAGCCTTTCCAAAACACACATTCAGTGAAAGGATCTCGTCTGTCACACTGTAACGTGCTGCAATCTGTTGCTGTCTGTTGCACTGTACCCAGCAAACATCTTCTGAAGAATATCTGTAAATGCGGCTTTTATTTTTTAGATTTAGGAACACAGAGGCTAAAGCTGAAGCAGTGGTGGCATCACATGTTTCCAGAGCAGTGCTGCCAGATATGAATGCCACACGCATCACTATAGATCCATACTATAAATAGACACTGGATCATGCTGTTCTATGGCGTACTGTAACACTCCGTACTTAATGTTTAATGCAGTAGGTATCCATGCACATGAAACAACACATCACCATTTGCATGCATATAGTCAGTAGTAAAGAGCACATCTACATTTACATGAATATAGTCTACTTTAAAAAACAAATTACTGTTTACATGCATATAGCCTATAGTAAACAATATCCCAAACACTGGAGCATAATTGATGATGCAGGCAGACTAAAATATCTGTATTTCACCACAATGACAGCAGGAGCAATGAAATGCATTTTGTAATTCATGTGACTCTTTGTTGATCACAGGCTTAAAGGATAACACCAGCCTTTACACTACTATATGTGTTTATTGTTGCCAGCAAATGCCACCAGAAGATCAACACCAGCAATGCTTTAATATGTCTTACTGACCTGCTCACATCACTGCTCTCTGTTACATTTAGATAAAATGATAAGTTGATATTTGTTAGTAAAAATTGTTTATTGGTGTTTTTCATTAGGTCAGAAAAAAAATAAAACATCAGTCGATTATGGTTGGCCATCAGTGTTAAAGTTCACACATATAAGCACAAAACAAAAACACATACTCTGTGCCTGTGGAGATTTTTTTTTTTTGGCTACTGTAATTTTCTTCATTGCTGCAAGCACCACAAACCAAATTGCATTCACTTATTAATTTCATTAGTGCACATTCCTTGACGCTGCAGTAAGCATGCACTGCAGCAGCACAATGATTAACACATACCAAAGTCAGTCATATTCAGGCGGTCGAACAATTGTTATGATTTGTGGAGATAACCTTTTAGAGGAGCCGGGGAAACCAGCATGTGGTAATCAGTGGTAATTTACTCTGTGACGGCTGGAAATCTCATCTGAACACGAATGGTCTTAGCAGTAATGTCAGTGTGCTAAAGCCCAGTTGTGTACTGCATACTGTTCATTGGTTTTTTAAGCTGTAGCTGCACACTTTCCCCAAGCAGTCACTTATGCATAGTTCATTCTTTATTTCCATCTCAATGAAGCATTAATGTGAATTTAGAATTTTCCCAGCGTCACAGTAATCAAAAAATGTTTTTCAGCTCTTTTGCACCACAGCCTAAATTTGTCCTTATCCGTGAAATTACTATTCTTTGTATTACACAGTGAGATATCACCCAAGTGGCTTTTTTTCTTGACAAAAGTCAGGGAGCACAGTGTGTATGTGTGTTTGTGTGATGATTGAAATCTCAGTGGTGCCTTGCTAATGTGCAAATAACTGTCTGTCTATGGAAATGTAGTACATTGTTATCAGGAAATTTTATTCCTTTGCCTCTGGAAAAAAAAAATCATAAATTCACACTTTATGGAATTATTGAGATTCTATTTATTAAATTTGAAGCTATCAAAATTCAGACATGATTACGATGTAAATTGATTCACTTCGCCCGTGAAAATCGTATTTAATGATAACAGTGGCAGGATTTCCTAATAGCATCCTTTGTGTACTGCACTTGACACTCTTTGTATTCCATTTGATCTTCAATGTTATTTTCCTTCAGTCAAGCCAGACACAATAAATCACAGAATAGCACTGTAATTAGATCTTGCCCTTCAAGGCGCTTGATCGTCATGGTGTCGATCTGCTGTGTCCCTGCTCTCATCGGCTGTCCTTATACACGTACTTAGCACACTTCCACAGCTTTGTCCCCATTTGTTAATGGGTCTCCATGAATAATCCCTTCAGGAGGGTTTTCAGGTCTACCTGTGGTGACCCACCCACTGGTAAAACATGCTGCATATACAGTCCAGTATACTGTAAACACAGACTGTTTCAGGTTGTAACCCTAACCCAAATTCTGATGCAAATGCTAATGCTGGTGACGAGTGTAACATAATGAAGTGGTAGCAAAATCAAAAAGCTAAACATAAACAAACACAGACAATGAATAAACTAATATATATTTTACAATCACCACAAGACAATAGACCCTGTGAAAATAGAAATGTGTTTCTCTCTACTTTATCTGAATCCTCCTACATCTCCCCTGGATCCTTTTGAAAATAAACAGCAATTAATTTTCACATGAAATGACAAGGACTAAAGCAAATAAACTGATTTTACTTATAAAAATGCAAAATACATCATTCTGTGATTACAGTAAACAAGGAGAAAAACGTAACATTTACAACATATTGAAGTTTATGCGGGGCCATGAAGGCGAGAAAATCAATGATGATCTTGGTCCATTAATCTTGGTTTGAGCGTACTTTGTTTCTCTGTACACCTTCTTGGACTCATGGAGTAACTCTGACCTCGCTTCCAACAGCAATGACCGAGATCGCCATCGTTGGCCTGAAACCCGAGACCACCTATGAGATCAAGTTATTCGCCATCAACGGCAAAGGCAAAGGCGAGAGCAGCTCCATCAAGACTTTCAAGACCGAGCCAGTCCGTAAGTACCGCCCCCACCGCTCGTGTTCCTGTTGTCAGTAAGCGCTCCTGACCCCAACGCTTTGAACCTAATGTGCACTCCACCGCCTGCTCATGTCTAGCTGAGTCAAGATGCTTTCAACCCCTTCCCTCTTCTATTGTCACTCCAAGCCCCGGTGCAGTCCTCTTCCACCCAGGGTAGAGGCAATGATAATTCATGATGCCACTGCCACTTCAAAGTCCATCCTTGTTAATAGTGTTAACTTTGAAAAGTATAACCTCTGCATCCTTCATCGCCAAACAGTATTATGTGCTTCTCTCCTCATGAATTTTTGCACTGTTTAAGGCAGGCCTTGTCCTCTCCTGTTTTGCAAGGGCCTGCCTTGTGAACTCCGGTGATTTAGACAAAGCATTTCTGATAGCGCTTGTGTGTCCTTACAGCTGATTTATACTTAGGTGTAAAGTGTCAGCTCTGTATTTATAGTTCAGCGACAGTGTGCATTGTTAGTTTAACAGCTGGAGGTCATGCTCCGCTGAAAACTGTTTATATTTCATGAAGGAGATGACAGCACATGATGAAACGATGGTGGGAGATTTTCTATTTAATCGTGTTTGAAGGATAGGAGAACAAAGGTCAGCTTAGCAGAGCCAGAGAGGCACAAAGAGAGTGTCTGCTCATCAGGCAGGTCAGAGAAGTTTTCATCAGGTTATATCTGTTCATTAATAACAACACTAGATTGGCAGAATCGTGCATCAGATCACAGCTGCGTTAGTCATATGACAGCATCAGCGACACCATTACAAAGGTGTCAGCCTGACATAAGATGTGTCAACCTTGTGTTTATGTATGTACCACTTTAGGCCAAATAATAATGATAACCTGCTGCCCTCCTCCCTGGCTTCCACCCTGTTTTGTTTGTCTTTACCTTGATTCCTTTTTTAGTTATGACAATAAGTAATTTTTAGTTGCAAAGTCCTTCCCTCCTTTGCCCAGCCTTAAGGCCAACAGAGACCCAATAACAGCTCAGAGCACCTGAACCCTGCATATCAAAGATCTGTGGGATCTAATTTACACTTCTCTACCAAGTGTAACATACAGTATAACACCAAATAATTGCATTTCACATTTTAACAAGGAAAAAACAAAGAAAAATCAGTCAGGACCTTGAACATCTCATTTGAAACTACTGACAACAGTTTAATAGAGTGAGTTTTGCAGCACTTGGGCCATATATTGGATGGTAGGTGTATTGAGGCAGTCAAACTATGACAAAGTACTAAGTGTCAAACACAAGTAAAGACAGATTAAAGGATAATTCTGGTTTTAATTTTCATATCTTGGCCATATTCTGAACATCTATGGTATTGTTACTCCTCAATCACCTGGCAACATCACTGAAAAGTAAAAGAAAAAAAAAACAGGGTAAAACCAACTTTTACTTCTGAGATAGTAATAGTAGTCAGCCTGTAAACTGTGATGGATGTTTACAACAGGCTCTGTTATTATTCAACCATTTTGCTGTTGTTTTTTTGACAGTGTGTTTCTTACCATGTCAGAATTTGTTTTCGCAGTGTTGCCATGTTTCCAGGAAACTTGGTGAGTTCTGTATAAGGAGTTATTACCAAGACAAAGAAAATAAATCAGAATTATTCATTACGATTTAATCCATCTAACCACTGCGCAGCTAGATTAAGGAAACAGACCTATTTCTCAATCAGGGCCATGAATACATCTTTGAATTAGTTTGTAGCAGCCTCCATGTCATGCTTTCATCTGTGCCTTATCACTCCACTGCTCCTGTAGATACAGTCCTCCTCAGCCTCCTCCTGCTTTTCTTCCTGAATCCCTTGCGTCAAACATTGAGGCATTGTCCTACTTGAAGATGTTCAGAGTAATAAATTGAATCCAATGTGCTAATTCAGTTTACATTAGTCCAACTAAGAGTTTATTTAATGTACGTGTTTGAGGTTGAACCCAGATTGTGATGTATGTATTATCTAAAGAAACGAAATGAGAAAGGACAGAGGAATCAGTTCAGATTGTGTTCATGTTGTCATTTAATGTGTTATATTACATCAGAGTAGCAGGGGACAGATTGTCAGACAGAAACCCAGTGTCCTTTTTAAGAAAACACTGGATCACTACCATGAACAGCGTCACAGCCGAGCCCGAAGTAATTTAAAAGACACATTTCTAATTTGGATGGTAATACAGTAGCTGGATTATCAAAGTCAGAGTTAGCTGCAGAGCAAAGAGAGGCATGGCTCTCAGTAGATAGAAGGTCCAACAAGACACAGCAGCAGTGAGACGGAGAGTAAATGATGCTGCAGGACAGTTGCCCTCTTTCATCAATCATATTTCTCATTTCACTGTCTTTTGTTTCTTCTCTTTGTTGTGTTGTTTTCTCATCATGGTTTTCCATCTGTTCTGTATTCCACTGGACTTCTCAGAGTATTCTTTCACAAGTAAGTTTCTTTTTCTGTCTCATCTGCTTTATTTTTTCATTCTTATTTGTTTCCATCTCATTGCGTTCATCTGCTTTGTTTGACCACCCTCGTTACATTAAAACGTCCCTTTAGTGATTGAATAAATATGCTAATGTATACTAATGTAAATCTACTATAAAATGGTCATGTGATATTGCCCATAGAAAGCTCCCAATGAATTGTCTCCCACAGTCCGAGAGCCGTGGATTTCCTTCTTTCTTACTTAAACGCCAGTTCTCATCCATGACCCGTTGCACTAATGATCCAGATGACAGTCCATTCCTTAGCTCTAATGCGGTTTCAGGTTTGTTTAGCAGTGGTATAGATTGATGTGACAAACATACAGCCTCTAGCGAGGGACTTATTTTGTACCATAGTCCTTGGTGCTACCTACAGTATTATTTTGGTGACTGTCTTGCATAAAGTGTGTCATACTTGTGAATAGCAGTAGTTCAGCCAATAGGTTTTTCATTAGGACCTTAAAAGAAGGGAGTATGCAGAGATAACAAAGCGGGATACACACATTATCTCAATGAATGTGAATGTAGATTGCTTGCTGGTAATAATCCTAAGAGCTCATCAATGACCCTGCATGGAAGGGGCAACTACTCAGGTTTTCATTAGCTAGAATCTTTAGATTTCCCAATGTGCTTTTATTTTTGCAATTACAATTTGGCCATGATACTGACCGCAACTGCAAATTATAAAAATGAACAAAACAATAAGTAGCATTCTCAGTTTAGGAAAAGGGTTAATTCTAAATACTGTAGCTGGGACACTAGAGTGTACAAATAAATACCTGGGACACTAGTGTGTACAAATATACACTGTCTGTAGAAACCTTGAGATTGCAGAGGCTGCCCAGCATTATCTCTCTTTGAGGAGAAGAGCATGTCTGGTTTAGAAGAGTCTTGGCTCCACTTTGCAGAAATCTATAACCTTCAGGTAACTGCCAGTTGTTGCTGTGAATGAAGAAAAAAGGCCGTTAGTGTGGCTCCAAAAGCAAAGTACAGTGTGCACTTACGGCAGAAAAGAGAAAGAACACACCAAAGGGACCTCGACAAGAAACTCACTGAAGCCTTGAAGAGCTCTGAAATATAATTCAGAGAATGACAATCATTGTTCTTTCTTATCTTTATTTTAGTGAGTTGTTCCTTTGATGTTTGCAGGGACTCACTCTGAAATTACAAGGGAATCTATTTTGTGTCAGCTTGTACTTTTTTGATGGCCATGAGGGGCTCTTGTCCTCAGCATCATACGCTTGCTAACTATTAAGTGAGCAGCCTTGGACCAGCATCCAAGAAGCAACCCCCACACATCTCATCTGAGGCCTGTGCCTGGGTCAGGAGTAATCTCAGTAGTTCTGACATATGTGTCTCACTAAAAATGAGTATCAGAGCAAAGCCTCAGTAACAGAGGCTTCACAGTAGAGAAGCAGTATTGTAAACAAACCCACAGTTAAACCTTTCAGAATCGTGAGGTTCACTCTAATCCTTAAAGAGAAATATAATTATTTTGCATTTTCTTTCTGCTGGCATTGTCTAAATAGAATTTCCGTGTTTCATACAGTAACCATTGTCTGTGAATAGGACAGACTAAAACTTGTCTTTATAACCGACAAAACAGTCACTGAAATATCTGTAGCTTGTAAATATCATGTAAAATTCATTGTGCATGATGAACTTTGGTTTCAGAGTGAGAAACTCTTCGATGTCAGATCTGTTTGACTAAAGTTAAAATCATCTTTTTTTTTGTACTGGATAGTTCACTTTCAGTAGAGCTGCTGCAGATCTTACACTGCTCAGTAACATGTGCAGGCTCTTTAGTGATTTAGATGTTAAATTTTCATTTTTGTGTTGTTTTTTTATATTGCCATGATGTTTTCAGTTTAGTTGAAGAATAGCCACATGATCTCAGGACCACTTTCCCCTCAGTGTCAAACTTAGCTATCCTCCTGTTCTTGAAGGTCAAGAGCTGAACTTTGTTAACCCTACACTGAGAAAAAGGCAAAATACAGCATTGCTGATAACAGTGTCTGAAAAATATAAAATTTAATCAGGTCGGCTCCTTTCTCATAACCCTGACAAGCTTTTAGCCGTAAGGTGGTCATGATGCTGAAAAACCAGAGGAGTTGTTGTTCCACAGGCATGTTCCACCGAGTCATCGTGTAGATGTATAGATATATGAAGTGACCCAGCACTGAGTTGCTCATGTTGAGGAGAACTCCAGCTCTTCTCACCATGTTCTCACCATCTTTCAGTTTCATCCGAGATTCCAACCTCTATCGCTGCTACCACTATGGCCCTTAGTGAGTATGCCAGTCCAGCAGTGTGCAGTGTGTCTCTGTTCACCTCTACCTCTCTTTTACCTGCTTGGCCTCACAGATAATGTAGATGTTCATTACTGGTGTGATTTACAGCCGCAGCAAAATGAGTTGGCAGCTTACTAGATTTGATAACGGTCTTCAAAACCCATAGATGATGATTTTACTAACATTTGCCAATTACATGAAGGTTGGTCTTCTTCTAACTGCCTGACTGTCTGTGACATGAATAACACAACGTGCCTGTTCATGAAGATGCAAATCACAGTATAGACTCATCTGATCATGATGTAGTGAATTGGAGTGAGACTGTTGGTTTATACAGTACAGGCAGATCAGTAGGTGTAAATTGACACATAGATGTGTTATGTTTGTTAACACTTGTGTTATCACATGTTAACACAAGTTTGTTCTTTTTTCATAACACCGTATCACACAAGATGTTCATGCTCTTATTTTAGCATAAACATTGCGTAATAGTACACACCATTCTAACACCTTCCTGTTTGTCCTGTTGTCACCACATCTACAGTCATTACCATTTTCTGATGTGTAAGTATCATGAGTGTCATCAAACTGTAGAGTCCACTGGAAATCTCCAACCCTGTGGTAGATATTACAGATGGTCTCTGAAGAGCCATTATAAACTTGTTTTGTCATGGACACTCCTTTAGGAAGTCAGACATTCTCCTCACTGATTTTCTTTTCATGCACATTAATTGGTTCTTTATTCAACCATTTTGACAGATACCTTAAATGTATCACTGTACAAAAAAACAAAACAACTTTTCCACCATCTATTCACAACAGAGCCTATTTCTGCTTCTCTGACATCAACATGTAGAATTGATCAAAACCACATTGATTTGTCTTGAAACCTTCTTGAATGTTTGTTATCACCTGAGACTGAAAATCAGATCACAGATCAGTTATGTGCAGTTCACACAGGTCTTGGAGGATGTGTATGCAGATAGTTATATAAAGGAGGTTTTTCAATCTGCTCTGGTCAGCAAACAACTGAAGGATGAATGACACTGAACAGCAAAAACAACCCTGCTGAGATGTAATGATTACAGAATAACTGTGACGTTATTGCTATTACACTGTCAAGATTTCAATTATCAGACTCCTGGTTGTTTTAATTTGTGTTTCACAAAAATAACAAAACAAAAAAGTTAACGCGTAATTAACATGCTTTGTGTTTTTGGTACAAGCCAGCTGGAGAAACTGTCATGTGTCTGTTGTTGCACCTTTTCCTTGTGTTTCTGATGTACTGTGTGAGAACTGTTATGCCCCTGCAGTGTTCCTAACTACATCTCTCCCTTTCAACAAACGTTTCATAACATTCGCCGGATACAGCCTTGGCTTTTTACAGTATTAGATTCATTGTACTGTACAGTATATGCTGCAGCAAATACTGTGTGTTTGCTACAAGTGCATCACTCAAGGGTACATGTCAGAAGTGCTTCTAGACCGTCATCTGATGCAGACCCTGTTTCTCCTGATGTTTCATGTGTTCATGCTGTTGTCTGCTGTGTTGTGTTTCATATGTAGCTGGCATGGTGTGTAAACCCAGCGCTGCAGAGTTTCCTCTGTTCTTCTGTTGACCCAGATTTCATGTTTGTCCCTCAAAAGCCAACTGCTCGTGTCTTCTCAAATCTATCTTTAATAGCAGTCATGGAGCTAGAGCTGACTGTAGATCCAATTCTGATTGAGCAATAATGCAATAATATCCATGTAAAATATTAAAACATCAAGAAGAAACTCTGAGTATTATCTTGAAGCATGAGGCAATTCTGGCTGCTCAGTTTTGGTTGTGTCTTTAATCTTTAACATACAAACAACAACCAAAGCTCAGTCTGCAGCTGCTTCATGTCTTCGACATGTCTCTCACATGTATTAAAAAAAATCTATTTATCTATTTCTTTTTGTTGTTTATGCTCCTTTTGTATCATTTTGTCTTTAACATTCTTGTTTATTTTGTTCATTATGTTGACATGTTTTCATCATTTCAAAAATCTTTTTCCCACATGTACCCCCCCCCCCCCCCTCCTCCCTCTCCCCATAACCCCCCCTCCCTCCCCACCCCTACCCTACCCTTCTATGTTTTCCTTTCAACCAATCATGTGCGTGCACATCATGTGACTTTGTCATGTGGCTCTTGCATGGTGCTGATGATGTCGTCTTCGCTGGCCAACAGAAGGTAATTTTTTTTTTTTTTTTAGTTTGAGATCATATCATCAGCAGTCATCATTCAGGAAACATTTGTAGATATTTAGGTTATTTTTATTTTATTTGGCCATTTTTCATCCATCTTGAGGCCGTTCTAAGTAGTGAAGATTTAGTAAACCTGCATTATCCTCCTCCATTCACCTTAAGACTTCCTCTTCCTTTTAGAAACTGATTTTTTTTCTCTGTTTTCCATAGTGGTCATTCCCCTCTTAGTGCCTTCTTAAATATTTATAATAGAAATACACACCTGGGCCACAGTCTTTTTATTGTGGTTAACTGATCTAGTTTAATGTGACTGTTAACTCTTTGACCCCACATGTCCTGCTCACAATGACTCCTGTATTAGCGTGACACACGTTATTACCAGGTAAAAATGGGGTCTTTGACTTCAGAGCTAGCTAAGATGTATCTGAAGCTTTTAGTTGCTGCATTTCCTTCAGTTCAAATTTGCCAAAGTGCAGGCTGATTCAGAGCTAACCACATCATGAATGAGACTTTTTAGTATTTTCCATCTGTGAACTCATATTCACATATGGCCGCTCCATTGCAAAGAGGCACTAACAAAATCGCTATTTAAATTGGACAGATTGCTGAAGTTATTTCACAGAAAATGTGCACTATAAAGTGCACAGAAATCCAATTATTAAGGTTTAGTTTGACTCACACATTCCATTCCATCTGTCTTTAAAGTCTTACTTTGTATTTTTTCGTCACTTAAATTCATTCATTGAAAAGTTACCATTGTTAAGGTTTGACATGCCTCCATCAGCTATACTGTTGTACTGGAGGGTAATATGAGGTCTTCTTTAAATGCTTCACTCTTTCTTCATTATCTATAAATCTAAGTTAATGAAGAAAAGTAAGATTCTGAGGAGAATTAACCAGACACTTTACACATTAGTAAAGTCACATTAGTCTGGATTAGTTGACAAACAGATTCTGCACAACAGGAATAGTAGCTCCATCTTAATCCACACAATTCATGTCTTTTTATGTTTGGTTCCCTGCTGTGCCTTTTCTTGCCACTCTTGTTGATATAAAACCCTGATTAGAAGTTACATTTTAAGGCAAGGCAAGTTTATTCATAAAGCATCTGTCAGACACAAGCCAATTCAAAGAGTTTTATAGAGGCATGGAAATGCAATGAAGATAAAAGATTTAGATGACAGTAAAATAATAAAAACTCATTTCAATAAATGAGAAACATTTGAATAAGACATAATAAGAGAGCATACAATCAAGATGGTACTAGTAAATCTGTATTGTTTTTGTCAGCCCTGATTCTTTTTGTTTTTATTGCTTTACATTTTCCTCCAGTTCTCATCAAAATGTCATGGAAAAAAAATCACAAAACCAGCAAATCTGATACTCCACAAAATGTTACGTTTTTGGTTATTTACCGTTTTGTTATCACATTTACACATCATACGATCAGCCTCACAAAGTGCCACTGACTGCAGTCTGCATTGCATGCACTGGTTAAGTAGTCCTCGTGTTTTACTGATTGGACTCACGGCACTGCATTGATGCAGCATGCAAGGTTATTTCCTCTTTTCTTGTTGCATCCTTCTTCTCATTGTTATGCTGTTTTCCCTATCAAGCTGTCAGTCCTGTCTGCATGTGTCTGTCTTTAGTGTCATGTCTACTCAGTTCTTTAGGCCGCACTTGTATATACTCAACTGAAGACTTGTGCTAATAGCTTCTAATCACCTAAATGCAACAGCACCTGTTGATATACAGTAGATTATAAAGTATGGGAGAAGATTGGACCATGTGAAAAAATATCATTAAATTATGGTAACAAATCTGGGAAAATGGCCTTGTTTATGAGTTATGCCTGTCTCTTTCTTTCTTTCTTTCTTACTTAAAATGGATAAATGTAAATAACTTTTGAATATAAGTTTTATGTTTAGTTTCACTTTTTTCACCTTGCCCTAATCGTCTCCTCTACAAACATCATGAAGTCTATACCATTTATGTACCTTACTGTATGTCTCGCTGAATGCTGGAGGCTGAGGGAGAACACTGTGTTACGTCAGGCCACATGTGGAACCTCACCCCCTACATGTGTGTCGGAGCGAGGTCCAGGGCAACGCTCCACATTTTGCCCCCTCCTCATGTGTAGTAGCACCCAAAATATTTCCAGCCTGCATGGTGGAGCCTTTCATTCTAACCACTCCTTTCTCTGTTTTAGCCTCAGAAAAAAAGCCTTTTCTTTCACCTAACCCAGAATGATGCTTGTGGATAACCCTGCTGAATGTCCCACTGCTGCTGTGACTAACTGTTTTATTCACTTCCAGCACCTGTCATGTTCACCCCAGTGTTAAGTGGAATGCAGTTTACAGGCAGTGCGCTCAGACAATCACGTATGAAGAAGATAAAGTGCCTTCATGGATACTCACTTAATTAAATACAACCACTAACACTGGTGAAATCGTATTCCTCTGCACTAGAAATGTATGCCACTCTTATTTGTCCATATCCACAGAATGAATTTCCTGGAATGGCATACATTTAAATGTACAGTCCACTATGTCCTTATGTAATATTAATATGTAAGCTTTTTTTCTTTCATAATGCTTAAGGCTGTTATAATCAGATTGTTAGCACAGGGCCAAGGCTTTGACATCATGAGGTAGTCAATTTAATAACATAACAACAAGGCTAAGTACGTGTTACCAGTATGTACAGTACATAATTGACTCTGGGCTGCTATAGTCTCCTCCCTCACAGCCCTTACAGTGGCCTGAGAGTAAAAGCCAACATCACTTCACGCACAACACACCTTGACCTTCCTTCCCGCAAGACTATGTAAATGTTATTAAAAGTAATAGAGTAACATATCCAATCAAGGCCTACAGGCTCATTATCCAGCGACCCAGCAGTCATTACTCAGGAGGACAGAGGAGATAATGAGGAGTCTCAAGGAGAACAACACCTCAGCCGCCATGCTGCTCACTGTTCCTTCAAGCTGCCCTTAAAGGAATATCCCACCCACTATCTGTCTTTAATGATCATATGCTCTCTCACTGTTGGCTTGAAAACTGAGTTTAGTTCAAGTTCAAAAACTTAACTGAAGACTGTGGCCATGGCAAAGATCTAACTCTCACTGTTGGTAGGAAACAGGAAATAAACACCAGTCTCCTCTGTCAAAGGCAGACACCAGTTCATCAATCACAACCTTCTCTTTTTTTCTTTTCTGAGATGCCGCAACAATAGCGCACTATTACCATGTTTGTTCCTTACAGGCGAGAGTCATAAGTCACACAATCACTAAATGTCCTCAAAAGGAAACAAAATATAGAACATATTTAGTCAAAAACGATTGTGACGTGTACCCTACTAGTATCTTTACTTGTAGCTTGACAACTTGCATCTCAGTCCTTCAAATTATACGTTTTTCACAGCCACTGCTCAACACTGCAGGTGGTGAGAGCTTGAGGATCAAAAGACAGATGTGGATGGAGCATCACTGAAAAAAGTAGCACGCCAGACACGCTTATTTATTTATTTATTTATTTATTTAAAGGATGTTATTTGTAGAGAACACTGCCTGTGTTAAAATGTTATAATGCAGCCCCACTCTCACTCAACATGTCTGAGCACAGAGCACTCGAGCCAATCATCAGCAGGGATTTGATTTTAAGACACTTTGTGTTCTTATCCTTTAACAGCTTAGTAGAGCAGCATGACGGCACTAAAACTCCCAGTGTTAAATTAAGCCAACAAAGGGCAGCCTAAATCGTACTGTGATTATCGCTATCCCCACGCTACTTTTCTCCCACATCCAAGGAAAAAGAGTCTTAAAACAGTGTAGGCTGAAGTGGTAATCAATCCCAACAGTCCAACCCGCAATCAATTGATGTCGCAGCTCAGGTCACCCTCAAGACACAAGTGTAGTTGATCAAAGTAGGAAGGTTAGAAAGACATTGGCTGAGGAGCAAAACACATGTTGATGCAGGAACCGTGTTCTTCTACTAACAGTGGATTTTTGGTTTGTCCTGTGTAGGGGAACCCAGTGCTCCCAAACTAGAGGTCAAGGTCCAAAACAGGGGCAATTCTCTTAAGGTCAACTGGATCAAGCAGGACGACGGCGGTTCCCCCATTAAACATTACCTGATCAGATACAAGGCTGTGAGTATACTGGGCAAGGAGGTAACATGGTGCCACTTTGCTGCTCTGCATGTGTTTATTATCTTTTTTTTTTTACCAGTTCTTGCGTTGGTTTCATAAAAACTGTAAAATCTGAACAGAGCTTGTAAATATTCACCGAACCCGCTGGGAGCTTGAATTAACTTTAAACCGCTGACAGATAAAAAAAAATACACCTGCCAACAAGTCTGAAGCACATTAAGACACCTTTCATGTGTGCTTTTTGTACCCCTAAAATTTGCGCCTTCTGAAATATAATTACGTTTTCAAACTGACCAAAATTACACTTTGAACAGCACTGAAGCAGTGACAGTAGTTGTTTTTTTCCCCCCTTCGACGGAGAGTAAGGAAAAGGAGCGACTCTCACTGGGGAGGGTGTCAACAGAGATGATGAGTGTTGAGTGAGATGAGTGAGAACAACCAGTAAGCCATGATCAGCCTCTCTGGATTTTCACCAGTAAATACTGACAAGTGTGTTTGATTAAACACCAAGCCACAAGGACCACCGCCAGACACTGAGCCTACTTTTAGAGGGTGAAATCTTTTTCCCGTGTGACACTTAGCCTCAGTCACTGTGCTACTTTAACTGGCTTTGGTAGCGGCACCTTTTGTTCTAGTATATTAAATAATTAGCATCTCAGCTTTTTAACATGTTCCTACTTGCGCTTTGTAGAAGTAAGCTTACTACTCAGCACATTTTTTCATATTTTGTTCCTAAAGTGGAAAAAGGCTCTGGAGATTTTGGAGGACGCTCTTTGTGCTGAGAAACCTTGGTCATCTTGGTATAGATAGAAAACATATTGGTCTTTTAGTCTATCTATTAAAATGTACTGTACAGATGTACCATGGTAAAGCATTCTTGTAAAGCCTGAGAAAGTCACTGCATAGTTGAATAGTTGAGCCATATCTAGACCGGCTGATGCCTAGGATTATTGCACAGCCACCATTCACATTTATTCTCATATTCTTATTTGCATATGATAAATGCCGAGTTCCTTATACATCAGATTGTTCTCCGTTTTACAGGCTTTTTGTCTTGTGCTGCAATGTGCTACACAGTTTAGGCCAAGATAATCTTCAGTGATACAAGTTAAACTGCAAGCCCCTCGCCGGGCAACTGACGCTTTTCTCTTTGCTGTTGTGTAGAATGACTACGATCTTACTGGGTTACCTTGTTTTAAATCATCCTTCCCCCTCCTTGCCCACATTTCCTTCCTCAGAAGCATGTGTCCGACTGGAAACCAGAGATCCGCCTCCCCCATGGCAGTGAGTATGTGGTGCTGAGCGGCCTGGACTGGAATACAGAGTATGAGGTTCACGTGGTGGCAGAAAATCAGCAGGGCAAGTCCCATCCTGGCATCCTCTCCTTCAGAACAGCCACAGAGCCCACCACCATCCCAGGTATTACTCTCACCATCCCACCCTGAGCATCCGCACACACCAGCCTCAGTGTACAAAGGCTTCCACCGTGACCAGAAAGGCTCTATTAATGCAATCCATGATTCTTACTCTGCGCTTTTTCAAAGCTTGGAGGCTTTAGGGTCTGACATGAATCATCTGTCTCTGTCTCTGGTGTGGGAGGGGGAGCATTGTTTCGCCTGCGCTTATTAGTGCATTTGGAAAGAAAGTGCAAATACATGATGCACTGAAGTTTTTTTTAAAAAAGTGTACTGTAACCTGTACAATGGGTTAGAAAAGATGAGAAACAGCATGGTCTCATAATGTGTACATAAAGTGAAATGAGCACAAACTCTGAAATGCACATGATGCGTTGCAGACATGAAAGGATTGTGTTACAGCAGCATCAGCTGGACATGATATTATAACACATAGTGGGGGTATATAACGGTTACATGTGGTAGAGAAAACCCTCACTGAACCACCACATGCACAGTAATTATAATAGGTTAGGACAGGAATAGGAAAATGTCCAATGAGCAGAGTGGAGCAGATTTCAGTTTAATATTTATCATGAGAGTTGTTGCTTTTAGGAATGTAGGGTTGTTTTTCTTGTTTCCATGCTATGGAGCAGAGAGAAATTTGACATTCCACCGCAGTAGGGATGTTCAACAGACTGAACATTAAAATCAGAAACAGAATCAACTCTAAAGGCCGAGTGAGTTTAAGCATGCAAAACATCTGAGTCCAGTTCTCAGAGGCTCTGAACACATTTTAAAAGCAAATGTAGAAGACCTTTTTTCTTTTTACATATGTAAACCTTTTTTAATCAATTTCATTGTCTGGTTGAGATTAAAATCTCTCTCCCAGGAGAGACCCCAGAACAACGAGCAATCACAAAAACACAATCAACAAGACAAAGACAGCACAATCACACAGAAAATAAGAAACAAGGAATTAATAAAATCAAGTAAAAGTGTCATTAAAAGATAATAACAAAACCTAAAAGAGGAATTGCAAAACTCTAGTGTGTGGTTTGACTTGTGCATTGTACCTGAAACCAGGCACTTTGCACATAGTTGTGTCGCTTATCTAAGACAACAAAGCTATCAGCTTGTGTGTTGTCATAATGCAGTTACAGAGCCACATGTTTCTCAGAAGTTGGTGAAAAGTAGAAATGCACACGTGGCTTGAAGCTGGGTCATCTGAAGTTTATTTAGATTCTACCCCTGGCCTCTTTTCTCTTTCTTTCTACAGTAAATGCCAAACGGCTGCTTGTTTCCAGTTATGTCTCCTGCAGCTAATCCTTTCCTCTTGGAGAAATACATTTCTTCTTATTTGCATTTCAAAACATTGTGCTCACTTCACTTAATTTGAGATACCGGGCTGTACAAGGTCAATAATAGCTACCATATCCATATGAAGAGCAGAGGCGCCCTCCCTGTATTTTCTTCTCCCCCTTGATGCTCTGCTGCTGCAGATAAAACTCAGCATCATGGTAGTCTGCCATGCCCGTCTGTCTCCAGTATCTCCTATATGGCTGCTGTTTCCGCTCGAGTTCAGTGACCAGTGAAGCCGGAGCAGATATCAGTCAGACCCAGAGCGTTTGTCCAGTAATACCAAACAGTTGTCGACACAGGCGGTCACGGCCTGCCTTTGCCCTGTTGCTGTGTTGTGTGTAAGGTGCGCGTTTTAACTTGGGCTGCCTCCCCATCGTAGTAAAGACCTGACCTGTTACTGTATGTAGCAAGGTAAATTTCTTTCTTCTCCAACTACTTCTTTCTCTTCATTTGAACAATAAGATCAGGTTTTCTCTCTCCGTATCATCCTGTCTTTCTTCCATTCTCACCTTACTTTTGTCATTACTTGTATCTCATGAACACCAAGGCATCACATGAAGTAATGCACATTTTCCAAACTAGTAAGTAAATCATCAGAAAAACTAAGAAAACTCCATCTTTATTTATCAGGATTCTAAAAACATAGTGTTGTTGACATGATTTCATGCTTGCAAAACCCAGAAAAAGCCTAAAATATTTCTGCAGCAACTTCAGGAGCCCAATGGGGCTGTGATGAAGAGTTGTATATGTGGGAGAAAACACAACCTACAAGTGGTGGATGCATGTTTTTGAATCAAACACATTAGAACGGCTCATTTGTTAAGTAAACACGTATGTTTCCAGCACATGGAGCCGCTGAGGAGAGCAAGAATAAACTATGATTAGAATTACTGAGGAAAGACAGAAAATAAATGAACCTGGTAAAAATTTCCAATACCATAATTATACTCCTAAATCCCCAAACTAATCTGCGGCTGAAAATAATCCACAACAAATGCCTCCTTTACTGAAGTTTGAATAATGTATGTGTAAACACTACAACAGCCAGCTGTTTTTGGAGATTATTTGGTCTCTTTTTAAAATAAAACTATGTACGTGTGACCTGCTGCTAAAGATTTACAAACATCTTCAGAAAGAACAGATGAGTTTGGGGCTGGAGGCCACAGACAGGAGGAGAGTTAGAAAGTAATGAGACAAACTAACACAATTGTTTGGTTTGGATTTTTTTCCATGGGATTTGTTGACAATAATAAAAATATAGAATAACATCCTCTCTGGGCTTAAAACAATGGTGTAGTGGCAAAGCAGCTCCCACAGGGTCTCAGCACAAACAGAGAGTATGCACTGTATGCACAGTGAGGACGGGAGCCCTCGATGGCTTCATCCTGTTCCTCCTAGAAACTTCCTCCATGTGAAGTTTAAAAAAGCACAGTTGACAAATGAGTTTCAGAACATGAAAAGAGAGAATTTCATCAAATACATTATCATAAAAAGCTTAAATACATTTGTAGCTCGGCCTCTCGTGGCTCTGGGCGTCTGCGGCTGCGTTAACTCTTTGTTTATCCCTCAGGCTAAATGTCCACTGCTGTTGAGGATATCAAGAAAAAGGAAGTGTAATGTTTCATACATGGTGAACAGTCTACAACAATTTATTCAAATAAAACCATTTCAGTTTTCAAACACAATGAAAGCAGAAATCCGTGCAAAGAGACAGTTCTAGATTCATCAAGCAGAATCTGATCTAGTTAAGTTTTATATTTTACTCTCCTGTTCATGTTTTACTCATTTTTACTCACCCATCACTAAATCTTTATTCATATTTCATCTGTCTAACTCCCTCAGTGAGTCACTCATCACTCTCTCTTCACACTGTCTGTTACTTTCATTCTCTCGTCCACTCTTCCACAGGTTTAGTGGATATCACAGCCGAAGGTCTGTGACCTACCTGAATATACAGTGTGTGGCTTACTGTAGTTAGGTGGGGAAGCAGCCCTTCCTGTCTTTGCATGGTGCCACTTCCAACTTGATTAATTTTCATCTGTTCTTTACTGGAGACCCTAAAAAGCGACGGCTGCCAGTGCATGGCGCATAAACAAAGCAGTTATTTTCTTTTTTATGTGCTTGCTGGGCAACAGCCATATAGCGGTGGGAGGTTTGGATCACTTATAATACAACCAGAGCACAAGTTTATATGGGCTTCATCCAAGTTGGCCCCCCTTTAATTCCTGTAATTACTTTCATTTAATGTTTTGTTTTGTTTGTGTGTCGAGATATTTTCTAGTATTTCTTCCAAGTTGCTGTTGTTTTTTCTTCACTTCAAGGCACATGGGAAATCTCTGAGGTTTATTTTTAGCTACAACATCAGAATTTAATTTCAAAGGATTGGACAGCTGTTTTTGGTCATGTCAGCCTTTAGCAGCTGCTCCTCTGTAAATTCATACTGGCTCTATGTGCAAAATTGGCGCTGTGACGTAAATTGTGAAAGCAACGTGTTTATACAAGGCTGACTTTCAACCTGTTTGAATTATATTTTTCTTTTTTCTTTTGTACTACTCACTCATACAGCAGGCACACAAGAAAATGTGCTACAAAAACATATTGATCCAAGTCATTTGAATGCATTTTTAGAGTAAAGACTCGGTGTTAAGTTACCTAATTTTGGGGAAAACGATATGCTGCTGTGTCAAAAACATTTATTTCATACGGCTTGTGTAATTTCTGCTCTCTGCAGGTTGCAGCTCGGCAGCATTTTCATGCCTCCGAGTCGGCGCACAAGGCAAAATGCTGCCCAGCTGTGACGAGATAAAACATCATCATAATTCTCATGCCAAAAGTGTCGTTCAAAATAAACACAGGTTGTGTAAATTTGCTCATATGAACAAAAAAAGTGTCAGGTGTCCATCCAAATCTCCCCAGCTAAGGTTGACATTGGAGTGAAACCACAAACAACAGCTCTTAACCTTTGCAGTCGTTATAACATGAGATCGCTTTGTCATCCATGTCATAGACTTGACCTTCATAACCGGCTTCTGTTTTGGATGTGTGGTTTTGCATGGGCTATTCTCCCAACCATGACCAGTGGTGTAATGGTGGCTGAAGAGTTTTCTCTACTCACCTCGCCTCCTAGTTTCTGCATCAAACTAATTAACCACACGCTGCTGAAAAAAAGCTGCTGAATTTGTTTGACAAAACTCTTTTTTTTTTTTACTTGTTGATCTCTGCTCTTTTGTGAAATTCACATGTTTTTCTTTTAGCTGGTAGCCTGTACAACCTTGTCTCCCTAGAAGCGTCATTTATATTCCAGTGATTTGCAACAGCAAAAGCTTCGAAAAAGCCATAATGCTACCCAGATTACTGTTTGATAAGCATAATTAGGAAAAGTTTTAATGAATGTCTCTGCAAAGTTGCAAAAAGTAAATCATACCATGAAATCCACCTAATTTATGAACACAGGGCTGCTCTTTTGGCAGTGATGTGTGAGGATGTGCAAAGTTACAATTTTACAAAACTGTTAATTCATCTGAATAAATAGATTTCTTTGTGATCCTGCTGCTTTTGCACAGCAAGTCAGCCGCTGATGCTGCAGCAGAAAACCAATCCAGCATCATTACTCTACAGGCATAGGAGGGAGCTGCTGATTGGAAATTGGGGTAATCTTTATTTTATTTTATTTTTCATTTTTTAAGTCAATATGCCAGCTTTTAGCTCAAGCTTTGAGACGCACAGTACAAAACCTAAAGGCCCTGCTGTGTCTGTAATGATTCTGTTAATGATCTAATGGATGAATTAATGAAGCTTCATGTTTACGCACCAGGAACATGTATACTTGCATTTACACCACTGGCCATGAATGGGAGACAATAGCCCGACTCATGTGGATGTGTTGTGGCATCCAGGTCGTCATCTATCTTACCCTGAACTCTGCCACTGATCTGCACCATGGCTGATTAAAACCTCCTCTTGTATACATGAAATGTTAGAAGAGAGAGGCCGGACTGCAGCGTGTTTGAAATGTCTTCCCTCCTTTTGTCATCCCCCATTACCTTCATTTCTTTGACCTTCCACCCATGCCTGCCACAAACCATGTGTCATTTGCCGTGCTACTAACATGCTATGACTTCTTTTTACTTTGATCCTCTAATGTAGACTTCCTTTTTTTTATCCCTCAGTTCAGTCTCTAATAATCTTTCAGACTTGTATTTCTGTATTTCTGACCTATTTTTCTATCTCTCTCCCTCTTTTCCCTCTTTCTCTCCTGCTTCCCCCTTTTTCTCCGTGTCCTCTTCCTGTCTTCATGTGTGATCTTCTCGGGCACCTATGGACCATGACATTACCATACACACAAATTTCTTTCTCTGTTTGTGCCTTTATTGGGGGTTTTTTTCTTGTCACATCTTATTGCTATGGTTATCACTCAAACAAAACTCTGTATGGATATTGATGTATGTATATTGTTGGTCAATAACCTCAGCTACCCTTGGCTGCCGATGTGTGACGTACAGTCTGGCAGCTCTTCTGCTGTCCGCGCTGACTGTGCACTGGCTCTCATAAACTGATTTTGTTCAAGGAGAAAGAGGATAGTCTGAGCCTTTGAAATCTTTGGGCACAGACCCCTTTGCTTTCTATGCCTTTTGACCCTTGTGCAGCCACACACAAGTTAAGAAAAAAGAAAAAAAAAGAGTCAAGACATTGGTTTCATGACGTTATTACAGGGTGCTCAGTACTTGCATCATTCTCAAATTTTGGGGATTTAGATTCTGTTGTTTTTTTGTTTTTTTCCATCTTATTTTTTCATGTTGTAAATGAACAGGTTGAGAGAGGGAAACTTTTAGAGGATTCTATCAATTTTACAAGTTGGACACGGGTGCTCTACTGAGACACAATGTAAACAAAGCGTTGCCGCCTTGTTTTAGATGCAGTTAGTAACACATTCATAATGCCTTAATGTGATCTAAAGAGGGGTGAGAAATAGAGTAATTACCTTACACTGTTTTAATTATGTGTCTACAACGTTCTACCCTGAAATGGCAATTGTAAAGAGACTTTTATTTTGGAATTTATTGCCTATTAAACAAGACACGCCATTCCACTGTTTATGTCACAAATGACATAAAAGCATGAAAACTGCATGAAAGCTGACACGAGGCATGATCCAGTATTCATGAATGTGCTATGCAGCTGCTTTGAAGCTCCCCAGTCAAGCATTATGAATGTGTTAATCAGGTGATGAGTGCAAATGCTGTGCCTAATTTCAGTTTCTCTTATTTTATTTTATTTTTTGTGAAACAAGCTTGAAAGGTCCTGCTGTACAAAATGAGGAAAGATAACATTTGCAGAGACATTTAATATTGATTATGGTCAGAGTATTCATTTTCCAAGATACTTTATTACTTGTCATCTACATATTATGCTCACGTTCAGAAACATTGTTATGTAACCGCCTCGTCGGGAGAGGGCAGAAGGTTGTGCAGAAAAACTAATCATGTTTTGTGACAAGTGTACGTTATCTTTTCAAACTGATCTTAAAGAAATACAAGAAATCAGCTGTTATTTTAAAAGTTCATGTTCTCTTTTTACCTGAAAGCAGAGAAATGTCTAAAAACACCTAAATGCAACAGCTGTTAAACACTAAAAATTTCATTTTGAATAATGTGAAATTATTTTATTCTCTGAGACATTTTTGTAAGTACGTATCAGTGTATTTCCATGTAATCATTGTAGGGTTGAAATAAATTATGTTTCTTTTTCTTTCATGAAAGTAATGGCTCTCTGAAGCTTTAGATATTCTACATAACAAGATGTGATACAGTGCTGACTTGTACTGACTGTTCATGGCCTGGATTGTGAAGCTGATTTTTTTTTCCCCCTCTGGAGCTTTAACAAAATGTCTGTATTCTGCATTCAGTGTTGCATTAGACCACACATCACACACGGCTGTTAAACCCAGATGTTAACGGATAAGAAGCCTGGCTATAGCCTACTGTAACTCAATGAGAGTTTCAACAGTTTGCATTTTGAAGAAAAAGGAACAAATGGTTAACAGTGTTTATTGTATAGAGGCTTTGCAACTGTACGTGAAACTAAAAACTTAAATCTCTATAGTATCTGAGCTATATGACTGTTTCACTCAAAAGTCTTCAGTTAGCTACAACTGCCTACTACAATATAGAAAAAGATACGACAACAACTTTTGAGACTTCACAGAAGCAGGACTTTTTCTGATCTTGGTCAAAATAACATTTTAATATCCAATTATTTGAATAAATCAATCAGATAAAAAGAAAGAAATCAGATGTGCACCTGCAGTGTATAGCTATAGCAAACAAGCTAACATGGTCTAACCATGAAATCTACTGTATGTATTTATTGTTCAATAAGAAACAACACAGAGTTTTTAAATTAAAATGAAATGTTGTTTGTCAGCAACTTTGGAAACAAGCCACATTAGTTTTCTGTTCCGGTGTCCCTGCTGGCATCAAGATGGTTTAGTTTAAGAGAAGGAAAAACAGAAAACGTCTCCATTGTTGAAGAGCCTCAATCATTTTTTAGACCAACCTGTTTAAGTAAGTCTCAGTCAAAACCGCATTAGATCCAGCCTGTTTGTTCCCTCAGCAGTTCTGTGGCACACATAGTTCCACCTTTGTTCCTCACAGAGAGGAGTCATAAACCACACGTCTGCTGGAGTTTTCTGACTGGTGAGCAAACATAGAGCGTTTTAGGTGTCTGATCAAAGGACTGATTCTGTCGTCTTCAAACAATATCTGAAGGACATTCACAAAGCTCCTATTTCACACACCGGTAGCCGAGAGCTACAGATCTGAGAAACACTGATCAGCGCGCGTAGGCTACTGTCAAAGCCCTCTATACAGTTTCCATTGGTGCAAACATTTGTTCCACACTCTGCTATGTGAAGCATTTAAAGAGCTGCAGAATCAAGAGAGGTGAGGGAATGCAATGCATAAATGAAGAGGCTCGCATCACCTACAGCCATGATCCTACAACAGTTCAATGTGAGAGAATTAATAAAGCATTGATACATTTTCAGTAATCAGACAGATGTGAATGGTGATTGTTTTCTCTGTCTTGGTGATGAAAACATTGGAGAGGCTGCGTTATGGCTACAAGTGATTTTAAAAAAAAATGCTGCATGATTTTTTCTTCAAAGGCCAAGGAGCGATTTTGATGTGTGTTTAAAAACTCCTCATCTTTAATTTATCTCAGCTCCGTGTGTTTCCCAAAATTGTAAGGCACTCTGAATGATATGGTGCAGATGGGTTGATGTTTACTGTGTTCATGAGAAGTCGTAGTATATGGGAAAACACACCCTTATACCATTCATGCTTTTTTTTTTTTAACTGCTGCCACCTGCTCTTTTCTCATATGTCAGCATGGTGTTGAAAATACAACATCATTTGCTGTTATACAGGAAGAGGGAGTTTTTTTTGTGTGTTGTCAGTTAAAGATGTCCCCGTGGGTTTTAAGTGCTTAAAGACTGAACATACCATGTACTTGACTTCCTATCTGAAAAACAGAAAATCACAAGGTCTCCTCGAAGCAGTGTTAGCGTGTAGCAAGGAGCACTTCAATTCCAAATAAGCAAATGTCAGAGGTTTTTGCGTGTGATTTGTAACCTTTGAAGGGGGCTTTGGAGGCAATGCCAAGGTGAATGTAGCTCAAGAGACTCTCCTCCTGTGACCGGGGGATGTAAAAGTCTTGTGTTGGCTCCGACCTAATACACCCAAAGCTAGAATAACCTTGATATAAAGCTATAGTTTGCCCAAACAAGAGGGAGAGAAAGCGAGAGCACAGGTGAAGAATCATATGGGCAAAGATACAGTGTGTGTGTATATATATAAACAGTTGTAGATGTTTTATTTCTGTTTATTTGAGGGAGCATCTCTTCATCTCTAAACCTTCACCTTGTGACCCCTCTTCTTTCCTGAAATGAAACTTGTGTTACTTCAGGTTATTGTCTGTGGCCCTGCTGGTTTGACTCCACTGAGCTCTGGCACTGAGATAATAAGACTTCATGACACTCTTGAGGTTTCTTTTCTGTCACATATTGGTCCCTCCTGTTGCTCATCAATACCTACTGAGTAATGACAGCACTGACAATGGCTCAGTCATTTTCCTTATTGGTAATCAAGACCAATTTACCTGCCCTGAATACAAACAGAATAAATCCATGTCATGAAGCAAAGCAGTCAAGGAGGAGCTGCGGTTATTGTTTGAGATTAACTCTCTTGCTACCCTGAAAAAAATACTCTGTGGGCTCGGCGTGACTAATGAAATGCATTCTGGGAAACGAGTTAAGATCAACTCAGAGTTGTAAAGGAAATGAAGCAACACGTTGTTTTTATTCTGTATTTCAGAAATGTTCCTCCACCATCTCTCCTTTCGTTTATCTTTTTAATTTCACATTTTCCACAACTTGGCAATTTATTACAGAGTCGTCGTGTTGTTTTTGGTTTCTAATCAGATGAAATATTCAGATTTTACTTCTGACTGAAGAAGAGCAAAGGCATAAACAATGAGTTATCTAACAATAATCATTTCTGTTCAACAACATTATTGATGTATTTACTTTACTACAATATATTAAAATGTTCAGACTAGTGCACATTTAAGGTTCAGATGCTTCTGCCCTTCATCCTCTGCTCTACCAAAATGAACTGGGAGTTCATATTTTTCAAGCCAGCATCAATTTGAGAAGCCTTTTGCTTCACTAGTAACTGAAATCTTCATTTAAATGCCTGAACTCCCAACCAGCCTTACTCGCTCCCTGCTGCATGAAGAATTTCCAAAGATCTTAATCAGTCAGAGAGGGAGCCGCTTGTCAACATCACTCTGCTCAACTTGTGATGTGTTTTAACGGTGAAGCAGTGCCACACTGTGGCAGAACGCTGCTGGAGGATGTAAACAGGGAATTACAGAAGAAACTTTATCGAGCCAAATGAGGTCAATGCAAGACTCAAAGAAATAAGAGAGGAGAGAGCAAGGCCAAAAACGTTGAGGTTGATTTAATTAGAGAATCTGGATTACAAGGCACATTTTAATGTGTATGGATCTGTTTACAACTCTTATAAAGCCTTTTAAAACATTATTTTTTCCAAATTGAGATAAAAAGCTTATTTTCCCACATTTTCTGACAGTATCACATCACATAATCTGGATAATCAGTAGATCTGTAAACATTTATATATACACACAGACACACACACACATATATATAACTATATACTGGTGAAAACTCCCATCATCTTTACCTCATGGTTTCCTATAGGTTTGTCACATACAGCCAGTTTGTTCACTTGACTATGACAGGAATGGAAGATGTTTCCCCACTGAGGGAGGGTTCATCCCTGGGTTGAGGAAAGAAAACTGTCAGGGTTGCTCAAACCATGAAGCCACACCAGTCCCTGGGAATCCTCAGGATCACATGACAGTCATGTGAGAGTCGTTACAAATTAAGGATGTGTCCCAGTTCTACAACTCATACTCACTCTAAGCAGGTTAAGCACTTGTCATGTTTTCAGTCGAAAAGATGTAGAATCAAAGAAGTCAGTACGCACACTGCTGTTGTCATCATTGTTTACCATGATGAAAGAAACAGAGTGTTTAAACACTTAACAGGTGGCAGTCAGAATGAATTTGGAAATCAGAGCACTTTAATATGTATGACTATTAGTCTACTGTGTCTAGTCTGGTCTGCAATTGTGAGCAGCTTCATAATAATGATGCACCTTACAGAGTGATTATTAGTGGATGTACAGCAGTAACACAGGAAGCAGTGTGGTGGTGATGATGCCCAATGCAGGCTGCTGCTGTTTGACATGTCGCCCTGTTTTACACCTCAGTTGTAGCTGGAGTCGAACCATCTGTCTTCTCTGTCGAGTTTATGAGCACATTCGTCATCCCAACTGTGTTTCCCTCCTCTGTGGAGGATGAACACTGTGTTTGCAGCTCTGCAATATGTTGTGCCAAACATTTGGGGATTTTTGCTCTCTGCAATGTAGAGATCTGATTAATCCTCACTGCACTTCAGTGCATAGTGAAGCCTCTTTAGATATTTCATCTCTGTTCTCCCTCTGGTGAAATAAGTGCTGAGTGTCAAAACGCTTTTAACTCTTTTTTCTACTGTGTTCAACTGCATGGTTTGGATTTGACCACATTATGTGTCAGCGTCAATGTGTTAGACACTATTTTATACACATGTCCCTCAAATTCAAACCAACATAATTGTCTCTTTAGAAACTTGTGGATTTTATTAGAATTAAAATATGTTTCTTTGTGTTTAAACATCCTTGACCACATGGGTTTGTAAAGATAGAGATACCAATGGATCAGGCAGAGTTGGAGAGGTTAAATATTTTTAAAAAGTCTTTATGTATTCTGTTGAAGTTCTGTAACCAAGTCAGTAGCTCGTGTTTGAATAGGTTTTCAGTGCTACAGTATAATGTGATGTAAATTAACTGCCAATATGGAGGTTTTTCCTCCATGTACTGGTACACAAATGTGGCAGATTGCCTGTGCTGGACAGTAACCAGTTATTGATTTCTTGGGAATGCGTGGCTTTCAGTGAAATTGAGGCTTATCACATGCAGCCTGTTATCAGCAGTCGTCTGGGGAACCGGCTCAGTACTGTACCTGACAAGCCTGTAAAGAGAAATGTTGTATAGTCCATCCTGACACATAGATTTGTGCTTTTCTATCTCGGTGAGCACTCAGTGAGAAACCCCCACCCCCCACCCAGCACTGAATACATGCCACATGATTTATTGTGCCTGTTAAAATGCAAATGAAGGGTTGGGCAGAGGAAAAACAAGTGTTGTCTGCTCAACTCTAGTCACCTATAAGTACATAGAGTTGGCACACTCCTGCTGCTTTGACACAACAAACAAAGGAAATTAAGGATTGCACACAACGCTGCAGCAAGAAATAGGAAGATGGTAATTTAAATTAAATGTCTAGATTGACCACGGGCTCTGCTCTCACTTGAAAATGCATCTGTCAAACAAGTGCAGCAGCACAAACGGAACACATTTGAGGGGTGTAGATTGGAATTTAAAAAGAATCATTATAAGTCACGGCCAAGCCTGTGGTACAGCGGCCGTGTGCAGGGCATTAAGATTTTAATATGTACAGCAGTGTAAGCTAAATGTTTACAGGATTCACTTCAAAGGCCGAGAGAATCACGGTCATCATTCGCACTAATTTGTATCAGTCAGGCGTTTAATGGTGCATTCAGGCGGAGCTGGCTGACTCGTAAAACCTGGACGTTTTACATGTCTATGGTAATGTCACATAAACTACTAGACCAATGAAGAAGTAACACTGGGATGTAAAACAACGGAGTAATGGGTTAAACATGTTAGGCAGCAAAGTGCATTACTCTTGCAATTCCTGAACATGCTTATGATTTTTTTTTTAAATTCATTCTTAGTCAAAGCGTTAGAAATACACTTCAGACTGTGGGGAGGCCACTACACATGAACTCAGACTGACTGTAGAAACGTTAGTCAGTCGCGGCTCCGTGCCACTTATCCAAGTCTGTGGGTATAATCAGTTTACACAGAGAAGCCTCTCTGGCTGCAAAGAGCTCACGTTCTCTTCAGACAGTCTGAGGAGCCCTTGAATCTTTACAATCACAAGCCACCGTCTTTACTCCCTCACTAACCAATGTATGAGTAGCATCTCGTCTCAATGGCGTCATAGGGCCCTCTTAAGTTATACTTTTTATGGGGAGGAATGTATTTCATACGAATAGGAAAGTGATTTTGATGACTTGACATGGTTGAGTAATTTGTTGCCCATGAGATTCAGGGAAACCTTGTAAGGGCTAGACTGTATCCAGATTTTTGGAGCATTAGATTTTACAGCATCTGGTTCAACCTCAGTGTTGTCCCCTCTTGTCCTTTTATGTGGACAGGCTGAGGAAGATGTAAATCCAGTTACAACTAATGACAATGATAAACACATTCCCAGTTCTCTGTGATAAAACGGTCAGTGAGAATCCACTTCTTCCACCTTATATTATGGCAATGACTGGAATACCTCAGTTGATTGCTGTGACTCTGTGAGTATGCTTTGCTATAGAAATCTTTTTCCTGTTTCATATCTTTGTGGTAAGCAGCTTGGTGGTTTGTCTCCATGAAATAAAAATCTGGCCGCAGGTTAAAGTGTTTACAAACTGTTCCCAGTTGAAAATAACCATGTATAAATCTTGTGATAACCAAAACCTTTTATGGATTCTCTTCTTCTTTTTTCCTTTTCTTTTTTTTGTTTTCAGCTGAAATGCTCTCACAGTGTTAACACAAAGATGGAAATTTGGCAACAATTCATTAGTCTGGGTTTATAAAAAGTCTCATCAAGTGCCAAAATGAGCGATCAGAGCCCAGACAGCTGTTCTTGAAATGCAAAGCTGCGGAGCCTGAACTGCTTTGGACCTCCAAATCCTGTTTATTCCACCCTGTCTGTAAACTGCTTTTGCATTTGTTTATGTAGAACAATCTTAGTGCGAAAATAACCTGCGTTTACTCTTTGACCTCAAAGTGGAATTTTAAATGTGATGACTGTCTGTGCGGCGATAAACTCCCTGTTTGACCTCTGTGTTTTTGGAAGGGGCATCTACAACAGAGATCGAATGGGTCTTTATAAAAAGTTAGTGGTGGTAGTTTCTCTCTTTGTAGAAATGCAAAGTGAAGACTTGGCTTATTGACCACATAATAACCTATAATAACAGAAAAACCTGCCATGACCGTTGTTTTCCTGTGGTATATTTCATGCTGGTGGATTTTAACTACAGTTTATGTTTATTCCAGTGGTCTCACTCTGAGAGTCTTGGGTAAGAACATGGATTTTTGCAACACAATCTATCTTAACGTAAAGCCATGTTTCATAATGAGAAAGCTAAAGTTGATGGAGTCATGTAATGTTTAAAAACTATATGAATGAGCCTATTTTTTTTTACTTAGAAGTGTTGAAAATCAAAAGGATGTTGTCTATTTTGACATAAACATTTCTCAGCCTTTTTCATTTTACTTAATTAATAGCCAAAGCCATGAAAGTCTACTTAGCAGAACCAACATATCAATATGGTTCAGCCTAGAATATGCAGTCTATGTATCCACCCCCCTGTTGCCTAGAAATTACTTTAATATACTACTCATTTACAGTAGAGAAAACCATGAATGCCACAGCGTACAACAATGCAGCACTTTGTTTCAGCTGAACACAACCCTGGCAGCAATTATGTTTCCCTCAAAAACATAACTGGTTTATAAGTGTAATTTCTAGGCGACAATGACTTTGACTAATGACTTTGGTGAGCCCTCGGCTTTTCCTCCAGCGCAAATTGTCCCAACAACTACAGGATGGATTGCTTTGTAATTTGTTTCAGACTTTCATAGCTGTAGTCTTTATGTCTGTTTTAGAAAAGTGTCACATGCCTGTTATGTAAGTCCCATGTGACATGTAGAAAGGTTATAGAACCAAATTAGATTTTGATATGTGATTCCTATATCCTATTCTTTCACCCACTGCTAATCAAATAAACTGTAGATGTTTTCAGATGCACTTTGTCTTCACATGCAGATTCCAGTGTTTTTTATAACTTCTGTGATTGTGTGTGAAATTGAACAGTTCAAGTGTGTCGGCCATGATGGCTTTCAAGAGTAAATATCGAGTCGCTATAATGAAAGTGGAGATGAGGGTTTTGTTGTGTTTCAGCACGTTAGTTCCCTGGTGGCTCTGACGTGGTTTACCTCCAAATTCCCTGGGAAAAGATACGACACACTTGAGATCTTGACAACTGAAACCTGAAGCAGTTTATTAAAAGCTCCGCTGCATTCCTCATCATCTCTCTCCCTCTCTCTTTCTAACTTTCTTTCTACCCCCTCTCCTTCATCTTAAACCCTTCTCTCTCTCCTAACTCCTCTTCTCCCCCTCTCTTTCCTGCCTGTTTTGCTTGTGTTTCCCCTCTCCCTGTCCTTGCCCCCCAGACGCCATGGGCGGTGTCTCGGGCCTCGGCACCGGAGCCATTGTAGGAATCCTCATTGTCGTCTTTTTCCTGCTGTTGGTGGGAGTGGACGTCACCTGCTACTTCCTAAACAAGTGTGGACTCCTCATGTGCATCGCTGTCAACTTCTGCGGGAAGGCCGGTCCCGGTGCCAAGAGCAAGGACATCGAGGAGGGCAAGGCTGCGTTTACGTAAGTGAACATCATCATCCCCTTAATCACATATGACACATCCATTTACAAATCATCTCAAGCTGCACCAACAATGGGTCACATCTCTGTGTATGATGGGAATAGATTAGCTGAAAGTGACTAACGAGCAGAGAATAATCACCAGGCCTCTGTTCCCCTCATTTACATATGTATAAATAACTCTGATAAACCCACTACCTTGGCCAAGCAGCACCAAATATTTTACTGGTGGAGACCAAAGCAGAGCAAAAAAAGTGAGCAAATATAAGACTTACAGTAAACCAACTTCATCTTCTTTACACAAACATGACTCCAGATGAACACCAGCATGTGCGCTGAACATGTAAACAGATGATAAACATTTAAAGCTTGTGGCCAAAATACCTAAAAAAAGAATTTTGATGATACTCATAATGTTTATGTGAGGCTACAGATGCAGCAGCTTTAACTGTCTTGCCTTTTCCAGATGATACTAATTATCTGGGTGTAGCTCAGTGTAGTCCAGAGATATTCAATCACTGTTGAAGTGTCAAAACATCCTTTTTATCAACAGTAGTATGTTACATTTAAAATGCAGAGCAACTATTGATAGTAAATTATACAACACTACTTTTAACAGATTATCTTTGTAAATATCAGATCAAGTTGAAATGCAGTTGTTGCACATCTTTGCTTTTGTTTGATCAAAAATCGGGGTCAATAGATTTAACTGTCTGTCATCCCAGTAACCAGCTGTGAACTTCAGAGCACAGCATAACAGATAAATATTTAAACTACACGGCTTCCTGAAACAGATTTATTGAGAGTGAATCATGATATGTACACAGCTGATGTCTCGCCTCAGATCTAAACATGTCACCCCCAGCAAGCAAACGCTTTAAAGCTCAGCTCAATCAGAGAGCAGTGCGATGATAACAGACTTGCCCCAGGGAGAAGCTACAGTCAGAGCCTGCAGGTGGATGGATGTTCAGATGTTGCAATGTGTGTGTTTGACAGTGTAAAGGAGTGTGAGTTTGTATGTTTCAACCCAGTGCGTAGAATCTGTCATAATTGTTTTGCATCACTTCTGATGGTCGTTCTGTAAATAGATTTTGCCACCACCTGATTCTCCACCGTTCAGACATAACGTAAGACTGTAACCTGTCACTAATAGGAAAGATGAGTCAAAGGAGCCCATTGTTGAGGTGAGAGCAGAGGAGGAACGCACCCCAAACCAAGAGGGAGGGGGTCCCACCGAGCCCAATGAGACCACGCCTCTGACAGAACCTGAGTGAGTACAACCACCAGGAAGCGCACCACCTTCCCAGTCGAGGGGACATACCAGATAAACAGTATCTTGACAGAGGGATCAATCAAATTTCAACAAAACCTGAAAGAAATATATAATTTTGCATAGATAAAAAAGTTAATCAGGATATGGAGACAAAGATAGTACTGGCTCTATGTAGTTTTGTCTGTTTTAATTACTACTACAAAATCCTTGTATGTCATGCCCAAGTACGCTTTTGCTCAGACCACAGTGAACTGCTCATATTGAACGGTACAAGACCGTCAGTCGCAGATACAGATGAAAACCAGGTCAATACTGTATGTCTGCAGACATAACCACTAAAGCATAAGAGTGATGTGTCTGAGCTTCATTGTGACTCTTCTCTGAGTTTTCATTTAGAAAAGTCAAGCTTCACTTAGTGGCTCAGGACCTGTGTACGACTTTGTAATTAGTTTCGTCAAGAGGGCACAACAATAAAATGTATAATAGCTGCGAAATGACCACTATAGATTGTTATGGTTGAACTTTCACAGAACCTTTCAGTAACCATACACAAACCTGTGTTTATCTTTTTCACGCTCAAGCTGAGCAGAGTCAGATTCAGTCCTAATTGAGTTTGCAGAGCTATTTATTTCAGGCCAACAAACACTGGCTCCCCCCGGGTCCTTGATTGTGAAAAGCGTTCTCGGAGCATAATCCTGAACCTCCCACATTCTCTCTCTAGTTTTTATTGTTGTGCTGTTTTTTTTGTTCAGCCCTCCACTGATATTTTGTTGCTAACATTTTGATTGTGTAGATTTTACTTTTTCACTGCAGCACAGTAGTACTCACTCTGCCTTGTTTATGCCCTGACCTGCACTCCCCCTCCAACCCCTTATCTCCTTTTTTTCTTTCTTTCCCTCACTTCCCTGGCGGCTCAATGCTGTGTCCACCCCCCCACCCGTCCCTCTCCTCCCTTGTTTGTCCTGCTCCTCCCGACCCCACAGGCCTGCTGCTGCAGACACCACCTCCACGGTGGTAAACTTGCTCCCTTCCACTGCCACTAACTCAGTTACTGAGAGCTTTAGCACGGCGCACAGCAGTCCTGCTAGCGAGACCACCACCCTTACCACCAGCGCTTCCAGCCCCACCAAAGCGGCCCCTGCCAAGTCCTCCCCCCAAAACAGCCCGGTTGCCCCGTCCAGTTCGCTTAAAGCTAACACCCAGCCTGATGTCGGGCCCCTGGTCGACCTGAGTGACACACCTAAAGCCCCCCCTTCCTCCAACCCCGTACCCCCTGTCTCAGAGCCAGTCAGCCCACCCTCTGCTAATGCCGATGGGCCACAGAGCCAGTGTGACCCAGTCAAAGCCCCTGACAGCACCCAGAGTCAGGACTTACAAGTAGACGGCCCGGCCAAGGAGGCCCCCAATGCCCCGTGCGCAGACTCGACCACACCAGCTCAAAATGAGTATGAACACTTCCATTTCCACATTCCTCAACCTGTCACCTCTCTTTTACAAACATCCCCATAACCCATGAGTCTGCCTTGTGAGAAGGAAAAATTCACTCTAAAACGCAAATGCAGTGGTTTTGATGTCACACACACACACACACACACACAGCTTTTCACCAGTCTGGTTTGTTGCCAGGAACAATCGGCAAAGATGACCGACCGCTCCCAGCACCAAGTGTCTCCATTAGTTACCGCAGTCTCGGAGGCTTTGAAGAACAGTATAATTATCTGACAATTTGCTCATTATTGCAGTCTCTTTAGAAGTCACAAATCTACTGACACACTGTATAAGGTAATATTTCTTAAAGTAGAAATGCTAAAGGATAAAATGAAACAGCTGAATTGACTGGCCTTGCATTCATCTCATACAACAAATGAAAAGCTCACCTGAACACAAAAACAGGGACTGACAGCCTCCAACAATCATGTGTCTGACATCAAAACGTTTTATGCTGTGAAGAAAAAGTGAAGCTAAAAATGTGATGGGCCTTTCGGCTTTCATCAGTGCTTGTAAGCAGCACTGCCTTCCAGGAGATTTTGACAATGTTTGCCTGATCACCCACTGAAAGTATGTTTGGTTGCGTGCTTGCAGCTCTGCAGTAATATCGTAGGAACAGATTCAGAGGCAGAGATACCAGTGTGTCTGCCAACAACCAGCCTCATTATACCTGAATGAATGCAGCCAGAAATCTAATTGCAGTTTTGAAGGGAGCACAGCTGTGATTGTAGACATGCTCCACTTTTCAAAAGCTGGGTGGTCGTCCACTGACACTGTGTTTTTACACACGCCCACCTTGTATTGAAGGTGGTAAACGTTGCATTCTGGAAAATAGATGAAAACATATCCAAATAAAAAAAAACTGGGCTGGTCATGATAAAGTAGGCAGACAGCGGAGAGATCTCTGTGATGCTCACAGATACGGTAATCTGATATACTCAACTCTTTATGTTGAACGTCACTGCAGGAACGCTTAAGGGTGAAATTTTCCTGTTAGGATTCCAGATGTTGGCTGTGCAGGCACATGGCACAGAAAAGAACGGATGTCATGGGATGCCAACGGTGCATGTCTGTCTTCATTCAACCTCCACCTCCACCCTCTGCTTGTTCGTGTGCTAACATGTAGCCTCTTCACATTTTATCCAAGTTTCATCGCTGCAATAAACCAGTTCACTGCATCATCATCATGGGCATCACGTACTGTAGCTGAATGATGTAACAAACCTTATTCACATTTCAGGTCATCCAGCAATAGTTGCAGGGGTATTAGAAATGCTTCAATTTTGATATTAGCACCAATAGACATGCAGGATAATTCTAGCTTATTGTTTTTATAGCTATGCTCATGATTAATTCTGAAAGCAGTGAGATCAGATAGTGCTGTAAACATGCTGGAAGATGGGTGGAGTGATACTGTATCTCAGGGGTGAATGAACTTGTTTCAGATATATTAAATAGTTGTGACAAATTGACCTCTAGCAGCACCACATTGTTGTTCTGTGTCCTCTTCAATTTGATAAAGGATAATAGATGTTGAAGGCTAAACAAAATGGAAATCTCCCAATCTCCCAGAGACAACTGTGTTTTCCATTTTAATTCCCATCTTCCCTCTGTGGTACAGTAATGGGTTATCATCTGGAGGTTTTTCCCCTAAGAGTTTGCAGATGTTCCTGATTCCTGACAGCCTGGGAGGATAATGAGAGAGCTGTGGCAGAAGATGAATTACGGAGGCTTACTGACAATCACTCCACACACTTTCTCCCCCTTCATCTCATACAGTACTTTGCTCACTTGGATGGCCAGAAGAAGATGTCAGTGATGGAGTGCGGGGAGTTGCGAGCTAGTTAGAAGCAGGGCTCTTGTCAGCTCAACATCACCTTGATATAACCAAACTTGTCATAGGAGGGATTTTTCTTCATGACTCTTTGACAGCGCTGAGGCACAGCTCTCCCACTGATCTATGTGGTGATCCTTCTTCAGCATCCCAACACTGAGATGTCTTGTCATGCCTCTTGTGGATTTATAGGATTTCTGAGTGGCGCTTTCCTCCTTAGGAGCCATTTTTCTCTGCCGAGTAGAAAAGTATCTTTACAGACAACTACCATAGACCTCAACATATCACATACATAAAGGGATTTCTTGATGCTGCTCGGGTGCCATGTTTAAAACAAAGTTTTAAAAGTAGCTTTCAATCAGTCCAATTCAATTAGCGCAGCTTTGAACGGCTTTAAAAGGCTTTCAAGAGAACATTGGCCTGGATCACTCCATTAAAAGGTGCAAATTAAAGTACACTGGTAATGAAAGCGATGTAGAGCTCTTTGAGTTGAGTCACAGTTGGAGATAGTGCAGCATGAAAGAGTTTGACCATTAAAAGGTCAGACACTTGAGCATGTGTGTAGAGAGGAGAGTGTTGAGCATGAATCCTTTCAGACTGTACTGTCAGTATGGACAGAACTGCTTTGCTATATTGTTTCTCTATAAAACTCAGCTCATACTGTAGATACAGACGGGATTTAGAATGAGAGCAACGGTGAAGGTAACATTTGGGAGCTCTTTGTAGAATCATTTTAACCTCGACAAGTATAGAATCAAGCCCAGAAGACTTTGGATTCAGTGTAGTTCATGTGTAGGTAGGTCATGTGCTCTCAGACAGAAATTTTACAGACAGCAAGCTGCAACATCTAACAGCTGTTAACTTCAGGTCACAGCAGATATTTGGATTTTGCTTAGTTATAACACAATAAACACAAAAAACTTTGTTCATTAGAAATGACAGCAACTGATTTGAATGTTGCAAATGATCATATTAGAAGAATATTTAGGTTGGGTTTTTTTTTCTCTCATTCTGGATCTGGCCCGGTTGAGTCCATATACTTCAATCTATTCAGTTTTTATGTGAGAATCATTATAGAAATTGGTTCTCCAACCAATTTCCAAAGTATTCCTCACAATAAGGCTTAGTTTTTAGGCCAAATTTCATATTCAAAATCTAAATAAGCAGAAAGTCATTATGGTTTCTGCTCGTGTTCCCCAGAGGATGAATCATTTCTCTCTAGCACGGTGATCTGGTAAAAAAAAAAAAGTTTGTACCCAAGCTAACTGCAATGTGAACTTTGCTGACAAACGTCATGCTTCTTAGGAGATGAACCCATTTGTCATCTCAGACCCCATGGCTGCCCATCTAGTCCCACTTTCAGAATACATTTTATACTTTTTAGTCGAGCAGACTCCTACTAGTTCACTTTTGTTTGAACAGACATGAGACATTATTTAAATAAATGACTGAAGCTAACATTAGAGATCAACGTTTCCAGAGATTTAGTCTGGAGGTATTTATAGTCAGTCCACGTCAGTTGAAAGGCTGTCGGGTTGGATGTATTTCTGGATCCTTATATAGGACACTCTCTGACCTGACTTCATTGAGTCCACAGAGAGCACATTCGTATATGTGTCAGCAGGATAGAGAAATGTATTGATTAAAAGTGCTATTTGAGAGCAAACATGGAAGAAAGTAGAGGAGATGAATAGTTAGATTTTGCAGCACATTTTCAAAATGGAAGCAGCAGCAGCAGTAGCTCGTCACTACAATAGTTTCCAACAGAGGAACATATGCTAACACCAGAAAATGTTAGACTTAAGTGAAAGTATGGCTTTAAAGTCTCCTCCCATTGTGTCCCGGCTCAGTCCAGACGGCGTGTAATCCTCTTGTGTATTGTAGTTTGTGTAGTAGGTTATGCCTCAGTCTTTTTCATTGCCTCATGTATTGTGTCTACTGTACCGGCCCTGTCTCATTCCACATCGGCATTCATTGTTCCTTGAAAATAGCTGTGACATCCATGTACTCTTATTTGATGTCTGGCTAGGATAGTGAGCTTGATCCCATTATGTGTGAAATGCATTCAGTTCCAGGAGGGAAAACAAATTCCCTCAAAGCATCTTGCATGTTTTCCCCCAGATTTTTTCCCCCGTCTTTCTTTGAAAAATGACACAAAAGGCAGCTCAGAGCAGACAGTTCAGCTGTGAGACAGAGACATAGTGAATCGCTGTTAACTGAATCTCCTCTCTTTTTTTGTCTCTTTCTGCTCCCCTCCCGCTTCTGAATTTGTCCCCATAGCGGTAAGACTGTGAAGGACGATAACACTAAAGGCGAGACAGAGGTGAAGAACGCCACAGCCGAGGTGAAGACGGTTCCCAACGAGGCTCCCCAGATGAACGGAAATGAGAGTAAAGCATAATCTCCTCGCCCCAGAGCACCAGGAGGAAGAAAGGGTGGTTGGGGTTGGAGGGGTTGGAGGGGTTGGAGGGGAGGTGGGGTTTTTAAGGTTAATCGAGGGGGGTCACAGTCACTGAAACCTCAAAGCAATGTCATGCACCACCCTGTCGCATCAGAAAAAAGCAACAAAAAGCAACAGAAAAGCTAAAAAAAAGACAAAAAAAAAAGAAATCATGGGTCTTTTTCTACAGCGTCCTCTGACCAGGAAAATGTAAAGACCTCATGCACATGCCTTAGTTCCTTTAAAGTCAATAATTCTCACAGAAAAAAAGCAAAATTCATGCTTGTAGTTCACCCTCTTTCTTGTATGTGCTATTAAATTGATGAAATACGGAAGCTGAAAAACTATTTTTTCCTCTAGATAACCATGGTTGGACTGTAGCTTTACTTCACTGATTACTGCCTTCATCATGTACACACATGTAAGACTGGTACATTACCCATAATACTATTCTTTATGCAGTATGGTCATCATCGTGGTAATGGATTATGGGTCTTTTTTTTTCCTTTGTGGATATTCTGTTGTGTTTAAATAATGTGCAGACGTCACTGCCTATTTACCTTTTTTTATGTGTTATTTCCAGGGCTAGAGTTTAGAACATTAGCATGCCTGTTTTTTGCAAAGTTACTGTATTTCTGTACATGTTGCTGTCATTTGGTTCCTCTTTAGATGTTTTTTTTTTTTTTTTTTGCTTTTTTTTGTTGTTTGTTTTTGTTTTGTTTTTTTAAATGCCATCTCCATGTGGTTCTGGTCCAGAAGTCATGTAGCCTAAGCCATGAGAAACAGAAGAAGACACCAGAGAAGGATTTGTCATGCTGGCTAGGTTCATGGGTTTCAACCCTGTCCCCCTAAAATCTATATTCATATACCTTTAGCTAATATGTTCAGACATGTTATTACTGCATTTCAAACATATGTGCTGTTGTAAAGCAGCTGTATGTGAATATCATCTTGAGGGGACAGGGTTAGGATGAGGAAATGGTCATTATTTCCAGTCACAGCTGCGTTCCCTCCCAGGGTCCACGTCCCTCAAAGTCCCATTTGTGTTACATCTCAAAAGACAAACTCTGCCTGACTTCACCTAAATTTAATGGAAACCACTGGTGTGGTCTTTGTGTCAATCCACCAGTCAATGGTTGAGGCTGCACTCAGTCCTCTTCAACTTCTGTGTGACCAAATATACCAGGTGCATTCACATGGTCACTGGTAAATGTATTATATGAACTGGACCAATGAAAAAAAAAAAAAAAGGATACTACAGGATGTAAATAGTAGAAGCCAGGCTGAAAGTTCACTGCTCCTTCTTGTTGGTAGCTATGTAGTTAATTAAATTATATGACTAGGTTTACCAGTAAATGCTCGCCAGTTATCAGAAATGAAATGTCTGAACTGTGCCTGAACTATCCTGGGCTGTTTAAGGGCACCGTCCTGCTTGTAATTTTTGACCTTAGGTGTTGACGAGGACCGACCACATTAGATTAGTAGCGCATGGTGAGAATTAGCGATGAGTCCTGTGTAGGCCGCCCCGGCCCGCTCACCTTCAGTGCCATCCCCACACCACACCTTTTGAAGGAGGTGGCGCCTGCAGTGGGACACAGCTTGTGTGTGTGTTGTTTATATTGTCAGTTGGTTTTCTATAGGTTCATGGAAGAACACATCTTTTTATCTTGTTCTGTCTCACGCACATACTCCTCCTCCTTTTCCAGACGTTTCCTTTGAAGCGTTATTTTAAAGCGACCAGTTCTCTTACCTGACAGGTTTTGGGCTCAACATTGACTCCACATGTTCTGTCAGAGCAGCTTCAATCAGCAGGTTTGGACTGAGAAGTAGAAGATAATGTTTGTTGGAGAGAAAATAAAAGTAGCATTGCTTCAAGCTTTTGCAGGCTTGTTGGCCAAACTAGTTGAATTCTTCACACGTATTCCCACTGTCTGAAGTTAGTCTGAGTAGCACGTTTGTTTGTTGCCATGGAGTGAGGCATCTCTGCTGGATGTCTGGTCCATCACCTTTGTTTCTGTATAAAATTTGACCGGTCTGAGGGCTCAGCTTTCTGAGATTTCTAAACCTCTGAGTGACCAAACATCTGAACCCCTCGGCCATTGTTTCCTCACTGTCACTGCAGCTGTTAATGTCAGTGTGAGCTGCCCCCTCCTCATAATTCAGTCTTTCATTAGTTTGTGCCTGCAGTGCTGTGTCATTTAATGTAGGCTTAGTCCACTTTATCACATAGTTTTAAACTCACGTCATCACTTATTTCTCAGCACAATGCCCACTCACCGTCTGCCTCTTTTGGTCAGATATTAGACACTATAGAAACAGGAATTGGAACGTGGTTCCACTAGTACTACTTGATAATATCATCAATATGTTGATCTCCAGTGTAGATCTCTGGTCACTGTGTATGTTAAATACTCACAGACAGCTGGTATTTCATTAATACTTGGCAGTTGAGGTCTGTTGTGTTTTCCCTTTCATCAAAATAAATCATTCTCCTGTTGAAGTAATAACCAAACTGTAATTAATGAAGAAAGCAGGCAGGTTTTTTAATGTGTCAGCATCATCATTATGTTTGGTTGCTGTTAGTCTCAGCCTGGATGAGGAGGTAAACATCACCAGTCTAAACCCTCCAGGCTTCTGAACAGGAATGGACCAAAAGATTCTGGAAAGAATATGGCGAGGAAAATATTACTGAATATTGGATGATCAGTAGCTTTTTACCCAACCAGCCTATAACAGTTGAACTGTTACTTTGTAGAGATCATCAGGATGAGGTTGTTTGTTTGTTTTGGTCTTTGGTTGTAAGTTTTTGTAGCTGATTTATAACAGATCACTTTAATGAAGTGGATCAAGGCTTGGATGATGCCAGTTGATTGTGGGTAATTGACATACAACATGCCAGTGTTTTTAGCCTGCATGCTGGACATGATTGAGTAGATATGGTGGAATAACCAATACATTTTAACTATTATAACTAACTGGAAAAAGCAAAGTCGTTCAACATGAAGCCCAAACTGTCACAGGTGATGAGGACTCTGGTGGGAAATTGTGCTGAGCAGCAAAAGCTTGGCTTAAATGAAATGACTGAATCCTGAGTCATTGTCTGGAAGTGAATGTATACACTCACGCCGTTAATCGTCACCTTTCAGTGCTTAAAAACAAAACTGAATGAAGATTAAATTTGGCCTCTTTTAACGAACCAGGACAGAAATTAGTCCATGTTGTTAAAATGTCTTTATGCAGAGAAAGTCGTTGAAAATATTTCAGACTGTTTTTTCTCAAGCCATAGTGCCCTGCTGTGGATTTGGAAGGTAAAAAAGAATAAGTGTCATGTTTTTATTTTTGTTTTTTTGTGCAGTGTTCCCTCTACTTTAGACTGCAAGCTAGTACACTGTGAATGTGTGAATCCATTGTGTCCTTTTGTCATAGAGTTGAGCAGATAGTTTGATTATGAAGCCATGTAGTTGATAGAGTGCGACAGAATCTGCAACACCAATATACCGAAGTCTGACGGCAGCCAACTGGAACGACACAGTGCCTTCAAATAAGAAATGCGTGTTTTCCATCCCCCTCACATCTCCATCTCTCTGCGCATGAGCTTTTTTTTTCATTCACCACATGTCACAGTTGTAAATTAAGCAACGCTTTCTTTAATTGTCTCATATATTTTGAACAGCTGCATTAATGTGTTTTGGTGTATATGATGCTTTCGCTGTCCTTCTTGAAGGATTGTTGTGGTTTATTATAACTTGGATCTGACTCACACACATTTGGCATTCAGTGTTGTTTGTTTGGTGAACATGATGTTATTTACAGAAATCATAGAACAAGTCCCCCAGGTTATAATAAACTGGACGCAGAGAAAAGAATATACAGAATGCCATCCCATCACATGAGAAAACACTATCTCACCAACCATTGCATCGCATGAACCCAATGGCTTCATGTATTGTATTGATATTTTTTTCAAATGTAATAAAAGAGCGAGGAGTGTCATAAACATGTGCTGTTTCTGCTAAAATATAGAGTGAAGATGAACAAAAAGAAGCCTTTTGTTTTGTCCAAATTGAAGCTTGAGCCGCTCTGGGTTCGATGACGTGCCGCTTTTTCACCTGAAAAGTTTTCATCCAGTCACGTCTCAGCTCTGAAATGTATCTGTGGAGGACACTGAACCTCCTCCTTCATACAAATGCCAGTGACACAGAGACAGCCTTGCATTTTTCTCTTTGAGGCCGCCATTTGATTCAGTCAGAATAAAGACGTCTCGCAGGCCTTCTCATGTTGCTCAGCATTTGTGAGGAGGAGACAAAGCAACATGAATTTTTCAGGGTTTTGAAAAAGAGAAGGGGAAATAAGAAAACAGTTGAGCAAAGGTGCTCTGTCTCACAGTGAGAATCACCAACACACAACAGTGTCACAGCCAACTGCTTCATATTCAGCCTGACAGGAGACTCGCTCCTCCACTGTCAACAGCTGGTCGCTGTTATTGATCCAGAGCTCCCTGTTCTTCAGCTCTTCTCTGTGTAAACAGCAGCTCATAATGTAGTTCAAACATCAGCAGGCTCCCACTCCTCTGTCCGTCCATCTGTCTGTCTCTGTCTGTCCACTGTCACCGGTGTAAATACTGAGTAGTAACTAAGGAAAGAAGGAAAACACATTTGACTTTGCATTCTGCCAGAAATTCTTGTGTTCAATAAAGTTAAGAAAAAAAAACATCTGTTGTGTGATAATTTATAGCACAGAATTAAAATAGTAAGGGATAAATACATTTGCACACACTAGTTTGGATGTCACTGATCTAAACATAAATTCATTTACAATGTCCTCAATACAAGAAACAACAATGTTGAGCTTATGTTAAAGTGGCAGAAAACAAAAACACCATGAGAGAATAACAAAAGCCACAAAAACATTTACAATAAATACAAACCTCTATGAAGATCACATCTGACAACATCTGAAAGTAAAGTGTGATGCAAAGTAAAGATTTCAACTATTGTCAGAATGGGTGTAAGATACTGAACTAAACCTTTTTCATTGCTTCTTCATTTTTTAAAAAGAGCTGATGAGGCCTTTAGTTGTACCGTCTTTGTGGAAAACACAACACAGCCTCAATTAACTGATTCTATATCATCTATGAAGGTTGTGAGGAGATGGAGTCCAGTAAAAACCACAACAACGGGTTCACCGGGGTGGTGTTTAGCTCAGTTGGTAGAGCAACTGCCCCATGTGTAGGCTATAGTCCTCGCTGCAGGCGGCTCCTGTTCGAGTCCCCCGTCGGATGGCCCTATCCTGCGTGTCATTCCCCCCATCTCTGCCTCCCGTTTCCTGTCACTCTCTGAACTGTCCTATTTAATAAAGGCATGAAAAGCCAAAAAATATATATACTAAAAAAAAAAAAAAAGAACAAGTTCACCAGCAATGTCCAAAGGCCAAAGCATCCCACAGGTGGAACAGTCTATTATAAAAAGTTAATGAGAACAATGCACGAAAGGTTCAAGTCAGAACAGCGAGAAACACAAATCTCTCTACAAACCAAACTGAACAGAATAAAGAATTACTTTGGAGACGCTTTTGAAAATTGCAAGAAATCATTAATCTATTCTTCTTTCCTCTGAAAATATCCTGTTAAAAATCCAACCAAGAAAATACAATTGATGTTACTTTTGAAACTATTTAAATGAAAACACAGCCCAGGTTCTTCAAATTCTCCCTTCAGTGTTATTTATTCACTCACCAGGAACAGCATGTTTGACTGTTTGTTTTTTACACTCATGTGTTTACGCCTTTGGCAACAGATAAATAAATACCAAACACTAAAAATTCCAAAACTCCACTTGAAAATGAAAAAAATGCATTATTTCAGCCCAGCATTTCTCATTGCACAGAACCTGCACAGGGAAGAAAGAGAAGATTCTGAAAGTCATTCCATTTATTAACTCTGAAGAGTAAAAGGTGGAATAATGTAGCATTTTGCAGTCAAGTTAGCGTTAGCAAACATGTGGTGACAGCAGTGAAGAAAAACCTAATTTTAGGAATGAATACAGATTAGTATAATACATTAGATATTACCAACAAACCTGAAACCAGTTTAACTGCCTGATATCCAATCTCACAGGAAGCCAACTGTGGTGATAAGTTTATCAATGTGTCATGCAGTTCTAAACTTGACCACTAGAGAACAGCATGGTCCTAGTCTACAGTCAGATTGGGTCTGACTACAAATCACAGGACCTGTGTGTTAAAAACAAAATGACAGACATATCTTAGATGACTAAACGTGTCTTCAACATTGTATCTATTGTAGATTTATTTCCCAGTGATTCAAATAAAAATGATCCGATTCAGATGATGAGCTGCATCTTAGCATCATCTAACTACTTAGGTTATTCAATTTTCTTGTACTCTGTGTCAGACAATATCATAAAGCATTTTGCTAGTACATTACACACACAATTTTGAAACTTTTTTTTTCTCACACAACTTAAAACATTGTAGCCTACACATACAGTATCAACACCAACATAAATGTACATGTATTCATACTGTATGTACGCAGAAACAAAAAAGAGGAAGAAAAGGTGGAAAGACCAAAAACATACAATCAAGAAATAACTAAATACAAAACTAGACTGCTTTCCTTCGTTCTTCACAGTATGAATATTCAAAAAAGCTCTGCTTTGTTTGAAAGTTTGCTTTTATTAGTGATTTCATTTTGTGCCCTGGCCTCTACACATCACCCGTTTATCCTGACAGGATCTGACATTTTCCAGTTTTAATGCCTTAGAGCTGTAATTCTCATCATCCAATACAAGTATAATTCTTCATTTTACAGACACAATCCCTCACAGATCCTTCCGTGATGTGCTGCAGTCAGAGGAGTAACAGGAATCGATTTAAAGTCATATCAGATTTGTCCAGGAGATGGCAGACTAACCCAGTCTAATAGAGAAGTCCATGTTTTGAGGCAGGGAGGTTTAACGTTCAATCAGCTCTGTGAATAAAACACAGTGAAGTTTTTTAAACCGCACTGTTCAGAATGAAGCTTTATTTTGGCTTTCAGATGAACACATTTAATTAGGTTTTCAATGCATACGGGGCTCTCTACAGCACCATGAAGTGTCGCTGTGGATCTGCTCTGCACTTTTAGCCTACATAAAAGAATGGCAGCAGTCATTGTGTGATGAAGGCTGCACAAAAACTGAGCTGATGAATTTCAGTTTTTAAAGCTGTCAAAGGAAAGCCATCACATGTTATCATAAAAAGGAAAGGCAACAAAAATGCTGCACAACCAGGGCTCAGTTGGAAGAGCACTCGCCTCATATGTTGAGGCTATAGTCCCTGCATGCGAGCCTGATTCGAATCCCGCGCCGAGTGGTCCTATCCTGCATGTCACCCCCCCCCCCCCCCATGTCCTGTCTCTCTCGAGTTTCCTTTCTGTTAAAAGCAAAAAAGCCCCAAAAATAAAAACTCTGCACAACCCTCCATCACACTTCTGGGGAAGCATTTGTTTCTCCAACACGTTTGTCTGTCAATGACCAGTTGCTCTAACCTTCACAACTAGCTCATAAATGCTGTTTGTACATTATGTTTAAAGGCCACATGCACATTCATCTTTTTGAGTGTAGCCTAATTCGTCAATAACTTGGCGTTTGAAAAGGAATAATACAACAGCACCAAAAAGCAAAAACTAATTCAGTTCAACTTGTAAGACTGTACTGAAACTTTAATACTGTGGTAAAAGTAATAGAAGCTAAAACTCTGTCCACACACATACATAGGCTACATATAATCATATGTATGCGCAGTATTCAACATTACAAACACACAGATCGTATCATACAAGAAATTACACATATCTTCTGAAGACACTATTATAATTATGAAGTGCATTATACAAAATGTGAACTCCGGTCAATGTCTGAGAATACAGTAAGGCGGCCTTGAATTTATATTTATAATAGGGTTCAGAAGTCACGGGAATGATCAACCTTTCTCCTCCTCTCTGCTGCAGACTACATGTCGTTGCTCCACTATTGTAACCCCCAACTTTGCACACAGCAGATTAGGGTCTTTTTGGAGGGAGCCATCCCTCCCCCACACTGTAACAATGCTCCAGTGTGGTTGTCTGTGGCCTGGGATTGATCCTACACACAGATAGCTGAAGGCACAGAGCCCAGCCTCACAGCTTTTACCTGTCTGAACACACGCTGACTTTTGTAGTCACACACATACAGCCAGTAGTGAAACCTTTTGAAAAATACACACGTTCACCTTTGTTGGAGGTAAAAAAAAAAGAAAAGAAAAAAAAACGCGAGTTAATCGGTGAAGTAGCTTTTCCTTCCATGTCTTTTCATTATGAATTCTCCCCCCCCAAAAAAATGCTGTGATTTCAGAAAGTATCAGCTTGTGTGAAATCACTGGTCATTTTCTGAACGGATAGAGACAGAAGAGGCAGAGGGACTGGGGGGAGCTGAGGTGGGTCTAGCAAGAGGGAATCAGTGGGTGAAACACTGACAGATGCTTCCAATCACCCATCTATAATCTTGAATGTCTCATGTGGTTGAAAAGTAAAAAGAAAGAAAATAAAAAGTGATTGTCACCAATATTTTAATTTGTGATGGAAAATGTTTTGTGTTGTTATTCACTGTACTTCTCTCTGGCAGAACATCTGATGAGTTAAAGCTTTGTGAGTTTTTAGGCTTCTTAATGAAAGCAGCTCAAGTGCTGGATTGCTTTTGATTAGGCTTTGCCTCTAATGTTAGCACATCTGGAGCCTCTTTAAATTAAGACCAAATTTTCTGACATGTGCCACGTAGTGTAAACATGAGATGCTACCAATCCTCTCTGCAAGGCAACACACAAAACAATGTCTCCTTTTTTGATGCCTTGCTGTTTTTTGTTGTTGTTGTTTTTGTTTTCATTTGGTTCACTTGTTGACACTTGTGTTAATTTCTGTTTCACATGAAGGTAAGTTTTCCTCAGGGTGACTGGAGTTTTCATGCTTTAAATGAAATGAAAATATCAGCTTCAGGAAGGGAACACAGTTAAAAATGTCATTTCAACACAAGCAAGTCTTTAAACGTGCATGTGTTGTATTCCTTGTTTCATCTTTTTAGTCATTTTTAATTATTTGTAATAAAGTTAATAAAGTTGCAGTCAACAATGTGCTGCAGTGTAGAGTGAATGTTAAATCCTACCCTGTGTAAAGAGCTGCAGCCCTGTTTGCTGATGGGATTTCAGCTTTAGGTTGGTCTGTGGACTAACACTGTTTTCTTCATCTGCCTGGGGAGCCCACACTCAGAATAAGCACTATAATATTATTCTCCATTATAGTGGCAGTAACAGTTTTGCACCAAAGAGCGGAGGAATATTCCACAATAAAAGCTTGTAAAATGTTGTAAACAGTCAAATATATTCAGCGAAGCTAAAGTGATTTGATGAAACAGAAGGCCACGCTTGCCGTCAAAGTCAGCTTTGTTGAGGAGATTAGAGTGCAGTCTGAATATACCTGAGGCTGAGCTCTGGTTTGTTTTGAAACATACAGAGGCAGATGTTTGCACAGCAGATTCTCTCCCTCTTCTCTCTTTGTTTTCTTTCCGATTGTTGAGTAATATTTGTTTTTTCATGCAGAGCCACGTTTCAGCTTCTCATTTCCAGGCTGCTCCCGTCTTCCTCTTGCTTTTGCCTCAGCACAGAGTCGGCCAGCCATGCATTCCTATCCAGAACACTCTGCTTCATCTCTGCTTCCCAACCTTTAAATCACATCAGTGTTACATCACAGCACACACACACACATACACACACTCATACTTCCTGCTGTGGCGACCATGCCAAAAAAACTTTTCCCTCACATCATGTTGTTCCCTCCCCTTTGTTCCTTTTTGTCCAAACTTCCCTGTAGTTGCAAAGGCTCATCTGCATCTTCCACTCTCATCCTTGAAACTGTTTTCCCTTTGCATGCAATAGAAGGGGTGGATAAACTGTATAATGCAAAAGAACTCCAGGTGAACTGGGACTTGTAATACATGTTCAAATAAGAGCATGTAGCCGACTGTTTATGAAGTAAGTCTTATTTTTTTTCATATTTTATTTAGATGTGATGCATTGTTTTGTGAATTCCATTGTCTCCATGTGATGTAATAAAAATATATATATATCACAGAGTGTACACATTACAGTAAGTAGAAAATATCAAAGCACAAAAACACATACAGTACATTAATTCTGTCCACTGTCCACAAAATCTGTCCAGTAATCGTACAAATTAACAATGAGATCAAGTCACAATCATCACATTTATCTCAAAAAAATAAATCCTGAATAACTCAAGATCATCACTTTTCACTGTTTTTATTGTGCACTGGTGTCTGTTTTTTGACACAGGAAAAAATGGGATTGTTGTCAGGGATCAGCCACAAACTGTACATAAAATAACCGAACACACTTTCCAGATTGGCTACATCACTGTTTGCAAAAATCACTAAACCATCTTTCTTTTTATGTGAATCTCCCAAGTGACTTTATTTCATCAGAACATCTTGTCTTTGATCTTTTCTAATAGTCGGCAGCAAACACACGAGTCTATGGCCATGTTTACAGTAAGTATACTACAGTGCGCCTTTTTCTTTTTCTTTAGTGGTTGAAGTTCTACATATTACAGTATATTGTGTGTTTATGTGCTGTACTGACCCAAGACTGTAATCCTCATCAGCTGAAAAGCAAATGTTTGAATGTTGAGGGTTGATCAGTGACCATAACAGACAAATTAGCCAAAGTAAAAAACAACTATTGTGGTATGAGTTATTGAGGAAATGTAGGCTATTGTAAGTTTATTGTATGTAGGGGAACACCGGCTGTCCGTTTTCTTTTGCTGGTTTAACATTCTCCTACTGCACCGGACCTTTCACAGAAATACAGCAGGAGTTCCGGCAAATTACAGAACCTTCGGTTTTTGATCAGCAAATCTTCAGAAGGAGGCTTCTTCAAAGAAATAACTTCCCACTTCACTTCTTAAGCTGAACAAAAACTCCTCTTAAATGAATGGCTTTTGCTCACAGCTTGTGGCCGCAGCTGGCAGTATTGTTGCCCACTCTCGTCCTCTGGCCACAGAACAGACAGACAGAGGATGAAGGGCGATGGAGGGGGCTGACACAACAGGTACACACACATGAAACGACTGCAATTATTGCCCTCCCTCCCTCCCAACACCGTCGTCGGACTTGACAAGGTGTTTGGTAGATTTATTTATCTTTTTTTTTTTTTTTGGCTGTCTCCTTTTTTGGGACTCACTTTGCACAATGAAAGACTCAAGCCAGAGATAGATAGATAGATAGATAGATAGATAGATAGATAGATAGATAGATAGATAGATAGATAGATAGATAGATAGATAGATAGATAGATAGATAGATAGATAGATAGATGTTGAGCAGTAGCTTCCTTGATCTCTGTCATCTTCCTCAGCACTTCATCTCATTCCACTTGTCAGCTCTTTGAATGTGTGGGGTCAAGTGCTGTTGCTACCTTCAGGTTTGAGGATTGAATACAGGTTGAGTTCTCTTTACTCGGCTGCCTCTTGTGTGAAAAGCAGCCTTGAGGCACAACACGTAGGCTGGCTCATCATATAAATCCCAACCCATGTAACACATTCACCAGAAGAGTGGACAAATTCTCGCCACAGCCCACTGCCACAGCAATGATGTTGGACAGACAAAACAATATGAAAAAGAAAAAAAAAAGTGTTTGGAGGGATGTAGGCTACTGTAGGCTAGGCCAGATGTGCACTTACTGTATGGATCAACATCTGTACTGTATAGCTGATTTATCAGTTATCCAATAAGCCAGTCATGTGACAGCCTAGTCCACACCTGCAGGAGCCACAGTCAGGAGCCTATGTTCACATCAAATGTCAAAAGTGTGATCAACTTTGACCATGATCTCATTATTGTTGGGCATTTGGGCAAGAAGAAAAAAAGAACGGAAATAGATAAGTTGAGTGACAGATGTGTGGAAGCAGCTGACAGAGAGGCATTTTTTTTGTTTGTCATTGTGGTGAGCAGAGGGATCTCAGTATGAACAACACATCCTAAAAAAATGTTTGAGCTACAACGGTCTTCTTCTGTTCTGTTCATGTCATGCTTCACTCTTGTCAGACTACCTCCTAGACAGGTGATGCTAAGGGTGGCACAAGCCAAATGCATGAACCAGTCCAGGCCGCTCATGGTGGTGCAGTATCCTAGTGGGGAATGATTTCTCAAAACTGAAACAAAACAATAACCCTCTAATACTCTTAACACCAATAGGCTACAAATAAATCATCCTTTGAAAGTCCTTACATATTATGTCTAACTACAGTTCAACTTTGGTGCAGCAAGGATAATGTAGGCTACAACGCGAATGTCACCCACTTCCTGTGCGGAGTGAATGATCTTGTCGTTACTACAAAATCTTTACTCACAGGTGATTCTGCGATAAATTAACAAACATGACAGTTGGCGATGTCCGCCGAAGCCCACACAGGTAACTAGAGTTTAATCTGCGTCACGTTACAGTTCATTGTCTTTAAACTCCAAACATCATCTTACCAATAACTCCCGTTTGGCTCTGCCACGTTAAATGCTCACCATGCAGTTTGGCTTCACCTGCCTAATACTAGTCGGACACGCTAGCTATTTCGTTAGCTTCCAGCATTGACTAGCTATGCTACTATGTAGCCACCTGCCCTGTTGAAGTTGAAGTGAACATTGAGTGAGTTTTTTCAAGTCCTGTAAACGTTATTTTGTTGTTGTTGTGAGTGTAGTTTTGATACATTTTCATGGTTATGGTAGCCTATGCTATCTCTATTAATAATAGGCTATGTTTATTTTCTTTGTTAACAGTGATGAAATTGGAAGAAATGGGAAAAGAAAAGCTGGGAGCCATGGAGAGAAGAGTGAAAAGAAAGAGAGGAGGCGATAGAGATAAGAAGAACAGCAGGTAAGTCAAGCCTACACTAAAAATAGGGAAATATTTTTTCACTTAGACTTAATGTTAGGCTATGTGCTTGTGTGTTGTCTGACGAGATGTTTCTAATTAGGCTATACCTAGCAGTTTTGTGTAAGAACATTTAACATTTAAACGTTAGCCTATTGATATTTTAAAAACCTTCTCTTTTGGAATTTAGCCTTCGTACTGTTATGATTATCTTTGTATTACAAATTTAGCATTAGCAAGTGTTGTGCAAGTGTTAGCTTTATTAGCTAGGCCTAGTATTGCTCATGTAAATCTTCTGTATTCCCCACGGATAATGTTATCATCCACTTTTGCCTTATAATGTTTTAAATGCTATTTGTAACCTAGACCAGGGATTTTTTTTATGCCACTCATAGCCTCAAACCTCAAAGCTTTTGGACCTTGTTTTTTTAATGCCCTGTGTACAGCCTTGAGAACTCCTTTGAGATGTGTGATTCAGATGACAAAAGGTTAAAGGTTGGATAAAAAGCCCAAGGAGGTTTAGCTGGAGAGGGCTTGTAGTTCACCAATTTTCACCATCTGCTGCCATGCCTATGCCTATCACTGTCAGGTATCTTTGCTACAAGGATAAACTGTGCATAGCCTACTGAGTAAAACAAAATCCCAGAAAGGCTCAAAAGATTTAATCAATCATTTCCTTCAGTTTATTTATCAGCTGTGAAAGCAGCCCCAGAGCAGCTGAATGTTGCCTTTTCGTGGTGGCCTACAATTAACTTGTTGCACCCCACCAACCTCACAGAAGGCTAGAAGTTATGACATTAACTTGTGGCCCCTGAAAAATTAGTTTTAGTGCTAACCATTCATCAGGTCTATAGTGGTTGATTGCTTTTAATTGCTTACTATCTTACTGTAAATGCTTTAAAATACTAAAAGTGTTGCCACTTCCCACTTTGGTTTCCTTATCATTGTACTCATGACAGTAATTGTTTCGTTAGTTTGGTAGTAAATGACTCAATTGAAATGCTCTACGTTGTTAAAGACCACAAGGTCTTGTACTGTAGGCTACATCAATTCACATGCATAAGAAACTGAACATGATATTCATTTATTATTGATGAAATTCTTTTCCTGTACTTGGGGATGAATTGGTTGCATTCACAAACCACCTGATAATAATGTGAAATAATAGTAATTGCTGTTAATTTACAGCAGAATTCCAACAGTAGGCTATTAACCTGTTATTTCTTAATACATCACTCTACTGTTAATATAAACAAAAAACTGTGAAATTTTGGTAATTTGCAGTTCTTTTAACAGAACTATACTGTTTTCCTAAAATACAGCACTTTACCGCTAATCATTCATCCAAACCATCTAAATCACGGTATCATGTTGTATTTTTTGCATTGTGGGAAATTTAACCGAAACTACACATGTGAAGCCGGACCTGTTCCTCTCTTTGTCCACGCTTATCCACCCCCATCGAGCAAATTAGCTATTTGGTGAGTAGCAGTTTTATTTCATTTGTTAAGTAAATTGGCAATGTTTTCAGTTTGTTTTCATCAGCCTATTGTGAATGTGCATGTCATAACAGAATGATTCGGTAGCTAGCTAAATTTTCACAGATGATATAGATATACATGTCTAAGATCTAAGGTAACCTGTGTACATGAAGTGAATGAAGCATAAATACGATATGCCTTAATGGTGCAAATACACCACACAACGTAAGTTTTCCAGATTTAAAATTTTAGCTCAGAAATTGAGTGCTTTAATTTACTGTTGTTGTTGTGTTACCATGTTTGCCATTAATTAATCTATGGCGGCTCGTGTATTATTTGATCCATATAGTGTTTGCTGAGTGTTTTGAGCATCGTTTACAGGACAGGTTTTTACATATTTCTTTGACATTACAGGTACTGCAGACTATTCTCTGCTGCGCTACTGACCACAGTGAGTACTTGTGAGCATGGCCATAGCCAGCTATGAGGTAAAAGTTTCTGTGAGAAAAAGTTTTTCACTGCACTGTATTTAATCGAGACCTTTATACCTGATGTTCAAAGGCTGAAAACCACAGGACTGTCCTCCTGCTGGTCAGCGGTATAAGGCTCAACCAGGCTCCTTTCATAACAGGTCTAATAATAATAATAATAAAAAGTCTAAGTCTACTTCATATAGCCTAATTGTGGGTCATTTTGATGTAATTATGTATAGCTAGAGGGGTCCAAAGTAATGCACATTAAATCATGAACTAACTGTGATAATGATTTTTTTTGCATGGGGTGAAAGAAATTCAAGAACAGATGAAAAAACTAAATGATTGACACCTACTGTACTGGTCCGTAAAGTGTTACAAAGACATTTCTTAAGCTTTGGGGCGCCAGTGAACCACGGTGAGAGGAGTCTTTATCCACTAAAGGAGAACGCTAAGCTTAGAACAGTGGTGAAAACCTTCCCGAGATGGCTGCAATGATTTCCCACTGTCTGATGGGACACTATTTTCAGGTGCTTCATAAATCCTGAGAGACACCAAGGCTGGACGGAGCACCGGCACCACAAGCAAAAGGATGACAACAGTCAAACCACATGTATCCACATGCTGAAAGACTCATGGAATTTCAGCAGAACTTCATTTAAAATGGTGAGATTATCCAATCCCATTACACACACACAGACCATCTTGTCTCATTGCTTTAATTCTTTCTCCCTCTCAATGTCACTGTCTTTCTCTCTCCCTTATAGAGTTGAAAGTCTGAATCCCTGCTATTGCCGAGTTATTTGTGTTCTGTTTCTGAACATACAACTGTTTGAATGTTTCATTCTTGCATGTTTTGACTGTCTGAGGTCAGGACTTTGGATATTTTTTTCTGGACTTGTGATATTTTTCTTTGATTTTTTTATGTTCATAGACCACATTACAATAGCAGATTATAAGAGGAGCACACACATCTGAGAGCTTTGTAAATGTATGACTTATCTATTGCTCAACTGTCTAACTTTTTATTAAAGGTGTTGTCTGAATGTGGAGAGTCAAAATAAAAGTGTTTTTTTCATATTGCAATTACATGCTGCTCTGTATTTTTTAAAACAAATCAGTAAAATAATCTTAAAAAACAGTACGTAGTGTATTTTTCAATAACAGTACCAAACTAGTTACAGTAAAAAATATGTAATTTTACAATAGCATAATGGCAACCCAGCTGCTGGTCTTATAATAAAAAACAGTCCCATACTCTATTATTCATTAACAGTACAAAGCTGTACATTTTCGTCATGGTAAAAAACTGTAAATTTTACAGTAGCATAATGGCAACCCAGCTGCCAGTTCTTTATTGTTATTTTACTGGAAAATTCTGTACTCAACACTGTACTCAAATGTGTTTGTAACACTATTTAAGCTTCGAGCACTTTTATTTATATGGCTTCCAGTTAAATTGCGAACATTTAAGCGGAGTAGGTGGGAGAAGGTGAAAGCTGTTGTCAGTGTTGTACTATACAAGCATAAGCTGTTTGTTAAGGGCAGTTTGTATCCGTGTAAATTGAATATTACTTCATGTAATTAGTACTGAGCTCAAAAATACCAGTAGAAAAAGTTACATTTTTGCCAGGTTTTTGTGGTTTCTGTGTGTAATGAGTATTGCTTCTACTATTGTTATCATTGATCAAACTGACTCTGATCACATTGATTTCTGTGGTTTTGACCAGCACAGACATGTATGATTAATCGCAACATGGCTACTTTTTTTTCATAAATTCAAAATAAAAGGTGGTTTTTGCAGTTCTAAAAGTCATTCAATGTCTATGAAACAGGGGAAGACAGAGGCACTACTGCAGCAGATGTGAGGAGGACGGAGAATTAACTGATCTAAACATACACTTTACTTCTGAAGAGGTTGTTTTGTCATCCATCAAAAGTCAAAGTGTATTAAAGGGATAGTTCAACATTTTGGCAACACTCCAGAGCTCCTTTACTCATCTTGAGGGCTGAACACACCTTGCAGAAGAGTTTTGGTCACTTGTATCCATGATCTCATTCTTTCATTCACTACCCAGACCATATGACCATGGGTGAGGGTCGGAACAAAGACTATATGAGAAGGTTATATGAGAGCTTTACCTTCTGCTTCAGCTCCCTCTTTTTTCTTTCAATTTAGTTCATCAGCAATGTATCCTAAGTCTTTACTTTACTCACATTACATTTTTTATTCTTTGGACTCCTTCATATTACAATCCTTAGAAAAAGATTTGTCAGACTTGGATTTACATTTAGTTGCCAGACTGATCGCTGAGCCACACTTCTCCATCAGTTGAATATTCTATTTCCAACACAAATATACTTGTATTACATGTATTCTTTCTTTTGCGTTTTTCTTCACTCAAACTTGGTAAACCACGGCTGTACTGTAATAGTAGCTGTGTACATAATCTACATCTTTCAAGAGTTAGAATGGTTCACTGTCAATACTCAGATATTAGACTCAAGGGGGCACAGCTGTGGGATAAACAACACCATATTGCAACACAATCCCTCTCTTATTTGATGAGCCAGACAGCATGGATTTTGTATGTTGTGTTCTCATTTATCCTTGTATTGTTACGTTTATAGATAATGTTTATTATTTGCATTTGTTTTATGTAACTAAATAAAAGTCGTTCTTGAAACATGTTGGTATTCAAATCACCAAAGAAGCACAACACAGGAATTGTTTTAACTGGTAATGTACAACTTTTACAAACTGCATGGCCCTGTGGTGATTTTCATTTGAGTTCTTTTCAGTTGCTTAACAAAATATATTTAAAAAACACGTAGTTCAGGGTTAGACAATAAGGGAAATTTGTTGAAATCTGTTGATGATCACTGGCCCCACCACTGGCCCAGGACAATAGGTATCAATCCCCATATTAAAGAAAAACAACATATCCCAGTGAATTCCCGTGGTCTCGCCATCTAGACTGGAACTTTCTTTTATACCGATACCAATACTAGTACATTTCTACGATTCTTGATACTTGTGACCCGATCCAGCAAAATGAGTCACAGTGACCCAAATGTCAAAGTTGAGATTTTGGTATCAATGGAAAGATTAGAAAATAAGCTTTAAAATGAAACCCTAGTCAAAGTAATACATTTTATAGTTTTACTTTACTCAGATATACCATTTGAATTTCATATCTCAATCCTCTAGAATTCTGTTCTAAAACCTGAGAAAATTCCATTCAAAGTTTAGCCAGACTGATGACTCTACTTCTGTTCCTGTACCAGTTGAATTTCTATTTCCAACACAAATATACTTGTATTACATGCCCCTGTTGTCATTACATGCACCGTTTTTCAATGACCAAACTTGGAAAGCAGAGAATCTCATAATTCAGATGCTGTTTACAGCTAATCTCTATCATAAACTTTCAAAAGTTGTGATGTTTTGTTGATGTTTTAGACTAAAATATGTGCAAGCGTTGTGGGATAAACAACACCATTTAACATTTAATCCCTTCTTATTTGATGAGCAGACAGCATGGATTTTGTATGTTGTGTTCTCATTTATCCTTGTATTGTTACGTTTATAGATAATGTTTATTATTTGCATCTGTTTCTATGTAACTAAATAAAAGTCCCTGCTTATCAACATAGAGGCACCATTCAAATGACCAAAGAAGCGGAGAATCCAGGAATCACATGTTTTTACAGCTAATGTCTTCACAAATGGATCAGAAGATAATTCATGTTTTGCAACGATTTGCAACGTTCATTTTCAGAGGGTTTAAGTAACAAAATCATATTTAATCATCATTTACTGCCTTTTCTCAATTATCTGGACTGTGAAACTTTGGGAGAATGTTTTTGAATGCCATTGCTTTGAAATTAGCTAAAAAGAAAAAAAAAATCGATTTTTTATTGATTTTCCATGTTTACAGCTGATTATCTAAAAATAAACGATACCAATACTAGTACATTTCTACGATTCTTGATACTTATTCAATACCACGATTTAAGGACAAAAAAAGTGCTTCTGAATTCATCAGGCTACTTTATTTAATAAATAAATAACTGTTTCACATTAGACTTGTACAGTATTTACTGTAGCCTCCACTGTAGTTTAACAATGAAGTAAAAACTGAGTTAAAATGGTATATTTGCCTTAACACAAACATGAAGTTATGTAGTCATTACTTTTATCCTCCAAGTAGTTCAGTGATACAACTTGTGTTCCTATTCATTCATGTTTAGGCTGTTTCCACAGACTGGTGCAAAACTGACTCATTGTTTCATTTTCAGCTAAGTTTTGCGTTTACACTCGTTTTTTTTCTTCTTTTGTTATTATGGTCTAAACATCACGTGCACCACCGCTGTGGCGCCCGGTCGGGCCAGTGTTTGGAGTGTTCTGGTGGCCCTGACGGTTTGAAAAGTACGTCCGGGCCACCGAGCCATTTATATTGTCGACCCCTGTAGTTGATGTAAAATATAACTTTCCAAACAATCAACGAAAAACAACATGGTTACATAGTGCTTGGAGAATAGAAATAGTTGCTGCTCATCTTCAATGGCAGAGCTGTGGATTAATGCTCTAATACAAAACAACTACCAAAACAAACAACTACTGTAATGAGGGGAATTTGTTTCGTAGCGGAAATAATGAAAGTGATGGCAAACAAACACTGCATATCTCCAAAATCAGGCAGGTTTCCAGGATGCCAAGTAGCCTACTCATTGTAATGTAACAATTGCTGATGACAAACGGTGTCAAAAAGGGAAAAAAAGAAAGAAAACTTCATGATCAATTACCATGGCAATGAACGAAGATTCGATTTTTTTTGGGTCAGCCCTATTACATTCCATACAAAATACAGACAAATGTATAAATGTTTTTATCTTTCTCACAAAAAAGGTGTGTTTGCCTTTGGATGCAAATTAAGAGCTAGTACAGACATAATATGAAATTTTGAAGAACAGCAAGTGTTTATTTTCAAAGCACTGAGTTGTAAGGGCTCCACCCACCCACCCTTGTCTGACTTAAGAGTTTCCCCTCAATGCAGGGTCAGTCTGTAAACTGTGTTAGATGTTGAAGACAGACAGTTTGAGTAATGTTTTTTTATGGTTCAACTTTGTTCTCTTCCAGATAAGTTTGGCTAACCTGGGGGTTTACAACCTGTCTAATCATTCGGGCTCTTGTGTCCCCACCCACCCCCAGTGTTGGAGCAACTAAACTGGTGAGTACATTATTCTTATGACAGAAGTGACAGTCGGAACTATGAAAATTATCCCTAACTTGGAAAAACTGTCCACATTTAATATGAAAGTTGTCTCCTCGTTAGCTTTCTAATGACCAAATACCAAAAATGGCACCATGTCTACACTATCCATTTACCCCAGAAGCCTAACCCTCTAAGACTGACAGACACTCCCCTCACTCTTTTCATAATATGTAACAGAAGAGTGATGGGAGCCTGATGGAGTGGTCTCAAGTTAAAATGGGTTTGAAGATAAGTAAACCAAGGTTATCCTAAATTATTGCTGCAGTGCAGAAATATTGGAAACAAGAGGGAATAGGGAAGAAGGAGAGTGAAAGAGAGAGATGTGCTAAAGGATTAGCTGTGAGGAGCTTCCCCGTGGCGAGCATGCCTTCTTTTTCCCAGGAACACCAGGAACACTGTAAGGTGATTACTGTGTCGTTTGCCATCGGTCCAGTGGTTAAGCACTATGGACACAAGAGCAAGAGCTTGACTGCCTCCACTCAGCACAAAGGGAATTGGAGTTAGACTTTGTATATGCCTTTCATTTAGCAAATGCTAAAAATGTACGGAATATTGAAGTTAAAAATGAGATGTTGGTGTATGGGCACAAATAAATCGGCAGGAGAAAGAGAACAAGGGGAATGGGAAGGAGATAGATTCTGGATTTCTGCTCCGAACAGCTGGGTTCCTGTGTGTGTGTGTGTGTGTTTTAAGGTGGGGAAAAGATGAAGAAATGTGTGATGTAGGGAAGAGAGGTGGTTCTTTTCTTTTCTCTGAATGAAAGGCAGCTGTGGCCTTGCTGGGGGAGTGGACAAGAGGTAGTGGGTGGTGTAGTCAGAGGACAGAACACATTCACACAACTAAACAGTAAGCAGAAGTGTGTCAGCTGTTTAGGGTGCACTACTGTACATCTTCATGCCTTACACGACACATCACACATAACTGTGTTTGTACAGCCAGGAATCTTGGAGAATAGTGTGTGAAAACACCATCTTTCAATCAAGACCCTTTCACATCTTGATCAGGCTGTAGGTTTTGTTATTGGTCATTATCTGTTATGATAGAAATTATATTATATTGATGAGCTTTGGTCCATATAAATATTAGCTACAATACTACTGTACCAGTGCTCAAAGCAATTGCTGTTAATTTATAGCAGAATTCCAACAGTATTAACCTGTTATTTCTGAATACATCACTCTACTGTTAATAGGCTAAACAAAAAACTGTGAAATTTTGGTAATTTACTGTTCTTTCAACAGAACTATACTGTTTTCTTAAAATATAGCACTTTACCGCTAATCATTAATCCAAACCATCTAAATTGAATGATTTGATTTGAAATTCTTTATTCAGTCACATCACACTACAAGCATTATCAAAACAAACATTATCGACAAAATAGTGACTGAAACGGCACAGGCAGAAGCATAGTGCTTATATTAATGCCTGTCCTACATACCAAAATAAGCTATCCAGAATTCTTACAGTATAAAAACAAACAAGGTTACACTAAGAAAGAAACAACAACGGGGCGGTGTTTAGCTCAGTTGGTAGAGCACCCGCCCCATGTGTAGAGGCTGTAGTCCTCGCTGCAGGCGGCCCCGGTTCGAGTCCCATGTCGGACGGCCCTATACTGTGTGTCATCCCCCCCATCTCTGCCTCCCATTTCCTGTCACACTCTCTACTGTCGTATCAAATAAAGGCATGAAAAGCCAACAAAAATATATACTTTAAAAAAAAGGGAAAAAAAGAAAGCAACAACAACAAAACAACAACCACTGACAAACAAACAAACAAGCAAACGAACAAACAAAACTAAACCAAACCAGAAATCCCGGTATCATGTTGTATTTTTTGCATTGTGGGAAATTTTACTGAAACTACCCATGTGAAGCTGGATCTTTTCCTCTCTTTGTCCACCCTTTATCCACCCCATCTAGCAAATCATTTGGTGAGTAGCAGTTTTATTTCATTTGTAAATTGGTACAAAGTAAATTGGCAATATTTTCAGTTTGTTTTCATCAGCCTATTGCGAATGTGCATGTCATGACAGAATGATTCGGTAGCTAGCTAAATGTTCAAAGATGATAGATGCACGTGTCTAAGACCTACATGTCTAAAGTAACCCGTGGACATACATAAAGTGAATTCATGAAGCATAAATATGATATAATGCCTTAATGATGTAAATACACACCACAGCATAAGACGTCTGTTCATGCTGAGCTACAGATTAAAAATTTTAGCTCAGAAAATGAGTGCTTTAATTTACTGTTGTTGTTACCATGTTTGCCAGTTATTCATTAATGTATGGCGGCTTGTGTATTATTTGATCCATAAAGTGTTTGCTGAGTGTTTTGAGCATCATTTACAGTACAGGTTTTGACATTTCTTTGACATTACAGGTACTGCAGACTATTGCGCTACTGATCACAGTGAGTACTTGTGAGCTTGGCTGTAGCCAGCTATGAGGTCACTGAGGTCCGGACCTCGGTAAAAGTTTCTGTTAGAAAAACATAAAATAGTGACAAATTTGCAAGAAAGTAAGAAATCCGGAAGCCGGCAAATACTTTTTCACTGCACTGTATTTAATCGAGACCTTTACCTGATGTTAAAAGGCTGAAAACCACAGGACTGTCCTCCTGCTGGTCAGCAGTATAAGGCTCAACCAGGCTCCTTTCATAACAGGTCTAATAATAATAATAATGAAAAGTCTAAGTCTACTTTATATAGCCTAATTGTGGGTCATATTGGTGTAATTATGTATAGCTACAGTATAGCTTCTAATTAATTCCGGACCCCTCCGGACCTCACCAATTTCAAAACCTACAACGGCCCTGCTTGTGAGTCGTTGTTCATATTGCACAGTGCTTCCTGTTTGTTGAATCATGACAGTCAAGTTTGCAATAATCTTTTCTTTGTCAGGTATGTGCACCTCAGTTGCCTATGTGGGATACATAAGTCACAGCAATATACCCACTTTAGAACTATAGTGTTGTCTGCGTAATTGCAAATGGACCTTTCAAAAATGTGCAGGTCTGAAAGTAGTGAGCACATCTTAATTTGACAGGACAATTCTTGGTCAAGTTTCAGGTAAACAACAGGAAACTTAAAGGTGTACAGAAATGGCCGTTTGTTTCGTTTGTCGCGCAGAGTTGTGCCGAGCTACAACACGACTTTACCCGAGTAAATTTAACGGATTTGATTGGTCGTTATTGAGTGGGTGGGATATTCAAAGCTTGGGGCGAGTCCGTGTGTGTGTGCGTGTTTAGACGTTTGAATGACGGATGACAGATCCAATATCAGTGGCTTTTGAATCGTGAGCAGGCTGACGTATAATCCGTGCGCCTGCATTGTCCAATGCGAAAAAAAATACAACACTCCCGGATTTACTCAAAAATAGAATTTTGCACAAAGTTTGGCCTACATCGTCTCTTAGATGAGTTTTTACACTAATTTTATGACCCAGAGTGGGCTCAAATTCAGTTTTCTTTTCTGTACACCTTTAAGTGCTGTTTGAATGTTTCATTCTTGCATGTTTTGACTGTGTGAGGTCAGGACTTTGGATATTTTTGTATCCACATGCTGAAAGACTTTTTCAGCAGAATTTTTATTTCAAATGGTGAACATTATTCAATAGCATTACAAGAGGAGACCATCTTGTCTCATTGCTTTAATTCTTTCTCCGTCTCAATGTCACTGTCTTTCTCTCTCTCTTATAGAGTTGAAAGTCTTAATCCCTGTAACTCTTTTTTTTTTTTTTTTTTTAAATAAGGCGTTGTCTGAATGTGGAGATTCTAAATTCATGTTAAAATAAAAGTCAAAGTGTATTAAGAAGCTGTGTTTTTTTCATATTGCAATTACATGCTGCTCTGTTCTAAATTCACAAAGCACATTTTGTTGTAGTTTGTAGAGTTTGTGAAGACTGATAATGTATTTTTAAACAAATCAGTTAACTGTAAAGTATTGTTAAAGGGACAACGAGGAGTTTTGGAAAAGAGAAGTGTTTTCACACTACATTTATGAGCCTAAACCGTAGCACCGTAGAATTCTTCGACTGGCGCAAGACAGACGCATGTTTTCATTCATCAAGAATTAAAGTCAGAGGTTCAAAGAGGTTCAGTTACCGTCGTAGTCCCGACCATAAACTGCGATTTAGCGGCGTTATTCTCATGAATGTCCACCAAACCGAAAGCATTTCCGCCACCACTAATAATAACAAAATAACGATAGGGACAAAACAATATATTTATCGAAAATGGGCCCATTAAGAAGTTCTCATGAAACATTAATCCACATTAACGTCTTTTTTATAACAAATAGAAACTCAAACCAGTACATAGTGTATTTTTCAATAACAGTACAAAAAGTAAGAGTAAAAAATATGTAATTTTACAGTAGCATAATGGCAACCCAGCTGCCAGTTGTTTACTGTTCTTATAATAAAAAACAGTCCCATACATTTCATTAACAGTGCAAAGCTGTAAATTTTCATCATGGTGAAATCTGTAAATTTTACAGTAACATAATGGCAACCCAGCTGCCAGTTCTTTATTGTTATTTTACGGGAAAATTCTTTACAAGGTAAACTTTGTAACACTGTACTCGAATGTGTTTGTAACACTATTTAAGCTTCTAGCACTTTTATTTATATGACTTCCAGGTAAATTGCGAACATTTAAGTGGAGTAGGTGGTGAAAGCTGTTGTCAGTGTTGTATTATGGAATATAAGCATAAGCTGTTTGTTGAGGGCAGTTTGTATCCGTGTAATTAAATATTACTCAAAAATACCAGTAGAAAAAGTTACATTTTTGCCAGTGCAAAGTTTTGTGGTTTCTGTGTGTTATGAGTAATGCTTCTACTATTGTTATCATTGATCAAACTGACTCTGATCACATTGATTTCTGTGGATTTGATCAGCACAGACATGTATGATTAATCACAACATGGCTACTTTTTTTTCATGAATTCAAAATAAAAAGGTAGCTGTGGTTTTTGCAGTTCTAAAAGTCATTCAATGTCTATGAAACAGGGGAAGACAGAGGCACTACTGCAGCAGATGTGAGGAGGACGGAGAATTAACTGATCTAAACATACATTTTACTTCTGAAGAGGTTGTTTTGTCATCCATCATTGTCGTTTCATAATTTATAAGTGAGGAGATGGATTTGTTCTGTTCTTCCTAGATGCCTCACGGATATTACTGTACTTGCTGGGGAAAGCTGCTCTTTTTGTAAAGCACTGAATCTATAACAATATTATTCCAATCATTGGGCTTCTTTTTTTTTTTTTTTTTTTACATTTCTACAGTCTTTTTTCTTTTCACTCGCTTCTCCTTTTTCCTCTTCACTGCACCTCTTTTCACATTTATTTCTTCACCCACCATTTCACCATTGAGTCCTTCCCTTACTCATTACAGTGATGTGAGATTAATTTAAGTACACGGACTTTGCACTAAACTAGTCTATCTTTGGGCTTTTTGGCCCTTCCAAGATGTCCATGCAATCTCCTCTGAAAGGAAAGAGGCTATTAAGCAGCCTTCAAGAAAGGATGGAGGGAATCAAACCAAGGGCAATTGAACACAGGTAGACAAACAAATTCACACAGTGACACTGGAAAGAGATTGGGGTTTGTGTATGTGTGTTAAAGTGAGTGTGTGTAATGGTATTTCTTTAAATATATCCTTTTAGCTGTCTCTTCAAGTATTTAATGTATAGCCTGAATGCATGGTTACTGCAGTTCCAGTGGATATGGCACACACTTGCCAGTGCACATGTTTATGCTTAATTAAAGAACAAGGAAGACTTATAGGACTACAAGTGTTTAAAAATTTAGTCTGCTGATTAAGTTGCAAAACACATGGATATTAGGACTGAATGATTAATTGCATTTGCAATTATATCACAATGTGATAAAATGCGATTTTGTAACAGGTTGCTATTATGCTCTAGATAGTGACGTGTCATGCGAGGGGGAGTGGAGCTGTTGGTGAAAAGAGGCAGCAATGCCACACTTGTACCTGTTGTTGATTTTTGTAATTTAACCTTTATTTAACCAGGCGAGCAAATTAAGAACAATTAATTTTATTCAAGTGCAGCCTTGAGGGGAAGGGGGAGGGGAGTTGAGTGCTAAAAGTATATCAGCCTCTGACTTTGTCGACTGATTATAAAATAATTTACTGCACAGCGTCTATAGGAAAGACCAATTCATGTATAACAAATCAAATATTTTGTTGGTCATAATATAGAACAGTTATTGCTTGTTAATCTCATGCTCAATTGCAGTCCTTCCCCCTATCACATTCTGCCGCTTTCTTCTCAAACCTCCTATCAAAGGAAACATATTGAGAGTTCCAGAATCCAGTATGTTCGTTGGAATAAAAAACAAGATCCAAACCAGGCCTACTGTAGTTGCCATCTGGGATCTTTATTTTCAACATTTACTAGTACAAAATGACAGTCTCAAAAGTGAAAAGTCAGAAAAATGCTCATCAAGGTTTCTGAATGACTTCTTTTAAAATGACTGATGGAGATGAAGCTTAGTGCAGAGTACCCTATAAGAAAATGGACATAAACCTGCCTGTTCTAGACCAGACTAATCTTCAGATCTCTGTGAATTTGTACCTTCTTATTCAAATGAGTGGTGATAATCATAAATCAACATCAACTCGGCCTTGATCACATTTTAGTTTTTTTTCTGTTGGGAATGTCTTACTGTAGGTTAGGATGCAAGATTTTTCAGAAGCTGCTGGATATAAAAATCTGCACACATTTGGTAACTTTTTGTAACATGTCAGAAGAATCACTGGTCCATCGTTGTGTGTTTTCAAAACTTATTTTGGGGCTACAGCTCATTCTCTCATCTCCACGTGCAGTGCAGCCACAGTGTTTCTGGTTAGACTGCACCTTGTGGGGCAGGTGATAGGTCTGTGGACATTGTCTTTGTTCCGAAAGATGTTACAGGAGGAAAGGGGTGAAACTTAACGTTTTATCAATGCTGATTGGGGTTTTAGTCGAGAAATGCCCACATCTAATTCCAGAGTAATTTGACCAACATGTGAATGCCAACTGAACCCTTTGCTGAACCTGAAGCCTGATGATAGCAGGTCTTAGTGGGTTTCTGACCAGTGGAAAATGGGCTGAAGTGAGGTCATTAGTTTTAAATCAGCACATGCAACTTGAATCTTGACTCAGATAAGTCTACAAACAGCTGTGTCTGTGTATGATAGTTTCATTTTTGCTTCCTGTCTTTTCTGTTTGAGATTCAAATTGTGTACCAACACTACAGTGATTCACAGGCAATGATGCACACACATTCTTGAAGTGAAGCAGAAAACAAAAGCAAATGCATGTAGGCACTTCCCATATCCCATCACAGAGCCAGACATAATCTTTAGCTTCTTTAGAGTGCTGAGCTGCTCCTCTTGGTATCTGTTCAACCTGTCTTTGCTGCCTCTGCTAATCAATACACTATACTTTGAAATTAAATGTGACTTATTATATTAAAATACACTCATCTTGAGCCACTCATCTCTTTCTTTTAACTGCTGTTATCTCTCCACTATCACTATGCTGTATGAGGATGAAATGCCCCCTTCAATAATGATAATTAAAAAAAAAAAAAAAAAACACCCTCTCCATTATCACTTAACAGGAGATGTTGCTATATCAAATAGGATTTATATCTTCTTATAATGTAAGTTAAGGAAAACAAAAACCAAAAAATTGATTTTTATATTTAGATTTACACATCACCCACTGATTTGACACATTTAGTTAACCCATTTTCTTTGTAAACCAAATTTACAAAGGCCCACGTACTTCCCACAGGCTTCAACAGATGCGAAGGTTGTGAAATGGGATTCCCTGAGGAAAGACTGTTCGATGTACAGTGAAATCCCTCTGATTTATTGGGTCAATGTCTGCCTGATTCGCTCTCACTGTACAATGCATAAGGGCTACCTGAGGCTTGGGAGAGAATTGATCTTCTGTCAGACTGTAACTGGGGCTCTCCACTCTCAGATCACCACTTTTCTGTTGTGATTTCTTCAACTAAGGAGATCATTTCACATTGGTGAGGAGTGTAAATGGGTTCAAATATATTAATTATTAATGAGAAAAATACCCCACCAAAGTCCATGTGGGGTTTCGTGTTTGTCTGTGCAGCCAGGTCTCTGCCAGACTTATTTTCCCATGTATCACCTGTCTAAACCAGAATAGATTCAGACCTTGAAGCTTTGTTGTATTGAGAAAGTAATTAAAAATGCACATGTGATTACATTAAAACAATCACTAAACAATAGCTGAGAACTGAGCTCTTTTTTCCTCTACAGTTAACCTTGTAAGTGTTCATTTAGCAAAGTAAAAGAATGTAGTGAAAAGAAGATGAGTGACTCTGGATCACAAGATAGAAAAGTTCAGACAAATGACATGAAACTTTTAGAGAAAATAGTTTTAATGCCATCTTCCTCCCCTTTCTCTTCTAATGCTTTTGTTCCTTAGTTGTCTTGTTCTTATTTTGTTGTTTTGTTCTAAATCTCCACTCGTGTGAAAATACGAGGTTAAAGCAGGAATGAAGAATCAAGGTAATGTTATCTTCCCCTTAAAGGGACAACGAGGAGTTTTGGAGAAGCGAAGTGTTTTCACGCTGCCTCCGCGCGCACCGTAGAATTCCTCCACCGGCGCAAGACGGACTCATGTTTTCATTCATCAAGGATTAAAGTCAGAGGTTCAAAGAGGTTCAGTTACCGTCGTAGTTCCGACCATAACGCCGCCCGAATCGCCGTTATTCTCATTTGCGTCCGCGAAACCGAAAGCAATAAGTGCTGGTCGGCTCGACCAGCATTTCCGCCACCACTAATAATAACAAAATAATGATAGAGACAAAACGATATATTGATCGAAAATGGAGCCATTAACAAGTGCGGGTAGCGTAGATTCATCCACATTAACGTGAGACTGTTTTATAACCGAATAGAAACTCCTCGTTGGCCCTTTAAAATTACAGTCTCAGTTTGGCAGCTTGTCACAGACATACAGGTCATAAATACACACGTGTCAACTTGGCAACTTACAAGGGTAGATCTTGTTTTGTTTTTTTTCTTTTGTTTTTTTTCTCAAATAGCATGGCTATGTATCACACGAACATCACAAGGGTACGGCCATGATTTCAGTGTAATTGCTAACGTAGCTTAAAGGCCCTTTCACACCGGAGAAGTATTTTTCGCGCGAATAATTCGCGCGTCAATATTCTTTTTCGACCCCCGGTTTTCATCACGGGTCCTTTCACACCAACCGTGAATATGTCGCAGCGAAAATGCGACAGCATTTTTTTTTTGTCGGGAGGTCGATTTTTCCGAGCTTTTGCCCGGCGAATAAATGCATCAACCAATCATGTAGCGTAAAAAGGAGGCACGTCAGAACACCATCAGCTGTTTCCCATAACAAACGTGGCGGCGGCGGCGGCGGCACAGTCTGGGGCCGCTAGTCTCATGGTATGCCAAACCAAAGGATTACCAGGAGAAGGAGAAGGAGCAACCTCCCCTCCCGTCGCCGTCAGACCGTGTGGATATTTTAATGGGATTGAATGGGACAGCAGAAGAGAGTGACGACAGCGATGTGACGGAGGCGTATGTTAGAATTATCAACAAAATTTACGCCTGCTCTGGACGTCTGAACTAAATACGTCACCATTGACGTGTGAAACACACGTCGCCCCATGTACGCCGTCGTCAGTAGGCCTACATAATTATAATTATAACAATACACTATTAAAATTAGGGCCGGGACTCGATTTAATCTAATTAATTAGAGGCTTTGTAATTAATTAATCAAAATGAATCGCATATTTGACCTGAGAGCAGTGAGAATACAGATTAAATGGTCTTTCCTGCTAGTAGTACACTGATGATTACTGTATTTTACTAGCGCCTATATCACAGTAGCATAAAGTGATTTGTCCCTGTGTCCCTTTGTCCACCGACCAGCGCTTTTCTTTTCTTTTTTTTTAATGAAGCTCCGCAGTGACCGGCTAAAGGACGGGAGGATACTGTAAACCAGCGCAGATCCGGTGGGTTTATCAAAGCTTGTCACATGCTGAGGCACCGGGTCCTCAGGCAGTGCTCCAGTAGGCTATAATCGGTAACCGGTGCGTCCGGTCGAGTTGTTCGGCCCGTTGAGAATTAATATGATTAGATTATAGACTGTATATGGATTAGATATTATTTCCCATCTTTGCTGAGCTGATTGTTTGAAAGTGAATAAAAGCATGTCCCATAAAGATGCCTGTCTACCTGTCCCAACAAACCCCCACCTCCCTCAGTTTATTTTCTTCACAAATCGCACACTTATGCGAATTACAATTCTCATGGGAACACAAACTTATCTGACAGCTCACTTCTTTGTCTGCTCCCCCTCACTCACTGTGTGTGTGTGTGTGGGGGGGTGGCGACAGCGTAGATGAGGCGACATGGATGGTGACGGCGTAGGTGAGGCGACTGTCAGGACAGTGATATTGATCAGGTAGTTATCAGATATTGATCAGTGATCAGACAGTGAGCTGCTGTGTTGAGTAAAGTTGGTAACAAGACGACAGCGGCAAAGTGAATACGTGATGGCTAATTAACAGATAAAGACGTGACGTGAGGCGAAGAACCACCCGTCGCAAAGCGAAACTTTGGAATCTTATTGTCACATCTGTCGCATATTCGTTTCGCCGCCAGTGTGAAAGGTTTTGGTGCGAAATATTTGCAATATTTCGCAATTTTGTGTCGTTTATTCGTTATGTCCGTGGTGTGAAAGGGCCTTAACTCTGACTTTTCCATGCCTTTTTCACTTGCAATGGGGCAAATGTGTTCCATCACCAGCTGACTAACAAGACAAACTTTCCCTTGGCTGAAAACTTGATCAGCTACATTCAACACACCGAAATGCATGAGGATTAAAATGTTGAAAGGATATATGAGTTAAAGTTTGACTATTACCATGCTTTAAAGCCAGACAAAAGTAGTAATATTGTGCTACTAAAGCTGGTGATGACTGACATTTTGTGCATAGAGTCTATTTAGTCAGTCTTTCTCCCTGAACTTTATGTTCATTGAAAATCTTCTGAAAACACTCCAATCTATTATCTAGCAGACACTAAAACTAAAGTGTCTCTTAAGGCAGTCTGACCAAACCCAGTGATTATTCAGTTGTAGAGAAGCTCTCTGATCCACAAACAAGTGTTAACAAGAATTGTGTGTAACCTTTTGTAGATGAATACCACACATCACAATAAAACATGTAGAGTATGTTCTCTAGCTCTGTCAGATATTGAGCCAGTAAAAAAATAATGGTTGATTTTTTTAAATGCCCTTTGAGGAGAATACACTCTTCTTGTCACTGAGGCAAAATTATCTTGATTATGGGCAAAATTATCTTGGCTTTATGTCTCTTAAACATGACTATTCTTTTAGACAGCCTGACATCTCTGTGTTGTAATGATCCATCATTGGTCTGTTAAGAGGTGATTGCAGAGTCTTAGGTCAAGGTACCCTTCACCTGAAACTGACCACACAAACCCAGTTTGTTGGGCTGCCATTCTTTTTCCAGAGGAGTATTGATCCAGAGGATTCTCTTAAGCGCTGTAGTTTGTCCTCTGAGGGTGGAGCTGAAGGCATTGGAATGAAGAAGTAAACAGGCACTTGGTAAATAAAACACCTAGGTCAACACAGCCATTTCACCCATTAACCTGAAGCAGGTTAGGACATTCTGTGAGGTTACTAGTGTGTGTTGAAGAGGGTAAACCTGTAACTTGGTAAACACGAAGACCTTGGTCATTTAGCGGTCAAAAAGGTTTGAAAAAATTAGGTTAGATGTGCTAGGTGTACATTTTTCTGTTCTATTTTTTTATCGGACTGCCTTCATGTCTTCTGTCCTGAGCTCAAAGCTCAGATGTTTTTAGAAATGATTTTGCATGTATATGTGTATATAATATATTTTATTAATTTTAACTTTGAAAAATGAATCTTGTTAAGCTCAGTGTCAGTATAAACTGCTTGACATGTCATGTACACTTGATTTGTGGTTATATATTTAAGAGGCTCTGACTTAAACAAAGATCCTAACTGTGCAATTTTTGGTTTTACCCACGAGCACATGGTGAGCAAAAAGTACTTCCCGACCAAATCCAGAAAAGGTCAGAGGTGAGGGTCAGGGGTCAAAGAGGCGTGGCCTCAGTCCCGTAGACGCCCCCAGGTTTACACAAGTGTAAAAAGAGTCCATTCAGTCTGGCTGCATGGGCAGGGTTTCACAAAGGTCCACTGTGTGGGGCCTATACTCCCCCAACACACAGTTGCACACATGCACACACCACCTCAATGCACCATGCCGACACAGGACACAGACAATGGGGGGTTTCTGGTTTGCCTTGTTCAACTAAGTTTTTGTTTGCAATTATACCAGAATGTATCAACAAAATCTTTCTTTTTTTCCGTCTTTGATCCTAACCTGTATTTATGTAGCATTTTTCAAATTTGACATGGTGCTTCACAGCGCAGAAGAGTAGTTCTGAAAGAATAGAAAGACAAAAATACTGTGGTAATAGTTGAAATGATGCATGAAATAAATGGCTTCAGACGAAATTCATTAGAATTAGACAAAGCAAATAATTACACCGAAGTTGAAAGATTACTGTTGTGGAGTTTTATTGGAATTTCCTCTAAAAATCTATGCACACAAAACACTTTACATGATTCAACTTTAAAAAAATGAAAAGTGTTTTAAATTTATTTACTTAAACAGCTGGACAGCAGTTTATAGCAACTGTGTAAATAGTGCTCTTGTAGGAGACTATTTTCAGTAGTGGATGAATACACATTTAGTGCTCTAGTGAGCATTAACTGCAGCAAGACAGTGAATGTGTATGAATGTATCACATAGGCTTTGAATGGGGAAATAGCTAATAAAGTTACTAAGTGCAGCTCTATCAGAGAAGTGCACCAATATCACTCACTTGTCATAACTGCCCACTGTGATCACATTTTGTTATTTTACTTAGAGCAGTGGAGTGGAGTTTTTTTATTTATTTTTTTTTATAGCTGATTGCCCCCTGCACAGAAAAGAAAACTAATATAATAAAGCCATGTGAAACACATGCATAACCAACCACTGAATTACACAGGAGCCCTTCACTCACCGTTAATGCTCCCATTTCTAACCTCAGCTACAAACCAAAACCAAAACTTCCCGGCAGCCCATCTTTTTCTAACTCTTGGTATTATTATAAAGTGCAGTGATGATCTGGTTTTTATAATTTAGCCCTCATCTTCCTTTCCCTCAGTAAAACGGTGGATTATTGCCAGATTAAGGGAGTGCCTTTTTCTTTATCCCTGGATAAGCCTGCACAGCACGCAGCTCAAAGGTAATGAAGCACTCTGTGATCCGTGCCCAGATGAATCTAAAAATTCCCAGAGCACCACTGTATTTTAAAGGAAATGAGATTTCCCTGAAAGCCCCCTTCAAACCTATGCTTTCCATTTTGAAGCAGCTCTAAACTGTGTGAGTACTTAGAACCTGATGCAAGAACCTGGACCTGTTGCTATTTGAGGAATTAGAGTAAATAGGAAGATAGAATTTTGAATTGCAGTGTTCTCATGAGATAGTTTTTAAAGTGAAAAGTATAATGGTAAATGATTAACTAAACTGCTCCGAGACTAAATCTAGACCAACATTTAACACATTTCCTCACAGAATACACAATACAATTATTTTATAGGTGATTAGACTAGATTTCAAGATTGCAATGGAGGACTGTGGGTCAGTACATCACTGGCACAAAGGAAATAGCCAACCTTTGGCCATGCTTAAAGGTGGGTCAATCCTGCTGTCTTTGCTTTACTGGAATTCTTGTGTGTGTCTTTGAGGTCTCAAAGGCATCTCCTGGTTGTACATACAAGAAATAAAAGATAATTGTGAGAAATATGAAAAGAGAAAGTTTGAAAGACAGGTTCAAACCTGGTCTTGTGTTTATGGTTTCAACAAGCTGTCTTATCTTGAAAAGGAGGTTTTGGCTTTTTTAATCTGTTGTGCACCTCTTAAAGGAAAAAAAGTCCAGAAATGAAAGTGAATGACTGAGATCAGATTATCGCTAGGCGCATAAGTTATTACTTGTATCTGAGAGACCGCACAGAGGAAGTGTTGCTGTAGCTGTAAAGAAGTAGATCCCTAGAATCCCTGTGTAATGTCAGGCCAAAGCATGTATCTGTCATTTGTTGTTTGGGCTGTCAGTCAAAAGACCTTCACGGGTCAAAGTTGGCAGCTCTTGAACACACTGAAGAACAATGGAGAGTAGGCTGGAAGACAACTATTGTTATTTGTTAATATTATTTCATATTGTCTCCTCAGCACACCACAAACCCAAGTGTGCTGTCAACCAGCGCTGATTGACCGAACACGTTGAGTGATCTGTTGCAGACACTGAATGACCCCGACCTCCCCCAGATAGTCTGCTTTGACCTGACCTGTCCATTGCTTCCATTTTATCAGGCCCAGTCAGTGGAGTGTTGATGTGAGCCTGAGGCACAGGGATGACTAAACTCATCATCCTGGATGATGAGGCACTTCAGCTTTTTGGGCTCGCTGTAGTTGTGTTGTAAATGGTCCTTCTTGCACCACCTGGCAAAGCTCCTTATTTAAGGTGCCCAGAAACTCTCAGCTGAGTGTCTGCTTTCTCCAGCGGTGAATATATTTGACCTCAGTATTTTCTGTCTGAGACTGTATGTATTCTTGAACCATTTACCAGTAATTTGTGTTTGTATTTCATCTTATCTTATCTGCAAACTATAGTGCTAGCACTCAAAAGAAAAACCATGAATATCTGTAGAAAATGATGATGTATATTGTGAGATATTTCAGTAAATCATTGAAAATGTTGACCTGAAAGAGTAAAGGAGGATTAACAAAGCCCACAGGATCAGAAGAGCAGAAATGGCTGCATGAATGAACAACATGAATGAATAAGATATCAATTTAAAAACCTAGTGCTTATTACATTATCTTCCTTTGAACAGTTTGTATCTGTGATTTAAGGAAGCAAAAACTTGCAGGGAGCACTTAAAGGCAGCTTAACAACAGGATTAAAATATAGTGAAATTAAACCATAGGGTAAAGAATTGCCTGTAGCCAGTGATCATCATTATAACAAAACATCAATCAAGTTCCACAGCTCTAAAGTATGCTTTTACTATAAAAGGCTCAGAGTTGGGCCATATCTGACCAAACAATTACAAGGTGTACTATTCACTGCATCCCTGGTTATTAGTCAACAGAAAAGGCAAGAGGAACATTACAGCTATCCTGACAATCATGGGCTGTTATTGCTCTGTAGAACCATCCAACTGAAAGTCATTTACTACACTGATCATTAAGGATGAATTTTCTATAAAACAGTACCCAGAGTAGTTTCTTTTGTTTCATGGGTTTTCTTCAAATTAGTGTCACAGAACCACTTCAGCAAGAACATTTCTTGAAATTAGCAATGTCATCCTATTCCTTGATTATTTGGCTCTTTTCTTTTGAAATACAATTCAATAAAAGTCTTACAGCTCAGTCGCACTGGACGCGGAACCGCCCTGGAGTGGAGGCAGTTTCAGATAGGCGCACATGTTAACCAGTCTGCCTGGTCGCACATCTCGTGCTGTGGAGCGCAGTGTGCGCGCCTGAAGCGCTTCGGATCGGTTCATTGTATCAGATTGTACCAGACAGGAAGTCGGGCGTAAAGGCGAGAGAATCCGGTCGATTTTCAAAATAAAATAAATGAAATTTTGATTAATGAAGTTATTGCTTGTCCGTCTATAGCCTAAATATTTGTCAGTTGCGTCTGCACACGACACACACTTTTATTTAGATTGTTGCCGTGTGTTTTTGCTTTAAAAACATTGTAAACCCACTTTCCAAGAATTTCTTTACATCTGAGGTGAATCCTGGCATCTAAAGTTACATTCAATGAAGCCAATGTGTAGAATGAATGTTGATGTGTTATAATTTTTTACTGTTGCCTCTATGTCATATAGCACCACAGAGGAGATCTGCCTGCTCTTTTGTTTCTATGTGGTCGTATGGCAGGTTACAAGGCTCTGACATCTGTCAAGGTTTCTGACCTACCTGTTGGTCACATGACCGTGTTTTAGTTGTGATCGGATGCATCCATCACAGGCTCATGATCCTCATCATGTAGTTTAACATCATGCACTTTGAATTACACAATTATTTAATAATCTGTTTTCCAGGCTGTCATGATTTTGCAGTTCTGTTACGCTCTATCCTCAGTTTGTCATCTGGATTCAAAGAGAAACATTTGATCCACGTAATAGATTGAAATGGAAGAGACATAATGGGGAGTAGGAGGCACTAATGCAGTAGCCAGGCTAGCGCCGCCTACTGGTTCCGGCGCATTTCATTTGCCTCAACCATGTAGTCAGGTAACTAGCAACACTCTTCCGTTTGCTCCGTCCGTCCAGACGGACGGACCAATCAGCGAACAGATGGGTAAGTGAAGGCGATGACGTTGAACTCAAGCGCTCAAGTTAACCTATGAGCTTCACCGGTGTATAGCACACGTGACCCCCAAGCAGCAGCGATTAGTTGAAGCAAATGTAAGCAACCGCCTCTCGGAAGCAAACGAATCCCTATGGCTCGTGTTCAGACGCTATATGAAATGTAATGAAATTAGCGGCTGATGCATCAGGCTACTAATGCAGTGCTAGCACAGAAATATAAGCGTATAAATAGCATACCATATACAACAACTCTTCAGTGGTTTCTCCCAGTTAATATTGCACCGGTCAGGTTTTTGCATGATTTATTTGTTCCTCTGATTTCCAGCTGCTTTTCATGCTTCTAATAGAAATATATATTTTAAGGCATAATCATTGTGGCTTTGTCATGGAGGGTGTATCATTTGAAAAACCGTGTTCAGCTAACCTATGCATTCATAATCTTCCCTGTGCTCTGCTGCTACTTGAACTGAGAATGAACAGATTGAAAATAGTTACAGGGGGGGGTTCAGAAGTACCCACACTTGAGTTTTCCTACAGGTCCGCCAAACTCTTAAGTCTGCCCCTGGCTGGAGATTGAGCACAACTGTAGGCTGTATGTGCATTCAAACAGCTGGAGGGAGGGCAGTGTCGCTCACCTTTCACTGCCACACTGTAACACAGCCGTTTGACATGAGACAGCCCCCTAGGTGTCTCACTTTCTCAGTGTTTGTATGGGCTGGAGCGCAGCGCCGGCTGCCCGTCTGCCTGCTGCTCGTCTGGCTGACTGGCTGCGTTGACGTCAGCGCCGTGATGATTTGCTAAGGCGAGAGAAGAAAGGAGTTAGTGCGTGTTGAGAGAGCGGGTACTGCGAACTGCCTTACTATGCTGTAGCCCCAGTCCCCCTACACTATACGGAATCAAAACGTGCAACTTAGGTGAGTACAAATCCGGGCTAAACGGAGCTGTAATTTCCCGGCGACAAGTGCCAGACCCGCTACTCTGCATGCGTCTATGTTTTCTCTGTGTACTTTCATTCACCATATGGATGTTTTGATGCATGTATTGCGCTGGGGAACGTCTTGCTTGTCCCCGTTCAACCTCATGCTGAAGTTAACAGTAAACGCGACTTTGGCAAGCAAGTTGGATCTGCGCACCGGAGTACTGGATGGAAACAAGTGTTTACCTGATTGCGCTGCAAGGTGTTGAAGTTTGCATTTACGCACGGAAGCCTATTGTAGAGATGTTAAGGTTGACGCAACCCCCCCTCTCGGTCTGGTTTAGTATGCTGGAGATCGCAGCCAGAGGACGTGAGGTCTGGCTGTTTCACCGGGAGCCAGACAACATATGACGCCTCGCTCCATGTGACTTTACTGGAGAAATCGCGTTTGCTCGTTTTGATGGAAATTATGCAATTTTTAGACAGCGACACTCTTGCCCGTCCTTGTGAGACACACCAGTGTGGCTCATTTAGCCGTGATGACATCATGATGAGGACTGGAGACATCGGTCTCTATACTCAAAACAAGCCCCAAAATCCAGTCACTGTACAGTCACACTACAATTGATTGACAGGCATCTGGTTGTTTGATTGGTTACCAATAATCGGCTCGCAGTCCCACGCGCAGCGTACTGTGAGGTGGGGAACTGGTAACAGATGCGATGGCAAATTGATTTGTTATCGAGACTGTCTGATCTCTGTCTTCTCCCTTTCACTTTTTCCTCTTTATCCTCTAGGCAGCTTTCCGTATTTCACCGCCGCTCTCCTTAATTATTGCAAAGCGGGTTGTGAGTATTTCACCCTGCCTCAAACAAAGTCCACCTGTGCGTTGATCAGAGGAGAACTGCTTTGAATCTGCGAAGAGATCCTGGCAGCTGTCCGTCTCGTGTGTACTTTTTAGCACGCTCAATGTCCCTGATTGTCCCCCTTAGAGACGCTGAACCATTTTGCTCTCTGCACATTTGTGTCTGTCAGTGTGGCTCATGGTCTGGAATATTGAACGCTGTTTATTCTTGTTGTGGCTGGGTCGCCAAGGCGCGCTACGGCAGACAACGCGTGATCAGATTGATTATGCTGGCTTTCGGTGAAGTCGGCCTAATGTGGTTATTGTCAGCGGTCTACATTGTCCTCCAGGGAGGAAATCTCTCCTGGCTTAATGTACTTAATGTAGTGCGCGATGTTTTGCATAATGCATAACGCTGTGTATAATTTGTCTGGTGCGGCTGGCCGGCATTAACACCGTCTAGACGCACGCAGACCTTCCCCTTATTAATAGAGAGCTAACGGGGGTGATAAAGTCTCCAAACAGCAACTTTGCATTGTGTCCCAGGGAAGCCACGGCATCGGTTGATAGCCCACAGAGCGCAACAAGCATTGATCATTGACGGGGTCATAAATCGCAGCTATTGGCATACCTGTAATAAAGATAATGTCGGGTTTTAGGCATGACCTCTGTTGACTGAGACACGGAGCTCAGTTAAATGAGAACCTGTGGTTTCATCATTACCTATCCTATATCGATCTTGTCAGTGTGCCGAAAAGACAAACTGTCCTGTGACCCATAAGCCGGCAGGATTATTTATTTTCCATGATCCTAGCCGCAAACAATAGGTGCCAGCATCATTTACCTCCTGTATATTTTGGTTTAGGCTTTAATGAATGCATGCTTTTCAAGTGATCTTCTATATCTGAATGTAATTGATTTTTTTTTTAAACTCATCGTCTCGTTGTAAGGTTGATTCCTTTTTGTATCTGTGCCTGCTCTGACGCTGGGAGGAAGGAAAAGAAGTGCTCATGAAACTTCTCTCTCTCTGTTATGTGTCTGTTAAAATGAAAATTAAGATGTTTTGCAAAATGACACTGGAAATTCCAAAAATTAAAATAAAGTTTTTTTCAAAATTACAATTTCTAAATAGAAAATAAATTATGATGAATGGGGCAAAATGAGCCGTAAACCTGATATATTCACTGGATTGAGCAGACAAAAAAATTGGCCATCAATAAGATCATGAAAAATTTGGGTCAATGGAGGCGCCTGGCTGCTACTCATTCATTCATTTATCACCCGTGATATAATGTAGTGCCAAGACTGTTTATTTAATTAGTATAATGAAGAGAGCAGAATTTTATTATGAGGTAGAGTAAAATATTTCCCTGTGCGGTTGAATTAACCGCAGTAACAGAGATAATCATTTATGTAAAGTGCAAATAGTGGTGAAAGTGTTTATTTAATTAAAGCCTTTCTTCATTATTTCAGTGTTGGGGATAGTATGATGTAGATATGAGGTGGAGCAACATGTTGCCCTGTTAACTTGAATAATTGAGTTAACAACAGTCACAGAGACAGTGTCTCATTTAGGATTTTCAACATTAGTGACTGAGAGAGCAGGGCAGAGTGTTTGGTGCGGCAGCGTTGTGTGCTTGTGCCTCATCCTGCTTTCCTTTCCACCCATTTCTGGCCGCTGCTCTCTGCTCCCGTCTGTGATGGGAATACTGAGTAAGATGCTATTTAATTTCAGAAAGGCTGCTGACGGTCTTTGTGAGCCAAGCAGCAGTGAAAAACCACAATTCACACTTGTTTAACCGGTGTACATCCCCATCAGATAACCAAATGAAGACATCTTTTTAACATAACATATGTTGGACTGATTGGTATGCAGGGTGAGCCTGTTGGACGGCTCACAAATTGTCTCCCTTCAGAAATCTACAGTCCGTACAATCCACTGATTTTAAGAACAATGCTACCGCGCAGTGTGTTTACCATCCCTGCGGATATGTACAATTAGAAACTCCACTTACAATTTGAAACACTTCACACTTGCCATTTACAAATTAAATAGTGGTATAGTTTAAATAAATTTATTGACAGAATTTTATTTTTATTTTCAGGATGTAATTAATTAATGTGCTTTGCATACGTTTGTGGAAAAGCAGCACCTGTGGAAACTTATATATTTTTGTGTGTTTTACTTAAAATTACATTCATTAAAATTTAGAGAATAAAAAGATAACATTTGGGGGATTTTAAAGAGTAAAGACCAAAAGGGTAGGTCTGCAAAACATGTTTGCTGTTGCGTCAGAATTTACCAGAACTGATGTTTTTCTTTTTCATTCTGTTTCACCATCTAGGTTTCATCTTGTTTACAAAGATAGCTAAAAACACTGCTGAGCGGGGAAGGCAAGCCTCATGAGTCGGCCTCGTGGATTGCATCGACATAATGGATTTAACTAAAATGGGTATGATCCAGCTCCAGAACCCCAACCACCCGACTGCCCTGCTGCAGAAGGCCAACCAGATGCGTCTGGCTGGGACTCTGTGTGATGTGGTCATCATGGTAGACAGCCAGGAGTTCCACGCTCACCGGACTGTGCTAGCCTGCACCAGCAAAATGTTTGAGATCCTCTTCCACCGCAGCAGCCAGCATTACACCCTGGACTTTCTTTCACCAAAGACTTTTCAGCAGATTTTGGAGTATGCTTACACTGCCACGCTACAGGCCAAGGTGGAGGACTTAGATGACCTTCTGTATGCAGCAGAGATCCTAGAAATCGAGTATTTGGAAGAGCAATGCCTCAAGATCCTGGAAACGATCCAGTCCTCAGATGAGAATGATGTGGAGGTTAATGTTAATGATGGGAGCACAGAGGAGGATGACGAGCGCAAAGGCCACAATGGCGCCAAGAACTCTAAACAGCATTCCACAGGGAGTCACTATCTGTCAGGTACCCAGGAAATCTCTGCCATGTCTGGCATGGTGGACCAGAGTCCCTCGGTCTCCACCTCCTTCGGTGTCTCCACCCTGAGTCCCACCAAAGCTGCTGTGGACAGCCTGATGAGCATCGGCCAGTCTCTACTCCAGCAGGGCTTCGGTGGCGAACACATCCACGTCAACTCTCCTCACCTGATGACTGAGATCAAGACTGAAATGATGCAAGTGGACATGGGCGGCAATGGCCACGACAGCCCTCAGAACATGGACTCCAGCGCTCCCAGCAATGGAGAGCGAAGCGGGGAGGACAGGAACCGAGATGGTCCCGGAACACCCACCAGGAGCAGTGTCATCACCAGTGCTCGTGAGCTGCATTATGTCCGCGACGACGGCATGGGTGACCATCAAGCTGAAGTCAGCCAGATGGGGCTGGAAGCAATGGCTGGAATGACGGAGAAGCACCTGGCCTCGCTCTACGCCCTACCTGTCAATCACAAATCAGATGCCATCATGTCAATGCCGGCATCCATGGCCTCTGCTCTCCCCATGTCCCCAGCCCTTGCTATGTCTATGGACTTTAGTGCCTACGGGGGACTCCTGCCTCAGAGCTTCATCCAGAGAGAATTCTTCAGCAAGCTCGGGGAGCTGGCAGTGGGCATGAAACCAGAAGGCAGGAACCAGCATGAACGTTGCAATGTTTGCAGTGCAGAACTGCCAGATAACGAAGCTGTGGAACAGCACAGGTAAGCCAAGTTTTCTTTCTGAGTAGCTGCTTGCTTATTGTTTTGGCCTTGAAATTTATAGCACTTGTCGGCCTTCCAGCACAACAGTTTTTAATTTTTTTTTTTTTTTCAATGAATCACATTTTAATGTTTTATGCAAGATTTCTTCACAATGTTTTCATGTGCAACCGAAAGAGAAAATCTTAAGACATATGGCCTCAGACTTTCCAAACACCTTGCTAATTATACATATTACAAACATAATTGCCAATTGCTATGGGTAACAGGGACTCACTTAAATACCTTTCCCAGTCGTAAGTCGTCTGTTTTTGACTTTGAGAATAGGAAAAAAAATATACAGTGGATCTTTTCAGGAATCTACATGTGGAGATCTGATTAATTTTTTTTGTTTTTGTTTTTTTGCTTTCTTAAGCTCATACCACTCATTTTGAATGTCCATGATCATGACAACCAGCTCCACACATCTGTTGTATATGAGTATGTGACATCCCCTGATGGATGCATACTTTACTTCTGTGTGTCTGGCAGCTCAGGCCCAGACATACACCCCTTCAATAACTGCCAAGGCTGTCCAGGTGACTGCCGAAGCAGTGCTGTCGTAACATTGTCTAAGACAATTAGTCACACCTTACAAGATGTGGGCGGCAGCTATCACGCACTTACCAAAGTGGTTCCCCCTCATCGTGGACCCAGCTCCCCTCCCCTTTCTCATAACTGCACAAGGGGGGCCCTTATTAGCTTGATAGCCGGAGTAAACGGTCAGCTCAGGAAATGAGTGTTGAACCTGGGCTCTGAGAAAAGGAGGTAGTTCTAGGACAGGGGAGTGGCAGTAAACCAGCACAGCACTATTTCATTCAGTGCATAAAAATAAATCTCAAAGGCCTGGAAAACGTATCTTTTCCCAAACTTGCTGCATGTTCCATGTCATAGCCCGGTTGTATGTCTTCATTCGTCATTACATCTCTGCATCTGTCACTCTTTTATCAGCCTTGTGGAATGTACTTGCACCACTTCTTTTGTGGGTTTTGCACAGTCAGTGTTTTTGTGACTAAAGGCCTTTTCTTACCTTGAGGGCCACCTTCTCACCTTGTAATGTTTGCTTAAATCGATAGGAATGCACAGTGGTTAAAGTTCACATGAGGATTTGAACCCCATCACCCGTCCTCTCATGCGTCAGCCGGTATTTTGGTATGCACGGCTAAGAGCTGGACTGATTCAGTCCAAGTTGTTCAGTCTCTGCATCTGTCTCAATCTTGTCTGCAGAAAATAGAGAATATGAAAGAATTTGACTTTTAAGCTATAACCCTAAAGAGAGGTGTCCTTCCTTGCAGCCTCACACTGCAGTAAAGTGCAGTTGTTTTTATTCAATTTTATATATTGGTGGTCACTTGCATCAGTCAGTTACTTTGTAGTTTTTTGATGTTTCTTCTTAAAGTGCACAGATTTGTGTGGCCTTTATGATGAGTGCTCATTATTCATTGAATAAAAGGGGAATTTCTACATGGACTGACACTATGAATCTTTAAAATAAAACAGCCATTGTAGAAGCAAATTTTTTTGGACTTCATCCTAAGCAGGCTTTAACAACGGCTTTAAAATGCACCATAGCCTCTGTGAAAGATGCGGCAATGTAGGCTCACTGTGTTAAAGGACAGGCTACACTTGTCTCTGTCTTGAGAAAAGTCTGGCGTGTGAAATGGTTGCCTGTGTTTCAAGAGGAATTTCATCAATTCGCTCAAGCTGGGAAATCTTGTATCAAAGGAGATTTCCAAACGGTTTCATGCATTGATCTTCCCGCTTCGCCCCATAGCATACTAATGGGTTAATTTAAACTGGTTGATACACCGACACGACACTGTTTAATATTGTACACGCTGTCCTGACAGCCTCCTGAAGTGTAGAAATCAAACATTGCATCATCCGCTGTCTGCTTTGCCATCCGCACATGAAAGGTCTGCTGTGCTGCCCTGAGATGCTTGATAATTCAGACGCTCCTCGTGTCCTCGCAAATTCCAATGTGGGTCATTTGATAGCATATCAAGCCCATGCTTTTTTTCCCTTCTTTGTATAGCCTGTCAAGGTGCTGATTCTTTTGATGTGAATACAAGATGTTTTATTTCAGACGAGCGGAGTCGTGTTCCCTCGGACTAATTACACATCATTTCCCAACCGCCACTGTGTCAGGGTCACTGCTGCCTGCAACAAACACATAAAAAAAGTTGGCAGAGTTCAAATAGTGCAGGCAGGTCAAGTCAAACATGAGTGTAATTGTTTCCAGATGTGGCGCAGGTCATTGGTATGAGGTGTCTGTGTGCATGCGTCTATGTTAAAATGAATGCACCAGAAAGTACCCACTTCCTGTATAAATTTAGTCTTTGCTCCCTTTCATTCCTCTCTGCCCTGGATTATATCATAAAAAACACCCACCTAGACTGAATACGTTTAATACTGGCTCCACAAGTGGTCTGTGGGGAGTCACCTATAGGATAAAAGAAACATGTAAGATAAGATGTGTAAGCACAGTTGCTGCTACCTTTAATCAGAGCTTAATTACTTCACAGGATCAGTTAAGTTTTTAATATTTTTGATGAGATAGCTTCTCAATCAAATAAAATTTTGTTCACTTTCATCAATTTTGAGTTTTTGGTCTACATTAAACAATAGAGAACTTCACTTGCTTTAGTGTTAATTATGATATGATACATTCATTTTGATGTGACCTCCCAAGGAAATGTTATGACCTAAAAGGAGAGCCCAGACTTCTTAGGTGCCTGTTTACTGAATCAAGGCAATCCGCATCTGACCAAAACAACTTTTCTCCTCCATCTCCCCTTCAGCAGCACCCCCCCCCCACACACACACACACCACCACCACCACCTCCCCACTGACAAGCCCCAGATTTATTTCTTAAAGGAAGCCCAGGGTGAGCGTTGTTGCGGCTTCAGGGAGACAGGATTACAGCAATATTTTAGTAACCCTTGCACTGAGAAAGTAATCAACACAGGAAGGGCCTGAGTGATTATTGGGAAAATAAATGCATGATGCAGGGGGCTAATTCTGCAGAGGCAGGAGAAGGAAAAAAAACCCCTCCACTGCTTGGTATTCCAAACACAGCATCCAATTCACGGGAACTAGCCTTGGGTTTATCTCTTTCACTTAATCGTCCATTCTCATGCAAATGACTGACCCTCGCTGTAATGTACATCACATAAGTGAAAAAAGAGCCTATTTTAAAAGAGAGCTTTTCCAACATATAGCCGTTAAACATAACTGAAAACCATCAATGCTTTAACTCTGTCTTTTCATAGAAGAGACGAGGATTTTTTTTTCTTTCCAAGGGGCAGAGGGAGGGGTATATGAATGAGACAATTCAATGAATCTCTGCCTCCCCTCTCTGTTTTTGATCATTTTATTTTTTACTATTGATGGAACTATTGGGGTAAGAGCAGGGGGTGGGGAAAATAATCACCCCTGCATTAACCCCCACACGCGCGCACACTCCTGTGTTCATTACTGTTCACACACATTCCCCCCATCATCAGCAGCAGCAGCCAGCGCTCACTCTTCCATTTCCTCTCCCTTTGTGGCAAAGGGGGACGGAGGGCGCTCTAATACCCCGGGCCCCAGGTGTTTAAACAGCGGGCCCAAGGCTCTTATCTGTGCATATCAGAGAGGGACAGATAACCCTTGGCACTCCTCCTCAGTAAACCAAGAGCAGATTGAGCCCAGATAGTGGCCCATAGCGTTTGTTGCAGGTGATAACGATGTATGCACATGCACACACGTACACACATGCATATACCCTGCACATCGACGGGAGGCACACAAGTTTTTTCCCTCCTCATTGACACTTGTGCGCTATGGCCACTATCAACCATTAACCACAGCTTTCTTACAATACATCCACAGCGTCAGGAGCTGGCTACTTGGGTTTGAAGTGACCACCATGATTGGCTGCAGGCTGTTCAAGAAAAGAATGGTTGATGCTAGCTGAAGAAAATCTCAAATATCAGTTTATCTCCCATATAAAGCAAGATCTTGAATTTCCCCTGAGTTGTTATTTTAAGAATCTAATTTCCTAGATTGACAAGTGTCTCAACCTTTCTCAACCATCTGTGGTGATTTCCACTTCCTCATCCCTCTTGAGTTTCCCGCAGGCTCCTCCTTCTTTGGCTTGGTTTGGCTTTTGTGGCTCCATTTAAATACAAAGATCTTCACAAGTGTCAGTCAAATCAACAGTTGAGTAGTCTGGAGGTTTTTTATTTTATTTATTTATTTTTTTATTGACAGCTACAGTCAACAGTCAAATCATTGATTTTTGTTCTGATAGCAGCTGTCATAATGTAACAGAGTGATTTTGGTGAGTTTGGTGGAACTAGCTGGCAATTTAGAATAAAAAGACAGACTCCTCTGTGAAAAACTTTCCTCAGATTTGCAGCAGTTTGTCTGTTCGGGCTCTCTAGTAGTTGAATGGCTTTTGATGGCGCTGCTGACCGCAGTGGCTACTGCTATCATCAAGCAGCACTGATGTCCCACTGTGAAACACTCATCAGAAACAACACAGGCCATGTGATGGCAACTCTTGCGATGTGCTAGCAGCAACTTCTCTCTCTCCATTCCCTCTCTGTTTATTCCTAAATGTTGTCACATATAGTACGGGACCGTCTCATATAGCAGCTAACTGAGGCTCAGAGGCAGCAGCAACTAATCAAGCAATTTTTTTTTCCCATCCGCATCCTAGGAGCCACGAGGGGTTGCTAGAGGGTCTACGTGACTTAAATTCTGTCAGACGTCTGTGCGATTTGACCAAAATGTGTGACCGCACTCACTGCACATGTGTGAGAACATTTTTAAAATGTCCTCCTTGAGAGATTGCAGTTTGATTTCTGGTGTTCCTGCGTGCATTGTGTCCACGTACGAACACAGACATTCAGTGTGGTGTGTGTAATGTCAGACCTAGCTGGTAGTTTCCTATGCTGTGCTTCAGAAAGTGTCAGAGTATAAAGGAAAAGAGAAAGTTGGCAGGCAGTTTGTAAAAATGATGTGTGTGTTTGAGGTAGCTTGTCGGATATTTGCTTCGTTGTCCCACTCGTGCTCTCAGGATACAGTATGTCACCTCTGGCCCGACATAAAAATAACTCTAACTAAAGCAGCAGCAGCAGCAAGCTTATGATCCTAACCTGTAAAACTGTGCAAGCATTTTCCTGCTTCCTGAAAGCAGCCCAGCAACAAAGCATCTATTACATGGCAGTGGATTACCCTCTATTTGAAATCACTCAGTGAGCTAAGTCTCCCCGGCTTGCACTCAGAGGTACAGTACATGTTGGTGTAATAATCCAATAGCACAAAAAGCCTCACTCAACAAAAACACCTCTCCAAGAAATACCCTAACCACAGACAGCAGCAGAGGGGTTTATTCAAGTTGGGCTGCCACATTGTCTCTCTCTTTTTATCCTCACACAGGTGCCTTTTTTGCCCTTATTGGAGGTGCGGTGTTTGTTTATGCCCCTGAGGAACTGCTGCTTTGACCGGGCCCACGGTGATAGACGCAGCCGAGGCAGCTGCTGGCTGAGGCCCAATTATAGACAGGCTTTAAAAGGCTCTGGTTGAACCGTAAAGATTTACACCGCCATCGCTCTGATCTCAGATCTGGGCTCTGTCCTTACTGTCAGGATAGGGAGATGTATCGATTAAAGACTTAGCACAGGGGGCTACATCATGTGGAATGCACTACACACACACACACACACACACACACACACGCACACACACACACACACACACACACACACATCTTTGTACAGATCAAGCATTTTACTGTCACGCAGTCTTGCACTTGCGTCAGGTGGCGAGTCACTTTCTTACATCTGCTGAAACTTTTTCTAAACCACAAAAAAAGGAATTAAAATGTATTTCCCTATTTTTTAGGGTTGACAATCGATTATAAGTGTTGTATTTAATTGTGATTCATTTATCGACAAATTAATTGCATTTGTCCACTTAAGTCTGAAGCTTATAACAAATATTTATGTTAAATCATCAAATTAATCTAGAATAAATACAAAGAAAGCATATTTAATTTAATGACTTTCTTTAAACTTTGAACACAGTTTCTCTCCTGAGAAGTACAAAAAGGAAACATATCTTCCAACAGAGATAATAACAAAACCTAGACCTACATGTGTGGAAGTCATAGACTGTATCGTTGAAGTGCAGGTTGAATATCCAAACCATCCAAACCACACCAGACCGCTTCTGCGCATGTGCCAACAATTTAAAATAAAACTTTTTCTCCTACTTCACTGCCGTGAACGGAACACTTTACAGATCTGGGTGCCGCGGACATACATGAAAAACAAGCACATCACACTGAATTTCCCTCTGTAAAATAAATTTAATGTAGAATGATTGGTTCATTGTAAAACATTAATTTATTGATGTAAATGAGGTGATGTACATACAGAGCCCCAAGGCAGTGATGCTCTTTTGGCCTGTTCACACATGAAGCTTCACTTTTCATTCGAACAAATTAATCCACAACTAAACAAACTTTCAACAACTAATCAATGAGACCAACATTCATCTCCTAAAAAGAATTAAACCAGCCAGCAGTAAACCTCTAAAGACCTGCGGGTAAGTTAATCGAGCTCCCGGCACTGTGATGACCCGCTGGTCCTGGTCGCTGCTCTCACAGGTGAAGCTTCACTTCTCCCAAAACGTCGGAGCAAACTTCCAACAGGCTTTTTGGTAAACTGACCGCATATTGGGATCACTCGCAGGAAAAAATACAAAAACTTTATAAACCAAAGGTTACCGGTTATCCGCCACCGGAAGTAAACAAAACAACATTGAGTTTTTTTTTAACACGTTAAATGATAAAAACGAATCGCCAAAATTAACGCGTTAACTTTGACAGCACTACTTTTTTTCCAAGGTGAGATGGAAAAAGAGAAGGGCAACATCGAGAGAAAGTTGCGGGTAGGTGGGTGGATGGGGGGGTGGAGGCTGGTTTAACATCCAGACAGTGGCTATGGCAATGGAAGGAGGTGATCTAATCAGTAGGCTGATTAGATCACCACCCTCGCTGAGATAAGAGCAGAGGGAGGTGCTTGTGCAATAAAAGTTAGCAGCTTGACTTGGTGCGACCAGCTGCCTCTATGTGGCTAACAGCGCTCGGCAGACGTGGCCTTTGCTGATGCGGTCTGGCAGGGGCTGCTATGAAACGAACACACTGAGGCCCCTATCTTTTGTCCCTGTGGGGGCCTTGTGGTCTGCAGGGAGGGATAAGGATAACATACTGTACTGGAAGTTGGCCTTGTGTGTGTTCATGTGAGCATGTGTTTTTTTTTTTTCTCCTCTTATTTTGTTTTGTGTTGTTGTGAGGCTGGGGGGTGGTGGGGGGGTGGGCAGTGGCTTGGTGAGGGGCTCAATGGGAGTACTAATTACAGCCAGTTATCAGGTGACATGCAAATGTGTTATCGGCCTTAACTTCCTGATGTCTATCTTTTTCCCCCAGAAGCTGCTGTGAGTGTTGGCAGAGGAAGAGGTTGTGCCTCTGTTCCTCTGTAAATACACAGTGTGTGTGAATTTCAGCAGGGAGTGTACTTTGATAGCATTTTTTATTTTATTTTTTTGTAAAACCTTTTTCAGAATTAGCAGAATCCCTTCACTTGGCATACTTTCTTACTGTATTAAGGTGCATGCATCATTGTCAGCTTTCCCATTAAAAAAGAAAAAGTCAATAGATTTAGAATGATCTGGCCTTAAAGCTGAGTGGGTTTTAGTTCTAGTTCATAGAGTCTTGCCTCTGTTCTCCTAGACCTGAACGCTCTGGGTTCTAATCCCATCGATATCCTATTAGCATCCCCTCTCTGGGTCCCCGCCACATGAAAGAAGATGTGTCGGTTCCCCCTCTCTGATTCTATCACTCTGGCAGACCGTAGGGAGGACGGCCACAATGAGCAAATGTGCTGGAGCCAAAGGGCCAACCCGAGTGTGCTCACAAATGTCCTGTGAGTGTGTGTATGTGTGAAAAAGCTGCCACCGCCACCTCAGAGGCCCCCTAGCCTCCCTGGGAAGTATCAAACCAGAGCCCTCCGCGGGCTTCCAGCGAGAGAGCTTCTAATTAGCCTCTTTGTTGCCACTTGAATGGTTTGCCAGAGATTGGCAAGGGGCCCCAATGGAGTGATACCAGCACGCTAAGAAGCTGGTCATAAAAATTACCCCCCATTCTCTCCACCGTCACCTGTCACAAAGGAGCTCTCAGGTAGGAAACTGAGGCCAGAGCAGCACCATGTGAGCTGTTAATCCACCTCTTCAGGGGCAGAGGAACTGTTTGCTCAACAGGTGGATGCTTGGTTAGGGCTCGCTGTCTGCTTGTAAAAACCCCACTCTCTGCGGCATATAAATGAAAAGTGAAATTAAAATATCCATAACGGCATCCATTAATGAATGTTACAGAGAACACACAATTAATAAGCAAAGCTCATTATACTATTGTTTAAATGTAAAAGGAAGATGTGCTCATGAGCATGCAGATTATAGAGGAAGGTGAAAGTAGAAAAACTGGAAATGCATTGAAACATATGAAGGAACCTGTAGGAATCACTTCCTAATGTTGTCACTTTATAGAGAGGGACCGAGAGCAGTGATTCAAGTGAAGCCTCTGGCCTCATCCTTTTGATTTTTTTTTTTTTTTTAATGATAAAATGTACTGTATTTCTGGTATGGAACCCTGGACAATATATCAGTCTAAAAAACCTATGCTTAAGTCAAACCGGAACTTTAAAAAGCCTGTAAATAGACAGGTCTGTAGGTTATATGGTTTTCACAGGTTACGTAATTGAGTTAATGACTTGGAGAGAACCCATCGACTAGAGATAGAGCATGACCTTGTATTTTATGCTATAGAAACTAGGTGACAATTCCTTGACACTTGCACCTTATTAGTAATTTTTAGTAATTGTGTAATGTTTCCCTCTGAATTCATATCCTGTCTTGCATGACAAGATGACACAAAATGTAAATGTCACATCCACAGTACAGTGACATGGCATTAAGAAGTCAGTCACTTTTGTGATTGTCTGTTGTATGCGGTCTGGACTGTTTACTTGAGCGCCGTATTTGGTTTACAACACAAACTAGCCTACTTGTTAATAATTTGACAACACTCCCTCAGGTTAATTAACAAACTTGGTTTAGACCTTGGACCTTTTTTAAGATACAACGGAATCAGAATTTTATTAGCAGAGATGAGCATCATTGTGTTAACACAAAGCCTCTCTGCCCAGCACCCTGTCGTACAATGCTCTCAGATCTACACTAGTGGCATCCGACATGCTGCTTGGTGAGCGTCGTGGCAATGAATGTCAAGGCGACTTGGAGCTTTAGCGCCGACCGACACGTTTTAAGCTCCACTGTAATCCAGGAGGGATCAGTTGGGTAAATCGTGGCATAAAGCTTAAAACTATAATTGATTTATGTATTTGCTGACCGAAGACGCCCAGAGAGATTACCAGAGGGAGAGAGCTGATGATGGATAGGCCGGCCCCCTCACACAGGCTGCATGAGAGGTGGGGGTTGAATTCAATTGAAGGGAGATTTGTCTGCTTGAAGAGCAAGAATGTCTGAAAACATGAGAGGAACTCTGAGAATAAATGTGTTTACTATAGGTTTCCAAAATCATGACTATATGTTATACAAGTTTTGAATTTTTATGGATTTTAACTGATATAAAGGAACATAAATAGTAGCTCATATTTCTATTGTGTAAAATTGTATCCCATCAACCTGCATGTTTGGAGTTGCATTATGGTGTGGTTTTTGGGATTTCCATAGACAACTAATGCAGTATTGACCAGCCGTACAAGAAGGATACATCTCACTACATCACCAGTACCTTCCACAATAAACACAAATGAATCCATTATACAGTTAAAAAATCAGCTGTTCTACTACGGTAGTTAAATTTATGATATTTTAGTTTTAGTCCCTGATAATGTGGAGTTTCTTTAATATACTTACAGAAGACATTAAATAACAATTTATCAAACAAACAATTCCATAACTCAACAAGGTCAGCCTGCCCACCCTCCCAAAAAGATTTGACGAGCTATCAACCTTAAAAATAAAACAAATATTTTATTTGTAACTGTTCAATTTATCTCTGCCAAAGGTGTAAGGCAATCTGAGAACACTAACAAATTACTTTGATTTAATTCTGTTTATTTATTTAGTTGTTTTTTTGCTCAATCACAAACTAAATCAAATAATACAGTATTAGATGCTGGCAAAAAAAAAAAAAAAACCCTCGTGAGCCCTGTAATTATGATGTTTTGTATTGTGGTGAAAAGATGAAATGGATATATTTGCTCTTAGACCAGACTCATTAATCACTTTGGCCATTGACTGGAATATGTCAGATTATGACATTACCAGTCTACCCATAATTGGCATCATAATTCCCAGATTGCCACTGATGAGGTATTTGAGAGTGAACACCATTTAATCGGTCAGATGGCTTTCCTGCCATAATCAGCCCATGAATCTCTCTCGTGACACATTATGAATCCCCTCTTTCTTGTTTACTGCCTCACTGTCAGGCATCTCCAAGGTCTCTCTTGACCGCTCCCAGATTGTTTTGTGTTTGTCTGTTTGTCCCTGGGCCCTGAAAGGCGAGAGTGGGATAGTAAAAGAGGAAGGAGGAGGGAGAAAAAAAAGCCATTCCATTTCCTGGACTGATCACTGAAGCGGGTGGCTCTGACATGTCATGACTCAAACAGCATCATTTCTGCCAGTCCTGTCTCGCCACTGACCTTACAAATGATGCTGTAGGTTCCCGCCATATGCCATTAAGCATGGTGTAAAACAGGATGGAGTTTTATCCCCCCTCATATTTGCACCAGCACCTAGAAACTCTCTGCAGCTTTCACTCCCTGCTCTCACCTTTCAGAAAAGAAAAGCAGATTACAGCAGCAGTTTTCCCTCTGATGGGTTTGTCCATATACTGTCTTTTTTCACCTCTTCCTTCCCTGCTTGTGTTTTATTGCCTCCTGTGAGTGTTGGTCTGAGGCGAGGAGCTGGAGCTTCCCTAACAGGTGTTTGGGTGCTTATCGCCCACGTCTGTGCCCTTATCTCTGGCCCTCAGCTTCCTGCATCCTCTCTCTTGCATGCCTCAGAGTGGGGATATATTTCACTTAGCCTCTGACCCGAAACCTTCCTCGCTATCTCCGTGGGTCTCTCTCTCTCTCTCTCTCTTTTTCTTACACACATGCACACACACACCCAGATATATGAGGCTGAGTGACAGCACGTGAAGCCATTTCATCGTCATCACAGAACTTGATTTTTTTTTCTTCGCTTATTTCCATATTACTGGTAGCCAGTGAGAGAGCTCCAAAATGAAGATTCTGCAGGGTAATTAAACTAGGGCTACTAACAATTATTTTGGTTAATTTAATTTGTTATAATTTAATTCTTGATTATTTTCCTGATTAATAGTAAAATAGGTTGTAAAATGAAAGTCCATGCTGCTGGAAATGGTTAAATTGTTATTCTATGTTTTTCCTCGTAAAGATGGCTTAAATAATTATAAAAATTGTCAAAAAAAATTGATTTGTCTAATGCACATTCATTGCATAGACCTAAAAACAAATGTTATGTTCTGACCGACTCGATTGTTGTAGAAAGAGGAAAGTGGTAGAATTAGAGTGGAAATGTCGCAGTGGCTTCAGCACAGAGTGAGCTTTGATGGTGTTTGGAGCTGTGAGTTTGATCCAGCATTTTGTCAGAGTGTTTGGTCTCAGGCTTTAGCCCCACCTCCACATTCCCTCTATCCTTTCCTGCTCCCAAGTCTCACACGGGGACAAAGGCTAAAGTGTCTGTGGGATGGGGTTGTGATGCTGGTTTGGAGGGGGTTGACCCCCTCCGAAGACCTGACAGGGGCCCTTCTTTTTTTTTTTTTTTTTCTAATCCCCATTCTGAGTGGGCACAGAGGGGAAAGAGCCCACAGTCTAACACCCATGAGAGAGTCTATTGTGAGCGGTGGGCTCTGTTACAGTAGGATGGATGCAGGGGTCTCAGGCCCAGATAAACGCCTGGGTCAGCCAGGCCCCTGTTATTTACAGTAGGCTCTTTCATTGGCCGAGTGAAACAGGAGCCTGTGGTGGAGGTGGAGGTGGTGGTGGGGGCTTCAGGGGACGACCACTGTTTGTGCTCAGCCAGGCCTCCACTATAGGTCAAAGAGCACGGGGGTGGGGCTGTAGGGGTTACAGACCTGACTTTTGTCTGTGTGTTAGGGGGGGTTACTGCTTATAGGGGAAAAAAAGAAAAGGTTGGCTTCAGAGAGAAAAGGCGGCAGCGGTGACTTCCACACACACTGTTCTGTGATGTGACATAACTAAGGAAAAAACACTGGATACCAACTTCTCTGACCAGTGTTGCAACTTACATTATTGTTTTATGCAATTAATAGAATCAACATTCATTTGCTGCAGTTGAGTAGAGTTTGGGATAAAATCTCAATTCCTATTGATTTACTTTATGATGTAGTTTTCATCAAATATTTTGATTCTGTTTTATTCCGGCCAGGTCTCATTTGACACTTAATGTTTAAGACGTTTGGCTAATAGAAAAAGAAAAAAAAAAGGTTAGAAAATTATTTGACAACTCAAAGTGTCAGAGAATTTAACAACATATTGATTATTTTGAATCTGTGCTGATGACATGACAAATCCTGATAGTTGGCAAAACACAAAATTTAAAACTGCAGATTCTCCATTTGGAAAATTGATCTCTGGACGTAATATGTGGATATTACACAGTGAAAATTGAGCTGTTGCTTGAATGAGAATTACATTTGAAAAAAAATTAAATCAACTGTTATGTTTCAGTTTTGATTTCACCTCACTTCACGTAGTGCATGTTCTGACATATGCTGACCAGAGGGAGCATATTTGGTTTTATTGAACCTTCTCAAAGCTAATTAGCAAATGTGAACCGCGAGTTTCTCACTTCACAACGGCAATTTGTGTTCCTTCACTTCCCTCATTTTATTTATGGAAGAAAAACCATTGCAAGCTGTCCACTTTCACTCTGTTATGCAAGACTGTCTTTTAATAGAGGAGTATTGCTCCTGCTTCAAAGTCTGCTGATTTATTTTACGTCAGCTGGTCAGGGAAAACATGGCTCAACAAGGATGAGATTTTGATGATGATGATGTTGTTGTTGTTGCTTTTACTAGGGTGTTGCTCAGAGAAGTGAAAATCCAACACCATCAGAAATGACTCCATGCTTGCTTCAATTGTCCTGAAGTGGCTTAGTGACCTACATGAGCACAGTATAACTTAACCTGCTATAGAAGCTAAAGAAACATATATGCTGAAAGAAAAAAAAACTGTACAGCAACATGTTGTAACCTAATGCTGCGGATTCACTTAGTTAGGTCATCTTCCTTCTCACGTGACATCCAATACACTGCAATGATCCCTATTGTCTGACAGATCCAGTTGGAGTAAAAAGACAAAACAAAAAAAACTTCACCTCTACACTGAAACGGTTGCAAGTACATTTATTAAGCTTAATCCCACACGATCCATTACCAACCCAATTCCTGTTTGTTGCCTTTCATTAAGTAATGGGAAGTTGCCAAAGGCCAGCACAACACCAGAAAGGGAACCAGTACCATCTGTCCGAAAGACTCCAGCATAATCTTGCCATAATCTTAGTGTCAACCTTTCATATTAGGAGGCGAAGGGGAAGAGAGAAAAGCCGAGCAGATACGTACAATAAGGACAGCAGCCTCTCAGGCATTCATTTGCCGGAACAGATTTTATTATTTCTACTTGGACAAAGACATGAGGGGTTAAAGGTCAGCAGGCGAAAACTTTACAGATGAAGCTGGGTACGGTGGGGGTGTGCAGGAGTTTGGTGTGACCCCCCACCTCTCACCCCTATTGTCCAGAGAGAACACAAAGGCTTCTGTCAAACTCTAGTGGTCAGCGCTTCGACCAAACCCGCCGTGCTGCAGAAGCAGCGGAGGGGTTTGAATCCGACTGAAGCTGCTCCTGCATCTGACCAATCAGGAGCCATCGAGAGAGGCAACAGTTTGTCTTCTCTAACGGCTTTTTCCAAAATGTCGAAAGAGCAGGAAAAAATTGACTTGTTCTTGATCTGACCTTTTGTTCAGTGTTAGTTTGTGGAGGAAAATAACTAAGCGCATATGCAGACAATTTTAATGATTTTGTACATTCCTCCAGTGTCGTACTTTAACGTCACTACATGTTTTTGACATTTACATTCACTACGTCACTACATGTTTTTGACATTTACACTCACTAGGGAAATATGATGCACTGCTATTGACAAAACTACCCAGCAATATTTAAAATATTTTAATTAACTTTCGCCTACCACAACATCAAGATACTGATTACAAATAAATTAATCCATAATAATCCCATAAAATGTTAATGCCAATAGAGACTTTTAATATATAAATGCATTTAGCTTAAAGATGCACCTAAAGCTTCACTTGTACATTGTTAATAAGAAGAATGATCACCATTAAATATTGATTACAAGGGATGGGGATTTGTGCATTAAAATAACAAAATGTCTTGCGAGTTAAAACAATAGTTTACAGTAACTGTTGCTGTTTAACATTGCCTTTGTTTACTGTCCATTTGTTATGGATTCAGAAATCGTCACTCAAAGCACCCTATTTAAAGGAAGTTGGTCAACATCCTCATAGGGACCTGAAAAGCCAGTTTTAAAATGCAGTCAGAGCTCTGCAGCAGCAATTCGTCAACAGCTACTGTCCTCATTCATCCGTCTGTAACAGCAACTGTCAGAGGCTCAGATTAAAAAAATAAAAAAATAAAAAAAATGCCACCATCGCTCTTACATTTCTCACCTCGATAGAGAAACACATGCAAAAATTACAAATGTATTGGATCACAGAGCACAGCTGAAATGCGACAGAGGGCTTTCTGGCATTGCATTTTCTCTGCCCATGTCTTGCTTTCTGTCCTCTAAATACCCTTGACATATTATGTAGGAGATCAGAGGCCCAGGAGAGAGATGTAGGCTGCATGTGGGTGTCAATGAACAATGTGGGCAAGAGCAAGTCCTTATAGAAGGAATATGCAGAACAGCATTTGACTCGTCTCTGTTTTCAACCAGCGTTATAACAACCATAAAAAGGGGACAGAGGTTCATGGGAAGTAGATAATTACATTGTGTTGCTATCACTCATTTTGCATGGTAAATCAATCAGTTAGTCAATCAACAGAATATTTCCAGCCAAACTTGATATTTTGGTATAATAAGGTATAACTTGATATTTTGAATAATAAATAAATAATCATCTGACTCCGTGTCAGTGTGTGTGTGTGTGTGTAGATTTCTTTAAGGTCCGTTTCATTGAAATCCCCAAACTTTTAGCTCTGGCGAACTCGTCTACAATAAAATTCTTTGAATTGCATCCCCACCCATTTAATTTTGAATGGTTATTTTCTTGTAATCTTTTATTTAAAAAATAGCAATTTAATAATAAAATTAAGCAAAATGTCCAAAGAAAACCAAAATGTCCGGTCATGTTTTCCAGGCTGGTTTTATGTAACTGTGGTCAGGGAGGAGCCTCATTAACTGGTCCACTAATGAGGCCTTCATTAAATACCTCAGTAAAGGCCAGTATTGTGCTGCCAATACCAACCTTACTTCAGTTTGTTGACAGACCTCAGACTTGACAGGCTTTTCTCTTGAGGTGCTGACATTGTCTTTGTAGAAAACAGTAGAACACAGCCACGGCCCCTCTGTTTATTGCAATGGCCAGCAGCATGGCGGCCGGGCCTGTACAAGCGCTCAGAGGTCAGTGGACATGGTATAGCTTTCACATGGCCCTGAGGTCCTGACCCCCACCTCTGCTGGCCATATTCGCCCCCCTCATCCCAGCAAGGACCGAAGCCCTTTGAGCCAAGCCCTCAACCCCCCGCAGAGCGCGCCCCTTCAGCACATTAATAGTGGCACTGGAACTAATTGCCCAACCTTAGATGTGCTTGAGACTCAGATTGCTTCAGCTGCCAGCGCGCCACAAACCCCCCAATACTCCACCCCAAACAGAAGAAAACCTTCAAAAGAAGAATCGCAAAATTGCTGGTTTCTCTGCCCAGTCTTTTGGTAAAACACAGTTCTTCTCTTCAAAGGGCTTCATTTATTTCTTTGTGTTACTGTAAATGTGCATCTATTCAAGCTTGTTTTGAAAACATCACCCTCCCTTCTCGTGCTGTGCTCTCGATTTTTGTCTCGCCATTCAGCGATGGCTTGGTTTCGCTTTTATTCCTGCGAGAGGACTGACAAGTAACCACTATGCACCTCGCGCCTTGGCGAGACCTTCCCACACATGCCATCCACCGCCATTTTGTTGCTAACCTCGTCAGGCACGATAAAGCACCAAATCACCCTTTTGTATTCGGCACACGTATCGGTAATCCTTCCCATCATTCTAAAATATTTTCTTTCAGGCGTGCGCTTTGAACTGTGAATTGCAGTACGGGTGTAAAGTGGTGTCTAGCACCAGACTGTTGCTGTTCACACTGTCACGTCTGCCGTCTCCTCTGCTGCATTCAGCGTCACCCGAGTTCAAAGAAACACTGAAAGAGAGGAAGGCAGCCTGAGAGGCGTTTTATGATTTTATTGAGCAAGAGGAAGCATTGTTGGGAAGGTGTTGGACCGTTATCTGTGCTGTGTCTCTCATAATGTCACTTCAGACAGTGACGGTCTGCTTGTTTGTGAATGCATGTGTCTAAATAATGTGTTGCGCACCATGAAGTTGGATTGCTCGACTAGTATGGAGCTATCCCTGTTTCTCTGTTGTGATGTCCACTTGTCTAATTTCTGTGGAGAACTAGATGAGGAGTAATGTAGCCTAGTTTTCAGGTAGATGTTCAGATTTAAGCTTCTTCATAAGCATGTCAGGTCAGATTATCCACACACAGGTCAAACCCTTTATATTTGTGTTAATAAGCCAAAGATGGGTTTTCATGCACAGCACAGATGCAGAGAAATGAGCATCCTGGCATCCATATTTTCCTCTTTATTTTCATTTTCAGCAAATGGATTTCACCGAATTTCTGCAGCGCTGCCTGCAATGGCACTGAGAAAATGTTTTTATAGAGATTTATTGAAATGGTGATGGAATACATAAAAACAACATGACCTGTTTAGAAATGCTTATTCCAATGATCACATGAGAGTTAAGAGCATAAAATTGGGATTCAACTGAACATTAATGTTCCCCTTTATGTCAACATTGTTTTTACAATGTACGGTTGAATTTTCCGGTACTGTCTTTCTGCAATCCAGTGTATCTAAAGGGGAACCTGTACGCTGGTAATGGGAGAAAGAAAAATGAACATTAAGGCTATTATGTTCCATTTTTAACAGTTCAAAGCCAAAATGATTCACTGTTCAAGTTGTGTACAGTCGAGGAGAAAAAATACTATAATGTAGTGTAATACTACAATACTACAATCAATGTATTCAGCCTTTACCAGTGTGTTTATATTGTTTGACAAAATAATCACAGCTAAAGGTCCACTGTATAGATTCTGTCTACCTGTTCCAACACTCCTGCTGGTCTCTGTAGATTTAACAGTGTTTGTCTTGGTCTTTAGATGGAACATGACTCGCATCAACTCCTCCTTGTACTTCTTGTCCTGGCCTTGTCCCCTAACTAATAATAATACTGTGCACTTTACTCCCTTTAGAATGCAAGCTTCTGAAATTACAAAGCCCCTCTTCCCAGATTGACTTTATCATTCCTAATAAAATCGGTTATTTGAGCATTTTGTTGACTGACAGCAGAATTTTTTAACTGTGTCATTTGTAGCCTGGACTAAACACTGCAGCCATCTACAAACACATTTAGCTGTGCCACAAACACAGATATAAACAACAGATAATTGACTTGGAGAAATACTTTGAACAAAGAGGACGATCTCTGTGACATAATCCCTAAATGATTCCTTTCATTTTATATTCTGATCTCAACCATCTACTTTTCCTGGTGCTGAGTTGAAAACAGACCACAGGAGTTGCGGTCTTCTTTTTAATGTCATGTAAATCTTAGAAAAACTCTCATTACACACGCAGTGTTCATAAAACCCGTTAGCAGCCATGGAAAAGAGTGGTAATGTTTTTATTGGGGGAGGGGGCTCTGTCCAAAAATACCTTGTTTACTGTCTTTTAATTAATTCAGTGAGCTCTTAAAGATGCTAGTTAAAGTTCACGGGAACAGAGGAGAACACGTTTACAGTATGTTGTGCGTACTGCTCCACTTTGTACTCGGACTTGTTGGTTCTGGTTTTATACATTTATGTATGTATATGTCTACTCAGCCAGTCCCCCTCCATGGCTGCATGGTCATGTTTTTATTTGCTGTCATCATCACAGGTCTCATAAAGAGATAATAAGTTTCATCCTATGAGGTTTTAATGGGTCTATTTTTCACAAGTATGTTAGCCTGTTTATTATTAATGGAACTTAAGTGGAAGTTGGAGATCCTTGTATGCACTCAGGATGTTACATTTTACAGTAACTTGTCAGTTTCAAAGAATTTTAACCTCTTTTAAATCCCTTTCAAAATAATGAATAAGTATAATCCCATTTATAAATCCTACTATATGATTATCAATGATGAAATTAAAAAACATTTTAAGTGGGGAAATTATGGTTTGGTTTCAAAGTGTGATGGATCTAGAATTCACAGAAGAATGTGTGGAAGTATAAGAGAAAGTGAAAGGTTTTTTCAGTGGCTAGTGAAAAATCAGCAGGGTGCACTTGTTTGGGAGACTTTGGAGCTTAGCATTTCATGGACAGTGCACATGATACACAAAGGAGCAATGGCTCCAGATTATTGCATTCCAAAGCGAAGGACATTTGTAGCTCATAGACATCATGTCAGATTAGGTGTGATCTAGGGCTCGGGCCATTAAGTGAAATAGAACTCTGCACTGAAACTATGACTGATTGAATTCTTTGAGGCTTAGCAGCTCTCTAAAGAGATAGCAGCTCCTTTTAGAAGTATTCAAGTTGTGTCCCTGCATTTAAAAGGAGATGATACTCCATCCTCTATGCTTTGCTTGGAACCAAGGTAACAGTTCCCATATCACCTACTGCCATACAGAGACATAGAACTGCATTCATACTAGGTCCTTTACAATACATAAAATGTTAGAATTAAACTAAACACCTATAGAATGGTTGACAATCTGCACTTCCAAGCATCGCAGAGATCTCATTAGCTTGTCATCAAAAAGTAACCTCCATCCTTGACATGCATTCATTCAGCCTATTGATCGAGCACAGAAACTACACAGTAGACGCACATGAAGAGGGCAGGGAGCAGAAGAGGAGTTCAGCCATGTTGTGACATCCCCAGCCAGCCACATCTTTCTCCCTGAGACTGCCTCACAGTGCTTTTCTAGGACAGCATCTGCCCACCGAGACTCATCAGCTCTACCTTCTCCCTGCGTATTTTGGCATCTCATACTTGAGTTGCCGCGTTCGCATGCTGCCAAATAATCCATCACAGGACAAATTTCTTCTTGCTCCTTTAAATAAACTCCATTACAGCAGCAGCAGTGTGTCTGGTGCCGGTCAGATAATCCCCCATGGAAATGTAGCTGCTGACAGATGTGTGCATGGCTATCAAGAATTACAGCAGCAATAAGAAAGACTAAACTTTATCCTCTTGTAGCAACAATACAGTGATCGAGCTCTGGACTGTTATTATATGCTACATGATCCTGGACCGGACATGATGTGCCAGCGGTAATCCCATGACCATGCACTTCAAATCTCTGTTCACTGGTGATGTAGACTTTCTTTGCTGGTGTGTGTAATAAATCTAAGTGCTGTGTGCATTGTTTTTGGTTCTTACATGCGGGAAAATGAATTGTTGTTCAGCTCTGGTTGACCTGTTGATCTGTTGATGATGACGTGAGGTGACTCCTCAGAGCTTAATCATGCTGAACTACCAGATGCCCTGAGCAGGTTTATCCCTATCCTTGAAGCAGTTAGGCGTTTTTCCACATAGCAAGGACAGTAAACTGGTCATTTGTCCATTTTGTAGTGCCCGGTATGACACACAGGGAGCACTGACTTTGAATTATTATTATGATTTCATTATGGGAAACGTAGAATGCATGTAAATCTTGTCATCTGCTGCTTTTGATCTTTGTTTTTCTAATCTGGTTCTCTTAAGTCCCGCACCTCACAGATGTGCAATACTGAAATGCCCTTCCCAAGTAAAGGTGCAAGCAATTATTGTTTTCATCCTAATTGGTTTTTACAAGTAATAATTTCATTCTAAAAGGTGAAAATAGGTGAAAAGATATTAACAATGCAAACAAATGAAAAACTAAATTAAACTAGAACTAAACTAAAGTATGTGAGAATGTTCAATGACCAGAAGCTATAGTATGTAATGCTTCCTCTGGTTTAGAGCATGTGACTTTTTCATGTTGACAGCAGCAAGTAAAAGATGATTTACTTAAAAATGAGTATTCATTCTGTGGAGTTTGGTAGCCTAAGTGATGCATACATATGCATTCTTGCATATGGAGAAAGGAGTTGAGCAGTGACCTATGGTTTCCAATATGAGTAGTCAACTAACCAGTTTAACCAGTTTTAGGTTTACAAACTGCAGTTGTTTGTGGATTGTGACCATTATGCAGATACTATATCCTTAAATGTGAAACAGTCAAGTGTCCAGTGGTTGCTGTTCTGGAGCTGCGTGACGGTGTCTGCACAATACAAATTAACTTCTCATTTTATGTTAATCATGTCATTAGCAGCTGGCAACATTTGCTAATAGTGACCGACTCGCATGGTGTCACCCTTCCCCTCGCACGCTTTCATAGTAGCTCTTTATTTACACTGTGCAGGGCTTGTAAAAACTGTAGCCGCTCTACCTTCCACAGTCATACACAGTCACAGTAGTACAGTCAGAGGTGCTTGTTTTTGTCTGTGCTTAGATGTGTTTAAAAGCTTGAACCCTTGTCTATTTGTAAGGAGCATATTGTAATTGAAGATTCTGAAATTGCCTTGAATGTGAGGCACTGAACGGATGATGATCGGGTAGAGAGGGAAGAAAAAAAAAGAACCACTCACACTTTAATGTTTTATTTAATGTTTATCCGAGAGCCGGGTTAGGACTAAGAGGAGGGTAACATCAAGATCTCCACTCATGGCTTGAGAGAAGAAAAACATCCTTTGTCAGTTATCATACAAATTAAATTGTAAGAATATGTTGTGAATAGGGCACTCGAATGTGTGAGACAAGCTTATGACCTTGCAAAAAGTCATTCTCGTTGAAGGGGAATGTGCATCACTATAAATCATTACAGTGAAGTTCTTTCCACACTTGTTTTTCACCAACCAAATGCAACAATTGCTAAAGTTGCTTTTCAGACGTCAAGTGCTGGTGCTCAGGCTCCTCGCGTGTCCCTTCAGGCTGAGGCGTGTATGTATTTGTTGGACAGTCAGTCTGTTTGTCCATCTGTCTAACACGTGCATCCAAAGAAAGATATTTTTGCAACTAGAGATTTGCTCAGAGGTGAATTGAATTTGCTCAGTGGTTCATGCAAATTGTCTCAATTTAGATTTTAAAATTTTGCATCATTAATCATTAATAAACAAGTTGGAATGTCTGCTGAATAATTAGAAAGGAAGGAAGTTTTCTGACTAGGTGTGTAAAACAAGGTACTTCATTTTCAAGAGGTTGAGTACCTTGGATTTTTTATTTCTATTAGTTTTATAATTTCATACTGTTTGTCCATATTTAATGTGAGCTGTATTTTCTCTGTCAAAAAAATAGTAAAAGGACGCTGCTACAGATGTCATGTTTGATTTGAATGCATTTGTAACAGTTTGGATGGAGATTTATACAACATGAAGTTGATTTGTCGTTACTGACTGACTGATTACTACTGACTGTAGTTGTACCATCTGTCTGTGGTTTAATGTAGTAAAAAAAGCAGAACTCACAACTTTCTTTCATCAACCACGATATCAATGAAAAAAAAAGTCAATTCAGTGGTGAGGAGCAAACATTAGGTCTCCATTATGTGCAATAAATCCTCAACACAGGTCAAAAGGACAGCAGTGCAGCAGCAGAAATAGCCTATTTTTCACATGTTTTTTTCTGACCTTCGTGCTGTCTCTCAGTTTGCTGCTTTAACTAGTATTTTTCACGCAGGTGGCAGTGCAGCAGATTAGGCTGAGCACCTTCAGACTAAAGCAAGCTGTCAAGAGTCCTGTACATGTACTGGCTGTTCATTTATCTGATTACCATCAATTGCATCCGTCCACAATTAAGCAGCAGTTTATGAACTCATCTAATTAAATCGTATGCGGTTGTTCATTTGCATCATCAGTATTGCTACATAACCAGCCATGTCAATGTTTTTCAGTAGGTTTAGAGAATCTACTCTTTTTTGCCCTCACAGTTCAGCACCTGTTGCTGTGGTGTTTCTCTGGTCTTTCAGTCAGGATAGATATCACATCCTGTGCTGAATATCCACACCTTACCATTAGGTTTAGACATTGAAATCATTAGTTGACTATTCAGTGCTACAGAGGTGCAGAATCCAGCTCTACGTTATGTTCTCCCAAACAAATATACTCATCTCTTCCTGTTCACCCAAAGTAAATCTCTGAAAGAGAAAAGAGATTCTACCTTCTGGCTGCCTTTTGTGTATGGTCTATTGTAGTTTCTGCCATCTGCAAAGGAAAAACTAACAGTGACAACCCAACATTTTGAACGTCTTTGATGCAGATGACCGGATCATATTTTAGCTCAGATGCAGCTTCAGCTTCAACATTTTACATCATTATCAGCTGGTGAGCAACAGAACTGATACGTGGCTGTTTATTCTCCTACCACCTCCTAATTTGTTGACGGGTGTATTTCCCAAAATATGGAACTAATGAGATCAGCTCTTAACATCTCAGTGTCTCTATTTAAAACAACCATACCATTGATTTCACCAAAAAACACAAGAGCAGAACAGCAGCTCAGGAGAGCAAACAGGGCCTCGGTGAGTCATGTGTACGGCTGAGAATATGCCTTTTCTAGCCCCCGCCTGCGGTTTTGGAGATCATTTGGCCGCGCCGTCGTGTCACTGTCACCGTCTAATCTCATTGGTAAGCCCCAGGCATGCCACAGTGTCCTGGCTGCCCACATCTGAGCAAACACCCTTAGAGAGAAAGACACCAACCTTTCAGTGAGGTGACAGAGGAATGATGAGCGAGGGAGGGAAGGGTTAGGGAGAGAAAATATACAGTGCAGGCAAGCACCTGTCTCGATATTCATCTCAGTGGTGTATGAACAGAATCCTCTGTCCGCCTACAAGTGATACCAGTGAGTGGCTTTGGGCAAGAACAGAACTGTACTGCAACATGGAGACTGTCTGGATTCATACGAGCCTTAGCGTTTGAAAGTTATGATTCAAGTGGGGCTGAGTGATATGAAGAATTGCAATAGTGATTTTCCATAAATGTAACCACAGGCTTGTAGTCTACACGCTGCTGAATTGAACATAACAAAGTTATAACAAGTATAATCAGAGAGTTATTGAATTGTTTTCCAGCAGTTAGTGCAGTTACATACATCCTTCCTTGTGTTTTAAGAAAATAAGCAATGTACTGCACATTTAGTTAGATAATATATTAGTAGGATAATCCATCTTATTTAATTTATTTCAGAAATAATCATGGCAAATAAGAAATATGGGATAGTTGTATACCAGGCAAATACAGAATGTCTGCAACAATGATAAACAGCTGTTTATCATGTGCAAAATTTGACAAAGATTACCTAATGTAGCAGGAAACATCCATGTGTCATGTTGTTGATGATCCTGGTTGCTTCATTTGTGCTCGTTTACACGTAAGAGAATGTTTCCAGCTTCCAAAGTAAAGGCATAGGCAGAAGTGAGAGGTAAAAAAGAACAGCTTTAACCTATCAGGGTTTTTCTGCATGTCGACAAAGTCACACCGTGATTCTGAATGAACCAATTAAGGTGGTCAGACATGTCCTCTTCTTCCACTTCCCCCACCGTTCCCTATTTTGTAACAAAGCTAATTAAAAATGGCGTGTTTTGTCTGACATGGCCAGTGCCAGTCACAGTGCTGACTTTGTTTGGAGGACCGAGATGTTGCCAACAGGAATGGCTCCAGCAGAGACTATTGAAAAGAAGGCTCATTTCCATGCTTCAAAATAACACCAGGGAACAATCAAGGTCGTGTTTATTAAAACACATCAGAGAGGTGGACTCCCCGCCAAAAGCCCTGCTCAGCCAAACGCAACGCCTGCTCTGTGATCACAGAGAGAGAAATGCATTCGCTGTCATTTTAATAAAATGATAAGGTGGCTGGATCCACATGGTCACGCTGGGATGTTTGTTTTTACAGCCTTTTTGTGGACTGTGTGGAGTTAATCCTCCTTTGTAATCAATTCCTTTTTGTATCACTTTCAATAATAAAAACAGACTGGAATGAGAACACCACAGAGGAGACATTTGACAAAGAAAGGTTAGAGTGTGTGCGAACATGTGGACAAGTGTGTGCAGCAACTTTCTGCAACAATAACTCTGGCGTGCGGTATTTAAACTTATTCAGCATCTGGCGAAATGAACACAGACCTCAAAATGAGGAAGTGATAGTGAAATGTAGGAAGAGGAGCTGCTTCCAGTTCCATTTGATAGGCTATTTGGAAGCACTCACATGAGCCTGCTTTATTCTTAGCACAGGCGACTATACAACACTGAGTTTACTAAAGTGCACTGGGAAGCTAATACAGGAAGCGGGAGGGAGTTTGACATCATATGTATCAAAGTCTGGTAACTTATTTTTATCATTTGTTGAAAGCTAATTGCATGTTTCAGAAACACAAATTGATGCCACAAACACAGTTAAGGTTAGGTTTATTGAAAATGTATGTTTATAAAATGAAATAGAACTTTCTCTTAGGCCACAGAACAACAGTACCAGCGCTGAACATGTTATTCTGTATTACAAATAAGACAATATAAATAAATCTTGTCTTGTTCTCTTTCTTTTAAGCCTCATTAATTGAGGTGTGCATGGCATAACTCCTGAAAGCAGGACAGCTGTTTGCTACCTGCTGCTTTTTGTGCTTTATCTGAATCAGAGGATGGAGAGGTGAATTTAAATGAGTGGTAGGGAAGCAGTTGATACACATAATTTTGAGAATAGCTATGTACAACAATTGTTAATGTATTGATTAACTTAATGTGCTACTTCCCCATTACTGACCTAAAGACAGATTGATTTGACATTGTCTTGTCAACCTCAACATAATCTAAAAACAATTAAGAAGCTGGACAGGAAGCTGGTGTGCTGAAGTGTTGGGTGGGGTCACAGTGAATACCTAACTAGCCAAAGCAGGCCTAAACAAGACCCTGTCACCACCTGTCCCCGCAGAAGCTGCTGGCCTGCACCTCGCCTCTGCTTGTCCTCTTAGAGCTGCAGATAAGCAATCGCCTTGAGCTGATACACAAACTTTTTAAGACAGTGCTCATTACAACAGCACACACACGCACCCACCCACACATCCACATACACCACGCCAGCTTCCTTCAGAACTGGATTGACATGTGTAGAATGGATGCCTTTGCCGATGCCATTGTCTGGCGGTCAAGCTTTGCCTTGTCTCTCTTGGACAAAGGTCATTCGTCATGACAGCATAAAGCTCTGGCCATTAGCAGTTGATGAATGACCTGGCCTACCGGTCAAGCCTTGACCTCCCTCCTCCCTCTCTTGGTGGGGTAATCTACTCCTTTTCTCAGGACTTCAGTCAAACTTTGAAAAGTGTTCAGCCTGTTGGGCGTGAATGCTGGAGCTGGATATTTCCAATTGGTCAAGCTTTACTGTATGTATTTGCCCACAAACACACACAGCCACATACTCCAATTTCCCAGCTCGGGATCAATAAGTGTACAGTACACATTGGTCTAACCATAGTTGAGAGGACAGCCTTTGACTTAAGGCCCAAAATGCCCCCACAAATATGGTTTCCAACTAAAACCTGTCCACATAATAGAGGAAGACATATACACACACGCACGCACACACACACATATATATATATATATCCACACACAGGATGCTTTCAGACCTTATCTCTGCTGCTTTTAGGACAGCTGTTGAGTGCAAGCAGCTGACCTCTGACCCCCAGCTCCACTAGGCTCCTTCCCTCCCACCACCACCAGTACAACCAGCATGACAACCCCCACCCGTCTATAAATTCCTTCCCCTTCTCTCTTCAGCACTTTGTTGTCTGTCTGGTGTTTGTCCAAATAGGAGTTTCCTTTGTGCAAACCCCCCCCACAAATGCTAAAAATATATTGCACATGTCATTTATGCCATTTAATGAAATTGAATGTCTGACCTATCTTTCCTTACACGTGTACTCTGTGTACATTTTTCTTAACCACACCATGTGCAAGGAATTGGGACCGGCCCACCACTAGTTGCATAAATTCCTCCTTTCCCCCTCTGCGAGTCTGAAACATATGTGAGGGGCTGGGGGTCTTTTAAGGTCAGCCCATAGGACTAAAAAGGGGTCTTTACTTTTCATCTGTGCGTTGCCTCTCTCTCTCGTTGGCCACGTTAAAACCATTTGCTCTCTGCAGAGGTGGGGGGAGGTTTTGGTTTTCGCCTAGAGGGCACTACTGCCTTTAACATAAGAAACTTCCACGGCAACCTGAACACACGCACACACATGCATACACAGTCAAAGCCACACAAGCAAAGATAACTGGACTGTACAGCAAAAGTGCCGGTGTTCATTGAAGTCAGAAAGTGTTAAAAGCAACACCATCAGAGCTTAGAGGAGGCCAGTCAACACCTGTTTGCACTGGAAAGTCGGGTCAGCAGAACAATTCAGATGTATTGTTCCCTGAAAAGGACAATTCAAGGCTGGAGAGTCTGGTGAACAGAGAGAATCGGTTTTCAAACACTAAATGGAAACTATTCCCTTTTACAACAGCCTAATATCATTGTCGGAAAATCCTCCATTCAGTGATGTATTCATTTAAACAGAGCAAGTACTTATTCCAAGAAATGACTAATGGCCCCTTCAAAGTGTTAGATTTTCAGGCTACATGTTACATGCATTTTTAAATTAGTAGTTTGTAATGTTGTAGCTGGGCCAGGTGCAGCCTCCACATGTGTTGAATGTAAAATTGAATCATCTGTCAGCAACAGATGTCAGATAGTGGACTACAGTACAATATTTGCCTGTGAAACGTAGCAGAGAGAATATATGACTGGAAATATTCACATAATCTACCCGTGTGGGAAAATTAGAGAGCAAAAAAATGCAGATAAACAGCATGGCCTCTCCACCTAAGTAATCATGAGTATGTATTGTCTGACACTGGTGGGGTGGTGCAGGTGCAAATGTTCTCACTGCTGAGGCAGAGGGGAGGATAATTAAGTGCGGGTGAACACAGAGAAAACTAAAGTACTTCAGAATTGAACTATAATATACTTCATTACTTTTCAAGTAACTGGTTGGTGCACATTTGCCACTTCAAACGCATCCTTTAATAATGAGTCTGGAGCTGCTGAGTGTGTTGTCAGTTATTGCTTCAAGATGCAATGCAAAGCTTTTTGTGTTCTGTAAAACCTCAAGCCAAACTCATTTATAACAACACTCTGGCTGTGTGAGGACAGCTGTGGAAAGGAGTGGTGTTTGGCCATAGGATTCACAACTGATGCATGTTGCATTTAATGCTTGAGCCCCTACAAACACTGGTTACAAAGGGTAACCTTAAATACGCACTGTGTTTGTACAGTACTGTGTACTTTGTATTTTACACTATATAGTAGCCTCTTACTCTTAGCTATATTTGCTATTTCCAGCCTGTTGGATGGAGCTGTTGTTCATGCTCAAGTGAAGATCGTGCAGATTCTTTTTAGAATTAAATAAAAATTGGGGGTGGGGAGCTGTGTGTGTTCACTGCAAAAATTAAGAGTTCATGATAACAGGCCACAATTGACCATGCTTAAGTCAAAGTTCTGCAGAAAAGTCTTTTATTCTCATTAATGACAAGTGAGAAATCCTTGTGCACATATCTAGATTTCTCTGTGCTCACTCACACTTAATTGTCCTCCCCTCTCCCTTTGCAGTGAGAAAATTTGCCAAGTGCCAAATGAAATTGAAATCAACTTATGTGTTCAGCAATGAGCAGGGGAGAAAGAGAGGCACAGCAAACTACACTTGACCGCTCTTGACAATAGTGCCTGCTCCCACCAAATTCACATTGATTAATTAATTAAAATCCCTTATTAGCAAATTGACTGTCTCTGCTGATTATCAAATTCAGTTTCTTTATTAGACGCAGCTGCCGTGCCGCTTCCTCGATGCTCCATCTCTGCTCTCTATCTGAGCCACTCAGCTCCACAACAGCACTCATCCATCCGTCTGGAGCAGTCCTGTGTGAACAAACAATCAGACTGGACCCAGTGATGATGACGATTCCTCTGCCAGGGTGTGAATTCATGCTCTGGGGAGACCGGGTCTTTCACTGTATTTGTAATGTAAGACTAATACAGGCAGTTAAAGGACCATGATGGTGTTTGAATTAAATGCACGCTTTTACCAACCTATTAATAATGCATGTCATAAGTTCTTCTTATTGGTTTCACCTCTTTCTCTTTGGTATGAAAATCATACAGCGGACATAGAGAAACTTGCTATTCAGAATGCAAAAAATTATTGCAGCATACTTTGCAAAATAGATTGCTTTTAAAGCAATTTATTATGAATAGGCTAAAATCATTTTTGTATCAGCCTGAAAATGTGCCTTTTTTCATTCAAGTGCTTTTCTGCAAGTTAATTTGTCATGTGAAGGCAGTGCTGTATCCCAAGGTGCTTCTGTCTTTGAGTGGGTGTAGACGGTCATTCTGCTTTAAAGCACTGCCAATCCTCAAGTCATTTGATAATGTGGATTTCAGTCAAGTCTCAGCGCTGTTTGTGATGCTTTTCCATGTTATGGCATGAAAATGGTCACATTTATTGATGTAGAATGCCAGTAAACAGCACAGCGAGGGCCAGCGTTAAATGGTCAGCGCACCCATATTAAAATAGATTTTCTGAGCCTACCACCAGTGGTACCTAACCATGCAGATAGTTTTATTTGTCCAGGTTTCAAGACATCAGTCAAACTTTGCAGAATTAATCCACAACTGTCCGCATGGCTAGACACCACGAGAGGTGAATCAGGAAAATGTGTTTTCGTAATTTGGGTGAATTGAGCCTTTCATACAGCCTCCAAAAGTCCTTGTGATTGTCTGTGCCAGAGCTTGGCTTGGCACTTTTATATTAACTAAAAGCAGTATTTTGTAATTAAAGATAATGGTGAGCAGGCATTTCATTTATCACTTGTGCATTCATGGCTGGTATGTATGCCTTTTTGAGAGTCATATGATGATGTGACATGGCGATACAACAAGCGAATAAGGCAACAATCGTCTCATTGACCCTTCAGCTGATGATATGTTGACCTTAGGCAGCATTCTTTACATCCACACAGTTGTGTGGCACCACAGTGGGCCTCACAAATGACCCTGTTTACCCTGGCTGAACCAGGAGGAAGGAACCGTGGAACACACAGTGGAAGTGATGGCTGGCCTATAGTGGAGCCGATGGATATCTTGCTCCATGCCTCCAGCGCCAGGGGAATGAAAAAGCCGACAGTGTGAGAGGGCTGGCTGGCCATCGGACCACATGGACGGCTCTGTGTAGGGCTATTGTGGCCAATGGCTTTGTCCAGATGGTTCACATACCTTTAGTCGTGCTCTGGGTGAGGAATGCGCTCCCTCGGGATGGTTCCCGACCCTGAAAACAAGGGCCAACATAAACACCCATCCCCAACCCCCACTATGGCCCTCACCTAAAATCCCCACAATCCCTGTTAGAGCTGATAATGAGGTTGAAGCAGAAAGGGGAGAAAAGTGTCACACCACCTTAAAATGCAGGTAGTAGCAGTTGTGCTCATCTGGATCTTTTCTTTTCTTAAGTATTTCCATCCTTATTTGGGAGGTTTGTGCATGACACATTTCAGGAAGAATTAAGGGTGACAAAAGTGGTTTGTCACATGATAGTATTAGGATGCAGTGTTCTAAAGAAAAAAGTGTGTGTATATGTGCGTGTGTTTGTGTGTGTGTGGAGGATTATAGCCTGACTAATTACCTTGTAAAGTGCTGTTCCTTCCATTTAAAACACAGCAATGCCACAATTCCAATAAACAAGCATTATTCCATACCAAAAAACGGCGAGAGCGCGGCCTGGAACCCTCTGTTCCAGCTGTCTTGTAAACAGCGGTCGTCATGGATGGATGATTTTGTTCCATTTTTATCAGTGTGCATCTGAAATGCCGGTATTTATATTTTGCTATCTTTTGCAAGTGGGAAAAAATTTCCACATAAGTCTATTTAGCCGTTCTCAAAGATAAGTGTTTATTCTGACATATTTGCACAGGGAGGAATTAGATTCTCATGTTTACAGTACAACTCTGTGCTCCTGTGTGCCTCCTCTCCTAGCGATGGTGGGTTTCATAACAGGGGAATAAGACAATATTTCTTTGTTTTATACACGAAGAGCTGTCTCGTTTCCGAGATTTGTTTACCAGCTGGAGTCTAAAGACAACAACATCTAAATGAGAGACTGAGCAAAATATATTTTGAGAGGGAAAGAAAGGAAACATCTCACTCTTGGCCGTGATTCCTCCTACTAGTAGAGACTGAGGAGGAAAAAACAAAAGTTGAAAAATCTGTCAGTTTTCTTCTTACTTTGGCTTTAAGGGTTTCTCCAAAAGTTGGAGGACAGCTGGTGTCCCCTGACTGTGGCTTTGTGGCTTTGCGGGGCTGCTCTCTGTAGCTCACTGCCAAAAAGGATGAAAGCAAGTTGAATTTACAGCCTTGCAAGTAGTGGATGTATATGTCTGAACTGTTTTGATAATGGTTTCTCCCTCATCAATTCTCCTTTGCAAACAGTCACTGCTATAACCACATATAAGCGAGCTTATTAGAAACATTTATTTTGTGTCTATGATATATAACGGAATATTGAACAATATGGTGTTGTATGTCTCAGAACAAATGCCATATTTTTGGCGACATTTTTATTTCCGTAGCATCAAATAACTGGATTGCAGAGCTGCATCAAAGGAGGGAAAGCTGTAAGTAGCTCTGTAGTGAAGCAATTGACAAGATTTAGGTCTAAATCAATCTGTATGATGAAAGAAAATGTGAAGCAGGCTTCAAGTAAAGGATGGCTTAAAGCCAGGCAGACTACTGTTTTCTTATCCTCTAGTCCCTCTCTTTCTTTTCTTCCTCCTCTGCTGGTATCGAGGCCCGCGCTCCCTTGCACATCTGTCGGCATGTATCCGCCGCTCAATCGCTCTCGCTGGGCCACGGCGGGTTCCCTAACAGCTCAGTATGGCTCTTCCATTAATCAAAGACACTTCCAGTGTCCCATTACAGAAACACTGCTACTCGGCCTGTCTGAAGCTGACAGCTCGCCAATTCATCTTCGAGGAGAAAAAAAAAGCCATTGTGGCACGCCAGTCGCCTTTACCTGTTCAAACGGAGGGCTGTTAAGAGCGCAGGAAGACCCCTCTGAAATTGTTTTCTCTAGGTCAGGCAAACAACAAAAAAGGTAAATTGCTTGTCTCAGGTAACACACAGGAGGAGTTTGGTGGTGGCAGCGGGTGCTAGGGGGGAAATGGGGTTGGATGGAAGAGTGGGTCAGCGACAAAATAAGAGGATGGAGATGTGTTTGTTAAGAAGCTGATTTCAATGATGCTACAGGGGATGAAATGCACCGATGCAGTTTACCGAAACGGCCTAAACACTGTCCTGACACTGAAGAAGACCCTCTGCAGAGGCTGGCTGCCACTAACTACATCTCCTTAAACCTCCACTGCTGCCTTAAGATGGCAGGTCAAGGTGTTTAGGTTTTTGTCTTGTGAACACACTGAGGGAAAATGTAGAACATCCACAAAACTCTAAAAGAAAAACACAAGGCAATAGAGGTTTTCACTTTATTTCTATCCTTTATCATTCAAACAACACAGATAAAATGAGTCTGCCTTGATATTCTCTAACTGTTTTCATAGACATTATGCTTTAGTTTGCTCCCCTTTAGATTGCTCTCCAGCCATGGCCATTGTCACAAAACTATTTATGACAATAGAATGAATGAAAATGAAATGAATCATCCAGGGATTCAGGGGAAGACAAGCAGCATAAGAAATGTCAAAGCTTTTATGAAATGGCTATAGGTGTGATTCACTGTTGTTATATCACTTGCTACTGAAAAGGAAATTAGACATGGAGATGTATGGAATGACACAGATCATTACTGGTTAGCAAAAGCTTCCTGTCATGAGACTGAATGGAATTAAACGAAATAGAAGGGTTAAAGCTGCGTTCAATGATTTGTGGCCACTAGGCAGCAGAAAATATGCATAGTGACCTCATCCCACTAACAATCTATTGTCAGATAAAGTTGCTGGAGGCTACTGTGTTAGTAAACATTTGTCTATTTACTCACCCACCAGGCATGAAGCTATAAGCAATCCCTGGAGTCAGGTTCCCCAACTTTTAGCTGAGGTTTGGTCTCCACCACCCACTGTATGTGGTTTTTCAGCTTTTCCTCTTTGTTCATTTTGCTGTGGCTTTACACAAGGCTAAGATTACTATTTGTATTTATTTATTTGTACAGACAAGTTGTCTACTAGAATGGACCACAAAATGTAGAACCAAAAACAAAAACAAATAGCCTTTAAGAGGCTGAACAACTTCCACTCTCAATAATGAATAGTATTTGATTCAAATAAAAAATAACCACAAATATTAGAATCATTAAGCCCTCCTATATAGTACTGTTACATGACCAATATGAGTCTAGGATTTAGTTAAAGTCTTCACATTGTTTACAATGTCTGATTAACTCAAAAACAATAGTAACATATGTAGGATGTAGAAATGAAATGGAACACAGGGCACAAGTGAAAACATTCCATTCTCAGTTTTAGGTTTTCCACCCACCATCTAATAAAGATTTTATGGTTAATAGTTTCTCCCTTTTTATGTGGTGAATGTTGAACCTGTTGAATTTAACTTCAACACAGTATTTGGCAAATCATTTTAGGATCATGAGTTTGAATCAGTCTACAGTTTTAGTGCAGACATCCTGCATGCATGTCCTCCAAAATAGCACAAGCCAAACCAAAACTTCTTTATTTGGACTAATAGGAGGCAGGTCAGGTATTAGATAGAATAAACTCACGTGAGCTGTAGGCTGAGGGACTTTTTCACTAAAAGTAAAGTTGACACGACAAAGTTTCAGTTGTGAAGTTCTTTCCATTTTAATCCCTGTTATTATTTTAAAGTAGTTTGTTGGCACCCAGACTGTAAATAGTTTACCCTGTGCAGTTTAGAGGAAAAAGGCAATGTGAACTGTGAAAACCCAGCTGCAGCTCAGGCTGTGTGGCTCAGAATTGGCAGCTGGTAAATCCGACATTTTTAGCTTCTTGGAAGTAGAGGAGTGGCGAGTGGCTCATTACCAAACCAAGGTACAATCTGGAAGAAAATGGAACAAAAAAAAACACACAGTGCTGTGGCCATTTCATGACAGCTCAGTGCGATTACGTTGTTCTCATTAAGATCAAATCTTTCTTTATAATGAACACAGTGACAGTGAAAGTGAGTGAGGCCGAATGAGAAAGGACAGCTTGTTCCCTCCCTTCTTCGCCCCCCCCCGCTACCCTCCACGCCCCCCCTGGTCCATTTGATTGGCATAATGAGGTAAAGGCTAGTTGGCACAAAGCTGCTCCGGGGGGCAAATAGAGACATTATTATTGTATGTGTGTGTGTGTGGACGTGCGCGCATGTGTGTAAGAGGGTGTCTTGGCGATCCACACCCAGGCCCCACTGGGCTATTAATTACCCTCTCTGTAACATGGCATCTGCTGAGACGAGGTGGTAGAGCGAGCACTGCCAACATGGGCATAGTTGTTCTCTCTCTGTCTCGTGTCTCCGTAGACCCCAGCTGCAGTCTCGCTCCTTGCTTATTGGATTCTATCTACATGTATGATTGATTCAGCACCTGAACTGTGCTTTTCATGACAAGCAGGCCAAACACACACACACACACACACACACACACACACACACACACACACACACACACACAGACACAGACAGAGAGCAGAGAAAAGCACCCCAGCTGGCAAATATTTAACCAACCATGAGATACGCTAAGATGCCCACTCTGTTCAAGTAGGTTGGGACATTTTCCGAGCAGCTGTTTGATTTGCTGTTCTGGAAGAGAAAAATGATAGTTTTCTTACCAAAAACCACTTTGCAGGAGTGTGTGTGTGTGTCTGTGTTTGTCTTTTTTGCATCTCTTAAAGCCACAGTTTTGATTTTCCCGGAGCAAAGACAAACAAAATCATCCGCATACTTCCTAAAAGATGTGTTTCCTGTCTGAGTTGGATGTGGTGATCAGCTCCAGCAGATTTAATTTTGACAAAGCTTTACTAAAGCTGCACTGTGAGATGGTAGTCCATCGACTCAACTAAATGTTGGCCTTCAAGTATTAAACAGTAATACTTATGTGATGTAAATGACTTATTTTTAGAGTCTTATGGCAGGCAACCTACACCATTTAAGTGCACCTTGTGGAACTTTGCATTATCTTTCACTCTGCAGTCTAATAGGCAGTTCAGAGTGCTGTTTAATCACAGTACTAAGGTGTTCACACACGAGTTGCAAGTAAAGCCCCATGATGACTTTGGCTGCAGCTACTTTCAAGACTACTGAGGTCATGCAGTCTATAGCACTTTTGTTTGACAAATTTTAAGCATTTTCGTGAAATAAAGAGAAGTGTAGATCACCCAAATGCCCTCAAAAATAATATAATGACTAAATAATTTCATTATCCAACGTTAATATTCCAAGTGTAAAATATGTCAGGAGGAAACAATGTACAAATTGATTTTTTTGTTTCGTTCATCCTACTCACACTGTTTATTCAGCAGTTTTTATAACAATGCCTGCTAAATCTGAGAGATAAATCAATGATTTTTATTCAGCTGACAGCTCTTGCTATGGTTTCAACCCATTCCAAGGTGCATTAGTGTCACATTTGGACAAGTTACTATATTATCTTTCAGATACTACATTATCAGTTGACTGTAGTGGTGTGTGATGTTTTCCTAGCCGGGGTCGGGGAAAGTCTGCTCTCGAGTGAAGGGAGCGACCCCGGCCTGACACCCAGACGCTACTATTTCAGTGTTCTAGCCCTCTGGCCAAAAAGCTGTCAGCACATATTTTATCCTTTTGCTCACACAGTATATTTTCCCTCTCTCCCTCTTTTCTTGTTGGAGCTCTTGTCTCACAGTCTCCCCTCCCTCTGTGTACATAGGCATGACATAGATCCTATACAAGGTGTTGATGGGTCCTTACAACCTCTTCAACTTGAGGAGAATGATATGTATTCTCTTCTTTAGCTAAATCTTCATGCTCCTTATCATTTCACCTGCTGGTGCTCTTTTTTTCTTTTTATGGTCAATTACAGTGTAACAACATCAAATGGCTGTTTTTTGCAGCTCTGGTTTTAAAGTGGTCTTAAGTTCAGTGCCTGGAAGTGTAAAAACCTCACACCTCTCAGACTTTTCCATATGCACTCTCGTAGTTAACCTGGTGCATAAGTAATAATACTTTGTGTGTTACACCGGCATCATTAACAAGACCACCACAAGGCAACATGAAATGGCCCAGCACAACACCGCACTGGTGGAATAAATAAAAGGGGGGAAAAGCCACTTGAGTGCTCTGTTATTAGCTATATTCAACACACACATACACACACACACACACACACACACACACACACACACACACACACACACACACACACACACACATACACACCAATAGGGGTAACAGTGGACCTGTCGCTCAAACCTGCTAAGAGGGGTATTTCGTTTACGCTATGTTGAAAAAACAAAAATGGAATATAAAAGTCACTTTTGAGGTGTTTTACCATCGGTATTACTGAAAATGTGACTTTTAACCATTTTTAAAGATACTGCCAAGAGGGGACCTAGAGCTCTGAGCGACATTTACCTATCAAAGAGGGGACCTCCACATACTGCAGTGGAGCTGTCTGTACCCATTCATTCACCTAATGACCCATTCATTGACCTAATGAGTCGTTTACAACAATGACTTTCTCAGTTTCTTTTAAAAATGCATAATATAACTTTAGAGTTACCATTACTTATTTCAAAGTCTCTGTAATAGAAGTTTTATATAAAAACATATATATAAATAATAATGGCCACATTTAAGAGTAAATTATTCTTATTGAACTACATGCAAATCAGAAGTAACATGGCTGCATGCACAAATATCAAGTTCTGCAATATAAACAACAACATTTACTTTAAAACAGCTTTAACATAGATTAAGATAGATTAAGATAATTTGCTCGTCTGTCTTTACCCATCCAAAAATGTGTTGCCTTTTTCATTCTTAGCAGTCCAAGAATGGACCTACTATCATCTCAGTTTTATATAGTTAAAATGCTCTAGACATTTGGTTTCAACCAATTATTAGGAAATAGGAATGGATTTTATTTATTGTTTTGCATTGGAGAAAAAAGGTCCACACTTGGTTTATGTGGAATGACAAAGGTCCACCATTGGCTGGTATATAATGACACAAGTTCCCACTGAGATAGCACGGAGCGACATTCACACCCACGCATGGGTGAATAAGCAGAAATTAGATAAATTGCTAAATTTTAATTTTTAATCTAATCTAAATTTAACTCAAACATTTGTAACTATTACTATTAATACTATTAATTACTACTAATCCACACAAAACACACTTACAGTAAAGTAGCACTGGTAAAGTTGTGATTGTGTTTTGTTTTGTTTTTTAAACATGGGGTGTGCTGTGAAAACTCATGGGCAATCTATCGTGACACTTAGTTGATTTACATTGTATAAAAAGGTCCACACTTGGTCCATATGGAGTGACAGGGGCCCACTGTTGGTTGGTGCACAATGACACAAGTTCCCACTTAGTTAGCATGGAGTGACATATACACTCCATCATGTATGAATAAGAAAGAAATAAGCAGAAGTGATAGTTCTTAAGAGATTTTTTTCATCAAAACTTAACACAAACATTTCTAATAAAGTAGCACCAATAATGTTGTAATTATTTTTAAATGTACGGTGTACTACTGCAACACACATCTCTACAGTCTTTATTTTCCTTGACTGCATTGTTGTTCTAGGAAAAATACTTGAATTAAAACTAAGGGTTTTAGGTCATTTTAATGTACTTGCATCATGAATCTGTATTCATAAGGATGTATTTTATTTGCTGTTTTACATTACAGTAAAAGGTCCACACTTGGTCCATATGGAATGACAGGGGTCCACTGTTGGCTGGTACATAATGACACAGGTTCCCACTGAGATAGCACGGAGCGACATACACACTCCAGCATGGGTGGATAAGCAGAAATTAGATAAATGTATACGTTTTAAGATACATTTTAATCAAAATTAACAAACATTTGTAATTATTAATACACAACACAAACTCGCAAACACACATAAAGTAGCACTGGTAAAGTTGTCCTTGTAGTTTTTTGTTAACATGGAGTGCACTGTGAAAACTCAATGGCAACCTATCATGATACTTAAGGGAATATTTCAGTTATTGACATTTATGGATCAACAATAAAACATGTATGGGAAAATAAAGGAGGAGCTGAGGGGTCATCAGCTTGTCTGAGATACAAGGGATAATTCTTTTAGAGGATGGATTAACCTGACTAAGTAATAGGATAAACTACTGCAGCACATTTTTCTACAGTCTATCAAGTTTTCTGATCTACTGCAGTTTCACTCCTTGACTGCATTGTTGTTATGGCCTAGAGCCACAAAGTGTTATTCTGTGGTCACCTAATATCCCATATAGCCTACTGTAGATGACGCTCTATGAGGGCCACATTGTCAGACTTCTACTTTTTAAAAGCGCATGGTTTCAATCAATTTGAATGTACTTGCATCCTAAATCTATGTTAATAGGAATGCATTTTACTTATTGTTTTGCCTCACAGAAGAAAATGTCCACTCTTGGTTTGTATGAAATGACAGGGGTCCACCGTTGGCTGGTACAAAATGACACAGGTTCCCACTGAGATAGCACGGAGTGACATACACACTCCATCATGGGTGAATAAAGAAGAAATAAGATAATTGAATGGCAGAAGAAAATGGTCTAATCTAAATACAATCTAATCTGTAGTGTTATTTCTTTTAGCAAAGTGGAAATGTTGACGTTAACTTTTTGAAATGTGGGAATACAATAAGGAAAGCAATACTGTACTATCATCCTAGAGGATTGTTTACCTTACAAAGAATAAGGAGATAAGTCTGCTAGTGGATGGAATAACCCCAAAAAGACCACTTTTGAACTACACTGTCTGTCCAAAAAAAAGTCACCATTTAATAGGTCAGAGCCTCCAATTACTGCATGTATGATTATGTTTCAGCTATGATTCAACTTATTTAACCCTAATTGATGCAGTCTCATTTCCTAAACAACCATGTCAGAAAACGCATCCTGTGGTAGAGGAGAAGATGTCATTCTGTTTCACAAGGGTCAAATTATTGACGTTCATCAAGCAAATAAAACTATCTAAAGAGAGTGCTGAGACTAACATTGCTTTAAGAACTGTCAAACACATAATTTAAAACTGGACTTGAGTTCATGAATACCTGTCTTCGTTTTTGTCGTGGGCAAAAATATGCAAACTAAAGCTTTATTTGTGGGGGGGGGGGTTCTGAATATTACACACTGTATCACACAGTCATACATGTTTATTGGGGGTGTAACGATACACAAAAGTCACGGTTCGGTACGTACCTCGGTTTTGAGGTCTCGGTTCGGTTCATTTTCGGTACAGTAAGAGAACCAAATGCAAAACATAATTTTGCTTATTGTTTATTAGGATTTTTTTCTAAACCAAATGTATGTTTTAGTCAAATGTAATTCTTTTACTCACCTACTAATGTTATGTGCATTGTCCCTGATACAAATAAACTTAAACTTATTAAACTTAACTGTATGAATAAAATATAAAGCTACTTAAACCATTATACAAAATATGAAAAAAATGTACTGTTGTAAAGTGCTGCCTAATAAGTTCAATACATTATTCTCAAATTAACATAAAATGTGAATTAGAAAAATGTGAACGGACTGACCACAGGGCAATGTGGGCAAATGCCACAACAGCTGCCTGACGATGCAACCGTTCGGCCGCGAAAAAAATAAATGAATGAATGAATAACGCGGATCATCACGATGGCAGAGTGCGTAGTGTCAACACATACGCCTGCTGTTACCGCATCTGCAGCAGCAGATCCACAGGTGCCGGGAGCTCATGGACACAGCCAGACAGAGAGAGAGAGACGGGCGGGTGGACGGACGGAGGGACAGGTAGACAGATAGAGAGGAGAGAGGAGCCACAGCCCTCACCTCCACTCTAACCCTGTTTACTCGCTAGCGGTAGCATTAACATTAGCAGTAGCATTAGCGATAGCCACCATCGGGCGGCACGTGTAGCTGCAGGCGGACTGTAAACACACACAACTTCTGTACCGAATCTCAACGCTGTGCCGAACCGAACGCCCCGTACCGAATCGGTTCAATACGAATACATGTACCGTTACACCCCTAATGTTTATAGATCAAATTGGTGTGGAAGTATAATTGAAGGTTGTCAAAAGGTATTGTTACAAAGGACTGGCGAGTTTACATTAAGTGGAAAACACACAATAAATCTACAAATAGTATAATGTCATTCTGATTCAGTAATTAATTTGTTACACATTTTGGTTGCTTCCTAATGATTTTTTAAATGTTTCAGTACCCAGCTAATATATAAAAGCTATATTCCTTACTATCTATGTATATACCTTGTAGTAGAGATGCGCGGATAGGCAGTTATTTCATCCGCAACCGCATCACATAAGTCGTCATCCACCCGCCATCCACCCGAACCAAAGTTTTTTCAAAACCACACCCGCCCGCCATCCGCCCGTTGTTATAGGCCAATATCTATCATATAGCCTATGGATGAGGTGGGTCGGGCCGTATGAGTTTCATTTCTACCGTGCGCTGCTGTCATCAGTGCGCGCTTCTCTCTCTCTCCACCAATAACGGGAAAAGAGCGCTATGCGGAGATGAACGGAACGAGCCAAAAGCTGAAAATCTATTCCTGACGTCCGCGGTCGATATAAAGTCGATACGTTTCATTCATCCATGTTTTGACAGACAACACAGACAGCCAGTGATAAGTTGCACCGCACCGACAGTCATGTGGCTCATAGTCAGGGGGCCAAAACTGATATTGTAACTTATGTGGACACCTCAGGGTACAAGCTGACAACCTATCCAGTGTCAATATTTGACCCCTCAACATGTATTCTAGCCAGGTTGTCAGCTCAGGAAGTGATTTTTTTGTTCATTTCATGACTGTTTTCTAAAAGTGGTAAAATCGGATTTTCACCCCAAAGTGCTTCCTTATTCTTTGAGCCTCCTCTTGTAATTTTGAGCAAATTTGCAATATAATCCATTTCATATGCAAACATGATCTTTAGAAAACAATAATCAATATACCAAAGGAGTAGCTATTGCACTGTAGGGGGCGCTGTTTTTTCAGCACAGCTGTCAAATGAGGGAATAGTGAAGGTTTCAACAGGGTAATGTATTCCAGATAATCTATTTTATTTGTCTAATTGTCTACAAACAAAACAATCTACTGCTACTGGAATGGAGGGTCCCGTGTGCACTCACTCACCCATAAAAAGGACATGCCTGACTGCCAAATAGTTACTGACCTCCTGGCATAACGGTTTGCATCGTCACCCGCCAGGTCCAGGGTTTGGGTTTGAACCCTACCTGGGGCAGTCCATACCGAAACACAACGCAGGGGGCAGATTAACATCAGCTACTTCATCAAATGTTGTCAGAAAAAGGTATAGGTGAAGCTTTTTCCCACCTAAGTAAACTTAAAAGCTAAACTAATGTACTTTCATACATACTACAAATGTGAATGAGTGTGTACTGGGGATATATGTTGACTATTTTATGCACAGCGTACTCTACAGTCTGCTAGTTAAAGTTATTTGAAAGATTTGAAAGATTGATCATTATTATTAATGTAATGTAATTTAGATGGTGGTTATGGCCCTAGTGCGTTCCAGGCACCCCATAACTCGTGTTTTTCTGACCAGTTCCTATGGTTACCATTGGAACGTACAGTCAAACTCGTAACTTCCCACCTGTGAACTTGTACTAGATTGATGTACTCCAGTTTACCAGTTGTAGTTTGGAACGTGCCTGGACTTGACCAATAGGAGCCATGCAGCCTGAATGGCTCCTATTGGTCAATTTCTCTCTCGTACCCTCCATCCAATCCCCTTGACTCCCCAGCTCCTCATCGTCCTCATCCCCACCCACTTCCGCTTACAAACTACAAGTGGTTTGTGCTTTGTTTGCCGCTGTAAGCCCACTAGAATTCAGAGAAGCACAGAACAGAACCACAGAATGTGTCGCCGCCATTATTACCGGTACTGGTGCCACATCTAGTCTCCCTGATCCTCTCCCCGACATAAAGCTGCTTCCAGCCGCAACTGCAGCCTGAGCAGGGTCGCTCTGCACACTGCACAACCAGTCTCCCTCCAGCTCTGGAGCTTTCTTCTGCACTGCTAATGGCAGCGATGCTAGTACGTGTGGTCCCGTTGCCGCCGCCATGCACCAGTTAGGCTACCAGTAATTACAGGGACGATGGCAACTGGCTCCACCATCATTACCAGTAGCTGGTGCACAGTGGCGGCAACGGGACCGCAGGAACTGAAAGCTCCAGAGCTGGAGGGAGACTGGTCACGCTGGGCGGCCCAGCACAGGGTACTGTGTGTTGGGGAGAGAAGCAGGAAGACTCAGGTCTGGAGCTCAGCAGAGCCACGGTGTGCAGTGTGGTATGTGCAGAGCGACCTTACTCAGGATGCAGCTGCAGTGCTCATACAGTGGAGTTTATGTTGAGCAGATAGTCACAACTTCCACAATAAAACCAAAGATTGTGAATCCGACATACTCCGCATTCAAACCTGGCGTCGTGTTTGGTTTCTGCTGGCAGGCTTGTTGCTCTGCTCTGCTGAAGGGTTATATGCTGTCATTCCGATATCCCACCATTTAGACCACCATTCTGACATATCGCTATGGGCTCTATGCACAGCTCCACCACTTCCTGAATTTAAGGCAGGTCCCTCATTTCCTGTCTTACATTATTGGACAAACTGATTAATCCTGGTGTGTCTGACCATTATGACTACTCAGACACACCTGGATAAATCAGTTTGTCCAATAATGTAATACAGGAAATGAGGGACCTGCCTTAAATTCAGGAAGTGGGGGAGCTGTGCATAGAGCCCATTCCGACATGCAAACACCCCACCATTCCTACAAGGCTTCCTACAAAATGTGCGTTACTCAACAGGTGACACCCTTCTTTAAAGGGATGAGGAGTTTTTATTTGGTTATAAAAAAAAGTCTCATTAATGTGGATGAATCTACGTTACCACTTGTTAATGGCTCCATTTTCGATAAATATATTGTTTTGTCTCTATCGTTATTTTGTTGTTATTATTAGTGGTGGAAATGCTGGGTGAGCTGACCAGTATTTCCTTACTTTCGGTTTTGCCGACGCTGCCCGGTGGGTCATGGGAATAACGCCGCTGAATCACCATGTATGGTCGGAACTAAGATGGTATCTGATCTGTTATCAGGTATGGTATCTGTTTTCAAACCTCTGACTTTCATTCTTCACACTTGTCTTGCGGCGGTCCAAGAATTTTACCATGCATGTGGAGGCTCATGGGAAATGTAGTGTGAAAACATTTGTTTTCCAAAACTCCTCGTTGTATCTTTAAGACATGCTGATAGAGGAATACCCACATTGTTGTGCATAATTATGCAGGGACTAGTCTACGTCACTCTTATGAGTAACCAAGTAAAGTGTTACCAACTTAACCAACTTCTTTCATCATTGCCTCAGCCCAACCAGTGCAAAATGTTTTTTGGGGGAGAAGGCTATTAAAGGAACTGTCGGAAAGGCAGGAAAAAATACCATAATTCCGACCATAGAAGGCAAGAAGTGTAAGAATTATGGGACATTTGATAGAAAATTAATGTTGCCATTTAGACAATTAGAGGCCCATGTCAGACTGGTGGGATGTCGGAATGGCGGTTGCCCCGTAATTTTGTGATTATTAAACTATGTTTTTGTCAAAATCAATTGCCTCAAATATATTATATCTCTTAGCGATTCAAATATTACACAGTTCATTAGTAGTAACTAACTCTAGAGGAAGAGAGACAACTGTTGAATTTTGAAGGAATTGTAGTGAAATGTCAAATATTCTAGATTTCCGCCTGGACATTTAAGCACTAAAATGTGTGCAGTGTTGCACTGTCTCACACTATAAGCTTTAAACTTGGCATGACTTATTCCCCTACATTTGGATACTATTGATACTCTTTAGGCGGAGATTGATTTTTCCAATTTCTAGCCCTATTTGCTCTTACACTGTTGAATACATTATCATTTTGACACTTCTACAGACCTCCCCTGAGTGTAATCTTTCATTTGATATCAAGTTTATGTATGTGGTCCTTGTGGTTGTGTAGATATTTGACATTTATTGTGGGAGGTCGTGTTAAGCAGGAAATCTGAAAATTTGCTTAAAATTGCTTCCAAAACTCACAAAAATATTTTTTCAGCTTGACAACCACCCTAGAATTTCTCTTATAGGCCCACTCTAACTAAAAAAAATGGTTGTCATCTTGTACCCCAACATGTCCGCAAAAGTCTTAACGGAAGCACTTTTCAGAATTGGCCCCCTGACTATCAGCCAGCCAGGTGATGCACACAGCACAACAACACAGCGTGGCGACATGTGCAAGCTGCTGCAGCAGTGCACATCAAAGGGACACTGCCGAAAATGAAGTGAATATGCACGTAGTTTTGAAATTGTTTTTGCACATGTTTCCATCCATAAAATGACCAAAACTGAAAACTATAGGCCCTAAGCGGATTTCCTCACAAAATGAATAAGGTGTTGCCATCTCTGTTTCAAAGAGTGACTGTTTCAAAGAGTGCTGCTCGTTTTTCTTATGTGGGTAACAATATCTAACGATGTATATATCTTTCCTAATTGGTTCAACCGCCACCCGCCCGAATCTAATTAAAATATATTTTTTCGTCATGTCACCCGCCCGACCCGCGGTTTATCCGCGGACTCCGCGGTTGTGTCCGCAATCCGCGCATCTCTACCTTGTAGGCACTTGCAAGTGTGTATACACAGTGTTTTATAAATCTGAATGTTTTTTGTCATATCACATCCACCCCGACACTTTAGAGAGCTTCTGTCCTGATGCCGTGTTTGCTTGTTCTGACCCGAAAACAAAATGTGTTGTTTGGGTCAGAAACATGCTCATTTACAAAGGAAAAAAAGCAAAATCGGTTAGCAGAATCATTAAGCAGGCCCGCACACGATCCCAAGGAAATGATCAAGTGGGAACCAGTTCTGAAGAGGAACCAGTTCTCAATTCCCACCCCTAGACTTCAGTCTATGATGTGGACACAAAAACAGTCCTCTCCATTGAAGTAGTGAAGTCATCAACACTTGTATTTCACAGATCCTAACTCTACCTATACTCTCCACTCTAAATGTGGAACTGGCTTCTGAGAAGTGAGTGAATGGGTTTTAAATCTGTGCCAGACGACTTGTGTCAGTCCTTGACTGTCGGCAGTGTGGGGGATGGTTTCTTGTAGCTGACGGTGGTCGTTAGCAACTCTGAGGCGCAACCTGGAAAAGACTAACATCCTTCAGCCAAGATCTTATGTTCCAAATCAGACTAAGAGAGACATTGGAATTCCCTAGTCTTAGGTTGGCCATGTAAAGAATGGGTGACCCAGCAATAATCTACCATGTCAAGTATTTGATGAGTTTTGTAAAGGTGTGTGATGCCTTGTGATAAATGTAATATTTGGATCTACCATTGTGTGCCAGTAGAAATATTGTCTGGGAACAACAACTAAACATGGCAGCAGAAATTAATATTAATCAGATTGGCAGAGATACAGGTGATAAATCAGATGGATGTTGATCTACTGCAAAATTTGTACTCTCCAAACTATAAGCTCTACTGGAGTTCATGTATACCTGTCTGAATGTTTTTGGTCCACAACAAAAATGAAAAGCTAAATTTATGGTTTATGGGGTTTTTTTCCTGTATATTATAGACTGTATCACATAGTCATACACATCTATAGATGGAATTGGTGTACACATTGAAACCTAGTTTAAAGTTCTCAAAAGGTACAGGACTGGCACAGAATCAGAAAGTTTACATTAAGTGGGAAGTACACAATAAAAGTTGTATTCAGTTCACACTGGTACAGAAATAGGTCTGACTGCTTTCAGGATGTGTGGATTGTACATTCAACAACCTTATTCATAGTATATGAAGTGAAATATAAACTAATTCATTGAATTGTGTTCAGAAGATGGCAAAACGTGTTACCTAATTGTTTATTTTTTAAGTGACTCATTTGTTACACATTTTAGTTATTTCCTAATGATTCTTTTTTTGTTTCAGTACCCAGACACAAGTGTGTACGTTCCTTACTATTTATGTATAACCTTGTGCATGTTGTAGGAAGCAAAGCAACTTCATTGCATTTACACACAGTTTTCTAAGTAGTGTTAAACATATGGGGTTTCGGTCTACAATGTGGACACAAAAAACATTCCTCCACATTGAAATAGTTAAGTCACCAGGACTCATGTATTTCACAGATCCTAACTTTAAGGTAGAGTTGTTGAACAGGGATCTGAGAAGTGAGTGAATAGAGTAAGGGGTTTAAATCTGTGCCAGATGACCTGTGTCAGTCCTTGAGTGTAGGCAGTGTGGGGGATGGTTTGTCGTAGCTGATGATGGTCGTTAGGCATTTTCAGGTTGGGCTCCACAGTTTCTACCTTCTTTCAGCCAACATCTTATACCCAAATCAGACCGACTGAGACACAAGCATTCCCAGGTCCCAGGTTGTCCATGTGCTACCCACGAACCTATGGCCTTTGGTGACTCAACTTCTCTGGCAACTGTTAAGAGTGGGTGTACCAGCAATATTCCATTTTGTGTAAAGAATCGTCAGTTCTTTGATGAGTTTTGTGAAGGTGTGTAATGCCCTGTTATAATATTTTGTGACAGGGCCTTTATATGAGCTACCATTGTCTGCTAGTATGCTGTCTGGAAACAACACCTTAACATGGAATAAGAAATTAGGATTCATCACATTGTCAGAGATACAGGGAATAAGTCAGTGTATGGATGAAATAACCCCCAAAAGATCTACCATTCTCTGCCAGAAAACATTTCTAAGACCTTGGTCATTTCCAGGTTGGGCTTCAGAGTTGCTAATGACCATCATCAGCTACAAGACACCATCCCCCACACTGCCGCCAAGGACTGACACAAGTCGTCTAGCACAGATTCCCTCACTCCGTTCACTCACTTCTCACAGAAGCCAGTTCTACATACAGTTAGGATCATAAAGAGAAGTGCAAATGCAACTTCATTAGAAATGTTTGTATTAAGTCTTAATGAAAGTTTCCCCATTAGAGCTATCAATTTTTCTTATTTTTTCTCATTCATACATACTGGAGGGTGTATGTCGCTCCATGCTTGATTGAAATCACATGCTTTTCTCAGTGAAAAATTAATAGACTGTAGCAATGTGTGTGGCAATAGTTTAATATAGGGACTTTGTGAGATTAATCCATCCTCTCAATGAAGTATCCCTTGTATCTCTGACTAACTGATGATTCTCCATTCCCTCTGTATTTTCCCATGGATATCAAATTGTCATATATCAGTACCACTTTGATTGCAGTGTTGGGAAGATTACTTTGGAAATATAGTTGGTTACAATTACAAGTTACCCTGTTGAAAATGTAATAGTAGGGTAAGTTAAATATTTCAATTATTTCATCAAAGTAATGTAACTAATTACATTCGATTACATTTTAATTACTCTTCTTAATTTTGAATGAATGCTCTCAACTTTTAACAATTGTCACACTTTCAGTCCTAACGGTTAAGCTTTCAGCAGTACTTAAGACAACATCAAGACAATATAATGATAGACTCCACAAGATACCTCTTTTTACTGTGAGAACAACTGTATTATACTTAACATTAGGCCTATAGCCACATAAGGTCAGGGTATAGCTGTAACTCTTCAGATTCGACATTGACAGTTTAGATGTCAACAACATCTCCATGGCTGGCAAACACTCTTTGTACCACACCAGTGTTCCCCAATAGTATGATATTCACAACAACAAGCAATTAGCCTAATAACAGTACAGCAAGAGGCAAACAGCTATGCATGGCATCAATACCATTAGTACAGATTTTTAAACCCATCTGCAAAATGTATTAAATTTAACTGGAGTGTGGATGTCGCTCCGTGCTATCTAATGGTGCGTTTCCACTAGCACAGTACAACAATGTGGCCCTCATAGAGCGTCATCTACTGTATATGGGATATTAGGTGACCACGGAATAACACATGGCTCTGGGCCATCACACCATGTTGAATCCATAAATGTCAATAACTGAAATATTCCCTTAAGTATCATGACAGGTTGCCATTGAGTTTTCCCTTTTCCCGAGATTGTGTTGTGTATTAACAATTACAAATGTTTGTATTAAATTTAGATTAAAATGTATCTTAAAACTTATACATTAATCTAATGTCTGCTTATCCACCCATGCTGGAGTGTGTATGTCACTCTGTGCTAACTCAGTGGGAACTTGTGTCATTTTGTACCAGCCAACGGTGGACCCCTGTCATTTCATACAAACCAAGAGTGGACATTTTCTTCTGTGAGGCAAAACAATAAGTAAAATGCATTCCTATTAATATAGATTTAGGATGCAAGTACATTCAAATTGATTGAAACCATGCGCTTTTAAAAAGTAGAAGTCTGTGGCCCTCATAGAGCGTCATCTTCAGTAGGCTATATGGGATATTAGGTGACCACAGAATAACACTTTGTGGCTCTAGGCCATTACACCATGTTGAATCCTGAGTTGAGTTATTTAAAGTAGTTTTCCCATGACAATAATGCAGTCAAGAAGTATGAAACTGCAGTAGATCAGAAAACTTAATAGATTGTAGAAAAGTGTGCTGCAGTAGTTTATCATATTACTTAGTCAGGTTAATCCATCCTCTAGAAGAATTATCCCTTGTATCTCAGACAAGCTGATGACCCCTCAGCTCCTCCTTTATTTTCCCATACATGTTTTATTATCGATCCATAAATATCAATAACTGAAATATTCCCTTAAGTATCATGACAGGTTGCCGTTGAGTTTTCCCTCCATGTTTAAAAAAAACTATAATGACAACTTTACCAGTGCTACTTTATGTGTGTTTGCGAGTTTGTGTTGTGTATTAATAATTACAAATGCTTGTATTAAATTTAGATTAAAATGTATCTTAAAACTTATACATTAATCTAATGTCTGCTTATCCACCCATACTGGAGTGTGTATGTCGCTCCGTGCTATCTCAGTGGGAACCTGTGTCATTATGTACCAGCCAACAGTGGACCCCTGTCATTCCATATGGACCAAGTGTGGACCTTCTACTGTAATGTAAAACAGCAAATAAAATACATCCTTATGAATACAGATTCATGATGCAAGTACATTAAAATGACCTAAAACCCTTAGCTTTAATTCAAGTATTTTTCCTAGAACAACAATGCAGTCAAGGAAAATAAAGACTGTAGAGATGTGTGTTGCAGTAGTACACCGTACATTTAAAAATAATTACAACATTATTGGTGCTACTTTATTAGAAATGTTTGTGTTAAGTTTTGATGAAAAAAATCTCTTAAGAACTATCACTTCTGCTTATTTCTGCTTATTTCTTTCTTATTCATACATGATGGAGTGTGTATGTCACTCCATGCTAACTAAGTGGGGACTTGTGTCATTATGCACCAACCAACAGTGGGCCCTGTCATTCCATATGGACCAAGTGTGGACCTTTTTCTGTAATGTAAAACAGCTAATAAAATACATCCTTATGAATACAAATTTATGATGCGAGTACATTAAGATTACCATAAACCCTAAAACCCTCTATTTAAAGAATTGCAGACAGTAGAAATGTGTGTTGCAGTAGTACACCCTACATTTAAAAAATAATTACAACATTATTGGTGCCATTTTATTAGAAATGTTTGTGTTAAGTTTTGATGAAAAAAATCTCTTAAGAACTATCACTTTTATTTTTCTATAAAATTTTTATTTATTTATTTTCTATTTCTTTCTTATTCATACATGATGGAGTGTGTATGTCACTCCATGCTAACTAAGTGGGAACTTGTGTCATTGTGCACCAACCAACAGTGGGCCCCTGTCATTCCATATAAACCAAGTGTGGACCTTTTTCTGCAATGTAAATCAACTAATAATTCCTATCAATACAGATTGAGAACACATTGTAAAATTGAAACCCTGTGCTCAAAAAAACTGAACAAGCAACAATAGCAAGGTCAATTATTGTTAATGTTTGATCAGAATTCAACAGAAATGATCTAAATGACTATCTTAATTCTAACATAGTTATGGATGTTAAATTGTTTCAATATTTTAAAATTTCTATTATACCTAATACAGTAGTGACTTTAAACTTAAGACATCAATGAAAACAGAACCGTTATATTTTGTTACAAAGAATAACAAATAATGTTTCAAGGTAGTGGTTTGTGCACTAAGGAGCCTGTTTGATAGCCTCTCTACAGTCTGAAAGGCTGCTGGGTCTGCAAGTCGTTCACACCTTGGTGGAGTGTAAGAAACGACGTGTGTGAATGGTGTGTGAATGAGCCATTAAAAACCCTGCTCCAGCCTGCCGGGGCACTGCTGAATATGGTATTTTACACACACACACACTCAGGTCCCCTCTTGGCAAAAGTTGAAAAAATTAACCAGAAGGGTTTTCACATGATTTTAACTTGATTTAAAGCATGTCAAACAGGGGACCTAAAAAATGTCCCCTGTTTGCTGCACGGTCCCCTGTTGGTGAATGTGTAACGACGCCGAAGTCCCCTCATAGATAGTAACAACAGTGCACACACACACACACACACACACACACACACACACACACACACACACACACACACACACACACACACAAACCCAAACTCTCACATGACCCTCCGCTGTGCAGGCAAAGGCACTGATTCAAGCCGACAGAAATTCTTGGCACAGACCGCCCACTCCATTCACTGGCTGCTGTTCAGCTGTCATACTCACACGCTGAAGTTTCTCCCTTTAATAGGGTGCTGTGCTGAGATGAATGTACTCATATAAGCTGTGGCAGTCATAGGTAATGTGTTTATCCATAGTTAACTGCTCGTTCTAGGTCAGATACGATGAGAGGAGTGAAAAGATGTTGCCATGTGACAGCAGCAAAGAAGAGACATCAGGTATAAATAAGAACTGAGCAAGCTCCGGTTACATAACATACACCAATGATTCCCAAAGTCAGGTTTAGGAACCTCCAGGGAATATCAGGGGGCTGCCAGAAATAGGAGCAATTGTCATGCTTCATTATCTTTTGCTTCCTTTGAGTTAGCTTAGTGTGTAGTAAGTCATATTTAATACATTTCTTTTCCCATAAGGATGACATTGTATTTTATGAACATTTGCAGAAAAGTATGAATCCCAAAATTAATCATGCATACACAATGTGTGCAGGACTATCTTTACAAAAAAAGATAAGTCAGAAAATCAGAAAACTCTCAATTTTTGAAGGTTTCCTTTTTCATATGATTAACTGATTAAGAGATCATCAAAATTCCCATCAGTTAATAATCTGTTGATTAGCTAATCAACTAATGAGTTTTAAGATTCAAAAGTATACCTTAAGGTGAATGCAGTATGAAATTAATTTAAAAAGAAATTAATTTAAAAAAAATGTAAAAGTTTTTTTTACCTTCCCTGCATATCATTGAGTCGGTGCAAATGAGGCTTTTGTATGTTTATGTGATTTACTCATCTATGTACTCAGTGTGCACAGCAATTACAACATATCTAATTATATATTCGATCTACACATAGGCTTTATAGGTGTAAACATTTGTATCTGGGTTGAACGATGCTGTTGCCATCAAAAAAGAAACAAACACTGCTATTACAGGCACTATGATGTGCACAGGAACATAGCAGAGTGACACACAATCTCACCCCCTCACATACACACACACACTCTGTCTCTGAGATGAGAGCGACTTGTTTACAGCAGCCCCGCAGAGCTTCGGCTGGGGCTGTTTGGGACGCCCGTGGGTGCTGTGCAGCTCTTGGATGGCGGACGTGCGGTGAATGACAGTGCAGATGGCCTAGCGCCATCACTGCCACCTGAACCTCCCCGAGCCGCCCCACAAACACACACATGCACACACATACACTCACAAGTTCACGAGGTCAGACGCATCAAAACAACCTGCCTGCGGCCATCTCAAGTGTGAAAATAAACCCAGCAATCTTACCTTTTTTCTTTTTCAAACACTTTTATTTTCCTCAGTGTAGATACAGTCATTTCAGCTAAGAAATCTTATCAGTGTTATTTTGCATGGAGAGACTCACAAACCCCAAACACACACATATACAAACACAAACACTCTGAGGCACACAACCACAGCGGCTTGGCGCTATCTTTTTCCCAGAATGTGATCTGCCCGGTGTATTACGAGGCGTACAGTAAATCAATCTCAGAGGCATTGCGTAATAGCTTGAGAGCAGTGTCCTGTCCAAATAGCAAAATAATCACCTTGTCAACTGGTCTGCACTGGCTCGCGCAGGTTGGAAAAAAATAAAATCACAAGGTTTGTCTCTGGTTTCCTGACAAACAAGAGTGTTTACACTGTGTAACGTTATGAAGTTGGCTGTCGACTGTGTGCCAGTATTTTCAGAGATAAGAAACATGTGTTGAATAGTGTTAGTTGTAATTACATATAATGTACATAGCTCATTTTTGTACTTGACGCTTTATTTTGATCAGTTCTCTGACCACTGTTAAGAAGTTGTAATTGTATAGATCTTTGTTATATTATTTGGAATTTACCCTACCCACAACTTTACACTGACTAAAATAATGCAGAAGAGTTTCTTTAAAAAAAAAGACAGTAAGTACAAGAGATAAGTAATGTAGCCTGTACTGTAGATTCCTGACATATTCATGTTAAAAGGCCTCAACAATATAAACCCACTGTGTATTTTTACATTTATTCATCTAAAGATTGAATTTGGTTGTTTTTACAGTATCAAACCTATCCTGTGGAAATATGCCTTCTCAAAGTAACATGTTTTTTTTTTTTTTGACTCCAGAAGCAGTTTATGTTTGATTCACACTTTTGCTGTTACCGAGCAAAGCAAAGACAAAACTTCTCCAAGGTCAAAGTTTGATCCAGTGTCATCTAGTCTTATCTGAACTCATACGCCCCCGCCGCTATCTGCATTTAACCGCTTATTTTGTGAGTGCTGTGCCATCACACAGGTAGTCGGTGTCGTCGCCTTGTTGCGAAATGCAGCTTTTATTGATGTAACAGGTGCTTAGCTCGACTGTGGCAGTCAAAATAACACATCTCCTCTGTTTGGCTTTCAGAATGGAAGCTAAAGTTAGACATCTTTGAGGTTTTTCTGCCACTTGATGGAAGGTGATGCCAATGCATAATGCATGAGGAGAGAGGGAAGACTTTGTCTGGCTGCTTTTTATAGACCACCAAAGCTCTGCTCCTGCACACACACACACATAGAGAGGCGCACACATGCCTGAGCCAACCGTCTCACTCGATGCGCTGTAACCTCTCTCAGATCAAGAAGGCAGGAGCAGAGGAAAAACAGGAATCCAGCAAACTGGCAACATTGTTGAGAATAAAAAAAAGAAAGACAGAGACAACAAGACGAAACAGAAATGTTGACGTGCTATTTTGAGATGGCAAGGTCTTTTGATACACAAACCAAAAGAGAAGCAGGGGGAAGAGGGAGCAGCGGGGCTGGTGTTTGTCTCAAAGATGGGCTTTAACAGAAATACTTTATACATGTGATCTTACACGCTCTCCCTCGTCTTTGTTCCCACCGTTCCAACACTTCAGTGAAAGTGTCTTTAGGTCTGGTTAAAACAGGAAAAAAGGGAGTTATCACACAAGTGGGGAGCTGCATGGGGATGTCAAATAATTTGCAGGCAAGCCAAGCTTGTACTTTTGGTTGCCGACTTTGCAAACCCCATTTACTGCCCTCAAAAGTATGGAGTTATTTTCTTCTTATCCCTCTAATCCTTATTTAACCTGGCTGGTTGACTAAGAGCACACTGTCATTTATAGTAATGACCTGGGGGAGAAACTGCAGGGAGCTGCACATATACACACTCACACCTGTCTCGCCCTGTACCACCACACGGTGATGGGCTGCAGCCTCTGCGGTAACTAATTCCAGTCATCTGCTGCATTGTTTTTCCAGTGGTTTCTGGGTCAGGATCATCATTGAAAGTGAAAAAAAAAAAGAAAGAAGTACGAAAAGTGTTCATGCCCTCAAATTCTAAAGCTCTCACCTCCTCCAGTTCTATATAGGAGGGGAAATCTAGGTCTATTACATTTTAACCAACATTGTTTTATTAGTGAGTTGGCTAACTAAGCACTTGCATGTGGCTTCTCCCAGCAGCAGCACCCTACTGTTGTGAACAGTTTTTGTTTTCCTTTCTCAGTTTGAAGTGAATCACAAGATTGAATGCTCGTGTACAGGAAGTGCTCTCCTTGAACGATCTGTCCTCAAGTAGTCCACTGAGAAGTTTTCATACAACACCCTCAGTATTTTAAGTTTCTGTGTCTTGCTAACGGGTACCTTTTAACAGTCTTTGATAATTTTTTCTCCAGTAAGAATATTCTACTGCCAGTCTGTCAATTTGAACTGCAACCTCTAGGTCGTGTTCACTCTTCAGTGTCACCTCTTATTGAATAAAAGGACTCTGTCAAAGGAGGAAAGCACTTCACGCTGAGTGGAACTGTTGGAAAGAGGTTGAAATGGGTTCCTGAGTAAGACTGAGGGTATTAGAGAGTGAATCCTACCTTCTAAGCTTTGGGGGAATCCAGGTATCTAAGTGGGATTAGGTTGAAATAGTTTCCTACTGCCCAGGAAGCACAATTAGAAGTTTCTCGGATTATTCCCCTTCTCTTACCTGACAACCGAGGCTGTTCTAACCGTGTGTGCTTAGGTAGCAATCATGCTTGGGTGGTGATAATTAGTGGAAACAGCTGTGACACAGAACCTGTTACTTCTCACATTATTTCATCACTATGAAAACTACGGTAAAGTTGACATAAAGAAAGCTGAGAAGTAACACAGTTTTAGCTTTGACTCCTGTTCTTGCCCTTGAGGAGCAGATTTCAGTCATCACATTCACTTCACTCACTTCACATTGTAAACTAACCCAGTGTGTGATATCACTCAATTATCTCCAATGTATAAATAAAATAGACATGAAATACTGAATGAGCCATTTTTAAACTGTCAAGAAAAGCAGGTAAAAAAAACCCAACATTAGCAAAATTGTGAATATGACACATCACAAGTGAACAAGGAAGAAGAAAATGTAACTCATGAGCTTGTCTTTGTACAGTTGTGTTCCGTCAGACTTTCATCAAATGGGCAGCAGAATTTCCAACCGAACAAATGATGGAACAGGTGAGCGTCCGTCCCTGCACAGTGGTCATTAATTAAGGCTTCAATGGCAAAATAAGTTTTTAAAATCCCTCAGTGAGACAGCCTGACAACACTTTTATTCCTTCATATCATTATGTTCTCCAGTGCCGCTGCTTCTCCCACTTGCAAGCCAGATGTCAGATATCATGCGAACTGTGGTTTTTTCAGTCCTCTCCTGAGATGCGTCTAACAGACACATACCTCAGTGACAAAAAGCCATAATGGATAAATAAAGATTTGACGCCTTTTAAGGGGTTTACAGGCTGTAAGAGCATGCTGATATTTCAAATTCCCAAACCTTATTACTACATGATTATATTAGTTATACAGGGCGTCACTGAGAACATTGCATTCAAACCGCAGCATTTCAGCTCGACAGTGGCTTACTCAGGTCAAAAAGCACATTGGTGCTATTCATCCATCTCCATCTCAGGACTCATTCATCTTCCTGCACTTTAAAACAAGAAGCAGGGACTAGAGACACGTGTTGGCAAAAAGGAAGAGACAGGATTTATTGGAGACACAAAATGCTGCACATAGCACCTTTAAACTACATGTAACACCATTAGGAGTTTGTGCAATACATTAATTAGTCCTGTGGGTGAGGACACCTCTTGTGGGCTAACTCAGACATGACTGATTGGATTTTAATGAAACTTGTGGATATCATTAATCTAACTGCTTACAGCCAGCTGTCAAAGTTAGCCTCATTATCAAAATTGCACTGATCAAATCCAGCAAAATGATGCATCATACCACCACCAAAAGTTGGCACCATGATTGCAGCTGACATATATGTTTCTGATTGGCTGCGACAGGGACTGTGTCACTCAAACAAGCGAACACGTTTGCTGCTGGTAATTTTTTTTCTTCTCATTGTTTTTACCCCGAGAACATGATATAGCTGTTTTCTCTCTAGACGCCCCCAGGGCAAACTTGGGGGTGGTGGTGTCTGCAATATTATAAATAACACAGTGAGGATGAAAGGCAGTGGCACTCTCCCTCCCCATCCTTCTGTCTCTCCTCTTTTCCTCCCGCCCTGCTACTCATCTATGCTCAACACGAGTGCCTCGGCGTTCGCGTGTGTGGCTTGAATTTATATGAACGTCTCCCTGGCAGGGGACAACGGGGGCCAAGTCATTGATATGTGCAGGAGGACTCAGGATAAACAGCCCACGCCGACCAATGTTACGCCAGCCTGCCTGATACATTTTGATTGAGCAAAGACAGAGGGGTGGAGTAGAGGTGGGAGGGCGATGGAATTGGGGAGGCTTAAAAGCAAGGATAAAATGACAGAAAGGGGGCTTTTTTTCACCTGGTTTGCCAGACTGTCACAAAATGGATCCATCTAAATGTTAAGAACCACACACAGAGCTTCGCTACACAAGATATATGTGTCACTGAGCTTTGGAGCACTTTAACTGAGATGCCATTATTGTTCCTATTACTGAGAGTTTTTTCCAACCTCGAAACATAGGCTGTTGGTCCAAATTTGCCTTTCATTCTGGATGATCCCTTTGTTTCATTGAACACCACCATCGCTATTCCCCCTCGCACCCTCTTTTTTCTCTGTTCATGTTTTTGTGTGTGACATGGTCAGCCTCTTAATGGACTGGAAATTCATGATGAGAAAACGTCCCGCATTCCTCCTCCTCCTCTCCATGTCTCTCTCAGAAAACCAAAATAAGACGCACTATGCTGCTTATGGCTGCATTAGGATCAGCCACCAAAGTGTCACTGAATCGCCTCGTGCATCATTTTGGCTTTGTTCACCATGACAGAGAGTTGTGTGTTCATCAGTGGTCCTCGTCCACCCTGTGCTTTTATCCCCAAATGGATGCACCATTGGTTGGGCTCTTATTTCTAAAGTGCCCACTTAATAATTTTTGAAACCCCCAGTCTTTTTTATTGACCTTTGTTTGCAGTGCACTACTTAAACTATGACTGTGTTAGCTTTTAATGTCATGTTTTGTGCTATGTTACCACCATAATGCTAGTTTTCCATTATGTTGGTACCTTCAATATTTAATGGACTTAGTATCAATACACAGATAAATACCGACAGTATTTTAATAGAATAGTTTGTTAATAGTATTAGTTGTAGCATAGTGATAAATTTTAGACAACCCTAACTACCATAATTTTCGGACTATAGAGCGCACCTGAATATAGCTAAGCTGCACCAGCTAAATTTTAAAATAAAATACATATATAGACCAGACTTGAACATATGCCACAGGTTTTCATGTTGTAACATGAGATATTTAAAGCCAGTATAGGGAACTGTGCAAGTCCGCTCACTTTTCCACTGTTTTGGTTACGCTCCTCTTGCCCATGTGCATTTGTTTACAGCGAAGCCGGCAAAAATCAATAAATGGAGCGGTGGATAAAGCTACAGAACATATATGATGTTACGTCGTGTGCATGTTTGTGTGCTTTGTGCAGACTAATGGACACTGATTTAACGTACTTGTACGTGTTTCGGACTGCGCTTTAGCAACATTAGCACATGTAGATGGAACATCTGGTCAGCTGTCTCTTTTCTTACTTTCACATCAGATACAGAAAAAACATAAGAATATAGACCCATTTCATTGGCCTTTGATCTCAGTTTTGTCACCAGCTAGCAGCTAGACAGCGCACACTGCGTACGTTATCTTGTAACTGTTGTGGCTGTAGCTGAAAGAAAGTGACTTAGTGGTTAAAATGCTTAACAGAGCTGGGAAAATGAGTGATTATTCAATCTGGCTTTGTCTTACAACAAGTGATCACTTTTATATTGTGCATAATTTGCTACATGAAAAAAAATTGCGGTGCAGCTTTAAGAAGACAGAGAAACAAAGAAATGGGTTAACAGTGTTGCAAGAAAATGTCCTTGAAAACTCATTCTTATTGTCACCAAATGTCTCAGATGTCCACGTGAGATGCTCACCATTCCTCTGATAGTTAAGTCTAAGCTCTGTTCAGTCGCCCTCCTTCCCCCAATTATCAGTTCTTTTTCATCTCATCCACAGAACTAATGAACAAACAGTCACCCCCCACACACAAACCCACAGCACACAGCTTTCCCTCAATTTACCACCTCTTATCAATTGCCTCCCTTTATCTTTTAGTGTTTTCTTCTTTCCATCTTAACCCTCCATTCCTCTTTCTCCAAAGCTTTTATTTACGAACATCGTTTCAGGTTGTTTTATAGCTCCCCTCAGGACCAGAGGATGGAAGGGAGAAAAAATGGAAAAATAAAAGATGAAAGGATATATGAGGATAGAGAGTAACACTCAAGGCCGCTGAGGGAGAAATAGATTTTGGGCAAGCAATGAGAAATAAGTGCAAGTCATCAAGCATGGCCCTGTTTGGCTTTTCTTTTTTTGTCTAATAGTTTGGATGTGGTGATATAAAATGTTGATGTGAGCTGGAGAGGGCATCAGCATGAGTTCCAAACAGAGTCATTTGATTTAATGAGCTTTGGCAGTAGATCCGCTGCCTCTGTCAAAGCCCAATCATGTGAAATCTAGATGACTCAAAGCCATCAAAGGACCATGGTGGTCGTTCAGTTGTTTTTATTTGTTGTAGTGTATCAGTAGATCTGCTTATTTTGACTTTAACCGGCAAATTAGAGGCAAATAGACAGGTGGGAAGCATGAGTCTTTTTTTCACCAAATGCAGTGCTGGTTATGATAGATTGGCAGCCAAGTCCAGCGGCAAAATAGGTTAAAAAAAAAAAAAAGTTCTGAATTGCGCAAGGCAAGCTGTTACTGCTCAATAACACAGGTCTGTAATCGACTCACATTTCAAACACACACACACACTCAGACAGCCCTTGGTCGGGGTGTTTTTTACGAGGAAGCACACGGCACGAGGTGATCAGCATATGTTTTGTTGACATAAATTTAAAATTTATTGCCGTTGTCAAAAGTGACTGTTGGACAAAGTCGATTATTAACTGAGTAAATGGCCTGAGAGAGTTTTATGTGAACTTCCTTAATGGCTACAGTCAGTCTGTTTCAAATCACCCTCCCTCAGTCCCTCCCTCCCTAGCTACCACCCACTACACACACACACACACACACCCGCACACACACTTACACCTCTCATCATCTATTTTAGAAGCACAACATGAAAGCAGACAGTTACAATGGGATTTGAGTGTGTGTGTGTGCTTGTGTGGAGAGGTCTATCCAGGCTATATCTCTGGGTTGAGACAATATTTTAGTATCCTTTTACATGTCATTAAACCTTGTTGAAGCTGAATAAAAGTATATTATTAGGCGCACAAAGCATTTTATAGCATATAAAACATTATGCTTACTGTTGTCTAAGTTTCATACTTCAACTAAGGGGTGAGTTCACTTTTGTCTGCCTACAGTTACGTGTGGTTCATACGTGGTTGCATCACTTACTTTCTATCATAACACCCAAAAATTACATTGTAAAACATTCGGATCAATAAGGTGACCTTGTACCTAGTTACCTCTTGTTGGTTAGCCAAGAAAACAGGTTAAACCCTCTTGTTAGTATTTTTCAAAAATAAATTCTATATTTGTAATCATTTCTGCATTATGAAACCAAAGAAATAGTACAACTTATATATCATACGGCCTAAATATGGCATATAGCCAATAAAAATGTCATCAATTGTGAAATTGACACTTCTTCTAAAAGTACTAACCCTTTTGCTGTAACCTACTAAATTACTGGACCAGGTGCTGTTAACATTCTGTTGAACATCAAATAATGTGTCGTTTCAGTGGGCTAGTGCTGCCCATTACAGTTAAATTTAACACACTCTCAGCTGAGGACATACACACTCTGCACTTCCCTCATCAACACTACATTTGTGGTGAAAATACATGGCATTGCTTCCACTTCAAGTGGCCTTAATAAGTCCATCCATACCTTATCAGTGCTCTGTCTGGGGGCACAATGGTCAGATTGAGGAGGGACACAAAAGGCCTTTGAAAGGCTTTGTGCTCCCTGTGTGTTGTGTTGTGGTTTACCACTTGCGTGTGTTTTCCCCTTATCAGAGAGAAAGTGTGCAAGTACATCACCTATGATCCTGAGAGGAAAAAATCCTCTTCCGTGCCTTTGTCCATTTTGTTGTTTGTTGTTGAATTTGTCCCATTCATGTGGATAAACCCGTCAAAGGCAAAATTACATTAAGATAAGTATTTTTTTTATCTACCAGAATCATCAACGGTAAAGGTCAGGCTTTGGTCCCTCAAAGGTAAAACATATGGGCATCAGTCTAGTGCAGCTATTTTGCACCAGCCATAGAGCAGGAGTGCAATGCAGAGGTGAGAGAGATTGTTGTTTGTCTACTGGCATTTGCCTTAATAGACCAGAATTCCTTACACATTGCAGTCTTGTGCGATTGCTATTGATCCGTCCTAATATATATGTAACCAACAGCAGCGTGATTGCATTTTGATGCTTTAATGTTATGCATGTAGACTTGCTTTCTATTGAACGCAACAAATTCAGATATCCCTGCAGGTTGTATAAAGGCATTCTGGTGAAAGAGCGAAGTGGAGATAGTTCATTCAAAGCGCATTAGATTTTCTGTATCATCACAGATTGATATGTGACAGTGTGAGAATATTGTTTCTTTTCCCAGCTGTGTCATTCATGTCTCTCTGTATAACTTTCTCTCCCTTTTCGGCTTTTCAAGTGTCCTTTTGGGGGCATTTGGCATTTATAGGGCCTTTTAATTACACTCTACTGCCAAAGGGCCGTCATTCTGGCTTTGGTTTCCGAGGTCTCTCCGCAAACTCTAACCACCACAATAGCTGTCACAACTTCAAATCCCGCCACATTTTCTTACATTACAGATTTTTACCACTCTCTTGTGTCAGGTTTCAGGGATGTTTTTGCAGCAGCAAATTGTCGACGAAGTCACACGAACCACTGCCATGAGGAAACACTGTAATCTCGCTCCGTCTGTCTCGGTCTCATCCTCACTTCGTCTCTCCCTACCCCACTCGAGGCACAAAAGAGAGCTGTAAATCAATTTGCATTCGACATCTGACATCAATCAGTCATGTTTTGGGAGAGTGGCACCACCTCCTCCTCTGCGGCTTTGTTGAGAGACGCTAAGATGGATGGCTGTCATCTCGCCCAAGTTGAGCGGATCTCTTATCAAGGGCATTGTTTCCCCAAGAATGCACTCGGCTGATCACTCTGTGCCACCTGACTCGTCGACGGAGAGTATGAAATCTGTCTGTTTGACGTTGTCTTGCTTTGTCTGCCAGAAGCATACACATCTGACTATAGAATGAGGCCCTTTTTTGCACATACGTATGTGGGGCACTGTTCTACCAGCTTTGCAATGATATATTTAACAGTACTTAAAAAATTTTATTTGCTAAAATAATTAAGGGGTTTTACTGTATTTTAATCTAGCATTTTCATCAAAAGGAGAAGACTTCTGGAGTCCCACCATGCATTTAAAAGATTATTGATTGTGTCAAATCTGAAATGGGACCAACTTGAAAAACAATCATTACAATTATGGGTGTGTGTGTGTGCTCCTTTTGTGTACCTCTCTCAAGGCGAGGTATTTGAAGTTCTCGGGAGGCTTAAGGCACTGTGGCAGTTGTTTGGCAATTCGTGTCACCTTAATTGCTTTAGAGCACTTTCAGATATCTCCCAAGAATAATATGCTTTGTACCAAGCCGTGGGGTCTTTGAGGATTTTGTAACAGAGAGAGTGGTGAGGATGGACTTTATGTTGTCAGATGTTATTTAGTTACCTAACCTTCAAGGCTTTTACCACATAATCAAATATTGACCCTTAGTCTTGTCTGAACTTGTGCTTAAACTATGTTACATCCTAATGACTACCCATTTGTAAAAATAAAAAATAAAAAAAAGGACAATGCATTGCAAGTCTGATTTTACTTCAACCTTTTGACTTATAGAAAGTAGAAGTCGTAACCAGGCCTGAATGGTTCATACACCAGCTTGGCCTGAATAAATCTTTGTATTTCACTTTCACTTTATAGCATCTTATCCATTTGCAGCACTTGAGATGTAGGAAGTTGATAATGCCTCTGCTTGAATAGCACCTTGTGATTTACAGCACCCGGTCATGGTCTGGTGCCCTCCGCACAAGAATGTGTGTGGTAGTTGGACGTCTTGCTACACCGTTGGTTATTGTTATGAGCTGATGTTATGATTGATGGAGCGTGACTTTTTTTTTCTTCAAAAGCAAAAGGCCAAACATTTCTGCTGTGCTCAAAGTCATCAGTTATGCAGCAGTAAAAATGCCACTTTGTTAGAGACACAAACATTTAGTTCAGTGACGTGCACGCGCATTAAGATTTGCTCTGCTCAAAAACTGACTGAAGAGTTCAAACAATGAAGTGTTTGTTTCGCTCTTTGTCAACAGGAAGATGCACAGTGGAATGAAGACCTACGGCTGTGAGCTGTGTGGGAAGAGCTTCCTGGACAGCCTCCGTCTACGGATGCATTTGCTGTCTCATTCAGGTAAAGAAATCTAACCAACCCCCAAATCACAAATCCACAACCCCATTACTGTTTAGATAGCAATAGTTATCGCTACAGGGCTTACTGTTGATTATAGGGAGTGTCTGATGGGAGTCTGAATGATAGAGCATTCATTACTGCCTTTCGGTACAGTTGCATTGAAGCATTAAACAGCTAAGTGCTCCTCTAAAGAATTTTGCCAAGGAGGAAAGCTATGAGTCTGGACCAGAGGATAGTGGTTGAAGTCTCTGTTGAAACCATTAACAGTCTGAGGTCAGTAAGCAGCTCCTTAAAGGGGCCGATGGTTTTAAATGATTTAACCAATTTAACTGCATTTACTTACGCATCTCTCAAAAATATAATTAATTATAACTGACGAAATAAAAGTAAACTTTATTACCAGGATTTCCCAATACTGAGGTTACGGGTCAGACTTGCTCAGTGCAGCCCCACCTATCAAAGTAGGCTGATCCTAATGCTGCCACATTCTTTATTGGTTTATCTCCTTCCCAAGGATGTGTAATGTCTTTTGAGTTAAATTTTAAATAGTTAATTTACAGTACAGGAACAGACAACAAAAAACAACATTGCAGCAGGCTTTCAGTGTGGTCAGTGCTGCTCTACATGATTACAAGTAAATGGGCTAAACATGTATGGTCCTTTTTAATAGGAGAGTGAATCTCCTTTTCTTGTAGATTTATCCAGAACTCTTATAGTCTTAAGCAGAGCTTAACTGCTGCTTTCTCTGCTGCTCCTCATAAATGTGGTTAACATCCATTCACAGTGTGAGAGTAACTGATTTACTACTTTATGAATACATAGTACAGTATATCAGTATTGAATTTCTTTTAATTTTTTTTTCATTTTGCTTGAGAATATTTACAATAGATGTCAGCCCTGAAGTTGCTGCAGCCTGAGAGCTGAATAAAAGGATGAGTTGCCTTACACATGCTTTATCTCACTATAAATATACTGGTTTTGAATATGTGAATGTGGAGCATAACCCAGTTTCCATGATTTGTGGATTAAATAACTGTTCAGCCCAGTAAAGCTGAGCAGCTCTGGGAAACTTAACCCAAGAGGTGCCTGCACATCATCATCCTGTCATTCTACACCTCCATGACATTAGAGGTCTGAAAGGCAGTACAGAACACTGGACACATTGATTGGTCTAGTCTGACACTATTACACCCACCCCCCAAAACACACAGACACACACACATACAGCAGCGGCCCCGGTGCTGTGAGCCTACTTAGCACAGCACAGCTTTAATGGCATGGACTGCCTTTTATAGGCAGCAAAGAGCTCCTCAGTCCTAAGGCCCTAAGTGCAGATGGTTTATTGAGACACTGTAAAAGCCATGGGACCTCTGAGGGAACCCCTTCTGCACACACACACACACACACACACACACACTTGCGCACACAGACAAAATCCCAAATCCATGTGTTGACGTTGGCTCGGAGATTGAGCCCTCTGTTTGGTACCCTGTGTGTTTTCCAGTGAGACACATTAAGTGGCCTGAATTGTCTGCTTGGCATTAGCATTGTCAGCAGTGAGGATACAACCCCCTACCCCACCCCCACCACCCCACCTACCCGACTCCCCCAGCCAACCACCGTCAGTCGGCAGAAAATGATAATTGCTGGGATCATTTGTTTGTTTGTATCTCACCAAATTCTAAACAATGACTGAGATGGATGCTGACACTCCTGCTATGTTGTGACAAAGATGAATGACAAACTCACGCTGTGCCAGTGAATTGGCTCAGCACACAACTCAGCGTGTCAAAAACAAAAGTTGCTCCAAGGAAATATTCACTGTTTATTTTAAAATTACGCCCCGTTTTCACAGCCCCTGCTGCAAATATACGCTCCCCTCCTCCTCACTCACTTGTCAAAGCAGAGAGACGAGAGCTCTGTCATACGAACAAATGGGATAGCGAGTGTTATGGAGATTTTTATTTTTTATGTGTGTGTGTGTGTATGTATGTCACTCACTGGAGTATGAGCTTCCTCAAACATAGCGTGGAGCCCTACAGCTTCAGTCCTATGGAGCTGGCTGGCTTCCACATTTGTGTCACATCGTGTTGTACAGTTCAGTGGCAAAAGTGAGCATGAAGTCAGGAGTTATGACAAAGTGGAGGCTGAGGGTGAGTCAAGTTAATCTCATGCTCAGACACTTGTTGCCTGCTCCTGGCGTGCGTTTGCACAGTTCTCCAGTGGAGATTAACCTTAAAGAGGCACACTGCAGCTGCTGACAGAAAAACCTAAAGTTATACTTCATGTTGTCATTGTATTAGTCACGGTGGTTATAATAGCAACAGTAACTGCTGGAGGCCAGTTCCTGCTGGTGCCGATGTACTGGCACATTATATCTCAACAGTATGTGCAGCTGAGTCCTGTTACTTATTTCTCACTATTTCCCCTCTCTAATGATGTACAGTAGGTGTTGTAGTTATTGTGAATTTTGGGATGTAGCGCCAATTAACAAACATTTATGTCATGCAGTTGCTCATTGAAAGCTGAAGATGATGAAAAAGGCTCATTATCAGGGTAAAAAATGAGACTTGGACCAGAGATTTATCATACATACATATATTACCACAATTATTTATGCATAAAATTAATGATGTATAATTAGCTGACTTATAATGGCATTATGTGCTTCTTCTGACTTTGTATATGTTCTTAAAACCTCCTTGTGTGGCAGTGAGTCTAGACACCTGGGATAATGTGCAGATAAATGACCATGTAACAGAGCCAACATGAGCGAAAACTAAACTTCATTAAAAGACACATTAAGTTGAACTATACTCAGTAATTTTTAGTGACGGAAATGACTAAAAGCTTTCATAAGAAATGTCAAGTGCTTCCTTCAAACAGACAGAAAATAAATTACTGGTTTCATATTCTGTCATTTATTTCATCTCAGAGCTTTTACAATACTTGCCAACAGTCCCTTTGTATCATGCAATCGATTGCAGAGAGTTAACGGCACATATTTCTCCATCTGTTTTAGTTTCCCCTAGAGGTGTCACAGTTCTCAGAAAAGGGACCCAAGAGCACGACTCAGGAGGCGGATGTAAAAGTAAAGAGATTTTACTTAGAAAGGGAAAAAAAGGATACAAAAAAAATGCAAGCAGGGAAACAAAGTACAAAGAAGCGGATTGAGGCAAAATCCAAAGAAAACACAGGCAAGGTCAAAAACATGATCAGGATCAAAAAAAAGGCAGGCAAAGAACAGAGTGGTAGAGCTGAGAACACCGGACAGAGGCAGAAAGTCTAAATGGACAGGTGTACAGTATATACTGAGGAGCTGGTCAGACGAACAGGTGAGCGGGGAGGAGAAGCAGGTCAGGTAGGGCCAGGGTCTGTAAAGACAGCACAACAAAATGTTAATGCACAAGCTGGAGTGAATGAAGGAAAGATGAAACTGAAAACCATGATGATGGATGACGAGGGAAAGGAGGACAAGGGTGGCAGGTTCATGTGTGTTTGAGATGTGAAGGCAAGAGAGGCTGTGATTACTCCTAAAATATAATATACTAGTGTGGAGAAAGTGTAAAAAAAAATAAAAAAGTAGTTGTGAAAGAAACAAAAATAGGTTTAAATGAAAGTCAGAACATAAGTACAGTCTTCCCAGGAGGTGCTTGTGTCAGCTCAGACCAGACCCAGGTAATCATTACCTGAATCGATTTCCAGTGGGAAGATGAAGATCATTAAAAAAAAAAAATCTGTAATGTCAACAGGTTAATAATAACTCACAATTTGTGCTCACTGACATGAGGTGAGAAGTCGGCTGATAGGAGATGAAATGGAAAAAAAGAATAACATTGAAAACTCTAGGAAGAACCGCACTCCACCTTGAGAAAGGCAACTGAGCGGAAGATGTGGGCAGTGTATTTTTAGCAACAGTGGCAGCAAGTGCACAAACTTTTTTTTTCTCTTTCTCTCTCTTTTTTTTCTTTCCTCGTTCCAAGCGGGGCTGTCTTGACGCACGACATCAACCTGTACTGTTACACACATCAGTGTTGATTCATAGCCGCTTTGGTCTGGCGTAAAAGGCAAGACAAGCGCTTCTGTCGAGACGGGCGACGGTTAGGGAAGAGACAGCACTGAGGCAAAGCTTCTTTGATAGTTTTTGTTGTCTTTTTTTCTCTTTTTCATTTTTTTCTCTCCTCCACCTCCGCCTCCACCGTTTGACTTTCAAGGCTTTTCTCGGTCTGACGCTGCGTCTCGATTTTTATCGTGTCTCTCTGTAATGATGACACTTCACCGAGTCCCAAAACCCTCAACCTCAGCCCCTCCTCCCCTTCCTCCTCCTCCTCCTCCTCCTCCTCCTCCGCCACCGCCGCCATCATCCTTCAGCTCGCTTCAGACAAGACAGAATATTGGGGAGATGAAGCGAGAGAGTGGAGAGGCTTTTTGGTATGCGCAGCGTGTCGTGGATGTGGAACGTTTCAGACGCTGCCGCTGCTGCTGCTGCCTCCTCCCTCCCCTCTGCTTTCCACTCTGTCTCTCACTCTCTGTCTGTCTGTGTGTCTGTCTGTGTGTCTGTCTGTCTCTCTGTGCTTGTTGTACGGAGGACTTGGCGGCTCGCCAGTCTGGGCTGCCTGCCACCACTGAGGGTACAGTATGTACAGTCTACCTTGTGCCAGCTATTTATTTTTTTCCCTCTCGTCTCGTTCTGTCTCGGTCCTCTCTCCACATTGTGTTTTTTTTTTTTTCTTTTTTTTTTCTAATCTCCGCCTGACGTTTCGTGTTTGACAGCATTCACAGAGCCAAATCCTGCAGATGGGGGTTCGTGCAGGGTGGAGAGCAGTGACTCAGACCCTTTTGGGTGCTGTTTGAGATCCTAGATGTTGTTTTCCTTAAACGATAGCAGCACTTTTACATCACAGATGAACAATAATAGAAGCACTTTCTGAACTTGGACCAATTCCCACTACAATAAACCCACTAACATTTGTGAATCCAGTCAGAGTTTGAGATTAATACTGAACCTGAATACTTTTTTTGACGTAAATATCATAAACTGTCTTGTATCTTAAGTTTGTGTTGACAGTTTGGAGTTATAATCTTATTTACTCATTCTTGAACTTGATTTAAATCCTAATTTGCCCGGTCATGGTCTGTATATTGTTTAATTAAATTGTATGCTTGTGTGTGTTTTGACAACATTAAATGTTTGAGAAGTCTGGCTTCCTTTTATTAGATTTTAAAATGGAGTTTAGAAAACCACATTTATTAGACAAAAAATCCTGAAGGCAGCTGAGCAGAATTAATCTTCTGAATTATTTTGTCTAACTACATTTGACCAACTTTGACATCCCCCAAAAGTCTGAGTTTGCTGTAAACTCTTACCAGACACAACAGAGTAGTTTGTCCAACAACTGTATACATACAACGACTATAACTGTATTTCATCCACTATATCAAATCAATAATTTATTTCAGATTTTGTGTGTGTGTGTGTGTGTGTGTGTTAAAGCTCATCAAACAAGACTAGACTGATGTGATTTGCAGTTTGTCTTGGGAGAGAACTGATGCATCGTAATAAGATTACCAATAAGACTATCCCTGAGCACCGGCATCACCATCTCTGTTACCACCAACTTTTCATCTCACTGCTTTTATAGCTTAAGAGTGTTAATCCTCTGTTTACAGTATGTATACATAGTAAAGAGTTCCTGGATTAGCTGGCTGAGCGTGTGTGTGTGTGTTTGAGAAAGAGAGAGAGACTTGAAGCACATTGTAAGAGATCCATTTTATTTAACCAGCAGTTGCAGGATAAGTGTCTTGCTCAAGGCCACAATGTGATGACACATGAATGAAGAGATGATCTTCATAATATGTCACATGGTGCAGAGGAAACCAAACAGAGAATTTAAACACAGATTGTTGTGGATCGTACCATCTGCACCCCTGCATTCACCTTTACACCACTGTTATTCATGTTAAACCTAAGTTGTGTAAAAGTAAATTACACAAGCAGCTGATTGAACTTGTTAATGAGCCACTTGATTTCTCAGTTGAATTCAGGAGAGATATTTTTGGGCTGGTTCCTGTTTAATGAGGCTGGGAGGAATTTTCTCAGCAGATATTTGGTTAATTTTCACCAACTTGACTTTTTCCATTCATTGCTTCTTGACAACTGACAAGAAACCAAATTTGACTTTGATTACTTAGAGTCTCTCACATTTATACCGAACAGATATTCCCTGCTCCGTTCCAGGAAATCCTCCTGTCTCTTATACCATATTTTGTTTAGGATATTTTTTCCCTAATTTAACAATGATGCACCGGGTAATTTGGCAAATTTTGTTAAGTGAAGGGCATTTGGAGGCTAATGAGGCAGACTTAGTACTGCACAATAACAAGCACATGAAATAATGAACTTTGCAGTTACAAACAGTTTCAGACACAGCTGGTCTTTAGCCACCATGCTAACATGCTCAATCACAGTTTTCCCACAAACTCAAATTCTCTCCGAGTGTCTACATTATTGACGGGAACATGACTTGACGTGAAAGTCTCCTGGCATTCTGGGTCATATGTTAGCACTGTGCGATGGTGTGTCACACAGGCTTCATCACTTTGGTATGCTTGTGTTTGGTTTGTGCATTAGTCAGCCAGTACATCCAGTACAGTGTATTTCCAGAGTGAGGTTTGCAGCTTAGTGTTTCTGACCAGCCTGAAGGGAATTCGTCTTTTTACGACACCTCAGCTGGTAGCATAGCATTATGTTCAGTGCCCGGTGATCTTTTTTGGGCCGTGTGCTATAAAAAAGAGAGAGCTGGACTACATATATTATTTAAAGCCACTTTATGTAGAAATAGAGCGTTTCTGACGAAGCCATCAAAAAGAGACACTAACACAAAATAACCAGTGTTTTACTCCTTTCCCACTCTGACGAGTGAATGACAAAAAAAAGTTATGACATGATATAATGGCCAGATGTAGAGCGAGATAATGGAGGGAATTATTTTTTATTCTAAATTAGTAAATGGAGTTTAAAGATGGAAACGTGCACCATAAACAGAGTAAACATCTGTGCACCTAGCATCCAATTGTTTATATTTTGTTCCATGTTCTGCAGTGTCTTTGACCTGAACAGTAGGCTACATATTTACTCTCATTATGGTAAATGTGCCTGAGTTTCCCTGCTGTCCCTGACCAGATGTTCATCTTTGCTCTCAAAAATTAAAAGCTTTGTTTCAATCCTAATCTGAGTGTGGGAGTTAAGTGCCCACGTAAATGTCCAGAGTGTTTAGATGAGGAAAAATGCAAAGAATCTGGATGTGAACACGGCGAGGCGGCGGGGCTGCTTTCCCATTGCTCTTTGTCTGTGTTCCTATCTCCGTGGCGTTTGTTTGGCTGTTTGGCTGTCGGCTGGTCGGCTGTTTTGGCCTCATGCCGGCTCTTCCCTCTCAGTGATGACGACATATTTGTGCCGGCAGGTCTGGATGTTCTGCCAGCATTCCAGCATTTATGATCGCTTGCAGATGTGAGTCCAGGAACACACTGTACTGTACCCAAACCCAGAAATTAATGAAACTTGACTGCCTTCCAGGCCACAAATTCCTAAATGTGTGTGTGTGTGTGTGTGTGTGTGTGTGTGTGTATGCATGAGTGAGAAGAGAGACAGGGGACTCGAGGAAGGGGATGGGATTGGGAGGGGGCTGTGCTATTAAAAGCAAGTAGTAGGAAAAGAAGTAGTTCAGAAAAAAAATATGGCCCAAAGTGTTTAACAGTTTGCATGTACATTTTTTTCAACACAGCTGATGTTTTGTCCGATTTGCCTGTGCATGAACACACATACATCACTGCCATTTCCCAGGGTGCATTAACACAAGATGACAGACAGAGCTGATAAACAGCAGTAGCTCATGCTTTAGTACCATAACATTACTCCTTCTCTGCAACTTAAAGCCCCTCACCCCCCCACCCGCTCACGCCCTCCCCTGCTTCTCTTGTAATACTTCCCCCTGACCTGTTGATTTACTGTTGCACACACCACTGGGATTATGCAGCTGGGCAAATCTCAGCTGGGTTATATTACATGAGATGGGGGCACGTCGAGGACAGACAAGTGAGAGGTGACACAAGGCAGGGGTCGACTTATAATACTGTAGCATCAGCTACTGCTGTCAGACTGATATTTTTATTTTCCCGAGCAGACGGGGGCGGAGGTAGTGAGAGGGTGGGAGTGAGTCGGGGGGGACTTGTTAGACCTCTGTCCTGAGCAAATGTGACTTCATTGGAAACGTGTTACTCTGAGCAGCTGCGCTCCTTACTCAGAACTCAGTGTACCTGCGCTGCGAGTTTCTTGGAAAAGCAGTGTTTTTAAAGAAATAAAACATAAAAATAGCCAGGCCAAACAGTATGTGAGGGATGATCCTCTGGGTCTCTGGCCGACCAGGTTGACAGCTCTGTGCCTGGAAGCACACTCAGACTAGATGTCCAGTTGTCTTAAATGTCATTTTGCTCAGCATGGATCTATGTGACACCTGTAGCTGCCTTCCTGGAAGAGACTGTGTAACTGTAGAGAAATGTCTCACTTGCTAGCAAAGGCTGTCTCACTGTCTATAGGATGTTACGGCAGAACAGTACAAATCATACTTTGGTATTAAATGACCTTTACAGATGTCAAAGTATGTGGAGCATTTTTTTTTGGCGGGGCAAGGCTAAGGATGACGATGCTGGATAACCTGTCTGTCTACTCTTTTGAGAATAGGGGTAAAGTGTCTCTTACTGTTTATAGTCGATACTGCTGAACTGTTTTGGGAAGTATACTGTGGACGAAACACAGATCATAGGTTGGAGCAAGTTCAAAATATAGAATTATTTTTGAATCGAAAAGTGGTACATTTATTGTCCACTAGGAGGTGTTTGGGGTCAGTGGTCAAAACCAAAGACCAGGTTTCGCAGTGTTAAATTTAAATATATTAATTAATTAAATATATTTTCTAGGGTCTTTTTTGCCTTTAATTGACAGGACGGTTCGGAGAGAGGCAGGAAATGGGAGGCAGGGGGGGATTGATACGCAGGACTGGCGCGGGACTCGAACCAGGGCCGCCTGCAGTGAGGACTAGCCTCAACATATGGGGCGGGTGCTCTACCAACTGAGCTAAATACTTCCCCAGAATAAAATGGTGGTTTTGGTCAATTATGAGTAATATGTTTGTTGTGTTGTGACCTGAAGTCGTTGTAAACCTTTGCTGTATCAAACCAAATCTTTCCCCGACCTTAAAGAATTGCACAGATTAGTGGAACTGCAGCTGTCCTGTACACAGCATCAAAACGTTGTTATCAGTGCTAGACAAAAAGTACAATCCAATTGATTGGTTCATATGAAATTTACAGATTCAGGCCCCTGAGAGAAGAAACCTCATCGACAACCCATGAGTTCTTTTTACTTTTAGTAGCTCCTTAACAGATAAACGGAAAATGCTGAAAGTGATTTTGGTCCATCCAGAACTCTGATACTACAGCCTGTAAGACCTTGAGATTTTTAGTCTCATGAAATAATAAATACTGTACTCTTGGCTGCTGTAAACAAATGAAGTCTTAAAAAAGCCCTTTCCATTTCAATTGTATCATGTGCCCCAGAAGTAAAATACAAGGGCATTGCATTCGTTGATATATTAGAAATGACTTTTCTATTTGTCCTTTTTCACTCCATCCACCAGCTGATAGCTTGCATGGCTTGATAGTTTACAGAGGGAGAACAGAACCTTCCTTCTGTCTGTTGATCCGGCTGATTTGTTGTTTGTTGCTGCTGTCAATCTTCCTGCCACTGATCCTGTTTTTTTATGCCCTCAAAATGTGAATGTGGAGTTAATTTATTGATGCTACAGTATGACTGCAGCTAGAACATGCACTTCCTATCTTAAGAAAAAATGAATCCAGATCAACTTGAATATGACGAATCATTATTCATCAGGTAGGAGTCATCGGGGCAACCTGCATAACTCTTACAGTACCTTTAATGTTTATCAACCTATCTTATATGATTAAGTGTTTACATTTTACAACTTTTTTGATTCATTCATTTTAGGGAATATACTGTAAACATGCAATCCATAATATACATGATACATTATAATCATATACAGTATGTAAGTAAGGCCGTAACTACAATAAAGAAGTGTGGAAATAAGATGGAGATACTACACATACTGTTTAAGTTACTGAGTGATACAATTTACAAACTCAACTCTTATTTTCAATATGTGAAAAAAAAGAAAAAAGATTATACCTCCTTCAAGCATAACTGTTTTTATTAAAATAATCCCACAAGTAATCACCTTTTGTCAAACAAGCAGCTCCGGCAGATTAGTTTTTAGTCAGATTACGGCAGTTCTTTTCCTGTGGCACTGCTGACTCATAAAGCCTGTCAATCAAAAAGTTAGACAGAGAAGCTCAAAGTTGACTTTGCAGCCCTCTCTATTTTCAGACAAGAAGAGAAAAACAGGAGGACTTGATCTTATTCCTTTTATTACAGGCATATTGCAGCTTTAAATCCTTTTGGTTGCTAAGTAGCGAGTGCCCCTGTGCTCCCTTAATGGGCCTGATTTGGTATTCCACTCTGATGCCAAGTCTTATTTTTGTATGCGAGACAAAGTGTTTTGATGGAGGGTGATTGCTAAAACGTCAGTGTGTCTACCAAAGGCTGTTTTTTTTTTTTTCTTTTTTGGTGGAGAGTGAGAGTTTTATGGCCTCTCACAGTACAGTACACTGTGTGCCTTCTGCTCAAAACAAGAACACAGTCGATTGAATTTTGGATTCGCTTCATCATCCCTCCCTCCTCCCAGCAGCTTTGTTGTCAGCGAGCAGCATGTGTGTGTGTATGTGTCTGAGAGAGAGAGACGTGAGTGCTCGCTGTGTGTGCCTGATGCATGTGCATCCGTCTGAGTGTGTGTGTGTGTGTGTGCTAAAAGTCAATTATTGCAAAAGGCTGCCAATTAATTTGCTCTCCTGGAAATTCGAATGATACTGTAGAATGCACACAGTCATAATAAACACATGTGTACACACGTCATGCGCACACATTCTCAGGAACACACAAAACACACGGTAGAGGTATACACACAGACACACACTGCTTACCATTAACTCGAAAGGAGGGGGAAGATGCACAGGCTGCAGACATTTGTTTGCTCCGGAGTGTGATGTTAAATTAGGTCGTGTTTGTGTGTGTGTGTGTGTGGGTTTGGGGGGCTCTTACTGAATAGTGAACATTGCTCAAGGGGGCTAAAGCAGGATCAGGTGGAATTGCTCGGTCTAGTCTCCAGGTATTCTGGGATCATCTTTTTTTAGACAAAGGGTCCTTCACACTGTCTCAGGATGCTTGGATGGCAGAAGGGGAGAGCTGATTGTGAGTCCACAGTGACACTTATTGGGCTGGAATAAGAAGTCTTGCTTTGAAGGCTCTCACCAGTCACTATCACGACAGGTCGCTGAATGGTTTGATGAGTATTAAAATGATGTGAATCATATGCTATGGCCTCCACAGCCTCCGTATCTCAGCCAGACTGAACGACAATGAGAGATTTTGATCTGGCGTGTTAGACGCCTCTTCACCATCATCCATCCGGACACCAAATGTGGGAATGCCATGGAGCGTTGAAGCTGTCCTGGCATCACATAGTGGTAATGGTGGTTTTTCCTTTAATTTGTCACCATCTGTGTGTTACATGTGATAAAACCCTCTGGCCCTTTAATGCACGGTAAAGGTAAATGGTGCATAATGATGGAATGTATTTGCAAATTCTGGTCCGGTTGAGTTTTCTTTTTTTTCTTTTTTTTAAAGGAAAACCACATGAAACCATAGTTTACCAAAGAAAACTGTTATGTAAAGACTAAAAGTGTGCGCCTGTGGTACTGGCAAGGTCCAGTTGTGCAGCTCTGTGTAGCAATTAGTGGTGTTGGCCAGATTTGGAGGAGGTGCTGCTATGTGTATCTGGACTGCACATGTTGATATAAGCCCTGCTTGATTTTTATCCTTTTTTTTGTGTGTTTCCCTTTGATATGTAATTATTCTTTGCAAAGATATTCACACGGATCATTGAAGTTCCATAACCTTATCTCACTTCTTGCATGCTGTGTCAAAGTAGGCCTTCATGCATGTTGAGGCGAGTGTGCTGTCGGTGTTTGAGGGAGTATGTTAGTGTGTGTCTTTTGAGGAGGTGGGGGTCATTAAAGGGTTTCTGAATGCATTACAACCCCCCCTCCCAAAACAAAAAGGAAAAAAAAAGCAGTGGCAGTGATGAGAGGTAGGTAGTACTGGGGGGAGATAAGGTTGTGAGAGCAGGAGGCTAAATTTAAATCGTAATTGGCCGACTTCCACAAGCTTGTGGGCATTTTAATGAGTCATAATAACTTCATTTAAAACCAGCTGAGCAGAAAATAGATTGGAGAGGAGCCTGTGGCTAGTATGGATTTGTGTTGCTTTGTGTGAGTGTGTGCGTGGGTGTGCATGTATTGAGCTTGACTGTAAAACGTACAGACATGCGCGCGCACACACACACACACACACACTTTGACACACAGTGCAGGAACTAACTGGTGCGACATTTTGCTGGACAGCTCATAGAATAACACTGAGCTGCCTCTCATGCAGCGTTTGTACATATGTTGGTCGACCATAACGACAAGTCACACATTTACTACGGCACACTTGTCCTACTGATTCCACAGCCGTCAGGATCCAAATGATATCAATTGTGAGGATGGAAACACACCTGCAAGGGAGTAAATGTGAAGGAAAATGAAAGTGTGGGTGTGTACAGTTGTGATTAACATACTGTAGTGTTTTGTCTCTGTTGTACCAGTTCGGGTGGAAGCTGTTTCACCTTCAATGATACAATAGGTTCACTGAGCTTTATGACCTCACAGAATAATCAGTTCCCTGTAGTCCTACTCACCTTCAACCTGAACACAGACATATTGTATGACATGTGTTCACTGTATAGAATTATAATTTCCCAACACTGTAGACTCAAAGTACCCCACAATGCATTGAAAAAAGCTGTGTAGTCAATAATTGACACCACAAAGTAATCATAATATGAAGACTTTTTGGTTCTTGTTAACATTTTCAAACTTGCACCAATCCTATAATTAGAATCATCATCACAGCTTTTACTGTTCGTTTATTATTTAGTAGAAGACGAACAAAACACAACTGAACGCAGCTGACTCCTTCTCTGTGTATTGCTTCTTTCACATATAATAGTGAAAGTGTGAGTGCCACAGACCTTTTGCCCAGTGTGCTAATATCTAAGCATGGAATGTGCAGCCTGTCTGAGGGTGGTGGTGTCTTGTAAACTGTCCGGTCTGCTGTGAGTGCAGCCGGAACTCTGTCGCTGTCATCTGCCATGAGCCCCTTCCCGTCGCCTCAAATCAGAGCTTCCTCTGATGATCCTCTCTGTGCATTGTTGCCATCATCTCCTCACCAGCTCGACAGGGACGCACACCTGGAAGTGAAGCAGTCTGTGTGACAAAGACCTGCCAGAAAAGAAAAAACACGTTCCTGTTTCATAAATGCCTCTCAATCCTTCCAGCATTATGCCCAACAGTAAAACATTGTTCTGGTAATGATATAACAGTGTGTCATACATTCACGCTGGCTATTAGATTTTCACTACTACTTGTCACGGTGTCTATAATGAGCCCCTGGTATGCACTGACATTGGCAGAAATGGAATCCAGCCAATCAAATCTGACAGCTCCTTCATTGTATCATGACAGTGTGTGTAATTAGGCAGGTTTTATATGAGTGTGGGCAGTCACACACTTCTCTGTTTCACATGTGCTGTCCAGTTGTTCCCCTGTTAGATTATTTGCAGGCTCTTGCTCAGGGCTTAAAATAAAGGCTGGATCTAGTCGCTGGTATTCCCATGTTAAATGAATGGCCAGACAAATGGTATTTTTCTGTATCCGAACACTATGTGACAGTCAGTTGAATGAATAATTATCACATATAAATTTCTTTGCCCGGCCCAGACAGCACATCTCTCAAATCTTGCTTTTTTATCTTGCCTATTCTTATATTAATTAATCGAATCCCAAAAACTTCCACTAAGTCTTTTGACAGTTTGCTTTAGCAAACTTAAAATGTGTTTGTAAATCTGAATGAAATGTCATGATGGCTTTTTTTGTAAGGGATTTCGATTCTGTTACAGTCCCAAATGAGAGAGCGGAGAGGGGGGATTGTTTGTGACACAAATGGTAATAAAAGTAAATATTCTCTCAGGCACGACCTTTTATTGCATTATGTAAGTTGGCCAATAGCTCTGGGAAACTTTTTAGATCAATTTCGCAGCGCAGATTAGAAAGCTATGAATCCCATTTATGGAAGAGCTCCCTCATGAAATGCTCTTTGAAACTTTTATATTTTCGGATGAAGAGAGAATGAACCCGGCTAAGCAAAGATCTGCCGACGGCACTTTCATGTGGGGGGAAGAAAGAAAAGCAAGAGAAAGTGAAAGGAGACAGAGCAAGCGAGGCAGAGGGAGAAGATAAAAGCACTCCCAAAGCCATCTGGAAGTAGCCAGGACACACAAGGATTGCTTTTATGCTACTAATTCCACTGGGAGGTGTGACATAAAAGCAAAGCATGGATATTGTGTTATAACTGTTGAAAACAAGCAAGTGGCCACGGAATACTAATATGGCCGGTCAGAGGGAAAAGCACTTCAATCCAGGAGTAAACAGGCTTTTTGGATGGCCCCCAGAGGATGTTATGGGGGAGTTGTGGGGTGCAGGATGTATTGATTTTCAACTATTAGTTGACTGTCTTTCTGTCAGTCATGGAAGCTCTCTCCACAGACTTTCAGCCTGTACCACACTTAGGATGTTTAGCCTGTGCATATTTCATTTTGTTGCATGTTTACATGGAGGAAAATTACTAATATTTTCATCAAGTAGGTGTTAAAAGTTTGTCCATCAACCATTACGTCACTAGTCTTTGTCAGGGACCTTGTTGGATCTCTCGACTGACATCTTGGCATTTCATGCAGTTTTATTTTCAACCCATTTCATTTATTCATTTCAAGCAAAACTCCACAAGAAAAAAACATATGCTTTCTATCACCACCAATACCCAAGGTTGTTCCAAATGAGCCAACAATTATAACTTTAAGGTCTTGTGTGTGTTGGATGTAAATTGGGTTGTTTTCATAAAGCTGTTAACAGAACATCTTGGTGATCCCAGCTGAAAATCCAAAATCAAAAGCTTCTGGTTGTTTGTGTCACAGTGGCTGATTGAACAGGTTAACAGCTCACTCAGCATGTTTTTTTAAAGCTTTTTTGTGTACCAGCCCACATATTGTATGATCAGAGTAGAAAGTGTAATTTATGACTGCACAGGACAGTGCTTATAACAGTGTGTAATGACAACACAGGCAAACCAATGTAGGAAAACACTGTTAGTTTGCTTTGGCCTGAGGAAGTCAGTGTGGAGAAAGATGCTAACCTGCTTATTTTAACACAGTTATTATGTCTGCATGAACTGACCCGAAGCCGTTTTTCTTGACTAACTTGTTTTCAAGAGCAATAGCATGGAAATGCAGCGAGAGTCTTGAAGGAAGAGACTTTACTTCATTAGATGTCCACTAAATATGCAACAACTTCTCTGTGGGTTGAAAACTGAAAAGACATAAAGAGCACAAAGACATAATGAGTGCACCCGGCTCGAGAGCAGCACACGCCACCAATACAGATGTTTCTGTCAAACTGTCACCCACTTTCTGCCTTACACAAACCTTTGAAATGTTGCATGAAATTCTATGTAAACTGGGGATGTTTCCATCAGTTTGGTCGAAGTGAATAAATCAGCTCCTTCGAACATCAAAAAGCTCATCCAGCTGAAAAAGAAGCGGGAACTGTCTCACCCTGGTATCTTCTGTCCCAATTGCTGCTGGTGGCACACTTTAACACAGGTCATTAAAGTTTAATTTCTTCCAAGGTTAGAGACTTCAGAAGATGATGATAAACACAGTAAATCTTAACTGGTTGTTGGGTAACTGCATATTCATTAGATTTTCTTATCAAATACATTACTTTGTTTCCATCAAAAACTGATTACATAAAGAGGAACTATGCAGGTCTGGTCATTTTTCCTCTGTTTTGCTAACCCTCCTCTCAGCCATGTGCATTTGTTTACAACGAAGCCAGCAAAAAATCGATGCATGGAGCGGTGGATAACGTTATATAACATGTACGATGATGCGATGTGTATATCTGTGTAGTCTTAACTGTCATAAACAAAAGATTGCGGCTTACTGAGCGCGGTTGTGTCGCGGTGCGCGGAGGCAAGAGCTGGGACACCAGGGCCAAGTATTACACTGATGTTGCAAGGTTTGTTTTCAGTCATAAGACGCCAGGTGGAAGGCAGAGAGCCTCCACTCGTAGCAAGTCACAAGTCATGTAGTTAACTATCACAATTACTCTGGAGCTTAGTTCCTATTTAAGTGTCACCAAATATAAAGTATCATAATAGAAATGAAAAAGTAAATACTGAATATCAAAATACTGTATATGCAGCAGAGATAAAGATTAAGTATCAGTACTTTAAGGCTTGATGTTTTGTAATCTATTACCATTAAGTGTTTGACACGGAGAATGAATGTGAATAAGCGAACAGAATACAATTTTTGAGTCAGTCGACATATCAATGCTCAAACGCACACACAACAAATAAATGAATGAAAGGATCTTTCTGCACAGTGGATAGTTTCACTGATAACCCAACTAGGTAGCAGCAGGAAAAGAGAGGAGAAAAAGCCCCACTCAGAGAGCAGCTAGAGAGGACAGGCGAACCCTTTGAACCGTACAGTCACCATTTGGCCTATTTCTGCCTCAGCTGATTGTATCCCCCCCCCCCACCACCACCACCACCACCACCACCTCCAACCTCACATATACACACACACACTTCCCCACGTTTGGCTGCCTGCCAAGAGCTGTCATTGCCTCTACAGTATCAGTTCTGCTGTATCTATATCCAGAGCTATGTGGAGGCTCGTGCACAAAGTGACGGGCTGCAGGAGGAAGGGAGCGGGCAAATCCTCCAATCAAAACTGTTTTAACAGCAGGATCCACTCCACTCTGGTCAAAAGAGGAAAATTATTAACTACATTCTTGTTCGTTCTCTGCTGCTGTTAGTTTTTTAGAGTTTAGAATTATTAAACCTTTCAAAGCTCCCTCCAGCTGAATTGAACATTTAAAGTTGAGTCAAGATTATTTAAAGCTTTTTAGAGACCTGTTGACACCTGGTTTTTCTCTCAAACTATTTAACACCACTGTCAACAGAACATTAGAACCTGAGCTGTTCTTCATTTTGGACTGTACGTGTCAATGTATAATGCAGCAGGCATGCTATAAGAGATGCCTTTAAACTTTATTGTAGTACAAAATAAAAGCAGCTGATGAAGGCAGCCAGAAAGCTGAGCTCAGGCTCTCATAAATGATAACTAATTGGATCTCAATGTCATCTGTGCTGTGGGTCTGGACAGAATCTGAGCATGGGGGATTTTCTTCATCTTTTTTTTTTTTTTTTTTTTTTTTTTTTTTTTTACTTCACTCACCAAAAAATATCCTCGCTCTGACACCCTATTTGTGGAAAAACAGATGACTTAATGGAAAAGAGCTAGTAAGCTCTGTATGGTGTCATTTGGCAGATAACACAGGCTTGATGACTGTGGTATTTTGAGGTAAGTTTATTCCCCTAAATAGCTCTTGTTGTGAGATTTCCCTAATTGATCCGATTTGCCCGTTTGAAGTCAGCACTTATTAAGTTTTATGTGGAAGATTTAACTGGGTGGAAGAGAGGATTTTGGAATCAAACAAAATAAACAAGTATGTAAATCAGTGCACCTGAGTGCAGTTAAAAAAAAACACAAAAAACAAACGGCATGTTTCAAGCATTTCCTGTTGTTAAACCATTTGGATATCCTATCATCTGCAATCTCTGCCATGTCTCCAGTTGTTTCTGTTGGCTCAGCTCGGCCTGTTTCCTGAGCTGAACTGACTCACATCAGCAATCATGCTTAGCAAACTTCTAGCTGTCTTCTTAAGTAATTGCATCAATAGCAAATCTTCACACGTACTCCATGGAAAATGCAGCCATAGTGGAGATACTTAGAATACTATAGAATATTTCAGTCCTGGCTGATTTGGGGGCACCTGTGGCTGTGGGTGGTAAAATGGCAAAGGCAGTTTAAAACCACAGGTCATTGAATTCCGAGGGCAGCAAAAACAAAACTATTGTGGTTTTAATGAAGATGTCTGACAATAACCAGGCTTTTTCCATCATCCTGTTAGCAACCGTTACTGTACTGTATCTCATTTTGTGCTGTACACTGCATGAGGGAGCGAACATGAGACTTCCCACTTGAGTCTGCGAGCAGCAGGGCACAGTGAGAGGAGTTGGTTACCTCGCTGAGAAGTTAGAGGTGTGCAGCCTGTCGCCTGCAGCTCTTCATCTAACAGCGCAATGTTGCTCTTGGTCCATTACTCCCAGCAATATTTCAAACTGCCCCACTGTCAGAAAACACCAGACAAGCCTGTTGTCTTGTTTTTCAGATGTGTTTTTGATAAAGAATAGGAACTGTCACTGACAAACGCACTGCATTTCTTCAGAATCCTTCACACATATAATCCAACTCATGTTTTGCCAGTTAAATGCTTGGATGCATGTGAGGCCGCAGCAGCAGGAAATGTTTGGTTTGCATTAGCAGCAACTTACAATAATAGAGCACTTTTTTCCAGATATGTTGCCATAGACACCCGTTTTGAAATACTGCAAAACACTTGTATACTACGGTACTTTTAACAGTCCATACGCTCATTCACAATTATTCAACCTTCTATGGTCATAACGTTAATGTTCTTCAAAATAAAATCTTCCATCTTGTTTTCCAAAATATATTTTGGAAGAAATGTGATTATTCTTTCCAGTGGTATTTTGCACAAATGCATGGTAGCTTTCACTTTTGAAATTTCAAGCATTTCCAGTTTATACTCTTCCCTCCTTTTTTCTTTGTCACGGTTTTACTACCCAAGTGATCACTGTATTCCCTTCTTTCCACTCAGGCCCTGTGACTCCAGCCTTAATAAACTCAACACTGCCTTTGACAATGTGTGACTTGAAAGCAGGAAATAATGGGCCCTAAACAGTAAATCTTTACAGGTTATTGACCAGGGGAAAGGGAGGGGAGAGTGCATGTGAGAGGGCACCTACCAACTTCTGCCGTGGTTTTTTTTCCGGCTCAAGTGGCCATTTTGGTTTCCTGTGCAACAAAAAACAAACAGAACAGGAGCAGATAGACATGACTACACGGAGGGACAGTGAAAGGTTTTGTAATGCAGTTGCATGAGTTTCCTCAGCATCTGACTAGAATACTTATGCTAACATGAAACTGGGGAATGCATTGTGCGTCCACCACGCGGGTTTTTAATGAGCAGGAGCTTGGTGTCTCTAGTTACACTGGTAAAAGTCCCAGCGACGGCCTTGGCTTTCGCTTTGGTTTTATTCTCCAACACTCGCTGGCAGTCATTTTCCCTGCTGCTGCAGACGAAGAAAATAAAAAAGCAGGGCAACAAGTGATGCCTCTGTGTCTACATTTTCTGCAGTGGCCTTAAACGTCAGTCCACCTAGCACCCCCACCCCCCAGGCTGCCAGAATGAGTTTTCCTGCCCCGATCAGCAGCTATCTCATCCCTTCCTCTCTTGAACTATAAATGCATTTACAGCACTGTAAAGAGGATGTCAATTGCTGGATTCCCAGCAGCTGGCTAGGCAACAGTCTGTGGTGGTCACAGAGGTAAGGGTTCAACTGCTGGTCAGAGTCTCAGGTCTGTCTGCGTGTGTGTGTGTCTGTCTGTCCCTATTCCCAGCACACAGAGAATAAGGCTATTATTGTTTGCAAATTAGCTTTATGTGCTATTTGTGGCATGGCCTAATGCTGGTAATGTCAGTCTGTCCAACACTTTGGTTCAGTACAAGATGTTTCAACAATGACTGGGCATTGGTCGGGACATCCATGGTCCACAAAGGATAAATCAAGACTGTCCTCATTTGACAAAGACAGTATTTGTTGTTTCAAGTGACCTGTGTTTAAAAGTTCCTCTCATGTGACAACTTTTGGCCATGCTGTTGGTGACTCAAATACTTTGACAGTGAACGTCCTTGTTTCCCTACGAAGAGTCAGCATTGGTTTCTGTAAAAACATTGATCACAGTCTATTCCAAGTCTTAACCAAGTTGCTTTTGTTGCCTAAACTACACCAATCTTTAACCATAAAGACAACATATCAGAAAATAATCATGTGTTATCAGCAATTTTGGATGACACTGACAAACCACTGGTTCGGTTGTCGTCTCACAATAGGAACACCAGATCTGCAAACTTTCAGTGGAAAACCATGACAAATTACCTGTTTTGTCAATCACTTTTGGGGCAACAAACTTATTTTAGCCCCGGTACTCAACAGAGTCTTGGCAACTTCCTTGTGTATGCAACATGCCAAGATCTCTAAATATCAATCATTTCCAAGTATTTCCTTAAAAACGTGTTTACTGCTAACACTCTCTGGACACATCGTACATTGCTATAAAGATCCAGAACTGCTCTGTGTTGCCAGCTTCTGTTTCATGTCAAATTGCTTTGGAAAACTACTGTTGAGTAAAGGAGCTGGTTTGAAGTTTTAGGCAGCAGAAATTCAACAGGAACATTCACTCAGTGTTGAAGACATAAACAAAGCTCAGAGTTGAGCTCCCTAAGAAGAATTAAAAGAGCAAAGCTTAGAAAGAAATGTCAGGGTCTGTAAGACGCTGCAGCAGCTTTTAACAGCATACTTGCAAGATAATACTGTTGAGAGTACTGTGATCTCTTATTGTCTTGTTCTTAACAGTATTATCTGAGAGAGCTCTTGACGCAGAATGCATTGGAATGCATTATCAATGGACAGAGGGGTTGTCTCTGGATCCTCTCGTATTTTGCCACTTGTTCTCTGGTTGCTGTTCATGGGCAGCTTATACATTAATGTATTGCCCCTGGGCCTTATAGGATGTGCGATAAAGCCAACAAAAAACATTTCTATATCAGACTCATCTTGTAAACACAAAGATGCTACATTTAAACAATGCATGTCATGTGCCAAATTCTACAGCCACATAATCTTGCACATACTGGCTGTTAGTGCACCTCACTAGCAGGTCATAAGCCAAGTATAAGTGCTATTTCTTCTGCCTAACATTCACTACATGTCACTTTCAGTCAGCTTAAAATGCCTCTGAGAAGGTTTACTTTAATGCAACAGGCACAGTCACATGTTGAAGTTTCATCCAGCAGTGATCTTTGTGTGCATTGTCAACCAAAAACCCTGCCCTCGATAGCAACAGGATTAACAGGACTCTAGTGCTCATGTACACAGTCCTGCCACAGGAATAAAAAACATAAATAAAGCAACACAGTCTGTTTGGGTGTGTAAATATGAGTGCAGTGTGCATTTTCCCATTGTTAACGATTACATTTGGTTGTGAAAGCTGTACGATGCTTTCCCAAACATCAGATTAATTTATTTGGACTCAAAATCAAATTGGTTTAAAGTTTAGCTTAATCTCATCGGGGGCCTCTATCAACAGACTTTGATAGACTCAAACTGCAGTCGGTCATTCATTCATGTCAGAATATATTTCACCAGAAGCCCACCTACCCCTGTCCAACTGAGATCTATTAATACCAGACCCCGAGGCTTGTGAGAAATGGTCCACTTTGGCATTTTAGAGCAGCCTAACTTACTTCCTGTCTCTTCACACCAGGAGAGCCCCGGGTAGTTCCTCTATGCATCTAGCTCTTGTTTCCTTCCTTGCATGTCCTCACACACATCCATGTACACACACTAACACACAAACACACACATCCACCCAAGGCCCTGAAGATATCCTTGCGTCTGTGGCCTGCAGGAGCACAGGGATACATGTCAAAGCCTCATTTTCTTCTCTCTTTTTGAAAGCAGAGGGGGGTTGAAAGCAAAGCTGAAAACACATGGCACCTTTCACCTCTAGGGGTAGCCAGGGAGGAGGGGAGGCCTGGTTTTGGAGAGGGTGGGGGTGTTTTGAAACATTTGGTCAGTGTCTGGCAACAGCAGGGTAATTGCCGTTACTGGACAGTGAGGCAGAGTTGTGTGGTTGTGTCCGTATATACCTAGGAATGATTTCACTTTTTACAGCCTGAATCTTATTTTCTTTATGTCATCATTCTTAGTTGTTACGTTTTAAAATCTATTTACAATACCTTCCCTATTTCACTTCCTCATATAGCTTTATGTCAAAGGCATTGGGACATCGCAAACAATCAGACAATAAACAACTTTTATAACTGGCTTGTGCAACATCTTTTGCCCTAACTTGCAAAGATGCCTAGATGTCTTCAGGGTGATGTTAACTTGCATTCAGACAACTGGCACCAAATGGTAACCTCGCCAGAAATTATCTGCTTCAATAGTTTCAAGATATGTTACTTCAAAACAAAAATATCAACCTCACTGTAGCATTAGAGGAAAAGCAAGCAGATTGCCAAATTAATTCAGATTCAACCTATAGGGACAATGAATGTCGGTGCATAATGGCCTGAAAGTTCATCCAGTGTTTTTAGAAGACAGTGTAGTCAGGACCAAAGTAGTAGACTCACTAAGAAAACAAAATGAAAACACATAGAAGTGAATCATAAATTAAAAAAAGAAGAAGGAAAAGAAATTGGAGAAATAAAGTGAAACCAAGTGCAGTTAAATAACATAAAAGACAAATGATGCAAAACCAAGCAAAAAATCCTCAACTAAGAATCAGCATGAGGTCTCTGATAAGAAGAAATAAGACACTGTTATCATGTCGCCAGTTGCCTCCAGAGCCCCATGCTAACACTAGGTACCCAATGGCACATTAACAGCAATCTGATTATACTTATCTCAAACAAGATAATGGGAAATTACAGTGGTTTAGAAAGCTGTAGAAATAGTTTTAAATGATGCATGTGTATATTTGTGTCCATTCGTGTCAGTGCACACTTTAAACCAGGTTCCTCTGACGTCAAGACAGTTTTGAAAGAGAGGAGAATGGGAGAGAGAGAGAGGTGGAGGAGAGGAAGCGACTGCAGTAAAGGCGGGAGGAGGGATGGATGTGTGGACTGAGATGCCCTCGATCTCCCAGGGGGCAAAAGCTCTGGAAATGGCTCCGTCGTTCAGAGAAAGTAAGGCAAAGGAGAGAGAGAAATAAACAGTACAAGAGAACAGGGAACAGTGAGGGCAGGAAACTGTCTCTGACCTACTGGACAAACAAATTGGTTTGCAGGCAAAATGGATTAAGAGGTTGAGCTGGGCAAAAAAACAAGGGTGACTGATGTTGCAATGTGAGCTCATCCATTCTGAAGTTGGGGGGGTGAATTTAGAGGGTTCATGTGGAAGTGTCTTGTGTATTTTCCTGTGTGTCTGTGTCTGTGTGTGTGTGCGCATGCGAATGCTCAGCAAGTCAATATTTGTCTGCTTTGCCACGTCCCTAGACATCCCATTCGGCGCAACAGACCGTAAAGCTGTCAAATGCGACCTGAATATTCTCTGTCTTCATCTGTTTCCTCCTTTTTCTCTCCCTCCCTCTTCCTCGTGCTCTCTCTCTCTTCCCTTTGATTTCTTTTTCCTCTCCGTCGATAACAATATCATCGGGAGCAAACATGTTCCTGTGCTTTTGATGGCTTGTCTATCCCTCTCTCCCCACCCTCAGAGAAAAGCAAGATTATCTCCTCTTATCTATATTTCTTTGTTTGATCACATCATAAAGTCATTTCTGCGAGTCTGAGTCTGCGTGTCTGATATTTGTGAGAACCAGTGTGCGTTTTACTGCATTAGCATCCACATAGTACATAATGTATGTTCCTTGCACAGCTACTTCATGTTTGCACAGTACACTTTATTACTTTTTATAAAGCCTTGATTGTATTTGTCCCTGAGGTTCTTTCAACACTAGACAGCTACTGTCACTTCCTGCGCCGTTCAGTTCTTGATAATTTGTATCAATATCTCTGAAGCTTAGATCAAATATTGATAAATGAATAAAGTTATTCACATCTTGAATAAGATTGACGTGAATTCAAGAAAGTTACCATGATTTCCCTCTGAGTCTAAAACAGTTCATGCCATCTCCACAGTATTTGTCCCACTAACAAGTTTATTCATCACTAGCTGGTCATCTGATCATAAACAGAGCTAGTTGCGACGATAGGTTGTAAGTTTTATAGCTGATATTTTTGTTCAAGTCTACTAACAAATTGCATTAGTTCTTAGTTCTGTGCAACAAATGTTTTTATGCACAGTTACTGTAGTGCCAAAGATTATTATTTCAAACAGTATTACATTTGCTCAAGGCCTAATTGCTTTTACAATGACCCCCTGGGAATGCTAACTCTACTGCTATTAGTGCATTGTTAAAGCTAGATATCAATATTCACAAACATGTGATAGTCAAAATGCATTTCTGCATTTAAGAAAACTATTACTTTTTGGCCTGTATAGACAGACTTTAAGGCGGCATATGAATTGATACTCAACCTAATATTTACAGAAAGTTGAGACACACTTCTGTCCCAGGACATTGTTTGTGATGTTGAACTCGGCCACCTCCTGCTTGTTGCCAATTGTCACTAAAAAAATATATTAGCTGAACTCTGTTCCTGCTCATGCTCAAAAATTGATTAAAATAACTTAAAATAGGTTTAATTGCATCACATCTCTGTGTGGAAACCCCCTATTGATTGTACTGTATGTGTGTTGCAAGACATGGTTAATCATGTGTCTGTAGTTGTGGTGCCTTTTTGCAAACTCATCCTGTGTGTCTGTGTGTGTGTGTGTGTGAGAGAGTATGTTTTATTATTTTGAGAGGCAGCCTGGCGCGGGCCCAGTCTTCTCTGAGCCTTGATAAAAACGTGCTGGGAGCGTGGCGGTACACACCTACTTCACTATAGGGTACAGGCAGTACCGTGGTCTGTCCTCTCCAATTGGCAGCCTCTGTGCTGCTGTACCACTGATAAGAGGTTGGTGTAAATAAAACTGTACAGCACAGCTCGTTATAACGCTGAAGGTAGAGTGGGGCAGGGAGGGAGGGAGGGAATAAGAGAGAGGGAGCGTGTGGTGTCTGTACTCATTGTTCTGACAGCATACTGCGTCTCTGTGTGTTCCTGTGAATGTGTGTGTGTGTGTATGTACTTGTTTTGCTATTTGCATGTGAACCAGATTGAGTTTTAGATGCTAGGAATAAGGATCTTCTTTTGCTGCTTAATGTGATTTTGTCCATTGCTTCACTTCTGTTTTAAGATAAACATTAAAGTTATGAATATTGTAAAGACAGTGAAAGTTATGTTTTAGGGTTATGGAAATGAATGGAGGTCCTCAAATGTGTAGTAAAGCCAATGCGCGCGTGTGTGTCTGTGTGTCTGTCTATGTGTGTGTCTGTCTGTGTGTTTATGGATTTTTGCTGTTTTTTGGTACTGAGAGTACTGTCTTACGTAAGCCATTTATGTAGGCTCAGTGAACAGCCAGGCTATGTTTTTGTTGGTGACTGCGCTTGTCTGCCTCTCTCCCTCCGTCGCACACACACGCATGCACGCACACACACACAATTTCACTCTCTAATCTGACTGCCTCTCTCACTCTCACTCTCTCTCTCCTGCCCTGTTTACACTGTTAAAAACCACTGAGTGTGATGTTGGTCGGCCATCGACAGAAACACTGTAATTAGCCTTTTTAATTTCCCATTTAGCCTCCCTGACTCCTGAGAACAGATCATTCAGCCAGTGTAGAAATATATTCATGTACAGTAAACAGTGTCCTGTCATGCAGGGACCACTACTGCACAGGGATTAGAGAAAAACAGAACATCATCTACAGTAGGTCATGTCATGTTAATCCTAACATCTTCATTTTTGCAAGTTAGTAAGTAAATTATTATTTTTGTAGCATACCTGTATTTCAAAACCTTGGTGACAAAGTGCTTTACAGAAGAGCAAAACAAAGTTAACACGATAATTCAATATTAACACCATAAAAAAACCATAGGGTTTCAGCTTTGACTTATAGCGCCCAAGAGAGTTTGCTGACCAGACTCTCAGGGGGAGTTTGTCCAACAGCCTGGGACTTAGGGCAGCAAACGCACACTCCCCCTGTGTATTTTTGTGCAAAAATATCACCCAGCCAATTAGAATTTCAGGCTTCAGCAGCTTCTTAGTACTCGTTTAATGTTTACCCAATTCCTGTTGTTGTAAATTAAATAAAGCAACTGTATTCCAGGTCAGTGTGGCCCATGCCTTACAGAGGAAATGTGTAATGGAGATTTTTTTTTCTTTTTTTTTCTCTTTGTTTTTTTTACAAGTGACAGCTTTTTTAGGCCAAAATGGAAAACCTAGAGCATAAAAGAATATAATCCAAGTTTAACAATAAATTGCACTGTTTCGTTTTGCTGGAGTGAAGACTTACTTGTGACCATATTGTCACCACAGATTCTGGGGAAAACCTTGCAGTGGATTATCTAGACAAATACAAATACAGACAGAAATATGTTACCCCAAACATTCTGGAGCCAGCTTTTTTTTTTAAATACTGTGTTAGCTAAGGATCAAGCTTCAAAAGACAACCATCTTATCCTTGGCTAATTTATTCCTTTTTATACATCAGACAAAATTTTGTTCACTCCAAACAAATGTCACTGTTGTATCACTGGCAACATTTTTGACCAAAAGGACACTTGATCCTCACCAAATGCAATAATTTAGTGAGAGAGAGATCGTCCCCAATTTTTCATGCTTGTCTTTGTTTCCATTTATAATTTTGCTGATTCAGGATGACACATTTTAAGAAAAGAATAAGAAACTAAATTCCATAGACTGACTTCAGTGCAGTCATAAATCCCCATTCTTATTGTTATTCATGCCTTTTCTATTATTTGTGCCTTTTACTTCTGGTGCCATTTCACTCCCTTTGCTATTGTGGTGCCTTTAACTCATGCGTGTAGCAGTTTGGTCGACTCGGCTTGTTTTAAACGTGCTGTATAAATAAACTAGATTTGATTTGATTTACGTACCGAGCTGTTTGTTTACCATTCCGTGTTTATGCGTAATGAATTGTACAGACTTGAATGCGGTATTTTATGCATTACAGCAGGCGTATTCTCTTGGAACAGTCGTGCTCTATTGTTAAACCGTTCCTCAATGTGGAAGCTCTTACACTGGATTTTTTTGTGTAATCAATGCTAAATAGTGTCATGCCATCTCATGCAAGCGATGCATGTGAGTCAATTAGACAACCAATGTTGATGACTCCAGTGCAGGAAACAGAAGGTCTTTGCATGACTTTGCTGATGTTCAGGTATGTCTGTATTTCAGCATTGCATTTTCACAGTGACAGGACCATGTTTAGTCGGCAAACGTTATTTAGTGTATGTGTTGCAACGGAAAAATTGAGGTTCATCAGATTGCGACACCATACGTTGCCCAAGAAGAAACACTGGGTTTTTCTTGATCTTCTGTGCAGGATGTAATGTTAAGTGCCCGTATCAACATGGTGGCCTACTTCTTGTGTCGCTATGAGCGACGACGGGCTCTCTAACTCTTATGTTTAATTCTGCGATTGTCTTTGATGAAAGATTCTGTTTAGACTGCAATCCCCAAGGGGTGGGGGGCATCTGTTGCAAACTTAGCATATATGCACTACCTGTGATAGAAAAGTAGGTTGGAACAACAAGTGTCAAGTCTGAGTGTGGGGCATACAGTCATGAAAAATATTTAGTTTTTCACAGGAGGAAGGGAAAAGCAGGACTATCACACCAAACAAACAAGCCCTTTCTGTGCCTCTGACATATTCTTTTCACTGAGAGGAGCCTCTGAATGGTGGCATTATGAGATCACATCGCCAAACTGGCTGATGTGAGTGCGGCAATGGTGTGTGTGAGAGAGTGTCTGTGTGCGTTCTTGTGCCCAAATACACTTATCACACCCACAAACCCCCCCAAATGGGCACTGAGGTTGCTTTTTCCTGGTCTTCAACCCTGCATCATAACGTAATGCTGGTTTGCATTTTCAGCTCAAATTCTATGCAGTCATAGAATGAGTGTTAAAGCAAATGGGACAATGCACCATTGCGCACCACATTATTTAGGGAAATAGGAGAATGAGCACTCTAGTATGTTTGGAGGGGAAATTACAGGCATAGGAATGCACCATCACTTCCCAGAGAGTCCTGTGTGCACGGTTGGCTAATCCACAATCCTCATCACGTCTTCATGGTGAAATGCTGCCACTGTTGGGGGAAGCCCACAGCAGTTAACTTTAAGTGAAACACTCTTGAATGCCAAGGAAGTGGTTAGAGCACCTCGATTCAACTGGACCTAACAGTAATCACAAGTTTTATTTATAAAGGTTTAGTCAAACAAAAGCTTGCAGGATGGGATTGTGACATTGTTTTAGGCTGGCATGTCTCGTGACTGGAACATAAGGCTGACTCAAGTCCTTTTTTTCAGTCTGGTTTTAGACTTGGAGAGGTTTCTGACATAAAGTAAATGCCTTTGCAAAGCAAAAATCCTTTTGTTAATTATTTATAATTTTAGAAATAATCCCATTAAAAGGTTTTTGATAGGTTTCATATGTCAGAGGTTTTTAAAAAGCAGCCTGTGTCTTGTTTGTGTTTGAGAACAGTCATTAATTGAAGCAGATTTGACTTGACTTGGTATTCTGTGTTTAAAACCAGGCCGATTTAAATGCTGTTGTTCCCATACACTTAACAGAGCCACTAAACCACTTTAAAGAGCAACAATGCTGCAACACTTCAAAAAACAAGTTCATGCAAAGTTACACAATTTGCCTTTTCAGGAAACCAAAGAACCGGATATGAACGTTCTACTGGCACACTACAGGTGCAGTCTAAATTAGGATTATCAAAAACAATGTCTAATCTAGTTTCAGAAATCAGCAAACTGAGCGGTTATTACTTTAAAAAAGAGGCAATCACAATGTGTGGGGTCGTATAAAGGAAGGTTTTCTTTATCAGGGGGATGCAGGGCCTGTAAAGACAGATCGAGTTTACAGTACGAGACCGTTATTACTTTTCTGCTGCCGGGCTTTGCAGGAAGTTTACTTGATTGGCAGGGAGCCCTCTCTGGGTTGTTCTCTTTTACTGCCCTTTATGAAATAACTGAGCCACAGTGCACTGCAACAACACTTGTGCAATATCTCAAGAGAGGGAAGCGAAAAGGGAAGCGGCCTCGGTGGCATGTGGCACCTGATCACCACCCCATCCCTATCTCCCAACACACGCACACACACACACACACACACACTTAACCGAGTTGTGCAATTTTTATTATGTCAGCTAAAGTCTGAATCTGTGGCAATGTGACACAGGACTCCCCACTAACCGAGTCCACAGGGCATGTCAACCATTTGGAGATCCCATTGTGTTAGTCTTTACTCGTTTCTTGTGGTGTGATGAATCATTTTTATTTACTGCACATTAGGTTTTGTGTTTCAGCGTTTCCTGGTGAGCAGCAGGGAGGTGTCACCTATTAATGTTTTGGGTAAATTGAACATTTTCATAACAAAATCAAAGATGAGGTTCTTTTCAGTCTTTTAAAATAAGCCCCTCGATAGTGTAGCAAGGAGAACTCATTTTTAGTGTGCACGTGACAAGAGTATCAGCTGATGTTAAGTGTGTGTCTCCTCTGTCCCGTTTACCCCGTCTTTCCTAACTAACAAGTTCAACCTCTTGCAATCAAAGGGGCCTCAAGATTTATCGCTTTAATTTGGCAGTGAAAATGTCTGATGGCGGCTGTTACCAAGCGGAGGGCCCCTTGTTAGCACTTAGCAGGCTAACTAGAGTGACGGGCATCTGGCTGGGTGGCTGCCTGGCCGTGTGTACCCTGGATTCCTGTGCTCCCACTTTTCCTCCCCCCTTTGCCCCACGGTGACCTCACACAACTTCATTCTCCTTGAAGCAAGGCACCATGCAGGCATTTCCTGACAATTTATGTCCTTGTGCCACAAGCAGGGGCATGCCCTGCACTAAAATCCTATCCCTGGCCCATTTAGCACACGCCTCCTGGCCTCCCAGAAGACTGTTATAATGTTGCACCACTGTCTGTGAGGCGGAGTCATTACTTGCCCGTATAAAGCTGATTTATTACAAATCGCCTATATTTTACAGTACTGTGAGCCATAGACGTGCATGTGTTTTTTCTTAGCTTCCAGGCTTTCATTGGTCTTCATTCTTTTTTTTTTTAAACAGGATTAGGTTTGCGTAGGACAAATACTGTTTTCCAGGAACACACACATTACCACCTGGAAAGCTGCCTGGTGCAATTGCGGTTCGATCTGCCGGCTACTGAGGAAGGCCGTGTGGGACAGCTGGGGGTTAAGTGCCCCACTCAGGGGCATCACAGAGGTGGCAGTCATAGAACTGAACTGAACTCGTGACTTTATATTCACTACAATGGATTACTTATTTTCAAGAAAGTTTAAATGCAGTGAAAATTGATTTTTAATACTTTCTGGAACTCAGTTTCACCCTGTAGCCACATGGAAAGTAGGAAGTCCCCGTTATTAAATCTTGAATACTACAAGATGTTATGGGAAATGGTCGGCAGTAATGTTAATTATGCAGATTAAGCATACACTAGCCAGAGCAATAGTTTATCGAAAGTGAAAAGGTTGTTTATTTACCTTGAGCACTGATAGTCAATGGGTAGGACATGATAGAGTCATGATTGCACTTGTATGGTCATAAAACCATCCCAGTTGGTTGCTGCAAGGGTAATCAATGAGCTCAAATCAATGCATGGAAGGAATCCAATGCAGGTTAGCAGGGCAACTAAAGCACATAAAAATAATAATTGTAGTCGAGCCAGCAATGATGAATCAGGGAGTTAAAGAAGCAACAGAGGGACTATGTGATTAATGCAAATGAGGGACATCAGTGGGTGTGTTGGGGGATTCTGTCTACATCTCCTCGACATGTCTTGTTCTCCAAAGGTTAAGTGGCTGCTTTTGCCAGCTAATTCGGCCATATGCTCATCTGTGCATTTGACACTGGCGCGCCATACGCTCACACTGCAAATTATGCCTCTTGAATATGCAGCCAATTAAGAAGGACATTGCTCAGCGGCTCAGTCTATTTAGTCTAAAGTTGTTACATGGAAATAAATCTTTTGATATCACAGGCAAATCTAGGATGTTCTAGCTTTAAAGGTTGCATTACAGTGGCTTATGATCTTGTCACGCTCACTTGTGCAGCGTACCATCTTTTGCATAACTTGTTGCATAAGCACTCTACTGGCAGGCACACTCTGTCATGTACGGTCCATGTCATTTCTGCTTTTGGTAGGGCTTATTACAGTACAGGCCGTTCCCTAATGTCAGTGCGGTTGCAAAACCACACAAGCCATCTCTCCCTGACTTTTTTTTCTGTCATCTAAGAATCGGCTTCCTGTTTTCATTGTGTTCTGTTTCTCTCTCTGGAGGTGTCGTAACCCAGGAGGCCGTGCCAAGAACAAACCAAGGTCTGGTTGGGAGAGATCACTCTGTGCTTGCACTGGAAACAGACACACAGGCCTGCACACACGCACACCCTTTTTTGCAGGCACACAGTATCCAGATGTTAAGTGTGTGTGTGTGCGTGTGTGTTTGTGTGTGTGTGTGTTCTGGATGTGTGTGCATACTTCTATTTGATGTGTGATGTGTATGGCATGTACAGTGCTTGTTGCCAAGCCATAAAAAGTCATTTGTGTGAGCCTGATCTGATGTGCCCTCCAACGGTTCCTTGTGTGTGTGCATGCCAGACTCCCGCCTCTGCTTTTTATTGTTGTACAAGATTGTACACATTCATAAAGTATAGGTGAACATGGCATTCACTGCTCAAGGGTTGCATACTTGATCTGCTCACATAAACGGAAACAAAGTATGATGGGGCAATAATGGAAGAATACCTTGCATTAATTTTCTGGCTTTGAGTCAAAAGTAGGAGTATCAGTTGTGTATATTAAGCTATAAACTAAAAATGTGTGTTTGGCTCTGCAGTACATGTACAAATAGGGTGTTCATTTTTGAAAATCCATTGATCTGGAAGTCAGAGAAATTAGACTTACAGAGTAATAGAGTTAAGAGAATAATATTCTTGTGGACTAAACCCCATTCTTACTGAGTCAGTCACATGAACTGTCAAAAATAATGGACTCTATAATTATCAGTTAGATTTTTGGGGGACAAATTAGTCTACATCAAGCATGAATAGACACAGGGATGACACCTTCTGCCACCATTTGGATATTATGAATTAAAAACATGGATCTGAATCAGACCAATCTGAAGGCTGATGAAATTGACTCATCAAATTATGAAGCTAAATGTAGAATAAATTATATATTACCATTCTCCCATTAATCAATCAATCACTGAAAAATACTTATCTCTATTCTAAAAAAAATGTTGAATTTAGACAATACAATATCGTACTTTTTATTTTGTTTTATTGTGGTTTGATTTTTTTAAACACCAAGATTTATTAAAAGTGTAATATTTTCATCACTGCTTTCTTATGGACAAACTTTGGCTTTTGCATTTCTGTACTGACATTTCTTGTTACTTATCAGCCCACACACGTGCTGTCTGATAAGTGAATATATATCGATATATCTACACTAAGCTAATATTGTTATTGATTTATTGGTTGTTGAGGTTAAAGATTCACTCCTGTAGGTTGTTGTAGCTACCTGATGGTCAATAAAATCAAACACGTTCTCCCAGCCACCTCCTCCACTTCAGCTGGAAATTTCAGTGAGTGGATGGATATATTTCGTCGTAAAACCACGGAAGTTCAGATTCACTGTGGTGTGAATATTTTTCATGTAATTCATTTTGCTTTCATCTTATCTTTAAGATCCCCTTTTCGTCTCTCCATTTCTTACAGTTTTTCCAAATCAGCTGTGTGTGTGTCTAACTGTGTAATCGACATACATTCTCTTGGGTCTTGTTTTGCAGCTGGTGAGAAGGCCATAGTTTGTGACCAGTGTGGCGCCCAGTTCCAGACAGAGGAATCCCTGGAGGCTCACCGACAGATCCACACCGGTATGAACTCACACACAGCCAGACACATCATCATGACATTGTGGACATAAACAAAAAGATTATGAGCTCCTCTGCTGCATCAACATGTTTCTACTGGTTGAATTGCGACAGAAGGATCCACCTGATTTTGCTGCTTACACATACATTTGTTAAACTGGTGTTAGATACAGCTTTACACATATTTTGATGATATTTATTATTTTAAAATGGCAACAAAAAGGACAAAGTAGCGAGGTGACCACATACTGTAGTTAGAACTGAAAAAACTGAAATCACCAACCACCATTGGGTCTCTGCTGATTCATACTCACAATCTGCTTGTGTATTTTCACAATCAGCATGCACGTTGTGGTGTAGCGTGTTGTTGCGGTGGCGCGCTTGTTCAGCCCTCTCTGCCTAACTGGAGCCATGGATTGACACTTAGATAGATAACATCATCTTGGATTAGTCCCACTCGCCCTAAATCAAGACAGACCCAACAGTAATCAACAAACCGGGAAAGCTTGGCAGGCCGATGTTGTTTATCAGTGCTCAGCTATGAAGATGGGAAGACGAGGATGATGTAGGTGCCAAGATGTAAATAGGAAGAAGTAAATCCCCCTTCAACAGATGTGTGATGGCTCAGAACAGTTTCACTGCTTTGGTGATGAACACTTTAATTTGGGAGGGGAAGAATGTCTCAAACTTTCCCCGCTTCGTTATGGAGGTGGTGTGCTTGGGGCAGAGGTATGTTAACGGAGGTTTCAGTGTGCATACTGATACTGTATGCATGTGTGTTTGAGAGTCCTGGTCGTTTCTCAGACTTTTGTGTACTGAACAATCTGGACAATCTATGCAGATTCACAATAATTAGTTCCCTTCATAACCTGCCACCCTGTTCAGTAGTATAAACTGTACCAATAGCTATCTAAAGCTAATAAACAATGGTAAAGGGTAACATGCCAATAATAAATACAAGTGGGCCTTGCCCTGCTGTAACTGTTAAAGAGATATCAAGATTAGAATTGGAAGAGAAGGTGCAAGAGCATAGACTGGTTCATCATCTGGAGACCATTAATGTACACATTAGGTGATCTGGTAATCCAGTTTGATTGGTATTTTTGTCCTAAATTAACATTTTGTTGATGTTAGTGGATGAAAACAAGTGTTACGAGTGGTAGGTAAAAGTCTTTCCAAGCTGCCCAGCAGATTCTTTGTGTTCTCTTTACTTAAGTATTAACTTTGGACTAATAGTGGTGTTGGTAGAAAGGTCAGGGGACCACCAGGCTTTAGGCCCGCCGTCACATGTCTTGGACAATCAGTTGAGGGAAAAGAGTGCTGCTAATGCACATTCAGACCAGAACATGATCCCTGAAATAGCCACACATCATCATTATCATCATTTGTGTTTTGTCCTTCATCTGAAACCATGACCCTCAGGCTGACGATATCAGCTCCCATCGGGCGGCTCCTCTTTTTCTTTGCGGCATGCTCAAACCCCCCACATTCCTTTTAAACGTTGGAGTGGGGAAGGTGGGTCGGCGTAGTCGGGATTTCAGAGGTGGGGGTGGAGGGGTCACTCCTGAGGGGCATGCCCTCAGCCAATCAGCACGCCAGAGGTAAAGAAGGGTTAAATGAGGCTAATGATCCAACAGCCATAACAGCGGAAAGGAGCGCTCTAAATATAGGCATTCTAGTCTGGAACGAATGGAAGGGGATGGGGAGGGGGTGGGGGGCAGCCGCAGCCAGGGCCAGACGTGTCTTCCTGCCAGACAACTGGAGCTGGAGCAGCAGCAGTAATAGTATAGTAGTCATCCATGTGTTCAGCCCCTGTGAGGGATCAGGGTTTGAAAAATGGGCTCTGGTGAAATATGACAAGGCAGTTTCACAGCACGGTCTGATTCTCAGTTTCAGTTTCTCTTTCCATATGACATCTATGCTGCTGTACACCTACATTATGGTGTACCTGGCTCTGGATTAAAACACTAGACATTTGACATCCATATTCTGAGAGCATGACCCATCATTTCTTTATTAATGTTAAAAGAATAATTGCTGTAATTATTGTAACGCAAATCAGTACATTCTATGTGTCTGTTCGCATCACTATGGAAGCCAAAGATCAACTGGCAGACCAATATTTAAGTAACTTATAATTACTATATTCTTGTTTGTTCTATATCAAGTATAATTTTGCATAGATAATCAATATAAGTATGTTTTACAGTCATTTGAATTGCAGTTATACACACTGCTCCAGGCATCAGAAATGAGCAGACGTTTTCTTTGTGCTGCTTATCCGCTCATTCGTGGCAGACAATGTGTTTATTATTGCCTCGTCTGCGTGTCTTTGTGTGTGTGTGTGTGTGTGTGTGTGTGCTATTACATATGGTGACATTCAAAGGTTAAGTATTATTCATGCACTGAGCTCCACAGTGAGAAGAGGGTTGATAGCATTTAGCCAATTGGTCTGTTTCCAGCGGAGAATGACTGATGACATGATGATGAGAGTTGGAGACGTAAACAAACAAGTCCCTTCCTGTGTCTCCACTCTCAACTTTGCAGGGACTTATTATGAACGTCTGTTTTTGTCTGCTCTGTCGTCCAGTTGGAGCTACTGTATTGTAACAGCCACACAGCCATGTAGGTTCTCCAGTCAGGCAAGTCGACAAATTGGGAGCACGCTTCGGAAAACGCACAGTGGTGAAGCTGCACATCATGCTGCCATGAACTGTAGGATTGTATTCAGTTAATTTACCACATGTCAGGCCAGTCTCCCCCCGCTCTGGCCCACTAGGACACTGATTTTGAATATCAAAAAGTGGCAACTGTGGATCATAGACATTTTTTCTTCATGAACAATCACTCTCTGTGTGCCCTCTCAGGCACCTTGAGAACTGCAGCTAACAGGTTGTACCAATCAAGAGAGGAGGTTTGAAAATCAGGATTTATCCTCCCAGAGGAAATGAAATTGTCAGAGTAGTTTTCATGGTCCTAAGAGGATGAACCATTTGGATTGTAACAACCTTGTGAACTTTCTTTATTTAGTCCCTTTTACATCTTAGCCTCTTCTACAATTTGAAGCCCTTAAGCTCTGAGAAAAGCTTGATTGTTAATATTTTTCATGATATGAAAGCCCCACTTTTGTATCATGGGATGTGATGAATATAGTTCCTCTTGGGCCTGCTAGCAGGGTTTTCAACTTTTATTCTGTGTTGTAGATGGGGTCCTTTTTTTATATCTAGAAATGTAATGATATCTTCTCAAAATATACAGGCAGAGACAAAACAAGAGAAACATTGTACTGTATATAACAGCAGCTCCACTGGACATTTCTTTGTGAAATCAGTTTGAGCTAGAAAGCTTAACAAACATGGATTTATTTATACAGAGACGTCTGTGTGTACAGTACCCAAGACGCAAAACATCAGAGAGGGCGTGCGGTGGGAGCAGGGGGTTACTGTTGGCCATCAAAGCCAGATTTGATCTCTGCCTGCCTCTTGGCAGTGTTTCAGCCCTTGGCTAATGTTCTCTGATGACAATATTTGGCCTCTGAAACTGTGGCTGTTTCTTGCTGCTTTGAATGGGAACTATTGTGGCATCTCCTCTGTCGGCCCGATCAGCTGCTGTCTGACTCAACCTCTGTCTCTTTCTCACTCTGCCTGATATCTCTTGCGTTTAACAGAACTGTGCACACTTGACAACACCACACACCTCTTGATGTTACTCATCAGCTCATGTATATGGGATGTATAGCGGATGGTTATCCAAAAACCACCGGACAGTTTGGAGGCTGCCGAGGCATTCCTGGAGTTGTCGTCATTCCTATCGGACAAGCTCTTTTGCACGGGGGTGGGGGCGGCTGGTCAGGATGCCAGGGGAACGAGCAGCAAAACATCATGTGGCTGTTTTTACCCTAGTGAACTCGTGCAAATACACATGCACAAACACTCACTGCAAACTATCCCCTACTTTGGCAGTGTTGTGCAACAAATACACGCTCAAATAAATCCAGGCATGCCTGCATGCAGGAGCTGAAGTCACTTGTGAGTTGCATTAAATCTACTCACAGCTAATTTTTGTCACATATTTCCCCAAATTGGATGGCATCGCATCAGACACTCTCCCTCTCACTAAAGCGGGACTCGCCTCAGGGCTTTTGTAAGCAAAGAACACAGTCTGTCTGGCTTTCATGGAGCTCTCATCCTTAAAGAATAACACTGCTGTCATTTAGAATTGTAGCCTATTTAGTACTGTCTCTGTCTTGTGTCCTCCAATTGTTATGCAACGTATGCACTGAGACTACGACTCATTTTTGTGCTCAGCCTTCCCAGGAAACACAACATGTAAGGCTGTGACTTATACAAAAGATTTCCTGGTGGAGGCTTGCATTTCATCATGTCCCTGTCAGGTGATTGACAGGAGGCTGAGTGTAATGTAATGTGCATACCGATATGAAATTAGTCCAGACTGCGTTTATGCAGCAAATGGGGAGCAAGAGGCAAGAGAGCTCATAAAAAAATAAAAATCTAATACCAGCAGTTATTGCTAAATAAAAGTAGCCCTGATTCAGAAGTGTCATGTAATGACCTTCTGTCATAGCCCTGCATGACCATCAGAATACACATTTTATGCAATTTATCAAACCTTTTTAGGATTTTTTTTTAATACAAGCTTTAGGTTTCAGAAAAAAGGCAAGAATACTGATTTAATATAATGAGGTTGTATTTTCAAATGTCTTTCACTTCCCCAAATGTACCCTGCAAGCAAGACCTTTTGCAAAAATATCAAAAACACCTTCATTGTATTTTAATGTGACTTTCATGTGGCTTACAGCCAAATGTCCTTAAACCACCAAAGCATGCTATCATGACTTTACTCTGAGCACATTGTTTCTTTCATAGATTTTTTTTTTTCAAAATGAAAAATGACATGCTTGATATAAGACATTGATCCCACATGTGGGAAATTCACTTGTAACAGTAGCAAAGAGTACATGATGTAAAGAAGTGAGGAATAAAATATAAATAAGAATTTGCCATGTCCAACCAATACAATTTAAAAAACTATACATGTTATGTACAGTATGTCATATTAACAGGCATACCTTTCCTTGGGGAGCACATGCAGGCACACAGGTTAGTTTTTGACCTACTTTGTCAGCCCCTGAGCATCAAATGCAACTGTTATATTTTCAGACATTGGCTATTTGTTCAAGCCAAAAAAGAGGACTTTACCTCTTCATAAGGCTGTTTTTTCCTTTTTTTTTAAAAAAAAAAAATCAAGGGCAAAGATGTTATCCCACATATCACATGAGCTCTACTATTCAAGAGAAGTACAGTAGTGACATTTAAGGAGCTAGTTATTTCCATAGCTACATTCAGATCTTTGTACTGTAGATTGTGTTTTCAAATGAAGACTTACAGTAACTTCCCAAGAAGTCAGTGTTTCTGTCATAGAAGTAATTGTCCATTACTGTTGTACACTGTCATTTCCTCTTTGTGATATCAATGATAAGACGTTGCCAGAGCTGTTTTACTGTGGATTTTATCCCGAACCATAATTTCATATTGTGGAAGTGTGTGCTCATTTACACACAGCCACCTTCAACGTGTCATTTTCAGTTTGCATTTCCAGTAAAGCCTCTCCCCGTTGGGCTGCACAAGACTGTTCTGATCTCCGAGCTGCTGTTTTTCTCTCATTCTGTCTTTGGCTCTATACTTCTGCCAGCTATCGTCATCTCTTTTTTTCATTAGATTGTTTTGGTCCCCACCATAATTTATAGCTCTTGTATTTTTATTGGTAAAACCCACCACACTCACATTCCACTTGATTAAACTGGAGCTCGGTGCAGAAAAGCAAAAAGGTCAGAATATATGCGGAGAAAGTGGCTCATAAACAAAAAAGTAAGCAATAAATTGAAGCTAAAGTAGTTTTTTTTTTTTTTACCCTGTCTGCAGATTTAAAAAATGCAGATGTCATTACTGAGGCTTCATGCATTTCACAGGATCTGCAGCCTCTACAACCGGCAATGTGTACTGTACATGGACAAGTGCACATTTTGTAAATTGCATTGAAATCTGCACATTAATACATTGAACTAAGGCCAAGGTCTGTATGAGCAGTCGCCTGTTATTCAACATTAGCTGAGTAGCACTTGAAACGATAGGGGACCGCAATCTCCCATGTGACCTGCGTAGAAATGAGTCTGGAGTCCACAGGCTTTGGAAGAATTTGTTGTCCAACTGTTGGTGTTCCTGTTTATACATGAATCATGTCCATGTGCACACACACACAGCAGTGCCAGAGAAAATCCACATATAATAGGAAGGGGGAGGCTGCTCTCTTACTCTATTTTTCTTTCTTTCTCTCTTTATCTCCCTCCGTCCTTTTTTAAAGTCTTGTAATACAGGGAAAATATGCAAACCATGGAGTGGCAATAGTGGGTTTAGCCAGTGGGAACACAGCGTGATTCCAGCAGGCCGCGGCCACAGAGTAAACACTTTCTTTTCTCAAGCCAGAAATAGTTTGGCTGGAGAGAGAGAGAGAGAGCGGCGGAAAAGGAGGGAGGGAGGAAAGACAGAAAAGGAGAAAGAGCAGGGGGGGGGAGTACAACAAGGTTATGATGGTCAGAGAAAAGAGCTTGTTAGAGTTGTATTATTTCTTCTCCTACTTTGCTACCTCAAAGTCTTCACACTGCTAACTTAGCAGTCTCTTACCTCCGATACTAAAACAGATACACACGCACAATTGCGCACACACACGCACAGTCCAGTCATGTCACTCAAGCAAATTAGGCCAATGGCAGCGCTACACAGGGGTCACGTCAAAAGTGCCAATTGTCTCAATCACATTAGTCCAGCACTGGCATCTGTTTAGCATTTAGTTAATTGTGATGTTATTAACTTGTCAGTGAGCATTAGGGCGGCGATAAGCAAAGCAAATATTCTTCCACCCCGGGCAGGCAGCGCTACACATGTGTTGCTGATACACACACTGAGGCACACACGTATATGAATACACAAGCATGCAGCCCCCTGGACCGTGGAAGTGTGAATGTGATTCTGCTCAGCCCACTGATCGCTCTAAACTCTTGTTAGCTGTTGGAATGAAATTATCACCATAAAGATAAAATAAACACGTTTATGAGTCTCAGCACAGCTCTTTGCTAAAGGGCAGATGTGCATTAGCATTATGACTTCTGATCACGAAATGTTAGCATGGTGAGCTTCCTGTTGGTGTCATCTGGTGAGTCAAAATGTTGATTTGCGTCGTGTCATTCGTTTCAGCGTCCCACTCATAATTGAGCAAGCTGTCCATAGATGAAGGCAGTTAATCCTTCTGTCTGTCTGTCTGTTTGTGGCCAGCTGGCCAGGGAACTCACATAGACTATTTCTGGGTCACAGTAGGTTATCACGTACCATACTCATGATGCCAAGCAAACACTGAGGCACATACGTACGGACACATACAGAGATGTGTTGGCTTGTCAGCATCAAGCAAACAAGGAAAACGGTACACAGCACATATGGCTTCAGGTTCAAGAAGAACACACTTAACTATTCAAGACAAGTGAAATTTTGCAGTTCTACAGTAATTGTCTTTGAAAAAACTATAAATTGGCCCACAGAACCCAAAGTAAAATCTTCCAATGCCTTGTTCTTTTTAAAGGCACCCAAAATTAGTTTAAGTTATGTATGTAATATATATAATATAATCACAAAATCTTCACATTTGAGAAGCTATTTTTGCAGGAAAATTGACTTCAGCAAGCAATCGATTAATGAGCTCTTCCAGTATCACCTGCAGGTTATACAGTCTCAGTGTCAGTGACTCACAGTATTATATCATAGAAACAGTTTGTTTCATAGTGTCTTTTTCCTGTTGTTATGTGCCTTAAGACGATCATTGAAAGCCTCACAGTTCCCTTTGCCTCTGTCTCTGTAAACAAATACCTCTTTGCCTCCCTCCATCTCCCCCTCCTTGGCACTCACTCTCACTCACCTCCCAAAATAAGAAGAGTACAAGTGGTCAGAGACACTATTGGTGGCTAAATTAAATCAAGTGGCACTAGCGAGACTACAGTCAGTTCTCCTGCTACTAACCTCTTCCGTCTCCCACAGCAAACAAATTTTTCCCCAGATAAGATCTAAATGAGTTTTTCCAGGCGGAGGAAGATCCTCTGTTTGGCTGATGGATACTGTGTGGGGCTGCGATGTGACCAACACCCGGTAGTAATCATCCGCCACGGCCATAAGTGTTATGCACAGTGGCCCATGTGAATAGGGAATGTGTGGTTTGTGTGTAAAAGAGATAAAATGTGTGAATGAGAGCTGGCACTGCTACGTTCCCCCGCACCCAGCTTCATTCATTGAGAAATACCCAACTGGGCCCCTGCAATGCAGAGCCTCAGTGCCGAGGCTTAGTGTCATGGTGGGCACAGTCGCATTGAGGCACCGCCACAGGAAACCATGGGACAACAGCATGTCAGGGAGGGAGGTAGTATTCTTATAAGGGGGAAATAGGTGGGTGGGATCCAGTAGCAAATTGGGATGTCCGTAGTGTGCAACAGTCTGGCTGCGGGAGAATCCCCACATGGATGGATCATTGTAAACCAGGGACAGGAGCCACACATCTAGAGAGACCAATAAAATGATGTGGTATGGGCAGCAGGAGGGTGGGTTGGGGGGGAGCGGATTATAGACTCCCAGAGGGCTCTGCGATTCACGGGCCATAAAATGGAAGTCAGCAGGACACACTGCAAATCTGGCCAGCCAATATCCACCATCCCTTTCCTCCCTCTTTCGACCCTGAGGATGTGTCTCAGCCGTATGTCACAATGCAACCCCAGCAAGCACGTCCCGTTGTCGGACAATCTTAACTCCCTTGGATGCCGCTTTTCTCCCCCGTTACATTTGCATGTCAGCCGCTGCGGCTTTGTTCAAAATCTGCTTGGTTAAAAAAAAAAAGAGAAAAAAGAAAAAGGATAGATAAGGAAAGAGACAGAGCAGTGGAAATCAACGAAGGCATTTGCCATTCAGGGAATAAAAAGGCCGCTTTTGTCAGGAGGTTCCCTACTTTCAGATATCCCATCGCATTTTAACCTTGGCAAGGCGAGGACTTTGAATATAAAAGGATTCGCCCAAGAGAGTGAAAGAGAGAAAGAGATGTGGAACACTGGCCCCACGTCAACAATAGCCAGGGTTCTTTTGTCCACAGTGTTATTTGAAGTAAATCTCCCTCTGTAATTAGATTGGAGCTGTTTGTGGACATCTTAGGAGAGTGCGTCAGTGTTAAAACAGCAACGCACGAGGGCCCTTTTAATTTACAGTGCAAATACCTTTCGATTAGCGTGGAGAGTGAGGAGGGGGAGGAGGGACTGAGGACGAGGGACAATAGAGGAGTCTTTCAATCCTTTTCTTTTTGTTGTTGTTGTTTGAGAGCGGGAAGAGGTTCGAGCAGCTCTCCTGTGTTCCTTAATTGTGAAGCAAGGAGATTAGTACGAGTGCTTCCAACCTTTCACCCCAAACAAAGGAACCATCAGATCCAGTTGCCTAGTGACACGGGGGGTTTCACATCGGCAAATTTAGCCGCTGCCTTGGCCGCTCCGGCACTTCGTGGAACATCTTAAGAGAGGGAATGAAATCTCCTGCCTCTGCTCACGTGCCCCATGCAAACCATTTCTGTCCCTGTCCGTCTGACAGCACCCTTAATGGCACCGAGCAGCCACGCTAATGAAAATGGCCGTTCATCCTCACTCCAAGTCTGTCTCTCAGACTCATATAAAAGTTAATGTACCCGTGACAATGACATTCAGAAGACCGTTTAGCTCTGGACAAATGCTGCATTTCTTGGTGGCAAGAGCAGCCGGGCACACAGAAATGTCCTTTTACACTGCGTGCAGCTCAATCAAAGGGCACTTAGCAGTGTCATATTGATTATGGGAGCTTAACCCCCGTCAATCTCTGATGGGTCATTTTGGCAGTCTTCCCATAGATGATTTTAATGAATAGAGCTGCCTCAACAGGAAGGAAGGGGTTCCCTCATCTGAGGTCACTGCTGATCAGTTTCTAATATGAGATTTTTGAAGTGATGAATGCTCATCAGAGAGGAAGATGTTTTGTCTTTTATAATTTGCTGCAGCTTGAAGACAGAGGGACAGGAAAACCTTTTAACATTACATCATTATAAACACCAAGCACAAATCCAGGAGAATCACATTTATGAACATTTCATTTAGGCCTAATTAATTATTATTCTTTTTGAATGTGATTTCAACTTCCAATTGATGAGCTGACTTAATCGGAAAATAAACTAGCCACAAACCAGACTACAAGAAATCAAAGGCTACTTTACACTTGTACAAATAACTTTAATGTTAACGTTCTCCGTTATTCAATTCAGTGATTTCAAATGTTTTTGCAGCAGTCAGTGAGACCTAGGCTAATCTTAATAATAGAAAATGCAAATAGAAGTGCAAGTCATTGTTACATTTATGCGTCCTAACCTGTAGCAATCAGTTTATTATTAATAAAAATTAAGTCTCTGATTTTCTTTTAGGCATTCATCTTGTAATTTACCGACCTCTTGTGGTCGCATTAAGCTATTCTCTGCGGAGGCTAGCTTGTCTGCCAGCGGCAGCCTCAGCCATTTTTACTGTATTCGTGGGTGTGGCTGTGGGTGTGGCCTATTGACAAAGGCTGGTGTGGTTTGTTGAAGTTTTCCCTTGAACATTGTGTATTATCCTGCAGGTGCTAGCTATAACTTGCTACAGACAAGTGAGCATGTCAACCTGTCATTCACTCAGTTTCTGTAGTTTTGAATTTTACACGTTCAGACAAACACTGCAATTTATCGTTTGAGACAACACATTGAATTAAGAAAATACAGGATACTGTACTTAACTGGAGTGTGTCATTATTAATGGTGAACCATTACTACTCCACAATTGTTGCTGTGTGTTTATTATGACGATACAGGCCCTCTAACCTTGAGGAAGTACTTATTTTAACCCAAACCCCAATCTTAGATTTTAGCTTTACCACAGACCAAACCCAAACCGTGACTGTTCCATAATCCTAACCACACGTTTATTTCTAGATGATGAATTACTGCGCATTGAAATCTCTTTTTATTGCAGCATTATCATCATATAGCAAAACATTTGTATGTCCATGGATGAGTGGAAGACACATTTAAAAATCACACACTCAACTGTTTGCTTTGGAAATAAAATTTGCACCCATGATTTATACAGTAGGACTAAAAACCTTCAAAATGCTGGTAGTTCTTAAAAAGGCACTCATTTAACTCAAAGACAGCTCATGTTGTCTACATAATGTAAACAGTAAACATTTTTTGCAAACCAGAGGGCACAAGCACACAATTTGAGTGCATATAATAATAGTGATAGCGTAATGAGATAATAATATGTTGTTGGATATAAGCCCCTATTGGTCTCTCCAAAATAACAGTGACTTCACTGTAGCTGATTATCAGCTACGGAGGAATGAAGTGTCACCTCACCTCAACAGGCCTGAGCTCTGTTTGGCTGTTGAAGACCGTTCGGTGACATGAGGCAGCTGCTGTACTTTGAGACTGGGAGGACTGAAACAGAGAGGAGTCATTGAGTTGGGTTTGTCTTGGAGGTGGCCTGCTAGGACAATACTCTGAAAAGGAACTCAAGTGGGACCCATTACACCCCACTGAGGGCAGAGTCTTATCAGTTAATAGCAGGTTTCCCTCTGAGAGCAGATTGTTTTGATAGATGGCACCTGGTCAGGCTTTTGCGACCAGCCACAAAAACAAAACACTAGTTGTACGCTAGATAAGCTCTGGGAGGGGAAGAAAATAATAAAAATGAGCATCGGTGAGTGTTAATTTGAACATGGAATCAGAGAATAAGTTCACACGTTTGATGTTTGCTAACTGTTTGAGTCACTGTGCTCTCGTGCTTTGCTTCTTCTTCCATTGTTTGCTCATAGTAACAAAGAGTACTGTGTGTGTTTGCCCAGGTGTGGCGTTAGGAATGAATCAGCACTTCATTCTTGTCACAAATTATTCATTTAATGTGCGGTATTCAGAGACTGCTGTGACCTGGAATGCTTTCATCTCAGTTGCTGTTGACCTCGGCATCCTTTGCTTTACATCAATCAGTTGTCTCTTTATCGTAATTTCCACTCGTGTTGAGTAACAAAGGCTATACGAACATGATGACCCGCAAAGTCTCTGCTATTTACAGCTCCTGCTTAAAGCTCTCATAAAGAGAGAGCTGAGTTAATGTTGAGTCTCAAGGCTACTGCCATGAAAACAAAGCCTCTCCTAAAACAGATAAAAACTCTGTTTCAAATGTTCAACAACATATAATTTCCAATTAACTGACAGATGGAATAAAACATTGCTTCTGCTTAATATTCTATGACGTACACATATGAACAGGCAAATGTAAATGTCTTGAATAGACCTAGAGCCAGAGAAGTAACACATGATGTGTTTCAAACCAAAGCGGTCATCCTCAAATCAGATGAAAGTTAAAACAAATATCTCACAGGTTATCTATAATTATTGTCCCTGTGCTCTATGCTGAACTGGTTCAACAAGTTCCACGACTCTTATCTGACTGAAGAGTCTTTGTTTATAGTTGAACCTGCCAGTGATTTAAGGCTAAAGCTTGTGGACAACCAGGAAGGTTGAACGCTTCAAGACTTGACACCAACCTCTTCCCATCTTTCCACATGATGTGTAAATAGCAGAGTATACTGTCAGTTTCAATATAATTTCTAATGAACATTATGTGAATCTAGGCTGAAGCAGGTGAGCGTTAGAAGCAGTAGATTATTGAATGGAATACAGATTACTGTTGAATATTAATGCCTTCATATAATGAAAAATCTGAGTATTAGTCATGCATGTTAGAGATATGAATGAAATGCAAAGTTGTGTCTGTGGAAAAGCCGTTTTTTTAAAAACACTTGATCTTTGGGTATGATAATATTTCCTCAGCGCCGGCGAGTCAGTGATCGCTCTGCACCTTCCCTTATTGTCTTTGCTGCCTTTCATTCCTAGTCTCTTGGTTCCAGTATGTAAATCTTATCGTGAAAATTAATTTAGCATTTAATTATGTATTTATTCACAAGCAAATATGCCGAAAGTCTCTGTGGTGTCAGCAACACGCTCGTAAGTCAGCGGCCAGCTGTTCGCTGTACACTGACCTTGACTAACTTTTACAGCTCAGGAGTAATAGTATCATTAAACAGGAAAATCATAAGTCGACGGCACTGTATATTTCATCCAAGCAGTGGTCAAGCACAGGCAATGGAGAGAAAAAATCTAAAATGAAGATGCACCATCTTTCACAGAATAATTAATAAATAAAAAAAAACACTTGACATTTTTTTCTGCGACAGGACATTAAGCCAAACATTACAGCAAATTGCAATTGCATAATCAAATATTCCAATCTCTTAATGAGAGGTGTTTACTGTAAACTATATATTTGGAAATTCAACAACTGTTCGTCCCTGAGACCAAAAAGTATGTGCAAATACTTTGTGTGCTTTGATTACAATTTCTTCTGTATAATAGTAAAAAGCAAAATGATAAGCTGTAATATTTTAAGTCCGACATAATGAAGACGTTCAGCCTTTGTTTGCACTTTTGCCCCAGGCAATTTTGGATTAGTGGTGATAACATTTTTAATGTTTTTGTTAAAAATGAATTTGGGAAAAAAGAATGAAGGTGAATAATTTGACAGTATATGAAAAATATTTTTTCAAGAAAAATCTTGACCTGTTTAAATTCTATTTATGAACACCCACCACCACCCGACCCCACCCTTGGCCAAAAAAGATAAAAAGTTTCCTGCCCAGGAATGTTTGGGGGTGGGTCCACTGGTCGGACTGCAGTGTCCTCTTACAGTCCGGCTGACCAGCAGGCTCTGGGAGGTGATTGATTGGTTGGTGCTGGGGCCATCGAGGACCCTTTCTTCAGCTTTAGAGGTTAGGGGTCACCTCTTCTGCAAATCTGCTTCCTTTTGTACAGTCGCAACACCAGGAGAGCAGTGTCACATCAGCCCCTTCTCCCCCCACCTCCCCATCCCTCCTACCTCTTGTCTTCACCCTGGGAAAATGGGGGAGGCGTCAATTAAATCTTTTCTCTCTTTCGCTTCAGTTCTCTCTGTCTTCTGAAGTTGCTAAGCAAATTCTTTAGGTTTAAATGCAAAGAGGCGCTCAGGGCAAAGCCGCGGTGCTGTTAAAAAGGGTGTGCTAAGGTTTCCTCAGAATAAAACTAATGATAATGGAGCATGCAAGCTGTTGTAGAAACACTCCTTAATGGATTACTTAAGCAAGCAATTAGCAGTACACTAAACAGCCAGATATCAGCATCTGAATGGTTTAAAATATGTGTCAGTTGTAATGATGCTATGTGGCAATTACTCTTGTTAATAGATTGATGTGAAAGTAGTTGGACTGAGGCACTGATATAATTTAAAAAAACAAAAAGAAAAAAACAGCTTATCCGGCTCTTACTGGTTCTTTTCTCTAACTAGACTCTGGAAAGGTTTTGTTGTGTTGTATAATCTTCTTCCCCACACAATCAAAAAGCCAAACCAAAATCTAAAATGGTTGATTTAAGATCTTTGATGGGGAGAAGAAACGAAGGAAAAAGGGAAGGGTTTGGGCTTCGTGGCCATCTTTAAACACCAGAGAGAAGCCCTGCAATGTAATCCTTTGATATGTTGTCGGTCCGAAGGGTTTGCTGAGGGATAACATTGCAATTCAGAAAATGCGGCTGGACCCTGGCCCTCAGGGGCCAAGCCTTTGTGGTCACAGGACCAGGATTACACTTTAACCCCCACCACCACAAGCAACCGGCTCCCCCAGCCCCCCTGGCTAAGGCCTGGGGTCAGGTGAAAGGCCAGGAATCTTAAACAGGGTAGAAAAGGAGGGAAAAAAAGAAAAGAAAAAAAATAGAAAGTCCATCCTTTAAACATACCCAGTCCTGGATTTCATTTGGATTCCACCACTAAAGACCATACTTTGTGTTTTGTGCCTCTCAAATAAGCACATGCGAGGTATTAACATCTGCAATCAGGTAAATATAGAGAAAATAGATTTCATTTGCAAATTTCTTTGAATCTGATGATAAACCAGACACCAGCAGCATCAACATGAAAAACAGTGCACTGCAGAGATGGATCGAAATGTAAGCTATGTCAAAATAAATGTCTTGAGTTGCCATCATTAATCAAAACAAATTATGAGGTGTAAGGTATGATTTTATGAGGAAGGCTTTAAAAGCATGAAATTGGTTTCTACCAGCAAAGTTTTCTTTTTAAATACAGGAATCATCATCCATTTAAAGCAAATATGTATCTGTGGCTATAGTTTATCTTCAGAACAAATATTTTTGATGAAGTTTACCTTGAAATTGTGTCTGCGTGTCCAGATACTGTTCATGGACAAGATCATGTTTCATGATTACTTATCTCCCTCAAAACAACAAAATCATCTATGCAAAACTCTATTGATATGATTCTTCCACGCATCACTAACTGCAGAGTCTGGTGTCTCGGCATCTTAAGGTATTCAAATGCAGATTGTGTGCTTCATTCAAGAGAGGTGCAGGGAATAGATTTTCTCAGCACACGATAAATACACAAAGAAAAAGTGTGTTGCAGCCTGAAATAAGTCACTGTAAGTTGTTTTTATTGAAGTGTTGAAGAGACATGTAGGTGAAGACGGCATGTGCTTTCAGTGGTCACATTTCCTAATCAGCGATGAGAGAATGTAATGTTGGTCATTTCTGTCGACAATACATGATCAGTGTTCCCACAGTCTGAGCTCATTTAATCAAATTTGATTAAGAGTGTGTTGTCTACACAGCTACAACTCTGCCCATTGTGGCTCTATACCACTCAATCACATGTACGGAGTCAGGAACGCCGGTTCTGTTTCTGCATGTTCTCACTTGACCACCTAAGTACGTGAAGCAGAGGTTGTGTTTGTGTGCGTTATGTGTGTGTGTGGCTGCCGACTGTCAGTCAGCTTGTTTGCAGTGCCAGATGTAGTGAGGAAGCATTGGGCCAAGGTGGGAGAATCCCCTCCCCACCATCCGCCTGCCCGCCTCCAAAAAAAAGTGTGGATTTATAGCAGCGAGTCTGGGTCACAGAGCTAGTGGTCTCTCCCTCCCACACCACAATATAATTTCCTGGGCTCCGTCCTCAGAGAAATACGGCCTGCAGACAGAGAGGCAAGAGAGGGAGGAAGAGCTAAAGATAGAGATGATGGGGCAGACGCAAAGTGGCAAGACATGTAGATGAGGAAGACCCGGTGGGAAGATGTCAACAAGTTATTCACTGTTTTCCAGTTCTCCACCTTTTTACATTAAGCACACATCTCACAATGTCTTTCATTAAGAGTCTTAATGATTCTTAATGACTCTCAAGGAACAAATAAAAGGCTCATCAAAGAATCTTTCTGCTCCAGGAGGTAAAAAGATAAGACTGCCAATGTTCTGTTTTTATTATTGTCAACCAGTGAATTGATCCAGCTAATAAGTATTATCTGTGTCCAGGTATTTCAGGAAATTGCAGTACCTTTTTGTTGTGGTGTGTTTTTGAAGATTTTCTTCAGGAGGAATGAACAGGCCCAGGTACAGACAGGAGAGCAGGATAGGGATGTTATTAAATACTGTTGATTTTTCTTTTCATCAGAGTTGTAGAGAATAAGTGAAATCCATATGTTTTGAAGGTGCAGTATCCAGGATATATTAGGTTCCTCCTGTGCAGTCTGACATTTACTCGCTAATGGTTTCCAGCATATCTAAATCTTTTGTTTGAATACCAGGAAAATGCTTCAGTACAATGGACATTAGCGCTCTTCTACTGTGCAGCTTGTTATAAAGTGGATGTGTTAATAAAAGCCTGATTACAACGTTAGTGAGAATAGCAGGGCTTTCTCTCATGTGCTGTTTTGCACAGCCTGATTCATTTTTCTATTTTTACTTAATTACTTATTGGTAGTTTAAGGTCCAAGAGGTTAAAGTGTGAGCTAACCCTCTTTGATTTTCCATTATTCTTCTATTAATACTTGCCTCTATGACCATGGTTTATTTACCATTATGTGCCAGTTTACTAAAAGTCAAAAATATTGTTATTTCATTTTAAAAAAACTATAAAAGGATCTTGTAGTGGAATAAGTTTCAATACTTTCTGATTTGAGTCTGTTTTTAAAAAAATAATTTTCCATCATGAAATCATTTCCTTGGTAGTCTTGTGCCCCATCTTGTTCCAACATATTAATTTCCAGAAAAATCTTAAAAGGAAACAAAATGCACAGGGGAAAAGTGGATTTATCTCCTTCCACCAGCAGAAGAAAATGTCCTCAAGGCTCATATTAAACCAGCGTAGTGCATCTCGGGTGTATACCTGCTATGAATAAGACTTTCCCTCTCAAGTCTTGCCCATGTAACAGCAGCATGTTAGAGAAACATTTTTTACCCTCAGTGACCCCAGTACTCCATAACAAACACCTGACCCTCTAAACTACTTTCTAATCTCCATTCTCAGCCATTAACTGTCTCAGCGGTGGACACTGAGACTGTTAAGTCTTACCATATACCATATAAGAGGCTTTTTGCTGGAGGCAAACTCCTGTGAACTGCGAGGTCATGTGAGGACTTCTCTCCTTCCCCGTTGCTCTGGCTTCCCAGTGGGAACCAGTGAATGTGTGTGGAGACAGAGGAGCGCCCCCTGCTGGTTAGAGGCAGCACTGAGCCCTGCAGCCAGCTGTCTCACACATTCTACCCAGCACATGCACTCCCCTGCTTTATTCCCACTCATCTGTATCGTCTGTTCTTTATTCAGAGGTGACTTTATGGGGCCGTTTTGTTGCGATCGGTGCTATCATTGCCATTATATGATTATCTTCCACTAATCTCTCCAATGTAATAGTCCTGCAGGACCAATTTCTGGAGCAGGATCGTTTCTTATCTGCATTTTTAGGCAATCTGGGGCAGCAGGCTTCTCACTTCTCCCCTGAGATGGAGGCTTAAGATGATGGTCTTTTAGTAATGATTTCATTTCTGCCTTCAGTGAATCCCAATTTGATCATCGTGAATGAGTGTATTCAGCTTAGCTCAATGGAATTTTGGCAGCATTTTGGATTGAAGTATGAATCTGTAGCAGTATAGACTCGCAGCAAAAACATGCAAAGGTATAGAATACCTGAATTTTATACTTGTGCCAAACTTGATGTTTTAGAGTGAATGTTTTCCAAAGTCTTCGTTTTTCAAAGCTAATTTTAGGATTAGTTTTAATTCCTCTTGGATGCTGTTTCTTTGTGAGAGCTATTTTAGAAACCACAGGTGGGCACATACAGGTGGTTGTTAACAGTCCTGGCACTAAATACACTTGTTTTCTCTCCTCTCTCGTTCTGTCTGAGAAGCTTTTGAGCCTTGCTGAGTTTCTCGGCTGCCTTTGATTTTCCCATACAAATGTGAAAAACATGAACCTCCCCTGCTCTCATCTGCCTGAGCATGCAACCAGCGAAATGACTAAATCTACAAGCCGCCCAGTGATACTGTGATAAGTGGAGTTCCCCTGGTGGAAAAACATGAAGCAAGGAATTAAATCAAAGCTGCAATTTAGATGTGTGACAGCATTGTTTATCCTCTTTGTTTGTCATACACAAATGAAATATAGATGAAGATGTGAATGAACATATATAAGCATGCATTGGTTGTTCTATGATCAAATTATACATGAGTTCAAGCAATAACTTTAAGAAACATTTGATAGTAGTAGCCTGTGGAGTACACATCTTGGATAATCAATCCTTTGTCATAACTGTGCTTAAATATGATGAAATATTAAATTAATGTTATGTTAAATTCCTCTACAGCGTTAAAAAGGAACATAGCTCTATAAGGAGCATGATCATGAAATGGGTCAATGCAGCAATAATAAAAGAATATATATATAAGAGGAAAAAAACAAAAAAGAAGCATAAAAAGACAGAGAAAAAAGCTGCACTCATTTGAGTCATTTGCATGTGTGCCCTTTCTCTTCCATCAGCAAAAAAAACATAAAATACAAGTTATAATGAAATGTTATACATAATTACTGAAAGGAAACTGATAATAGTCATATGATTTCAAAAAGAAGGAACATACATTAAAACAATTTAAAAGAGAAAAGATGAAATCAGAAGTAAATCTGGAGAAACTGGGTCACTGCAGAAATAAAGGTACAACACACAGCAAGACAAAAAAAGATTTTATTTTAACAAAAGAACATGCAGTATTTTTCATCCTGTCCACTTATTTTAAATCAGACTCTGTGCCTGATAATTGAATTAACTGTGAGGGCTTTCATGCAGTTAAGCAACACACAAGTTACCCACAGGTATTATTCCATATTGATCAAAAATGACACCTTAAGATTCATTATTTTATGATCATCTTTGTTTGTATTACTAATTTCTTTTTTGCTCTTCAAAAGACTTGAGGTATTTTGCTAACTGACATTTCAAATTACCATGTTCCCGTCATGTTTGAGTGGGAATTATTTCTGCAGCACATAATTCTCCTGCATGTTCCAGTGTTGATATTAGCAGCCGTATATATTTATGCTGCGTAACCCCAGTCACCTGTAATCCTTATTTATATTCTTTAATATTTATGTCCCATTTTTTCCCTGCTACTTGTTGCTGCATTGAGCCACTTCCCCCCACAGGGATCATTAAAGTTTTATTCACGTTTTTTTTTCCCCCTCCTCATGACTGTACATCACAGCACAACAGCTCACTGCTGTATGCAACACCAATGGACACAAATTAATGAAATGAGGCCAAGTTTTCATTACAATTGTACTGAAGAGAGAAGAAAGAGAGAGAACAACCCTGGGCTCGCCTCGCACCCTTCCATCCCCCAACCTCCAAATCAATTTCCTTTAAATGGAATTAAGTGAGATTGAGACACACAACTGTATTACCTCTTCAAAACGCAACCCTCCCAGAAAGAGACACACACACACTTTCTCTTCTCCTCCTTTTCTTCCTCTCCAACAACTGCCGTTTCCCCCTTGATGGAGTTTGATCAACACAGAGCTGATCTATAAATAAAGGCTTTTCTTCCAACCCACAAAGTCATGTCGGCCGCTCGCAGTTTGGTTCCAAGGTCACAGCTGCCTGAACTCGCCTTTATTGCAGTCATCCACCACTTGTTTGCGAAATCGCTTTAAATGCACTTTAAACTAATGGAAATCTGGCGTTTGATGGAAATGGACACATAAAATAAAGAAATGAATGCATATTTTAAAGGGCATAGATTTTTAAATATAGTCCCTGGCGAGATGCAGTAAACCCCACTTGAGTCTAATCACCAATTTAACGTACACACATGCATCACAGTAAGTGAACATTATCAGCCAGATGTTTCACACAAATGAATCCTAAAATGATATGAATCATTAGCTTTTTGTTTTGTTTCAGACTTTTATGTTCGAAACAAGGTGTAGTTTGTAATTTACTTTCCTAGATCTCTATTAAATTGAACTAAACTGAGTGGGATTAGTCAAAATTACTAAAACGCCTCCACTTTCCAGTGTCCCTCTGTAAACTGCCACTATTTTAAAGAACAGCTCAGTCAACGTAAATGATCTTAAATGTCATCATACAAATTGGAGGAGTGTTGCCTGGAAGCAGGTTACAGTATCTGCAGGTTGGTCATCATGGTAACAACAAGCACAGGGTAACTCAACAGGCATGAAAAAGACTTGGTTATAATAATGATTATTATGTTTGGGGTTGAAAGTATTCCAGGTTAGAGGGCTTTTGTTCAATGGTAATGATTTAAAAAAGTTAATTATGAGACAATCAGTGGTGAAAGCTGTGTGTTTTGTTGGCCCATCCATCCACCCCAGCCCTGCTCTGACTTTGTAACCCCATATGCCACACAGCTCGACCTCCTCCTTGGCTCACGTTATACTGTATTCACTGTGGCCATTAGAGGTCCTTTCACAGAAAAACATAACTGTAGGTTAATAAACGGCTGCACAGATAATCTCATTTTTACAAGAGGACAGTCTTGTGCCACTTGGAGAATTGCTCCCACTGTTTTTTTTTTTCAACAGATGTATCTTAATCTCACTGAGCAGTGCACCTTTGTCAGTGGTTATTAAAAATACTGAGAGAAAAGAAATCCTTTTTGTCCAGTATTTTACATACAGAATTTGAATCTGAAAAGCGTCCTCTACAACTTCACCTGATGTGTCTATGTGTGTTTTATTTGTTGTTTGCCTTGTGTGTTTTATATACAGTCCTCCATCTTTCCATATTCTCACTTATTGTCCAGGCTTGAGGGTCAGTGCTGCTCGTCTGCACCATTACATACAGGATGTGAACAGCAGCTGTAAACAGCAGCACTGGTGTGGTATCTGCAGTTGGCCTTTGCTTGTGTACTGCTAATTGTTTGGTTTACAATGACACAAGAATAATGGGAGTTTTTCAAAATTCCATACAAAAGCTGCTGCGCTCTGTTTACGCCGAGTCTTGATCTCATCAAAATGAACTCCGGTGTCACATGATTATTTGTCCCTTTGTGTTGTATTTTCAATCTGTAGCTCGGGGCTTTCGGATGGTAGTATATGTTACTATGTGTACAGTATTAACTGCAAACTTCCCTGACAATAGATGCTTGTAGTACTCTGTGACTTTTTTCCCAGACCTCCACCCCTGTACTCATCCGCTGCTACTCCCAACAAAAGGCCGACATTAACTACATTAAGCTTGCAGAGAAGCATGCCATCTCCATTGTACCTAATACCTTTATCATTCAGTAGCGATTTGGCTATGCTTTTCCCTGAGCATTGATTTGCTCTACTTTTTAAGGTTACGCACATCAGATAGCCTCCTTCTCCCAACCCAAACACCACTCATCCCTGTTCCTTTTTGTCCTACCCCTCCTTTCGCTTCCCTGCTTCCCAAGCGAGAAAACACAACAAACAGTCCATCCTGTCCAGCACTTCGGTGTTGGAAGGCACGGAGGGTGCTGAGTATGTGTGTGTTTTGTGGTTAGGACAGTAGAGTGAGGTGCTAAAAGCCAGCAGGAAAGACAATGTCAGCAGCCACAGCGAGGGGGGAGCTGGGGTCATTTGGCTTGAGCCTTCTTGTGTGTGTATTTCTGTGTATGGGTCGAAGGACCTAAGAGCCTGTGACTAATGTGGGTTTTGCAACCCACCTACCCCCCCCCACCCTCTTTTCCTTTTACATTGTCTGCCCCCACTGTCCAGATGGCCAGTGAGAAGAATAAATCCTGGGAAGGCGAGGAGAGATTTGGGATTCCATTGCAAGACAGGGGGTAGAGGTTGGGGGGGTGACGGGAGGTTGACAGGGTTTGGGTGAAGTTGGGTAAGTCACTCCCAGGCAGTCTGGCCCACAAACCCTTTTTATTTCAAAGAACCAGAGACAGTCCTGTGGGAAAACATTAATGTTTTTTTTTTCACTTTTACTTTAAGTTAGATAGAGTTTTAACGAAGATGGATCTGTAAGTTTTCAATGAGCCAAAGGAGGCAGAATAAATTAATGCGCATTGACAGCCAGTGACTGCAACAGCAGCAGGACATGATAAAGGTGTAGGTTGGAAAGAGAAAACCTCAAGAAGTCTTGAGGATATGGAGATTTACAGAAGAAATAGCAGGATGGGCAGCTACTGTATAGACACAGCACAGATGGGAACTTGATGGCCTCTCACAATAAACACATAATGTTTAAATGTAATGATAAGAAATGACCAGAGGTCACTTGTGGAGGAACTATTAGGCTTTAGATAATGGTAGTATAACCTCTGAAAAAATAATATCTGCCCAAAGGATGACAAATAAATGAGAAAAATGTTTTGTAGCCTCACCAGAGAATTGGAAAAAGAAACTTTTATATTTCGTATTGTGTTAACATTTTCTGTACGCCAAACATGAAACTGCACACAGTGACAAAATCAGAAAAATAATGTTAATATTTCCAATTCAATAGATGCAGCAATTCATTTTCATTTCATATGGAGACAATATGGCTGACAATACTTGAGATCCCAAATCCATGCATAACCAAACTACTCATTCTCAAGTATACCACGGAATAGCAGTATACATGGTTGTGTATTCGTATTTGTACCACACCATTTCTCTTTTTATTTGACGTAAATAGGAGCTCTAATAATGGTGAAGACTAAATGCTATTTCATAATATCTTATTGGAAGCACAGTCAACTGACCTTAAACTCAACATATGCTCAATATTATATTTTTTTGCTTCCACTTCAACCACAATGGCAAGCAATTCAAATTGATAGAAAACCCTAAACTCTTTACCCAGTTATATAAAAGAAGTTTCTTTATGTATATCTGTAATTTTATTTGTCAATTGTGGGTTGATTATCTTTACTGGAATGTGTGGAAATAAAAACTGCTTAGACACTACTTTCTTTTAAATTAAAGAATCTTCTGTTTTTATACAGTGTTTTTTTTGTAGGAGACTGCATAGAAATACAGATCAGGTCATTTTCAAGGTGTTCAGGGAAAACACAAACTGGAGGAGTCTGTTTTTGAAGCTGCACAGGAGGAGGCAGTGATCAAAGAGGAAGGAAATGATGCAAGAGAGTTCCCCAATCAACACATTAGCAACGTGCTGTAGAAAGTTGACTTCTAGTAATTAACTTGTGCAGACATGACACACACAGCCAGTGTGAGGTGACATTTCTGGCACTCCTTGAACTGGTCTGGGATCATCTTCCTGCTTTGTCTTTCCTTTCATCCTTTGCCTTATGTCTTCACCTCTAAAGAAAATCCCATATTATCCTTCAAGCCTTTTAAACGTGGTTTGTTTACGTCATTTTGCCCCTCACATTTGTAGCTATCCAAGCTGAATTGTACATACTTTACATTTGCATGCAGGTTTTATAAAACCCTTATTGTTGTACCCAGTGAATCAGTGAATAAGATCTGAAAGGATTTTTTTTTCTCATTTTCAAGATCATTAATCTCGGTGACAGGGATTTACATCAGCCGACAGATTAACTGATATATTTAGAGTGAAAATGCCTCCATTTCCTGTTTAAGAGAAAAATAGGACTGCACTCAGATGGGGTGCTTCATCTGTAAACACACACTTGAGCATTATATGTGGAGAAAACTGGGTATACAAATGACCGGGCTGAGCAAATTTCTCCGTGGGATACTCGAACCTCGAATGCTGTCATTTATTTTCATTGGTTTCCTGCAGTAATGGACTTTGCTGGAACAACATCTTTGTATTTAACCTTGAGAATGAAGCATCTGAGTGCATACGTGCATTTGTGTGGTCACAAACGCACACAGACAGACACTATGATGATCATCTCACTTACTATTTTTTCTTAATAGCGCATTTCGTGTGGCTTTTTGCAATTGCACAGGGGTCACAATATAAATTAAGCCTTTTGATTTTATACTATCAGTCATGCTCTATTGGCCAATGTTATTTAATGTACAGGTATTTGTCATGTTGACACTGGTGCACACAGTACATATCTGATCATATATCTGTAGTGTGAGTGTAGGGCAATACAAAGCATCTGTTGCAACAACATATTCTTGCTGTAGATGTCCTACAACAGTGGGTTGATGCATAACACAATGATTTGTTGAAATGAAGGAGTTGTACAGTGATTTCCAGTTTGTGTGGTGACTTATACACAGTGCAGCAGCAGCAGCAGCACAGTAATCCTGGCTGACCTTCAGCAGCCCTGGACCCTGCAGACCACATAATGCAGTCGGTATCATCTTTTTGTCAGAGCTTTTCTGCCTTGTAAACACCAACATCTTTTGAACTCCACACCTCCAGTTTGTTACTCCGGCTTTCTGCTATAAATTTGATGTCTCCAAACCCAAGCCGAGTTAACAAGTTTTCTCAGACTTGGGAAAGCTCCTCCAGCACCTCTGGAGACATTATACAGCTGTTTTCATTGGCTGAGTATTGGTCAACCGATTTTGACATGCAAAACCATTTATCCTCTAATAATTACTTTTCACTACTAGTGCAAGGAGTAACATTTCAACACGGGCTGCATCTTTGAAGTTCAGAGCATGATACTGATAGGAGCCTGCAGAAGCCCACAGTAATCAATTCATGCAGTGGAATTTTTTTTTAGCTACTTGACTACAGTTTGATGTAAACACCAACCCTGTATTACAACCTGCCTTTGACTATCACAATTTATATTCTGCTAAATGCTAGTATAAGGACAGGTCCTTCTCAGTGGCCCCTACTGGCCCTTTACCAGTTGTCCCTCCCTTGCTGGGCCCCTCTTGTTGAACCCTGGCCCCCCGACAGCCAGAGGAAGAGCGAGCCAGTTGTCATGGCCAGGCTGGCTGAGAGTTAGGGAGGCCAGCTGTAGCACAGGAGCTGTTCCCTCTCATTTCCACTTCATTTATCTGCCCCCACCTCCCTCCCTCCATCCCTCCTTCCATCCATCCATCTATCCCTTCTTCCTTTCTCCTCCTCCCTCTGCCAGTGGACCAGCACTCCATGCCGAGCTCCACTGTGCCCAGTCAGCTGTGGCAGAGCAAATGGTATCTCTTTTGTTTCTTCACTCTCTCGCTCAAAGACTCAGAGTTTAAGTGCAGTCATATGTTTGTTTTTAAGTAGTCCATATATACTCATTACCAAATTAAAGCCCTCAGATATTAAGGATGCACAAAGCCACCCATTTATGTTTTTTTCTTTTTCTCTCGATAAAGCACCACTTTTGTTTGTCACTTTGGCTCTTTTGCTAAGCTTAGATTTTCTTAGAAGTAAATAAATCAGTTTATTACCTCAGTTGTAATAGACACAAAGGAGACAGAGGGGCTGGGTGGAGTGTCTTATAAACTGATAACTGAAGTCATGCAGGAAATAAACAGAAGTAAAAGGAACCGAATCACTTCCAGATTTGACCCACTGTAGAGCGGAGCCAGGTCCAGACAGAGCGCTCTCTCTCTGTTTCCTTTTCCCTCCCTCCCTCCTCCCTCCTCTCCTTGGTATGAATCTGCCGTATCTCATTCCCCAGCGCTAATTCCAATTTAATTGCCAGTAGCCCGAAGCCTCCTCAATAGGAGTAACAAATGGTTTGATTCTGTAGACTTCATCAGACTGCATTTTAAATGCGACACAGTAACCCGGTGCGAATGCCAATGAAGCCTGGCGAGTAGCTCCTCTGTTTACTAATTATCCTTTTTCTTACTCCGAGCCACACTGCACAAGTTGTCTGATTAAATCGGATTTGTGGGGATTGGAGAGTGGGGTAGGTGGGTGCTCCGGTGGTGGTGGTGGAGCTGGGTGAGGAGGAGATGTCGGGGGGTGGTGGTGGGTGGATATGGACATGGTCTGTCCTTGTAAAAGATCTGCAAGTCCACATCAAGGAGGGGAGGGGACGAGGGGTTTCAACTGTAAAATCTGAACCGTAAATCATGATAAAGGGCTTGGCCACTGTTTCTCATGTTGACGTTAATTCCCAGCTTGCATCATTTATGATCTTTACAGTCAGCATGGTGGCGAGGAAAAAAAACAAACACATGCTGGTAAAATAAATTTAACTGACATTTCTGAATTTATATCCTCTGCAGTCATGCAGTGGAGGGGTTTGAGATATTCTTTAAGGTTCTGACATTGGTATTTCAGATCCAAAAATCTTTCTCCTTACTGTAAGATGTTACTGTACTTAGTTGATACATTATTTTTTTCTTTTTATTTCAAACTTATCTCATCGAAAGATCAAAAGCCTTGTTGTAGCCTTGTTGTGTCCTCAGTATTCCAGTGTTCCAGTCAGTATTTACAGCAGCAATTCACAAATGCATGTGCAGGATTGATCCAAATGAAGTATGAAATAGCAATATGCATGGTTATAATACTTTTTAGAAAACAGTGGAGCTCTGTGGAAATGAGGGATAAGTGATCCGTCTTTTGTTACACAGACAATATCTGTGTTAGTGCGATGGACATATTTCTGGATTCTGTCTTTTCATTTGTTCACAGTAAAAAAGAAAAAAAAATCATATATAAATTCTATTATCATAAGCTTTTTCCATTTAACACTGACCGGCCTTTATCAAAACTTGATTTTGTACATTTGCAGTGAGTACTGGAAAACATTCAACCATAAAGCCTCCTTCATAATGCATTGTTGTCCATCATAACACCCCGCAGATCCTGAGCTAACACTACAGCTTGAGTAATAATGTGCAAATAATAGTGAAGTGCTCCACTTGCTACAGTAGGGAGAAAATATGGCGAGTATGTGATGCTGTGCAGATGAGGAAATTTGCACTGCTATAAAGACCTCTCCCTGTCAACTAAATGGCCAGTTGAGATGCCATATGGTTGTGCTGACATTATCTCTGGGTAATTAATATGGCATCTCGCCTGGCATCTGGTGGCATTAATCTAGCTGGGAGCAGTTCATCTTACAATGTCAGCGCTGCTGCGGGCCCGACGTGAATTATCACTGCCCGATGGAACAGGGAAGCAGGGACGAAACAAAACAAACCACAGCAGGGCAGGGGTTGTTGACTGTGTGGTGTTGCAGTGTCGTATTATAGAGATTGCCTTTTCTTTGATTTCTTGTTTTGTTTCCTTCCCATGAATGATGTGAGGAGCTGTTGGTTCCTTGATTTGATTCCTCATTCGGTAAAGCTGTTGATCGATTCAATCACTGTGCTGATATCATCTTTTTTTCCACTTTAACAAATATTTTACAGTCTCCCCCAGTTCTACATTATTTACTAATACTAAAAATCTCCACCCGTGTGGATTTTTATAGCAAGAATAAAATCAGTAATATCCAACCTTTTTTTGGCTCATTACCTCTAAACAAAATTATGTTCAATGCAGATTGTGGCTAGTGTAACCAATGACTGGTTTTGCTTCTCATATTATTTTATCTGAATAGTTTTAAATATCTCACCATTAAAAATATCATAAAAAATAATCAAGATATTTATGTGAAAAAGCAAATATTAGAGAAATATCTGAAAAAAATAAATAAATAAAGGTTTGTGTTTTTAAAAAAAAGCATTTAGCTGCTTTTCTGTTTTATTAATCAGCTCTTGATTTTCTAATTTATCCGGCAAGCTGTTGTGGGTTTCTTGATCCCCACGTGAGGAGCTACTGATAATGTGTGTGCTGACAGGAATTTCCTTAGTTTGTTGCATTGTGGGACTGAAAACTGGGTTGTTTTTTCTTTGAAGGACAAAAGAAAGTCCTGCTTTCTAAAACATGTTCATAACCTGGGGTTTAGATCATGTTTAAACGCTATGGATTGTTTTTTACTGCATACAGAGTCCTTTCTCTGTTTCTGAAGCCTCATTCCTCCCTCTACCAGTTAGATCAATAAATAGTTCTGTGGAGGTGTTTTTTAAATGAATTAGCAGTTGCGCATTACATCTTTCTCTGCCGTAGATGCATACACGCACACGTTGGAGGCCAGGCTCCTGTGTTTGTGTTGCTGCTGTTATGTGTGTGTGTTCTGAAGCACTTTAGAGGAACCAGACTGGAAACGTGAGCTGAGAAAAGAGGATGTTAATGAGTGCTGTGCACAGTTGGATAACAGAATACTTCGAGCATGACACTAGTCTACAGGTGATGGATCTGATTTTGAAAATCTGTGTCCTCCCGTGCTCCCCTCACAGATCATGAATCAACCATGGTGTCTTAAAATGTAAATTCCAGCTCTCTGCTCCAGGAGGTGAGGAAATGTTGAGGTGGTATCCCAAAACTGAAAGATTTGAGCGAATGAGGAACGTCTTCAGTAGCAGCAGGTTAAACACTGAAATCCTAAAGTTCACATGACAGCTGTTGCCATGGAAATTTCAAGATGTTGAACAGACTTCAGGGCCTTAAACAGACATCAAACTAATCCTAACTTGATCCCTAACTTAAACCAAGATTGATTGCTTGCCTAGATTTAAGCATTAGCCACAGTTTGACAAACAGGAGGTGATTTGCCCAGGTTGTGTGGAGTGATGTAATTTGGATGCAATGCATGTTATGTAAACCACTTTAACAGTATGCTTATTTCCTCATTTCTGCATCTGTGTTGGCAGCCCTCACGCCTCTGTTAGCACCACACGGTACATTTACTGCACAGTCAGTCTGAATGTACAATTAGATCAGAGCTCTGGAAGTGTTTCACATGTGCATCTTGATGCACTGAACATAGTTAAAAAGGGTTGCCATTTTTCTTTTCCACTGTTAAAAACAAATTGGTTGCCTAGATCATCTGCTGCAGCGACCGTATTCGTGCTGAGGGACATATGTCTAACAGTATGTTTCTATGGCTCTGAGTGCAGTGAGGCTGAGAGCTGGGACGTCTTTAAATGTGCTGATCATATGAGAATGATGAAATCACTGACGCTGTGGATCACACTGCAGTTTGTTTGCAGTAAAACAAGTTGAACTCAGTCGTTTTACCATCCAATAATCCATCAGGAAAAAAAAAACAATTCTCATGAAAGCAGAAGATTTTTTAAATTCTTATTCTGTAAAGGCGTTATTAAAAATAACGTCCAATTTGGGAGATCCGTAGAGCAAATGTGAGTGTTGGCTACAACAGATTGTTACTTATCCTGCGTCATCCTGGAAGATGACCAATTTCTTATCTCACAAGACATTAGCAACATTAGCATGTGTCATTTGTATAAGAGGGTGGTGTTGGAGAAAATAAGAAATCGGACTGTTTCGCCCCTAGTGTGTTCCTGCTGGGCAGCAACCTGCCAAAACCGATGAGTGCGGTGTGAAGCCATGAGAACATCTCATTGAGGGACCTTTTCCAATGTATACAGGAGTAAATAACAGACGGCATTTATTTGTTCGTTCATGACAGGATGCGTTTCTCCAGTGACACCCCACGGAGTCAGCGGTAAAGAGGTGCTTGGCGACCTTTTCAGAACGGCTGTGACCTAATGCATGATGAAGCCTGATTGCAGATGAGAGTAACAACAAACACTTAAAGTCTAGACGAAGCTAAAGAGCAGCGGGTACGTCACCTCTGCTTCCGCTTCTCACACCTCACTCTGCCGACATAGGCAGCATTGTTGTGACTGGTGTTTGTGGCGAGTGTCAGCTCGATGTACGGCAGCTAGCGGGGCTGAGAATTCGACAGGATGGATGTTGCTGTGACTGGCTGTTGAAGACTGTTTTCTCCAGTGCGGAGTGGGGGGGTGCAGCCTGTTGGAAAAAAGAACTACGATTTGCACAAATGAAAGCTGGATGGTGCAAACGTTTAAAGACGAGCTGTGGTGGACAGTCTTCTTCTGATTACCTTCAGTATGAAAAAAAACGAAATAAATCGGATGGATGCCAAGAGTGCTGCTATCTAAAAATAAAGAAAAGGTCTGGTTTTGAAAACACCATTGCACTCTGGGAATGGTTTTGGGCACATTTCAAACAAGTACAGAAGATGTCTCAAGGAGATTTGAAGAGCAACTCATTTTTCATGAGGATATCACAACTCAAAATGTCCTCCACCAAACAGTGCACACCATTTAATGGTTATAAATAGATCTGTGTTGCAGACACTGCTATAAACATCACTCTGTGTCAGACACAAAAGCATACCAGTTCATTTTGTTAGCAGGAAATTATTATTTTTCACTGGAAAATAAGGTAAACAATTTCTTGGATCAAATAAACCAGGATGGACACTATGAGACTTTGGGGTTATGTTTCTGTTACTGGATTAAAGTTTCAAAGTGAGATCAAAATGATGCACCTACAGTTAATGTAGGTGTTTATAGGATACAGACACCTACATTTGGTCACTACCCTTCCCTATACAGATAAACTATAGATTGCTATTGACATGAGCGAGCAGTAACAGAGGTTGAGGGCTGTGGTAATGGCCTGTGATTGAACACCTTGTGCTGAGGTCCCGCTGCTCTCTGCCTCATTAACTCTGGCAGGTCCTCTGTTCAGCACGCTGCATTGCAGGCCACAGTGAGGACGCATTTAACTGTCTCAAATGCAGTCCAAGACACACAGGCGTTTGGGAAGGATTTAAAAAAGGATTTTCGAGGGCTGTAATGAAAAATTACAGCCAAACATTACAAGTTCCTGTTGCTCCCGGGATGGTGCTGCATGCACAAAACATTAAATCTGCGTCCATAGATACTGAGAGCAGGAAATTTTGGTTTGTGCATGTACATACAAAAAGCACAGACTACAGAAAAACAGGCATGTGGAGTCAGCAAGTGCAGTTTTGTCAGTGGATCTAAAAAATGGGGCATAATGTAATGAATATCTTAAGTTTGAGGCCATTAATTGTGATATTTTAAGACTTTCTCAGACTTTATTTTCGAGCCGGTGGGTGGGAGCCTGGTTACCCTGCTGCACACCAGGATCAGAGAAAGTGCCTACCTCGATGGCCAGCCTCTACCCTTAGGCCATTTCTCTGCTCTGTGCCCATCCGACCACTGTCACCTCGCATCAGGGAGTATTCCTCTCCATTACCAGCCTCTGTCCGTCCCCCACTTAAATAACAGCAGCCCTGCCACTCCAGGCCCATTAAGATACTGCCGGCACTGCCGCAGCCACACACACACCAACAGCCACAAACTACCCAGGCCTTTATAAATAGATGGCGGCAGGAGGAAAGAGAGAGAGAGAGGCTGGTTGGAGGAGGTAAATTATTCCAAAACAGCCAAACAGGAATGAGACTAAGAACCCCCCACCACTTCCAGCTCCTCCAGCTCCTCCTTTCAGGTGTCACTTTGGGCTGACTCAATTTTACACTGTAATGGACCTCCTGGGTCAACTACTTTTCTCCCACCTTTCCTTCCTTTTTTATCTCTCCACCGCTCTCTTCATCTATCAGCAGCCGACAACACCTTTACTCGCTTTCCAGCAACACACACATTATTCCTGGTACTGACTGTATAGTTTGCACCACTTAATTTTGTCCAACTCTAATCAGGGTTCGCACTACGCTTTACTTCAAACTGTGGTTTTACAGACAGGAGAGGGGCCATGATAACAAGTGACCAGCTCATTCCCCAAACAGACTGTTGCAAAGCTGGACGTAACATTGAAAGAGTCACCTACAGGTTACCGAATAAATGTTTCAAAGCCGTGCATTTGCATTTCCCACCCACCACCATCTTTTTGCAGTTGTTTGTGCCTTCACAAATGTACAATATAGTATAGTCCATGTATCTCAACTCATCCACTGCACAAGTCTTGTCCTTGCAGTCGACTGTGTGTTCAACATGTTCGACTTGGCCATTTATTTTCTTCAAGTGCTACGATACAAACACATTCATTACCTGAGTGTCCTTGCATTATTGTTTTTTATTCAAATCCACGAAGTAGCATTGAGAGTTCTCAATGAAAGACCCTACTTAAAGACAGAGAGAATCCAGGTCTTTGAAGGATGATTGAGATGGAAATCTACTGTCCATTTTTCATTCGCTTATTAGAGATGCCATAGTCGGGTTTGTCCTCGCTGTTAACGCAGCACAAGATAAAGCTCCAATATCTTTCAAACCATATTGTCCGTATTGCCATTGTCCATCTTTGAGTTTATGTTTATATTACACTACAAAGGCTTCCTGAATGGTTGGGCTTGCATAAATAACGTCTCTTCAAAGCAAAGCGTGTAAGGTTAGATCCAAGATGCGTTCATTCTTTAGTATTTATTTTGTGGTATTCAGAAAGCAGCATGTTTAAATGTCCATCAGTTCCTTCTTTTCTTCCTCCTACCTTTGTTCTTTACCAGTGGATTTTTGTCTGTGTCCCACTGCCTGTTTGCTGTATGTGTGACTCTCCTGGCTGTCTCTTGCATCTTTGAAAACACACTTATAAAGACAGTGACTGTCAGACCTTTCTTAAAGTTAAAACTTGCTGACACACATTGTACAACATTCAGCTCGGTGTGAGACCCAACTGTAACTGCCCCAACTTCAGAGGGAAGAATCTTTTGCATGCGTTGTGGCCACTTTTTGTTCACCAGCTTTGTTTCTGTGTGTGTCTGTATTTGGGTTTTGTATTTCCACCATGTCCACGCCTTTGCCCAGACCTGAGGTCAGAGGTCGGCTAACCTTTTACATTCCAAAACCTTTTTCTCCCCCTCCTTAACTCTCCATCTTGGCCCTGAAAGACCCTGTCTTTCAGTCATCTGACTCAGTCACTTATCTTGCCTCTAAACCATTAAGGCCATTTTCTTCTTCTAAGCATAATACTTGTTACTTTAAGTCTTTAATGTGCCCATGAATGATTTGGTCTGATGTGTGCCTGGGGGAAAGCAGTCCTCTGCTCATGCTAGCCCGCTGACAGAGCTGGACGCAAAGAAATACGCTGAACCAAGAAGGAGCGAGTGAGGTAGAGAGAGAACAGCAGTGAATAGGGGACAGGCTTGTCAATCAAAGCCACTTGTAAGTACCTGGAGTCCTTGGGGGATTCCAGGAGCAGTCGACCCTGGTCAATAGCCTCTTCATTGATAAAAGCAGAGAGGAGAAGAGACGGGCAAGGAGAATAAAATTCAGGAGAGATCCAGCTTAGCACTAGTTACATACTATATGCTGTTTCTACCTAGATGCAAACCTCCACACATTGACCAGCCTTACCAACTAATTACAGGTGGCAACATTTTCACATAAATGCCCTTTATTTCTCCTTACAAACTTTTAACACACAACTCAACACAAGCAGTCACTGGTTCACAAGACATGATTATCTCTCTGAAAAAGTTGGATTAGCGCATCATAATGACATAGAAGGTGAAATATTGAAATATTATATATGTATAATATATATTGTAAAAAATATGAATATTTACATGTACTGTAGCATTTTATTCAGATGTGGAGCTGAAGGAAAAGACATGGTGTAATGTAGCATGAATTTTCCAAGAGCATTTTATGGCAATCTGCCCAATAAATTTTAATATTTATTATGTTACATTTCCCAAGCTGCTGATTTTTGGGCCAAAAAAACCTCAATTGTGTTACTAACACAACAGTTGTCATCCTCTGCCATGCATGTGGCTTACCTCACCTTTTCAGTCACAGTCAAGTTGAACAATGAGCTGATGAAAAGACACATGTGCTGTCTTTCCCGTGTGAGATAAAATGAAACATGGAGACAGAGCTGAAGTCAGAGGGGGATGGTTTGTCAATATTTGTTACTCTCCGCTACATATGCCAAAATTTGATTGATTTTTTTTTCCTCCCTTGGTTTCCACATTCCTTTCCTCTTCCATATATTTTGAATCTCCTATCTTTACCTGCTTTCCAGAAACTTTTCTCCCTCCTATACCATCATCCTCCAGCAGAGTATCCTCCATCCATCCCCATTCTTTAGCGCATATAGTGCAGCCGAGACAGTGATTGATCTGGCGTGGAGGCTGTCGTGGGCCCTCCTCCTCCTGCAGTTGTTATGAACATGAGGCGGGCTGCTCTTCATAGATTTTTAAATTAGTGTCAGCTTTGCCCCAAAGATGTGTTATTGACTGATGAAATAGAAACTGAGCTCCAAACACTCAGTCCTTCCCCAGAGTTTTCCCCAGCCTGGTAATTGAAAAAGTGTGAAGGGAGTGTGTTCAAGGGAGCGTGCAGCTGTGTATGTGTGTGTACGCGTTCCGGTGTTTGTGATTTTATGTGTTTGTGTGCTTGCAATTGTGTGCTCTTTATCTCTGCTGGAGAAAAATGCACACTGCTCGTCGGAGTCAAGATTTGATTGAAGTATTGCATAGGAGATCTTTATCTTTCTACTCACCCACCTTAAAACACGAGTGATGTGTGCACCTTTAATCCTACAAATACAGTATGCCCTGTGTAAGCCTATGAAGGCATGGTTAGTAAACTGTATCTGAGCCTGCAGCATCACACCTGGGCTGTTGTGTATCATGTAATCACTGTTTACATGAATCTTTAGTGTGATTTGTTTAAGTATAGCTACCAATGGCTGTTGCTGTGGAGGAATTTAACGCCCTTGCCGCAATGAAATATAACACAAACCCTGTTTTTACTGCAACTTGAGTCTGATTGTTAGAATCTATACACTCACCCTGTTAATTTCTGAATCTGGAAACATTGTGATGGCACCAACAGACACTAATCCTCCTCTTTTGTCTCCTCCACTGCAGGCTCGGACATGGCCATCTTCTGCCTGCTTTGTGGGAAGCGTTTCCAGACCCAGACAGCACTGCAGCAGCACATGGAAGTCCACGCCGGCGTTCGCAGCTACATTTGCAGTGAATGCAATCGGACTTTCCCCAGCCATACTGCACTCAAACGTCACCTACGCTCACACACAGGTCAGTGGAAGTACTCATCTTCACTCTTGTTGTAGCGCTTTGGTGTGGAGCGTTGATGTGCTCCACTTGTGTTATTATCCATTTATAGTTTTGTGCCTCTTCTCCTGGTCTGGGTTATGGTTGTAGCCAACTAAGAAGAGCAGAGTAAATCTCATATTCCTCTCCACTTCTCTAACCTGTTCTGGGGAATCCCTCCACATTCCCAGACCAGATGGGATATGTAATCCCTCTGCTGCTTCCTGGGTCTGCCCAAGGGTCACCTCCCATTTTAACCCAAAATACCTCATCAGGAAAGCTCCTTTGAGACCCTGTATCCAGATGTCCAAACCACCACACCTAGCTCCCAGGAGCCGACACTTCCTATTTTGCACCTTTAGTAAACTCTGAGATTTTCTCTAATGCCCAGTCCAAGCTCCCACCCAGGGACCATTAAGCCACCTGCTTCTATCCCCAATTCAGTGGCACACATTGTCTGTAGCTTCGGTAGACACCACAATATTCTGTTAAAAGTATAAATTATCTAAAATATCAATATGAGATATGGATTTTATGCAAATGACAGCCAGTCCTGCCTAAACAAGCATTTGCAGTGATCTTGCATCACTGTTCTCGTCTGCCCCGTTATTTTCCAGTGAGCAGACTTAAATCTATTTTGATTCTACCAAACTATTAATGGAGCGGAGCAGACAGGGCAGACCACATCATTTTCATTGACATAATTTACTCAGTTTTATTCAAGATATTTTGCATGTTGAAACAGTTTGAAAAGATTTTTGGCATTAATGGAAAATTGATTTTATGAGTTATGGCTGCACTTAAGAGAGTACACGTCTATAGAGATTGGAGAAACTTCCAGAAGGACAAACAGCTCAAAGCATCATGACTGGTTTTCCCTCGAAGCATCATGACTGGTTTTCCTCCAGACATGACGCTTAGTATTGAGGCCAAGCCGTTCGATCTTGGTTTCATCAGACCAAACAATCTTGTTTCCCACAGTCTAGTCTGAAAGTCCTTCAGGTGTTTTTTTGCCAACTCCAAGCAGCCTTCAAGTTTCTCTCACTGAGAAGTGTCTGTCTGGCCACTCCACTGCTGTAGTGATGACTGTCCTCCTGTAAGTTTCTCCTTCTTCAAGCAGGATCTCTAGTGCTTAGCCACAATGACCAAAAAGGTGGACACCTCTACAAAGTGTGTGCCTTCCCAAATACTTTCTTAACAATTAACTGTAACATAACAAAATGTAAAAAATGTAAAAAATAAATAAATAAATGAATAAATAATATCTAATAATATAAATAATATAATTTTAGCTGTGTTAGTGGACATGAAAATAATCTGAGACAAATCGATTTACAATTAATGTTAAAGGGATACTTCACCCAAAATTGAAATTTCACTCATTATCTACTCGCCCTCATGTCGACTAAGGGCTGGGAGAAGTTTCAGAGTTATCCGTGGCTTCTCTGAGTTATAGGGGGTCTCGGCGTAGCAGTGCATGTCCATATAACGGTTGCAAATGGATTCCAATTGTCTTCGTAACAAAAAGACACACCATAAAACATCCAAATGCCTCCATGCTGCGCCTGCTCGTATGTAATCTCCGTCCTTGATTGAAGCGACGAAATGCGAAATTGTTCCGAAAAAAATTACAGAAGTCCATATTTCAAGCTTGTTTTGTAGTGGAAGCTCCTCTTCCTGGTTTGTCAAATTTAGACAAACCAGGAAGAGGACGGACCCTGGTTTGTCTAATTTGGACGAACCAGCTTCCGCTACAAACAAGCTTGATATATATAGAATTATATAGACGTATTTAATTTTTTTCGGAACAATTTCGCATTTCGGGGCTTCAATACAAGGTGGACATTACATACAAGCAGCATGGAGGTATTTGGGTGTTTTTTGGTGTGTTTTCTTGTGACGAAGACAGTTGGTATCCATTTGCAACTGTTATATGGACATGCACTTGAAATTTCAATTTTGGGTGAACTATCCCTTTAATCACACATGGAACTTCACATCATAAATACTGGCTATTTAGTGGATAAATTCACAATAGAGGTACATGAGATTTTTAAGTGAAATGTGAAAGTAAAGAAAAACTTCATTCAAGATGAAATATATATGAAATGAAAATGTGTATTTTCTGTTAGATTATCATGCAGTGTGGTCGCAGGATAATGAAGTTGCAGATCATGAAAAAAGGGCCATGTGCAGAGATTTTGTAACAAAAACCTGCAAAAAATGATGAGGAGTGATATGATCAGTTATCGCTTACAGTAAAATACAAAGCAAAACCTGAGGTTTTATTTTAGGAAATAGAAGTGAATAGTTTTTTTCCCACCCAGTTACACTGCTACTTTAGCTCAGCTGAATAAACAGCATTAATTCGGGTCAACAGAATGAATGAATTTTGCCGCAGTCACATGAAGCTTATTTACAGTGACTACTTTGTTGTTGTTTTTTTGCCTCCGTCCACTAGTAATTCTCTCTGTGCCGGCTCTCCACTGAGGCGAGGCCAGGATACTAATACATTGTTGCAAGGGAGCAGAGGTAGCCTGACGGATGCGGTTTTTCAGAGTGAAAAAAAAAAAAAACGCTACCATGACAGAATATGAACACATGGAAATGAATCCCATTTCGCTGGCGAGGGATGGGAGGCTTTTTTCTTCCCCCCTCCCGCCCCCCTCCAACCTCTCTCTCTCCCAGCTGCCTGTCTGCGACCTTAAATAACAGTCTCACTGTCAGAGCCGATTTAGCTCACCGGCTCACGGATAAATATTTGAAACGAAAGGCAGTGAGATGAGAGCAGTCGGCCCTATTTACAAGTCAGGCGAATACACCATTAGTGTGTGATGGTGGTACGGGCTGGGGTTTGGGGTGGGGGTGGGGATGGGGGTGAACAGAGCTGCTTGAGCCGCCTGTACAGTAGCGATGCACACATCTGCTCCGTCTAGCAGACATTGGAGAGGACACGAGCGGCGTCTCTGATCCACCTGCCCACCCGGGCAACGCAAATGTCACCTCAGCCCGTCTCTGGAGCTGCAGATGAGACTTTGCAGCCTTGTGCCACTTTGAACCTCATCCCGCTGTGGGCGTGTGTTAAACCACAATGAGCCAGCCGTGAAAGCAATCGTTTAAATATGATGTGGAGCTTTTGTCAGGGGATTATAAAGTCAGCAACTCACACAGCCATCATCTGCACCCGAAATAGGTCCTAATTTACCCTCCCAAAAAAAAAAAAAAAGACATAGAGGCATGGCGTTCCTCTACATTTGCACTTTGATGTTAATAATCTCATTCACACTTTGCTGGGTAACAAGGCAAAAATAGTGTATAAAAACAGACAGAGCTAGACAGCATATTCACCTCAGAGAATCAGTCTTATAAGTCTACCTGTGTGGAGCCGTGCTTGTTGATACAGATGTGTGAATTCCCATCATCTAGCAAAGTCCATCCAATGTACTGTAGACATCTGTTACATGTTATATGCACCTAAACTCAGTTTTCCTTAATTCATTTGAAATGCAAATGTAGTCTCAATAACAAAGATTCAGGCTTGTTTTCAATAGTGAGGAGGACACAATAAAGTCAAAGAGAGATTATTCTACTAAAATGATTGTTATTTTCCATGATAAAGATATTCAAACCAAAAGAGACATTTTATGCAAATAACTGTATTAATAATACGCACCTATTTTCAGTGGCATCAAATTTTAACCTTGTGAGGTAGTGAGAACTCACAAGTGAAAATCCATCTTATCAGACTCCAACTCACCAAACCACAGTGATTCAGACTAATCAGTGTCTTACAAGGTGAAAGCACTGGCAGCTACAGGCCTGTTTTAGGTGTGAGTGACAATAGGGGGGGCAACTGTTATCACCAATGGCAGCTCCTCAAGAGGTGGGAACAGATACTGTCATAAGGTCAGTTATATCAGAATTTGGGAGTATTTCTTAATCAAAAGAAGAGCAAAGAATGACATTGAAGGTTTTCTTGATGGAAAAAGATGTCACCATTGACTAATTTGACCTGGCAGATATTAATGAAACACACAAATCAAGACAGTGGAAGAACCTTTTATTACTTTATTCCTGAATCATGTTGAATCTTCCAACAAGCTCCACCACTCAAAAGGTTAGCACTGCTTGACTGTAGTCTGAGATGCGCAATGCACACTAGCTGCTGCTCATACGGTTTATTGCTGTGAGGAAAGAGTGATAATTAAAGAGGACTCAGATGAGCCTATCGACATTTTCATCAATTAAGAGCTTCTCTCATCTACATTATGAATGACTGCTGGACAGTAAGAGGAGACTGTTTACACAGATTTCAGTCTGCAAACAAATTATGTCAGAAGCAGAGTAATTTTCATTTTTCTTTGAAGGTTTAAAGGCATAGATTTCTGCATAGTAATGGGAAGACCAAGACAATGATCTAATGAGAACCAATAGTTTAACCTATTTTAGTTTGAATGCCAACACCTTGAGGGATCTGACACTGATAAATGTCACATGTCATCATAAAACGTCTCACACCACCTAGTGTCTATTAACTGCTAAGAAAATGTTCTGATGAACGAGATAGTTGGCTTAATATGTTTCAATCCATTCTCTTATTTTCCTCTGTATGACGAATCAACTTTTATCTTTTAGGCAAGAAAATATATGAGCTCAGCCTTTGTGGTGGATGGTTAATTAGATACAGCTCTGCAGAAAACGAATCCATTAATTTTAGAAATTAAGTTAGATTTTATTTCATTTGGTGAATGATCTGTTATATTTGGTATATTTGTGTTCTTAGTAGAACAACAAATATCCAAAAACAAAAACCCCCCTACTTAGCAGTTTTAATGGAATATGTCTGAGTGGTTTTATGGGAGTGCATGACCATCTTTATAAGGCTGACCTGAGGCCTGAGTGACAGGAAGGAAACCCTTACATGTTTGGTTAGTAGTTTTGTAGTATTATGTCGTCTTGTCCATCCAGTGCTCCACCTGTTGAATGCCACTCCTTTGTCTGATTTGGTGATTGAGGTTTATCATGAGCCAAGTTATTGTTGACATATTTAACTCTCCACTTCATTACCGCCTATAGCTGAACTTTAAGAAGCCAGTGTAGCACGAAAAGTAATTGGGAGAAAAACACAGTTGTTTCACTTGTCTTACCATAACAATGGCCTTTCAAGGTCGGACTTTAGTGAAGTTGTGTTTTTTCGTTAATGAGGTTTAATGAATAAGGTGCGGTGCATACAGTGGTCTTCAGAATACAAATCACTAGTTTCCACAGGTATTTTTCCAGGAAACCGAAGTCAATTTCGGCAAGAATTCCTTGTAAATACCAAGATCTCAGTTCCCAGTATTCACCCCTAATTTTAATGGACATAGTGTGGCATCCCATCTGCCATAGAAAGCTTTCAAGATATACCTTGGTTATTGGTTGAATCACCGTTCTTTTGTATCATCTGACAACAGAGACCAGCAAAAAGCACTTTTATGGACATTCATTATGTGTGTTTCATTTTACCTGTCGGCTGGCTTATCTTTTGAAAGCAGCCTTGCTAGTGCGGCTCTGACACTGGATCACCATTTAGGACGAGAGAAGAAAAAAAACTGATTTAATGGTGTTTATTTCAGCATCTTAATCTTGCCATCTCTCCCTCCCCGAGTCTCTCCTCTTATTTCTCGCCATCCACCTGCAGTTTCATCACCTTCTCTTAACATGCCAGGATATTACACACACTTACCTCCGTGTTGCCTTTTTATTTTGTACAAGCTTATTTTGTGCGTATGTACAGTACAGCACAGCTTCAAGCACGCATGCACAAACATACACCAACATGGTGGCAGTCATGGCAGCTGCGCTATTCCCCTTCCCTAACGCCACACACACAGACACACACACTCCATCTTTACAGACCAGGCCTTCATTAATATTCTGTTGTTGTGCACTGTCTGTGTGTAAGTGTCTGTGTGTGTTTTTTTTTTTTTTTACTCGGAGCCAATTTGCTGTCTGCTGTGGCGGGGTGTTTTGTGTTCGCAGCTGTATTTGATAGTGCTACAGCCAGAGAGAGAGAGACGGAGAGAGAATGAATTCAGAGAGGGAGAGAGAGGGAATGAGCCAGTTCTGGTCCTGGCAGTGATGGAGCTCGGTGATTTACAGCCTCTTACCGTATATAATGAACACGCCCCAGGTGCCCACGGGCACAGGCACCCTCGGCAGGCCTTTGGGGTGTCAAAGGAGGTGATAAGGAGGGGGTGAAGGGGTGTATGTAAATGTAGAGATGGTTGGAGGTGGGGGTGTAGGGGGGGGTCAGGAGACGCAGGTGGTGATGCTTGGGGGCACCCATGGGTCCACTCACCAAACATGCTGTGGTTCCACCTCACTGTGCTGGGTCCTCATCTGTGGCCTCCCTGCCATGTGGTCACACCAGAGAATGAAAAGGGAAGATAGGAAAAGAAAGGGAGGAAAGGGGAAAGAAAAGGGAGGGCAGACGGAGAAAGGAAGTGGTAGTGGCAGATTTGGGATGGACAGAGGACATGTCCCCATTATTCCTCCGGCCCCCCCGTGAGAATACCCTGACAAAATGAAGTCCTGTCTGGCCCTTTACATCCTCACGTTGTGATTATAGCATCGTGTCTGATTTATTTAAAGCTCAACAGTGCAACTTTGCACTTTGGCGTCCCCGAGTGGTTAGAGCAGATACACATGCATGATATGCATCCCAGGCACATACAGCCTGCTGGAGCTGGACAGCCGCCACTTGGCATTTTAGACCAGACTGTTCTTTTTCTGCCTCAGCTCATACTGGACATAAGATTATATTCACTGTCTGAAGGTACAGAAAGTAATAGGAAATTAGTGTAATACCCCTATAATACCCCTATATTATCTATATGATTTATCTATATCAAACTGGTTTTTAAATGCCTGCAAAACTTGGCGCCAGACGTGTTGTGTTGTCATTTTAAAAAACAAAACAGTGATAGGATGACGAGGGGTACTGCTAGTGGTAACTGTGGAGTCTCACGCCGCAAGACCTCCTTTGGTCAGTCAGCCTTTGCCATAAAGGGTTCTCATTCGTGGAATTCGCTGCCGACCGAAATAAAATTAACTCAAGATTTAAAAATTTTTAATTCAAAGGTTAAAAGCTGGCTGAAACAAAGCCAGAACTGTATGCATTTTTAATGTGCCAGGATTTAACATGTTTTGTATATTTTATATTGTTGTATGTAATCTCTGACGTTTCTTTACCTTGTTTTTCTACGTACCTTGCTCTTTTTTATTGTTAAAGGCCTAACTGGGGACAGGAGTTGGAAACTAGCCTTGGCTATAATCTCTGTATGCAGAACATCATTGACTTGTCTGACTTGTTTGTAGCAAGTGGAAGTGTCACTATGTAACCTGCATTGTCCCTATCAAATAAACAGAATTAAATTAAATTAAATTAATTAATGTACATTGTAGGTTGACAAGTAGAGTTTAATAAGCTTTAGAACTACTGAAAAAGAGATTTCAAGTGTCATGTTATTACTTAATGGCCTGTGAGCAATAAAGTTAAAATGAAAGTGAGGAATGACCACTAACAGACATCATATCCATTTTGGGGCCTTTTTAAATGTATGGTTTGACGGTTGTGTGTCAGATTTCCATCTCCTCCTGAATGAAATGAAAATGGCTACTGCTATTGTGAAGAGCACAAATGTAATGCAGTGCACTAACCCTGGTGTACTCTTTAAAGTAAAAAAAAAAACCTTGTATTGCATGAGGGAAAGGCAGCGAGCCGCTTCCTGCTAATTCAAGATTTTTGATGATGTTTTCCAACAGCAGACGTTAAGCTCAGCAACAGGACATTAAGCATAAATAACCCTCCACAGGCCTCCTCTGTGTATTAGCATCCCACTCGCTGGTCTGATCGGAGGCCCTAATTAAAGACAGGTGAATCTGAGCTCAATTATTATTCTTGCAGCGTTGTGCGAGCCCACCGAGCGCCGTGATGGATTGTGATCTCTGCTGTGGTTGAAACGCTAGAAAGAGCACAATGTCTTACAGCGGGAGCCACTGATAACTTCATGCAGACAAATAAAGACTGTCACTTTTATTGATTTTTACCCAGCCCCCACCGCCGCCGCCATATACACCCACATCTCCTGCTCCATCCCTGTCTCAGTTTTATCCCCCACCCCACACCCTCACCCCTCCTTCCCCATCAAAGCTTCTCTTTAATGGGAAGGCGTCCAACATCACAAGGCATCGAAAACGTTTTCTTCCATGAAAGTGAAGCACACCCAAAATGCAATCAGCATTTAAAGGCTATCCATCTCTTGTTCCTCTTTCATCCCTCTTTCTGTCTTGTCCTGAATAAACCGAATGAGTGCATGCATACTGTATGTACAGGCATAAAATGTTAAATAAAATATCCAGGATGGAAGTGAAATTGTCTCTTAACAGCAGGGCAGCGGCTGAAGCACATAACGAGAAATGCAATTTATTCCCTGGCACGTTGCTGCTCGGACAGGCAGATAATGAAAGGCATAGGTCATTGATGGTGACTTAAACCTGCAGCAGTGGAGTGAAATACATTAATAAATATCCACAGCATTACTTGGATGGGGAGTGTAACAGGGGAGGAGCAGGGGGCACAAATGATGCAAGGAGAAGCTCCTCATCAAACGTGGGAATACAATTAGTCTTTGGACCGCTAGTGAGAGCCTCTTGCAAATCATAATATCCCTGATCATTGACATCTGAATATCCATTACAGCTGCCCTGTAGGGACCTGTGCTGGCAGCCTGAGGAGCACGCTGTGATGCCTGTTGTCATTTCCATTTCCCCAACTCACACATACTGTACAAGCATAGACACGCCAGTGTCTAAAATAAGTCCAATGTCTCAGAATGAGAGTGTGGTTCTCTGTAAATTAAAAGTGTGAATACATTCACCCAGTGTGAAAGGATCAGACAGAAGAGCCATTTATAGAAACATACAGTGAACTGGCAGTAAATAAATACTGGTAAAGTAAAGCTCTGATGAAAAATTTACCAACATCAAAATAAATGCCTCTATTTTATTTTATCACCTGTCAAACAGAGTGCTGAACATCTTTCCCCCATGTCTGTTGACACGCACACATATGTTCTCAAAATAAGCAGAAAACATGACAGCAAGAACTCAGATCTGAAGTCCATTACGGCATCGGCTTTAAGTTTAAACTCAAGCAATTATAACTGAAGAAAGATGGTATTCATGGTTCATCGAAGCAAAGGCTGATGTGACACAGACCAAAGACAAATTGACACTTTTACACTCCCCAACCTGCAGCTCTGTGTCTGTTGAAGCTGAATGCAAGGTAGTGCAGTGCAGCAACAGTTGGCCATTCAGAAAGATGAATGATGATTCCTTCAGAGTGAACTGTGATGTTCATTTAGAGAGTTTGATGAAAATTAACTACATGAAACAACATCAGTCCTCCGACTCTTCCTCAATATTCCTGCATGGACAGCCATCTTGTATGAGAAGAGGAGGGGGAAATGGCGTGCTTGTGATTTGTTGGATTCAAAACACACATATATCAAAGGGTAATAAATTCCACAATGACAAACTTGGCTCATTATTGTAGGTTTGCCACATCACTCAGGTTATCCATTAGTGCGTTGTGAGACTGGGACTGCATGGTCAATAATACATCTCATGGCCAGTGAACAGCCATGACAGGCTACAATTATTTAAGGCTTTACACAAAGCAAAACAACAGTGCAGGTGATTTGTGGAGAAAGACAAAAGAAGGCATGCATTTGTCTGCTTGTGTTAAAGCCTTTAAGTGGGTAACCACTTATCTGCTGTTCTGGTATTGTGCATGAACTCACCAAAATCACAAAAAAACACATTCAGTAATGTGGCTCCTTACAGGTATCACTGTGTTATCAATGCGTAAATGTTAAGTTCTATCAATAGTCATCGTATTTGTTATAAAAGTACACTGTGTGTTTCTGGTCTTTCTTCTGTTTTTATAGCTCTCTGCCTTTTCACAACAGATGATGTGAACTCTTGCTATTTCTTGTCACTTTTCAGTGGGGGATCATCCATATGAATGCGAGTTCTGCGGGAGCTGCTTCCGCGATGAGAGCACGCTGAAGGGCCACAAACGTATCCACACCGGGGAGAAGCCCTATGAATGTAACGGCTGTGGGAAGAAGTTCAGCCTCAAACACCAGCTGGAAACCCACTACCGTGTGCACACAGGTACTGTGATCAGAGTTAGTCCAACTGACAAAGACGTCAGCCCAGAACGACAGTCGCAGATATTACATGTAATATGTCTTAAAAAGATCCTAATATTGGTTCCCTCACCGCAGTATCAGTAAGGCTCTATTCATGAGTAATGTGAACACTGGGAAACTGTAGCGGTGAGATGTCATCCCATTCTCCTACATCTCATAATTTGATATGAGTGTAACATTATATCTCATTGCCCCTCATAATAATGCAGTGTTGAAACATATTGGTGTAGCATATGGAGATAGTTAAAGGACTCTGATGTAGGAAATCCAAGCTGCAAGGCACAGACCAGACCAGATGAATATCTCTGTTGCTGTGATACAGTAGATGAATGTCTCAGAAGACTTTGTATTGATCCCAGTATATTTAGAGCCCCATAAAGATGTTGACACAGTGATAAGCTGGGTGCCCTGGAGAACAAGTGCATGCAACGTACCAGACTGAGAAAGGATACCACGAGTGCTCACCAGGATGGCACGCCGCCAAGGCTTTGTGCTTCCTCACCATCTCTTTTTCTCTGACACACACACACACACACACACACACACACACACAGCAGCACCCTCCCATCTCCCATTCAATAAGCCAGCTGTTAAGCCACACTATCAAGGCAGCCTGTCCAATAATTGGCTCCCCCCCCGTCCACCCTTTCACCTTTTATGTGGGGGAGGGGGGCTTTGCGTTAAGCTGGAGAGCAACAGCAGATAACAAGAGCAAGTGACAAGCTCACAGTCAAAGGCCACCTCACACAAAAGGCAGCTGCTTGATGAATCATCGACATTGGCAGCCTAACCTCCCCGCCCCCTTCTCTCCACACATCCTAAATGCCAATGGCGGATCAATACCTGGGGCCCATTCGCAATTCATTATTAGCTGGTTATTTGAGGCGACCCAGTTTACAGTCTGGTTATCAATATCATCAAGCATCAAGCAAGTGTCCATGCCGGTGCAGAGGAACACACGACGACCCGCAACACTGTATTTATGCTTATTGGCTAAATGGTGTTGTGACCTTGCCCACCATGGAGGTCAAGGTTAACCAGGGCGTCTAAAGAACAGACAGACAGAGCGGCAGAGGCACAAAGCCACTTGTTTTGCCAGCACACACGTGTGTGAAGCTCCAGCCGAAAGGTGACAGCGAGCGGCGGGCCAGATCACTTCCGACAGCTCATTTCAAATGCCATTGGTAAAGGTCAGCATTTACATGTCTAATTTGCGTCTGCCGGCTTGAGCGCCGGTGGATTATTCCCTGCCATCGCTCAAATCATTAGCACATTTAGGTTGGCTGCTGTTGCTGAATTGAAATGTGCCTCTTGAATATAGCAGCCCCCACAGCAAGAAAGCAGCGTTGCACTTTGATTTATGACACCTTCAGGAGTCCTTTGTGGCAGGAGCTGTGTAATGTGTAATGTACCAGAGATTAGTTGATTAGAAGTGGTATATAAAAGAAATGCCAGGTATTTAAACATCACATATTCTTGTTTCCATTGAGATCTTGATTTGAGGGTGTTTTCATTTCATTTCACACAGTTAGACAAAAGATCTGGTTCATGTACAACTCGATTTCCACAGGTAATTATGATACGATCAAACGTAGCCAAGTGAATGCTGAGATCTGGGAAAACGGTGCCATTGAGACCCTTTTTTTGTTTTGTGTTTTTAAGGTCAAGAGAGAGCTTTGTTGAAAAATGTTGGAATTGGATGTGTTTGTCAACATAGTCAAATTGTCTTGGGTTTGTGTTTGACTCTTTTCTTTAGGATAGTAGACTAGACAAGACTAGACTAGAACATTAAAACATTTTCTGCACAGTCTCAGCAGCCACATTCAGTGGTTGCACATTTGATTAAATAGCAGGACATCTCCTTTTCATTTTCTTCCGTTGCACAGTGTGATGTGAAAAAGAGGCTTGCATGGCTCCAAATCTTAATAGACTGGGGTCTTTTTTTAATAAAGACGGTAATGAGAATTGATAACAGCAGAACACAAAGGAGTTTCTATCCCCTCCACCACAAGAATAATTAGGAGATCATTTTGTTATCTTCTAGAGGGATGTTTTGATAGACCTGACTGGCAATGTGTTGACACTGTCAGAGGTGGACAAACTTAACTACTGGACAGTTTTTGCTTTTACTCTTTTCTCTTAGAGCTGTACCAATTACGGGGAGGCAGTTTGAATGACTTTAAAGAGTTAGTGCAGCCTTTTACAGCTGCACACTGCTGTTCAGGAGACAGTTGGGATTTCACTCCTGGGTTTTGACTTGTCACTTACTGTGCACACGGTCCAATTATCATAACAACACCAGAATTTCTTGTGGGCCAACAGGGTGAGATCTGTGGTTTCTAAATTAGTGGTGATGGGTATTTCGTCTCTGTCTGACACACAGCCTTTTTTCATATGCTGCAGTCCAAACCACCAACACACAATATTTAGCCGGTGAAGGCTAATTTTGTTCAATTATAAAGGTTTTGTTCTAGCTTTGGACAACACTCCTGTCAGTAATAATGGCCTAGTCACTAAATTAATTGGTAAGAGCAGTGAAAAGAAGTAGTCAGACAATCGCGCAGATTTAAAACGTTGAGAAGAACACAGATGTGCTCTGTGCAATTTACTATGGTTGTGTGTACACAGTTTTCCTGGGCATTAGGGGGTCATTATGGGCATTTTTGGGTGTGTTCACTCACAGATTTAACACAAAATAAAGTTGTTCAGATAATCTGCCTACATCAGGGGCTTGTTTACAACCTGACCACAAGTTTCTCTGACGCTGTTTCACCGTATGTTCCTGCTGTGTCACCATGTTCCCAGATCTCTGCAGCGAGATCTCTGCATGAGTGAAAAGACTCACATTTTAATAAATACCACAATGTAATAGCAGTTTATTTGTTCAGGAATTGGAAGATCAATACTGGCATACTGTGCAAACGCAAACAATCAGTTTTGTTTGTATGGGTTTTACCAGACCTCCTCCAACAATAAGTAATGTAGTGGCATTGTTGTAGATATGTGAATTGTGCTCAGATAATGTTGGAGTGTTGCGAGTCTGTATGACGCCACAGACTCTATTGATGGGCTTCTGTATTAAATGCCTTTAATCCCCTGATTAACAGACACGTCAGTCCTGAACAAGCACATAACACTGTTATTGGCACCGTGGCTCACACAGTTGTTGTCTTCAACCCCACCCTGCCTCCTTAGGTGAGAAGCCATTCGAGTGCAAGCTGTGCCACCAGCGATCCAGGGACTACTCGGCCATGATCAAGCACCTGCGCACCCACAATGGCGCCTCGCCCTACCAATGCACCATCTGCCTGGAGTACTGCCCCAGCCTGTCAGCCATGCAGAAGCACATGAAAGGCCACAAGCCTGAAGACATCCCCCCAGACTGGCGCATAGAGAAGACCTACCTATACCTCTGCTACGTCTGAGACCGGGAGAGCGAAGAGAGGGAAGGGTACGTGAGAGGGGTGGGGACCGGAGTTGAGAGGTAAGGGGAATGTAATTTAGCGGTTAGGAGGCTTGAAGCTGTAGTGGAGCGTTGGCGACCGAGGAACGTCGACGGGCGAAAGACTCAAGAGCAAGAGGGTTTGTTTTCTCTTTTTCTTTTCATGCAAAGGCGGCGACAACCGAAGGGGATAAAGGGTGGTAATAGGTGGGACAAAAGTGCTAAGAAGAGGAAGACTTGGACACGGAGAGAGATTCTCCACCATTGTTCGGATTCACCGGGTCATTCACTACATCTGCAACTGTGTTATTGTTTCAGGTCATTTCATGCAGCGCCATAAAGCGAGCGAGCTGCAAGGAAACGACTTTTTTTTTCGATGCTGCTGCCACAGGTGGTGAGAAAGCAGATTCTCAAGGGCTATCTGAACCTGCACATCTCTGCCAAACCCCGATCCTTCACTCCATTTTCTTTTTCTTTTTTATTGTCTTTCAAAGCAGGTTGTTGTGTGTCTGGTATCTGGTGTGTTTACATTCACCCTGCTCAGTCATGCTAGTTAGAATCACATTAAAAAATATGAGCGTCCATGTACGCCCCCTCGGTTTATCTCCTCATGGTTTGCTTTCCAAGTGTGAGGGACTTTCTTCGTTTCACCACAACAAATTTATCTTGGAGGACTCCGTTTCCAAGAGTTTCACCACTGCGTCCCATGAATTTCTGAAATGAACACTCCAGGATTCCAACAAACTACTTTGGGTGACTATGTCCCTAAGCTTTCCCAAAATGGGGAAACGTGTCTGTTTTGTCACCTCAGATCACCCACGCCTGAGCCGTTTTTACAGAAATCCTCCAGTCGACCTGTCCGTTCTCTCAATCCCTCCGATCCCGGCGGTTGCAGTGAGATAGCCCCTGAGAATCAGCAGTAGAGCCGGTAGGCTTATGCAGTAGATGAAAAAGCTGAACTGGACGGATGGGAGCATTAAAATACTGCAAACCAAGCACCCATTTGGTTGTAAGGTGGGGGGAAGATGCTAGTGCTGCTTTTAGTCGGATGTCTCCCCGGTTTTTTCAGTAGTCTTCCTGGTTCTGCATCTGCGTCACATGAGGGCTGGAGAAGGTCGAGTCACCACTGCCCCACCCCCCACACCCCACGGTTCTCCCCAGAGAGCCAAAGGCTAACTTGTGTCACTTTTTCATCTTATATGTTTTGTTTTTTTTTAGCTCTGCATCATAGTTTATCATGGCTTGATTGCACAGGTTAAACAAATTACGACAACAGTTTCTGTTTGATGTCTGCAAGGTATATAATTCTTCATAAAATCATAACTCGCTATTACAGGACGCCACAATAAACCCAATCTTACCTGCCTACTTAGCAATAGAGAACTGGACTGCTTTTATCCAAGTACATTTAACCAGATTACTATCATTATCTCACACTAATGATGAACTACACAAACTGACACGTAAACAATAACACTTTGACCACAGCAGATGTGTCCATTCACCACAGTGATGGAAGAAAAAAAAATGGGAAAAGGCTGCTTTCCGTGGGAGTCCTGTGACTTTGACTGCTACTAGTGAATGTTGAAGAAGTGCTGGGAATGCCTTAGCTGCACACCTAAACATCTCTGTTGAAAAGGTGGCGTGGCAGGTTGAAGACTGTTCTATGGCTACAAAAAACATGAATGTGAACGACTGTGAGCCAGGTTCACACGAGGCTGTGTCGAAATACAAAACAGTGTAGCAGGCTAATGCTGCCTTTCATTCAAAGTCAGGAAGCGATAATACCAACCTCGGAGGCTGTGATTACTCTTAGAAGATTTTCTCCTTCCACCATCAAATGCTTTTCCCCGGTGCAGGAGCTCATACATTATAACTGGCCAGCTAGCAGCTGTAAATGTTATTTTACTCTGATGTGTAATCATTCACCACCAGGTGTTTTGATGGACTGGAGGGATGTTACAAAAATGCTGAAATAGATAACATGTTGAGGATGTGAGGTCTTCAGATTCAAACAGTAATGTAGTGCAAGAGCAGGCAAGTACCACAGGGCCCTGGAAGGAAACTCCAAATTTCTATTTGGGAATAGAAACCCAGTGAAGAAGAATATCGGCTGAGGCCCTGCATTATCTCATTGTTATTTTACAGATATTCTTCATGTTCTCAAATATATTTGCACTGAATTAGATTACCACCAGGGCTTTAAGCAAAAATATGAGATGCTATGTGTACTGTACTGTTTGTATTTGATACATATGGACATCACAGCACAGTGAGGGGGAGGGAAGGGGCCCTCAGCATGAGTGGTATTTTCAGTGTTAACACACCTGCTTCCTCATCCTGAAAATTCATCTCAGACCGAGAGACTCACGAGGTTGGAATTTCCCAGCTCTCTGGCGTCCCTGAAACGCAGCATTAGACCTGCATGGGGATGCACAGCCACGTGTATTATGGCTGAACCGAGGGCTTTAATGAACGTCACTGCATGTCACAGCGTAACCGGGGTGATCACATATCCAAAAGGCCGGTGGAAAAGGGGGAAATCACTGATTGGACGAGACATGGCCCAGCAGCTTGGGGGGCAACCAGTAAGAAGACAGAATAAATCAACTCTTTCTCTGTGGTTTTTGTCCCATGCGCTTTGTCTCTCTCGTCTCCTGCTATTGTTGTTGTTGTTGTGTTGTTATTGTTGTTGTTATTATTGACCTTGAGTTTGATCTCAACACATCGTACTTGAATTACCTCGTTTTGTGACCTCATGTTGCTTGTGTATTTTTAATTTTCCCTTTTTGTTTTCATTTGTACACTTTGTTTTGTTCATGAGTGTTTGTCAGAAAGATGCATTGCACAACATGATGAAGCAATGTAGACGCAGAAAAATTAAGTGCCACGGTGAAGAGATTTGTTTTGTTTTTCTGATGTTGTGTTTTATTTTTTTGTGCATTAGTTGTTACCAAACTTGGTATTATTAACCCCGCTTGTTAAAGAGCCGGAAGGTTTGGTCATTTGTTATAAAAGCTACCTCTAAGTTGTTTTTTGTTTTGTTTCTTTTTTTTAATTGCAAAAGCACAATTTAGTGTTTTGCATTATTTCATCATTGCTACTTCATCTCATGCTTTTTTTGTTTCAAAAGTTGATTTATGATTGTCTGTGTTTTTAAGCAAAATGTATATAAAAGGGTAAGAAATAACAAAAAGTAGAGGTTGATAGGATAAGAAAAGTCATTCAAATGGATGTTTATTCTTCTCTTATAGTCTCCCCCTGCACCTCCGACCACAGAAGAGCAGAGAAAGAAAAAAAAAAGCAATTTTGAAGCCTTAAGTGATGAGTACGAGGGATGTGGCAGATTTGAGGAAGTACTATTGCTTTTTATGATGGTTTAAAAACAAGAATTTAAACTTGAAAATATGTGAATAGAATTGTAGTTTTGTAATGTGAAAAAAAAAAGAAGAAGGTTCATCAAAAACGCTGAACCGCCCAGGACAGGTCATATTTGCAGTGATGCAGAGTGCGTTGGACAATTGGAACTGCAAGTGGTAATCAAAAAAGAAAAAACCAGAAGGTTCAAAACAGAGATTCTCTTGGCCGACAAGCTCTCTGGAGAAATGAGTGTATTCCTGAACAAGAGCCAACAGAGGCAATTTGATATATAAAAATTGTGATATTTTTGTATTCAGTGTGAGTCCTTTTTCCATTTGTGGAGGGTTACAGCAGGGCACAAATATTTGTATTTCTTTTTTTTTCTTTTTTTTATTACCTGTTTTTTTCTCTCTGGGTGTGAATCATTTTTGCCTTGCTCCTCTTTGATATTGTTGGACAAAAAAAAAAAACACGTGTGAACATATTGTAATAATAAGTGTTGCTTTCTGGATGTCAATTGCATTGTAGGTGAAGGACTAAATCTATCTGCCACAAATTTTATGAGTGTGTGTGTATGTGACAAAGTTTAAAACAAAAAAAAAAACCAACAAAATAAAACCTTAAAAAAAAACAAAAAAAGATGATAAAATACGGGATGGCAGGGGGGCGCTGCCTCACCGACCAATTAGTACTTGTCATTCACAATTTTTCAATCAAACTTGACTGTCGGCATATTTTTTTTGTTTTGTTTTTGTACTTGAAAAAAAAAAAGAGAAGAAGAACGGATGGCATGTCCCGTGGTGTCTTGCCATTTTATTCTCAAACACTGTGAGCTGAGGGGGCTTTTTACCCTCGTATAATATCCACCCACTATAATAATATACCCAGTCACGGCTCAGTCTGAAACACCAGAATGCAAGACTTGTTCAGTCACATTATTCCTATCATCGTCCTCTGAATGTTTTCTACTTTTTCGTGCGGGTGAACGAGTGCGTAACAGAGTGTGTAACTACGTGCGTGTGTGTGTGTGTATTAGTGGAAAAATGCACTAATCAGATCAGATACAAAATAAAAGGATATTCTATGCCACTTTTTTTCTCTATGTTGGAAAAAATATATATATACATTGGCATTGATATAGTTCTTCCCTCAGTGTTCCTCCGATGTTTCTGTACTATCTTTGTGCCTAAAAATGGAAATTGTTCAACAAAAATATCCATCTATATCTGCTTAGTTTCTGTATTTTCAGAATAAAATAAAAATGGTGTCTCCAGCACCCTAGGGATGTCATGACGCTCAAAAATGACCTGATTTTTCCTTTATTATTAATTTTTTTTTTAATCCTGAATAGAGCAGGGCTTCTTTTTCAAGGACTGCGATAAACCCCTAATGCTGCTGAAACAGCAACTGGGATTCTGCGTTCATTTCTTTTCTTCGACCATACTCTGTGATTGGCAACCAAAAGCATTTATTTAGCGACACAAAACAAAGAAATGAAGGGGGAGAAAATTTTTTACTGGAATCTAGACAGCTGCAGCGCTGACGCAAGACTGAAAAAGACTTTTTTGGGACAAAAAAAAAAAGAAATCTGCTCCATGAAATTGTTTTTCCTACAAGCAATTGAAGTTCTATAGTTTGCTTTTCACTTTGTCTACTCTATTATGTTTCTCTTTATTGATGGCAACGGGTTTGCTAATGAGAACTTTATATTGCGCTTGAAAAAAATAAAAATAAATATAAAGAACCTCCATTTGGGAAGGTTGGCATGAGGGTATCTCCCCCACCCCACCCCTTCTGCTTTGCTTCAGTTTTTCCTTAAGTACTTTTCTCTTTTTTCTACAAAATGCATTTAGAAGGGGATGTTAAATTCGTCAGAGAGGAATCATGGCATCCCTGGAGCTGGCACTCTGTGTTTTGGTGTGGTGTTTCTAGAACAAAGTAGCCATTTCATGCAGTGTTGCAATGCATGTGCCATCGAGGTCTAGACTAAATACTGTTTAAGTAACAAAGCACCAAGACATTGTATTTTTTTATATTAGCACTGAGGACCAATTGCCCTGTCGGACCAAGCATAACAAAGCTTTTTATGTAACAAAGCTTTTCTCTCTTTGTCTTTCCCTGGCTTGTCTGTGCTACTTCTCTCCTCCATTGTTGTGACAGCACAAGTGCCAGTCAAGTTGCTCTGTATTAAGAAAATAGTGTTTTTATTATGATTTGAATTGTTATAGTTTTTGTCTACCTCAGCACCTAATCTTAGCCTAATCTTAGAAGGTGCCCAATTATTATTTTTTAATTTCTTTATTTTGTTCTCTTATTGTTGTCAGTTGTATTTTTTTTTCTAAATTTGCATTAGAGCTTTGCAAAGGTCCTTTGTCTTTTCCAGCGACAACGTGCTATTTTTTTTCCGTGGCAGTGCGTTTCCTGTTGAGCTGTGCCACCAATCTATAGCCACCGTCTGTTGATATAGAGGTTGTTCTTTTTTGTTTCTTTCCATGTAGAATCAGACACATCTCTTTGTAACATTTCAGTGTTCTCTGATGGAGTGTGAAAAAAAATAAAAAGGAAAAAATAAAAGATTGAATGCTGCAGGTTCTCTTCTCCATGTTGTCACTAAAGTCAATGTTGTGCCTTTGATAGTGAAAATATAAAGAATTTTTCTTTTTTTTTTTACATCCTACTAACAGTAGATTGTTTTTTGTAGTGGAATTTTTTTTGTATTTTTATTTATGAGTCTCATAATAAAAATCAAATCATGATGTTCAGTTGTATACTTTCAATCTGCAGTTAGAAAAAAATAAAAAATTGACTTCATGTTGTCTGTCTTAGCACTTTTTCTGGCTCGCTATTTGTTTCTATATCATATCTATTTTCTAAGGAACAGAATGTGAATCACCTAGTACATTAGTAATATACTTTATTATGTAACTCCATCTTTAGAGTATTTAAGTCCAGTGAAACTAAACCACAAACAACTTCAGTAGCATCAAGTTATTTTATTGCTAATGCCTTAATGGCTGTAATGCCTAAAAATCTATGTACAAAACTGGTGCTCGAGCTTTTATTCTAAATATAAAAGTCAAAAACAAGGCTTTCCTAGCTTTTGTATAGTCACATAGGAGCTACATTAATTCAAATTGTCATACTGTGTCTGACGTGTTTTGTTGTTTTTTTTTAACTCATGCTCAGTCAGGAGTGTTCCCACAGTCTGTGTCCGGCTTCCTGCCTCTGTGACCATCAGCTGATAGGAATTCAACACAATGCCTGCCGGCGGTTTACTGTTTACCTCCTCTGCCCCTTCTGCTGTACAACATGAGGTCTGCCAGCCGGGCCACAGGGAGCATGCTCACTGTTTCACTGACAGGTGAGTCCTGGGAAGTGTAGTGCAGCAACACCTCACAGAGTCACAGAGATGGAGACGACATAGGGTTTTTGGGATGGTTACACCCATTCATAAAAATGTCATTTTCTGAATTTTCCCATTTTTTATTTAATGTACTTTTTAAATTCTGTGAGCACCATGTACTAAATTCTCTTCACATCCTGCATGGGGTCAACATTGTACTGGACTAAAAACCTGAGGAATAAAAGGTCCAGTAACTACGGTGGCCCAGAGATCTCAAAGCACAGCATGTGCAGCAAAATAAATCGCATTGTACAATACAATGAAAGTGTTTCCAGTAGACACAAGTGTGGGGGCGAGGGGGCACCATGAAGGGTTAATCCTAACAGCGGCCCGGGTGTAAGTCTACCCCATGACCCTTTGTGCTGTATTGTCTTCTCTGTCCCTCACTCTCCTGTTACTGTCTGGAATCAAGGCAATAAATAGCTTGTAAAGGGAAAGAAAAAGGGTTGATTCGGCAGTGTTTTTGAATTTAAAATCACAATTGAGAAAAAAAACAAGTCACAGCCGGGTTCTTCACTTTTTAGTGTCCCCCTGGAAACATGCCTGCTGTGTGAATTTACAGCAGATGTGTTGTCACCTTGAATTTGCAGCACATTCATTTATTTGCATGTGTTTTCTATAGGCCGTTGAGAAGAGTGTATAGAGCCTTCAGGTGCAGAGCTATCTGCATGTATGAACACCTCCAGTGATTTTACCCTTTTAAATATGATATGTAGTATGTTACTTACCATCACTTGCTCTAGTGTACGCCCACTTACTATTATAGATTATGTAGATTCTGGCTGTAATTAATTGTCATTATACCTTCATGGAGCAAAACATCCATAAAAAACACAAACTGATGCAAGAAAATGAAAAGTTATCCACACACATTACTCTAAATGATCCTTTTGTGGTGCTAGATGTGACCCCTGAGCCTCAGCAGCAGTGATACGTTCTCACAAAGATTCAGAGTTGAGGCACTCGGATCTGTCTGGCATCAGCTCACACTCACCACCAACACCACCCGGCTGTTTGCCACCTTTTCTTACCCATAATGCATTAAAGCTGGGGTATGTAATCCTGGAAAACTAGCAAGAGAGCGAGCAAGATTTGAAAAAAGCACCTCCTCCTGCCTCCTCTAAGTTCCTCCCCCCTGCTCCCCCTCCCGTCAGTGAGTCCGTCCAAGCCACGCCCCCACACACAGGAACGCGCACACGAAGCGACACGGAGGGGAGCTAACCTGGAGCTAACCTAAAGAGCTAGCTATTTCGGAGTATTTTGGAGGACAACAACGAGCAGAATCATGTCTCATTTATCTGTAAGTAAACTATATTATTATGTTTTTTGTTTTGTTTTCTAGCACATCAGTCTGTGCAGACCCAGAGGCAGGTCGGGTCTGAATCTGCCGAATCTCTCCAAGGATCCGGCTGGATACAGACCCATCAGCTAAATTACATTGTAACACCGTTACGTGTTATTCACTGACAAACGTGTTTTATTTTTATTCTTATTGTTATTAGTCACATAGCATGTAATAGCAACTCGGTTTTTTCATTGACAATAATGCAGGGTAATGCAGAAGTGTTAGAGAAGTAAATTTGGGCCAATATTTTATTCTAAAAATTAGTTAGACAGAAATGCTATTAGGCTAACGATATCTTTGTTGTTTGATTGTTAGAGTTTACACGATCAGAACACTGGTTCAGATCCGAGCTACAGTCCGCAACCGAGCACGTCTTCAGCTCCAAGAGGACGCGGTCGTGCTAGAGCCAGAGGAGGCCGCTCCAGCCGCTGCAAGGGGCAGAGGCTAAAATAGCCTTTTGCCCCCCATGATCTCCACATCATCTAGAACGGTAAACAATGACATGCCATTTACTGTGAGCACAACATTTCTGTTAGTTTATTGTCATTCATAAACTGTAAAAGAAAAATATAAACAAATTAAATTTTCAACTCTGGTCTGGCAACAAACCAAAAATAATATTAGTAATAATAAAGGACAAGGTCTAATCTTCTTGATGAACTGTTTTTTTTTTTACAGGCTAGAATTGAACAACTGAGCTTGGAAGAATCCCATCAGGTGCTTCAGATCTGCCTACAAGGGACCCAAGCCTCCTGTTCCACGTCCTGCAGATCTCAGCATCAGGAGATGCTCCTCCACCAGGCCCTCCAGCTCCACATCTACCCACTTGGTGTGTGTGCAGGAAGTGCCGCGAGATGCCCACAGATCTAGAAAAAAAGTGCTGTCGGCAACAACCTGGAAGCATGGGGCACTGGGTGCTGGGCACAGAGTGGTTATTCCTAGTTGCTGTGTCTGGAAAATCAGAGGCCGCTACCCAGACCCCAATGGACAGTACAAGGGTTTTGTCCCTAGCAGAGTCTAAACACAGATTTACACTGAAGCCCTGCCATTTATATGGCAACATTTGCACTGAGGTTTACATTATGCACATAACAAGGTTGTTTATATTTGACTTTTGTTTAAAATGTGTCTCTTGTTATTTATATTTTGTCATTTTGGAATAAAGCTTTTGAAAAAGATGAATGCCTTTCATTTTACTATATCTGCAAAACAAGCAATAGATTTTCTCACCACCACATTCAAAATAAGTGATTACAAACAACAACAAAATTGGTATAACTCTTTTTATTGTTACATAAATAATCTGTAGCTTTTCAAGAATAGTATATACATGGTGTTTCCAGGGATGGGAGACAGGTCAGGCTGTGTGGAGTAGTTGTCAGCTGTGGTGATCTACTCCTTTGGCAGTGATTTACCTTTAGGAAGAATATCACAATTACACATCTGATAATAATTAATACATTTTTTGAGACAATCAAAGAATAAGAATACTTAGAGCGTGTACATAATGTGTACATTATGTTATAACTTCATCAAGCTACGATATTGTAAGAAAACTCACCTAGGCCTCTGCTCAGTTGGGTCTGCAAAAGTTCCTGCATCGATGGAGCTGGGACACCTGACAGAACCCCATGTTGACGTGGATCATCTGGCCTTTAGACGGCGTCTAGGTTGATGGATCCCTCTCATAGCTATGAAACATAAATGAGCTACGTCACTGCGGTTGTAAAAGCCAATATATGTACGTCTTTTATCACAATAACACAGACACAGACGACTATGGTAGTAGAGTAATATCTTGTATAAAATCAGTATACTATAATCTATTCAATACTAGCGTCATCGGCCCGTTTTACACCACAGAGAAGCTAATATTAGCATTTGGCTAATACAAGCTACAATAGTAGCTACGTTAGCAAAAGTTAGCCTACATTTTCATGAAAATAAGAAATCCTCCCTGAAGCACAACAAATAATTACCTGTCCAACAGAAAGACGGCAACCTCGGCATCACTTTTGAGTCTCTTCAGATCCCTCGGTTGTCTCCACCGCTCAAAAGCTGAACCAATGTTGACTCTGGTTTTCGCTCTTGCTTTATCCAGAAGCTTTTTGTTTGCAGACTTTTCTTCCTCTGGCTTTCTCTTTTTTGCCTTTTTCTCTGGAAGAGCCGTAACAAGTATACAGTTGAGGCGGTTTGGGCTGCGTTTTCTCAGCCACTGCTCAAATGATCACGAAATCCGTCCTGTAACTCTGTAGTCCTGCAGAGGTGTACTGAATCGGCAGCAGGCAGCAAGACCCGAAGGCTGTGCAGGAGGGGGCGGGTGCAGAACTAGACATGAAGGCATCTGATTGGTTCCTTAGTCTCCGAGCAAACTTCGACCAATCCGTGCTATTCAGACCGAAGGGAACAGATTGGGCGGAGTTTTCTCAGTCTTGCGGCTGTCACAGAGCTCTGTTATTTTCCGTTCCTTTTCCTGCTGACATAGCGTACCGATTCCTCTGAAATTAGACGGGCCATTTCCCCCAGTATAAGAAAAAGTGCTTTTGAACAGGATTACATACCCCAGCTTTAATGGTAACTACTGCAGCACTTCAAGCCTGGCTGCCTTTTGTCTGTTCTTCCTCTCGTGCCACAGAGGTCATAAATGCTATCATTAGATATGCAGGGCGTGTGTGTGAGCGCACCTCTATTGTCACACACGCATGATTGTCATTAGAGAGGAGGCGAGCTGAGACACTAAATGTTCCGCTTTTGCGTTGAGGTAGATTGGCCTGAACAAGGTGTAGATGATTCTTTTTTTGTGGCAGGTTGTCGCTCGCGTTCACCTCCCGCTTGGTGCTTCAGTTGCTTTAGCACTTGATTTAACACATCGTTTTGTGACATTGCTCAGTCGTGCATCTAGCCAGCAAACATTTTAGTGTCTTGTCACATTCCTGTAAATAAAGCAGAAAAAGAAACTGTTCAACTCATTTCTGTGCTCCTTGTTCCTCTTGATTCTTAGGTTTTTTGTTTTTTGCAGGAGGAGTGGGTATTGTTCACTCAAAAAGGTTTAAGGTTTTGGAAAATTTAAGTCTGAACCACCAACAATATGGAGTCTTAATACTGCTGTTATGTAACACATTCTTATTTATAATCTTTCATGTGGCTAACCACCTATTTACGCAGTGGAGTTAATCAAATGTTGCAGTCAGGCTGGGATAACTATAATACGATAACGATAATTACTACCTATATTTATTTATAATTACACTTTTTCCATTTCATTTCATTTGTCAGCCCATTTGTAATTCTGTCACGTCCCACTAATGGGCCACAGACCCTAGGTTGAGAACTACTTTCATTAAGCATTAGCAAACACTGTTGTAATATAGGCTAGCTTATTTTGAATTATCCTTTTGAATCACCATAAATGTCACCGCTCACTCTCAGCAGCCTGTGATATGTTTTCATCCACACCTAATATTACACATTATTCAAGCCTTCTTCTACATATATTTATGTTCTATCATGTTAAAAAAAAAAAAAAAGAAGACATAATAAATATCTTTGTAATATAAGAAGATGGTCAGAGTCAGGTTGTGTTTTGTCTAGTTGAGCATGAAGTGTGGAAACTTGGACTTTGTAGCACTTAAGTTGAACCCACATTTAGTGTGGCCTCAAATTATGAGTTTGGGTCTCATGTTACAGTCTCAATTTTGCCTAATAGATAGACAAGTACAACTAGAGATATAGAATAAGAAAAGAAAAAATGTTTTTTTGGTGCAATTACATTCCCTTTCTTTTAGACCTTGTAGCAAATCAGTGCTGTAAAAGCAACTTTTGGAGGTATGTTCAGATCGAGTTAGTTCCACAGCCATCACAAGATCACCATGCTATTTGTTTAAATAGTCACAGTTCCTGGAGGATGTGTCATACTGATTATTGCGTCGTGACCTTTCCTCTGGTGCCACTGTCACCAACAAAATTTCACAAACACAGAGGCATTATTTAGTCATCTGGTTTTTACATCCACAGAAAAACAGAGGACGAGCCAATGGATAGCAAAAATTAAACAACTCCCTCACCTTAACCAGCCATTAATTTCCACAAGCAGCAATTAAATGCACTAACAATGAAATGTTCTGTCATCAGTGCGGTCTCTCTGCTCGGGCCTGCACCACCATATGACACATAATACACACAATGGGCTTTGGAAGTGCTGGGATGTAATGTTGCATGCACTTGCTTAATGTGCTAAAACATGCGAGCCACCGTTTCAACACGCATCAGACTAAGTAATAAATCTTCCTAGTCGGCGCTGCGCGGATGCTGTAATTTCAGCCCCAATAAAGCTCGACGAGACGCGCCTGTCTGTGCGTCCAACAAATAAACATCACATCAAAGGTGTCTCCAATACGTCCCAATAATGTCACTATATTTGCTCATTTCCTCCCTCTGGAACACAGGATCAGATCTTGACATCAGTGTACTGGAAACTAATGAGGCTGCTCTCCACTTTCCCTCTTCACTTATGCTCCCACTCTATTAAACCCACAGCACATTCCTGCTTTGTGGTTATTTTGATTTTATTTATTTTTATGACTTTTTTTCTAAGATTTTTTGGCAGAAAACAAAAACAGGAAATGAGAGAAAACCTCTGTGTGTGACTGGTTTTGTTGGAATTGTTGCTTTGGTGCAACTTTGATCTAATTTTGGGGCATTAGGAAGGAAGGGGCAGGTTGTGGTGGATGGTTTGTCAGGATGGTGATGTGAACAGTGAAGGGCCTTTGTGTTGTGGCATGAGGTTTTCGGTGGTGATCTTCGACCTACATATCTAAAGGCTGGATTCCTCACATTGTCCGCCTTCATGCTACTTGAGTGATAATCCTGGAGTTTGAAGGTTTCAATTAAACTTCACTTTAAAGCAGGCCACAAGAAGAGAGGCAAACAAATTAGAAATAGAGTCATGGTGGCAAATTGGTACAAAATCCTTTAGATAAACAAAGATGGATATACCTCAAGTAATATTTTAATTTGTGGTGAGATCTTTGGCTGACTCTCACCCAGACACACATCAATGAACTAGTTTGAGAATCTCCAAGCAGGATGACTCCCAGTATCTTGTTTTTTTGTGTTACCACACCCAAAGCAACAATGACAACCGGTGCCAGATCTTAAAACAACATAGCAGCATTATTCAATTCACAATTTCACCGAGGCTGCTTGGACACTGAGCCTCAGCACGAAAACACAAACTCTTTAACAATACAAAAATGTGTCTTTTTGTGTGTCTGTCACATTTCCATTTTGCACAAAGGAATGCATCAATAATAATAGTCACATTAATATTTACTGAGACCGTCCAAGGTGCAGCGACGTGGTCCTCACTTGAGTTTAAGATTTCAAACAATGTGAAAATCAGCAAATATTACAAACACATTCCACTTTTTTATTTACTGAAACAATGATCTGGGAGGAATCTGAGAAGAAAACGAATGAGCAGCATCTCTGAGAGGCCACTAAGGATAAAGACCTTACACACCATGTGGAAGGGAAACAGAATGTGATTGTATGTGCTGCCATCCTCTGGCTGCTGTGGTAAACTGCAGCAGTAAATACAACAACTGCCGCACTTGTGCTCACTTCATTAAAAACACATGTACACGTCGAATTCATTCAAATATCCAATCATTGTTATTTGTCTTTTTTTTATAAACGATTCTATTAAATTAGAGCTCTTTAGTTTCATGGATTTTTTTTTTCTATTGAAATTCAAGTTTTCAGTGTAGAGTGACAGTGTGTTAGCTGCGTCAAAGCAGCTACTCATGATTAAACAACATCATTCTCATTATAATGACTAGCATTTTAATAACTTTTTTCGGTTTTGATAAGGTTAATGTTTTATTTAGTTGTTGAACACATGGTTGAGTGGTTAAGATGAAACACATTTATTGATACGATTATATATGCAGTCGTTTTTACTTTCATTATATATAATTACATTCCATCTCCTCAAACCAACACCATTTCATTATATATACAATATATATTATTACATTCAAATTAAAGATTACAGTCCAATATGTAGCTTATACTGAAACTTGCTAAAACCACAAATCTACAAATGTGAGTTACAAAAATTATATTCAACATTTTAAAGACAGATTTTATTACATGAGGTGACACATTATATTTTAAAGCTAATTATAATCTGAAGTTTTACAAATTCCCACCATTTTATTTACAGACTTATGATTTACCAAGACATGGAAATAAAGAAAATACATCTCTTTTCCCATCTATGTGAATTTACATGTAGAGAAAAGCAGTTAATTATGCAGCTTACGTAATTAACTTGCTGATATAAATTCCATATTTATGATATTTCAAATGTATAGATTGCAGTAACAGCTTTATCAAAGCTATGTAACAGAAATCATACTGGTAACCCGCTCTTCATACCAACTTTTACTCTTTGAAGCATCTTCACACAGTTTGTTGAGGTTTGACCATACTTGGTTTTTAAAAACCGATACTTTTGTATTGGAATACATTAACATTGTTGTAGTTTGCAATAATTAATTTAATCCTTAATGCTTTCCCTGCAAGAGTTGTACTGTTCTCATCACACCTGCAGCTCCTGAGCCACAAACACATGAGTTCTCTTTTCTTACCATACAGTAATATGTAAATAAATGTGTATTTTCCAGTACACTTATTTGTACTTTATTAGCACTGACCACATACTATTGCTTTATTTTGTTGTTTTCCTTTGTGAATAATACATTAGCATTGTAACTATAAGTGTGTGGTTATATGTCTGTTGGCTGACCCATCATGGAGCTAAATGTCTCTGATCAAAGCTAAAATAGTGGCAACAAGTCACTTGGTCACTTAACCTTTGAATGTGCGTGTGCCTGAATTACAGGAACCATTAGTCTGTTCTGTTACTTTACGTGTGTCTCTCTGTTTCCAGTGACTCAGGGCATCGAACTACAGTACAAAGTCTTGCCTTTTTAATCTCCTGCTGTACCTACTGAGCCGAGTGTCCACATCAGCTCGTAACAGCTACAATACTCAGGCAACCTGCCACACCGACCACAGTGTTCCCAGGGTGATGCTGTACGCCACCACGGCTACTAAGTAGACCCTGAAGAGCAGCACGTCCAGCACGTAGCCCACCTGCAGCCACTCCTTGGCCACTTCCCGGCACCTGTCCCTCTTCTCCAGAAAGTGACGTATCGCTGTCACTTCGTGCAGGATGTTGTCCATGACAGGTGGTGTGGGGTCCCTGGAGGGGGGTAGCCCGAGGCTGAGGAGCCCGTTCTCTCTGTCCTGCTGACTGAGCCTTCTACCTATCTCACAGGTGTGGTGGATGGTGCACTGGGCTGCAGGATGGGACAAGGACAGGTCTCACTTTATTTAGAAATGTTGTAGTTTGATTAGAAGTTTTTTGTGTCGATCTAACGGTTACAGCGTATTGATATTACTGTTTTACACAGAGCAAGTAAGGAAAATTACAGTGTAGTCTGCAATGTTGGCAGTACTGGTCCGTCTGTCCAATGTTTTTTTGTTTTTTTTTACACGGCATCTCCTTTAATTGCATTTTAAGGCTTAATAGCCATCTTTACATAAAGAAAAAGCCTCTTTCATTGTCCCAAGAGGATACACCCCTTTAATACTGTATTAATATCTTAATGATTCTCTTAGCCTTATCTCTAATGCGAGACTTTACATTCTTTAGCCCCACTACTGGAACAGCTGTACGAATAGCAAAGTTTCCTTTGTAGGAATTGAAATTAGCTGCTGGTTGTAGTTGATTTAATTGAAAACACTTTCTGTAGATGAGCAATAATGAGCCCTACAGTAGTGCTGTCTTTCACCTGTACCTTACCAGTCCCATAGTTGTTGTCCTTGTAGTGCTCCAGGTCGGAGGCCTCAGAGGACAGTCTGGAGCAGAGCCGGTGCTTCTTGTGGATGCAGAAGAGGACCGGTGCTCTTTCCAGTACCAGGTACTTTACCCAGTGGGGTACAGGGGGCTGCAGGTCCTGCTTGTGGACCAGACGCACAATCAGCACGGTCTCTGTCAGACTGATCACCAGGAGGGCCATGCAAACCACGAAGTACACACCTAGAGGGCAGGTAAGAAACCAGCTGATTGATCATGATCCTCTTCGAGATGTTCATCAAATGCAAATTGCAGTAGTATGGGGCAACTTAATCGCTACTGTATTTGATGAGGGGAAAATGCTCTGCTGATGAGAACTAACACTCACCTATGAGCGGGGTTCCTATGGCCGTGGCGGGCAGAGTGTCAGATACAATGATGAGGAAGACGGAGTAGCCCAGCAGCAAAGTGATCTTGAAGGAAACTCGCTCCCCGCTGTCTGGTGGCAGATAGAAACCAACAATGTCCATCACCATCAAGAAGATACTGGGCAGCAGCAGGTTCACAGTGTAGAATAACGGCCGCCGGCGAATCACCACCTGTGGAAAAGCAGTTTTAATGCAAGTCAAAAAGCAGGACATGGTTATCTACTAATTTACTAAGAATTTCTGACTAGGCCACAGATCACAGGTTGTCAGTACTCATTGGTTTTAATGCCATGCTAAGCTAAGCTAACCAACTCCTGACTTCCTACCTCCACCCATGTGCTTCACATACAAACGTGACAGCATAATAAAGGTGCAGCAATACATTAGCCTTTTATTTTATTGCAGAATGGTGGTATAAAGTTGAATGTGCAATGTTTAAAAAATAATATATAAATATTATAATAAAATTACAAGTAAAAAGTCACTTTATCAACATTTACTACTACTACTAATAATAATACATTTTATTTGGAGGCGCCTTTCAAGTCACCCAAGGTCACCTTACAAAAAAGGTAACACACTCACATGGAACTTCATCTCAGCGTAATAGTCGTCGTTGTCCAAGCTGAAGCTCTTGTATTTGGACAGGATGTGGAGCAGCTCCCACTCTCCTTGGTTCATGAAGACGCTCTTGTCCTCCCTGAGCTCCTCGGGGCTTCGCATCAGGGTGATGTTGATGTCATCAACTACAGATCGAACACAATGTTGTGAGCAGCATGTCGGTCATGGCAACAAGTTACCCTTTACCTACCACTCTGCTCTCTGAGCACACGTCACAGCAGGAGGGGCATCTCGGATGCACAGAACATAGCGATTGTCCTGTTCAAGTCTTGATGAGAGGAGTTGAAGAGAGACTTGGATGTTTTTCACCAATGCCAGTGGATATATTTTGCTCCATCTCAACATCAAAAGATATTTGTCTACAATCATTGCAGGTCTTGTTTTTCTGGTTCAGGTTTGATTGTTTTAAAAGACTCTTCCACAAGAAGAATGAAAGTGGGATTTGTCATAGATTTAGATTTTTGTCAGAGGCTCTTTTTGGCTATTTTTGTAACCATCTTTCACCGTCAGTTACACTGAGACGAGTGTGTGCACAAGACACAATTTGTCAAATCTGAACCATGAAAAATGGATGTTTACAACAGACTGTTCGGGGAAAAAACTTTCCAGTGTTTTATCAGTCCACCCTTCCACCCCAGCTGTTAGCTCCTTTCTCATGTAATCTTTTACAATGGACTCTAGAGGTTGCCTAACAACGAAATGTAACTATGAGCATAACAATAAGCAATAAGCTGCTCGCACAGATGACCATGGGGTCATTTTTCAGAGGCTAATCTGATCTATTTGTCAACTTTATCTCTCAACAAGCTATAGCTTCCTTACATGTATTACACTGCACAGCAGCATCCAAAAAAAAATTCTATCATAAAACTTAATTTCCTTAAACTTTCTTCCATGCAGGATGCTGCAACATAGAAATACAGATTCTGGTGGTAATGTTGATTTCTGTATGATAAATTCATTTTATGAATAACTTAAAACACTCTGGTATCATGATAACCTGCACAGGCTTACTTACTGGTGTGGAGCCAGCTCTGGAAGGTGAGGCTACATTTCTGCACATCAAATGGGAAGTTGTAGATGTTGAGAGTGCACGCCGTCACAACCTGGATGGGCTTGTAGTTGCGCACCAGTCCATCATGTGTTACGTAGACATAAGGAATATCTGGAGACTTCCCTACGTCTACACTGCAGGTTAGAGACAGACACAAGAGCAGCTCTGTTAAAGGCCACAGAAAGGATGGGATCAGAAATAACAACAACTACAGAAACAGTTCTTACAACTCATTAATGAGGATGTCAGGCACCCACACATTGGCTGTGGGTATGGAAACCTGTTTGACTTCATCGAAGTCTTCGGGGTTCCAGACCAGGAATTCATCCGTCCACGACTAAAACATTTAAGAACAGAAGAAGCTAAGCGGAATGAATCAATATTAAAGGAACATTTTTTCTGGACATTTTTTTCAACAAAAGTCCAACGTGTTTGACCTGTTTTTTTCTTTTTTTTATGTTTTGTTAACAGATATATACTGTAGGTTTCTCCATGTTTCCCAAAAATAATTAGTTCTTTTCTACTGCAAGTGTAATTAATGACACATGTTAACCAAACCATTGAATTCTAACAGGTACCTGACTGTGATGAACTCCATTACATGCCGTAGGTAAACTGAAAGAAGAGACGTTTATTTTTTCATTTTCTTTGTGTTGTTTTGAATGGATTTTTTGTAGTCCATTTTTCTTTTCAAGAACGCCCTTGATTTTCATTTTACCTGCAGATAGCACTCTGTAATTACAGTTCCTAGAATTACAAAGTTTTATCTCCTCTATAAAAAAAAACCTTCCAAGAATGTGATAGGATTTTGGTATGACATGCTTGGAGTGACTTTTATGTGTTTTATGTTTCAAAATCAAAAGATGCATTATCTACTCAGACCCATTAGTTTTGTTATCTGAGATGTGAAAACTTTGAATCTTAAAATCCCTGAATGCAGATGAATTCTTCTTCCACCACAGTCAAGGGTTGTGTTATACTGTAATGCAGTAAACCAAAGAAGCTCCCTTTGAGTTGGTGGCTTTTTGGAAATCTGATTGTCTTACTTGTCGGTACCACACATATGTTGTCAAAACCTGGTTCTTCTCATCCTGTTGAGGAAACAAGAAGAAATCACAGTTCATATCCTTTATGCAGAGAGAAAGTATTTCAGCAAAGAAGCACAGTCTCTATGAAAACATCAACTAATTTTTGCTCAAGGGCCTCAGGTGAAACCGTCCATGTAATTGTGTTAATGTAATGTAATTTGAAGGGTTACAGGTCAAACATGATATAGCCACAGTGATGTTTGCCTGTATGTGTAATGTAGTTAATTATTAAGATGACATGTAGCATGTAAAACAGTAATTAAAGGGCAGGTTATAGTGACACTCTGTGGACTCACCACATTGAGAATAGAGTAAACCATGAGATCTATGGCCACTATAGTGGACGTCCTCCAGTCTTTCACTGGTCTCACTCCCTTCTTGTAACCCGCACTCAGAAACTCCGATAGGCGCACTAAAGTGGCGTTGGCAAATCTTCCTGTGCCACCACCCAGTTTCTTAACTGAAAGATCACATCAAAAATAACATTCACCTTCTACAGTCTCATACAGTGGCTCTCGATCCGAAATGCGCTCATTTATAATTTGAAATATATATATATATATATATACCTCTGCTAAGCTCAACAGAAATGCTCTGCTTCTTACTTTAACTGACATTGAGGTAAAAAAAAGAAAAAGAAAAAAAAAGAATCAAGATTCTTACATACTGCAGGGATAGTTAAAGGACCTCGGGGAAAAACAGCTTCCTTGTTGAAATCAGTATGAATAAACAACTCTTTCAAATTAATTCTGTTACTAGTCCATTTAAAATTCAACATAAATAGAAGTGCAAGCTATTAAAGCAATTTAATTTCAAATTAAATACATAAATAGTATTTTTAATTGAATGTGTCCCTAATCTATTCAAATTAAATGCATTTTGTAAAGCTAACCATTTCTGTTTTAAAACAGCATTACTTTAATTGTGCGTGCTACAGTGCCATTTAATTATAATAAAAAGGTTGTAGCTAGTAGGTGAATTTTGTGATGGTTTGATAACTTTCATCTCATAAAGTCTGATTAAAACCTCTCTGACCTAATAAATGCATTTTTAAAACAGATAATAACAATGGCAAAACACACACAGGTAAACTTATTGTTGTACATTTTGTTACTTTATTTCTAATGGAATTTGTCATTATGTTATATATCTTTAATCTTATTTTAGGCGAATAACCTTCAAATGTCCACTTCACCAGGACTCAAAGAACACCACAGTTGTATTATTATGTTATCATATAAGAACTGACTAAAATCAATCATAAAAGAAAAAGTCCTGTCTCTCCCTCTGACCAACTATGTATTACACAGACAAAATAATAATCTTCACTTTGTCATGCCTGTAGGTTCAAGTTGACAGTTAAATATTTGAGAGCATTTAATGGAGTATAAAACATGAGCTGTTGTACCTGTGCACGCTCTTGATGCTCCTTGAATCAGAAGGAAAATGAGTGTCATCCAGGCTGATGAGAGTCTCATGGTGCCGGCTCACCTGTGTTTTCTCCCCCTGCTGTGGAAATCTGCCTGCTGCTCTGATGAAAGGCCTTGGCACGCCTGACACTGTTACACTCCATAGCCATCCACTAAATCCACATCCACTATCAAAACCTTGTTAGCGTCACTCAGTTCATAAGGGTGTATCCATCTGCTGTGACGCCACTCCTCCTTGTTCCACAACACAGCAGCTCACTGTGATAAATGGAGCTGAAATACAAGCTACTGTAGGACTCAGATCATATCATGTGTGATTGTTTATTAAATTATGTAATACATCAACAACATGTTTGTGTTTTTCAGCAAAAAAGAAATAGTAAGCTGTGGATACAGAATTTCACCTTATTGATTTGATGCTGGAAACCAAAATATGAAAGGCAAAGGCTGTCTATATTAAAACTCAGTTATTTCAAACATAAATGCAAATGTCGATTTTCTATGGAGTGAGGATGAAGTTTAATAAAGCCTACTATTGAAATAGAACTTCACCAAATTGTCTTTTCAAAATTAGCTTCGGAGGCAGAGGGTATTTTGACTTCTGTATTTTTTTTCTTTTCTTTTAATACATACCTCCTGTGTGCACTGTTTGTTTTACTTTCTGTCTGCATGCCAGACCAATTTGTTGCACCTGTGTCGTATGTATTTAAGTTTTCTTTTTTACTTGTCACTTTGAGCTTCTGTTTAGATTCTCCCGTGATTCCTTGAGTTTCTGTTAGGTACCCATTTATGTTTGAGTTTATAGTTAACTTTTTAGACCTTGGATTCCCTGTCACCTCAAATTGGAGAACCTATGTTTTTGTTTTTGGTTTTTTGAAGTCATATAAATATTTGAACAGCACCAGCGATGCCTACAGATGTATTTGATGTTCTAGCTTTTCAGCTGTAATTGTGGTTCCCAAAATGTAGAATTATGAACACGAGTGTTGGATCTTCTAAGGGCTGTCAGATATCTGCACAGTAATGGAAGTAAGTATTTTCTTCCTCAGAAATGAAAAGGGCAGACTCATGATAGGGTTTGATTCTGAGGCTTTTATTTTCATTCCTCTCCTGTAATATCCTCAACACAATATTATGCAGCACAAAGGCGAAAGAACAATTACAATCATCTTGATATGACATTCATTTTCACAACAAAGCCAAAACACAAAGCTTGAAGTGAGCATACAAAACACTGGTTACCTCAAAGAGACGATAATGAGACACTGACTAAACATTTCTCCACAGCTCTGTTGCATAACATCATGTAACCAGATCCACTGGAAGAAGAGGCTCGCAGACACTGTGAAAATTGCATTAATATGGATCTTTCCGCCGGTAAGTTTCCTATGATGCACTTTTGATATTCTTATCACGACTATTAGGAAATCAACAGGGAATAGAGATACAGCAGCTGAGCTCTGAATGGGTTGTATTGATCTATTTTGTGGCAGCGAGATGGAGATTAAAGTATGAATACAATATTATAACATCACACAGGCACTGAGGATTTTCTCCAGAGAGATGGTTTATTATACACTATCTTTGAGTAAATCTCCTATGTCGGGGGAAAACATGATAAGAGACTCAATACAATAATGTCTCTGAATCTATGATACTATACAGTGGCAGTGCTGTGCCTGAAGGGGAAATGCAAAGTGTATTAGGTTTTGACACAAGTTGAAATTTGTTTTATTTAGTAGTGTAGTGGTTTTACAACAATGCAACAATTTATATATGATTTGGTAATTCAGGTAAGCCCTATTTGAAAGCAAAGGGAAATTTGAAGATGGTCACAGTTTAAGTCCAATTTCATGAAGAAGTTCATTTTCTGTTGGTTTGTCATTCAATTCCTATAGATTTATGTTCAGGGGAAATTCACTGTTTTAAGTATATTTTAAATACTGGTTCTGTCAGCAGTGGTTTTACTGCAATCTGCCCTTTGCATCGAAACATGTCAGGATTTTTGAAGTTCTGCGCCCGGAGTCATTGTACTATGGTAAACACCATGTAACAACAGGTACAACACTGTATTCAAAATTCAATAACTCTCTGAGTACATAGTCAGGCAAAGCTCCAGCTGGCCCAGAGCAGCAGCAGAGTACCAGTGTACAAGGCCAGAACAAACAGGTAGAGACGGAACAGGAAGCAGTCGAGCCGAGAGCAGAGGGCGAGCCAGTCGGCCTGAGCTGAAGACTCGCTGTCCTCCTGTGACAGAGCCAAGCGGAGGGACACCAGCTCCTGGAGGAGCCACTCCAGCCCAGATGGAGCATCCTGGACCTCGTTCAGGGACAGCAGATCCCCCTCCAGCTCAAGATCAAACTCATAATCTAGGAGAAGAACAACAAATCTGGTTAATGTGAACAATTAGTGTAGATTAATGCAACTTCTGTGGAAATGTGATCAATCACAACCAGTTGGCTTTGTCAGCGTTCATCATTCTTTTGTAGTCTTGTAAACCTTCCTTTTATCCAGCACTTTGCAAACCTTTTGATATGACATAAAAACCAAAAGATATACTCTGAGCAGCATGTTTAGGAAATCTTTGAACGTATTAGTTTACCTCCAGACGTGTTGATGCGGTCGAGGGTTTTGATGGAGGTCAGAGCGCTCTCATTGAAGCTGTGAGCAGCTGAGCCGTACTTGTCCAGCAGGCAGGCAGACACTGACATCTGCTTGACCTCTTTCTCACTGTGGTGCAGCAGCTTCACCACCAGTATAGACTTGATCAAGCTGAGCATCAGCATGGCCATGCACACGGCAAAGAACACACCTGAGATGAGACGGAGGAAAGAAGAGGAAAAAACTCCTAATGATGGCTCCATAATACAGTAGCTCAATTATAATCAGACTGAGGCATTATTGAAAACATGGGACCTTCATTCAAGCAGTGCCTGAGGCTCCCACCACATGTTCAGTATTCAATCTAAAAGCAGGTCGCTCTGTCCTCAGTTTTCTATGAAAATACTTGAATTTGCATTGTCACACCTTCATTAAATTAATGCATCATCTTAACAGTTGAATCACTGGTGTCAATATAAATGTGACATGACTTTAATATTACCAAAAAAGAAGAGTTTATATTTTTAGTTTTGTGTAGCAGTGTAGCCCAGCAGTATGCTCAGTGAAGTTATTTGAGGTGCTCAGTAAACCTGCATCTTTGAACAAGCCCTGTTTTTTTCCTTCTTTCATCCTTTGAGCTCTATCAAACGTGACAGATGAGGCCATGCTCTGTATACTGTACAGGAATTCTGGGTGTTGAGGATCTAACAATATCATTGGAGTTGAGCTGACAATGCATTTTGGATTTGATATGTAGGACAAGCTTTCTGGTTGCATCAAAAACAGAATAAACAACATGATAAAATAGATAATAAATGGAGTGTAGTTTTGCATATCAGACATAAATGGCTCTGAAGTAATTAAACAACTAAGGAGAAAACTATCTCCACATATCCCACCTATAAGAGGAGTTCTGACAGCAGTAGCAGGCAGCTCATCTGTCATGTTGACTCTGAAGACAGTGTAGCCCAGCAGTATGCTGATCTTAAAGGCGATGCGCACACCGCTGTCCGGAGGCAGATAGAAGCTGATGACATCCACCAGCATGAGGAAGATGCTAGGGATGAGGAGACCTACCACATACAGCAGGGGGCGCCGGCGGATCAGCACCTGCATGAGAGATTGGGAGTGGGAGGGGGTGGGGGGGGGTTCAGACCTGATGGACATGAGGACAGGGACTCTCCTATAGGTGTTTTTACTTGTTCAGATACTGATTGTCATAACTGTGTCTGTGAATAGAAAGAGACCATTTCTCTTGAAAGACATTTTTGTCATGTCACAGTGGGAAAAGCACAAGTGTAAATAATAGAATTTATAAAGGCTGAATTGCCATGCTGGTTCACTGTCACATTGTCATGCCTTACTGGGTCGTTTGATTAGAATGGAGCCATTGTTATTCTGTGTTTCTCAGACTATGACGGGCTGAAATGTCTGCAGTTAAAAGGGCCTGCAGAGGTAAATGGAATTGAGTTTGTGGTGCTCACTTGTAAAAACACAACATTTAACATTTGAACATTTCAATATTTTTTCATAGCCCTAAGCGGAAAAATCTCTCACCGTTAACTTCTCAACTCTTGCCCCTGGTCTATAACAACAACAGTTCCTACTTCATTATGAAGATGACATTTTTTAAGGCCTACTGGTCAGTCTACAAACAGAAATGCTCATTGTTATCTGACAAAGTAGCACACAGTGATAGTGATGACGGATCTGTAATTCAGCTCAGTCTGTCATTGTGCAACAGCTTCTCACTTGTCTTTCTAAAATCTCCTCTGATGTGTACTTAAATGTCAAGTCTATTGTTTCCAGTCCTCTATTTGCTTTCTTATAAATGTTGGTGTGAATTTAAATGGTTTTCTTACTTGTTGTGCAGTTTCACTTGACTTATTTACTGAGTTTACGGAGTCAATCATGTGGGCATGCATATTAAGAAAAGTATCGGTATTAGGATGGCTGCATGGTATTTATTGCATCGTAAAAAGATATGGAAGAATGTGTGTTTATTTGTTTGGATGCAAGTGTTTGAGCTGTAAAACTGTCACTTGCAGCTCTATGTAAATACATATATATGATGTACCTCCCCGCAGCAGCAAAATGGCAGCGTTACAATATCTCAGTGAGCCATGAAATGCACCATTACCAAAAGCCTTTGCTCCTTCAGCTGAATAAATAGCAACCCTGCCTTGCTCTCCACCTGCAGTGGGCTAAGGGGCCATTTTCCTCGCCACTAACAAGAAGTCCATTGATCAGGCAGCCACTGAGACAGTCTCATTATGGTTGCTCACCCTCCCCTGTCTATCAGCCTCTCTCCCTATCCGTCTCTTTACTCGCCAGATACAGCCTCGGCCTCATCATTTGGCATTAGCTCACAAGCCCGATCCATGAAGGTAGTGGCCAATTGTTTTGTGCTTTACAGTCCTAGAAGACAGTGGGGGCTTAGCCACAGAGCAGGACACAGTTTAAAGATCACAGTCGATGAGCAATATCAACCCACCATAGTGCATTACTCACTCACAAAGAACAGCTTGTTACACCACATAACATTACAGGATCACCATTAGTTCCAATTGAGCCTGTTCACTCCCTAACTTTACCCTCTGTGCTAAATATGACATAACTGAGACAGTCAGTGGCCTACATTGAACTGGATGTGTGCATAGTCTGTGTTGTCCTGGTGGATTTGCCAGTACTGTGAAGGAATGGACAGCAGCTCCCATTCTCCATCATTCATGAACTCCCTCTTATCGTTGGCGATGGCCTCTGCGCTCCTCCACAGAGCCAGGTCTATTTCCCTCACTGCAGAGAGGGAGAGATACTGGAGGATAAAAAGAGAAGGTGGAGAAGTAAAGGCAGTAAATATGTTCATCACTTTTGCCTCCCAGGAGGAATTTCGTGTTTGGATTTCATCCAGATGTTTCAGTTTTCATTACACTGTCCAAAGACATGACTCCTTATGGCCTGGAGGCGGCTGATTCTGGATTTCCCACAAGTCTTAATGCCGGCCCAACTTCAATCTTCATTTGTTGATGAAAACAATTTAAAGCTCTGTTGCCCTGGAGTTATTTTGTCAAGCTCTTATAAAGTTGAATGATTCTGAGATAAGACAGCTTTGTTAAGTTGGAAGAAAAACTGAATTCACTGTGTTTTCCACCACAGACCTGAGTGAAGCCAGCTGCGGAAGGTGAGGCTGCAGTTCTGCTTGTCAAATGGAAAGGCATACATCTCCAGGCTGCAGGCCAGCACCACCTGCATGGGCCGGTAGTTCTTCACTGAGCCGGAGGAGTTGACATAAACATAGGGGATTGCTGAGGACTTCCCCCCGTCCACGCTGGGAACACACACATGAAGGAGAGGGGGATGTAAGGTGAGACACAGAAAACAAGGCAGAATATGAGACACCTTCATGTTGAGCTGTCCTTACAAAGCTGTGGAGGACATTTGGTTTGTTCCATGTCTGCTCACATGTTTGACTGCAGCTGAAATTTGTCAGTGATATAATTGGGTTTGAAAGATACACATCTGTCTTTGAGGCAAAACCCTGTTTGTTGTCGGTCTAACTAATGTGTCTGACAATGTGTCTGATTTAGAAAGTGAACACATAACCGTTTTGCTTTCTGCATGTATAATGTACAGATTTTAGACATACTACAATCCAGGATAATAGCTGTGGGTTGTGTAATCACAAGTCTTTCTGAGCTATTGATGTAAACAGGAACACTGTTGTCACTGTTGTAAATTTAGTTCACCACCTCCTGCTGTGCACTCTGCCGAACTCCAAAGTCCTTTGAACTTTAGCGTACTCTTCCATGACGAAGGACTGGCATTTTTTTTAGTTTTTTTTTTATATTCTTGCTTTGAGTAAGTCATTTTTTAATTATTGTACTCACAGCTGTTTCAGTGTTATGCTAATGGTGGCCATTAGGGCAGAATGAAAGTCTCTGCAAGTTGATTTTCATATGTTTACTGAAATCAGTGGAGTTTAATGATGTGGAAAAATACATTTCAAAGTCTTGATACGCTGCTTACACCCAGCAGTGAGCTACAGGGCTCCCGTCAGGAATTTCTTACAATTCACTAACGATGACATCAGGTATCCAGATAGCGTCAGATGACAGAGAGATCTCATTGATGCCATCAAACTCCTCTGGATCCCAAACCAGGAACTCATCTGTCCAAATCTGGAAACAGTGCAAACAGATGCATAGTATAAATCATAATACTGTCGATTTATTTGGATGAATATACTATTGATGACTTAAAGGATAACTTTCGTTTTTTACAACCTGGACCTTATTTCTAGCATCAAATACGATCATTTGCTCACCCTGACAAGTTTGGTGTCATTTGGAGTCGTTTTGACGAAATTAGCCCCAATCGAGCGGCGCGTACTGTATATCCGTATAATGCGAGAACACGGGGCACCCAATGCAGCCTCTAAATAACACATTATCCGCCGCAAAACTCGTTAATTTCGCCAATATTTTGTGATGATACACTAGTGTTATTCCCCTCCGAGCCCGTGGTGGCATGTTGGCAACATCCTGCTCCTCCAGGCTGACCTACTAACCTCTGATCTGGATGATGTCATCTCCGACGGCGGCGCGGCGCGGCGCGGCTAACTTGCTATCGCTAATGCTATGGTCCGTTTCTGCATGTTTCTGACTCTTCAGAACAAAATGAGCAGCTGGATGAAGTTCAGCTTATCAGGAAATGCCGAAGCGGAATGATTATTATCAGAACGAGCCGGGCACCGGTCGGAGATGACATCATCCAGATCAGAGGTTAGTAGGTCAGCCTGGAGGAGCCGGATGTTGATAACATGCCACCACGGGCTCGGAGGGGAATAACACTAGTGTATCATCACAAAATATAGGCGAAATGAACGAGTTTTGCGGCGGATAATGTGTTATTTAGAGGCTGCATTGGGTGCCCCGTGTTCTCGCATTATACGGATATACGCGCCGCTCGATTGGGGCTAATTTCGTCAAAACGACTCCAAATGACACCAAACTTGTCAAGGTGAGTAAATGATCGTATTTGATGCTAGAAATAAGGTCCAGGTTGTAAAAAACGAAAGTTATCCTTTAACGCCCTGGGTTATCAAAAATAAAATTTATTCCAGTCAATACTGCTGAACCTAAATTTAAAAGAAATGCTTAAATTGGATTATTACCCACTGAACTGTTAAAAGCTGGCTGTGTAAATGATATGAGGCAGACACACAGTAGTAGCCTATAACACAGATGCTGAGGATGCACTATAGATAACTAGAGCTGTTTTAATTATAAAGATACGGATTTTACAGAGAGGGTTAATGCTTGATTACAAAGTAGGAAATTGAGAGGAAAATTAAAGTCCACATACCTGTCTGTACCAAATGCTTATAGTAATGCTCTGTGTCTTTCCATCCTAAGCAGAAGAGAGAATAGTACTTTGTAATAATGCAATCTTCTCATTGACATTTTTTTTAGTTATTTGACATATTACCATTACAATCGCAGTGCTGTGTAGTGCAACAAACCAGAATGTTAAAATGTCGAAAATACCATAATGAACACTGCAATCTTTCATACTTCCATATATACTTACTTACACAAATACAAGTTTCATGTATTTGGCCTTGATGGCCAATAAATTCACAATTAGACTGAAATAAATTATTTGATTCAATAAATTAATCACAAATGATCAGATATCCCTAACCTGCAATAAGACCTAATCAGCTGATGGTCTTCAAAGTTCACATACCACGTCCAGGACAGACTGCAGTATGAGGTCTATGGAGACTGTGGTGGTACTGGTCCAGTTTTGAACAGGCCGAACGCCACAGTCGTATTTCCTCAGGAGGGTCCTGGTCAGCTGGTTCAGAGCTGACCTCTTTGGCTTCTCTGGTGCACATTCAGACAGATGAGCTAAAAGACAACATTCAGTTACCAACAGCACAAAATGAGTAAATGACCCAGGACCCCAGACCATCAAGAGGCCAATTAGTTTTCAGTAATTTGGTTAATTAACTTGTTACAAGATACTATACTTACAGTAAATGATCAGGCTTGATTAATTAGAAGTTTAATTTTTCATTACCACAAATTAAGTGATACACAGATAATCAGGGGTAATAGCATCACAGTACTGGAGTTGTAGGCTCTAGGAAAAATATACAGTAAGGATGTCCTCTGCGCCATACACACTAGGTAAGGTAACACAGTTCATAATGTTTTACAGTTTGAGAAAAAGAGGATGATGAAGGTGTTGAGGGTGGTGTTCTAGGGCCCCCTCTGCTCAATGTTAGACCAGATTCTGCAGTTAGTCATCAGTTGGTATCAAAGTCGTAAATGCTCACTCAATGTACTGATAAATGTAGCACGTTTTTGTGCAGTCAGATGTCAATAAAATTATGTATATCTTACTGTTAGATAATAAATAAATGACATATAGCCTACTCTTTATCTTTGTGATTCTTTGTAAAAATAGCACTTACTGACTTTATAATGGCGTAAATTTGGTTGTACCAAAAATAGACGTTCACAATACTTAGAGTGAATCTCTGAGTTTCCCATTGGCCTCATATTTTGCAAGAAGGAAAGCTGTAAAATGTGCAGAACAGTCACACTGCAGGAAATGTTTAACAGAACTAATAGCTAAATTTCACTGAGAAAATTCACAAAGCAAAAATAATTGGAACAAATCCTGCAGGTATTTTCCATATTTAGGCTATTTTTTTTCACAACGTGAAATAAGTCCTAGATAGTTTTTTTTTCTTTACCAAAATGAACACCTTACCTGAGAATAACAGCATCAGCCAAATGAGAGACATCAAGCTTAAAAATCAGCCTTCCAAGTTCCAGGTGTTGTCACATCCAAACATCTGCTGTTTAGACAAAAATATCCACAGTTTCATCAAACACGTTCAAACTGTAGCTGAACCAAGTGTGGGGAAACAGCAGTGAACCGGGTTGCACAGAGATTTTGGTCACACTGATATTGATTTTCCACTGCCCAAGTAATGTGATACATATAATAATGAAACACGCTGGAGAGGAAACTCCATTAAGGTTTGTTTACTGCCAGTTTATAGCTTAGGATCATGAACATTTGAGGATCACTAGTTGTAAACACACAGAGGAGTATGTTGTGATTACATTCATTGTTCATTGAACTTATATTGCTCAGATCACACATTTGCCTCTGAGGACTTCATTATCTCTACAACACAGTCACAGTAATCCTAATAAAGACTATAAAGACTAGTGAACCTGATGTCCAAATAATACATTCTTTGAATGGTCCTGAAAACATTCTGACATAAATATTCTTATTTTATATTTATATTTTTCTTCATTCAGACAAAACACATCCATTAATCATACCAAATATCATAGCTTATAACAATGATGCCCACAGTGACAGGTTGAAATATTACAACCATCAGTTTGTGTATTATCATCAAAATGCAATTGAACAGGAATGTGCATATATTGAGTATAGGGTTCCTATAACTGAAGTGAAAATAAATTCAAGAATATCTATACAATATATAGGGATTTTATTTTTTTTCTTATTGCATATAGGATTTAAATTTAAAATCATGGTTAACTTGATTGCATTCATTCATTTTAAGATATATGGTGTCATGAAAAGGGTTTTCTCAATCTGTCTTAGAAAGAACTAAAACTGAAACATTTTGTTAATTATTTCATTTTTTCTAATGGTCTCTATATAGGTTGATTTGAATACTAGACATCTCAAAACTTGTTTCTCAGCAGAGATTTGGGGAGACACAAGAGATGCGGGAACTAGAGGCTACAGAAATGTTTACTGTATCTGATCAATATCAAGAACCTACTAAACTGCACCTGCATTTATATTTATTTATATCATTATTTGTGCGACAGTTATGAATCAATATAAGGTGATATAAGCTGTGATCGCCTCACAGCACAGAAGCTCAGAGTGAAGTCACTGTTGTGTCCTGACTCCTGCCATTTGCGAGAGCGAGAGCGCGCCCGTCAATGCCGATCGCTCTGGTGCACGCGCGTCTCTTAACAGGTGAGCGCGCGCAGCTGGCCGGTCGCTCTGGCGCTTGACAGATGGAGTTGGACTGACTCGGGATCAGGGCTGAGAAAACATTTGAGGAAAACGGGAAGAAATTCGGTGTTTTAAGTTCTGCAATGACAACTGAACAAACTGAAAATGGAGAAAACTCAACGAACTCGGTGAGCGCCAGGGACGAAAGCGAAATCCGTTATTAACGATAAACTAGTGACATGTTTGCATCAGAATGCCTGAACAACTAACATTAACCACTAACCCAACCGTTAATTAACCTCAAGTCCAAAGCTACCTTAGAAATACTGAGTTTTAAAGTTATCTTTACTATCGTTTCAGTTTAACAGTGTAGACAAAGTTGACACTATTTTTTTTATTCGGCTTAGACATTTTTACCTGCTCTGAATACACAGTACAGTGCTTGCCTTTAAAATAATAATAATAAAATAAAATAGCCAAAGTATTAAATCTGTGGTAGGCCTAAGTATGAAGCTAAATTCATCAGCAACAAAATTTCATTTATTTGTGAGCCTGAAAACAATGCTGCAGATTTCAGGCTGTAAAACACTCTCTGGATGTTATTTTACAGTGTAACATTTAGATTTAATCACCACTATTGGCTCTGTGTCCATCCAACAACAAATAGGCCTGCCTAATTAACTATTCCAGCCAGCCATACAGTACACAAAGCCAGGCTTCTAATGATGTTGTATACAAAAGGTTAGGGTTTACATACAGCATGAATTCAGTGGGGCTGAAAATTTGTGATATTTATTTGCCTCTGCTTTTTGTTTGGTATTGACAGGAGGTGTGTGTGTCTGTGTGTGTGAGTGAGTGTGTGTTTGAGGTAGAGAGAGAGAGAGAGTGCTCAAGGGAGAGAGTGAGAGACACCCAGTGCCTTTGTCACTCAGTTCTGGTGGCATGGTGAGTGGAATGATAAACAGAAGCCTGTGCTATCCATGTCAGTAGCCTAAAATAGAGGCTAACCAAGAGGGTCTCAGATAGCCCCTGGACTCCATATAAGTCTGGTTGGTCTGCTCTTGGTTTCCTGTGTGTGTGTGTGTGTGTGTGCATGTGTGTGTGTCAGAAAGATACTCTGACATGTCCACCTGCTGTTGGGCTAACAGCTTTATATAGCGCCTCTCACTCAGCAGACTCATGTTATTTCTTATCTTATGTGTATTAGCTCAAAACATATGACGACCAATGAGATTCAGGGTTTGGTTTGTCTTTTGTGAGGTGGCACACAACTGATCGCACACAGAATTTATGCATTTATGCATTTCAATTTACGCAGCAGGCAAAAATGATTTACTTATCAAGGGCACACTTGTCAAATTATGATGACAATTAATGCATGTTTGTTCTAAGCTTCAACTAGTGCATTAATGTAATAGTCTAATGTTTTGGGAAGTGTATGATGAGACTGATACCTCGTGTCAGTACAGTAAATAGCTACTATAACGCCACCAGCAGCTAACTTAGCTTGGCACAAGGAATGGAAACAGGAGCACGCACATCCTCGCTCTGCCCAATGGCAACACAATCCACCATGTGTCCACTTCTTAAACTGACAAGTTAACACTTTATATCTATCCCATTTGTTTTTATTTTAGCAATGATTGAGTTCTGTCAGACAAATTCTTGGCCGGGACCATTAAGGTTAACCTTAACCTAACCTCCTGGAGCTTTGCTGGTTGTTTGGCAATTGGTCCTCATGTATTCTATACGAATGTGAACTCAGTATGAATCCTCTCATCTAATCCTTTTATGTAACATCAAATAAATGACACCTAGTCGTTTAATACTGGTTGTTGAGGCCACTGCATTTTCCACAATTTTTGTGCTGCATTGTTCTGACCCAACCTCAGCGGGTTGGCATGTGGGCATTTGTCCTTCAGCCCCATATATAACCCATGTTGTATTAGCCTTTATGAGTCACAAGCTATGGATAAGGCTCGCTTTTACCATCTTGTCTCTTAAGATCATGGATTGCATTGGCTACTTCAAAAATATTATAATAAATCAACGGACAGTACAATAAATTAACTGTAAATGCAACTAGTGAGCACATACAGTATGAGAGTCAAATGCCAAACTCTGTGTGTCATAAAGAAAATGTCAGCTTGAAGGAACTTAAGGCTGTTCTCCCTGTCTCCAATCTGTCCCCCCCAGCAGAGTGAAATGCTGATCAACCAGCTGAAGGAGATCACTGGCATCCAGGACCCACAGATTCTCTACAAAGCCCTGAATGTACGTCCAAAGAAATAATAACGTGTACATAATTTTTTTTATTTATGTTGCTGCCAACAGCAATAAAGTTGTTGAAATTATTAAAAACATCTCATGTGAATATTTACTTTCAAAATATTGATTAAGAAATTCATTTAAAATACCTTAGAGACTTCATCCACGCAAGAGACCTTGTGAGACTTGTGAAGAAAGCTTAAAATCAGATCTAGATTCTGAACAATTTAGCCAGAGGGTGGTTTGTTGGTGACCCGAAGTGTATATTTGTGCGGATTATGATGTTATGAGCATTTAATGGTGTAGAGGTGCTTTTTTTTTTTTTTAAACAATTTATCCTGCGGAGAAAATTAATGTCTAATGCCATGGCAATCCATTGCTAGAGCTACACTTGAAGCTGTTCTTAAAGTGTAATTAATGTCAACTCTTTGATTACGTTCAAAGCTTCCCTAGGGTGCCAAATTTCCACCCCAGTACACTGCTTATGTTTTCAAACAGAACTGCAATTGAAAAAATCCCTAGGAGCCTGTTAATAGGAACCTCATAAAAGTGATAATTGACAAACAGTGCAATAAACAGACTGGCTGACTGTGGTGCAGACATCATCCAACCTGTTGGTGTACCAGGGCCAGACAGAGAGACAGCAGGAGCAGGTTTGGGAGGGGTAAACGTTGCCTATCTGCCCTTATCTGCCCTCATCCTCCTTGTCTCTTCTGCTTAAGGCCAGTCAGGGTGACATTGGACATGCTGTTGGACTGCTAACAACGCAGCCCGCAGAGGTTCAGGATCCTGGAGAACCACAGGAGGCGGGGAACTCTGAGGAGGCCTGGGAGGGCCAGAAAGGCACAGGTACAGCTGGATGATGGATGAAACAGCAACAACTTTATGAAAGTAGTCAATTTAGTGTCAGATATGAAATTACACTGAAGGTCAGTTAACTAACTGTGTGATCACTCTTGTCAGGGATTCGCAAAGATGAACTGCAGACGGCCATAGAGCTCAGCCTGCAGGAGTCCCACAATGCCCAGGAGGAGGAGAGAGAGTTCCACAGGTACAAGAAACTCTGTTGAGAGACTCTGGTTGGGTTTTTAAATTCACCGCTTACAACTTAGATATGGAAATGAAAACGGTGAATGTGGACTTGCGGCCTTGATTATAAACCAGGACACTTATTCGTATAATACGCAGTAGACAAAACATAGGTCACTGCCAACAACTCACAGTCCATGCTTAACAAATAAAACATAAAAGAACAGTTTTAGTGGGTACTTATCAGTTATGCAGTGACATTTTTCAGCATCTACGTGACAGGTCAGTGAAGTTCAAAGTGAAATATCCTTACTAAATACCTGTTAAACTAATGGCATTAACACAGCTGTACTAGCTGTGTTTACTACAGAACATGAGCTTAATTAAGATGGAGGACACGGTGATCATTTCCTGCTTAACATCAACATGTTGTCCCACTAATGTTAGAACATCAACCATTTGCCCTTGTCTCGAAACAGAGTTAGTGTTTTCCCAGGAGCCTTTAGGGGGTCTGAACTCAAATGTTTTATTATGCAGCCTCTACAGAGGACAGGGAATCTAAGTAAGTCAACATGTGTTTTATAGTTGTCAAATCAGTGTCTACAAATGGCTAATTTGATGTTCTGCAGGGCTCTGGAGGCCAGCGCAGAGGAGAATGCAGCAAGAATGAAGAGGAAAAGAAACGAAGCCCAGAATGAGATGTGCAGCCCTGCAGACTGGATCCGTCAGGATGACTGGCCTGTGGGCATTCGCAATGTGGGAAACACCTGCTGGTTCAGTGCTGTCATACAGGTGAGAATCAGCCCGACTGGTGACAACAAAGAGACAGGGACCTGTTTTTGTTGCTCCACAACATTGGTAGTGTTTGTCAACGGAGGTATCCACAGCGCCCTTTTCCACACTATAAATACTGTAACAACTAACTAAAATGGGGACTTTTATAACCATTGTGGCGTAGACAAAAACAACAGACACATGGAATATTTTGGGAGCTGTCTGAAATGAATGTTGGTCTCGCTTCTCACATGCAGTTGTTGAAATGTGTGCATACAGTGGTGAGTGTGAGCCAATTGAGTTAGGTAAACTGGTATATTATGCAAGTATGAAAAGGTTAATTAACATTCCTGCCAAAAAGAACGGGGGTTGTGGGGATATCCACAGGCAAGAGAGCTTGTGAATTTAGAGTGTATGTTTAAAAATAAGCTGTAGTGTTAGTAACTTTCAAGCTGTCACTTAAATGTTATATAGAAAATGACTGCACCACAAAACAGAATAGATTGCTTTGGATGGTAAATGTATTTTATATCACAATGTGTCGCTCTTAACCTGCCCAGTGACTGGAATAGAAATCTGTTTGTGGACAAGAATTTGGCATCATGTCTTTGGCTAAGGAAACTGGATGCTTGTTTGAATGTCGATTTCATTACATGTTTACTTCCAGAGCAAGAGCTTACAGAGCTTACTGTCCATGAAGGTGTAAACATTTAATTTTGTGTGTTTTGACACGTTTGTTTGTTTGCTTTTAAATATTGTAGTCCTGCAGTGCGGGGTGGTCTACCCCTGGACATATGACTCTTGTATCAAGGAACTATATTACATACAAGATTCATAATGCAGTGACTACTATGCACACCTAGCAAATAAGTAAAGGGCACTATGCTACTTCTAGGGTCCACCTGTTCTAACAGACTTAAATAGCACTCTCACTTGGCTCAACAAACGTTTATATTCTTGTTTGCTCTCCCAGATTTCTAACTTTAGTCCCTCAGAGGTGTCAAACCTCATCATGGCTCTCGCCAATCACTATAACCTAGTTGTATTTTTTTCACCACTGTAAAATTAGCACACACTCAGTTAATATATTTTCATGATGTTGTGTGTTTTTCTGTGACCTGATGGCCTCAAAAGTAAATTCCCTATGAATTCAGTCTCTGCTGTGGTTTTGAAGTGGCAGCAGGAGCACTGGGATTTGAAAAAGATCTGACTCTGAATCTCACCCTTTCATCAGCTGTGTACCATGCTAATAGAGTTAAACAGGCGCAACAAAAACAAAAATGTGTGGGCATCTTCCTGCTCAATGTGAACATACTGTATTTCTCTGAGCTTTTAACTCTATTACAAGTCCATTCCCGACTGAATTTAGTCAGGCCTATCAGGTGGCTCGGTGGAAACTGGAGCCCTCATTGAGATGCACAGGCTGTGTGGATGATTAAATAGCGAGTGATCTGATGATGGAGCGAGCGGCCGACTTCCTGGTCTCAGCCTGGAACGGACAGCAAAGAGACAGTGATTGTTTGTCTCTGTTGAGCTGAGATGCCTCTACATCGATTTAAAAGTCAAACCCCCAAAGGACAGAGGTTATTATCTGGAAATAGAAATGAGCAAATGAGGCAGTGTTGTTTGAATGCAAATGGCGCTCGGATGATAGTTCTTTTGTTTTTTTATTTGCTGGTGTCAATACTGTTTGTTACCACTGAATTTCCTATTGTAGATTCAACAGAGCCCAATTCTTGATAAAGCCGCTTCCCCTAAAAAAAGTAATTATGTTATCAGACTGAGGTTGAGTGACCACATGATTCAATTGTCAGTTCATTATCCCTCTATTATCCATTGTGGTATAAATTACAGTAAAGCTGAGATAAGCCGTAATTGAATTTCCAACTCAAAGGGAAATATATATCAAGATATTCATAAGTGCTTCGAAGCACTCGCCACCACACATGACACATAAGACGAACTGACTAGTATTAATGCATTTAGTTTGTCTTCAGAAAGTATCAAATAACAGGGCATTGTATTTTTGTAATTATTTGTATAGTAAAATAAAAAGATGTTTTATTTGGATACACTGAAGCAAAAGTCACAATTCCAATATTGAAATCCAAGGGTCATAGCAAAAGTTTAATAATGTGGAAACCACCATTGTTGAGATGCCAGAAGGCCTAAAGCTGCAATATCAAACAAATACCTACTCTTATTATGTTGAAAATAATGGATGTAGATGGAAATTCCCGCTCCATCCTTGTCACTAAATATGGGTGAGACAGACTGACATAATAATTTCTGGTCCTGAAGTGATCCTAGCCTTTTCACTTAGTCTTGATTTCAATCCAATTCAACTATGGCATGTTGAATGATACGGCTCTTCATTTTGTGGACAGATATCATAGAGGGGAGGACTGGCTTGCTATACTGCATACTTGCCTGCCTTGCGCTTGCTGTAATAGCTAAATATTCAGATGGGACAGCATTTTATGTTGATCAAGTAACATATTTTGCCTCTGTCCATTTTTCCTCCACGATCTTTCCATATTAGAGCACCACTGCAGTGCACAGCAACTTGTCTGACCTTGACTGCTCAATTAATGCTCCTTGTTGTGTTATCTTGTTACAGTCACTGTTTCATCTACCTGTGTTCAGGAGGCTGGTTCTCAACTACCACCTGTCTGAGCGAATACTGGAGAAGTGTAAGAGCCACTCAGTGAGTAGTAAACAAGGTTTCTTCACACAACAGTGGGTTGCACTTGCCAATTCCAGCAGAAAAACTTCTCTTTACCAGTTTGTTTTTCGTACAGGTTATGTTTTCTCAATGTCTTAATCATAACCACAAAAAAGAGAGGTGAAATTCACTGATTCACGATGTGGAGGTTTAACCAGGGTGTGAGATCTGACTCTGAGTCTCTGTTAACAGGACAAGAGGAACATAGCTTTCATGCAGGAGCTGCGCTGTCTATTTGCCCTCATGGTGGGCTCCACCCGCAGGTTTGTAGATCCTTCTGCTGCTGTGGAGTTACTGCGAGATGCCTTCAGGACCAGTGAGGCCCAACAGGTATAACGCTCAAAACGCAGTTTTTGTCATCACCTTAACTCAAAGTTCACTTATTTTTGCTCAGAGGTTTGACATTTCACCACTCTGGTATACACAAGTGTAAATGTTTGAAATGTCAAAATGAAATACAGTAATCACTGTTTATGTTCAGTTTACCTTTGATTGTTCCCACTTTCTGTTTTCTGTGCCTTTTCCACTCCCTCAATTATTTCCTTCTCTTGCCTATTTCCTAACAAGGCAGCAAGGCTTTTATTTGTGTTTTGGGAGGATAAAAAGTGTCTTACCTCCTTTTGTTGAGCTACCACAGCTGTGGCATGGCATATTTATTTACTTACTAATCTATTTTTTAATTTAAGCTGTTTTTAATAGTGTGTACAGATTTTTGTCTGGTCTCAGTGAAGATTGAATGTATTATCCAGTATTATCTTTAATTGTCATATCCAGTATTTATCTTGTGTCTTGTGTATTTATCCAGTGTTTCTGAATGGACCTTCATGTGATTGTATTGACACCTTCACCATGACAGTTTCTATGCTTATCTTACCCTTTTTTTTTTTTTTTTTTACCTTGCCTTCATTTCAGGATGTCAGTGAGTTTTCCCATAAACTGCTTGACTGGCTAGAGGATGCTTTTCAGTTGGCTGCAAGTGGAAAGTAAGTGATATGTTAATGTCACCCACATCCATGATGAATGACTATTCTTCACTGGATCTCTGTTTGCGACATTACATAAACACTACATCATACTTTACTTTCAGCAATGCAGAAAACAAAGAACATAACCCCATGGTCCAGCTTTTCTATGGTACTTTTGTGACAGAAAGAAAACACGAAGGTATGGTTTTACAATAGTTATCAATAATTAGTGTGAATTCCCTCATCAGCTGATCACATTTATGTGATTCCTTTTAGGTAAGACATTATGTAACACTGAGCAGTTCGGCCAGTACCCCCTTCAAGTGAATGGTTTCAACAACCTGGATGAATGCTTAGAAGGTGCCATGGTTGAGAAGGAGATTGAGTCGCTGCATTCAGATCACAGTGTTACATCTGGTCGTGAGGTGAGCCACTTTACAAAATGTACAATTTCTACCTACTTGGTGTTTTCATTCAGCATTTGTTCAATTTGATGCTTGTGTTAAAAGTAATTGGTGTTCTCTCTTGGTTGCAGAGATGGTTCCAAAAATTGCCTCCAGTCTTGACCTTTGAATTGTCCAGATTTGAGTTCAACACCCAGCTCGGTCGTCCTGAAAAGATACACAAGAAGCTGGAGTTCCCACAAATCATATATATGGACAGGTGAGCTTTATAATCAGAGAGTGTAGGTTCATTCGGTTTTATTTTGATCCAACACAATTAAAAAACTGTACAAAGGATTAATTCTAAAGTACAGGATAAGTGTGTACTATAAATGTGGAAAGGATGAAATAGCAAGGCTACCTCAATGTCATATCTCTTTAAATGTTTCTATAAATCTCAATTGACAATTGTCTGACTTCTTTGTATCCAGATATCTACACAAAAACATAGAGCAGACCAATGAGAGGAGAGGAGAGGTAAAAAGACTCAAGGAGCAACTTGCTCTCCTCCAACAAAAGTATGAGTGGTAGGTTATTTCTTAAAATCGAGAACTGGCTTCAGAATTTCACAGGAACCTGTTTTGAACTCGTCATCTCACATCTCTGTTCACAGCTACAAAAACTATGGCTCAGGACCGACCAAGTATCCTCTTGCAGACATGCTGCAGTTTGTGTTAGAGTTTGCCACCACAAAGCCTACAAGTGTTTCTCCTGCCGAAGACCTGAGACTAGCTGCATCTTCACCGACTCCTACAAGCCACCCCCTCAGTGAGCCCATCTCCAAAGACAACAGGTGGGGTATACATACAGAGGAACAGAAAAGTGGACAAGGCACTGGCCCCTGACCAAAGTTGTCCATAGACTTTTAGTGGTCCAGCAGTATATGTCCTGTTATATTTAAACATAATCTCTGTTTCTATTTCTGTACAGACGACGGTCAGCTTCCGACACAAACTTTTGTTGCATTTTGCTTCAATGATGCTAAATCCTAGACCACAAATTGACAAAATAGACACATTTCCAACCTGTCTTTCATATTTTTCTTGCTGTCTCAGTGCTTCTGGAGACACAGATTCGTCTGAGGAGCCGGTTTCCAGTGTTTCAAGTTGCCAGCGGACCCCCATATACAAGCCCTTCACCCAGTGCAGACACCACATTGACTGTGCACCACACCCAGCCCCACACAGCATCACTGAAGAAGAGCTTCACTTTGTTAAGACCTGCTTGCAGCGCTGGAGAACAGAAGTAGAGAATGATATAAATGGTATGTACATACAATTTTTCCACAATTTACATGCCAATGTTAGTTTTTACACTGTTGTCATATACAGTGCAACCAGATTAAATACATTTGTTATATAAGAGCAATTCTTTCATTCACTTACCAAAACAGGGCTGATGACAGCAGTGACAGTGACCCAAAGGAAAGACATTTGTTACTATAAAAAATGTACATTCAACTGTGTTTACATGTGACAAAAACCATTGATAAGATGGTAGCAGAATGTGAATAATCTTGACAGCAAGCCCTTGTTTTCTTCTCCCCCACTTTTGTTCCATCAAAATACCTAGTATATAAATACCGTGTATATAAATAACTGGTGCAGCAAAGAACTTCTTGTGCGCCTGAGGAAAATTCCACTTCACTTGTGCACTGCTGTACACCTGCGCTGAAACAGAGTTCAGTGTTTCTGTGTCTCTCCGCTGACTGTGACTCATCTTCATCCCAGACAATGGATAGCAAAAAATGTGAATCGTTACGTTGAGTCATATTCCCCTGACTTGAATACCAGTTGGAGAAATTCTCACCCAGACTTTCTCATAATGGTGCAAATAATATGTGAAAGACTAAAAGATACAAAAGGCGTTCATTTCTGTATAGGTGTACGATATTCATTCCTTTGCTTTTGTTCTGGGTTTCTGTTTTGTGTGTTTGTGTGTCAGAGCTAAAGGCCAGCATTGACAGGCTCACTCAAAAGCTCGAGGGCATGTACTCAGACAACATTCTCTGCCAGGTAAGACTTACACTGACTTAATTCACTCAGACAAAGAGCAATTCAGTTGCACACTTTTCATGTAGAAATTGCAGTGGTCGAGATTGGATGAAACTTTATTGATCTTCTCGAAGAAACAGAAAATAATCTGATGTAAACAGGAGAGCAGAATTCAAATAGGAGCAGATCAGATCAATATCATACTGCAGTGAAATTAGACCAGCCCACTCCGCTCTCTGTGTTTTAGTTATTGAATTGCAAAATTGTATTTCTTTTTCTTTTCTTTTTTTATACAGTGTGTATTCAGTAGTCTCTCCTGCTCTTCTGTTCAGGTTCCCTACAGACTCCATGCTGTGCTTGTCCATGAAGGCCAGGCGTCAGCAGGTCATTACTGGGCCTACATCTATGACCACGGCAACAAGCGCTGGATGAAGTACAATGATATCAGCATTACTGAGTCGTCATGGGAGGAGTTGGAGAGGGACTCATTTGGCGGCATGACTAACGCCAGTGCATACTGCTTGATGTACATTGATGACAGGCTACCACACCTTATTACAGGTACCAGTTAACTATTTCAGCTGTCATTTCTAAAACTGATCTGATAAAATATGAAATATGACCATTTCCATAAAAAGTCTAAGTGGGTTTTTTGCATCACCCCACACCTACCCAGAAGATACAGATGATGAGACAGGCCAGGTGCTGCATGGCATGGACTCCCTGCCACCCATCCTCAGGCGCTATGTTCACGAAGACAACCGCTGGTTCCAGCAGGAGCTCAGTGAATGGGAGGAGCAGTTCTGCCAGACAGCAGCCCCACAGGGAGAGTCTACAGTGTCTGCAGAGGCCCCAAATCCTGGTCCAGACAATATAGAGCAAACACCAGTTGAGCCAGCTCCCCAGTCAGGACCATCCACAGAAGAGCTGGACCAGGGAGCTGCTTCAGAGCCACAGCCAGAGCCAGAAACAGAGAAGGAACAGGAGCCCGATCCCAGAGAGAAGCCTGAAGGTGTGTAGTGGAGAGGAAAGGGCCTTTTATAAGCTTCTGTTTTATTTTCAGACAGTCATTCCAACATACAGTATTGTCATAAAAACATGATACACCACAAATGTAAACAAATGTCTACACATGTAAAGCCAGTAGCTTGGATTTTTAACAAACAATTTGGAGAGTACAAAACACTGGGAAACTTGGAAGCAGCAGTAGTAATAGCACCTGATGAATTACCTGTTTTGTTGGCTTTTTACAATTTAACTTGAATTATAAATGGACAGTAAAGATTTCTGGGGTATCAAATATTTAAAGGCAACTTGAACCCAATAACTGAGCAGACAGTATTTATGTTTGTAAGCCTCATAGAATAACAGTCAGAAACTACAAACCCACAATCCTCTATAAATTTGAAGAGATGAGAAGAAAATGTCGTCAAATATAATTAAAAAGAAAAAAAGAGATGCAATATCTTTGTTTCAAAATCCTGCAGTTTTCCCTTGTCTCTTGTGTTGAGTCAAAGCGTAACAACAACCTGTCAACACCCCATCGTTCGTGTGAGGCCAACACTCGTGACTGAATTTCTCCAGTGCTCTATCAGTTTGATAACACAGAGGCCTGGCTGCATGAGACTCTAATGAGAATGTTGTACAATGTGCACGTGTTAGATGGCCTGGTTCAGTCATTTGGGTATATACAAGTATTTTTTCAAAGCCAACATTCATGTTCACTCATCTTTCTTTCTTACCCCAGAAGAATCAGAGCTGACGCCACCACCACCACCACAGAGTCCTGGCTGCCAGCCAGAGGACGGCAGCAGCGCAGCCGTCACTGACACCGTGGGGTCGAATCAGGGCTCCACCTCAGCTGAGAAGGAGCTGCAGAGTCAGGTGGGCAAGTCCCCCTCCCCACATCAGTTGAATATGGGTCAGAGATTCTAGGCCACAAATATAAAGTGTGTACATCTGGGTCAAGAATCTCCTTTCCCCATTTAGCATAGTGATGGAAATATTGGCTTAATGCGAGACTGGCTGTAATGCAATGTACACGCTGAGTAAAGGTCAGGAGTGATTACTGGAATCAATCGATTTGTTTGATAGTCAGTAGCTTTGTCAGAGACATTAAATGTGATTTTATTGTCTGTTTTTTTTTCAATGTCAATCACAATATCAGAAATACCAGTGTAGTCCAATAAAATGACACCACAAACTACTGCTTGAAAAATGACCTTGGAGTTTAATCAGAAGCTCTAGCACAATGTCAACAAAACAGTTTATAAACTTTATACATGGAAGATTCATTATAGATTCTTTCATTAGATGGCATTGAATACACTTGTAACTTTGTGAAGGTAATAACTAAATATAAAAATATATATATATATAAATAAATAAATAAAGTACTGCCTTACCACTATGTCTTTTTTTACATATCAAGACCTCCTTGTGTACATGAAAGTAAATATTCCTATAAAATACACTTTCAACTGCACAGAGCTGTAGCTACTGTACTTATAAGAAGGCTGGCCTTTTACTGCATACAAGCAGCCTGAGAGAGAGGGTTAAAATAGAAAGGCATGCTGTACTGTGCATGACTGAATGTGTTTATAATGCATTTAGATGTGTAGATTTAGTCAGGTGCATTACAACATGCAGATACACTATGCAAGTCTTGTAAAAACCCGAGTGTGTTCTACAACAGGTACAAACACTGAACAGGATGAGCTGATATAGATACCAAATGGACGGAAGACAGACTGATTCTTACCTTTAATTCTTTTCTTGTCAGACTCCTGGCCCTGAGGCAGAACCTGGTGACCAGGCACCTTCTGACCTCCAAGTGGATAAGGAAGTCACAGAGGTGGCAAGCGTCAGCTCTGAAGCTGAAGCTGAGCCAGAGGTCTCCAGAGAAGCTCCTGAACGTGAGCAGGAAGAGCAGGAAGTTGAGGAGCAACAGCAGGAGGCTCCGATTCGACAACGACAGACTGAGAACGAGGTCTCAGAGGTGGAAATCCCCAACGTGGGTAGGATCATGGTGAGGGCTGATGCCGACGGATACAATGAGGAGGTAAGTAATTGGATACCTCATAGCTGCACTTGAAAACCTAGAAAGTTTAGTCTTAGTCATACCAACTATATGATGAACAGTGTATTATAAATGGGATATTCTCCTTTACCACTGAAACACAAAGGTCAGTGTATTAATGATTAGTGAAGGCCTGCAGATATCTGTTTTTGTACCTCCTGCAGCTCTTTCGCTGCCTTTAGGACACATTTGTTTTTTTGCCTTTTTGTAGTTGTCTTTTTTATACAGTGGTTGACCTGTTTGGTGCCCACTTGGTGTTGTAATCACTGTTGTTGTTTCTCGTCTTTGCTGCTGTGTCATTTCCCAGATGATGCTGACACCAGCTATGCAGGGCGTCATTTTGGCCATAGCCAAGGCCCGGCAGATTTTTGACAAGGAAGGCCCAGAGGCTGGCCTCATCAAGGTACGGTCTTTCTCAGAGAGTCCTCACATCTAAAATCGACACTATTTCACAAAATCAATGCATGATTAGAATCATAATTTAGAATTCTTGTGTTTTAACCCATAATTGTCTGTTATCTAAAAATTGAATTTCTCAACAACCACAAAAACATTTTAAAGTATATGAAATATTAACACTGTCAATCAGTAAAGGATCAGTAACCTATAACATATTTCTTTCACTAAATGATAAAGATAAGAATTTCTATAGAGTGCAGCCATCAAAGAAAGTCAAAGTCAAACATAGTTTTGACCTCGTCTCTTGACTCTGAATAATCCCCTCATTTTAATAACAACACAGAAAATACTCAAACCACCAGATAGAAGTAGAAAGAAAGAAATGTGCCCTCTTCACATGAGGAGATACTTGTACTTGATACTTGAAGCCCAAAGGCATAATGTATCTGTCAATGTGTGACTTGTAACATTCTAGCTGTCTTTGTGTGGTCGAATCAAAGTCTGTAAGCAAGCTGAAATATCAAAACTCCCCATGACTCCTTCAGGCCTTCCATGAGGAATACTCCCGCTTATATGAGCTCTCCCAGGAGGAGACTACACCCCAGGAAGATGTTCGTCTACAACATGCTCTGGTCTACTTCTTCCAAAATAAGGCACCTAAGCGCATCATTGAGAGGACACTTCTGGAGCAGTTTACTGACCGTAACCTGAGCTTTGATGAGAGGTACATGCAAACAAACAAGACAAAATAATGTGTTGAAAATAACCCTTAGACAAAGCAGAAATCTCTTTTGTTAAATTTCCACGACAGTATTAAAACAATTTGACAGGCTAAACGTTATGAGGAGATGAGATAAAATAATGGGTTGTTTATGTATAATGTGGGGATGAACAGAACAACACATGGCTGTAGTAGAGACAGCTTTACCCATGGCAGCGGCATGAGCAGTAAGAAAGCAGAGCATACAGCATGCATAGTGCACCATCTAGTGTCCAAACTGGAGATCTGCTCCTTGGTGCTGATGTTTTTTGTTTTGCATCAATCTGTTTAAGCATCCAGTCTCTTTGTATGTCCTCTGTGTGTATGCAGGGCCATCAGCATCATGAGGGAAGCCCGATCTAAGCTGCGCCTCATCAAGCCTGAAGACATGGACATGGATGAATACCTGGTACTGTCTGTGGCCTTGAAGAATTTAGTTTAACCCTAAATATTCACACTTATTTTCAAAAAGATTTCACATGTAGAGAACGAAATTTGTTACTCACTTTGTTACCCTATAGTGTAATAACATGTCAGTAACAAAAAAGGAGACTAACAAAACGACATAAACAGACATTAATGAACCTTTCGTAAAAATATTAATTAAAAAATAATTTATCAGAGCCATTGTGTTGTAACAAAAAATTATCAGAAAAGTGTCTGCAACTAAAAAATAAAAAGTCCCACTCCACCCCACTGGAAAGACATTGTAACTGGGTGAATAGCTGATCTGTTTTTATATTTTTCAGCAATTTAAAAAAAATATTGAAAATATGAAGTAGCATCATGATTGACTGAGCACAGTGTGGACAAAAAGTGTATTTTAGTCAATGACATTTGGTCACATTGGAATGAGAACAATTTTAGTGTTGAAGACTCTGTGGACCAATAATACACTGGAGTATTAACCTCTTTGTTCTAAAAAATATATATATATATTGTAAACCTGGCACCAGACTCTCTGGTGTTGTCTCTTCATAGCACTTACTAATTGAAACAAAAATCATAACAATACTTTGTTCTGTGTGCCCTTCACAGCAGTGGCATGATGACTACAGGATGTTCAGAACAGTGTTTGTGTACCTGCTGACTGGGCTGGAGCACTACCAACATGGAAAGTAGGTGTTAAATATTCACCACTGAACCACCATGTGTCAGATCTGCTTGTTTGTGCTCATCCATGCTCATCCCCATCGAAACTCTGCCACACCACTGATCTGTCTCAAGATTTACACTGTTGCCTGGTGTGTTTGCTGCAGGATGCGGGAGGCACTGAACTACCTGGCTCACGCGTACGAGACCAACACCACTCTGCTGAAGAACGGAGAGAAACGTGGCATGGATAAGTCTCTTATTGCAGTATACAGGAGGAAATGCCTCACCGTGAGTAGGGCAGCTCTGCAGTCACTGTGTGGAACCAAAGTAGATTATTGTGAAGCATGATAAACAGCACTAAGGTTAGAATAACAATTTCACAACAGTCTTCCCTTAGGTTTTGATATTTCTTAAGTAGATGTCTTGGCATGCACAAGGGGAAATTTCAGGGTTCACCAGAATCATGGTAATCCTTTTTCTGAGAAATGTTTTTCAGACATTTAAAGACATCTAGTCTAGAGTTGCTGAAATATCTTTCTCCGGAACAAAATGTTCCCATATTTAAACTACTGTCACTAAACAAGTAGCACTCCTACAGTCATTAGAGTTTACAAAATAGAAGCACAGAAAGTACTAAGACAGTTGTTGGTTGTTCTTTTTTGCACTTCAGGATGTTGCTGAATTTTGAAACAGTGACTATTAAGCTAAGGCTCATAATGAACCTGAACCTGTTCTTTCTGTTTCAGTTCAGTCTTAGTTCATGTCCCAAAACCATGCCCAAATGTGTATGCATCAAAATCAGATTTAGAGCAGTGAGAGACCTCTGTGAGCAGATTACTCTGAAAGCAGGATATTCACACTATAACATACCAGTGGAGTATATTTAACATAGTTATAAGCACAGTGGTGCAGGGCAATCCCGACTGTAACTTTCCTCTCCATCCTCCTCTATTGTGCAGGCCTTGAATGAAAGTGCATCACGGCTCTTCTGCAGTGGTGAGGAGAGCAAGGTGGAAGAGGGCATCGCCATCATGGACGAGGTCGTGATCCCCTGCCTTCACCTGATGAGCCGGGACTCAGCTTTATTCCAAGAAGACCGTGATGCCATGGAGAACATCCGCAGCCACTGGTGCTGCTGCCTGGGACAGGACATGGATGGTACGATCAGTCATAGTGACACTATTTAGTCTGAATCAAAGATGTTGTCATTTTGATTTTAGTTGGAAATTTTCCAAACAGTGTCCATCTATCCATTTCAATTACACTAAAATAAACCTTACATTTCTGCTGCTCTTCTGTTATGTTTAGACTCGTTGCAGGTGAAGCTGGGTGAGTTGCTTCCCAGGGTTCTGGATGGCTCAACTGAAGCAGTAGTGCTTAAAGACCCACCCAAAGTCCATGTCACCCAGGCCCACGACCTGTGCAGTCGCCTGGCTGCTGTCATGGAGTCCATCCACAACACCTCGATAGTCATCGTCAAGTAATTTCCTCTGTGAAATCCACAACAACTCCATTGAAGTGTCCGTTACAGTTGCAAGCAACTTTGATGGCGAGTCGTTCTGTCTTGAGAGACTGCGTGAGACATCATGTAGATTTCAGCAGGCCACATTGTGTATTTCATTTTAGCTGCTGGTTTGGTTTTGCACATGAATATTATTTTTTGATATGTTATCATAGCAAGCTTTAAGCATTCGTTAGTGGTAGATCGGGGATGAGCAGGGCTGTCACCACATGAGCACATGGTCCTTACAGCAGCATTACCCCATCAAGAAAAATTACATCCCCATCATTCTTCTTAGTGGTTTTCAAGTAAGGACCCTGCTGGCCCATCACCAGCAAGCCCCATCTGCTAAAAAATACAAACAGTCATAATGGCCTTAGATCAGCAGCAGGTTATGCAAAAGAGGCTCATATGACTTCCAGAACTGCACCCTTAATACTGTTATTTATTGACCAGATATCAGTGAACATCTACATGTTCTAAAGTTTTTGCCTCAGATCATCTTTGACTTATCCTGTCTTCAAAAGTTGCTGCAGCACAGTGGCTTTGATCCTTTCATAAAACTGTAGACAGGACTATAAAGATTTATGTAGATATAACCAGCTTCTTTTCTCTGTCGCACCCGTCACTGAAATAATTATTCATGAATTTGACCTGCTAAACATCCAACAATAATCAATCAACAGGACAATGACGCATTAGATTCTGAGTGGCACTCCAAAAGCTTCTATATGCACATGTTTTACTGACTGGTAGATGTATTAACTTTAACTTTACATTGGCAACATAGACTCTCACTCAACTATGCAGGGAGTGATTAGATGGTTGATTGTGTTGCTAAGCATTGTGAACACACGATGAAGCCTTTAAACAGGGCTAAAAAAAAACAAAACAAAAAAAACAACACTAGATTTGTACTGCACAGTAACAAATACTGTTTATTAGCGTCTTCTTTTTTAAATATATGTTTTATATTACTTTGTATTTTTCCTTAACAGACTTTTACATGTAGATGAAGCTCATACAAATATCTACAGTTTGATCATGAAGAAAGATATTAATGGAAGTGTCTTCTGTACACCTTAAAAAAAAGAGCTGTTGCACACTCAGATCTCAGTGTAACTATGGCCTGGATCTGCAGCCGGTGACGATGCCCTGTTGGACAGCACCTCGCATACACATTATGCGCCTTTTCTGGCTTTCTGAAGGGTTTTCTGTAAAGCGGCATTTAAAGGAAAGAAATGGGACAATGACAGATGAAATCTTATTTTTGTGTCACAGATTCAAAGTAGTTTCATGAATAAAATCTGGTTTTCAGACCAGAAACATGGCATACCTGTATTTCACACTGCCTTTTCTCTTGTAGTCTGTGATGATATTCAATAAATATTTTAAATACTCTGTGTAGCCTATTGACTGCCTTCATTTTGACGTAAGAGTGTTGCTGATGTAACAAGCAATCCTGTGAAAATATTAAATCCAACAATGAATTCATCCCACTAAATAAGTTGCTAGTCAAAGGTTTAGTCTGTATCATGTTTGTATCATGTTATTGTTGGTGTAGGTTTTTTATGTGATCTAAGAGAATATTTTTCTGTAGAGAGAGTAATTCTACCACTGCTCAGGAGAGGGCCGAGTCTCAGCCAAACTTGGATTCCCAACTGCAAGGGTGGGTGGAGCCTTTCCTTCAAATGAACAAGGGAACTTGTGACCTCTGATCGCGGAGGAGTGCGGTCTTTTCGACGAACTAAATAGCCCTTTAACACACTCGGCCTTTAATTATGAACAGGTCTCTGATTAGGTAAATCGTCATGGTCTACAACGGTAGATAAAACTTGTTCCCTGACCGGGAATCGAACCCGGGCCGCGGCGGTGAGAGCGCCGAATCCTAACCACTAGACCACCAGGGACATGGCGACATTGCAAGAGACATCTGTTCAAGAAGAAAGGATGTCATGCAGACGTCGAGTAAGACGTAGTAGTCTAGTAGTTTTGTTGTTTTAGTTGAGTAGTTTTGTTATTGTTGTTGTTGTTTTCGATTCAATATTACGTAATCCCTGATTATTTGTGCATTATTTGAGATGGAAAAAAACAAACCAAAAAAATTTGACTGATAAGATGTTTTAGAAAGTCTTTGTTCCCTCTAGGATAATGTGGACTGCATGAATCTGATTATTGTGATTTTTGATCTAACTTTCGTGAAGAACTAGGAAAACAGTGTATTGTCCCTATTGTTTTCACAAATAGTATAGGCTAATGGTTTCCCAAACAGGAAGTGTGGTTTACAGAGAAGTCTTTATCCTCTGGAATAATTTAGAGTATTTCACAAGTCTAACTATTGTGTTTTTTTTTTCTTTTCATTTTTTGTTGTTGCATTTTTACAAGTCTAATAGTATTTCATGAATCAGAACTGGGTTTTTTTAATACACAGAATTCAACACATTTTAACAACAAACTATTTATTATTATCCACATCATTCATTAACATAAATACAGACAGCAACATCAGATGTACAGTGTGACAGGCATACGGTGGCGATGTGAAGTACTGTACCATCAGCACACCTCAAATATCATGCATACAGTAGTCAAACGACACAGAAATTAGGACATTCTGTGCCTAAAGCAAGCATCACACCAGATTTAAGGCACTTAAAATAAATACTTACAGTAAAGCTATAAACCACACACTTCCTTAATAAAACACTCTCAACATTTAACATCTAATAAAGAAAACCATATAATATTGCAATAGTGAAAATGCTTTCAGGCTTTATCAAAATGCGGCATTGTGGTCATCCTGCAGTTGAAAACATGTACCCTGTACAAACAACACTGTGGGTTTGAGTCCAGCTCATGACTAGTCACATGTGATTCTAATATCTGAAATGTTTCAGCATGATGACAGATATTCTTCAGGGTAGAAGTGTGTGAAACGGAAACAAATGTCACTAGAAATTGCAGATTTTTTGTGTGCACATCTTAAGCAAACATCTCTGCTATAATTTTGAAAAACAAACAAACAAACAGAACAAAACAAAAACAAAAAAACCCAGTGCTCCAATACTGAATGAATAGAAACTCACACACAAACACACATGTGCAATAAAAGTACAACATTCTGACTCATCATTTAAATAAATAAAAAAATGCTGAACTGAATTAAAATAATACTAATGTTAAGACACACTTAAAATAATTCAACTTTAACATGAACAAACATTGTCAAAACAGACAGTTTGCAGCCTGAATCTAGCAGTTCTCTGGAAAAAATAAAGGCACTTCCATAAAGGAAATACAGAGCCCTAAAGGTTTTGAAAGATTTATTTTCATCCTGCATGCACAGATTATGAGCAGGCTATGAACATCTTCTATGACTTCATGGGCTTGGTAGTAAAAGGCTGTTTGTGCTTCTCCTTTCTTCTTACTGGAGGACGCATTTGTCTTTGTTGCTGAATTTTCTCCTCCTCATCTCTAGTCCACGCTCCAGTCGCTCGTCCTCCTCTAGTGCCCTGCACACACAAACACGTATGAAACATACTGTGCATATGACATTGATTTTTGCAAATAAAACAATCATTTTACAATCATTAAACAGACAATTTTAAACAATAAAATAATGTGAAAGACACATACAAATGCAGGTTCTCTTTTATTGTATGAATTATCTCTCTTCCTCCTGTGACACACTCACCCTCTCTCCTTGGCGTCAATGTCTCTGATGATCTCGTCCCGCTGATTGACCAAAGACACCAGCTCTTGGAGAAGAAGCTGCTCCCTCTGCTGCTGGGTAGACGACTTCTGCCAGTCTGCAAGACAAACCACGGTGCTTTACATAACAATTCATGTAATGATGTGCATTTGAAGATTTTTTTTTTTACTTTACAAAATGATCTAAATACTTGTTTCGAACCTTCTATGGCCATCATGACCCGTAGTTCTCTGGTCAGAAGCTCAAACCTCCTCTCCAGATCCTGCTCCTCTTGCCTGGAGAAACAGTCAAGAATCAGACGGTACAGTAAATACATGATGTGTGTACTGTTTGTGTGTGAGGTCTTACAGTAGCTCCAGATGGTCCTGTCGACGTATCAGAGCATTCTTCTTGTTGACCAGAGTGAACCATTCCTGGATCAGTCTCTCCTCTTCATCACGGTCACTTCCTGTACATGCAGGAAAGAAAAGGACAGTTTGTAAACGATCTGTAAAATGAAAATGATTACTTATTATTAATTACTTTCTAAAACTAAATGAATGTGCAAAACATCAGTGAGGGATTTTCTCAGTTCCTCAGTCCACACAAACTGTTGACTGAGTGTGTGTCAGTGACTTTGAGTTTTAAATAAAACCAAATAATTAAAGGGCTAGTTCAACAATTTGGCAAATTGGCGCATTGCCATAATCCCTATAGTTTTAGGACTAGGTTCGTTACCTTTAATTGTCAGTGCAAGCTATTTTTAAAGCGGTGGAGCAGAGCCATGAGCTACGGAGGGCGGAGGCTCATGAAATTTCTTGGTTTCCCTCATCAAACTCATCAAGTACACAATCCAACAACTGCAAAAAGCTCTGGTGGACAAGTTGTGACCTCCACATTCACCACGCTATGAGATAATAATGGAATGTTACAAGACAGAGTTGTTTTTGAGGAAAATGCAGAGACTGCTTGCAGAAAAACTGCCCCCGACGGGAACGCGCATAAGCGGTTTTGCATGAATTTACCTCGAAAACAACTCTTGTAACGTTACTGTACATTATTATTTCATAGCATGGTGAATGTGCAGGTCACAACTTGTCCACAAGAGTGTTTTGGAGTTGTTGGATTGTGTATTTGATGACCTACTCCTAAAACTACAGGGATTATGGCAATGGGTCAATTTGCCAAAATGTTGAACTATCCCTTTAAATACTCTTATTATATCAAGTTTAAATGTGTAGGACTCACCTGTTTCCATGAGGCTCCGCAGTCGTCGTTCCACCACGGCAGCTCTGCTGTCAATGTGCTTCTGCTCCGTCTCCAACGCCGCCAGCTCACTCAGCACATACTGACTGGTGTCCTGCAGACACTGACCACAAGCCCCATCACATACACACACACATGAACATACACAATGCCGAACAGCCACGGGGAAAAGGGGAGAAAGGAAATCAAAGGACAAAGGGAGTAGGAAAGCAGGGATGGGGGAGGAAGGAAGAAAACAGGCAGAAGAAGAAGGTCACAGGATTAGAGAGAGGCCAGAAGGATGGAAAAATGTGTATCCTGATGAAAGGCAAGGCAAAGCAGTTTTATTTGCATAGCCCATTTTTACAGTTTGTCTCAAAGGGCTTTACATGGCATCATAACAACATCCTCTGCCCTTGGACCCTCACATTGATGGAGAAAAAAACTCCTGGAAAGGCTTTGTTGTTAAATGAATTAAACAAAAATGGGTGGGGTCTTCTTGCAGCAATCGCTCATGCTGATAATAGAGATTTGATTTGATCTGGGAGGCAAAGAAAAGAAGCAGAAAAGGAACATGAAGCGAGAAACACATCACTGACCATGGTCTCTGCTTCTGGTTTGGGCTCTGTCTCAGCTGCCGTCTGCACCTCTGCACAAACAACAACAATAGTGTCAAAGAAGAGAGAGGTACAGCGCATAAAAAAAAAAAAAGAAGTTAGGCTGACGTGTCATGTACCCACCTGTTTTATTAGTGTTTTCTGTCACTGTGTCTTCATCCTGAGGATCACAAAACTGACACTTAAACAAAGTGTATTTTGGAGTTTTTGCTATAATTTCAAGCTTTCCATTCTGCTTCAGAAAACAATACAGTACTACAGATTAAATATGTAATTTCAGGTAAAAAGAAAGCATTACCTTAGTTAGTCCAGATTTGTCTGCCTTGAAAATGGACCTTGGTGGTGCGACTGGGGTTATCGACTCATCAACTAAAAGGAAATTGGAACAATAATCAGTAAGATTTAACCTCTTCAATCCCGTTTCCATAGTCACCTTTTCACATCCCTGTTGTTTTTCCATTCAATTTACCTTTAAAGACAAACTCAGCAGCAACAATCAAAGTTAAAACAATAATTAAAACCATCAAAATATACATCAAGGCTGAGAGGGTGCAGTGTGAAATAAATAAACTATTATGAATTTAGTACAACAGTTTTATATTACACTTTAAAGATGAATGAGAAAAGACGTTTTCTGACTCTCATAGAAGGAGGAATATTTTAAATCAAAATGCCACATTCATGACTGTATCACTCCATCACTGGGCATCATTTTACACACATTTCCATTCATTTCAGCATGACATTTTTGTTATCTTTGGAAACCTTGGGAGACCCACTAGAATCTTAACTGTGGTGCTGTTAACTTGATTTAATGATCTGTTTGTCTTTCTTCCTTGTCTCCTGCGCTCAGACTCTGCTCCTTCACATTCCTAAGTCCCCTGGAGACACACTAAGGTTTTCCCTTTCCTCTCCTCTGCACTGCTGTTCTCACTTTATTGTGTTTTGTTGCTTTTTATTATGTTTGTCTTCTCTTTTTTATCACATTTCCACACTATCCAGCTTTATGTGCACAGCTTAAATTCTTAGAATATGGTTTAAAGCACTGGGTGAGGGGATACAATCAGTCTTGAGAATAGCTGGGATGAACGATGACAGGTTGATACCTTTGAGAACTCGTTTGGTCCTCGGTGGTGGGACAACCAGCGTGCTGCTTCCTCCTTCCTCCAGACTCACGCCTTCATTCAGTCTGGCCATGCAGAAAGCGGCTGCATCGACCTTAGTGGGAGCAGGACCGGAGAGGGCGAGGCCGTAGCTGGACTGACTGCTGTTGTGCTCTATCTGCAGCACCCTCAGCTCCTGGTTGGTGAAGTGCGAGCGGATCTGGCTGAGGTAGGTCATGACGATGAGCCTGTCAGGGACGGACAGGAGGACCATGTCGGACGGCTCCAACAGCCGAGAGATGCCCAGCGCCTCGAAACCGTCAAACGCCTGATGTAGTTAAAAAAAGAAGCACATGGTCAGTATAGAGAGAGATGTGTCGACCTTACTGGAGTGGTTTCAGTCAGATAAACTGTTTTAATGACAAAAACTTCTCAGAACAAAAAGCTCTCTGAGCAGCAGAAAGCAATGCAGCCAACACTTTGCAGATTGTTTTTACCCTCTCTTTTCCCTCTCAGGACACATAAAAGTTGCTCTGGAGTTTGTAGGGGCTTATGCCATGTGGCAGGAAAACTGCTACTCAGGGCTGGAATAAGCATGCTCTCCTTATTCATGTAGAGAGAAGGAGGAGAGCAAGAAAAAGTGTCTACCAAGGAAACTTTTTGTTGTTTCCATCGGTGCTGTATTAACACAAAATTATGATATGAAAGTTCCTGCATATCAAGAGAACTGTCATTATTGATTGATTTGTTTGTTTTAGTTAATACAAAAAGCAGAAACTGAAAATGTTTTTATTTTGTGCATAAGTGGTAACGCTACTCTATTGGTGACTGACACCCAGCCCACCACTATCTCAGCGGTACAGTCAATACAGTAATAATACAATGCAAAGATTACATGGAGGAATTTATTCACAGCTGCAGTCAAGCAAGACTATAAGGAAAGACCAAAAACACATTGATTTAATCATAACTAAAAGACGACAATTTCTCTGTTTTCTGACCTTTGAATTCTAGACCTAAAAAGCTATTTCGGTTAAAAGTAAAACATTCATATTCAATATAATGCCCAGTATTCAGTAAATGAATCTGAGTCTCTTACCTTTTTGTTGTTGAGCTTGATGTCATGCGCCTCTAACTGTTTAAAGTCTCTGATGGGACAAAAGCAGTGGAGAATATATTAAGAACTTAACAGCATTTAAATGAGAAGTTCAGACTCTAATCTGATACTCTGAACCATCCTCAAGAACTACATGGAATAATGTTTTTAAAAAGTAAATGCTCCGAAAATACATTGTACATAATCTAGAAGACAAATGGGTCATTTTGTACATTTTGTCTGGATGGAAGTGATGTAGGATGGCGCAGAAAGCCAGGCCGTTTCTCCAGGATGTGCTGAAGTTTGTGACCTTCACCCCCTGGTACCCGCTGGTGATCTCTTGACACCACTGGAGCAGTGATTGGCTGGAGTTCACCAGGCCCTGGAGGAGGAGGAGGAGGAGGAGAGGGGATGAAGAGTGTGACCTTATTGCAGCATACCACACTTAAACTGGACATAAGCGTTCTGATGATATTTACCTCAGTTGTTTCATCCTTCCCATCAGCCTCCTCTCTGACTTTTGGAACCGGGTCAGGGGTTTTAATCTCACTGGTTTCTTCCTCTGGTAATGTAGGAAGCCAAGTTGTGGCTTGGTGGGGAGGAGTGATGCGTGTGTCTGTGTGTTTCTTCTCCACACCGTCAGGGAGGTCAGCTGGTGGGTGTTTTAGCCTAAGAAGAGATGAAACATCATAGAAGAAAATACACAAGACAGGTGATGAGTAGAAAACCAGACTTTGTCCACAGGAAATAAGGAGCTCATCCAAGCAGCCTGGTGTCAGCGTAGCCATCTGTCATTTCAAGCAAGAGACATGCAAGCTTCAAAAAAACCTCAGCGCTGACTGGGTGTTAGAATGATGGGAACGCACAGCATTCAGCAAGAATAGGTAGTTAGATTTGCAGCAGCAGGTCTATGCTGTTTGAATAATGTTTCAGCCTCACAGAACAGAGTGGATACACCAAACACTTAGATCTTTTTCTTTGGATATTCAGTTGAAAAACAGCCAACGTGACAGCAATTCAACACTTTAAACTCCACACGTCAACTTTGCAAAGCAGGCTAATGCTACTGTCTCAGACTTAACACGACACATCAGCTTTTTAAATGCCGAGTCGAGCTCCACAAGATGAATAAATAGTAAAACGGGTGTAATTCCCTTCCAGGTCTCCACATATCACACTCAAACACGTTCAAGGCTTAGTGTCATTTTATAGAGCAGCACAGGTTGACGCCTCATGCTGACTTACACATCCTCCTCCTCTCCCAGTGGCTCCTCTGTCTCAGTCAGAGGTATTTCCTGCATTTCTGATTGGCTTTCGGGCTCTATGGAGTCACAGTCAATGTCCCCAGGTGCCGGGATAAGGCGTTTCATAGTGTGAGAGCTGGAGGCTGTCATCAGTTGGAGTTTAGCCAGTAACTGCTTCTCCTCCTGTTGGAGCTGCTGGTCTTTGTTGAGACTTTGGTGATCAGGGGTGTGTGTCTGTGTGAGGAGGTTTTCTGTTGGTGTAATGTCACTCTTTGTTGGGTGCTGGCTCCTGTTTAAGCCGGGGCTCTTGGAGGGTTTCACTTCTTTATCGTCCCGCGTTTCAAGACTCCTGCACGGATCTGTGGCTGTCTCTTTTTTTGTCTCATTGTGTATCTCGTCGATGTGCGTGTCAGCGTGTATCTCGGTGTGTTTTAAGTCAGAATGTACGCTAGTAGTGTTCGTGCTTGGAGGAAGGGGCCATGGCACCACCGACGACTGAACAAGTTCTGCCTCCTCCAGGCTGTGAACAGTTTTTGAGTCATCATCTCTCTGTCCTTTCATTGGCTGATTTTGTGGCTCACTGTGTTGTGGAGCAGGTTTGGCTCCAGTCATCAGACTGATTCTTTCCTCCTGCTTAGACACTGAAGCAGGGTTAGGTTGAGGAGGACCACCAGCCTGACTGGTGAGGGAGTCTGGTTTATTTGGCTGACTGGCAGCAGAGCTCTGGTTAAGGCTTTGTTCACTGAAGGGGAGTGAGGGGGGCTTCAGGGTAACAGCAGGGGATGGGCGGTCTGGGCTGAAGACAGAAAAGGAGATTTCAGAGCTGAGACGTTTCTAACTAAACTGACCACCAGTGTCCGTCATGCTCCGTCAATCTCCTCAGGCAGCATGCCACCAACTGTCTCACGCAGCCAGAGATCTATCCTGCAAACTCACATGGGTACAAAGAATTTCAAGCAACAAAGTTTGGGAAGAACTAAATCCTGCTTTCCCCAAAGGCATTCACATGCCCATTGCTTGGATGAGATGAGAGGATCAGGCTATGTGAGATTACTTCAAACATTTAAAGTTAGATAGGGTTTAACCAAACATGCTCCTGCTTCCACTGAACTGTAGTATCCAATGACCAGTCCATGCTACCTGACATGCTACTAAGCTGCACAAATACAAAAATCCAAACTTTGTGATATTGTTTGATGCCAGCCATCTACTCACAATCATGGCACACATGAGATGTGAAGGGCTTAATGTATAAGTTGTGTCCATGAGAAAGAGATCCCAACATTGTAACTCATGGGTTTTCAAACTTTAATGTGTAACTTTAGTGTATTACACTTGACCTTATTTGGACAAATAAAAAAGCCATCATAATAAATTGCTTGTTAAGAGTTTGTGGTTATATTTTGCACGTGGATATACAAACATAACTAGATTAAACTTACACTAAAGATAAGATAGGATAGGAAAGACAGTGTGTTGTTTGTTGTTTTAATGACTGTCTTTTGCTTTGATTTGCATGTGAATTCTTTACAAACGATAGTGGTAATAGATAGAGGTAATGTTATTCTCAGTAAGTTGTGACTGTGGGAAGAACGAGGTGGGTACTTGAACCAAATTACAGCAAATTGGACGCTAAGGGCTTTGAAGTACCTTAATAATGTCACAGCAAATGCAAGATATAAAGTGGAAATTCCAGTCATTCACAAACAACATGGTAATGATGTTGCTTGGGGGAGAAATACATGACTCACATGACAACACATAACTCTTTCCTGTGAAAGAGCTGCAGGAAAAGACCAAACCCTGAATAAATGAGGGACACTAATGTTAAATGTATATCTCCCTGCAGACATTACGCGTTAAAGCATAACAAATTAAAAGTGTTGGTTACTGGAAGCAAACCCAGAGAACAGCCACAGGCACGGTCCCATAATCGACAAGAGGCAACAAGCAAATCTCTCTTATATAGACAGCTCCTCTGTGGTTACTCACCACTCTCCCCCCGCTGCCATGTATCTCTCTCAGCCTCCCCCTTTACTCACCCTGCTTCCCTCTCCATGTACAGCTCAGCCAGCCAGATGGAGCCAAGATCCTCATGTCCTCTCTCATACTCCACCTCTTCCTCCTCCTCCTCCTCTCTCATCCACACTGGGATGGCACTGGATGTGAGGTTGGCTTTGCCTTTTTTAACTGATCTCAGAGCAGAGTTATCCCAGGCTTTCTTGGCGGTAGCGTCGTAGCCCTCAGTTTTATCTGATCTGGAATCACGTTCACTTGTTGGTCTGGCTGCAGTGACTGAATCGACTTGTGTTTTTTCCACTGATTTGGGATCAGATTTGTTGTCTGACTCTTCGTTGCCTTGTGGCCACTCATCAAATGCAATATCATCCAGGTCTGCCTCCCTCAGTGGCGGACACTCAGTCGACTGGATGTTCACAACTGTCTGGTTGCTTTGCACGGACATAGAGTCAAAACAAATCTCTTGTCCTTTACTATTATCACTCTTTTCCATCATCCTTTCCATCCCTCCCTTTTTCTTCTTTTCCCTTGCTGCCCTCTGCTGCTCCTCCAGCTCTTCCCTCTCTTTTTCTAACCTCTTCCTCTCCTCCTCCTTTTCCCTCTCCATCCTCTCTCTCTCCTTCCTCTCCATCTCCTCTTTCTCCTTCGCCAACCTCTCTCTCTCCTTCCTCTCCATCTCCTCTTTCTCCTTTATGAACCTCTCTCTCTCCTTCCTCTCCATCTCCTCTTTCTCCTTTATCAACCTCTCTCTCTCCTTCCTCTCCATCTCCTCTTTCTCCTTCACCATCCTCTCTCTCTCCTTCCTCTCCATCTCCTCTTTCTCCTTCACCAACCTCTCTCTCTCCTTCCTCTCCATCTCCTCTTTCTCCTTTATCAATCTCTCTCTCTCCTTCCTCTCCATCTCCTCTTTCTCCTTTACCAACCTCTCTCTCTCCTTCCTCTCCATCTCCTCTTTCTCCTTTACCAACCTCTCTCTCTCCTTCCTCTCCATCTCCTCTTTCTCCTTCGCCAACCTCTCTCTCTCCTTCCTCTCCATCTCCTCTTTCTCCTTTACCAACCTCTCTCTCTCCTTCCTCTCCATCTCCTCTTTCTCCTTTACCAACCTCTCTCTCTCCTTCCTCTCCATCTCCTCTTTCTCCTTTACCAACCTCTCTCTCTCCTTCCTCTCCATCTCCTCTTTCTCCTTTACCAACCTCTCTCTCTCCTTCCTCTCCATCTCCTCTTTCTCCTTTACCAACCTCTCTCTCTCCTTCCTCTCCATCTCCTCTTTCTCCTTCACCAACCTCTGTCTCTCCTTCCTCTCCATCTCCTCTTTCTCCTTTATCAACCTCTCTCTCTCCTTCCTCTCCATCTCCTCTTTCTCCTTTACCATCCTCTCTCTCTCCTTCCTCTCCATCTCCTCTTTCTCCTTTACCAATCTCTCTCTCTCCTTCCTCTCCATCTCCTCTTTCTCCTTTATCAACCTCTCTCTCTCCTTCCTCTCCATCTCCTCTTTCTCCTGTGCCAATCTCTCTCTCTCCTTCCTCTCCATCTCCTCTTTCTCCTTCACCAACCTCTCTCTCTCCTTCCTCTCCATCTCCTCTTTCTCCTTCGCCAACCTCTCTCTCTCCTACCTCTCCATCTCCATCTCCTCTTTCTCCTTCGCCAACCTCTCTCTCTCCTTCCTCTCCATCTCCTCTTTCTCCTTTATCAACCTCTCTCTCTCCTTCCTCTCCATCTCCTCTTTCTCCTTTATCAACCTCTCTCTCTCCTTCCTCTCCATCTCCTCTTTCTCCTTTATCAACCTCTCTCTCTCCTTCCTCTCCATCTCCTCTTTCTCCTTCGCCAACCTCTCTCTCTCCTTCCTCTCCATCTCCTTTACCAACCTCTTTCTCTCCTTCCTCTCCATCTCCTCTTTCTCCTTTATCAATCTCTCTCTCTCCTTCCTCTCCATCTCCTCTTTCTCCTTCGCCAACCTCTCTCTCTCCTTCCTCTCCATCTCCTCTTTCTCCTTCGCCAACCTCTCTCTCTCCTTCCTCTCCATCTCCTCTTTCTCCCTTGCCAACCTCTCTCTTTCCTCTTTTTCCATCCTCTCATTCTCTTTCCTTTCTGCCTCTTCCCTCTCCTCCCTCACGATCCTTTCTTTCTCCCTTCTCTTTCTCTCCTGCTCTCTCTCTTTCTCCTGCTCGTTGGCTGCCCGTCTCAGACTCGCCACCAGACTGAGTCCACGTGTCTCCACTGACGGTAGGGACTCTAGTTTCTGAGCTGATTCACTGCTGGAAACCTTCTCTTCACTAAAAGTCTGATAATCTTCTGCATCACAGAAGGCCACGGGAGGCGAGATGTCCACACCAACGCCAATCAGTGACTCATCATCTGGTTCAGAGGAATACAGTGTCTCTGGATCTACTTCATGTATGCACAGCTGATCTTCTGCAGAGGGTTGTGTAGGACCTGCATTAGCAGATCCAGATGTGTGCAGGATGGAGGCCATTGTGTCAAAGCTACGAGGAGGGAGAGAAAAACTCTCAGAACAAGCTCACTCTAAAATTATCTGCACAATGACCACATCAGGCTCTGGATGGTGACAAAAAGCCAGACATGCTTGATTAAGTAGTTATTTCTAAGACTTTGTTTTGGTGCTCGTCCAAAGTGCCGTGCCAAAGCAAACTGCAGATATATTTATTGTTTGTTGCACTGAGAGCCACTCCAGCGCAACACACAAAACATGTAATCAGTTCTCTGCTGTTCATGTGAACCCAGAGAAAGTTAGAGCTAACCTCAAGCTGAATACAAGACAAATTCTTTATGACACAGTGAACTTGACACCATGATGTTAGATGACAGACTGGATTACAACAAAATAACCCAAACAACAAACTGACACCAAAAGACTGATGTACTAATCAAAGCACTGGTGGATGGTTGACAAGAGGGCTACAGTATTAATATTCTTACTGTAATCTTACTAAATTGAATTTCTCACTAAAATTAACCCAGTTCATGCTGTTGGAAGTTTAATTACACCTTCATCAACTCGGCTTGCAACAAAATGGCCACTCCAGCCGTGTCTGGAACGTAGTTCTGGCTGTGCATTTGGCTCAAAACATCTCTGTCTCGTAATGTTACATTTTTATTATTAAGGGAGAACAGGGAACAGGGAACCGGTACCGTTCACCTGCAATGTGTTCACTGAACAGCTCATGTCTCTGCCCCGCAGATCTCAAAACAACATGCACCTCTAATTAAAGGTAATGAACCTTATGGCAATAGGCGGATTTACCAAAATGTTGAACTGTCCCTTTAACCGTGCATAGTGAGTGAGTTTCTAACATGAAGTAAGGAGACAGGTCAGCACTAGCTGGTGCTAACTTTTGTATAAGTTAGCACTAACCTAACGTAGGTGTTGCTTTGATGCTCAACTTGCAGCCTTTCTTCTAGACTGGTAGGCCGCTAGCTAACAGATAGCTCCTTTAATAAACACAAAATTTCTTCAACCATGCCCTGAGGGTATCTGTCAGTCTTTAACACACAGTATAAAAAACTTTTTTGCACTGTCACATCTTGATGCACAATATGACAACAAAGGCAGGCAGAGAGACTCACCCTCTGTACAACACCCCAACTACTGCTGACATGAAGCCAGCAGGTGCCTCGGCCTCCTCCTGCTGTGCAACACACACTGCCTCTGTGTCTGCACATTTGTGAGCACTGTCCCACACACGTACACAAACACACATACACACACACTTAGTTTTTACTCTTGTGAAATCACTTCCATTTAAACGTTGAGTCTAACAGCGTAGACAGAGGCTGAGCTGGAGAGAAGAGCATGGGAGCAGGTTAATTGCAGCTGCTGAGGAAGCACTGGTTAGGCTGCAGCACCAAAAATAAACGTTAGTTTGTTCATGTGTATGTGCAGGTGTGTGAGTGTGTCTGTGGTGGTTTGTGAGAGAAGAACAGACATGTCACGCCATGCTGCAAAGGCTGCGAGGAACTATTTCTGACTCACCCCCCTATCACACCCTCTTCCTCCTTCTCTTCAGTGCTCTCACTACTTTCCATCCCTCTTTCTGCTGCTGTCTCCGCCGTGGTCTCCTCCACAGCTGCCCACAGCTGCTTTTCTGCCTCGCACACCGGCTCCTCATCGATGTCGCGGCTCCCGTCCGCTGGTTTCTTCTCATCTGTTTCCTCTTGTTGTGGTCTTCCTGGCGGCTGGAGAACTGCTTCCTCCCGCTTTCCCAGTTCTGGTTTTGAGGGCACCAGCGGCTCCAGTGCCAAAGCAGTACGCTCTCCGACATTGCGTGAGGATGCTGGTTCCACGCTGGGTGCCTTGGGCTCTTTGGGTTCCTCTTTAACTGCTGATGCAGCAGGTTGAGCAGGAGGTGGTGCCACTATGTGAGGTGTCTCTGAGTCCTTGGCTTTGACTGGCTGGACCTCCTGCTTGACAGGGGTGTCCACCTCAGCAGCATCCTCTGTGTGTGAGCTAGGAGACCAGAAAAAGACATGAGCAATGTAGCCATCACAAATGTACATAACTGAAATAATAAGACGCCAGACTATTAGCAATGCCGACACAGACCGACAGACAGACAGACAGGCAGACAGACAGGGGGATAAAGCAGAGAAAGCAGACAGATAGACAGACAGACATCCCCTCGTCTGTTCTTACCCTCTGCACAAAGGTTTTGCACCCTCCCCGGCAGAGATTTGTTCAGGTGTCTCGTTCCCACTTCTCCCCTCTAGTGCTTTCCACAGAGGAATCTCTGCCTCACTCATTCTCTTTGTAGGTGGCGTCAGGGTCAAGATCTCTAATGTGATTGGTTTATCCTGAGCAAGGGGCTGAACTGTGGGGCCTGAACAGATGCCAGGTGGAGGAGTACATGTGGCAGATATTTTCTTTTCTGGCACACTAATGTTTGACAATGAACCTTCCTTTATGAGAGAGGGCTGGGGACTGGAGTAAGGCCAGAGAGACAGAGAGAGAGGAAAATGTGAAGAAAGGGAGGGGACAGGTGGAAGAACATGAAGAAGAGTCCACAAACAATAAGAGAGTCAGAAAGAACAGATAAAGAAAATATGTGATATCACAAAATATGAGACCTAATAATATAACAGGGCCAGGATCAGAATATCAATACCAGTATCAATATTCTATTCTATCCCAACATTTTCTATCTGCTTGTAATTATCATTTCAAGCAGATAGCAAGTGTGTCATGATTTATGAGGTGATCAACAGTCAACTATATTCCATTACTAAATAAATGAGACTTTTCTTTTGGCTATTCTATATTAGTAATCACACGCATGCAGGGGTGGACACAACTAAAGTATAATTACTTGAGTAAAATATTTAGAAACTTCAAATACAAGTAGATCAAACCAGAAACTATAGCCTGAACTCAAGTCAGTGTCAGTCTTTTTTTAAAAAGAGACTATTTTGGTTTTCCATTATTTTTCTTCACATAAAACATAAAATATACTTTTGAATACTGAACTATCTTTAAAACCAAGTACTTAAACCAAAGTAACAATTTGACTTTACTCTGACTCAAGCAATGTACTTTGTCCACCTCTGCATTATAAAGTGCAAAACAGCTTTTAAAAGTGAATAACAAAAGTATATTATGTGAATTATTATGAATTAACACATGCACACACAATGGCAGCAATGAAACAACCGGTGCAGCACAAAGACAAGTGTTAATGAGCCCAAATTTAAGACATCAGTCATATCAATACTGATCTGTCCACACCTAAAAAAGTAGATCATCACTGATGTCTCCCACAAGCACAGAATCACAACAGATGCAATGTTTCAATCAGTAGAAAGCACATTTAAAGTGATTTGGCATTTTTTAAGAATATCACGGATGAATTGATTTTATTTGCTGATTAAGAAAACAGATGACGATCAACACACAGTGAAGTTATTGCTTCTTATCTCAGAGCTGTAACTCACCGGTCTTTGTCGGAGTTAACTGACTGACGGGTTGACTGCCTCGACTGTGATTGGCCGAGAGTTTGCGAGGGCAGCTGCACTGTCACTGACGTGTTGTGCAGAGGGGAGAGACTGTGAGAGGAAGATGAAGACGAAACCAGACTTCTCATCTTCTGCTTGTCCTCGTCTGACCTGTTGACCAGGCTGCAGACTGGAGCTGCTCGCACCTCCCTCCTCCTCCGCTCTTCTTCCTCCATTCTTCTTTCCATCTCTTCTTTCTCCTGCCGTTTTTGTTCCTCTCCTTTCTTTTTCCTGTCTTCTTCCTCCTTCACTCTCCTCTCTGCTCTTTCTTTCTCCTCTTTCTTTCTCTTCTCCTCCTCTTCACTCCGCTTCTTTTCTTCCTCATTTTTCTTCCTCTCTGCCTCCTGTCTCTTCTGTTGTTCTTGCACTTGTCTCTTCTTTTCGTCTTCTTCCTTTAAGAGCTTCTCTTTCCTCCTCTCCTCCTCCTCCTGAAGCCTCTTCTCGTTCTCTCTTTTCTTCTTTTCTTCCTCTTCTTTCCTTTCTCTCTCCATTCTTTCTTTCTCCTCCTTTAAGACTCTCTCCTTCTCTTTATCCTCCCTCTTTCGTCTCTCCTCTGCTTCTTTGACTCTCTTCTCCTCTTCCTCCCTCTTTATCCTCTTCTCTTCTTCCTCTTTCTTCTCCCTCTCTCTTTCCTCCTTCAAGCGTTTCTCCTCCATCTTCCTCCTCTCTTCCTCCTCCAGTAGCCTCTTTTTCTCCTCTTCCTTCTTCTTCTTTTGCTCCTGAAGCATTCTCCTCTCCTCCATCCTTGTCTCCTCCTCCTCCTTCATCTTCTTCATGAAACTCTCTCTCTCACGTCTCCTCTCCTCCTCCCTCTGTTTCACTTTTTCCTTCTCCGCCTCTAGGAGTTTCTTCTCTTGCTCTCTTATCCTCCTCCCCTCCTCCTCCTGCTGCTGCTTCCTCTTCTCCTCCAACTCCCTCATCTTTTCCTGTTTGTCTCTCTTCTCCTTCAAGAGTCTCTCCTCCTCTCGTTTCCTCCTCTCCTTCTCCCTCTTGAGCTCCTCTTCCTCCTGCAAGAGCCTCCTCTTCTCCTGCTCTAACAGTCTCTTCTTCTCTTCCTCATGTTTTCTCCTCTCCTCCTGTTTCAGGAGCTCTGCTTTTTGCTCTTCTTCCTTCCTCCTACTCTGCTCCTCTTGTTTTTTCAGGGTCTCTTTGTCCTTCTGCTTCTCCTGCTGCTTCTCCTGCTCTGCCTTCACCTCCTTCTCTCTCTGCACCGCTGCTCCCTCTAACTGCAGCTTTTCTCCACAGGTCTTTTCATTGGTTTTCTGTTCAAGACTGCAGAACAGATAAACAATATTCCTTAATCCCAAGTCTCTCTGTGTGTTTAACCATTATCACCACCACCAATTCACATTTTGTCATCATATTTTTTACTCTTATTTTCTGGATTCTGGTTTTAACTCTGAATATAAATACTCACCCCCGGGGACACCTTTTGATAGTATCCCGCTTAGAGTCATCCTCCTCCAGAAACAAGCCCCCTGATCCTTGTGTTTCGTTAAATGACTCAAAGAAGATGCTGTCAAAGTCAGGCTCAGGCTCAGGCTTTGCCAGCGGCGCCTTTTCAGTCTCAGAGACACTGATAATACTCTGTGTCTCACTGACTGGCTTTTTCAAATCACTTTCCCTCTGAACGTTTGGCTGTTTAGGTGTGATAAAAGCTGCCACAACATTGGTGGTGGGCTGCTGCGGGGTGGAGCTCTCAAAGCAGGAGAATGGCCATGGAGGGGGCGGGGCTATGATCAGCTCTGAGCGGGAGTGGGGAGGACTGAGGATAGAAATATGGGCGGTCAGGCTCGAGAGACACCAGGGTAAGCGTGCAGGACGAGGGGGGGAAAGAACATGCAGGCAGGACGCACAGCAAACAACAGGCCATGACTCTGGCGACGTGTGTTGGAAGGTGAGCAACACACTCTGCATCTATTAGCACATATTAGCATTGAGGCAAGGATCAAACACAGAGCAGGTGTGAGCCCTTGAGCAACTGTCAATCAACAAGTCGCACATACTTCACAAACACATATTAGGTGTTACTCAACCACACCTGTGGGCAGGCTACAGCAGAGTGGCCTCAGTACCAAAGTGGGTTGTTCTGGGCTCATTTACACCACACTAAATGTGATTAGATGCTGATACTTATTATTATTATTTTATAAAGTGCTCCTTTATATGTGATCCCAGTCTGATGCACCCACAACAAATAGAAGAAATATGGGGCTATATAAACAAAAGATCTGTCTGTAAACACAACATCCCCTCTGTTCAGTTTTTAAAAAATATATAACATAAAGCATTGCAATTGCAGCTGCTGGTAGGTGAATTTTTAGCTTGCAACAGAAGCAAGGCAGCAGTTTCCCCTTTTTTTCTTGTCTTAATGGTAAGCAAGCACTTAATGCACAGCCAGTTGCTGTGACTTTGTATAACATACCAATATGAGAGGGATTTCAATCCTCCCATCTGAAGCCACTAAAATTTTGAACTATTCCTTTAAGCAATCACAAATGGTAGGGAGTGCAGCAGGTGAAGACACAGTGGTGTGTTTTCTTTATGTATCATAAGCTGTTTCCTCTTATGTAAGACAAGTTGAAAAGAACAAAAGCAAGAATTGAAGTATAGGAAACTCCTTTTCTTTTTTGGTGTGTATTCAGTTTTTCATTATCATCTCTCAAACTCTATTCAGTCTGTGATCAAATCAATCTTTAAGACTCCACTTTAGTTCTGTGGTCTGTTAGCACATTTTCTCCTCACGCAGCAGTTTTGACACCAGTCATGTATCTATAAGGAGCCAAAGCAAACAAATCTAAATTTACACACTCATGTGATACCATCCAATGATCTCACCTTATCCGTTCAGGCTCAGGCTTGCTGTCTGTGGTGGTCTGGTCTGGTCTGTTTGGCTGGTTAGATGTTTTGATGTTGGACACCTCAGGGCTTGGAGATGTTTCTTTATCTGGTTGTGTGACAGCGAATGGTGAACCTATATAGAAAAAAAGTGAGGTCACATAACAAATCAAGGTGCTTCCATCCACACGACACGTTTTCACAAGTCACAAATTTCCTCAAGATGGGGAAAGCACTGAAAGGTGAGATGAGTAGGTAGATGAGTTGGCTGCGATACCTGACTGGCAGGAGCTGATCTGAGCAGGAGGAGCTGAAGGAGAGACAGCGAGATGAGGGTGAGGAGAGGAGAATAAAACAGAGGAGGAGAAAGAGGAGGAACGAGAGGGTGATGAGCGTGGAAGAGAGGCAGGGAGTGTTGGAACCACAGGGTCGCAGAGAGCATCGAGATCAGGGCTGCTCAGCAGAGGGACAGGACTGATGTCTCCTCCAATCAGAGCGGATTCAGATGTTAGCCACGCCCCCAGATCATCTGATGAAAGCAGTGAAAGCGATGAGGAGATGAGATGGAAAGGAAGAGTGCAGAGGGATAGTTTTAAGACTGATAATGGGAACAAGAAGCAAAATGGGAAAGGAGGGAGAATTGAAACTGACGTGCACTAGGGTGGTTACCTGACTCAGAGCTAGAGGGCTGAGGTTTGGAAACAGAGGGTACTGAAACCAGAGGAGGGGCATCAGCAGAAAAGGGTGAGGGAGAAGAAGGACGGGCGATAGACTTAACGATCTGAGGTTTGAAAATGTGGGAACGACCTAGAAGAGAGGACAGGGAAGAGGAAAAGAGGGAGAACAAGAGTAGATGAAGATCTTAGTAAATATTTGATCAGATAATCAGCAGCTGTTGTTTAGTGTGGACCATCAAAGCACAGACAGACCGGAGATTGAAGTAGGATCATCTACAGTTTGAACCTCAGGGGGGCGCCGTTGGTACGACACAGGAACTGAGGAGAGAAGAGAAGCAATGGACAGAGGAGGAATGAAGAAAAAAAGAGATGTGTAGTCAGAGAAAAGGTAAAAGAAGAACAGCAAAGCTACTTTTATATCATGCATTAATTAATTTCATGGTGCCACAGAGGAGATCTACATTATTTTGCTAAGAGCACACATCTGATGCAGTCCAGCAGTTCAGTTATTGGTGCTATTAATAATCAATCAAGTAATCAAAATGTTATAAACTGAGCTCAATTGTTTCACATGTTCACACAGTTTACTTTGTAATTATTTTAATCAACGTGAGAGAATTGGTTACTGTTAATCACTTTATGTTATCACTTAGAAGCTACTGTATGTCTCAATTTGACTGATGTGCAGAGCTTTATATCTAATAAATATGTCAAATAATAAAATAGTTCTCCTACAATGTAGCAAGGTTTGTACACATAGATCAAAAAAAAAAAATCAAGTTTATCATATAACATGTGATAGTGTATAAGATCACATGATACTCAGATATTTAGGTCATTGATGGACAGATTTAAATTTTGGTTAAGATTCAGTTCACCTTTGCGAACAGCGCCTTTGCTCTGATGCGAAGTGAGTTTGTGAGGTTGTCACATGTAGCAACATGGTTTAGTTTGTTATCACAAAAAGAAAAAGTGAAGTGAAAGTAAAGTAAAATGCCTGATTTCAAAATGTGTGAATGTTCGCATGCTGTCAGGTTGTTTCGTGGGAGCAGGAAAGTACTGTATTACAGGACCAAGGCTGCAGGAACCGTCAGGCTCAAACTTGTGAGTTGTTTTGCCATCGGGGTCGGATTCAGCTCAGTTGTCTTTTGCAACAAATATGAACTGCTCCAGTTTGTTTAGGATCAGACTGAGACCACCTCCTCTCAGAGTGATTGTTTTGGTCTGCACTGATTGTGGTCGATTACAATGTGATACCTGTTTTCACACCTGCTCAAATAAACCATACCAAAGAGGAAAACATACCAAGATCCAGTTTAACAGACTAAAAAAACAGGTGTGAAAGCACCATTTACAATTTCCCAACCGCCTGGCCTTATGAATACACTGGCTTCATTAACAGGAAAGTTGGTTTTAATTAAAATAAGCAAGAACTAAAATAATCAAAGGTGCTCTTCAACTGGGAAACAGTGAAACAATGGAAGTTCAACACATTACTGTCATAGATAGAAAGTTCTCAAACAAAGTAAGTTAGTATGGTATTAGGTATGTAACATGGAGATCATTCATGTGGAGGCCAGATCTAACCAGATCATAACACATGAAGAATCAGTTAGTGGAGAGCATGCAGCATGCAACATGCAGCATGCCTGTCTGATACCTTTAGTCGAGTCTGATTGGAAGATTCTGGGCAGAGAGGGAGGCTGAGAGAGGGTCCGGGTGAATGGAGGGTGAGAGGACGGGGGCAAGGGTGAGGGTGAGGGCTCTGAGGACAGGGTGGGCTTTGAGGGTGAGGAGGATTTGGATGGAGGAGGCTGAGAGGCAGCAGAAATGGGCTTATGGGTCAAAGCGGTGAGAGAGGACATGTGAGGAGCAGCTAGAGATGATGTTGTGACAGTCTCAGTTGATGGAGGTGCAGTGGAAGGATGTTTGGGAGTTAAAGTCATGACACTAGTTACAGATGTACTGGTGGGTTTAAGGGGCAGGTTAGAGGGGGTATTTAAATGTGTCTGCCCTTCATGGGTCAAAGGAGGATTTGAGGGAACTACTGAAGAAGAATCAACTGGAGCCGAAGGTGAAGTACACACAGGTTCAGAGCATTCCAAAGATGGAGGATTGGGGGAGGAGGAAGGGATCTTGGAGGATTTGGGCGATGGAGGACTTGCAGGAGACACATCAGACACAGGCAGGGCGGGGGGTGCACTCTGGACTGAGGGCGGGGCTGCTGGGACCTGGGAGCTTGGAGGTTGTGGGTCAGATAAAGCAGGAGACTCGGCTAGAACAGGGTTGGTCAGTTTTTTATGCTTGGACCTGGGTGAGGGCTGAGGGGCGGGGCCTTGGGCAGGCTGGGTCTCTGATTGGACCGAGGCAGCGGCAAAGGGGTGACGGGAACGACGGGGTGAGGGACGAGGAGCAGTGGGAAGAGGAGGACGAGAGACAACAGCAGGACTGGGAGGAGCACCATCATGTCCAGAGGCTGATGGATGGATGGATGGATGGATGGATGGATGGATGGATGGATGGATGGATGGATGGATGGATGGATGGATGGATGGATGGATGGATGGATGGATGGATGGATGGACAGAAGATTTTGCAGAGAGACAAAAGAATGGAAAACACAGAGTGAAAAGGTCATGGCTTGAGAATGAAAAGTGGATTACTGCTGTTGTCATGAGGATCCTTTGTTAATCACATGCTTCTTTTGTTTGAGTGAAACCACAAACTAAATATGGAACTGAACTATGATGAACTATGTTGACCCCTTTTATTATCATCTATTATCCACGTCTTCAGCTCATTCAACTCTATGCAGCCATATTTGAAACCGGTAACCTCAGAGCATAACCAACAAGTCCAACATGCTGTTTTGTTTCTGGTTGAGTGAGTCACCAACACATCACAATGAATTGTTTTCTTCTTTTTTTACAGATTCACAAGGATACACTACATGCACATAATAATACTTAATACTTCTACTAACTATGGAGATGGAAGTAAATCTACTTTCCACTTCACTGCATTTATCCCAAAATTGTTGTTACTGATTTATTTCATTCCCATAATTAGCAGAGTATCTCTTAAATATATAATATAATTATATGTAGCTTTTTCAACAAGAAAAAACACTTCTCCTATCAAGTCATGTTAATCTGAAACATAATTATTTTCTTATAAACAGTGTAATAACGCTAAGCAGGAATACTATTTAATAACCTGAATAATTTATTTCAAATTCACACCTGCTTTTATTTATTTTCTTGTGTCAAGATACAGAGGATCCTTTCAGAATATTTCTACAAAATTTTGATTAAAATAGTTTGAAATTTTCTGACTGCACTGCAGTGTTTAAGGACTTGCAGACCAACAGAATATACTGCAGTATTTAAGGGGCAAGTCTGTAGAGGAAATGCTTATTCAGCATTTTTAATGCATAACTTTTCCTTGTTACAGTAATTTTACATTGCTGTATTACTGTTTCTATTTAAGTACTTAATTTGCATTTCTTTCACCGCTGGGCCTTACTGTATTTTGCTTCTTGCATCTTTCAAAAATTAATATTTCAGTGTGCATTTTATGTTAACAATGGTGTCATAAAGCCATATAAATGCAGCAACTACTGTATATTTGAACAGGAAGGAACGTGTAATTAGGGTGGAAGCTGAAAGCTTCCACACTATTACTATTCAAATCTTTATACTTATTCTTACTTCTTCCGCCAGTTTTGTGCATCTAACTACTCCTTCATACTTGGTGCAATTTCAACAATTCATACATCAAAATGTGCAGCTTTTTCAGGACTTTTATGCTATTACTTTTCTCTTTCATACTATTTATACTTTTTACAATATTAAACTTTTTCTGCAACTTTTTTTCCCATAGGAATGCATTGAAAACGTCTTCAAACTTTTAAAATCGTTGTACTACTTTGAACGTCTAAAGCTCCAGCATACTTTCTCCCTCAGACTCCATTTTTCTTTTAAACTGTAGACAAACCTTTAAACTATTCAGCTCTAGCTCAGCTTATTGATATCTTCAACAGTTTCAGCTGTGTGGCAGTTTTTAAATCATTAAGATTTCTGCCAAAATGCAGCTTTACAATGGTTGTGTATTGCGTCTAACGAGCAGAGCTTAGAGTGGGTGACATCATCACCAGAGTGAGAGGGAGCGAAAATCAGTCTGGATTTTTTCTGGATAAATTGTCCTAGATGGCCAGAAATTACACTCAGACACTTGATTTTTTCCAGGGTTGTAGCCACACTTGTCGTGTCTCTGATGATGTGATCAAAACAGCAGACAGATTTACAGAATTGTCTGCATGAGCCTCTTTGTGCAGCTAGACCTGCTCCACTGGCTCATTGACTCCAATACAAAACTAGGAGCTGACTTTTTCAGAAAAGGAGAGAGGACCCTCTTTTCTAAACTGCCACAGTGAGAAAAGTATTTGTCTCACAAACATGTAAGTCACACAGCCAGCTCAGGAGGGTCTCCTTGCTGATTAATCATAACCACACTCTGATAAGAGGTACGGTTCTCTGTTTATAGGCTGTTTTGCGGAGGCTGCACTGAGCTGAAATCCCACTCTGCTCTGCTCTGCTCTCCTCTGTGTAGTGCATGTCACCAGCTGTTGGAGGAGGCTCGTTAAGACAGCCTCACACAGACACATGATAAAAAAGACTGACAGGATGTCTCTAGGAAATTAATTGAACTCTGACGTGTACATCATGTCAATCATGCACAAACACTCTCCTCTCCTCTCCTTATCTCCCTCCCTCCTTCCCTCTATCTCCCTCTCTTATCTCTCCCTCTCTCTCTATGTCTCCCTCTGACTTGCTTCTCTATGCTCACTGTGTGTGGAGAGTGTTGGTGGCTCAGTGGTGAAACCACTGGACTCTTGATCTGAAGGTTACAGGTTCAAATCTTGCCTCACCAACATTAATAGTGATTTATTTTCTCAGTCATCCTCTTTTGACTTCTGATAATTTGTTTCATGTTCAAACTGCTGCTCTCAGCCTGATATTCATTTTATTACAAGTCTTTCATGACTTCTGCTGGACTTGAAGCTTTCTTGGTGTTGACTGTGTTTCCGACAGGTGCAGCTTTGGGCTCGTTAACTTCAGAGTGACACAGAGGGCAGCTCATTAACAGACAACAGTCTTTGCAACTGTGGCATTTTGGCATTATACTTTGTTTAAATTCACATAAAATAGTCAGGCCTGGCACAAAAGCCCTCAATTTGCACTTGTAACTGTTCGTTCTACTATTCTGCATTCAGTTATCATTGAATAATGACAACAGGGGTAGTATCAATGTATTCTCTGTGGTGCAGTGGTAGATTATATGGTTAGAGATCATGAGGTTGTGGGTTCGATACTGGCCTCTGTCATGTTGTTTCAGACTTTCTTGCATTCTTTGTTTCTCTCTTTCTTTCAACAATTTCTTCAGCTCATTCAGCATTGCTTCAGCAATAGTGTTCAGCTGCTTTCAGCTTCCACCCCATTTCCATTCTTGGAAATGCTTTTTCTAGTTTAATTTACTATCTAAATATAAGCATCAGGGAGGAGCAGTGAGATCCAGAGTTATGGTCATCTGAGCTGCTGTTACACTTAATTTCCCCTTTACAGTCTCATATCAGTGGACATGATAACTCACTGGGAGCTTTTCATGCCTCCCGGAAATCTTCACTACATTTGAATACAAGTTGCCGTCACATGATTCACGTTTAATTTCTAGATGAGAAATACTGTATGTGGTATGCAAAGAACGTAGTTAGAAGAAGCTGCCCAGTCATGTGGGAAATAACTGCAGAACAAATGACATGAATGTGTGAGATACTGTCATATAAACTGAGACCTCTAATAACAAGCAGAGGGAGAGAAAGCTGTTTACACCTTCTTTTCCCAGGGAGGGAGAGGTGATGACAGGAGAGAGTGAGAGGGACAGGGAGAGGGAGAGGAAGCTACCTGAGGCTGAAAAAGTGGATCCAGTGGAGTTTCGCTTGTCAGGCGGAGGGGGAGCGGGGCGATTTGGACGAACTAGAGTGTGTGGGACGACTGGAGCAGCCAGGAAAGAGAAAAGCGGTGGGAATAAGAGGAGGGAAAGACGGAAGAGGAGGAGGAAATGAGCTGAAGCATTTCACAGAGAAGATGAGAGAAGGAGCAGTGTCGGTATCAGTCTGCCCACCTGTAGCGGTGACTGACTTCTTGTCCTCATCTTCATCGCTCTCGTTGAAGTCGTCCAAGTTGCCGATGTCGGTGGGTTTGACGCTCATCAGGCTGGCCAGACTCTGCATGTCTTCATCACTGAGGAGGAGCAAGAACAAACACTCTTCATACAGAAACTCCTCATGATGGATATCAAACATATTTAAAGGGATAGTTCAATATTTTGCCAAATTGGCCCATTGACATAATCCCTATAGTTTCAGGAGTAGGTTTGTTGTCTTTAATTGTCGGTGCAAGCTATTTTTAGAACGGTGGAGTAGAGCTGCGAGCTGCTCAGAGGAGCTACGCCACGGAGGCTAATCAAACATCTCCAAAACGCTCTCGTGCACAAGTTGTGACCTGCACATTCACCACGCTATGAGTGGTGAATGTGCACTATCCCTTTAAACTATTCACAACACAAATGGTCAGGGTTTGATTCATTTATAAGCCTCCAAAGTGGACTTATTCTCAGCTTCAGCTACACTCAAAATTTACAGAAGAACCACTGGAGTTTATGTCCACTTTCAAGTGTGTCTAGAGCTGTAGTGTCTGGAACAAGAAGACAACATCACAGTGGCGTCACATCATCTTTAGGGAATAAACATGAGCAGCCGTCATCAATTAATACACAGACATCAAAAAGATTACACATTAACATACACCTGTAGAGAAATGAGAAAAAGCTACGACTCACGTGGCTTTCCCTTCACGAACAAAGACACACAGCAACGATAGCTTGAGCGTGGCCTCCACCACTTTGACTGACAGCGGCTTCAGCTTCAGCGTCAGGTCCGTCTGGGTCGGCGTGGGACTGGCATACCGCTTCAGGTTGATGTCGGCCGAGGCCAGAACCTTACGATGGCCCTTATTCTCCTGGAAGACAAGCACTGACATTTACAGATTGAACTGTATTCTGTTGTTCCTAGTCTCTGATTCTTAAAGCAGGATAATTTACTTACACCCTCAAGGACAAAGGTCCACTCTTTGTCCTCAAACTCGTCAGCATTGGCCTCCTGCAGATTTAAAAAAAATCAACTTAATGAAACATCATCTCAAAACACTTTCCACACATTTTTTTCACACATCTATGTGTTGCCATTTCTCGTATTATGTATTTTTCATATTTTTACTTTACAGCACCTTGTTTTTCTTAAAGTGCTCTAAAAATGAAGCTTTACTATCTTGCCTTACTCACTTACTCGCGACCTGTATTTATTATAGTCTGCCAGCTGTCTGTGTAGTGTGTGTTCATAGTAAACAGTGTGTTTTGGTTTTGGTACCTTGAAGAGAGTAACAGAGATGTCGATGTTCTCAGGGACCGGCCACACCACCATGCCCCTGTAGGGATTCTTGATCCCAGGCTGCCAACTGTGGAGCTGCACAACAAACAAGACATTAACACACTCTCACAGCCTCTCACCGTGTATGTGTGTAACTTTGTGCCTTTTCGGTGGTTTTACCTTGGAACACATGCGTCTGTTCCTCCTGGTCCACACCACCCTCAGCTTGTCTGGTTGCCTACAGAAACACACAAACACAGATCAAAACACTCACACTTCACCTCTCCTGCTGACGCTACATGGCACTCACAGTTATTACACAACTGCACACAGTTCATCTGAACAAAAGACAGGACTAAAAAAGGCTCTGAAATCCTTTTTTAACACTGGAAACTCTATAAATTCATCAGATAAAGTCTCTGAACAAAGTGAACATTATCCTAATGAGAGAACACAAGGTCTAACAGAAAGTCTTATGATGCTGCTGCTGGATAAAATGCCTTGCAGCCAAAGATAAGGCACTGATGCGCGTGTGTACGTACACATCTGTGAGTTTTTTATTTATTTATGTATTGTACCAACATTAATTTATCTATCTGTGTGTATTTTTTATCAGTCTATAAACATACAGGGAGCCTTATGTTTGATCTACCTGTCTTTGTGTTCTATGTCAGTGTTGTTTAAATATGTGGCTATTGTATTTCTCAGTCCTTTGCAGCACAGGACGTGAAACAGGAAGCGGCAGAGTCACGTGACCTGAGTTGATCTGAATGTGAGGCGTGCCTCTTGACAGGAAGAAGGAACCCCCTTTAACTATCAAACACACACTAACACATTCAAATTTACACATGGACCTCAAATAACAGACCAGCACAGCATCCTCATGTTTACTCAGAATATACTGTATCATCTTTAAAACCATTCAGCACTGTTCTTTTCAACATTGATATTGATGGTGAAGTCCCAGCCTATCAATGTATAAGATGGCTGTGTGTGTACATGTGTGTTGTGTGGTATGTGTGTTAGGGGGTCAGGAGTAGCATCATAAATAGACTGACAGCAGCAGTGGGGGTAACAGAGGGAGAACAGGAGGAGGAAGGAGAGAGGAACAGTAAAAATAGGAGACATCAAAGACAAGTATGATGTAAAACACAGAGTCGTATCTATAGAGAGCGCAGTAACAATGGGCTGTGGTGGTGGGAGGCTGTGGCTGGTCAGACACAGATGAACATTAGTGGCATAATACAGTTTAGTAACATGTAATTAGTGTAGCTGGTGGTGCGGCAGACAATTGTTTGTGATAAACATCAGCCTCTGCTGCGTGAAATGTTCAAGTCTAAAAGGTCCGGGATCATGTATCTGGTGACGCGCTGTTACAGGCAGTAAAATGATCTAACTAACTCTCTCATGTTTATGTCACATGGAGTACTCCTGGCGTTACATAAAAATAGTCCCATTACTAAATATTTAACTATGTTTGTGCCACTCCACTCTCTCTGACAGCAGCGCTTTATCATGTTTGTGTTATGTACAAACTGCTGGGCCTTCTTATCTCTGGCCTCCCGTGCATCTTCATTTCCATGATCCAAACACATTGACATCTCTCAGAAGGCCTCATTTTGGAGCCTAATTTTGGATGAAGAGGAAGTAAACACCAAAGTACAGTTTCACTTTCAGCATACAGAGTTCTAACTGCACCTCAGAGGTTTGTATGTGATGTATCTGTTTGTCTGATGTGTTTCTGAGAAAGCCTGTGGTCTCTAATCATAGCAGCAAATTAGAACGACCCACTGCAACGCTAGTGAGACCTTTTCAACCTCACACGTGGACAGAAGAGTTCATTTTCCTCCACTGATGTTTGATGTGATCTTCAGGTTTCACGTAGAAAATCAGCAAGAGCTTAAAACCTCATAGGTGATATCAGACTTTGGATTCAGTCTGGTTTCCTGGGACCTCCCTCTGGTGAAGGCTTATGAACCCTGATTTCATCACACTGTTAAATGGGAGTTGTCCCTCTTTCTTAACCATTGTTTCTCTTCCCTTCTCTGTGTTATGACAACATGAGCTTCTCTGCTGCTGATCAAACTCTGAAACCTTTATTAACCAGGTCCTTCAGTCACTGAAAGTTGCTCTGTGTTTCTTATCAAGCTGCTGACAAGTCTCCCACACAGTTATCCCTTGTTTTAACGTAATCTGGACAGATAAGAAGATGCCATGGGGGCCAAATCGACAAGTGGGTAAAGGTTTAAAGATACTGGCAACACCATCTGCAGAGCAATGTGTGCAATATTTTCATGGATTTAAAAGATTCCTGGTGTTGCTATTGTGCAAAATATTTCATACATCAAGTAAAGAAACCCTCAACCCTAAAACTGAGAATTTACATATTTTGCCTTTTATTTAGTGTTGAATCAGAGCATCACCTGGTCAGCTACCAGCTGCTCTGAACAACAGGAAATTGCAAAAGTGGAGGAAAGCCTGTCCAGTGTGAGCTGCAGGATGAAGGGATTTTACTGCGCCTCTAAAATTGCAATAACCGCAAAACACGTGGGTGCTGAGTGCAGTGTTGTGGTTATTAAAGGTGCATTATCGCAAATACAGCATTAATGGCATGAAATAAGCTGAAATATGCAAAAGATGGGTCGGGGGGAGCCATAATTAAATTTACCAAAAAAATAGCCACCAGTGTTGTTTCCGTGGGGCAAATGCAGAATCTGTTATTGTTGTGATCCAAGCCGGCCCGGCGCGTATTGCGTTCAATTGCACTCGGAACAGGGAAAACCGACCTCCGAATCGGAAAAATGCAATAGTAAATTGTAATGTAGCAGTGCTAGGCTGCTAAAAGTCACTGAATCGCTCAGTAGAACACTTCTCTCCACACCGCTGTGTCTCTCTTCATTTGTCCGCTCGCAAAAATGATTTTAACGGCACATTAACGCGGGCCACTCTGTAGTTTTGGAAAACGGAGAGGCTGCTTCTCTCCAGATCATGTGTATGTGTCTCTGTATGCGCGTTAATACGTTACAGCGACGCTCCCGTCCCCCGCATAGTTCTGTAGCTGGATTGATCCGGTATGAAACTCATGGACTGAGGAGCCGTCCACTGCGGTCTGCACGCACTCCGTCCTGCATTTGCAGGAGGAAGTTGTAGCTGTTGTTGTGGTTGTGCGCGACGTAGAGCTGCTGCTTCGACTAGGGAGGGTTTTTTTCTATCCTTTCCCCAATCGCACGGTGAGGAGGGGGGGGGGGGCTGCATGTTTTTTCTCCTCACGTCCAACACTACAAAACTTCTTATCACCAAACGAGGCTGCTCTCTCTGTGACAACTGATTGCAGTTGTTTATATCTGATGCTCCGCCATCTAGTGGCCGCGGATTTTGCGATAAAGCTCCTTTAAGCTAAATGATGTTGTAAAAACTGTGGATCACAGCGTAGGCTCCAGCTGAGTGTCTGTGTTTTCACAGTAGGCTAAGTAGGAAAACGGTAAGACTACAGTAGGCTACAGACTGGTGAGTTTCTCAGTTTAAATGTCAGTCATACTTCACGTGAACAAGTCCCTGTGCAAATTAGATCGATTCACTGATTGACGAGCCTATTTGATTGGCGGGGTCGGGAATCGAACCGCAATCGCTCCGGATCAATTACGCACACGAGGGACGCCCTCGCATTGTCAGTGTAGCGGGAACACATGGTTGCCAATATAGGTCCATAAGTTTTTTTTTATACATATTGGCTTAACACAGTTAAGTGTCATAGACTGTTGGTGATGTCTCAAAGTGAGTCGCACAGTGACGGAAGTCAAACATGTCTCCACACTCACCATTTCTTGGTGCACTCCAGACTCAGTTCCTGGTAGCAGGCGACGAACTGAAACTTTGAAGCCTTCTTCCCGACCCGCTGCAGTCTCTTCCACACCGAGGTCATGACTGCCTCAGGGAGAAACACAGCTCCACACACCGGGTGAAGACAGAGATGAAGTCAAACAGATTCCTGCGCGCAGCAATAATCCAACTTTGTGCGCCGCTTGTGCTCCTTAAATGGTCCTCTTCTTCTCTTTCTCCTTCCTCTGCTGCTGCTGCTGCTGCTGCTACTGATGATGATGAACCTCACACAAGCTGAAACTTGCGCACATTTGCAGTAAGGAGGTGAATCACCTTCAGATTGACATAAATAAAAAAAATAAAAGATGTCGCCATGCAGAGAAAAGACAGAGCTGTAAACAGAAGTGACAATTAGTCCATCAGCAAAGAGGAACCGATTCCGCCCTGTTCATTGTCTATCACACGGGCAAGAAAACGCCTCATGTGAAGCTGAAGTTTCAACCAAACAACTGCACTGACAACTTCTTTCTCTCTCTTTCTCTCTGGCTGTGATCCACAAGCAGCTTAGTCAAGCCTGGGGGAGGAGGTGGAGGTGGGGGGCAGTACTGGTTGTTGTAATACAGTCCTGCTGTCTGTGTAGAATGAGTTCACCCTCCCTCTTTCCCTCAGTGACAGCAGCCAGTGACACACACACACATACAGGGTGAGACGGTATATGCAAAGAAGTGCCTGCTGGTGATGCAGCACTATGCAAAGTTCAGTAGAGGCACAGTGTGTGGAGGTACTGAGGTAACAGTGTTCAGTCGTACCTGTAGACTTTGATCCTGGCTGTCTGTGTCACTGCAGCTGTCTTATCAGCTGGTGACTAGTTCACTGTACACTCTCCTGTCTGTCTCTTCCTGCAGGCTGCCAGCTCTGAGCCTCTGTGTGTGTGAGAGTGTCTGTGTTTTTATAAAATAACAATTTCTGAGCTCATAGCATAGACTGTAAAGTAGTCACTTCCTGAGTCCCAGCTGCGTCATGCAGTCTTCTCCAGAAAAGTGTGTTTCATCCAGTTAATTACAGAGGAATAGTTTCCATGGAGAGAAGCATGGAAGGCAAACCAACTCTTCTCTCTCTCTCCGTGTGTGTGTGTGTGTGTGTGTGTGTGTTCAAGCTAGGTCAAGGCACAGGGATTTTCCTCAGTGAGAGCAGCGGTGTATTTTTAGGTGGGGGAACAGGGCAGCATGGATGGACGGAGGCAGCTGGTGGTGGTGGTGGAGGAGAGGGACACTCTCTCATGACTCAGAGTTGGGCTAATATTACACTGTGGGTCCAGTATTCACAGGGGCATTATTGCTCTGAGTACACTTCCCTCCCTAAACATGCACACACACCTAACAACATGTGATGCCCCTCCCCACCCCCACTTCTCTTACCGCTACTTACTGTACCGCTTCCTTCCTCTGTTCCTCATGGACAGATCTGATCAATACACCAACGACTTTACAGCATATTTTACACTTTTACTCCAACACTTACACATGAATAGGCAGGAATATTTGATTATTTTCCCAACTTGGGGGCATTTCCTCACTTTAAATACTGTTCTTGCCATGCATTGTGTTCCAGAGGAAGCTTCCCCACAAGCACCTTTTTGTCCTTCCCACGTCACATCCAGTCAAATGTCTATTTATTTCAATAATCACACTCTATTGAGCAGCAGCAGGTCTTACCATAACTGTGGGGTTGTGATTATATCAGGAACAACTGGGCACAAAATAGACGGATGGAAACCAGAATTAACAAGAAGTAGAAACAAAAAGGTGCAAAGGTAAAGTGATGAAAGAAAGAACCAGATTTTCATGCATTGTGATGGATCAGGTGGGCACACACCCAGACTGACAGAGACACAGAGAGGCAGATATATTCTAACTATATCCTCGACACATGTTGATTATAAATAGAGAGCAGCATGAGATTTTCTACTCCCCTTCACTCCTGCTCTCTCCACAGCAAATGGTTTTTCCCCACACTGCTGCCTCTGACCCCAGAGGAGGAGGAGGAGGTAGTTGTAGTGGTGGGTTATAGCCAGGAGGTGGCGCACGACTAGGAGGTCATGACCTGTAATGAGAGCCGAAGAAGAATAAAAGTTATCTTGCAGCATCCTGATCGTTGTGTCCTTAAATACAGAGTATAGAGGAACAATACATGGTGTCAGTAGTTGAGAATCCACGACAGACAGAGTCTAGTGGCACAGACAACTAGTCGGAGCTGCTTACCGGTGAGGAAAGTGAGGACGGGTGACCTGTGGAGAAGAGGAATGAATGAGCGAGTCGGCGAATGCTAACAAGCTAGCGGCAAGCTAATAACACTCAACATGGACCACATATTCACCATCACACCACCGGGACCATTCGACTTCGAGCCGAGTTCGTGGCCGGCATGGATAAAAAGGTTTGAACGCTTCCGGCTCGCGTCTGGATTAAAAGATAAAGACGGAGCGTACCAGGTGAACTCTCTCATCTACACAATGGGCGATAGAGCTGATGATATCCTCGCGTCACTGCGGCTGGCGGACGATAAACAAAATGACTATGATGAAGTTAAACAGGCTTTTGATCGACACTTCGTGGGAGTGCACAACGTAATATTTGAACGAGCCAAGTTTAATAAAAGATGTCAGGAAGTCGGCGAATCTGCTGAGAATTTCATCACCTCAGTACACAAGTTAGCTGAGCATTGCAACTACGGCGTCCTACGTGAGGAAATGATCCGAGATAGGATTGTGGTCGGCATACGTGATGCGAAACTGTCTGAGAGACTACAGCTCAATCCAAATCTGGATCTAGCTACAGCCATACTACAAGTGAGGCAGCATGAGGAGGTGAAGAAGCAACAAGCCGTCCTGCGGTCAGCCAGTGCACCGGGGAACTTGGATGCAGTGTCCCACAACACAAAGAGACCAGCTTATAGGAAGAAGTCTACTCAACGTGTAAGTTACTTTCAGTCACAGTCTACAGCAACTAAGTCAAAACAGTGTGGGAAGTGTGGCAAAACCCCAAAACATTCATGGACTGAGTGCCCAGCTAAAGACGTTGAATGTAGAAAATGTCAAAAGAAGGGACACTTTGCGGCTGTATGCAGATCAGCCCAAAAATTAGAATCCATTGAAGAGGATGAGGCAGCAGCCTACCTGGGAGCTGTTCATGATCCACAGTCGTCAACATGGATTGAAATACTTACCATAAATGGTGGTCAGCTGCGTTTTAAAGTGGACACTGGTGCGTCAGTGACTGCTATTCCAGAATCAGTGTACACAATGGACAGATATGGCAGTCACACAGCTACATGCAGGCCGCTGCTGGGTCCTGCCAACCAACCGCTGGATGTTAAAGGGCGAGTGCACGCTGTCATTCAGAGAGGGGAAAGAAAGATTGAGGAGGAGGTGTTCATCGTGAAGGACCTGACCACACCTTTGTTGGGCCTCCCTGCCATTCGCAGACTGCATATGATTCCCCAGCTTCACAGCATAGACGACGCAGAGGCAGTATTCCGTTCAACCTACCCAGATGTGTTTAAAGGGCTAGGTAAATTAAAAGGGGAATATAAAATTAAACTGAAAGAAGATGCAGCCCCCTACGCCCTCTCTGCCCCCAGACGAGTAGCTATTCCCCTTCGCACCAAAGTCAAAGAGGAATTAGACCGCATGGAGAAGATGGGGGTCATAGCCCGCGTTGAGGAACCAACAGAGTGGTGCGCAGGCATGGTCCCTATTGTGAAACCGTCAGGAAAAATACGGATCTGCGTGGACTTGACCCATCTGAACGAAAGCGTCATCAGAGAGAGACACATCTTACCGGCGGTGGATGAAACTCTAGCCAAGCTGGAAGGTGCCAGAGTTTTCACAAAGCTAGACGCTACATCAGGCTTCTGGCAGGTACCGCTCCACAAAGACTCGATGCTGTTGACCACGTTCATCACACCTGAGGGCAGATACTACTTCAAACGCCTACCCTTCGGTATATCATCAGCCCCCGAACATTTCCAAAAGAGGATTTCCCAGTTAACTGATGATATTGAAGGGGTCTTGTGTCATGCGGATGATGTCCTAGTCACGGGGAGGGACCGAGCAGAGCATGATGACCGGTTACACAGGGTCCTGCAAAAATTCAGCAACGCTGGACTCACCTTGAATGAAAAGTGCCAGTTTGCCCTGTCTGAGATCCGGTTTCTTGGCCACGTCATAAACTCTCGAGGCATCAGAGCAGACCCAGACAAAATAAAGGCGATCCTCGACATGCCTGAGCCGCAGGATGTGGCCGACGTTCGACGCTTCATGGGGATGGTGAACTTTGTGGGGAAGTTCTCGCCACGCCTGCCCGACTTAACAAAGCCCATCCGTGACCTGTTGAAGACAGAGAACAGCTGGATATGGGGAGCACCTCAACAGAAAGCGTTCCTGGAGACAAAGAAAGAACTGGGGTCAGAGACAGTGTTAGCCCAGTACAGTCCAGGACATGAAACTATGGTTTCCGCTGATGCCTCTTCATATGGGCTGGGAGGTGTGTTGACACAAAAACAACAGGATGGTGAGTGGAAACCCGTTGTTTTCATTTCCAGAAGCCTGACTAAAGCCGAATCAAGATATGCACAAATAGAGAAGGAGGCTTTGGCTGTGACCTGGGCCTGCGAGCGCCTGAGAGGATACCTAAGTGGCCTGGACTTTACTATAAGAACTGATCACAAGCCACTCATAACACTCCTGAAGTCCAGACCGCTGGATGACCTCCCGCCGAGGATCATCAGATTCAGACTCCGGCTGCTCAGGTTCAGCTTCAACATTATCCACGTTCCAGGTAAAAACCTGATAACAGCTGATGCTCTCTCCAGAGCGCCGCTTCCAGCTACAGCCACAGAGGCAGAACAGGACCTGGAAAAGGAGTGCAAAGCCTACCTGGACAGCATTATAGAAAGCCTGCCAGCCACACCAACAAAACTTGAACAAATTAAGACAGCACAAACCTCAGACAATGTATGCAAACGTCTCAGTCGTTACATTGCAAGAGGCTGGCCTGGACACAGACGAGATGTGCATGAGCTGCTGCTACCTTACTGGCCTGAAAGGTCAGTCCTGCATGATGGAGGAGGACTGCTTATGAAAGGTGAACGGCTCATAATCCCTGAAAGCATGAGACCTGATATCCTGCACAAACTACATCAAGGACATCAGGGTGTCAACAAATGTCTTGCCAGAGCAAATGAGTCAGTCTGGTGGCCAGGCATCACATCTGCAGTGAAGCAAATGGTTGAAAGATGTGGAGTCTGCGCGCGTGAAACCCAGACACCAGTGGAACCTCTGCTCACAACAGAGCTGCCGAGCAGGCCGTGGCAGAGGGTCGCAGCAGACCTTTTCCAGTGGCAGAATGGACACTACTTAGTCATAATAGACTATTTCTCACGCTACATCGAAGTGTGCAGCCTACAAGGAAACACCTCAGCAAAACAGACTATTACAAGGTTTAAAGCTGTGTTTGCTCGGTTTGGTTGTCCAGAGGTGCTTGTCACAGATAACGGTCCACAATTCGCCTGTCACGAATTTGCACAGTTTGCCAGAGAGTACGACTTCACACACGTGACAAGCAGCCCCCGTTACCCACGCAGCAACGGAGAGGCGGAACGGGCCGTCAGAACAGTCAAGACGTTGTTAATGAAAGAAGGAGACTTCCACAAAGCCCTGTTGGCCTACAGGGCCACTCCACTGGCACATGGGAGCTCCCCAGCTCAACTTCTGATGGGGAGGAGAATTAGAACGCCAGTCCCAGTGTCTCCGGAGCAACTGCGACCACAGTGGCCGGATCTGGAGAGATTCAAGGAAAAAGACACAGCATTAAAAGTGCAACAACAACAGACATTCAACCAGAGACACCGCACACGAACCCTGCCACCTCTGCAGCCTGGTCAACAGGTGTGGATCAGACCTGCACGCACGACAGGGACAGTTGTGGGTCCTGCAGCAACACCACGCTCCTATGAGGTGGAGACTCAAGATGGAGGACGGCTGCGACGCAACCGGTCCCACCTCAGGGAAGTACCACTGCCCCCAGCACCACAGGACAGGGTGCCTCATGATGGAACAATAACTAGGTCAGGGAGACTGTCCAAGGCTCCTGATAGAATGGACTTGTGAACATTCGACACACACACACACAGTTCACAAGCGGGAGCATAAGTTAAATGTTATAAGAGAGTTAAGAAAAGAAGGACAATTATAAATGAGGATTGTCTGTTTAAAAGTAATGTTCTAGTGAAGAGTTATGTTCTTACTTTGTCAGCTGAGATTAAAAGCTATAAAGGGCTAGTTAGCAGTAAAATGTATTTTGATAGTTCCTGTGATTATACTTACTTTGAAAGGGATTATAGGAAATTCATTAAGAGATGTTATGCATAAAGGAATGTAATTCGGAAGTAACTCTACTGTTTAATGCACTTCATTTTCATAGAAGGTTCTGCTAAACAGATAAACTTTTATCTAAAAGGGGGAGATGTAGTGGTGGGTTATAGCCAGGAGGTGGCGCACGACTAGGAGGTCATGACCTGTAATGAGAGCCGAAGAAGAATAAAAGTTATCTTGCAGCATGTAGTGATCTGCTAACTGGGGACAGTGTGTCCCCTGTTGGTCATGTTCTGCAATACCATCCACTGAATTATCACCCTGTGCATGTATGTGCTTTACAGTTTAATTTTATATCAACTAAATTGCTTTTTTGTACATTAATCTTGTTTATAAAACTGTAACATAACTGTTTTGACGCATAACCAAAGTAAATGAGACTGTGAGACCATTTCAGTGCCCTTTTATTTCTTGATATACAGGGTGTGATAGTCATATGCCCCATCCTAGAGCCTACATGTGATGGGAAGACTGAACTGATAAATATTGCATCAAAGACTTAGGTGCACTTAAAGGGAGATAGCAGGTTTATTGACGTGGGGGTGTGCAAGGTCGTCATGCTTACTTGGTACATTAGCTGCAGTAGATTCTGCTCAGCTCGTTCCCAGGTTGGAAACCTGACAGGAAGCACCTGGCAGACGATGCGTCTCTATGCACGGAGCCGCCTGAAAAAGCGCCCACCTGCAGGTCAACTGAGTGAATCAGAAAGCAGTGTGATGTAGTGCACTACATCAGTGCACTTGTGCACATAGGAATGGTAACCTAGCAGTTTGAAATAAAGTAGTGTCAATGGAAAGTGCTGTTTTCAAGGGAAGATAAAGTGAAATATTTTGACAAGTTTTGGTGTTTTTTTGCACACGCATGACTACTTCACACAACCCGGTGTTAAAAAACCTGAACTGTCCATTTAAACAAGGAAGGAAATACTAAAAAAAAGCACAATTTATGAGCAGCTAATGATGGTGTAATACATCTGGATATAAGACTTCAGAGCAGAATCCCATTAGAGTTCATCTTTAGCCTTGTGTCTTGACAGTTTGCTATCATTGCTTTTTTTCTAACTATATGTAAGTGTTTTCCAGCAGTTCACACAAACTTTCATAGACAACCAGGAGTCATCTGAGAGATGTCTGTGTCTTTGGTTTGGATGATTCTTCAAATAAGAGAGAAGTCAATAACAATTAGAACATTCTTTGTAGGAAACTTAATGTGCAAACTGTGTCAAAGGCTCAAGGATTTGCAGTCTTCCATCTATTATACATGATAAACAAGATATAGATTATTGATCAACGGCGCCTCGGTTCTTGAGTCAAGACACTAAATGGTGAAGAATACTGTGTGAGATAACTACTCACTGTAGAGCCTGAAATCATCACAAAACCACAAATAGTCATTAGATCAATTACAACTGGGACCCATATAGTCAGCTTTATGCTTGTGGAAGAACTGTACTGTACAGTTCAGTTTCTCACTCAAAACAAGTATAAACACGACACATTGAAGCTGAACTCAAACCTGCAGTGGAGCAACAACTTGGTCCAATGTCAATGGAAAGGCCACAAATACAGTATATCACTGTTCTTACAATAAGCTGTGAAAAATCCAAATACTTTGTTGAAGAAGTGTCAGAAAGAGGCAGACAGTGGTTTTGCAGTGTAAAAAAATGTAAGCGGATAAGACTATGTGCTGGACATAATAGCATTGAAGTCAGTGTAAATGGAGCCTAAAGGCACAGTAAGTGAGACCAGCGGTGACAAAATACCTCCACAGTGTTTAGTTCATGGAGCATTTGTCTGTCAGGGAATATGAAAGGAGTCTTTGATCCACTGGTCTCTGGAGTTGCTGCTGGGCGGTGGCAGAGACAAGGATGACGAAGACGAAGAAGGCTGCGAGAGAACGACGGTCTCCTCGTCATCTGCCTCCTCAACTTCATCCTCCTCCTCTTCCTCCTCCTCAGAGTATCCGTTCTCAGCACCGAAGGAGGCGTCGGACAGAAGGGAGGAGCCCTTGTACTCTTGGATGGCCTCGTGCAGAGACCACAGCTGGCACAGCAGAGACATGTCGAGCTGTCGCAAACCCACCTGTCACACACAAAGACATTTGCCTAAGAAACAGCAGATTGATAAAAATAACAGTGGCCACTGAGCATCTCCATTGTGGTCCATGCCAATTAGTATTGTGGCCCTAAGAGCCCAGTGCACTGCAGCTTAAGAAAGAAAGTGCAAAGACACAACTGTACTACAAATTCAGAAAACAACTTAATTTATATCAGTTTATATCGACTCAGTTTGACAACATGTGCACTCCAAAAACTCACACTATGTAACAGAATCATGATAAAATTAAGTAAACAAATTCACCTTGTTTGAGACACATGTGCTGCAAAGACTCACAACACAAGTGTTTCCGGGGACACAGTACATTCACAACAAGTTAGGAAGATGGGTACCTGTTAGTTGTGTTTGAATCAAGGTGAGTTTGTTGGGGTTCTTTTTTATAACATCAACACTGAGGAGTTATCGGTTTTTAAACCGTGTTTTTACATAGTTGTTATAAGAATTCAGTTTTGCCTGGTTCTGCCTTTTATACTTTACTTATTTTATGTGTTTACTTCCTTTATTTCTAGTGTTTTTACATAGTTGTTATAAGAATTCAATTTTGCCCGGTTCTGCCTTTTATAAAGTAAATATACTTTACTTATTTTATGTGTTTACTTCCTTTATTTCTAGGCGCATAATAACCTCTGGGTATGATAATGTGTTGTACAAATACATTTGCCTTGTATTGCCTTTTAACTCCACAACATTTATTGATGTACTGGTATTAGTAGTACCCTTTCAAAATAAGAGGTTTCTAAGAAACAGATGATAAACTTAAGCACAACACATTGATGAACTAGTTTCATTACAACAAAGCATTTTTATATTGGTGTGTTGCTCTACTGTAGCAGAAGCTTCTCCCAGCGTTGTTCTCGTGACAACGGAGCAAACTCTAGCCACTGATGAGAAATTAAAGCCTAAACCGTATTACATTTTGCACAGGACAAAGCCCCTCACCATCTCTTTCCGCAGCAGCGCCAGAGCCGCGTCCAGTCCGCCCGGTTTGCTGTGGCCGCGCGGCGCGTCGCCGCCGCTGATGTCGGCCTGGATGCGCGCTCTCTTGCTATGCACCCTCTCGATGTCCCGCCACGACCCGCCGCTGGAGTTCAGGATGCCGCTCAGGCCTTTGGGCAGCGGCGGCAGCCCCTCCACCGTGAAGACACCCCCCACCGGACCGTCCGCCGCGCTGCACCCGCTCCCGTTCATCACGACGCGGCACGGTGTGGAGTCAGCGGGGCACGCACCGGCGCAGCTTCTGCAGGAAAGCGTGATGACTGGAAAAATGCTCATACACAGTGAGAATGCGTTACCGCCGCCTCACCACCACCTACGGGTGCTGAGCAGGTTCTTCCCCCCGCAGCTGCACACGGGGGTCCGGGGAGGCTGCAGGTCGATGCGGTCCTGCTGCGTGGAGGCGGTCGGGCTACAGTAGACGCAGTGAATGCTGGGTTAATGTCATGCTTCCTGGCTTTGTTTTGTTTCCTCTCCTGTGCGTGGGAGTTCACCGACAGCCTCCGGCCAGCTCCGCCCGGTAGTGACAGATCCACGCCCCGCCCCAGTACAGTCGGTGTGGTAGAGGGAGACCGTCTGTGCTACGATCGATTAAAACTGGATTCATCATGACCTACCATTTCAAAACACAAAAAGATTAAACTCTAAACAAGCCCATAAATAGTCACAGTGGTGGACTGGTGATTTACCCTCATCGCAGAAACTGAAATGTCCCACACCAGTGAAGCCTGCGTGCAGAAATCCTGCAGATATAACTGGAATTCACGTGGCATATATAAAAAAACACACATTATATAGGTGAAACTGGTCCTCGTGATATTGCATTCTCCATTATAAACGTTCAACATTTTTTTGTTTCCATTGGCGCCCTCTTGTGGAAAGAAAAACCAAATACAGAAATCCTGAACAGGCAAAGTTTTATTCAGGTACATCCTGTATTTAGAAAACTCTGGCAGCCTTGAACAACACTGAAGCTTGCTTTTTCTAACATGAAGTGCCATCTACCGGTGTACAGTGCACAGTTTATTTCCTCTTGATGTTTCCAATGAGTGAGAAATCACAAATCTGCCCCCTGATAATTGTCCTGTCTCATCCGAGCATCACTGTGTCAACTGACCACCGCTACCATCATGCATCAAATATATTTACAATAAAAACCTAAGAACTGTCAGCGCACATGACGAGCTTTATACCACCAGAGAGCGTCAAGACTGAGCAGCAAAAGGGAACGTGTTCCTGCCTGTATGAAGAAGCAGGGTCAGATTAGAGGACTGGTGTGTTTCACAACATACCAACATGCTATACAATTTAACTGATGACTTACATTCTAGTGGCATGTTGTACATCAGCACAGACACACACACACAATCACACAGGAATGTGTGCACAGGGATTTTAACTTGAAGTTCAATGTTGTGATTTGCAGTCAGGAAATAATGGATTGTGTCTATTCTGAATTAGCCAGAGCTAGCCAAACAATGTGGATGTGTTGGCATTATTTTTCTGTATATTATAGATTATGCCCTATTTATCAGATGGTTTAAACTTAATACCGGCAATTGAAGAACTTTGATTTGAGAAATGAAGATGTACTTATAGTTATTGTAATCATAAATTATAAGTCAGATAAACATATCAAGAAAGCATGTAACAAGATATTTCTACCAGCGGCATAGTTATGTTAACCCAACCTAGTAACCTGTGCACTGTTGACACTTAAATCCCATATCAAGTGCATTTTCGGACCAATTTTGAATTCAGCTCTACACAGGGACTCAGTCCAAGAGAGATGCCGCGAAAGCAGCAAAACGGAGTCAGTATTCCAAGACAGTGGCAAATAGAAACAGCGTCCCATGATTCCATGGTTTCAGCCAGTCCGCGGTGGTTACTGGCTGAGCTCCTTGAGGCTGCGCAGTGAATTGGCACAGCTGGTGATGAGGCTGCAGAGCTGGATGCTCGCCTCTAGGGAGGCCGAGCTCTGTAGCTGGGTGGTGGCCCAACGGAGTTTGGTTAGAACAGCTTCCTCGGCCTCTTCTAACACAGGCTGGAGGGCGGTGGTCTGTGGACAAACTGGGGGACGAGCGGGTGCCATGGCCGCGGCGGAGGGAGGAACTGGAGGAGCAGGGACAGCGGGCGGAGGCAGCAAGGCTCTCCCTCCTGCAGCAGCGCCCTCGCAGTGCTCAGGTCTGGGCTGAGGGACCAACCCACTTGCACTGCTGCTGCTGCTGCTGAGGCCTCCGTTGTGTTCAGGGGCCGGGGACGGTGCAGGGGGCTGGGATGCAAGTTGCCTTTCTCTCACCTGGGACAGCGCTGCCTGTGCATTAAGAGCTGAAAGAAGCAGAGAGGGGAAGAGAGGGACACATAGGAACAAGAGCACATATAATTGACAAGAGGCACAAATTGACAGGAACAGTGATGATAAATGTGTGTGTGTATATACCAGGGTTGTCCTTGTCAACATCAGAGTCCAGCTCCTGACATGAAACACAGTAGTTTTTTTGCTGTCTGTCCTGGAGAAGAATAGTCTGAAGATAGAAAACAGACGTTATATCACTCCTCCTCCTTTACATTATCAGTGCCCTGCCACCTTCAAAGATAAAAATAACAGTCCGCTCGACTCACCCCACACACATCACAGCACTCTCCGAGCATCTTGTATCCTTTGAGCAGGTAGTCTCCCATCAGCTTGCTGATTTTGTCTTGTCGCTCCCTACGAGCCTGGATCACCTTCATCTCTGCCTCTGTCGGAGGCTCCCACTCAAAGTCCTCGTCGTCTGAGTGAGTAACAAAGTGCTGGTTTAAGTCAACTGGTCTACACCTACACAGATGCTGAGCTACAGTGTTGCCCTCGTACAACTCAGCGTTTCTCTCCGATACAAAACAGACTCGTTGTTGCCACTCATCCCGTTATACTCATTAGGTTTAGTAATATTTATGTACGTCGTAAATAATTAATTCTCTGGTTTAGGATGTACTGTTTTTAAAACGTGATTAGCAGCAGCCACTGTGCTCTGCTATGAGTAAGACGAGACAGCTAGCAAAGCAGCCGGCTAACGTCTGGCTCACGGCATGTACGTGACGGCGGCGATACATGTTGGTTAAAGCAAATTCAATTACACTCTGAACTACCGCGTTTTCTTGCGCCGCAGCGCTGTTTTAGGAGCAACAGAATAAGCAAATACGAAAAATGTCAAAGTTAGCAAGTTCACATACCTCCATTCAAAGCCATGTTGCTCCACTGCTACACGTTGTGCGCGATGACGTCACGTCGCCGTCTTCTTCGTCGCTGTTTCACAGAGGAGCATTTCAGCGGAACCTACTGTGGACCCCTGCTGGCGGAAAACTGAACATACAATTTTACATTTACCAACTCAGACTACACTGTGTGTCTATAATAGCCTATAATGCTATGCGGGTGAGGGACATGTCACTCACTTTTATCGTCTTTAATTGAGCTCACCTGCCTGTTTACCCGGTGGTCCTTCCGGAACATAAAGAGGCAGCCTATAGTTTTTGATTTTTACTCAACATTTTGCTTTATTTTTGTTGTGTTTTTGTCATCTACTGATGGATGCTTCTATGGAGAGAAGACATGTTTTTTCATTGAAAATGGACTCTGGAGGACACTTTCCCAGAAGAGATGATCGTCTTTAATTGGAAATATCAACTCTCTGCCCAACAAGAGTGCTCACATTTATTTTATTTTTTCAAATCCTGTTTACTCGGTGGTCCTTTCCATCTGAAGTTCTCCATGAAGTTGTTGCTAGGATACAGACTAAACATTCCACACTGAAGAAGAATCGTCCACTTCATGGCACCTGATAAATAAAACTAAGATGGAGGAATATGATCAGCAAAATGATTTGTCCCTCCATCTCCACCCAGCTCCTGCTTCCATCCAGCCGGTCCTTTCCGCTTTCTCCACCTGCTTCCTGCTCCATCCAGCCCGACTCCACCTGCACTCCATCCAGTAACCAGGCATATGTCTATTCCTGCTCCATCCAGAGGCCCTGCTCCATCTTTCTTTCTTATTTATTTATTTATTTATTTATTTCTGTGTGTCATTGTCGTATAAGCTAGGCTACTGGACTAATTTGAATTTCCCTCCTTGGGATGAATAAAGTATTCTCTACTCTACTACTCTACTTCCAGAGCGCCGTCAGTTAAATCCATTCCACTGAGGAATTTGTTCAGCTTTTTAACCATTGGGCTATCAAGTTTTTCTGGAGTATTGAACTTAATTGAAGGACAGAAATATCTATCTAGGCTAAATCAAATGTTCTATTAATTTATTATGTTAAAATATGTTAACATTTATTAAAAGCCCTCTTCATCATTGTTTTTTTTCTACTGATCATCACATGGTGCTATTTCGTTCTGAGTTTCATAAAATGTTGCTTTGTGTTTGCCCGATTCCTGTTCTGTTGTCTGTCTTTAGTAATGGATTTCTTCTGTTTCCCTATAATTAAATTTCCACTGTGTATTTTGTTTGCCAGCCAAACAAAACCATTGTGCCATTTCTTTCCCTTTTATTCCCCCATGGGCAGGAACCTTATGAGCATGTTCACACTCTTATTTATTTATATTGATTCATTATGTTTTGTCTGCTCTTGGATGAGACAGTGATAGTAGGTTAATGTTGAACACAAAGTGGCCTTCCACTTATCTATCACTATCATATCAACTGTATGAACTTCCTTTATTAAGTTTAAAACCAACAAAGACACCAGCAAAATGATGAGACAGGGGGAAAAACTGCATCACACAAAAATCAGTTTTTATGGGTATTTTATTGTATTTTGGATAACTTGACTTAGCCACTCCAAAACAGAAGCTGATACATTTCACAGAAAGAAAAAATATACAGGTGAGTGACTCACTTTAATCCAAAGCACATGCTTTATGGGCTTCAAACTGATTTCCCATCTCCCCCCTTCGAACTTTGAAGTTAGGTGGAAAGGACTTTTATTTCTCTGGAGCTAAATATTGGAGACTATTTTGCAGTGTGAATACTTCCTCTACAACTAAAAGATACAACCAGCAAAAACAAAGACAACAGAATGTGTGAGGAGGCTGATGTTACAACTGCATGAATGTCCTCTGTGCTGAAAAGACCTTTTCACTTCTCTTCAGGTGTGTGGTTATCTTGTTTGTTTTTTGTCACCCATTCTTCGTCCTTCGTTGTATTATAGCACCTCCTTGTGTTTTCATCCTGTCTTTAGGTGGGTTTCTTTTCAACCTCCAGGGAAACATCCTCTCTAAAAACAAGTAAAGAGAGGTTTGCAACACATGCACTAAATGGACAAAACATTGCACATAAAATTGTCACATACATTTTAAAATCCATAACAAAAAAGAATGTTAATGTGCATTCTTTTAATCAGTCCTGGAAGGTGTGATCAATTTTGGTTTGTTTTTAATCAGACACAGGCACATCAGGCATTAGGCAATAATGCTGACTATGTTTTGATAAAATTGTCATTTCAAGGTGATAGCTCCAAAAATAAGATTTGATTTGGTACTTACATTTATGCATTTATGTAGAGTCTTTACTCTGAAAGAAACAAGACATTTGGATGAGAAGGTGACATCTTCAGAAAAGCCAGCATTTAAACTGTGAGGTGCATGGGTACCAGCAGACAGATCAGATATCTGTGTGCATGGGTGATTGAAACAATACCTGCAGGCTTGGGGTGCATGAGCTTCAGAGGCAGCTCCACTGAAACATCACTGCAGAGAAAATAAATCAACCAATCAGAATCACATAGATAATAGACATATAGCTTATTGGTTGCATCATTGGCTGCTGAAGGTACTCACCTGGCTGTGAGGCCGCCCAGCAAGCTACACAAAGACAAGAGGGACATCATAAGTTTGTTTGGGTTCATTTCACCCCATTTACTCATCAAATGTTGCTTAACAGGAACAGGCACTCACCCTCCTCCGGCCACCATCAGATTGACTTTGACCTTGTAAGAAACCAGGATTCCCAACACATCCTTTTCGAGATTGTCACGCATCCTGTTGTGGGGAATAATTACAAGGATTTGAGGGATTAGGATATTTAAATTATTTAATATGTGAACAGAGATGATGTCTGGTGGTCTGGTGTCTCAGAGGCTCTGGTCAATATCTCTAGTTGTCCCGATGTTCCAGCAGTGATCAAATTAATTACATGTGAATCCTACTTTAGTTTTGTCTGCTGTGTTTGTGCCCTCACATGGTAGTGGAGGCCAAATTAGTGTCCTCATCCTTCAGTCGTCCATCCAGCGCCAGACCTCTTTTCTCCTTGTTGTCTGACAGTCGGGGGTTGATGGTCACAGTATTTGAGTAGGAGCCTTCAGGGTCCACTGTCTCTCTGTGGAGGATGAAATACAAGCACAACCATGCATAAACATGCCCTCATATCACGACTCCTGTAATACTTCCTGATGTTTGATATTTGATATCATATTTTATGTATGTGAGTGAGTCCTTTCAATTTTCTATCCACATACCCAAACTCCTGGGTATAAACGGGCTTGGTGTATTTGTCTGCTGAGTAGAGAACAATGTCTGTGGTTTGTTCCACTGTGAAGAAGAAGGAATACACAGAGTGAGACAAAGTATTGGTGTTGTGCTTTGGTATAAGACATGTTATTGCTGCTAACAGGGGTATACCCACCAGTGACTTTGATTTTCTTGACTGTTTTGTTGGTCTCGTTCTTGATATTGATTTTAATTGGGATGTCTTCACCGTGGAAATAAAGCTGTGGTTAAAACCAGGAGAAAGCCAGTTAATGGGAGGGAGTGTTGTTTGGATAAGGATTACATACTCTCAGTCTGCAAAAGTGTAAGGAGACTGTTTTAAATTAGTAATTAAGTTTTGCCACTGTACATCTTTTTCCATCGAAGCTTCTAGGTGAACAGGCTTGTCGGACATCATGAAGCTTTTGCAGATATCAGCCTTGGGCCCAGCGCCCACCTCAGTGGGAGCATACTGGATTTTACGAATGATAAGGCGAGCAGTATCCCTGTCAGACAGAGAGGAAGAGGTGATTGTGAGTGAACAAGAAGCAAGGATGAAGTACATTTTAGTTAGGCAAAATAGTTAACCCAAAGAGATGAGTGTGCTTACTTCTTCTCAATCTTCTCATCAGCGTTGCTCTTTTCATTGGCAAGGTAAGTTTTGACCTCAAAGTCGACACCACAAGCCTGGCGAGCAAGAATAAAACTTACAGTTACTATACCTGCCAACACGCTAAGGTTATGGGATGCAGTCTGTTTTATAGTGAAGGTGAATGGTGTTACCAGATTAACAAGAGATTTACCTTCCCCTTGTCATCAGGTCCAGGCTGCAGAGACACCGAGCATGGCAGGTTGTTGGGAATCTGGAGAGAAAGATGAACATTTAGAAAAAAGGTTTTTCAACATTAACCCCTGAAGAGAGGTGTATAGGTTGAACAAGCAGATGTCTTTAAATCTTTACACTCGTAACTGGACACATACTTCAAAAGTGAAATGGCATGCACCATCCCCAGCCTTCTTCAACAGGACGTCGTGCATGGCGCTCACTTCAGGTTTGTGCTCCTGAGGATGGATCTGGACATGCTGGAACCAGATGTCCTTCCTGAAGCATAGACCCATCACATCAAGGTCATCGCTGCCGTAACGGAAGGCACATGACAGCTGCACAAACACTGTTGACACACAATGGGAGAGTCATTAGTTTATCATTGTGGTTCACACCTCTAAGCACCTTCAGGAATTTTGAAGTGGTTACCCTTTCTGCCCGCAAAATCTTTTGTGTCCAGCTTCACAACACCCTCTGTGAAAGTGATAATAATACAGAATTATGCAAAATGTATTACCTTAAAGTAACTGCATAGACACAGACACATTCACATGCTGAAGAAGGAACATACCAACTTTTTCCACTGAAGTAATCTGGTCCACATAGTCTCTCTTCCCCAGGTAGAGGGTCAGCTAAGAGGAGGACAGAAGTGTTTAAAACCATGGTTCATTCATTGTCCATTGGTGAAAAAACCCACTGCAGAACAAAACCTCAGAATAACCTCAGATAGACCAAGTGTCAACTCACCCCTCCGTTTCCACTGGTCTTCTTGAAAACCCTTTGATAATAAGAAGAGAAACATCAGTTAAGGACAATTTGGTTTTAATCTATCAACCTGTTCATAATTAGTCTCTGCAATCTGACACATGAGACTCACTTAAATCAAATATTGGTTTGCAACAAAAAATATATATAAATATTCATTCCATGGGCTCTACTCCCTTAATCTACATTATTAGATTAATAATGTAGATGTAAACAGCAGAGTTACCGTCTGGATTAATCGGATAAAATCATGATCAGTTTTAGACTCTCAAGGTAAAGCAGTGTTCTTGGCAAGCAACAGAAGGACCTGTAATCCTCCTTCCTTTTATCCAGTTCGGAATAGCTAAGTGTGGAGCAGCTTTACCTCATCTCGCCCAGATTAAGGGGCACGCCCAGGTGAAGGAGCTACAAATGTTGCAAGAGGGCACTCCAATAGCTGATTACCAGCGGGATCCCTGATAGCTAATTCGTAGGACGACATTTGAACTGTCACATCAAATGACTAATCTTTAACAAGCCTTAAATAAACAACTACTTGTCACTTTGGTTGGCTGACCTGTAAACAAGTGTGCAACAGATTACGGATTTCCATGTAGGCTTTTCAGATCTTCTAATCAACATACTCTTCTTAATTATTATATTTGGGAAGTCTAAAGCTTTGCTTTTTACGATAATTACCCTTGGGAGACAGAAAAAAACCAACAACAGGAAAACAGCACTTACTTTGCCATCGCTGGATGATCTTTGGTGTTCTGGTGGGAAAGAAGAAAAAACAGATGTAATTTAATGTTATACAGGAGTTGCAGCATCTGTCAATTGTTGGGATTAAGTCATCAACCCTTCGCCAACTGTTTACATTTAGGCAGCTAGAGTCATTTTGACCTCGCCCCACTACATGCTTTCTAGTTACTGTTAATTTTCAAAATAGCAGGTAAAAATGAATGAAATAACATAACTGTAATTTTATGCGTTTTTGGCACATTAGGATTCTTTTATTTTAGCAATAGAATAGTAAAAATTAAATTCAGTTGAACTATCAATGGAAAAATACATGTGATAAAGCACAAACATGGAAGACCCTGACAACAATGACCACACACAGGTCGCCGGCACTTAATGCCCCGTTTTTTGTTGTTGTTATTGTTTGTTTGTGCTATAGGCTGACTGACTAACTGACCGACAGTCTAACTTTCTGACAGACTGTCTGATTGACTAACTGACTGACTGACAGACAGATTGAACCTTAGCCCAGAATTGTCATCACAACGATTGGGAATTCAACACACACACTATTCGGTCTCACTGAGGTTCTTCTGTTAAAAAGAACGGACGGTTAATCCTCGGGGATAAGATTACACCATCAGTGTTGGGGCTCTTGAGCTAAAACTGTTATCTGTTATTCTGTATCTGCTAACCAGCTCCAATCCAACACACATTGGCCTCACACCACACAGATTTACATGGCACTCCAGATTATGTCACAGTCTATCCTCCTCAAATGCAACAGCAGTGCCAAAGCTGAGTTGATTCAAGGACGGTTAAATGGATAAAACCCATTCAGTGACTTGCTGTAGTATTCCTGGAGTTAATGAGGCAGTTAGGCCCAACAATAACCATCTATTAGCTCTATAATGAGGGTTGTAATGAAAAGTTTAGGAGACTGTTAGTATTTGCATCATTAATTGATTTCATCATTAAACCATGAGCGGTATTTAGTCATGTTTGACTTCACCTGGAGACAGCATTAACTATCCAGAGGACTTCTGTGCAATATTTATCTAATAGGAATAAAAACCTAAACACTGAACACTTGGCAGATATCTGAAAAATCTTTCTATGAAGTGTAACTATAAAACAAAGTTGTCTGACTGCATAATTGATGAAAGACTGTACAACTTAGGCAACATATCCTATTATCCAAATATCTCTAAATTACACAATATGAGTTTATCTTTATAATGGAAAGAGAAGTTATACCCAGCATCTCCCTGCATTTTAAAACTTGAATAAGTCACAGTTTGACACAGTATGCACAGATATTGCTGCGGTGGGTAAATGTGTGGAGGAGGATGGTGGCTGAGGAACAAGGGCTGCATCTGCAAGACAACATCATGTAAGGGAACAGCTCAGCACAGACCAATCCTTGTTGACTATGTTGTGCTTTTCTTTGGTTCTTGCTTCTCAACTTATCCAGTTAATACACTATTGACATTAATAAATCTAATATAGAAATATTGAATGCTTAGAATGGCAAGGGGTAAATCTACTGTATCTATAAAATCTATCAAATATTACACAGTGAATTACAACTGATGTTGACTGTCTGTAGATAACTGTGGAGGCTTGATGTCAGATCTCTCTATCAACTAGTCAGATTATCCTCAGACTATATTGTATGGAAGGATGCTGATTTGTTTACTTAATTTATCGTCTGGCAGAACTTACTCATCGAATTGAGCTTGCATTCAGATAGGGAAAACAATTAAACTGTAAAACAGACATGAATATTTGATGATGCTTTTATGTATAATCCACCGACAGAGACCTCTCATCAGGCTACTGTAATATTTTACCCGTAATGTGCATCACATATTCTCTTTTGGAAATTAAAATTGACAATATAGCTGCTTTTCCATGTATGAAAATTCAGTAAAAGCAAAATACAAAGAGCAGGAGAACTAGGTTGAGTACCAACACCACCAGGGCTGTTTGTACTGTATTTGATCTTTGAGCCCATTGGTTTTTCCTCATCAAGCAGCAGCTTTCTCTAGTGTTGCCACCTTCCATCCATCCATTCATGCGTCCACCCATCCAGCCGTCGTTCCATCAATTCATCCAAACATAAGGAAGACATATGGAAGACTTACCTCTCCTCAGTTGTCTGGGATCTTAGTAGAGTGTCAGGGGTGTGTGGCCAGCAACAGTTGAACTCTCCTTTTATACCCACAGCCTCTCTGTGGGCATCCTTTAGGTTTAACCAGTCCATTATTGCTGCCGTTGACTGCCTCTTAATCCATTTAAGCAATCAGCGGATGTCTTTTTTGGACTACAAAGGGTTTAAAAATACCAGCTAGTTAAATCACAGGGACACACAACTGCATAGCCGCCACATGGCCATGGTTGTAGTAGGCTGATAATCCCCCCTGCTCTTCAACCAACTAATCAAGTGTCCTTTAATTCAGAGGGGGGAATAAATCAGGATCATAATGTTTTCAGCCTTTTTAGTTAATTTCCCAGAGAGAGAGAGAGACACACACACATGTGATGTGTCATGACATAAGGGGTGCTGCTAAATTTGTTAGTGACTTCGTTTAATAATAGCATTTCAACTGCTATTATTTGCCTGATCTATCTGTGAGCTGTACCTTGGCTGTGTCCTTTGCTTAATCAATTATGTTAAACTTCAGACACATTTATTCCAACAGCAACGAGGGAATTGTGAATAAGGGACAACGATAAAGAAAAGCTTTTACTTTAACGGTCTCCCATCCCAGTCAAGCTGTTCTATATAAATATATTTTCACACGCAAAACAACCTCAAACCAATGCTTATACATCTCTGAAAAGCATCTGATGAAGAAAAACATATCTAATGGATATGACATCATATGACCCTTGATCCCACACATCCCCCAAAAAAGTGTAACATAATGTAAAACCAAATACTATCAGTTTCATTTAATATATTCTTATAGTGGTATGTAGCCTAATTGTGTAACAAACCACTACTGTGGGAAATTAAGAAAGACATTTGCCTGCAAGGTTTTATGCCAGAAACCAAAGTGAGAAGCAGACAGTGTGGTGTCCGTTTTATGTGATATTGGCTGGTGTAATATCACACGCACGTCACACAAGAAAAACAGGCTGAATCCCTGGACCATGTGACACAGCTGCGTGCTTGCTCCAACATGTTGATATGTTGGCTATGCATCCTACAGCTGCCATGCATGTGTAATGCATCAAGCATGTTCCTGGTCTAAGTCGAAACAGCAGGATATTTGCGACTGGTTAACATAGATAGATTCTTTTTATTTCTTTATGGTGTTTCTTAGCTTGGCTAAAGTGCATCACCATTAAAACCCTGGCTTTCAGAATCTGTTGTTTTGAGGCCACAATTTATTTACTGCCATCCCCAGGTGGATATACTCAGCTATAGCGTCTTCTGCTTATGGTATATGTTTTGTTTGTTTTTGATATATCTTGTATATCACATTATATAAAAATGTTAACATGTATGTGCAAACCATGTTAAACACCAACGTTTCTTGTTAGAGTTTGTAAGTAGGAGTAAGTAGTGAGGGAACAGGTGTAGCTCCTTGTTGCAGATGCTCAGTTGTCGATGTGATCTCAGCAGATTAAGGGATCCCAGTCCTGTTACAGTTTGGAAAATGCAGCAACTAAGGAACGCCAGAGTAAGCTGTCTTATTCAACAGTGTCTCGGTACCATGCCAGAGATTAGGCAGACTCACCAGAAAGATTCTCTTTTGACCTCCGAAACCCCACCAATCCTTTGACAGGTCCATTATAACAAGCTTATTTTGAAAGGTCAAATCCGTAGAACTTTATCTAAATACCTTCATCACCTTAGGTGTTCTCTGATTCTCAGATACTGTATTTAAAAGAAGATTCTTGTGAGGTACCAAAGCAGGTACATTCAGAATATTTACTTCATCTCTGAGGACACAGAGCATGAGGTTCAGGTCAAGAGGATTGTTGAAAATATACTGGTCCAGATGGCTTGGGGGTTTAGTTAATCAGTGAAATCAGCTGGGCCATGTTTTTAAAAACACTACGTAATGAAATAAAATGTAATATTTAATTAATGAAGTACTTCACAGGATGTGACCAAAGGCCTTAGCTGGAAACCAGCCAAGGTCAGCAGAGTGACCTCTTGGTCAACTGGATGCCCCACAAGGCACAGGGTTACTGTGTTGTAATGGCTGTGGCTTACCTCAGGTATTAAGTTTGCTTAAATCAAATACAGAGGTTGTGCAGGTGTAACGGAGGTGCACTCACTCAGCCATAAAGGACGTGCAAACGGGCTGCCAAGCGCTCATTGAGCTATTTGCAAAACGGTCTGCATCATCGCCTGCCGTGCAGGAAACCAAGGTTCGATGCCCACCTGGGGCAGTCCGTACCAAGACACACAACACAGAGAGCCAGATTGACATTGGCTACACAGGTGTCACTCAATGGAGCAGACAAATACAGTATTTCCATGGCTATATAACATAATAAGCCTTATTCTCAACATGATGTTGAAGTTGAACTAAAACACAAGGGTCAGGTTTTATTTGAACAGGTCACGTTACCTACAGACTAATCACTGTTTTGACTGTGGCACAGATTTTTCCAAGAAACGATGTGGCCTCTTAGGCTTTCAGCCTTTTGATCATTAGCCTAAACACAACGTGACAGTGTGATTCTATCTAAGACGGATCCTCATTAAACACATGACTTAGTAGCAAAAGGTCAGGCTCATTTATAAGTAAGTAACAACAGAGAGAGGAAACCCCAGAATCATCACATGAAGCACAATCGGCACAGATAATTAGTCAAAAACTGAATGGACATTAAACTGAATTTAATCTAAATACCTAATATGTCAGGTTTGAAAATACAAAGTTAGTCACATTGAGACTTTCTGCCTACTTGATGAGGATAATCCACTTTATTTGTAGCTTCATAGCCAACGTAGATATTGTTGAATGACAAACCAAAACTTATTCTCTTATTTTCTTCTCTGAACCACAGTTTAATTAATCAATCAAGACTACAGGCTTATACTTGACCATTCGAATCCAGAATAAACATTTGATTGGGATTGTTTTTTCCAGTAATGCTCTCAATATAATATAGTTGCTCACAATGTAAGAATAGTTTTCAATTTTGTGTCTGCTGTAACCCTCTATTTGCATTCTCAAGACAAAGTAAATAATACTATTATTATTATTACAATAATAATAATAATAATAATAATAATAATAATAATAATAATAATAATAATAATAATGATGATAATTAGAATAAAATATATGGAACAGGCAGACCTGTTGGAGATGTTTCATTTATAAACTGAAACAAATACTATTTTAGCATCTGGTTACTAAAGCCCAAGTTGGCAGAGTTCCCATGTGCTGAGAGGCTTTGTTTAGGATGAGCAGAGTGAGGAACCTGTGGGCAGCTGAGTCTTTTTCAGGCTGAGGCTAGGTACTTGATGTCTACCCAGAGATGTGAAGTACCTCTTGAGGAGAGTCAGCCAAAGGGCAAATCAGACCCAATCAATTATTCAAGGGTTAGGACAGACTGATCAAATTATGAGGTTTATAAAGCCCGATGAGCTTGGACACACAAACAACACATTCAGTGATCTGGGGTCAGACGAGCCCACACAATTATAAAAAAACAACAAATTTAATTTCTGTGTTTATATTTGTGTGTGTTTTTTAAAATGTCACTTTTTTTGTTTATGCTCATGTGGTCCACTGTAGTCTGTCATTAGATGCTAATTAAGGGACTGGTCCCAGGTTGTCTCTGCGGCTCCCCTGGTCAGACGCACACATGGACTTTAAGCTCAGGTCCAACTCATGGCCCTTTGCTTCATGTCGCCCTCTCCCTCTCTGTCCTGCTTATGTCTCACCATAGGCAGAATAAAGGCACAAAAATATCTGATCCTTAAATATTCCAGTAGACTTCTGGTCTGCAGATACAAGGATCTGTGTTTGATGGGGACTTGTGGCCACAGAGGACTTTGCCAAAACAACAATAATTTAATTTACGCCACGGCCATTGTGCAGCTGGTTAATCTAACAACACTGGGCCAGTAGGTGAGCCAGAGGTGGTCTCTTGCTGTCTCCTAAATTTCGAGCGCCATCTAGTGGATCCAGCAGGTGGTTCAGCACCACTCTGTGGGCATCTCGCTTTTTTGTTGTTGGATGACTTTCGCTGTCCGATGTCGTAGGCTGATTGGCGCAATTCTTTATTATTTTTTTTAAAGGCAAAAGATCAAATTCTACTACAGAAATGTGCAAACTTGATATACAATCGCTGCACGTCTTAGTTCTTGGAGACATTAAAAATCCTCCCTCAGTGTGGTAACTTCATTGATCATAACGTTTTGTGCTGTGGAGCGGGAACTTGTTTTGGCTTTGACGTCAGGTGAGTGAAACGCACCCCGTCATCATCCCGGTCCGGAGCAGGAGCGCGTCTGCTGAGGTGAGCACTCCGCGCGCCGCTCGGCCCGCCCGGACACTGCAGTGTGGGTTACCGTGCCATCGCTGCGGCTGCTCGCTCCCGACACCGCGTCCCGCTGCAGACTTTCCGGGGACCGGGAAGAACAGGGAGAGACGCCACACATACACACAAAAGAGGGAGAAGAAGCCATGGCCGAGTCCAACCCACTGCGGGGCTTCCCCCGCCTGCGCCGGGCCGCGGTAAGCTGCTCCGGGAGGTGGGAGGCTTGTGACGGGGCGGTGAGGATACTGCAGCAGAGAGATGAGGAGAGGTGGACTAGCTGTTCTTGACACACTTCAGTGCTGCGACACACAGGCTGGGATGTGTCCTCACTCAGTGCAGAGCACGAGATGTGGAGCTATTTAACAAGCTCCTCGGTTTACAGCCTGGATGGTTAGTTCAGTGTAAAGACTCTGTGTAGGGGACCAGGACAGGCCAATGACAAACGGGGTTCGTGTGTGTGTGTGCGTGCGTGTACATGTGCGTGTGCGTGTTTGTATGTTTGGACTGCATTGCAACCGCAGGTGCAGAACTGCAAGAGGCTGTATGCATATGCTGTGCCTCTGCAGTCTAACTGTGCAGTGTATTCAAGTTGTGCAGCTTTTTATGTAACAGATTTAGGAACATGATGCATGTACTCACAGGTCTGAATGCAGCTGTGAAGTGCAGGACTGCAGTCATTCAACACCATCCATCATGCCTTTTTTGAAGAAAGAAAGAAAGAAAGAAAGAAAGAAAGAAAGAAAGAAAGAAAGAAAAAAGGCTCATGTTAAAATGCAGGTGAGCTGGAGAGACAGTTGCATATCTGGTCTCAGGTGTAGTTCCAGTGTTAGACTTAACTTTATAGTTGGGATGATAACAGCAGCAGAGCACAGAAAGTTTCCCTTGCCGCTTATGGTGACAAACACCTGCAGCTTTGTTTCTGCACATGGCCTGTGAGGAGAGTGGAACAATGTACAGCCTGTACATTATTGCTTTAAAGTGCACCTGCTCTTAACAGAGGTACAGTCAAGTTTGAGCCCTGTTGCAAATACAGAATGAGTTTCACATCAACTAAGAAAGTCTGTGGATCTGAGAGTTGTTGCTGTTTCTTTTATATTAATTCATTTTGTATATTTTGAGGTGCAAAGCTATTTATACCTGCAGGATAACTTTAGATTTGGTCCTATTATTAACAGAGAGTTGGTGTACTATGGTGTGTTCAAACGTTTTAGTTACGTGCAGGCTGCAGCTGCATTTTTCAAGGAACCCGAATCACCACACAGCTGATTTCTGGAGACTGGTGAATAGGTCATCACCACGTTATCTGCTTGTTTAGATTGCATGGATTAATGTTTCATTCTGAGGGTTTGAAATGGTTTTTAAATGACACAACGTCGAACTGATGGAAAACTCTTTCCACTCTCCATGGACGAAGAGCAGAGGTAAGACAAAAGTAGACACGTTTCAAGAAGATTAATAAAACATGAAATGTCTGTCTGTGAATCTCTAGGTCCCCAGGAGACAGGGATATGTACAGTTGTGAATATATATAACTGATAGACCTGGGTACAGTGGGACCTGTGGAGTAGATTAATTTAATATGAAGTTTAAAAGAAGCACTCAAGCTCAATAACTCCTCAGGCTGTACAAACTGTCATTACTGTGGACAGTAGATATTTTGCAAAGGGGAGAGAAGATGGAGATGGTAGGGAAACTAGTCCAGCAGGTGAACAAAGAGTGATGACTGACTGGTTGGAGTTCAAGTCCCTTGTCTGAGGTGTGTGCTGCAGTAATGACGCAACTCTGTTCAATTATCTGCTGCAGTGATAAAAAATTAAAAATCATTTTCAGTCATTCACACTTTACCTGATGGGGGAGCATGTTGTGAGAGTAATAGTGGAGGTGATGACAGCTTTGTAACAGTCTGTGGTAGAAGGGAGGACGACAGTAGATAGTGTTAAGAGTGACAAAGGAGCAGAGTGAGTCAGACTGTCAGACCTGCTGAAGAGCTGCACAGAGCAAACAACTTTGCAGACTGACACATAGAGATACTGATGCCGTGTCGAGCGCTGCAGGGCTGCACGACTAACACCAGTCAGCAGTCAAAGCCTCTGACTGACAGGCCGACTCCTCTCATCCACAGTCACAATCTGTACACACTGTACACCTCAGCCGCGCTCCAAAGATATGCTGGAGGTGTAATCCACATCGTCACACTGACATTGTTTCATTTTACATCACTGAATCCCACAGCCAGACTCAGGAGAGGCACAGGTGTATGTGCAGTGTGCGTTGTTGGCAGTCCTGTGCATGCAGGCGCACTGGCACTCTGTCATGGTACACCGTCACACTTGAAAAGAACAGAGCCATTGTTTTTGGTAACACCTGTGCTCTATGATAATTTAAAATGCTCACTGTGAAAAAAGCCGAGCAGAGCTTTTATAAAAACACAGATGTGAGGCGACAAATCAAAGGGAAAACTTGATTAAAGGGGAGGAAACACAAACAAATGCAGATGTGTCCATACGGGGGGTCACCGAGGTCACCGCAGGGCTGCAACGCATCAGTGTTTCAATTTACCTCTTTTTCTATGGAAATGCCAAACAAATGGGAGAAATCAACATTTTTATTTTCCAGTCAGGTCCAGACATCTCCAAATGTCTTGTTTTATCCGACCAGCAGTTGAATATGCGAAGATATTCAATTTGTTATCACATACGACAAAGAAAAGTTTCTATTATTAATTTCCTAGTTAAAAAGACATATTGGAGAAAATATTTGAGATTTTTGTGTTTTTTCAGCAAAAAATCGATTTTACATACAAATGAAAACATTTCTTCTAACTTTTCCTATCGATTATTGAGTGTCACTATATATCCATCTGTTGACCCGTTGATTAAAGAGCTGATTATTGCAGGTTTAGGTCACTGAACAGCTCAGTGGTTAGTGGAAAGGTTTGTGTTGAACGAGCAGCTACAGTGAGGTGAGAGCATCTGGTGAGTGTGTGTGATGCTGGAGGAAAGAGACGATGTTTGTGGTCCCAGTTTGTTAATTTTTAAAGAGACAGTCCACTCAGACGTGTGCACAGTGATGATGTATGAGGCTGTCAGTCCTGGTCCACTATGCATCCTACACACAGTAAGTGTAATACAGTGATATACACAGGTCCTGGATTGTCCAGTGAGGGAGGGGTAGAGGGCATTTGAAGAACTAAAAGTACTTTTATGTCTGCAGGAGATTTTAAGACTCCTCCTTCTCTCATCCTTTGTTCAAACAGTCATTTTTCGCCTGTTCCACTTCTCTGTATTTAATAATGTTGACTAAACAAATTAAATAATAACACTTCCTTTTTCAGACCTCATTTCCAGGCAATCTGCATCTGGTCTTGGTGCTCCGCCCCACCAGCTTGTTAGGCTCCGCCCCCAGTCCGTCTTCAAGCACAGACCTGGGATTTCGCTTCAGCCAGGATGACTTCCTGTTAAAGATGCCGGTGAGACAGTAGAGGAAAATGAGAATTGAGAATTTGTGTGCAGCGCTACTCTTCATTTTTCTGTCCATTGTCTGTGTAAAACACAATGTAGTTTTACAGGAACAGTTCATTTCTTCATTTGTAAACTGTCAAACACAGTACAGTATGCACCTGGTGGCTGTGAGACGCCTGGCTTTTCTGTGTCTCTAGGTGGTGATGCTGCGCTCAGTCGGTGACCTTCTGCGCTACATCGATGAAAACCACCTGACATCAGACTTCACTGCAAAGGTGGAATATTGCCAAAGTGATTGGATCGTCCTTCGCACGGTAAATACCTCTCATTCTCCAATGTCAATCCACTGGAGCAGGTTGACACACCTGCTCTCTGGAACTGAGAAAAAATCAACACAAGAAATCAAACTAATAAACAGCTTGGCTAAAATGCTTCATTTGAAAAACCCATATGAATCTTAAACACCCAGTGTGGGTTCCTGCATGTGTTGTTTCTATGTGTTGAAATGTGCATGTGTGTGTGTTTGCAGTCCATCGAGACCTTTGCCGTGACGGTGAAGGAGATCGCTCAGCTGCTGCAGGGCTTCGGATCGGAGCTGTCTGAGACCGAACTTCCAGATGAAGCCAATGCCATCGACTTCCTGCTGCACTCGCACACACACCGATACCGGCAGATGAAGGTTGTCGCTCCTCTGTCCTTCTCCTGCCTTTTGTGTGTCGCGTTTTCTCCGCTTTTGCACCAGTTCCGTGCGGCCTCGTGATGTCTCTTTATTGTCTCGACATGTCGGCATGTTGTTTGTCTTGTTGTTTCAGGATGATATCCGCAGTGTGCTGAAAGAGGGACGCCTGCTGCTGTCAAACCTGGAGACTGTCAAGGCCTCAAAGAGAGACATAGAGGACGAGAGGGAGATACAGGGGGATATGGAAACTGTTCAGAGGTAAGAGTTCAGATATTAAGATTCAGTTTTCTATGAGGAAATTCATTTTAAAGGAATTCATGAGGTAATGAAAAGGGGGGGAAAGACAGTCACCGACCTCCACTTCTTGTTTGTAAGTCTGTGTGTCATGTGTTTTTTGTGCCTCAGGCTTCTGGCCCAGCTCAGGGACATGGAGGAGGCGTTTGATGGCTTCTTTGAGAAACACCACCTGAAGCTGCAGCAGTATTTGCAGCTGCTGCACTATGAAGCAAATTTCCAGCAGGTGCGACGACCTGTGTCTATCTCCTCTGTCCTCTCTGAACCCATGTCGTGGCTTTGTGTCTGTGCTGATTGACTGTGTGTGTGTGTGTGCGTGCAGATGGACGAGGTGCTGGAGCGTCTCTCTGCCCAGGAGAAGGGCATCGCCCCTGTGGGAACCACTCTGGTGCAAACAGAGCAACTGCTGAAAGACCTGGAGACCCTGGACAGACACGCTCAGGTCAGAGAGACACACATAACAACATGCATGAGTTTGACACATTAAGGCTGTACAGCATTTGAAATATCACTATATTATAACTATGATACTGTAATATAACATATTTTGAAGGAGCTGCCTTAAGTGACACTCTACTGCCACCTGCTGCTGTGTAGTGTGCTGTGCCATTGGTGTGTTTGCTTTTATGTTTAAACCTTGAACCTTGCGTGTGTGTGCCTCAGGAGGAGATGACTCGTGCTCAGGTGGTGATCCTGCACGGTCACCAGTTGGCCACCAACCACCACTACGCCCTGGCGCTCATCGTCCAGCGCTGCAATGAGCTGCGGCATCACTGTGACATCATCACCAACGCCATACGCACCAAACGGGCTTCGCTCACCAGAGCACGAGACCTGCTGCGCCGCCTGGAGGACGTAAGAACAAGTTATTTGCAATGTTTAATCTATCACTTGAAAAAAAGCCTTATGAGAAAAGTCCACACGCTCTGTTGAAGGCAGAGTTGAAGTCTTATGTGGCTCCTCAGTGTGACGTGATGTTCTACACCCCCATACCACTAGCAGAGCTCACTGAGGGGGGTTCGTAGTCCAACAAAATCCTTATATGAGAGTTAATAATGCACAACACAAAAAGGTCCATAAAACTACACAAAAACCATTTAATCTTTCTCCATACTGCTCGTCCGATGCAATCCAAGTGTCCTGAAAGGATATAGTCCAGAGTTTACTCAAAACAACGTAACTTTTTACAGCCTAAACAGTCCTGTATTGAATGTTATCGTATGAATGTGAGCGCGCACCCCAGGGAAATTCAGTACAGGACTGTTTAGGCTGTAAAAATGTAAAAATGTGTCTAAATGACGTTGTTTTGAGTAACCGTTGGACTATATCGCTTCAGGACACTTGGATTGCAGTGGACGTGCAGTTTTTGTGTAGTTTTACGGACCTTTTTGTGTTGGGCACTACTGACTCTAAAGATTATGACGGACTATGATGCACTTTAAGGAATAAAAAACTACTCCAGAGTATTCGTCAGCATGAGGGTGAGTCAATAATGACTGAATTTCATTTTTTGGTGAACCATTCCTTTAAGAAGCAGATGAAAACCTTCCTGTTCAGACAGGGATTTTGACAATCACCCCTGATGTTTCTGTCTTTGTCATTTTATTTTATGTCATATTTGTGTTTGTGTGTGCAGGCTCTTCGCTGGTGTGATGATGGAGCCTATCTGCTTGCCAGTCAGATGGTAGACAAGTTCCAGACCAGAGAAGGCGCTCAGGAGGCGCTGCAGTACCTGAGCTGTCACCAGGAGAGGGCGCCGTCTGCACTGAACAACAGCCAGGACACTCTGAGCCTGGAGTTTGAAGCCATACTCACCCCACAGCTGCAGGTAACCCCGCACCTCGACTACTGATGCAGACACACAGATGATCCTCGGCTTGCCTCTGCTCACACTTCTTTCTCCACTCCAGTCCCAAATCTCCACAGTAACAGAGAAGCTGAACACAATGCAAGCCATGATCAGAAACAGAGAGCAGTGTCTGAAGAGGCTGGCGGATATGCAGGTCAGACCCATCCAGCTGGTCGCCCCAAGACCTGAACCTGAACAGACCATGCAGCGCTGCAAGTCCCCCCTCTTCTCCCCCAAACATGGTACGATCCAAAACTTTATCTCACATTGATCCTCCTGTCAAGAAAATCGGCCACAATCAATTTGCACTGCAGTTTTCACAAATCAGACTTTCTGCATTTCCTCTTTGCTTTGTGAAACTCTCCGCAGGTGTGGACTTGAACGTCCTCAACTCCAAGTTTTCCTTTGACCTGCTTCCTGGTAAGAGAGCTGCAAGGAGGAACAATAATCAACGCAAGGTGTGTGTTGAAAGGGACTCAGGTGAACTGCTCAGATATAGCCCATAGTGCATGTAGGGCATGTCCATATCAACTATTGTTATTTTAATAATGGGAATAATGGGAACAATTAGATTGAATTTGTTGCCATCATTAGCCTAATAATTAGCATTTATGCTTACATTTTCTTATGTGGCAACTGGGATATGTATTTTTTATTTAGCTATAACAGTGGCTATGCTTGAGCTGAATGCTAACATTAGCATACTAACATGCTAACAATATATAGTGCTACCAGGTATAGAGTTTACCATGCGTTAAGTTAGCATTTGCTTATAAGCACTAAGCACAAAGTGTAGTTGAGGCTCATTGAATGCTCAATTATTATTTTTGTAGCAATTTAGTCTAAAACAAAAAGACGATGCTGGTTCATCCCCTGAAGACCATGAGCTGGCGCATCAACTGAATGTCATTCATTCTGGACCAACAGGTCGACATCATCGTCCTCATCTACAGTGTGAAGTGATGGATATTGAAATATGGCAGAAATGTGTCCAAACTGAGAGACTGGCTTCATGTGTGCTTCAACAGATCGAGGTGATGCATGATTACCAAGGCAACCGTAGCTGTCTGTATGGGCCCAGTCCTGACACAGATTCAGAAGTGGAAGACAATCCAGAGCAGGTCACACGGTATGTGATCTCTCACCTGTCTCACCTGACCTCTGACCTCAAGCTCAACCTGTGACTCTTCCCCAGCAGTACGGTGTACATTTTAGGACATCCTCAGGATCAGGCTTCAGTGTCAGACCTCAGATGAAAAGGTATATGTTCTCAGGAAAACCTCTGTCATACTCGCACCAAACTTCATCAAGTCTTCATCACTAAGCCTTCGGAGTTAGACGGAACGGCATCACACGTAACACTGTCATCTATAAGCTCTCAGAATCAGCCTAAACTCCGTCGCATTTTAAGGCGTCATCTATTAAGCTCTCAGAATCAGCCTGAACACTGTCGCATTTTAAGGCGTCATCTATTAAGTTCTCAGAATCAGCCTGAACTACCTCGCATTTTAAGGCGTCATCTATTAAGCTCTCAGAATCAGCCTGAACTACCTCGCATTTTAAGGCGTCATCTATTAAGCTCTCAGAATCAGCCTGAACTACCTCGCATTTTAAGGCGTCATCTATTAAGCTCTCAGAATCAGTCTGAACTACCTCGCATTTTAAGGCGTCATCTATTAAGCTCTCAGAATCAGCCTAAACTCCGTCGCATTTTAAGGCGTCATCTATTAAGCTCTCAGAATCAGCCTGAACACTGTCGCATTTTAAGGCGTCATCTATTAAGTTCTCAGAATCAGCCTGAACTACCTCGCATTTTAAGGCGTCATCTATTAAGCTCTCAGAATCAGCCTGAACTACCTCGCATTTTAAGGCGTCATCTATTAAGCTCTCAGAATCAGCCTGAACTACCTCGCATTTTAAGGCGTCATCTATTAAGCTCTCAGAATCAGTCTGAACTACCTCGCATTTTAAGGCGTCATCTATTAAGCTCTCAGAATCAGCCTGAACTCCGTCGCATTTTAAGGCGTCATCTATTAAGCTCTCAGAATCAGCCTGAACTACCTCGCATTTTAAGGCGTCATCTATTAAGCTCTCAGAATTAACTCAAATCGCATTTTAAGGCGTCATCTATTAAGCTCTCAGAATCAGCCTGAACTATTTTAATCATCTATTAAGCTCTCAGAATCAGCCTGAACGGCATCATGAAAAAATATGTCACAGTGGACGGTATCAAGACAACAACTGATTCGTCAGCAACGACGCTGAAGTTCGCTTCCAACACACACACACACATGGGCGCCGATTTATGTTTTTGCCCGTGGGTACGCACACGTTTCGAGGGAGGGGGGCACCATGGCACCCCCCACCCCCCACTCACCCCAACATGTGCACACCTAAACGGGCTCGCACTGGTGCTCATATCATGCCGCGTAATGGGACTTATCGCTCATTTTTAATAAATAATAGCCTACTGCACAACTGAAAATATTGTAGCAATCCCACAGTAATGTTCTTGTTATGATTAAGTTGTGTGATTTCTGACTAACTGTGAATGTGTAGTATGGGCAGGTATAGGGTGGTTGAATGAGTGCAGCAGTGACAGAACTGTGAGGCCGCATCAAATGCAAAATAAATCCAGTGATCAGAATCCAGCACTCATAACAGTACTACTGTTAAAGTAGCCTACTATTGTAATGAGTGATCAGAATCCAGCACTCATAACAGTAGTACTGTTATGATTTATTTTGCATTTGATGCGGCCTCACAGTTGCATGTTCTGTCACTGCTGTAAATTTCTAATAAGCTCTGCGTAATGGTCGCGCGTAATCTTCGCCGGTGAAGCACTTCGTCCATTTATGGATAAATTAGTGGAAATTAGTTAGTAGCCTACATTAACTGAGAAGGTAAAAAACACAAATCGCCGCAGAGCTCGTGCCTGGCATAGAGGTGCGCGCTCTGGCGCATCTGGCAACAATCGGTTAACGGGGCCGAAAGGAAACTGGCTTTGCTCCGCGGCTATTTCACGTCTGACGCTTATGTAAAACTCATGTTTTTATTGATATTGTAGCGTCCAAACCGACGTAACTGTCTACAACAACATAACACTAACTTATGACAGCTGTCTCTTCCTCGTCTGCTCCTCCTCCCTCACTCACCTACACACAGACACACACAGCTGTCTTCCTCACTCTGGCCCCTCAGTTTCTCGAGCATCCAACCACCCCACCTGCCCATACCATAGCCTACACATTCACAGTTAGTCAGAAATCACACAACTTAATCATAACAAGAACATTACTGTGGGATTGCTACAATATTTTCAGTTGTGCAGTAGGCTATTATTTATTAAAAATGAGCGATAAGTCCCATTACGCGGCATGATATGAGCACCAGTGCGAGCCCGTTTAGGTGTGCACATGTCGGGGTGAGTGGGGGGTGGGGGGTGCCATGGTGCCCCCCTCCCCCGACACGCGTGCGTACCCACGGGCCAAAACATAAATCGGCGCCCGTGTGTGTACAGTGTGTGTGTTGAAAGCGAACTTCAGCGTCGTTGCTGACGAATCAGTTGTTGTCTTGATACCGTCCACTGTGACATATTTTTTCATGATGCCGTTCAGGCTGATTCTGAGAGCTTAATAGATGACGCCTTAAAATGTGAGGTAGTTCAGGCTGATTCTGAGAGCTTAATAGATGACGCCTTAAAATGCGAGGTAGTTCAGGCTGATTCTGAGAGCTTAATAGATGACGCCTCGAGGTAGTTCAGGCTGATTCTGAGAGCTTAATAGATGACGCCTTAAAATGCGAGGTAGTTCAGGCTGATTCTGAGAGCTTAATAGATGACGCCTTAAAATGCGAGGTAGTTCAGGCTGATTCTGAGAGCTTAATAGATGACGCCTTAAAATGCGAGGTAGTTCAGGCTGATTCTGAGAGCTTAATAGATGACGCCTTAAAATGCGAGGTAGTTCAGGCTGATTCTGAAGCTTAATAGATGACGCCTTAAAATGCGAGGTAGTTCAGGCTGATTCTGAGAGCTTAATAGATGACGCCTTAAAATGCGAGGTAGTTCAGGCTGATTCTGAGAGCTTAATAGATGACGCCTTAAAATGCGACGGAGTTCAGGCTGATTCTGAGAGCTTAATAGATGACGCCTTAAAATGCGACGGAGTTTAGGCTGATTCTGAGAGCTTATAGATGACAGTGTTACGTGTGATGCCGTTCCGTCTAACTCCGAAGGCTTAGTGATGAAGACTTGATGAAGTTTGGTGCGAGTATGACAGAGGTTTTCCTGAGAACATATACCTTTTCATCTGAGGTCTGACACTGAAGCCTGATCCTGAGGATGTCCTAAAATGTACACCGTACAGCAGCTGTACACCTATCACTCATAAAGGAGATTTTCTGTGCCAGGATCAGACTGTACTCTGTGACCCTCAGCTTTTTCTTCACCTCTGTATTTAATTTTTTTTCTCCGTTGGTGTCTCTGCAGCCATGTTATGAAGGAGCTGATAGCTACAGAGAGGATCTACGTGGACGAGCTGCTCTCTGTCCTTCTGGTGAGTTTTTTTTTATGGCATATTGCTTTTGTCAGGATTCAGTGCAGAGCAACAGGGCATTCTGGGAGATGGGGAAGAAGATATCTTGATTAGACCAATGTTTCCCCTGCAGGTACGCCAGTGAGCTTATATATTATAATAATGCTCCTACTGCTGAGGGGGCTCAGTAAATGTAATATGAAGATCATATTAATAAAATTAATTGAAATTCAATTATAATTAAGTAAAGTAAAGTAAAAAAAATTAATAATCCATTGTTGTAATATAATCAACCCAATTTAACAAAATGTAATTTTAGTGAATGAAATTGAACTCACTGTAATTAAATTTAATGTAGATCTTCATTAAAGTGCGCCAAATTGTCTTCAAAATCTTGACTTCATGTGATTATCATATTCATACCTTATTGTTATCATCCTCCTTCCTCCTCTCCTCAGGGCTACAGGGCAGAGATGGAGGACCCGTCCATGTCTTATCTTCTTCCCTCTGCTCTACGCAGCCAGAAGGACGTTTTGTTTGGCAACATGCCAGAGATCTACCAGTTTCACAGCAGGCAAGCTCCACACAAACACACACTGAGCTCACAAGCTGTCCCCCAATCGTCCTTCTCTTCCTCTCTCCTCCCACCAACCAGTGTTCCTTTCATTTTCCTCCTCTTAGGATCTTCCTTCAAGATCTGCAGAGTTGCTTGGAGACACCTGAGAGGGTGGGGGCCTGCTTCCTACAGCGGGTGAGGAGACACGAGGAGAAACAAAGGATTTAGTGTCAAGTGATGCGACATAACACATCTAACTGTTCATTTGCATGCGTGTGTGTGAGCAGAAAGAGAAGTTCCAGGTGTACGAGCGTTACTGCCAAAACAAGCCCCGCTCCGAGTTGCTATGGAGACAGTGCTCTGATTCGCCCTTCTTTCAGGTACTTACTTACTGTGAATTTAACACGATCATACAGCATCAGCACTAACAGCGTGTTCCTGAGAAAGGCTGTCGTTCTTATTATCAGAGCAGAGTTCTCCAATCTCTCCAATTACGCTTTCTGACTCCCAGGCAGCAAAATCTGTCAAACCTCCGTCTCTGTCGCTCTCCCCCTCCCTGCAGGAGTGCCAGAAGAAGCTGGACCACAAGCTGGGTCTGGACTCTTACCTCCTGAAACCAGTCCAACGCCTCACCAAGTACCAGCTGCTCCTCAAGGTCTGTTCATCTGAGCCTGTCAGTGAAGCAGAGTCCTGCAGAAAACACAACTCAATGACATGAACATTTGAAATTGTTTTGCGGTTACACAAAATTCCTGACATCTTAATTTTGTCATATTTATGGTCAGCAAAACATGAAAGCTACATGAAAAATAAGGGAAAAGAAATTATGCAAAATGTTGTGGTAACACTTTATAATGACTATAGTACACACTATGAAGCTTTAGTTTAACACTATTAAATATTTAATAACCGTAATGTAACACATCTATTAACACTTTTACCATTAGAACATGTCTAAATCATTTATAAATGTCAATTTAAATACTTTGTCCATTATTGACTTACACTATATTAATGACCTTATGAACCATTGATGTCTCCTACATAACTGGTTTGGTTTGTAATTGATATTATCCTTGATGCAGCTTATTCATCCAGAGTTTATGTTCATAAATTACACACTAAGTAGTACTGTGTCACTGTAGGCATAATGCTTTCCTAATGATGAATTAAGCGTGCAACTAAAGTTTAATAGTGTATAGTTATTATAAAGCGTTACCAGTTTTGCTGCCTTGATGACACAAGAGAGACCAAAATGTGAGCCTGCATTTTTTGACCTTACTTTTATCAACAACTCTCTCTTTGTGTTTGCAGTGATGATTAGTTCAACACTGCTTTAAAAAGACGGTACAAAAAAAGCCCCCTGGTCAGTCAGTCTGCACACAAACTGCTTTTATTTTGAAAAAGACCAATGTATGGACACAAAGCCAGATAGTTGAGGACAGTAATGTCAATGACAAGAACTAACCCACTCAGATACAGACAAATAAGAACACTTAAACAGGCACAGAGACAAATTGACGCCATTTATCCAGGCAAAAGCTGATTTGTTGAGTTGTTGTTGAGTTGCAGACATGCAGACGATCGTTTAAACTCTGCCTAATGCAGCCAGATGTCAAGCCACAGGAGATTAGGTAAAGGGAAAAGCTTTGAGCTGTCAACCTGTATCTCTGTTCTGGTTCAGGAGCTGCTGAAGCACTGTACGGAGCAGCGATACCGCTGTGAGCTCCAGGACGCCCTGGACTCCATGCTGGAGCTGCTGAAGTCTGTCAACGACTCCATGCATCAGATAGCCATCACTGGATATCAGGTAGCAGCCGGCCAGATCAATAAATAAGACAGGATGGATATTCACATCACTGGATGTCAGATTTATGATATGTCATTATGCTTTAATATAAAACGGTCCAGTCGGAGCTCTCATCACTTTAATACAGAGAGCGTCTGGGCAGACTTACCGCCTTGTAAATGCATATCGCCTTTCACTATCGCAGGTGGAAGAATGTGTCTTTCATTTATTGCATTTTTCTCATTTGATCTCTAATATTGTTGCTTCAGGCATAACTTGACAAGTAGGAAATTAAAGTTTTAAGAACTTGGAAACGTTAGAATTAACTGGCTTTATTTAGTATTTAGTGGGATGACTCATGAAACATGCATTAAAACCTCCCTGGGGTGGGCAATTTTTGGTTTTATCTGTTGAGAAAATAGAAACTAATAGATAATATCTAGTTGCTGCAATATATTAAATACCAAATATTACTCCTTATAGTCAAGTCAAGTCCATTTTTTTCAACAGGTGCTGACCAAAGTGCTTCAGACAGACACAAAGAGACATTAAAAACAAGTCAGTGGGAATGATGGGATGGGAAGTTCTCATGAGACTGAATTAAAAGCCAAAGAGAAGAGATAAGTTTTTAGCTGAGTTTTAAAGAAGTCGTGAATATCTGATGGTTTATGGGAGACTATTCTACAGTTTGGGACCAGTAACTGAAAAGGCTCTGTCAGCTCTTGTTTTTATTCTAACAGGGAGGTAGCTGTTTAATTCTTCTCCTGTATCCATAGATTAGATTTGGCTCAACTAGACGTATACTTTTTAATTGCAAACACTGACTGTCACTATAGTGTCTTTGTCTGTGGGTGCAGATCTGCAGGTCTATGTCACTGTCTTTTGTGTCTGCGTGTCCCAGGGTGACCTTAGTCAGCTGGGCCGCGTGGTGATGCAGGGCGGCTTCAGCGTGTGGATCAGCCATAAGAGGGCTGCGGTGCGAATGAAGGAGCTGGCTCGCTTCAAACCCATGCAGAGACATCTCTTCCTCTACGACCACGCCCTGCTCTTCTGCAAACGCCGGGACGACGACAACCACGACAGGACCCCCTTCTACAGCTTCAAATCCTGCCTCAGAGTAACAATACGCAGCACACAGCCAACCCAATTCAACAGCACAACAATCGGTCTGTCTTGACTGAGCTGGACGTTTCAGGAGCTGTATTGAATCGTTCTGCCTCCGATTGTCTGACATAATTCACAGTCGCTGTTTCCAATCAGAACAACAGAACAGAATCAATAACCACGACAGGGTTATTCGTTGAGATAAATGACCTCTCTCTCTGTCTCTCTCTGTACAGATGAGTGCAGTAGGAATCACAGAAAATGTGAAAGGAGATGTGAAGAAATTTGAGATCTGGTACAGCGGCAGAGAGGTGGTGTACATAGTTCAGGTATTTGATCCTCTCAGTTTCTTCATATTGTGCAGAGTTTGTGTCTGAATATTTAGTTCTTTCACTCATACACCTGTATGTATGTGTGTGTGTGTTTGTGTGCAGGCTCCCACTCTAGAGGTCAAAGTTGCCTGGCTGACGGAGTTACGAAAAATTCTCACCAACCAGCAGAAAATGTGTAAAGGTTTCTATTGTTGTTATGGTTTTGTTTCTGCCTGTTGTTTCTGTTTAGAGTTTGTTTCACTCGCTCTCTTATCTGTTTTTAGTGCAGAAGCATAAAACCTTTAACCTCTGTTGTTATAAGCTCATGCTTTTTACTTTTGATGCTTTCCAGCAGACTTGACTACACTCTTTTGTTTTTGTAGAAATAGCAGATATTTGAGTGCCATTACAAAAGTCTTTTGGTAGATTGCACTGTGTCTTTATGTCATCCATCTGTCCTCTTCCTCTCAGACGAGGCTCCTCCTCTACCAGTTTCCGACAACCCCGTCTCCGACAGGTGATTCCCTTTGCATGACCTCCCCTTCGCTCGTCTGTGTCAGTGTGTGAATTCTGAGGTGTGGTGGTGAGCATGGGCAATTCGAGGATAGATGAATGAAGGAAAATGTTTATTTTCTGAAATAATTTGATGATCATGTAACTCCTCAGTACATTTACTGCAACACATCTCGTATAACTGTACACAGGATGTTACAGTAGATAAAACTACATTTGCAAATCCTGCACATACTGTAGTTCTAATGATATTGATGCTGAATTACATTGAATTTAACAAAGTAAAAACATTTTGTGCCAGTTATTTTCAGTTTTCATCCATTAGCTTTACTGTTTATCCTCATAGAGTTGTAGGGGGACTGGAGCTAATCCGAAGGGACATGACGAGAGGACAGGGTTCTGCTGTAGTTATGTGTATTCTCCTGGTTTCCACAGTGTGTAATGATGGATTTCAGAGCAAGTCACCATGATCGAGAACTGCTGATTTAAAGCAGATATCAGCGGAATATTTTTGTTAATAAAAGTCCTAAATAGTCCTTTTTTCCGTCAGCAATCACTTACATGGAGTGTTTCAGCCGAAACACGAGTCTCTCAGTCACTCTGCTCTGCTGTAAACCCAGGAGAAAATTTTCCTTGTGGGATACAAGTGTTATCCAATGAGGAGAGAGAATCGCATGAAGGACCAATAGATCCATGACGAGGGCGGGGGCTGCTAACTCATGGTGCGTTCAAGGAAATTCGTAACTTGTGTTTTTCCGACCTGTGAAGTCATACCAGTTCGATCTGGTACGACTTCACGGGTCGGAAGTTACGAGAGGCCGTTATAGTGAACTTTCACAGGCAACAGGACGGTAAAAACATGAGTTACGGGTTACCTGGAACGCTACAAAGTCGTAGTCGTGACTTGAAGCCGTAACTTACGGTTTCAAAAGCCTGCCTGGAACGTAGCATTAGCCAAAACGACCGGGCTGGGTAGAGGGTCCCAAAGTGTGATGACAGTTATGTGATTGGTCCTGGGGTTAAGCAAACATTTAATATTACAGGGTGAGTCAATTGTAATCAATATGTATTGATTTTAGGCCTACACGTCAGATGTTAGTAATGGTCTCAGTCACTAACAAGCATCTAATGGTTCTCTAGGATGGTGTGGCGATGGATGGTGACTGGAATTGTGCAGTGTATATACAGTATATGTGTGTGTGTGTGTGTATGTGTGTGTGTGTGTGTGTGTGTGTGTGTGTGTGTGTGTGTGTGAGCTCTTGTGGGAGATATCAATGTCCTGTTTACTGGTAGCATGCTAGCATGTAGTGAATTTGATGAAGGACTGAGTCTTTTGAGCTTCAATGGTCACACTTTGTGATTCACTGTGGTTTTGAAAATGAATAATATTGGTGCATAATTTCTTTTTTTTAATCAAATGTTTGCAGAAAATGTTAAACTTGAAGGAAAGGCTGTTGATATTCTGTATGTTTCTTTTTGTCAACACATTTCACAAGAAGGTCAAAGCCAAACACAGCCTACAGATCCAATGTGCAAAGACAGTTACAAACACATAAACACAAGCCTCACTTTTGCACATGGAGACATGTTCCTATGAGCACAAACATGGGAATGGTAACTTATTTTTGTCATTCCCCTGACTGTTATAAATACTAGCATGTTTCCTCCTTGTGATCAACATGCCCTGCTGATTTAGACAATTATAAAACCTTTTTTTTTTTTTAAATTTAACTGTAATGAGTTGGATTTGGTGTTTTCATGGGATTTGTTGACAGTATGAAATCATGCCAGCCTTATCCTTTAAGTACATGCATTCACAAAGACTCAGTTCAGTTGTGAAAGTATCTGAACATGGGGTCATGGGATTGTCTTGCAAGAGTTTGTGATTATATTACTAACAGCTGGATGATGAGACAATGTGAATGTTGGACACTTTTTTGGACAATTGTTATGTTCATGATAAACTCCTAGGTCACAAAGCATTTGAAGTAATTGGTTTCTACTTTATTTAGCAGATGGGTAGGCTTTGATGTATTCAGACAATTATTATTTTGTGTTAATTTTCCGTCTGTCACTTGGACTATAAGGGACAAACTCCACCCATCTGCTACTTAAAGCAGGTCAAATAACACTGGATTATTGACAAATGCCTGGTATGTGTGTAAAATGTAAACTCAGAGTAATATTTCCATATATTGCAGTGATCTGTGATATTACTGATATTTGTGATGCGAACTAAAACACCCAATCAGACACTGAAATATATGTGACAGTGAACTAATTGGAATGCTATATTAACTAAACGAATGTGGATGAGCTTGTTTTGTGACACCGTGAATGTTGTTGTTGTTGTTGTTCGTTTGTTTGTCGTGGTTGTGTCTTGTTCCCATGGTGATGCTGTTTAGTGCATCAGAGGTGTGTGTGTCGTGGGGCGGAGCATCGGTGGGAGGCTGCTCAGCGTGTCTCCCTGTCCCTCACAGCTCCTCAACAACAAGCCATTCCTACAGGCACAGAGGGGAGGACTCAATACACACTAGCCCCGCCCACTCAGACCCCGTGGTTCACTCGCCTCGACGCAGTGAGTCACTGAAATTAAAACAGACTATCTACACACATGAACAAATCTGTGAATTTGTGGAGGCCAATATGTTTTTAGCCAGAGTTTGATATGGTAGAAACCACACTTTAGTTTTACATGTGGTTAAAAGTCTTGCTTCTTGCTTCTTTTACATTAAAGATCTCAGATTCATCTTCATTTAGCTAAAGAAGGGTTCATGCACGACTAACCATTAATTTGTTGCAGAGATAATATATGGGACTGTAGTCAGTTGTTGACTAAAGGTAAGTTTGGGTGTCGTGTTCATGATTATGGTAGCTAATTTCATTGTTTTGTATAATGTGGCCTAATGGGCATTTGAACATAAAAATAGAAGAGGGCCGAGGATTGTGCCCTGGGGAACTCCACTCAGTTGCATGATTAAAGACATTTTTTTTTTTTTAACTTTATTGCAAGGATTCTCACTTTAAAGACAATTGAGGAATAATAGTTATTGTCTTGAGGATCTGATTTCAGCCACTTCACGGCTCAATTCAGTGTGTCCAAGCATCACCTAGATCTGGCAACTTTTTCAGTTTTTAGGGATCATAAACTGAGATCATAAAAACAAAGCAAAAACCTTCATTTCCATTTGATAGCACAAAATAGAAAAGGATATTAATGAGTCTACTAGTGGGGTTGAAGATAAGTTTTCCACACATCCCAAACCAGTTATTGTTTCTCTATGTTTTGGCAGATATTGAATGTCAGCTGCCGAAAGTGCTTAGATACATGTAGCATTTAACCTTTTCAATTACTTAATAATAGTAAGTAAGGGTGTATGGCTTCACTTTAAGGTTAACCTATAAATCTTTAGAAACCCTGAGGTAGAAACAGCCTTAATTTAGGTAAATCTAACAGAAAATCGGCAGCTGTCATGGCCCCCTAGGCGGACTGAAAACATCTTAGATGTGCCATAGAAACCCATAGATCATTAAAGTGTTACAGTGCTCAGTTGTCTCAGCTGTCTGTCGCCTGCAGGTTGGCCTGTCCCTGCCCACTCAGTGGCAATCTGTGAAGGCCTGGAGGACTGGGGCGCCACAGACCTTTCCAACATATCAGACTCAGAAGAGGAGGAGGATCAGCCTGTTCCACTGGTGAGATTTCATTACCCAGACAGTACAAGTTGGGCTGGAGGAATGATTTGCTCTTAGGCCAGAGGGAATTAAGAATTAATGAGCCTCTCAGCTACACCGACTACTAACGGACATCACCTGCCGAAACCAAGAAAGGATAGGACTGCTGGTGTTATTGTTTGTTTTGCATTTCTTTTAAGTACTTTACAGTATAATCTCCTGGTTATTTCTCTGTAAAACACAGGTCACATCAACACAATTATCATAATTTAGGTTAATGTACTTAGCAAAGGGATATGGTTTGGTTCATTCCCAGACACACCTGCATCCTTCAGATCTGCCCATCAAAATGGTCCCATGATATTCTGCTACATGCCAACCCTCTTGTGTTTTTTTATTTTATTTCTCTCATCCTCTTCTTTCTTGCTACTCTCCCTTTGTGGACTTATATCAGAAAATGCTTGCAATCACCACTGTGGCCGTGTGACCATGACATTGCATTTAGTGTTTGGCGTAGTGCAATTTTCTTTGGTGCTGGCTCACATTTTAAGGGGCTTTTACCTAATCCCTACATTATTTGTTTACAATAGAAGCTGAATTCTACAGTATAAGTACAGTATGCCCCCCCCCTCCCTCCCCTCTTCCAGGTGGCGGGCAGGTACAGAGTCATGGTGGAAAGCAGCATGGCCAGCACTGATGACATAATTTTTAACTGTGGCGATGTCATTCAGCTGCTACATGAGGACTCGTCAGGAATGTGGTAATGTAGACAACGAGCTGTATGAATGTTTGTGTGTGAATATGACTGGTGGTGTCATATATAAATACAACGTCCAAAACCAACAGGAACTGTAAGCAGCAGCGATTAAAGGCTACAGGGCCTGTATGTGTTCTAACATGTTCCCATAATGGTGGGAATCAAAAACATTTTAACTCTAAATGTTGCTGCAATATGTCTCTTGAGATGAATCCTAAGAGATGTCTTGATATTTGTTTCTATCTAATATAAAATGAAGAATATATATAAACCTGCCTGTTGCTTCAGCACCATGGACAGCTCTATGGTTTCATCAATACACAGAGGACTGGGGATGGTAAAATTGTGTTATACCATATTAACATCAAAGTATTTAATTGGGACCCACTGAATTTCCCAGGGACCAGCTCAGAACTACCAGCATCACTGTACAGTATTTTGCTTTGTCAGTAACCATAAGTTATCTCTTTTAATGATGCACTCTCGGATACAGTGAGTAGGCTTACAGTGTAGGCTGCAATAGCTCATTCTAACCATACGTTCAGAGGAGAACACAACAACATAGTGAGCTAACAACAACAAGCAGTGAGTGATTTCAAGGGGAGACGATTACAGACACCTAGAAATGGAGATTAAACGCTAAAATGATGACATATTTCTGGGCCTGTGTTGTGCTGTGTACAGGAGGGTGAGGAATATAAGTCGTGGCGAGGAGGGGCGCGTCCTGCCTGAAGACCTGCACAGGATTCTGGGAGAGACCTGCTGAGAGCCAATCAGAACAGAGCATAAATGACGCCTGCGACCATTCTCCTTCTGCGTTTTATCATTTAATTTGGCTCACTCTCTCTTTGACACACACAGACTCATATTCCATCTGCTTCCTGGCCAGAAGGGGGCATCTGACTCTGCTGAGATGTTTGCCAAGAGACTGAAGCACAACATCAACCACAAACTTTACCCTTCCAACTCCTGGGACACTGTTCACCTCAGAAGGCTGTGTATCACAGAGCGGACCTCAGAAGACTGGAACAGTACAAAGACCAGAAATGGGACCTCACAATATCAGAGTCTTCTTTTTCTTTATATATTTTTTTCCAGCATTAATGCAGTAGATACTCTGGACTAAGGACGTTGAACTGGGGACTTTTATTCATTCATACAGAAGATTTGTTTAAGCCTTTTATCATTTCTATTTTCTTATGAAATATCATAGAAATCATGCGTATGTCTTTTGACATATCATTACTTATCATGTGCCAAACAGCTCAGCTAACCATCGTGGCTTCTTTTTGGATACAGTAACACTGTTCTTTATAGAAAATAGCTTTACATTTTGTTATTATTGATTTCTAATTATCAAAATCATCCTCCTGTTGCCGAAGAAACCAGCTAAATTGCTAGAGGGTATGTTACTGTATGCGGAAATCGCCATAGTTTCTCCACCTCTCTCAAACATTCAGCCTCCGTCAGGTGCGCTCATGTGAAACAATGAATGTCCATCCATAAGCTGTACTGCCTATCCACGCAGGGTGGTGGGGGAGGGGGCAGGAGTGAGGGCAGGATTCACCTGGACAAATCACCAGTCCATCACAGGACCAACATGTAGAGACAAACCACCTCACACACAGCTCACATTCACACCCACGAGCACTTCGGATTCACCAGTCAACCTGATGTAGATGTACAGTATGTACCTGCTGATGGCACATGCAAACTCCACACAGATGGGGATCGAACCCAAAACCTTCTTGCTGTGAGGCGACAGTGCTAACCACTGCAACACTGCGTTGTCAAAGAAGCAATACCAGTCAGGATATTACAGGCCTGTGGTGCTTTAGTTGCCACTCGGTGATGCTGATGAGGTACATGTGGAAATGTCACCTATCAATATCTATCACACCCGGCATGGCATTTACGCCTGTCAGAGCAGGCAAGAAGAAATATTAATAATGGCTTTGTTTCACTGGGTTTTGCCTTGGTCTTGTGCTTGACGGCTCATTGGGGAACATTGTTGATGTTATTACCTCCACATATGGTTCCCCTGCTACAACAACTAAGGGTGTTTTATGTCAGGAAAGATCTTGATGCACTGTACTGTTGATGAGTCCTCTAGACAGAATGTACTGCAGCACTGATGCTACTGGGTAGGAGACTCCTGCTCTGGCCGCATTGTAGCTGGTTGTCAGCCAGCGTGTCAATCAGATATTTTAAAGATGGCTTAATTTGCCGAGATTGTCTTTATTTTTGCTGCTGTTGATGATGTGTTGTTTTTTTAGCTGACTTTTAATTTGAGATAATTCTGTGACTTGCTCATACAACAATTCCCAGCGTCCTCCGCTGCAGCTGTAATAACCACTGAAATCACTGAGATGAGGCGAGCTTCATGTCTCTCTTTAACTCTCTGCATGGACAAAACCACTGCACATGCCCACTGCTTTATTTCTGCCTGTACTGCTATTGCACATCAACAACAGGGAACCTACGCTCAGTGTTGGGTAGTAACTGTAAATTAGAGTAGTGTAGAAATATAATTGTCAACTGCATTGTGATAGATACACTGTCGATTACTTCATGAACTGTTGATAGAAATTTTAGGGGGCTGAGACAGTTTACATTTCTTTCAACTGCCTGGTTTAAAAACTGCCCAGTTTGACTTTGAAAAATGAACCAGTAACAGAAATAGTTAAGATTTCAAACTATGTGTAAAAAGTGGTTATGAAAACACTGCCACTTTACCACCATGTCTGCTGAAGGTTAATCTATCATTTACTTTGTAATTACTTAATTTACAGTCTTTTTGGAGTCAACTACAGTGAACTGTGAATACATAGAAATCTCAATTTTAGATGTTAAACAGCTTTAGTCAACAGCCTAGCTTTGATTGGATGCTCCGCTATCAAATTACAAAGGGTACATTTGATTCCTACAGACTTTTTGTCATAATATTCAGTCTAATCCTGCTGGTGACAGAAATCCTAAAAGTAAATTAATTGAATAAAGATTCATTTTCACACTATTTCGCAGCCACAGTGTGACTGTCACTTGCTAGTGAATGCTAATCTAACCCAAGTGTTTCTGGTGATATTTCTTCATCCTAAATCAATACCTGACACTGGCTGTACTGTAACATCATTAGGTTTGATCAGTACCTGAAAGTGGTGTTGGCTGCTTTTGCTCATGTTGCACTTTTTTGATATTTTGAATCATTGTGAAAGCCTGTATTATAATGCATATTATTTTCCAAAATATAAGCACAGTATTGTTTGATTTGAACCTGATTGATGTGATTTCTTTCCGACAAAACATAGTCCACAGACTACATCTACACTGCTTTTTAAACTGATGAAGCCCCGACATGAGAAATTGTTCCTCCAGTGCAAATCACGCGAGAATTGCACTGACACAGGAAGAGCAGTGAACTGAGACACTGGAGCTTAAAATATAGACTTATTGAATTTTTTTCGGAACAATTTCTCTGTCGGGGCTTCAATACAAGAGGGACATTGCAGAAGAGCAGCATGGAGGTATTTGGATGTTTTTTTGAGTGTCTTTTTGGACGAAGAAACCTGGTGTCCATTAACAACCATTATATAGACAAATACTGCTGCGCGGACACCCCTGTAACTCAGAGAAGGAACGGAGGACTCTGAAAATTCTCATAGCTTAGTCGACATGAGGGTGAGTAGATAATGAGTGAAATTTGAATTTTGGGTGAACTATCCCTTTCAGTTTATTATGTAGTAATATTCAAACAGAGACATAACAATTCTCATTTAGGTCTTTTTTATTGGAAAGTCAAATTTAACATTAACACTTGACTCAGTAGAAGAAATAACTTTCACATTCTAAGAACAAGGCTAATTGTTTTGTTTTCATGTTGACAGCTGTGTTCCTTGTGTGACTCTGTTTGTTAGCTGCCAAACTGAATCCCTGTTGTGCCACTGATCCACGGGTAGTACCGAGAGACTCTAGTGTATATGCCATACTTCCCCTCCTTGGCGCACTCCTCTCCCCAGCTGACGATACCTGTCAGGAACCAAGCATTGTTATAATTGGTGGCGTGCGGGCCCCCGCTGTCCCCCTGACAGGAATCCATCTTTTCATTTTGGTAGCCAGCGCAGAACATAAAACGTGTGATGTGGTCCCGGCTGCTCTGTTTACACTTGGTTCGATCTACGTAGGGGACCTGTAGCTTCTGAAGCTTGTGGGCCTCCGGGCCCTGGAACTTAATGCGTCCCCAGCCGCTCACCAGGGAGCGCTTGGACTCCCTCAGGATGGTCTCTGTGAAGTCTTTGGGGCCCAGGCAGATGGGACGCCGTTTGTTGGACAGTTCCACTGGAGTGGCGAGCTTCAGCAGGGCAATGTCATGGTTATATGGTGATATTGTAAAACTATATTGGGGGTGGATTTTCTCCTCTGCGACCCCGTGGTCTCGCTCTTCACCTTCATCCTTACTCACATCGTGCTCACCTAGAAACATCAATACATTTATGTATAATAATGGAACTATACAATTTTCTGGACAGCACATGCGATAAACCTTCCAGCTTATGAGGCAAGTTGCAAGGAACTGTGAGTAGAAAAAAACATGCGATGCAGGTAGTATTACCTGTTAGCTTAAGGGATAGTTCAACATTTTGGCAAATTTGCCTATTGCCATAGGGTTCATCACCTTAATTATTGGTGCATGTTGTTTTGAGATCCGTGGGGCAGAGACACAAACTGCTCAGTGAACACAATGGAGGTGAATGGCACTGGTCCCCTGTTCCTCATCAAATACACAATCCAACAACTCCAAAACGCTCTTGTGGAAAAGTTGTGACCTGCACATTCACCACACGATAAAACAATATGTATAACATGTAACAATGTAACATTATGAGACTGAGTTGTTTTCTATGCAAATTCATAGCTGGAACTACAGTACATTCCAGACACGGCTGCTGGGTGGAGTGATTTCAAAAGTGCAAGCAGAGTATTTGCTTCATGTGTCGTAAATGTTACATAATTATACATAATTATTTCATAGTGTGGCTAATGTGCAGGTCACAACTTCTTCACGAGCGTTTTGGAGTTGTTGGATTCATGTGTATTTGATGAGTTTGATGAGGGACAGGGGACCAGTACCGTTCACCTCTACTGTGTTCAATGAGCAGCTTGTGTCTCTGCCCCGCGGACCTCAAAACAACATGCACCGAATATAAAGATAATTAACCTATTCCTATGGCAATAGGCAAATTTGCCAAAATGTGGACATGAGAACATGGATCCGATTACAGTAGATTTCCTACCGACTCTGACGATGTATCTGCGTTTAGCACCGTCAGACTCCACCAGACAGTGGGCGGCAGTGATGACCCATAATTCACTGAGCAGAGATCCTCCACAGAATGGCACTGCTCTCCCAAGGGAGTCCGAGTGAGACATCAGGGTAACCTGCAAAACACAAAGGAACATACACACTTAGGTATTTGTTTCTTACACATGCTGCCTTGTTGCTCTCTAATCTGAATGACGGTTTCTCACCTCTTCTACCTTTGTCCTATCTCCTCAAAACTAATTGTTTGTTTTTCAGCTCTTTTACTCTGAGTAATGACTTCTGCTCTGACCCCTCTACCTCTGAATGGGAAAATCCTGTTCAGTTTTATATCGTCATTTGTCATGGTACAAACACTAGAGGCTGAGATGAAAACTTTTAAATCCCCATACTTCCATTGCTTTACTCCATATGCCTGGTTTGCAAAGGAGACCTTTTTTTTTTTACTTATAATTTTTTGAGACATTTTTGCCTTTACAAGATAGGACAGTAAAGAGAGACAGGAAAGTACTTGACCCCCTTTCTCTTCAAGCTCAAACAATCACATATGCCCCTCCAATAAAGCCCTTTACTTCAGGTCAATGGATACTTTATTTCAAATTAAATCTTCTAAATGTGTTCCCTTGTTAAATGGTGTCCGTGTCAGATGCAATCCAGATAACAACACATCAGCTCCGGCTATGAACAGCATCTCTGACTTGAAAGTTCAACCCAAAATGAATATACTTGTATAGTATATACTGTATAGTATCATCTGTTTTGCTTTCAATTTCCCTGTGTCTCCACACTACAGTACCTGCCAAGGTATCTCTCCAGGGACGGCCTCATCGCCTCCTACGATCCTCTGGTCAGAGTTTTCTTGGTCTGTGATGGTTGGGAGCGTGGGCAAACCAAAGCTAGGCCATATCTCTCTCTTGGTGCGCGTTGTTTCAGTGACGCTGCTGGAATCATTCACAGGGATGTTGGGGTAATCATCATATTCATACTCGTCCCACAGAATCTTAGAGAAATTGAAGCTCGTTTCAGAGGCGCTCATCGTGATGAGTGAGTCTGCACCCAGGATGGACCTGGTGCTGGATGAGGCGGTCACCTTACCACAGCTGAATGGTCCTGCAGGAAAAACAAAAGTAAAACAAAGAGATCATATTTTTTTTATAGACATCACAAAATATTACAGCTGAGTATGTTGCCCTCCAGCTCTTTGTCATTCTGTCACATGCTTTGCATTTTGCAGTTGCTGCTCTCCCAGTGGCGATTTAGTCTTTCACACAGCTGCCATTTTTAACACCCCTGAACAAATTCATGATGGGCATTTGTCCTTTCATACACATGAACACACAGGATAAAAACATGGTGGAAATGAATGAATTTCTACAGTAGATTGACAGTTGATTGGTTAGCCGGCTGGTTTAAGATGCCTATTCTATGTGCAGATGTGCTGGTTTTCCGTGTGGCTCCTAATTAGTATTCAAGCTGTCAGCAATAACCATAAATTCTGTCGTTTATTTGACAGCTATAAACAGCAATACAGTTTACAACGTGGCAGCCTGCAATCCCTTAATGGACAGTGAAGGCATGAGGCATGATTCCAGCTTTCTGTCTTCACTGCCAATCTGTATATCACCCCTAACATCTGGTCTGTGACCAGGCTATCTGTGGGGAAGTTTATGTACAGCAGCTGATACCAGGAATTTGTTCACCAGCGCCTCAAGTTTGGGCATGGAAGATGACAGGTGTAAATAAATATTAATATTTTGTAGTTGGTAGGTTTGAGTTTGTGCTGATGTACCAAAGACAGTGCCCTCTTCTTCTTCGGTTTGAAACAAGCCTCTTTTCAATATTTTACCTGTTGGTTCACAGCTCTTCATGTCTGATCCAAGTCTGTAGCCAGAAGCACACTTGCACACCGCATGTTCTGCCAGCATCACACAAAAATGAGAGCATCCACCGTTGTTGACTGTACACTGCTTGGCCACCTCTAAGAAAGTGGGAAAACAGAATTAAACTCTTTTTTCACACTGTGTTTTTCTTAATCATCTCATCAAGAAAATACTTTTGAATACATTTGAGCATTTTTGAAAGCAAGTAGTACACTGTTTTATTTGTACTCAAGTACAACGTTTGACTGACAGTTGTCACTCTTGTGGAGTAATATTTGATCAGGAGGATGTACATCCTAGCTCAAGTCATGAAGCTGTGTACCTCCACCTCTGTATGTGTTTGATACCCAGTCAGACACACTCACCAATCTCACAGTTCTTGCCGTTGAAGGTCGGTTTGCACCAGCAAACGTAAGCATTGACTCCATCTTCACACAGACCTCCATTCTGGCAGGGTTGTGATTTACACTGGTCACCATCTGTACATAAGTATCACACAGATTTAGAGGTGTATCTATGCTCTAGCTTGCTTTGTCTCTGAACTTGAAAACTTTCACTTGTCTCACCGATGTATTTGGCCCAGAATTCCAACTGAGAAGAAACATAAGTGTTAATAACAGACCTTTATAAACCCTTTGTAACAGAAACAGAGTAGATTATTTGTGTGTGGGTGTGCGCACAACCTACAGTTCTCTCATCATGCTCGAACCACTCCCTGGCCTCCTCCATTGAGCAGAGTTCCTCCATACACTCCCGCTCCAGATTGTCTTTTTGAAGCACTTCTTCAAGTTTGCCACTGTTGTACCTGCGCTTGCGATGCAGCACCGTGTGTGCTGCCTGCTGGGACACAAACACAGCTGCTGGAAGGACAGAGAATTCAATCATTCTTAAGGGTCTGACGTGAATTTGACTGAATGTGGCTTTAGAACCATGCGATGCTGTGGACCCAACCATCTACATTTGCATACATTTTAACAAATTGCTACAGAAGAAATCAATGCTGAGGCAAGTTAAGGAGTTACATGGAACATGTTCATTCCTAAAAAGATGTATGGACTAAACCTCCTGGTTTTTGTCATGCACGTGTCCCTATTACCTCCACCTTTGTCATGGATCTGTCCTGCTGCATTTGTCTCATGACCACCTGGGGAGCTGTCCCTCTCAGCTTGAACACCTCTGGCTGTCAATGTTATTTGTTTTAAGCTATGTGAAATATGGCAACTGGTGTTTATTTCTATGGAAGTAACACGTTCATCTTAAATTATGTTGGCAGATAATCAGGCTCTATAAGTATCAGGCTGTGGCAGGTGACACCATTATTTAGCTGTGACCTAACTAAACTGTCCACTCCAACTCAAGAGCCCAGAGTCCATTTGATGGTCTTAAAGCAGCTCATGCTAACCTTTATTTTGATTGCCCCCAATGGCCTAACAGATTACATTTCTAAATCTATTGCTGCTCAAAGGTTTGATTACCATTAATAAATAACATGTCAAAAACAAGACAAAAAATAGACAAATGAACGGAAACCAAGTAAAATCTATTACAGAACAAAGTGTAAAACACAAAAGGCTAATTATAAGGCTGTCTCCTTCTATGTTACTCTGTCCTCTCTAATAAGCCATAGTTTTTGGAGCACACTCAGCAGAGAACTGGGTTATGCATTTTCCTTCATAAGTTTAAAACAGTCATATAAATCAGTTTTAGCCATGATAATTAAAACATTCAACAAATGCTGTTCTCTGAGAAAATGACACATTTACAATCACCAGGATGAGAGTATAATGGAAAGCTTTTGTGGTGTGTTACTTCAGAACTTGAGGTCAGGGAACAGAACAGAGATCAGGCCTGATGATCCACCAACTGACCACCAGCCTCTGTCTATATTTTGTACTTCTCTGACCGTCCGCCTCCTTAATCCACAGCTGCTCCCCTGAGATTTACCTGTGTTCTCCTCGGTGATTTCAGCTGCCAGCCCGAACACCTCCAGCTGTAAACCAACAATCAGGGCCAATAAATAAACCCCAGTCATCTTGTCACTGACGCTGTTTTTCTGTCTGCTTCAGCAGTCGAGCCGAAGCCTGAGCTCAATGCCGGGAAGACTGATCCACCACTCCAAAGTACAGCAGCTCACTGTTTACTCACCTGGCAGTCCACTGTGTATGTGTATGTGTTTGTTCAAATCTGTGTGTTGTGTGCATGTGTGACAGAGTAAGGACGGAAAAAGAGACAGTGAATGCGTTTACAGGAAAAGACGGGGAGGTGTAAAGTGACAGAGTTTACGGAGCAGGTGATTTTATTCTGTCATGTCAGATTAAAAATTGACCAACGGAAAATATTGATGGTTAACAAGAAAGAGCGACAGCTGTGGACATGTGTGTGTTTGTGGGTGCTTGTTGACATTACCAGCTGTTAATCATTGTGTTTACCATCATGAGTCTTGTCTGATAAGCAGCTTTTTCAGCATGGCTTATGGGTGGACCCAGATGGGAGTAAATGCACAGATTCCTATATTTGTGAGGACCCTCGTCCACCGTGACATGGCAACAGGCTGACTCTAACTTTACCTTACATAACCTAAAATGTTAGGGACTCTATGCCACAAAGAGCAAAGAGAATATTCTTCCTTACACAAAGAAAAAGTGAAAATTGAAATACTTACATGCTTAACACAACGGGCTGCTTTAATCACTAACCTCAACTCAACACAAATATTACTATGTGCCTGATATTATTGAGTCACTGTGCTGACAACTTTTCAACCAATTTTTATTTGTTCCACTGTGACACTAATTACACAAATGAAGGGCCCATTGCCATAATCCCAATAGTTTTAGGAGAAGGTTTGTTGCCTTTAATTGTCGGTGCAAGCAATTTTTAGAACAGCAGAGCAGAGCTGTGAGCTGCTCAGAGCTACGCTACAGAAGCTAATGGAATTTCTTGGTTTCCCTCATCAAACTCATCAAACACACAATACAACAACTCCAAACGAGGTAAATGCAGAGACTGCTTAGCTGAAAAACTACCCCAGATGGGAATGTGCATCAGCGGCTTTGCATGAATTTAAAACCTCTAAAACGACTATGTCTCGTAAAGTTCCGTTATTATCTCATCTATGTGCAGGTCATAACTTGTTCACAAGAGCGTTTTGGAGTTGTTTGATTGTGTATTTGATTAGTTTGATGAGGGAAACCAAGAAATCCCACAGTGTAGCCCTGAGCAGCTCACGGCTCTCTGCTATTCTAAAAAATAGCTTAGACTGACAATTAAAGGTAACGAATCTACTCCTACAACTATTTGGATCATATTTGGACCAATCTGCCAAAATGTTGAACTATCCCTTTAACATGGACATTAAATATCACTATCTCTGCAGGTGAGATCAACATGGAGCCTGAGATTATGACAAAACTCCTCAGTTTCTTGTGCACTTAGTAAAGAGCTCCAGAGCTCCATCGTCAGCACTGAAGGCTGTTTGATTAGAGTGTGAGTTACACAGGGCGGGGCTATACAAATCACTGTGACTGACAGCCAAGTCAGCTGGCCTTGAGCCAGCAGCTCCTTGGCAACAACATCCTTGTGGAAACTTATTGGCTGAGGATGATTTAAATGGAGCAAGGAGGGTTACTATCCCTCTTTTTAGTGCAACTTATGCGAGCCATTAAGAACACCCCTTTTGCAACCTATAGATATTAGGGCAGGGCAGAAACTGCACTTGAAGATAACAATTAGCACCTTCTGCACCTTTGGTAACACTATGATTAAATCACGTCTTGCTGATTAGTGTCCTGGGACCACGTCTCTCAGTAACTCAGCAGTGAAGGACGAGGAGGAGGGTCACTGACATAAGGGCATGTCAGATGTAAATGCGGTAGAGGAAGGCAGGGCAAACTGGGTTAAAACCAGGAATAGCACGCTGGTTGGGGAAGCTTGTCTCCTGGGTACAGAATCCTGTCCAGACTGTATTGTCATTCGATTGTTTATTAAATTAAATTTTGCCAGCTGCGAGTTGATTACAAGAGCATTTATGTAATCCGATATACTGTGAACAGACTGAGCTGGCTAGAGAGAAAGATGATGTAGTAAAAAAAACACTTCTAACTTAGCTATGTGTTGGTTTTTCTGCAAAAAGCAGGTGAAATCATGACTAAAATCATGAACAATGATATGTTTTGACACTCAATCAATGAGATGATAAATTTATATGATTATTTCAGTGACTGTGTTGTTTAGTTTTATTGATCCCATTGCCGCAGGAGCATTCAGAGTTAAATATTCATTGTGTCTTGATTTTATTTTGGTAGTGCTGACATGGCTGCTGACGAGGTTAGTTAGTTAGAGGCATCATGGGGTCTTATTGCAGCAGGATTAACCAGTGTTTCATTTAGACACTAGAATTACTCCCTTTGGTGCAGCAGGTGCAGTGGTGAAGACTTCAGGCTCTGGTCTCAGGCCATGGGATCAAGTCAATAACCTTTTTTTTCTCCCAATGTCACCCTCTCATCAATCACAATTCTTGCAATATGTCCTCTTTCCTTCCCGGTACTCATACTGCTGTTTTGCCTCTAGTGAATGACTCATGAGGTCAATGTCTCTGATGCGCCTGTTCACTCGCAGCTGACCTGAAATCAGCAAAATGTGATGAGTGTAATTGAGGATTTGGCAGATTTTATTTAGATTTACAGTACTTGGGCTAAGTGACACATGAAAATATAAAGAAGTGAGCTTGGCAGACGTAGTTTACTTACTAAAAACAGATTTTTCCCAGATAGCAAAGTATATCACAGGGTTGACTTATAGTGAGAGTCCTGTGTCTGGGAGCATTGTTTTATCTATTTAGCCTAGTTTTTATTTTATTTTTTATTTTTATTTTTTTATATCAGGAGCAGAATGCGGCACTTTGTGGCACAGAGCAGCTGGTCCCAGATCAGTAATCCTCCAGGGGGAGGGCCTGGCAGAGGACCAGTATTTGGCTCATTTAGTAGCTGGAGTCAAAAAGCCACTTGGACTTGATGTCACATGCCTGTTATACAAGTCAGTGTGACAAAGCCGTCACATGAGCTAGTGTAAAAGATGCTGTGAGTGGAATTTTTAAACAGCATGAATATGTATGCTACGGCATCACTGGGGGGACATAAATATTCAACAAATCCCAGTGACACATTTTTCTATTATAGAGCCTCTGTGATAGGAACCGCCAGTGCAGCCCACAGAGGAGGCAACTGTCAGGCTTTCTGGATACACACAATTTTTCCCTTTTTTGTAGACCTCAGGTTAAATATTTTTTTCCGATATTACATTGAAATATTCTATTCATTCATTACTTTTTTGTTGATCCAATTGTTTTTTGTTTATTTGAAACTCAATTTTTTTTTAATTTTGTTTAAATACCCATATTTTCAGAATGTTTCTCCTGTGATCTGCTGACACTATTTATGACACTAGAAGAGACTGGACTGTGACAATGAGTCACTTTACATTACACAAAAATAAAAGCACAGCAGATGTGAACTTCTGAGGTAAAATGTTTCCTTCAAGTGTAAACCAGTTACTTCAGCTAAAGTCTATATAGCTCTAAAGTCTATATACTCCGGACTGAACTGGAGGTTCAAGACAAACAGATTACATCAGATAATTCAATCAAACAAACATACAAGCTTTTAATTTGACAGTGTCACAGGAAAGCTGGGGTGGGATGACTCAAAACAAGGCCACTGCGGAAAGGTCTCAGCTCAATCAGGTGGGAAAACTGTATTCTGCAGAAATACTAGCTCCAACAATACACTGGGGGTGATTAAAGAGCTTAAACTTCCATTGCTCCTTATAGAGTTTGTAAAAACTAGGTCTCTGAGGGAGAATCTAAATGAACTAAATAAGAGCTACTTCAGCAGCCCAGTCCTGTTGTACCACACGGCCACCTGACATACAGTAGGATGACACCAAAAAACTAAATTTATCCCTGACCCAACTTCTTCACACTAACAACACAACAAACAAAGCCTTTAGGATGTGTTTTGTTGAGTGGACTTAGGCCTATACCAAATAGAAAAAAGGACCCATCCTCTATAGAGACTTCAGACAATCACAGGGTGGTGACAAGTCTGTTCAGTATCCTACTTCTGCCACAGTAAAAAAAAAAAAAAAAGGCGTTGCAAGCCAGTACAAATTGATTAAATGATCAATGAAGTGGCTCATTTGCATTGTGTCAGATCGCTGAGTTTGCAGGTGGATCTGCAATTATTGGACTGAAGACAACCTTGTGAAGATAGTGGCCTCCTTAAAGTCCAAGCAGTCCCCCCAATAACGTGCCATGTGTTGTAGAGCTACCTAAAATAAAGGGATACTGTAGTTGATATAATTAAACAGAGGGGGGTTTCCACAACTTGGCAAGTTGGCAACACACGTGTTCGTAATTGGTTACAGCCAAACTGCGAAGCATTATTAACCACAATTAGTAATCATTACAGCATACAAAATAAGGATTTTAAGTGGTTATTCTATTCTTCTCCAAATAACCTGCTTTCTTTGTGCCGTTTTTTTTTTTTTGCGCGTGCACGTGAGGGAGCGCTCCTGAGTGTATGGTGACATGAAGACACATCGGGCTCAAACAGAGAGGGAGGCAGAGGCAGGGACACAGAGAAGGAGAGGGGCTTGGACAGAGGGCGAGAGTTGGACCCCTATAGCTACTGTCGCGTGTGTGCGTTGGGGAAAAAAACACAGTATAAGAATGGAAAAGTAAAGCAGTGAGCCTGCATCTCTCACCTGAAGTTTGATTTCAACAAGCAACAGCAGCAGCAGCAGCAGCAGTGCTCCATGAGCGGAAAAACGAAAGGCAAAGAAGATAAAGACCATGCCGCCAAAGGTGAGTGATGCTGAGCCAGAATCTGGCACGAGGAAGGACGTAATCTTACGCACTGTTTTTGTTTTTGTTTATCATGAGCACACAAAAGGGGAAATGTGGTGAAGCTTTGTCTGCTGACATCAGCATGCTGACCTCTCATCCCCATTGTCTCCACGTAGCCTACTCTTCCATACAGAGAATACAAATGGACCTTTTTGTAATACTGGCGGACTTAACGTAGGTTATAAAAACCTTAAAGAAATGTGTGTTCATAGGTGATGCACATAAAAAATAGCATCTTAACGGATCTCACAGTTTCATTAAGCTGTGATGCATAACCCCGGCGCGCGGTGTTCAAATTGAGACATGGTTTAGTAAACCCATTTAAAGCAGTGCTCACTTCCCCCACAGAGGGGTCTCTGTCTCTCAGACCTCATTGCCGCTTCGCACATGCACAAAAATTCATTTTTCTCCCTCGGGACAGCAATAAAATCGACGCGCGGTATCCGCTGTAATGGAAACTGGGAAACTATCATTGCCATGGAGACGAAAAAGGGAGTTGCCCGCGAGCGACGCGCAATCGCATAAATCTAAAGTAGCCTATCCTGCACGAGACCTGCATCCATTCATAAAAATAAGCGGACTCATTCACCGTTTCGTTTGACAGCTTATCAAAATTTCACGTAAATAAAAATAAATTATTATTGGTAGGGCATTAGAGGTGGGTGGTAGAGCAGTTAGGTACTGATGAGAAAGAAAAAAATATATTTCTATTACAGACAGAGGTTTAAGCCATCACAGCTACTGTATGGTTACACTCCTATAGCCTATCAAATATCCTAAGGTTTTAAAGCTATTCATATAGGCTAGAGTATGTGATAATAAATGTGAAAATCATCAGAATTAACAAGAAATGTGAACTAGATTCACAAAGGTGTGACTATCTTATTAGTTACACTGTGCCAGAGGAAACAAAGCACCAGTGAAAACTTTACACCCCTGTAACACATTGAATGAAGTGTTGTCATGATAGTGCGACATGCCTCACAAAGTTAAACTAGGCTATAGTGCTGCAGTAGCCCCATTCCTCAGCTGCTTTTTAATGCAGACAAAAGAGAAAAGTGCATTCAAATATAAAGTAATTATCTCACTTCAGCCAATGAAGTTTGTTTTCAAATGTTTGTTTTTGAAGGAGAAACCAGCTCACTGTTACCTCTTGAGGCTGCTGTGGGGAAAACACCCATAATGTTCCATCATCAGGTCAAGTCAAGTTTATTCCCTCTGGCCACAAAAGGGAACAGTGAGGCCAAACTGCAAAACAAACATCAACAGGTTAGAAAAATGTGTTTCCAAAGAGAGAGATAATCTTATGGACTTTGGTTTGGCAAATCTGGTTAACAGCCGCTTCACTGATCTTTTCTGATGGGGCTAGCCTGGCAGTGCACTTAAAAAAAACAGCTGGAAATGTGAAATATACCAAAAAGTTTTTTACATTTGTCTTGGTAAAAGCTATATGGAAAATTAAATGGAAACAGAATAGATCACAGCATGTAAGCATATGTAACTTCAACAAGATGCTAAACCAAAACAAGATATGCAAGTTTAAATTAACAATGATTGTTAATGATTGCCATTATTCATTACACTGCACTGTGCCTGGATGGTCAGTTGTTGCAACAAAGAACAGCGGAAACCAACTGCTGGTAACAGACTATAAACTTTATTTATGGTAACCTTTACTCATAAACTTAAGGATACATAGCAAACACACCAATAAACAGAAAAAGCAATAAAAAAACCCCCCGAAGCCAATAAACAAGGAGGGGTGATTTATAGGAGGATACATCCACTGAGAGAAAACAATAATAATCCCTGTACGTTGTAATGGAGTCCAGTACAACAGTCCTGTAATAAATACAGCCTTATGATTCGTCATTAATGTGAACACTGTGGCTCATATATTCATTTTGAGGATATTGTCTCAATAAAACTGTTGAAGGGCTGGTGCATGGTTTTATTTAGTATCTAGATTTTCTCAATGTATTATGAGCTTGCACAATGGCTTTAGATTATGTAAATAAAAACAAACAACACGTTAGCACATTCAAATAAAGATGTTACGAATATCAATAAAAAATTAAAATAAATCAAGACATGGTGAAAAGTGTTACTACGCAAAAGTTGAATTGCTGAGTCTGAAGGAGTAACTTGTTCACTGACACAAAAGTAATAAAGAGACAAACAACATCGGACATGTTCTTATAGCTGTATGATGTCAAATCTCTTGTTCTTTTTGACTAAAATATCTTCAGTAATGAGTCTCTCTCAGTCTCTCTCTCATTGGTGGAAATATAATACTGCCTTGTTCTGTTCTGTATAATATAATAGTGGTTTTCAGGATTAAGTTTGGATAGAACAAGAACTCATTAACATCTTGTACTTACAGCGGTAAGGCTTTTAAATGTGGATTATAAGCCTGTGTGTGCGTACACTTTGATAACAAGCAGCAGGAGAAGATACACCATGGAAACACTGTTAATTAACCCTGAGTGGCACGGCAATATGGCAGCAGAGGTCAATGTTACACAGTTAAGGCCCATCCTTTATGAACCACATCTGATTTTTTGCTGATGTAATGTTGGAGGTAATATACTCCAGCAATGATGCACAAGCCCTGAGGAAGAATCATCACGACCATTTTTGTGTTCCCCTGACCTTAAGGTCAAAGTTTTGGTCATTTTAGTTTATTCCAGTAAAATACTAACAGTCCCATCCGTGCCAGCTGCACTTTGTGTATGTCATAAATTTACAAATCATAGCTAATGTGCAAAATGAACACAGCATAAGGGCATGTTGGGATTTGCATTAATAGCATGTAACATGGTAATCATTACATCCACACCTCAAGCATATAAACTCAGAGCCGACAGCTTGGCTTCTTATTCTATTTTTTTCTTCTTTCATTTTGTGTCATAAATATGACTTAATCATCTTAAAACATCAAACTTAAAGAAGAAGTAAGTGGTCCGGTCGTTTTCGCTAATGCTGCGTTCCAGGCAGGCTTTTGAAATCGTAAATTACAGCTTCAAGTCACAACTTACGACTTTGTAGCGTTCCAGGTAACCCACTCGTGTTTTTCCGACCTGTTTTACCGGTGAAAGTCACTAACAGCCACTACCGGTGAACTCGTTAGATCGAACTGGTACCACTTCACGAAAATATGACTTAATCCTCGTCCCTACGTCGCCACATTCATTCTTTGCAAACAGCCCTGCAATTGGATAAAAACTTAATACGATAAATGTTTTCTCCTCGGCTCAGAGCAGAGCAGAGTGACTGACAGACCCGTTAAACACTCTATGAGATGATTGCTGTCGGAAATATAACAAAGACTTATATTAACACAAATAGCAAATATCTACAAAAACACAGGTTATATGCTTTTTGTAGCTTTTTTATGTATGGAGTAGAATAATGGTATCCTGAGAATAGCTCAGTTTGTTGTAGTCTGAGCTGCTCTGATTCCTGTTTTGGAACCTACTCTGGCTGCACTTGCATGTAAGTGTATTAACATGTGCATGTAAATCCCCCCTTGTTGGACCCTTTTTTAAACCGTCTATTGTTGGACTGTGGCAGTGTGGTTGCATCTCTCTTGTGCAGTGAGATGGCACATTAAAACCCATTGTATTTTGTCACTTTCATGTCAACATTCTTTCATTACTATGAATGTATGCAGTGTAAATATAACGTATGTGTTGCAGTAAAGTAAGTGCATACTATTGTTTAAGTAACAACTGTCATTGTCGACTAAGTGAGAATGACAAAGAAATGTTGGCAGTGATTTACTGCAGACTTTATGAGAGTAAAGGAAGATAAACCTGTTGGCTGTTTATTCTAAGTGTGGACAGATTAAACAGGTTATAAAGGTGACAGGCTGATGTTTGGCAGGCTGCAGGGTCAACTCAGTGAGGTTATGCTTTGCAAAGCAGATGTTGCTCCTTAAATCCATCTATTTTGGTTGAATGGTTTAAATGTGGATTTTCTACGTAGCGCTGACAATATGGTGCCATCTAGTGGATGATCATTTGAATCACTAGCACTAAATGACAAAACAAAACTGAAGGGGAACACAACAGCTGCAGAGGTTTTCTTGAATTACAGAGATTGGAAACTGGCTACCTGCCCAGGCTGCTGGTCTGGGAACCTTTGCCAAAACGTACCTGCTCAGATCTTAGTGGTTTTCTATTTCAGGCCAAGGCTACAAAACTATTTTGGGAGGCATAATGTATTTGGCCAAAGCCAAAATAGTAGCAGAGAGAGAGAGAGAGAGAGAGAGAGAGAGAGAGAGAGAGAGAGAGAGAGAGAAAGAAAGAAAGAAAGAAAGAAAGAAAGAAAGAAAGAAAGAAAGAAAGAAAGAAAGAAAGAAAGAAAGAAAGTCTATCTCACATACAGTTAATTAATCCATCTAATAGAGTTATTCTCTGATCATAGGAAGTGATAGCATGATGATACAATTATGTGGGCAAAACAACAATAAATCATTTCTGGAAAGATTGATTCTGTAGTCCCACTCAGATTTGGAAAATCAAAATGAGAAGCACATGTACTTCAAAAATTTTCTCAGATACCTTTGATGTTGCTTCCTCTATTAACTTTACTTTACTTAGTTGCTGAGTGTGTGAGTTCTCCGGCAACATCCTGCTTCAGCGCCTTCAGCTGCTTGTACTACAATATACACAGACACTCTATTCTGTAACACTTTCTGCATCTTCTCAGTAATATGGGTGTTGTTCTTTTTAGCAGGCCGCTTCACAGGAAGTACAGTAACAGCATAATGGGCTTATAATATGCAGTTATGGGTGGCCATATCGAGTCTGTGTAATCCTCCGCTGCAGTGTGGGTATAGCCTACTATATAATGCGTTGTGATGGTGTACATGGAGGTTAGCCCACAGACCGAGATGAGAGATGTAGTGCAAAGCCATTAGATGTGTGTATTTTTGTGCATTTGTGTGCATCCTGTGTGAGTTTGTCTCGGTTTTATAGATGCTCTGCTTCAACAGCATTTCACTGCGTTTTACTTTCTGCAGAGTTTTAGTTGAGAGTAATAACACAGCATTAGTCTGGTAGACTTTTCTAACTTCCTACAGATATTGGGAAGTTTGTCATTTCTTTTATAGGATTTTATGGTTTCGCACAATATTTGACGGCACAGGATGAATTTGTCCTGAAAATTTAAAGAGAGTAGCCGGTAACAAAAGTATGTTAAGGATTATCGTGTTGTGAATAATAAAGGTGGTTATTTTTAAGGTAGGCTAATCTTTTAATTTGATCTCTTTCAGTTGATGTTGCTTGGGTTTTTGTTCCTAGTTGTATGCTTTACTGGTGAAGCCTTCTTCTCAGTCTTTTATTTGATTCTTTGCCTGAGGCAGTAAATTCAGCAAATCACAAAATACAGCTTTAAAGAAAATCATATTATGTTTAACGCTAATTCACAGTGTATGTCTTATTTTACAGAGGTCTGTTTTGCTGCATAATAATAGGCTTATAATAACAACAATAATCAGAAACATTCCCTTGCTCTTGATTTACAGTTGTGATGCTGATATTTGTCTTTTTCATTATGACAAGGTTGAAGTTATATATCTTTGACAGTTAGGACGGGAAATCATGTATTTTCATGAAATAGCCCTTAGTGAGCTTGTGACCTGTGTTTCCACACTTTTTTCCTCCTCTTTTCATAGAACAAGAGATTAACCAGTTAGCTAAACTGACTTTTGAAGGCAACAGGGGACTCAAGAGCAGGCTTCTAGGACATATGGTCTTATGGACACGTTAAGAAGTAACATGTTTATGTTTTTGAGTGAGGTTAATGGCATCATGGATAATGACAAGGGTTACTGGTAGGTCAAGAGACAATAAGAATAAAGTAATTTAGAGCTTTGTCTGTGCCCACTACTTCGCCATTTACAGTCCCGTTTGAGTCTGAACAGACACACACTGCTCCCTCGATAGATCCTTGGATTTGGGAACGGCCTGCTGGCTCCCTCGGTCTCTCATTGTGCCAGATCAGCGGGGCCTCGAGATGAATCATTAATGACCGGTTCCAACGGCTTAATGGCCTCTAATGTTCTGTAATGATCTCCCGTCAACGCCATGTGCGCGGCCTTAATGGATTCAATCCCGTGGAGAATTCGCTGGTCTGAACTTCGGTAATTCCTCCTCTTTTCGTCGACCAGCGCACATCAAGGAAGAGCGAAAAGCCATGAGCACAAGGCTCCAGAGCTCCACGGGCGCAGCATGACTTTCCCCCTCCGCCGATCGACCTCAGGTAGGACCACGGGAAAAACCAACTCGCATTAACAAGATTTGACTCGGCCTCCGATAATCCTGTTATATAACTCTTACAGGGATCTGCGCGAATATCAACTCAACTCTGCATCTGTGTAGCCTATAATGCGCTCTGGAAGAGTTATCGGGGATAAACATAAAGTTACAGAGTCTTTAACTTGCTCACTAAAAAGTGGCTTCATGTTTTAGATATTGAGCCTATATAGAATTTAAAAATGTTTTCAAATGTTTCACTTATCTATTTTAAAAACTTGTGTTTAAAAACCATTTGCTAATTAAAGTGCAACGCTTAAACAGGCAGCTCTGTCCATGGTGCTGAAAACAGCGCCCGTCTCTGTGGGTGAAGAACCGTCCGGACACAACACCGTTTAATCACATCGCCTTCGGGTCTTGTCGCTGCTTTAGTTCACCTGTAGTGCCAAGAAGTTTAAAGTGAAATACGCTGTGGGTCATGGCTCTGAAGTGAGTCCTGATCTCGAGCTGGATCAGTGTCCTCCACGCCCGCGGCGCAGATTATTGGAGAAAAGAAGCCCTAACTTCTGAAATCCTTAAAGGACTAGACGTAACACAACATATCGGGCTCATTCTGGGAGCATGAATAAAATTTGCTTTGAGCCAAAATCGCACAAACGCCCCTCAGAGACCTTGTGTAAGAATTCTTGGCACTTTGCACTCGGACTAATCGCTTTGCAGTCAGAGTGGTGTCGACCTGCAGGGCGGCTACTCAGTCTAAATAACATCAACCAAAATAACAACTGTTATAGGCTACACAGTCCACATTTCTACCTGAACCAAAACACCCCAGATAAGTAAAGCTTATGCACATTAGTTCCATGTTTCTCACATTGTTGGCTGTTGCTGGTCTGAGGCCAGTGTGTGTAACTCTGTTCTGCTGGGTTGCTATTGAGCGAGGTTGATTATACTCTAACTGGCATTCCTGGTCAGACTGGGAATCACACACATTAAAGCTCTCCCTGGGTAGCTTGCTGTAAACATAGGCTACAGCAGTGAAGTTTTCATTATTAATTCCCTCTTCTCAAGTAGCCTATCAAATTCCAAACCGGCCTGTAGGGGGCGCTACAGAACTCCAAGCAGATCTCAAAGAGGTGCACTGGCATTTACACAGAATGGACAAGATGCAACAGCTCAGATTTTTCTTTCAAATTCATCATTTTCATCCAATTCTGCAAATAAAACAACCCAACAATACTTTTTGCTGCTTCATATTTACATTTTTTTTTTACTTTGCTTATTCAGGATGTTTTTTTTAAGTCCAGGGAACAAACTTGTGTTGTTCGGCCGCCTATTTGTGTAACGTTCTTTCTATTGATTCTCTCATCGATTCGCTTGTTTTCTGTAACATCTGCATTTGTTAGCGTGGCGATTTAATTTAAAGGGTAAAAGCTGGCTGTATTTATGCTTGTCACGGTTTGTTTACACCCCGCAGCTTGCATTGTTACATTACATTTTGTCAGCTCCTGTTTGCGTGGCTTTTTCCTATTAGGGACACGTGGTGTGGCTTTAAAAGCAGGAGATCTCATAAATGAAAGATGAGGGGGCCAGAACAGGCTTTCAGTCATTTCATGGTATTGGTTTTTACGTTTGCTTTCATATTTTTTTATGTTCTAGATGGTGGCGAAGATTGGTTATGAAATCCTTTATGCCTGAAGTGTCATTGCTCTCAGGGAATGTATAGCATGTGGGTTGAACTGCACAATTGGACCTAGCCTATATTTATCTGTACATTCACAAGGGTCTTACCTAAACAGAAGGCCATGGGTGTAGCTTCAGCTCTTTCAGCCAAGGACAGCCTATATAGGCTCCGCTTCAGTGACCAGGTCCTGACCTCAGTGCCTGTCCACAGTCCATCACTTTCTCCTCCACCCATTGGCTTATTCTCACAATGGGCTTACAGCTTACTGGGTTCGCTTCCTCTTCCGCATATAATTTACTGCTCACCACATCCTCATGCTCTCCAGCTATCGATTTCCACTATCTTTTCCAACTGGTGAACAGCATGAACTGGCTCCCGCCTGCTGTTTGGCGCCAGGTGCCACAGGTTCGACCTCAGCTGTGAGTCTCAGTTGTGTCTTTGCCCCGCTGCCTCGTCTTTTGCTTTGGAGCGAAAGCGGCTTGGAGTTGCAGTTGCCATGCGCCGTTGCAGCTGCATTTCTGGCACTGACAGCTGTGCATCTGTTTTCCTGTGGGGGCTGCCTGTGGCCAGACGATGTGCCTGAAGTGGCTGATTGCTGCCGTATGTGTGTGAGTGCCGGTGTGTGTGTGTGTGTGTGTGCGCCTCTGCTCTGGTGCGAATGCAGGGGAGGGACATCTGGAAAACGACGCAACTCATCCAGACTGAAGTGCTGCCTCTGTTATTCACCTCCTTCCCGCACGCTGCAGCCTTTCAACAGTGGTGAACCTCTGCACCAAAACAAGATGAGAGCCCCTCCTTTCTCCCTCCCTTTCTTACTCCACTTTCTCTCTCTCTCTCCGTCACACACAGCAGGTCTCCCTCTCTCTCTCCCAATATTCCTGCTTCACTCATTTTTACCCTCATCTGTTTTTCCATACATCTCCTCACATATTTAATATCCCTTTTGCCTTTCTGTTTATATTTTTTCCCCTTCTCACTCTTTCACATATCTGATGTCTCACATTGTACTGTTGGTTCATTTTTCCTTCTCTCTTCACCATCATTCTCTTTTCCGAGTCCATTTGCAGGTTGTGTATTTTCTACAAGCTCCTTCACCCCCCCCTCTCTCTCCCTCACTCTCTTTCTCACACAAACAGCCTGTCTCATTTTCTCTCTTCCACCCCCCATTTCCATTATTCCTCCTCTCATTCATTCACCTGTCTGTTCCTCGTCTCTTACTTCGCTGCTCATTTTCTTCCTCACTCCTCCTATATTACACAGCCTGCCTCCCTCCCTCCCCCCTCCTCAGAGCCCCCCAACCCCAACCCCACCCCCACCCCAAATCTCCTTGCCTATCACACATCACTATTCGGTGTAACATGTAAATATCATGCCACGTGGGGTTCAGGGCTACAGGTGCCCGATAAGAAAGATCTGCCCTAACCCTCTCAATCACCGACCAGCCCCCCACCCCCTCCCCACACAGACACACATACACACACATCCACACAACCCCTCCAACCCCCTCCTCGTTCGTCTTCCTCGGGGCGGGCAGGGCTGCAGCAGTTTTATGAACGGCACGGCTGCATCATGATCCCTCTCCCACTGAACCAGCCCCGAGCTGTTTCATTGACAAACATTCCGGTTGCTGCATTTCTGTCACGGACGGCGTCGAGGAGCGGAGCATCGCCGGGGGAGCGGTGCAGAGCAGCAGCAGCAGCAGCAGCATCAGAGGAGGAAGCAGCAGCAGCTGCAGCCATCACCAACAACAACCGCCGGTGTCGTTCGCAGCAGCTCCTAAGCTGTTGATTCGCCACTTGGACCCGGGCTGGAGCCTCGCGCACACCTTCTTCTTCCTGCACGCTCTCTCTCTGTCTCTCTCTCTTTCTCTCGGGACAGCCAGAAGAAGCCCCTGGGGGGGAGGACCAGACAGCTTTTGCCACTCAGACCCCTTGGGGGATGTGAGGCGACGTCTGTGCCACATTATTGGATTTGTTTGAACGACTTCCATGAAGCGCCCGGACGCACGGATGGAGGATTCTGGACGCTTTTTAAAATCACGGCTATCTGCGAGACTGCAGCGGATGGTGTGTGATGCGAACTGAGCCGTGGGTGGTGTAGACCCCCTACCCGCACCCCACACACCCCCACCGCCTTACCCGCGAACTCTCCCCTCCGACCGGGACGCACAGCCTTGTTTCACTCTACCGGGGGAACATGTCCCGGGCAGCGGCTATCGCCAGCTCCCTGATCCGCCAGAAGCGGCAGGCGAGGGAGCGGGAGAAGGCGAACGCTTGCCGCGGCAGCGGCAGCCCGAGCAACAGCAAAGGCACAAACGAGAAGCCGAGCAAGCTAAATGTGTTCTCGCGTGTCAAATTGTTTGGATCGAGGAAGAAACGGAAGAGAAGGCGACCACCAGGTCTGAGGGTGGGGGAGAGCAAAGTCTGAGAGCCATGGGCTGTACCACCACCACCTCAACCATCTTCACCCTCATCATTACCATCATCACCATCACCACCAACCAACACCATTTTCTCTTGTCCCCATCACTTGATCATTTCTCATCCTCTGGATAGTGTCCCTCTAAGAGGAGCACAAGAATTAATGGTGCCGGATGACCCCACAAACATCACATCATGTAAATAACTTTGCTTTGTCCTGCAGAAAAAGTGCTGTAGCAGTGTCTATCTGGAACAGGACACAAAGTCAAGCTCTTGCTGCCTCGATCATACTGTGACATCTGTCAATTATTATTGTCTTTTATGTACGTCACTCTGTACAGGGGTCAGGGATTGATATTGGGCCCTGAAGGCCTTGCCTTTGGAAATATAAACAGCCTCCCCCCTTCTGACACTTCCGGCTTCCTGCAGACTGCTGGATTTGATACATGCGATCACATGACAGTAATAAGGAATGAATGCAGTTAATGTGATTCCTCTCTTCTCTCCTCTCCTTTCCTCTCAGAGCCCCAGTTAAAGGGCATTGTGACCAGGCTTTCCAGTCGCCAGGGCTTCCAGCTGCAGATGCAGCCTGATGGCACCATCGATGGAACCAAGGATGAGGACAGCACCTACGGTAAGCCTGTGCTTTGGGTGCACAGAAAGGTTACTGGTCGTCCAGATGTTTCAGTGTCTTGCATGTCCCTTCTGACAAAAAAGTGCCCTGTAACTAACAGTTATTTCCATCATCAATTAATTGGCCAGTCATTTTCTAGATTCATCATTTTGGCCCAAAACAGTGAAAAGAAAAAGCACAATGATTCCCCACAGGCCAAGATGAAATCTTAAAATTGCTTCTTCTTTTTTAAAAAAAAATCTGTCCAGCAGTCTAAAACTATTCAGGTAACCATCAAATAAAACAAAGAATAGATGAAACTGCAACCCTGGTAATTTTGCTTGGAAAAGGGAATAATTCATGGTCCTGTGAAGCAGGTTTTAAAGGTTAAAAGATTAAACAATTAGTTGACCTACAGAAAATTAAGTAAATCACAAGAACAGGGATTTGTTACGCATCTTCTGTGCCCCCCCCCTCTCTTTCGGTCTCTCTCCCTGACTTTCCTGACAGGCAAAAATAACAGTAAAAGTAATAAACTCGGCTGGGATTTATTTGTTATTGCTTTCAACTTCAAAGGTCACAATCGGGCACTGAACATTAAGTTCTCTGTTGTGTTGCAGGACTGAAATTGAAGTGGCTGTCTTTGTGAAATTTATGGTGTTTTCTGAATATGCTGCGTGTTTGTGTCTTTGCATGTGTTTTATCTGAAGCTGTAGTACATTGAACTATCTGGGCCACCATACTTTTATGTCCTAGTATAGAAAGGAAAAAGAAAATGAGTCAAACAGCCGAGAATAGCGTTTCTTTTTAAGAAAGCCGATACCTGTGTATCAGCATTTCAACAGGTTGACTCAGTAGACTTAATACCTCAGTCTGACATCTTTACAGCTTATGAAGTAAAACAAAAAAAAGATAAAAGAACGGCTCATCGTGTAGTTTGAGACTACAAAGAATTACTACAGTAGAGAGTACAGTGCAATGTTGAGATCTGTGAAGGACCTGCACCGGTGAACGAATTCCCTTTTGCCTGCTCTATCTCCGTCTCCCTTTTTTTGCACACACACACACAAACAAACACACAGGGCTACAATGTGTGATTGATACGGCTAATTCAATCGTGTTGTTGTGGCTCAGACAGCAATCTCTCTCGTTCTCGTGCACACTTGGTGCTGCCAGCGCCATGCATCAATCTCGGCTTCTTCTCAGGCCACCAACTGTTGTGTGCAGTAGAGAAAGACGTGGCTGCCAAGGAAGTGTGTATTTTTTTAATTAGATGATTACATGGTATATACATCACGTAAATGCCTACGCATGTGAAGTCCCACATGAGGCCTGGGTTTGAATGGATAATCCATGTAATCCATGTCTCCATATAACCACATTATAAAGAACGTATTTGGCTCAATGAGTATAATTAAACAAGGGCCTGACTCATCAAACTGCCAGGAATAATTATGTCCTTGCTACAGACTAGAGCTTTTACTGTAACATAGAAATAACTTTCTTGCCTGGCCTACTGAAAGCAAACCAACTGGCTACAAGAATAACAACAAAAGCTCAAATTTGGATCAGTTTTATAACTGCACAGTGCACACTTAACTGAAGCTTTAAATCTAGAAGAAAAGAGTGAAGTCTGCACAGTGTATAAAGCTCCTTGAGTGTTTATTATAGATCTATAATAAACACTCCAGGAGCTTCACTCTTGTCTTCTAAGTCAATTTTGTTTTTTAGTCCTGCACCTGTGACATGTTTGGATGTGCGTGCTTTACCCCACTATTAAATGTATTCATACCCTTTAGCGGGACTGTCCTGTGTAGAACGAGCCCATTTGTTTTTTGTGCAGCTGGTTATTATGACCCATAGTTACGGTTTGTCGTTAGGCAGCATCTAGTGGCCATAATTAATTTAAATTAAACCTTGTACGAAGAGCAAGAAGACAACAATGACTGTATGGTAGGCATGCCAATGTAGAGGTACTTTTTCAGGAGAAATTCCTGAATTGGCCATATCAGATGGTCGATATAAAAAAAAAGCCCACTTGATTAGTTTGGAAGACTTATTGGCTTTTGTCACTGTCAATACACAATACCCTGAAATGAATCCAACAGTCTGTGCTGTTATATTTCATTGTGGTGCAACTTCTGCTGGGGATCAGGTAGAAATAGCACTCTGACTTTGTTTTGTTTCCTATAGATATTTAATCTGAAGAATACCCTTGTGGTCTTGCTGTTAAAAAACAGAGGAGAAACATGATGAGAGAGACAGAGATAGAGAATCACTATTAATTTTTTACCACAGACCGCTTAGGGCTGGAAAACTACAGGAAACTGTCAGCAAAAGTTACATGTGATTTTAAATTGGGTTAGTAAATGTATTTATGTATTTTTGTTAAGAGTCTCAACACACAAATGTAAGATATATACCGTACTGCTGTATCCTTGGACATTTTTCATGACCAAGATTTTTCTAGGCTAAATTATTGATCTATTGATAAAAAAACAGTTCACAGATAACCTGATAATGAAAATAAATGTTAGTTGTGGCTCTAGGCCTTGACTGTGTTTTCTGAAACATGTTCTTGCACTACTAAATGCTGTGCAAACCTTGCCTTGGAGTGTAGCCTCTTCGTCCCTGGGCAGTGCTGGGCTCTACAAGCGCACAATCATTAGTGTAATATAGGAGCTTTAGTGCCATGCTGACCTTGTAAAATTGCAATGCTGTGGCAAAATGGATGTCTCATCATATTGGACACGACATTGTTATTGATGAGGGTTTTTCTCTCTGTTTCTCTGTGTGAGTGCTTGTTTGTTTGCTCTGTGTTTATTGTGTATATGTCTGTGGGTGTGTGTGTGTGTGTGTGTGTGTGTGTGTGTGTGTGTATGTGTGTCTCTGTTGTGCGTGTGTGTGGGAATGCTGAACATAGCCGTGTTCAACCTGATCCCGGTGGGACTTCGTGTGGTGGCCATCCAGGGCGTCCAGACCAAACTCTACTTGGCAATGAACAACGAAGGCTTTCTCTACACCTCTGTAGGTCACGACACACTCGCACAACGACATCATCATCGTCACATGGTGTTGACTAACGAAGCAGCAGTTCTTAGCGAGACCATTTTCATTATCAGACTATCGCTGCGTCGATAGTTTAACCACAGCGTAGCCTTGTGAGTCAGCCGCCATTGGGTGTTATAATCCAGTGTCTGAGCCTTCCTTATCTGTCTCCTGATATTGTAGCTTCTCAGGATTGATTTCAGATCATCCTCCAGCCTCCTTTTGTTTATCTCCCTTCAGTCATTCTTTGATAGGAGGATTTCTTTGTGTCCATTTTTACAAGGCTCCTGAAAGTTGTTTTCATGCTTTCCCACCTCAATAAACACATACATCCCCGTTGTGCATATATTTTTCTCAGACGGGTCAGAAGCCGGCGTTGGCTGCAGTGCAGCGCGCTAAGGGCCTGACTTTAGCTCTTGACTGATGGTGGGTGGTGTAGATGCAATAACAAAAACACACACAAACACCTCCAGCAATCTAAACAAGACAGCTGAACCAAAAAAAAGGTGAAAACTAACAGAGAGAAAATAAAAGAAAAAAGATACCTCAATGTAATTACAGCCACTCTGCTACGCCTGTGCAGGCACGTACACCAACACAATATCTGGCCCATCACGTACAGTCCTGGGAGCTGTGGGTCGTCCCGGCTTCAGTCATAACATTGCTATCGCTCGCTTCATCTTCTCACCTGATATTAAAAGGCAGAAAAGAAACACAAACAGAAATATTTATAGAAAAAACACACACAAGCCGCATTATATTGTCTGCTCTAACCAGTTCCATTAGGAGATCAGACAGACACAAAACTTAGTCAAAATGTATTCAAGATTAATGGCTGACATGGAGGAAAAAAAATCACTCTATCTGTATCTTTCCGTTTCCCCCGGCAACCTGGGCACCATCTTTCTCTCAGTGGGCTGGTTGGTATTCAAGGGAGTAGCTGGTTGCTATGGAGACGCAGGAATAAGGAAATGCAAATGTCAGCTGTCCTAAGTTGGCGCAGTTTGTTCTTGGGAGACTACAGCCTGGCCGAGATAATGATTCAAAGAGCAGACCGGCTGATGGATGAAGACACTGAGGGCGACATGGAGGAGGAATGACTGAACACTTTTTAATGGAGCTGTAATTCCACACTCGCACGTTCTGTGACGCTGCTCTGTTTTAGCTGCTGCTCCCACCGCACCAGCTCACACCGCACACCCCTCCATCTCTCCATGTATGCTTAATCGCCTGCCTGTCGTCTTTTCTTTTGTGATTTCTTCTTATGTCTGTCACATTTCCCCCCTCAGGAGCATTTTACCCCAGAGTGTAAGTTCAAAGAGTCGGTGTTTGAGAACTACTACGTCACCTACTCCTCCATGCTGTACCGGCAGCAGGCGTCAGGCCGGGCCTGGTACCTGGGACTCAACAAGGAGGGTGGAATCATGAAGGGGAACCACGTCAAGAAAAACAAGGCCGCAGCACATTTCATACCGAAACCGCTCAAAGGTAGGATGTGCTTTTGTTTTTCTGAAAAAGTATCCATGTTAAAAAGATGTTGGAGCTGTTTTCAACTTTTGGTATTGATACGTAGCTGGCACTAACAGCTGTTAGCTTCAGCAATTATTGTGTTTATACTGCTCGCTACAGTAAGTAGGGTCAGGGTCTTTAAGCACATCTGGATGAGATCTTTAAATATTCATAAATAAAAAACAATCCACGTCAAGTGTAGGCAAAAAATACCTTGTTATTGGCTGAACATCTGTACGTGTGGTTTGATCTTAGAGTTGTCAGTTAAAGCTATTGGTAAGTTGACAAAGGTGAAAGTTAAGTCTGCGCCTTTGACGGAAATTTCAAGACGATACACCGTCAGGTCCCTCTATTAACCTCTACCAAGCCCCACACACAGTCAAAATAGGGTACAACGATCTCACGCCTCTCTCAGCAAGAAACACACTGGCAAAGTTAGCTAACTGAAACAGCAACAGTCGTCGTTTGCATGGCGTGTACGAGCTGTGATTGGCTGCTCCTCCAGCTCCCTCTACCTGACTGGTGGAACAGCACCGGGTAGCGGTGGATTTTGCCAAATTACAATTACAGGCTGTAGGTGGAGCCAGAGGAGTTGGGTTTTGTCCTAAACCCATTTCATGTCCTACTCTCAGAATATAGTGACAGTTCCTGCAAATATGACTGAATAATTGTTACCAACTGAAGCTTTAAATCAGAGACAGCAGCACGATAAACAAACAACGCCACTTCGTTATCAGAGGATGACTATGCCATTTTGCTGTTAAGACTGATTGGTGCAAGGCAATAGCCTAAATAAATACCCCAAATTACAAAATTGTAATTGTAAAAAATGTAAAAGGCTAGTAGAGAAAAGCTGTACTGGGGCATGCTACAACTTTTTTGTGCCAAAGAAGTGAAAAAAGCCTTTATTTTGTGTGATTATGAGACAGTTTCATCCCTGTTACTGTATTCCACGTTGTTAACATAAATGTAGATGTTTTTTGAAAGTAGAGCCCGATCTTTTTCGTGTTTGTGAGGATACACACATTGATGTCTTCAAGAGCTTATTACTCATAACGCAATTAAATTTATGTGAAATGTCCAGCTTGGCGCAGTAACTTCCAGCCCACATCCCACCCACTCTCTGTTTCCTGAACTCATCATTTACAGATTAATATAAGAGGATTTCATGTCATTTCATCCAAAGGAGACCTGGCTCAGACGGCACCAGCACAGAGCTCCAGCTAGAGACTAGAGTGCATATTAAAGACATGATGTAAAGGCATGGTGTAAATCTGTATCAGTATAATCAATATTTCCATATTAACAGTAGATCAAATGACTACTTGTAGTTGAAAGGGGTCGATGGTGGTGATGAATCCACAGAGAGTTATTATCTGGCTGGGCGCTTTCACAGAGGCTTTTAGCACCTTTCAGCTGCTCATTTTACTTTTGTGATATTTGACTTACACTCATCACTGTCAGACGCAGCAGCCAGGTGTTCTCAGCGCAACTTCAAAACAATGAGAGGAACTCTCACTGTCTCGCTCTCCGCTGAAATATTTATTTGATTACAACATGTCAAGTCTGTCCAAGACAGCTCGTCTGCGTACAGTATAGGCTACTATATGGATGTGCTGTGATGCAGCCAATCCATATATATATATATATACACACACACACACACACATACGTGTTGAGGGTCAGACGAGCTGAAATGCTCTAATCAAATAAATATTTCAGCAGTTAGTGTGGGCAGTGAAAAAAGCTTTAAAAACTGACTGTGCAATGTGCATTACCTGCCAAGCACCAAACAGCAGACGCGCTGGTGAACACTGTGAAACATTCGCCTGCTTAAGAGCCAGATATACCGTCTTTCCTGAGGATTTAGTTGAGAACACAGAGCTGAAAATGGAGTACTTGCACTCATCAGATGGATGTAAACACAACTCCAAGTGGTAACACTTTATAATAAGTACAAACTACTTGCATTAGTTCAGCATTAATTATACTGGATTCTTCATTTATAACACATTAATACTCATTAGTATGTAGTTTATAAATAAAGTTAGTGCTTATCAATGATGAGTAAAACATTTTTAACAGTGTTTATAAACTACATATTCATGTGTTATAAATGATGAATTCAGTATGCTTAACTAATCCTTAATAGTGTACTTATTATAAAGTGTTACCGGGTTGTGTTGTGCATCTTTCAGTTGCCTCCAAGAAGCAAAGTTTGCTCCAGCGTCTATTCTATTTGTTTGTTAATTGTGTGCTTATTCATGACTGGTATAAATCATCATTGTTCCATATTTTAAACAGCATTATGTTACAACTACAAACTAAACTTGAGAAAGACTTGAAATAGGAATGAATCAGACTGTTGGCATCAAGTTGTCTGCAGCCATGAGAACTAAATGTAAAACTTACTGAAGAAGACTGTGCATACCAAAAAATGGGTGAGTCACTGGGAGCCGTATCAATAGTTGAATTAATGATTCTCATCTTGTGTGTGTGTGTGTGTGTGCAGTGGCCATGTACAGGGAGCCCTCACTCCATGATCTGACAGAACTCTCACGGTCTGGCAGCGGCACACCGACCAAGAGTCGCAGCGCTTCGGCTCTACTTAACGGCGGAGGGAAGACGCCCAGCAACAATGACTTATCCTAGCCCCCCCACCCCTCACACACACACACACACACAAGCACACACAAACACGCATGCACACACGCACACACACACGGATCTCAGGCCGACATGCCCACACATCAGGCTAGTGAGGGGTATAGGAGGAGGCGAGGAGAAAACGAAGGAGGACAGCTATGTGTTCTTCCACTCCACGGAGCCCACTGTGACTGACTGTGATGTAAATAAATCAAGGACAATCAATCCATTCTGCCTCTGCTGCTCTGATCTGCAGAGGGACAGGACATGTGAATCTCTTCCCCTGACTACTCTTCCTGCTGTATCATACCCAGATAAAACAAGGGAGGGAGAGAAAGAAAAGGAGGGATGGAGAGAGTGAGTCAGTCAGTCACACAGTCCTAGAAAACAGACTGTTACAGAGAACCAAAGAGTACAAGTATTAACTAACTTAAAGGTGTTGCTACAGTATGAAAAGGCGAGTGGCCAGAAGGTTTAAGAGCGACAAAGGAAGGAAGGAAGTCTTTATCTATTCTACCGTACGCTATGTTTACACAGAGCTCATGGGGTTAAGTCATATTTTTAAAAATGACGAACGTATTCCTTGTACACATATGAGGACTGAACATTTGTTTGCATGCAGGTGTGTGTGCGTGTGCGTGGATGTGTGAGCGTGCGTGGTCAAGTACACGCTGTGCTTGCAGTAGGTGTGTGGTGTGTGTGTGTGTGTGGGCAAGTGAGACCGAATGTGTGCGCACACATGTCTGGGTAGGGTAGGGGGGGGTTGGGGGGGATTTTACCTTTTTAAGATCTGTTGTATATCAGACAAACCTCCTGAGGGCTTTAGCAGGTTAAAATAAGGTTTACTGTATATGCTTCCATGCTTACTTCTTACAAGCAATGCTGTTGTTTATCTTTCCGTTTGTTGTTGTTGTCCCTTGCTGTTCGTTTGTTTGTTTGTTGTTGCATGGAAGCTTGTGGACCTCTGCTCAGTAGCAGCATGCCGAAGGTCCTTTTTTTCTGGTCTTATGTGTTCCTGACCAAAAGAGAACACTTGTAAGCCAATAGTGTCATACCACAACACTAGTGAACCAACATGAGGGTGTTAGAACACTACTGGACCAATAGTATTGCACCAGAACATGAGTGGACCAATGGTGTTGGACCAGAACTTTGGTGAACCAATAGGAGCACAGATTATCTTAATATTTTGGTTCCTGCTGTGGACAAACTAGAAATGCACTAAATAAACTCTTTCTAAAGAAGTGAAGCAACCGTCCTGTGTGATTTGTTAATTTTTTTTTTTTTATGTTTAAAAGCTTTGTGTCTGTAATATTACATGTTAACTTGACAATATTGTTGTATTTTGAAAGAAAGTTGTTCATGATCAACTGATTTCCTTTTAAGCCCAGCTAAAATGTGTTCCTCTGTTGTACTAAGAGACAAAAAGAAATTATCTCTAAACCTGGGAAACCAAATGTAGGCAATATATTTATAAACCCCTGCTTGCTCATTTATCACTGTGTGACTTTTGTTTTGTTTTTTATTAAGCCTGGTTAACTCGCCCTGTGTCTTTTTCAGCTTTCAAATGTGAAAAATATAGGCTAGCTACTAAACAAACAAACACAAATAAGGTTGGAGGGGCTGTAAACTGAAAAATATCAAAATCAGTTGTAGTCTGTGATACTGATAGTACTGTAGTGACGAAGAAGAACAACGTCAGAAACAAAACCACCGTCTAGCTCTTACAGAAAGCCTTATTTGCATCTGCAAGGTTACAGGAAGTCCTCTGTAAGTGGTCAAAAAGCACACAACTCAACATAAAACAGAATAAATACAAACAAAAAAACAGAATAAAGTTACACCACGTTCACCAGATTGAACAGTGTAGCCACAAAAGTTTGTCCACACTGCATGCTTTCTGTTAGCAATGCTAACATTCAGACGGTACAGGTAGTCTACTGTAGGGTTAGCTGCTCGCTGAGAGCAGAGAGGTAGCTAGCGTTAGCAACTTACCAAACAAACGAACTCATTAGCTGATTAATATCATACATAGTATTGAGTGAACATGTACCAATTGGGGTACTTACAGGTTGTGAGTCAAGTTGGACTACTTTCTCTGCTCCTGGAGCTGTCTGTCAGTAGAAGTCCAGTATTGACTGAGAGAGGCTCATCCAGCCGTAGTCCTATCAGCTTGGTCACAGGCTGATAGAGCCTGTTCAAACTTTATACATGTTTTGCCAGTCCACCAACCAACCGGGATTTGAAGCACTAATCCCCATGGTCAGTCCACCTTAACTCTGGTCTTATCTGATTTCATTGTTGCAAGCATTTTAACCAAATAAAAAAGTTAGGTTGCAGGAAGGCGCCATCACCTGGAGGCTGTGCACCTGAACTGTGTCATTTAAAGGGGTAGTTCAGGGGATGAAGAAAAGTGGTATTGACAACCTATGGATACTGATGCGTGGACCCGTCCATAACTAAAAAAAGGCACGGAGGACTCACATGAAATTCTCACAGCTGACATGAGGGTGAGTAAATGAGTGAAATTTGAATTTTGGGTGAACTATCCCTTTAAGGAGTGACGCATTCAAAGCACAGACAATACCACTCAGACAAGTGTGACTTAATTCTCTGCTCAGGACGCCATTTCTTCAAAGAAGGCATTTGTTTTCTCATATAAAGCTGTTTGTGTTTTCACATCTGCAAAAAGACAGCAACACTACACATTTTACAACACTTCATCAGGTGCTCTAATCTGATTTTGCCGCTAGATGGCGTCAATGGCTCAGAATACCCCAACCCAAGCAGAAGCATTCAAAGACACAACTTCACACAACTGAAGACGGAGTTCCTTCATAATCATTTACTCCAACATGTGTGTATTTGTTCATATCACTGTGACGACCAGGGAAAGCAGACACGGGCATTTATCCTCAAATAATTTCTGCTAAGAGGGGTGCAAAGGCTAATTTCCAAGATGATTGTAAAATATAATTAGATAAAGTGCAAAAGGCAAATATGAAAACAATACACATATAAAGGTTAAAACCAATAATTTCACATATCAATAACAGACATTTACTCGTTTGTTTAAGGAACAGTGTCATACTCAATATCTCCCTAATGGTTTAAATACACATAACAAGATGTGAGATACTTCTCTCACTATTAATGATAATTTAAGGTAATAATTTCTATATTTTAGTTTTCATTGTACAGTGACATGTGTAAAAGGGAATAAAAACAGTGGGTGTAGATAGGAAATCTTGCCTGTAATTCTTCACTCACAGTGTTGATGAACCACACTCTCCCTTTGCCATGCACGTCTAGGAAATTATCACATTTTCACTTTCTGCAGCCCAGTGCAAATGTAAACACACATGCAAACTCGCACAAACATATACATTTCATGTTCATAGTGATCCACATTAATACTGTACTGGTGCATCGGTCAAGTCTGTTGTATTTACAGTGTTTGAGACAGCACCACACTGCCTGCACTTGCAGATCCTAGTTTTTCTTTGGATAAGAGGAGGGAGCAACGTGTAAGAGTCTGTCCTCCTTTTCTTCTTCCTCTTCTCAGCGCCACTTCTTCTTGCTCTTCATCTGTCTTTCTTTACACTTCCTCCTGTCACAGTTTTTTTTTGTTTCCATCAATCCATCTGTTGATCCATTCATGTTAAGTCTAGGTGCCCTTCTTTGACTCCCACTCCTGGAAACCATGAGACATCATTAAGTGAGAAAAACATTTCTGTCTGTGCTTGTGACCCACACACACACGCACACACACACACACACACACACACACACACACACACACACACACACACACACACACACACACACACACAAAGGTACCTTTGCCTTCTGCATGACGTTCCCCTTGGAGGAGGCGTAGAGAGACGGAGGACGTTTATGAAGCTCAGATGCTGCATTCACTGGCATAATCTCATTGTAAACCTTTTCAACTTTACTGCCCTGTGCCTGCACACAAAAACACTAATGTCAGAAAGCAGGGAACATATGAAAGTAGAACATTTCCTTGCAGAAATTTTGAGGTGGCCACTGGGGTGTGATCTCAGTACCACACACCAACGCCTGAGTGTTGGTGTGTGGGGTATGTGACCTATGACTACGTGAAACTTGGAACAGACCAATGTGGTGGAGCAGATCTCCAAGTTTCACAGGCAATGTTCACATACCATACACACTAACTCAGTACAGTATCGATGTACAGTACTGTACAGTATACACCTCTATAAAATAGGTGCCTCAGTGCTGAGCCCCAGGGCACTTACAACAATAAGAGGAAGAGGAAGAAGAAACATGCAGGATAACAATAGTGCCATATAGACTTCTATAGCTATGAAATTCCTCCTTTAGGTGCCTACCTTGACACTGATCTTGGTGTCAGTGGGTGGACCCAGTGCTCCTCTAGCCAATGATTTTTTCAGGTTTTCCTTTACTTCTGTCAGTCTGAGCTCTAGCTCCACCCTCTCCTCCTCCTTCTGTTTACACAGCGTCTCCAGCTCGGCTAACCGCTGTTCCACACCATGACCTGCACACACATACACACACACACACACACACACACACACACACACTGTTACAACTGTCTAAAACAGTCCAAACAGCACTGTGAGTGTAGAATTTGTTCCTGACCTGTGCTAGTCTTCATCCCCTCCTTCACCGCCCTCTTTTCCCTGCGGAGGGAAATCAGTGCATTTCTGAGCTCCTCCTTTTGCCTCTCCAGCTCCTCCTTCTGTGTCAGATACCGCCTGGCATCCTCCTCTGCTCGCGTCTTCCCGTACCGCCCATACTGATTCACATCTAACAGAAAAGAGAACCGCAATATAAACAGACAGAGCAATGATGACTGAGAATGTCCCTAATTCAGTAATTTTCATGCAGCCCTGCCCATCTTATTAATTACGAAATAAGACTTACTGGAGGCGTGTCTCTTAATGGCGGCCTGTTGTTCAGTTTTTTCAGAGCCCCTGCTGGAGAAGGAGGCATGGCGTCTCACCTGGCCACCTCTGCTTTCGAAATCCCCGTCCTATGGGACATAGGAGAATTTCTCCATTGACAACATTCAACATTTACAACTACTGTATAAGTTTACGTTTAAGAAACTCTACAATAAAAGTCATTTAGTCTTTTTATTTGTATAATGTAAGTCTTTGCCTGGTCTATTCTGATATTCATAATATTTAAAAGCACAAATTACCATTGTACTGTGATAGACAATAACATTTTTCACAGTCTGAATTTGTAATTTCTCTCAACCTCTGATATTTGAAACTCCACAAGGAGATGCACTGGGATACAAGTGGAGCTTAACACAACATGAAACCAAAACTCGGGGCTGTCTAATATTTAGAAAGTAGTGACTTCATCTAACTTCACATAAAGACGAACTATGCAAATCTGTAGTTGCTTTTTCGCTGTTTTGCTAACCCTCCGCCTGGCCATGTGCATTTTTTTTAATGAAGCCGGTGATGTTGCAAGGTTGGTTTTCAGCCATAAGCAACAGATGGCAGGCAGAGAGCCTCCGTTCTCACTCGTAACAAGTTACAAGTCTATTGTGATGTATTTAACCATCACAATTACTCCGAAGCTTTTTAATGAAGGTAAAAATGTAGCATAGCCTGCATAGTTCCTCTGCAATCATAAATGTGCCACTGACTACAACAGGAAGAAGAAAGACTAAGAAAGCATAGGAAAGCTTGACATCTCCAATTTCATTGTTATTACGGCTCACATGATGTGTCCTCACCTCAACACTTTCATAGACCTCATCATACATTCTGGAGTCTGTTGAGGCACTGCTGGACGAAGCAGTTGTGGTAGTGGCCCAGCTGATAGGAAAAAGGGGCAGAGACAGATGTATTTCAGGATAGACGCTATAATAAGACACAGAAAACTTGAGACAAATACACGCAGAAAAACACAAACAGATACTGTAGGAAGTGACTCACAGGAAGGAGTGTCTGGCAGCATGCCGTATGTCTGTTAGTGTGTCCACATCTATGTAATCATAGTGCAGCTCTTCAGGCAGGGTGGCGCTCCCGGTCTCTGCAAACAACACACCAAGCCAATGGCCAAGGTCCTCCGAGCAGCTTGCCTGATGGACACACACAAAGACACAAATGAACCCTCCCCCATTTTATTGCAGCTGCTTTGCTTCCATCAAATGTTGTTGTCACAGAAAACACAATCCCTGAATTAAATTGTACCTCTAAAGCTGCCAGTTCATTTCCTCCCTGCAGGATACGGAAGGAGAAAGGGTGTTTGGGGCCGAGGCCGCCTGGCACCACCACCACGTCTCCCCCTTTGAGTGGCACCACAATCACTGGCGGCCGGTGATCTCCAGGGTCCTTCTGCAGGTACAGGCTTCCCCCTCGCACCACACACCAGCGCTCCTTCCAAGAGCCACTCAGACACACACTGAGGTATCCTGCAGAGAGAGAAACAAAGGCAGAAAATATGAAAGTGACGAACCAATGTTAGGTAACAATCACCCCTTCCTTTCTAAGGTGCTAACAACAACCAATTTAGAGATTCTTTCATTAATTTATTTTTTAGGAAACTCATTTACTGAAAAAATGGCTTTGGTCTACCTGGAAAGTATATGTTTTTCTATCTATAATGATAATTATACATATATTTTGTACTCTACTGGAATTCATCCAAATCTTTATCTTTAAATACAGATTTTTTTAAAGGTGTACACTAGGCACTGAACACTCACACTTTTCACAGTGTAAATGAAGAATATAGCCTATATTTGAGCAGTTGAACAGAATGCAATTCTTAACTATGACACATAATTTTATAGCATGATACTAATTGTTTATGTGTTATCAGTTTTAGCCTAGTATGGTTCCAGACTATAATTCTAAACTTTCCTTTACCTTTAACATTAATGTAAAAGAAAGCAAAAGAAAAAAAGTCTGCAAGTATTATTACTGAGCTAGACATCCAAGCTCATCATCCAAATAGCAACTTGTATACTCACCACTGCGTGGGTTTTCATGGGGACCAGAGGATGATGGAGGCTCTCCTGGTAAAGGTGGTTTCTTTTTGGAGAATGTGATGATCCGATTGATTTTCTTCCCTGCTGCTCGGCTCATCGACCCGGTCAGCTCTGAGAACGCACCACGCTTCGCCCGGCCTGAAATCAAATGTACCATTGTCAGACTGTGCTGGAGCCAACAGTGTGGTGTTAAGAAGCACTTAGCATACAGCAGCTTCGGTGTACATGATGTACAACCAATAAAAAGAAATAATGTCGCCTCATCACTTAAGTAACTTTATGTATTTATGTTTCATTAGCAGTATCCATTCTATTTTCTAATTCAAAGTATAAAAGGTTTTAAGTGAGGAACATTCTTGTAAAGCAACACATTTTCCACCAAGTCAGGACTTATTGAACTTTGGCATTCAATACTAACTTATTATATTTCATTCGAAAGATGTCTTTTATTTGTTCAGCCAAACCCTAGTGTGTGTTTGTGTGCTCGTGTTCACTGTACCAGGTGCTGCGACACTTTGCCCAGTTTACTTCCTATGATGTCAGTGGGACACAATTACAGGAAGAGGACAGGAAGGATGTCATATCTGCTCTGCGCCTTACTTCCTGTCTCTCCCTCTCTCTCATGTCTCTTTAAGTTCAGAGGCCTCTGGTCAGTAAACAGGTTGTAGTATTACTGAAACAATATGACTGTGTTTGACCTATATTCTGACCCAACATCATTGATCCCTGGGTTTATCCTTCCTGAATTTGTGGGTAGATAAACAATAATATTCCCCGTGCTTTTGATCATACTTTTGTGTGTGTTTTGTGTATACATGCCTCTCTGTGTTTGTTTGTTGTTTGGACTAATTTTAGTTGAAAAGGGACATTGTGAGGAAACGTTGCTTGTTGAATTGCAAATTATATAATTAAGAGTAAGAACTGGGTTGAGGATAGTTAAGACCAAGGGCTAAGGAAGTTTTGTTCTCACAAATACATACAGTCCAGTGCGTGTTTACTCTCATATATTGGGTCTCATGTTCAAGACGCGTCAGTAAGGACCTTTTTGGAAAGTATAATTTAATTCATGTCAACTGATGGTTTTAAATGATTATATATCACGGCTCTAATTTTCAAATTTTATTAATTATAAGACGCAACATGTGTGTTGAATATAAATTTAGAACATTTACATATTGATTTGTGCTCACAAGTTAACCTCGCCCATCATAAAACTACACTCACTGTAAGTTCATAGACATCTGTAGGATACAGAAAATAGAGCTCTGCCTACTAAACCACGCTCACCCACTGGTATTTCTGAGAGAAATACTTCACATTGGAAAACATAAAGATACTTACACCAAAATGTAATCATATCCAGACTCAAACATGATCTAAGCATCCCCCAGCTTGTTTCAATTAAACGACCAAAAGCAAGGAAAGAGTGAATAATTACAACAGCTGCTTATAAACTTAAACTTACCGAGTGTGTCAGTGGCGTCCCGTCCTGATACATGTGCAGCAGACTGACTTTCTGCTGTTGGCCCGCTGTCTGAGTCCGATGCCTGCCGATCAGACTGCAGCACCTGGTAAAAGGAAAAGCAGAAACAGACATTACTCTGCTGTCCCATAAATGAGGGGAGGAGAGGAGAGGAAATACATTTATGTGCCCTGTTTCAACAATGCATTCTGTCCTTTAACTGAGAAAATTAATGTCAGGAAAAATAAGAGAGAAGCTGCCTCGTGGATATGGTCTACAGATTATATACTTTCAAAATACTGGGTGTGACTGCCATGTCACTATGCATTCATCTCTGTGGCTCTGCAGATGTGTGCCAAAACCTTGTTGAGGGTATGAGGCCCTTTGAACACTCGCCAGCTCAGCAACCTCAATAATGTCACCTCACTCACTGCTTGTAAACTAGAAGCCAAAGGAACAGTTGTGTCACGTGTGGGCTGAAAAAAAAAATGATGTCAGGATGTACAGTAGAGTAGACTCAGAGTGTACTACAGTACAACTCAGTACATGAAGACGCAGACATTACACAAAGTTGTTTAGATTTAGACAGAATAATACAATTTGTGATATCACTAATTTATGTCTGGTCTGTGTGTGGGCACATCCTATGACTCCTATGACTCAAAGACAAATGCATAAAGTCAAACCTTGTCGAGTTCCAGCTTCCTCTGTATCATGGGAGAAGTGGATCCATCTGGTCCTTCAGTTTTGCTACATTGGCTGCCAACATCTTGCACCACCTGGACACAGAAAAGGAAAACCTTCACTTCCTGACACCATCACGTCTCTCCCCCACTACTCTCGTCTGCCTCAGCATAGTGAATAGAAGGTACCTTGAGCCACCTCTGGGCCTGCTCTTTGCTCTGAACAGCCAGGACCAGAGCTTCACCTCCAGGCAAAGAGAAACGCAACTCGTGTCTCTTTTTCTTGCCCTCCTTGGGGACGTAGATGACGTTGCACAGATTGAGAGGGAGCTCTGTGTGGGGAGTGCTCTCTTTGATGCTCTTAAAACACTGGAAAAGATAAATAGGGAGATTGAGGTATGGAAAATCAGAGAAATCGAGTCCATAGTTTATTTCTGTTCAATTACCCAAGCCTGACTGTGTACTTTGATGTATCATTTAATGCTATTTCACTTTGGAACTAGTGACTCATATTGCTTTAAAGTTGCCATCCCATCCAAGAACCTTTGTTTTTATTTTAAGCTTAATTCGTAGGTCATTATAACCTCCAGGATACCTTTGATGGAACAATTGTACTTTTGCACTTAGCTTTAAAGTAAGAGCAGAAATCCAACACACATTACCTCCTGACTGCCAAGTGAAATACAACAAATGTTTGATAACTAAACCAACTAAAAAAGTCTAGACAGCTGATGAGACACAAGGTCGTAGTGTGAACTGACAAAAAATTAGCATGACATTAAAGGGATACTGTAGTTCAACATTTTGGCATATTGGCCCATTGCTATAATCCCTATAGTTTTAGGAGTAGGTTCGTTATCTTTAATTATCGGTGCAAGTGATTTTTAGAATGGTGGAGCAGAGCCACGAGCTGTTCAGAGCTACGCTATAGAGGCTCATGGGATTTCTTGGTTTCCCTCATCAAAAAAAAATGTTTGATCGACAACTGAGTCAATGAATAGTCTGAAATATAATGTGTACTAGTGTGTATGTGTGTGCCACATGCTGCCAGGTGTGTGAGAGCGCTACCCCGACCTCCTCCACTGTGACTTAGCAAGCACTTAGCACTTAGTTATAGGTCACATAACCTACACATCAACACTACAGTACAGTATAGATGTCCTCACTCACGTCATCTGAAGGCGTCAGCCAACAGTGAATTGAGGCATGACGGCTGCCTGTCATGAGGCGCGTTTCAAGTGTTAAACTTATAATTGCAACTTGATCAGCAACATTTCATACACTAGTGCCACCCATCATGCTTCAGTGCATCCTGTACACGTCACCTTTTTGTTTTTCAGTGTAACCTGACAAAACAGTGGATATGCATTGGAAGTTTAGTTTGAAGCTTTTATGAGACTCAATCATATTGTAGCTTCATCTATTTACCTGCAGTTTGTTGTCTCGTACAACGACCAGCTGTTTCACCCACTGGCCAAAGCGTTTCTTCCTCAGCAAGAAAGCGCAGATGCGACAATCTCTAACTGGACCATCTGGGCTCTCCTCAGCCGTCCATCTCTGAGGTTGGTCCCGCCCCTTTGCCTCCTCATCCTCTTCCTCATAAGACTCATAGGAACTGCTCAGAGCATCTGAGTCATTGTCTAAACGCCAAAATAAAATGTGTGATTAATTCACCAAACATCCACAGAGAGATTCTGACTGAGTTCACTCATGGATTCCACAAACTTTCATGTGTGTACTGTTGTAAGGATGAATTGCTACTATGAGTAAGTGCAGCCCATCGTAGACTCACAAGAGTTTTTGGGAGGACCATTGATCCTGGTGATTGGGTAGTTATTGTCAGCATCTTCATAGTAAGCGTCCTCCACTGAGTTCATGGAAGCTACAGGTGAAAAGAGTCAAGATGAGTAAATAAAAAGAAGCTATGAGAGTCCTTAATGTGCAGATTTTGGAATGTGTGTTCAGTACTGACTGTGGATATTGGTGGTAAAGTACTGTGGGGTGGATCCAGGATCCAGAGGAACTGCCTCTTCATAGTAGTCATCGGGGAGGGGCGTGGTTGGCAGAGGAGGTGGCGTGTCAGTCGGTGTCTGAAGAATGAAGGTGAAGGTTAAACCACAACTTTAGTTACAAGGACGATAAAGGCAGGGGGGGAGTCAGGAACATACTGCAAGTTACTCACAGATCTATTGGGATTAGTCTTCTCCTCTTCCTCTTTGTGCTCCTTCTGCTCCACTGGCGATGCACTGAGCATGTGCAAATCACAGTCTGGTGAAATGGAAAAAAAGATAGATGTGTAACTGTGCTTTAAATAAAATCTGTGGACATGAATTATATATTATAACATATCACTAGTTGTCCAAATGTTTATGACATGTAATCATTGCTTGACTTGACTAACTCCAACAGTTAAATATACCATACAAAAGTTTATCATCTGATTGCTGTAATGATCATTTCCACAGACCAAGACTTCTGAACATTGAACTGGCTTAACAGCACTTCAAGGGTGTCACTCACCAAAATCTTCAAACAGAGACTCTACAAAGCTTGTGCCATTGCCATAGAGACAGCTGTTCATGTAGACATCCGATCCATTGACTGTGAAAAAGATAAATTAGGAATTAGAGGTAGGATCAGAGATTGAGCAAGGATTGTGGCCTACGCTGAGACAAGAGAGACAGGATTACGAGATGCAGCAAACAAAGCTCTGCGTGCCTGCTACACAAGAGCAGAAATCTCCAGACTTTGTGGAAGTTTTGATGTCATCAAGTTTTAGTCTAGTGCAAGACAACCTAGATTCATTCCAATATTAGTTGTAAATGATCAGGATGTTGTTCTTTTCTCCTTTCTTTGACCTCTGCTCATTATCCTCTTTAAACTTTACATTCCATTATCCTCTTACATCAATCCCTTTATCCTCTTCAACATCCTGCCCTCTCAGATAGATCTAATGTAAACACCTCAGTAGGATTTGATATTGTGGAGATGGCTTTTTTTTGCATGTCTCCAACAACAATTCTTCTCTTGTCCCTTATGCGTTGTCGAGCAGTTGCAGTCTGGTTGGATTATAACAGGAAGGTTGCACCATCGCGGAAAGAAATGAGCCAAATAAAAAGAAATGCTTGATTTGTGTCTAAATAAACATTGCTGTAGTCACTTTGAACCAGTTTCTCAACTCTGAAATGCTGCCAGTTGTTTCAAAATGGATTCATGCAGCTGAAAGACCACAAGCATGCTCCGTCAAGTTCCCAGGGATAAATAAAAGTCACCGATCTAATTTAGGGTCTGGTCTCATTTTAATAACCTCATTTATTTCTCTCTGTAAGGAACAAGATTTTTTAACATTTGTTTGTTCATGTTCTTCTTTTGATACTTTTGCTTTGCTGTGTTGAACATACAGTAGCTTCTAAGTGCTGCCAGAAACTTGATGATGTGAGGAGACTCAGAGATAACATTAAGGAATGAATTTTTATAAAAGCAATGTAATGCTTTGAGCCCACTGCAGTCCACTCCACAAACAAATATGTAAATGTATGCTAGCTAAAATGTATGTTAACTTTTAAAGCATCAACAGGAGTATGACTGGAACAAAGTAAAAACTACTTTTCGTGTATGGTGAAAATTAATAAATAAATAATGATAATGCTGTACCTGACAGCGGCAATGAGTCCAGGATGTTGCGTATGGAGGCCATCTTTTCAGCGGTAGCAGGGCTGACTGTCTCATGGTCCAGCATCTTCAGAAGAGAGCCCAACTCATTTACAAGTCGCTCCATCATCACTGGAAAAAACAAAACACAGCGAAAATATGAGTTGGGTTTGCAAAACTACATTAAAATACTATCTGGTGTTGAGCACAATCAGGTCATTATGTGAGAGGTCACAGTCTTAAAATGCTTTTGCCATTACACCAAGTGCATCAAATATCTATTTAACGCATGTATGCAAGGCCGCGCAGGACACAAGTGGCTGCTCAAGAGGGGCATTTACTGTAGGAGCTCAGCTCCACCGCCTGTTGCAACAGCTGAGAGGGAAGAGATATTTAGCATCCAAACATTTCATCCCATTCATTGTTTCCGCCACAGAGTTGGACTTTGAGTTTTTTGTGCTTTGAGTTTTCTGTGTCTTTGAGTTTGGATATTTCAAGCTTTCTTTGAAAAAAAAAAGTTTTCATGTTCAACTCCTGACATCCTGTGTGTGTGTGTGTGTGTGTGTGTGTGTGTGTGTGTGTGTGTGTGTGTGTGTGTGTGTGTGTGTGTGTGTGTGTGTGTGTGTGTGTGTGTGTGTGTGTGGGCGCGCTTTGTTGACCTTGACATTGTTCCAAACAGCCTGACACACTCTCACACATCCTGCTTGCTCAGAGCTGACAGAGGTTGGGGTGGTGGTGGTGGTGGTGGGGGAGTCAGAGAGACAAGAAGGTGAGGAGAAGGAAGAGGAGGAGGAGGAGGAGGAGGAGGAGGGGGGGGTCAGCACATTTCCTTCCTTTAAGGAAATGGAGCCAAAGTAAAGAGGGAAATCTGCAGTTCCAATAGAGATAGAAGGATGTGGTTAGCAGACTGCTCTTGGTCCATTGAAGCGTTCACTCATTCATGAGAGAAGTTTGACGTTTTGTGGCTGTGTTAAGTGTTAAGTGACCCAGGCTGACCTTTAATTAAATACTGACTCTTGGTCACCACTTATACAATTCATTATTTTTCATGCCACGGCACAGGTGGAGTGGATCAGTTTAATGGTTCCAGTGGAAAGTTTTATTGCCCCACGATGACCTGTGTGCTCTTTGAGTATCTCCTCCAACTTTTTGTCATTCTGGGCAATAATATTGTCACATTTATGATGTAATTTCCCACTAAATGCAAAAAGGACAAGGGTTGATAGGAAGTTCGAGGACAGGAAGTGTATCCTACAAATGTGTCACAAAGTGGAACTTGAAAACGACAGTGTGTTGTTTCCTGTGTTGCTTCCTTTATAAATCTTCTCTTATAATTTTTCTCCGGGAATCACTTGTCTTTCATGTTTATTTTGCTTATGAAGAACTATTCACATGTCATTGCTAAACTGACCAATTTCTCTATGATGAATCAGATGATAAAATGTGAAAAAATATGAAACATTAAGCTTTCGGTTGAAGGTGACATAACCTGCAATTTGTGAGGAAGAAGTGATGCAAAGGTTACGTCTGAAAAATGAAACACTCTCACACAGAGAGTAAAGACAGAGACAGTGAGAGAAAGGCCCTTACACTCCCATAAGCCTTTTCCGCCGCCGTCCCGCTTTGACAATACTCTATTGTCTCCACAAGGGCCAAAATTAGACGACCACAATGGTCCGCTAGACCAGAGCAAACAATACAATGTCAGAAACCCCTCCAAAAAAACAAAACAGGAACTACCACACACACACACATGGTCAGCGTGGGGCGTGGCGCGACACAGCTGCATCGTCTCGATCCACAGGCATTCAGGGCTAAAGGATATATCTCCAGCAGCTGTGTGTGTATGTGTATGTGTGTACAAGCACACCGTTTCTCAGCCAGCAGCTGTGGTTTCCTGTCTTAGCTGTCGACAGAAGCCACTCTCCGCTCCTTCCTCATCAAGACTCTCTCCTTCATTCTCCTCTTCCTCCCACTTTCCCCTGTCTCTCCCTCTTTTTCCATGTCTCTCCATCCTGCTGTGTCTGCCTCTGTCCCAACATCCTCCATCACCCCAAACTTCCCCTTCTATCTCAATTTCCCCTTAATATCTTTTAAACACCATCCTCACTTCATGCTCCATCTATCAAAGAGTTCCTCTGTTCACATCACAGCTGTTTTACCTCCTCACCTCTCATTTCTCAAGCTAAAAACAAACAACAAAGAAGTGAAAAGTGCAGCCGATTGGTGTAAACAAAGCCAGTAGCGGGCTTGAAGAGTTGCTGCCTTTGGTCTATTTTCTGTTCCTTGCAGTCTAACTTTACACAGTCAAGGGCATCAATGCATTTCTCCCTCTCTAGCTCTCTCCCTCTCTCATTCTCTTGAGGGACCGGAGGGTTCAGAGGCTGAGAATCAGCTGTTCTGGAGGCTTGTGGTCGGTCTCACCCACAGAGGGATCTTTGTAACCCCCCATTCCACACGCGCGCACACACACACACATGGCACAAATTTCCTCTTCGAATCCTTTTTTTTTCACTGGTGGACACAGACATTCGGTTACACACTGAAACTATTAATTTGTACTTATACGGAGTCCCAAACACACAGTCCGCAAGACTCACTTTATAAAATGCATTGTGTATGTGCTTTTACATGCATTTTTGTGTTTCCGCAGACAGGCTTCCTGAAGAAGGTCAGTCATGAGACCTGAGCCATGCGACTCTCATTTGAACTGATTTAGCGTGTTTGGTTGCAGCGCAGAACAAAACAACTCCTCGGCACGGCTGCTGTTTATCTCGCCACATAATGCTGCTCATGGGCGGCAGGCCCACAGAGGACTCATCTGTCACCCCTGCTAATCTGAGGCTTTCACTCCCAGCCATTACACATCTTACGCATCAGTCACACCAAGTCAAGCCTGTAACCTCCTCCTTGATGTCCCTTTCCAGCCCGTATGAGAAGTCCATAGCATGACTGTTCAATATGTACTTTTCATGCTTCTAAGAAAATTTTAAGAAACTCATATTTTTGCACCACAGCAGGCCTCCTCTTCCTGCCTCCCCCACACTCCCAGAGGCTGAGGTCTCTCCCCATCCCACATTCTCCCCTCCACTCCTTCCTTTTTAACTCCTCTCCTTCATCTCGGCCCTCCAGACACCCGTCCTCTTCAGACAGGAGGTCAGAGTTCACCCCTTGGTCGCCCCAGCAGCTCCCTCCAGAACAAAAGTCTGCTTCAGACTTCAACGTCCCCCTAATTCATATTTTCGTGACAACAGTAGATGGTGTCACCACTTGCCCCGAGGTTAGCCATTCAGTCAGATGCTTTAAAAAGTCCCCTCAAAAAAAAAAAACCCAGCAAGCTGGCAAGAGCTTTAAAAAGAAACAGCTGGGGAGAGAAGTCGTGGAATTTTCTATTTTTCACATTCTTTCTGTATCTTATCACTTTCCTCAAACTGCAAGCGCTGAGGACACACAGGAAACAGACGGGCACTGCGCTGGCTCACACGCTGTGGCACAGCAGAGTTCTAGTTCAGGCCCAGGCTGCTGTGGTGCTGCGGTTTCACCTGGTATTCAGCCAGAGATAAGGAACCATTGAGCCACTGAGAGCATGGGGCAGCCACATGCTCTGCTTTAATGAGTTTACTGAACACTGATACCATGTCTCTTGTGTCTCTGGCCAACTAGTCTAACTGGAAACAGGGGAAACAGGTATACAACACTTCTGAAGCTCACTGAGCAACATGTCATAACAAAAAAAACAAAGTCTAAAAACAACAAACGAGTTGGGAAATGCTACAGTACAGTAGCTGTTTACCTCTGCGTCCAGGAGGAAGGCTGACCTCTAATATGATATTTCTGGTTTAATGCGCTGTCCCTCTCATACAGGGGACAGGAAGGCGAGGGAAGGATGGGATGACATGCAGCAGGGGGGCGTGAGCTGGATTTGTGCCTGGGCTGCTGCGGTTAGGACCAAGCCTTAATGGTACCCACTCAACCAGTGGCGCTCCGTCCATCAGTAGCTTTGTGTTGTATTGTCATTTTACAAGTTGAACACAAACAGTGATCTTATGCTTGGCAAGAAAACATTAGTCTTGAAACAAATGGGTCACATGTCACATTAAAGTGTCACTCAGCAGCTGAAAAACACTGAACTCCAACATCTCTGATTAAAAAAACAAAGTGTAAACACAATCAGTTGTGGGGTTTTGCAATAGGCTACCCATCCATGCATTAGCTGTACTGCTTATCCATGCACTGTGTCTGGAGCCAATCAGCTGACAGTGGCCGCAACAGGTCACATTAGGTTATGTGACTATTGCGTGCCTTTCTCATTCAATTTTTAATGGACTTTTTCCAATTACATAACTTCATTACTGAAACTACTGTTGTTATCATGTCTTTTCAACACATGCATGCATAAATGGCCTCTTCCGGACAAAACACAACACAGCGTTTTTCCTCTTTTCTATAGGAGTGTTATCAGCACATCAATTTAGTTTCTGCCTATACTGTAACTGGCTGGAGATGCACAAACCTGCTGCTTTAGATGTCTCTATGGAGTACACTTACAGTAACTGCAATAAATCAACAATAGCAGCTCAATATGACTTAGAACTATATGACAGAAACTAATACCACCTCACTGGGGTGGGTGGGTGGGAGTGACTGGTAGAGGAGGAGAAGGAAGAGGGAAGAGGAAATGACAGGGAACCATGTTCGAGGTCAAGGCTTGTGATAACAGCTTTTATCGCTATCAGTTGTATGAATTGTTTTTTCTTAAGAAGTCTTTTAAAAAATCCAGTCTGGCCTGTGTTTTATCACCATCCCACTGATTTTTTTTCTTTCTTTTTTTATAACTTTAATTCAATTTAATTTCTTCCATTTGTTGCAGCAGTTGTGATACTGGCCCAGAACTCCATTGCTAATTACTCTATTTTTTCTCACACAGGGAGAACATATTTTCTTCTCCACTGAACAGCTGCACAAGTGTTTGGCCACAAAACACTTTGGTTATACTGCATACAGTATGATCTGCTTTTAGGTAGGCATTTTAGCATCATCTGATTCAGTGTCTCAGTGTCATTGTTTACTAGAACAAAGCAGCCCGGTTATTACTAACACCTGTGATTTTTCCCTCTATGAAAAGAAAAGGACGGTTGGCAAGCAATGGCAGTGAGAAAATCCTTTTAAACTGCAGCCATTTAGTAGTTAGTGCTTAAAAATACAATAGATATAGTTATCTTCAACACCATCAGCCTCAGGGAATTATAATTGCAATAGTCTGGGCTTACTTGTGTTCAGTGTCAGCAGTTCAAAGTGAGCTTTGTTCCTAATAATAGCACAACCTGTTATTTTTAACTCCATTTGTCTCTCTATTTAAGGGAATTCACATCGTTTTTAGCGGAAATTCATACCATGCCTAAATAATAACGGGCTCATTAGACCAATTAAGTGCAAGCAACGTGATTGGCTGTTTTGATGGGGAGCATAAATGGATGTTTTCCCCCGTCTAATTATCTCCCATTGTTTCCTAAACCCCAAAATTTCAGTTCAAACCGCCGCCTCATCACCTGGTGTCACATAAATGCAGCTTCCTGTTTCCAATAAGTTGCCTGGAGGCGTCGGAACAGAGCGTCCATTGAGCCGTCGCCTCTCTCTCCTCCAGCGGAGCAGCTTCCAACAGGGCACTTCTCTGTTGGCGTCTCGTTGCATCACTCTACCTGCGCGAGGACACCGCCTCCTCCATCCACTCACCGCGCGCTAACCGGCGTGAAGGTGTATGACATCATCATCCTGCCGTTACTCCAGCGGTCCACCGGGAGTTTGATAAACTGACTGATGGAGCTCCCTCTTAAATAGGCTACAGTATCTCCTTTGTTATAAATATATGTCGCCTTTATTATGAAGAGTTCCTCAGAGGCAACATCTGTAACCAGTGGACGTTTAATGTATTTTATCCTGTTGTGCCTTTGTCCCTGTTTTAATTTGGCCTCGTCTCAAAAGTTTTAGGCTCGTCGGTTACTGTAGCTCTTTGTCGAGGATAAACATGAACATATGTGACAGAAAACGTTACTCACCACTCTGCCGTTTGGGCTCCATGTCTGAGATGTTTACAGTGGCTCACCCTGAGTTTCCGGTTAGAATAATCCTTTGGCAGTGTCATAAACATGTGAAATAAAAAGTTACGGTTGTTCCCATGTGAGACGTGTCCGCCACAGACACAGCGGAGCTCTGCGAGCCTCTGAGCGGACAACTGACTCAGAGTGGCCGCTGGAGTTTATAGTTTGACTCGGCGACCAGCCGCTCCATCACCGCGGGCTCCGCTGGGTCCTAGCGCCAGCTCGTCACTACCCAGAGTCACTATTGGTTCACCACACATTTTCCTGCTATGAATCGTAAAAAGATACATGTCTAACCCTAACCCCAATACGTTGTTTCCAGTACATTTCTGCCAGTAGTGTAATATAGTATTTCCATTTCGTGCTGCTTTACAGACCAAGGCTTATTACTATGTAGGTATTATGAATTAAATTTTTTACATGCAACCCTAACCAATGCAAAACATTTTTATAGTTTGTTTTTTTTTAAAACACCCATGCACACAAATTTGAACCAACAACAGTAAACCTATTACTACAAAAAAAATAACAGTAACAATGGGAATCAATTATTAAATCATTTATTCAGAAGTCATAGTCACAGACACTGGGTAGTAAATCATAAATGTTAGTCCAGTAAATCAAAAATGAGTTAGTTTGACACAGTCAATGTGGTGAACGTGATTGTTTCAGACCTGTAAACACACACGCACACAAACTATACCTACTATGTGAGTGAGCACCACTCCTCCATCTATTACACTCAGTTACAACTCCTGCACTTTCTGTTTCTTTTAAACCCATCTCAGCTCAGACAGGATCTCTCACACCCCTCTGTCACAAACACAAATCCTTTCTTCACACTTTCCATCTGCAAGACTTGTCTAATCTTTTTCGGTTTTCTTTGTGAGCATTTCCCCTTGCATCTTCTTTTGTTTACCCTTCCACACATTCTTTCCCTTGTTCCTTCCTCCTTTCCACCATCCTTCCTTCCCTCCTTTACAAGTCATTTGCCATTCTCACAAACACACGCACACACTTTTCAGTCTGATTTAATTGTAAGCAGATGAAATTCTGAGCTGCAAGTACAAGCTGACAAAAAATCTTAAAATAAAATAAGTGAAAGATAAATACCATATTTTAAAGTGTCTTTCACATTCAAACCTGGTTCCTAAACCATACTGTATCTAACATCTCTGAGCTTGCAACCATGACACAGGTCATTCACAACCTTGCAACCACATCATGTTTTTTTTTAAAAAGAAAACACTTCAGATAACCGTTACAGTCTATTCATAGAAATCAGCTCTAAACAACCATATGGCTTCATCAAAAATCAAACACATGCCCGCAATAAAAAATAAAAAAAAAAGAGGAAAACTTTTGGTTTCAGTGTTAGCACATTATAAAAACACCATGTGTACATCATGCTCAGTGACTGTCACACTATGCTGGTCTGCTTGTCCTGTCAGCTTTAGAGCCACAAAGATTCTGTTTGTGTTTGTGACTCCATTACAGTAACATACCAGTGTATGTGAGGGAGCCACTTTCCTAAACTGTGGCAGACCGTCACAGTGCGATGTCAGACTGCCAGCGTGATGCTTGTGTTCACACACCGCCATCTGCTGGCAGCAGAGGGAGAAGCAGACAACACCTCACCTTACTGATGGACTCTTCAGCTCCAGTGTGACTTATCTGCTGAATCAGGAAGTCATCACTTGACCCATTTTGGTCAGTATTGCTTAAGTGGTCCAAGCGCACACTAGTTTAAGGTTGTCGAGAGCAGGAGGCCTGTGTTGGGTCCAACGGGCCTGCTCTTGCCACCTCAATGGAAGAGAGACTTTTCCCCCCCAATTTCCTCTTCCACTGATACACTAGGTCAGTCTGGGTCAGTGGGCCTGTGTGGAGCCTACACTATTGGCAGTGGACCTGCACTGGGTCAGACTGTCCATGTGGCGTCATTCACTCAAAACAGTCGCACCTGTTTCTTTAGTTCGTTCTTTTTCCACTGAGCAAGACGGTCGAAGGCAGACATGGACATGCCAAAGACTCTGTAGAACTCCTCTGGTGAGAGGTGACGCTGTGAGGAGAGGAGATGGAGACAGTGGGTCAGAAAATGTTTTCGATATGTTGATAAAACTTGGAGGAAAAAACCCTGTCAAAGGTGAGAACATCTATGGAGACCAAGAAATCTGCCATTTCTTCACTTCTTAAGTCTCTTTGAAAGGTTATCTCACTGCATACCACATTTTATAGGGGTTTACATGTGGATTTTTGTGTTTTTGTTGTTGTTGTCGTCAGTGTGTTGATGTATTTTAACCCTTTATAGGGCACTCATTGAAATAGTTTGAAATTCAATATTCCAACCTTAGATTGTTATTCTAGGACATAACAAACCTTAATTGCAATTTTGACATTTTTCAAAATTTTTCATTTTCATGTAGAAATTGAAGGTCCACGAAGTGTCCATTTTTGGTTCCTTGCCCGTTTGTGGTAAAGAAAAATTCCAATAAGTGTATGTATACAAAATATAAGAAAAACATAATAAAGTGCAAAAATTATTAAGTTTTAGAACATGTATGTCTTATACATTGGGATTATTATTATATTATTGTAATAATAATAATATATATGTATATAGGCCTTTGTATATAATTTATACATCATATTTTATACGGTTATAAAGTCACTCATATTCACTATTTGTAGCTTCAAAATGTCTTGAAATTAGTTAAAATTCTCTCTAAATGACTGAATAGTTATATAAAAACCTTAAACTACGTTAATTAATCTAAAGAATTTACACAAATGTTTATAAGATCATAAACTGAGAAAAATCACTCATATTCACTTTTTATAGCTTCAAAATGTCTAAAATTCTCTCTAAATCACTGTTAAGTTATATAAAAACATTAGGCAACATTAAAACATACTTTCCTAAGTTTTATTGCCTTTTTTGTGAAGGAAATGCACTTACATGGTTTGTTACCTGAATAGGGCATATGTCCAAAAACGGACACTTAAGTGTTTACCATAAACGGGCATATGATCAAATATGGACACTTCATTTTTCATGGTGTGTTTTCACTCATTTCCATAAGATCTCCACAAAACATACTTATGTCATGACTTAGCACAACTAATCAACTGTAAAATGTGTGAGTGTCATCAACTTGGCTTGATTAGTTGTGATGTATCGATCTAATTACAACCGCGAGCCGAGCCGACTGAGCGTCTTTTTCCGCGATTGAAAAAAAGAGAAATTTAGCGGCATTCCTGGTCGCTGCTGATTGGTCAAATGCTATGATGCCGTATACCGTAACGTAGCCTGGTCTTTGCTGATTAGCTTGGTGAAGACCGCATGTTTCTTGCTCTTACTGACGGCGAGCACGCGGCGGAAATGTAACATGTGCGGAAGTGTCCAAAAACAGTCACTTGCCCGGTAAAGGGTTAAGGAGCAGCAGTGGCATAGCAGAGCAAGGCACTGTTACCAGTTTACCTCCAGTCTGGCTCGGTCCACGTCACTGGGGAGACGCTGTTGCCCTCTGACAGACACCACTAGGGCTTCATATGGGTAGATCTAACACAGAAATAAACACTGAAATTATTATTATGATCATTATTGCTATTTCACTAATTCATTGCCATGAGGAGAGATTTTTTTCATTTCTGTCACCCTCCAGTGGCCACATGCAGTAATAACATGTATTGAGTAATGTAGTATTGACAGGGGCTAAAATAAATGAAACAAATCTCTTTCTTTAAATGAAAAAAATAACTCTTGAAATTATTTTCTTCCCTTTTTTCATGAATAAAGGGAGAGGAGTTTTAATGAGGCTGTACATCACAAAAACAGTTTATTTGAAAATTGCCCCAATTCCTTCCTCATATGCACGATGAGAAAAAATTATTGCAAATAAAACAAATTACTCCTGAATGAGTTCCACCAACTGAGCTAAACACCGCCCCTTAGTGTGAACTTTAACAGGAAACACATCATCATCCTTATCTATCATCCTCTGATCCAGACCTTTCAGTCTCGGCTCAGTCATACCTCAGTGGCTCTGATGAGAGGATCTTACCTTGTACTCTGAAAGAAAAAAGACGAGAGACACAGCTGTGAGTTATCTGAGCTGCTGCATTCACTGACACCTCGACTGTACGTCACTGGTGTACACACTCTGAACAACAGTGAATTATATGAATCAGGCAGGCAAAGTAAATCGGGAGACAACAAGAAGAATTAGGGTTAATCAGACTAAATCTGTACTGTACAATAAGCTTACCTCTGATCTGCCAATTAACTGCATTACTGCTGTCATACTGGTAATAATCTGCACCCGCACTCCCAGGCTGCTGGAACAAAACAAGAGCGGTTGAGCAAACACAGGTCAAGACGATGCATTACTTCATTTTAATGTATCCGGCACGGCAGATAAACGGTTACATCTCTGATTTTATCTCATATCGATATCTTGCCAGACGTCGGCTGATGTCTGCGTCGGCCTCAGAGAGTAAACTGATAAAAATGACTTTCAAAGGTTCAGTGGCAAATGAAGGACGTTGCCATAGCTCACAGTTTAGTGAAAGGCCATGCCTGTCTTATTCTCTCTCTCTCTCTTGCGCGTGCACACACACACACAATGACACACTTACAAAACAGAAATCATGACTGCTCACCCTGTTCAGTCCATTTTTGCCATAACCTGGCAACGAGGCTGATTTCGCTATGTACGAGTCTGTGAAAACAAATATGAACAAAAAAAATGTACACATTAGCACAGGCAAACACAGACTACTACAAATAATTACTAAGAGAGTGAAAAGCGCAGACCTTTATATAATTTAACATTTGTTGTAGAAAAGGCTTTACAGCCTTGAAAATATCGCTATTTTAAAACATGATTAAATATTACAAGTAATTTTCTATATACATACAGTCTATAGAAATTATAAATACAGTATATAGTTATATTAATTAAGATGCAAAAAATCTCCATCCCAGGTGTCTCCAACATGTGAGTAACATCTTAGTCCACAGCTCCTTTCTGACAGCTTCTAAAGATAAAAGCAAGTTTTTAATTTGTCTTTGTCGCACAGCTCCAGAGGACATTACATTGCAGGGAGCAGGTTTTTCCAGCCAGATACTGCGGCTTCACACAGCGACAGCAGCAAAGTCAGACTCACATCGTGGAAGCAAACCATCAGTGCTTCCACAAACACTGCACCTGTGGCCTGGGATGACTGTACATATTTCAGTTTCAGCTGTCCAGAGGTGCTACTTCAGCCGCAGGCTTTTGTATCGACACCCTCACCAAACACAAGTACAGCTCATCCGCCCACAGGAACAGACCAGACTCTCAAGCCAACAACACAACACTCTGTAATATGATTTTCTTTTAATCGCATTTCCCCTTTGTTGTCACTCCTCCAGTGTGTTTGTAGCTTGCTTGTAACCGTTGGCAACCGCCAGCATCCTCTTGAAGGCTCTAGTGTGCACCGCTGCGGCTAAAGCAGCAGGGGGCAGTGCAGTCACACCAACCCCCTCCTCTACTTCAACCTGGCTCTCCTTCACTATCTGCTATTCTCACTCCTTCTTCCTTTGGCTTCATCATTCATTCTCCCTCTTCCTTTTTCTCTGCCTCCCTCTCTTCTGTTATCTCACTTTGTTTATTCTCTCATTCACCCTCTCTCTCTCTCTCCCTCTCTCTTGTTCACCCTGGCGTTGTGAGGAATTAAATTACAGCGATGCCAAAGAGCCGAGACTTAACACCATGATGCAGCGGAATCCAGGCCGTGTGTGGTGCTACTGTACTATAATGAGTTTGTCACTCTTTCCCTCGCAACAAGGAATGTGATACAGCCTCGTAGATGAGCCACGGTGTGTGTCTCAGAAATAAAGCTGTTTCATAAAAAGTGATGTCAGCGTGTGTGAAAACTACTGGCATAAGCATCTCATTTGTCAAAGTCTTTGTAGTACAAGCACTGCCTCAAAGTTACTGTTGCATGCTTGAATTCTAACAGTTATGGTTCTGGAGCAAGTTACTCATCCGTTTTGGTTTATTTGTGCAGAAATGTATTTTCATGATGTTCAAAGACAAACATGGGGCCAAGCTGTGATGTTAATGGGGTAAAATTGTTACCAGAGCAGCACAGACACGACGAAGAGAGGAAAACATGGAGCTAAGCCGTAAGAGGTGCATTATGGGAATTTTAAGGCCAAGAGTGGAGGATATGATTGCATCAAATAAATCTTGTTTTTGCATTCAAAAGTCACATAAAATGCAGAGTGTAACTGCAGGCTGTGAAACAGATGGCTGAGGGCTTCAAGTTGCTGATCCAGGGTCAGAGTTGCAGCTAAAGAAAAGCTGATAAATACACCATTCATCTTTCCTCATGTGATCCACAGCGTGTGTGTGTGTGTGTGTGTGTATGTGTGTTGATAAGGATCTCCCACTTGAAGCTCTGCTGCTGTCACAGCAGAAGCTAGAGGATGAGGAGGATCAGAGAGAAGGTGCTGCTGTGTCAACATCACCCCAGAGATCAAAACACACTCACCGCTGTCAGCGCTGCAGACAGACCTGGGAGCTGAGGACACAAGAGAGACAGCAGAGTGGAGAAGGGTGAGACAAAAACTTAACACAAAACACTTTGTGATAAATAAAAACATTATGGTATGGAATGAAAAGAAAAGACCATGTTCAAAGATGAAGCACTGTCTTTAAATACTGTATATAGATCTGTAGCAGCATTTCTGCCACAGGCTAAAGCCGTGTCCGTAGCGGTGCTTAAAACCATGGATGTCAAGTTCATAAAAATATAAAACACCTGAAATGTCATGCTGTTATGCTGTTTACACGGGGAAAGTAAAACTGCTTTATTTCCAGGTAAAAATGAAGACTTTTAACACTAGAACCGTCGTGAGGTCATTTTGACCTAAATGCGAAACTCTGTTTGCCCCTAGGTCTCCCAGTTGGTGACTTTTCCTAAAAGTGTGTTCTAAATCTTATGCCTGATTCTGATATTTTACAGACTCATTTTGACCTCCATTCACTCTAATGAAAAATGCTAAATGGACTGCATTTATATTTATTTATGAACCCAGCCAGACACACAGTTCAAAACACTTTATGGTAATACTTGACATTCAATACACACACATACTTTATAACAATAGTGGTTGCTAGGCAACCAATATAGATGACTCTTTATTTTTCTACTGTTCGAATAGTGTGTTTATATAAACATGTATAAAATTGATTTTCCAATAATTGCAATCTGGGCTAAATAATGTCCATTTAGTCACTCAGTTTGCCAGTTAGTTAGTTATAGTTAGTTATTTAGTTAGTTAGTCATTTTGACCTCATCCCACAACACAACACGAGTTCAGATACTAGAAAGTTGTCAAACAGTTCAAACAGGTCAAACAGATAAAAAACTAATATTACTCATAAACATTGAACATAACAATGACAATCCCTTGCTCTCATGGGAAATGGACATGAATTCAAAAATTTGAAACAATTTTGAAAATTTTTACATACACACACTGTTCGAAAATAGAAAAATAAAGAGTCGTCTATATTGGTTGCCTAGCAACCACTTTTGTTATTTTTTGTAAAATATGTGTATGTATATGAATGTGAAGCATTACTATAAAGTGTTTTGAACTGTGTGTCTGGCTGGGTTTATAATATATATGGCTACATAAATGCAGTCCATTTACCATTTTTGCATTAGAGTGAATGGAGGTCAAAATGACCTCTTGGCGGTTCTAGGTATACATGGAATGTTGGCTGTTCTAGTGTTAACGTGGTGAGAGATAAATGCAGAAATGTCTGAAGCTGATATAACAAAACCTGTTGAATCAGACTGTCATGAAAAAGACATTAATCTGTGTGCAATGTGCAAAAACAGGGTCATAAATAATTGGACATCTTACTTTGTGTCATGAAGAGATATAAACCTTCCTTGAAAAGTACTTTAAAATTAAAAACATCATTAATTAACTGATTTTTTTTTATCTATCTATGGTCCATTGGGAGCAGTGAAAACAAGATGTGAACACAACATTGACACATCCTTCCCTTTGAAGTTGATATCGGTAACTAACTACACATAATTAAGCATTAGATAATCATTACTAAACACATATTTCATCATTTATTGAACACTCTTCCTTCGTTGAAAGTAGTCAGTATGTGATTTAAACGCACTTATAAACACACTTATAGTTATAGTTGTAAAGTATTACCGAGATTTGGTAAACCTGATAACAAACCACCTCCTGAGTCTAAGTTCAGAATTCACTCCCTCCGTTTTGGTCTTTACCACCGTCTGAGGGGAACATCTGGCTCTTTCACTGCTAAATGTTCAGCAGCCGGTCTCTCGCCATGTCTGTCTGCTGTTTGCTGCTGAGCAGGCAGTGTGTACGTGCACACTGGGTTTGTATTGTGCTGAAAACAGCAACCTGCTGCAGTCAGGAACAATGTGATGAGAGCGGTGAGAATAAACCAGAACAGTGAAGTAGCTAAATAGCAACTGACCCCTTTCACTTTTGCACATCAAAAACATCATTATAGCCACTTTAAACACAAGTGGATACTTGATTTCCTTATTTTGTGAGTGCAAATGCAGATTAGAATCTGTTGGACTGTGTAAGCATGAACAAGTAGAGAGCGTAAACCTGCCACATGGTAAAAGTCTGAGAACAAACAGTAAACTGAAATGAGTTTTCAGTGGAAGGGAAATAAAGAAGGCCAGCTGCTAGGGGACATGTATAAAACATCAGCTGTGTGGAGGTATGTCTCCTAACTGCATTATCATGCAGACATAACTGCCATTAAGACCTACACACCATATAAAATATGAAGCAACACAGGGAACAGCCACGCAGCATCAGTGTTTAGACTGAGGCCTATGTTAAAAATGTATGTTTACGGAACCGTCCCACTGGACTGTGCTGCAGCTCCTTATCGCTTATTTCTCTCAGCCTGTAATCTGATGAAACATAATCACACACTTAGGCCACAAGAGGGGGGTACACAGAATTGACTTTACATTTAAAATGTATTTTATTGTCACAATTTAACGTCTAGACTAGCATTCTAGCAGCTCTGTAAGGGTGCATTTTAACACAGTGAGCTAACATGCTAAACTTAGCAGGCTTGTTTACCATCAGCAATATTGATCCCAATATAAGATAAGGGTTTTTTACTCTGAGTAAGTCTGAAAGAATGAATGCAATTCATCATCATTCAGCACCAAAGAAATAAGATGCTACATAGTATAAAATGTGTCGATGGCGAGTCCAACAGACCGTCTTAACACACTGTTTCCAATGTGTGTTATAGAATGGGGGATTGTCCTATGAGGGTAATTTCATATTCTGGTCAGTAAGTTTCTTCGGTATTCGGACTAACATTTGCTAATTAGCACTTAAAACTGGGGTAGGTAGGATTTGTTTTGAAAACAAACCTACAGCTCCCGGCATCATCTATTCTGGTCTGAGGGTTCCTGATTGGTTGAAGGGCCTAACAAATAGGGAGGACAGAGTATAGCCAGCCCCTCAACCACTCAGGAACCCCCAGACCAGAATAGATTTCATTGTTCAAAGATAATGGGAGCTGTAGGCTTTTCAGGCATACAGTACAGAGACAGAGACATAGAGAAACACTGTTATCGCCCCAAACATACAGACCTTTCCTTACTGATGCAGAATGGGAAAACAGAACAAAAAAGTTCATTATTTTGTTTTTAAAACAAATCCTGCTTTAACAACTCTACAATTGAAGCTGATGTGAATTTCTATAGTTTTGCTAGAATTTTTGTTTTGATGATAAAACCAGATGGAAACGTTGTCAGTTCATCTGCAGGGGACATGAGTGTTTTAACAGCAATCCACCCAACCTCATGGTGGCACTAAGCACGAGCACTTTTACCAAATCTTATAGCTGTTTGTGAGGCAGCTATTGAAATGAGATCAAAATGATGAGAGTGAGAGAGTGATGCTAACACGGCTAAGAAAATGGACCAGTTAATTTTGTCCGAGGCCGTGTCTCCTCTATATGAAATCCAGGACACCCCGTATTGGAAGTGGCTTCCTCTGAAGACCAGATAAGGACACCCTGTTCAGGATTTTTCTAATCAGTATAATAACAACAGACACTATAAACCCACAGTGATTACGCAGCAGTGAACACACACATTATCTCCACCTCTCTCTCTGTCTGACCTCCGCATCCACATAGCTTATTTCCCTCTCTCTCCTCTGTTTTCTGACCCTGATTTACCTCCGGGCTTCATGTCGTACATCTTCTATGAACAGTTCCAAATTGCTTTAGCCTCTCCCTCCCTCCCTCTGTACTTCTAATTCACCCTCTGTCTCGTTCTCTCTTTCTCTCTGTAACACCCTCTCTTTTGACCTACACCTAAACACACTCTCCCATCCTCTCTGTGAGTCTCTCCATCTTTGTCTCGCCGTTACACGTGCTGAATACAATGAGCAACGGGATCAATGAGAGTTAATACAGAGGCGAGGACCTTCCAGCCCCCACGCAAGGCTTGCTCAGCATCACAGCTACTGTAGTCGTGCAAAATCCTCCAATAAAGGTGAGTTTATTTATTTCCTAACCTCTAACCTTCAGCACCTCAGAGCAGTCATCGCTGCTGCCTCAAATGAAATCTGATCCTTATTTCAGCCCTGTCTCTAAAGCTCAAACCTAATACAAGCTGGACTGTCTGAGTGTTTACAAATCAAATAAACTTGACCCACACTTTTAAAGCAGAATCTACTTCCTTCCTGTGAACAGATTCCTACAGTACGTACTTTCCCTAGCACATTAGACTTTCAGAGCCAAATTCTTCAGGATGAAATCCAAATGTTTTCTTTATTGCCCTATAAGACATTTAATCTGTTCTTTCATTGGTACACTTCACAATGTGAAAACAGAATGGAGAGTGGCGGCAGGTGACCCTGACGTTTGGGAAGGCTAACTGACCGGGAGGAGGGGGGTTGATTGGACCATACGAGTTTCGCGCACTGCTGTCATGCATGCGCGCTTCTCTCTCTCTGTGTATGTGTGTGTGAGAGAGAGCGCCAATAACAGAGAAAGAGCGCTATGCGGAGATCAATGAACGGAATGATATTGCGTTGATCGAGCCAAAAACTGAAAAATCTGTTCTGGAATGTATGGGACACACCATGATTGCCATCATTTTCCATAGAGAGGTAATTTCACAATTTTTCAGCATAACATTTGGCCTCCATTATGCGCCACACATGGTTGCCTGAGTCACTACCTTTTACCCCATGTTTACCCCTTACCACTTAACCACTCCTTATTTTGGAGATTTTGATCTTAGGTAGAGTAGTGTCTGACTGAAACATTGAAGAACCTTTATTGTTTTTAAGCGGCACTGTTGTCATGATGATGTCAGTTGGGAGTATGGATGAACTGATCATAGGTGACCTGATATCTGAGGTAAACATTGATCATGACTGGAAATGACCTTTAACGACTGATACTCTGACAACAAAAAATCCATAATAAGATAACATCACATGATATATGGGCCTGCAAGGTTTATCAGAGTAGCTTTTTTTCATGCAGTCACACACACACACACACACATGCACACACACAGACTTACAGCCATTGAGGGACCCGTATCCCAGATTGTTCAACGCCTCCTTGCTGCTACAGCGGGAACTACGTCTGCTCCCCCACTGGTCATTGTCGTGGCAACCTGACCGCGCCTTCATCTCCTCCTTCAGGATCAACCTTCCAATCCCCTGCAGGGAGGACAGGAGGGAGAAGGAGGACAAGCAGAGGAGGGAAGAGCAGGGCAAAGGGAGAGACAGAAGGAGCGATAAGACGAGTGAGTGGAAGACGTGTGGGTTGATCCGTGGTATTGGAACAATGCAGGAGGAGACGTGATACAGTCCAGTTGTTGCAGGAACAGGCAGAGGGATGAAAATGTGGTGAAAGAGGAAGGAGGAGAGAGGAGCACAGCACTTTGTGTCATGTCCACTGGGTGAGGTTGGAAAAAAGCATTTAATTAACTGCCGCATTAAATATTAACACACACACAAGCACACACACTTAAAATACAAAGGAAGGAGCAGGAGGGTGTCTTCCTGTCTTACCTTGTTGATATTGTGGTTCCATCCATCCTCCTCTCCTCCAGATGAAAACCTCCTCACTCTGGAGACTAGAGAGAGAGAGACATATACATGTATACATCTCAAGGATACATGTTTTTAACTATCCATTCTAAAATGGTTTGAAATTCAACTTGGCATTGAAGTCAGTATGTGAAACTGTTATTTATTCAACAGGTTATACGAGTTTTATATAGGTATGTGCTTTTAATTTATATTTGATCGTCAAATATACCACTTTAGCATACATACTACATTTGCGTATGGTAGCACCTACTGTATAGGTGTGTGTACTGTATGTTGTGTGTGCAGAGGTAACACTACCTTTTGGAGAGCCAGTGTAAGGGTAGTAGTTGGAGCCTGGGTGATAAATGCTGTTACAGTTGGAGGAGGACAGGCGACAGGAGTTGATGAGATTCTCGTTGGTTTTGCTCTTGTTAGCTGTTGGAGAGGCCGAGACATCTGGAGAAAAGACAACCAGAGAAAGAGAAAAATGTGTTTTTTAATAAAGACACATTTTCAACATTTTGATTAGTGGTGACAGAACCTTATCCAGTGGGTCTGCTGTGGTTGATATGACAACAAGGCTCTGAGAAGAGGAGAGTCAACAGTTGAGCAGCAACAAGAAAATCTCACAGCATCGCCGTTTGACCAACATGGGTGTGAGAGGTTGGGAGGAGAAATAAGAGGGCACAGCAGGGAGGGGAGGAGGGAGGAGATGAATCAAATACAAGGAAGCAGAGAACAGAAAGGAGGTCAGAGAAAATGGGATGGGATATGATATACAACTCCTAGTAAAAAAGCAAAGTTATTAATAATGTAGAGATGTGATAGGAATCTGGTTAGTGGTGTGAAATATGAAAAAATTCAGTGATGCTATGGACACGGGAAGGTGACTTTTAGTCTTTGGACAATAAACCTACACATTATCTAGGAGGAGAAAGGTGACTTTTGAAATGTTTTTCCTTGATATGATGAGATAAAACGAATACATCCATGTTTCTGTCCAAAGTCACCTTATATAGCTACACCCTGATAGAAAAAATATAAATCAGACAACATGGATTTTTGCCAAGCATCAGATAATTCATGCCAGAGAAGCTGATATCAACACCATTCATGTTGGCCTCAAAATTTCAGTTCCCTCCTCTGTCAACAGACACAAACCCGCCCTAGCGTTTGGGTATTTGAGGTGCAGCCAGGTCTGACTGTGACATACACTGAGACATTGAATATATGGTATATACGCCTGATTATGGTGCACTAATATGAAAACTGCTCTATAAGTGATTCATGCTGTAAATCTAAATTCCCGCATACAGCCCAGATCTCAGGATTGCCTCCTCAGACCGCAGAGAGAGAGGTTTGTCAGCACTTTGTTGCGAAGCGTAAATCATCCTGAGGTGTTTCTGAGGAACTGTAACTCTGTCCTGCCTGCCATCAGAGCGCTGATGGATCACCCACACACTCCCAGTGTTTGGCACTGCCTCTCTTAGTTTTACATCGCCCCTTGAATCACTTCAAGCTCAATTCTGATGAGGCCGAAACTATCACCCACAGTCCACACCACTTGAGTTTAGTTTGGTTTGTAAAGTCACACAGCGCTGTCTGGTCCTCCTGACCACTCAAAGCACTTTGCAATACTTGTCACATTCACCCATTCACTAACGCACTGATCTGGCCCAGGGACACTTGGAGACGTGGCCACCAACCCTCTAATTAGTGGTTGACCCTGAGGGATCCACCAATCAAAACCTCTCTCTCCCCCATGAGCCAATGAAGTTGTCTTGTTTCCCAAATGCGACATGAAGCCTGGGATTACCTCCTACTGTGAAGGAGACGGAGACTGAGTGTAGCTGTATCAACAACATAAACATTGACTAAGAAACTGTATTAATGAGGATCATTAGCGTTACAGCACACGCATGATTGGTTGAATGAAGATGATTTCAGGGTCTGATACCAATCACATTGGTACCTCAATCATCAATCATTTCTTGCATTGTCTGATAAACACTCAAAAACCAAAATATATTTAAAATCAAATGACAGAACATTTTTCAGAGGTTGAGACCTGCGCACACTCAGCATTTGCCTGATAAATTATTGACGGGATAGTTTGATATTTTTGGGCAAATTGGCCCATTGCCATACTCCCTATAGGCCTAGGAGTAGGTTCGTTACCATGTTGGTGCAAGCTGTTTTTAGAACGGTGGAGCAGAGCTGCAAGCTAATAACGGAATGTTACGACACAGAGTTGTTTTCGAGGCAAATGCAGAGACTGCTTGCTGAAAAACTTCCCCCAATGCACACGTGCATCTACGGTTTTTCATGAATTTGCCTTGAAAACAACTTTGTCTCCTAATGTTCCATTATTATCTCATAGCGTGGTGAATGTGCAGGGCACAACTTGTTCACGAGAGTGTTTTGGAGTTGTTGGATTGTGTATTTGATGAGGGAAACCAAGAAATCTCATTAGCCTCTGTAGCGTAGCTCTGAGCAGCTCACGGCTCTGCTCCGCAGATTTAAAAATAGCTTGCGCCAACAATTAAAGGTAATGATGACTATAGGGATTATGGCAATGGGCCAATTTGCCAAAATGTTGAACTAGCCCTTTAAGTTTATCACTGATCAAAATTGATGGTGACCATGCCTTACAGTGGTGCAGTTTATACTGTACCTCATATTCAGACCTTATGACAGAATCAGATGTTTTTTCTAAACACTGGACAATCTGGTCTTCTATTCACTCCACAGACTCTGTAACCTCTTCTATGACTACTTCCTGTTTTCATAAACGAGAGAAGGTCTGAATGTCACCAGATGTTAGATTGAGAGAAAATGTAATTCAGGCTCATATCTTTTCTTATTGATTACGTCAGACAAGCAGAAGCACGTTTCACTCTGAGGAAGCATTGATGATGTTCGCGGCATCCACCTGGCTGACAGGTAGACAGCCTGTCAGAGGATATTTAAAGCACACAGCATTTTGAGGAATCGACTAACCATGTCTCTTATAGATGGGGGGTTTCCTGTAGATGTTGGTTTCTTCAGAGGCTGAGAACAAAAACAAAAAGAAGGTCAGTGGCAGAAAGATGAAAGAAGGAGGAGAGGAGAGGAGAGGAGAGGAGAGGAGAGGAGAGGAGAGGAGAGGAGAGGAGAGGAGAGGAGAGGAGAGGAGAGGAGAGGAGAGGAGAGGAGAGGAGAGGAGATTAAATTGAATCTGGGTTCCTTTATTCATCTCGTCCCACCAAATTAGTTGTATACATTTATGGTCTTCTGAACCATAAAGCTGACAGCAGATGTAATAAAGTGCTACCATGGGGGCGGTGCCATGCATCCAGACAACCTGACTGACGTGCAGAGAGGCTGATTAATGCCGATTCACAGGCTTATTACAGGAAAGAGCAGCAGATGGCTCAGGAATAAAGGAGAGCAGTTGAAGGGTGGAGAGAGGCCTGGATGGAGAGGCAAAGGAAAAGATACAGTGGAGAACAGGGAAAAGCCAGGAGCACATGGTGGCCTGCAGCTCTGTGCAATGATTATCTCGGAGTGCTGAAAATGCACCAACATATAAGAGAAAATTGAAAACAATAAATTACAACTCACATTAACATAACAAAATTATGAAGTAAAAAAAAAACGTAAAAATTCTTCAAAGTACTGCACAGAACGAAGTTGGGGGTCTGACTCCCAACAGGCCAACCACACTAAATTTATACACACTTTGTGATACTCTAAGGCACTCTGGATAAAAGCATCCACCAAATTCATTTTGCTCTGTGCTGAAAAGCATGATGGGAGTGCTGTCGCAGGGCTGGCAAGGAACAACAGCCTGGGAAGAGTCGCAGAGAGGGAGCGTGCAGCGAGAGATGGACTGAAGGAGGAGGAGGAGGGAGTGATGGAGGGGAACCAAACGCAACCGTTTGTGGTGAGAAGGAAAGCGGAGGGGAAAAAAAGACGGAGGAAACGTTCACGGGGGAGACGGGCGCCGACGCGACGGGGTGGCAAGTTGATGGAGTGTGTAAATAAAATGAATAGGTATTAGTTGTTAGATTAAAGGGCTGAAACGCTCCAGATCAAGTACACACACGATAGCGAAGAGAAGATGACCAAAGTACATTTTCCCGTTTACAAGGATAATTAGGTTAATTCATGATCATTTTCACAATAAACTAATCTCATCTTTATTGTTGAGGCAATACAATATTCAGTGTGAAAGCCCTCAGATTTTACAAACTAGACCCTGAAAATTGGGATTTGTTTGTGTGTGCGTGTAAATCCACATTTACAGTACATGTGGACAGGTATCTATGCACACATTTGCATCTGTATCTGTATGATATGATGTTTTTTTCTCTTATCTGTGAATAACTGTGGAGATGCCTCCTATATGTTATATTTTCCCTCTTGTTGTCCTTATCTGAATAATGATACGCCATCTCCCATGGAAACTGGCCAGAAGTGTGACATATGGACTCTTCAGTTTTCGACTGCGCTGTCACTGAACATTTGACGTGTTGTAGAGTATTATTGCTGGACTGAAATAAGAAGTTTAAAAAAATCATTGCTGTTTAATTTTCTTCCATTTGTCTAATCATCTCAGCCCTTATAACAAACATAAATCACTGTGGTTGTGTGTGGTTTATGCAGCTGATGTGGATCTGGGGTCAGGATGCAAGTTGGCGTGTTGGTTAGGAGTGACATCAGATCACAGCATCACCTGGGATTAGATGATTAATGATTAATCCAGAGTCTTATGCGTCCACGAAGGCAACACACGGTGCAGTGTAGGAGAATATCGGGAGGTGAGTTGGTTTGATGTCGGGAGGTTGGTGTTAGTATCAGCGGTACACGGATGACGGCCTACCTGGCACATGGAAATGCTTGGGGGCTTGGAGGGTGGTGGTGGTGGTGGTTGTGGTGGTGGTGGGTGTGGCACACCAGGGCTCTGGCTGACTGTAATAGGGTGAACTCCTGCCACTCTCACTGCCTGCAGTCAGCGCAGCCAATCACAGTGAGAGAAACCAAAGCATGAGGCAAAAAACTGTCCTCCAGCAGGAAGACCACCATGAACTACTGTGTGTCCTGTGTTGTTCTGAGATGCTGCTAGGAATTCTGGGACATGACACTCTGCTGCACCCAAACACAGAGTTACATGTAGCACATGTTCCCTTTGAAGGCTCTAATATTTTCTACCTAAATACTATGTGTGCGTGTCTCTGGGTGAGTGGGTGAGTCGGTGAGTGGGTGCATTACCGGGGAGATAATAATGCAGTGGGGAACCTCCGTGACGACTGTGCGCAGGAGAGTCAGTGAAGGCTGAGCTGGAGGAACGCCTCGTTCTCAACTCCACACCGTCTAAAACATCCTAGAGAGAGAGAGAGTAATGGGTAATGCATTTTCATTTACAAAATGCCATTTATTAGATGACACAGGGCTCCTTCCCAAACACAATATTAAGAACTGTTTAATATTCTATATTGTGCATATGCTGCTGGCAATCCTCTTAGTGCGTAGACACACACACATCTGCTCCCATTCAACCACACACACACACTTGCAGATATGTGGTCAGTGATGTGTGAATGTTGTGGAGCATTTTAGTCCTTAAACTACACTACACTAGTTTGGCCATAACTATAGATTAATTGTTAATTAATCAGCAATACGAAATCTGAAACTTTTCTGTAGATTAGATCCACTGCTCCAAGTTTTTTTTAGTAAAAAAAAAAGTTAAATTAAATGCAAATTAAATGTATTAATTGATAGTTCACTTCACTGTGTAGAACTCACTCAAATCATCTTAATGGTGTTGAGTTGGTGGCTTAATATGCATGAAACCTATGGAGCTGGGGCACTGAGATTTCTAAGGACAGAGATGAAGAGACTGCTGCTCATTGCTACAGACAGTTAATCTATCCATGTTTTTAAATGTAAACATTAACTTGCAATGATTTATTGATTAAACAGAAGAACTCATTGCATTACTGATCTGCACACCGGCACACATGTCATCCACTGGACAGAGAGGTACAGAGGGTGGAGCACTTACATGAGAATAGGGTGATAAGGAGCCCAATGACTGGATGAGAGGGGGAGGGAAAATAAAATATTATTGATTATTATCACAGAGAGTCGTCAGAGGAGTTTGTCAGGATCAGAGTTGTCTAATGCTGTTTCTCTTGTATTGATTGTGTGTTTATGTGCGTACCTGCCCACAGCCGAACCGCTCAAGAGTGTCGTCCGGGAGGTGTGGGTGTGCATGGTCGGCCTGATAAGGGATGATGTCGGGCCGCTGGATGTCATATATGGCTTTGACCCTGGGCAGAGCCGCCAGCTGCTTATAGCCCAGAACATCACCATCAGCCTTGGACTGAGAGAAAGAGAGTAAATGGAAACAGAGTCATAAATAGAGAAGTAGACACAAATAGCAAATCAGGAAGAATGAGAGAGGGATGTCAAAATACACAAACGAAAGATAACACAAATATGGTGGCACACATAAAAACAGAGATGAAGCCTGTTTAATGACAATGTAAAGACCAATTTCCTCTGAGGAGGCTTTTTAAGAAAAAATCACAATATAATTAATAACTCTAACTTTATCCTTATACCACATTTCAGTTACAGTTACAAAGTGCTATAAATTAGTGTGACACGTTGTCAAGAGAACAGAAAAAAGAAAACAAAACCAAAAGTAGAAACCAAAGTATATTTTGTAAAAGACTAAGTGTGTCTGATCTTAATTTTAAAAGAAAGAGAAAAAAGAAATGCATTAAATTCATTACACTACAATGGACTCCTAAAAGGCTTTGAAGCTGAGAGACACCTCACTATTACCAGCAAAGTGAGGAAACAGACGGATGGTGATGGAGTCTGCTCGGAGACAGACAGCACAGACAGAATGAGCTTTCAGGGAAATCCAGGCCTCTCTCTCTTCTGTCTCTGTTGTTTAAATCTGATTGACGGGCTGTGACAGTGACAGCTGAAAGGGGCCTAACTGTGGCGGTGGTGTCGTTACCATGGCAACGGCGGGCGCCGGCTACTCACACAGATGAGCCGGTGAGGAGATCCGAGGAGAGGAGAGGAGCCCGGAGGAGAAATGGACGCCGTCTCAGAGGTGCGCCTCAGCTACAAGGGGAGATGCAAGCCAGAGGTCAAAGGTCAGATACAGACAGCTGGTGGAATCTTTAAGAAATGATGTCATTTAAAAAAAAAATCACACATACATGATGTCATTGATTTGTCATAGCACATAAATCTCGACATCTCATCTCTAGGCAACAGCAGTTTCCTGTATTGATCTTTTTTTTTTTAATACTGGTGATTATTAGATTTGTTAAACACAACAAAAACACAAACCTACTGCATATTATTTAACATACACAAACATCACAAGTTGTTAATACTTAGGAATATACATTTGCACCATTTAACAGCACAAATTTAAGTTCAGAGACAAACTCTCTTATTTTACTTCCAAAGTGACTCCTAAGAATAATGAAAAAAACATAATGTCAGAAGTTTCACAAAGTGATTCGAACAGAAATGAAAATCAAGACCTGAATGGAATATCTGCTTTACAAATCGACACAAAACAGCATCAGTCAATAGCACTGAATAAGTAAGTCAACAATAAACTACACCCTGAGCTCATGAGAGAGCTTAGCAGAACAGCACTTTAACGTAACTGCATTTAATAATAATACTGTAAGTGTTATTATTGAAGTGTTACTAAACCCTCCCCAACTTCCTCATGTGATGAACCCACATTGATTTATGACAATGCTGCTGGCAGGCAGCTGCCAAAATACAGCTCTGATGAATATTTCATATAAAATCCTTTTTTGAAAACAGAACTTTTTGCCAAATAAAGCTACAAGACCAGTTTGGAAACACGACCTTGCCTGCATCAACTGTGCTAATTGCAATAAATACAAAATTGTATCAAAAGTGTTACATGTCATATTTAATCATGTCTTTACAGCAATGCTAGTGCGTTGTAATACAAAGAGCTGTGTGATGCTGCTTGTAAACCAAGAATGAGAAAGAAGAAGCAGAGAAGCGGAGGACAGAAACAGAAACAGAGGGAGGGGGCAGGGGTTGGAGGTATTTTAGTATCACTCACCCTCAGTTTTCTCTCCAGCCGAGCTGCTTCTTTACACATGGGGTGCCAAACCTCTGAACCTGCACACACACACACATGCAATTTTAGCTCAGTTGACTTTGTTTATTGTGTGTGGGCTGCAGCCACGGTTTTATGGGATCCTATGAAGAGGAGATCAGCCTTTCTGAAGTGCATCAACATCAATCAACAGAACGCGCACACACTGGAGGCAGGGTGTAAACCCTGTGCAGGCGGAGTGTCTGGTCTGAGGACAGAGCGTGTAAGTCTTCTGCTCTCCCCACACAGACAGACAAAGAGGACAATGGGGAACAATGGGGAAAATATTGAGAGCAGCTCTGAGGATGATGATGACGTTGGTGTGTCCAGCACTTTGGTACAGACTGAAATATCTCAGTGACGACGACTGGATGGAGGACTGTGAGACATTAACGGCCATGACAGAGTGAATCCATCTAGCGCAGATGATCTGCTCACCTTTTATTCTAGTGTCATGAACATGAACAGGAAGAGACACCTTCCTTTGTGTTGAATGACATAAAGTGAAGCCCACATCCGGGAGGCAGGAACACATTATTCACAATATTACAGTTTCCTTCACTTTCAGTGTTATTTCTTTTGTGATGAAGCCATGTAGTGTGTGCAGGAGCCCGAAAAAGGGTTTCTCTGAATTGTGGTTGAATTAGTGCATTAAACAAGAACAAGAGAGGTCAGAAGATGAAGAAGGTGTCCTGAGAAGGAACAAAGGAGAGGAAATGAAAGAAGGAGAGAAGGAGGGAACTATGGAGCAGAGGACGGCAGAGGGGATGAATGAAGGCTATTACATCAGATTTTATTCATAACAGTAAACCACTGATGTCAGGATGTTATATGCATGTGGATCTGATAGTGATAATGATGCTAATATATCCGCTCTGAACACACACGCACACGCACTAACACATGGATACACACCCGCTGACTCTGTATCATTTTCCCGGGGCCTGGGGGCAGTTCAGGCCGGCAGAATGGGCTCAGTTAGCTGATCATGACTCTAATATACAACCACTATCAACACCATAAATCTGACCTGCACACACACACACAGAGGCAAAAAAGAAGCAGGATACACACACACACGCACACACGCAGCAACCACACACACTCATAAGCACACAAAATCAATAGTGTAGACAGAAAGCATGCGTGGTGATTCAGTGCGCCCCCGTCCTGCCCACGCTGCTCAACTTTGCTGCTGCACAGATGTATGGTCTTGGACTGGAGATCTATTATCTCCTGGATGAGGAGAATCTAAATGTGCAGGAGGAAAAGGAGCTGGATCCAAAACACAGAGGTGAAATCAGTTCTGAGCAAATTAGCTGACTGAAAGTTGACACCGTATAATCCTTCAAATGTTCCACCTGAGCCCTTCTGCCTTTCTTCTCACAGGCAGGAGGAGTGTTTCAGTGTTTAGGCAGACTCTTATATTCTCTTCAACTTTATGCAAAATGAGGCTAATCGATGGACCAAAGCGGCCTACTTATCTAGTGATATTCAAAAACAGTGGATGAAGGCAGCCAGTATAAATCCAGGAAAACAACACTGACATCTGTGCTTATGCTATTTGAAATTCTAATGTTCTATGCTATAAAGGCAGCAGATAATGAAATGGCCTCGGGAGTTTTGCTTTTCTTTGCGTTCTGCTGCATCACTGCTGTCACGAGAAGCAGGAGCAACAACAGGCCGACGTTTCCATTCAGCTCTGAGCCGAACGTCTGCCGTGAGCAGTGTTTGTAGAGAAAAGAGAGAGGTAAAGGTGAGCGAGTCATTGAACAGTGTAAATGTAGCCGTCAAACTAAATTCAGCTTTGGTACAGCTGATCAGTGAACTGTGGTGAGGAATGTAACATGGCTGAACACTTCCACTGTCAGTTTAAAAACCAAATAAAAACCTTCCCTTGTCTGTCCTGGATTCATAATACAGTTTTGATGACAGAGGTGATGGCATGTGAGTCTGCATATGCCCTAAAGTAACAGTAGAGTGGTTCAAATATTTTTTTATTGAGCTAAGGAAAAACGCACATCCAGTGCAGCGTTAAATCAGTGCTCATTTTCATGACAGAAGAGAGTTAGAAAATAATATTAATATAAATTCACACCCATAAAAACAGAAAGAAAGCAAGAAAGAAAGAATTAATCAAGGGAATATCTTGGTTAAATGGTAGGGTAAGGAAAAGTATTACATCAATTTTTGGGGGGTAACTTATCACAGCTCATTAAAAAGGACAGTGTTGTTTAATCACAAACAGCAGTTTTTTTTAGTTGGGGTTGAGACATTTATCGAAATATTATTGAAAATGCAATAAAGTGCAATATCCCAATTGTAGGAGCAGCAGTTTTTTGGTGAAGGTACACGTGTCTAAAGAGCTCAGTCTACAGTACGAATCATGGTCTCTTGGAAAATGCTTGTTTAGTTCAAACCTGAACAAGAATCTTCATCATTCTATCTTGTCCAGTGCAATTAAATAGAAAAATGACCACTCCAACTGGAAACATGACTCATATGGCAAAAACAACATTCCCAAAAATAATCTTTAAAAAAAAAATCCTTCTGGAGGAGAAGGATTACTACTGTATACTATACTATACTATACTATACTATGACCAGCAGTATGTGGAGCTGCAGTGGAGCAGGTATCGGTATCAGGGTTTGAGATGGATGAGCTGGAGGTGAATCAGCTCCACAATGAAACGTTCAGACTGTTCAACACTTGATGAGACGATAATCAACTATTTACCTCAGTCTGTTCATTCAGTTCATAACTTCCACTCCAACACATACACACATGCACACCACTTCTTATTCCAGACATGCATCATGAGATTGATTGCAAGGCTATGAGTGCATGGGTTGTGTGTGTATGTATGTGTGTGTGGTAATTGAGTGTGTCTCACGGGGGTGATTGCTCAGCCCTCCTACATGTCTGAAGTCATCAAAAGGAGGGAATGTAACCTTGGGGCAGTGTACAGGAGCTGAGCTCACACACACATGCACCTGCTTTCACATGCACACAATGTGCAAAGATGCGTTCAAGCAGAAACACAGAGGAATGGCGCTCGCATGTATTTACAGATTAGAACGCACATACACAGGTGCACGCACGCGCACACTTCAAGCGCAATATGCAAAGTCTGGGTTTTAGTGGTGTCTGTGAGCGCAGCAGCAGAATGTCAATGAGGGGAACCGGGTGGTGTCAACCTGGGTGGCCACTCCGGGACAGTATGCGTGTGTCGGGCCACATGTGACGGAACAGCAGCTCCAGGTTTAATCAGTGGGGTTGTGTTATCTGTGTTGTTGCACAAAATGTCTTTTGTTAAAGGTGCACTTCTCGGCTTTTCTTTACCTTTTTTCATCTCAAAGACTCACTCCTAGCTGTGGTCTCTACAGTGAGCTCCGTGCTCTCATGTTGTCAAGGAAGCGATGCTCATTCCTTCTCTTCATATCAGTTACAGTAATATAAGTTTATATTATATAGAGTATATCATCTATATAAACACATTGCTTTTGTATGAGACAGTCACACTACTCCATTGCATTCAGGTTTGCCTTACACGTGCATTCCTAGAAACATTACAGCTGATCTTTCTCCACTAAATGAAACTGTTAATGCAAACTACAGTAGGTGATTATGAAGCTAAGTTATGGCACATTAAGCAAGATGCATAAAAACACAAGTCGCACACAGTGAGGCAGGTTTACGAGCGCTCTCACGTCAACCTGGATTTGAATCCATGATTGAGCTTATTATGTAACTTTAATTAAAGCAGGAAAACAATTTAAACCTCTGGCAGTCGGCCGCTTTCATTCAGATTAATTTTGTCGGTAGCGGGCGCGAAATAATGGACGGAGCAGCAGCGGCAGCAGGGCCGAGGGTTGAGAGGTAATTGACTCCAACTTCTGTGTGTATCAAGAAAACATCTAGGTGTGTGTTGTGCGTCTCTGCCACTGAGAGTAGTAATGCGTGTTACATGTGAGATCAATAACCTATATAGCGGCACTTTGTTAAAAGCAGCCATTTATCAGGTGGCTGTATCCTACCGCTCTCTGACTCACTGCCTCTCTTGGTCTCGCACTTGGTCTGCACACACATACTCGCACACGCACGCACACAGATGCAGAGGAAACACTCAGGCCATCTGGATACTTGCAGAGAACAGCTAATTCAATAGATGCTACAAGTCTATTTTTAAGGTCTGCTCCTTGTACAAGTGCAGCAGCACCTGTTTGAGGACACTGATGTCTGTTCACTGAAGTCACAATCTTTAATAACACAGCGGCGTTCTTCAAACCTCTCACCTGTCAGGTACATTTCTTCTCCTTCCAGGAACATCATGTGACAACGGGCACACTTGGCACAGGTGGGATGGTAGTGTTTCCCTCCAGCCTGAAGGAGAGGAGAGGAGAGGAGAGGAGGAAAGGAAAGGAAAGAAATAAGACACAGAGAGAGACAGCAGATGACATAAATGAGGGAAGGAGGACAGAGTGGTGATAAGAAACAGAGTGAAACAATGAAGAGTGAAGAATGGGGGAGAGGCGTGATAAGACAGGAATGAATAGGGCGGAGGAGACGAGAACGTGTCGCTTTGTTGGTTTTCCAAAGCTGCTTCACCACCAGTCAACACTTCAGTCATTTAAAGAGGGACAGCTGCGTCTTTTTTTCAGCTTTTTATAGAGACACACACACAGACTCATGCACACACTCCCACTCACACCACACATGTGCTGTGTGCATCTCATTATGGAAAAATGCACTCACTTCAAGGACTCTGCCGCTGATGTACCTGCTACAGCCCTCACACCTGATCCCAAACTGGGTGTGGTAGTCAGTCTCACAGTAAGGGATCCCATCCCTGCCAGGGAGGAGGAGGAGGAGGATAGAAAACAGTTTAAATTGACCTGCTGGCTTCCTGCTACTGCTCATACATTATTAATCCTCAAGCACATTGTTAAATATCTAAATTTATGAATCAACAGTAGCAAAACAACAGATTCTTTAAGTTGAATAAACACTCAAGGCTTCCTTTATTCTTTAAAGACTGACTCAATAATTAATCACAAATTCCAACACCAGTGTTTTTTTAATCATTATATTGTAGTTTGAAGTGTAACAGGCTACAACACAAGAAGCAGTTCTAGTTTTTCAAAGCGGAGGACGGATATCTTCCAGGAAATCTTTGATATTCACTCATCAAAGGGGACTGAACCACCTACTTGCTGATGTACTCTCCAGTGAGCGCACAGCCGCACGTTCGGCATTTAAAACAACTGACGTGCCACTGTCTCTCCAGAGCCAGCAGAGACTGACCCTGTTTGATCTCCTCACCACAGCCTGCACAGTCTGAGAGGAGGAGGAGGAGAGGAGAGAGGAGAGGAGGAAATGCAGCGACGAGAAAGAAAAAAAAACACACACACAATTAAGATAAGAGCGGCTTCAACATTTTTCCATTCATCATCCTTCCTCTCCGTCCTTGCCTCTCTGCTCTGCCAACCTTTCTCATCACTCCTCCTTTCCTTCTCCTTCTCTCCCTCTCTCCTGTTGTGATAGTCACACTGTCCTTGCCAGATGGAGCGACCAGAACCAGGCCACAAGACTACCTGGAGCAGCGTGCCACCTTCTGTGTGCATGTGCGTTCATGTGTGTGTGGGTGTGTAAGCCGCAGGGTGTGTGTCTGTGTTGTGCAGTGTTCAGCAGGTGGACGGAACAAACTCCTTGTAGTGTTTTTTCACCTGTAGGGGCACAACACCAACTTACATACTGGCTGAATCACATTGTATTAAACTGGACAGAGAGAGTTAATGCAGCAGCTTTATGCTTCACAACTGATCAATATTAAAGGAGGAGGATGGCCAAAGCTTCACACAGTGTCTTATTCATCTCAGCTCCACTGCTGTCACACATGATTAAAAACCCATCAATGAGCAACAGTGTATCAATCCGCAGCTGAATGTAGTCCCCACAAACTGTGCTGCTTATTCCTATCAAGAACATTTGATAAAAACTACAATGTCCAACTGTTGTTTGAAACTAAGTGTTGTGAAATCACATAAGAACATGAAAAGAACATAAAAAGAACATGAGATCAATCAGAAGTCAGAGCTGACTCATTTTTGCTATATAATTACTACGCTGTTTCTGCATCACTTGAAATTCTGTAAAATATATTACTGTATCAGTTATTTCTCTTCTCTTTTCAATAAATGGCTCTGACATCCCTACAGCCCAGCACTGATCTTATTATGGATATCCATAACACATCACTCATCATTACATAAACAAAAAATGTGTCCAGTGGAAGTATGATGTCGATTTCATGTCTGTGCATATATTTGTGTGGCACAGACTGTGTGTGTGTGTGTGTGTGTTTTGTTTCCTTACAGCTTGGTCCGTGGACCTTGACGGGCTTGTCGGTGTTCAGAGAGAGTGAGCACTGCTGACACACACACTTCTTTCCGCAGAAGGTCACCCTGTCGCCGATTGGGAATGGGCTCCTGGAAACACACACACACACATATGCAAACATAACTGTTTCAGTAACATCATGCAGATGTGAGTATAGAAATGATTATTCTTTGTGGATTGTACTATTTTCCTCCTCTTTGTGAATTCAGAGTTAGAGCGTCTGTTGCTTTGTCTGAATGTACACTGTCAAAGACCCGGTGTCCTGTGCTTTGGATGTCTTCCATGCAGCCACCTCCCTATGACGTCCATGCAGCACAGTGACAGAGCACTTTGTTCCCTAAAAAGCAGCAGCCAATTATGTTTCCCTCAATTCATAAACTGCCCAAACAACTTCCTAAGAGACAGGGTTTAATCTCACATTAGACATGATTACAGTGAGATGACAAGCAGATGTTTCAGTACACTGCTCAGTTGTAACATGTATGCATTTCTTCTATGTAAAGGTTTTGGGAAAGAAAGGTTGTTGTGGGAGCTGAGTCAATGTTTTGACCAAAAAAAAAAGTAATTTGAGACACATAGCCCTAGATTGGTGGCGCGGCGCAGGTGGCGCAAGGTATCGCAGCCCGTCTATTGCAAGTTTGAAGCAGCGCAGACTGGCTCAAAGTCTAGTCGGGAGATTGGCAGATCGCGCTCCGCCAATATGGGTGTGGCGGCGCAGCAGGAGGCGGTGTCACAGATTCAGCTTGGTGAAGCGGAAGTTTCGTGAGAAAATGTCCCGCCGACTCTGCGCCGAAAGCAGACCACCTCAAAGCAGGTCTAATCTCGGGGCAAGGCGAAGCGGAGCTGGCGGAGAGGGAGATTGGTTGACCTGCGAACAGTCCACACACGTCAGCAAAACCTCACAGACAGGTTTCCACTGTTCCAGACGCATTTAGATGCAATAAATAACCACAATAACCGCTATTTAATGCAACTAATGGAATTAACACGTGAATTTATATCTATAAAGAGTGTCCCATCACATCTGACGTCAGATCAAAGGCTGTTGGCAGCATAATGAAAACTCCACCTGATTTAACTCAGCAGGGACGAACTGGCACTGGAGCTGTGGATTGCGGACTGAGGGACTGCATGTCACTGCCGTGTTGAGATGTGATGATCCGCGTTTTTTATTTATTTATTCATTTGTTTACTTATTTTACTTATTACATCTCTCAACAGCCTCGGTGTCAGTCAGTATGTCTCATCACAGAAATAAAAGAGACGACGGACAGAGAGAGTGAGAGAGGGAGGGGGGTGTGTGCAGACGCAACTGACAGGCTAGACGGACAAGCAATTTCATTAACCATCATTTAACTATTTTATTTGGAGGGGTATAAATCCTGGTTTGAGAAATAATAAATAATAATAATAATAATAATAATAATAATAATAATAATAATAATAATAATAATAATAATAATAATAATAATAATAAATAATAATAAAGCCTGGTTTGTCGTTTGCCCCATCAGATCAAAGGCTATTGGCATGCGTAATGAAACCCTCCACCTGAATTAACACAGCAGGGACGAACTCGTACTGAAAAGCAGCTGCGGGTTGTGTGAGCGTGGATGACTGCATGTCACTACCATGTTGAGATGTGATCATCCGCGTTATTTTTTTTTTTACTTATTAATTTATCAACGGGCCAGCGACGTCAGGCAGCTGTAATGAAAAACAAAAAACAAACATCTCTCAACCACAACAGCCTCGGTGTCAGATAGTCAGTATATAGTTTCTCTCATAACAGAAAAAAGGAAAAGGACAAACAGACAGAGAGAGGGAGGGAGGGAGGGGGGAGAGAGCGAGAGCGTCCTTTACGCGGATTCCATCCCTGTTACGGTGTTTGTTTATATTGTGATTAGTGTACATGTTACACTCGGATCCAAGAATCTTGAGCGGATCTTGTGTAGTTTATAAAAAAAAGTTTATTTACCAGCGGAAAAGCCCAGCAACAAAATAACAGGCAGGAAAACAAAACAACTGACACACTGTAACGTTTTTGTAAGTCTCTTTCCTGGGGGGCCTCTACGTCATGTTTTTCTTTTAACTGCTGCCTCGCGCTGGGTTTACATTAACATTCACAGGAATATAAGGTTAACTCAATTCACCTCTCATCTCTACACAGGGTTTGAATAAATGTGAGTTTCTTTATTAGTTTAGTTGTTTTTTTTACACTGGCCAGCGGTTCTCAGTGTATCAGATCAAACCTGTTTAAGGATATTAAACTCATTATTCAGCCACTCTGAGCTCGGACCTCCGGACCAAAACAGCTGTTTCCTCCTGGGAGAGGTTCGGCCTGTGGCGTCGCTGTCTCCTCCTCTCCTCCGTCCATGTCAAAGTAGGAAATGACATCACCGCGGCTCAGTTAAAGGTGAGGAGAGGGGCTCATTTGATTGGTGAAAATCGGAATCGGCTGTGGTAATCCCACTTCAGCCTTTCTCTCCTCCTCCTGCCTGCCTCACGCCCCCGACTCCTCCCTCCTCGGCATTTGCGCCTGGAGGAGGGACAAGGGGCGTGGGTGCGCCGGTCTATACCGGACTTCGCGGCTCACGATTCTTGCAAAACGCGCCTGGACACACCCAGTTGACGTGGCGAAGCCGGTCTACGCTCTCAGTTAGACCGGTCTGCAAAACTAGGGCCCACAGTTTCATTGGAATGTGCTGACTCAGCCATTTTCAAGATGAATAAGCCTCATTCGCAATCTCGGTGTAATGTGTTCTCATTAGTGGAGTGGTACACACACACACACACACACACACACACACACACAGGAAACTCTGTCCAGCTCGAGCCAGCTAAAACCTAATGATCCATCCCCTCATCTCAAACAGAATAAAAGAGTCAGCCTATGGACTGTTACCACTCACCACATTCACGTATACCAGTCAGTTTTAAGGTAACTGGAGTGAAGCCAACACCAGACTATTAAAATGAGCGCAGCCAACAGCCAACAGACATGAAGCATCTTCCATGTGAAAAATATAACTTTTCTTAATCTCTTCTCTTCAGCTTCCTGCTCCTCTCTGATACACAGGTACCACAGTGGCCCTGGGGCTGTGGAGTTTGAAAGATGCAAGTTGCATTAATGGGAAGTTGGCACCAAAGGGCAACAACACTCTGCTGCTTCTGCTGATAGTTGCTTCAATTTCCATCATTCCTTTTTTTTTTTTTTTATGTTTCTCTCACAAGTCACCACAGATTTGCTTGTGGGAAACTAAATAAGTAAAGTTTCCTCTAAACTAGTAAGATAACAATTCAAACTAGAAAATTTCCTCTCGGGAAATTTTGAAAGGGCACCGGGGCTACTGCCGTTAGTACCATCTCTGTCAACATGGGAATCAAACCCACGATCTTAAGGTCAAGACAGAGCTGATCAGACACATGATCATCTTTCTATAAGCACTGATATGGAGGAGCTGTAATCACATTAGGTTACCTGTGTTAGAGTGAGAGAGATGAGTGCGCGCTTACGCGCGCATTTGATGTGTTTGTGTGTCTTTAACTGTAATCACAGGAAGTTACCTGTGTGTGTTAGAGTGTGGGAGAGGAATGCGCGCTGACGCGCGCATTTGTATGTTACCTGTGTGTTTTTAATGTGTGTGTGTGTCTATAACTGTAATGACATGAAGCTGGTTCTAGAGTCTGTGTGTGTGACTGAGCTGCATCCTGTATCAGTCTGATTTAGCTGTGTGTCTGTGTTTACAAACATCTTAACAAGCTCCAGGTGGATTGTTTATGGAGTTAACGACCCTGGCCTGAGGATCAGAGGTTACCATGACAACTTGAGCTGGTTGTCAATGACGATAGGGGCCACCAGGCTGAAGCAGACAGAAACGTCGAGAAAAAGACTGATTTTCTGCCTCTGCACTGGTCTCGCATTTAGGCTTATTCTGACAAAACGGTAGCTCCTATCAGAACAAGACATGGATCAACGGTGCCCTAAGGCCTTCCTGAAAATTTTGGTACGATTTGGTGTTTCTACTGTAAATATTTTGACGACACGGGCAGTTTTAAAACATCGGTCCGTTCTGCTCCTCTCAGAAAATTTTTGTATTGGAGTCAATGAGGAGAAGAGACAGACATGGCCGCACTCAGAGGCTGCTAATTCAAATTCTGTAAGTCTCTCTGATATTTTGAACACATTGTGGGAGACACAACAAGTTTGTCTACAAAACTGTGAAAAATTATGTGTGTACAGTGTAAATTGTGTCCAAGAGGAGTTTGGAAAGAGAAAGATTCAGGAGTTATTCAGGGCTTTCCCCCACTCTAGCTGATGACATCACGCACTCTAGCATGAACATTCCGTCCCATACACACCCATTATAATCTCATAATTTCTCCAAAAATGATCATGGTCATTGATCAGGGATTGATCAAAAACTATACAACCTATCAAAACGTGGAGTAATACACCAATACACAAGACTTGTGTCTACTATTTAAAGTTTAAATGGAGTCTCTAGGTGAAAGTATGCCTGAGCAGTAGACGTTTGTTAAACTCCAATGTTTGGTCTTTTTTGCTCTTTTTTTTTTCGCTCGTCCCATAGACTTCAATGCAAAATTTTGCGCAGTTTTTCGCGACTTACGTCGCGAAAAATTCGTGAACTGCTTAGAAAAGTAATAGCACACCGATCCCGATCAAGACGCACGTTTTGATATATAATATGTCCTGCAACTCTTCGAGTTGCAGGACTAGTAGCGAATCGAAAAACGTCCGGAAGAGGAAGAATAAGAAGAAAAAATCCACAGAATAACAATAGTGCCCGGCTTCGCCGGGCACTCGTCCCTACAGCTATTTCATAGCTGTTGGGTCGAGTGCCCTGGCGATGGCCGGTGCCCTAATTCATTGGAAATCATGGGTTCAAAATAAGGCTTTGTACAGGCTATGCTGTTATATTCAAAACCTGGGAGGTCACACTAAACAAATACCATACTTTACTGACTTGTTTTTCCATCCTTCATTTTCTTATTTTCAGTAAAGCACTTTGTGATAACAATAATAAACTGGTGAAGGCAGGGATTCAGCATATTATAGCCCCGATATCCCTGGAATAAGTTTTAAAAACATTCAACTGTCAATTATATTGCACATGGGGGCTTTGACAGTTTTACATGAGCATCCACCTGTCGGGACGAGTGTGACACACCACTGTTTCTCAACTGTATCTGTGTGTGTGCACGCGCTCTTTTTGCAGCTGTGTTTGTCCTCAGTCTGATGAGAAAGACAAACAAGATTGGCTTTTATTAGTAGGTTTACAAGCATTTAACTACACAGAGTTCACTTGCTAATTTTGGTGGGAAAAGCACATTTGATTAGTTCATCTTCATGAGCTACAAAAAGCGAATTACTGTGAATACTTAAATAAAGAAGCATGTATAGTGTTTCAAGGATCTGCAGCAATCACACCATACTATACTATACTATACTATACTATACTATACTATACTATACTATACTATACTATACTATACTATACTATACTATACTATACTATACACGTCTATAAAGTGCAGGCAATCTGCTCTGGTGTTCAAAGATCAGTGAAAGAAAATGCAGAGAGAGGAGTTTCCTTTTCAACAGTTCTCCTGCATCACTGTTATTCTGTTGTGAAGGGCTGTAACTGCAGACTTGCAGTAATAAATAAACACAGGATGTGGTGCCATGTGTCTTGCCATGAGTCTCATTTGCTGCTGTTGTTTTTGTCATCACGACACATAACAGTGCCGTGAGGATCCCTGAGGACATGACACATTGTGGAGCTGCAAATGATGGTGTTAGAAAGACCTGCTGGGAGAAATATCTTAATTCATTATCACTAACTTGGCCTTTGTAACTTTCACTAGACTGCAATTAATGATTTCAATTCTATATTCATAAGTGGATTTAAAGATGAGTTATGGTTTAATGGTTTATTTTATTTGTGTATCTTTGTCATAAACTGCCAAATTTACCTGTCTGTTTTGCATCAGCTTAGGTCTCAAAATGTTCAAACGCTTCTCCTTTACCTGCAGATGCTGCAGACGAAGCAGTGTGGGTGGTACGTCCTCCCCAGGGCAGACACCACCTCTCCCGTGATGTACTTGTTACAGCTGTCACACTGGGTCCCATAGAGCCGCTGGTAGTCCTCGGTGCAGATGTACTCTCCGGAGTGGTGGAAGAAACCCGAGCGAACCAAGTCACAGCCGCACACTGAACAGATGGAGAGAACAAACCGAGCCGGCTCACTTTACTCTTTACTCTACGGAAGACTGAAACAAACAGAGAGGTTACGGAATATAGACACTGTGGGGCAGGTGCGATATAAACAAAACTGTGGGGGGGGGGGGGACGATCAAAGCTCATGTTTTCATTTCTGAATGTTGGTGGTAACACAAACATGAATATTAATCCAATAATCAGGAAGTTTCACCTTCTGGACTGAGTGACGATAGAGAACACAACACATGCATGTGTGTGCGTGGTGATTAGGAGGAGGGTGTGGGTGTGTGTAGGGGGGTTGTAGAGAGTGCAATCTGTTGTCCTGTCTGACCTCTAAAGGGTTAAGACTATAATCTGGTTTTGGGGCTCAGACCCGCAACTATCTAATCTGTTAATTTATACATCATGTTATGTCTGGGCAACAGAAAATAAATATGAAACAAATAATTACATATAAGTCCACTACCAGATGATCTGTATCCATACTGACAACAGTAAGGAAGCCAGGAGAGATGTTAATCAGCTGCAATGTGAGGTGCAATGGTGTCATCATGAGAGAGAGTTTCTGGGTGGAAAGGAAGTATAAGAGGATTTCCATGACTACGGCTCTAGAGAAGACGAGATTCACCCAAGAAGTGGAGGCCAAGAGTCCTATTCTCCAAGAGACACATCCTGGGAATAATGCTAAACGGGCATACCCACGCAGCGCTGGGACCAAAGCAATACCAGTAGGAACTATGGGAAAAAGAGGCACCACACAACACCGATGCCAAGTGGCTGGTGGACTCAAGAGAAGACCAACCTCCCACAACGAACCAGTCGACATCACAAAGGTACAGTACACTGCAAAAACTCACAATCTTTCCAAGAATATTTGTCTCATTTCTAGTCAAAACTAATCTCTTTCCACTTAAATAAGTAGAAAAATCTGCCAGTGGAGCAAGTTTTTCTTTCTTATTACAAGCACAAAAAACTTGCTCCATTGGCAGATTTTCCTACTGATTTCAAGTGAAAATGATCTAAAAACAAGTTAATTTTTAGGTGATGAGTCTGATTTTAAGTGGAAAGAGTTTAGTTTTGACTAGAAATGAGACATTTTGACAAGAAATAAGACAAATACTCTTGGAAAGATTTTGAGTTTTTGCAGTGTAGACTTGATATAGCAAGCCTCAGGAATGAAGAGCTGCACGGGACCTGACATGATCCACTCCCACTGGCTGAAGAAGTGGCCGGTCATCACCACAAATGGCCAGACAGACGCTCACCTGCCTGGCCGACACAAGGCAGGACAATCCTGACCAAGACAGAGCCACATAAGGGTACAACACCACTGAACGACACAATACAAGTCTGTATACATAAAGATAAGCATACTGTATAGGCTACAAACAACAGTTTTATATGTATTTATGGAAGCAGTGTTGTTTGATAGATGCACGTCCAGGCTCAGAGACTGATGAGTACACACAGACACACTGTGTTAACTGTACATACTGTCAGCTTGATGTATGGCTTTTATTTAGCAAATGCAAAGTCTTCCAGCCAAATGATTGCTTCTGGTCCAGCTGTGCAGAGGGTGAGGAGGCTTCTGCTGAGCCGCTTGGTTGGACACTTTAAAAGGTGCTGAATGATGATTTGCTTCAGCTAGCAGGGAGATGGGAGCAGACTCCTACAACCCCTACTAAAGGTTGTGTGTTTTATAGTATTTATAGCAGCCTGTGCCATTTGATTAACACAGCAGAGGAAAATCTTATTCATAATGCCACCAATGTAACAAAATGTTAATCCACATAATGAATTGAATCCTAACCCATATCTGTCACTGTGTATTACCTGTAGTTAGAGTAGAGAGTCAGAGGAGGTAATACACTGCAGTATATATACAGAGCATCATCATGATACAGTCTGTATGTAGCCTACTGTAAGCTGAACATCTGAAAGGCAGCCAACGGATCAAGATATCTGACAGTGAACTGAATGTCTGCTCTCTAATTAAGCTAATGGCTCTAAACCCAGCCGAGTGAATGGAGCTGACCTGATCCCAGCCAGTGTGTTAAGTGGCTCAGATGCAGAGACAGAGCGAGGGAGGGAAAGAAAGAGACAGATACTGTAAAAATAAATAAATAAATAAATAAAACTGACCGGAAACCACTGATACATTAAAGCATTATTTAACTAAACTTTATTTCTTTTCTTGATATAACCCTGGAGCCAAATATGAATCATTTGATTTTCATTTAGCAAATCCTTCAACCTTGGAATCAAGTCATGAAGACTTTCCTTTAGAAATCATACTCTTGTAATATTATGTAAATATTTATACGATCTCTGTTCACTGCACATTTTATCACTGAACATCTGACTATAAAACAAGCATTGCTGCCACAAGCCCCATAATTGTAAACAGTGCAGGCAGTTTGCTGCATAGAATTGAGGCAGTGAGCATTTATTTGCACAGCACCTTTCACCAGCAGAGCTGTTTAGACTGCTTTACATGAGATATGAAAGACAAAGTCACATATGAATATGATTTGAAAGAGCAAACAGGGAAATAAAAATTAGAGCACAGCAGGTTCAATGCAATATATTGATTAACAGCCCTAAATTAATATAACTTGACATTTCTAGTCAACTCTGGTGAACAACACTTCATGAGGACTGACAGCAACAGTTGTATTTTGTTTGTTTGTCTGCATTTTAGCATAGATATGTGAACAGTGAGTCATTCAGCCTAGTGAAGATGAATGCATAGAAAAGGTTTTCAGGCTCCTGCTAAACAGTAAGTCTTTTAATTCTTGAAGTATTAGACTTGTTTCATGATTGTTATAATATGGCTTTACATTTTAAATTCCAAAACCAGTTTTACGATTTTTCTCCTACTCCTTTTTCCTTTTGATTAATTACTCTGTAACGAGAATCGCTGCCTCGGGGTCGTTCACCTCTTCCAACCAGACAAGTTGCAGGAAATATGGTCACCACCTCCCCTTCTGCTCCTGAGTTACAGCCTTGAATAATGGCTGGAGGTGTTTTTGCAGAACATAATGATGTCACATTGAATCTGACCTTTAACCTTTGGATGTAAAACGTCATCCCCTCATTTTTTAAATCCTATTAGACATGAGTGTTGACTTGTGAATTCAATTTTTATTCTTGAGCAATGGCCACAAATTTGTTGAGGTCACTGTGATCTTAGACCTTTAACCAGCAAAGTGTATGTAATCTACATGACACAGATTATATTGCAGTATAAACAAGTTCATATTTATTGTTACATAACTGAATGATGTCCTCAGGATTCAGCTGGTTTGAAGATGCTTAAGCTTCTCATGAAAAAAGTGGCCCATCCCACTGCAAAGTGTGTAGCGCTGTTGTTTTCTGTCTCCTCTGTCTCTGATATGTTATTCTTGTCATGGCAAAGCTGTAGTACTAGAACTTTAAAATGCCAGCCTGACCTTTATCAGTCAGCCTGAGACATAAGCTGCTCACAGTGGAAGAGTAACAGCTACGCTAATGCACACTCTCATGTGTACACATGTGTACATGTGCTGTACACAAACTGTACACATGGAAGTGTATGTGACATATAATTGTCATCAGAGGAGTTGTGAGGTTTTCTGCCAGGTACCGCATGATCCATAAAAAGACATATGGATATACACGTTTCCACCGTCCCTGTCTCCAGTGGACTTCTCACCCTGCTGACAGCATTCATCACTGTCTCAAGTGGAAAACTATTAAGCTGTGAAGGAAAACAAAGGAGATAGGGAGCTGCTCAGACTTGGCCTCTCTGGAGGGACCTCTGTGATATTTGGATTTCAGATCTCAAGCCAAATTTAAAAAAAAAAAGTCCTTGCAGACCATAATCCATGCATGAGTTTTTACACAGTCTGCATTTATTGATAACACTTTGATTTCCACTAGGACGTGTTCAATTTTAGGATCTCAATAAACAAGACCATGTAATGGTGAATGAAGTAATATTTGAATTCAGTAGTTTTGCTGTATATTTCTTCTCCTGGGTGAGCTTTCATTCTGTTTAATGGGGTTTTTATAGTCTAGTCTCTTATTAGCCATGCCAACTGCTTGGCTCCAGGCAACAGCAGTTTTCATCTGGATTGAAATATTTCAATAAGCATTTTGCAAAGAAATCATCTATAGTCATGTGTGAGAGAAGACAGCTGAGTGCTTGCCATGAAGTTTGGTATTAGACATTCGTTATCGTCAGGATGACTTGTAATCACTTTGATAATCCTCTGTCTTTTCATGTAGCACCATCTCAAATCAAAGTTTTAGTTTAGAACTAAATAAATGCCAAGGTACTGACACTGCATTAGCTGACTGTACTTAAAAGGATAGTTCAACATTTCGCCATAATCCCTATAGTCATAGCAGTAGTGACTATATTTCAACAAGGACGAGTGTGATGCCAGACGGGCAAACATGTTCCAGGACGTCCAAGTTCACAGTGGCAGAATATATGGTAACACTGAGCAGAAGTAGTCTGGGAGGAGGTTACTAATATCGTTAATCAGGTTTTGTCCTAATACACTGAGAACCGTTGCCCAGTAATAAAGACAGAATCTGTCGCCGCGCTGCACTGCGCCACAGAATTAGAGCCCTCTCTCTTGCTCTGAACAATGGTAAAACAAAAATCACTGACTGCTTTCAGGTCACAACTCTTCATTTGTTGGACTGTTCCTCAATGGTGGATGATTATCATTACCGATGGTCATCATCTGAGACATCGCAGCAATGCCGGTGATGTGAATGTGAGCTGCGGTACTTCAGTGTGGTTACTTTTTGCAACTGGCTTCTTCCCTATCAGTCACTGATCTCAGTGACAATCACACTGGGAATCTGCCTTTTTTAATCAGTAGCAATAATATTTCAGGCCCAGCACTGAAACATTGGTCCTGTGGATAAAACTCAGGACTGTATGAAACCCAGTAGGATCTGGAAAGAGGCTTTTACAAAGTAAAATTTTGTATTCCAAAATATAACTGGTTATTCCTACATGCTGTTTGGTTACAGCATGCAGACAGGCTCAGTCTACAGTATGTACAGTACAGTATGAACATGGAGTCATAAGATCAAGTACAATTCCTCTTACTGTAAAGCCAATTGACCGGTCAAAAATTAAACCCAATGCAACATGTCTCTAAATAATTTGATTAAACTGAAGATTTCATGTTTTAGATTTACAGTGTCATTAACAGAAGCAGAAAATGCCACAGCAGACAACCCACAGAATGTAAATGAGCATGCGCCTTCATGCTACCATCCATTACTCTCTCTCTGTCACTTGACATTTCAGTCTTCCATGGGCAGTCGGGACAAATTTTCCCACAGCAACTTGAACTTGCTGTTTGAAGCTTAATGTTAAAATAGGTCAAAGACTTGTCAGTCGTGTGCATGTCGGACCTGTCAAGCAAGACCTTTTGACCTCCTGTGACCTCGATCTGACCTTCCCTGGCCCCATCTGTTGTCCCGAACCCTGAAGGTTTTCTACATTTAGTCTGTGCTGTGTGTGCTGAGTCAGCAGAGAGCGGACAGCTCCCGTGCAGCCAGCTGAGTCTTGGGTGTCAAATGAAGCCCGGCAGCTGTATAATATGCAGTGATGAAGAGTTTGGTCTGTTATATTAAAGATTGCTAAGATGATCAAAAAGTGGGTTGAATTTTCCTGTATTACTGTAAATTCTCTGATGTTTGTTTCGGGTAAACAGTTGATCCAGCAGCAGACAGTAACAGCATTTTTACGACCATGTACAACCATCTGGAGAGTTGTACAGGCTCCACTCTGTCTTACTGTAGTGAAGTGAGTGTACAGACAGACTCCAGTGAGACAGCTGTCTGTTACGACCCCAGGAATCCTCAGTAAACCAACTGCATTTAATGACTTAAGTATGAAAGTTTCAGCAGGTAAACTACCCCACAGTTTTATTTCAGACATGGAGGCAGTTTGTGTCTGTCTTCTAATGACCTTGAGAGGTCCTTTCCAGTCTTCCACCATTTCACCATTATAAATTTTAGTATAATGGCCATTTTTTATCCCCGGATAAAGATGCTAATTTGCTCCTATGGCAATGTGATATAATTTTGATAAGAGCAGTGGAATCCCTGCAATGCCCAGGTATAAAGGTTGCTAGAGCTTGTAAAAAACACTGACAGACTCTGCTGCATGATCCAACGGGACATGACTAGCTTGCAAATCAGCAAACATCCAATAAGTCATTATCTGAAATTCCTGCATATCTGAAAATTAACTTGTGGTTCAAATAAAAACAGAAGAAAGTTTCATACTTTGGTCATAAAAGGCACAATACTCTCCGTATACAAGTTTATGTGTTGCACTAGAGGTAACTCTGTCCTATATAATTTATTCTCAACTGATGAGAACACAGTAAGTACATTTTAGTAAATAGTTCAGATTCATGCGATTAGTATTAAAGATGAAGACATAAAGATATAAGCGTGCTGTGCTACTTACAAAGCTGAAACACATAAGTCAAATCCAAGACATAAGGAGGCTTTTCTTGCTCTTTTTTACTGCTTGGCAGTGTTCAGAGGAGTTATTTGTATGTTCTGCCATTGCTACATGGCTATTTTTAGCATGAACATTTGTTTACTTATCATTCTAGAGGAAACGTGAGTTCGGTATACAACTTCATCCCTCTGCTGAAAGGACAGATGTGTATGTCAGTAGGGCTGGGCGATAAAACGATAACGATATGTATTGCGATAGAACGTTACTCAATATCAATATGAAACGCAGTCGATAGAAGAGTCGATAGGTTTCATTCATGTTTTGACAGAAAATACTAAACAGCCAATTAAAACGAGAGTTGCGCCGTGCTGGACCAATGGCTGAGCCAGCCAGGTTAGGTTGAAACATCACAGGAAGACGTTCAAGACAACACAGCAACACATGTTTGGGCTGCTGCAGCAGTGTGTACGTCTGCAGCGGGACATCGCCGGGAAAAAAAAAAAAAAAGAGTCGCCGTCACACATCAAAGGGAGCGCGTTGAGCGCGTGGCCGCTCTGCTGCTGCTGCTGCTGCTGCTCACACTGGAGCGACTGTCGTGTTCACACTGACACAAACGCACCGCAGCTGTTCAACTGCGATCCGACCCAAACACTGGTCACTGGCGAAACAAGCGCGAACAGCGGCGATTACTCTTCCCTTTTCTTTTTCAGCCGTGTTTAGGCTGAGAATGATCGCTAATTAGACGGACCACGTCAGGTCCGGGTTTTAATTATCACGCCCGTTTCTAACTGTAGCAGCAGCAGCAGAGAGATGGAGCAGCTCCTGTATGGGGAGTGTGGCTCTGATGTAATGTTAAAGAACGCCTGAACAGTGGAGTGATAATGTCTGGAAAAGTCCCAGTGCTGTTGGCCACTGTCAGCACTCATGAATGTCTCCTGACTGTAGTCAAATTATTTGATTGGTATAGGCTACTAATTGTTCTATAAATATATATAATACCAGTTTTATATACCAGAAACTGCTATAACTCATTGCTTTTATTATGTTCATCATTACATCTGCATATTCAGTTTTTGACAGGAAATAAATATTTAAATAAAAAAATATCCTTCTGATATCTTCAAATCTCACTTGTGTGTATGATGGAACATTTAGGCTTGACAAAAATAGTGACTTGAGTCATATCGTAATATATATCGATATCGACTGATATGAAAAAGATTATCGTGATAGGATTTTTTCTCATATCGCCCAGCCCTATATGTCAGTGTTAACTCTTATTTTGCTTCAATTTGTTTTTTGTCCCTTACTTGAGTTTGCATATCACCCGCTAAACTTTTGGCACATCTGGATAATCTCATCACTTTCTGATACCAAGTCAGTGTAGCCTCCAGTCTGCATTGCGGATGATGGCCGGCTCCGAGGGCGCATTATAACTTATTGTAATGATGATGTCAATAACTTGAGTCAATGATGACTCAAGTTATTGGGAATGGGAAGTAAACAGCTACTAATGCTAACACTAGCGTAGAAATAGCAAAACTTACTGGTATAGCTTTCTAACTCTGTTTGCAGACTAAGATTTAACAGGAGATAGAAATAAGAGAAGTCTTGTACAAAAGAGAAAACAAAAAATGAGGGCACAAATAAATAAAATAAATACAAATTCATAAATAAAGTGATGTATCTCTCCTCCCCTCTTCTTCTCTCTCTGCTCCACCACTTCTACTCCTCACCAGCCTCCTACCGTCCTTTCCTTCAGGTTCAGCTGCAGTTCATTGGAGGCAGTGAAGTATTTAAATACTCCTGATCTGCGTCTGTTAACGGTGATTTGTTGCCTATTAGACTCAAGTGCTGCGGGTGTGGACGCACAAATGAAAACACATACAACCCGCAGAGGGGCGGCGTGTAACGATTTCTTTGTTTACCGCCAGCGGCTGAAATGCAGGGTTGAGGAGAAGAAAGACAAAGGAGGCAAAGGAAAGACAAAGATTTGTGAAAAAGCGATGTAAATGAAGATAGACGCATGAAACGATAAACTCCTGGAGGCCCGTTACACATGTTGGCTGCCTCATCTTTCTGATTTAGCTTCCAGATACACCGGGAAGTGCACCGGCACACACTGACCCACTGTGCGAGGACACACAAAGGAAAAAAAGAGTGCTGCAAAGCAGAGCTGATACAGCGGTTAGTGCTTTGCAGTTTGTCCTTGAAGTCTCTTCTGAAGAAAGAGCCAAGCCAGTCTGTGTCTGTGTGGCTGAGCGTTCACTAACGCTGATAAAATACGCAGTACCTTCTCTCCTCTACAACACAAACTTGTTTGAATCTGCTTTAAATTCTGTTCAGAAGGTGAAGCACCTGCTACACAATCCATCCAAATAAATTAGTGTGCGCTTGTTGTACACCACCTTCTCTCAGACGTTCCTTAACTGATAATGACCTAAAAAGAAAAAAAAGCTTATATAATTGAGGCACGGTCCTTTATCTCAAAGTGCCTCACGAAATGTTTTGATGCGCAGTAAGACTCAGACTATTTGGGGTGTTTGTCCTATTTTCCAGTCGTCACTGAAGTGGTTCTTTGCTAAAGAGAAGCTGTAAGGTCACAGATGATGCACATGGCTCAATTTTCTGGTGAAAAAAAAAAACAGAGGGGAGAGGATTATTTTAGACATGAAGCTGAGAGGAGACATGGAGAAAAGAGGAGGAGAGGCAAGATGGGAGTCAAGGGAGAGATTAGAGGAAGCTGAATGGAGAGAAAGCATCATATGTGAGGAGAAAGGGAAGCAGACAGCAAAGTGAAGGGATGAGGATGTGGAAGGAGAGAGGGAGAGACAGGGGGTGGGACCCAGGGGAGGTATCAATGAGGCTATCGATCTGTCCATCCAGCACACGTCTGCCGTCCTGTCACTGTCTTCCCTCAATTATTCGCATCATCAACATGGGATGGATTTCTTCGCTGTAGCTTCTCTGAATTTGAGCGTGATCGGTATGGACGGATGGATCAAAGAGGAGGAGGGGAGAAAAGGGGAGAAAATGGGAAGTCTAACCAGTCTAGGGCCTAACTGAGGGATTACACTGCCACAATTATGTGACATATTATGGATTCCGGCGACATTGTTAACAGAGGAGACAAGACTTCATGTCTCCAAAAACCCAGCAGGACATGGGGATAATCCAGAAATCGCTTGAAAACAAACATGTTCCACATTTTATCAGTGTCAGCGAGAGCAGAACGGCATCTTTTTGTTGTCTCCTGACGTATTCTCTGCGCTTCTGCGTTCTAATTCACACTGACGGGAAACAGAGCTGTCAAGACGTTTCACTCAAGATTACAAGTGTCGCCCTCTCGGGGGCCCACAGTGGAAAGTCAGTGGATCTACTGAGTCGGTGGGGTTCATCCTCTGGAGACAACAAATGTCACAACAATATCCCTATAACAACCTTATAATTAAACTCATTCAACAGTTTAAGCAATAAAATCATGATATAAAAGGTAAATCGTATGTCTGTCTGACTGTCTGTCCATCCATCCATCCTCTCGTGCTCATTTATTCTATTTCTCCCCTTCTCATTTCTCTCTCTCCTTGTCACAAGATAAAATAGACAAGAACAAACTCTTCGGTCCCAGTGGCCACACTAACAGTAGATCACGCTGTTTACCAAACAAAGACACATTGTAAGTCTCTGAGGTTCAGAGCTACAAGCAAAGACAGTGAGACGAGACAGTGACAGAAAGGAGGAAGTAAAAAAGATAATGAGGAGAGGAGAGGAGAGAAAAAACATACATAAACAGTGATGCCTGCACTGAAAGCTGATGATTTGATTCCTGTCCACTTCATCAGCTGACGTCTACTCAGCCCACACAGCCCATTAGCTAAAAGTCATTAAGCTTACTCTGCAAGATCAATTCTCCATGATAGTAAATACTTTACAGTAATATCAAAGAGGGAACATTTCCATCAATAAATCTGGCCTGTGTCCTTCTACTGAACAAACTGTCAGTCAGTCACACAATCAATTATTCCACCAAACCGAACAATCACAGCAGTCGTTCAGGCTCAGGTTATTTCTAAGATCTGCAACAAAGACATGCGGCACAGGATGAAAAAGAAAAACCCCATCTCTTCGGTGTTTTGCGGCTGAGCACACTCGGGCGATGTTACTGGCAGATCAAACAGAGAAAACTGTGTTGTCTTGCTGCACGCTTTGGGACCGCGCGGGTCTCGGCCTGTGAAAGGAGGTTTGAGTCTGACTACGAGCTGAAAACCTGCTGACTGCACTGCCAAGCTACAGCTGCTGACTCCAGACCTCTATTTGTGCGCTCTGTCCCACCTGCTCACTGGTGGAGCTCGAACGGGCAGAGACACACAGTCACCAATACTCACACTGCTTGCAACTACACACAAACACAGACATGTGGTCACGTGCACCTCTGAATGCTGCTGAGAGGTATTTTATTTGTTTGTTTCATTTCTCTCTTTTTTTTTTGCCAGATTTAGCCATTGTGTATATTTTCTGTAGAGCAGTGTTTGAGGGGGTCCTGGGGACCCAGTAAAGAGGGCAATCATTCATTTTCACAATTATAAGTAGCACAATGATAGGTTTCTATGACTTATTTGGTTATGGGTTGTTATAACAAATAATCTAAAAACAATATTTGATCAACAAATGAGGGTTAGTGGGTTAATTTGAGTCAGTTTTCGGGGCTGCTGCTGTAGATTTCTGAAGCCCAGAGTGTTTTTGTGTTTTGCCCTGAATGCCAACTTGTAAATAGTCCCTGTTCTCACAGAGAAAGACAGCTTCATATGTCTCAGCGGGAAAAACAAAGGTCAGAGTAATAAAATGAATGACAGCTGAATTCCACTTAGTGTCTGAGGGTCCTGTTACTGTGCACGCTGCTTCCCTGTTGCTTGAATTGAATAGAGACATTGTTAGCTGCACCTCACTCTATCTGCCGGTTTTTTGGTTTTCCATCTGGCAAAAGGTGACAGAAAAACACTGCAGACTAGTCAGAGAGACTGGTCATTATACAAAATGGGACAAATTGAACTTAGGCGATGTTTTTAAAACAGCCGGGTAACCATTCAACACACAATGGAGTCTGTTAGTTATTATACACAACTGAGAAGGTGAAGATCATGTAGTATTCCTCTAATATCATCCACTGTAGACGCATTTGTCGCACTCAACTGAGGATGACTCGCTGATGATTAGACACTGTTGGACACTAGGAGACCGAAACCATCCTCCAGCTGGTTTTCACATGGAGACGCTAAACTTCTGTAGGTGATAGACGACTGTAAGTCTGTCCTGTCAATCAGACACCTAAACAGTTGCCTATGCAGACAGCTGGTCATCAGAAGATAAACAGTGCACAACTTAGGACAAAATCTTGTGGCCAATCACAACAATGGGGTCCGCACTGCGACACCCAGACAAACGAGAAACACCTCCAGTGCTAAAATGATCAAAGATGTTTCCACTTTCTATTCACAGTGGAGATATCACATGGCACCTTTTTATTTTTGGTGACAGCGATGCCCAATTACTAATGCCTCTGTGTCACTGAATGCCTCTTTTTTCTTATGTAATACACTTTGTGATTGGCTTTGATCCTGGAAAAGTCACGGCACAGTTTCTATTTCAGTGAAGCCAGAAGTTATCCCTGATCCAATTGCGATGGTTCCTTCTTGTCTGAGTACTGGTAATTTTTTAATATTTAATTATGCAAATTGAGGAGGGTGGAATCCACACACGGAACAATGCACAAGCCGCGCATTAGTCCGAGACTGAAAAATGAATGAATTTGAAACAATGTGTGTCAGCAGGGAGTTGATAATGGAAGCGGGTGGGCCTATATCCATATGGGTGTTACTGTATATGATATATATTTTTTAATTACCTTGGCAGGTGAAGCAGTGGACGTGGAAGTGTGTGTTCTTGACGCGCACCACCTCCCCACGACACACCTCCCCACAGCGCCCGCACACGATGGCTGAACTCCCGCGGTTGGAGAGAGGAGAGCTGCTGTTGTTGTTCCCTCCATAAAGACCTGCCTGGTACTGAACTGTAGGGAGGAGACACCAGGAGACAGGAGGATCAAAAACACGTCACTTTCCTTAACATCTGATCTAAGTGCGACAAAAGAATGAGTGGAACGCGTGCCTCATAAAGATACGAGATCTGATGCATCGTTTTTTCTCAGATGACAAGTTTTAATGTGTAATGAACAAGAATAATACTCTAAAAAATCTGATCAAATATGATTTTTCATAATATCAGTACAGAGATTTTCTTGTCTGACACTTAGTCGTTAATGTCAGACAGGCAACTGTGGCAACCAATCCATGGTGGATCAATCCAAAAGAAAGACAAATAGATTCACAATGACAAAGCATGGAGACACACACACACACACACACACAGCCATAATCACATTCACACTCAACTGAAGGTTTAGAGGAGATGAAGAAGACGGCTTAGTGATTGACTTTGTAGCGAGTGGTGGCTCCTGGAAAGTCTGCCGCTCTGCCAGGGAGATCAGCAGGACTTACAACCATTCATTACAAGAGAGCGGTTTAACAGAGACAGACAGACAGATACAGACAGACAGATAGACAGGGAGACAGGTGCAGGAAAAGACATGCATACAAACTGACTGTGCACGGTGTCCAGGAAATTCTAATGTTCTGCACTACACCTCTCGTACTCGCTGGTGCAGAGTTTCTATCATTCTGAGTATTTTCATTTCCACACATGGCTAGAGTTTCAGTCCTCCCGCAGCATGTTCTCTGTGGATATGTCAATAAAGCTTTGAATCATGACTCCTGACACAGACATGATGCAGAACATGACAGACAAAGACACACTACCAGGACAGAAAAAAGGGCACAGTGAGGCCGTGTGGGGATTACACCTCTTTCATCCTCACTTATGAAACTGGTCAAATCCCTCTTAGTGAAACAAGCCCTTTCTTTACGCAGTCTGAAACACACACACACACACGGTAATACAAGACAAAAGAGCTGTGGAGGGCACAGATTTCAGACTCGCTGATTTGTTCAATTTCATTTTGATTCACTGCAACAGTTGGCTCTAGTCGAATGTGCAAAAAAAATAAAAAAGAGCAAAAAAGTCTACTGTATTCTACTCGGTTTAATGACATTACACCTAAAGCTGCAGCCGTCCACAGTATTATGCAATCGCACCAAACACAACAGTGGTGGCGCCAGGTTAAGCTGGTGACAGCAGGAGAGAGACAGAGGTGTGGATCTATAAATGTTTTCAGGAAAAAAAGGAGAAAAAAAAGGTAAAACTAGGACAGAAATGTTTCCTAACAAATCATCTCAATGTGTGTGCATGTGTGAAAGTGTGTGCGTGTGTGTTTGCCATAGAAACTGGCATTGGTTCTGTGGCCAGATGGCATCACAAGGACTGGAACCACAGATAGAGAAAGATCTGAGCCACCTGTGTGTGCATGTGTGTGTGTGTGTGTGTAGCGAGACAGTCAGATTGTGGTATTTCTTGTACACTGGTTATTAATAGTTTACATGTTGGACGTTGTAGTCTGCGCATTAGGAGGTGAAAGCGTGCTGCATGGGTGTGTACTGTAAATACTGTATGAATGTTGTGTCATGTATGAATAATGCATGAATAACTGTGTACAGATGAAACATATTTATCCATCCATTCGTGAGCCATCGATCGGGTTCTGGCCTCAGGTTAAGAAGAGCCACTGCTCCAGGTTGTGACCGTGTCGACTATTAGTGATTATATATAGTGATTTATTTGTGCTGATGTAGTCCTTGTCAGGTTAGATTTTACAGTTGTTCACATTAAAATGTTAATATTTCTATGTCATCCTCACCCCAAAAAAACAATCATCTGGATGATACCCATCATCTCAAAGTACAGGTTCGAAACCACTGATCTACAACTTCCAAACACCTGCTGCTGCTGATAAGAACCACATATCGATAAATGATCAATGTGACACCATCTGTGCAGTGGTGTCTGCTGCAGCATGTCATTGTGTATTTCTGCCTGACTTTGAAATATCTAATGCTCAGACGGCTGTGGGGAGCATCTCAGATCCCACTGATCAGATATTCCACAACAAAAAAAGGTGAAAATTAATTTAATCCCACCTCTATTTCCCCACAATTCTCCCTCAAGTGGCCTCAAAGCCAAATAAACCATTTATTCTGCACTGTTTGACGGCAACACATCTTCATTCTGACCTTTGACCTCGTGGATAAACAGCCTGGATAAAAACCAATAAGCTCTCCCTTGGTGTCAACCAAGCCAGTCAGCCAAAAGATAATCCCCTTCTTTTCTATGGGCGGCTGGTTTTTGGGGTGACACTGGCTCAGCCATGCAGGGCCCCTCTGCTGCGCTGACATGCTCCTAATTTAATGGCACTGCAGCTCAGCCAGAGCCAGGAAATATAAATATCTGAAAAACCCTCTGCTAGTGTTGGTATAAAACTGAGCAGCTGGTCTGCAGGGACACTGTGGTTTTCATTTTTTGGGGGTGGATACATTTTTGGGATTTAGTGGTTTCACATGTGCATCTGTGTTTAGGTGTTGTGGCATTTCAATGACCAGCACAGTGTCAACCAAGGACAAACTCTTTGGTTTCCAGTTTTACAGACAAATCTTACTCGAGTATTAATGATCGCAGACGCCTTTTCTAAAAAGCAACAAAAAAACACACACAAAAAACAAAGAAAAAGAAAAATTATGTTTTGCTTTCAGTGAAATTGACTGGATCATATGAGTGGGTGAATTTCCTGAGTGGAGGAATCCCTGTTCGCTGTCAAAACCACAGAAACCTTCATCAATACAAGTGACAGTCATGAGAACAGTGAACCTTGTCAGCCATCGATACGCAACCAGCAACCTGTTTCCAGCCTCCTCTGACCAGGAGCTGGATAATGACATGATGAAATACAGTGTCAATAAGTGGCTCAGTGATCGATAACCTCAGTGAAGGGGCTGTTTATGTCTACTTCTGGTTAAACCCTCCCAGGACGCTGCCTTATTGATCAGGCAGGAACACCCACACACATACACATGAAGACCCACGCATTCCCCATCATCCTGCACGTGCACACTTCAAACACGCACACATACACACAGAGACAGAGCGCATGTTGCTCACCATTAGTCGGTCCACTCATGATGTGAAGCTTTGGATGATCCTCAGTCTCTGGGACTGAACTTCAGGTTTCCAGCAGCCGGAGATGTGACCGAGCCCTCCCGTCAACTCTCTCCCTCTATCCCGGCCCGACTTCAACTCTCCCTCCCTCTCCCTGTCTCAGTCTGGACGGGGCTTTCCCTCCCTGCTCCTCCCGGCAAGAGGATTATGAGTGGCAGACGGCGGACTGCGCTGCACCTCTTCCACCCCGCGCTGAACAAGCAGCCGGGCTGAGGAATTAAATCGAAACTGACGGCACCGACACCACCATCATCATCCCCCTCTTCCTCCTCCTCTTCACACCTTCAGCTCCTGCTCCTTCTCCTTCTCCCACCCGGTAAACCCCCTCAGCGGTCCTCTGGTCCGGCGCAGGGGAGTCCATTCCTCCGTGGTCCTGGACAGTCAGTGCGCTCCCGTGGACGCCCGCATGCCTCTGCGTGTGTGCGCTCCGGCGTGGAGACTGAAAACGCTGGATGGTGAGTTTCTGGTGGAGTGAGGGAGGGGGTTCAGCGATCCGGTGCTGTCAGAGCGCCTGTCATCAGGCTGGGACGGGCTCCTGACGCGGTGCCAGAGCGCCGAACAGCGGCCGAACCTCAAACAACAGCAGCAGCAGCAGCCAGGCCTCATACAGCCCCACACTCAGCTCCACTGTGGAGGTGATTTAGATTTTGTCAGTCCTGTGTGGGGTCCAATATCTCTGTAAGTGTGTCAACGGCTCTCAGCAGTCAGGTGACGCTGGCCTGAGTGTGTAACACTTTAATCCTGTCTGCTATTTTTATTATCTCATAATGTCACTTTAATATTCCCATAATAATCCCACTCTTTCTATTGAGACTGTGTCATTGCAATAAATTTAACATAAGCAAAATTATGCTCTCACAAACTGCTGCCCTGAATCAAAAATAATCACAGGTGTAATGTCCTTAACTGTAAATCGTCATAGGGGTTTCATAGAGTAATTTTCTAGTTGTTTCATTATTCAGTGTTCATGGTTGTGGGGCCCACAGACAAAACCCACAGTCTTCTGTGCCCCTGTTGACCTCCCACACATCCACCCACTGTTTGTGCTTTGTGAATGCACCTTGTTGCCTCCTAATGTGAGCAGAGGACACAAAAACCAACCAGTGCCCGCGTAATGGATCATTTACTGTAGACTGTGGTCTGCGTGACTCACAAGTCTACAAGTGATGAAATCAACAAACATATTGATATGGGGTCAAGCAGGGCTTTTTGGGGTCAAAGGCCTTGGGACAGTTGTTTGTTAGCCTACTATCAGTGAAACTCAAGGACCTTGAGAGTATCTGAAACACAGATTCAACATGAGTTGCACGTTTACAACAATAGGCTAAGGGCTGTATGCAAAAAGATAATATACTGTAGATATATTGTGTTTGTTAGGTCCTCTATCCAACAAACATAAGCCTTGAGAATATTATTTGTTGTCCAGGTTGCATCACGCAGGGTGCTGACAACACAGAACAATTCAAGAAAAGTGATATTTTACATTCATCAAAAAAAAAACTGCAGCTCCTGTGGTCTGGATATTGGTCTGGTCATACTGCAATTTTGATTAATTGCAGAGGAAAAAAATATCAGATTTGTGATCCTGAACAGTGAGCTTTTACTACTATCAATATGTTCCCATGAAACGTCTGCAGTTTAACTGCATTTAAAGGTATAAATATTGAGTTTACAGTCATTTATTTTAACTACAATGATATCACTTTCATATTAAAACAAGATTATGAGTCTAGCTGGCTCATTCTAATACAGGACACTGTACATTGTCTGTGTCTAAATCCATTTCATCCAGCAGAAGATGAGAAGAACACAGAATGTGAACATGAATATAAGTGATTTACAGTGTAACTTAAAGGGGAACGATGCAAGTCCACTCACTTTTCCACTGTTTTGCTAACCCTCTCCTGGTCATGTGAACAACAAAGCAAGCGAGAAAGCAACCAATAGAGTGGTGGTTTAATCTGTCATAAACAAGAGATTACAGGTTTCTGAACGTGCTCGTGTCGCAGTGCGCAAAGACAAGAGCTGGGACACTGGGACGGAAGCTCAGGTCTTAAATTGTTTTTCAGCCAAGAGACGCAATGTCACAGAGGTGGAAGGCAGAGAGCCTCCATTCTCCCTCATAATTAAGCCATTTATTAAATCATCACAATTACTCCAAAGCTGTTTAATTAAGGTAAAAAAAAAAGTAGCATCAAGCTACAAATCCTGCATAGTTCCTCTTAAAGTCTTTCATTAGTGTTAAAGAATCCAAAATGTTAAATGAGGAGGGTGTCAGACAATAAAGAAGCAGATTTAAAGTTCTCAGCAGCTCATTCTGCATGAAACTGTTACACCTGATATATGTGTTACATACCACATACTTCCATACATGTTTTTATCTGATCCTATGAACAGCTGGACAAACACATAAAGTTTGAAGTAAGATTTAGCCCCAATGGCTATAATGAGCCCATTAGTTGCAGCTACAAAGAAACACCAATAGGTGGCGGTGTGTGTTTGAACATAGCCCTGGCAGCACCGTACCAGTGTACTGTGTCCCTGGAGTTAAATGTCAAAATCCTAACTATTAGATCACTGAAAAAAAAGAAACATTGGTATTGAATGAGATGCATTGTGGGTAATGTAGTGGTGTCACCTGTGTCAGATACAAATTAACCACCATAATATCAATATAAATAATATAATATATTCTACAGTAAGTAGAGGAAAATGATCAAAACTGCATCAGTTTGTGTCCTCACTACACATTTTTGAATAAAACATTTCATATATAACATATTTCTTTCTTCCATTTTTCACATTCTATGTCATTTTCTTTGGTTACAAATTTGAACAGTTTGCATTAGGATTTCTTCCCTCCTGCACACAACAGCCCTCCTACACAAAAACATGTTTATACAATTACCTTTCAGCCTGTCCAGCTCACTTCCCTGTAATTGAAAACAATGTTCAGGGTACTTCCTGTGAAAACCGACCACTGACACTTCCTAATGCCTCCTGCTGATGGTCGTGCACAAGAAGAGAAATGTTTAAACACAGCTTTGTTCCAAAATGGAAAACAAAAAGAACAAATCCTCTTCCTTTCAACAGTGAAGATAGATTTGCAAAACATTTCACAACAGAGCTTCTAAAAGTCTGGGCAACGGTGTGTGTAATGGTTTTAATCTGCTTTTGTTGTAAACATTAGTTCCACTGTGTGTCTGTGGAGACGTTCAGGTGTGATTAATGAGCCATTGTAAAGCGAGACTGCCTATTTAAAAGCATCTGGAACACAATAGAGAGCTGCTTCAAAAAAGCAGCGTCCTCTTCCAGCACTGTTTTACTGAACTGTGTTTATGTTGTGTGTTTTTTTTTTACTTTATCTGGATTAGGGCCTGAAGTTTGCAGTGCAGCAGCACAAACAGCATCTGTTTTCAAATACTCCCTAAAATAAGGCAGTTTTCTGTCATTAGGTAAAAGACTTCCCCAAGTCTTCACAGTTTGACATCATTTGAGTATCTCTACAATAGAAAAGACAGAGGGTGTCTGGGAAAAGGTGAAGTGAGACTGGCACTGGGGAAGTTGAAATGGTGAGAGATTACTAAAGATAGCATGAACTGCTGACCGAGTACAGTTTGTGTCTGAAAAATGGTGTTTTGAAAATGGGGAACAAAATATGGCAGCAACCACATGCTACATGCGCTTCTGATGGGGTGTGAGCGAAGACAGACTGAACATCCGTCTTGTCTCTGTGCTACATCGTACGCTGTGGGCTTGTGCTACGCACCAGCTACATGGTATAAATATAGTGGGGCACCGTCATTAACAGCAAATCCTTCAATCACTTGGCTTCCCACTTAGGATAAAGGAGATTACGGTAGGGCGGAGGTTGGTGCTGCTGCAGACAGAAAGATAAAATAAACATACACCGTGTGTTGTGCGAAGGATATGGCATATATGCCATATCCTCTTGGACAAGAAGTGCAGGCTTTATAGGAAATCTGGCCTCACACCAGGCTGTGAATACCACTGCAGGGAGTCTGTCGGTCACCTGGACCACGCTTTTTGTTACTTATCATCATTACAACGTGGTGTAGCCACAGTATAAATCAAAGGTAACAATATCAATACATAGGTTAAGTTCAACTAACTAACTGATAATTAAATCATTACCAAAACAAAAGCTGAGCACGTCCAGCTGACACACAGTGACAAATGTCTTTGATTTGTGTTTGTATCTCCGACCACAGTGTCCCAATGGGATCAACACATATGAAACAACACAAATGCAAAATATTTACAGTATGTGTTGTAAATTCATCAGTAGAGCTTTAGCTGACAAATACTCTCATTAAGCTATAAAGTCAGCTAGAATTTACAACCGGTGAGTGTTGTAACCAATATTTAGGCCATAATCAGAGGTCATTGACCTTTGCTAGTGCATCGAGTTTGCAACTATTTAATCAAAAATTCAATAAAACAGTCAATTGATTAATTCAAAACAAATAGTCATTAGAGGTCACCCTCACAGAGAATCTTAAATAACAAAAGAAAACACAGCTCCATCAAGCTGACAGGAATTTCAGTCTGATTACAGTACATTCAAATACAAAAAATTATAGATTGGAGCAGTTTAAAGCTTTATAACTGTTGACCCTCATTGATATCAAAAGGACAGATTTATTCAGGATGGAGTTAAAGTTTGTTTTTTTTTACAATGACTCCTCTGGTCTAAAATAAATGTCATTCGTCAGCATTTGAGGCCAATTCAAGGACAAAAAAACACATGTATTCAAACAATTAAGGTCCATTAAGGTCCCGTTCACAGACATAAATACATTGTTCCCCATAAATGATGCAGGCTTCCCCTGGCCCAGTGACACATGCATCATCATTCATCCATGTTTTGCCTCATCATGTATTTGGTCTGATGAAGTTAAATGCTACAGTTTATACAGTTTCCCTAACTGGGACCACATCACACCTATAGTACAGATGTAGTAAAGTGTGTTGTCACTCCTCTGTCCAGACTGTACAGACAGATGGACGCTGCTTGGTCCACAGACATCCCTCATGTTGGCGCAATAATACAATTATAGATCTGCATTTCTATGCCACATTGTTTTAAGTCTGTACATAAAGTCACACCGTCTGACTCTCCTCCCATCTGAAGACAAAAATCCAGTTTGACTATAAGCATCAGAGGTCCTGGTCCACGTCGAGTGCATTTCTGGGTGTGTCAGCAAGCCAGGAAATAGGAGAGGGTGAAGGTGAGGTCACTAGTATGTGTGTGTGTATAATTACAGATCTACCCCCGCTTCCTATGGGTAGAGGGTCACAAATGGGCTCTTCATGTCAGGGACCTGTTCTTTACAGTCCAGATTTATTGTTGATAAATCAGAATTTTGAGGCCAAAGGTCACAACACACGCCCCAAAAACTCAAGATTTATAGCTGCAGGACATGAAAAGTATGTCATATAAATCAGAACGTATTAATATTCACTCTTTAAACAAAAAAGATAAACCACACCTCATGTCTACAGATCTTCACACAGACAATGAAAAGACGGTGTTTTTGCCATTTCAACTCTCCCACGACGAGTCATGGTAAAGTCACCTCAGGGCGTTCTCTCTCTCTCTTTCTGTGTGTGTGTATGTGTGTGTGTTTGGGGTATTATCATAACCATCTCTCAGCTAGAACTCATGTTGTTCTGTGTTGTTCCACTGTACAGACTAGAGGGTGTCTTCTGTTGACTGTGATAACACTGAAGAACATTCAAGGTGCAGGAGTCAAATAACTCAACTCCTAATGGATGAAAGCTGAATTTCTCAAAGCCTACAGCGCCTGTTTGAAACCCACAGTATCACCGTGGCACTGAGGTTTACTGTTGTAGTAGATTAGACAACATCCCTCTTGGCTAACTGCCGCTTCCCTCTCTCACATCCTTCGAACCTGGGTGTGGAGCCAGTTTCTTTTCTTTCTGTTTTTTTGCAGCTTTGGTTCTCGTCCAAAGAAGCTGGAGCAGCTGTGTTTGGACTGACAGGAACTCTCCGAGCCTCCGGGTGCAGTAAAAGATCAGAGCAGTGCTGAAAATGTCTCTTTCTCTACTGTCTACCGCAGAGAGCGACAGGCGAGACAAACGGAAGGTGACTTGGGTCAGATGGTTTGACTATTAGGTGCATGCACATAATGTAAGTCGAGTTTAAAGATTCAGATGAGTTGAGTAACTGCCTGACCCAGTTTTTAACTTGACTTGATTACTGTAACAGCCTTTTGTCACGTGTTAATCAAAACATCCTGGAACGAAGATTTCACTGCTTACATTAATGACTCTTCACAACCGGACTACAGATTATATTTCTGACCTTTTAACCCCTCACGGACCATTGTGTTTCTTTCAGATCTGCTGTTTGCTCTCCTGGTCTCTGGAGACTGTCTAAGACATCACTGTATTTCTTTGTATTTTGTATTTTTACCTAAAGGCATTTCCTGATTCCTGTATTTGTTTTTAACTTGTTCTACTATTGTTTTTTAATTCTTGAGTGCCTACTTTGTAACTGTGTTTAGAAAAGTGTTATGTAAAATGCATTATTACTAGCCTATAATTTATCTATTATCACTGTAGCGACAGATTAAATCTCTTACACAGTTGACATGAGTGGCAGTTTTCACTAGACAACCAAAAAGTTCAAACAACCCCATGCTCCACTTTTTACAGTGTGTGGAGTTTTCTATTTTATATTATTTACATTATTTATTATTGTAAATGATTTAGTCTGATATATCGTGATAACTGAAGATCTCATGCTGTCATTTTTTTCTGACTGAGAAGACAGAGACAATGAACCCACCTGTAGCTCTACTGGTCCAATGCGCTTCATGGGCCTACTGATGTTTCATGTGTCAGATAACACCATAAATCACCGTGAAAACTACAAAACAACAACAACAACAACAAAACAGTTAGCCTGTCTTTGCATTATTTTCCAAGTCACGTTAATGTCCGTAGGGCCTATAGCCTACCCGTGAGTAGGTTAAGACACAGCAAGCTAATGTTCATCGATAATATGTTAACATAACAAGTCGCTCACACTAAAGACATTCCTGCCGACGTCATAACAAATACACATAATTACCTTGGGGCCTCTTGAACCAGGTGCAGGAAAGGTAACTGCGTAGGAAATCCCGTCTCGACCTCCACCACATTGGCCGCGTTTCCAGGAAGTTCCTCTGACCCACAATGCCACAAGACTTCAGTCATGTGACCTGTGACCTTTCAAAATAAAATAAACCTTACATCAAGGCAAAAATGATCAAGGTTAGGGTTAGTTGTTCACAAGTAAAATTATATTTACACACTGATATACAGAGGTGGGAGAAAGTCCCTATGTTGTAAGTCCAAGTAGAGTCTCAAGTCTTTGCTCTCAAGTCTCAAGTCTCAAGTCCAAGTCCACACCTCTGCTGATATATGTTTTGATCAAATGACTTATGACTGTCATTCTGTCTTATTTAGGCTATTGCTTCTTCAAAAAAATGAACATGACTTTTATAACATACAAACAATAAAAAAAACACAACACAATGAAAGATGTCTCTCGGACAGTTAAACTGCCATTACTGTTGAATGCTGGCACCTCAGAAAAAAATTGAATGTAACTATGAGTGAAATAGGCAATTATCTATCTTCATGTCACTATTATCTATTTACCTACTATAATTTGGATGGATATCCGGATCTCTGATTTCTGACTCATGATGAGACTCATGAGACAAGTCATTTCAACAAATTGTCTCAGATGACCTGTTTCCCAAGTCAAACTTAAGGGACACAGCCCTGTAGACTGTAGTGGTCATAAAATATTAAGAGAAAATTAAAGGATGTCATGCAGGTGTTACAGAGCTAGGAGGACAAGGTGAACTGATGGGTCAACAAAATGACTTCAGTATAGGAGACAACAGTTTATATGTCTTTTTAGTGCCATCAGTGTTTGCCTCAACTGTTGCTACTTCACTAATCTGACACAGTGCACAACACTGGAGAACAGTCTGGCTGCATATCGTTCTGTTATGGTGGGAAAAAATGTACAGTATGGGCAATGGTGACCATATAAAATTGTGTTAAAATGTCGAAACCTTGGCGGGATAGTTACACATGCTGAGATGAACAGTCATTACAGTAAACAAGATAATTCCCTACAGATGAAAATGCATCAATAAAACAGAATTGTGTAATAAACACTTTTAAACTTGGCATTTTCAGTGTGTAGGTTTGTTTGGAGACATGACGGAGGGCGGGGATTTTGAAAACAGTAACAACCATACAACAAGGTAATGGAAAAAGGAGGAAAACTCAGCACAGAATGTAAAATAGTCTACATTCAGTGAGGCAGAGCACTTAACTTTTGATCAGCCTGTTGAGATCTGTGCCCTGCTGCAACAACCCTGAATCTATGAAAGTGCTATACTTGCACTGGAGTACCCCTTTACTCTAACAAAATAACAGTGCTCTAGGTTACTGGTGGAATCCTCCCTGACCTTAATGATAGACTTTAAAATGTGTAAAGCAGCGGGTTACGATGTAAAAAGAATGAATTAATCTTGGGTTAGAACAGCCTCTTCTAAAGCCACTGGAACGCAGAAAGGATGTGATTCAAAACCACTTGATGCATCTGCTGAGCCAGAAGAGGCAAAAAAAATGCTGTTGATTGTTTGTAAATGGTGCTTCAAAGGTAGTGACAAATGACACAAGTGGAGAGAAAGGACACGGATAAAAGTATAGAGTGAGAGGGGAAAATGAGGGCAGATGAAAGATGAGCTGCAGCGTTCAAGAGCTACACAAGGGGGAGACAATGAAGGAAACACACAGAGAGGGTGATGAGGGGAGGCAGAGAGCGGGTTACGGATGAGAGGGGAGAGGAGATGAAAGAGGGGAGAGTGATGAGCGAGAGTAGAAAGAGTGTCACGAAAAGGAGATGAAATGAAAGAGTGAGGGGTGGAAAGAGAGGAGGAGGAAGACCGACGGTAGTGATATGACGAGAGATAAAAACAGAGGGAGCAGGGAAGGGGTGGTGCTGACTGGCTGAAAGAGTGTTTACCTCTGTGTTCCTGTGCCTGAGCCCTGATCTGAAGAAGCAAATCTGTCAACGCCTCACACACAAACACACACACACACACACACAGAAACCAGAAACCCATGAGATGTGGCCCATATAACGCTGTACGTACACTTGTAGGTCAGCTGAAAAAGTGATTAAGTGGTTATGACCCTGAATTATTCTCGCCGCCTTGTCTGACCCCTCCAGCCATCACATCTGTCAAAACAGCTCACAGCCGGGCAGAGGTGACGCTGGGGCTGTGAAGATACATAAACATGGTGTAAGAGGAGAGAGCCTGGAGGAAAAGAAAGAGATGAAAGGGGAAAGTGGAAAGATGATTGCATGATCGGAGTATTTCGAAGGATTTAAACTTTTGCACTCAAGTTCCCTTTTAGGTGTTGCAAAACACAGCTCGACTAATGAAAAAAGATGCCTCTCTAAAGTGCTGGAGGAAGTCTTGGGATCTCTTACCAAAATAAAAGCACAATTATTATTGAAAGTCCTGCGTTCAAAATGTAACCTCCATAATAGTGGAACTCAGAGGAAGAAACTGGCTCCTACACAACAAACCCTTCCATGCTACAGTCAAAACTGATCAAAGGTTAATGACACCAGTAACGTTTATCTTGGAGTGGCACTGATATCTGAAGGTCATTAGTCTACCCCATAACGTGACTATGACTTTATTTGGGTCAAGGTAGCAGGAAAGTTCTTTTCTGTGCGGTCCACAGCCGTCGTCACATCTCTGCACAGGAAGGATGAGGTGTGAAAAAGGCCAGATGAGTTGTTGTAGGATATAGCAGCATGGAACAGTACAGTATGGTCTCAGTGGTGCAGATGCACATTATCCACAGGATATGCAGAGCAGCCCGGGCCTCTCTGAGAAAGAACAAAAAAGCCTCACCAAAAGCCCAGCTGAGGTGGGTAATGTGTTTTTTCCTCAAGGACATTTGCTCACTTCAAATGAGATTAATTATTGTTGTGTTATCCCTGCTGCGGATGCATGCACAGTGTGTGTGAAATGTTTTGGGGCTTAGGTGGTGACAAACGGGTGAGATGAAACGAACGTGGCTCTAGTCCGCAGACCGTTTGTTCTGCCCCGCAACGTGTCATGATGATGAAAACATCAGCATCAGGACAAGTCGTTTAAACCGAAGTCTGCTGTGATACTGCAGGTGAAAAATACATCTAATCTTATGCTGCTTATCAGTGCATTTCATCCCCAGGATGTTTGTGCACAGCACCGTGGCTGCATTATAGATCGGTCCCGCTGCTTGGATAAATCGCTCAATACAGGGGCAGGCAATCTCTTATTTCTCAGGGCATGTTTTTTAGATTTTTTGTTTTACAGCTTCTCACTTTTGGGGTGTTTATATTAGTGTGTATATTGATTTAATGGTAAACAGAAGAGAAAAAAGGGGTAAGAGATCTGGCAAAACTAAAGTTTGTGTTTGTGTTTGTGTTTGTGTAATCCTCCTCTCCTTTTATTCTCAGTCATCTTAAAATAAATAATCAAGCACTGTTTTGGAAAACATATCTTGGTTTGGTTTGTGTTATATGATCCATTCACATGAACCTCGTGAGGTTGTGTTGGAAGTGTGACGAGTGAGTTCACTGTGGAAAAACACATCAACATCCAAAAAATATTGCTGTTTTGTTCTCATATCAAAACCAGTTACATTTGTGTTTCTGAAATGACAAAAAAGTGATCGGACACTGTACAATTGGCTTTTCCTCAAGAAAACACATTTCAACACTGCTAATTTATTTTCTATTATTGTTTTTACAGCAACGTAATTGCTGGATCATTCTCTGATTCAACACCTGACCAAGAGTCTTTCCCTAAACTTAACCGAGGTCTGTGAGCCGCTACCACCATGACCACCCACCTGAAGATATTGTCACTCAGTAATTAATGTTCAGTATGACAGTTTTGCAAATGGATGATCATTCAAAAAAAGCATTTGAATTCTTTAAAGCACGCACCCCGGTGTATCTAGAGTCAAATCTGCATCATTTTCCTCCACCCTGACCACCTTCCCTTCCTGCAGCACTGGTGCAGTGCACCGCTCTGGTGCGGTGCTTCATTCTATTGAATAAACAGAACAAAACATTGCCTCTGGACACAATCAAGCCACATTCACCCATTTGTAACTGGTCAAACAATCTGTGCCAGTCAAACTTTATTTGGATTAAATATTAAGTCATGCCAGAGGTCACTCATTTACATTTTACTAAAACAGACTCTGAAAAACACCTTCACTGAAGGACAGGGGAGTGGTGACGACATGCTGACATATTGAAAAAACTGTCAAGAAAGAAGGAACAAATAGAAGAAATAAATGAAGCAGACTAGAACCAGGGAGCAGAGCCATAATATGAAGGGATGAATACGCCAGAAAGTGTAGTAGGGAGGGGTGAATGTGGAGAGAGAGGAAGGGATAGGACAGGGAGAGGAAGAGGTGTGGAGAGGAATGTGCTGGGTCTAGACGAGAATATGGCCATGCCGACCACTTCCCATACAGTAGGAAAACATGTAAAGATGTCATGGAGACAAACAGTGGGAGAGAGTATGTAATGTATATAGTAAAGAAAGGTCAGATTAAAATGCACTTATCAAATTTTGCTGTGACAGGTCCTAACCTGAATAATGACTTCCTGATCAGCTGGGTGGTCAACATGTAATTGAGTCAGGCACTGGAGATGAATCACGGTGTTTAAATGAACACTAATCAGTCCTTTTGGCCTTGTGGATGTTGCTCTGGGCTCTTGGACAACTGCCCCTGAGGAGATTATGAGCAGATGAAAGCGATGGTTAAAAGAGGAGATGCAAAATGAAACTGAAAGAAAGAGAAAAGAGCTCTCATTGCGGTTCAGGTGTCAGTGTTTTTGACAGGGTTAAAAAAAAAAGAAAGAAAAAAGAAACTGAGAACATTACAAAATATGACACTTCTACGTTCCGTGTTAGTAGACTGACTAATGATCTTCTCTTTCACTACGTGGTTCCTTTTTGTGATTTTACATCACCCTCAAGCAAAGAAATCTCACATTATTAACACAAATGAGTATTGATCAGGCAGCATCAACGAGCAGTTTGTTTTGGGTGCTGGTTTCTTCTGATTTAGGCCAACTTGTACACCAGGGTGTGTGTGGTAGGATTTTATTTTTTGCTGTGCACATGCAGGCCGTTATGTACATCAGGGACACAGAACATAGTCACAAACAGGTACATTGTGTGGTACGTGGGGCTCTGGTTTGTGGGAATGGCTGTTCCAGGGCAACAGAAAACAAAACAACCAACTGTAGTTAAATATAATCTGAAACTTTAATCAATAATCTGAAAGTATAATCTTTGCATTTCAATATCTGCAGTATGCACGGCACCAAACCCCAAGAATCTTGCAAGAATCTTGATCATATCTGGAGCTGATTGGAGGACAGTGCAGATTTAATCACATTTCCAGTCATAGTTTAAAAGAAATGGGCCACTCTGGATTCTGGGGAATTTGATTCATTTGACAACATAATCAGTTGAACTCAGTTTAAAGTAATTCAAATGAAGCTATGGTGGTTGGTAAGTACTTGTCTGAGCCTGTTCTCATGTTAACAGTAAAATAATGCAAACAAGAGGCAGAACCAATGTGTCTGACAGTCTAGCCTTTTGCCCTCAAGTTCCTCTAACCAACATCCAACACCATTTTGCTGCAGTACATTGTGTTCTTATTGTGGTTTCCATGCCGGCTTTGTTGAGCTACCACAACTTCACCTGCCTATCTCTCGGAAATATAACAAAAGACTTTCTGAAGCGTTACAGCACAGCGACCCAGCAGCAAAAAAACTGAAGTGCATTGTTTATTTGAGAGCTCAAAAGTGTGAATGTACAGTAGGGTGCAGATGAAAAAGCATTTTCTGAGTTGGTCATAGTTTAAAAAAAAACTCAGGTTTGCTATGAGACACTGAGTGCTTTCTGTCAGTGCACTGCAGACATGAGATATACACTAAAAGCCGGTCCTGGCGCTCTGATTGGCTACTGTCCTGCTGTGATGTCATCAGGGCTTGCTTATAAAAAGGGTGACGGACTCAGCTGCTTCAAAAGGGCAAGTGTGGCTGAGAGCTGGAAGAGTGTGTTGATACATGAGCGTGCACAGGAAAGAGAGGGTGACAGGCTGTGTGTGGCACTCAGAACTGTAAGAGGAAGAGGGTCTGGAAGCTGCTGACAAACACATTAAGATGATACTTTGTGTTGTGGATTTAAAGGCCTCTGGATTATCAAGTCACTGGATTGTAAAGCAAAGGACGGAGCCTGGAGGTAAGAAAACTAATTACAGCACTACAGCTCTACGGACTACGCTACATACAGCACTGTATCTAAATCATTAATATGGTTATTTAAACAGCCAATATTGACACATTAAAGTCATTTAGTTTTGAATTACACATTAATGGATCAAGTCAGTCCTATTAAAGTTTCTCCAAATCCTTCTACTTTTCCACTATAAACTCTGATGTTACATATTAACGGTGTAGGCCACAGTATTTATTAGGGAAGTCTAACATTAGTTTGAAAGAAGGTATAACTGAGGTCTGATCTTTTCTGATATTGAGATGATTCTGCACATGTGCTACAAGTGATACAAATCTGAAATGTATAATATTTAACAAGCATGATTCCCATTGTCTTTTATCTGTTCGGACAGTATGAGAAGGGGGATGTGGCCAAAAATAATGAGCAGAAATGTTTCAGCGTTTGTCTCTCACATTCAGCAAATCCAAACTAACCTTCATTTTTAACATATACGGTTTATTTTATCAGCGCAGCAAGATGTTTTATGATGTGTACAAAGACATTTTCCTTGCCCCACAGTTTGGTTTAGCGTTATCAGTTTATTCTGCTAAGTGCTGTAAAATCTATCCGTTATTGTGTATTATTGTATTGTGCACAGGCGCATGTGTCTGCACGTTTGTGTAAAGACCATTGTAGACATTTTTGTGCTTTGTTTAAATGTTCAGTATAAATGCCGCCGCCAGGGAATTTATGTCTCGTTAAATATTTTGTGTTTAATTCTTGGCCTCAGACAGATGATCAAGTGTCTTTGTGTATATGTGAGTGTAAACAGCTAAGGAAGGAGAAGAGCTTGACTAAATGTGTTGGTGGAGGCAGCCGCCCGGTTTATTGATCTGATCTGTGGGGGCAGTGGGTTGTCGTAAAGCACTATCAGTTTAAAGGGCAGCAGAGTCGGCCTCAGGCCTTTCATGAGGAAAGCAACAAGTGCATGGAGCATATTTTTTTTAGCTACATATTACAATTACAATTGAAGCAGCCCTCCCAGCATCACTGATGAAAAACTATTTTTCTTTTCAGTTGATCCTTGAGACATTGGCGCCTCCATAAATGTGTTGACACTTTAGAAATTATGAAAAACACTGATGATTAACATGGGCTGGCATTCAGCAGTGATGTAATGACAATATAAAAGCTCCACTTGTGAGATGATTGTCATAAGAAAACAACCCAATCACGTTTTACTCCGGGGCATTTTGACATGAAATTCCAAAATCCAACACTCCGCTCATTGACCACAGCACAACTGAGTAAACACCTGTGAATGTATGAGCCTACAGCCTACCTATACAACCTCCAGAGGTGCATAGCAACACATAGGCTGGCTGCTCCTTTTCAACTGCATGTATGAGAACAATGCAAAAAGAAACAAAACCGCCACATGAAGCAAAGAAATAAAATACATCTCAGCAGTAAAACTGCAGGACTAGGTATGATCCTAATCCACCAGTTACTACAACACAATGACACCCAGTCAGCTGTCACTTAAGACCACTGCAATTAATGCCTTTTGCATTCAGATTCAGAAGTTTATTTTTAAAATCTGATTATCATTGATTGAATACTTAAGTAAATAAATGCATTATATTAATTTGTTGGTTGTTGGTGTGGTGCCTAAGAGCCAAGGCAAGCTCATATACAACATTCAGTGCATGTCTTCTACTCACTTCAACAGTATATTCAGGCTGCTCTTTTGCAGGCATTATATTGCATATGCTGCTGTCGCATATAGTATCGTATAATCTCAACTTCCTCTGTGAAAGTGCCCATATGTTCCTATCTGACTAGTAGCAGAAACTCTGACCTGCTGACCTCCCTTTGAAAGGCAACAAAATGCTGTGATGTATGTTTAGACGCAAAGGATTATTCAAATGTTTGTTAGATTTAAAGAAATACATTGTAATGCTTCTTTTGCATGTTTGTAGCACTGTTCACACACACACGCATGCACACACAGTATGTATACACAGGCACAACCACAGAGAAGTGGTACTAGTTGTTCTCAACCACCCATCCTCACCACAAGGTGTGACTGATGCTTATGTTAATTTCCGTCTGAATGCATCCAGTAGATAAGTGCAATAACTTATTAAAAGTCAACCAGTACGACGCCTATATGATGTCATCTCACCCTGAATTGAACCCACAACCTCAGCCTGTCCCATCACAGTATGTATAAATTCTCCTCTGCACTGCCTTCCCTGCAAGCAAGAAAATTTATTTGTTTTAACACCTTTCCAGACAGTAGTCATCAGGCACAATAAACAGAAAAAATAATTTATTACAGAAGTAAAACACCAGGTAGAATAAACAAGAGCAAAAATGAATGTAGGGCACTGTGTAAAGAGCTTTAAATACCCCACATCACTTAAAAGCCTGTATAAACAATTGGGTTTTCAGTTACTTTGTTTGCCTACCAACTGCAAAAACCCACAAACAGTGCAAACAAGGAAATCCATAACACCCAAGCACAAGTACAAACACAAGCCACCCATCTCTTACAGAAAACTTCTTCTTCTTCTTCTTCTTCTTCTTCTTCTTCTTCTTCTTCTTCTTCTTCTTCATCAGACGACTGCACTGCGAATCCAAAAGTGCAATTTCACTGACTCGAAACACATCTGTAACACAGGTGTTTATTTTTTCTTGATCAATTATAAATGACGCCATCTTGTTCTCTGTGTGTTATGATTATAGATCATGGAAACTATGAGTACTGTGTCACCACTAGCTAACGAGTCGCTGGAGAGCACCACCACAGTGGCCTTTAATTCATCAGCGAACTCTTTGGAGTACAGCGATGCACAGCTTGTGATGTTGGGTGTTGCCATGGCCATTCTGGTTGTGGCCATAGTTTTTGGTAAGTTCCAAAACATTTAGTCACTTCAATATTATTTTTGCGGCTGATCTTAGTTACATTACTCTTTACATTATGTTTGCCTTTGTTAAGGTAACGTCCTGGTGATTACTGCCATCCTGCGGTTCCAAAGGCTCCAGACAGTCACCAACCTCTTCATCGCCTCTCTGGCTGTTGCTGACCTCATCATGGGCATGGTTGTGGTGCCCTTTGGCTCCAGCCACATCCTGCTGGCACGCTGGCAGTTTGGAAGCTTCATGTGTGAGTTCTGGACAGCCACGGATGTGCTGTGCGTGACAGCCAGCATCGAAACACTGTGTGTGATCGCTATGGACCGCTACCTCGCCATCACCTCGCCACTCCGATACCCAATGCTGCTCACCAGGTATGACCCAGGTGTTGGTGTTTCTGTCTGGCTGTGTGGGATCAGACGTGTCACAGGAGAGGAAATCAATTCCCATCCATTTCACAGTGATTAGGTCTGGGTCGGTATATGAATGTTACACTCAACAGGTTAAACTACATGATGTGGAAAAAACTGCTGCTCAATTCTCCACATTCATGTTCAGCATATGTCATATCCAAACACGCACCAGTGATGTCACAACAGGTGTTTTCTATCCTCATGTCAATGCTGTTGAAACATCACGGTATGACCAGACATGCATCACGCTGGAAAATATGAACCCATGAGGAATTACAATAGCAGCATTCTGCTCTGTCAGTGTGTTAAATCCTTCCTCCAGCTGGAGCTCCTCAGCCTCTCGCTCGGCATCTCAGTAAAGACAGACCAATTTTGGTTCCATGGTTGGCCTGGAAAAGAAAGTCAGAGTTATCAGCTAGGGAACAATGCACATACAACACTTTTATAACATTATAGATGTTTAGATCGTCCATCCTGCAGGATTCGAGCTGGTAATCCCTGTGACGATCCAACTCTGGACTCTTTAGGCCATTTTTTGAAGGAAACAGAGGGAAATTCAGGATGGTTGCTCTCACCTGAACACTTTACTGTACTGCACAGGACTCACCTGCACTACTGGTAACATGCACATACACACGAACATGTGCTGCCAGGCTGGAGAGCAAAACAAAGAGATAAACTCGGATTACAACACTACCCCAAGACACCATTACTCCCCTATCTTAGTTATTTGATATTGTTTGAAATCTTGTTTACAGAACTGTTGAAATTGCAATTGTAAAATGCTTAGTTGTCTCTAATTGAAAAGTAAGCCCAGGGGTCATTTGGTCAGCAGTTTGACACATAGTGTGGTTTAACGTGTCAGATACACGTTTATGCAAAAGAGGGAAGTTTGATTCTAGAAACATGTTTATTATGCAGGACATGATCTTTAGTCGAGTCTACTTTTAGTGCTCACCACCGAGTAGTTTCAGTGACTCAAATGAATGACCTTTTTTTAAGTAACCATGGTGACAGTGGGTATGTTGTACAGCCGATGCTTTTTACTTTTTATGGTTTATGGTTTTTTATGGAGGAAATGCTCATATGGCCTCCTATGGGCCAACAGTTGAGAAAAAAAAGACTGATGGTGGTTGTAAAATAAACAAGCAATTTGGTTGTTGAGAACTTGTTGTACTTTAATCTACAGAATCATCTTCTGAATCAAGGTCAAGGTAATATGTATCATCCCTGACAGGAAATGTATTGCGAAGCCAGCAATAAATAAACGGTAGCAACGGTGTAAATGACTTTTTGAATATCTTGTTCCTGCATGTTGACATGATATACTGTATGTGTGATGACACGGGAGCAGCTTGTACCTAACGGGCCTTTTCTATGGCTCTTTATTTCCACCATGCTTTTACACAGTCTCAACACTTTCCAACCTGTTCATGAGCACCTCACACAATCTACTTGAACAAATCTCCATCCAGTTTTCCGCAGCACTTTAACATTGTCTCCCTCCCACAGGGGCCGAGCCTTGGCCGCGATCTTCGGGGTGTGGGCAGTGGCCTCCCTCATTTCCTTCGTGCCCATCTACCTGAAGCTGTGGGTGTCAAAAGAAGAAAAGGCTCTGCTTTGCTTGGCCGACACGTACTGCTGCGACTTCAACACCAACGTGGCGTACGCCGTGTCCTCGTCTATTGTTTCATTCTATCTGCCGCTGGTGGTGATGATCTTCTTGTACAGCCGGGTTTTCCAGGAGGCGCAGAAACAGCTGGAGAAGATCAGGGGGAGGGAGCGGCATTTCTATAACTTGCATTACACTGCACCGCTGGCCTATCCCAGTGATAGCCCTGCGGTGAATAAACTCAGGGCAGGAACTGAGGTGGGAGAACAAGCAGGAGAGGACAGACTAAACATGCAGAAAACGGGAATAAGGACAGAAAAAGGTGAAGGCAGACATTCTGCGACAAAGCGTATGAAGTTTTGTCTTAAGGAGCACAAGGCTGTGAAAACTCTGGGGATAATCATGGGAACATTCACGATGTGTTGGCTGCCCTTCTTCATCCTCAACATCCTCATGACCTTCCTCCACCTCGACAACAAGCTGCTCTTCAGGCTCCTCAACTGGTTGGGGTACTCCAACTCAGCCTTCAACCCGCTCATCTACTGCCGCAGCCCCGACTTCAGACACGCCTTTCAGGAAATCCTCTGCTTGAGGGGCAGGGGAGGGAGGAGAGCATTGGGATGGTGCAGAGACAGAGGTCGTTACTCCAAGTCCACAGGTAGGACTACCATGGACACAGACATGACTGATGTCAGGGAGGTGGACGATCAACAGAGGTCAGGATGGGAGGGCAGTCTGGAGAGCTCCAGTCGAGACAGCCCGCTCACTCTGGCTCCTCAGGCGTCCTGTTGTGAGCAGGTTTTAGAGGTAGCTCCAGGCTCTCTAACAAACTGGCAGGCCAACAACTCTGCCAATGGGAGCTGTAAGGAAAATATGGCTTCTATGGCTTGACCAAATAGGAGGTTGAACTCACTCTGTGCAGTAAACACCAGTTTGACGAAGCTTGTAATGTTTGTGTTTGTGTTTTTTTGGTCATTTGGAGGATTTAGCTGAGCGTGGTTAGTGTTACTATGACACCAGAGACACAGGTAAACCATTAAAAGAGACCCGAACTGCAAATCAAAGTCAAATTATACAAAAGTGTGCAAAGTGTAAAGATAGGCTACAAACTGCATCTTCAGACATTCGGAGCTTCATCAAAGTGGTACAGCAGGTTTATTATTGGAGGATGTTTGAGTTACTGTGCCATTATGTACTGTATATGACTTCCTACTGAAATATAGGGCAAATAAGAGTAAGGGTAAATGTGTTGTCATGGGTGTCACAGTAGATAAGGCCCAATTCTATTCTCATTCATACCCCTTCACCTAACTCTATCAATAAGGATTTAAAAAATCATGTTCAGGTTGGACATACAGTAGTATGTTTAAAATTTAAAGGAATAGTTCACCCCAGAATGAAAACGACTAAGGGCTGGGAGAAGTTTCAGAATCCTCCGTGGTACAGGGGGTCTTGGCGTAGCAGTGGATGTCCATGTAACGGTTGCAAATGGACACCAGCGGTCTTCGTCACAAAAAAACACACCAAAAAACATTCAAATACCTCCATGCTGCTGTAATGTCTGTCTTGTATTGAAGCCCCGAAATGAGAAATTAAATAAGTCCATATTTCAAGCTTGTTTGCAGCAGAAGCTCCTCTTCCCGGTCCGTCCAAATCTCTCGACGTTATTGCGAGTAACTGACGCAAATCTCGCGAGACTTGGGCGGACCACGAAGAGGAGCTTCTGCTGCAAACAAGCTTGAAATATGGATATATATGGAAATATTAATTTTTAATTTTTAATTATTTTTTTTCGGGACAATTTCGCATTTTGGGGCTTCAATACAAGACAGACATTACATACAAGCAGCATGGAGGTATTTGGATGTTTTTTGGTGTGTTTTTTTGTGACGAAGACCGCCGGTGTCCATTTGCAACCGTTACATGGACATCCACTGCTATGCCAAGACCCCCTGTAACTCAGAGAAGCCACGGATAACTTTGAAACTGCTTCCAGCACCATAATAGACGTGAGGGTGAGTAAATAACGAGTGAAATATCATTTTGGAGTGAACTATTCTTTTAACCTTGTCTTTCCATTATGGGTTAATTGGGCTTTGTCAAACCAGTTAATTTGGTGTGTTGCTGAAAAATCCTTGGTTTGATAGATTACATCCACCTCCCCCTCAGTCCTGCCCCTTCACCTTAAAGAGAATCAGGATACTCCTACCCTTGCTGTGAACACACAAAACACTGGGGTCGCACTACGGGGGAGGGCTGAGGGCTAGAAATGGGATTGGGTCTAAGTGAACAGGCTTTAATGGCGGCTCGACAACAAGATACCGGAAATACAGGAATAGAAATACCTTGTACATTTATAGTGGGAACATGGTATTTTGACCCTGATTGGTCAGTGTGGATGTCTGAGATTCATATGGAAACATACGGTATCAAAGTGGCATCAATATGTTAACATAATGGAAACCCCAGCTAATCAGCTCCACTGAGACTGTGTAGCTGGGATTTAAAAAATAAATCTGTCAAGTTAAATTATTAAAATCTCCTACTGTCCGGAGTGAGGACTTGATGTAAACAAAAGAAAAATAAAGAAGGTGTTTGGGTCCTTTGAGGTGAATTTGAGGTTAATTTTTTTAGATGCAATCCTGCTCCGGTTATCTGTTAATGAAGACTTCCTGTGGCCGTGCCGCCACACAGGGCAGGAAGCACAAGCAGGAATTCAGCACCACTTTTATAGTGCTTTCAGTGTCTGCCAAGAACATGAGCGCAAGTTGCACATTCAAACAACGCCAAGATAAAAATAAAAGAAAGAAAGAAAGAAAGAAAGAAAGAAAGAAAGAAAGAAAGAAAGAAAGAAAGAAAGAAAGAAAGAAAGAAAGAAAGAAAGAAAGAAAGAAAGAAAGAAAGAGTCTGCCCTGTAGGTAAAAAGTCTTATTTGAAAGTGAGGGTTATGTTTATCCTCAGACTATTTGATTACCGTCTGTCTGTTCTTCATTCCTCTCTGAAAAACCTCATTGCTGCTGCAGAATCTGCTGATGTAATGTTTGTGTATCAGATAAACACCTGAGCCCCAAACCTATGACTGTCATACCTGTTCTCTCTCTCTCTCTCTCTCTCTCTCTCTCCACTTGTTCCTTTCATCACATATTTGCTGCATAACTCTCTCCCCCAGCCCCCACCCCCTCTTTCTCTCTTTCTCTTTCTCTCTCTCTCTCACTCGTTCTATGTCTCTCCAAACATTTCTATCTACCAACTCTTCACCGTATCCTGTCGGCTTCACTTCTTTTATAGTAAGAGCCTTCTAATCTGTCAGACGGAGCTGGGGAGATCATTTCCATGCATTGGGATCTGAGCCCGTAACATTGTCTGCAGCACTCTAAAGCCATAGCAATCCAATGACGCATACTATATTTTAAGGCCTTTCCTTTTATGTTACTTAGAAACGTATTTGAGGGAGAAATATTTGGATGTATCATTAAAGACCATACCTTTGCCAGATCACAATGAACTTCTAAACAAATTACATTTTGGAAATAACCTCCCCATCCCTGCCTCTACATGTACAGGTAATTATTTAATTTTATTGTGTACTGTAAAAGTGATGTGCACGTATCTGGTTGTGTATTGTCGTGTGTACCTGTAACTGCAAACTTGAAACATGCTGCTGAATATTTGCAAATTTACTGAAACATGAACGAGATTCAGATGAACCGCTCCGTAAGATTGCATTTTCCTTTGCTGAACTCCAGCTGGACTTTCAAATTCAACATCATTTGAAATAGAGAAGACGATTTACTGAGTTTAAAATGCTTTTTGGCCATTGCCTGGATCCACAGGCATAGATTACACTGCTTCGTGTAATGAATCAAATGTATCTGGTCCAAAAAACAGAACAAGAGTTGAATTAAGAGCTGTTTTATTGTGATTTGTCTATCACATCTGTCAACGAGAGATTACACATGTCGAGCAGCACTGAAACGCAAGTCTACATTTAAGGTATTTGTGTGTCTTACGTGTATCTTGGGAAACTTGGCCAAATCTGCAACAGAAGTGCAACAGAAACATTATTTCTACCTCTGTTAGTGTCATATGAATGTCATCTCATCGCTGTAAATATTTATTATTATGCTGTTGTACATGTAAAAGGATAAAGATTGAAATTGTATTGTTTGCTATGTCTATGTGTGTGTGTGTGTGTGTGTGTGTGTGGAATCGGTCGTCAGACAGAGACAGGAACATAACAGCAGACAAACGAGATGAAAATTATCTAAACATCTAATAAGACGTTCACAGCTTGTTTTCTAACAAATGACCAGAAGCTATTTGGCCAAACAAGCATCACTTAGTCGTCTAGACGAGTCGACCAAGTGCAGCGTGCCAACATCTTCATGATTTGTTGTGGTTGTTGATGAGTTCCAAGTTGCTCGTGAAAAAGAACAGGGCAGACAGTGGCTCTTAGACTGACTGCTGCCCTAATCCCTCCTTTTAACAGGACCAGCTACGGCATAACAAAGTTTTCATCTTAGCGTTGGCGCTCCCTGACAATCAATAATGGAAACAGCGCTGTCAGATAGCTAGAGGGGCTGAAAAAAAAATCGTTCTGACAGAGAAGGAGCAGAATCCAGCATTAATCAATCTAATTAAAACACTCCCATAAAGTCTCATTGGTTTGATTTAAAAAGAAAAAAAGAAAAAGAAAATCACATAAAAGTGGAAACTTTGAAAAAACTTCAAAAGGCTCTTTGTGGACAAATAAAATGAGGTAGGGAAATGTGATTCTGGTCGCGTCACACCTTTAACCTTTTCAGCTAAACCCAGTGGACAGAAGCCTTTTGTGCTTTTCCAGTCATCCACGCTACTCTCAAAGACTCACTTCGTCTGTTTGCATTCAAGCAACAGTGTGTGCCCGTATGCCCGTGCCTGTGTGTGTGTGTGCCTGTGTGTGTGTGTGTGAGAGGGGCATGATGTACAGTGGCAGGTGCAGGCGGTCACAGCAGCTACAGTATCAGCTGCTGCAGAGGAAATACAATCAGCTATACTGCCTCAAAACACACACACACACAGACGCATACATGTGAAAACACTGTGTGTGTATATGTGTGTGTCTGTCTGTGTGTGTCCTTTCCACTTATGGTATGTTAATGTACTTTACATGCATGCCCTTACGTTGCGTGTCCTGTATTCTGACTGTTTGTATCAGTGTCCTGGGTATTGTGTTCACTTTTATTTGTGTATGTTTTTATTATTAATAAAAATGTACAATACAAATGTCCTTGAAACATTTGGATCTGAGTTTGTCTTTGTAAATTTGACACCAAGAAGTTTTTTTTTAACTTCTTTTTCACCTGCTAGACCCACACTGACTGGTCGCTCTATTAGGTACAAATTGCTATAGCACTATATTTTCTCTCTTTCAGATGTGAAATTACTGTAGCAGTGGACAAATTAACTTCAACAGATCATCTTGGCCATGTCCACATGCCTAATTATATTGTGTTGCTGCCATGTGATTGGCTTATTAACATGAACGAGCTGAACAGTAAGGAGCCGATGAGTGTGCATCCCCTGCCAAATGAGAGCAACACAATCACTTGCATTAAATTATTCTTAAGATTTGTGTTAAGAAAAGCAAAAAGCTCACATTACGCGGCCCTAACATTTGTCTTGGAACGACTCATGTGAAAATAATTTCCTTAGTGGTTTCCTAATACTGAGTGTTTAATTTAATTATTTCCCATCATCCAGCAAAGAAACCTTTAAATCAAATCTAATAAAAATGTTCTAATGTTTTATTTACTTGAGATGGATACAGCTGATTAAAGCAAATACATATTCATAGAATTTCCACAGTTTTCTCAAACACACATCTTTTCTCTGTGTGCGGCTTTTTCCACGTGTCCACTCTCACTTCCCCGTCAAACGTTAGTCTGGACCGGTCTGTGCTTTATGTTGTTATGAGGTGTTAACTGGCATTACAGAGCTGACAACAGGCAATCTAAAATATCCTGCGAGATCACTCACCCACAAAAACACACTTACATTACACATTTACAATACGCAATTATAGACCCACGCATGCACACACGCTCACACACACAAGCACACTCCTGTTGACAGACAGATGCAGTTTAATCCCTGTGAATCAAAACAGAGATCCTCTGGGCTGTGCCTCGGGCTTCTGTGCACAGCACACAGGGCTGGAGGTATGCCCTGCAGACACATACACACACACACATTCACATGTGTGCACATGCATACACACAAACAGATGCTAGCGCATTTAATATGATAAGAATGCACTGCACTCATACATGCACACACACACACACACACACTTGACGTTGCAGAATGCAGAATATACATGCACGGATACACAATGTCCTGAATGTGTGTTGCAGAGAGTCGTGCCAAGTGTATCTTATGATCACACAGTTTATAGATGGGGAGCTAGTGTTGCTGCCTGAACTGAAGACGAACCAATATCTCCTGCCAAAAAGCAAGAAAGACAGTGAGAACACACAGATCTCCTGTGTCACACACGAGCCGTCACACTCGTCCAAAAACAGACCATATTTCTCAGAAAGTGTTGTGGGGCTTGGACACGGCATTCCTCCTTCTCAGATATCACCGACTTGCATCGTATATCTAGCTGCAGCACACATTGCAGCTATTAATTTGACTTCAAAGAGAGAACAGGTTTTGTATCGCTGCAGATAGGAGGGGACACAAAGGTGCAGGTGAAGTCTGAGCTCATGAGACAATTAAACAAAGAATTTCATTAACACTAAAAATACCAGTGGACTACACATGGGCGTCTGTACACATCTGTTTATGTGTGTGTATGTGCATGAGAACCTGTGTGCAGGGTGATTACACTTCTACAGTGTGCCGCTGTTTGCACAGAGATATTACATAATGTTTGTCTGTCCTTGGGTGTTAGGGTGGAGGCATCTGAGAGTCACTTGATGCAAGTGTCCTCCCTGAACTGAGGCAATAAAGTGAGAGGCCGCAGGAGCAGGAGACTGAGAGAAGAGATATAGAAGGCAGGACCACACACCCACAAGCCTAACCACACACACACTCAAAGCATCAGAGATGCTAACAAGTGTATGCAGCATTTTATATCTGGCACAAATGTTCAAATATTACCATAAATATATTGTTTCCGGTAGGGGTCAGCCCTATGTTCCCAAAGCCCAATGATCCCACAGCCATATATTCCCTCATTTCTAAGATTTTTCTTATTTTTAAGAATTTTCTCAAAATGAAACTCTAAGTCAAGTCATTTTTATTTTTGTATCGCATTTAAAAGGATGATTCAGAGTAATTTCAACCTAGGGTCCTTTACACCATGACCTTGAGCCAAACGCCCCTCCCAGAAGCTTGTTTTCCCTTTCTCGAACAGTGGTTGAGTTATTCAGCTATTAGCCGAATGGCGCTAACATTACCAAGCGGCTACCTTAAATTACCCCACTAATAATGTCCAGAATTCCTGGTGTACTTACAGTACAAACTTTCTAATGCTTTGTTTACTACTACTAACACTATTTGTACTACTGTAGAAGTTTGTTGTCTAAATTGCACTAACTCATGGAGGTGAATTTAATTTCAGTATAAGGGTTCGTCACTCAACCCTTTGTTGGAGTAGCAGTGTTGGAAGGGTCCCAGCCCTATGTTCCCAGGGCCCTATATGTTCCCAGATTTAGCTAAAATCTGATTGCATCTGTAGTCAACTGCTAGTGGATAATAGGTTGGGTGTAATTGACTATCAAATTGGGAGAAATGGGGATAAAATCTGATGCAAATTGATGATAAAGGAAATGTGGGAACATAGGGCCTAAATTTGGAAAGAAAAAAAACTTAGAAATGAGGGAACATAGGGCTGTGGAACATAGGGATGTGGGAACAAAGGGCTGAGGGAACCTATGGCTGTGGGAACATAGGGCTGAGGGAACATAGGGCTGAGGGAACATAGGGCTGAGGGAACAAAGGGCTGAGGGAACATAGGGCTGAGGGAACATAGGGCTGAGGGAACATAGGGCTGAGGGAACAAAGGGCTGAGGGAACATAGGGCTGAGGGAACATAGGGCTGAGGGAACAAAGGGCTGAGGGAACAAAGGGCTGAGGGAACATAGGGCTGAGGGAACAAAGGGCTGAGGGAACAAAGGGCTGAGGGAACAAAGGGCTGAGGGAACATAGGGCTGAGGGAACATAGGGCTGTGGGAACATAGGGCTGAGGGAACATAGGGCTGAGGGAACATAGGGCTGAGAGAACAAAGAGCTGAGGGAACATAGGGCTGAGGGAACAAAGAGCTGAGGGAACATAGGGCTGAGGGAACAAAGAGCTGAGGGAACATAGGGCTTCCTGTTTTGGTAATGTTGTTGTAGAGTTTTGCATCAGACTTAATACAGACATACATCACACATAGACATGCATCACCTCATGCACCAATAAGATGTGCAAGTATAATGCACCCCAAGCCTATAATTTATGATAACTGTGGAGCAGTAAAAGTAAAAAGATACCCATATTTATATTAACTGAGAAGTGTCCCAGAAGCCAGAGTCTCTCACCAAATAGTTATGACCTTAAAGCCTCTTTTGTCAGGCTTTGTCCTAAACAGATGAGGCTATGCTGCTAACATGCTGTTTAGATGGAAAAATCTAGAATAGTTTAATAAAATGGGTGCACTGCATTGTTGTGTTTTTTGTGTGGCATTTGATGTATAATACTATTTCATTTGATTTCAAACAAGCCATTGTTGACTTTATAGCCAGTGCTGATGCTAACAGGTGGTAGAATCAGCGTCAAGCCACCAGTTCAATAACAACTTCTTTCCATAAATGAAAGTAAAGCTCTGCCTACAGTATATCCAGTTTCTGAGAAGTATGTTATGATGCTAAAAAACAGCAAAATGGCCACAGAGCTTTTTCCTCTATTCAACAACAACAAATGTGAGGGGTTTTCTTTCACAGTTGCCACCTGTGTATGAGTATCTGTAAAAACAAACAAGCAAAACCATTTTGGAGTCCTATGACACACAAACAAGTGCAGCTCTGACGGTTGATATGATAACCTGTACCTTGTTATAGCTGCTTCAGGCTCAAGACCGTGAGAGAGATCCTGCCTGTTAGCGACATCGTATGTGGAGAAAAAAATACCAGCAGCTGTCGAAGAGCGCAGAAAGGAAAAAATAGCTTTCACAAAACGAAAGTGCTGATACGTGTTGTTGTGCTGCCTGCCACTGTTTACTTGCGAATCTGCAGTCATGGATCATAATTAGCATAATTCTTCTTCAGTCCATGAGAACCAAGGGTTATGACCAAATAATCCCACATATCAGTTATGGGAAAAAAGCACAAGCCTGTCCAGCCACAACATGACTCAACACTACGCTGATCACTTGTAACTGGTAGCTTAGGTCTATAAATAAGGTTTCCCTATCTTGCCTGCATGTTAGTCTGTGATGGCACACACTGATCCAGTGAGTAACTGTAAACGAGACCCTTGATCTGGTTTTGGATCATTGCCCTGATCACTGCTGTGATCTTTATGGAGGTGGAAAACACATACATTCTCCTTATGATTGTTTTTAATTTGTGTGGGTTTTTTTTTTTTTTTTTGAGTGTCCACATATAATTAGGCCTAGACCTACTATTAATATGATTGATTGATCTGTGTGGTGATTTTTTTGTACTAAACAAACAAGAGCTAATTAAGAGAGAGTCCTTGCTATTAGGTGAATTTTTTTCACCTTTGAACAGAGCAGTGTTGGTTCCCTGCTTTGTCTTTATGTTAAGCTAATTTATAGCCATCTTCTGGCTGCACCTTAATTTTGAGTGCATGAGAATGGAAACAATTGTCTAACCTTTGACAAGAAACTGAATAGTATTTTCCAAAAAAAGCTAAAGCTATCCCCCAAATAGCTAGGAAACTAAGATAGACATGGGAGGTGAGCATGGAGAACATCAAAGGTGGTGCCTGTCAACTGACACCTGTGTTGGGCTGCACCGATAGTTCAGTTTACGTTCACATCAAACATCACAATGGGAATAAAATGTGATCTCAGTGACTTTGACTGTGGTGTTATTTTTGGTGTCAGGCGGCTGGATTAACTCTGAAACCGATGATCTCATGGGATTTTACTCAGAACGGTGTGAAAGACAACAAAACGTCCAGCGAGAATAAATTCTGTGGATTAGAGAGGTCAGAGGGGAACGGCCAGACAAGGTTGAGACGAAAGGCTGTGGTAACAAAGATATACCTCTCTTTACAACATGTTGAACTTTGAAGTGGATGGCGTAACAGCAGGGGACCACATCAGATTCCAGTCCTGTCAGCCAGGAATAGAAATGTGAGGCTGGGGTGGACACATCTGAAGACTGTAAAATGTAGACTCCTCTGATGGATGTATCAGAAATAGGTAGTAGTGTAAAAAATTTGGCATCAGTAGACTTTCATGAATCCATGGACCAAACCTCCCTTTAATCGTGGTTTGCTTGCTATGACCTGTTGTTGCAGACCTTGTGCATCTGTAACAGAGATGATCCATCCACTTACATCAATGGCCACAGTTTGCCATATTCTGATGGCTACCTCCAGGTTAACATGAAAAAGCTGTCTCATACTGGTTCCATCACAGTGAGTGTTGTGAAGCTCTGTGGCCTCTTCAGTCTCTGAGTCTAGATCAGTGTCCAGTAGAATAGCTTCACAACAATAGTAGAACAGGAAACTGGCAGCATGAATGTGCTGCTGACACATTTGCAGTAACGATGTGATGCAGTCATGTCAACAGGGTGAAGAATCTCAAATGAATGTTTGCCACACATTGTTGAATTTATGCCTTGGAGACTTGAGACTGTTTAGAGGACAAAATGAGGCCCCACCTAGTGTTAATACAGTGTTCCTAAAAAACTGAGTCTTCATTGGTGCTCCTTGTGCCGTTAAACACTCACAGCTGTCATACAAACACACTCAGAGACGGTCGGTCTTCACGGGTGATGAGAAGTTGAGCCGTCTTTGTACCACACAAATCCTAAGATCAACCTTCAAACTGAGAACGGCCTTAGTGGTGATCTGGGAGCTGAAAGTCAAACAGTTCTCAGCTCGGGGTGATTTCCATGACAGATCCATAGGCTACGTAACTGAGGCGATCGGGAGATCCCGTCTGGCTTTACCAGCTCAGAGAGGAATTTCATACAAAACCATGCCAATGTTAACTCCTGTTTGTATCTCCTCTTTCCCTTCACCAAAGTTAACCAATCATCAACCTTGTCACTTTCTGATAGCAACTCACTGTAGACTCCAGTCTGCACAGATCACATATGTTACAGTATAACCTCTTGGCAGTGATAAAGCTAATTTCAATTCATCATCACTAAATCTTTATCAGTATGTCAATTAGTCTGCTTAGCAAACTTTAATGAATAACAATGGTGACCTCTGGATGCTTATGAAAATATTCATATTAAGTTGAAAATAATATTTAGTTATGCCTTATGCAACAGCTATCATGGGTGTGTGGGTGTTGCTATTACAGAGGAATAAAAATGCAGTCACTGCCTAAGAGTGTGGTTTTGGTGGTTTAGTCACATGTTAGGTGCCACTTCTGCTCACTTTGCAGGATAAAACAAGGTCATGAGAAATTGGTGAGAAAAAATAGGCTACATATATATTTGAGTTTTGTGTGTGTGCGTGCATGTGTGTGTGTGTGTGTGTGTGATCATTTGTACTTTAGTGCTGTAGCTTCAGACAGGTTTGTAACTCACCGACTGGACACTTGTGGCACTGCCAACACTGTGACATATGGCATCACACCAGCTGACTGGGCTGCCTTGGCAACAGGCTGCGTTGTGTATGCATGAATACGTGTATGTATATCTGTGTGCACATGCATATATGTGTGACGCCAATCTGAGTACACGTGTGTATTCGAAGCCCGTGACAATGAATTTGTTTACGTAACCCACACTTCCTCTGAGTGTGTGTGAGTTTGTGTCTGGTACAGTTCCAGGGGAGCACAGGAAGTTAAATATTCCTGATTGTCCTGCTGTCAGTCGGTATACCTTTTGGCAAATGCTGTTGGCCGTGTGCGTCGTCCTCCGTCCAACTGTGATCTGACCTGTAACCAAAGGGCAAATTTAGTACAGAGTTCACACATGACTGTCAGTTCTCCATTCACATTCAAGGTTATATTTATTTCTCTCAATACGAACTTAAGGCCAACACCAAAGAAAAGCTTTCGAAAGAGATTTAATGATGATCACATGTGTTTTACTTCCCATTATTTTCTCACAGTAAGGCACTAAAGGCCACACTCACCCCAACTGTTGCCTCTATTGAAACTTATGCTTGTCTGGTGCCAATATGACAATATAGTGCCACTGGTGTTCAAGAATCATAATTTGCCTCGTCTCTATCCCTAAGAAGCCACTGTACTGTACAATCACTGCACATTAACAGCATCAGATTACATTACATCAAGCCTGATTAGATCTAATTATTTTGGGATTAGATCATCATTTAGACACCTCCTTAGCCGGGCCGCCTGAGCACCACGCCAGCAGAGAGAGGAGAGACTAAGCCACTTTGATTCAAGCTGGCTGTCTGAGGTTGTCTTCGCTCCTGTCGTTTCATTGTGACTTTTATTATCCAATCATGCCAGGATGCATTAGGAGGCAACTCTGACAGAAAAATCTAATTTGACTCACGCTGCTACCGAATCATCAAAAAGAGGCATTGGAGGTGTCTTGGGCTCGCTGTGTGATCACATTGCTGTGTTGCCTGGAGGCAAATCCAGCTGTGACACACACAACAGCAATGTAAACATAAGAAGAGGGATAATAGATAAATTTAAAAAGCGGAGATGCACAATTTCAGGCCTCTTGAGAGAATCATCACAAAAGTCACATCTCAGAGAAAGTACATCAGAATTGCGTAAGGTATCCGTGTTCAGAAGTTTTGTACCCAGCAACCAGTTACTAAAGTACCTATTTAATCCTTCCCTTGTCAAACAGGAGACTCAGCTGGTTTATTTCATTATGCTGCTAATTGCCCTTTAAGCTCTGCCAAAGCCCACTGGATTTTTCCACAACCGAGACCGAGAACAAAGTTAGATTGCTTTTTGTACTCAAGGAGAGGCTGATGACTGGATTTTGACTTCCCTCATGAAATTCAAAAAATGTACATAAACAATCATTTTTGTTGGTTTTCCCACCATCCATATTTGTTATAAATGATCAGTTCTGTATTCATAAAAGCACAGCGTCTTCCCATTTGCTACTGTAGAACAAAACTTATTATGTATTTCAGGCCATGCAAAAGTCATCAAGATTTGGACTATGCCTATTTCTGTTCACTTTAATATTGTGTAATATTATACAGCCCCCCTCTTTGTCTTTTTCCTGGGAGCGCCCGAAGCTGTGCTGATCAGGGTAATATCCATCTGATCATGTGGGTAAGATGAGAAACCATACTTGCAAATGACGAAAGTAAATGTTATGACCACGAATGGCAAAACTGACTGCTCACAGCTGTGTCTTTGTGAAGCTTGATTTAACCGCCACGCTGTGTTATCGGCCTAACATGGCTGGCCAATCCAAATTTGTGACTGTAGCTCCTGAGGTTTATCACAAAGGAACATTTTATCAGACAAACTAAAAGAACACCAACAGCCTGAAGCAAATAAATAAATGTCACAATCTTTTCACAGTCCAATGTCAAGTTTCTTCGATGTACATTCACACTGTGCTGCAAATACTTAGAAAAGGCGCTTTCATGTGTAATTATGAGAAGTTTTCTATAGCAAAATTCCCCAAAGTCATGCATGATAGGGCCATAAATGTCTGTACCATCACTACGGCAATCCATCCAGTGTGATGAGAAGGAAAAGTCACCAGGGTCAGTCTGATCTGTGTGGAAGTTTTAGAATTTGAAACTACAGCTGTCAAAACTGTTTTTAGTGCACAATTAACACACATTATATTATATTGGCCTATAATTGCCCACCCCCATAGTTTGAATCAGTTTTCAGAAATGAGTCAGCTCACAGTTAAAAGCTGAACGTTCTCTGCTAACAGTAGTCTAATCACTCGGATTGCACCGTCATATTAGGATTTCACAATATTTTTTGAGGCCAAATTAAGTAAGGCCCTTGGGGGTTTCTTGACAATATTTGTTATGTTTTTTGGCTAATGTATGATATTGTTAGTTTTGCATACAAGCAAACATATTTGTCTGTTATCAATCAACTGATATCCCTTTTAGAGTCAGCCAGAACAACAATGAAACTGGCTTCTTGTTTAAATGTTGTGGCTGATTAATTGTCAAGATTAATATAAATAAAAAATATCCATAGCGTCTTGATTTAATGAGACCATTGTTACTCTTCTAAATACTTTTGCAGGTATTTGTTTGGCCTGTTGTCATGGCTCAGATGTTTGGGTCCCTTTTTTGGTCACAATCGTGTTTAAACACATGGATGAATCATGCACAATAACTCATCACACCTCAGGTTAGTATTTCACTGTTGGACTTACTCCTTGAAACACACCACTGGCCTAAATCACAAGCTGTGAGCAGCGACGTTACGTAACGGAGATTTGTCTTGGCCATCCCAGATTCTCTGGCTGTGAGTTTACACATGCAGCACTGTAATGCACTGAGTGTAAAGGTTTACATCAAGGGAGATTACGGCTGTATAATATTCTCGGCAAATGGAGGGTATACAATAGGTGGTTAGAGAAAATGAAGACACATCCAGCAGAGAGGCAAATCTCCATATCACTGAGCTTTACCATAACAAGGCAGGCCTGTGTGAGGGCTTTGCTTTACGCATACGCAGCCAGAGAGAGACTCTGGAATGATAAGATATACGAAGCCACCAGTACTGCAGCAGTAATGCCCAAAATTAGTAAGAGGAGGTCAGCTCTAGCTCTACCATCTTCCTCCTCCTCTCCCTATCTCTCTGCCTCTCTCTCTTTTGGAAAACTGAGCCAAGGCCTTTCAACTGTATCTGTGCTAATTTACAGTTTCATTATGGTTGTGTTGATGTATTATGCTGAGGCTCTCCACACTGGACGACCGCCACGGTCTTATGATGACAAAAAGTTACAGACCTTGTTGACAGTAATACTGATAACTTAGTAATAGTCTAATAAAATATCCATTACATTACATTGTATCAGCTACAGAGCAGGTGCTGCACTGTCATGTAATGTAAATGTAAAGGTGAAGGTCCTGCAGAAACAATACAGTAAATCAATGAGTTCCTCCACATCAGACAGCTGTCTCAGTTCAAAGAGGATTGAAGTTAACTTTTCAGTTTTTTGTTTTGTTTCAGCGCTGAACACACCTTTGATCATCTGTGTCATATTAGCACATCTGGATACTGAGATCTCTCATTATTCCATAGAGCTGTCCCAGCTAAGTTGGAATTTGAAGAAGGGTGTGCATTAGTCACCACTGAATTGGTTGGAAGCCCCCCACCCACTGCCCGCCTCCCCGACATGAGCTATTTTGTTTCTTCAGCTGCAAAGCACATCCTGACATGCTGCTGCTCCCATGAGAAGATGAGGTTAGATATAGTCAATTCAACCACACACTCATGTGTATTGATGAACAGATTTTACTCCAGGTGCTCACAACGGCCTTGCCAATTTTATTTGACTTTTTCTAAATTTTGAACTTTCAAAGCAGCTGCACAGGTTATTGTCTCTCTATTGACATCTCAGTGCTGCACTGTCAAAACTCACTGGTAATCCTCCGAGGAGACTTTCATGTCAGCTGGAGTTGTTCTTGTTTTTAGCTGGATATTCATTCCCCAGACAGATACTGACAGACGATGACACTTTGTCATTTAAGAATTTAAACCAAATAGAAACCTTTTTCTTTTTTTTTAATCGCTGTTTAAGGACATCAGTCTGTAACAAGACATGTTGTAAGAAGAAGCTTGAGAACCCAGAGTGAACCTATGCAGGTACAGGGAGAACGGGCAAAAGAGATCAAACCCAGAACCTTGTTGCTGTGAGGCCACAGCGTAGTACCACCCCTCACTGTACATATTTGAAAAAGAGATTTCTGATCTCAATGGGACTTCCTAATAATAATGGCCTATATAATTTTGTTTGCTGGAAAGCTGCCACATTTACCACCAAGCTACTCTTATTCTCTTTTTAGTTTTTCACAGGATGTCCTGGAGAACTGATCTGCTCATGTTTTAGACACTGAGTTAAGGGTGTCAGTCACACTACTGTATTTTTTGTTTAGCACAGTGACGAGAGATAAAGAGACATCTTGGGTCAAGTTTTAGTTGGAAAAGGGCAAAACAAAGTGGCCACACAGTCTAAGCTCCATTTAGAGCATCTTTTGCTGAATGGCATTTTTGTCCTCAGGGTTGACTTGACCTGAATCTTCACTCTGTCTCCAGCCTCTCCTGCTTCTCCATCCCTCTCTGTCCTCTTTTATTAGTTGTTTCATCAGGGAGCTGTGACACACTGAAGAATCAGTGGGGAGGGGTTGCAGTTGGAACAGAAGAAGTCGCAGGTAATAGCAAATCAATGAAGGGACAATCAACTGTGTGCCGTCTGTCAGCCTCCTTTACTCACAGCTGGATGTGAATGCATTTAAAAGCTCCAAGCAGCTCGGCCTCTAGTCTCTCCAGTAATCATCAAATACGTTCTGTGGTCATATGAGTCGGGGGTGGTGCTTGACAGATAACAGTAAATCAATTGATCCACTTGCAGCGCTATCTTCAACACAGATGGGGCCATTGAGCATCTTCAAATGGCCAGACAATTTGAACAGCAGCATCAGACAGATAATAGGGCAGATGTAAGAGGTGCAGACTTTGGGGGCCAGTGCAAGAAGCGCGCAGTTGAGAGTAAATCAATGACAAGCCTATTAACCTCTGTGTCAGCTGCTCTGGTGGTGAGATGAAAGAGCGACGAGGAGGAGAGGCCACAGAAGAAGAAGATGAATTGGAGGGAAAAAGGACATAGTGGAGGAGGCAGCCGAGATAGAGCAAAGCCAGATAAAAAAAAAAGGCAACTTCAAAAGTCTGGAAAAAGAAAAGAAAAGAAAAGACTTCTGGTCAATGTCGTTTTTCATCTCTCTGTCATTCTATGGCTGACGCTGGATATGATAAACAACAAAAAGAGGATGATCCATAGCCATCGTAGAAAAAAACAAAACAATGAATATAACAATGTTTTGAGAACATGGTCACTTCACCATGAAGCCTAATCACACCAATTTTTTTTCACCCAGTTTGACAAACACACAAGCACGAGGCCAGTCAGCAATTCACACTCTGCAGCACCATCTACTGACTGAGACATGTACCAGCAGGAGTCTGTACATTTATTCTTAACTGTCAGGGTCATGTCTCTGACAGTCAACAAACTCAGGGAAATGGTCTCACAACATGCAAATAGAGGAAATACTATTGTGAACAAAGTTTCCGAAAGTGTGCACCACTTACTTCTGCTTGGTCTTGGACAATATGTCATAATACCACAACAATTTTCATGTTACAAACCGGTTACAGAAACACAGATGTGCACAAAGTCCTCTCTGCTGAGTTGCATTAATTTCACAGAGAGAACTGTTAAGCTGCCATAAGACCTTATTAGTCTTTCTGCTAATAAAATGCTTTAATGACACTTTGTGGGCTCCTTCGTTTAATAACTATAAAACAAAGTCACTAGAGGTCACTATAGTTTACCCAAATTACACTTTCCGTGAGTGTTTAATCAACAGCCTTGCCTTGACTAAGTCAGTGTGGATAACATTTCACAGGCTACTGAGGCCTCTAATGCTGCAGAGAGCAAACAGCACCAGGTCTGCTTGTCTCCATATAAACTCACTCCTTGCCTTGGCTCCTGAAAGAGCAAATCATCCATGATAAAAGGAAACATTCAATACTACTGGAAATGATTTTACATAAGAGGGTTCTTCTGAATCCCATGCTGTGACCTTGATTACAAATATGCAGTAACATGTCAATTGTAGCAACTTGTTACATTGTATTACGTCATGCAGACAGTCAGAAGAGGGTTTCTCCTACACAAACACATCTTCTTTCAGTTCCAATGAAAAGTAATTGTAATTCCAGACAGCTCTGTTGTAAATTTACCCTCGCTATCCCATTGCTGTTGAGACATATGAGTGACCGTGTGTGTGTGTGTGTACTACGTATGTGTGTGAGTGTGGGTGTGTGTGTGTGCGCGCGCTAGTGTGTCAAATTACACTCAAGTCTCTTTAGGACAGTCCTAAAGATAGTGACCAGGCAGCGGTCTGTTCTTCTTGTGTAACATCGCAGCGTAACTGCTACATTATGACAGAGGAGGAAAAGAGACCATTACTGCACAGACTGGAATTGAAAATTAGAAAATAGGTGTTGATAAATCTATAAAAGCTCTTGGAGAACTTTGTGTCACTCTGCTTGTGAAAGCAGCAGACTGTTCAGACAACACTAGGACCAAACTCAGTAGGCCACGCACACACACACACACCAAACACTGACTAACTCCCTACAATCATTAACATACAGCAGCTGTATAGGCTACTTTTTTTTATCCTATAGCCTATTTAAAATATCTGATTATACATGTCATATTATCTATGCCCTTTATAATCAAATACTTCATACTGACATTTAGCAAATTTCCAAAAGACTAAACTAGGCTGAAATAGAATAGAATAAAATAGAATAGACTAGACTAGATTTGATTTAATCAGACTAGATTAGATCTGACCAGACTGGACTAGACCAGATTAAAATAGAGTAGGCCTAATAAACTAAACTAGACAAGACGAGACTAGATTAGTATGACCTGGCCAAACCAGACTCAACTAGACCAGACTTCTCTAAAATAGCACCAGACTAGAATAATGAAGACTAGAGTGATAATATAATTCTATTAGAATAGAAAAATATGTTAATTTCACTATGGGTATTTTGTGAAATGTGCAGCTTTAAAGTAGTGATAAGATTGCATTTCATCCAATGCAAGAGAGAGTAAAATAGAATAAAATAGAATAGAATAGAAGACTCGCTCCATCAAAAGTTGGTTGACAGGACTCAGCACATTGTGTCACAACATATGATCATCAACAGTCTGAAGTCTACAGCAAACATGTGCTACCCCAGAGAAGATGGCATCCTCTGTGCACTTCTTCTTTGTTCTCTCTTCCTCCTTCTCTCTCTCTCTCTCTCTCTCTCCCCCCCTTCCTCCCTCCCTCGGTCACCTTGCCATGATGTGAGCCTCTCCGTCCTCCCCCTCTCTCTCTCTCTCCGCCTTCCCAGCAGATGAAGATGATGATGCCCGCTGCGCCCCGCCAATGCTGAGAGGAAGAGGAGAGGGAGGAAGGAAGAAAGGAGGAAACTACACGGGAGTAACGGGAGAGAGAGAGGGGGGAGGGAGGGAAGGAAGGAAGGAAGGAAAGAAGGGAAGGGGAGGGGGAAAAGAGAAAAAACGAGAGAGAGAGAGAGAGAGAGCAAGAGGGGGGGCTAGTGGATGTAGCTCTAGCTGTGGGCCGGGGGGTGAGAGCTACCTAGCCCGGGCTGCTCTGCCGAAACATCCATGGGTGGCTGTGTCGGGAGCCACCACGACTCTTCGGGCAGCTTAAACGAGAACTCGGACGGCACTGGAGGTAACTTATCACGGCCATTATTCAGTGTCTACCAGGCTGTTTTTGTTTTTTTGTTTTCGGAAAGGGGGGTAGGGATAGAGAGGAGGAGGAGGAGGAGGGGGGCTCCCCTAGGTTTTGTGCATGTTGTCCTGGCTGGGGGGTCTTCTTCCCTTCCCCTGTATCCGAGCCAGACAGACCGGGGACAGCCTCGGCAGCCCTCCCGGGGTTTACCCCTCCACACGGCGGGGCCTCGCAGCGACGAGTGGCACCTCGTCTGCTCGCTACTTTACAAACTGGGGGATATTTACTGTGCGACGCTGCCTCCCTTTGTTCTTTGGTGTTGACTGAGCTAGCCGGCTAAAACGTAGCCTGGTTAGCCTGCTAGCTTCTCCTTTTTTTTCTCCCCCTGCATAACAAATATGGGTCACAGACGGCGATGGCATGCGAGGGAAGGCACAGGAGAGAGGCAGTCTGATCTGAATTAGGTCTGAGCGCTGTGGCTGCTTATGGCTTTTAATGCGGCTGCACATGAGACCATTGTTTTCTGGCACGGCTTTATTGGGAGCAGGTTTAGCAGAGCAAAGTGTTGAGGGGGTGTCAAAACTTGCGGCTTTATGTAAAAGGAAGTGTGTTTTTGACACTGCGGTTGTGTTTTAGTGAACAAGCCCTGAGAGCAGAGAGCAACAACATGCTGTCCATCGACAGCGAGCAGATGCATTGCACACAACACTACACTGCAGGTTTATTGTGGTTATTGAGTAATAAGCAGTGTTGCATTTAATAAACCTAGTGCTCTGGCGCCACGTTAAACATTGCTTTGTGGATTTAGATGTGAGGTAAATGTTCTTTAGTCTGTCAGCTCTTTAGTGTTGTAGGGTAACTGGGATGACTAGATGTGTTGCATTTAAGGTGAGACAGATAATGTAGGAAAAAAGAGATGGCTTCGACTATGCATAAAGGCCCCTGTATTTATATTGATATCTGTGCTACACAGGGCCTCTTCTCCTAGAGATTATTATCAAGACAAGGCGTTGTTGACAACTTTGCAGTGCGCTTCCTCGTTTCTCTAGGCTGAGGAAGGGTTCAGCTTCTGGCCAGTGAGTTATTTTTAATCACAGATTGGGGAGAGATAGGACTGGGTTGGGGGAGCTGGGGGCTGGGGGCTAGGGACGGATCTCTTTGAGAGGCTGAGATACAGTCTAGTTTCCTTGATGTTTTTCCATTTTTGCCTCTAAATCTGTTTTGATGACTTGCCCGACTACCTCCCAGACATCCCACCTGTCTACATGTCACGTAAACAGATTTTAGAGGTCCCTTTATCAGTGAAGTGTGTCTCTACAAGAGGTTAGGCAGCGTTAGGTTAGAACAGACACATCCCAGGTACCTGGTACTTGACACCTCGGTTGATGCTGACAGAGACAACTAAGGCAATTAGACCTGAACACATAAATGTATCTGTTTCACCAAAGCAATTGTCATATAGCTAGGTCATTTCATATAAAATGGTTACAGACACTCACCCCCAATAATTTATGGGGACTAAGACAAATAGGCCAATGTTTATGATGTAAATTTAGAAGATAATAGGCTGACACATGAGCTGGAAAACATGCGTGAGCAGTCATGTTTCCTACAACATGTGAGCCTATTGTATTTCATACAGAAACTGCACAATAGTATCATATTTTTAATGTACATAATCTGTTTTAATGCAGGTATTCTACACAAGTAAAGATCCATTAAATATGCTGTTATCTGGTAGTTTTACTAAATACTTTTTATGATGTGACACAACCAAATAGATGACATCATTGTGATTGTGTAAACCAGCTGTTACTTACTACCAAGTCGGTTGAAGTTTGGTGTTATCAGGCTGCGCCGTGTGTGATCATCTCAGTACATGTGTACTAGCAGCAGGTGTAACGCAACACCTTGATCCGTCATCCTCTTCTCCCCTCTCCTCGCACTCCCTCTTTCTCTCTGCGCACAGGAAACACACGTACACACACGCACACATTTTGAACACACAACACGTGTATACGCTGTCCTGTACCTGTCGTCCCCTTCGGAGGTGATCCAGATGGTGTTGTTCATCAGTCATTCTGCTGCAGATGTTAGACGCCACACCACTAAACCTTTAGCTGGGTTTAGTAACGTAACACTACTGGCTTCAGCTCTGTGTGTGTGTGTGTGTGGGCTCATGTTTAATCTGTCATTTAGGTTTAGTTGTGTAGCTACTTGAGAAACCTTAAAAGACTGATGAAATATCCTAACAGTTCTCCTTCACTCTCCATCCCTACTTGTCATTTTTATCCTCTGTGAATTCCCCCACCCTCCCTCCTCATGACTGTCATCTTCCATCCTCCGTCTGTCAACTTTCCCTTCTCTTCACCCTCATTTGTTTCTGTTCTCTCCCTAAATCCCCCCCTCTGCTTTTGTCCTCTTCTTCTTCTTCCACCCTCCTGTCTTGCTTTTGTTTTTCCTTTTCGCTCCATCGCTCCCATCCTCCCTTCCAGTGGCTCTAGGGCGTAACCAGCCCCTGAAGAGAGAGCGGCCTAAATGGAAAAGTGACTACCCGATGACTGAAGGCCAGCTGCGCAGCAAGAGAGATGAGTTCTGGGATACGGCTCCAGCGTTCGAGGGCCGGAAGGAGATCTGGGATGCGCTGCGTGCCGCGGCCAGCGCCTTTGAGAGCAGTGACCACCTGCTGGCTCAGGCCATCCTCGATGGAGCCAGCATCACACTGCCGCATGGTAACGCACATTTCCACAGTGGTATGCACAGCAGATAGTGTTTGTTTTTACACTCCATGAAACAGCCGTTGGGTGGACAGTTGATGATTACCAAACTCAGGAATTTAAACTCCCTCTTCCCAAGATCTCCAGAGGAACTAAACTCAGGAAATTGGCTGTTGTGAATTTTTTTTTATGGGAATGTAGATTTTGTTTTTTGGGGCCAGTTTTTATGATCTTCCTTTTATTTGAGTAAGACTAGGTCAAAACCTAGCAAGTGGCTGGACCACCACCTCATTTTTACAACCGTGGAGGCGTCATACAAAATCACCAAACACATAAATAAAAGACAAGGGCCGAGGTGTGATTTCCGCTGCATTTACTCGTAAACACTAAGAGAGAAAGTTAGGGAAGGCTGGCTCTTTTTCTTTTTGCCTTTATTTCAGTCATAGCTAGAGAGAGAGATGGAGAAAAGTGGAGAGAGCAAGATAGAGGATGACAAGTGCAATGGGTCGGACTTGAACCAGCGTGCACTCTACCAGGTCAGCTACTGGGTCACATGCTGGACTATGTTTCTTATTTTATCCGTCACACTGGGAGCAGCCTCTATCTTCGAGCTACAAAACTTTAGCTTTAATCTGATTTCAACTCCAGACTTTTTTAGAGACGGGTCTCGATTTCTATCTCTCTCTGTTTGATGTGTTTAGAGTTGGTCAAAGCGGTTGGCATGAAACCTCTTTCTTCTCTTTTCCACGCACTATTCCTGTGCTCAGGTCGTCTTAGTACCTCTTTCCCTGCCTCTGTTAATAATAACGATACATGTTAGTGTTGGGCGATCGTGACATTCTCAGATCGTCCCAATCGCCAGCCCTGGAGATCGCCGATTGAACGATCGATCGCCGCGGGGGGGGGGGGGGGGGGGGTGGTTCGGAGGACCGGAGCACCGGAGCGCTCCACGTGTTCGGTTGATGGGCGGCGGCAGCGAGTTTCGCTTTCGCTTTTACCGTGCGCTGTTGTCATGCATGCACGCTTCTCTTTCTCTCTCTCCGTGTGTGTGAGAGCTAATAAGAGAGAGAGAGAGAGAGAGCTATGATCAATAATCAGAACGATACTGTGTTGCCGAAAGCCAACACCTCGCTCGTCGAGATATGACAACAGGGCTCGCGTCACCCGCTAAACGTGTTTCCTCAAATTTGAGGCGGAGTGGCCACTCTGTTTACCACAAAGATTTTGTGTGCGGTCATATGACGACCTCTCCCCATCTGATTGGACATCGCCAGTGGCTGCATTTGATTGGTGAAACACCGTCATGTGACAGAGTAGCTGTAGGAAGCAGCCGGAGACGCGGCTTGAAAACAAAACAAACAGATTTGACGGCGCATTGGATCAATAAAAAAGTAGCGAGTATGTGTGTGTACAATCGCCAAGAAAACAACAGATCGCCGATCGTCCTTTCAATCGCCGATAGACGATTGGATCGCCAATCGGCACAACACTAATACATGTAGTGAAAGTAGTTTATTTGCTGTAAAGGAGGCAAGGCTCAGTGTACTGGAAGTGCTCCTCCTCTTCCCTGTCGTTCCTAAGCAGCCGGGAAACTAGACTGCAGCTTTGCACTCCCCTGAGCAGAGGTAGAAATATCCTCACTCAGTCAATCAATCATGTCAAGTGACTTTTGTGAATATAGTGCTGACCCTGATGTTTTCAAGCCAAAAAGAGGCAATTAGATATTTTTGAAAACATTTTCCATCGGACATGGTTTAAGTCTCTTCAGTTTAGTTTAACAAACACGCTTCAGTGCCTTGTAGGCAAAGCAGAGGATGGAAGATTCTCTATCTGCAGATCATTCGTAACTATTAGATATAGATGGGCAATGAAGCAAAAGATTGTTACAGCTGCACAAGGCTGTTTGTAGCCAATCTCAGAATAGCCTCTGTGCCTCTGCAGCTTAAAAAGTAGAACCAGACGGCATGATGAAGCAGTAAGTTCAAGCAGGTGAAGGAAAGCGTTCATGTTGCTCTGCTGGGTGAAGGAGAGAGAGCTGTCTATCACCTTTTGTGCACACATCTGTGTCAAGCTAATACATCTGTGCCCCTATAAGACCATAATAAAAAAAAAAGCAAACGTTTTTACCAGGTCATGACAAACGGCAGACAGCAGCCCTCAGAACTGGGGCAGGGTCACTGAATGTCCTCTCACTCTTACATCAACAGAGAATGGCTAAAACACGCTAAAACGTGTAGAAAGGCTTGACCAGGAAGTGCCCTGTACTTCCTTTTACAGTTTCAACTAATGTTCAGTTTCATAAACAAGCAAACTTCGCCACACATTAGTGTTCATTTGGGTGTTTATGTGAGCGCCGTCTCCACTGTCCTTTGTCCTATATTACACAATAATCGACTTTTCGGGACTATGGATCCTAATTAGAAGCGTCTACAGAATTCAGCCTGCACTCAAAGAAGCTCTAAGTGTATCTCAGTGACCACATTTTAGAGTTCAGACCATTAGGAAAAGCATACTGGAGAATCAGTCGGTGAATAATGAATGAAAAGGGGCGTGTCCTCGGTCTTCTGAAAGTAGGAACTAATGAAGTAATCGCTCATGTACGCACAACAGACATAGGACGTCTTTTTGAAAAACACTTGAAAGCAGCAGCGTAGGACAAATTAATAAAACTGACATGGCTCAGGTTCAGGAGAACTAACGACTCAACACGGTAATTATAAGCAGGCTCTCTATTTGTGGATGTGCGTCATTCTCTTTATTCCCTATTCATATCACCTCAGGGTCAGATTACCTCGACTGTGGAGAGGAAGGAGTGGACAATTTTTGTGGTGAAATGTTGACGCAGTCAGCGTTGGGAGTTAGAAGGTGGTGTGTTTTTGTCCAGATGGTGGCATTTTTCAGTTTCAGTTTCATCCACCGTCTCTCCAGACTTTCGTGTTAGAGTGTATTTTGTCCTTTATTGATGAAAGTGGTTTTTGAATACAAAGTCTTGTCCTGTCTCTATATATACAATAAGCACATGGATGCTATACCCGTTATCTCTTCCCACACTGGCACAGCATCATGGGTAACTGTATATTTAAAGTCAGTCGATAACATGGTGGGAAGCAGTACCTTTCCTGGGATTATGAGTTATTTCATGTTATTAGAGATGCTTTATTTCTGAGGGATATTTCTGGTATCCTTCAATTTCTCCACAGGTCAGCTCCTCTGTAGGAAGCCAAAGGTGGAGAGGATTTATTTTAAGTTCACAAGGATGCAAAGCAGCTTCTCCGGAATGAGACTTTGGTAGCTGCACTTACCAACAAATATATTTCTTGTGCATGTAAACGTAGTCGGTGTGTTTTGCTGTGCTCTCCGTTGCTCTCAGTAGTTTGGCCAGGTCAGATCAGAGCCCGCTGGGCTGCAGCTGTAGATTCCCCAGACCTGATGTCACCACAGCTCTCATCCGGCACTTCACTACAAAGAGCAGTTAAATCACTTCGCACCATTTACAACGTGATGCTTTGCACTTTTGCATGTAGGACTTTTCACAGTTAACGCAAGCGTAGGCTCCAGATTGAATTTATGATTTTCAGTTGCCTTTCACAATATTCCATTTTTTGATTGATGCACCGAAAATATTTAACATGGAGCGTAGAACAGCTTTAAATGGATATTGGATTGTTTCGTGGGCGTTTTTAAGTGTCCAAAACACATTTTATTGTGCTGGCCCTGTGCACAGCAACACATCATTCTGCCTCCAGACTGGCAGCGCGCTGATCCAAATAAAGGTAGCACGTTGACGGTGCATGACTACCTCACACAATCCCCGCATCAGATAAACCAAACTCTTTCCTTTAATTAGCGCTAAACACAGTAGTAGTACATGGGGATGGCATTAGATTTACTTGTTATTTGTTTGTAAATAAATAGTATTGAAACTAAAAAGTATTGAAAAGATTATTATTTTTGACTGGAGTTCTGTTTAACACATCACCAGAGTGATAACAGTTCATCCTGATGGAGACACGAATTTGCAAATTTTTAAATATCATGACAATCAACACAAAATAACCCCCTTAAATGTGCAGGGTGCTCAGTGGTCGAGTTGGTAAGAGCACGTCCCATGTTGGCAATGCCCAAAGTAGTGATTGCCAGATTGATTCCTGACTGTACTGATTTAAACTGTATGTCATTCCCTCCGTCTCTCTTCACTATCCTGCTAATTAAATGAAATAATATAAATCCATATACCTAATATCTAAAAAAAATAATAAAAAAGTACAGGAGCAAACCTCATGGTGATGCAAGGTGGATCACCGAAGTATGTAGCATCCTATATAAATTCCTGCCACTAAACAATGGTTTGCACATTTCTATACTAAAACATGATGTAGTGTTTACTGCTGGCATTTGGAAATTAAGCTCAGTATGTCTTTTAACCTCAAACAGGCGATTTCTAAAAGAGATTCCATCTTCCCTGCATCAGTTGATGAGCTCATTTTTCCTTCATATTTAATTTGAATGGAGACTAACTCGGGGTGGAGTCATCAGACATGTCTCTGTGATTGAGGGTGGCTGTGTAAAACTGCTCTGATGCATGAAACCGTTTTTCACGCAAACAAATGTTTTTCTTGCTCGAATAAAAACCTAACCTCTTTTTTTGTAATTTGGTGCAAGGTTGATCCCTCCTCACAGGGATGTTTTTCAATCTGAACTCTTGTTTTATAATGAAATTCCACGACCAAAATCATTAGCACCACCTGGAAACCATTAGCATTGTGCAGCTGAGAGATAAACACCAAGCTGGAGCCAACTGGTGAAGAGGAAAAAGAGAAATGAAGTGAGATTTACAGACAGAGAGAGACTTGTATTCAAATCATGTTGATGCATTGTCAAAGAAGCGTGTTTACATTTATCTTGCATCCGTAATAGCCTCGTGAGACATTAGCCATGACAGATTTCACATTTTCAACTCGCTGTCTCTGCTGGTTACATGAAAGGGATTTAATGCATTTGTAATGATGCAGTTAGGTGCAGCTGTACGAGACGCTGGTGAGTCTCAATCATCAGATTTAGTTGAACATGTTAATATTTCAGTTGTGTTCCTGGCAGCAGCAGCAGCAGCGGCAGCAGAGAGCTCCAGTACTTTAAAAACATGCTTGCCAGTTGTGTCACTGTGTTGGTATGTCAGCACATTATTTGGTTGCGTAAGCTGAGAGGAGAAGAGTTTTTCCTGGATATTGTTAAAAGCCTTTTTTTCCCCCGATCTACAATAATATATGTCGTTATGGGAGGGAGGGGGGTTGAAATGATTTATATAGCTGGGTTAACAGCAAGTGGACTGTGGCGAGTGCTGTTGTCATCCACAGAACTACACAGACCACACAGTAGGTCAAGTGCTCAGTCTCTGTCTGTCTCTCTGGCTCTGGTAGACCACGTCCTGAGGCGTAGAGCGGCCCTGACATTCTCACCTTGACCACAGCAGCCGTCATCAAGAGCAGCGTTTGGAGGCCTCTGCTGACTCACTTTGTACCACAAAATACGGCACCTCTCTATCCGTATCTCTCGAGCGGCTCGTGTCTTGGTTTAAGTCATCAAACAGCATAAAGCACCGCAGTGACCTTTTTAAGCGCAGCGAACAGAAAACGCTGTAAAGGGATGGACTTTTTCACCCCGGTCACAAATTACTTGGCCCTAATTTGAAATGTCCAAAGGGAAAATTCAATGCAGCCTCCCCCAAAACTCTTATTGGATTCACATACGTTGTTTTTAAAGGTACAAAAACCAGGACAGGTAATCCTTACAATAAAAACACCTATTACTATGATGTGGTCACTTGTTGTGAAGAGCAGGGGACAAACTGAAATGCGTTTAGAAATCCCCCTGACGACCCCTGGGGCCCCCCCACCAGCGAATACCACTGTATCAAGTTTCTGTTTTCGGACTAATTTGACCTCTTCATCACGGCTCTCTCCTCTAAGTCTTTACCCCGTGTCTGAATCACAGTTGGTCACCAGTGACATCATATCAATGTAGTACTCCAGCAGACACATTACATTCCTTTATCTCCTGCTTTCACTCAGTGCTCTTCCCTTACAGTCTTTGTTATCTGTCGAGTCCGGCTCTCACTTCTCCATTTCATCTTTTTTTTTTTCTTACTGATGTGAAATGGGAACAGATTTTTGGCTTCGTTAGATGGAAAAATGATGTGAGCTTTTGACTTTCAGCTTATGAATCGACACGCTGCTACTTTTTTTCATCCAAAAACATAATTTACCCAGTCCAGTCATTTGAGCACGAAGAAGTAAGGGAAAGGTTAAAGGGAGTACTGATGCTTTATTGCTTTTTATTGGAACTTCCCAGTTAAAAATTAACCACCACATTCAGTGTAACTAAGCTCTCACATGGTTTTGTTTATATTTGTGGGTGGGTTGGTGTAATCTTCTGCTTAATAACTTCCAGTATGAGAAGCCTATAATATGTCATATACGATAACATATCATAAAAGATATATTGCCTTTTAGAAAAGTGGCCCACCGCACAATTTTGATAGAGATCATTGATGAACTAAAATACATTTTAAAAGGTAGCATATTGTGTAAATTGAAGTTTCCGTGTGTTGATTGATTTTAGATCAGGTTTAGGTTCTATGTTAATACTATGAAAATATCAAAGCCTCAAGTCCGCAGAGAAAATGCTCACAGCCTGTACTTGGGAACTGAACCTTGAACAAGCTGTCAGAACTTCTGTAACTTAGTGATGTCACAACAAAGCAATCACTGCTCCAAGCTCTGTCTACCAGTTAGACTTACCGGGTTTGGTTTCTCTGTGTTTTACCTCAAATCTACTTTTTATTGGATCACTCAGAAAACAGTCAGAGGTTCACAGCCTCTCTTCTGACTGGCTGACAGCGTCCTGTTGGTAATAGAGCTCGACCCAGGCCTGAAGTATGAGATGTAAAAACAACTTTAATGATAGTTTGGGGTCTTAAAAAGACAAACGTATCTACTTATGGATCAACACTTCATATACTGTATATATATAAATCAATGTGTAAAATATAGGATTTTAATGAAGGAAAGAGAAATGTTAACACTTCTTTCCTTTCTTTCAGGAGCTCTGACTGAATGTTACGATGAACTGGGGAATCGATACCAGCTGCCGGTCTACTGCCTCTCCCCTCCCGTCAACATGATTGAAGAGCGCTCTGATGAGCCTGATGGTTCAGATCCGGACTCTGGGGCCGCAGACCCGTCCACGGGCAGCGCCAGTGACCCAGACTCAGGAGGGGAGTGCCAGCTTCGGCTGCGGCTCTCTACGGGTCGCGACCTCCGGCTGGCGGTCCGCTCCACGGACACGGTGGGCATGATGAAGCGTCGTCTGCAAAGTCACGAGGGCGTTCCCGCCTCGACCCAGCGCTGGTTTTTCTCAGGTCGGCCGCTGACAGACAGACTGCGCTTGGACCAACTCAACATCTCCAGGGACTATGTAGTGCAGGTGATCCTCAGCCAGCCCCCACCACCAGAGCCCGTAACTACAGCAGGACATTTACCAGAGGCGTCTGTGTCGGTGGCAGTGGAAGGAGTTGCTGCTTTGCCCCAGGAGCCCACGCCAGTGGAGAATTAACCTGACAGCCTGGAAGTGGGCTGGTTTAAAGACGGAGGATAACAAGGGAGAAAGAAGAATGAAAATTGACTTTTCTCTTTTGCCTTCTCTTCTCTTCTCTTCTCTTCTCTTCTCTTCTCTTCTCTTCTCTTCTCTTCTCTTCTCTTCTCTTCTCTTCTCTTCTCTTCTCTTCTCTTCTCAGTCACTTGTTTTCTGCTGAGAAGGGCTCTGCCTGAACAGACGTTGCCTGTCTGCTGCAGCAAAAGGACTCTTGAAGTGAGACAAGACTCTCTTTTCGGTTTTACACGTTCAAATTTTGACCTTTTTTGAAGTCTTTTTAACTGTTCCTATGGAAACCAAACAACGAAAAGCGAACTTTGTGAGATGGCTTAAAGGGTTTTCTTAGCAGCAACCGATGTTCCAATGTTTCTGTGTTTCACTTTCACTTTCCATGCGAGGTCTGCTCTCTGGCAACGCTGGGTTCAGCAGGAATCTGTTTATGAGGCTACAGGGTTATACATATACGTTTTTAATGCAGATAGTTGAACAATCATGACAGTTATTCAGGCAGTTACTCTTAATTATATGTAAATCAAACACTTCTTCACCTGGAGGTTAAGTCAGCATGCTAACAGCTGTAAAAAGGTCTTCTATTGGTTTGTCTAGTTAGCAAACAGATGTGTCCTCCCTCTCGACAAGAGGCTGCAGACAGCGTGTGACTGGATCATTAGATATTTTTATTTCACTCTGCTTCACAGAACAATCAGAGTAATCATGTAATGTTAAGTAGTCAGCCTGTGTGCGAGTGTGGGTGTGAATAAGTGTGTGAGTGTGTGTGCGTGTGCGCATGGATGTTCATATATGACAGAGACACAACCACACTTCATGTGGCAAAAGGATGGACGTCAGAAACACAGTTACATATTTTGATTAAAAATAGAATGTTTTTAATTAAAATTGATCATTGTTTCTATCCCTCGATGTCTGACTTATTTTTCATGTCTACTCTTCACTGGAAAAAAAATTACCAGTTCAGTTTAGTTTTATTTCGATAGAGTCCAAAAAATAATATATGCAAACTGTCCAACACTCCTAAAGAAAGTGAATATGTCAAACTATCGCTTTAAAGTTTTTTTTTAAATCTTTTATATCTAGACCAATACCAGAAAAATAATCTGTCTATGTTCATTTATAAAGTACTTTATAACACCCATATATACAGCTATTATAACTTTTAGAATAGTGACAGTAACAGTAAAAAGTGTACCTTTCCTGCATGTCATTCCCCCTCTCTCTGCCTCCCCCTTTCCTGTCTATCTCACTGTGCTATCCAAATAAGGCCAAGAAATATACTTTTTTTTTAAAGTGTCATAGCACTTCGAGATGAAACTTTTCTATATGGATGAGTCTTGAGCTTGGGATTAAAAAGTGCGAACCCCAGCATTTTGAACCAGTTGGAGGCATGAGGAGTTCAAACTTGGAGCTCTTTAAAGTGTAAATTGAAGGTGATGAATAGCTGCTGTAGCATAGCTGAAAAGGCCTGCTCTGACAAGAGTCAGTCTGAATTTTGTTGATCTTTGACTCATTTTTGACTAGCAGGTTTGAAATAATTAAAATAAGAGGCAGAAGTACCCAAAAGTGATAATAGGCATAATAATGCTAATCAATAAATACACCGTTGGTGTGGCTGCTCTCTGTCTCTCAAAGGAGAAATAATGAACCACAGGACAGAACAGCTTCCCTTTTCCTTCTGATTTCCTCCCGTCCTTGTTGTTTTCAACTTCCTTCTTTGCGGACTGTCCGATCAGACGGAAGGGGGGAAAATTCCTTAAAAAAAACACAATGATGTACAGAGGGATGAGCATTGTGTGTGAAACGAAATGTGGCTTGAATTGCATACGAACAGACGTCACTCAGCAGGGAGGGAATGAGGAACCCACCCTGCGATCAATCCATCACTCATGTAGATGCGTGTGATCTGACATCTGGAGCGTGAGCATGGAGGAAGAAGAGGGGTTAATGAACCGTTTGGATGCTATAAAATTATGTGACACATACATCATGGTTGGTGTTGGTGACAGGGAGAGGGGAAGTCAAATGTCACTGAGGTATTAATCTGAAACAGGTCAGTGGCTTTTGTTCTGGTAATACCTCCAAATACGACACCTGCTGTGGTCACACTTTTATTTTCACTGTCCTGCCACACGCATGCCATCAAAAAACGAAACAAAATATCATGTGTGGAGGACTTGTTATCAAAGGTGCGTTGATCGTAAAATTTCCAGTTGAGCGACATCAAATGTGATTCATTGCAAAGGTGCACTAGTCATCTGTTACCTTCTTGTACCAGCACATAGCAGCACTGGATGAAAAGAAACCTAACAAAGCTAGAGATGTTGTGTGCTTACAGGAAACGAGTCTGCTATCAGGGCATTCAGGTCTGCAAAGGTGTAATTAAATATTACAGCATGATGGGAACTCCTCCATAAATCAAGTTACTACAGGTAACTTAGTTGTGTCCCTTTTATACACAATAGCGTTCACAGAAGTAATACAAACAGGCTCTGATGTGATTTCTGATCTCATATTTTGCTTTCCCTTTTTTTCATCCCAGTTTACTCAATTCTGTTTTCCACTTCCACAGAGGTGTCAACACTGACACTTCTACTTTCTTGTTCTCCTTCCTTAGAACTCTCATGACAGTTGCTGACCGTCTACCTGTTGAGTTTCCAGTGATACACCAGCGCTGCTGCAGTGTCACTTCCCCAGTTCCATTTCCCACAGGTTTCTGTCTTTTATTGTCCTGACTTCCCACTTGTTGTACACACACACACACACACAGCCACGCTATGTCACAAGGGAATAAAGCACAATGTGAACAAAACTTTTGTCATCCTCCTCATGACTGAGTAAAAGGGTTACATAAAAGATGATTAAGAGTCAGATAAAAAAACTTCCATGGAGAAATAACGCTTATTTGTTCCTCGGCCATGTGATTAATTCTATATTGTCCTGGTGTTATGTCATCAGTCCTTTGCTCTCAGGTGGTAAAGCACACACACACATGAGGCAGTTCCACTTCATGTTGGGGTTTTTTTCACTGCTGGGCATAAATACAGCCACAGCAAGCTGAGCTGAACACATCTCACTTCTCTGGCGTGTCTGTCAGATCAGCTTTCATCGGCAGCGAGAGTTTTTTACACAAGGTAAGATCACACTCTTTCTGTTGTATCTCCAGCTGTATTTGTGACTTTTTTCTCTTAACTTTACCATAACTGAATTTATAGGAATTATTTTTTTCTCAGTCGGTTTGAAAACATTAAAGCATCTTTACAATTTTTCCTTTTTTTTCACTTAAGTGAAGAGATTATTCAAGTACATTTAAGAGATACTGGCATGCTGAACCTCAGGGAGGAGGGGGATGAGATGCATTAGAGCAGACTGGAGCTGGATGTTCATTCAGCATCCTAAAATATTCATTTGAAATAAAGAAAAAGAACCTTTAAAACAATGTTTAGACTTTAAATCTAATACAATAACCTTTTCCTCATTGATCTCAAATGACTACCACTTCAATTATATTTCGGAATTAGACACATACATTATCTTATCTTTCCAATTTATATGTCTGGACCTGTAAATTAAGGTTTGTACAACCTTCCTCTTTTTATGGAGAAGTCCCAGATTAAGGTCTCGTGACAAATAAATCTTAGCAGTTTTTTTCCCCCTAGTCTCTGTATTATAATAACTTGTGGTTTGTTTTCTTCCAGATGACTTCATTGCTCCTCGTGCTCCTGTGCGCTGCACTGTGCTCTGCTCAGTCTGACGCTAACCAAGAAAACATTGAGACTCTGATGGACAATGGTTGGTAACTCCCCTGCTTCTTCAACCTTTTTCTCCTCATGTAGAAAATGTTGATTTAATGTGTGACTGTGTCTACATCTGCGTGTTTAACCAGTTCTGGTCCTGAGGGTGCCGTACGATGAGGGCAGCATGGTGTACGTCCCTCTGACCTGTGGACAAGCTTATCAAAACCAGCCTGTGACTTGGAAGAAAAATGGTAATAAAGCCCACATTACTATCACAGACACTACTTCTATTACAACTAGTTTATAATAGTACATTTAAGAATAATTTAAAGTAAATTTTAGGAAAGTACATTTACTTACTACTATAACTATTCTGTAAGTATTGATGCCTTTCTCTGTATAATCACTTATTTTAATTGGATTATTTATTATTTTGTTGTTAGTCAATCTTATTATATTATTACTGTTCATATTACATTAACTTTACATCTTTTCATGTAAATTACTAATTTCTTTACAATTCTATTCTTTCTTCCACTCTTTTAATACAATATGATCTTTTATATGATTACGACATGATATGATATATAATATGATACAATACCAAACAACCTTTCAAGAAACACAAAATCTGTTTCATTTAAAAATAGGATATGTAAAATTTTGTATAAGTAACTTTGTGGCTTCATGTTCATTGTCTCAGGTATGGAGCTAAACCCTCCACTGCAGGGGAACCAGATCAGGGTTCTGGTGGAAGAGATGAAGGGAGGAAACTATACTTGTCACCTCAGTCCCAGCGGAGAATACCTCAACCACACTGTGATCCTGGTCCAACTAGACCCAGATAACAGGACTGTCATACTGGAGGAAAAATCCCCCGAAGACGGTAAGATAAGAGATGTAGGGAGCAAGGCAGGAGGGAAATTACACAGCCACACTGAGAGCAGACAAACAGAGAGAGATAAAGATTTGTTGTGTCACTGAACCTGGCAAAAGGTATTTCAGTGGAGCAGACCTGGGATTGATGTCACTGAATGGCTGAGATAAGAAAGATGGTGTGAGAGGGAGATAAGATGGGCAGAAATAGACACAGGTGGAGGGCTGAGGCCCTGGAGGAGGCAACACTCCAAAGATAACAGACAGTGGGCCACATGTTAAGAGATAAGGACCAGAGGAAAAAATAATGAGACACCATCACTGCAAGAAAATAGAAGGAAAAAAGAAGATTAAAAATGGAGAGATAGCAAAAACTGTGTTGTACTTTAATATAAACACAGTTGCAAACAAACTGTGACAAACTGCACATCCATCATCATATTGCTGGTTGCAGTGCTTCTCAGTAAGAGACTTCAAACCTGTTGCCTCTTTTCTCGGTCAAAGCACTTTCTTCTTCTGCTTTACTGACGAAACTAAACAAGTTCTTTCTTTTCATAGGTCATTCACCTCCTTTTACAAAATGCAACAACCTGTGAATGCTTTCAAAGCCTGGGCAGCTGGAAAAAAAACAACTGCCCCTTTGATTTTGTGTGTAAAGTTAATGTGTTTTGAGCCTAATGTGAAGGAACTAAATGCTTTTTAGAGTGATGAGGCTGTTATGAAACCAGCAATCTTCTCCTCAGCTGTCAGGCTTGTTCACAGTTATTATTTTAATTACCTAAAACCGGCCCAGGAAATGATTTATTGATGTTTAATCGTGGGATCTTCAAACAGAAATAGAGAGATCAGATGTGAATGTTGAACACAAACAGAAAGTGAGGCTGTAACAGTGTTTCTGCTCATCCAGGTCACATCCACTGTTCAGCATCCAACTATAAAGGCGCCTTCGACTGTTCCTGGACAAGAACACGGGCTCGATCCAACGCTGCCGTGCTCCTGGTGAAAGCAGAACGGTGAGGACAAAAATACAAAAAAAGAACTTCTCACATTCATCCTCCACCATCTCATGACTGCCAGAGTATTTGTTATCTAAATCGCCAAGGAGCCCCAGTGCTCGAGTGACATTTCAATTAGAATATCAAGATATTGCACCAACCTACATGTCTGTGTCTCCAGGCAAATGGAAAAGATACCGTGCGTGCTGAAAGCTGACGGATCGGGGGTTCACTGTGAGGATGCCACCTGCCCATACAAGGAGGAACAGCACCGCATCTCCCTCACCGTCTACATCCACAGCTACTCTCGCCTGGAGGCCTACATGAAGCAGTTCTACCTGAGAGAGATCGGTGAGTCACCCTGCAGCGGCTCTTTGATCTGTCTTGTAAACTCTTACCTGGGAATATCCTCTATCCAGTCACGCCACAACTCCTCATCATTGTTCTGTTTCTCCTCCTCCTCCTCCTCCTTTTCACTCTATTCCAGTGAAGCCTGCAAAGCTCTCCAACCTGCATGTCAGTGAGGGGAGGGTGTTCAGCTGGTCCTACCCCGACTCATGGGAGACACCCAGCACCTTCTTTGGCCTGCAGTTCCAAGTCAAGATGTTCCCCCATGGACACTCCTGCAACAGTGATGAACCCATTGTGGTAATCCACACATGCATAATGGATATCATACTCTTAGCTACTGTAACAATTACACTGATTTCTGGTTAACCCACATAGATGCTGAATATATCACATAATATCAACAGTGATGTCACCATTTATGTCACATCCTCTGGATATGTTAAGGATAAAACACGTTGAAAATATCTACCATGTCATATAAGTGTATATGTTCACAATATACTATATCTAATTTATATATAAATTATTGATACCTGAAATGTTGATAGTGATATCTGTCCATCTTCACATCATTAGAAATTGGGCTCATGCTTTTGAACTGTCAATATACTGACAGGCTGTGGGATGGATATATATTTATGCCTATATGACATATGTTACACATGTATAACATAATGTGTGTCTTCTTCTCTCCTCTGCAGCACAACATCACTGAGGAGACCAAGTACGAAGTCAAAGAAAAAACCAAGAAGTACGTTTTTTGTGTGCGAGCTCAGGACAAGTTCACCAGCGGCCCATGGAGCCACTGGAGCATGTGCACGTGAGTATTTGACCTTATTCATGAAATGATTGTTACTGTTTAATTGATGCAAATAACAGTCACCTGATCTCAACTGTCTAATTTCAACCCGTTCTGCCTCCAGAGTTAACAAACATGATGTGCGCTGCTAGCTGTGTCACTGGACTGCAACCATGAGAAGAAAAGTGAGGACAGAACAAAACTCATCCAACTCTCTTTGATGTTTTTTTTAACCTTTTTTTTTTATACAGTGAATGTATAGTATTTATTGTCCATTGAATCTAATCTTGACTAAAGACCTAAAATATATTTTTGTTGACTGTTGTTAAAACATTTATCAGATTGACTGGTTTATAACTTTTTTTACTATTCAAGCATTTATTTAACTTTTCATAATAAATGAACACGATGTGCTGCACTCTTTTGGTATTTTTCCTCATGTATTTCACAAAAAAAACCTGATAAGTAACTGTGATAAATTCTACATTTAATCATTTTAAATCAACACTTAGACAGTTTAGGTACAAAAAAAGGGTTTATTGTCGTATTTACAGCCAGGATGTTAGGGATGTGACAAGGAAAACACCAAAAGGCAGATCTCAAGAAATGATAAGGAGCAGAATGTCCAGGATCACCCCCAACCCCCCCGTCGTGTTTTCAAGAGCTTGAAGTGCCACTTGTTCCCAGGGGACCGAGAACTTGTTTAATTATCCTCCGTTACCACTTAACACTGACCTTCGTCATCCATGACTTCAATTAAATGTTGACAACAAGTGCAGACACATTAACTTCAGAAGCTACTAAGAAAGAAAAAAAAACATTAACTGCAGGTTTGTGCTGTCAGTTTGTTTCCGATCATCATCCCTCATCCTCACTTTGTTCAGTTGAATAAAAGCTCTACACAAAATACACTAATAACATTTGCATTAAAAAAAAATAAACAAAGAAACAAAATAGAGCTCATCTCACATACGGATGAGTCTGTGTGTGTGCGTGTCCAGCAATGCAGCAGAGCCAGGACACAAAAACAATTCTCACAAACAAATGTAACCATTGTAAACTTTTTCCATCTATGTGCACGGTACGTGCATGTGTGACATACTGCAACAGGCTTGTGATGTTGACATCACTGACCCCTCCATACAGGTGACAGCAGCACGACAGATGTTTGCCATCAAAACGTGCACGACAGTCAGTTGTGTTGATGTCATTTTAGCCACAGTTTCTAGCTTTGAGGACTATTGCATATTATGACATGTTGAACTGAGTAGGCTACAGGTTACATCTATAGGATCCTCATGGACTTGGATTTTGATTGGACGGTGGTCTTAATTCATCCTGCCATTAATACTTAGTGTTTGCAAAGTGGACTTGCCAGCCTAAACACATTCAATATTATCTAGTATGTCAATGTCATATGCACTTGGTTTAGTGGGCTTTCAACGTCAAATCTGACACCTTAGCTTCCGATGCGGCCACAACGATGTGTGCCTGTCTGATAAAGATCTCAAGTCTCTTCAAGTACTGTTTAACTGTGGACTTGAGATGCATTTGAAACACCTCGAACACAGTAGGAGTTTGTAGGTCACGATGGCTTGTGGTATGTGCCCTTAAAACCTTTTTAACCCACATGGGTACACTTTGCAGTTAACACGCAGTCACAGCCAACGTTATTGTCGTAAATGCAAACCATATTCGAAAAGAACTAAACAAAACAAATAAACATCAAGTTCCAGGAGAGACAGAGAGCATGCAAAATGTATATCAGTTGGGAAGCCAATCTCAGTCCTGAGCTTTCGAGCGTTGGCAGCTGCAGGATTAGTGTAGGATTTGTAGTAAGGTTTGAAATGAAGGACTTGTAACATCCAAGTGTGAGTGTGTGTATGTGAGAACTGGATTAAGGGATGGTGGCATCCAGCCCAAGTCTTTGTGGAGGATGTAGTCCCCACTCAGTGGTGCTGCCTCTTGGATAGGTACCTACACAAACACAAACACACAGTGCGTATTTCAGACATATTGTTATATCACTGACACTTACGCAATTGTTCTCGTTGTTTTGCATATGCGCCAACCTCTCCCAGTGTTTGTGATTGAGTCCAGTGAAGTCCTCAAGCTTGGCGATTTCTTTGAGGTATTGAGCCAATTTATACAGCTCCCTGTCCTTCTCCCTGTTGAGATGGGCCTTCATGAAGGGACGGATCTATTACACAAACACACACACACAGAAAAGAATGCTGACAACGGTGATGAGGAAGAGGACAGGGTCAAACACTGTGACGGTGTTGTTGGCGGTCTACCTTCAGTCCGTTCTGTGGGTTCATGAGGAAGTTTCGTCCGATGTCGTCAAACATAATGGTGTTCTTCCTGCTGTAAAACTCTCCATACTTCCCCCATATCACGCCCAAGGGCTTCACCTGGAAACACACTCATTGCTATCACCTTTTTCCAAACGTCAGCCAAAAACTTCCTGATGAGACACGTTATTCCTGTGTGTGTGTGTGTGTGTGTGTGTGTTCATCTCTCAAACTGATTCGTCCCCTCTAACCCTTCAGCCACACCTAGGTGACAGTCACACCCACAGCTGTGGATCACTCCTCACCTTAGCAGGAGGGATTTCTCAGTTGTGACAGTAGGCTGCCAGACAGGGTGGCACACACAGCTTTATACTGTTGTTACAAGTTGTGCTGTTTCAGGGGCATTTCTATCGGTAATGTGGTGCAACCCAATGTCAAGTGTCTGACTATATACAGGAAAATAAATCTGAACTCAAATGTGGAATAAAACTTTTGCAATTCACCACTATGTTGCTGTGTTTTTAGGATCAGTCCTGCTCAGTATCGACAAAATGCATTAAATTTCAACATAGAAATACAGCAAAAAAAAAAAAAACTATTTCAATCAATGTTTTCATTTTTTAGTACACTTAAATCACTGTATGTGGACAAAATGTTTAATATGTATAATTATTTTCAGGGGCATTCAGTCTTACTTGGTTAAAAAAAATGGTTCAAATGTAATTTCAAAGGACATGAAACTAACATGAATACAAACTGTACATTTTAACAAATCTGATGCATGCTTTTAAAACATGTTAAAGATATTTCTGAATTGCTCATCTTGCCAACCCTTATTTGTCAACTATATATATATATATATAGCTGTAAGCTATATCTAGAAATGAACACTTTCTTCTGTTGTGAAACATCTGTTTCTGCGGGACTGCAGATGCAAATTAGCTCAAAGCTATAATCTGGTACAGTGCATCAGATGGCAACATTTATGTTTTAACTGTACACTGTCCCTTTTTAAATAAAATAAAATTGAATTGAATTGAAATTGAATCAGTGATGTGTGTGACCACAGCAGAGAAACAGGCCATTATTTTCAATAAAGAGGATGTGTGAGTACTAACCTCTACAACCCCCCTCTTAGGAGTGTGCACTGTGATCATGGCTGCACTGTCCAGCATGAAGGTAATCTTGTAGTTGGGGTTGTCCGTCACTCCCAGCTCCTAAAAAAACCCACACACACACATACACAAAGATTAAGTGTGTTAACACTGCCACCTTTTGGCAAAAAAAGAGACAGAGTGCAGTAAGGGGAGCAATCTGTTCCATATCTCTAAAAGGAACACTCACTTTCATTTTGGCATCAATCCACTTCATACTTGTAGCAGCTACAGAGATAAAAACACAGGTGTAAGATGTACAAGCCACAAACAGAAACTTCTTGGTATCAGTGCACAAAGGAATCAGAAGAACTATTGGCCAAATGATATGAATTTGGTGGTTAGTTAAGATACAGAATAAACTGCTCAATACATAGAAAGCAGGAATCAACAAGTATTTTCTTAAAAGAAGAGAAGAGACATACACCAGATGACAATGTCATAGTCCTCATAGGCTGATGTCAAAAACTCATGAAGGTATGGCCTCATCAGCTCCTGACCCGTCTCTGCACACGACTTGTGATCTAAACACAAAGAGAACGCAGACATCGATGATTATGGCAGATTTGAGTAAAATACAGATAATAAATAAATCTGACAACAATGTGTTTCAGTCTATCAAACTGCAGAGATGGTGAGAAGAAACAATGGAGACAACGTCTTTAGGTAAAATATTGTTACATTGTGCTGCTTCAGTGAAAGTGTTGTGATTAGTATTATAGCGCTGTAACTCACCAAACAGTGTGTAGTCCACATCCAGGACCAGAAGCCTCTTGCCTTCCCTGGGAGGGTTCATCTCCTCCACCTTATAGTCTTTCACTCTGCGGGCAATTTTAGCCAAGTTCTCCTCTCTAAAGAATGATATAATCACAAACAGATATAATCCCACAAACCAACTCATATAATCAAACTGATATTGACATCTTTAGAGACAGACACAAAAATAAATCTTACCTGTTCTCCACTTCAATGACCTCCTCCTCTATATCAAAATCATTGACCACATCATCATTCTCTGGGGGAGGGGCTAAAACCTCTTCCTTCAGAAAACAAAAACACATGTGCACCAGTCAAACAAGGAAACAATCAGCAAAATCCATTGAATATGCAAATGTTAAGGTGTCAGAGAGTTGACCATCCACATGACTAGTGTGGTACAATGTAAGCCCACATACTGTGAATGACAACTGTTTAGTCAACAGCTAGCAGGATTACTGCCTAACCAATCAGTACTTACGTCCACAGTATAGTTATTCCTTCAGTGTCTAACAACTGCAGATTAGCCAGTAACTCGGGCATTCAGTTAGTCAACCAGATATCTCTGGAATCGGTTATTCTCTCCATCCCCCTGGCACCTACCAGACTCTCCTCTCTGGTACCCATCATCATGATCTTAGTGTTCGGCTTCAGCTTCAGGGAGCCCAGTTTCACCTCATCCTCTGCAGGTTTACCTATAGGGCAGGGATGGAAGAAAGGGAAAGATAGAAGGGGGGTGGGGAAAACATGGACGTGAATTGAGTTTAAAACTCCACATGATCCTAAATTAAACAGAATTCACCATAATTAATAGACTACAGACAGGTGGTGAAAATTGAAGCTCAAGCAGCCTGAGAAACGGACATGTTTGAACATATAAAACACCAGCTGACTATGAATGTGGATTCACATAGCCAAAGCCTAGCCAAATGTACAGATGGGTTTATTTTATCAGTGCTAGATTTCTCTCAGGAGAAAGGTTACTTACATATACAGAGGATAACGATATCACAAAAGGTACAAGGGAATTAGACTCCAAATTTCTTGTCCACCTGGTTTGGATATCATTTATCATATTTACACTACTAGCTCCCTAGCTGTGGTCGTTGACGCCCTCTCACCTTTGACCTTGAGTCCCAGTAGTTTCTGTCTTTCTGGCAGCACCCCAGTCAAGGTCTTAATGGACTGTTTCAGGTCCATCACTGTGTCCTCCTCAGACAGAGAACTGATGGAGTACTCCTGACCTCCCCACTTTATGATCACTGACACTGACATGGCTCACGCGGGCTCTTCACACACATACACACTCGCACACACACACACACACGCTCACTCACTCACACACACTCAGCTGCAGCTGGAGTTGGGTATGCACGCGCACAGACAAAGTGCACACACTTTCAAACAAATATTTTCCAGCTACAGTAACAAACATGCACACGTACACCTTGCAGAGAGAGGAGGGGAACAGGTAAAGTAACAGAAGAGGTGTCAGGAAACAGAGAGTAGCTTATAATGAAACACAAAGAGCAAAACATGACATCAGCGTTGTTAAGCATGTGTTGTTTTGGTTAGCTATTTCCAGACATAACGGCCAAATGCCGCCTACTCAGTGCAGACACTTTGACGGTCCCTGGTGTTGATATTTTTAGCATGAGATGGCTAACACTGACTAGCAGCAATGTAAACAGGAGCGGAAACCAGTACAACTAGCTAACATTAGCTGACGAAGCTCGGTGGTTTGTGTATCCTTACCTGATGGGGCGGGCTAACGTGTAATGCTTGGTAAACACTGTCAATTTTCGTCGAGCAGGTCGATGAATGAATGAAGTTTGCCGTTTAGTTTCATTCATCTAGCCGCGCACGCTCTGTGTGCTTCCTGGCGTCCCCGAGCCTATCGCTCTGCCCGAGCCCTGCCGGTAGTGACGTAGGAACAAAAGCTTCGTTACCATAGCGACCATACCTCAATGGATTAATTAACGTAAAGTCGTTTGATGGTTGTTTCCGACCAATCTCTCCTTAAAATCAACGAAAAGAAAAGTTTCAGACTACATTCAACACAGGCTGCTCTAGATACTCTCTCTGATTAATCACAATAACTCTAGAGATTGTAAGAGACTTCACTCTCCAACCTACAGTAAAATAATTTGTGGTAGGCTACATAGTTTCTACATCAGTATCTCTAAAACATTAACCATAATTAAAATAGCTGGACTAATACACTTATTTAACAGACCATTAACAGAGTTACAACTGTCTCCAGCTTACAGCTGCAAGAATATTTATTCATTTATTTTCTGTTTTTTTTTCTCCCAACACTCACTGGAAACGTATTATAGAGAAACTAATTGATTAGAATTGCTGAGTGATGGTTATAGGTATAGTTTTTGACAGACAGAAAGATAGAAAGATAGATAGATAGATAGATAGATAGATAGATAGATAGATAGATAGATAGATAGATAGATAGATAGATAGATAGATAGATAGATAGATAGATAGATGTCTCCTACTTTATGCACCTTTGTCAACAGCTGATCAGAGTAGTTAGACTCTCCACTGTTGCAAGTGTCAGGGGCCAGAAGATTTACAATTTTAATGGGACACAGACCACATTGCGCCTGCGCAGAGCGTCCTTCTCGGTACTTGGGATAATGGCTGCTAGGTGAGATGAGCGGATGGGCCGCATCCTTTGAGTGTGAGGCGCTTCCATCGAAAGGACCGTTAACTCGGGCGGTGCCGAGTTAAAATGGTCGATATCCGACCCGAAAAGTATCCCGAAACCGTTGTACATATTTCAAACATCGTCCTTCAAATGTAAGTAATCTTTTTTTCTCCCTCGTAAATCTTGGCCGGGCGCCACAGTCTGTCTGTTAGCAGCCTGCCTACAGTTGGACTTAGTGGCTAGCATGGTTACTGTTTTGTGCTAATCTTCAACACTGCCTTTGACTCCCTGCTGCTTTTCAGCGTTATGAGAATGGTTGTGGACGTGTCTAAAGTAACAGCACCAAGACCGAGCTAACTCTTGTACTGAAGGCGGCTCGGTTGTTGACAGTAGCGAAGTGACAGCGATGCTAGCCGACTACGTTAGCTTGAATTGTTGGCTCGGCGCCTGCTGCCTGCTCGAGTCGCTGCAGCTCTACATCTCCACACCACACGTACACAATGTCACAGTTTTTATTTCCTCCTCGCCCGGAGAGACCGGAGACGTTCATTTGCCTTGCCGTAGCCTGTCTCATGTTACACCGCTACATGCAGACCAAAAGTGGTTAGCTAAATTGTTGCAGCGTTTTGTTTTGCGGTGAAGCCAGCAGCTCTTTTTCCTCCGTCGAGACAGAGGGGTTACTAGAGTTCATGTCGTACCACAGTCGATGCAGCATGGATGCAGCACTCACTCATCCGTAACGTTTGTAAGCGTCGGTGTTTGGGTTAAGCGAGTAACGGTATAAATACACCCGTTTAGACTAAGCACTGCTACACCATACCCTGTGGCTGTCAATGGATTAAAGGCAGATAAAAATACAGTGGTAGACGGCTGCTCTGTTATATAAGCTTGGATTCTGCGAAGTGATCTCACTCTGGCCAGTGATAGTCGTGATGAATTCACAGTTATGTAAGTTACTAGGATCCTGTCCCGGACCACGGGGATATTAATGGAGGGGGAACTCTGCTGCTGTCGGTGATTTTGAAGTAGTGAAAGCATATCGAAAACTTGTGAGTGCCACATTAGAGGTTTTGTAGTTGAGTGATCAAACTGTGCTTTTCAAAGCGTTGGTTTGTTTGGAAAATAGCGATTTTTTTAAAGTGGATTCACCAGTGAAATTTTCGTTTAGCACTCTAATTGCAGGGTTGTAAACAAAGAGTTTCCATAAAGACTACTGGAGCTGTGTTGTTTGGAGTCAGTTACACCGCTGTTGGCGTTAGAAAGTGAAATGGGAAACTTACTTCCTGAAATTAGACTTTTTTTTTCTTATTGTAAATTTCTCATGCTCCATTGCTGCTGGATCAGAAAGCTTGGTTCTCAGTGATTGATTTACTTGAGTTTCCCCTCATATTAATCATCTTGATTTAGTAGTTATTGTGATTCACAAGATTACACTCCCAGTGCTTTTTGATTTGAATTGGGAGGTTTGTGTTGCAGCTCCCATTGTGTTTGGACTCACAAATGGAAAGAAAAATAGTACAGAGCTGTTATCTTTAAGAATCATTAGTAATAGTTAGCTTGTAAAAGTTGGATGTGGTTTATGAGTGAATCTCTGATTTTATGGACTACTGGAAATTTATAGGACATGTGACGTGTTACAATATGCATCATCACATTGATGTAAGTACTGTAGATGAGTAAATATAAGCCAAAAAAAATATTTGCTCTTTGACAACATGCAGGTATGGACAGTGTTTGACAGCGTATACCGTGAGGCTGAGACGACAGAAAAGTTAGCTATTAGAGCTTTTGTTGAACTATTTATCGAGGTATAAATCACTTTAATGTCTCTAGTCCATTCCAGCCATGCAATACTGCAAATCAATGAGCCGGACAGGTTTATGGAAACATTGGGTTTAAGATTTAAGATTTTTTCATTAATGTGATGAACTGCCTCAGTCTATAGTTTTCAAGATAGTTAATTCACAGATTTTGCAACCAAGTGTATTTTTACAGTCGCCTTTGTTAAACTGAGTGCAGATGGCTGGTGTGTTAAAGCAAACAGAAAGGCTTGGATAATAAAGTCTTGATCAATTGTTGACTTATAGATTTGACTATGCAAATTATTGTAGTGGGTGAAACAATGATTTACATTTAAGCACTCCACTTAGTAGAAAACCCTTTGTAGTTTACAATACCATACATAATCTGACTGTAGGTACTCCAACAACCGTGTGGTACTCCTGTGGAGCAGTTACATCCTTTTCCAGACGAGCTGTTTTCCCAGGATCGTGTTTCCTGCATTCCTACTCATAAGTGAGGGGAAGGGACACACAGGCAGCAAATAAAATGAGTTGCAACTGGCAGCGGCGTTTCAGCTTTGTTAACTCAACCATCAGGCTGATCCACCCTGCACAAAGACCCACAAAAACATTTCACAGTGGGAATTTGTTGCAGGTATTCATGCTTAACTTTCAGCACAGACTTGTAGCGCTAAGTCCAAAATGAGCAGTGTTTGCTTTTTCTCCTGATTAAAAACCATGGTGAGTGTAATTGGTTTCAGTGGATTAAGTGAGAAAACGCTGAGTTTACCCCCAGTCATGTGTAGCCTAGTACACATTACCATCTGAGTCTAACTGTTGCCAGTAACAACACTTGTATAAACGTTTTCATGCATCACATTAAGTGTGCTCGGTGCTTCTTGTTCTAGATGATTGTTTATCAGAGGATATTTCACTGACATCTTTTCACTCTTTAGAAAGGTATTATAACTCAGTGCTTCAACAAGGATATTCTGTTGTTTTGTTAATATGAATTATGGGTAAACATTTGCTGCTGGAAGGTGGCGAAGCTGTGCTGTAAAAAATGTTTTGTGTTGCACAACAAGCAACACAGCTTGTGTGCTATAGATGCAATACTCACTTAATGACACCGACCATTTCCTGACTGTAATTGCTTCATATTATTTGTCTTTGCCTTTCTGCTTCCTCTGTAGTTCCCCTGTCTCTCTCTGCCTTTCTGTGACCTCCCTTAATGAAGAACTGTGTCCCACCCTCCTTGCATTTATATTAAATGTTTTTTTTTTCATCTTTGCCCTCTCTCTTTCTCCGCAGTGCACCCACTGTGAACATCCCGTCTTAGTGGCCAGTTCTGCCTGCCGATCAGAGGTTAAGCTGAGGCCATGGCAGTGAAGGACCGTGTTGAGGCGGTGCTCAATGTGGGTCTGCGTGTTCCCAGCATCATGCTGCTCGACGTCCTCTACCGCTGGGATGTCAGCTCCTTCTTCCAGAAGATCCAGCGGTCCAGCCTCTCCAACAATCCCCTGTTCCAGTACAAATACCTGGCTCTGTACCTGCACTACGTAGGTTAGTGTTGCTGCTGTTTCACACACACACACACACACACACACATGCTGGTTGTTTCAATACTAACACAATCCCCCTGTATTACCACTTATAGGATTAGCATAAAACAAACACACTGCACGAATGCTTTGCTCTGTCTGCGCTACATCGCTGTATAGACGTTTGATAACATGCTCATAAAGAGCCGTAACTGTCATGACCCTCCGTTGGACTGTTTGATGAGGTTATCAGCTAAAGTGGCTGCTGTTCTGTTGCTTTATCAGCAGGGTGAGTGCTAACAGTCCCGGTTTTACCTCTCCTGGTTAGATTTGCATGACTTTTGTTTTACAATCGGCAGCGTTGGCTCTCAACCTGGTCAGTTCCAAAATGTTAACACATGGCGGTAGGCTGGAAGTCATAAAGCTGTGCATTGTTGTAACTTCTGAAGTCAGGAGAGAATATTTGGGAGGACGACAAGAGAAGCGTGACCACTTATCTGATTTACAAACTGGTAATATTAAACATGCAGCCTGAGACCAGTTCACCTCCTCCAGCTGTGTGGTCCTTTACACAGCTGTCAACTGTTACCCCGCATTTTCTCAGTTTTTATTTGGCCAGTTTTTGTTGTTCTTCTGTTTATTTTCACCTGCCTGTGAAAGGCTCCACAAGGAGAAAACAGTGTGAAACGTGCTGTCATGTCCAGATACATTATAGTAGTAAGAACTGCTAGTGCAGCAACAAGGGCATGATCCTCACTGGATGTTCACATAACCTCACTAAACAGTTGTTTGCCAGAATCTCCCGCCAACAAAGCAGATGCACCACTGTTTGGGTTTGCACTCTGGGATTGAGGACAGTGTTTGTGATAGTATGAGAACTGTTTACTCTGATTTGAACTGGAATTGTTTTCTGAAGTAATGACTGGAATCAAGTCTGGACCTCTTAGCTTTATCGTTAAACAAAACAAAAACAAAACCTTGGCAATCTTCTGCATCATTTATTTAATTTATTATATATCACAAAAACATTTGAAACCTAAAATTACTGCCACAAAATCATCCGTTTTTTTTGTATTTAGTATTTTAAAGGTTCCTCGAGTCAGATTGCCACAGAGGCAAACATGAAAACTTAAAACAAGGTCTGTGCTGTACAAGGACACAGATGCACTAAAAGACAGTAACTTTGAAGTGAGAGTGAAGTTGACAGAACAAAGTCTGATGTTCAGAGTGTGAGCTACTTAAAAGAAAAAGCGACAAGCACAGTGTTGAGCGCTCTGCGTGTGTTTTTATACATCTGTGTTTGTGCACCGTCAGACTTGGCTGCAGTCGGTTAATGAGCCAATAGGCTTGGTATGTGCTGATGTGTGCTGTGGGTGGACGGACAGAAAGAAGGGAGAGAAGGGCAGCAAAACCAAAGATACTGTTGCTATGCACTGAGGGGCTTTTTGGATGTGGTTTTCGGTAGTAGACCGATGTTAGATAAGCCAGCGTGTTGGCAGCAGTGACTTTTTGATTAACTGTCAAAAACGGCTCTCTGCAATTACATAAGAAACATCTGTCCCACACATGCATGCTCACTGTATTACTGTTGTGACTGAAAAGAGGGTACAGTCAGCAAAACGCACATCCCCAATCTGTATGTATATTGGTTGTGTGACTGTTGTGTTTGTTTGCAGGTTACATCCTGAGCTTGGTGCTCTTGACTCTGCCTCGCCAGCACCTGGTTAAACTCTACCTGTACGTCCTCACGGCCCTGCTGCTGTTTGCCGGTCACCAAGTTTCAAGGTAACAACACCTAGACTAGACATACACAATACGTCAGAGGCCGTCATGTTGTTAAAAATGGAACATAACCAGACCTTTCTGTCCTGTAGTACAGAGCAGTGTGTGGACTGGGGATGCAGGTTAAAGCTGGTTTAGACTGTGGATTTTTGCCTCTCCGCATTTCCCCTTTCCCTTCTCTCCTCTGCTGTGTCAGTGTTTGTTTGCATGAGGGTGGGGTCGAGCACACCACACTCTCAGAGCGAACAGCAGTGTTTCTTCAGAGGAGAGAGAGGTCACAGCGGAGGAGGTTGTCTGCAGTTCTTGAAAAGTCGTAAAGCTTGTAATTTAGTTCCCTCAATAATGGCCCTAGACAGAATTATGTGGTCTGAAATTTAATTTACAAAAGCCTTAAATGTTGTCTTTTATCTGTCATAGGCAATAATGTTAGGTTTTGTTGAGAGGTTTTTATTCTTTATTTTGCTCCCCATTAGATTCCTGTTCAAGTAGTTGCTTATCTTCATGGGGTCCACATTAAAAAAAACAAAAAACATACATGCGTTGTTTGTTTCAGCGTTAATAAACCTGAAACAGTCATGACTGCAAGTTACACTGGTAGGAAATAGTGTAAATTTTAGATACAACTTCAAATAAATTTGTTTTTCAATACTCCTCGTTTAATCTATTCATTTTAAGTTGCTTATTCATAGCCAAGTTGCAGTCAGTAAATTAATTATATCATTAGGATTTCACTGCTGCGAGGTATTGACAGAAGTGCGATGATGATCATAAATAATGCAATACAACTTTCTCCATCATATTTAATATTTGTGAGATAGGTACCGTATTTAATGGCAAGTGGCATTTATAAAGGTATTTTAACAAAATCAGCAGAAGAGAGCATGAAATTGACTTTGAGTTTTATTATACTTGAGTCAACAAAGACATCACTTGTAATCCATATGTGCGACAAAATTGTAGGATAAGCAGAACATGAATTTGCAGAAATGCAATGTTGTTGTCTGCTCTGCAGTTGACTTGCTCCACAGCACGTATAATCATGACTTATCAGTGCCTAGGGTTAACGTTCATCAACTTGGAGACATGGTTAAGTACAGCCATCCCATGTTCTGTTACTCAGGTGAACGTCTTCAGTAGGGGTGGGAGAAAAAATCGATTCACATATATATCGCGATATCTTTTTTGACGATTTTTAAATCGATTTTTTTTTCAAAAATCGATTTTTTTTTTTTTTTTTAAATTTTTATTTTTTTATACTGTGCAATGTGCATTTGTTCGCCTTTTTTTTTACATACAGAGAGTACAGGTTTTGAAAAGGGTTTAAGTTCACTTTATAATGGAGTATATTAATTTATAGGCTCCTACAGTATTTGTGTGCAGATAAATGTTAAAAATGCAGATTAAAAATCATCGGCAATATCGTTCTGTTATCTCAGAAGAATCGAATCGGGAGAAAAGCATATCGTCCCAGCCCTAGTCTTCAGGTTTAAGAGACCTCTTGTGTATATTTCTTCATCTATCATGACACAATTCAAACATGGTCTTTATAGTCTGTCTGATGCTAAAATTGCATTCATGTTATACTGTCAGTTATAATTGTTTGTTATCATTATTTTGGCACAATAACTTTTAGTTGTGATGTACTGCATCTTTGTAAGTCCGTTGTATGTAAGAAGTCCCAGTAGAGTCTCTTTGTAAATTGAGAATGTTGTCCTCTCTTTATCAGGGATTATGTCCGCAGTGAACTTGAGTCTGGCCATGAAGGACCCGTCTATCTGGAACCTCTCTCCATGAACAGATTCACCACTGCACTTATAGGTATATTACATGTCATGGCATGAACACACGCACCTAAAATATACATGATGACGAGGCATGAATGCACTGTGCACAGACACAGATTCAGTAGTTCCTTTTCTGAGCTCGTGGGTTAGTCCAGCTCTGTGTGTCTGGTAAACCGAGACAAGTAATGCAAATTGCCTTGCATACAAATTACTTAGCTCTACTTAAATATCACCTGACCACTTCCAAGATGAATCAGACTGAAGACCAGCCACAAGGGCCAGTGCTGTGAAAGCTGGTCCACTTTGAAATGGAAAATGTTATGCTATGTTTCTGGATCTATAGGACCCGGTTTCATCCTGCTACAGAGTAGTGGCGGAGTCTCCTGTGCTATTTATAGGCCGTACTGAGTGCTGATTTTGCTGCACAGAGAACGCCTGAGAAAGCAAAAATAACATGGTTACAGTGACAAAGATAAACTGCTATAGAGGGAGGTGGTGGAGATTAAAGCTACTAAATGCACAAGTTGCCTCATGTTGTCACCAGTTTGAAAAAGATACAAATATTCTCACAGGATGTGTTTTCACATGGGCTAATATATCAGTGCAGCCCCCAAAATGATGTTTCTAGCAAACAGAACAGTGTGTGTGTGTATTCATGCAGATGCTTGCTGTGTTTTGTGAATATCTGCATGTGCATCCTCTTTCAGGTCAGCTGGTAGTGTGTACGCTATGTTCCTGCGTCATGCAGACCAAGAGGATCTGGCTTTTCTCTGCTCACCTTCTCCCTTTGGTGGCCAGACTGTGTCTGGTTCCACTGGAGACCATCGTCTTCATCAATAAGTTCTCCATGATCTTCACTGGCCTGGAGGTCATTTACTTCCTGGCTTCTAACTTACTGGTACCATACAACCTGGCTAAGACGGCCTACAGGGAGCTGGCTCAGGTAATAAACTATTAATGTGGTCTAATGTTGTAAGCTTTTTCAGTTTTTATTACAGGACTTCAACTATAGTAGTCCTGAGAGAGTTCCCTCGTATGTAATATTGATGGTGTTCTGTCTTTGCCCCAATTACCTCAATCTCTCCTTTTCTATCACTGTGTCCCAGGTGGTGGAGGTGTATGGGCTGCTGGCTCTGGGTATGTCCCTGTGGAACCAACTGGTCCTTCCAGTTCTCTTCATGTGTTTCTGGCTCCTGCTGTTTGCTCTGCAGATCTACTCCTACTTCAGCACCAGAGACCAGCCTACCTCGAGGGAGAGGCTGCTTTTCCTCTTTCTTACCAGGTAAAAGCCACAGCACTGTGAATTAGACCAGGGGATTAAAAAGATTTTCAGAATTGTACTGAAAAAAATTAATTGTAAAATCATGAATCTTTTTTTTTAAGTGCTGTCAAAGTTAACGCGTTAATTTTTAACATTTAAAAATGTTAAAATTTTGCACAATTTATGCCGTTTTTTTTTTTACTTCCGGTGGCGGCTGACCCATAACCTATGGTGACCTGTGCAGGCAAGCCAGGCAGAGTGATGTACCAGCTTTGGTGCTGATATTCTTCACTTTATTGGGTTTCAATATTTTTTTCGTGCGAGTAAGTAACCACTTAGATCCCAATATGCGGTTAGTTTATCCATATGACGCCTGTTTGGAGGTTTGCTCCGACAACGTTCTCGGAGCAGTGAATCTCCACCTGTGGGAGCAGCGACCGTAGCGGGTCATACGGTCTACGGAGCCGGTCGGCCAGTGAACCTGCGCCATCATTCCGGGGTAAGACAGAGAGCCGATTAACTTACATGTAGGTCTTTAGAGGTTTACCTCCGGCTGGTTTAATACTTTTTATGAGATGAATGTTGGTCTCATTGATTAGATGTTGAGTGTTTGTTTAGTTGTTGTTGTTGTAGTTTGTTTGAATGTGTGAACTGGACAGAAGAGTAGTGCTGCCTTGGGGCTCTCTGTGTACACAAATCATCACCTATAGATCAATAAAATGTATTGATCTATAGGTTCATTGTAAATAAATGAATTTACAATGAATTGATTGATCTATAGCTATTCAATTTAATTTACAGAGGGAAATTCAGTGAGATGTGCTTGTTTTTTCATGCACATCTGCAGCGCACAGCTTGGTAGAAAAAAAGGAAAAATAAAATGTCGGTGCATAAGTGGTCTGAATCAAGGAAAACTGACTTTTTTCTGCTTTCAGTTCAATCCTGAATGTTCGATTGTTACCAATATAAAGTGCCTCAGCAGCGTATTATTTGGCCTCCATGCTGTCATGATGCTGGAGGTGGGAGAACACCACCTATGTATCCTGGTATATCTGGTTCATAGCATCATGGCTCATTGTACAGACTCCATGCAACTCAGAGGAAATGAGACCTGCTCCATCTTCACCTTGCTCCTCCTCATGAACTCTCTCCCCCCTCCTCCCTCCCTCCTCAGTATTGCAGAATGCTGTAGTACGCCGTACTCCCTGCTGGGTCTGGTGTTTACCGTCTCCTTCATCGCTCTGGGTGTCCTCACACTCTGCAAGTTCTACCTGCAAGGCTACAGGGCCTTCATGAATGACAACACCATGCACAGGTCAGTCAGTTGGTCTGTCTTTATGTGTATATGTAACTGTTGCAATGTGTCAGTTGGTGTGTATGGTATTTCTACTTAGCTTCAGGGCTCTGTTTCTTTTTGTCTGACTGCGCAGGGGGATGACAGAAGGCATCACCCTGCTGATCCTCGCTGTCCAGACCGGCCTCATCGAGCTGCAGGTCATCCACCGAGCCTTCCTCCTCTCCATCATCCTCTTCATCGTGGTTGCTTCCATCCTGCAGTCCATGCTGGAGATAGCAGACCCCATAGTCCTGGCTCTAGGAGCATCCAGAGACAAGTAAGACAAACTAACCACAAGTCCTGTGCTATTTCATTTTAAATGCATCATTCAGAATCTTAACATTTGATGTGATAAATAAACACATAAACTGTGTGCTGTTGATTTTCTTTTCTTTTTTTTAACCTTTGTTTAAACTTAGAACTTAATAGAATATGATTTCAAACTGTTGTCTGTATATCCACTTGTTTGTCCCCCTGACACAACTAAGTGGCTATGGACTAAATGTTTTTAGAAAAAAAAAATATGCAAAAGTATCTTGAGTGACTGTGTGTGAGAGTGCTACTGTTGACACAGATTTAAGCAGATCCTCCCCTCTTTGCCCCCTTAGGAGTTTGTGGAAGCACTTCAGAGCTGTGTCTCTGTGTCTGTTCCTGCTGATCTTTCCAGCCTACATGGCCTATATGATCTGTCAGTTCTTCCACATGGACTTCTGGCTTCTCATCATCATCTCTTCGTCCATCCTCACCTCCCTGCAGGTAACATGCAGTTCATGCACACACACGGTGCACAGACATGTAGAAACGTTCTGTTGTTTTTGTTTGTAATAACTGTAATCATACTACGCTTGTTCAGTTTGTAGAGACAATAGTTACATTCTTTGTTTGAACCCTTCTGTTTTATCCACTGCACCAAAACTTTGAAGGTTTGTGATCAATTATTGAACTGCATCAAAACACTTTTCCTCTGTCACCACCTCAGGTCCTGGGCACTCTGCTGATCTACGTTCTCTTCATGGTGGAGGAGTTTCGTAAGGCTCCAGTTGAGAACATGGATGAAGTTATCTACTGTGTCAACGGGACCTATCGATTGCTGGAATTCCTGGCAAGTGTCTACACACACACGCGCACACACACACAAACACCAAACACAGTACAATGACGGTGTGGAGGATATGGTCTCAGTAGCTCTGCCTCACTGTCAACTGGTTTCCTCTTTGTCAGGTCGCAGTGTGTGTGGTGTGCTATGGCGTGTCAGAGACCGTGTTCGGGGAGTGGAGTGTGATGGGAAGCACCATCATCCTGGTCCACTCGTACTATAACGTCTGGCTCAGAGCCCAGCTGGGCTGGCAGAGCTTCCTGCTCAGGAGAGATGCTGTAAACAAGATCAAAAGCCTCCCCACAGCCAGCAACACACAGCTGGAACAGTACAACGACATCTGTGCCATCTGCTACCAGGTATGAGCCGAAGAACTAATTGGAAGATTCAAGTTAAAGCAAAGCTAATGTCCTGTTTTATTTGATGCATTTTATCATTTTGAAATAACATGTCTTCTGTGCTAATTCCTTCCAGGACATGAACACAGCTGTGATCACTCCATGCAGTCATTTCTTCCACGCTGGCTGTCTGAAGAAGTGGCTGTATGTTCAGGAGACGTGTCCTCTTTGCCACTCACAACTCAAGAGCCAATCAACAGCTGCAAGCGGTCCCAACCAGGACGTCCCTGCAGCCAATCAGAGCCCTGCAGGGCAGGAAGAAGCCACAGCCAAGAGTACGCAGAACGATGGTTCTCCCGGGGGTGATGGGAAGACGGAGGGAGCAGGAGAGCAGGAGCGAGGGAAAGGACCTGACATGCCAGATGGAGAAACTCCTTCTTGTTCCTCTGGAGTGTCCTCAGTTCCCCAGCACCTTGTCAAGACTCCTCCATCACCTTCTTCTTCTACTTCTTCCTTACTCGTGACTGATTCTCTACAGAGCCAGTCGCCCACAGTTTGTCCCTCATCATCTTCCTCCCCTTCCCCTGACACATCGGACACTCTCCCCTCTCCTCCAACTCTCCCTCACACCTCCATCCCCGGCATCTCTGGCCACTCGTCCACACAGCGACAAGCCCAGGCAGAGATGACCCGTGCTGAGCCTGAGCCCGACCCAGCCTCCCCAACGGACAGCCAGGAGTCCTCTTCTGTTACATCGTCACAGTCCGACCAGCCCACCTCCCCGCCTGAGGAACAGTCCCCTCCTCTGCACAGCCTCTGAGCCCCCCCTTCAGTAACACACAGAACATACATGCATGCACATATAAACACTCCATCTAAATACTCCACCTGCCTATATTCCAGCAGTTGGCTGTCCCATCAGGTCATAGATTCAACTCCGAAACCCTTTCATATCCATATTGGGAGAAAAAGAAAATCCAGAACAATCTCTAAGCAGATATTCATCACTCAGCGTTAAGACAAATTACAGATGAATTCAACGTCATAATATGTTGCCATTTTAGGCAATTCTCTTTAGAATGGTTAATCAAAATGTGTTTGAGTTTAACTCATGCCAGCAATGATTTCCTCATGTTAGCAGAAACTTTCTTGTTTTTTTTTTTGTTTTGTTTTGTTGTTGTTTTTTATGGCAGGGGAGGTTTAAACTCAATCCCCAGAAAGGTGAAAGCAGTAATCTCATCTCGAAAAACAACTGGGAGGTCGACAACATGTCCATGAAATGTGAAATCCTGAATGAAACTGAAGTATACAGTACCATCAGTCATTTTAGCTCTTTCTGAGATTTTTACATAGATGCAAAAACACACATTGACATTTCTAAAATCAAAGAAAAACATGCTTCGTCCTGCTCATTTCAATCCCTGGCTCGTCATATGATGGTCGCTCCCACATCCTGCCTTTTTTTTTTTTTTTCTGTGCAGATTTCACTCTCATTGCTGTTGTTGTCATTGCGTTTGGGTTTTCGCTGTTGTCCTGTACGTGCCATGATCTCATGAAGAATGGGTCAGAGGTGTGTTGAGCCTTGATAGACTGTTGATAAGTGATGGTTGCATTTTAACCAGTGACAAAAGTCTTAACATTTCATAAAGTCTACAAATTTCGATAAAGATTCTTGGTTTTTACCGTTTGGTGACGGGAGTTGTGTGTAGTAATGATTACTAAGCATTAACAAAACTGAATGTTGTCTCTTGAGGCCATCACATGACCTGAAGCCTGGTGCTAAGCAGAAGATACATGGTGGGGGTCTAGTCAAGTGTTGCGGTGTGAACAAATCACTGGGTTCACACGGAGTAACTCTTAAGTTCATTTCACGTGTCAATCTTTCTCTATTATACTGCTTCAATATTTGAATCGAACTTGTTTGGCTGGTCCCAGCAAAAACGGTTGTACTCCTCATCGCCAAACTTTTGTATTATTGTCGAAGAGATGTTATTTTTAAGGTAATTTTTTCACATTACTGCTCTATTGGACAGCACGCAGCGCGGATGGACTGAAAACAGGGGAGGCAGAGACTAGAGGAGGTAGATGAAAACGCACAGAGGCCACGAGTTTGCATTTGAACCGGCAGCACGGTGAATATGTGGAGAGTAACTTTGCCCACAGAGCCGGCGAGGAGCCCAAACTTTGTTGTCATTGGCTTCCCTTCATTCACGGTACTCACCCCGCTCGCTGAACCAGTCCGCCACGAGTTTGCCTTTCACGGCAGGAGCCAATCACCTCGCTCCATCCAATCACCCCCCCCCCTCTCAAAAAAGCACCCTGCTGTGTTTCCTAAGACCACCGTTACCCTGCTGCTCAGTCACTTCACTCCATGAAATGTTTCTACCAGCAAATTGAACCGATCGATAGCTTCGCTTTTCTTTTTGTTTTGTTTTGTTACACAAGCTAGCACGCACACAACTGCGCCTGTGTTTAGCAAAGGGGGCAGGATGAAGAGAGGTGTGTGTGAGTGAATGTGTGTGTGTGTGTGTTGGGAAAAAGTCAGAGTGTTTAAATGAAAGACTAAAACCTGAGAATGCAGAGTCCTGATGCACGCTTATATGTAGAGCTTGCACGCTGCCACTGTTACCATAGCATTTGTTTGTTTGTCCCTGATGTGCTCTAACCTTGCTACCAATGTTTTTCTGCCATTTCTTTTTTTTTTTTTTTTTTGGTTTTGTTATTTTGTTTTATTTTGTTTTGAGTTGCATTTGCACTAATGTCATTTATACTAGCAACGCTCCAAAGCTGTTCTGTGGCTGTCAGCAACCAAATACCCTCTGATGTGTTTGTGGTACAAGGAAACAGCCCAATCTGTTTGTGTGTAATGTATATAAATGTTGCTCTGTATGACATCTATATTAAACCAGAGGAGTGTTGATATTTAAAATCTAGATCAGGGCTTGAGTTTTCCCGAGCTTCCCGGCGGTCCGGTGGTCTTTGTTTCTTTACTTGCCTGTGAACAAAGACAAAACGACCCCAGAGGCTTTTTTTTTTGGGAAACCGAGCCCTCTGATCTGAGACCAGCCAGTGTTGCTGCCTCTCCGGTCTGTATGACGCGTCCTCAAGCTGGTGTGATCACTCCAGTGCCCTCTACTGTTAGGAGTGGGATCAGCATGGCGCAGACGGACAGGAGACGCACTAGTTAACCCTCAACAGTATTACTTAATACCACTATTACTAAAGGTCTTATTAATATGAATGACTTTATTCTTGACATTGAAGCATCGGCTGCAGGGCTGAGAATGAATACATGATCAATGTAGGATCAAACCTGGCCAGTGCTGTTAAACTCTTTGTGTTTTTTCTTTCTTTTCTTTTTTTAAAGAGATGAAATGTAGAGTTTGATGTATTTTGCACATGTTCCTCTGAAAGGTGAACATAAGGACTTTCTGTATTCTTGAACGACTTCTCTCTTTTTTTTTCTATTATTATTATTGGCGCCATTCCTTCAACTTTGATTTATATCCAGGCACTTGAAATGGTTACCAAGGTTTTTGAACTGCTCCATACACATTTTGGTTTTCATGGCGTGGGAGCGTTTGAATTGTGTTGCTGTTGCAGAGACAGAGACGTCACTGCAGGATCAAATGTCCAACGCTCCACATGCTGATAACTTGTCACTGGCAACAGTACATGGACTCGCATGGCAGTAGAAGGTGATAAATTCCTGGCAGAGCAGCCCGTCAGCCGTGGAGCCCACCTGCATGTTCTGTGTTTATACTCCATGTTGGAGATGCTGCAGTTGTTGCAGTCGCTCTTTAGATACTGAACCGTGACACAAATATCTAATATTTGATTAAATAACTGGTTAACCATCTAACTATAGAAATATAGACACTCTGTATTTTATCTCAAATCTTTAAATGCAGTATTTGCATTTCCGTGCAACTCAGAGTGGCTGTTTTTTTTTAGTTGATTTTTATTTTTTATGAGCTTTCAGAAATGGTGTCCTCGATAGCCTGATGTTTTTCATACTGATTGTTACTGTTACAGCTACCAGAGTTATTTGTTTAATTTGAAATGTTCTCTGTTTAATTTGAGTAACCAGGAGAGATGTATAGCATGATGGCTAAAATTCCCCGAGATCATACAGTCACATCTGAAATCCAGATGTTTCTTCGACTCAATTTACCACAGCGCTCTGCAAAATCATTAGTGAACACGGGGATGGATTCTACAGCTGACACGGAGCTCTCTGACCACCGAGTTATTTTCTGATGCCATTTGGAAAAGAAGAGTCGATGCTGCTGTCCAGTGCTGTTGCCACTGAGTGACACGTTGAGATTTACCTCAAAAGAGTCTGATCATGTTCAGGGCTGCTCATCCTGAGGCTCCCTACTTAATTTACTTAATTTCTGTTTTTTTTTGTTTTTGTTTTTGTTTTTTGGTCAGATTATTTTTTTTCTACACACAGATTTCAGACCTTGCTCTGTAAAACCTGACTCTGAATGCCAGTTGTGTTCTGTTAACCTGCTCCATTGTTGGTTTTTGGATTCTATCCCTGGCATTGCCTTGGTTATTTTACAAAAATTGAATGTCAGAAATAAAATGAACCATCCACTCTAAACCCTGTTTTTTGTTTCTGAAGTTTCCTCTGGATGTCATGTGATTGTGGAGGGTAAGCTTTGTTATTATTATTATTATTAATATTTATAGTGCTGTTTATGTGTAAATGGATATTATGACAGTAACACATGGTATGTATTGGTGATATTGTGCTGACGGGTCAGGTGTATGACATACCCTTGTAGTTGCACGATCTGGACACTTGATGGCGCTGTTGTGTTGTTTTTTCTAAGACGGAGTTGGAGCCGCTCCAGGAGACGCACCACCGCTGGAGAGAGCCGCGCACACGGAGGAGTGTTGCAGCAGGGAGCCGCTGCGCTCCACAGTGAGTGGTGGTGGGTTTGTCTTGGACACGGTGCTGATGTTTCTCTTTAATTTGCCACGTTGTTCTCGTTCTTCAAAGTGTTCCTGTTTGGCTCGTGCTTCTCTCTGCTGTATTAGATTCCTTCCTTATCTTTCAGCTCCTTATTATTTCAAAAGATGCTGGTGGCCTTTTTGTCACTGCAGTGTTGTATTTTATAATAATCCTTATTTCTCATAGGCTGAGTTTAACCAAATTAAAACGCACAATATCTATCCATAACAGTTATGGGTATAGTTTTTTTTATTCTACACTGTAATTTTAAAAAAGATATCTTATTTAATTTCTTTAAATTTAATTATAATCCACGTATTTCAGAATATATTTTGTCTTTACAGTGGTCAATCTTTTCTTCCATATCTTTTTAGAGGAACTGACACGCTTTTTCTCCTTATGGATCATTTGGTGAACTCCTTTAAATCCTATAGCGCGGGCTGATCCGCCACTGTCTCTTTCCTTTGCTCTCCTCCTCCTCTCCTATAAGCAGGAAACTGGAGCATAAAAGACTCTTATTCTCCATAATCAAGGTCAAGAGCGTTTTTCAATAACCTCTGGGAATTAAAAGGCTGGAGCGGCGCCAGCTCGCCCTGCCACTCATTCCCACAGCCAGCTGAATAATACAAAAGTTGTTGACCTTTGGCACCTCGACGGATCAATACGTTGTCGCTTTATTAAAAAAAAGAAAAAAGAAAAGACGGAATGAAAGAAAAAAAAAGAAAGAGTTCGCGGAATTATCTGTTAATATTTGTATTTTGTTTTGGATCCCCTCTCGGCGCTGTGATAAATAGTTAGAAATAACAGATGGTGCTGGAGGCTGAGACAAAGCAGCGAAATCTGGTAGCAATTATCCTCAATTATGTTCATTGTTATTTTGAGCTAATTATTGTTACAGCTTGAAATAGCACTTTAGTTATTCTGTGGATTTTTTCCTAGTTTTTTTTTTTTTTTTTAAACTTCCGGACGATTTTTTATTCGCTACTAGTCCTGCAACTCGAAGAGTTGCAGGACTACATTATATATCAAAACGTGTGTCCTGATCGGGATCGGTGTGCTATTACTTTTCTACGCAGTTCACGAATTTTTCGCGACGTAAGTCGCGAAAAACTGCGCAAAATTTTGCATTGAAGTCTATGGGACGAGCGAAAAAAAGAGAAAAAAAAAAGACCGAACATTGGAGTTTAACAAACGTCTACTGCTCAGGCATACTTTCACCTAGAGACTCCGTTTAAACTTTAAATAGTAGACACAAGTCTTGTGTATTGGTGTATTACTCCACGTTTTGATAGGTTGAATAGTTTTTGATCAATCCCTGATCAATGACCATGATCATTTTTGGAGAAATTATGAGATTATAATGGGTGTGTATTGCACGGAATGTTGGCGCTAGAGTGCATGATGCAATCAGCTAGAGTGGGAGAGAGCCCAGAAAAACTCCTGATTCTTTCTCTTTCCACACTCCTCTTGGACACAATTTACACTGTACACACATAATTTTTTCACAGTTTTGTAGACAAACTTGTTGTGTCTCCCACAATGTGTTCAAAATATCAGAGAGACTTACAGAATTTGAATTAGCAGCCTCCGAGTGTGGCCATGTCTGTCTCTCCTCCTCATTGACTCCAATACAAAAATTTTCTGAGAGGAGCAGAACGGACCGATGTTTTAAAACTGCCCGTGTCGCCAAAATATTTACTGTCACCAAATAAAAATTTTCAGGAAGGCCTTAGGGCACTGCTGATCTGTTTTTTGTTCTGATAGGAGTTACCGTTTTGTCAGAATAAGCCTAAATACGAGACCAGTGCAGAGGCAGAAAATCAGTCTTTTTCTTGACGTTTCTGTCTGCCTCAGCCTGGGGGCCCCTATCGTCATTGGCAACCAGCTCAAATTGTCATGGTAACCTCTGATCCTCAGGCCAGGGTCGTTAACTCCATAAACAATCCACCTGGAGCTCGTTAAGATGTTTGTAAACACAGACTCACAGCTAAATCAGACTGATACAGGATGCAGCTCAGTCACACACACAGACTTAGAACCAGCTTAATGTCATTAGTTAAATCACAAGGTAACATCTGATCCAAAAACACACAGGTTTCCTGTGAATAAAAATACAAACATATTTCTAAAAGGTAACATCAGATTTCCCCACACACACACAGTTAAACTCATTTTACAGCTTAATACTATCAAAGATGATCAGCTGGAGGAAAGATCGTAGTTTGAAATAATGAATGTGGAATGAAAATTTCCCAAGAGGAAATTTTCTACTTATTGAGTCCAGGTGGATGAGCATCAGGCTGCAGAGAGCCTATGCGAAGACAATGGGGGGAACATGGACGTGTTGTTATTGAGCGCATAAAAATTTATCACATGTGCATAAATCATTTTTGGTCCAATTCCCTTCAACGTGGACAGGAATGGTGAAATCCAGGACATCCAAAAAAAAAATTGGAATAAAAATACATTATATTTCTAAAAGCTTCAAAATTCAGATTTCCCCCTTCTTTTATTTAATATTATCATGATGCAGCTGGAGGAAAAGTAGTTTGAAATAATGAAGTGGAATGAAGAGCATTTTCTACTGAGTCCAGGTGGATGAGCATCAGGCTGCAGAGAGAGAAACTTCCCCGGTTGTTATTGAGCGCATAAAAATTTATCACATGTGCATAAATCATTTTTGGTCCAACGTGGACAGGACGGTGACCAGGACAGGACAGTCGAGGACAGAGGGGGACAGAGCGGAGGACTGGCGCTCCGTGGCCGCAGACTCCAGTCTTTGTTTGGGGGCGTCTCCTCTCCCGCTCCTCTCGTCCTGTCCCCTCCCTCCCCTCCTCTCTCCTCTCCTCTCCTCTCCTCCGGTCCCCTCCCCTCTTTCCCTTCCCATCACTGGCTCCCTCTCCCCTCTTCCCCGCGGGGCGGGAGAAGCCCGTGTTTGGTTCACAGAGAGAGAGAGAGAGAGAGAGAGAGAATCCTTTGGGAAGAGTCACAAAGCGTTTTCCTCCAGAGAGAGAGAGGGAGCGCATGTGGCGAGAGCTCGGGACTCGATCATCCGCAGGAAGCAGCGCTGCTCCGGACCTGAACGCACGTCCCGGACCATTGGGCCGTGGGACGAGAAGAGAAAGCTAAAGCGCGAAAAGAGGAAGAGAGAAGTGTCAGACAATGATGACATCTGATCTGGGTGCGAGCTGATCTCTCTTTTTCTCCGTGACAGCTTCAAGTGTGGATCTCCAAGCGCACCGGGACTGTGTTTTTCGCACCTTTCCACGCTGGGTCAGTCCGCTTCCTGACCTGACCAGCTCTTGGCGATTTAAATCCAGTGCTTTAAAGTGACTGATATTTTATTTTATTTTTTTGGATCGTACTATTCCGACATGATCCCCACTCTGGTGGTTTAGCGCCCAATCTTTCCTGAGGACGAGAATTAAGGGAATTAAAGAGTTTCAGAGAAGCGCACGAAGCAGCAGCGGAGAGCGCACTCCACGTTACTGAAGAAATCAGAGTGAGACACCAGGAGAACAAGTGCACAGCGAGGCGGGGACCAGACCAGACAGGAACAAAAGACACACAAGAACCGAGCTCCGGAGGTTTGTTCATGTTTGGGATCCAGGAGAGCATCCAGCGCAGCGGCAGCAGCCTGAAGGAGGAGCCGCTGGGTGGCATGAACGCTGTCCGGGGATGGATGCAGGGGGGCGGCGTGCTGGACGCCAACACGGCCGCCCAAAGGTGAGCGTTGTTCTCCCGGAGGAGAAACTAAACCAGCCTCCTTTCGTTTACCAAAGCAACACGAGAAAAAGGAGCTATTTCCAGCAGGGAGAGCAGCAGCAGCCTGCGCAGGACACGGCGCTGCGCTGATGGGGAGAGACAGAAGCTGCTGTCCGGAGGAAGAGATGTGGATTTGACCGCTGTGATGATCATTTTGGGAAAGAGAATAAATTTGCCTCGCACCAACACAGAGCTGATGGTTCAAAAGTCGCCTGATGTCCATTAGTTGGCTGAGTTTAATGAGCATGAAACCAAAAGAAATAGTTCTTGTTCTTTGCTCCAGATTTAATTGACAAAATGAAAAATATGTCAATCATCTACCTTTTCTAATAAACAATCCCAGAGTTTTCAAGGGGAGTAAATTTCTCCTTGTCCCACAGTCAGTGGAGTAGCCCATAAATGTGACCTATCAGAGATCATGACCCCCAGCAGAAACAAATCTGCGTCTGATGTCAGAAGTATCTCTTTTGTATTTAGTTTAAAAAGAAAAAACTTTGTTGAAAACCCATGTGTTCATACATACGTTAATAACCAGCTTTAGATACAAATACATTTTAGTTTTTGCACAAAGGTAAAACTCTATACCTTCCCCACTTTTCCTAATACCGACTCCTTCACGCCTGTGTGTCCGCAGTGGAGTGGGTCTGGCCCGGGCTCACTTTGAGAAGCAGCCGCCCTCCAACCTGCGGAAGTCCAACTTCTTCCACTTTGTCCTGGCTCTGTACGACCGGCAGGGTCAGCCCGTGGAGATCGAGAGGACCAACTTCGTGGACTTCATCGAGAAGGAGAAGGTCTGTGCACAAACTCCCGGTGCTCTGATTTATTTTTTCATTTAATATTCAGGAAGATTAATTTTAGATTTCTGTAAAGGCCTGAATAATATTCCACTGTGGTGTGTGACATTAATATTTGATATAATATTTTAAACATTTAAATGTAGGATAAGAAAACTTGACATTTATCATTATTATTATGATAATCATTATTTATTATATTGTATATTATTATTAACCCATTATTAATATTATTAGCCCATTTATTTTTATTATTATTATTAATAATATTGTATTAGTTATTATTAGATAAAAGACAATACAACACGTCCTCTAACTCTGAAACCTCCTTCGATTCATTTGTCCATTTGACAAATTAAAAAAGCTCTTTCCACGTGTAAATAGTTTTAATTTACGGCTCAATTCAAACACAACCACTTGTTCTGCAGAAAGAGCGGCGGGCCGCGCGCTCGGCTCATCAATTATGACACCGTTTAAATGAGATGAAATGCAACGGGTGAATTTTAGTGTGGGATTTATTTGCCCTGCAAACACAAGCAAGTAATTACAGAGGAATTAAAAAGCCACAATAACAACCGTGATTACACACACACGGAGAAATTACAGGGGCTGGCCCGCTTTAATATGTCCGCTGTGAACATAAATCTCATGTTTATTTAATGAATGACCGGTGTGAGGAATTCAATTAGTTCCTGGGTGTATTCTGAGTAACCCACAGGCCTGGGTGTGCAGGGAGGTGCTTTAAAAAAATAAAATAATAATATTTCAATAATCAGCTCAGTGTTTGTTATGTGTGTGTGTTTTAAGGAGACGAGCGGAGAGAAGACCAATAACGGGATTCATTACCGGCTGCAGCTTCTTTACAGTAACGGTGAGTGAGGAGTCTGACACACAGACACACACTCCTACACTTATTCCAATACAAATCAAATGGATACAGGCTGTTTGCACCTGCAGTAGCTATCAGGACACACACACTAACACACACACACATACATGGAAGCAGCTGATTTGATACATGTAGATGGATTGTGCAGCAGAGGGCCAACAGGCTGCCACAACTTGTCCATGTCACACATGCTGCTATGTGATGTTTCTCTCATGTGTAATTTGACTGATTTTTTTTTGTGTGTGTGTGGTATAAATGTGCCTGTTCCAGAGCAGCTGTTGCAGGCCATTAGCAGCAGCTCTGTGGCTTCATCACTGTCACTGTCCCACAAAACGCTTTTACTCCAGCCTGAAGTGCATGGGCTGTGTGACAGTTAGAGCTCCAGTCTGCAAGCAGGCTGTGGTCTATACACTACTGCTATAGCTGTGGATTGTGGCGTGTGCAGGCCCCACAGTGCAGCTCGAGAGGGAAACAACAACGACAGGCAGGAACACCCAGACTCCTTTGGGAGTCAGACATGTGGGCACGAAGCGCCCGCTGCAGCCAGTCAACTGTGGTTATTGACTTAAAATATCTTTTGCATGTGGGGAATGGACATTGCCAGTGATATTGGCTGCAAGGGACAGATGCCGCAGCAGCAACATTTAACATCATTATGAAGCATGAATGGGACCCTGGTGGTTTCTGGGTGCTTGAATCACGGTTTTTCAGAGAGGATAGAGGATATCGTTGTGCAAAAAATTGTGAAAACCTTTGGGCTACATAAACAAACCCAACTGGATATTACAGTAAAAAAGAAGTCGAGCGGCATTTAAATTCACAACTTCTCCACAATTTTGGCTTGTGGCCTCTTACAGTGAAACTACTGTGTGTGCATGAGCTGCTCAACCAAAGACTGATTAGCATACTCTCTCTCAGATAAATTCTCGTGACTCTTTTTTTTTTTTTTTAGGCCGAAACAAGTGAAATTATTAACAAGATTTTCCTCATTAAAACAAACTGCAAAATAGATTTAATATGTGCTTTTCCCCTTCTCCCCTTCTCCCCTCTCCCCTCGTCGCCTTGTTGTTACCCCTAAATTTCCTGGCAGCGTCCTGCTGTGTCAGGCAGGAATAATTAAGCTTATTCATTTTTTCCCACTCTGATCACTTTTTTTTTATGTTTACCTAATTTGACACATTTTTAAATGGAGGTTTGTCTGATGTTCTGCTTGTCAGAATCTATGTAAGATGTATGATTTCTTTTTTTTCCCCCTCTTCTTCTGCTTCCCAACAGGCATCAGAACAGAGCAGGACTTTTATGTTCGACTCATAGACTCCATGACTAAACAGGTAAACACACACTCATACACACACACACACACACACACACACACACACACACACACACACACACACACACACACACACACACACACACACACACACACACACACACACTGTCACCTCTCTTGTTACCTTTTCTGACAATGAGCTGCTCCACTGATCCTCCTGTACTCCGCCGCCCGCTTCCATCTGCGTGTACACACAAAAGGGAGTGTTTATGCGTGTGTGTAATTCTGTGGGTGGGTGTTTCCAGTGTGTGTGTGTGTGTGTGTGTGTGTGTGGGTGGGGGCACACACACACACACACACACACACACACACTGCATGGCTCCAGGCGTTTTTTGCCTGTACTTCTCTGGCTGTGATTAGAGTGAGGAGGCAGCGAGCGGGTTGTTGAGGAACAGCAGCGTAATTCTGCTGCTCACAGTAGGAAGTGGAAAGATATAACGGCACCTCTGGGATTTTGTCTGCGAAGTAGAGAGCAGTTTCTGATCACATCCAATTTTTATGATAATGTTTGTGTTTTTGTTTATACGTACTTTTATAAGACAGAGCAATAGAGGGAGCAGCGGGGGGAAGACACGAGGAGGTAAACTGAACAACACAAGACAGTGTTGCTCAGGTAAATAGTTAAGGTGGAGAATCTTTTTTTTATTTTATTTTATTTTTTGCACAGAGTGAGAAGTTTTAGTGTGTGTTCGGTGAGGTAAGAGGAGCCAGAAGCCACGCTACACAGGCTCACACTGCTGCTGCTGCTGCTGCTGCTGCTGCTGCCATGCTGTGTGCGTGTGCATGTGTATATGTGTGTATGTATCTGGCAGGCGTAAGGGACCACACTGTTCCCTAATGACACTGTTTAGCTTGAGCGTGGTGGGGTGACAGCCAGTTACACACACACACAGTTGGGCCTTGCTCCCAGTGGAAAGGCGAGTTTGATCCCCTCAAACACACACACACACACACACTTTCATTTTTCATTTTTCATGCTCACTGTTGTTTGACTAATTAAACTCATTTTTTTCCCCGCTTAAACAGATTTTTTAAGTTTGAAAAGGAAAAGTAATCTTTCCTCAGAGATGCTGATGATGCAGGTGTGTGCTGCACCTGTGGCCATGTGCCTGTGTGTGTGTGACTGTGTGAGGGGGGGGGTTTCTATGTGAGTGAGAGCTTGTGTACTGTACATGTGCACGGGCACTTAGGCAAAACTGCGCATAGAGCAATAAAGCATGCTTTGTTGTGCGTGTGTGAGAGAGAGAGAGTGTGAGATTCCCAGCGGTGCAGCAATGGAACACTAACAGGTGGTCGAACCAAAAACAGCCGTGTGGTTGGCTTAGATGGTCAGTGATGTCATGGCCACTGTCTCTCAAACCACACACACACACACACGCTGATGGTCAGCAACTCATTGTTCCCACTCACTGTTGTCTTAGCAAACAGGAAAGCTACATGGGTGTCTAATGTTACATCAGCACGAAAGACACTAAACTCAAACTACTCAAGTAAAAGGAGGCGACAACTCAACAACTTCTGTTGAGTCAGTCATTGTGTAAACGCACAACACACCACAACAGGACGCTTCATTCAAAATTACACTGACATTTGGAAAAACACTGAAAAAAAACAACCAGCTTCAGGATGTCTGAGTCGCTGCTCTCACTTATTTCAAACGTGCAAACTCCATTTTTGAATGCTAACAAATTAATAGGTCACCATGGGTTCAGGTACTAATAGCAAGTGCTGCAGACATTAATTTATCTCAGTATATAGATAGTAAACCCCAGAGACATGTTACACTTTTTTTTCTTTTTTTTTGTGTGCAAAGACCAGTGAACCAATGGAACGGAGGCAGAGGCTAAGTTAGCAGCAGCTTCTCAGAAAGTGATTGACTTTTAATATGACCCACAGTTATTATATAGCCTACACACTGGGATATATTGTATAAATGTGTTGAAGCACTGGTTGTTGTCTAGTATTAAAATCAGCTTGAGTTTTGCAGAACTGTAGCTGTGCTGCATGGTGTTATTTGGCTCATTGATTCTGTTTATCTCATATTTATGGCACCTGCACCATTTTAGTCTGTTTCCCTGTTTGTGTGTTGGGTGGGCCAGAGCTGATTGTGTTAAGTGGAGGAGCAGAGCACCTCCTCGTCTTCACAAGCAGAAAGCGTGGCATCGGTTGATCGTGACTCGGTTCCAGAGTATAAAGCGCCCGGCTGTCACCGCGGCCCTGTCGGATCACTAGCTCGCTAGTCGACCTGACACTAACGCAGGAGGAAGTGTGTTCCCCTGCTTAACGGCTCCTTGTTTACACGCCGCGCATGTCACGCTACTTCAAAAGGTGGAGGAGAGAGCGGCGGAGATGCTGCATGAAAGGCTTGGCGAGGCGGAGAGAGGGGAGGAGAGAGGCTGATGAAAGAGAGGGGGGGAGCAGAGAAGACGAAGTGACAATGTGGGAGAAAAAAAAAGAAAAGAAAGCCGAGACAAACGAAAGGGCCTGGGATGGGAGAGGAAGTTAACACACCGACACAGGAGCCCCACAAAGAAGGTGGATTAAATGTTATTTGCACTTTGTGATAATTGTGTCAATTCTTTCCTGCATGGTCCTCCAGGCAGCTCGGGTTGCCACACAGGAGACCTCAGGGTTTTATAAACTTCACGTCAGCGGGCTTTTTGTGCTCCACAATATCTGAGGCATCGTGAGGCTCTGAAGTGCAAACAGATTCAGGGTCAGCTAGGAAAGAACTGCAGAAAAAATGGAAAGTAATAATTTGTTGGTCATCTGAACCTTGATTTTTGTCGCAGCACCAGTTCTATTTCCAGAAACCAGATGTGATCGGACTTGAATTCCCAAATAGGGATGTTTTCACTTATTTCCAGCACTGCTAAGAGGCTTCGCTGTGTGAATTCAGATCATATATTTCTCTTTTTGCTATTCCCAACATCTGTCCTCCATTCTCCTAAAGTCTGAATCTGTTTGAGTCAATAGCAGAGGTGATAAATTTAAGAAAACCTTCAATCTATTATTTACACAAGGATTTATTGACCTCCTCTGTGGAATTTTGGAGGAAAGCACCGTTACATCCGACCTACTTCTGTTTGTAAAGATAAATGCACTCACCTGGTCCAAGGTGTGTGTGTGTGTGTGTGTGTGTATGTGTGAACGAGAGCGAGAACAAAAGAGCAAATGTGCAAAGGAGAGAGAATAAAAGAAGGGCTTGAGATGACATTGATGCATGTTTGTCCAGAGTACGAAGCAAGTTCAGAGGAAGTTGCCTGGCCCACTCTTTTCCCATGGCGCAGTGAGCAGGTCGAAGGCAACTGTGGCTTATAAAGCACATTTCCACTTCAAATTCCGTCTCTTCTATCTCCTCCTAATGTTCCCACACTCCGATTTGCTTTCGTTCAACCATAATCGAAGGAAAATATTACAGCTGAGATGTTGATGGAAGCGGTTCTAGAGAAACAGTTTCAGATGACTTGGCCGTTGGATAAACCTCGGTGTTGCGTTACCAGGAGCTTCTTTGCCTTGGCTGCAGTCAGTTAAACTGTTTTCAGTCTGGATACCTGTTTATTTTGTTTCTTTGGATACACCAACTCGCTTCCCATGTGGCCGAGATTGTAATTTATCCTCTGCTCCGCTGTCGCCTCTGCGGTAAAAGTAGCTCTGTTGGAAATGTTAGCTTAGCTCCACCTGCAGTTGCACTTTCTGCTTTGAACTTAGATTATTTTTATTTGACATTACACACACACACACACTTCCACCACACTGACCAAGCATGCACGGCCCCAGAGTCCTGGACCACCCGGAGCCCCCTCAGGCTCCTGGTTGGTGTATTGATACATTTTCATCTGTAATATATGCGCAGGCATGGAAAATTATAATACTGTAATGGGGGCGACTGTCACTGTTTAACATTAATGCTGCAGAGCTCCCAGCTATTTTCTGAGGGCCATGTGGGGCTGTAGCTTCTACAAATGAGGGGCTCAGGTTAATACTGGAGCCCCTTATAGAACATGCTCGCCTTGGGGTCCCTGGTGGAGCAGTCCAAACTCAAACAAAGGCGAGATTCATACATAATTTTATTAGTTTTATTATTTTAAAGCCCCCTCCTTTTGCCTCCTATGTGGCTCTTCAAACTCATCATCTGTCTGCTCTTAGGGAACAACATCTCTACAAATACAGTGCAATGAAAGGCTTTATTGAGTCCTTAGAAAATAGTTTTAAAAGGTGGATGTAGCATCTGTGATCAGTTTTAAAGCTGAGAGCGGGCTGCTCTGCAGTTGCCATATTGGCGGCGTCTGACTGCCCGGGGCGTATGGAGCTGAGACTTTGGCGAATTGTTGGAGTCTTGTTGTTGAATAACTGCCATCAGAAATGTAACATGATAAATGTGTTACTAACACTGCTGAAAACCTGACTTCCTCCCAGTCCCAGGAGATCGGGACTGAACCCCTCAACTTATTATGTCAGCTAAGAGGTCTGGATCAGGCCTCGCTCAGCCTCTCACTCTGTGTTGATCTGAATGTGAGAAGTTGACTCTGAGTCCGACGCATCGTGTGAATAAGTTAATGATTTTTGATTCAGTTGTTGCTGCTTCTTTGTTCAGACTGAGTAAACTATTGACATTTGCTGCAGTTATTGCCATTCCTTTGTTCAGTAATAACAAAAAGTGGCTTGATTGGATTTATACCCACTGTTTACTGATTATTGATTTTGTTTGCCTTGAAGCCATTAGATCAACAGTCAACTGGAAAACCTTTGTTGGCATAATCTCAATTGTCTACACCTGCAGTTTGACATTCTACAAGTGTAAAAAAAGAGATGAAATGATTCAGTAGAAAAATGAAATGAGTCACTCTAGATACTTGAAGTTTTTAGTTTGACACTTTCTGACCTTTACTGGTCAGAGTTAGACAGTTAGTAGTTATGACAGGTGCATTTACATTATCTGGGTCACGTCTGAATACGTCAGGTTTTCTGTTCATCAGCTCAGGTGCTGCATGTTGTTTCGAGTTGCGAGCCTTTCACTCAGCCAAATTACCTTAATCTGTGCTGCTCCCCTGACGACAGCAGGCCGTCTGAACCCGAGCTGAGGACTATTACACAGGACAGAAGTGAAACTTGTTCGCCGCTCCCCGAGAAAAGTGAGCCTGTCACTCGGTGGAGCTCGCTGCAGCGTGGAACGACACATCAAACAGACTGGAATAGACCAAAGACAGACAGGGTGCGTGTGCTGATTGATGGATAGATAGGTGGCGTGTGACTTGTGCTTTCGCTTTATCCCGAGCCTCCTTACCCTGAACCGGAAATGTTGTGTAATTAACGCAGGTGAGACCTTTTTTTCAGGAGCATAGACTGTGACCACTGCTCCCTGAATAAACAATTGATCAGCAGATATGTGAGTGAGCAGATGAGATATGGTTTGTTATTTTGTTGATACTCTCAAACAGTGTGTGTGAATGAAGTGTGAGGGTGTGTGTGTGTGAGATGCGGAGGTGTTACTGCTGAGCTGCAAGTTCTTTGAGGTGAAGTCGGAGCTGCCGCAGCATGATGGAGGAAAATAAAGTTGCACCACAGCACCGGTATTAAAAAAAGACACTAATTCCTCATAGCTTGACACTGTCATTGTCTTCTCCCCTCAGTGCAAAAAATACCAACACCTTCTCTCTGCAGTTTGGTAGAATATTGAGGTGCAGCGTACTGAGAACATGCAAATACGTTGTCATGCATCCACGCATCCATGCACAGATGCAGACGCTGAGAGTCGCAAGATTGTAAACAATCTCCTCCTGTTCAGTCAAATGATGACACAGGGTGAAGTTACAGTTCATTTCTAGAGCTGATTGCACAAAAAGGCAAAACCAAACCAACAATGAATTGATCCTATTAACAAGCTGCCATTGTCAATGGCTGATTTATCTCAACCTCTGAGCTTCACTGTTGTTCAGCAGCAATTAAGAGCACATCACCGTTGCACAGGGCGCCCTGTTCCTACATGATCGTAAATACAGGAACTTTAGTCAAACATGCATGCACCGTCTTACTTCTGTAAATATTCACCACACAACCCAATGCGAGTTAATCATCAGCTTTAAAAAGTTCCCAATGAACCAACCTTTTATTCCTGTTAAAGTAACACTAATTAAAACTGCAATGTCCAGTTGTTTTTAAGACAGTAATTAGCCTTTGAAACAAAACCGTGCATTGGTAATGAATGAAACAGCTGTGGTGCATTTATACTGTGAAAAAATACCTGTTTTATCCTTGAATTCTTTTGTAGATTGAAATTGGATGACAACAAGATGATGTTTGTTTTTGTCTCTCATGTTCCTCAGTCTCTGTCAGTGACACAAATATTAGATAATATTAACTGTATACTAGTGTAATTCTATTTTGAATGGTTAAATCCAACCCACCACATCAGGGATGGACAGGACTATTAGCTGGACTGCAGCTCTGTCTTTATTCTGAGCTCACCATGTGTTTTCTTCTCTTCTCTGCGTCTCTCTCTTTGCAGGCAATTGTGTATGAAGGCCAAGACAAGAACCCAGAGATGTGCAGAGTGCTGCTGACACACGAGATCATGTGCAGGTGAGGCCGACTGCAACACGTCTTTCATCAGCTCGTCTTCGTCCTTCCTCGTCGCGCTCCCTTCCTCCCTCCTCTCATCTGTTCCTCTGTTCTTTTTCTGCTGCGATGCACTTTGTTCATGTGCAGGAAGTTCTCACCAGTCACCTCTCTGTGCTCAATACATTTCTTATTTTGTCAACCTCATTAACCCCCCCACACGTTCGCATGCACACGGATCCTTATCTGTTGAGGAAGATGAGTTTTAGCTATCAGAGTCGTTGCTTTAATTATAATCTAAAGATGAATTTCTTCGGAAGTAGGTTGGGGAGGAAAGAGATCTATTTATAGAGGCATTTTACCAACCCATCCTATACAATAGACGATGTGTGTGTGTGTGTGTGCGGATGCATGCTTGGTGTGTGCGTGCGTGTGTCTGTGACGCCTGGTTAATTAGGACACAGAGAAACTCATTAGTCAATCTGAACCCTCCTGTTGTTTCATGGCTAACAAATGGGCCTTCCTCCACAGTCTGACTATAAAATATAGGCAGGGACTCACACACACACATACACATACACAAGCATACTCACAAAGGAGTATGCATGCGCACACTCGCTCGTGCTCACCACTTATAAAAATTCAAATTTAGCACATGAATTAAGTTGTTCTTATTCCCTGACCTTGTCAGCGAACAACTTTAAGTGTAACAATATAAATTGGGGTTCATCTGTATGCACAAGCAGGGATTTAAACCGTGAAATCAGGCACACTAATATTTTATTCTATAGCTGGCTGAATATTCCTCAGGCGGTTCAGCTGCAGAGGTTTATAGAAAACACATTGAAATTCTGATGTGATTTGCAAGGAATTTATAAATAAATTGTATTTGGCAACAGATTTTACTGTAAATTATTGTTGTTCATCATGTGGCCAATGACTTGCAGACATGATTTAACCGTTGTGCGTTGCATGTACGGGATACGTGAAGCCGTAGTAGTAGAGCAGAGAGAGGCCTCCACCCTGCGCCTGTCCTGCAGGATTATTCAAACACTCCCTCAGGGGGCGGCAGCAGCGGCGGCGCAGCAGCGGTGCACAAACTACCACTTCTGCAACCGGTGTAAACAGTTTGCTCGTCTGCAGCAGCTGCCGAGGTCAAAGTTACGGCTGTTGCCTCGTGTTCTCACATGCTGATTCTGCAGCGGGGGCCCTCACCCGCAACACACAACGTAGAGCGAGCACACGCATGCACGCACACACAACACAAAGAAGCTCAGGGCGTCCATTAATCCGTGTGGCTCATTGTCACGGTGGTGCTATTAGCCATATGCTCCCAGCCAATCTGCCATTACACAGACCTGCGCTGAAAACCTGGTTGGAGCTCTGGCATAAACTATACACACACACTCATACACACATACACACACATAGGCACTAGAGTTTGTATCATAGAAATGTTGGTTGGAGTTCATCTGTGTGTGTTGATTAGCAGATTTCTCATGCACACTAATTGTTTCTTGAAAAGGGGGATTATGTTAATATTGATGTGCTGGATATCTCATTAGTGAATTATACCCCAAAATAAAAACAAAGAGTCATTCACTGTTGCCTTTCTAACAAGTTGACAACAAAGAAAGCACAAAATGCAAATTGTGAAAAAAAATCTGAGGAATATTGTGATTTAGATGGAACTTTATTCACCTTAACAGTGAGTGTGCACATCAGTGAGGTGTTCATGTTTGTATGAATAATTGAATTACTGTTATTATTAGTAGATAAGAAAATAAGAATCCATAAAAAATGATTCCAAAAGCTTAAACCAATGTCTTCAAATTGATGGACATGAGTCCAGATCCACAGATCACAGACAGAGTGAAGCAGCAAATGTTCACATGTGAGAAGCTGCTGGAACCTGCCAATATTTCTGACACAATGACTAAACAATTATCATAATTGCTCACATTTCATTTTCTAATTGTTTCAGTGTGATTCCTTTAAACAAAGCTATTGGAAAAATGTGCCACGTACATTACTTAGACGTCCACATGAGGGGCAGGTGAAAGCAGCATCTTTCCAACATGCTTTGAGGCTATTATTGTATGTGTGTGTGTGATGATGGGAGGAGGAGGAGATACAGAGGGGAGAGCAGATGATTAGATCACCAAGATCCAGAGCAATAAGTGCTACATTACCCCCATCCCTCCCCTCCTTTTCCTTCCCACCACCCCTCCATTTATAATGTCTTCCACTCTGCTCCCTTCTTTTCTTCCTCCTCTCCTCCCCTGACTCCACACCCCCTCCTTGCTCATCACTTAGCTTCCCCCTTTCCCTCTCTGCTCCCCCATTTTCCTGTACTCCTAACCCCCCCACCCTCCCCCATCCACCGTTTCCCTCCCCTCCAGCCTCTCTCTGGTTCCTCTCCGCTCTCCGGTGGCGGCCGTGTAGTGACCCAGATCACAGAGCGGCGGAGAGGAAGTGACAGGGAGAGCGGAGCAGAGCGAGGCAGAGCGGCAGATAGTGGAGACAATGTGTAAGGTGTAACATATCAGTCTCTTTCTTTTCACCTCTGCCATCTGTGACAGTGGGAAACCTGAGACGTCTCCCCTTCCTCTTCTTCCCACCCTACCGCCCGTCCTCTGCCTCTCTTGTCTTTGCTTTGCCTCCCACGCTTGCCCTTTCACTCTCCCCCTCCCCGCCCCTCCTGCTTACACCTTTATTCATTAGTAACGGCAACAAGAAAGACAGCCTCGTATGCATACGTGTGAATTTCAGTCGCTAATGCCAGTTTCTTTGCTTCTTTTTTTTTTTTTGCATGTGTGTTGTCTGTTCTGCCCTCAGGCCTCTTTAGTCCTCTCCACCCTTGACCCACCTGTTCATCAGTACAATCAGGACAGGATACTTGTCATGTGGTGTTTTTAAAAGACGTCCATAGCGTTTCCGAGAACATTATATCCCAGCAAAACAGTCAAAGCTTGAATCTGAGAACGAGCTGCTGAATGTTTTAGAGCTTTCTCGACATATGGACGTTATGTGCAGCACCATTGTTCGTCTGTTTAGGGGGAGCCCCGGGACATAATTTGGTGTTCATTTGCTGTTTTAGCTAAATTACTGCCTCAGTGGTTTGTGCATTGTGCTCTCTGCTAATAAACAAAGAGGCTGTTAGACTTGGAGTGTAACCAAACAGGATATGTCACCAACTTGGAACAATATCCTAAAAGGAGTTGGCTATCAGGAGCCAACATTAAACACAAAGAGGTTTTTTTCTCCTATATATATTTGGGAAGAGACAAAGATGTAAAATGTAATAATGGTAACCAGATGGTGCTTTGAATTGGTTTGGCCCTCTGATACGACCCGTACGAGTGTCTCCTGAAACGGCACCCCTATGGAAGCAGGCGTGCACGTTGGTTGTCGTGGTTACGACAATAAACATGCGGATTGCACTAACAGCGGCTAATCCTGCATTCATCCTAATATTTACATGATAACAGTTATGACGAGGTTAGATTTCTGAAAAGATGGTGATTTGAGTCCGAACAAATACTTCCTCAACATACACACATCTTTGTTGCCATGGTTACAGTCTCGCACGGGAATCGAACACTGCTTTTCTGTGTCGTTTTCCTGCATTTTCTTAACCCATCCATTCACCCCGAGCACAGACTTGCACCACTGCATTTTTATACATTACTATTCACCTTGGCCACCAGATGTTGCCTATAATGACAAAATGTAACTGCATGGTCATAGTAACCCGCTACCAGTGTTGCCAACTTGGCGACTTTCTCGTCCATCTACACTTTTAAAAGCCTTCACAGGCTAACACTGACAGTCACATGTTCTATAACAAACTGTGTTGTTACATTATACAACTCTCTCTTTAAATTTCATCAAGACATAAAGTTACATAATTGAGGGTGTGGCCGCTTTAATAGTCGAGTGCATGTTCAGTAGGGCTCCGCAAACTCTCGCCTCTTTGCCTATTTTTGGAGAAGCTCAGTGGAGTTCGCTACTGGCAGGACGGCGAAGGAGGAGCGCCAGCTCACTCTCAGAACGGAGGTTCCACATAGATTTACAGTCCATGGCCACTCATGAATATATTTTCATCATTGCGATATTGACATGTGCATTACACATCGCAAAATACTGAATGGCGGCACATGGTTTTCAAGGTGCAACAGCTTGATCTGGACTAAAAGGCTGCAACCTCACACACGCACACTGAGGTGGTGGTGAACTTTTTACCAGTACCAGTACTTTCTTACCGGTGCTGATCAGACAAGCTCGCCTACATTTTCCACCGCTCCATGGAGCCTGCTGGCGTTGAGCTTCCAGTCAACTGTGATGCACAAGCTGATAAGGAAACTTCCAGTGTGCAGACTGCAGCTGCAGTTACCATGAACATAGTTAAACCAGTAATACAGAGATGATCCATAGTGACCTTTGTGTTCTCCTCTCAGCAAAACTGTACATGTTCACTTCAATATTTGTTTCATTATCACAGGTCACATCGCCATGGTAATATTGACCAATGTGTATGCTGTGCTGAGTATTAAACTAACATTTCAAGACTTCTTACGGAAGCTTACTGCAGTGTGTTTATGCACTAAGATCTAGCAGGGTTTTGGTGCACAGCACAAAAAAAATGGCTAAACTCACCATCTGGCTGGTTCTCTGAAAACGCAGCGTGTTTCTCTCTCAGAAGCAGCTATACACTCGTCTTATGAGTCTATTTTTATCCGCGCTGTCAGTGTAGCCCTGTTCAGCGTGGTACAAACTCTCTGTAGAACTCCCGTTGGCCTCCTTTAGACAGATTTGATCAATTTGCTGCGAATCTGGCGACGCAAAACTTTGCATCAGTTCAGACAAAGCCCATAATGTGGAGGCTGTAACGCCGGCGTTTAATGCCAGCTGAACGTGAACCTGCAGACACCCTACTGTATGTTCCCTCCGCCTCGCTCTGTTCTAACTTCACCCCGTGTCTTCTCTTTCAGTCGCTGCTGTGACAAGAAGAGCTGTGGAAACCGTAATGAGACACCCTCAGACCCTGTTATCATCGACAGGTACTATCTCTCACTCCGTCTCCGTCTGTCTCTGTCTCTCGCACACTCACACAGACTCGCACACAGACACACACACTGGCTGAGGGACCGTGGTGACCTGTGTTTTGTGCGTTTTGAATGGCGGTTTGTGTGTCCACTGTCAAGCCTGAAGTTGAAGCTCCACACAATGTTTTATTTACATGGGCATGAGCAGTTCAGTAATGTCATAACAGAGGAGACTCAAATGCACATCAGCTGCTCAGTTACTACCTCATATCTGGTAGATATCGGCCTCGCACACACACACACACCTTCAGACTTGAGTGAACAAACAGCGCTCAGATGTGTGTGTGTGTGTGTGTGTGTGTGTGTTTCCTCTACGTAATGCAGGATACAAAGCTGTTTATGAGCAGGAGCCGTCTGTCGGTCTGTCTCTTTCTTTCTTTCATTCTTTCTTTCTTCCTGTCTGACTGTCTGTCTGTTGAGATGGAGGACTGAAGTTATCCCTCCCTCCCTCCCTCCCTCCCTCCCTCCCTCTCCTGCAGCAGCACAGAAAAATGGGTCATGAGCAAAGAGAAAAAAAAAGTGACAGAGAAAAACTGAAATGAGATCCAACCTCATTTTAATCTGATTTCTTCTTGGCAGTTGTTTTAACTCTCTGTGAGCAGGTTTTCGCTGTGTGCATGCATTTGTGTGTGTGTGTGTGTCTCTCTGTGTGTGTTTTTGGCACTGAGTAATTCACAAGAGGGGAGGTGAAATTATGCTGATTCTCATCACTCTCACTACATTATCACAGAAGCCAGTGATCGATTCTTGACTGTGACTCACAGAGTGATGTAGACATGGTGCAAAATGCTGAATATAAGAAGAGGTTCAAGTCATTTTTGATGAGATTATAAATACGATCCTGTGTGACCTGGTGTAAAACAAAAAATCATATTGTGAAAATATACCGGCCATTTTTTTAAACATCTCATCCTCCACCACATTGTTATTTTAAGGTATAGGTGTCTGCAACTGTTTTTAGCTATATCTTCATGCCTTTCACTTCAATTAAACTCAGATTACACTGTCATCAGGTTTTGCCAGTGCCTGATTCTCTGTGGTAACGTCACTAACTAATTAACCCCAGAGCTACACATTCAGCACAGTTTTAGCAGCGGAGGTTTTTAAAAGTTCTGTTGTTTTGTTGTTAAACTACAAAGGAAACAAAGCAAAGTGTTTTAAGTAACACTTTCTCATAGGCTACTGTATCCAAAGATCAGATACACATGAGTTGATGTTTCTCAAATCAAATCAAATCAAATCAAATATCAAAGCAATTCTAGGCGCCATGTTTTTCTGTCAGTATGTATTTATTTATTTGTATTAATATTCTATATATTGTATCTATATTGTTTCTTAGTATAAATCATCTTGAATATGTACATCCCCTCTCACACTTTTTTATATGTTTAAAGAAATTTTATGAAGTGACTAGACACTGTGTGTGTGAGTGAGCGTGCCCTTTGAAAGCCAAAGCCCAAGTCCAATAGGATTCGCGATAGACAGGTACAACAGGTAACTGTGTGTGTGTGTGCGTGGTTGTGTGTGTATGGGGGGGACATTATAGTATCTTTACACCACAGCCCCATTTCTCTGCTTTTGTCGGCTCTCTCAGACGTCTCATCTTACACTCCATTATACATTTGCCTGGAAGGAGTGTGTATGTCTGTGTGCACATCTGTGTGTGTGTGTGTGTGGATGATTGTCACATGGGTTGGGCCACAAATAGAAAGAAGAGGTGATACATTCTAATAGACGTATAATCACATAATGTGTGTGACTGGATTGACTGACCTCATGCAGGCTGCCCAGTTTGGTTTGACCTCTTTCTCTCCGTCTATTCACTTGTTTCATTGTGCATTGTAGAACTAGATGATAGCCTGTTTAACATTGCTTCTATAAGGCTTCTTCAATCCCAGGAATCATTGCAGTAATGAAAATAATATAGCTGCAAACAACAGTGCCACAGAGCAGCTTATGGTACAACTGTTAAAAAACCAAGGGCCCTATAGGCCAAGGTTGCTAGGCGACAGGAGGAGCACCTTGGTTTGGCCTTAACAGTCTATGACGGCGAAGAGCGCCGCGTCCTCCGAAGGATTTGGCCCCTGAATTGAGACTCGGCTATTGTGACACATTCCCACTTCCAGTGTGGACAGGAAGTTAAAAGACAAAATAACAGAGTTGGAGCATTTCCTTGTTAGTGTGTGTGTGTGTGTGCGAGCACACACGCACTCGTGCATGTGTGTGTGCTTCATGACTAAAAGAGGGGAGCAGAGTGAATTGTGGGAGATGTCAGGGAACTTGGTCAGGATGGAATGTCAAGGTTACCGTGGATACCGTGGGATACTTCCTGTACCCTCCCCTGCCCCCACCCCCTACTTTGCAGTGGTTCACAGCCTCTCAGTTTAACATCTGGATCTGTGCTGTCCAACCCAAACATGTGGGGAGAGAGAGAGAGAGAGAGAGAGAGTCACAATAAGAGCTGTAAGAGTGTGAGTGCTAGTAAACAAGCAGATGTGAAGATCCAGCTGTGGCTGAGAAGATGAACACAAGTAAATACAGCTCCAGCGGCAATGTGCACAAATGTAGCTCGGCATCCCTCTCTACGTCAGGACTCAGTAAACCCCCGACATCATAATCCACAGATGTTCTTTGCAGCCAGGTCAGAGTTTTCCTGTTCTGAGGTCATTAACTCCTTTTATGTTTTCCTGTACACCATGTTTTAAGATCTTGGGTCTGTTCCACCATCTTCAGCTTGTTGTTGTTGTTTCTTAAAGTGTCCGTGGTGGATTTCAAAGTCTGCTTTGGATCATTGTGTTGTCGCTGCAGTCCGCCTCTTCTCAGTTTTCTGAATTTCATAAGAAAATTGCAACCAGAATTTGCTGAGAGCCAAACATCCCCAAACAACACAATATGGTGTTGTTGTCTCTTAAATCTCTATCTGTCCCAAGGCCCGGTCCATCTACGTTAGATATGCATATTTTCAATGGAGCCAGTAAGTGTAGAGAACAAATCAGCCCTCAGGAGCAGAGCTGTGCATGTTTCTCGATGGGAATCCGGTGAGGGATCATGATCTCGATGCTATCGATGCAGCTCCTATTGGATTGTTATAGTTTATAGATGGGCAGTGGAGAGCGGGATCTATAAAAGAGCATCCCATAACTTCCCACAGGTCCTACATAAGCAGGTGCTGTGTGACCTCTACCAATAAAAAAATAATCCCAGACTTTTTAAAGGAATGCTGCCGTTCCCCTCGGCCCGACCTCCTCTACAGGAAATGAAGATAATAAGATGGCGCCTCATTGGTGGGACACAAACAGGTGAAAGACGTGGAGGAAAACTGGCTGTTTTGCGTGAGTGACAGCTCATTGCACGGTGTCAGTGAGGATATCAGTCCTTGTGTGCATTTGTGTGTGTATGTGTGTGACTGACAGCTTGCTCATCGTCGCCTGTGTGTGTGTGTGTGTGTGTGTGGCCCAGTTAATCCATGTTGTAGCGCAGAGAGTGTCTCGCTCCCTCTCAGGGTTAATATAGGGTTAACGACATGCAACGATATCCTATCATACGCCTGCTTGACTCCTAAAGAGCCACATCCACTCTCCTCTACTGTGTGTGTGTGTGTGGGGCTGCCATTCAGTCTCTGCTCCTTGTATCTCTCACTGTCTTTTTTTTCAATCACTCCACATCCTCATCTCCTCTACTTCTGTTTCTTTCTCTTCTCCACACTGCAGCTTCCCCCGTCCTCATCGCTCTCTCTCTCTCTCTCTTGCTCCGCCTCACCCTCTCCCTCCCTCCCTCCCTCCCTCCCTCCCTTCCTCCCTCCCTTCCTTTCTCCTTTTCCTCCTTTGACTTGGTTTTCCTCTCCCCCGTGGCCCTGAGGGGTTACCTACCTCACTGCTCAGCTCACTGCCTGTTTAGACTCCTACGAGTGGCTTAATAGGCTCAGGCTGTGTGAGTGTGGGCTGTGTGTAGTTATGTGTGTGCGTGCATGTGTGCGTGCGTGTGTGCTAGTGTGTGTGTGTGTGGGTGGGGGGGGTTATAGTCTCAGGCAGTGTGTGTTCAGGGCTTAGATCAGTGTCAAGACTTGTGGAAGGCGGTTTGAGAGTGTGTGATATTGTGTGTGTGTGTGTGTGTGTGTGTGTAGGGGGGTTATGGGTACCAGTGTGTGTCCTCCTAAAGTCTAGGGGCCCACATAAGCCTGAGGGGTTTAAGGGGTTCCCCAAGTGTGTGTGTGTGTGTGTAATCTATAGGGTTAAGAGGGGTCACAGCTTGAGGAAGAGATGATGGGAAAGAGAGGAAGGAGGGATGTAGAGGAGGAGGTGAAGGTGATGAGGAAGCATTTACAGGGGAGAAAAAGGAAGAAAAGGAGGAGGAAAGAGGAGAAGGAGGGTGAGGAGGGAGGGAGGAGGCTTGTCTGAGCAGACAAGAGGAGAGAAAGGAGGTGAGGAGGAGCAGAGGAGGGTTTGTTTCAGGGGATAAGAGCCTCAGTCTGGGGAGTCCTGTCAATCAAAGAGCGCCGGGTGGGGGAGGGGGAGGGAGTGGGGGGGGCTGTCAATCAGCTGGGAGAGGAGGGGAGAGGAGGAGGAGGTGAAGAAAGGTGACAGAGGGAGCGAGGGGGGGAATCTTCTAAACGATCTCTTCATCTTTTCTGCCTTTGTCTTCCTCACTATCTCTCTCTCCCTCTCTCTTGTCCTAGTTACCAAAATATCTCTGCCAACCTGGTGTGTCACTGTTCGCTCAACTGTCACTGTCTGACACACACACACACACATATAGACACACACATCTAAAATAGACAGTAAGACATTACACCTCTTCCTTTCTTGACCCGTCCTCGTCTCTCTTTTCTCCTTCTTTGCCCTCCTTTTCTTCCTTTCGCTCAAATCCACAGTGATGTCACCATCATAACAAAACACAACATTAGCAAAGCAACATTTAACAATATAAAGTGTGATCATCAGTTTGTGCCTCGTATATCAACACTACATTAGAAATGTCCTGTGATGTTCGAACAAAAACCCACACGCACGAACCCAATTTTCTGAAGATGTTTCCAGATTCGTCAGAGCGTTTTATATCGCTGCACATGAAAGATTATTGACGCCGTTACCAAGTTACGCCTCTGTTTTCCTAATCCAAACAAAGATCGAGGCGATTTGAATGAGAAGAGGGAAACATTTAAAGTTATTGATTTGTCTTTCTGAAAGGATTACAGTGATGCAAACAGTAGTGCGCTGCACCGTGAGGACAACAAATCAGAAGAATGCGCTTTTCGTACATGAAAATATGCAGCAACATCCGTAATGCAGCGGTGATGTTTACAACCACAGTTTGTTGTGTTGCTGCGATTCTCCCTGAAGCTTGTGACACACACTGCTGCTTGTTTTGGTCTGAGAGTGTCACATTCTTGGTGTTTGAGTTTTGTAAAGAACTCGGCTCTTGTTTTTTTTACAGGCTCCAGTGTGTAGCAGGAAGCGTTGCTCTGTCTCCGTTCAGAGATCTGACACTGTCTTGTTTTTTTGGAGGTTGCCAGATTTGCCTGCAAACCCCCCCTCTCAATATGACCAGGTTGTTGTGTTCAGTTTAGGTCACATTGTCCAGATAATCTGATAAAGTAGGGACTTTCTCTTTCTCCCCCTCCACTGGCTTCAAGATGTTTTTCTAATTTTACTGCTTCTCTTCGGAATAATTAAAAGTGGAAATTGGCCCGTTTCAGTTTGTTGTGTTTCCGTGGATGAAGACTGGTCGGTCTTGGTTTTGTCGAGAGGTCTGACTGACGCTCCGAGTCGAGTCGGTTTCGATAGAGTCTGAAGACGGTGTTACTTACATGCAGTTTGTGTGTGCGCTGCAGTATCACTTCCTGTGTTAAAGGTCAGCGGTTGCTTGGAGATGAGGCCAGTTGGGAATTATTCATACCATCGACTTAATGTCAGCATTCACTTCTCTCACTGTGTTTGTGCTTATGTGTGTATGTGTGTGTGTATCTGACACTGTGTATGTGAGTGGGTGAGATAGAGAGAAAGAGAGAGGGGAGGATGTTTTATTCATTTCTCTCATTTAGTATCTCTGCCGGCACCTGTCTTAGCATTTAGAAGCTGGGCATTCACATTACTTGGCGATTTACTTTAACTGCCTGCTTTAATGGACAAACACGCGCACGCACACACGTGCACACGCAGCATTTTTTTGTCGACTAACGGTCCAGGCGAAGCGCTCTCAGCTGGTCTGGGGTCAGAGCTGCAGCCTGTGATGTCAGAGTCAGGGCCAGCGATGGTGACCTCGCTCGTTCTGTTTCTTTCTTTCTGTTCATCTCGTTAGGATTTTCTGTGCGTTCCTTTTCGTGACTGTTCGACTTTGTGTATTAGAAGAAGCTGTTGTTCTGTTTTTTTTTCATCTGCCAAGAGAGAGAAAGAGAGAGAGAGAGTTAAGGGCAGTATATGTTTTCCATCCTCCCCTACTCGCTCCTTCTCCATCCATCTTGCTGTCCGTGTGTTATGGGAACTGGGCGGCGAATACGAGTAAGAAAACTCAACTGCCACGGGCTACGACTGGAGAGGGTCCACACACAGATGTGTGCCTGTAACCCCTCCCCAGCCCTCTGCGCACACAGACACCCTTTTCCTCTTTCTGTCCTCCCCCTTTCCTCCTCTTTCACCTCCCTCTTCCTCCCTTCCTGCTCCTGTCTCCCTCCCCAACACACACACACACACACTCTCTTAGGCAGGGATCACATTACCCTAAAAGCTACAAACTCAGACATGATGGCCTCACACACACACATTTTCCCATCTGTTCCTGTCGAAGCCGATATGATGCCTCGTTTACTCTGAGAGGCTGCTTGTTGGACAGTCTGGGAGCCGTTCGCTGGATTTATGCTCAGGATAAGCAAAAGTAGACACCGTTCAAAAGACGCTTGACTCTTTGTAATTAAAATTTATGAAGACAATTAGTGCATATTTATTGACACATTACGGAAAATGCGTAAAAAATGGCGCATTAACTTTCCACAGCTAAACTCTGCCATGAAAAATAAGTCCGTCCAGATGTATTGAGATATAATATAGAAATGAGAAGATTTTACATTTAATTTAGTACATGTAGCCATAATATTAGAGCTAGTCATTGGTTTATTATTGTGGCCTGTTTTCTATTCAGTTTATTCTGAGTCATTAGTAATAGGACCCGATCAATATGTGTTTTTTTATTATCTTGAAATTGTTTACATAAAGACATATTTTTTGATCACTCAAATATGGTTCAAGCACTTGTGACAAATAAGTCTTGGAAGTCCAACTTTTTACTGTTTCAATAACTTTTATTACTCCAAATTGGCCTGAGTGTAGCACTGCAGTAAACTCTTGGAAAATGTGAATAAAACACATAAGAGTAATTAGGAAAATGTCAAAAGCCTCTAATGAATATTTACATTTCACAAGCTCCCATCAGTCCTACGGGGTTGCACGGAGCAGAGAACCACAACCTGAACGAACATAAAACAAACATTATTTTTCCTCTTTAGTGGCTCAACCAATGCAGGGACATTGTTTTCTAAATGAAACCCAGACAGTGAAATGGAAATAAATGAAACCCAGACAGTTTGCAGTTCACCTGCAAAGTTTGAATGGTGTATTACTATTAATCTTACAAGAAGAAGACATAACAAATGTTACTTATCAGCCAACGCCTACACAGATACAGGCATGTCTGAGAAGGGCTCGAAGCAGATGATTAAATTGCCCAGACAGTAATTGGTTGGGCCCTAATTAGAAGTTTGATGTGAAATGGAAATTGTAATTTAAATGATTTTCTACGGCTTAAAATCTATCTGTCAATTAAAATCAACAAGTATCTGAAGAATCCTTGAAAAAAACATTCTGCTCAACAACAAAGAAATAAAAAGACATTATGATTTGCCAAAAAATGTGTAAAACATTCCAATGTTTTCCTTCTGGTTTTACAAATATCAACAACAATAGATGAAAAAAAAACATATTAACAAAGAATCATACAGTCTAAGTTGTGTTGATAAATAACTATAAATTAACTCAACTAAACAAATCAAGTCGTTATCGACTGAATAAACCAAATAACACCTGCATAAATAAAACATATCAAACTTTATTTCAGGATTTTTTCTCAAACAAATCATAAATCACTCTCAGTCTTCATCATTCCCCATAAACACCCCAGCCGCAGTAACTTTCGCTCAGAGCAGTTTGCTTAATGTGTCACATAGATCAAAGAGTCATTATTTGCGTCAGTCTCATCCTTTCCTCTTCTCTGCCTCTCCAGCCTGGTCTCAGCCTTTACAAAGCTCTGACCAGCTCTGTAGTTTCTCCAACCAGTCAAACCTCTATCAGTGAGTACAACCCCAGACCTGTTGTAAAAAAAAATGGATATGTGGGCAGTGATTCAGAGGTCTAGAACCAGCGCTGCAGGGGTTTGTAGAGCTGACACAGTGCATCAGAAATCATTTGAAAAGCCTCGAGTGCAACGCCGAGGAGGGAAAAGTCAAGTCGGCCCCGTCAGCAACGTGGAACAGGAGACATGAGTTTATGCCAAATCTATATCAATCATTTCCATTCAGCTAACTGACTAATTATCTGACTGGCTAATTAACGTACTAACGACTGTCTTTACTGACTTGGCTGATTGATCAACAAACGGACCGGCAGATTGACTCACAGGAGTGATTATGTAACTACGGCGACTGGACTGGATCGCTTCTTCACTGTCTGCCTCACAAAGGAGCGGCTGATGTGTGTGTCTGTGTGTGTGTGTGGATAACCTCCTGGTGGACGATGAGACTGTGGTTGGAGCCTCTGGGTACCTGCACACAGAGATCCCTCTTACCATGCACCCATTACTGGACAGCCATTAGTCTCTCTCTCACACACACACACACACACATACACACACACACATGGTATTAAGGGGAAAAGAACACAGTGGCTCATTCATGATAGGTGGTTAGCGGTCGTGTGTGCGCATGTGTGTGTGAATATCTTAAGCTCTGTCATTAAAAAGCAAACAAATTTAGTTTATCTGGAAACTCCCTGCAGACTACACACACACACATTAACAGACACACTGATGGGAGTGGGAATTTTCCCCCTCACCACAAAGTGAACCGGTGGTTGAGGTGTTTTGGGAGGCCGAGCGAGAGTGTGTTTACCCACTGTATGAGAGTTTGTACAACTGTAAAAAGGAATTTAGGCAGAGGAGAGGAGAGGAGAAGAAGGAGGCGGAGAGGGGAGGAGAGGAGAGGAAGAAGGAGGAGAGGAGAGGAGAGGAGGAGGAGGAGAGGAGAAGAAGAAGGAAGAGAGGAGAGGAGGAGGAGAGGAGAAGAAGGAGGAGAGGAGAGGAGGAGGAGGAGGAGAGGAGAAGAAGGAGGAGAGGAAGAAGGAGGAGAGGAGAGGAGAGGAGAGGAAGGAGGAGGAGGAGAGGAAGGAGGAGGAGGAGATGAAGCAGGAGGAGGGGAGGAGAGGAGAGGAAAGGAGAGGAAGAAGGAGGAGGAGAGGAGAAGAAGAAGGAGCAGCAGGAGAGGAGAAGAAAGGAGAGGAGAGGAGAGGAAGCATGAGGAGAGGAGAGGAGAAGAAGGAGGAGGAGAGGAGAAGAGAGGAGAAGAAGGAGGAGGAGAGGAGAGGAGAGGAAGAAGGAGGAGGAGAGGAGAGGAGAGGAGGAGGAGAGATGTGCCAGCTATGCATCATTTCATTATTAATAGCCGTGTCGGAATAAAAATGCTAACCTTATCTGATATAACGGACGGCTGAGTCTGCAAGCATACACTCTCCTGTGGTGTGTGTCTGTGTGTGTCTGTGTGTGTGAGTGTGAGTGTGAGTGTGAGTGTGAGTGTGAGTGTGGGAGTGGTGGGGGACACTAGTCCACAATGAGGTCTTGTTTCCCTTTGTTAGGGCTGCAGGGGCGAGCTGGTGAAGTCATTGTAACCCACACAGGTATAAATATCTGTGTGTGTGTGTACATTGTGTGTGCGTGCGTGCGTGTGTGTGTGTTGGGCGGCGTTTCCCGTGCAGAGCAGGCCAGGAAGAGAGCACCAGTGTCCTGCCGAGAGGGGCATTGTTATCTACCTCCTAACACTCAGACACACACACACACAAATGCATCACCCCTCCCAGACTCGGCTTGCCTGATTTGCACACCGTCTTTGTCGCCACGGTAACACACAGCACACGCCCAAACAACAACAAACACCGTGCATTTTGCACCTCCACATGGCGAAAACATCCCCTCGACAAATCCACATGTACGGCGATAGACAACATACATACAGTTGTGTGTGGTGTGTGAAGTGGACCGTACTCGCTTTGAGACGCTTCTTTCTGTTGTGCAGACACACACACACACACACACACACTGAATTCAGTCCTATAGAAGTGCGGAGGTGTAATCTGTCAGACAGGAAGCTGGCGGGGTCAGAGGTCACCAAGCTCTAATCGATTAGCCGTCAGTTAGTGCTGCGCTCAAGAGGAGAGCACAGCTGAGGCCAGCTCATCCACTGTGTGTGTGTGTGTGTGTGTGTGTGTTTCGTGCTGAAGTGTTTAGGTTTACGAGCTTGTGTGTGTGTGTGTGCCCATTAGGAATGTGCAGTTGTGTGTGTGTTGGGCTTGTGTGTTTATGTGTGCTCCGTGACAGCGCTGTGTGGGTGCATGTATTTTCTCGGACTTATTGATCAGAGAGATTTTTTGGTCTGACCCTCCGAGGTTAAATGCCGCTCTCCCTCTTCTCTCTCTTCTTCCCTCTCTCCGAGCCGAGAGAGAGCGATAGAAACACTTGAACTCGGGTCACGCCACGTGGGCGTCAAGCCAGCGCAAGTGTCAAACCCCGCCGCTATCATCTGGCTGTTTATTTAAAATGAAAAGCCGTTTACTGTGAATCTGCATTTTCTTCTCTGCGACCTGTGGATGGGGCATAAATATAACCGCTCTCCTCGCGGTATTTATAATGCGAGCTTTTATGAGAAACTGCCCTGGAAGCCAAAAGGTGATTGCAACTTGGTGCGTTTGTTGCTTGTGCCGACAGTTTCAGCCTCAAAAAGCAACATTTAAACACCTCGGTGATTTACATGCACATAACAATCTGACTATGTCCAATAACCAGAAGCAGCTGTCTTTCTGCATGCATGCATATATGTTTTCTCTCTTTTCTGACTGATGTATTGATGTTTTCAATTCAATTCATATTCAGTGCTCCTGAGTACAGTCTGATTATAAGCTGAAAACACCCCCATCATGTCAGAGATATCTACTGCAACACAATGCTGTGAGGTGTTCGTTGAAAAGTTTCATTAGTTACTGCACCATCCATCACCAACACAGAAGAACCAATATCTGCACTTCAGCCATCAGCTTGGGGCTCCCCACAATTGTCCCACAGTAGAAATGTTCACAATCACAGTCTAATAAAATAAAATAAAAAACAAACAAACATTTTTGTCCATCCAACATATTTCAGGCAGTCCCACTCTGAGTGGCAGGTGGGTGAGTGTCTGCTGCCAGAGGAGGAAGATAGGGCTCCACGCTCTTCTCCCTCTTCTCCCCGTTTTAGCAGAGAGTCAGATGCTGCCAAGACGGTGACGGCAGAGCAGCCCACTGAGCTTTAATGTTGCTGTTCAGAAACCTGTATGGCAGGCTGTGGTGCATTCACAGTCTATTTACTAAAGTAACAAACAACAATTAAGCATTTAAAGTGGCAGGACTACTTTTCAGGCTGATTTTTCAAATTTAGCTGGAACAGTTTGGGTGAATCAGTCCTTTAAGAGTAATAACAGGATGCCTTGAGTATGTTTTCTATATATATTGAGCATATATTTGTCTTACTACACTAAATGACTCCTTTGGGACCGTGAGGCTCTGTCTTATCTTCTCTCTGATGAAGATACAGCACTCACAGGAAGGAGGGATGTTTGATTTCCAGCACATCCTCGAGAAAAACACACAAGTCTTCAGTCCACTGGATGAACACTGAAGTTAAAGTGTGTATTTGTATGTTTTTTTTTCTTCTCCTCACACAGTCATTGTGACTGGGACACACTGCCCCGGATTTTGCATTCATTATTGTCTAACTATGGAGCATTTAGGTGTGTTGTGTGTGTGAGTGTGCGTCTCCCGTGCCTGTGTCCCTGTGTCTAATTATGAGTGGCTCAGAGCCAGCCGGTCTCATGGGAGGCTGCTAGGTGAGAGTGAGAGAGAGACATCAGGGGATTAGTTTTTAGAAGGTTTAGAAGGTGACCACCTCATTATAAGACTACATGTTATAATGATTTGTGGTATATAGAGTGCATATATGTGTGTGTGTTAAGAGGTGTGTGTGTGTGTGTGTGTGTGTCTTATAATGATGCTCAGAGCCTCCTCCCTCTGGGAGAGCAGCAGTGTTTGTTGTCTTCCTCCAGGGAGCGGCGCTTATGACCTTTAACCTTCCTAACTACACCCAAACCCTCCGATCAGATTCCCCTGCTTTGAGTTACCAGTGACCACCCACCCACCCCCCAAAATACACACAAAGACACATTTTCTTTCATGACTTAGGGGGTGATTTTAGAACAATCGCCCGCTCTAACTGCGGCTGAAGTCAGATTTATCCCCATCAGCGACTACATGTTCATTTTCTATAAATGATGTGCGCGCGAAGGTTGCCGAGCAGTAACAGATAGGCCGAGTGCGCCGCGCGGCGATGCTGTCATTACCGTTGTGCCTCTCCACTGATGTGTCACGGCTGATGTCACACGCTCAATTGGCCCCACCGACAGCCGCCATCACTCACACTGTTTACTGCACTTTTACTACAGTTATCACTCACTCGCTGCCGCCGTGACGACTAAACGCCCCACACGCCGCTGCGAACACCACGTGCTGAGATAACTCCAGAGGTGCACGAGCCTTCACACACGCACGCACACAGTGAACGTACTTGTGCTCTTTGTCTTGCCTATCAACACACGGAAACACTCATTTAAGCAGAGAGAAGGTGGGGGAGAAGCTTGAAACAAAACATAAGGGGGGCGGGGGAGGGGGGGGGGGGGTTAAAGTCAGTGTTGCATTGTTTAAAAAAATTGTGTTTGTTTATATAATGTATTGTTTGCAGTGTGTGTTCATGCAGGTGAGTGGGAATCACCTTACATGTTTATTACAGGTGCACATGTGTGTGTGTCTGTGTGTGTGTGAATCTAGGTTACACGTCTTATTTCCACATGATTAACTAACTCGCGTCCCTGAGACTGTTCCCTCCACCTCGGCCTGTGCCTACCCATAAGGCCGCGTGTCACCAGGGAGCGCTTGATTTATGCCGCTTGAATATGTAACGAGAGGCAGTAAATTCAGCAGCCGGGGCTACATGCATCACTATTCTGCACTGTCGTAATTTAGGTGCCACCCGCATATCTGAGATGCTAATTGGTTAAATTACTGGGTTACTTCTGGAGATTTATACCCGGCTAACGAGAGAGGTGCGAGGAGGGAGAATGATGGGGGAGGAATAAGTAGGGGAGGGAGGGAGGGGGTGGTTGGAGGTAGGGGAGGTAGGTCGGAGGAGGAGGGTTGAAAGAGAAGGAATAAAGAGCGGAGGGGGAGGAGGAGGGGAGAGGAGGAATGCGATGGGGCAGAGGTGGAGGGATTCAAGTGTCCCAGTGAGCCGTGACAGTGTGACAGCGATCCAGCGCCACCACGCCGAAGCAGCCACATGCGGTTCAAATTCAATACAATTCAGAATTAAATTTTATGCTCAAGACTTAACAAGAACTACAGGACAGTGAGGCACAGATGGCAGAAAAGAGCACGGTTTAGTCACTTCTGTCGACAGTAGGATGTTGAACCAGAGTGTTGCTGGTGTGATCACTTTTCTAGATTTTGCTGAAAAGGAATAAAATTCAGTTAGCAGTGTCTTCAGTAAATGAAAACAAGCTCTTTTCACTCAGAATGTACTGTAAATGGATTAGAATAGTTAACCGTGACTTATCACAAATCAATCACACTTGTTGTTGCTCAATTGTTCAAAATGTGCCTCAAAGGGATTTTTTTTTAAAGTTTTTAATAATGGACAAATGTGCTTACTTTCAGCAGATGGACTTTAAACTTGACTTAATCATAGTTTAACAACAAACAGTGACAAACTTGATCTTGAAATTACTCCATTTGGCTTAAATGGAAAATATGGCAGCACCATCTGAGTAGTAACTGTTAGCAGAGACGATTTAGCTTGCAACCATGAGCTGATTAGCAGCTGATTTAAATGATGGCCAGAAGAAATGCCATGAAAACAGAACATGCATAGGTCATGTGTCCAAAAAATAAAGAACAAATAGTGCATTAAAAGGCATTTACATTAACATGTTATTACAAGGTGACACCTTTACTCATATAAAGTTTCATGCTGTTGGACATAGATGCAGATGCTCTTCTACAATCAAGGACACATGCAGATGCCAACATCCAGACAGCAGGGAGAAGAACTCTATTTCTGTTTTTATTATTTAAAAAATCCTGATGTTTTGGTCTCTACTAACTTCCGGAGTCTCTTCAGGTGCATAATGCTCCGCCGTGTCCAGCAGCCAGTCGCTCACGCTGCCTCTGTCTGCCGCTTGGAGCTCATGTTGGTTATTTTTGGACGGAAATGACAAAATCCTATTTAGTCATCTCAGGTCGGAGGACTTGTTGACAGCCACTCATGCTAACCGCCCAGCTCCTCTTTCATTTATCTCCAACCAATTGTGCCCAGTCAGAATGTGACAAAACAACAAAGCAGGTGGAGGGATTCACTGAAAATGTTGCGTGTTGCGACTGTCAGCAGAGAAATGAAACTGGCATCAGACATGGGTTTGTAATGTTTAGGCGCTTCTTTTGTCTGCTGCAGGGTGGATGGTAATTATTGACGCAAATTAGCTTATGTACACAAATACACACTCTCACACACACACATTAACTCGCACGACAAAATATATCTTTTCATTCCCTCCCTGTGTGTTCCTTCGCCACCTCTCTCTCTTTCTACCATCTGTCTGCACTCAGTGCCAGCCGGTAATTAGTCCTTGTAAAGTCAGTGTGGTGAGGAGTCCCTGTGTTTGGATACTGCTGTCTAGTCAAACACTGGTGGAGAGAGAAAGAGGGGGGGATAGTGGTGCTGGTGGTGCTAACAGCCTGTGTTTTATCTGTCAAGTTTGCTGCTGTTATGCAACACTTTTCAAGGTTAAGGTTAAATCTCAAGAGACGCAGCGCATGAGTGTTGTGACTTTATTTACCAGTTAAATCAGTTTGTGTTTGCTGCAGCGATGGGGCGGCCGCGCACAAGTGGTGAGAGTGGAAGGATTTAATTTATTTCATTTATTTGCTCATTGTATGCTAATGCTCGTCTTTGAACATCTTGTCCATGTGGAGTAGCTGTTTATTTTATGTCCTGTTTGTACACCGCCGCAATGTGTTAGTATAAACATGAAACGTACTTGCTTTTTTTTTCTTTTTCTTCTTTTTTTTTTTTAATTTGCTTTTAGGGGCCACTTAAGATGTGAGATAAGGTCTGACAGAACAGTAAACAACTGGTCCCGGTGCAGGTCCTGAGCGTGTTAGTACAGCACACAGGCTCTGGATCACACTGCAGCATTAATTATGAAGAATCAAACTAAATCTATCACCTGAAGCTCAAAAGTCATAGTTTTATTTGCTGCAATGTGAATATCATGTAAAGTAAACATCATACATAGAGGAGTGCAGTGGTTCTGTTTCCTTTTCTACTCCCACCGGACATTGTGACCTAAAAACATGATATCCTGTTGTACTAAAAAACACCATATTCCCTCAGAAGTAGTTGCAGTTATTGTGTTTTTAATTAGTCTTTTAATTAGTCTCGCAGGAGAACTCAAAAACATCCTCACCCCGTCGCAGCTTTGGCAACATTTTTTATTTTATTTTATTCCAGACACCTTTTTTTCTCCAGTGCATATTTCACATTCTTACAAACCAATGAATATGAAATACAGTATAAAAACAAACAACATCTGTAAACATGTGTTTTATTTTGACCCCAGTGTATGTTTCAATAGTGCACACATAGTTTACGGTGCGTTTGCTGTCACGTTTACTTTGGGATAAGTGATGTTGATCCCTCAAGTCAGACGTTGTTTACAGCCTGTGTGGTTTCCTGATCGCTTGTGTTGCGTACCCTCCTGGACTCCTCCACATATTTGCTGTCTCCTTTAATCTCGGCTGCAAACTTTCTGAATGGGAATGTGATCATTGCCAGGACTGATGGCCAAAAAACTATGAAAACCAAAATCAGATTTTTCCTGTAAATCAAATTCAGAATTGGACGACAACAGCAAGACAGATGAAAGAGCAAGTGGTGCGGTGCATTCGAGTGCACGATTCAAACTCAGAGGCCTTTCACTTGATACCACCGAGTAAGAATAGCATTTATTAATAGGACTGTTGTTATTTGTGTATGGAAAGAGCGTGCACACAAACACAGACACACACATGGAGCGAGAGATAGAGAAAGCCCCCTAAGCAGAGCTGGAGCGGGAACAAAGAGTTTGTATTTACTGTGGGCTCAGGTGACAATACATGACAAACTGAAATAGACTGGGTGGTGGTGGTGTTGGTCTGTGCCGTGTCTTTGTGAGCTGCATGTGTTTGTGCTTCCATAATATTTGTGCACTAGTTTGTGCGTGCATTTTGCATGAGTGTGCGTGCGTGTCCGTCGTTGGTGGTAACACCCTGGGCAGCTTGCCCCGCAGATGAGATTTCCATCCGTACAGGAAGTGGCAGCAATCCACTTCCTGTGCAGCCCGCGAATACTCATTCATCACACACGCATTATACACACACAGAAACATGTGCAGCGGGCCTGAAGCGATGATGGATGAGTTATTTTTACAGTGTTAATTCATATCTAACACTTGCTCCTTTTCTGCGCGTCTACATGCGCAACGTGTAAATCCATCCTGACGTTTTTCTGACTTCAAAGACGCTCCGACGACTCCGGCTGATGTTCGCACCTCTTCAGCGTCTGGCCTCTTGGCTTCTCTCTCCCTCTCTCCTTCCTCCACAGCTAATCCTTTTGTCTCGCTGTGTTGAATTTACATCTTATCTATTTGACACAAACACTGGGAGGCTGCGGGCCTAGGCAGCATTAAGGTTAGGTTTAGGGTAAGGAAAAGGGTTAGGGCTACTACATGGGAGGTCGTCCAGTGTATGAACAAATGGGTAGTCCGGAGGCCAGGGCCAGGGAACCCGCAGGCCAGGGCGGGCGGGCAGACAGGGTGTGTGAGTTACTGTTGTTGCTTTTTATAATTAGTTCAGGAAACTTCGACAATCATCCGTCAGTAAAGAGAGGCGGTATCAATCTCCGTCTGACAATAGCAGGAAAGACAAACACGCACATACGCACACACGCAGCTCTGCATTCCACCACATTCCACCCTCGTGTTTGTGTGTGTGTGCGCATGAATACAGTAATGACTCGTGTTTACTTGTGTATCCCGCATTTAGCCTGGCTGTGCAAAGAGGCAGATTGCTTTGTGCACTTAAGTGAAATGCTCTGGATGCTGAACAGCAAAGGTCGTCGACTCTGTTTCTGGGATCGGATGAAATTTTAATGACGCCCAGAGAGAAACTCTGTCGCTGCAGCAGCAAACAGTGAGGGAATAGAAAACACACAGAGTAGGATGGAGAGTGCATGTGTACGCAAAGTCAGATGGAGCTGCTGCATGGTAATATTGGTATTAACTCAAAATAAGATGATTACTAGTAACGAACAAAAACCCATCACCCCTCCTGGTTTTATCCAACATGTTAAAGTTGAAAAGATTTGACCTTTAACCCCACAATAGCAAAGCTTCAAAATATGTTGATGGCCAATTAAACGGACAACGAGTTTGTATTTGGTTTTAAAAAGTCTCATATTAATGTGGATGAATCTACGTTACTCACACTTGTTAACGTGTCCATTTTCGATAAATACTGTATATCGTTTTGTCTTTATCGTTAATTTGTTGTTATTATTAGTGGTCGACTCGTAGGAAATGGCCCATGACCCGCCATGGCCTGGTGGGTCATGGGAATAACGCCGCTGAATCGCCGTTTATGGTCGGAGCTGCGACGGTATCTGATCGTCTTTGAACCTCCGACTTTCATTCTTGATTTGAAAACATCCTTTTCGCTTTCATTTTGCGGAGGCTCATGAGAAATGTAGTGTGAAAACACTTTCAAAAACTCCTCGTTGTCCCTTTAAGACAACATCTTATTTTTGAAGGAGACGCTTTTAAGAACTGAAATTAAATGCTGTAATTGACTGAATCATTATAAAACGTCCAGAGTGGATCTGATACATAAATAAAGTGTACATGTATAATGCATCGTAATTTAAGTGAGGATAGTCGGAGGATTTGTTGCTCATAAAGACTTGAGGCGAGTGTTGTGAAAGCCTCTTCATCTCTAACTGAGGCAGATGATGAATGTACAGAATCTGCCAGTTTGTCTCTCTCTCTTCATCCCTCCCTGGGGTTTCCTTCTCCCTCCAGGCCAGAGCTCGTGCAGTCAGTAAACTGCCAACGTGTTTTTTAGAAACTGTTTTACAGCGATCACCCCGCTGTGTTTACGACTCCTGCCCGGGAGAGGAGGAGAGGGGGATGAGAGGAGAGGAGGAGGAGGTGGAGGAGGTGGAGGAGAAGAGGAGAGAGGCCAAGCTGAGCTGTCCAGGAACTCACTCCTCCTTCCCTCTCGCCTTTTTACTTCTCTCCTACAAGTCACACCCTTCACCTCCTCCTCCCCGCATCCCTTCATCATCTCCTTATCTCACCCATTTTCATCCTCAGTCCTCCACTTCTCCCTCTGTCAAGTGCTCGCTCCTTCTCTCCTCTTCTTTCACCTCTTATTTGCTCCTCCCTCCTCCTTATCCCACTGTCATACTTTTATTTCTCCAAAATGTGTCAGTGTAGGTATGTACTGTATGCATACACACGCGCATACATATATATATATCTCTGTACATTTATATGTATGTATGGGTTGTTGTAGGTTGTGTGTGTGTGTGTGTAGGTGTGTGTGTGTAAAGGTGTTCATCTCATCTCTACAGGGAGTTCAGCATCCTCAGCTTCTCCTGAACACAGGCGGCTGTAGAGGGAGGAGGAGGAGGAGGAGGAGGAAAGACAGAGGCATTTTCTTTGGTCTATCAAGACAGCTCTGAGCCCTCCTCCTCCTCCTCCTCCTCCTCCTCCTTCTTCTTCTTCTCCCTCATCTCTCTCTCTCACCCACCACCTCCCGCTCCCTCACATTAATTCAGCGATGTACTAAATATTTCTTTTAGTAGAAAAAAAGCGATTTCTCTCCGTGGCTCGCCACCACTGCTGCTGCTGCTGCTGCGCTCGCCAGCACTTTCACCCTCTTCGCACACCTCACCCCTCACCCCCTGCACACATGGGAAGTGCTTTTTTTATGGACTAGCCAGAATTATAAATGTTCAGCTTGTGTTTATGGCTTATTAGGCAGTTACAGGAAGGAGGGGAGCATGTGTTTTATTGGCTTAATTGGGAAAGAACAGCTTCCTTGCTGCATTAGCACTATTTTCCTCTCATCAACGGCCTTGGCTGGCGAGGCTGGGCGCGCTGTGCAGTCAAAGGTGCCCTCGCCGTGCCATTCTTTCTGCTGAGGACGAGGAAAAGGGGGCTTCTGTCACAGGGAGAGAAAGCTGAACATGCACAGACGTATCGATGCTAAGCAGAGTAAAAATTCTTTCTCGCCATGTGAGCGCGAGACAAATGTGTGTATGGTTGTTTTCTAAAGGCTGAAGGAGTGTGAGCATGTGTGTGTGTGTGTAGGCATCCTTCCCAGTGCTTGACTGCGAAGCTGCTTCTTTCATTAGTCAAGAGGAGAGACGATCCTGGATACTCCTTTGAGTCTGACACCACAGAGCCTTCTTGTAAATGTGTTTTATCTTTCTTTTTCTTCCATCCCTCCTTCTCCTCCTTCCCTCCCCAACTCCTTTAATTCCTCCCTCCCTCCCTCCCTCTCTCTCACCTCCCCTCCCTTTCCGGCGCGTGTTGCGTTCCGTCTCTCCCCCAGCGTCTGAGGTGGAGACTAAACAGCCGAGTTATTTATTGTGATGTTTTCGTGGCCGCCTGGTTTAAATAACAGTTTGGTCTCTCTGCAATCCTCCCTCTCATCTCTCTGCCTTTATTCTCTCTTTCTCCTCGCTCGCTCTTTTTCTTGCTCTCTCCTTCTCTTATTCTCTCTCTCACACACACACCCCTCCTCCCATCATGCCTTGGATAATGGTACATTGTTAACGGGCTGTCTATTGTTTGTGTTGTGTTCTTGGCTAAGTGGAGGGTGAATAGTTTTCAGATGACAAACATGAAAGCTCACTGCCAGCCATTCTGATCTGCTGGGCTGGAGCTAGTTATACACAGAGCCATCTGAAGCCCGCTTAGCCTCAGTCAGTGGAGATTTACAGTGTACCATGGTGTCGCTAAGAGTTGTGTGTCTGTGTGCACATGTGTGTGTTGGTGTATTTCCGTGACAGCCTTGGCCTCCTCGCTGATTGGCATTTTAAAGTTGTTGTGCCAAACTGTTGTTTAGATTCTGTGTTTGCAGATGAATATAACTCTCATCACTCTCATCTCCAGGGACAGACGGAGAGCAGCTTGAACTCGGTTTAATTCAGTTTAACCGACTGATAAAGACGGCGGCTCCGTTGCATGAATCAAAACAAACAGCTTTTTTTATTTCTCCAAATACTTGCGGTCTTCTGACGGATCGCCGTGCAAGGTTGAAGAGCTTCAGACGGATAAAGCGGCCTCCCATTTTTATCGCATACAGATACACAACAGCCGCATTACTGCTGCGCCTCAAGTCAGTTCGCTCACATGTGCGGGAATGACAAAGTAGCGTCGTCCAAAGACTGTAAATAAAGATGAATGTAGTCTCTGTGACATCATCCACAGGTTTCTGAAGTCATTGTATCCATCTCGCCAGTACCTGGTTCCAACAAATACAAAAACGGACAAAGAGGGAGGGCGTGTGGAGCCCAGACTTCGGTCCATGTCGGCTTGCAGTAAACATGGGCTCACTCAAACGTATTCTGGGATTTTAACATGGGAGTCTATGGAGATTGAATCACTGTTGGTGCCAGACTCAAGAAATGATGCAATATGTGACTATGATGAATGAATGTTTAACCGTCCTGTGTGTCATTAGTGCCGCAGATGTGTCGTCCTTTCTCGCTATCACTTTCATAAAGTTTTGTGCGCGACATCCAGTTTGCAATGATGAATAAAAGGCTTCATGTTTGTTTCAAACGCGACACATTTAAGCTCGAAGATGAAACAAATTTAACATCAATCCAAGTGGCCGGAGTAAATATTCGGTGTCACATCACATCGATATAATCCCAACGTTATATACAGTATATTAAGTGAATAAATAAAATGGCCTTGCACCAAAGCTCCAGAAATCCCATCTTCTGTCTCTTTGTGGACTTTTTTAGCCCTTGATCTATTATAGCTGAGCAAATGTATTCATACACACACACATGCCAACTTGTATTTCTATCTTTGTGAGTACACACACAGTTCTCTACCTTCTTAACCATTGCACCTAAATGTCAAACTCCAACTATTCTAACCTGAACCATAAAACCCTCTAACGGCCATTTGAAGACAGTGAGGGCCGACCGAAATGTTCTCCCTCCTCGAGGCCTATAACTCAGCCTGGTCCTCACAAAGGAAGAAGAACGTGTGCGCACACATTACACACGCACACACATCCGCGTACACACACAGCATTTATGGCAGCAGCTCCATCGTGGATGTGATGGAGGGTGTGAAGCTGCATTTTAATGGATGATTATGTTTTATGTTTTCTCTACAATGACCCACACTGGCAGACCAATATTGTTCCCCTCCCATCCCGCGCACCCCACACACACACACACACATATACATTTCCACTTATACAACTACCCCCCTTCATTATATCGCACCACCACCTGCCCCCCCCCCTCTCTCTCACACACACACACTAACTTGCAGTCACCTCAGCACTCCCCCAGCCCCCACTCCCACTTTCACCTCTCGCTGTGTTGGGGTGACATCAGGTGTTCTCCTCTCTCCTCAGGGCAGAGAGGAGCGTGACTTAACATCCAGCCCTTATAGTAAAGGACATTCTCCTCTCTATTACGTACTGATGGAAAGGTCAACTAGCATGAATAGAGAGGGTGCAGCTGCTCACAATGTAAAACGCCTTCTCTTCTCTTCTCTTCTCTTCTCTTCTCTTCTCTTCTCTTCTCTTCTCTTCTCTTCTCTTCTCTTCTCTTCTCTTCTCTTCTCTTCTCCTGTGCTTTCTCCTCCTCTCCTCTCCTGCCCTGTCAGCACTCTCAACTCCTTACCTCTCTTAATCTGACACACATAATAAGCCAGATAGAGAGAGAGACTGACAGGGCTCTGTCAAAATCACATTCTGTCAGTGTGAAGGCAGAGAGGAAGGAAGAGGGAGAGAGAGAGATACCACTCCTCTATCAGTGCTGAGTGGCAGAGCAGGACAAAGGAGAAATTATTTTTGAATTCTGAGGACCATTAGCATGACTATAGATGCATTAAAATGCCAGATAGCGGCAGGCAGAGACGGGAGGTGGGAGAGGGTGCGGGACACTGCATGAAAGAGAGGAAAGTGGAGGGAGGAGCACGACGTGTGCGAGCGACTGCATCGCCGTAACATGACTCTGGCTCGGTGTGGATGCTTACTCAGTCGAGCCCACACTTCACGGCAGCGAGGGCTCGTGTGGCGACGAGAGCGGGGAAATTACTTTAAGAGGAGTTTGACCGGCGTTGTTTTGATCACTCTCACATGTGAGTGACTTGGTAAACGGAGTTGTTGTGGAGCTGTGGACGACTGATGGACTCAACAACCAGAACGCCATCGTCCACTGTGGCTTGTTGAATGTGGAGAACAAATGTCTAATACACAATAACAACCACAACACTAATCCCATCTGACTGCAAACAGTTTTATTGTGTTTTCTTGTTTTCACTTCTTCCACCTGCTCTTGCTCTTGTTTCAATGGGCCTCATTCACCAATATCTTCTTAAGAATCTTCTTAGATTCTTTCTTAAGTTGTTCTTAAGAAGTTCCTTAAGAAAACCCTACTCCAGATTCATCAACGCGTTCGTAAGCCTCAGAATTTTTCGCAGCTGTGTTCTTATGTCACCTCTTCGTAAGTTGAGGGCGTGTGCCAGGTGAGTCTAATTAACATAGGATCAGCATAGGTAACAACCCCTTCAACGCCCATAAAAGGGCATGAGACTGCAGGGCCGTGTGCACACAGAACCCACAGCACTGAGCAGAGGAGGTGAAGAGAAAAAGAAAGTTGAAATGCTCAAATGAAAATCTGAGAAGGGGCACCAGACTGTAACAAGAACTTTAGTAGTGAAGTAGAGCTACTGCGACAGGAATGAAAGAAAGAAACAAACTAAAGTTTATATTTAGTTTATATTAATATAATATTATTAATATTAATATATTAATATTATATAATATTAATATCTAGTTATATTTAGTTGTGTCAGCAGTGGATGCAGGTTATTATCAGACCAGGCTCTCACAAGGGCCATCATATATGTCATCATATTATCACATATGATTCCAGTAGTGCAACAGATCGCTGTTGTTCCGTGATCCGTTCAGAATGCCATGTTGTCCATGGATCGGTTGATGATATTAATTAAGTAATTTGTAAATTTATATTATTATTAAATATAGTTTTAAACATCATAAAATATAAGAAAATACAACTACAGTACAGAAAAAAACACAATAATCAGTTAGTTTGCACAAGTCTTAGCTCTTAAATGTGCGTAAGTATACTCCTGACTGTTCGTAGATTTTGTTCTTAGTTAAGAACAAATTCAAGATAAGAAAACATTCATGAATGCCACAATCTTCGTAAAAACTTCGTAAGTAGGATTTAAGAACAAATTTGTTCGTAAGAACGGTTCGTGAATGAGGCCCAAATGTTTTTATATAAAATTTGACTTCTTTACTTTTCTGCATCTAAATTGTGAACTTGCCATACATCAGCTATACCACTTACCATTTATTTATTAGTTTATTTGAAAAGGGACAGTGTAAAACATTGTAAAAACAAATGTAAATGTACCTGAGTTAGCTAAAAGGCTAATTTTCATAGTCCCTCTGCTCTTTGAAAAAGACGGCAACAATAAAATACCACGCATTCTATACACATTAAAAGAATAGTTCACACAAAAATGAAATTTCACTCATATATAAATAATGAGTGAAATTTCATATTTGGGTGAACTATCCCTTTAATAGAAAGATAATAACACACATTCACGATTGCATCATGCTCTTTAAAAAAATCTGTATCATTTTTCACATTTTTGTTTGTTAACAAGCCATCTCTTGGCATGTGTGCAGGGGCCGGGGTACTGGAGAGGTCACCAGTCCATCAGGGTCCATTTATAAAGATACTCACATTCATATCTGCAGGATTTGTAGAGTCAGCAGGTAACATACAGTAGTGTGCATGTGTCTGGGCCGTGGTAGGAAGCTGGAGAACCCATTAAGAAGCCACACAGGCTCGGAGAGATCATGCAAACTCCACACAAAAAAGGCCCCAGGCCCGGGGATCAAGCCCAGTGCTCACCACTGAACCACAGTGTCGCCCCAGTCTGAACTCTCAGCTGAGAGAACGTCTAGATTCCGTCTGTCACAATAAATATTGTAAAATACAACGATACTGACAAAAAACACACAGGATTAAGTATGCAATGTAAATGAGAGGTAGATAAATAAGTGAAAGTAAGTGTTTTCATATGGACAAAAGTGCATGTTGTTGTAAAATGAGTCACAGAGGTGTTTTATAGTCTGACTACTTACTGTAGGCAGGCCTTTTCTAACAGCAGGGTCGATGAGTCTGTTGCTCAATGTGCTTTTGAGTTTGTCCAGAGTTTTATGAAGGCGACAGGAGATGCTGTCCATAATCTCCAGTAGTTTTGACAGGTCTCTGTCCTCAGCCACCTCCTCCAGTGTAGCTCCTCAGGAGGTAAAGCCGGCTCAAGCCCTACTTCATGGCCTCTGTGTTGGTGGACCGCTGCAGCTTGTCATCCGGTTGCACGGCCAGATACTTGTATGACTTAACTTTGTCAGCGTTCCTCCCACTGATGCAGACTGCAGAGGGTGTTGACTTGATCTTCCTGAAACGTAACGCTTATAAAATGTGCACCCAGGCCACCTCTAACCTCACTCTTTGCCTCTTTTCCTCTTTCACTCTTTCACCACTAATTCACTTAATGTTGCTGGGGAGGAAGTGTGACTCCGTGGATACATTACATCACCAATAGAGATCACATTCTGCAAATTAACTCCATATGCACTCACACATATGCGCACCACCATCTATAGTCGAACACATTCCTCATATAACATTCACGGTCCTCACAGCAGCTGATTTTCATGTAACTGCTCTCGACGTAATAATCAGCATCTTATAAAGTTGTATTTGACAGTGAGTCACGAGTTATATAAACTTCAACATTCGCTGTTATAAACACCAGTGGACTTGTCAGCAATGTGTGTCAGTGGTGAGAATATGTTTGTATTGAATGATAGAAGACATGGGCAGAACAGAAAATACAAACTGAATTTATGAAAAAAAAAAGAAAAAAGTTATTGCTACAGCAAGAAAAACACTCCATTGGTCATAGCTGGGAATCACCAGTCACAGACCATAAACACCATAGGAAAAAAACAAACAAACATAAAAAATATTATAAAGAAGTTAAATGGGATGGTGAAGAGTTAGTCATATTGTAATAAAAAACTGTGGCTCTGTATCTTAAAATATTATCAGTTTATTATATTTATAGTTAAAGTGTGAAAAATAATTACTGATTTATTTATACAACTGGAAAACACATCTCCTGGTCTCCTTATGTATTACTAGTCATACTTCTGTTTTCACCACTTCAACTTTTTCTGCTCTTTGGTGCCCAGCAGCAGCAGCAGCAGCAGCAGCAGCAGCAGCAGCAGCAGCAGCAGCAGCGTGCACTGGATTTATCAGAGCTTTTTTGTTGTTGTTGTTGTTGCATGGGTTTGATGATGAGGTCACTCACCAAACAGCCTGTGTATGGAAAGAAAAATCCAATCAGCTAAAAAAGGCTAAAAATCTTAAGTCTTAACCTAATTTGAGTTTTAGTTCTGTACTAAAACCCTCATGTTAAATGTAGCCAATGTATTTAGTATTAGTATATGTTATTACTGTATAACACTGATTAATGGTGCTGTATGATAAGCTACATGAGCCTCCACTGTCCTGCAGCTTCCTCTGTAAACAGCAACACATCTACTGCACTTGTTTTCCCAGCTTATGCACCCTGTGTGTGTGTCTGTCCCAGTGTCTTTCTGGACAGATCCTTTCCCCCTACATCTGCTATTAGACTCTGCTCTTGTCTGTGTCTTAGCTGTGAGCTTTAATCTAATAAAGTGTGTGCATGTGCGTGTGTGTTTGTGTGCACGTGTGTGTGTCTTTCCGTGTGTGTATGTGTGTGCAAATCAATAGTGATATATAATTCACTGCATCCCAGCCCCACCACTCTTTATACCCACACATACTGCCTATTTAATATTGCATGAGGACACACACACACACAGAGCTGGGGGCAGGGGGAAGGAATAGATGTGTGATTTGTGTGTGCGTGTCCGCGTGTGTGTGTTTGTTCCCCCCTCTCCTCCCCTTAGGATCGTAAAAGAGGGTCTTTTACGCCCCTCTAACCTCCTCTCTCTACGTGATCTGAGTGCAGCTTTACCTCTTTAAACTTCCATCACTTTCTCCTCTCTTTCTCCTTCTTTTCTGGTTTTTCCTTGCTCTTTCTTTTCTAATCTTTGTTTTTTCTCTTCCTTTCTTGTACCTATATTCGTCTCTCTCCCTCTCCCTTTCTCCCTCTCCCTGCCTCCCTCCCTCCCTCCCTCTCTCTCTCTGTATTGTTTTGAACCTTACCCTTGGGGTCTCCACATTCACTCTTATTCTGTGTGAATAAATAAGAATTCATCTCCACATTTAAATAGCTTCAGGGTTTCTCACTCCCTCACACACACACACACACACACATTTCTCAGTCATGTTTATAAATCATTAGAGTTTGGGGTCACCAGGGGTCACATCTCTCTCTCTGGCCACCGTGCTCCATCCTGATTGGTTGTTGACACTGCAGGCCACTCACCATCCCTGTTAGCTTAGTTGTGCTTTTACTCTCACCTTTTCCTTCAGTGTGTGTTTGTGTATGCTGAATTATTTAACAGTTACTGCTCCTGTTTATGTATATGTGTGTATATATATGTGTGTGTGTGTATGTGTGTGCACATGCGCGCTCAGACTCAAATGCCCCCCCTGTCCTCCTCATCCTATTTGTTATCTTAGAGTTTCGTCAGGCTGAACCATATTTTACTCACATCCACATTCACATTCAAACCCCCACCACACACACACACACACACACACACACACACACACACATTCACTCACAAACACACACACTTCCTTTTCGTCTTTTGGGCTTCTACATTCATATTTCATCGCCTTACGACTCTGTATGAGTAGCTTCGGTGTGTTTTATTGCAACATGAAAGAGCCACTCCATAAACATGTTAACGGCTTTGATCACATAATGAGCTGAACAAATAGGAAACAACAGGGAGATTAAGCAGAGTAAGATTAAAAAAAAAAAAATCTGTATGCACACTGCCTGTACAATCTTAGTTTGTCTGAACAGGAGCTAATTAGTGCTTTTTGCCACTGTGCTTTTCTTTTACACTTTGAGACTTGGCATAACAGGAAGTGGCACCGGTGATAGTCAGGGAGTCAGACAGGCAGACGTGTGTGCACATCTTCACACGAGCGCATACTGGCACATACCTACGGTGATATTTATCATCACCGTACATAGGCCTGTGACAGAGAACAAAGGAGGGAGAACTGTTAATTGAACGAGGGCTGTAATTAAATTGGGTCATTTATTTATAAATTATTAATAATTTTCCTTTGTTTAATTGATTGAAATAGAAAAAGAAATGTCACAGCAGGGAAAAGCACAGGTGTAAATAATGGAATGAATAATGGCTAAATGCCATTTAGCCGCTTCAGTCTCAGGCTCCTGGTATTGTGCGAGCTGGCTCACCATCACACTGTCAGAAGCCCTGAATATAACACAACCATAGTTAATGTTATCGGTACCACCTGTGCTTTATCCAAAAATGACTGCTGTGGTAAAGGCAAGTCGCTCATGTTAGGAAAATAAATAACTCAGTGTTTCTGCTGCTATTTATTTCCCCTCCAGGACAAACATTGTTCAATAATGCACTGTTGTACTCCTTTGAAACTGATTAGTTTAATATGTGGACAAAAGTTAGTGTTGATGAACTCCAGGAAAGGCTCTTATTTTTAAGGCGCAGCACCTTAAAAGTGACATACACTTCAGCAAACACACAAAAAGCAGGTCCAAGCCTATAAACACTGAGGAATGTAAGTTAAAGGGATTGTTACATGATCATTTGTCCAAATAATCCTCTCAAGTGTGTTATTTTACTGCTCCTGACTGAGTCAGAGCCTCCCTGAACTGGAGTCGGTAACATCAATCATGTTTGATATTTGGGTTTTCAGAATCAGTGAGAAAAGTTTCTGCTCTGATTGTGCTGAACAGCTCTTTCTGCCTCGGCCGTCGTCTGATGATTTAACACAAATGACAAATCTAAATACAGCGTGGAAGCTGCTAGTCATGTCAGCAATGTGTGCTAACAGGAGTGACATTAGACATTAGTAGTAGGCCTTCAGATGGTGTCTGATAGTGGTGATGCAGCACTTTTAAACGGTGAATAACAGAGAACGGCGGCTGCTTCTTGAAAGACGCGTCTGTGACTGTAGATGCAAAGACAAATGAGACGACGGAGATAAATGGAGGAGCGAAGATTTGTTTCTATTTTCATCATTATCCGGTCCTGCTCGGCGTCTGAGTGTGGAGCTCCTTGTTTAGGAGTTGTAGCTGCAGTCAATGTGTCGCCTTTCTTCTTCTTTCTTGTTGTGTTTTTGTCTTTCCTTGTACTTCTTCCGCTGTGTTCTTGATCTGCGAGGTGTTGTGAGTTGTTTTGTCTGGTTAATTACCTGCACCCCAGTCGGGAGGCGAGTGTTTGACAGTTGCCGGCGTACGCGCGTATGTGTGAGTGAGTGAGAAATAGGCAAGAAGGTGTAAATCTGACTGTACCGCAAGACCTCGCTTATGTGACAGTGTGTAGACATGATGGCTCTGCTGCCGTTCAGGTACTAGACAACATCGCTGTCATCCCCCCCTCCTCTCTCACACACTCACACACTCAGTGAGGAGTCTCCCATTGTACTTTGTCTCTTGCTGTCTCTTTCTGTGGAGGTGGTATTTCTTTGATCACAGCAGCGACACTGATTAAAAGGAATGATGCCTGTTGTGAAGGCAGCTGTATTTATAAGAGTAAAGGGGGACCAGGTAGCATCTTCCCTCTCTCTGGCGCCTCCCCTTCCTCTTAATTCCTTCCCCACTCCTTTTTTTTTTTCTCTCTTTGCTCTCACTTGCTCTACATCCTGTATTGGTGATGATGGATGCAGCCCAGCGTTTCCAGCGTTTATGTACATGAACATGTTGATGTGGATGTGCGCGTGTGTTCCTGCATGCTAAGCGGTGCGCCAGATCAGGTAGTTTTGAAGAGGACAGCAAAACCTGTCTCCTTCTTCCCCTTCATCTCTGTTTAACAAGTTCATTTATTCATGAGGGCGAACACACATGCAGACGCACACCTAGCTTGGTTGGGTGGCAGGAGGATAGACTGTTGGCAGATGAAAGAGAGAGTTCCTGAGCTGTTGTTAAATAGTCTGTCAGCATGACACACATGGGCAATGCTACCACACTCAAATTGGAAGTTTGTGTGGGGGAAAAAAAATGAGCTGCTTTGTTTTCAGACTTATAGATTTTAATTATTAAAAATTTAAAAGGGAGAAAATAATGAGCATTAATTATTCAAAAAGAGCATGTTAATTGGTTTTTGAATATTCAAAAGAAAACAAGAGCATGAATATTCAGACGTATAAAGGGAGGATTAGAGAGCGCAAATAAAGGGAAACATGCTACTCTAATGAAAGGAGAGGAAAGGAAAGATGGGATCTGTGTTTGAGACAAAGTGGAGGACGGGGTGAGGAGTGGGACAAAATGAGTCAACACTGTAGAGGACAGAGACATGAGATGGAAGAGAAAGGCGAGGGTGGGCAGAGAAAAAAAGAAAACAGGAGAGAGTCGGAGGGGAGGGAGGTGGGTGGTGGTGTTGTGAGGGGGTGTCTTTTGTGTTTCCACCATGATGGATGACAGTGTTGACTAAATGAGCTAAATTAGAAGCTTTTTCCTGCAACTCTGTTGAAATATTATTAACACACAGCAACTTTAGTGAAACATATGATTCAGCTGCACATAATGACCTTGGCTATTGATATGGGAATACACAGGCAGCGGTGGTGTTTTAGTACAGGAGGGGCTGGAGGGGGGGATCACATGCTCTGTTGCAATGCAGGTCCCTGTTATATAGTGTCATTAAAACATTACCTCCTCAAACGCCTTAATATGCAACCTCTACTATTACTACTACCACACACACACACACAGACACACTAACTTAATAGCTTTAATTAGCTGGGCATGTGTCCAGTCTTGTAATTAGCTAATAACAGCAACATGGATGTGGTTAATTAGTGGTAGGAGGTGCTTGTGAATTAGAAAACCAACGACACCATCACTGCAGTGTTTCAAACCTACGGCAGCTCCTAAGGACAAAACACATGGAAACATGAATAAAGCGCACACGCTAAGGGGAAACAGGAAACAAATCCGGAAATACAAACAGCTAAAACACACAAGTAACACCTCGCTAGAAGTGTATCACAACACAATGAGATACACACAAACTCTGCTCCCTTTTTGCTCATAGTTGTTTTTGTTAAAGCACAGAAGCAGTGCCGTTGTCAAACTGTCCATTAAAGCACGTATTCAGCTTCACCTTCGGGCAGCAGCCAGTTTTTACCAAGGGCCTTCCCAGATGAGACCGGTCCAGTGTATCTCGGGGGCTCAGAGCTGCTGGTGGAGGGCCGTCTCAGTCATCTCATCTCTGAAAACCTCTGAGCAAATTTCTAAACAGAGCTTGTTTGGATAAACTGACTACATCAAATTCTAAATAGTCACTCTCACATAAAAAAAAAGTATATCATGCTTAGCTAAATGCTTATAACCGAGACACAAAATGATGTTTTCTAGACATAACTGCATCGTCTGAAGTCTGCATTGTCAGAAGTCATGTTGTGGATATGGTTGTGTGTTCACCCTCTAATCTTCCCTTTCTCCTCTCTTTCATGCCTCCTCCTGTTCTCCTGCTGCTGCTGCTGTGATTTCTACAAAGGTAAGAGAAGTGCGCTGTTTTGTTTTACAATTAATGCCTTTAAAGGGACAGTACATCATTTTAGCTTAATCTCTCATTACACATGAAAAGGGACAGATTATCTGAAGAGCTTGTCATCTTCTTCCCTTCTCTTTTTCGCTTCTCTCCTCATCCTCCTCTCTCCTCCTCCACTTAATTGGTGCCCCATCAACCCGTTAATCAAATTACTTCTGAACCAAAATTGACAGTTTTCATTAATTATAAAGGATTATTCTAATTGCAATTCAAATTTATTCATTTACAACAGACGGCGCTCAGTAATATTTCAGTGAATTAGCATATTAAATGGAGTGGTTCGTACATTAGTTATGGTAATGTATGCATATTTCCTTATTTGGAATGGGTGAGCCATATGCGTGCCACGCGGGCAGTTGGTATGTTTGTGTGGCTCTGTGTGTGTGTGTGCGTGTGCACACAGGTGAGGAACCTCTACAGTGTTTAATTTGTTTGACAAACGTAGCGGGAGTTAAATCGTCCAACCTGCCCCGTACATCTCCCTCACCTTCTCCTCTCCTTCTCCCTCTCTGCTTCTGTTTCTCCCCCCTGCCTCCAGACTCCTCCCCCCTCACCTCGTACCAATTGTCTCTTAATGTTAAGGTCACTTATTGACCTTTAGGTTGTTATCCCTTTAAAATAAAACTTTAAAAAGCAATTAGGGATTATAACATGCCATTACTGGGAATGACTGAAAGAAAAGTAGATCATCACTTTCCTGGGCACTTGAGTCTTTGATGTACAAAAAGACTGAAAAAGAAGGTGAAACAGACACCGGGGCCAATGAGACGACGAGCAGGGGCAGCGGATGGTAAATGGGTCAGACTGAGAGAACAGTCAGCGTCCAGATCAGATTAGACCGTGAGAGGTAGCGAGTTTTTTCCTAAATATTTCATCCCACTGAGATGTTGTGACTAAATAAAACATCACCCTTTTAAACAGACAAGGTAACAGGACAGAGGTCACCACACACAGTCCTTAAGTTACGCACATACTGGATGAACATGCATACTCACAAATCATGGGAAGAAGCACACGAGAATTTAACCTTTAATGGTTTATTTTGATTCAACTTCACAGTAGTAGAGACACAATTACACTTGCATAGTTTATACAATAGTTCTTTCTAGGAAACTAGCTGCTAGCTCATTTGTTTTTGGTTTCCACACCGACCGTGTGACCTGTGGTTCAGGTTTGGTTTGTGTTAGTTAGATTGTAGTTAAAAGAAACTAGCGGGTTAGACCAGCAGATGTTTCAGTTAGGACAGCCTCACAGTGTCCTGAGAGACACCCGTCATCTCTGTGAGACCACGAGGATAATGGAAAGCAGAGGCTGTTTAAGTTTTGTGCAGTGTTTTCATTTTTTTCTGCTGAGACACACACAGAGAGTGAGGGAGTGGCATGAGAGAGCAGAAAGTCAGATGTGACATGGAGGAGACGGAGAACATCTCATCTCTCAGTGGAGAGGAGACTCATAAATGCTGCTCAATCAGCAGCGATACCACCGAGATATTCCCTTAGTGAGCGAGTGTGAGGGAGCGAGAGATGCAGACGATCTCGCAGGCTCTGAACCTGTGTGTGTGTCTGTGCGTGTGTGTGTGTGTGTGTTTGAGTGAGTGAGTGAATGATTGAGAAAGAAAGAGACAGGAGGAGAGTGGAGGAAGAGGTTCCTGTCAATATCACTTCCGTCATCACTGCCTTCCTCTCCTCTCTTGCTTTTCTTACCCCCGAACCCCACCTCACACACACACACACACACACACACATACAGACACACACACCATAAATTATTTGTAAGCCCAATGACAAAGGAGCACACACACACACACACACACACATGCAGAAAGCCCTACTAGTTTACTTTATCTGACTCCAGCGCTGCAGGTCACTGGTGCTGTTGTCTTGTTACAATGAAATCACCAACACAATGTGAGTTTGTGTATATGTGTGCGAGTGTGTATCTGTATGTGTGAGAATATGTGTGTGTGTGGTGGTAGCGATAAACCGTATGTGTGTGTGAGGGAGAGAAAGAGAGAGAGACCAACAGGGAGAAGTAAAAAGGATAAAAAGGCTGAGCTTTAGATCGATTTGAGGTAAGCTGCTGCTGCATGTGTGTATGTGCCTGTATGTGTGTGTGTGTGTGTGTACATGTTTGGCCTAGAGCTAGCGATCCTTTAGCTGCTCACCCTTCACTCACTTTTCCCCGCCTTGCCTCTCCCCTCTCTCTCCTCTGTCCCTCCTTCCACCTCTTCTCTCCTCTTTTCTCCCCCTCCTCTCCTCCTCCTCCCAAATCAATCTCTCTCATCTATAATTCAGCAGTTTGCCTTCAGCCTTTAAAATATACACCACAGTAACCTCTTCTCTCCCTTCAAGTCTGTCTGGCCCTCACCTCCTCTCACTCTGTCTCTCCCTCCTGTGAGTAAGAGCTCACGTCTGTCCAGTAAACTGTACAGTGGCGTCACTGTGCCAGCTAGTCCGGGCTAATTTCTTATTAAGGGTCATTACGTGTGTTGTGAGTCCTGTCTGGCAACGCGGCTGTTTAGAGGCAAATGACCCCGTCATCTGTGCACGAGCAACCCCGAGAGCCATCACTGAGTGTGTCAACAGTGCAGTGGCATCGGGCCTGAAACAGCCTTATTCTTACTCCACTTGACATGTTGCACAATTTCCAAGCGGCAAAAAAAGTACATGTTCAAGTTGCAGGGCACATCAATGTTTGATATAGATATATATCATTTTTGGCTAAAGGTCATTCAATAATCTGTCTCGTTAATTGGACAGACTGCATTGCACATGCTTAAAGATTTAACTGTGAGAGACTTAATGATGTCTGTTTTTCAAAAGATATCTATTACTTTATCTATTATCTACTCTATATCTATTACAATCTGGATCTTATTCTCTTATTATTATCATTTTTCATTTTCCTATCAGTGAAAATAAGATCACCAAAGTAACTGATCTAAGAAAACAGCAACATCAGCCACAATGTGACCTGATGGGTCATTAAAAAATCTGGTTTGTGTGCACATGATGTTAAAGATGTTAAAGGCATTTTTGAAAACACTTTTGATTTGACATCCAGATAACGTCGGTTAGATCTTGATAATCCGATGTCTTGTTGAACTGATCCAAAGACATTTTCACACGTGTGTTCATGTGCATGCACCACAGCAATGCTTGAACAAACCCTAATGCTCGCCTAAGAGGCTGCAGCTCAGCAATGTGTAACACAGTTGGAAGTTTAGGGTTGCCAGATCTTCGTCTTTCACTCTTTGTAGCAGCTAAACTTGACAATATACCTTCCTCATCATATTCTTTTAGCTTCAGTCACTGTACAGGCCGTTCAATACAACTCGTACGTATTTGTATCTAAGGTTTTATGGTTCTTTGTAGTTTTACTGTTGTGTTGTTTTCTTGACGCCTTGGTTATGGATTTTTAACTCACATCGTTTTATTGAACTATGATGTAATGTTTAATTGCATAGACCCCAGGCAGAGTACAGTCACTATAATGGCTAATGGGGATCCAAATCAATAAATACCTTTAAAGAATACAGGGACAATTCACCACATTGACCTTGGTGGGGACATTCACACGGCCCATAAACACATCTCTACTCACCTGAGAGTTAGACTTAGACTTAAGCTTTATTTGTCCCAGAAGGGAGATTTGCTTTCACTTGACTGTACAAACATACACACGAGCATCAAACAGAGAGAATAGAACAGAAAGCAGACATGAGAGAGGAGGAGACTGTCCGTGCGGTCTATTGTTCAGGATGGCTGTGGCTGTGGCTGCTGGGATGAGGCCCTTTCCTAGGCGGGCTCTTCTGAATTTGAGCGTCCGGTACCTACAGTATGGCCTGAGGGTAGTGGGATGAGGTATTGGTTGAGTGACTTTTAGAACACCTACAGTCGTGTATTGACATTTATTTCATAAATGCAGCTTAAAACCCTCATAACATGACTTTGGATGTAAATTTACTGAAGGATCTGTCCTTTCTTCTTGTGGCCCATAGGTAACGATTGTGTGTCGCTGCTGGCAACATTGTGCTGCCCTGTCACAGACCGATGACATCATGTCACATCGGTGTCAAGGTTACATGTAACAATGATGTAATGATAGTTGTACAGGTTGATGCGGGTGCTGAACAAAGAGACAGTACAAGTTATTAATACTCACTTTGTCTTAGCCCCTGCACAGACTTCATACATTCAGGCTATCACCGCTCTGGCCTGCTCTGTCATTTAAATATGCAGAGATGACAACAATGACAGCATTAATAGTAATGATAGCAATATGAAGCTAAGCCCTCATCATCATCATCATTAGCATATCTCCAGGGACGTGAGCTGTGATTGACAGCTAGCTGGGTGTGTTTTGGGCTGCAGCTCAGCTATCAATTACCTCCGTGCATATCAACCATCATTATGTAAAATAACTCCGCTTCGCTCAGCTCTGCTCAGTTCTCTTAAGTCTTGTTCCCTCACATAACTCTCTTTCTCTCTCCCATGAATTTTCTACCCTCCCTCCATCCCGTCCTCCCTCCTCCACCGGCTCTTTTCTTTCTTCCTTTCTTTCGCACTCAATTTCTCTCTCCCGACCACTCTCCCCACACTTTCTACTCGGTGTCTGAGCTTCTTATTCTCACCGCTCGCTGCTCTCATGCTCCTGGTGCTTTGAGTGTTGCTCTGCCACAGCTCTGTGCATGTGCAGGGTGTCGTCGTAGGTGCTTTTTTTTTTTTTTTTTGCAAATGACAGCATATTCTTTTTTAAGATTAACCAGATTGAGCATGGCCTGAGCAGTATTTGAGTGCTAACAGAGAACACACATTCTCATTCATTCATTTGGACTTTGTTACTTATCTTTTTCTAACAATGTTCATGCTAAATCTTTAGAAAGATGTCATGGACAATATATCATGGTACAAGAAAAAAACAAAATCAAACAAATTTGACAAAGACAGACATATCTTAATAGAGAAATGTTGCTGTCAGTGCATCCTGATTTCAATGAGATGACTGAGTGACATTAACTGGGAACAACTGATTAGTTGTGTGAATCATTTTTCATAAAATGAAGATGAGAATTACATTGCACATAAAACAGCAGTTTGATGATGTTACATTTCATGGAACAAACTATTGATCTCTTCAAAGGGAAAGTAATCTGCAGATTAATCAGCGATGACAATGATGCTCAGTTGCTCCTTGTTGTTTATCTATAAGATATTTCCCCTTAGATTTAGGCAATCTAAAGTATATTTGGAGTGATAAGAGCATTCACTTTGGCTGCATCCGTAGAGTTTCCAGGTTATGCAAGACTTGGTAAAAGTCACACATTATTGAACTGAGACTAAAGTGGATTTCCATTTATCCCTCCAAGTAAAATGAATTCACCCTCCTCCTCAGACATCTCACTGCTTCCTTCTGTTATTTAAATCTCTCATGGTTTGTAAATCTTATCAACGTAGAACGTAGAAAATGCCCCTCCGCGCCACACTCTTGGTCTGTGACCGTCAACACTGCTGCACAAACCACAATGAAACGGACTTTCAGCATCTTGTTGTAATTAGTCAAGTGAATTTACGCTGCAGCCGGACCGCAGGGCCTCTCCCTGCGCTGCGGTTCATGCCTCCATATCAGTATGAGCTCTCTCCCTGCTGAGGTGCTCTCCGACAGGACACCACAGGGCAAAGTAAAAACAAGCATTTCCCCCACAGGAAGCAATAGATTATCACATTATTATTATTGTGATAATGGCCGAATGGAGGGGCGTAGTAGTATTTCATATCCTTGTTTTTCCTGCTGTTTGACTGCTCTGATAGCAGGCGCAGGGCCCAGCGATGCTATCTGATGTCATCACATTAAACAATAACAAGCACTCAGTGTAAACAGGAAACAGGAAGTTGATGTCTGACAGATCAACAGAGAGGGAACCTCATACTATTAGCTATGTGAAATGACAGATGAGAGAGGGAAAGCTGCTCACTAGTATTGTGATTACAGCGACTGTAGCGCCACATGGGCTCTTGACTTGCACTGTTTAAAATGACACTAAAAAGTACATTTTGGATCATTTTAACGTGTTGTTTGCAGACACTTTTGCATGAAGCGCGCCGCCAGTCAGTGATCAGTGGCGGGCAGATAGGTACACAGGGCTGTAGCGAGCAGATTCACTCACATGCACGGAGACGGAGATGGTGGAAACAATCAGTCTGTCAGAAAGCTCTGCCAAGAAACTTGGCAGGCAGGTGAAATAAGACATCTAAAGAAAGCAGGGAGACAGAGAAGAGACAGAGGAGGCAGGAGCTGCAAAAGCACTGATCTGTTGTTCAGTTTGTCTGCACTAACTGACTCGCTGCAATTTCTCCACCTGTCAGCAACAACTCACCAGAACGCCGCCTGTGTGTGTATGTGTATGTTTTTTAGAGAGATTTTTTTTTGTTTTTTTTTCCTCTTCCAAGGCAGCATCGTTATTCTTGGCTCAGTAGAATAGTGAGTCTTTAGGGAATAAAACGGACACAGACATTCGGTCTTAGACATCCACACACACAGACACACACACCGAAACACACACTCGCACACAAAGCTGGAATTCCCCCGGATGTCACCCTTGCCCTGTTGGCATTGTAACTGTTTAAATGACAGGAGAGTGGCTGAAGCAAACTCCCACAATCCTCTTTTCTTAATTCTCTCTCCCATTTGTTTCTCCTTCACACTCGCTGTTCCCCCTCCATCTCCTCCACAGTGTTTCTCCCTCTCTCTCTCTCTCCACATCCACAACGCCCTCGCCATCCCATCACTCTGTCACTTCCTGTCTCTCTCCTCAGGTCTGTGTTAGCCCAATATATTAAATATTAATGTCAGTTGTGCTCTGAGCCATAATTGCCATCTCAGCCCCTGAATAATGGATGTCACTGTGCCGTTCACCACTACATCATGGCTAACAGGCTAAAAAAACACAGCATGCAGCTGTGGTATGGGCAACATTACTACGGCTAACACACTAAGTAACACTACAGTTCTGGTGTGGCTGATTACATTATCATGGCTAACAGGCTGGATAACACCATGGTTAACAGGCAAAAAACACAGAATCAACAGCTGTGCTGCTGAGCCAGCATCTGTGCATCCTTTCTTTTTACCTTCACAAGCCAGTGTGTAAAAGATACACACATTAGAGATTGTTTTGTTTTGTTTTTTTTCTTTAAATCTGGTTTATATCCGAAGCATGCTTTTGTTTCTGTGTCGCATCGGATTATTGTGCTGCTCAGACTTGTAGTAAACACTTACATCACCCCTCATCAAGTGTGTAGCCATCGATAAACAAACTCTTTCTAAATATACCAGATGCAGATGTTGCAGTAAGTGAGTGATAGATGCATTGGGATGGGTGCAAAAAACCTGATTTATCATAATGCACATTTCTGTCTGGTGTTGGCATGAAAACAGCTTATGTGCAGTGATGAGCATATGGAGTCTGGTGACTGAGTGATTAAAACAGGTATCATGTAAATGTTGTCTTGCTGGTTCAAATTTGCTATTTTTAGTTTTTCTTCTCTACAGTTCCAGTGTTTTTCTGCCCAGGTGGTGTGCGTGTGTGCGTGTGAATGCGTGCATGTGTGTTTGCAGCATGCGGTACTGGTGTTGGGTCAGCCCTCTGAGTGCGATACTCACAATATAGCAAAGGTCAACAGTGCTGTTATCACTTGAACACGATCAGGCCTCGGAGAGAGAGGGAGAGAGACGGAGCAGAGAGAGGGGGAGAGCGCCTCCCCTCCCTCACAGTCATTTCAGACTCTTATAATTGCCCAGTTTAATTGGAGGCCTCTTAACGACCAGTGACTGGGCCAGCCAATCAATTCACACAAGGTGTCTGTATATATATATGTGTGTGTGTGTGTGTGTGTGTGTGTGTGTGTCTGTGTGTGTAGCTGCGGGGCCTTTTTGTAGCGGAGTTGATTAGGCCAGCTGGGGTCAAGTGAAGGGGGAAGAGGAACACACACATACTGCATTAAAATGTAGAATATGTTCTGGTGACAATCAATGAGAGAAAACGCTGTCACAGGAAACAGAGGGAAGGAGTCGCACTGCGGACGGAAATATGAAAAATAATGAGCGACATCATCAGATCACCGATGGCATCAGCCAATGACTGAAATTACAAACATATTACTGTAATACCAGGTGTAAACGTAACCAGGCTAAGATCATAAGGGTGGGTCATGATTTTCACATTTTCAAATACAGTCATTAGATTTGATTTAAAAATATATCAAATAGCCCGTGTGAATCATGTTGATTTAAAAAAATGTGTACATTTGAAGGATAATCAGATAATCAAACACTTATATACATTATATACAGTCTGGATCCTGTGGATGTGGAATATTTAAATGAAAGTCAAGTTTCTTCAGGGTCTGAAAGTGTGGAGGTGATGTTGTCAGTGATGTGAAGTAAAGAAACTCACAGGTGATACAATGCTGGTTTCAAAATATTAAATGTGCATGTGTAAGAAAGAGAAAGTGTTCGTTTCAAGGAAATGGAAAATGTATTTTGTAATAAGTGCGTGTTTGTCTCCATACATTTTTCAATGATAAACCACCGTGAGTGGAGCTCATTGGAATCATTTTCGCGTCGTTAACATGATGGCAGGAAACTCTGTGCCCTGCTGTGATTGAATGAACGGATGAATGAATGATTATTGCAGAAACTCTTAAATTTTATAATGACGTTGGCAATAAAACAGGAAATGAATGTGTCATTTCACTGCCAATACCTGATTTGGCTCAGATGCTCATCTAGTGGAAGTGCTCAGTGCCTCTCTGGCTGAGTGTAAAGAAAACAGCCTTATTTACAAAAATAAATCCGCAGGGTGTAAGTCGACTCTTGAGGTACTGTAGTCTTTTCATTCTGTGTTTCTTCACACTTTTCATCCAGTGTATTTCAGAATAAATTAGATTTCACCGTGGCCCTCCAAAGCAGCACATGAAGCCACCAGCAACGTTCAAAAGCTGCCTACATATTTATTGCATAAATAATTGAATTTTCCTATATTTTTCAGATCAACAACTTTGAGATTTTGCTCTTTATTTATATTTTTATTTAGTAAAGACACTTTAATTTTAAGGTTTGCTTAGAGAATCTGAACATTTTTCCCACCACTGCTTTACAGTAGCATCTTCATAAGGCAGATGAGCCGGGGGGGCGGTGGAGGGGGGGTCTCGGAGCCTCCGAGCCTCCGAGCTGCCCCAACCACACACACATGTACAGGGGCGGGTCAGCTGAGGTGGTTGTGTTAACGCTATGCTAGTGTTGTGAAAAGGACTAGACAGTGGGAGGTCAGCAGGGGTCACCGTGGCTGTCCTCCGCTGTGATAGGCTGTCACCCAGGGGTGAGGGGTCAACATAATTAGGCATGCAGAATCCCAGTGCCGGTGTTCTAACGAAGCCTGAGCTCGTTAGCGCCCAGTTTTACACTCAGACCTGCCACTGGGCTGTGCTGCACCGTCACACACGCACACACATACACTCACATAATACATGTTTGCACACACACACACACACACACACATAAGCGCACACCTCTGCTTTGTTCTGGTGGTCCAGTACAAGAGCTGTCATCTATTGAACAGCAGAGCCCCAGGCTCTGCCACGAGGGAACGGAGGTGATGCAGACTTGTGCGAAGTTCACATTACTTAAGTACACAATTGTATTATATGAGGATGAATATATAAGGTGGACACAGCCTTATTAAACCCTCCATAAAACAATTCTCAACAAAATACTGTTGCAACTCAAAGATTCAGCCTTTATCTTGCAACTCAGTCACATTTCACAGTAAGGTTGTGTCACATTATTGTTTTTATTGAGCTCTAACACACACAGATGCAACAAACACACGAACATGTGCGTTTTGTCTGTGTTCTTGTGTTTGTTGGTTTTGCCAGGCCGGGCCAGCTGGCTCACACCAAAACACAACCTGGATGTGTTTGTCTGCTGTTGATGGCCATCTGCGTGTTTGATTTATTCTGTAATACAGATTCATGACATATGGTCCCGTTTAAAACGCCCAATGTCAACATAGTTCCCCTTCTTTTAATGAGAGGACACCAGGAAAAAAGAAAAAAAACTGCAAGTTGTCGTCATGTCAGGGATTAAGTGGATGTTGCACAAATACCCAACCAGACACAAAAGCAGCGGGGTGGTGCTGAAGTGTTGAAGTTTGGATTCACAAAAGTATAACACTGAAGGTCAAACCTGAGGTTTTCCTGAAACTTGAATTGGCTCACAGTCGGATATTTTCAGCAGTTTTGCTGGAGTGCACTGTTTAACTCAGCTTCTTGTATGTTCATCCAACACCTTTATGTCATTTTTCAAAGCAGCTGTGGATTTAAGAACAAAAAAAATCCATGAGAAAATTCATTTTGAAGTTTGAACAGTATGAAATATTAATTTCTAGTATCTGTATTTGTGTCTGTACTGTGGGAGCTGTTGGAAACTGGGCTTGAATTCACACATCCTGAAGGAAAGTAGTGGGGGGGGAGTCTTCACTCTGCTCAAACGTGAAGCTGTTAACCTCAAATATGACCTTCTCTCTCTGTTTCTATAGATTCTTCCTCAAGTTTTTCCTCAAGTGCAACCAGAACTGTTTAAAGAATGCAGGAAACCCACGAGACATGAGGAGGTTCCAGGTAGAAACCACCACGTTTTTACTTCTGTTGCTCTTGCTGTGTGTGTCTGTGTTTGCTTGTCCCTCTGTCTTCCCTCCCTTGTTTCTTTTGTGCACATAACTCATAATAAGTGGACGGTTACTGTAACACACAAACACAGGAATGCATGTGTGTCTGTGTGAGGGAGCCTGAGTGTGTGTAAGTAAATAAGCTACCAGCGCCTTCACAGGAAACATGAGATCCTGACCCTGACTAGCCAGAACTTAAATATACACACAATGCAAGAAAGAAAAAAAGAAAGAAAGAAAGAAAGAAAGAAAGAAAGAAAGAAAGAAAGAAAGAAAGAAAGAAAGAAAGAAAGAAAGAAAGAAAGAAAGAAAGAAAGACGAGTGGAGGTTGTGGGGTTGTGCAGTCTTTATTATTTCCTTATCTTCATGGCCAGAATACAATCAGGAAGACAGCACTTGAGTCTGAGTGGAGATACTGGACGCCCAACAGATACTGATAGATTTATTACCAGGGCACGTGTGTGTGTGTGATATGTATATGTGTGTATCACTGCTAGTGTATGTGCGTATGTGTGTGTGTGGACAGAGAGACAGAGTCATAGAGTAGCGAGTGTGTGACAGTATCTGTGCCTCTAATTGTGAAGCTCTATTGTAGTGGAACCAGAGAAGACAGCTCTGTTTCCCTGGGAGATAATTAAGGGCTGGACCCATCAGGAACTATTGAACAGAGGAGGATAGACACACACACACACAGTGCAGTCACAGCGACTTAGTGTGTGTTGCGGGTGATGGTAATAGCAGTGATAACGGGTTACATTTAAAGAGCTTTTCACAGTTTCACGCTTTAACTCCTCCCTGCAATGATCTCTAGACCCCCAACTTTGTAATTCCTCATCTTTGCTTTTCTTTTTTTTCACTCCTCTCTATCTGCTTTCCCTTTGCCTCGCCCACTTACTTCTTTTTCTTCTTCACCTTCTTTTCCCTCCACCCATCTACCCTTCTTTACCCCCCTCACCACCACCACCTACACCCCCCTCTGCCCCCCTGCTCACCCCGTCCCGTCCCCTGCCTCCCTCCAGGTGGTGGTATCCACTACGGTGAGCGTGGAGGGACACGTCCTGTCAGTGTCCGACAACATGTTCGTCCACAACAACTCCAAACATGGCCGACGGGCCCGGCGGCTCGACCCGGTGGAAGGAACGCCGTCTTACCTAGAACACGGTAAACATGAGTGTGTGTGTGTGCACGCGCACGAGTGTGTGTCTGTGTGAACATAAATGTGTGTGAGCACAAGCAGCATGGCCGCCAGATGGTTGATGGTTTAATCCTATCAGGTGATTCCTGCCCCTCCATCTGGCTAATCCAACCCACTACACACACATACACACACACGCACACATACACATGTGGTGCTGTGTGTGTGTGTGTGTTGCAGTCTAATATAATTATGCTTCTTTTTCATAAGGAAACCCAGACTAAGGGTGTTGTTGTATTTCAGATGAATACTGATTCTCTCACATGTGTCGGCTTCTGACAGACAGGCTTTTATTGTTGTGATATTGGATTGGATCATATGAGCTTATACACACAATACTCAGGGTTTTCAGTGACATAAAGCCGACTGTATCCACTCTGTCTATGATACACGTGTGTTTTTATCCGCCTCAAATCATTATTTAAAAAGAGAGCAGCAGTAATCTCACATCAGTCTGTCTTGTAAAAGCAGCTTTCGGGATAAAACAGACAATAAATAAACAGCAAAGCAAAGCTGCGCTGTCAAAACCTACAGTATGCTCAAATAACGTCTTGTATTTAAAGTTTCTAAAAAGAACTTGGCTTGACAGAACGTGAACGTTTTCCTCTTCATTTTCACAGAATAAGAGTTTTAAATGAATGAATCGGTCTTTCTCTGAAGTCGCTCATCATTTTTCAACAAGGCCCTCAAGTATTCATCTTTTCCACGATTTGACCTTTGAGAAAACTGTATTTTCCTACATGTACGTAAAAGGTGTATTGTTGTATGTACAAGGTTCCAGTTCTTTCAGTTGCATCTGAATGGGAGCGGTCAATAGAGTAACGGTGCAGCTGATTTTGGTTTTTAATTTTGTTACTTTTATATTTTTTCACTTATGCATTCATGAAAAAAAAAAATCTATTTTCACACAAGCATAAGTCTTGAAAAAGTGAATGAATATTTTGAAATAGAAAAGAAAAGAAGCCCTGAAATTTAATCTGAAACCTCAGCACTTGCTTTGTTTATTCACTCACTGCAGCAGAATCATTTACAAGAGGAAACTTTTTCCTAGTCAAGGTCAAATTAAAGGGGAAGTGGACCTTTGAATCGTATTCAGTGTGTAAGCGTTGATCAGGGCTACAGCCAAAAGCTGAGGGAGCGCCACGAAAGAAACAAAATCCAAGGTGCGAATGCGAAAGGGACTTGCAGTCAGATTTCCCACCGTGATTTAACTTCAGTGGAAACAAATGTCTCACGTGAACGTTGATGACTTTGAACGCACCACAGAAATTAACCGTGTGCTTCGTCCCTTCCGCCAGGAGCAGCTCCCTGTATTAAAGCCATCAGTCCCAGCGAGGGCTGGACCACAGGGGGCGCCACGGTCATCATCATCGGGGACAACTTCTTCGACGGTCTCCAAGTCATTTTCGGTACCATGCTGGTTTGGAGCGAGGTGAGTTCTCCAGCATCCTGCCTCCATGTTGTTTCAGCTCCTCCACTGTGTGTGTTTGCCCTCAGACCGTTGGAAGTAATTCAATATGAAAACATACTTTTCCTCATGGTCAGGCTCTTAACTGTGTGTGATCATGTGTGAGTGTGTGTGTGTGTGTGTGTGTGTGTGTGTGTGTGTGTGTGTGTGTGTGTGTGTGTGTGTGTGTGTGTGTGTGTGTGTGTGTGTGTGTGTGTGTGTTGATGTTTGTCTAAATGAGGTTTGCCTCTCTAATGAGTCCCCACCAACAACCCTCCACCTTCCTCACCCACACTCCCTCTGTCTCTTTCTCTCCAGAATACTGATCAGATCAGCAGATTTTGATAGCCATTGGCTTAATGCTCACAAAAACACACACAGACACACACACACACACACACACACACAGAGCTCACTATCGTACTTTTCCCCAGCGCCACTCCTCCACAGAATGTTTATTTGTCTTCTGACTCCACTCACCGTGTGCGCAGAGCGACCATGGCTTCCTTCCAACAACAACACAAAGTGTGTGTGTGTGCACATGCTGGCAAACATGGATGGGTGTGTGTGTGTGTGTGTGTGAAGAGCTGAGGGGTTTGTTTACAGTGTTGAGAGCCACACTTACACACACTAACATGTGTACAGAGTCTCAGTTCAGTTCAGTTCAAACTGACTCAGCTCTCCTGGCGTTCCTCAGACTGCCTTCTAATGGAGTTTGTCCAACCAAATGTTTCATTTGCACTCAACCTGATTATTGATTCTGAGGCGAGAAAACACAGTTTGAAAAATTTCAGTGGAAAGTGATTGCTTATGTTTGCCAAGTTCTGTTTGTCTGCATCTCTCCCTCCTACCTACAAAAATTTCGCAAACCCGGGCCAAATAGCGAAAAGTGTTTTTGAAAGAAAGAAAAAAAAACCTCCATAAAAATCTGATGGTAAAATGGTCAAGTGTTGGTCACGTACAGCTCGATACAATGATCGGTTTTCCATCTGGTGTCAGCATAAGTGTCAGGAAATCAGACTTTAATTATAGCAGCTCGTTGATTTTGGTTTTTGCAGCGTGCCAAATATTTGTTCAACATGAGAGAGCGAGACGCTATTCCAGCTCAAAACCACAAGAAAGCATCAAACACAACAACTATTTACAGGCTGTCAGTTAACACGCATGTACAGTATATGATCAGATGTGCTCCACGCTGGACACAGGGATGTCTCCTTGTTTGATGTGAACGTCAGAGTGCATAGCGGAGTCAAATCCAAATGTAAATACAGCTCACTTAAAGTTGTTTGTCGCTGCGTTAACAAGTGCAAATTCAATAATCTCCGACTCAACAGACGGAAATCAACTTTAGAGTCAAGAATCACACAGAGTAGCGGTCTGAGGCGGCTCAACACTCCAGTCAGACTTGGCAAAGAAACTCTCCAGCTGGGTTTCCGGACACAGAACATTAGTACTGCATTACTGTGTATTGTTGATTTGTTGTTGTGTATTAACCTGCCCCCCTCCCCCCTTCTCCAGTTGATCACGCCACATGCCATCCGGGTGCAGACGCCTCCCAGACACATTCCTGGGGTCGTGGAGGTCACCCTGTCCTACAAATCCAAACAGTTCTGCAAAGGCACACCGGGAAGGTTCATATACACAGGTAGGTCCACCACTCACACACACACACACACACACAGTATGCATGCACAATTTCAGTTTAGTTTATTTGAAAAGGGACAATGCACATTAATAAAATTGTATAAAAGACATATGTAAATGCACCCGAAAAGCTAGTTTTCATCGACTGTCCCTCTGCCAGATTGTACAAGGCAACCTTTAAAACAATGGAATAAAATATTGTACCACATCGGGTAGAACACATACACATACGACTGTCCATAAATACATACAGTACATAATAAATACACATCTGGACGACAACAAGGTGATGCGTACATGTTCTTGACTGAAGTACATGGTCGTGTTTTCAGCTGTTTTCTCAAGGGTTGAATTTTTCATTGTTGGTTTTTGAGGATGTGTGTGCACGCGTGTATGCGTGTATGTGTGTGTGTGTGTGAATAGCATCTATGAGTTGCAGTTCACTCTCAGGCCAGACAGTGTTGAACTAATGACTGTAGATTAGTCAACATTAACGAGCCACACTCGTTAGAATGTTGCCATAATCAGAGGCTCGTTAAAACCAGCTACAATTAAACAGTCTGCTCTTTATAGCCCTCCATACTGAAGCTATTAGTGAAATCATCCAGAACACCCAGTTTACCAACACACACACACACATGCTCAGTGTTGGAAAAGTGTGTGTGATTTCTGACCGGATTGTTGACTGTGAATGAGTATTTTCCTGCTAAATTCAGTAGAGGGGAGAAAAGACAAGGAAGCATGTGTGTACGTGTGTGTGTGTGTGTGTGTGCAGGTATGTGTGTGTTTGCTCATTTTGTTCGCACATATATGTGGAAATGGATCGAGATGATGTGATGTCTGGTATTGATCCGCTCAACATGGCTCCATCACACCATAATGATGACGTCATTCACAGAGAGAGAGACAGACAAATAAAAGAGCTGCCGTGTAAATTCTTCCAGACGTCTCATGACCTCGGTGATTAACCGAAGATAAAGACGAAGATTTAAAACCTGATCAATGAAGACCAAATAAAGAAGTTCCAGAGTAAATTGTCACTTTTACTGTTGGTGTCAAGTTCAGCAAAGTTTTAATGCTTCATCAAGCAACTTTGACACATGTAGCATCTATACTTTCAGATTGAACCAAATAAAATCATACATTGAAATTTAGAAAATATTTGACATGATGATATCATGTATATATGAAGCAGCTTACATGTTTAGATAAATAACAATAACACAAAAAAGTAAAAAAAAAGTGCAACAAGAGAAGATAAAGCAGCTTAAGGACTTTGTAACTAGATCCCTACACCTTCAGAAAACTGCATGAAAATGGTTCTCGCCTCATTGGTCGATCGCCAGGTTGTTTTTTTTGTGCAGTGTGTAGTGAAAAAACCCAACAGTTAGCACAAGAAACAAGAGCAACTATTACAAGCACAATAAAACCAGCCCAGAACATTGTTGTTCTAAATGTCTTGACGAAGTTTGTGAGACTGAGACGTCAGATGATTTTTGGGGGGGGTTCTTTTTTTATTGGAGGTATGTTAAATGTCTAAAGTTTCTTTGTGCAGAGGTACGAGGTTCCCTGCCTGTGCGCCTCCTTCAATGTTCCTCAGCCAAAACATCTTTGGTCTGACCCTGAGGCAAGCCGGCTGGTAATTGGTCCGTCTGGCGTCTAACTGCTCCTCCTATTGGGCCGAGGTGACCCCCCGTGACCTCGCGATTGGCTGATGGCTTCAGCATGTGACCCAGGAAACGCGATACGTTACCGCGGTTGCCTGACCCCGCCTCAAGGTCGACTCCTTTCTGGAAGTCACCGGTGAAAGGTCACCGCCGATGAAAGCTGATTGGCTGTTGTGGTTTTTCGATGCTTTTGCTGCGGTTGCCTCTGGGTGTAAGAGCCGAGCAATTAAACACACACACACCAACACACGCGCACGCACACACGCACATTAACACGCACAAAGCCACACATGCATGGAGTCATGTCTTACACAACTTACCATGCACACTTTCAAACAGGGGCAGGAGTTGAAAGTAATTGTAAATCAGAGAGATATGAGGGAAAGATGGTGAGTAGTCTGGTAAACAGATGGCCTATCACATACATACACACATGTGTACACACACACACACACACATGTACACACTGCGCCGTATGGCTGCTTCATCTGCCTAGTGGGAAAAATTAACATTCTCTGCATCACACACTCTATATAAACACACAATGGTACAAAGTGGCAATCGATAGATGGTCTCACACACGCAGACGTTACACAGACACGCACACACGCACATACGTATGTGTGCAGAGCTGATGTAATGTCAATGCGGCGGCGAAAGATCCATGGCTCTGCTGTGAAGAAGAAACTTTAAGTGAAAGCTTGAACGAGCGATATAACTTTGCCGACACAAAAACAGAAAGTAAAAAGAAATTGGAAAACGGAGGAAGAGAGAGACGGGTGGGAAAAGACCGAAAGAAGGAGAAAGACATAAAAAAGAAAGGTGGACTTTTAAAAAACCAGATTGTAAAGTATCGATCCGCCCCTAAGTGGATCACACATATAGTGATACACGCATGCAGATACACACATGAACATACACACTTATACAAACACACAGAGAGCCGGCTGAGGGAAGAAGAGCCGGGGAGAAAGAGATCTCATCTCATAAGGGGAAGAATGAAGCAATAATTCAGTGGTATTGAACTGCTGGCTGGCCAGAGAATCGATCTCACCACACCTCCTCCCCTCCTCCTCCTCCTTCTTCTACTTCTTCTTCTTCTTCTTCTCCTTTTACATCAGCCCTCTTCGTCCTTTCACCCACACAGCTTCATCCCCCCATTACCCTCCTTGCTCTCTGTTGTTTAAACGCGGCCAAATGATAACAAGAAAGACACCAGCCTTGTATAATAAATCTTGGACACGCAGCTTCAACACAGACACTGTTTTTCACGATTTCATGGTGCCATCTCCACCCCACCCCCTCCTTCTTTTTTCTTTTTTTTTAACCCCCCCTCCCCTCTTTCTGTCCCTCCTCCTCCTCCTCTCTTGGCGTTTTTATTGTGAAACAGGAGTGGAGCTTCTGTCCTCATGAAACTTCTATGAGTATTGATCGGCAGGCAGCTCTGGACTCTGAGAGGAAGAGCGAGGCAGGAGGAGGAGTGATAGAAGAATGGATGGATGGATGGATGAAAGTGGCAGAAGGTGTAGTTAAGAAAGAGAGGGGGTGGGTGGAGGGGGGGTTGAGCACAACTGAAAGAGGCGGAGGAAGGAGGGGAGGGGAGGGGGTGGTAAAGGAGAGCAGGAGGGATTCACACAGAGATGCTTTCATGGGCAGCAGGGTAGCAGAATGAATCAAGATGAAACAGGTTCAGGTCTGTGTCACCAAATCATCTGCTGGAGAGGCTGTTTGTCGTTGTCAGACGTCTGTGTGAGCAGCTGGGACGCCACCGTGAGAAAATATCTGAAAGTAGAAAATAATACAATGATTTTGCACATCTACATGTTCCTCTTTATACGTCTAGACTTGGGAAACAAGTTATGTTTGGACTGGAGAGTGTAAACCGTAAAGCTCCAGGGAGTAGGGCCATGTGTTGGAGATTTATTATTTATTATTATTTATTTTCTTCTGGCCGTGCGAGTAACAACTATTGTCTCAGAGAAGTAAAAACAGAAGCAACGGGGCTGCCACTAATAGTCAGTGTTGGGTTTTTTTATATGTTTTTATCCACACTTGCCGTGTAGCAGCATAGAGATGACAGATCGGCTACTCGCTTATTTGTTTTATCACTTTAATCCAAACATGTGAATAACTATTTCATTGGTTGGTTTCATTGGTTCAGGCATTTTTGTTTCCTTCTCAGCCAGACTTTTCCTTCTGGTGCCACCAAGAGGTTGACATTGGTAGTTTTAAATGGCACAAGCGAGGACTGCCATGAAATGTTCACCACAACTTTAACTTTTAAATGAAATGTTTTTAGATGTCCAGTGGAGAGCAGCTCACGCCGTCGCCATGGCAGCCGTGCAGGTTGTGCAACACGCGTGAGAGAGAAACAAGAATATTTTTAGTTGTTTCTAACTTTCTCTCTACAGGTAGATAAAGCTGAGGTCACAGCTCTGCTCTCATTTTTATCTGAAGCAGGAGGTGAATTTCTCAGATGTTGTCATAGTTATGAAGTCTGGATTTTAGCAGCGGAGCAGCAGCTTGGAAACGGCTTAAAAATGAGCAGGGGTCATGTTTCAGTCACTATTTCAAATTTGTTCCATTGTCTGATGACTGAAACAGAAAAATATGTAAATGAGAGGAGCTTCATTCACTCAAATATGACGCAGAGATGTCAGGAACGTGTTGATTACTGTTTTAAAGCATCTAGTGACTTTAAGCGACTTCAAACGGGCTCGTTCTGATTCTTTGGAGAACAGTTGGCAACACCGAGGGTGTAGTTCCTCACGCTGCTGAGCCTCACGGGGTCAGCAGCAGCACGGTCGTAAACTGTCTTGTCTTTTTTACTACAAACATAGCACGGCTCATGTATCGACACTTAAACGCACCACGTTACTTTAAACTGCAGCCGTACTCTTCAGCACCATGGACAGCTGATGTCGAGAAGCCGTGTGTAAAAAATTAAAGAGCATCTGTTGAAAGACTCTTAACTTGAAACAGGATTGTGTTTTTCTGCAGTTTTACGTTCTGACGGCGCGTTGATGTCGGTGGTTGTTGCTTCTTTAGGGGAGTTTCCCAGCAGGCACCTCATGCTCGTTCAGCTGGTCCAAACCTCCCTGCATTTACAACCATCTTCGATCCGGGCCTGGTGTGTAAACTAAAGGAAGCCCACCTCCTTATAAACCACTTGATACACATAATCATACGCTGTATCAATCATCGTCTTTATTCTGTGCTGGAGGGGATGTTTCTTTAAGGGATATTGAACATTTTCCACTGGTCTTTTTATGATCTGCACAGTTTTCTATGATGATGATTGATGCAGCGTATGATTATGTGTATCAAGTGGTTTATAAGTACGCAGGCTTTCCTTAGTTTACACTCCAGGCCCCAGTCTCAGATGAGTGTATATGTTGGAAGATGAACCAGGCCGAATGGTCCAGTGGACTTCTGCTGAGAAACTCCCAAAGGAGGAAACAACTACTTGATACTTATAATCACACGCTGTATCAGTCATCGTCATACGCTGAGCTGGAGGCTGTGTGTCTTTATGAGATGCTGAACGTTTTCCACCCATTCTTTTATGATCCGCTCAGTTTACTGCAACACAATAATTCCTGTTTTCAACCCACTGTTGTTCCTGTTTTCTGTTTTCTTGCCCCGTCCGTGCACAGCATCGTCGTCGCCGTGCGCGAGGCCGGAGAGACGAGCGTATTTGTTTATGGCTGTCGGTGTAACCAGTGTTCCCATGATGAGTCAAAGCCAGCTGGGTTTACCAGTGCTTTTTACAGCTAATGTGCAATCAATTGTGCGGCGGTGCTATTTCTGTTTCACTGCAGAAAGAAACCACTAAAGAAATCATTTGAGGAATCCGACCTATTGGCTTCAAAGTAAACAAACATTCACACACTCTTTGTATTAGTTTTTAATGCACAAACATTCACACGCTATTTAACAATTTAAGAAACACATTTGTCCTATTAATAAACAGTCGGTTGGAGACACTTAAGGCCTCAGGCATCGAAACCAATTCATGTCAGTCTGTTGGATGCACGTCTCTATGTGTGCGGTGCTTCTTTGTGTATGTGTGTGTCTGTGTGTGTGTGTTATTAGAGTTGGCATCGGTTAAGTGTCTCCAGAGATGTGACGAGACTGTGGATCCGACACTGGCAGTTAGTTCTGACAGTTGATATCCCACCGACTGTTAGGCAGCTGTTTTCCTAGTTTTGTTTTTCTCAAGCATAACTGATTTTCTTTCTTTTCTTTTTTTTTTTGGATGCTCCCCCTCTTTTCTCCTCCTTCCCTCTCATCTTCTCTTCTCATCTCACCTGAACTCCTATTCCTCTCCCTCTCCTTCAATCGATCGCTGCTGCTCCTCGGTCTCTTTGGCCATGCTGAAGTAATTATCACATGTGAATCATAAAATCATAATTTAGAGCTTTAAAAGTGAACTTTCCTTGGAGCGGGGGAGACGTATTGTTCATGACAGTTTAACATGTGGTATTTTTACAGCTCGCAATTTATGAAGTTATGCTGCTAACAAATTGAGAGGTTTAGGGCAAAACAGAAACCAGAAAATTGGGTGTGATGTGATAATAAAACAAACGTACATATAAAACACACACACACATACACACACTAAAAAAGAAACTAAAAAAAAAATAACACACAAGACATTTCAGCTGCAAGTAATTTATCATTGCTGGATGTGGAAAGTACCAAATATCACTGCAGCTGCACAATTGGACATCATTCACACACATACACACACACCCTCTGCACCCCACACCTACATCTTGTCTTCTAGCACAGCCATTCTTCCTCTTTCTCACCAGCTTTATCTTTCTACTTCTCTTATTCCTCCCTCCATCTGTCTCACACATACACAGACACACACACACAGACACATTTTCAGTAGATTCAACAACGGGGTGAAGACACGTCCTCAGGGCCGTATAAATAAACACACCTGCACGTCATATTGGAAACCATCATCCTGACTGACGGAGCTTTCAGAGCCGCCGTTGATTGACGTGTTGATTGGATAAAGAGTGCAGAAGAAGAGAATTGCAACATTTAAGTGAACTCTAAATGTTCTTTTAAAACCCTTCCCATTATACCTGCAGTGTTATTTTCATCCAGATGTTTTTGACACCATTAGTTATTCCACTAGCTCTTTCCGTCTCTAAACATTTTTATGTCGGATTAAAGCATCTGCACTCCATCCCAGCCACTGATCCCACCTGTAAATCAACACTTCTTTATTTCACCCAGGGTATTTCTTCATTTTTTACTGGTAATTAATCAAGCTGTTATTCAGACAACAGTGAGAGATATAGAAGATGGGGTAGGTTTAGCTCAGCTATTTAAATTTGGATTGGAAGGAGCTTTTTTGGACTCAACTAATGTTGTTAAATCATGCTAATTATGACAGTTTTTATCCCGTTTGAGCTCCATGTCTCGTGATTCTTTATAACAGTCAGGGAAGCTACAGAATTATGTTATCTGTTATTTGGGTGAACTGATCCTTAAACTAGCAACAGTGACAACAAAATTTAGGATTTAGGAGTTATGCTGAAATTGAAGTTTATTTACTAAAATGCTATTCTGCTTTATTTCCAACATGTTTTTCAAATTTAAAATATAAATGAAATCAGTACTGTGACATTTTTTGGGATAAATTATGAACCACATTTTTCTTCACACACCATCCACTTCTCCACTGGTCACTGGGAGCAGCTTCACTGGAGCCGTTTCAGAGGAAAATCTCCACAGAAGATTTTTTTCACAGTTCTCCAGCCCAGATTTTGAACCGTCCTCCTCAGTCACAAACTTGCCTCTCTAACCTCCAGACGTCTGTCGGCTCGGAGGGATCATGCCGAGCAGGTTCATCTCTTTCCAGCCCAGAGAAGCCTGCAAACAAAATGTCAAAAAAAACAGGATGTCATCTTCTCTCCTCACCAGTCGGACCCCCCCACTGACTAGCACAGATGTTGAGACTCTGTGTGTGTTGTGCAAACGCAGACTGAACACAAAAAGCATCAAGGTGCAACGTGTAACGGTTTCATGTAATTTCCACAAAGAGAAACATGACTCAGACATATCACAGCTCAGCGTGGTGAGCATGGCGAGGTGGAGGAGGCTCTCTGTGTCCTTTAGTGTCATCCCATCATGCATGTTCAGCTTTGTGTTATTTTTACAGCAACGATGTGTTAAGTTAAATGTGAAATCCCACTGGGAAGGCTGCTTTTTTTCAACTAGTAGGGAGTAAGAGTCAGTTCCTTTTTTTCCCATCAAGCCTCACTGGTCAGTCCCTGTTTGCCCCCGTACTGTATTTTACATTATATAACACCATTGGGATTTTTGCTGGAAATCGTCAGGATTACTTTTCACCATTAAGGAGGTTAAAGCTGCAAAAACAAAGCAGATGGTGGAAACAAAGAGAAGGCTGGTGGAAAATCTTAGCATACATGTTTATCCTCCACTGAAGCAAAAATGAGGGGAGTGGTGAAAAAGCCACATCCTTTATGTGACAGGGATCAACGAGGGGGGAAAAAATGTGGCTTTAACCAATATTTTATATTAACATGGATTATGTGGCTGCGTGGAAGTGAGAGGGGTTTCCACCGAGGGTTTACCTCGGCTCTGCAGTTCCCCTCAGCTCCGCAGGGCTTTGTAGTGTCTTTTAGCTCATTGTTTTTGCTCCGCTGCTCGAGTCATATCCAGATGTAGCAGGCAGCTGTTTAAGAAACCAACATAGTGACTATGCTGCCTGCCCATCACCAAATGGCACACAGACACAGTTAGAGAGCAGCTGGTGGAGAAAATGAAGCATTCAGCAGCTAAAGAGGCAGGTACAAGTACTTCTTTCACGGGTGGGTGGAGACCTTATATGTGTATGTGTATAAATTTATACAGATGACAGTAAAGTGACTTTAACCACAGGTGCAGCATGACATCACCATGATGTTTCCTTTGCATGGAGCTAATTCCGTCTTTCCCGCTTTCTGTTTCTGTCTTCTGCAGCATTGAATGAACCAACCATCGACTACGGTTTCCAGAGGCTTCAGAAGGTCATCCCTCGGCACCCCGGGGACCCCGAGAGGCTGCCAAAGGTACAACATTCATTAACATGCACCTTTTTTTTACACATTAACTGGACAGTGAAGTGAGACTCACATTCAGACATTCAGACAGACAGATGTACAGTAGATGCTGTAGCACTTGCAGAGATCAAACCTGCAGCTTCTCAGTTACATGTAGCTGCACAGAGCTGCTATCAAGGACAAAATAATTGTCTTTATGTTTTATTTGTTTGTTTTGCGTGCGTTATTTTTACATTTCTGAGCAGAATGTGTGTTTTCAAATCTCCTGTGGGTTGCGTCTTTACCTCTGTATGAACTCCATGTGTGCGAGCTGCTTAACCCGTGTTTGCAGGGTGAGTGTTTGAATCTTCTCCAAGATCAGAAAGTCAGATCTGATTATTTGTTTATCAGCTGGAGATCAAGCAGAGCGTTTAAAGGATCTGCACATGTAAACAATTAGCACCAAACGATGAGCTCGGCTTTGATACCAGACGCTGTCATGGTGATCTGCACACGTAGAGACGTTTCAAAGTACGCATATGTGTGTGAGCTTACTGTGTTGACCTGCTTCAACTCCACACTCTCCAAACTGGGTGGGCGGGGTCGTGACCTTTTCATGCAGCTGCTGTGGGTTGGCTCTCCATCCCCTCGCTGGAGCTCTTCCAGGATTGGCTGGCTTCGCCGTGACATCATTGGGACATGGGCGCTGGTCATGATGTGATGATGTGATGATGTGGTGATGCTGCGATGTCATCACGGCCGTGCCGACACCCAGGCTCCTGCACATGTGTTAGCAATCATTAGCCACGCAGTGTGTTGCGCTATCGCCGTGGGAACGTGCTCGGCACATCACACACACTCCGCACCTCAAATGCGGGTGAAGTTTTGTGGATTCTTAGTCATAAACATTTATTGCTTTACAGTGCACGGTGTTGCACGTTATAGTGTTATTAGCTTCGGACAGTAATGAGCTGATTGCTGGTCATGTGATGGTACCTGCTGGTAACAGAAGAACTGGGTTATGGCTACAAGATATATTAAAAATAGGTTAAAAAGATGTTTTAAATTGTTTATAATGAGGCAGATTCAATGTTTCAGAAAGGTATAACAGTTTACTGTTTAAGATGCACTGTGCTGCAGATGGTTACAAGAAAGGCAAAAGGTTATACCTCATTATTTTTGCAGATTAGGTAAGACATAGTTTATTGGTGTAATGCACTCGAGTCCAACTCAGTATCCCAAGGAGTTATGTCCATGTTGGCCGATTCTGCGGCTCACAGTTTACAACCGTTGCCGGTGTTTCGGTGCCAACGCAGGAAGCACGTTGCCTCAGGGCTGCAGCTAACAACGATTTTCATAATAAGTTAATCTGACAATTATTCTCAAAATTGACTTATTAACTTTTGGTCCATAAAAGATGAGAAAACTGTGAAAATGCCACTCACAGTTTCCTTATATAACCAGTAATAACGTTTTGCTCCGTCCAAAAAGTGCAAAACTCTGCAGATTGTTTGTCAAAGTATCACTTTACTAATGGTTTAAATGATTGGTGCATTATCAAAGTAATTGCCAAATTACTGTTTGCCAATCAACTCACATATTGTTGCAGTTTAATTGTGTCTTTTATGCGACATCAGATTTTCAGCCTGCACAAGGTTGTACCATTGAAATTCAGATTGTGAGAACACTAGACAACTGCAGTAATGTGATTTTTATTATTATCTTTAGTTATTTGGTGTCATCACTTCATAGTGTTGTCCATTGCAGGAGTGTGTGGGGGCTCTAAAGTTGCTGTGCTGCCAGTGTTCACGCAGAATCCCTCGTGTTAAAAGCTTTTCTCATATCTGCTGCTTTTAGAGCAACTTTACAATAACTAAGTGCTGTAGAAAAATCAGTGCGGGAAATGATGTTATCCAGTTTCCCTACATCTGTGATATCATAAGTGATGTTAGATGTTCGAGTTTCTGGTAAAGGCTGAGTCAGAGCGGCAAAAACATGAACACACACACTCAACACACTGACACATGTGCACACAAGCATCATTTATGAGAAGTACGGAGCCAGGATAATTAATGTTTCTAAAATAAAGCTTTACCCTATCCATATGCTTCTTTTTAGATCCATTTCCACAGCAGATCGATGTAATTGATCAGATCTGCATTTGGAGCCGTCACTTTACATGACACATGTTAGTGGGTGTGGAAAAAGAGGAGGTTGCTACTTGACTAGTCTTTTTTTTTGCTTTATTCTTGACTTATATAATTATTATGATGTTTTGCACTGCGCCCCTCTTCAGACGCTGCATATTCATTCATCACAGCTGAAATATCCAGTGTGACGCTCAAACTGTGATTTGCTCAGTTGGCATTGAACGTTTTTAAAAGTGGCAAACTTAAGGGGGAAAAAATGAAAAATCTATCACAGCATCAGCCAACACATTTTCTTTTGTGGCTTTAGCTTGTCAGGAGAAATAAAACAAATGAGCATATTACTTGTATTAAATGGGTCTATAAATACCTTACGGACCAAGCACTGATATCCCTCTTGACCCACATCCACTATAAAAAATTGTTCTGGGTCTGTTTTATTTGGTGATTTATTTTTCTCCTTCTCATGGATAAGTAGTCAAGCTTATTACAGGCGATTTGAAATATCTCGAGGCAAATGAGAACAATCGAGCCAGAGGAGCTGGATTCATTGATCAGATATCGCGTCCAGCTAAAGGACAGGAGAGAGGTCAAGCAGGGGTCGCGGCCAGAGCGTTTCCTTCATGACAAAATCAAGACCTCGACTAATAAAATCAAGGATTTTACTTTTTTTTTTCAGTCATAGAGAACAAGATGGAAAAATCATCAATAGTTCCACTTTGTGATGAGCCTGCACACCCCCACCCCCACCCCCAGTGCCCTGATCATCTTCACCATGTCTCACATTTCTCTGAGCCTGACAGTAGCCCCCACCCCGTCACCACCCCCCCATCCCCTAAAAAAACAAAGATGACTAACAGTTTTCAAGAGGATGTGAGTTAGTATCTCCTTTTGGCTGCTGTGTCACCACTGATGGTCTCTCTGTAGCACCAGATTCTTCTTACACATTTGTGTGCGTGTATTGTCGGGTAATTCATCATTGTGTAGCCTGGTGGTTAATCGAACCCTGAAACTTTATTACCGCTGCCCACCAGCAGCAGTCTGTGTGTGCGTGTGTTTGTGTGTATGAGAGCGAGAGGGAGGTTGACATATATTCTGTCTTATCTGTGTGTATTTGGATCTGGATCCATGTGAAAATATTTCTCTTGTGTTTGTCTTGTGGGAGGAGGTTACTCTGTGTGTGCGTGCGTGTGTGTTCATGCGTGTGTGCATATGCGTGTGGTTGGCGCCACACACACACACTTGTATCGATCAGACCTTTTATTGGAGTTATAAGAGTTTGTTGCCAGCACTATGAAGGCAGCAGACAGACACACTGACAGACGGGGCAGTGGAGTGTGTGAGGGGATTAACATTGGACAGCAGATTCTATAATTGTTCAGTGAACATTCAGGGGGATTTTGCCGGCCACACACACACGTACACAAGCGCACACACACTTTATTCAGCTGCCAGTTTGTGTCACATTGATCTCTTCAGCATCCATATGTTGGAGTATAAAGGGACAGTGATGCCTGAAGACTGTTTTCACTGCCCTGTTTAAAACTATTGGGACACTCTCCAGTTACATGGATCAGTGCAGTGACTGTGGAGAACCAGGGACTTTTCCAGTGCGCTTTTTTTAATCTTTTCTTTTTTTTCTTTTAGACTCAGGAATCCAGCTGTTTTACATCCCTAGTTACACACCTGGAGCTTCTCAGTAAAGTCATAAGCAATAAGAGTAAATTTTTATTCAGAATTTGGTGTTAATTCTCCGAGCCTTTAACAATCTGAAAATGTTTGATGATTTAAGAACCTTTTTTTTTTTTTGGCGAGAGGGGGGAGGGGGTTATGTTTTATATTCTGGTCCACAAATCACCCGTGAGTCTATTCAGTTCCTTCTGTAACTCAGAGAGAGAGGAGCAGAGGTGCCTCCATGGACACGCAAAGAAATCAATGGACTCTCCTGTCGTGTCCTCTTCACTGCAGCAGCAGAAAGAAAAGAAAAACAGAAGTAAAGAGGTCATTTAAAGTTTAGCACTGCTCTTCATTAGCCGTAAGTCATAAGATAGATAGATAGATACTGTTACTGTTGTTGGGTTTTTTTGTTTTGTTTTTTTTATTACTATTATTTTTTGTTACTGTCATCATTTTGGAACAGTGTGCGTATGTTTTGTAGGCACACGTGTTTAAGCATAGGGTAAATAATTTTATGTATACTTTTATATATTTGTATATTGTTGTATTTGCTTTCATTGTTTCCTAATGCTTTGGCAACATAGTTCCTGTAACTGTCATGCCAATAAAGCGAATTTGAATTGAATTGAATTGAATTGAATTGAGATCGATAGATAGATGGATAGATGGATAGATAGATGGATAGATGGATAGAAAGGTAGGTAGGTAGGTAGGTAGGTAGGTAGGTAGGTAGGTAGGTAGGTAGGTAGGTAGGTAGGTAGGTAGGTAGGTAGGTAGGTAGGTAGGTAGGTAGGTAGGTAGGTAGGTAGGTTGGTAGGTAGGTAGGTAGGTAGGTAGGTAGGTAGGTAGGTAGATAGATAGATAGATAGATAGATAGATAGATAGATAGATAGATAGATAGATAGATAGATAGATAGATAGATAGATAGATAGATAGATAGATAGATAGATAGATAGTGTGTGTCATCTGGTGGTGACTTCCTGTGTGACTCACTCAGCTGACATCGCTATGCGACTCATTTTGATGTCATGCGTCGCACAGAGGTTTATGCCAGTATGAGTAATCCCACTGATGTGTGAACACACCGGCATGAAGCCATGAAACTCTCAACACCGGTGAGAAGACAGGAGATCTGAAACCACACATCCTCAGAGTATCTGTAAGAGAGGACATTCCACATCTTGATGGTGTGTGTGCGTGCGTGGGTCAATACTTTTATATACGTGAGTGATGGTGCCCCACATCCTCCTGAGCACACATGTAAAGTATGACATCATCTCTGTACGAGGTGTGACCCTGCATGTACGGCATCCCTAATGGGACATTAGAAGGGGATCAAGCAGCTAATGTACCAGCATTAGGGAGGAATAAGTCATGTGTGTGTCATGTCTGTACCGTCCTGGCACACGCACGCTACACACACATCTGACCCCACAGATACCCGTCTCAGCATTTCCTGGTCCTAATGCATGAAACATGTGTGTGTCAGTGTGTGTATGTGTGTGTAACGTATGGTTATCACATTAGGGGCGGCCATAACTCAGACAGTAAAAGCACCTAGACACCTCCTGTTATTCTTTCTCTCTTGCAGCAGATTTGTTTCACTCATCCCCTCTTTCTTTGACTGGCTGGATATTTAACTGGAACAGACAAGAATAGATGATACTAAATATTTAAAAAAAAAACATCCTAACAACTCAAATAAACTCAATCAAGGACATGAACAATGTTTTTAAAGACTGACAAGCCTCGGAAATGAAATGACAGACAAGTGTTTGTCAGGTATATGGTCCATAAATATTTGACAACAGATACAAGACGATGTAGGACGGTCACATGAATCAAAGCAGATATTAGAGATGACAGCTTTAACATCAGGTTTTACTGCAGCAATTATAAAAATCAAATAAAGATGGCAGGACTCAGTGATTAAAAAAGATGCACTTCAGAGTCAGTTTCTATCACAATACTGTCACTATTCATCATTAATCTACAGTAAACACAGAGAGCAGCTGACTGATCGGCACCGTGACACCAGGGTTAAAAAAGAAAAAAACCTGGACTAATCTGACAACATAAGATGAGTTTGTCTCAAAGTAGGCTACTAAACTTTTTACCAAGCAAACTTCATGATGAAAACGCTGATGCTGGGGGTGGGGGTCTGGTGTCACACCACTTTTTCCAAGGAAGAAAAAAGATTTCCTACTTGCCTTCCAAGAAATATGTTTGACACGTTGTACATTTACACTCAGTCATTTTATATATACATTATGGTCAGATCGTTTAGCTGCACAGCCTCAGTAAATACTGAGACTAAGCGCAGTGAAGAGACATTCAAGGCAGACTGAAATCTGATATTTACAAGAAATCCTCAATTCCAGGGGCTATTAGAGTTTTAAATTTCACTGCATTGTATTTTATGTTTACAAATTCTTTTAGACTGAGTGTTGACGGAAAATGATTTAAGATCTACAGTATTTTATTCTATTCTACATCATATTTACTTCTTTTAACTGGAGCAATGTAAGTCAATGGAAAAATCCTTCACAGTATCTGACTTTTTTCCTTTCTCCTGTGATAACAGGATATTTGTGATAATGATGACATACTATTGAATTTAGCCATCAGTCAAAGTACCTCTATAGTTCAACACATACAGTCTAAAATGTAAGTAAAAGTGTTCTGAACTACGTTTATCTTATTTCTTTAAATGATGAGTTACATACAACTGTTGTTTGAACAGCTGGTATTTGACGCATATTTCAATGTAAATAGGTCCTTAATACATATTCAAATACTGTCAAAGCCAGTATTTTAATATGTATTAGGGACCTATTTACATTGAAATATGCGTCAAACGCCTTCACTTTTAAACTAAATTTATCCCTGTCTTAACCTAGACATCAGTTGACACTCAAATCATCAAATCAAGGAGGCAAACAAAACCTTTTTGCACTATCACGACCCAAAAGCCTTTGAACTGGTGTCTGACAGACGTATTTACTTCTCAATTCACCATCAAAAAAAAAGAAATAAACAAAACATGAAAAGAAGTTTAATTTTGGCGCCATAATCAGATGTGTTTCCTCTGTCTGTCGCTGCAGGCGTTCCTATTGACACAAGTTCAAGCCCGGAGGATTTTCCGAGCCCGGATTATTTTAGACTTTTTAATCAGTTTTGAAACAAAGTCTACACCAACACTTAGTCCCATTCATATCATGCAGCGCAGCTGGGAGCGTTCTTCATTTGTGTTAAGCAGGAGGTAATCTGACGAACAATGCTCTCTTAGCTACAGATGTAACCCGAGAGAGATTAATAAGGCGATGTGAGTAGCAGTGTGTCCAAATACGAAAGACGTAAACAGGCAAAGTATTGATGGCTAATCGATCTGGGCTGCGCGAGGCTCTGAGTGATGTGGAGTAAGAAGCCTGCAGACCTGATAATGATGATGTTACCAGAGGATCATCTTCCCTTCCCGTTTATCAGCTACTGCCTTACTGGAACCGCTCGAACATTCAGGATCAGGTTTCTGGGAGTGAGTGTTACTGTAGTGTGTGCCTGCATGTGCATATGCGTGTGTGTGTGAGTTGCTCAGCTCGCCAGTGTCTAATAATGAGGGGTTAACAGAGAGCCAGCGTGGCTGTAATAATGTGTAAAAGATTAAATTTAGCACCATGGACAGGCACACTAAAACTGCTGACTGGCTCTGTGACCTCACTTATCCACACACACGCACACACACACACAGATAGAGAGGCAATATGTTCCACCCGGCACAACTCACAGGAGAGCGCACATGCAGCCAACCATAAGTGTGTGTGTGTGAGTGTGTGTCACACAGTGCAGGTTAATACTGTGAAGCACAGAGTAATTTTCTCTGTGTCGCCGGGCGGCCTCACGCTGTGGAAACGACAACACATTAACTGTTAAACAAGACACCTTAGACCCCGGGGTGGGAGGCGGGTGAAGGAGGGAGAGAGAGTGGGCGGGTGGGTGGGGGAGAGAGGAGGAACAATAAAGAGGCTGAGGGGGGAGAAAGAGATATTAGTGGGTGGGGAGAATAAGGCAAAGCAGGAGGAAGGCAAGTGGAGAGAAAGGTGAAAATGGCCTGAGAGGATGGAGGGAAGAGGAAGATAAAATCTCATCCATGAAGACTTAATAACACCCTCCATCATAAGAGATGGAAATTAGAGAACGTCAGGCACAAACTTCTTCACCTTTTGTTAGAATAAGATTAAAACACTGCAGTGTTGCCCGGTGAGGGACGGCCTGTACTGTCAGAGCCGCAGATGGAAAACTGCCCACATGGGATCAATGCGCTCCGACATGAGGAACACTGTGCAGCAGAGGAGCCTACAGAGCACTTTAGATTTACTTTAGAGTATATTTTAAATACCTGTCACTTCAAGATGTCATTTAGATGCATAAAAGCACTCGACATGACAGCAGATTATTTGCCTTTAAAAGGAGTGAAGAGCAATTTGTGTTTCATGAATAGATAGTGAAATGGATGTTGGTTGATGGTGTGTTGGGGGGAGGAGGAATGACGGGAAGGAAAGATTGTTTTTTTTTTTTCAAATAACTCTTATGTGCCATTCTTTGCAATCGAGCTGCGATTGTCTCTGTGTGCATCTAAAAGCTTCATCTAACTTTGTGGTGGTGGATTATAATGTACATGGGGTTTTTTTCCAAGAACTTCAAGTAGAAAAAGTGGAAGAAAGCTGTGTTTGTTTTCTGCACACAAACTAACAAATGCTGTTCTGTCTTTTTCTGTCAGGAGGTTATTCTGAAGAGAGCGGCCGACCTGGTGGAGGCCCTCTATGGTTTGCCCCATAATAACCAGGTGAGCAGGAAACTTTCATTTACTTAAGTCATCTTTTGTAATCTTAATTATTATTTTGTAATTATGTTTTATGTTTTATGTCTTACATTCTATTCTTATACATTCTTATATACAGCACTTTGTTCCAGCTGGGGTTGTTTTTAAAGTGCTTTATGAATAAAGTTGAGTTGAGTTGAGGGTTTTTTTTTTTTCCAATCCCGCAGGAGATCATCCTGAAGCGTGCGGCGGACATCGCTGAAGCCCTCTACAGCGTCCCGCGAGGACACAGCCAGCTCTCTGGCTCCACCCACTCCGGCATGATGGGGGTCAACTCTTTCACGGGGCAGCTGTCAGTCAATGTCACCGAGCCCTCGCAGGCCAATCAGGGTGAGACATTTAACATGTGGTTTGCTATATATTACTCAGGCTGTACACAGATGCAGGGACTTTCTAGGAAAAACTAGTAAATTCAAATAAAAGTCATTTGCTGAGACTATCCAGTGTACCGTAATCATGTAGTATATATATATCAGTGGATACAACATTTCCCTCCTGTGTTACAATCAAAGGTACACTCTCACATTAACATGTATTTGTAAACAGGTTATGAATTTGCCCTCCTATGGTGGCCTTGAGACCTCAATGCTGTGAACTCACATAAGAAAATGCATACCTATCCACAAACATGGACAAACAACAAATTCAGGCTCAGGTTCGATTTCGAGCTGCAACCCATTGCACCAAATCGCCCTGTCTCTCTGTTTCTCAGAATTAATCCAACAAATAAGAAGAAAACAGTTAACCTGCTGCTTTTAATCTTAAAAGGCACAAGTCTCAGCCAGGTTCATCTCTTTTGTTTTCTTTTTAACTTTATTTTTATTTCAGTTTCATTCAAAATCATGCATACAGAATCATATTAGTCATATTATCTGCTGTTTTCTCAAATTTTCAATAAAATGTAGTGATTTTAGGAACATGACAACAATTAGGACACAACAAAAAAACACAGAGACTGTAATCTATAAATTAGATTAAATGAAATAAAATGAAATTAAATAACAAAATAAGAGTGTTGGTGTGACTCTGACCATGCCGCTCTGCTCCTCTTGTCCTGCAGGTTTTGTGCGCAGCAGCAGTAGTGTGTCTCCTCACGGTTACGTGCCTAGCTCCACGCCTCAGCAGACCAGTTACACCTCAGTCACCAGCACCATGAACGGCTACGCAAACAACGCTGGCATGACCAACCTGGGAGGCTCGCCCACCTTCCTCAACGGCTCCGCAGCCAACTCGCCTTATGCCAGTGAGTGCACATGAGCACGTTCATCCAGCAGACATACTGTATTGGATCTACGCACTCACAGATAAAAAACATGCACAACACACAAACAAAATGTTTGGGGACACAAAGTGAGCGTCTCAGATCTGCTGTGAGGAGATTTCCCCATGAGGCTTCCTGTCTGTGTCTTCAAAAACAATCATCAGCTCGTCGCCCGCGCTGCATTTTGTCCTCCGTCCGTCTCCTCCCTCCTTCCCTCGCTGTCTTTCATCTGACAGACACAACTCCTCTCTCTGTGTTGGTTAATTGCATCTCTTTTCCATTTAGCAAAGAGAGAGAGAGAGAGAATAATTTGTTTGTTTGCTGAAGTTTCTCTCACTGATGACGACGCAGGTGGAAGCAGATGAGGACGTTTGACATGGAGTAGATTTAAGTGAAACCTTCATGTGTTTCTTCTTATTAAATACACTCACACACTTTAGATAATGTCCCACAAATGACATTACACCATATGTAATTGCTTTCAAGGCTGTCCACACACTTTCGGCCATTTATTATATTCTCAAAAGTCAAATTTCAAGCCATTAATTGTTGTTTATTTCAATTTCTGTCTTTCTCTAGAAACCTATGGTGATTGTCATGAGGACTTCTCATGTAACTGATGAAATAAACTGGAGAATCACGTTCCATTAAATAACCACAAGTTCTCTGTCTTTCTCCTCCTCCATCTTCTCTTCATCACTCATCTCCTCTCTCTCTCTCTCTCTCTCCTCCTGACTCCTCCACCGCTCCAGTCGTCCCGTCCAGTCCCACTATGGCCTCCTCCACCTCCCTGCCCTCCAACTGCTCCTCCTCCTCTGGCGTCTTCTCCTTCTCTCCAGCAAATATGGTGTCGGCGGCCGTTAAGCAGAAATCCGCCTTCGCCCCGGTGGTCAGGCCCTCCTCCTCCCCGCCACCCTCCTGTACCAGCGCCAACGGCAACGGGCTCCAAGGTAATTTAGCATGACAGCAGCCAGCCAGTCAGAGGATGCTCAGGAGGGAGGGAGGGAGGGAGGGTTTCCCCCAGTAAATGATGCTTCTGTGTTGAGTTCTTGAACCTTACCTAATCTGTCATCATGGTCGCTGTTAAGTTTCACATCCTCCTCCGGAGTACAGCTAGCTTCGCTCACTGCTGCTGAGACACAGTGAGTGAATTAGAAGTGGATATTTACCTGCTTTACTGAGAACATACACATAGCAGGTCACTTCTGTTAACACAGTCCACACAGGTAAAAGCTTCACTCAGTATTCAAGTACAAGGTGCAGAGTTTTTGAGGTTATATTGAAATAGTGAAATACGACCCAGGTGGTTCACTTGGCCTGAACTTTCCTAAACACTTGCATGAGCTATGTGAGTGACCCAAGCAGCAACCTCAGCATTACCAAGAGCTGCAGTCAATCCCCATACACTCCCATGTTAGAATGAGAAATAAAGAGTCAAACATCCTCGTATAAACACAGTTTTGGTCTCTATGATTTATTTCCTGGATAGGAGTTGAATTTTTATACAACTTGTTCATTTACAATTTATTACAACTCAAAGTTCCACATAACTGAGGGCGTTGCCACTGAGTGACAGGCGGATGGGCGTTCGATACATAATGACATGCACCATAGTCTCATGGCGGTGATGTCAGGTTCTGTGAAGATGGAGACTTCGCAGCTGAACTTCACAACTACTCCTCAGAAACTTTTGAGTGGGCCGAGGCTGCATCCATCTTTATTTATAATCTATGGATTGACCGATGCAACACCTCCAAGCGTTACAGTGCAGGAGTTCATTTTACTTTTAAATGTACCTGTGGAAAACCTGATGATGCAGTGATATTCAGATGCAAACACAAGTGAAACCAGTTTCTAACCACATCAACAGCATGGGTGTTTAACATGGCTGCATGATTGTCTTCTCTCACTGATGTGTAGTAATAATGTGATACAGTTAAACCCAGTGGAGACTCCTCATCATCCAGTCACTCCCTCTGCTTCAGCATCAGGCTCCATTCACAAAATATTATCCTAATTCTGAAAACCATGATTATTATTCTTCATATGTATTGTGTATGTAGAAAATGTAACTACAGGTCATTTTAAACTGTTTTCCCTCAGTGCCTTTCACACTCCTTCTGCCTTCGAATTAACCGTTTTTTTCCTTCTCTTTCCTGTTTGTTCTCTGGTCTTTTAACCCCTCCTCTCATCACTCCTCTGAACTTCCACCCGTCCCTCGTCATGTCTCTGTCCCCGTCTCTTTGCCTCTTTACCAGATCAGACATTTGTGGACTCTAGCAAGTACTCAACAGCCAGCTCTCTACAAGGCCTGGCCTTCACCTGAAGTATGTTCCTCCACTCTTTCTTGATTCTCCACAGACTAATTCCATCCCCAGCTTTCCATAAACCCAATGATTTAGCTCGTCTGTCACATCCTTTAACCCGTTCAACTCCTCTTCCCCGTCTTCTCTCTCTCCCATGTTTGCTCCATCTTAACATCACTCTGCCTCGTTCATTTTTCCATCCACTTCTAATCCCAGAACCTCTCATCCATGTTGCCTGGTAACTCTTCTCTGTCTTCTCATTGGCTGGGAAAAAAAAGACAGGAAGTAGGATATTTACAGAAACAAAAAAAGATATTTGGCACAGGGAATTTATTTCTCAACATCACTGACTTTGTTTAGCTGTGTGTGAATTTACGCTGGAGTGTGTGTGTGTGTGTGTAGAGAGAGAGAGAGAGAGAGAGAGAGAGAGAGAGAGCATGTGCGGGGGTGTGGGAACTCAAAGCTTAGCCTCAAAGCACAGCTCAAATAAACACACCCCATCCCCACTTACACACACACACACACACACACACACTCTCTCTCTATCCTCTGTCACACACTTGGTGATCACACACTGGCAGCTTACTAGGGAGCGATCAACAATGACAGCTGTTCGACTCTCTTGACAGTTTATACTGTCAGTTTACCTGCCCTACAGGGCGCGTGTGTGTGTGTGTGTGTGAGCACCTGAGACAAAAAAAAAAAGCAAAGTAGAAGAACCAGGAGGTTGAGCTGAAACGATACATTCTGCCCAGTTGCTTCTAAAACAAGAACTCATTTCTCTTTGCAGTTTTCACTTCCCATGAAATTAAACCAAATAAAACCATTAATTTAATCCTTTCTGTGCGTGTGTGTGTGCACGTGTGCGTGTGTGTGCGTTTGTGTGTCATTTTTGGGCTGGGCTCTGCTTCTCACATGTTGACACCCATCCCTTGGGTTTCAATACAACACACGCCATGATGCAATCTGTCAGGCACACATACAAACATACAGTAAAGCGCGCCAACTGTTCCCATGCTGAATTAAATGTGTGTGTTTGTGTGTGTGTGTGTGTGTGTGTGTGAGCAGCATCACCACGAGCCAACAGAGATGACGTGTCCCCACTTAGTTTTACTGATTTATTCCTCTATTGATGTTTAAATGTCGCTGCAGTCACACAGCTGCACAGATGGGAAAACATATTGATGTATTTACGAGTGAATTTTTTCATGACGATGAAAATATTTGGCCGTGTTTAAAAAGTTTTTCTCTCTCTTCCCTCCTCCCTCCTCTTACTCTCTCTCTCTCCACCCGACAGCAATCCCTGGAATGATCGTCCCACCCATGTAAAGGTGTGAGTACACGACTGTGTGTGTGAGTATGTGTGCGTGAGTGCGTGCGTGCGTGCGAGACGAACCAAGCACACTCACACCGATCCTGGGCGGAGGATTTCAGTGCGAGTCAGACTCCGGTCACGGGGGATGGAAGCAGCCATCCCCATCTGAAGGAACAAAACCCAACTCAGGCCCTTTGTAACGCCAGAAAACAACAAGAGAACAAACGTTTGCGAGGAAAAAAAACCCATTGTTTAGACTTTGTACACCTTGATGCTTTTATAGGAGAATGGCCACGCCTACATCATGACTCTCCACGGACACTGGAAGTGTATTTATTTTGGAGAGAATCAACTTCCTCCCCCTGAGTGATTGTTGATTTGTTTTCTTTTTTTTTTTTTGTGCAACAGTTAAATGTGTGATAATCATCTTCTAACTGTATCCAACGTGAGGGATTTTCTATTTATGAAGTTTGGTCGTTAATGAAGGAATATAATGTGAAGAATACAAACAGTGGTGATGATGATGATGGTGATGATGATGATGATGATGATGAAGAGGCTGCAGGATTCAAACACGGCCCAGCCGACACAGACAAGCCAAACCGCACACACATGCTTTTTTAATTCTCTTTGCCAAATCCACACACAACAGCACAAACACTCTTCCTCTCCAATCAGCTTCAAGGGTTCAGATGCTTCCCGTCTGCCACTGATGCTGCAGTTTTCGCCATTTAAAAAACCCCCCAGTGTTTACTTTGCTTCATTTACTTCATCCACTGCTGCTCCTGTGTGCTACAAGTACAAGTCAATCTGCCTCTCAGCCAGAAGAAAGTGCAGAAAGAAAGAGAGACAGAAAGAAAATTCACTCAGTCATGTAAACGAGTCAAGAAGAAATGTATCCCCATGGTGCAAGATTGAAGACCGAGATTAATCCAGACAGACAGATTTGATCAAAGTTGATTGTAAAAAGGCCATAAACGAGTTTAGGATTTGACCCAACAACTCTGCCAATGAGTCCTTCCATCACACAGCCACAGCGCCCTCTGTGAGAGGGACAACATGTCTTAAAGACTGCTGCCATTTTGACTTTTTGAATTTTGTTTGGTCACGTTTGTGTCTTAATAGATTAATTCTTATTTCTCTACACTTTTTTTTTTTTTTTTTGGTTTGCTGTGATTTTAGATATTTGTTTTTACTGTGATTAGACAGCCAATCATATTGATTTTAGCTTAGGTTCAGGTGAACAGATCGAGTGAGAAAACCGACCACTGGTGTGTCTTAAATTCTGCGCCGCGAGAAACTGTCAAGTCTTTAAAACTTCACGAGTCGAAAAAATCTATTCGTTTTGACATCTGTCTGAAGTGAAAGATTAAATGTGGATCTCTGTGTCCACATTGTACAGTTTCTGCAGCGCAGAGCGAACAACATGTCTTAAATGTGCAGTGTGTGAAAAGAAAAAAAACCCTCCCTGATGGTTTGTTGTGAAAGTCACTGCTGCGCTCAGCTCACTGTGTGTGGTTCAACAGTCTTAATGAATTTAATTTGTCTCCTGTTTATTTTTGCCAAAGCCCTTATTATTTGATGCCTGAACAGTCTTAACGCCAGACTTTCTCTGCTTGTTCATCACGTCTTGTCTTGTCACTCAGTCAGAAACCAATGATGTTTTATTATTTACAACCGTCAGTGCTGAGCGAGAGCGTCGCTCTCAGACCTGCAGCAGGTGGTGTTCACAAACGCATCCTTCTTGTTTGTTTGTCACTCAGGTCGTTGACATTTGCCACAAATAGAAACTTTTTGAAAATGAATTTGGATACTTGGCCGAGCAGACAGCTTTACCAGCAACACCTGCTGACACAGTAAACACCAGGCTTTTTGATAAAAAAAAAAAAAAGGAAAAATATGAATGGTAATAATAAACCACAATGTGAAGAGAAGCAGAAGTAAAAACAACTCTTCAAACATACATGTGAAGTTTCATAAATGAAGACTTAAGGTCTAAAAGTAAAAGTGATCAATAATGACAAATTGGGATGAACTTAGAGAGATGTTATTAAGAGGGAATTTTAACTAAAACCCTAAGAATAAATCCTGAAAGCTCCTTGAATATGTTCATGTGTTCTCGTTTGCTTTGTCTCTCATGTCTGAGGATTTGAATGTTATGAAGACTGTTTGTTTTTATGTATTATAGTGTCTGTTTATTAGAAGCCATACTTCCACTGCTCATTTCAATCAAACTAAAAGAAGCCATGGTGTATTTTCTTTTATCATTTGTAAGTTTAAAAAAAGAAAAAAAGGCAGGAGGATTTTGTTTTGTTTTGTTTTGTCACAACGTTGTTTGTATTATCATTGTTAAAGTTAGCATCATTTTGTTGCATTATCTAGGTGTAGAGTTTACCAATTTGTCAATATGATTATCTATGTTTGTCTTCCATGTGATGGATTTTAAGATGGAATAATGAAGGCTGAAAGAGATGGAGGATCTCTTTCTCTCTCCCTTCTCCTGCAGCCACTTCTCCTGCTCCAGTCAGGTTTTCTGTCCCTTCTCTGCTCCCGTCCTCTGTTCATCTCCCTCCCCCACCTTGTTTTGATTGTACTATTAATATTCTGTATGTTTGCCTTCTTCTCCTTCTTCTTCTTCTTCCCTCCTTTCCTTCATGTTCTCCTTTAAAAATGAGCCACCTATTTATTTTTTATCTCAACATGGGTCTGGAGACCACTGTTCTGTTTGCGTCTATGCGAGTGAGTGCGTGTGTGTGTTTGTGTGTATGTGCATGAGTGTGAGTGTCATCATTTGTGCTCTAAAAGAAAAAGCTGAGGGATGTTTTTTTTTTGGTTGTTGTTGTTTTTTTTTAATAGTACATATATAAATACTTGTACAGGAAGGAGTGAATCGAGGGTTTGGTTAAAGGAGGTATGACGAAGCACTTGTCCAATAACAGTTGTAACATTTCTCACTGGCTTGTCTGCGTTCAGGCTGACAGTGGTGGTCGTCATTCACACACACATTATCAGCAGTATCAGTGTGGAGGGGAGGAGTATAGAGGAAACTACTGTAAAGATGATAATGTTGATTTTTTTATTATTATTATTATTATTTTGAACTTTGAAGTGTAAAATAACTTTTTGACTCTTCACTATATTTAATTAAAGTTCTTTCTTCTCTGTGAAAAGGTGTCTTTACTTTTTCTTTTTTCAAACCACAGTATAATGCAGAGACACACACAAAGACAAGAGAAAACTCGTGGACATGATGCAGTGAATGAGGCTGTAGCTGTAGGAGCGGGTGGTGAAGTCGTCAGGTAGATTCAGCTCAACTGGTCTGATGTCTCTTTGTGGACTATACACCTCTTTTTTTAAGTATATTTTGGGGCTTTTTGGGCTTCAATGGACAATAGTCGAGAGAGACATAGGAAATGGGAGGCAGAGAGGGGGAATGACATGCAGCAAAGGTACAGGTGCAGGTACAGCTGCAGCGAGGACTGTAGCCTCTATGGGGCGCCTGCTCTACCAACTGGGCTAAACAACTCCCCCATACTGTAGGTGTTCACAACTTCTATCATTTACTTTGTCTTTAGGTTCATCAGACTTTTTATCATTTACAGTTACTACTGTAGTTTGTACTGTTTGATCAGCACAACCTTGACTGTGGCTGTGATATTTAAAAAAAAAAACGTGTCAGATGTTTATAATGAGAATTAAAGCTCAAGGTTAAAGGTCAAATGAAGAGTGATTCCATAAAAAAAGTGCTGCATTTTAGCGTCTATTAGTTGATCAGAGATGGTTAGGGTTTGTGTAACTTGGAGTAGCTCACTATGCTTTTAGGCCTGGGTTTGAATCCAGTCTTTGGCTCTTTGCATGTCATCCTTTGTCCAATCTTCTGTTTTTTGCTTCCACGTCCGGTGTGGCCCCGGCGTACTGTCTCCCTCAGTGTTCATAGTAAGTCCATCTGAAATCACAGCTCATTCAGATTTTGCCAGACAACACCAGTTATAAAATCAAGAGGCATTTCAGACATACTGTAGGTTCTGAGCTAGACTTCGCTTATCTTGGTTTGCTTCTGTGAGCTGTGAACAAGGACCAATACTGACCGGGTCACAGCCTCCTCCAGCTCACTCAACATTGCACCTGTTATTATCACCCTCTGGTTTTAGCTCTGATCTAATCTGATCTGCTTTTACTCATCTCCTCATTATAAAGCGATCTAATATTTTGTGACAACTATTTTTATTTTTTATCTCTTCTTCTCTCCTCAGTCGTGTTTGGTCCTTCACTAAACCGCTAAGAGCCACTTCAATCAAATTTAAGTTTGTGTATCACCTTTCATACAGATTAGACCGTGAGCTGAATCACAAACTACTAACAGATGTATAAACAGCAAAACAATGGCGCACTAATGCAGACAAAATAAGTCAAATCATAGGGAATTTACATGAGAATACAAGTGAAATACAATAGTTTAAAGATGCACGTCACTGAGCTCCTGCACTGTTCAAACGTTAAGCTCCATTCCAGTAAAACCATACAGCCTCGGGGGTCCTTCTGGGTCAAACTGTTACACAATATGTTGTAAAACTCAGACAGAGGAGGGTATTCACTCAGTGGTTATATTAGTTTCATTATTCCAATTGCTCTCTTTTTTTTCTCTTTCGTTTCTTCTCCGTTCTTCTGTCACATCAAACCGTTTCTGTCTCCAGCAGCTCTGATCAAATCAAATCAAATCAACTTTATTTATATGGCACTTTTCCTACATTGCAGTAACACAAAGTGCCTTACAGGGGATAAAAACAAAACAAAGACAAAATAATACAAACCCAAGAGAAACCCAAACCTCCCACCCCACACAAATATACATACAGAGACACAGTTACATATACACACACACATACATACCCACATACACACAAGCATACACATGCCCACATGCATACACACACACGCCTACAGAGCTACATATCTGTCACTGAGGAGACATGGCTGGGCACCGAAATCTGAGGTGAGGAAGAAGCTACCTTTGGGGGCCACACACACTGAGAGGAATCACGGTCCATGACTGCATGGGCACTGACACAGAGACTACCCCGGCCCAGGCAGACAGGAGGCTCCACACCAAGGTGTAGAGCGCTCTAGCCACCCGGACCAGGGCCATCCAGGACAGCACCCCCGTCGGTGGACCAGAATCAGCTCCCGGTGTTGTGGGCCCCCAGGAGGAAACACTGGAAAATCGAGGGGCTAAAAACAGTAAAAGTATGGAAGCTAAAACTGAATGAATAAAACAATAGAATGTGCAAAATAGACCATAAATAATGACTTAAGTATAAAACATTGAAATAAATGAAACAATAAAATAACTATAAAACTATATAAATAAAACAGGATGAACTAAGCTAAAAATTAATATAAAATGGGATAATAAAAATGTAAGGATAGAGGTCATCTTAAAATCAGTTAAAAGCCTGATTAAAAAGATGGGTCTTAAGCCTCTTTTTAAAAACATCAACATTCTCTGCGGCCCTGAGGTTCTCTGGGAGGCTGTTCCACAGTCGGGGGCCATAATAACTGAAAGCCGCCTCCCCGTGTGTTTTGGTTCTAACTTGTGGTATTGTTAAAAGGCCGGCACCGGAGGACCTCAGGGTCCGCGAGGGCTGATATGGTAAAAGTACTGCTGATAGATAAGAGGGCCCAAGACCATTAAGACACTTAAAAACTAGTAAAAGGACCTTAAAATCAATCCTGAAACGCACGGGGAGCCAATGCAGCGTTTTTAAAACTGGTGTAATGTGCTCCCGCCCTCTGGTCCTCGTCAGCACTCGTGCGGCTGAGTTTTGTAATAATTGTAGGTTATGCATGCTCTTTTTGGGAAGACCAGAGAGCAGGGCATTACAATAATCTAAACGACAAGAGATAAAAGCATGCATCAGCACCTCCGTACTGGCCTGAGAGAGAAACGGGCGGACTCTGGCTATGTTCTTAAGATGGTAAAAACCTATCTTAGTTATGTTTTTGATGTGTGGAATAAAAGTGAGCTCAGAGTCAAAAATCACGCCCAGATTTTTTACTGAATTTGAGGGTTTAAGATTCTGTAACTTTGGTAAAAGTTTCTCTCTCTGGCCTTCAGGACCAATCACTAAAACCTCTGTTTTGTCCTGGTTGAGCTGTAGGAAATTTGCTGCCATCCAGGACTTGATGTCTAAAATACAGTTAAAAAGGGCATCGATTGGCCCTGTGTCATCAGGAGACACGGCGATGTACAGTTGCGTATCGTCAGCGTAACTATGGAAGCTGATGCCGTGTCTCCTGATGACGTCCCCAAGGGGCAGCATGTACAGATTAAAAAGAGTTGGACCTAAAATTGACCCTTGGGGAACCCCACACTTTATCTTATGGGTTCCTGAGGAACATGTATCCATACTTACAAAGAAACTTCGATCAGTGAGGTAGGACGTGAACCAGTTAAAAACAGTACCAGAGAGGCCAACCAGGTTTCTCAGTCTGTTTAATAAAATGTGATGGTCTACTGTATCGAAGGCGGCGGTTAGATCCAGTAGAACCAACACTGTGAGTTTATGATTATCTAAATTACACCTGATGTCGTTTAAAATCTTTAAAAGTGCTGTCTCTGTACTGTGGTTCATCCTAAAACCAGACTGATGAGTCTCTAAAATATGATTTGAGTTTAAAAAATCATTAACTTGATTAAAAACAAGTTTTTCTAAAATTTTGCTTAAAAATGGTAGGTTGGATACAGGCCGGTAGTTATTTAAAACATTGGGGTCTAATCAGAAGGGGCTACCACCGTTTTAACCCGTCTGAAGAGAGCAATTGACCAAATACAACAGCTGTTCCTCAAAGAATTCATAGAGTGTTTTAAAAACGGTGGGGAATTGGGTCTAAAAGGCAGGTTGTGGGCTTTACCTGAGAGAAAACTCACCAAGTGTCCTAGCATCAACCAGGGCAAAACTCTCCAGTGTTTCCTCAGGTACACGCAATGATCCAGGTGTTAAAAGCTGTTGGGATAAAAGACTGGATCTGATGTCATTGATTTTTCTTCTGAAGTGGTCTGCAAAATCCTCACAAAGGGCGTTATCTGGTGTCTTGGAGGATTTTTTAAAATTTCTGTTTGTTAAAAGATCAATTGTGGAGAATAAGAATTTGGGATTATTTTTATGGTCATGGATTAGGTTTTGGAAGTGGGAAATTCTTGCTTGTTTGACTGTGTTATTGTAGATTTTGAGGTGTTGACGTAATATTTCGTAGTGAACTGTCAACTTTGATTTCCTCCATCTCCTTTCAGCACTCCTGCATTCCCTTTTGAGTTTTTTAATTTTTTTTTTTTTTTTTTTTGATGTTGAGCAAACCTACCAGCGCTGCCAACGATGTGGTCATAGGCTGTGTGTGTGCGTGTGTGTGCGCATGTGTGTGTGTGTGTGTGTTCATAAACAATACAAATTCTCTTGTGAGACCCGTTTCTGTAATGAGACAGATGGGCCCTGCCTGGAGTTAGCTATCAGCACGGCCACAGGCAATGTGGGTGTGTGTGTGTGTGTGTGTGTGTGTGTGTGTGTGTGTGTGTGTGTGTGTGTGTGTGTGTGTGTGTGTGTGTGTGTGTGTGTGTGTGTGTGTGTGTGTGTGGGTGTGTGTATGAGAGAGAGAGAGAGAGAGAGAGAGAGGAAGGTGTTATTTTCCTATTCCTAGCCTGCAGGCTTAATCAAAGAGGAGCCACAGATGTCTTATTGACACCAATTAGTTTCTCATGGTGTCTCATGGCACACGGACACATACACACACACACACACACACACATTTGGAGGAGAAAAAAAACATATCTGGACACACACGTACACCTTTTTATTTCATAGCTAAGTTAAATTTGGGATTATTGGAGGTTTCATATCTCAGATCTCATAATAAGTCGAGGAATGCAGTTGATTTGTGCGAGTGTGAACTGAGCATACGTGCACAATTCACGAAAACACACCAGTTCGATTTGACTTGTTGCCTCTGTGTGCGTGTGTGTGTGTGTGTATGAGAGGGACAGGGAGAGAGCCTTGTGATAATACGGAGTCTGACGAGACAGGATTGAACACATCCATTAGCTAATGGATCTCTCTTCTCGTTTTTTCCCCCTCTCCTCTTCTTTTATCCCTCTCATCCTCCCTCCATCACCACATCACACTCCTGGTGCACTTAACCCCATCAAGAAGAAACACACACACACACACACATACCTTAACCCCCCCCCCAAAACACACACACACACACTCTGCTCCCTCCTCCTTCAGATGGACTGAAAACCTTTATTCACACAGTGTACTGTAAACCCTCTTTTTGGTTTGGCTTTTTCTCACAGAACAGTTTCAAAATCAGGAATATCACCGTTAATTTCATGTTACGGCGACTCAACACAGTGAAAAGCAGAAGATGATGGTGAAAGAGATTCTTCATGGTTGGAAACCAGACACAGTTTCAAAATAAAGAGCTGTTATTGTAAAATCCGAACATGTGTAATTTGTTATTTCTGGAACTGGAGTAAGTATGCACCTACGTTTCACTGCATTTGAAAAATCATACACTTACTGACTGACTCGAGTGTCTTGTTAGTGTCTTATTACTGTGAACCTTTAACTTCAACTATGAAAAAAGAACAAAAACAAAACTTCATCCAGTTTGGATATTAAGCAGCACCAAGAATTGAATATAGTGGACCTGTATGCAACAAAACTCCTACAATATACAGCATGCACATACTGTATTCATGGTGGTACATAGGAAAAAAATTGAACCAGAAACTACTGTATCAGAAATACAGGTTTTGCATTGCATCAAACTCACAAGTAAAAAAAAAAACATGGAGGTACATTATAGCATAAACACACACACACACACACACACACAAAATCTCTGATTAAAAATCTAAAGATTAAACTTCAATTAACAAACCAAGGAAATAATTCCAAGGGAAATTGTCAGAAAATTTGTGAAAGGGAGGGGAGGAGAAAAGCAGGAAGCAGGAGGTGGGAAACTCATCTGGGCCAAGAGAGAGAGAGAGAGAGAGAGAGAGAGAGAGAGAGAAGGAGAGAGAGAGCAGCTGAGGCCTCTGTTTTGGTGTTTTATTTGATTGCTGTTACCTTCCCTTTCACACATACAGCTTCCTCACATCCCCATGGTTCGTCATCCCCTCGCCTTGCTAATGATGACACAGGGGGAAAAAAATTCAGGTGTTACCTCCTCATTTCTTCCTTTTTACACAGGCTTTTTTTTTTTTTTTGGACGAAGTCTTATACTCTCTAGAGAACTTTACCTGCATGCACCTGCCAAGCGCTCCAACAAATAAAATTGAGGGTGTGTTTAGTTTGAGCTGAATTTCAAATGCTTTGAGGAGAGAGCTTCCTCCGAAGATTTCTGTCCTCCAGCAGACACGTTTCCAATATTTCCCTGTGATGTTGTCCCAAACTTCAGCATGATTACACCACAGATCTGCAGCTCAGCGACAAGGTGTGTGAGGTGACACAACTTTGTTTGCCCTAATTGTTTAGGGGCATAACAATGACCCCCGAACACCCACACTAAATAAAAGAGGAAATAGTTTAATAAATAATATAAAAGTGACACAAACAAGGTAGGACATAAACTAAAACAACCAAAACCACATTGGGAGACAGGCAAACCAACCAGTCCCCACACCGCCCTCGCTGCTGGGGCCGGCTGCAGGGTAGTTAAACCCTTACACTGCACTAGGACAACACTTTATTACTATTTAGTGTCTGTGTCTGTCAGAGAAGCGGAGGCAGTGAGCTTTCAGCAGCCAAGAAAAACAACTAGCCTAAGTGATAAATTAAATGCATCATTAAATATCAACTTCATGTCATCTGTCAATAAGAGATGTATATCGGACTTTATGTACAGTACATACAACAGCTTGAGGGGTATAGGATTCTTAACCCTCATGTCGTGTTCATCCCCCACTCCTTAGTGTGACCAGTCTGTGTTAACTGCTCTTGAATTAACACAAAAATCATTAATCATCACCATGTTATTTAACACTCTCTTTAGCTGTGAACAAGGTCTCAGTGTAGTGGTTAACATGAATAACTGCAGTGAAAATGCAAATACTGTATGCACTCCAACGCAGAAGGCTGAAATCGGGCCAGTGGTTTTGGAGAAAATGACCAAAAACCACACAGGAAATTTTCAAAATTTCTAACCCCTAGGGGTTAGAATTATTTTTATTTTTTTTTCTTACCAAATTTAAAGTTTCTCCATATCATCTGGGGGGCCAAGGGGAGCCCAACGCAGAAATTTTGGTTGAAATTGGGCCAGTGGTTTTGGAGAAATTGGTGAAAGACCCTTCCGGTAAATGCCAAAGATTTCTAACCCCTGTGTTTTGGGCCCCAAATTTCAATTTTCCAAACTCACATATATCATCTGGATGGAGTCCAACTCAGAAGGTTTGGTTGAAATAGGGCCAGTGATCTTTGAGAAAATGACATAAAACAGGCGATTTTCAAAATTTCTACCCCTCGGGGGTGTCAAATTTATTTATTTTTTTGACCAAAATTCAAATTTCTCCAAATTTGAATACATCGTCTGGGGTGGGGGCGAGGAGAGTCCAACGCAGAAGGTTTGGTTGAAATCGGGCCAGTGCTTTTGGAGAAAATGACCAAAAATCACACAGGCAATTTTCCCATAATAATCCCCAGGGGCTTCGAAAATTGGCATTTTGGATATATTTTGAATATATCGAATATATCATCTGGGGGGACCGTGTGAAATGTAGTTCTTTTCTCCCCCAGTCTGCTGTTAGCAGGAGCAGGTTCGTGCCCGTGTGGGCTCAAGCCAGGTTCAGCCACGCTCAAGCGAAGCGGGGAGAGAAAAAAGTGTAATATGTAGTTATACTCTGTGGGACAGATCTGCCCAGTTCCTGAGCAGCGCGCGTTTCACAGACAAGCCACAATGCAGAGTGTAAACAACGTCACCTGGTTCAGCACCATGGACAGCTGCAGGGGGGTTCGGAACAGCGGTGTCGGAATGGAGGTGTTCCGGAATGGAGGGCTGTCCCCCTTTATCAGATAATTGTCTTCTAGAAAACAATGCACCTGGAGGTCAAAAATCTAGGCGAGGCCAGTGGGGCCCCGGGTCCAAACAAAACTCAATGTGACATGGATTTTTATGTCCATAACAGCAAATAAAGTTCAGTTGCTAATTTTCACATTTTGCTAATGAGCAAACTACTCAAGTGTTGGCATGCCCACTACAACCTAGTAGAATCTGTTTTATGGGTGCGTGGTTGTAAATGTGTTGCCAAAATATCCTGTGTGAACAGATCCTGTGTGACTCTGTGAAGATGAGATGCAAATCAACATTTAATGTGTATATTATAATTCTAGTTGTTTGTTTTTATTGTGTGCCAAACAGCAGAGCCAAGAACCATTCAGGAACGACGTCGCCAATAAAAACAAGAATCTTATTACTTGAATGGATCAGAAAAAAACCTCTCCTCAGCTGCCAGTGCTGTCTGGTTTGATAACTATATTCCTGTATGGACATTATCTTAACTATACATTTATTTCTTATATATCATTTCCTGGTCTGCACAGCTTCTCCAAAGTCAACATAAACTCATCCTGTTACTTTTCTGCCTAAACACTGTTTGTCCTGGGGAGGCACCATCACTCCCACAGCAGGAACCCAATGATGTCATTTGTTGAGTGACACAACCTGCACATGTGCACACGGCCTCCACACAAACAGCAGTGACATCACCGTCACCACCATCCAAACCAGAAGTGCTGTATTTTTTTTATTTTCCTGCTGATAAACAGGATGATATCATCACCAATCATCCCGGCCAATCACCACACATTTCTGGGCATTGTATTGATGATTATCTCCGCTTCCCGGCAGCAAGTGATGATATCAGGAGGCAGTAAGTGATGATGTCACAGATTAGAAGTGGCTGAGAAGGAGCACGAATCTGACAATTTAATTCTTCGCAGATCATCAGCTGGACAACAGACAACAGAGTCCAAGAGCAGAGAAGAGGAACTGAAGACGACCAAGGAGTCAACTAACCCAGCTTTTTTCATTATTATTTTACCAATTTATAATAATAATAAATTTATAAAAGATTTATGAATTGATTTAAATGGTTCTTAACTATAAAATCTTGTTAATATCCGTCTCGTAACGTTCCATTATTATCTCATAGCGTGGTGGTTGTGCAGCTCACAACGTGTCCACGACAGCGTTTTTGAGTTGTTGGGTTGTGTATTTGGTGAGTTTGATGAGGGAAACCAAGAAATTCCATTAGCCTCTATAGCATAGCCCTGAGCAGGCTGCTCCACTCCGCCGTACCAAATATAGCTTACGCCGACAATTAAAGGTAACGAACCTATGGCAATGGGCCAATTTGCCAAAATGTTGAACTATCCCTTTAACAACTTTGGGCCTTTCTCAAACCTGGTGTTTGTATCGCGCACTCTCTTTTTTCACACTCCCTTGCTTGCCCTATCGATCTGCCTAGACTGGACAAAAACAGACGCACTGACACCATGAAAATGAAACACTATAACTCCTGTGACAACTGGTCATGGTAGTCCAGGTCCACATGTCAATCACAGGCTACAGAGGTTCAGCAAAACGTGTGGACACGTCGTGAATTACAGTAATATTATCATTGATGACGTAGCACACACATTGCCACGAGAGGTCCTAGTCCTTGGGCCTGGCCCAAAATTTCAGTCTCACTTGGGAGGGCAAATTCTAGTTTTTTTATTCCTTACACCCCTACAGTAGATTACTGTAAATGTTGATATGGTAGACCTTGCTGACTGGCAGCTTTATAGGCTAGTACCTCTTACTGTAAAGTGTGTAAATAAGCTTCAATGAGCCGATTGTGAACAATCTGAACAATGATGAACGCAGATCAACAAAATGTGAACAAAAGGTGGTGGATGTGAAAGCCCTGTCAATTAAGTATTTTTTCCTCAGGGCTCGAGGCAGTGGATAATCTAAGGTTCTTCCTTCAAGTTTGTCGGTCTGTTGCCTCACTGTACGAAGCTCAAGTTGCTCAGGCTCTCCCTCCAAGCCCAGATATTCTGCTGTACCAGGTAACAACATTACATTGTGCACTCCGATCCATCATCCAAGATGGCATAGGTATCAAAGGTTTTGTCCTTGTTAGGGAGTCTCACTTTAACAACTTTGGGCCTTTCTCAAACGAAATCTGGTGTTTGTCTCGAGCGCTCTCTTTTTTCACACTCCCTTGCTTGCCCTCGTATCGATCTACCTATAGACTGGACAAAAACAGACGCTCGGACACAATGAAAATGAAACATTATAATTCCTGTGACAACTGGCCAAGGTAGTCTCGGTCAGCCCCACATGTCAATCACAGCTACAGAGGTTCAGCAAAACGTGTGGGCACTTGAATTATTATTATCATTGATGACGTAGCACACGCATTGCCAGGAAAGGTCCGATCTGTCTGTTTAGACTGCAGGCATATTGGCAGATATCCGATTTGTATCTGATTTATTTCCACATATAACAGGAGCCTGAATCTGATCTGACAATATCTGATTCCTAAAGTTAAGTATCTTGGAGGCATTCTCTCCCACTGTGGCCTTTCTCCTTGTTCTCTCCCATCATGTTGCTGAAGTGATCATGGGTTCATTTTCCAGCATGGGTGTTTGCTCTGGCTCGAAGGACCATGAAAAAACTATGTGATGTCCAAAAAGAGTGTTAAATGACTTTTAATGTGTTATTGGCCATCTGTGTTCTTTTTGGAATAAATGACAATCTGCCTATAGGGGAAAATAACAAAATGCGAAAAGATATATATAAAAAATAAAAGATATATATAGCCTAAATATATATATATAAACTGCTCCTATGCAAAGGCTATCATATTTTGATTAACTTATATTGACCCTAAAAACTATTTAGTATAAGGTTTTGCCAACTCAAGTGATACCAGTATCTATAGAGTTACCAGTATAACAGAGTTGTTGACCTTTCTCTGATCCTTTGTCCCACTCCTCACACCCGTGTGTTATGTTCGCTGAGCTGATTCTCCCTCCTGCCGTCTTCACGTTTCATGTTTCATCTCATTTTTATAATTGTTTATTCATTAGCTACAAACACCAGCACATCAAGGGCCGTGGGACATACAGTATCTCAGTGGCCTGATAGTTGTTCTGGCCTTGAACAATGACCAAGCTTGAATGAATAAGTTCACAGGAGAATGAAATCTAAAAACTGTGCTATGATCCTGCCACATAACCAAGAGAAACTGTGTATCCTGACAGCAAAGCAGACCCCAGTAATGTAACCAACACTAATGTAACACAATCTGTGCAACACAATAATGACGATCAGATCAACAACTCCAATTTTTTTGCTGCTTTTGTCCTAAACAGGGAATGCTCAATATTATAGATAGACTACACTCTGATTTATGTATTTTGTAATTTGGATAACTTTCCTCCCCGATAAACCAATAGTCTTTCATCCGTTATATCAACAACTGGGTTAACCTACAAAATTAGAGGTCTGGTGGTCTGTGTTAAAAGGGTCAGAGTCAAATTCTCAGACTGAATTATTGTCCCAGTTCAACACTGACTACACACAGTTGTAACCAGGAAACGACAGCCTGTACCAATGTATAACTTGTTTATAATTGATTATCTATTAATAATAAAGAGTTAAGAACTGAATAAATAACCTAGTTTACTGTAAAGATCTTCAGAAAAACCACTGCACAAGATTTTTAAAAAAAAAGTTGTATTCTTTTTGTTCCTGACACATTTCACCAACACAGCGTTGCTCTGCCTTGCAGCCAGCTGTCTGGACATTGTGTGACAGCCATCTGCTGCCATAAATCAAAAGTACGATCACTGTATTGTCACATTTTGTCCAAAAGCCCGAGGGAAACACACCATCACCTGTGAGGGAGGAGAAACGAGGGAGGTGAAAATGTGTGACAGAAGAGGAGGAGGATGGTGGGAAGAAGAGGGAAAAAAAGAGGCAGATGTGAATATATTCATGGGAAATGGATTACTAGACGCAGGAGAGAAAGATAATTGTTTGGAGTATTCGTTTCAAGTCCCAGCTCAATTTCAGACCCTCCACTTAAGTGAGTGGGTAGGAGTGTGTGTGAGTGTGTTCCAGTATGTGTGAGAGTGTGTGTTACAAGTGGTTTTGGAGTGGCACCAGTGAGGAGTGTCGTCCCCTGTAGCCTACTTAGCCGCAGCACGCCTCATTCAGATGCACAGGCCAGACCTTGACGACACATACACAGGTAGGCTTTATTGTTCTTCAGCTTTCACTTGTTAAATAGCAACGTCATCTTTTTATCGAGCGACAACTCCATTTTCACTCATGCATTAAAATCCTGTCACCCTCCTCTTCCTTTCACTGATGCCTCCTCCTCCTCCTCCTCCTCCTCCTCCATCACTGATCCTCATCTCTCTTCTCTCTCTAATCCTTTTATCTCCTCCTCTTTTTATTTCTTCTTTTTGTAATTCTGCCGCTTTTGGTTATTGTTTGGTCGTTGATACGGCAAACGTGTTATCAAGCAGTTGTGAGTCCAGTGCTCGCTGTGTTTTGGCTCTGTTTTTGGTCTCCACCCCTCCTGAGAGGAATCATTTAGCTGCTAAATGCTCCACTGTGTTCACCGGCCTTGTTTTTTTTCTAACAGTGAGGGTTTTAAGAGCTTTTTCACTGGAAACAGCTGCCTGCTCCTGAAAGTCAACCAACGCAGTAAAGTTGGAGGATGGACAACGACAGTGAGACCTGCTCCAGAGCCGAGTACAGCACAGCAGAGGGGAGATGATTCAATAAGTATCTGTGAGCAGCATCTCTCACGACACTGCATGTGAGAAAGTCCCGGCCTGCAGCTCACATGTTGTCAAACTGATGATGATGTTTCCTGAATTTACAGTTGATCTTTTTCCTCATGTTTTCTTAAGTTGTCTCACATTGAGCTCTCAGCTTTCCAATTTTCACTTAACAAATATCCGGTCACAGGTACAAACATGCAGCTGAGGAGACCAGACATCAGACGTCATGTAGGTTCATTATTATCATCCCTTCTTCAAATCTAAATCAATTCTTCACTTCATTTCAGCCCCAGAGATAATGGTTTTCTTTGCCTTTCTTGGAGTAAATGATCTTTTGTCTCTTTGGTCCTTCAATACAACATTTACAAACAGAATTTTGAAGCTATAGTGCAGAGAACATGCTCCAATGGAAAATATTTCTTCTGAGCTATAAAGTTGTAGAAACAAATTCAAAAACAAGAGGAGCTGCTTGCCCACCAGGAAGAGCTATGGATTGGCAACATGTAGCAAATAAATCACTTCAACCCCCCATCTTTAACATCCTGCTGCAGCACCAAAAATGGTGAAAAGGGATCAGCACATGGTTGAAATTTGCGAGTGGATGCATTTGTACCATTACTAACAGTTTGGGAGCAACCAGCCCTGGTGATACTGAACACCTGCTCTACCACTTGGTCCAAACTACTCCAAACAGAGTGGGTTTCCTGCTGCAGGAAAACAAACCAAGTGCAAAGAGTCTGTCAGTGAAATGCAGCCTGAAATCAAGAGAATCACAGATGTAGGATTTTGACCTGAGATCGGCGATTTCAATCAACAATAAAAAAAAAAAAAAGTCGCTTAACAGACTTTTATTTATGAGAAATATTTATCACTTTAACCTCACGGAGCAAAGCTCAATCGCCCGTAATCCTCTCCATCTCTCCAAGTGTTCCTGTTGAACCCCAGCCAACAGAATAACGTCTCTGCCCAGTCAGCCATGAGGAGTGTGGGAGTATGAGAGGGAGAGAGAGTGTAACTTAACTCTGATATTAGCTAATTTGTGAATATTCGAGCAGAGAGTATGTACAGCACACATACACACACACAATGTTTTTACAGTTTCTCAACATATTCCCAGTGCACCCCTCTGAAGCTCTCGGCTGCCAGCTGAGTGCTCAGGCAGGAGGTCTGCAGCCTCCGCTGACCCCCTCAGCGACCCCTGGGAGCCTCTTTCAGAGAACCATGGCTCGAGTGTGTAACGCCGAGCGAGGTTTGATCTCCTGCTGCTCTCCTGCTGCAGTAAACACAGAAACACACCAAAGGGGATCGAACGCTTATCAATAGTTCATCACCTGCCATGGACTTTAATCCTTCACAGAGCAGAGCCTGCAGCTTCTTTTTAACAAAACATCTGGTCTAAAATCATGCATTTTAATTACTTTTCTCAGAAATGCCTTAGTTCAGTTGTATCGTTTTTTTCTAATAAAGACTCACAAAACAACTAAATATTTTATTTATGATTCCTCTGATTGCATGTGTTCATCAAACGGAGTCATCTCTAATGAATTTGTAAGACCTCTGCCAGAAAATTGAGCCAAACAAACAACAACCAATGATCCACATGTTAGATGGCAATATAGTCTGAGACACTGACCATATTATCTCCACATCCAGCCTTTTGTCTAATGTTGCTCCTCCTCTCTCTCTCTCCCCTGAGCGTCTGGCAACTCACTCTGCTCATTAAAAGCTAAAAATGTCAAATAGAATACTTTTTAATTACTCTGCTTATATTATGCATCAAAGCAAGAGGTAGGGAGAGACTTTATTACACTTTTGCAAAACTTTGAGGAGAAGTATAGTGGTGTACTGCTGGCAGGTCTTCATCCTCTGCAGGGGAAAGCACAGACAAAGATTCAGAGCAGAGCAGTTATTGCATGTTTTGCCTGAAACTGTTTCTTTCTGATCGATATATCAAACGCACGGCGCCCTTTATAACAACAAACATTTATATATTTCTGTTTGTGTGCTGAATTAAAACAGTTTAGAGGCTATACGTTTGACATTGAGGTAAAAGAAAACAGTCTTTATGAAGCTAATTTCAACGTGAGTCTGGACACTGTTGGTAGATGAACTACAGTAAGTCACTCTCCAAGATGAGATGTCTCCAGTCAAACAGCACCACTGAACCAATGAGCTCTTTATGATGCTAATTAAACATGGCCACCGATGACACCTGGTCCATGTGCCATCTGTCTGATCGTTGATGATGAGTCAGTGAAGTAGTTTTTACATTCCAGTTGCAGTCATCTTTTTGTGTCTCTCTGAGTGTGTGTGTGGTCACACTGATCAGGGCTACCACAGTTTTGCACAATGTCAATTATGGCTTTTTGTTTAAGTGTATTTTTGGAATCAGGTGTTCCTCTGATCCAAGCCAGTTTGAATAATGACTTTTAGAAGAAAAAACATCAATAAATAACCTTTTCATTCACTATATAACAAGATTTCAACCAAATAAAAAGCGCCATTTTTTAAATGAGAACTATTCCAAAATATGTCGCATTTTTTTGCCAACAAATAAAAATGATCATCAGTAATAACAGAGTGATTACAGATGTAATGTGTCAACCTAATCGATGTTCTGCACTATTACAATCTGTCTCTTTTACATAGTTGTGGTAGAAACATTCAAACTGAGTGTTAGAAACATCTAAATCACTCTCTCCATTTGAGCTACATCTTAAATGTTGCCCAGACAGGAATAACACACACTTTATGGCTGACAAGAGAGCTTTAACTGACTTCACTCCTCACCTACTAATCTACACACACACACACATACAAAAATGCAGTTGTGCTGTAGGTCAACACACTCAGTCCATGACGCCACAAACACTATGGTATACTTTATGCACACTCACTCTCTTTCTCTCTCACACACACACACACAGACACACACACACTCACATCCAGCTGGGTTGTTTTTCTAAGGGGTGTTTATGTAAAGGAAGTTGGATCCTGAAACTCGCTGCATACTTCACATTTATGAAGGTTGGAAACGGCCTGACTGCTGATATGATTACACCAAGAAGCAGTGCAGGAAAGAGCCCTGACATTCTCATATGGAAGCCATTATCCTTTCCCCACATCACTTTCTTTCTCTATTTATCTTTACCTCTTCTTCACCCACCCCCTCTTCCCTCCCTTCTTTTCCTCACCCCCTACCCCTCCCATTCTTTTTCTCCCCCTCCCCCCATTCCGTTGCTTTTAATTTTTCTTCTCAGTTTCTCACACGCTGTTTGTGTTTATGAGTGTCTGCTTGCGTGCACAAGCGTTTGACGACTGCTGTGAACTGCGCTTGTGTTGACACAGGCCTCGGAGATGAGGTGCACGCACACACGCACGAGCACACACGCATGAGCACACACGCACGAGCACACACGCACAAGCACACACGCACGCACATACACAAACACAGTGGAATGGTTTGATTAACAACTAGTTGGCCTAACTTTTCTTTTTGGATCAGCCACAGTGTTAGACATTAAAAACCCATAATTCACTATTAACACCCCACCTCTCTCTCTCTCTCGCTCTCGTTCTTTTTCCACGTGGGTTAGCGCGTGCGTTTGTATGTGTGTGTGTGTGTCGGTGTGTTCTCATAAGCCCCTCCACCCATCAATCCACTCCCAAATGACATCAGAAAGAAGAGTGAGGAGTGAGAACACAGTGCATGACTGACAGAGACCAGGAAAAGAGAAGGGATAAAACCTTTCAGTGTGTGTGTGTGTGTGTGTGTGTGTGTGTGTGTGTGTGTGTGTGTGTGTGTGTGTGTAGTAAGAGAGAGAGAGAGGGGGAAAGCTCTCACGCCCTGGATGCTGTAATGACACAATCATCTTTGGCTGAACACAGTTGGTGTAGACAGAAGACGTACACATAAACTGCTGCACACACTCGCTCACACAAACACACACACACACACAGTGAAACTGAGATCCACCCAGCCTGGCTGCAGCTCGGTTTCCAAATGTTGCATCAAATTCCCAGAAAAATGACAAGAGAAACCTGAGAGGCCGGAGCGAGTCTGTCAGTGACCTCCACGTCCTCCTGCGCTGACTCCGAGGAGCCGTCACCCAAACTCATTCAGACTCACTCTAAACCAAAGTTAAAACATGTTTCATGGAGATCACAGCCAAGGCCCTCGCAGCATAAACATCTAGAACAGATCAGTGACGGGAGAGATTCAGAATCAACAATCTGATGTTACTGCTGCTTTCCAAGATCTCAGCAATTACTGTAACTTAGTCAGCACAATGTTGCTGCTGACAGGACTCATGGCTGGAATAACAAAAGAAAAGGGGGGGAAAAAAAGGTACAAGTTGTTATAATGTGGAATCATTTGTCAAATTTATTTATTTATCTATTTTGGTAGTAAAAAAAAAAAATTGAAATACATGTTATATTAAGCAACTCCTCTCACTGGTTATGCAAAAGTACAGAGACAAGATAAATGCAGCTCCCAGAATAAAAGACAGATGTAAATGTAATGTACATGTAAGAAAAACCTTAAGCCTTTATAAAAACAAACAGGCCTCACTGTCGCCTATAAATAGAATCAACTGGCATCTATTTAGGAAAACTTTCACATTTGCAACACAATAGTCTGAGGTCTACCACACATCACAAGCAGAGAAGAGCAGGAGGTTAAGAAAGACAGACTGTGAGAGCAGCGATCCTGAGAGAGAAAATAAAATCAAATGTGGCACAGGCACAGAGGTTGTATGCCTCCTGGACTTGTAGGTGTCCCTCGAGCCTTTCATTGTTTTACTCCTGCGGTTGCAGCCGCAGTGTTGGGTTCTGGTTTGGGTTAGGACTGATATGTTACTCTGTTGGATCCGTGGGTGCTGCTGTGGGACAGCCTGGGAATGTGGCGGGGAAAACACAGGAAAAATGAGCTGAGAAATGTCTGTTTGTTTGTTGCGGAGGAGAAAATGGAGCATGAAACCATGCAGGCGAGTTCATCTCAGGAGAAAGTCTGAGGTTTTCTCGTTCACTCCCGAGTCCACATGGTTCCTTCTGCTCGTACGAGTAGAAGTGTGCGTTTTCAGCACAGAGTGAGAGGAGGGCGGGTCTTTTCTCCACCCTGCTGTGTGATTGGTGGTTAGCTGTCTTTGTTGATGAATTGATGGAAGCTTCTCTCCTGTGGTTGGTTGAAGGGTTAATCCATCATTCACCTGTCCAGGTGCGCTGCAGACATTACTCTCATCTCACCCCAGCCACTCTAACTTCTCACTCTCTCCTTTCGTCTCCTTCTCCCTTCACCTCAAACCTGTCACTCACTCTTCTTAAGATTATACAGTAGCTATGTTTAAATATACATTACTACGGTGGCCCTGAGGGCTCGTGCACTGCACCGTAAGAAAACACATGCAAAGAAACAAAAGCACTACAAATCAAAAAACAACTTTATCAATTTAACGCATGAGCTGTCAAAACCAACAACAGAACAGAAGTGTTGTTGGAGACACAAAAAAGTGATGGACCTGATGGGGGCGCTTTTGTTCCGTGCTTTTTAACTTCAAACTGAAGACAGTTATACCTGTAGTGTTTGAAAATTAGTCTCCAATCAGTCAATTTTTTGTGCCCTCTGAAACACACAACACATGTTGCGTGGTGAGTTTTGGCAGCGCATTTGTTGTCAAATTGATGGAATTGTTTGCTGAATTTACAGCTGTTTTGTGTCTTCGCATGTGTTTTGTCTTAAGTTGCAGCGCATTGTGCTCTCTGGGCCACCGTACATATTACATTTTATATTCCCAGAATAACGATCTCTTTTTCAGTTGCCCACCAGAACACTGTAATGACCTGTTTTCTACTCACCAGGGAGAAATGTTGACCAACCTCAGCTTTGCCCAAAATGTTGCAGCCACATTACCACACTGTCAATCAAACCACGTGTCCCAATATGTCTTCATTGTGAGGCTACCTCTTGTTGTAACATCACAGTGAATTTACAGTAGTATCGTGTGTCTCTATTCTGAACGTCTCTGAGTCGAATGTAAATCTGGTGAAACTGGACTTTGGTTTGAGGCAATGGAGGTGTCTACTCGCTGAGCTGAGACCTGCACTGAATATACACTCATCCAAGAAAAACCCACGCAGAGAGCAGGAATGACAGAGTCTCTGTGTTTCACATTTTGCTGCTGATCTTTAATTTATAACTCTAAGCACTGGTTCAATGAATGTAGGAATTGAAATGTTTGTCTTTTTCCTCCTGTCAATAAGGTATATATCATGACATGTGGCAAAGGAGCATTTTGCACAAGTCTTAATGTTTTTAGTATCATCTGTATTTTCTGATTTTGTTGCATTTTTCCTCCTGTGAAAGCATTTTTTGGGGGGGAAAAAAGAGCTGTACACATGCTGTACATATTTTGTGGTTTTGTAAGTTGAGTGTGGTAGTGCAGCTGCCAACAAACCAGGCACACTAAAAAATGCATGTACTCCTGGTATTGCAAAGTGTTTCAGACACAACTGTCCATCACATGGCTTTGATGAATGAAATATGCTCCACCACACTCTCTGGCAGTTCATATAAAATAATTAGCCTCTTATGTCTGTCTTTCGGAATGATTTTCATGTCAGCCTGCACGCAGATGGATAAATCTTTTTTGCCAGTCCAAATAGCAACTGGAAGTCAGAGCGCTGGATCACCCACGTTGCAGCGTAGGAGCAGCTTTTCAAGGTGTTGCATTGGCCTCGGTTGCATGCCAGCGCCTCTGAGCAGCACCTGCTCTGGGCCTCATGTGGAGGGGAAAGTAAAAGCGCGGGTTTTACTTGTTATTGGCCATGAAAGGCAACATATTAATACAGTACAATTTAAATGGCATTTTTAGCAGCTCATACTTTCATTTATTTGTTTATTTGTAACGAGACTCTGCATGTTCATGAACATACATAATGTAAATATGCCAGATTTAACTCTAAAGCTAATTTCCATCTGCACCTCACCTTAGCTCCAACTGCAAGAGGCTGAAGTTGTCTCGTAGTTTTAACTCTTGTGCATAAACACACACATAGATGCACACAGACCTGCAACATTCGTCTAGTACAGCCACCTCTAGCCTAATTCCCTTTCCCCTTCTCTCCCATCGCCCCCTCACCCTTTTACCCAGTGCTTCTCTCCACCCCTTGTCCCTTTCAATATATGTAGTGTACTCAAGGCAGCTATGTTGGTGGTGGTCCAAAGAAAAGCACCTACCACACAAACACACACACATGTGCACACTCAGACACACACTGCGAGGGTGGTAATCCAACTTTCTGTGAACCATGTGGAAGCCATTGCTGTGTAATCTGTTGTAATTGTGTTGTATTTGAGAGAGAGCTGGTCTACATTACCTACTTCATTACCACAGTGTGTGTGCATGTGTGTGTGTGTGGGTGCAAGTGTGTGTGTTTGCACAGCGTAGGGAAAAGAACGAGGGGGAATCGTGACTAGCATGATGAGACCTTCATGAACATATGAATAAAGCCGTATCCTAAAAAGCATGTAGTCTGTCAAACAGAGCACTGACCCTGCTCCATCTCTACAGATGTATACATTTAACCGAGCGCACACACACACACACACACATGCATAGATTGCATAATTACACATAATAGATTGAGGGCTGCTGACATCGAATGTAAATCTAGCGTGTATGAAAACTGCACAGACCTCACGCTATAGTTTACCTGTAAACAAACTGAAACGAGCCATGAAATATATACTGCTCTGCTCAGTTAATCATCCAGAGAAGCTTGAATAAAAAAAGTGGTACATTATCAATATCAAAGGGTCTGCCGTCCCTCCCACTGCTTGGAGTGTGTTGATAAGAGCTGATAACTGATGATAACATGTATTGTCATTAACAATTAGTCTGTTTCACCAGCACATTGCAGCCAAGCTCTCACGGTGAGGATGATGGTCGGGAGTGGACAAATTAAGGAAGCAACAGTTTCTCAAGGTTATAAATAGAGTAATGGTCATCTTTATTGGTAAAGCACCTTTCATACATAAAATGCAACTAAAAGTGCAGTATAAAAAGTACATCTTCTATCTGCAGAGGTCACTTTTATTAAATACATCCAGTTTCTAATCATTTTTTATAAAATACTCAATGTGCATTTCAGTGGCTGTCATTTTCCATTGATATTGTTTGGGTTTGTTTTTTTATCCCCTCTTGAGAAAACAAAAAGTGAGACTGAAGAGGAGAGCAGACGAAGTGTGATGTTAAGGGTGCAGAAGAACAGAAACAATATAGGCTACTGTTTCATTTTATTGTCTCTGGCAGGTTTTTGATTGGGAACAACAGCGATCTAATATTATGTGAAATGCAAATACTGTATGAATTTATGTGTAAGGATTATACTATAATACTGTTGGTCAGTCTTTCTGCTTGAAAAACCAATTTGTAAGAATAAAAAGTTTTTAGCTTAAATAAAAGACACTTAAACTAAATACTTATACTTATATAACAGATATTGCAAAATTGCAATAATATCATGTCATGACTGAAGTATCATGATTATGTCATATCATGGGGCCTCTAGAGATTCCCACCCCTCGTGTTTACTGTGAGATATATTCCTTCTGGCGCCACTGTAATTGTACATTGAATCCCTTTTTGTTTGCTAAAATTGTTCCTTCTGTCCATTCTGGCAATGAAGCATGAATGAAATGCAAATGTAAACAATAGGAGAGGAAAACACACTTGCATTGTTCTGTGCAAAAGTGCAGCTCAAGCTGCTACAGGGCTTCACACGAGTTCAACAGCCAGAATCACAAAAGGCAACACGCAAATTGTGGATTTATATAATAAGGTGAAAGGGCCCATTTTAATTCACTGCTCTAATCTTTAAGTTTTAGCAGAGCAGCAACAGAGTTCAGCTGAGCAGAAAATATCAGAAACTTTCTGAGAAGTTGAGCCAACCCCCTGCCTCGTCCTCGCTGGTCTGAGATCAGCCCTCCTGGGTGGGTGAATCTGGAGTGGAGGCTCTTAGCGGCATCACTCACCGAAACTGTTCACCGGTCAGCCCTGCCAATGCGGCGGTGATAGATGCACTGACTTCCTGGCTGCACACTCACCTTCATCCATCCTCCAGGAGAAAGAGGAAGAAGAGAGAGAACAGAGTGATACAGGAGGGAGAGATGGAGATGTAAACTTCAAGAGAGAGAAGCAGAAAGATCCAGTCTCTCAGCGCCCTGCGGAGAGAGATAAATACGAAGGGCAGTCTGATACATGAGCTGATGAATGATTGAGCTAACACCTCCTCCACCAGCCTTCCCACCACCTTCCTCCTCTACACACATCCTCAATCCCTCTGTTTATTTATTTACTTCAGTGGAGCAGCATGGGACCAGAGCAGAGAGGTGATGAATGGAACGGAAAATACAGGGCAGGAGCACCATTTGGACTCAGTGTGTGTGTATGTGTGTGTGTGTGTTGTACTGACATGCTTGTGAGAACCAGTTTGAAGTAATGGCATTTTTGCAAAGTGATGTAACTTTGGTCAGTCTGTACTTCTTCCACAGGCCAGTGCAGTTGGAGCTCAAGTTTAACAATGTGATTAGAACAAGCAGTAACCACCAGGGGCCAAAGGTCACAGCCGACATGGAGGCACATCAAGATTCAGTTCCTCAAAAAAAAACAAAAAAACCTTGCGGTGTTGACGTCAGTGGGAAAGACCCCAACTTTACTCAAGATACAACGTCCCACACAACTTGCGGTCAAGCTACTTCAAAAAACAGTGCAGAGGAAATAAAAAGTGGACATCTCTCTTGAAGACACAAAGTTGTGCTACAAGACAAATTTGCAATGTGATTCTATATTAAATCCTAGAGTTGTTGTTTTTTTTATCTTAAACATTTTCAAACAACCTTTGAGCCAAGATGAGAAAAACAAACAGGAGGTCAATGTAGACACACTGAGTTATTGGCTGGCACAATAAATTTCCTTAACTAATTGTTGAGTAAATTTTACCACAAATTTAAAGGACTTATGTAAGAATTATGCAGATTTTTAAAGGAACAGTAGAATATTTGGAATATTTTTACACATTTTAGCTTAGTTTAGCATAAAAACTGAGAAAAACTGCAAGCCAAATTGAAAATAACGACATTGTAAAATGTGCTTAACACCTCTAAAAGTCAAGCATTTGATGCAATGTTTAACGAATGCGGGTCACCTCTCTGCAATATTGACATCATCACTGAGAGACTACAAGGCAGCAGAGACTCCTGGCCGTCAATGCAATGCTAAGCTAACTGTTTCCTGTGTGTTGCCACAGAGCTCACAAGGAAACACGCCATTTGTCAAGATAATGTGAAGTCAGGAAGCACGGTCCTGCTCTGCAGCTTCATGCACTCTCACGTTTGTGCTTAGCATGCAGGTGACGTCAATAAAACCCATCCAGGGGTTTGGCGCTTTAAAGAAGAGGATGGAAATTGAGATTGGCCGGTGGTGACAGCATCGTGTTCGTGCTGGCTGAGCGCCAACACGGCCGTCTTACCTCCAAGCCTGTGAGAGCAGCTTCACTCCATTCGTCCTGTCTTCACTCGTCTCTCCTTTAGGAAACCTGGAGGTCACAAAGCCGTGGCCTACTCTGATTGCTCCTTCTTTCACTTGTATGAATCAATGTAATATCAATGAAAATTTGTGTTTCTTTGATTCAATTTCTGCTATTTCTTTTTGTTATTCATTTTTCTGATATTGATCTCAATGTGACTTCCCAATTAAATAAAAAATAAAGATGAATACATTGATCTTGACTCTGTCACAAAGATATACACCCAGACACACAGATAAAGATTAGATCATCATGAAAATGTCCCTGGTCCATTCCTCTCCTCCTCTCCTTGTTTCCTCTGTTCAGATTTGACATGTAGAGAATTCCACCTCAACGTGTGAACACTTGGCTCTTTGCTGGTTTATTTACGCAGAAATCCAAGTGTTGTGAGGACTGTGTGTGTGCATGTGTGTGATTTTCTTTGCTTGTGTATAAATGTTTACATGTCCCAGGAATGTTCTGAAATTTGATCTACTCACCAGAGAGTGCCAACAGCCGCATAAATGCTCATACACACACACATGCGCATACACACACACTGCCTGGGTGTGCTGGTTATACGGTTGGTTAGATCAGTTTATTCAGAGCATTCCTCTTCCATCCAAAACTGAACACAGCACAGAAATGTCCTGGAGAAATGTATTGTCTTTATACACACACACACACACTTACACACAGACACACACACATACACACACACAATATGACATTATTGTGGTGCTGGTTGCATCAGGCCAGAAGGACAAATAACGAATCAGAGCTTGAATAAGTTGACTTGACCTTACATAAAACAAATTCTACAGAGCACCACTTGATCCCGACCCCCACCCACACAACACAACAAACACACACACAGACACACACATATACACAGAGAGGAGTGGGCCAAGGGTGAGCGCGGCTGTTCTGTTTGACAACTAATGAAGCAGGCCTCAAAGACAAGATGGCACCAGCGCACACATCCACACACGGGCACACTCCCATCCATGACTCCGAATAACAGTCACAACAAATGAAAGCGGTTGCGAGGGGGAAACTTTCCTCATTGTCTGTTTTAATTTGAGTCTTATTTAACGAGTTGAGAATCAAACGCCGGATAAGGGGGTGGGCGGCAGGCGAGGCGTCGTGCAGAGACGACAACAGACGCTGAGAGGGGGAGAAGAAGAAGGAGACGACGGAGAGACATCAGACTCCATCAGTCTGAAAATAGAGCAGTTTTTTGTTTCATCCGACAGGGAGAGGTGTCGATAATTAGGCTCTGTCAGGTAGAGTGGGAAGTGTGTGTGTGTAAGAGAGAGAGAGAAGGAGAGCGAGGGAGAGTGTGTGTGTGTGTGTGTGTGCAGAGTCTTCCTGACAGTATGTGCTGAGAGCATTGTAAATGCAGGGGTAATGGTTGTCAGTTTGCGACAGCTATAAATGGCCCTTTAGTTCTCTTCTCAGCACTACATTGACACATACACCCTCTCTCTCTCTCCCTCCGTCGCTCTGCCTCTCCGTCTCTCTCTCACACAGACACACATTTTTTTTTATTTTCATGTTCATCGACTTAATTATCATCAGCACCAACACAACACAGCTTCTCCACTCGAGGGACTGATGCTGGGAACAAAGATTGCGAAGGTTCCCATGCAGCTTGTTAACATCAGGTACTCGTAAATAAAGAGTTTGCATGAACCTGTTTGACTGGCAAATTATAGTAATGGAGGATTTATTGTTATATAAGGAAGAGTTTTATTTCAAAGAGACATGGGATTAAACAAACTTTAATTCGGTGAATGAATGAATACCTTTTTTTAAGTATATTTTTTGGCGTTTTCATGCCTTTATTTGATAGTACAGTCAAGAGAGACAGGATTCGATCCCAGGGCCGCATGCATGAGGACCAGCTCAACCTACTGCACCTCTCTGCACCCCGATTTAATACCTTTTACATGAGAAGTTGCTCATAGCACAGGTTTTTTGGAGGCATTATAGCTTCATTATTGAATATAATGTAATATGACAGCTGCATATAGAGGTTATAGTGAATTTATTTGAGCATTCACAGGCTTTACTGCACATTATTGGTTTGTGCATAATAGAAACCCAGTGTGGAAGAATCTGAAATTCAGTGGAAAGAAGAAAAAAAAAATTGCAAAATCATTTTTACAGTTTGCTGAGGTGTCATACTGCAGAGTGAGAGAGAGCGAGAGAGAAGGAAACAAAGACAGAGCAGAGGACTTTGATTCCCACCTAGTTTGTTGTTGCACGTCACCCTCCTGTGTCTCACGAGACAAATTCATTCATTAAAAAAGCAGAGAAACCGAATACAACTCAGGAGGAGAGGTGGTGTGAAAAATGGAACGGTGAGTAAATGGTGTGTCTGGTGCTCAGTTACCTCAGTAGTCCTATCATGGTTAGTTCACATAAAAGGAGCTGACAGAGATTCACTGATTTCATTTTAGCAAAATTTGTTGTGCAACCGATGTGTGTGTTTTTTTCTTTCTTTTTTTATCTTACACTGTGTTTTAATTTGTATTTTACAGTCGTTAAATCAAAGGATGAGTAAAGTGTGTTAGGTTCAAATGATCTTTTGCACAGATGACATTATTAACATGTAACTGTAGGAAAAGCGCAGATGTGAATAATAAAATAAAATTGGATGTTACTCACTGTTACGTCATGTGATTTTCAAGTCAGATGCTCTGATGTTGATGGTTTTTCTGATGCCCTATTAAACAATTTAAATTTTTAAATCAACATTAAGCAGGTTGTATAAGAAGTTAAAAACTATACAGAGTTCCTGAGAGATGATAGACATGGTGATCCTGGAGGAAAGAGCTTAGTGATGCTTTAGAAAAGGGGAAAAACTAAAATAGATTATAAACTATCTATCACTCCCCGTCTCAGTTGCTCACGGAAACACACTCCAGTGAGGTCACAGTTCAGACAGCTGGATAATAACATTACTGCTAATGGATTCTCATCTGTGTATTCATAAAGGTTTCCTCTGTACGAGCACGCGAGAGTGTGTGCATGCGTGCATGCATGTGTGTGTATGTGTGTGTGTGGGTGCATACAGAGGAGGCCATTTTCAGTGGTGTCATGTTGCATCCCTTGGATTGCTGTGGTGACCATACCCCAGAGTGCTTTGCTGTACAGACAAGTCTATGTGGAGTGAGCTGGTGAGTCCAACCTGAACCCTGAACCTGCTCATACTGGTTACAACTCCGAATTCTGATTACTGTAGGTTCAACTTTAATAAAGTTTTAAAATGACTTTTCTAATCAAACAGCTCTCTTTTATGGTGTTTTATGTGTTTTTTACAATATCGGTATACATTTGATAGAAATGAAGCTGATGTGTCTTTGTGTGTTTGTGTAGTTTGATATTGATGTTTCATATTTCACATTAATACTTTCATGTGTCTGTTGCTGTTCAGATGCAACGATAGAACACGGTGTTGAGTGTTGTGTACCAGTGCTTGCGCTGGTTGGTATTTCTTCCCCCGATGTCTACATCAGCAGCAGCTCACAGGTGCAGCCTATCACCCGTTGATGAAAGCAGAAGGTAACCATGGAGCTGCGGTGCAGATAGAGAGGCCTGGACAGTCCGCTCTGTCAGCTGGCCAATCATCTCTGCTCAAAACATTTTGCTTGATGACATCAGCAGACCTCAGCTGCAGAGCCGCCGTCAAGACTGAAGGGTCGGAAATTTAAATTCTCTCCTTTGGGAAATGCAGTAAAACAACTCCTCAAGGTGGAAACTTTAGATATGTGGAGCCTAAGCATGCTGGGATACAATAATGTGGCACCATGTAAACAACGCATACCCTCACCTCCTGTACAATTGTCATGAAGGAGGGAACTAGCTGTAAAGATTAAAATTATTCATGTAAACATTTATTTGTGCTGTAAAATCAGTATAACATGGGAGTCTATGTGGGATCGACTCACATTTGGAGCCAGGGTCTAGAGGCCATTTGAGGAACTGCAGTTTTAAACGTTAGCTTCACTTTCATCAGCATCAGGGCCTGTCTATTTGTTGTGAGTCATTTTACTGAAGAGATAAATGATGTGTCAACGTCAAAGAGCAAAAAATAAGAAGAGTAGGATCATCTGACAGCCCTTTACAACTATCTTGTGTCCTAGTGGCATAAAAGAGTGTTTGTGCTCATTATTGAATTGGAAGATAGAGGTGAACAAATGTGGAAGAACCTGCCTCTATTCATTATTATACAAAACTGAAATATGGAACAAAAGGGGGCGATGACGTAAATACATGATGATCCCACATCTGTGGTTTGCTACATTAACATAAAAATGTATTTGTACAATGCTAATTATCATCACAACTTACCTATATTTACTTGAGTGTACATTTACAAATTACTTGGTAGATTTAAACATAAACATAAGGTCTGTAAAGAGCAATGATGAAGGTAAAACAAACCCTGGGCTGCAGTGTTATGTTGTAAGCTGCTTTACTAATGTGAAACACTGACAACCAACTGACTAACAAAAGATCGATACATGCAAACAAACAATTCAAAGGTACTTTTTGATGCTGTTTTGTTCAAAAATGTCTCCTCTGCCGTGTGGACATGGCCCGTCTCCCATGGGTGACAGTTGTCCACAGAGAAGAGCAGGTGAGCGGCCATGATAGGATGCTGACAAGATGTCTAAAGCTCGCCAGGAATGCAGGGAAATGGGCCTTAATTGTTTATCACCTCATCGGTCCACTATTTTTACAACTAGCTGTTACCACGTTTGAGTTTTTTTTTTTTTTTATAGCTGCTGATGTTGTGGTGTGGATTTACAGAAACACAGTCATATCTAAGTTTATTTAAAGAGCTCCCAGGCACAGAGAACTATCTCTGTTTAATGGGCTGACATTTATTACTCGGCCGCAAATAGCCTGGCTGCTGTTTGGAAGTGGAATAGTTTAGCTTTTCTCCGTGGAGTGAGCAGTCGTTCGGAGTGTTACTAATGCGAGGTGACAGGTAAACTCGTGAGCCTCTCCCAGATAGCAGCGCCCACTGCTGCGACTCTGTGTGAGCGTGTATTTGCGGCGCTGCAGGGCAATAGCCAGCAGCGCGTCCAGGCAGTAATCAGGTCGTAAACTCCATCAGGTTGTGTTTTCTCTGGAAGACTTTTGGGGAGGGATGAAGAGGAAGACGGAGGAAGGTGGGTGAGAAGGAAGGAGGCAGTAAAACTCTGGTTAGCTCCGTCAACAGTGTGAGATGGAGAGGGAGGGGGTTGGCGAAGGCAGGGGAGCGAGGAGGACATTAAACATGCAGGGGAAAGGAGGGGGAAGTCAAACAGGTTGGCAGAGAGCAGCAGAGCAGCAGGACCCAAAAAATATATGGCTTCTTTGGGGTTTAAAAGTATTTGTAAAAATGGTTTATAGAAAGTTACAGCCTTCTGCGGGGGCAGATGGCTCGACTTTGACACATGTGACAATAAATAAAAATTATTAGACTGTGTGGTGGAGGGGGGGCGGAGGGGAGGGGGGGGGGGGGGGGGCCGGAGGGGGGGGGGCTTCTGTCCACCAGTCACAGCCCTGCATAATCTCAGTCATCACTTGTCTCTAGTTTGTCAGTAGCAGCAGACACATGTGGGGGACGCAAACACACACACACTGCAGACTTCAGAGGCCAGAGAGGGGTCCGATGAAAGGTCGAGGCTGTGTGAGTATGTGCGTGTGCGTATGTGTGTTGAAGATGATGATGATGATGATGATGATGATGATGATGATGATGATGATGATGATGATGATGATGATACAGGGTAAACGGTCAACTCTGTCGGGTTAGGCACAACTGTTGTGATGAAAACACATTGTGATTAGATAGAGAACACATAGGATAGCGCACACCTGGCCTGATACACAGCAGGGTGTATTCCTCCGCCACCATCAGACATGATCCAGCTGTTTTCGTGTGTGTGTGTGTGTCTCTGTCCTTGTCGGAGGACTAATTGTAACTGGAGCCAGTAACAAAGCTTTTAGAGCTTCCTGTTGTGGCTCTTTGCTCCTGTCTGGGTTCAAACACTCATCTCCCTCACAGTAACCCAAACAACAGTTCAGCTCATATCAGTGTCACATCAGTCAGAAACTAAGTCCGCCCCCCAGACACACAAATTATACTGTGGTTGAAATATTATTCAGGTATATTTTAGATTAGATAAACGTTATTGTCCCCAAAAGGGGAAATTTGTCTTGGGCAAGAGTGCATAGAGCCATATAGCAACAATACAATAAGTACAGTGACAGACAATAGACATACAGACATTGCACAGCATCAGAACCATAGCAGTCGGCATTATCGGTTCTAAAAAGGTATATTACAACACCTATACTTTAGTATGCATTATATACTGCAATGATGTTAGATACCCTTGGGATTAAATGTAAACTCACTTGGTGAAGTTAATACCTGCTGCCAGAGTAGGATAACTGAACACTGACAGCCGTCACCATCATCTCACAGCCTCACATCATGTCGCTGATTTATACTGTTCTCTTACGGTGCTTTTTTGATGACATATTACCTATTTTATAAAATGTTTTTATTGTTTTTATACAGTTTTCTCGTTATGATCTTTTCTTCTATTTTTAGGTGGGGTGGGGGGAGGGGGGTTGGCTCTGCACTGCTGCTCGTAGTGTTGGTGCAGCCTTACAGTATCCTCTGTGATTCTCATTTATGGATATTACTGTATAAAATCAATATGGTAATGACTGATTGCCTTCATGAGGACATTAAGTTTACTGCTGTTAGTTTATCTGTCAGCAGGTCAGCAGAGTCTCACAAATATTTTTTCAGATGGACTCAGACCAGGAAACACTGGACTGGGATCTCTGCCATTTATGAGCTTTCAACCGTAAGACTAACAGAGAAAAAATCAAAATGTTGTGGTTGCAGTTTGGAGAGATACATTAGATTTAGAAGAAAATCAAAGTTGCATGTAGAACAAATACGATGAGTTGTTACTGGCATTTAAAAGAAAATACGTCTTTAAGTTCCTCGTGCTGACTCTGATGATGAGATAATAACTGCTTTTTTTTGTGAGTGAAATCTGAGTCGTCTTCTGGAAACTGTTAAAGGACGTTTTCCTCAATGATGAAGTCACTGATTATTGGAGGCGATTATAAACATTCACAAATGTTGACATGCTTTCATATCAAACAGCGTGTGATTCAGTCTTTAAGCAATTAAGCTCTTAATGAAATCGATTTCCGTGTCTCTTCTGCTCTCCACCAGCCCCTCCTCCTCCTGTTATAGCGTACATTCAATGATAAATGTACACACACACATAAACTTATGAAATATCACAGTCACAGTGTTTGATGCTGTGAGGATTGTCACAATGTGCTTTTGCCAGAAAGCCCATGGGCCTCATTTTCATTTCTTATCTTTAAGAACTGAGAGGTGCTGGTGGTGCGTGCGTGCGTGCGTGCGTGCGTGCGTGCGTGCGTGTGTGCACGTCCCAGGGAGTTAGCGGCTTGACATCCACAGTTAGTAAGTGAAGGAATAAAAGAGCATAAGTATATGGGTGCAGACTGGAGAGGGAATGTATGTTTTACATAATGAAATTATGGGGTGGAGAGAAGATATTATCAAACTCAAACTTTCAAACTTTATTTATATAGCACTTTTCATACATAAGCAATGTAACACAAAGTGCTTTACACACAAAAGAAAAGAGAAAACAAAGAAAGACATAGAAGAAACCATTAAAATAAGGCCCCTCCCTCCCACCCCCCCACCCCCCCTGCACGCGTTCACATGCATACACACACACAAACTCACGCTCACGTAAACACACATGCACAGATACACACACACACTCACATGCACACTCTCACTAGAGAGACATGGTATGACACTGAGGATTGAGGAAGCACCATGTTTGGGGCCATCCACACTGGGAGGAGTCACAGGCTGAACCACAGGGGACACCAGCGCCCAGGCCCCCCAACCCCGACAGACCACAGTCAGCCGGGCTGAAGGGGACCCAGGGACAGCGTCCCCAGCAGCAGCCCAGACACAGCTCCCAGTGTGGAGGACCCCCCTGAGGAAACACTGGGGTTAAAGCTAAAAACTAAGAGCATAAGATAGGATAAAAACCCTGAAGAAGTAAACAGAGGGAACAACCTAAAAGAATAAGAATATGTAAGATAATGAATAAAATACTACTAATGATTGATAAAATTAAAGTAAGATTAAAAGCATCTTTAAAACAGGATAGAAGCAGAAATATAAAATAAGATAGAACCACATAAGAAGAAATAAAAATCTAGTTAAAAGCCTGACTAAAAAGGTGTGTTTTTAACCTTCTTTTAAAAATATCAACGGTCTCTGCGGTCCTGAGGCTCTCCGGCAGGCTGTTCCACAGGTGGGGGCCATAGTAGCTGAATGCCGCCTCACCATGTGTTTTGGTTTTTGGTTTTGGTATGGATAAAAGGCCAGTGCCGGAGGACCTCAGGGTCCGCAAGGGTTGATATGGTAAAAGCAGGTCAGATAAATAAGAAGGCGCAAGGCCGTTAAGACATTTAAAAACTAATAAAAGAACTTTAAAATCGATCCTGAAACGTACGGGGAGCCAATGCAGCGACTCTAAAACAGGTGTAATGTGCTCCCGCCCTCTGGTCCTCGTCAGCACGCGTGCGGCTGAGTTCTGTAATAGTTGGAGGTTTGAAATACTCTTTTTGGGAAGACCAGAGAGCAGGGCATTACAATAATCTAAACGACAAGAAATAAAAGCATGCATCAGCACCTCCGTACTGGCCTGAGAGAGAAACGGGCGGACTCTGGCTATGTTCTTAAGATGGTAAAAACCTATCTTTGTCATATTTTTGATATGTGGAAGAAAGTTCAGCTCAGAGTCAAAAATCACGCCCAGATTTTTTACTGATTGTGTTGGTTTAAGATCTTGTAGTTTTGGTAAAAGTTTCTCTCTCTGGCCTTCAGGACCTATCACTAAAACCTCAGTTTTGTCCTGGTTGAGCTGTAGGAAGTTTGCTGCCATCCATGACTTAATGTCTAAAATACAGTTAAAAAGGGCATCGATTGGCCCTGTGTCATCAGGAGACACGGCGATGTACAGTTGCGTATCGTCAGCATAACTATGGAAGCTGATGCCGTGCCTCCTGATGACGTCCCCAAGGGGCAGCATGTACAGGTTAAAAAGAAGTGGACCTAAAATTGACCCTTGGGGAACCCCACATCCAATCTCGTGGGTTTCCGAGGAACATGTATCCATACTTACATAAAAGCATCGGTCTGTGAGATAAGAACAAAACCAGTTAAAAACAGTACCAGAGAGGCCCACCAGGTGTCTAAGCCTTTTTAATAAAATGTGATGGTCTACTGTATCAAAAGCAGCGCTTAGATCCAGTAGAACCAACACTGTGAGCTTTTTATTATCTAAATTCCACCTGATGTCGTTTAAAATCTTTAAAAGTGCTGTCTCGGTACTGTGGTATTTCCTAAAACCAGACTGATGCTTCTCTAAAATGTTCTTTCTGTTTAAAAAGTCATTGACTTGGTTAAAAACCAGTTTTTCTAAGATTTTGCTTAAAAATGGTAAGTTGGATACAGGTCTGTAGTTATTAAAAACATTTGGATCTAAATTGCTCTTCTTCAGAAGGGGCTTCACCACCGCCGTTTTAAAGGCGGTGGGGAAGACACCCGTCTGAAGAGAGCAATTCATGATGTTTAAAAACTGTTCCTCAAAGAAACCATAAAACGATTTTAAAAGTGATGTGGGAATGGGATCTAAAAGGCAGGTTGTTGGGTTTACTTGGGAGAAAACTCGACCAAGCGTCCTTGCATCAACCAGGGCAAAACTCTCCAGTGTTTCCTCAGGCAAGGACACCAGTTCAGTGTCAACAGGTAAAACTTGATGGGATAAAAGACAGGATCTGATGTCCTTGATTTTGGTTCTGAAGTGGTCTGCAAAGCTTTCACAAAGATTGTCTGATGGTGTCTTAAAAACATTGTTGGAAGTTGAATTACCTGTTAAAATATCAAAAGTGGAGAAGAGGAACCGGGGGTTGTTTTTATTGATGGTGATCAGTTGTGAGAAATGGGACGTTCTTGCCTTTTTGACTGTATTGTTATAAGTTTTGAGTAGTTGACGTAAGATCTCATAGTGAATTGTTAACTTACTTTTCCTCCATTTTCTCTCTGCACTCCTGCATTTTCTTTTCAGTTGGTTGATTTCATTGTTTTTTCTCCACATGGGTGTTGGTTTTCTTTTCACTGTCTTAGTTAAAAGTGGAGCTACTGAGTCCAGCGTTGACTTCAGTCTTCTGTTAAAATTATCAACAATAAAATCACAAGGTGCAGGTAAAATTTCAGCAGGAGTGCTCTGTAAAATCTCCATAAAATTTGCAGCCACTTCAGAAGTAATATAGCGCTTCCTCACTGTTCTCACTGGGGCCTCCCGCTGGTTAAAACTGGTGATGTTAAAAAATACACAGTAGTGGTCAGACACAGCCAAGTCAACAACAGAGGACACACTGATGGACAGGCCATGGGTTATGACCAGGTCCAGAGTGTGTCCTCTGTTGTGAGTCGGCTGTGTGACGTGCTGCTTAAAATCAAGACAACTTAAAATATTTAAGAACTCTCTGGATATTGGATCCGAGATAACATCAACGTGTAAGTTAAAATCACCAGTTATTAAAATCCTGCTAAAAGAGGTATGAATGATAGATAAAAGTTCTGAGAATTCACTGATAAAAGAGCTAGAGTGATGGGGTGGTCTGTATACTGTAATGCAGAGGATGGGAGGGCTGCTAAAAGTAAAAGCATGGTGCTCAAATGATGCATATCTGTTAAAAAACACTGCATTTGAGTTCAATGAATTGTCTATAATTGATGCTGTCCCTCCTCCTCTTCTACCCTCTCTAGTAGAAAATAAAAAATTACAATTTGGTGGGGAAGCCTCAGTAAGAACAGCAGGTGCGTCAGTGCCAAGCCATGTCTCAGTTAAAAGAAGACAGTTTAACTTGTTATCTAAAATCACATCATTCATTAAAAAAGTTCTATTTAAAAGAGAGCGAACATTAAAAAGTGCCATGTTGATAGTGACAGCTGGCTTGTTTAGGGGAGAGGTGGATTGTTGTGTGAGTGGTCTGAGGATGTGAAAGTTCACAGAGTGGGTGTGATGGTGTCTGATGTGGTGTGTAATGATAACGGGAATGGGTGAAATGTTGATGGAAAGAGGTCCAAGTCCGGTATTGTGTGTATGGTGGTAGGTGGGACTGAATGTATAGGAGCATGGACCAGGGGGACATCAATCTGTGGCGGACGAGACAGTCTGTGTGGGTGTGGAGTGGCTAGAGGGGAGTGTTGTGGCGAGTGCGTGTTGCACACCGTATGCCAGGTTGGCGGACAACACGCGGGTGCCAGCTCTGTTAAGGTGAAGTCCATCTGACCCAAACAGGTGTCTCCTCTCCCAGAAGACATCGAAATTGTCTACAAAGCCTACTTTGTAGTTGCTGCAGGCGGAGGAGAGCCAGGTGTTCAGGCTGAGCACCCTGCTGAAACGCCCCATGCCCCTGCCACAGGTGGGGGTGGGGCCGGAAATAAAAACACTCAGTGGGAACCGGGAGAGTTGATTAAAAAGCTGCGTAAAATCCCGCTTTAAAAGCTCGGACTGTTGCTTGGAGGTGTCGTTTGTACCCACATGAACAACGACCCTGTTAACCTGTGGGTGGGAAGCCAGGACGTCTGGGATTTTCTCTGTTACCTCAGCAACGGTGGCGCCGGGGAAGGACAGGGTGAACGCCCCCCTCAGACGGACACTCCGGACGATGGAATCGCCGATGACGAGGGTTGTTGCCTGCTGTCTGGAGGTGGAGGCCGGTTGGGAGACGCCGTTGCTTCCGTCCGGGGACCGGGGGTGATGTCGGTCCTGGTGGGGGGGACATCGGGAGTGCCACCGCACCGCATCCCCGAGGAGCCGCCTCCGCTGGGCCGAACGGCCAGGTGCAGGACGTCCAGCCGCTGGAGCGCAGGCAGCCACGAGTGGAGGGAAGGCTGTGGTGTCTGTCAGCGGGGGAACGCCGGCAGCAGCAGAGCGACTGTGGGAGCCTTCAGAGGACAGCGTGGGGAGGGCTAGACCGACCTGGTGGTGTAGGGCAGCTGCCTTGCTTCCCCCCGATGGCGAGGGACCCGCGGGTCTGGTTGGCGGTACGCCACCGGGGAGTGGAGCTGTGGACACCGCGCCGGTCGGAGGCAGAGGCGTTGCGGCGGTTCCCGGAGCCAGTCCCGGATCCCGACCATCGCCCGGGGCGTCAGCAAGCTGCGACAGAGCCTCGAACTGATTGCAGAGTGGGATTGGAGGCAAACCAGCTTCAGGTGGAGTTCTCTTTCGGCCGCGGGTGACCTGAGTCCATGATCGCTGGAGGCGGGGAGTGGAGCAGAAGGATGGCCGCGGGGCAGTAGGATCCCAGGGCACCGTGTCCTGGAGTGCCGCTGACAGCGACGAGATCCGGAGACTCTGCTCGTGAGCTACGTCCAGGGACTGCTGGAGCAGGTCCTCTTTCCTTCTCAGCTCCACAGAAAGTCGGCGAATATCATCCTTCAGGTCAGCAATCTTTTTGTGGGCTTTCCTCAGCTGTTGATGGTCCAGCAGGGACTTGGAGGTAGCCATTTAGCTTAGCCTAGCTTAGGCTAGCTTGGCTGTAGCTAGTGAGTCGCCGGCTCTAGGGTGTCCAGTAAAAACAGATAAAATAGCCACTGATCGCCTTAAAAACACACAGTGTGGTAACTGTGAGTATAAAAGACTAAAAGCAACTAAAATCTGCCAAGATACTGGAATAAAAGCCCCTTAAAAACAACTTAAAAGTGAGCGAGACGCACGAGTACTGACACACACGTCTGACAGCCTCCGTCACGTGACGTCACCTAGTGAGACGAGGGATTCGGTGGAGAACAGTATAAGTATGAGAGTTACATAAAGCTGAATGTATTGTATCTCAATTGCACAAAAACAACTGAAATTCCCCACATGACCTAAAGGCATTACTGTAATCATAAAGTTAATTGACGCTGTCAACAAAAGATGTGAATGTCCATAATGATCCAACCTCTGATTAATGATTAACTCATTTTCTGAGAGAAAATCAGATGGAAGTAAAGACAGGTATCTATGAATCACTTAGTGGCCTCAAGTGAAAAAATTACAAATAAAGAGCGTTAACATTTCTCTGTTTGAAAATATGTGTAATAACATTACAGCAAATAGATATGCAGCAATGAACTAGCTACCACACAGGTAGATGCACTATTCATGAATATTTATATTTGTGTGTATGCAGTATTTCTATTGTAATCCTTTATTCTGTATCTATTCTATTCATTTTCTACTTTTAATTTTAATGATGTAATTATGCAATTACTAAATTGAAGATATAACCAATACCAATAAACTGACATAAGGCTAATAATAAATGAATACATGTCATCCACTGATTTAAGTCTTTCAGCCTAATATAAATATGTTGTTATTAAGCTGCTGAATCACATTTATTTTCACCAACACAGAAATAAACTGTCTGATTCTTGCTGAACTACATGATTGTTGTGACCAGTAAAAAAAAAAAAAAAAAAAACAGTCTCAGTGATTGTAGCTGTGGTCAAGTACAAGGAATGTAAGGTTGACCAGGTTTTTAGTGGAAAATGTCAAGGTCCAAGTTCATATTGAGTTCTACTGGTTCTGCACAAAAACACACAAAAACACACACACTACACGTTCACACACAGACCAGATTGTCTAGACCATTCAGCCACAATGAGACCTCAAATTTTAATTCTTCACTAGGAAGTCAGTTTACAAAAGTGATGCTATAATTAGCTGAATTTGTCTAATTCACTGTGGCCATTTGGCAAATTTGACCAATACACACACGAGACACACACACACACACACACACACACACACACACTCCCCTTCCCCCTGATGATTACAGTTCACCTAACTCATGGGTGGCACTCTCTTTTACTGTGTTGTAGTTGTGGTTAGTGTACACAGTTAAGTTGAGGTTAACACAACAGTGTAAATTACTACAGCATGTAGTGCTTAGAATTCGTGTGTGTGTGCGTTTGTGTGTGTGTGAGTGTGTGTGTACACATGAGAGAGAAAAAGAGAGACTGACAGACTGTCCTATAAGGAGCACTGTGTGTGTATCGGTGTGCGTGTCTGAACATGTGTTACAGTGCCCTGCATGTCTGTTTGTTCGCTGCTCTAATTGAGCAGCAGTTGTGTGTAATGGCTGTGATGTTTATCAGGGCGGAGAGGTCAGGTATGATAACGATCTGGGTTGCCAGGTTTGGTCTCGGGGTTACAGGACATGGTCTTATCTGGAGGGGCTCTCCTGCACTTATTATGAAGCCTGTAATGAGTGACAATAACCACTTAATGAAGCGAGGGGGGGGTGGCTCTGTTTTCTGGTTCATGCACAGTACTAAGAGTCTGTTATTCATCATCATCAATGTTGGAGACGCTTTTGGTTTTATTCATTAGGCATCTGAGGCAGCTGGAGTTTAGGTAGCTTTTGGGTTTAAATCTTTATTCAAGAATGGTTCTTTGACTATAACGATTAAACTGAGTCCTGCAGCGTAGAGGGTTGCTTCTCTCACCTGCATGTTGTGCAAAGGGAGGTTGGTATCATCCAAGGTGGCCTCCATCCTACGCTGGTTGGATCCGTCACCAGTCCTGCAGAAATGTAGAATATCACTTTTGAAATGTCTACGCTGCTGTTTAAGGCTAGAAACACCAGAAAAAGTCACCAATAATGGGAGATTTTAGAAGGTGCAGGGCTGCTGCTGACTCCGAGTGACCATAAAACGCTGTCTTTATTCATACTTGGGTGGATCATAAAGCAAACTGGCCTCAGACTGACAGTCTTAATCCTGTGACCTTTCTTCCCCCAGATTTGCAAACTGTGTGCAAACATACCACATCCACATAGACACATAGAAGCTTAAACACAGTGGTCTAATGGTTTCCATAATGTGTTCATCAGTTCTGTGGCCTGGAGGGAACGAGTGGTAGGTCATACTGTTGAACGTGTAGAGAGCAACTCTGGGCTAAGATCAGGTGCTGGGCAAAGCTCGGGGGCAGCTGTAGCCGCTCATTTGCGGCCTCCCAGGATAAGCTCGTGCATGTGTGTGTGTTTTTACTGAGTGAGAGGGCAGGACAGCTGCAGTCGTCTATTCATAGTGCACCAAGACTGATGTCTCTTTTCGTGCTCTGAAAACCTGCCATCGCTCCGTCACTCTGACTTATTTCTGTCAGTTCTACCGTCATCGTTCTTTTTACCACAATCCCATCATCCACCTGAGGAAGAGGAGGAGAGGAGACAATGGGATGAAGCAGGACTAACTGATGTTTGGCCACTTGTAGGCAGCAGAACAAGCTGTAAATACAAAACAGACACTGCATCAGCTCATAGATTTGTGATGTTATGCCATATGGTGGACACCTGGTGATATGGAAAACTAGTTCCATATCACCTCTGTTTTCACTTATACGGTCTTCACCAGCTCGTATTGGAAATATCTTTATTTGATTAGAGCGTGATTATGTGCTTATTCAGATTGTCTGGCTGCAGGTGGTGAACCCTGGTTTTTAAGAGCTTGTGAGTTGAGCAAGGCCCCAACATCAAAAGAGCTGACAGACACTTAAAAGGAATCCTTTCACATCCTTTCACATTATTCATATTTAGATGAATTTCATGAACTTGATTAGTGCAGTTTTAAAGAACTTGAGCGGATCTCAAATAGAAAGACAACATGATAATAACATTATGATTTCTGCAATAACAATAACGCTGAAAAACTGCTCAGCCATCCCTACTTAACCTTCCACGGCAACCGCGAACTAAAGGAAGAGACATATGGATGCCAAAAAAAGAATCACACCACCACAGCCTCCTCTCCTGACCATCCCTCTTGTATTTTATTCCTAAACTAGGAAGGTTGACACTTCACCAAACTTGGGAAAGTACTACTCCCTCCATCTGTCGTCCCAGGCTGCATTTTGATGGCCCTCCAGGGAAATTTGCCCTTGAATACTGACAAGGGAGCAGCTTCTCTCTGCACCGTATCCCACCACCATTAACCATAGCTGGGATATTACAAAACTGGGCTTGTGTCCATTGTGCTGGTTACAGCTGGTTGCATCAGGAATCTGCTCTCTAAACACACAACAAGTAATTAAGTGACGGATGGTATTTATAGATGCATCCTCCTCCTGTCCTTCTGCTCCCATCTATCTATCTATCTATCTATCTATCTATCTATCTATCTATCTATCTATCTATCTATCTATCTATCTATCTATCTATCTATCTATCTATCTATCTATCTATCTATCTATCTATCTATCTATCTATGTTTGTTTAAATGGGAGTTCACAGATGCACCTGCCACTCTCACTCATCTTCCCACACCCTCTCTCTAACCTTTCCTCAGTCCACAACTGCTAACACACTCATTATCCCCCAGACACACTCACACATAAAAACACACATACACAAACAGGCCACAACTTGCCCAGCAGATAGACATTTAACCATGATGCCTTGGGGGACAGCCAGGAGGTAGCCGGAGGGTAGAAAACAGAGGGAGAAAGAGATTGAGGGAAGAAAGAATAGTGCAAACATCTAAGGTCACATTCCTCCTGGTGCAGCTGGCTTCCCTCTTTGATTGAAATTGATTTAAGTTCTGTGACTGCATTGATTAGTGTTAAAGATACACCTCTTCACCCTGTGTGTGTGTTTGCATATTTGTCCATCAGCTCATGTATGCCAGCCTATCTTGGCTTCACAACTCTGACAGACATCCTCTTGTTAATGTAAGCCACATTCTTCCATATTTGGGCATGGTTCCCATTTCCTGTCATGAATATGTATGGAGTGGATGGAATCTACCACAGGCCAGACCACAGCGAGCCCCTGACGCACACACACTTGAATACCAGAGGGTGTTAAGAGATGTGTATCAACACTCTCCTGTAGCTGGACAAACAGAAAATATGAAGAGTTAACCACCGTTAAATGAACTCAACAAGGTTTCTGGAGAATAAGAGAAAAGCCAAAATCATTCATGTTTCTTTTGAAAATCACTCCCACCCGTGCTGCAATAGGATTCATATTACAGTAACTGCTGCAGAAGTGATTCATGTTGGTTCCCAGCGTTCAAGTAACAGTAACTTTGGTTTATCCCTAAATTGAACACAATCTTCTTTTTTTTTCTTCTTTTTTTAAAGTTACTTTTCACCACTCTGAGTTCAGAGAGTGACAGGAAAAAATGGGGGGAATGACACGCAGTCTTTCGAACCGGGGCCGCCTGCAGCGAGGACGATAGCCTCTGCACATGGGGCGGGTGCTCTACCAACTGAGCTAAACACCGCCCTCATTTTTGTTAGTTTGTTGTTTGTTGAAATATTCCTGCATGTTTTAGCTATGTAACTAATTGGTTAGTGTAACACCAGTTGTAACATGCCATTCAGTCAATGATGGTTTCCTACCTGACAGATAATCTGGACAAAAGACATTTCAATTGCTATTCTAAGACACCAGACATGGTTTGTTGTTGTTTGATAGGAGCTCAGGCCATGTGTTTACAAGTCAAGAAGTTATGACGATTAAAACTGAAGCCTGCTACAGTTTGTTGCCATCTTACTGTAAAGTGACAACGTGGGGCATAGGCACGGCTAACTGGTCAACATGCTAACTTAACCTATGAGTCTGTCTGTGATAGAGACATTAGCATTAACATTAAATGTGGTTGATGTGGAAGCATCAGAGTTAAATGATTGGAGATCATAGATGTTGGGTCCTTGGTTATTTAATGCACAATTAAAATCTGAAGACAATTGATCTGTTCACAGTGTTCTGTTTTAACTTGGCTTACACCCTTCCTACTTGATACTTCATACATATTTGCAAAATGAACAATTAGCTACTATGCTATAACAGGCTGAATGTAATTAATACTGAATGGGGCCTATATGTGTGAATACTGTGGTAAATGTAACTGAATATTTTGTATTTCCATGTGTTTCTCTGTTGCTGGACTCTCGTTAGTGTTCATTCTGCTCTTACTTGCAGACTGTGGAGTTGTCTGGCAGGTATACGCGCCTGTTGTGAAGCAGTCAAGTTCAGGAGACAAGCAGAGTGAGAAAAAGTTGGAAACACCTCTGACATGTGAACACACTCGGGGGCGAGGTGAGTAACCACAGTTTTCTCTATCCACAGTGATTAGTGCCACAGCAACTTCCTCACCTCTCTTACACACACACACACACATGCACAGAAAACCACTGTTTAAATAACATGCATGTTCTACACACAAACACACGCACACATTGACTGGGTTGTGCTGTTAATGCGCGACAGTGATGTGGAGCATCATTACAGAGAGACAAAGCAAACTATTTCTGTTCTGCAAAAACAAAACAGGATTCAACGCTTTGTAGCATTCTGTTCGGAGACAAAGTATAAACAAGCTGTATAATTATGGGCTCATTTTGAGACAAACAACCAACATCTGTATGTTTGTGTGTCTGTATGCATGCAAGAGTGTGTGTGCGTGTGCATGTGTTTGCAAACACAATTACATTCTCCATCAGGAATGAGATGAGAGAAATAGGATGAAAGATACTATGTCTTACTTGGCAGATGACAAATAAATGACAGCACATACACACACATTGATACACACACCTATATGTGCGTGTGTGTGTACGTGTAAAGTAAAAAAAAAAAAAAGAAAGAAATTCAGGCACAAAGACACACACTCCAAGCAAATTTGTTTGAAAAGTGACAGAAGTCTCACACTGTCATTACACAGCTCTGGGCTGTCATTTTAGTCTTTCTCATCAGTACATCACACAGACAAAAAATCTGTTCGCACATACACACACACACGAAGACTTCTACCACACCAAGCTAACAAGTGCGTGAAATCACTGTAACACAAACAGCGAATGCACAGTGAGTTGCAAACCCTCTTGTGTTTCTACAAAACAAACTGCCTTTTTTAGTTCTGATGAAGCTGCAACAGTGAGTGCTAATGAATACAAACACAGATATGATGGATACAAGGATGTATGTTCATATGGGGTAATATTAGCATCAAAAACTGACAGTTCTGCTCTCTCAAGGGAGCAAAACACCACCAGCATAAATAAGATGTGGTTTCACTGTAAATACCATATAGCGTTCAACACTCTGATATGTCAGAAGTGTTTACCTCCACAAAGGGATATTGATGATCATTTCCTGTTGAAAGTCCATCAACATTTCAAAACTAATAAGTGGTTTCACTTTTTTTGTCAACAAATATCTTAATTTGAATTTCAAGTTCAATTTACTGGTGAGCTCACATTAAATAGACATGTGTTTATGGATTAATCAGAGCGTTTACTGTCGTCAGCCAGTGTCAACAGGGATGATTAAAACCATGGCAAGCTCAGCTCAAGTGTGCATTCTCTAAAACTATGATTTTAACATTTCTTTACCACATCTGCCCTCAGTGTTGCAACACACAAAATTACATTTTCCCACTGAATCATAATAAAGATTGATCTTTTGTTGGCTCAAATGTTCCTTTTTTGTTATTCTGAAATAATTAGGCCCCTCTTTTTGAATACAGAGTGGTGCTGAAAGAAAAGAGTCAGGAGATTGACTCATGTTTCTAATAAAAAAAGCTCACTGCTGCTCTTTTTCCCTGACATGACAAAGATGATGTAAAACAGAGACCACGGTTGTTCCTGAACCCTGCTCCAATGGGTTTCAAATGTGAAGTTTCCACATATATTTACAAATGTACCCCCCCACCCCCCTTTTAGGTCTATCTGTCTTTTTATGAGGCTTTCAGCAACTGTAAATATGATGTAGATTTGCCACAAACTACACACAAGTCATAGTGTTTAAATGCTGTCTTTACATCATTGGAGTATTTTTAGTTGTCTGAAGGAGGTGATGGACAGAGCCATACTGCCCCCTGTTGTGTCAGACAGATCATGGCATCGTGTATCTTTAATCACTGAGCAACGCTCAAGCAGCAAGATGTTTGATCAGATCTTGTCTCAGATAAAGATGAAGTAAAAACATACCTTTGATGTCCCGGCCAGGTGAGGTCAGCGCAGTATGTGAAGAAGACACATGACTTTGACTTCTGGGAGACCTGCTGAGATGCAGCAAGTATTCAGATCCTTATGTAAAAGAGCTGAAACATAATTAATATGAAGATTACAAATAAATGAAAATCGGCAATGTATACAGCAACATGTCCTTAAAGAACCAAAAGAAAAAACATTCTATTCTGTCGTAAAGGTGGCTCCTGATGTGACCGATGCATTAGTATTGAAATTAGACAGGACAGGAAGAACCGTAAACAGTATACAGTGTTGGTTAGGGCAGAGCTTCTTTAATAGAAAAAAAAAAACTATTTCATAAACAACAGGCTTAGCTCCTTCAGGCCCGAGAAAAAAAAACAAATAAGAAAGGAAAACAACTGTCCTTAATTCTTTGAAATCTAATTTAATTTAGATAAAACTTTGCTTTTGGGGCCTAAAACAGTGACTTCGCTGAAGTGAGCTGTGTTAAAATGTTCATGAGCCACATTTAGGAAGAGCATGAATACTTATTATACACACACATAGCTGCAGTTGTGTGTGCTTCCACTGGCCAGAGGTATTTTCCTTTAAGAGGTTAAGAAGTGAGTCTCCCACTTTTAAAAGCAGGGTTGGACTGTGTGACCCCACATTTCTCAAGTTTTTCCTCCTCTCTCCCTCAGTCTGTTTCTGTTTCATGTGTCCAAACTTGGCTGGCTGCAGTCACTTCCTTCTGTAGTGGTAGAGAGAGAGCTTCATGGACATGGATAGAGTGAGAGGGAGGGAGAGATGGATGAACACATAAGAGGAGAAGAAGACAAAGTAGAGATAAAAAATAGTAACGTGTGACGGATGACCGACAGAAACATGGATTCAGACAAAGACATTGATGGCTTGTGGAGAGAAAAATAGAGGGCAGGAGGAGAGAGATGGGTAAGAGGAGATGAAGCTGGCAGTGAAACTGAGTGAGAGGTTGAAAGAGGATATGAAAAAGTAGAGGAAAGGTTCATCTCTCTCTCTATCCCTCTTCCTCTCAATCCCTTTTTCTCCGTCTTTCTCTCTTTGGCCAGTTGACAACTCAGTAGGAGTCAGACTACCATCTGTCTGACTGAGAGGAGTGAACGGCCCTCCACCTACTTCTCTCCGTCTCCTTCGCTCTCCTCCTTATCGCCCTCCATTTCTTTTCCTCTCCCTGCCCTGCCTCCTCCTCCTCCTCCTCCTCCTCCTCCTCCTCATGAAGCTCTCCCTCTCCTCTCTGACAGCATGAGAGAGAAAGAAAACCAGACAGAACCAATTGACAGACAGGATGCTAATACGCTAATATGCTAATCCTGCTTTACACTCGTATGTTGTTTGAAAGTGTATGTGTGCGTGCATGCATATGGGCGTGCATGTGTGAGTGTGTGCATGTGTGTGTGTGTGTGTGTGTGTGTGTGGCAAGGCCTAGCCCCTGGGTAATAAAACAATACAAAGAGAGCTTTAGGCCTGCTGGGCCCGCAACAGCACTTGAATACCAAATCAGCCAGAAGAGATCACTGGGGGAAAGGTGTAGTGTGTGTGCGCACTAGTGCATGTGCGTGCATGTGTGTGCATGTGTGTGTGTGTAGCCTTGTTTTTCCAGTGGTGACCGTTGTTCAGTAACTCCTGCTTCTAAAAGTAGGAGAGCAACTTCGCAACAGCTCTGGGCACAGATGGATGAACTTCTGAAAAAGAGAGGAAGAGTGATGATGGGGGTGCATGAAAAGCAAACAAGAACGGGGATTTATAAAAAGATACAGAGTATAGAGGGCAATAGAGAGGATTGTACAGTTAAAATGCTATTTCTACTGGTTTCACTTCTCTCTTTGCACACACACACACACGGATGCACATTCACATATAAACACACCCATCGCCGCCCATTCTCTCTCTCTCTCGCTCTCTCTATCTCACCCTTGTCTGTCAGCCAGCCCTCGCCTTAATGGACCATACACACAATTACTACTGATTAATCTACCACTTAACACTGTGACCCCACTCAGGCAACACACTCACACACACACATAGCACGAACGCACACCACTTAACATTCTGGCCCTGCCCTGGTATCACTGGCTTCTCAGGTACCCAGCATGCTCCAGGGCAGCCCCGCTGAGACCACTGCTGCCTGAAGAGGAGAGTCAATGTGTGTGCGCGTGTGTGTATGTGTGAAAGAAAGAGATGAGAGGCCATGCCAGTGCCAGCCCTCCCCCCTCTCCCCTTCCCCCCCCTCAGGGACTGCCACCCAGTCCACATCCTCAGGGAGCCTCGACACTTTAGGAGTGGCACTAGAGTGGGGCAGCACCGCAGCTGAGGGGCCCAGAGGGATGGGGGGGTGAGTGGGGGTGGGGGTGGGGGGGTTGATTGGGGAGCAGTGGGGCCAGATCATCATCAGAGGCTAAATGGGAGGATGGAAAGGTGGATAAAAGATTGAATGAATGGGTGGTTGGTAAAAGCTGTCAATCAAACTGAGCCTGCATAGAACTCAACACATCACTTTTTCCATAATGACACTTTGTCATTGTCGGTTGTTTCCTTTAAAGGGAGAGTTCAACATTTTTGGCAAATAGGTTCATTACCTTTAATTGTTGGTGCAAGCTAATTTTAGAACGGCAGAGCAGAGCCGCGAGCTGGTCAGAGCTACGCTATACGGAGGCTAATGGGATTTCTTGGTTTTCAAATACACAATCCAACGACTCTAAAACGCTCTGGTGGAGTTCTTTTACAGGCAAATGCAGAGACTGCTTGCCGAAAAACTGCCTCCGACGTTACCTCAAAAACAAGTTTATCCCGTATCGTTCCGTTATTGTCTCATAGCGTGGTAAATGTGCAGGTCACAACTTGGCAATGAGAGGGTTTTGTCGTTTGATACTCAAAAAAACGTTAAAATGTCATCATAATTCTTCCTCTTGCTGCTGGAGAAGGATCCATTTTGGCCTTAAGCATCAATAATTCTCAACTGAACACAACAACTCATCCAGTAAACTCATGTTATAACTTTTTTATCATTGATGTGAAGGAGCACTGAAGCTGTTTTGGACACCGGTGACTCAACACCTAAACATGCTGTCTGTTGGTTTTCTTTGATTTGTCACCCATCTGTAAATTGCCAAACAAATCAGACATGCTATTATTTTGAATTTCGTGTTTTTGGCCAGCTCATGCTTTAAAAAAATAAATAAACTCATTCAGACACTTTGTTGAGCTTTTATTATAGAGATCGCTCATTTTTGTAGAGAGCTGTGAGAGCAGTCAGTGTGCGTAGAAATGAACTCAGAGCTGTGGGAGCAACTGAGGGAGATAAATGATCTAAAGGGAGAGAGGGATTTTTAGACATTTTATAGATAAAAGATTTGAATGTGGCACAAAGGTATTAGTGAGGGAATAAGAGAACAAGATCTGTAAGGACCACGAGGGAGCGTGAGGGATGGTGTGACAGCAAAAGATTGAGGGAGAGTTTGAAACAAAGAGACAAATGAGAGGGGAAACTTACTGCAACGCTTACTAATTATTTCCAGGGCATTGATGTGAAAACACCACAGGCCTGATGTTCTCATGATGCAGACATGAACATGCATATCAAGCACCTTGATAGTGTGACAGTTCAAAAGGTTCATAGTGAATGTTTCAAAGTTCACAGAAACTGAGGAAATTGGGAGTTGATTCATCTTTATAGAAACAATGTACGAGCAGAGAATACACACTGCGTTTCCAGGCACTGACTGAAGAAAGAAATCAAGGTTTATGGTCCATGGTGACAGAAAGATCAACACCTGAAAGGACTCTGGTGAAAAGACAGATTTTACACTATACTTTTGTGTCAAATTACATTTTACTCAATTTTAATTCATTTCAAATCCACTGAATGTCATTTGTATAGAGTTATTCTATTCACAGCACTTGCTGTAGGGTAAGGTCAAAACATTTATCACTGAGAGAAACCTAACAGTTACAAAGAATAAACTTGGTGACACGGTAAGTTTTCTTACATTGGCCACTGTTGCCTTAATGATACAAGTGACACTAATGTAGGAAGTATCACCACAAACTGCAGCTTTAAATCTATACTTGGGACATTTCAGCATAACATCTGGATTTTAGAAAAAAATAGAATAAATAAACACCTGTACAACTCTTATGAAAAAGGGCCGCAGCTGGAACCAACTATAATGTATCCTTGACCAGCAGAAACCACCCAGAGCCTACTGCTGTTTTTCAACAGCAAATTTTAGAAAACAACTAAGGAGACATTTGCAAAGAACATGCAGATAATTACAAGATGCTAACATATTTAACAAAATGTTGACTGACAGCATATTTCATTTGTTTTCTTACAATATTCACTCAAATGAAGCATTTTCATAATATGGGCAGCAACCGTGCTAATTTAAGCTTGGACCTAGAAATATAAAAGTGACTTAAAGAAGTGATTTGTTTACTTTGCTGAGATTTAACTCAAAGCACCAACGTGACCCATCTTACACAAGTGTAGTGTTTTACATCGCTAAATGAAGTTCCTGCTCCCAACAAGTATCGCCATAATCCATTGAGCAATTACATTAACATAACTGTGAGATGTAACTTAAAGATAAACATGTAAACATAAGACACATGCAGTTTAATAAGGGCCTCATTAAAATCTTAGCTTCTTACTTACACCGCGGTACGTACAGTAGATAAAATATGAAGGCTGAGTAAAACTCATGAGGAGTTACAACATTTTACATTAAATTATGTGTGCATTTGCCTGCCTGTGTGCAGTCCACTAATGAGATATTGACTCCATGGTGACTGACTGTGGTACATTGTTTATCCCGCTTATTTATTTATGAACATTTGATGTGCGCGTTCAGCTGAGTTTCCTACAAACACACACACAGTGAACGAGCGCGGAGAGACAGAGAGATCAATATGCAACATTAACACAGGACTGTCTTTAATGTTATTTTCATTTGGAAAACACAGATCCACTGTTTATTTCCATTTCCACAACCCCTCATTCTCTTATGATTGATGCCAGCAGTGCTCCTTACCTCTATAGCTGCCCCCCTCCTTCCCCATCCAAACACACACACACACACACATCACACCCCACCCGGCCCTCTCTTTTCTCTGTCTCTCTCTCTCTGGCTGTGTCAGCAGCAGCACCAGCAGTACTTGGGTCTTTGTGTCTCCTTCATATCATCTTGTTAAAAATTAAAGTGATTCTACTTCCCTCCATCGTTCTCTCTCTCTCTCTCTCTAATGCTAATCTGTTCCCTGTTGGACCAGTATGCAGATGAGACGCAAATACAGCGGAGCCTGATGAATAGTGATGAGGCTACAACGCATACATACTCATGTACACACACACACACACCTGAGCAGCCTTGGTATGCCCTGTGGTTTACCTGCCTGTCTGTCAATCAAACCAGTGACCGAGTGAAGGAAGGTTTGAGTTTGTCTGTGAGCGTATCTTTAGTATCATTCCTAAAACTGTGAAATTAAAGTAAAATTATGAGCCAAAAAAGGGAAATGTTTAATCTTATTTTTAAAAACGGTGTTATTTGGTTTAATAGTGTGTATAATATTATCAAAAGTGTTGTTTAACTCTAGTCTGAATGTCTTTATTTGTCTTTAAAAGGTGTTGTTGTTGCAGATAAATGGCTACAATGTCCCTATAGTCAGTTTTTAATCAAATTTGTGGAACCTCATTACTGTGTTTTCCCTCTAAACATTTCCCCTCTCTCTCAATATCTTAAACAGAGGAGGAGGGAATTCCCCTTTGCCACTGTTAGATGTATGGTTTCCTGGTGACTGACCCGGGTCGGCATCTATTACACAGAAAGACTGAGAAATGCATACAGGAGCCAACATGTGACGGGATCTGGACCAATGGTAGTAGGAATATGATGTTTATTCAAAAGCAGCATTATCTGCTGAAGTGGGGCTCCCACAGTACAGTGAGGCCGAATATACACTGTGACAGTCAGCCAAACATAAACATATTAGATGTATACATGTGCAGGCCAGAGAGTTGATGAAGTGAAGCAGCAGCAAGTTGGTGGTAACAGTCACGACTTCCTTTTGAGTGAATTATTGAGTGTCCGCCAGTGACCTAATGTGCTACAGCATGTCAGCTATGTGCTGTTGAACAAATGAACATACTTGAAACACATGGATCATGTTGGTGCACACAAAGTTACAGCTAATATTTTAACTATTTATAACTTAATAACAAATCTACGGAAGCTCAGAAAGGTCACACTCATTTTTTATTCCGTTAACCCCTGGGAACATTGTCTCTTTATCTCTTATTATACTTGTGTGAAGTTAGAATGATATTCACAGATGTGACCTTCCTGGTTCAATACCTCATAACCAAAGCGTATTAACATAAATGACACCTCTCTCAGCTAAACGAGCCGTGCTCCGAGCTGAAGGAACAACACTGATCTTTATGTGCTTGAGTCGAGTGCTCAGGGACCGTCTACAAAGTGCAACACCAAAAGCAGATACAGTAGTTAATATTCCATCATAGGAATCTTATTAGGAATAGCTAGGAATATTGAAAACGTCACTTTAATTCACTGGAGATTTACCATAATCTCACACATCAATGAGTTCCTGCTCTGTAGACTTCTTTTTTTTAAATTGGGAATAATCCTCATCTTCACTTTTATACTTTGATATTCCACTATTATTGGTGGTAGTACTATCACTGCTAAAATGTACCAAAATTCATTCAATCTAATTGTTTATATTTTATTGATATAACATTGTGGGTTTCATATTTTCAAATGGTGGAAAACAAGATGAATGTGGTTCAAGCTGCAGCCTCTTCTCCTCCAGCTGTACATACATTAAAAAAGGTGAGACAATGAGGATGAGAGTTAACTAACAGTGGTGTGTAATGCCACCTAGTTCTCTCGACTGTTACTGCATTCGTCTAATTCTTCCCGTATATAAGCGCAAACTGAGCACACATATAAATACACACACACACACACACACACACAGCTGCAGAGTGGGCTGTTTCCTGTATACCGTTCTCAGTGTGTCCACATTACTGTTCCATCTGCACAGGCATTTCCTGTCCGACCTTGAAATCAGGCCTTCTCCAACCAGCAGCTTCACACACATGTACACTTTTCTCTATTTCACCATATGCTCTGTGCATTTTTTAAGAAAATGTATCCTCTTTACATAACATGCACACATGTAATCACCAACTCACCCACAGTCCAAACACACAACGCCCCCATAGTTCACTTTAACACTGACAAATGTCCAAATTAAAAAACGGACTTGGCAAAAACAATCACCAGTGAAAGATAAACACGTAAATGCCTCAAACCTTTAATTATAGTTATGAAAAATTAACTCCTATGGGAGAAAAGCATGGCGTTGTTTTCATGACCAGAAGCTAAAATACAGCACAACACAAACTTTACAAGCACCTCGAGTTACTTTAATCTGCCACTTTCACACTGGGGAGCCGTGATGTCATCAATCAGTAACCCAGCGTTCGAGCGGCGTCCAGCCCTCCCCAAAACCGACCACATGTGTTTCTATTCAGGAGGAAAGTTATGGCAGAAAAGGTTAGGTCACAGATAGTTTACAATAATATTATTCATGTAAAGGAAAGTGGAAACGATCCCTGCATGTGACTTCACTCTATTTACACAAGCATGCCCTCAATACATTGATATCGCCAGCCAGTAAAACTCACCATGAACTGGATTTCATGAGCTGATGGAGAGGAACCGAGCCAAAGTCTGACAATTAGCAAAGATTTAAAATAACAACCGAGGGCCCGAGGCATAGTGTTAAAGCAGAGGAGACATAATGAGAGTCAGAGTTATGATTCCAACTCACAGGAGAAACAGAGACACTGTTGTAGTGCTCAGATATCCAGCGCCAAGTGGTTACAGCTCTTGGATTAGCTCTCTGCTTGTATTTAATACTGACTTGATGAGGAAAATATTAATTAAAATATGGCCCATTAAATCTGTGGACTCGGCATTTTGTAAATGAATGCTGTTGGCCTCGTTTTAAGACTGGGGGCAAGAAAAACTAATGAACTGGCCCAAAGGTGAACTAGACCATTTTCACATTACTAAAACTTGTTGTGTCCAAGAGACTGTGGATTTATTGTACATGTGCAGATTATGTGACTTGTATTAATCACATTATAGGGACAAATCCGTAAAGTTAAAATTTGTTTTTTGTTTTTCTGGGTTCAGGTTAAGTTCTCCAAGGGATTCATGCAATGCTACGTCCTGCGGAGTGACAACAGACAGTTTTTGTGTTGTGCTGGTTCTGTGTAAAAAGCATACAAAGGCATACATCCGACAAACAGGATACAGCAGCAGTCTTCCCATGGGAGACTGCAGCACACAGCAAGAGAGAAAGAGAGAAGCGGTCATGACTCTAAACAACATTCACATGGCTGGAATAAACGGTTGACACCATGCGCACATCCAAAAACAGTTGACATTTTCTTCTTAATTGTGCTGACATAGTTTATCCCCACGTAGAGATACATTTATATGGTTTGCATACATCTGGTTTTATAATGAGAAGAACTTTGTATCTGTCCTTAGACCTCATAATCAATATTAAATGTATTAAGACTGAATCACATGACTACTTATAAGTGAAAAGCTCTCGAACAACGACAAACTCGCAGAGTAATCACCCAATGCCGCACAGCTAATTTGCAAAAGCTGGATACGAACTCTGGACGATATGTCAGTACTTTGTTTAATGAGGTTCTACTTAAATGTGTATGTTTGCATTGGAAACGAAGCGCTCAATCAATACCGCGCTCTGCAGTGATGTTGGAATAAGTTATAGCTTTGAAAACCAAGTAGAGAATGAGAGCACGCTCCCCCTCCAGGAGAGCACCCCAAGAGACCAAAAGCAACAATGAGGATGACGAAACTAAAAGCTGCCTCGCTCATGTAGCCGAGGAGGGCACCGGGAGCATTCGGCCTCATCGCTCATCCCATCTTTGTGCAACTCCCAAGGACTCAGCTCTGTCAGTGTGAAGCTACCGTTGGCCTCTCCAGCTGGCCACGGTTCGGTTTAAACATGGAAGACACCAGTAAACCCATAAACGCACTCCTGTTTCCATAAAGGATCAATCTTATGTCATTTTCCCAGGAGACTGCAGCATCTGCAGCAAATCAGCCTGGCTTCGCCCTCACCTCTCCCACTCACTTCCCCTGCTCTTCCTCCAATTTTCCCTCTATGCATTTTTCTGTTATTAGGGAGACAGAGTGAAAGTGGCCAAAACTTCCTTTCTGTGTATCCCTGGAACGCACACACACACCCTGGCTTCTAGTGCATATCTGCTGTCATGTGCAGGTGCTGTTCTTCAGCCTGTCCTGCCTCATCAGTCACGGCTGCAACAAGGATCCAAACAGAAAGGAAAATGAATCGCTACGTAAACTTCCCGTGCTCCCTTCTCGTTCGGTTGCATCACAAGGTGGTCTTACTGGGACCTGCTGTTTACAGATGTGTGTCCTTGAGATGTCTTTGTCCAAATACACAGGTGTTGCGTTGCCTGCTCATAAACGGTTAATTGAATCTGCCCATTAAAAAACCCCCAGATGCTTTTGTGTTTGTTGCAGAGAAACAGTAAAATGTGTTATTTATGTGTGCGTGGGAAAGACGGAGCTGCAGATGAGTAACTGGAGTGGTCAGCACAACTACTGGCAGAACCTCCATTTACATTTATGTGCTGACTTTTTCGGTCACCCCCACTGTTCAAGTTCCTAGTTCACACACAGTGGAAGTCCCCCCCCATCCCATCCCACTCCCACAGCCTCACCCCCTTGCTTTGTGCATGCTGTTAATGGAGCGGACCTGTCTATGCAGGGACACGTCTACTCGCTGGAATTTCCCATGGCTGATCATCATCTATCGTCACGGACACCTTCCACCCCCGACATCTCGCCCACTCTCCATCCCAGCGCAACAAAGAGGGAAAACAAATCAAACATTTCACAGTTTCCCATTATTCTCTCCGTTTGTCAACATGTGGTTCCAATCAGCAGAGTGTGTGTGTGTGTGAGTGTGTGAGGGAGAGAGAGAGACACCATGTGAATGTCTTTATTTTCCATACATTTTCTACTTGGATACAAAGCTCTTTGTCCACACTCTTTCTCCATCTCTTTGGCTCCTCCTTCCTCTCACGCCCTCTCCATCTTCCATCTCTCTCTTTCTTTCTCCCTCTCTCTTTCTCTCTCCTTCCCCCTCTATTTTAGTCTTGCTTTTCTTGGCTGCTAGTCAGACCTCAGACAGACCTAGAGGTCTTTTTCCCAAGCGATCTCCAGGGTGGACTCCAGGGAACAGAGAGTGCATACACACACACACACACACACACACACACACACACACACACAGACCCTCCCCTCACATGCTCTGTCCATTTCCTTCTCTGTTTCTGCTCTTATCCCATATCTTTCTCTGTCTGCACCTCCTTGTTGACTCATACAATATTGCTGCATTACTTCTAAACTATGTTGCAGTCACAGTTTATTGGAAAACTGAGAACACAGTGTTCAAAATCAAGTATTGTGTTCTTGGCTCAGCTGAACTGCCTGTACCACGTACACCCATTTACACATTGCATGCTTTGTGGGTGTTTTAAGACTTTATTTATCCAGGTTAGTACCACTGGGATTAGGGATCTCATTTACAAGGAAGCGCTGGTCAAGACTGCAGCACATCCAGCTACAGCCAGAGCCACTGCAAATATAAATGCACCGAGGAGGTTGATTGTGCACTAACATCTTCTGATTGAATGAAATACTGAATATTGATTAACACGATCTGCAAAACCTGTAGAAAGGGTTGTTTCTAATCTGTTTTGACATTTGCTTTGTATCAAAATTGTCTTAAATTGATTTGAAAAGGCAGTAATCTGGGAGAAGTTCTCTATTCGTTAAATTTAAGCAGCAACACCTCAACAGATGAGAGAAATCCCTGCATTCCCATTTTACTGAAACACATTATAATGTAATTAATTTACCAAAATCACATTCAAAATTGAAGTATAATTTTCATAAAATACACATTTATGTGTAGGTTATAGGCAGGGCTGATTTCAACTACCTATACAGGCTAGTTTGATGTAGGATTATTCTCATCTTTTTTTAATTATACTTAAATAATAATTCAATATTGTGAAGAAGAAGAATAAAATAGCATAAAATATCAATATTTAAAAAGGATGCAGGTACCTCAAGATTGTACTTAAGAGTGCAGTTCTTTAGTAAATTTACAGTTACTTTGTAAGAAATATTCAGGAAGTGTATGTTTACCAAGTAATGGTGCATTTACTGTTCAAATGACCAAAACAGCAGGAAGGTGCAACATGTTTATAATGAATAAATTGTTGATTTCAAAAAGGCTTCAGCCCTGCTCTGGTCCTAATGTGACATAACTATGAGATCTAGTACGATTCACCAACCGATAATGGGAACAGCAGGATTACAGTGCTATCTAGTGGTGATAACATACTCTACAAGGGTTTTATGAGCAGGTATTAGCTGGGAGTTGTTGGTGTTTGTGTAAAGACTGTGTGTGTGTGTGTGTTGGTATGTGATAAGAAAACTGCTGTCATTACGAAATGTTTGTATTGTCTGTTTACGTGATGTTTTGAAAATGACACAGTGGTGTCAGAAATATTTGTATTGTCTGTTTATGTGATGTTTTGAAAATGACACAGTGGTGGAAGAAGCAGTGAACCTTTCTCTGGATCAATGTGAAACCTTTATTTTATTTTTTTTACTGTGCTTTATTGTTGAATTGCTGTATATTAAAGTATTAGTGCTTCTTTGTTTTTGTTTTTATCTTTGATCATATTTTTCCTTTTATGGTGTCATGGGGTGAGGGTTAGGGATAGGGTCAGCTGTTTTTGCATAAAAACAAATTTGTTGTATATTGAAAAACTTACTCAGTAATAGAACCAATTTCTGATTTTGATTCTGATTCAACCACACAAAAAGTGTGCACTAAAATGTATCATGAAAATGGTAGAAATAAATCAGTGACTGGATTTAGTACTTAACTTTGTATGTGGGCAGCAACGCAACAACACTTCCTGCAGCAAAAAGGTTATGGATTCAGTTCTCAGACCTGGGACCTTTCTAGGCGTCATCATGTTCTCCTTGTTCTTGTGGGGGTTCTCTCCAAGTTCTCCAGCCTGCTTCCACTGCCTCCCTCCATGTGGTGGTTTTGTTCCTACTTCATGATTCACGATCACATCTATCAACCATTTTTTGGGAGGAGCAGTTAAAGGTTGAATGAAATCTTCACTCGGGACCTCAGACATTCATTCAAACACTTGCAGTGCTGACGTATTACCACTGGAGGGAGGTGTTTCTCAAATGTATGAGCTGTACCAGCTGCAGTGATATATAAACTCTTTGTTTTCAGTTGGTATAGCCTATTTTCAAGTTAGAGGTCAATATGAAATTATTATTTTATTTCACTTTACTTCTCATTGCTGTCTTATTTTATTTTTCAATCGCAATATGACATTTTGAGATTTCTTCCTCCATCTTATTATGTCTCTATGTCATATCCCGCTGAATTAAACCATACATGTAACTAGGCTACTGGAAATGAACATCACTATGTGAATTGTAGTTTTATTCCTCTCAATATAGCTTTCATCATTCAGGTGCTTGATAACTATTTTCTTAAACTTTGACACTCAGAAAACATTTTTTATTGCGTTAGGGTGAAAGTGAAGAAACATCTTCAGTTTACAGAAAATAAATATCTGAAAACTTTGCTGTATGTACTTTTGCTATTTCAAAATAAGTGACAAATTGTTTTTATATTTGTATTATAATATTGTTATATATCTATTGATATGTATAGTTATATCTATATATCATTTTATTATTATTTATATTAAAAAGTGGAAGTGGGGAGTTGTTGGGGGGGCTTCTTATTCCTCTATTCTTCCATTCTTCATCTTCTTCTCCCTTTCTTTTCTCTTATTCTTTTCTTTCAGCCCTCTCGCTCCTCAAAACATCAACATGTCAAAAATTCCTAACATGTGAAACTGGTCAACCCAAAAGTAAACTGCGTACTGGACACTTCTTGGTGTTCACGGTTTTTTTTAATTGTGTAAAATGTAGTAAAATATATAATAATTATGCATTTAACAGGAGAAAGGGAATCTTTTGTCTCAACAATGGGATTATTTATTATTCTTTTAAAAAGTTGACCTTCTGTTGATCAATAATCTGACTGAAATGGTGGTTGGCATGTTTTTAAAGTAGTTTTGGTTTTGATTACATACTATACTTTATATGGTTGTTCTCGAGGTGTTTGTACCAACACTTGGGCAAATTTTACCATGAGCAGTTCTGTACTATCTCACTCAGTTCTCAATTTTCTTGTGAACTGATCGCCTTCTATGAACCTTTGTTTCAGGAGCTTCCTGTTATCTGTTCAGAAGTAAGAAAAGTGAAAAAAAAAAGCCTGATTGCAAAAAAAAAGTTTAGACAATAACAATATGACTTCAACTTAGAGAGAACGCACAAATCAGAGTGAATTATTGTTATTTAAAATAAATGTAATAAGAGCAGACGCTGAAAATTTTCACAAATTCAATTCCAACACAGACTCAGTGTCAATTATGTTTCTCAGTTCAATTATATTTCATACAATACTGAAATAAACTGATGCACTGAAATAAAGGGAAACCTCTGTATTTAAGGAACAGCCATATTATGAAGTGCAGGGCTAATCCCAATGTACACCAAAATGATGAAAATAGAACAGACAAAAATCTGATTTTCTTTTTTTTTTTCTATTTTTCGACAGTACAAAACAGCTCCTCCATCCCTCATCAACACAGACTTACTGCAGTTCACCTTCAAGCACGATTGTCCTGATTGGTTGCCATGGAGACCAAAAGACGTGCTTGCCAGTGTCTATGCTCCCTCCTCATCGTCACTTCCTGCCAGGCTGCTGTCTGTAGAGTCCACATCCTGCTCCTGTTGCCGCGAGGACTGTGGTTCTGTTTCCGGCTGCTGTTCGGCCTCTGTGGCGTTGGAGGTCTCCGTGGGTTCTGCGGCGGCGCCCGTCTCTGTCGGTTTGGCCGCGCTGTTATTCTGCTCGGTTTTTTCGCCTGTGTCCAGGAAAGTCGACCAACCCTTGAGTCGCTCCTCTCGCTCGCGCGCAGTCTCCTCCACCTGCACAGAAAGAAATCACATGACTCCTGAAATTTTTCTCTGAGCTGCTCCTGAGCCACAGAACAAATTATATCCTAGAGATCATTACACAGACGTTCATTAGTAGAATCCACAGAGAGCTTTTAAATCTCCAAATATCTATGACACTTGCAGTTGGTTTACCTGGTAGTCTGTTGTTCCATCCCAAAGCTGAGCAGCGAGCTGCCTTCCTCCGAACCAGCGACCGTTAAATGACAAGATACATGCGTCGGCCTGCTCGGGCTCCTTGAATGCGATGGATGCCACACCGTCTGGATGTCTCTGCAGCACAAACATCAGCACATACCAACTCTTTATAAATGTCACAGATGGACAGAAAAGTACAGATTGGTTCTATTTTCACTTTGAAACACAACCACTGACATTAAACTCACATCAAAGAGGATGACCTTCTTGACCTCTCCGAACTTCTCACACTCTGTCCGCAGATCTTCACGATACTCGTTCAACACCAGTGGGTCCTCCTGGAAAAAGCAAAAGAGATCAATACTCGGACAAATGTGTGTGTGTTCATGTATGTGGATGTGTGTTGCTCTCTGCACCTCAAAATCACTGGGATGGAACATGTTTCTAATGATGACAACTTTTTCGTGCCTCTTCCTCACTTCTCCTTTCTTCTCTGGTCTCCAGTCCAACTGCCTACAGACGCAAAGACACAGAGACAAGACGGAAATGATCTACCATGTGTTTTTCTTAACCAAGTTCAGCATTGATGGAAGAAGGAGGTTAAGTAAAGAAAAAAAAAAGAAGTAAGAAGCAGGAGTTTTACTTCTGTTGCTGTTGCAGCTTCTTCCTATAGTCTTTGCTCTTCTTCTTTTTCTTGCTGGCGTCATACTGGCCCTTTAGTTCAAACCGTGCTGCTTCCACATGGAGTCTGTAACCTCTGACCTCTGACTCGTCAATCAGGCGCATAGCCAATGCCACCGACTCCTTCTGCAGAAAACAATATGATAACGAAAGTAATGTTTCAGCCATGTGTTGTTCTCGACAATGTTTCCACAATTATTTTATATATTATGTGTTACATAAACTTCATATCAAACAAGAGGGTGAACTGACCTTGAGGTAGCAGCACAGGCCATCCCCCTTCAGGTTCCCTTCTTTGTCCTTGTACAGTTTCACCTTGTACTCTTCTGTGATGGGGTCACGCATCACGATGCCACACTTGGACATCAGTTCGGCAAACTCTTCAGCACTGATGTCAGGGGGCAGACCTGGGGAGAGACCAGAAAAGAGAAAGTTAGCAACTCTTTGAACAGCTGTCTCAGTGACAATTAAAAGAATGTTAGCGATACCCACCTGACACATATACGTTTGTGTTTTTGTTGTCATCAATATCAAACCATCCTACATGCACAGAAAAGAAGGAAAAGCCTTTTATCAAAGGATGCATTTCACAATATGTTAAATATACACGTACTGTATACATCTGATGCGTAAACAGAAACAGACACTGTTTTTAGAGCTTTAGAGTTATGGATGTCATGCTACCTGGCTCTGCTTTCCTCTTCTCTCCTTTCTGCTTTGCGTCTTTAACCAGAGCCTCCTGATGCTCTGGGTTCGGATTCTGGGTGGCATCTGCTGCTTTTTGACTTTCTGGAGGCTTGCTGTCTGGTTTGGGGGCTGCAGGGCTGGCGCTGCTCTCCGCTGCATTGTTTGCATCTGGCTTCCCTTCCTGAGTGAAACCATAGTTGGCCTGGTATGCTGCAATGAAGTCCTCTGTTATCTAAGAAAATAATACAAGTCAACTTAACATTAATGCAGAAAGTAACTCTGACCAGGTTTGGTTCATTTCATAGAAATTATAACTTTTTAGAATTAATGAATTACACAAAACTTCACTAATTAGTATAAAATTGTCCATAAAAATAACGGAAATGACATTCTCTTAACATGTAGTGTATTTGCATCACCCATGATGCGGCTGGTATAATGGAGACATCTAAAACAATTTTGAATACACTATTGTTGCTTTGGTATATTCTCTGGTTATTACACAGTGAACCTCACTGTCTAAACTCAACATGAAAGAGAAGAGCTGTAGGACACCACCATTACCTCTGGACAATAAGGTCTAGTGTCTAGTGATGTATTTGCTGTAGTGCACTGCAATGACAGTGTCAAATCAAATATATATTAGGCTACATTGCGTGCTCACTGCACTTGTGATGAAGTCATACAATTTAAATATTCATGTCATCATTACATCATCGTCATGTCTCACTTTCCTCTTAGGGTCTAACAGACAGTACATGAACAGACCACAACAGACATGACGACAGACTGTCTGTTTGCTGTAGTACACTGCAATGACAGGGTCGAATCAAATATATATTAGGCTACATTGCATGCTCACTGCACAGACTGTCTGTTTGCTGTAGTGCACTGCAATGACAGGGTCAAATCAAATATATATTACATCGCGTGCTCACTGCACTTGTGATGAAGTCATACAATGGAAATATCTATGTCATCATCACATCATCATCATGTCTCACTTTCCTCTTAGGGTCTAAAAGACAGTATAACAAAAGAAGGACCAAAATCTCAGATATTTAGGGATTCAAATAACATAAGACATGTAATTAAAGAAATCCCAGTGGTAAAGTGAGGAGGTCATACTTTAGGGAACCAGGCCTTCTTTTCAGGGTCCCAGTCATAAACAGTCCCGTCCTCTGGATCAGTGTAGGTGAAGGGGTCAGAGCCATCCTCCTTTCTCTGGCCATAGAGCTCCTGCATTCGCAGCTGCTCCATGAACTCCCTGTTAGCTTTAGTGTCATCACTCATCTGCAACAAGAATGTGACATTATTATTTAACTACCTAGGTCGGCTAACATCACTTTTCAGCATGCACAGAACAGTTATACCTTGAACACATGTTTTATACTTCTTTAGTGTTACACAAAAAGTGTTCATTTCAAATCCTGAACTAACATTTCCTACCTGATATTTCAGAAATTGTTGCAGTGTAAAGCTTTATAATATATGTGCACTGACTTGTTTCCTATGATTCATAAGTTAGAATAAAGAGCTCTGGTCTGTCTTTTCTCTGCATTTCTAGACAAGGTGAAACATCTCATAAACAAACAGAACTGAGTGTGATTCAACAATGTGGCCTGTGGCCAAAGCAATATAGTAAACACACAATGCTACATAGCTTGTTAGCGTTACCTTGTAGAAGAATAGTGTTGGCAAACAGGGGTCAGCGAGGGCTACAGAGACTTAGCTCCGTCTGAAGCGCTAAACACAGAACACAAAGCTCTGTTTTAGAGAGTGTGGTTTTAAAAACCTATGTACACTTCACAGTTAGCGTTATTTCACCGCCTGCCTCTGTTTCACCACCAGTCCGCTCACTTGAATGAAGTACTTCCGGTGACACATTCAAAATGCGCATGCGTGAAGAGAACATGTACGCTCCATTTGTAGTACAGCTTCTGCCGTTTCACCCCTGCCGGAGAGCCAAAACGATCACTCCGCCCGCCGTTTGTCAGACGGAGGACGAATTGACCGCACCTCCAGGCAGTGCAAACGTCCTAGCCGAGCTAGCGCTTAATGTAGCCCGCAGAGTCCAGTCAAGATCTCCGGGTTGCCATGGCGGAGGGAACCGGGAGTGTTAATGCGGGTGCGGCTAACCTTCCTCCGGGCGACCCGCAGCTGATCGGTATGATCGTGGAGCATCTGAAGAACCGGGGGCTTTTTGACGAGTTCCGGCGGGACTGTCTAGCCGACGTTGATACCAAGGTGGGCAGCTAACTTTAGCCAGACTCCAAGCTAATGCTAGCCAATGTTTACATGTTGTTGACCGTTACCTGTTGTAATGAATCGGAAAGCATACGTGTATACATTTAGTTGTGCTCTTTTCCTTTGCTATGCACTTAAGGTAACGATGCAAACATGCAGTTAGCTAATGGGCGTTATTACAGTGTTATTACTATAACACAGGTTGTGCTGATGCAGTTTTTCTTTGCTGTCTCTGTCCCTGCTGCCAGCCTGCCTACCAGAACCTGCGACAGAAAGTGGACAACTTTGTCACGTCGCAGCTGAGCACACAAGACTGGAACCCGTCCATCAACAAGAACCAGATGAGGAACGGACTCAGGCAAAGCGTTGTACAGTGAGTACTGCATTGTGGTTTTGACATGATTACATTTCACAATATAGTGGGAACAGTTTCTGATCAATATACCAGATTTATATTATAAGAAACATATGGATGCCTGAGGTTTACCTAAGTAAGGTCACGGTAAAATAAAGTTATACAGTGTTAGATTGTCATTGAGTTCATAACAGTTAATGAATGACTGTCAGCCAAATAACAGTACTTTGTTGTTGTTGTTGTTGTGAAGTGTAACTCATGTTTGTATTGTATTTTTTTAGATCAGGCATGTTGGAGTCTGGTGTGGACAGGATCATCACACAGGTCGTGGACCCAAAAATGAACCACACTTTCCGGCCGCACATAGAGACTGCTATCCACGACTTCCTGTCAGGGGACAGGAGAGAGGAGAGCGCCTTAAGCTCTAACTCTGCACCATCTGAGCAGACTGATGCTCAGGAGCCTCCGTCTGCCTCTGGGCCCAAAACCCCCTGAAGTCTGTTTTAAAAAGTCAACAACAAGGATGTTAAGAAATACAGCAAAGAAATCTGTATTTTATCTTCTGCTGCAGGCAGACAGTCTCATCAGCTCACAATGTTGTTTGGCTATGTTAGCCTTTGGAAAGGTGCAGCATCACACAAGAAGAGGAGGTTGTTATTGCAAGGCCAAGAGTGAGGAGATGTACACCATTCAAGCATCAGGTGTTGTCTGTGCTGCTCAAGGATACAGAGGAGATGCACGGTCACTGCACTGCATGGCACAAATCTGGATTAATACTTTTGAATCTTTTGATCACTGGCTTTTTTATATGGGATACATTGGATTTTCATTTTGGAGCTTTGTATATCATGTAATGCTGATTTTCCCCTCAGGGCGCTCATGTACATGAAGACATTTGCTGACATTTCCCACTAACAACGTGTGGAATACCTACATTTTAAACTCTGCCTACTCGGATTCAGACTGATGAAATTAGTGCACTGTTAGATTTACAATCAGGAGATTTGGACAAACAAGATCCTGCAAAATATTTTGTTGAGCATCATTTTTCATCTTGCTGTGATTGTATCAGTATGTAGTATTGTTGTTCATCACACCTTCTTGACTAAAAACGATTGACAATATGTTTCACTCCTGTCTTAATTTTGCTTATTCTACCGTTTGCATTTAGCATCGTAGTAACCTTGTGTGTTTACCGCAGTGAAAAGAAAGCAGGGCCCATCGTCACTACTTAGCACCACTAGGTGGGGCAGTTGTTCTCACATGTGGGCCTTTACTAAGCAGACTCAGAAAGAGACCAAACTCTTAGCTGCAGCACTTGCAGTGGTTTTATTGTCACTGCCACTGCATACAGTACATGATATATGTGTATATAAGAAATAAGAAACAGGCCTACAGTAACACTATACAGTGATGTAAACAACTTGAAATGAATGAACAAACTCAAGGATAACTGTTATGTCAGAAGGCTGGAAGCACACTCAACCATCAGCTCAGAGATGTGCATAATGAGGTTTAAAATATATTTCAGGAGCGTCATACAGCTCACTGGGTTGAGTGGCGTTCCATATACAGAGGCTGTAGTCCTCACTGCAGCAACCCGGGTTCGATTCCCCCAGTCGCCATTCGTTGCGTGTCATCTCCCCTCTCCGTCTCTCTAAAGTTTCTAAACTGTCTTGTCAATTAAAGGCAAAAAGCCGCCGCTGCCCTCCCCACTGAAAGAAAAGTATATATATATATTTGTACTATTTGTATGTGCATCCTACGCCTCAAGGGTGTTGTGTGTAGAAAGTACTAGACTTAAGCCATATGTAAATCCCCTGTGTCTGAGTGTCTGAGATGTTTAGAAGTGTTTATAAATTCCTTAAGGACCAGTTTGTAGAGACGCCGTGTCCAAGTCTGACTGTCTGTGTGTGCGTCATCACACATTGCGTAACTTTATCGATTCACTACTTGTTTTGGCAGAAGACTGATCCATAGTATGTGTGTCAGAGTGTGTGCTTTGTGTGTGTGTGTGTCTGGAAGTCTAATGCTCTTTGTTTTTGTGTACTTATGTGTCAGAAGTCATAGTCATCCATGAAGTCACAGTAGTAAGTGTTGTATCAGACGATTGGAACAAATTGAATTGGATAGATTCATTTATAATTATTTCAAAGTTTGTCTAGTTTCAGAATTAAAAAAGTAATTGTTTAATTCATTCATTTGTAAGTTATAATTTTAAGATTTGTTTAAGTTGACCAGGAAGGGAGAAAAAATATAAATATATAGACTTATTTAATTTTTTCGGAACAATTTCTCATGTCGGGGCTTCAGTACAAGAGGGACATTACAGACGAGCAGTATGGAGGTATTTGGATGTTTTTTGGTGTGTCTTTTTGGGCAAAGAAACCTGGTGTCCATTGACAACCATTATATGGACAAATAGTGCTGCGCGGACCCCCCCGTAACTCAGAGAAGGAACGAAGGACTCTGAAAATTCTCACAGCTCTTAGTCGACATGAGGGTGAGTAGATAATGAGTGAAATTTGAATTTTGGGTGAACTATCCCTTTAAAAAACAAATTTTCGTATTAAATTACATTGTCTATCATTGCACTGGAGGTTAAAACCTTAGCCTTTACTAATGCCGCAAATCTGCAACATTTCAAACCAGCAGCATTGTCCTTGAGATTGTTCCAAGTTTTACATCTTGCCGTACTACCCATGGCAGACTGCACACATAGGAGCAAAACAGTGAGGACATCACATGCAAGAGTTTATCAACCCAAATGTGACAACGATACTTCCTCCTCGATCAATTCTCACAGAGCAGATACTCGTGAATCTGATCTATATTCACACGCACATAGAGACAGACATGCAGAATGTTGTTTACAGCCAGATCACGTAAGAGTGCAGGGGGTCCTGCATGTGCGCTGTTTGCACAGTCGTGTCTATGTGCATTAGTGTGCCATTTTGGGCATGTGAGTCTTGTGTTTGAGTGTTTGTGTGTATGTTCAGTGTCGGGGTGAAGGGTCAATGTGTGGGTGGTCATCAGGGGTTGTGTTAGGGAAGCTATGGGATGTTGTTTTGAAGCGGAATGAGACAGAACGGGCGGGAAAGGTTGCGAAAAGAAAAAAAGTCCTCCAACCAACGTCCAAACATTCAAACATTAGCCCTTGTAAGAGTGTGTCATCCCCAACTGGGCCCCTGTACTGACACACACACACACACACACACACACACACCCTGTCTTTCTACCTTGACCTCCCTCTGCAACATACACACTCTTGTTCTCAACCATGTCCACCTCAGGCCTCGTGGATGCAGGGTAGATAAACTACAAGGAGGCAGAGTGACAGAGTGAGAGGAATGAGGTGGTTGTTTGGCTCACATGGAGATGTTAATGTCCTGGTGTCACATGACTGTGACCTGTCCCTTTCTGCATGTCAAGGGCCAGAGGTCATGGTTGTTATGAATCAAAACATACAACCAACAACTAGGCTGCGACATCTGAACGCATTGTGATGAAGAAAACAGAATTCAAACTCACTCACAAGCTGAATCTATAACCAGTGGGTGTCACAGTGATGGAAAACTGAGGCACAGGCTCATAATACACCTCAGAGTTCAAATTACACCCAACTGGAAACAAATATCAAGCATTAAAATGGTAGATATTATGAAAAAAAAAAATCAATGAAAGACACATTTTGACAAGAGACATAAGGAATAGGGAATCAATAGTATTCCCTTTGCCTGTGTGTGTGCTTACATGTGTGTAGGCTTTGTGAGCACCAGTTCAAATTCACATTTAACCATCACAATCAGGACCTTTCAACCAGGCTTCACCATTTCAGTTGGTGAGGTCAGATTAAAGTTTATGTCAGGGTTAGAGTAGGGGTTGGATTTATACAGCTAACTGTGATGGTTAGGAGTAGATCATGTTGGTGAAGGTCCTCACGAGTAAATAAAGACGATGCTTTTTGTAAAATGAAAAAGAGTAAAATTTGAAGTGGCCATGTGTTGTGGATTTTTAGGTTGTTTACAGGCCAATTATTAGGGGGTTAAAGTGTTTGTGTCAGGTAATCATTGATTTATTAATGTTAGTAGCCTAGTTAACACATGCTAGTGTTTGCTCACTTTTGCTGTTACTGATCTGGATAGAGTTTATAAGTCATCGTCAGACGACTAAGGGCTAGTCAGATCCGTTGTGAACCGATGAAGCCCCTTGGATAAGAGGTGAAACGTCTTCCTAGACAAATACAAGTCCAGTTGGCTTCAATTTAATTTGATGCCCAGAGATAAGTTTATAAGTCATAAATACAGGATCAAATCTGCAGCTATAACAGTAACAGGCAGGTAAAGGGATTTTGGTCCAGATTTGACTAAGTTTTACTCTCTCTATAGGCCCAGCCGATTGTTGCATGGTCTTCAGAGGATTAATCCAAATGACTTCTTGTCTTGTTCCTCTATAGAGCCACCATGGGGTTTTTGAGGTTACGTTTTTGAGTTAAAATGTCTACCTTCAGATCTATTAACTTGAAATTTTGCCCACACATTTATATTGCCCAGAGAGTGAAGAGTGCTGTGTGGCAACTTTTTGATGTGGGCCTAAAGTTTTAAACAGCATAACTGGGTTTGAAAAATACTTCTACGTGATGCTCCAATCTGCAGGGTGGAAAAAACACAGCCTGCTGCCAAAATTGTCAGCATGTTGCTTATATTGTTAAAAACAGTTTTTGTTTTTTTGTTTTTACAACCTGGCAACCCATTTTTTCTCCTATCACTTTTATCTAATCAATAAATAAGTGGTTTCCTAATTAGCTTTAGCTGACCTTGCCCTGTTAGAAAGTGGTGACACCACCGGATATTTTGTATAAGCAGATCCACCACATGGGCTATTTATATAGAAAGTACATTAGACGGACACGATGTGAAAAAAGTAGCTATAGTTTAAAGGAATGCAGCACTCAAACAATTCAGCAAACCTGAGCCTCTTCACATACTACTGCCGCTCTCGCTTTCAGTCTCGGTGCTTCTGATACGTTCGTCGCTGCACGTCTCCCTGCCAGGAAGGCAGCTGCTAACCCTCAAAGACACACATACACACACACACACACGGCTGGCTGGCTGGCGAGTTAATTGAGTGTGGATGTCTTGAGTGGTTGACCTTCACGTACCCCCGCAGGCTCCGGAGGAACAGGAAGACCTTATAAGAAGATTTTATTTTACTTTTTTGGGACACTTAATAAATATCGGATTTATTTTCTTGGCTACATTCTCTCCTCGCGCCTCTGTCCTCCATTACTGGATAAATATAAACCATCTAACACAGTCAGGAGGACGAGTATAAAGCTGGAATCAGTCAGTAGGTTCTCTCCGCCGCGGTCGCTTCTCGTTTTCTCTCATCAATGATAAACTTTTAGCTCCGGTCTGCCGCGCGCTCGCGAGGCTGCGCCGTGATTGGTGGAGACACGAGCTCCCTTCACTCACCTCGTCGTGGACGCGCGCCTCCCGTCCAGCTTTATATCAGAGCCCTTCATGCCGCGGTCATGCTGTGTACTGCGACCCCCTCGCTCTGCAAGGCCACACTCCCACCACCACAACCACCACTGCCGCAGCCTGCAAGCCGAACAGAGAAGCACCGAGCCCCGGGTAGCGTCGTCAGACATGCCGGTGAACTTGTCCGCGCTTGTCTTTGTGCTCTTCCTGCTGCTGGCCTGTCAACAGGTGCTGACCGTGGATCCGCATGATGTCCAGGAGAAGCAGGCGAGCCAGGCCAAGAGACGGCTCTCTCTGCAGAGCACAGGTGAGGGGACAACACCGCCCAGATGTTTCAGTCTTTATTGGTGAGCGGGTCGCTGTGCTGTGATATGGAGCTGCGATTGGTTACTTTTTTTCTAGGAGAAATTACAGAAAAAGCATAGGCATACCAGGACCTATCACAGTGAGTCTGAAAGTTCCACACTGAAAAGTCTAAAGGCTGGTTTGTTTTGTGTAGGAACTTGATTATCCTTAATGCTAAATAGGCTACTTCTCTTGTTTGTGATGCTGGATCTGACAGAAGAGAAGCTGCATTATAGCTCAACGTTAACACACATAGCCTGTGTCAATGGGCTGGATTATTGATAGGCTATTAATAGTTATAAATATCAGTGCATAGGTTGGCCGTAAAGAGAGGTGACCCATTTGTGCCCTGCACATGGGAACTCCTTCATTGCCTTATATTCTGTGCAGCCAGTCAATCAGTTTAAACTGTGCGTCAGGCTGTGCCGTTCCGGGTCGTGCCGGGCAGCAGAGCGCGCCTCTCTTGTTTGCTCTCCTGCTCGGTTGGTGGCTTGTAATTCAATGCGCAGCTCCGGCGGCTCGATCCTGTCCAAGCACATTCCCTCCGTACCAGCAGGGCGGTGCATGACGGCAGCCTCCGGCCCGGAGCTGACCTGCAGCAGGCTGCACCACATCAAGGCGACAAAACCCACAACAAGGCGAACAGCAGCAGAATAACAGTGTGCTGGTTAAACATTAGCCTAACCTAAAAGAAGAAGAAGAAAAAAAAGATCCCAACAAAACGTGATCAATGTCATCTGGCCTGAAGTGAACAGAATGTCCTCAGACAGAGAGGGAGGAAATATTTTTAATGTACCATTTGTTAAGATTATTGATTATTAAAGGGATAGTTCACCCAAAATTCAAATTTCACTCATTATCTACTCACCCTCATGTCAACTAAGAGCTGTGAGAATTTTCAGAGTCCTTCATTCCTTCTCTGAGTTACAGGGGTGTCCGCGCAGCAGTATTTGCCCATATAATGGTTGTCAATGGACACCAACTTTCTTTGTCCAAAAAGACACACCAAAAAACATCCAAATACCTCCATACTGCTCGTCTGTAATGTCCCTCTTGTATTGAAGCCCCGACATGAGAAATTGTTCCAAAAAAATGAAATAAGTCTATATTTTAAGCTTGTTTGTAGTGGAAGCTCCCAATGTCTCAGTTCACTGCTCTTCCTGTTCCGCTGGTCAGTGCAAATGCGAGATTTGCACTGACCGGCGGAACTATTTCTCATGTCGGGGCTTCAATACAAGAGGGACATTACAGAAAAGCAGTATGGAGGTATTTGGATGTTTTTTGGTGTGTCTCTTTGGACGAAGAAAGTCGGTGTCCATTGACAACCATTATATGGACAAATACTGCTGCGTGGACCCCCCTGTAACTCAGAGAAGGCACGGAGGACTCTGAAAATTCTCACAGCTCTTGGTCGGCATGAGAGTGACTAGATAATGAGTGAAATTTGAATTTTGGGTGAACTATCCTTTAATGAGCTTTAACTGTGGCCAGGAGCAGAATAAACTGTCCCATCACTGATGCTGGACAGTCTCAGAGTCTCAGCTCATCCAACACAGTGCAGACTGTGTGTGAACTACTTGACCTGCTACCACAGAAAAAAAAAGAATGTACCCAAAATAAAAAGGTTACTGTTCTCCAACCCTTTGATTACAGCCATAACCCTGCTGCTTTCTTTTATGGGGAACACACTCTGGAGACAATTCTGTGTCAACAACTTTCATCTGATACGTGTGTGTAATATCCTGGAAAGCTTGGCACAGATTTAAAGTGTACTCTGTCACTTTGGTGAGAAGATCCGAATCAGGTACAGACAGCGTGTAAGGTTAAACCTCTCTGAAAGCGAAACTGAAATTAACAGGACGCCCTGTACAAGAACATCAAACTCACAGCTACTTAAATAACCTAAAAAATATATATATCCAAAATAAACACAGGCTTCTCTCTGTTACCCTATGACTCATCCTGATGTGTGCTGCAGTCAACAGCTCTCTTGTCTCTCTCTACCTCCGTCCCTCTCAGTGGAGATCCAGAGCTGCCTGGTGAGTTCAGGGGACGTCGGCTGTGGGATGTTTCAGTGTTTCAACAACAACTCCTGTGACATCCAAGGGTTGCACCACATCTGTCTCACCCTGCTGCACAACGCCGGGCGCTTCGACTCACAGGTATGGACCAGCATGAGAGTATGACCTCATTTCACACACTTAAAACACATTTCATTTAATCCCTTCAGTCATTAGAGTCATTTGCGAGGAATGTTTGTCATATAAGGAGCAGTGTATAGTTATGCATGGCACTAGTTGCAGAACAATCTGAGAGGGGAGCTGAAATGAGAGAGGGAACAGCTTGTCTACTTTACTAGAATAGAAGTGCAAGAGGGAGTGATGCAGGTTGAGCGTGTCTCCAGCACCGACTGGCACAGCGTGTGATGTTCAGTACATATGTTATACACTTCTATACACTAATAAACAATAGTGCAATGAAGACATCTATTAATGAAATGCAATAGGAGGCACAAGTCACCATGGCGACATTACTGATGCTTGAAGTTACAGTGCGCTAATGTCCATCCCAGCTCGTTTATTCTCTAGTATTACCAACTGTACATATGACCTGTTTGTGTGTAATGGGGATTGTGACAAACCCACAGAGAATTATCATCCATCTCTGCTGCTCCACTCAGCTTTTTATTCTCTTTTTAGCTTAACTCCTCCCTCATCAGCCTCATTAAGGACTAGTTAACACAGGGGGGTCATCTCAAGTAGGCCACTGGAGCAGATGCTGTCATGCTGTTACAGCTTGAACCAGGTCAGAGCTCCTGAAACACAAGAACTTTATTGGACTGGCAAGTTTTTGACTTGTGCCCCGCTGGTCAGGGTCATGATAAAACACATCTCAGGTGACATTAAAAAAAAGGCCATGTTAAATGGCTATGGCCCTAATTCAAATGTGTGTTGGGGCGTTGGTCATGTGGCTTCAAGGCAATCGTTGTCACAGGCTGGTGGGGAATGCAGTGTCATGGCTGCCACCATGTTTTGTACAAAGTGCAGCTAGAGAGTTGTTCAAAACAAGATTTAAATTGGAAAAAAGCTTGCAGATTTAACAGTTCTCTAAATTAGTACCCTGTAAACACAAACGTATTATGAGACTATAGGCCTCCCCCTCCTACACAGGAGCACGGAGCCACACAGACATCTAATTGGCTGTTTTCGGTATCGCTTTGTAGTTGTTTTTCTCTCTTTTTAGTGGTTTTGTGCGTCTCTTCTTACACTGTAGAGACATAATAGTGGGCAGAGTTGCACTCAAGGCCAAATTTGACATTTTGAATGCCGCTTTGCTAAATGCCAACTATAAACTTCCTGCTGTTCCCTGCTGTTCCTCTCCTCCTCTTCCTCCCAGGGCAAGTCATTTGTTAAGGATGCGTTGCGGTGCATGGCGCTGGGCCTTCGACAGCGCTTCAGCTGCGTGAGCCGCCGGTGCTCAGCGGTCAAAGAGATGGTGTTCTCGCTCCAGAGAGAGTGCTACTCCAAACACCAGCTGTGCCTGGCTCTACGGGACCACATGGACACCATGGGCAATCTGGTCCAGTTCCACTTGATGTTTCCCCCGGGGTGAGAGAGACACACTCACGCAGCACTGGCCTATAGTTCAGCAGTGAGAAACACTTCAACCAGTCTTATGGTGGCTAATGTAAGCAGTGGTGTTGCTGCTGTAACAACTGTTCATTCAGTTTTCTCATCGGGAGACATGTTTATTTATTTCCTGCTTGTGGTGCCATGAACATTTTTCAAAGATATTTTGACATGTGACTTTTCATAATGGCTGATTTACATGTAGTTGCTTAAATAAATAGATGTAGTAGAAAAGGGAACAACAAGATTAGGTAATTAAATGAAAGCTGGGTTAATATAGAAAATTGAAAATATAGTAGCAGTAGTGAATTGAATTAATTTTATTTTCGAACAAATGTGTCTAAAATGAAAAAAGCAACATATAGCTAAGTGAGTGTGTGTGTGTCTCTTACCAGACCATATGTGGAGCTGGTGAACTTCCTGTTGAAGTGCGGAGACGAGGTCAGGTCGTGGGTCGGCCGGCGGTTGCGCGGGCAGTGCGAGCAGCACTGGGGGGCGCTGTGCAGGAGCTTCACCAGCAGCTGTCCTCTCAACCAGTCGGACGCTCCGCAGCAGACCACCGCTCCGACGCCCAGTGCGCCCTGGCCTTTCACCGTGCAGCAACCGACCAGGGCGTCCGAAGCAGGCGGCGGGAGCGGGCCCGACCTGATCGACAATGCAACTGAATCTGGTCTCTCAGTGTCTGAGAAAACCAATCTTACTGCGTCATAGAGCCACGGGCGGGTGACGCAGCGGAGCAGGCAGAGGTGCAGGCAGGGTACACAAAGATACAAAGATGGTGCACTTATTACTATAATACTAGCAGTAGAATGAGTAGAAGTAGTGGTAAAAGTAGTCCTAATAGTTTTTCTAGAGTATCCAGTGTAGAGTTGCTGGTTAAAGCGATGCAACATAACTTATTTAATCTGTTGGGTATTTTGTGCTATTAATATTTTTCTTTACATTTGACTTTGTACACGGATGAAAAACCAATTATCTACCTCACTTCAACATCACAGTAAACACCACAGTGGCTGTATCCTGCAGCGACGGGCATGGACACACACAAGTAAACACTACAGGGAATTTGTTTCTAGCTCAAGTGCAGCTGATGGCTGAAAGTCAGTATTCTACCTATTTAAGTCTGTTTTTGTATTTATGAGCATTGTTATTTTATGCAGCACGTGGTTGGCACACTATCAGACGTTATCTTGTAGACAGTCAGGGTGCGGTCTGCAGGAAGGGAAGCACTCTCCGGTTGCGACGTCACGTGTGATGAATATGTATTTTTGATGTTCTACTTGAACGGTCACATTTCATACAGACCCCAGGCTTCAAGCTATATTTTGTAAGTTTTTATTTAAATGAATGGAAAAATACATTTGTAAGCAATTTTTTGATTGAAATTAAATAAACTACAATGATGTCACTGAACAGAGACCTGTGTGTTAATTAAGTCAGTCCTGACCTGTTAAACGGTTTCTCAGACAAATTCTCTACTGGCAACATAATGTGAGATATTCTGCCATCTACTGGCAGATCGGTGCTAATGCTGCATGTCGACACATCACATGTTAGAAATACATTCAGCTTTGTTTAAACAAACGAGACTTTCTGTTTAACATTCACACAGTCACTGAGTCAAGTTGTAGCAGATGTGATTCACGTAAAGAGCAAGAAATCACAGTTCAGATTGAGTGACCTGGACGTCTGACTGGAGGGAAGAATCACATCAAGGCACAGGGTAACAGGGTTAACAACAGTGACACAGCCACCCAAAGCAGACGCACACACATTCACACACAGAGAGACTGTCGTTTGACAGAAAAGTAAACAAGGTTATTGCATACAACAGCTTTGACCCGGGTTAGTCCTGGAAGCCAGTTGAAGAGCCGGTCAGAGGCCCGTGAGTGTGAAAATAGGCAGGATGTTAATTTCTCTCAAGGCTAATTTTTTTTCTTATGTCACTGTTGAGTAGAGACCATCTCAAAGTGTGAGCCTCATCCCAAACTGTGCAGACTGTGAGACATACATTCATAGTGAGTATTGAAATTCTTGCTTGAAGGGATAGTATAACATTTTGGCAAAGTCGCCTATAGCCATAATCCCTATTGCCATAGCAGTAGGAGATCCGCGGGGCAGAGACTCGAGCTGCTCAAAACTCCAAAGCTCAAACTCCTGTCCTTTAAAACTCATCAAATACACAATCCAACAACTCCAAAATGTTCTTGCGGAGAAATTCTGACCTGCACATTCATCACGCTATGAAATAATCATGTAATAATGTAACATTACGACACATGAAGCAAATACTTGGAACTACCGTACTTGTGTTTTTTGAATCACTCCGCCGAGCAGCCGTGTCTGGAATGTAGTTCCGGCTGCATTTGCCTCAAAATCAACTCTGTCTCGAAAGGTACACGGATCATTATCTCATAGCGTGGCGAATGTGCAGGTCATAACTTCTCCACAAGATAGTTTTGGAGTTGTTGGATTGTGTATTTGATGAGGAACAGGGGACCAGTTAGCCTGATGCATCAGCCGCTTATTTCATTCCATTTCATAGAGCATCTGAACACGAGCCATAGGGATTTGTTTGCTTCCGGGAGGCGGTTGCTTACATTTGCTTCAACTAATCGCTGCTGCTTGGTGGTGACGTGTGCTATACACCAGTTAAGCTCATAGGTTAGCTTGAGCGCTTGAGTTCAACGTCATCGCCTTCAGTTCCCCATCTGTTTGCTGATTGGTCCAACGGAAACACGTTACTAGTTTCCTGACTATATGGTGGAGGCAAATGAAATTGGCTGGAAGCATTAGGCGGCGCTAGCCTGGCTAGGGACCAGTACCATTCACCTCCATTGTGTTCACTGAGCAGCTCAGGTCTCTACCCCGCAGATCTCAAATCAACATGCACCGATAATTAAAGGTAATGAACCTACTCCTATGACTGTAGGGATTATGGCAATAGGAGAATTTGCCAAAATGTTGAAGTATCCCTTTAAGACAGTGTAAACCAACACCAAACCGAGCTTGTTTGAAGTGTGCTGAGGCTTTAATCCCACTGCTGTTGTTGCATGAAAACCTCTTAATGCCAGTTTTAGCCCTTATGCTCATTCTATTCAAGTTGATCTTATAGAAGTTATTCACTATAATTTGGTCAATCTAAAAAAATGAGGCTTCTAAAACAAGGTAAACACTGTTTCTCTATGTGCAGCCGTCCAGTCTTAGTGCAGCTTCTAACTCCCCATGTAGTCCATATGTAAAGATGTTACCTGCTGAAACATTTTGTGGTAACAGATGGAATACATTCCCCTGGTCGTCGGGTGTGCGACTGAGCCAGTTGTCTAGATGAAGGGGAAGAGACGTTTCTTCAGGATGTAGAGGACGGTGGCGAGGAAGAGGGCCAGAGCCAGGAAGATGAGCAGCTTGTCCGTCAGCTCCCGCCGGTTGTACTTCAGGATCAGTTTCCTGCCCAGGTGGATGGTTCCTGTCATGTTCTTAAACTCCTCGTTGGTTTCCTGCACCGTCCTGGAGGAAGTAGCTGTGGTGAAGAAGAGGAGGAGGAGGAGGAGAAAGTGGAAAGGTGTTAATGGTTTCAGAGGAAAGATTAGAGATTTCTAGAAAAAGAAAAAACTCAAATACATCGGAAAAATCTTTGCCTGTGATTGATTGTGGCCAAAATTCAATTTTGGTTCAATTTTGTCCAAGTTCTCTCTGGCAAAGTTTAAACAGACAACTTTGTTCTTTCTTGTGAACAGATTCTTCCCTCTAGCAACTCTCCCATTAATACCATGTCCTTTTTCCAAACATGGTGCCTGTGATTGATTGTGGTCAAATTATTCAATTTTGGACTCATCTGTCCCATTAATACCATGTCTATTCATTTCACCTGATTGTAGACACATGTACAACGATCCCAGATGCTGCCAGAGAGGTCTGCTACCCTCTGCAGGTGATGTGTGGGTTGGCCTTTACATGATTATTATTTTTTTCTGCTGCTTCTTGGTGAAAGTTTTGATGGCCGTCCACCTCTGATTGTGTTTATGTGTGACTTTGTGTGTAGCCTACACGTGCGCAGGCTGCGATGCACACTGGCGTCCTTTGGTTGGTTGGCGCAGTCCTCAAACTGGATGTAGAGGAGTTGTAGCTCCATTTTAATCAGTGCTGCAAACTCAAAAATCAGAGTCTCTCCAAAGGATGTCTTATTTGATTGGTCTGCTTAGTCGATTACTTAAGCACCCACATGTGTTTCACTCGACTCTATTTCCTAATGGATTTTACCACTGAAGCTGAGGATCACTAACTTCTGCACATGCTCTGAGTGACTACTTGCTGGCTACTCGCACAGTTTCCTCAAAACAAGTGCATGGAATTGATAAATATTAACATGACATTTCATAATAAAAACTGGTGATGAGAAAATAGCAAAATCATGGTCAAACAACAGAATAATCTAACCTACTCACAAACTTTCAAGCAGCACTGTATACAACCACGTGGATACGCTGCAGTGTTTCTTACCCAGTGAGCCGATGGTGTCCTCGCTCTGCTTCACCTGTTCAGACATCATCCTGCTGATGGACATCAGACTCTCTGTGATGTTGCTGCTGGTTTCCACTAGACTTTCTTTAGTTGCCTTCCTGAGATGAACACACACACACACACACAAAGCAGGGCTGCTGTTTGTCTGTTTGTTTTACAATCCGGCAGACCAGCAGTAATACGACATGACAGTGGGGCTCTGGTTGTAAGCCAGCCCAAAGCCGACTGACTCCGTGACAGGCTTATACTCCATGTTTACACCCAAAATGTGGGAACTGCTGTTCAAATATTTCACTTTACAATGGCATGAAGCTGATTGAATCAATATTTCATCACGACAACAGAGTCTCAGCGGAGCTGCACTTGCCTGTGTCTGGTGCTCTGGTTTTCTCCTCCACACAGCAGCATGTCCTTCTCCATGTTGTCTATGGCCAGTTTACAAGCCAGGTTGGCTTTCCTCCACGCAGTCTGGTTACTGCAATCAACACAAACCAACTTTGAAAACTTTCCTCATTTCGTCCGGGCGGTTGTCTGGTGACTTTCTGTGCATGTGCTCTCTAACAATCCCAGGCCAACGACTGTGTTTCTTTGCTTTACCACTACCACCATTTATCGGCCTCTCAAAGTCTCATCAGCTCCACATTTGGATGTACAGTATATTTGTTCTTTCATTACAAGATGAAGAAATCTTTCATCTGAAGAGTTGATGTCAATATTCATGAGGAACTGGAATTTCAGTTTTCACAGAAAAATCTATTTACAAAGTGAAATAATGTTAGCAACATCAAAGGGAAAATGAAGATGGCTGCTGTGTGATTTTAAACACCTTAACATTTGCTTTCGCTGGCTCTCTGTCTCAGCCTGAATGTCCTGTCTGTCCGTCTCTCTGTCCTGCTCTCTGGCCATCTGCTCCATATCCTGACAGAAACAACAACACCACCACCACACCACATCAGGTAAAACTGTTTGGATTTTTAACAATTGATGTGACAGAGCATACACAGCATGTGATGAGGCTGACCTGTATTCGAAGTCTGAGCTTGTTGAACTTCTCTTTGACCTTTGCATTCAGCTCCCTGAGAGAAGACTGAGGTCCAGGACAATCCATGATGTCCTGCAGGACACGCATACAGGCACGCACACAAACACACACAATGTGAAATGTTGCATGACAAAATAAGGTTGGGAATACACATACTGAACAAGGGGCTGTTAAACCATTATCCAAACGAAAAATCTAAATAATGTAAATGATGAAGCTGATTTTACTGTAAATTTTAGACATACATACTTGGGAATCTCTTTATTAATAAAAGTGTACAAAATAATTTGTTTACATACAAGTAATTTTATCATATTTGAATGAATAATGCCAGTTTGTTTGTTTTTTAAATAACGTTACATTATCTCTGTTAAAAATTGAACACCCAAATACTCTCCTAGGGATGAATAAAGTATTCTCTACTCTAGGCTACTCGTAAATTCAAATAGTAAACATCTCTTTTGATTTATTGTTTGTTTTTTGTTTTTTACGGTAATTTTACTCACTTATAATCATCGCAGTGCCCACTTAAGTAAGTTGTGTGGATCATCTCCGATTATCACATTTTATATTAAATCTTAGAGCTGAAACTCTTCCTGTTTGACCGAAGCCAGTGTGTTTTCTGTTCCTTGTTCTGCTCATCAGGGCCGTAGCCAGAGTTTTGAAATTGGTGAGGTCCGGGGGGGGGGGGTTAGTGGCGTAGCTTCATACAGGTGGGACTTTGTAGCGGGCCTACTCGGAATGTGCTATACAAATGTAGTCTAATATCTACAAATATTATTATTATTATTATTGTATGTAGGCCTATTACATTTTTGCTGTATGTACAGAGTACCCATACAGATTTACTCTCTAATGTAGTGTCTCTCCCTCTTTCACCCACTCACTGAAGCACAGACCACAGCCTACATGTGAAGTAAAGAGCTGTGGGGGGGTCTGGGGGGTACTCCCCCCGGAAAAAAAAATTGTGATTTTTAACACATAAATGAGGCATTCTGGTGTACTCTGAGGAGAAAATAGAGAGAAAAGACAACATTGCTTAAGATTTTTTAAAAAAGGCTTTAAGATTTAGTGACTGTACCATTGTAATTGCAAGAATGGTGCACACACGTTATTCTGCTGTCTCTCTATGTTACTTTGCTCTCTGGACTGGGCTCTGTTCTTTGTGCTCTATTAGGGATGTAACAATAGCAAAATCTCACAGTAATACTCTAGCCTACCTCAAAACCAAGGCATTTATTGCAGTATTGTAATGTCATGATATCAAACTCTCACTGTATGATATTAGCACAGAAGCTCCACGGTAGGCTATAATATTAATTCCATTATCCATCAGGAACATTTGATCAAAAATAAAATAGCTCATCATGCCTTTCTCAATCACCAGCCTCTCTCCCCTGATCTCACCCTCACCTGCCTGCCTGCCCCCCCACCCCCGCTCACTCACTCACCTCGCTCCACCTCCCTCCCTCCCTCACCCAGTTTGCCTCGCTCCGTCTTCCTTCCTCACCTCCCTCCCTCACCCAACTCACCTCACTAACTCTTTAAATAAATACCTGGTTCTGTCTCTACCGTCACAGAACCATAGAACACAGTGGTAGGCTAGGCCTATTTTTTTTTTTTTACATCAGTGTGAAAAGTTTCAACAATGTCCGCACATCTGCGCGATCGGTCTGTGTGTCTGTCTGCGTGCATTACATTTGACCTCAGCTCTCAGTAGAAGCTGCAGGCGCTGCAGGTGTCTGTATCTGCAGCGCTTCGGGGCTTCCTTCCTTCCTTCCTTCAAACGGAGCGGACCCGGTCCCGGTCCGACTAAACACCGGGCCGGCGGTAGAAGATTCATGGAGCTGTGAGCCGCGAATATGCATGAAAAAAGAGCACATCGGATGTGCGGCGCGTGACGTGCGTCTACATTGAAAGTTAAAGCAGAAGTAAGTGGTCCGGTCGTTTTCGCTAATGCTGCGTTCCAGGCAGGCTTTTGAAATCGTAAATTACAGCTTCAAGTCACAACTTACGACTTTGTAGCGTTCCAGGCAACCCACTCGTGTTTCTCCGACCTGTTTTACCGGTGAAAGTCACTATAACAGCCACTTTTCCGACCGGTGAACTCGTACCAGATCGAACTGGTACCACTTCACGGTCGGAAAAATACGAAGTTTCACCATAACAGTCCTCGTCCCTACGTCGCCACATTCACGGCGTTCCTTGGCTGCACACACAGCCCTGCATGCCGTTCTCTCTCCTCATTGGATAAAAACTGTAGGATACGATAAATGTTTTCTCCTCGGCTCAGAGCAGAGCAGAGTGACTGACAGACCCGTGTTTTGGTCCAAACACTCTATGTAAGTGATTGCTGTCGGAAGATACAGTATAACTATTTAAGACTTATATTAACACAAATATATCACTTACTTCTGCTTTAAGCACACATCTACACCAAGGCGCCTGTCATCTCAATTCAAGTATTCTGCATCAACTTCCCGCATGTCGTTTCAAAATAAAAGCTGACCGATATTTTTATCATGCTATTTAGGGCCTGTAGCTTTTTCAATTTTTTTTTCATGGAATTTTTTACCGAGGTCCGGACCTCGGTGACCTCATAGCTGGCTACGGCCATGCTGCTCATTAACGCCGCCGCGCAGCTAAAAACAAACAAAACAACGCCCAAGACACCGAGGCGTCAAACTGTACGGTGTGTTTCCTCACAGAGAGATTGAGTGAATTAACTGTTGGCAGTGACTGGACGAAACAGTCAAAGACGGTTTTTAACCAGCACATCATTGGAAGGCAATTTTCCTCCGTTCACAAATCCAGTTAGGTTCAGTTAGCGTTAGCTTGACGAACAGCTCTTCACGATCAATACACGTGTAATATGTCTATGTTCACGATCAAACTGATACCAACAAGAACAAAACATAGCACATCCCTCACAGGCGACACTTTTCCTACTCTTACCTGAATGAGGGCCTTGATTTCTAGGTCATACTTAATTATTTCTTGTCCACAAATTCGGACGTGGACGTCCATTGAAGACGCCATGTTTGTTTTTGTACGGCAGCCTAGATGCCCAAAACACGAGCTGCAGAAGGCGAAGCAACAAAGTTATTGAAAACAGTCATCATTTAAAGCTCTCCTTTGGACGTACGACAGGAAAAATACCGAACATATGACTTAAAATTATTTCATTTCAACACAGCTTTATGCATTTTCTAATCACTCTGTTTAAATATTGTTTTCACATTTAATAGAGTTTATTGGGGGGAAATGGGAACAATTTAGTGTAATACCTAAGAATGAGAATAATAAGAATACTTGTATTTTGTTGTCTTGTGGAACTCAAGGTTGCCTTCAATTTGTGGTAAATTTGACATTTAGTCGGCTACTTTAGTACCAAACCCTGTTTCAATGATTTAGGCTACTATGGGATTCAAAACACAATGTGGCCGTAACAGAAGATCCCATAATACCTTACTTTGACTGGCAGACATGATCTTTTCCGACAGTGGTAAATTTGGTAGTTCATGTCTCTCCCACACATATCATCCTGGTGCTGTAAATGCTTGATACTATAGCACCAGATTACATTGTAGGCTATTGAATCATATTTCTTTCTGTTTGAGTAACAGCTAAAAACTCAAGTGCCCAGATGCTACAGGAAATTACAAATTTGTAATCAAAGTACAAAATAGAGTTCATTCTTACAGTAATCCTAAAATGAAAATTCTTATTTAGCTATGCTATGAAAATTAAATGAAACCAGTGGTACAACTTGAATCTTCATTTCAGTAATGTGAAACCCACCTGCGCACAGTTAATCACACAAGGACACACAAGAGTCAGGATGGGGTGCTAATGGTTTTATTATTTTGATATTAAAATCAATAAACATAATCAGACTATTGTGGTTACAAGCAAAGCTGCGGTACCAACTCCTGGCTGATACAACAGAGAAAGAATTATTTCAAAAAAAAAAAAAGAAACAGAAAGAAAGAAAAAAGAAAGAGAGGCACAAAAACACAACAGAGATTCAGGGCAGGTGTCCGCAGGATGTGGATGAGCCAGAGACAAAAACTGTCAGAAGCTCTCAGAGAATGAGCCGTTACAGTACAAACCAAAACAAAAAACAAACTTTTTTTTTTTTTACATTTTCATGCCTGTGCATAAAACCACCCAATGTGCCTCAAAGAAAAAAATACAATGTAAAAGAAAAAAAAAAGAAAAAGTTAGTTAAACAAAAGTATAAACCCAGCACGACATTTATTACACAACATAAATATAACAACTGTCAAGATATTGTATTTGAACAGGCATATATGTGAACTACAAATATAGACGTCATTGCTAAAGAGAGGATCAAGTTAGTTTCAGCAGGATACACTTTCTGCAGGTTTTGCTTCTTTATGAAATTATAATCACCAAGAGATCTATTATAGAGCACTTAGCAATGAAGTACAGCCTTCCTACTGAGACTGGTGAGAGGAACACACACAGGACTAAGTACAGAAAGATCCCATGCTGTTGATCTAGTCAAATAAGTTACCATACAAGACCAGAAGCATCATCATAACAATGGCATGTAGCTGTGGAGCTCAGGATGACAGATACCTCGCACATCCTCTACATGTTTGGACTTGTATGGATTCCTATAAAATCTTCTTACTGTCTGTCGTTATTATCAAAAGTGAAAAAAAAAGGGAAAAGAACCAGATGTTTGTAGGATAAACATTATATTTTTGATAAACGTCCCTCGCCTCATGCATTTTGGCAAGTCTGGAAGATGTAAATCATTGCAGTGTTGGATGATGAATTGGATTTGGATGTGTGTGTAAATATAGAAAGAGGGGTTTGTTTTTATTATCGAGGGTGGGTTGCTGTCGTTTGCTTTAATCAGATCAGTCTGCAGAAGAGGAAAAGAAACCCCTCCACATACTTCATTGCAGAGGAGGGTAAGGGGTCTCTGCCCACCAGCCTTAAGAGACCCTAATCTCAGGAGCTCCCTGACGAGACAACTGCAAACCAAAGCCCTTCTGAAAAACAAAACCAAAAATAAAAACTTTTTTTTTTTTAAAGCACCCAGAAGGGGTGAAAACATCTCTGGTGCAGTGGTGAAGTTTGTTTTTTTTTCCCCAGAAAACTTGATCAAATTATTATGATCAGATTTTCAAATTTCCCCGCCAGAGTTAGAGAGAGCGAGGAGAGCCAACTCCTCACCAGAGCTCTGAGGCTGTGGAGCAGCTGAACCTCCGCCCGAGTCCAGACGACACAGGAGGTTCTGCTGCTCGACTCCTTGAGCCGGTTTCTTAGGTTTCTACTGGGATCAAACCTGTGGCGACAGAACACTTCATGAGGTTCACAGACTACAAGTACACAGTCACAGTGAAGCCAGAAGATGTGGTAATTATTCTGTTATTATAATGTCCTCTACTTTACTCTGATGGTTACTACTGAATGTTGTTTATGTTGAACTTTCAGTGTATTGATCTTAGATCAGTTTGCACTAAACCAGCACCGTGTTGTCCCTGCACTTTTATTTTTGTATTGATTAAACCAGATGAAACATTTTAATTGCAGAGCTTTAGATTTCCTGGCAGGTGGGTGTTATTATGTTTGTACAAAGACAGGCTCGCTGTTTACAGTTGTTTATGCTAAGCTAAGCAAAGCTAAGCTAAGCTAAGCTAAATGGCTGTTGATGGAAGCTTCAGATGTACTGAACACAACAAAGGAAACAATCTTAAGTCATAATTCTGGCAAGAATATGCAGCATCTCAAAATGCAAACATTTTTGAAGTCCATATTAAAAGCTACATTGTTTAACATGCAAGTCTTTCATTTCACTAATTAAAATTAAAATTAAAATTAATCAGAATTTTTGTATGTCTTGATAAATTTCAGTATTTATAAATAAATACATGTTACTAATTAATTTATGATATATATATATATATTATTTTTTATGGTATAGTCAATAACACTGTACAAATAGTGAAAGATGTCTAATTCCTCAAAGTCTAGGTTGATGTCTTCACACTAGCTGAGCTAGATATGGCTGACCAATGGCCCCAAACCTGATAATAAAGGGTTTAATATTATTTTTTGATGATTAAAGTATTTCATTAATTTTCTGTTGACTGGCAGAAAATTAAATGACTTAAAATGCTTAAATTCTCAAATACTTGTTAGTGTCAATTTATCAAATAATTGTTTCAAATTACTTATTGAAAAAAACTCTAACATCTTATTAAACATTACTTAGTAGTTGTGTGTTACCATTTGCAATATGCGTTGGCAGAATTGAACAAATTCAAGGTACATGATCAAGTAATATTACAGATGAGCTCTGAGCAAACTTATTACAGAGTTGCTATCAAAGTTGTATAATAACATGGGCAAGTGTGTTTCACTGTGTCTGTAGTCTGTGTCTGTGAACCTCATGAGAAGTCTCTGACTCATGGCAAAAGCCCACTTCAGTGGAAAAGCTATAAAGTCTAGTTGAAACAAATTTTCTTTGAACATGTTAATTTACAGGACTCAACAAATAAATATCAAACAAATGGCATGAACACTGGGATCAGGGAAAAAAAGGCAATAAAATATAATTTAGGAAAAAAAAAATTCAAACGTGCAACATTTGACAGAGTCAGAGCATAAATATCAAACCATAATATTAATTTTAAAAAAAAGGTTTAAACATACAAGCTGGACAGCGGCCGTATAAAGATACAACATTCATGATCTTTCTGGATCCTGACAACAAGGAGACTAATCTACATTTATCAGCAAAGCAGCAGCAGCAGAGTTATACCTCGCTATGTCAGCATACAGCAGTGCAGCAGTCAGAAACACAAGACTGACCAGAGTCATCAACAGAAGGAATAATATGGCTAATACAGCTTTTTAACACAGCCATGTTAGCACCCAGCCACTGACAGATTAGCACCACAGTTTACCTCCATGCTCAGTTTGTCGCTTCATTCGCAACCTGCGACTCAGTGCCAACACTGACTTCAAGGAGGGTCTGGCACTTCATAATAGCAAAGTTAAGAAACGGAAAGTTCTGTTGTGTGTGTGTGTGTGTTTTTTTGATTTTTTTTTTTTTTTTTTTAATCCTTTCTCGAAAAGGTCTCGAGAGGCAGCAGCACAGTGCTCCATGTCGAAACCAAAGAAGAAGAAGAAGAATGCATTGTAATTGACTAGGTATAAAGCAGGCCCGAGTCTCCCTCTGCCTCAGACACAGTGGAAGTTTGCTCTTAATTCTCTACATGGACACACCAGCGGTGATAGCAGCAGCAGCCAATACAGAAAACACAATAACGTGGCGTAGTGGGCAGAGAAAGAGTTTAAACCAGAACCAGGTTTCCCAAAACATCAATCAATTTAGTTCAAGCGTTGTCATATGTTGTCTTCTTCAGTAATACTTTAAAAAGGGAACTCCCATGCAGAGTTAATTTTCTTACCCTGACATGGAAAACAGCTTCTATCAGCTGTCAAAGGCTGATTATGATACACACCGTGTTGCTCTGGGGGTTAAAGTGAGGTTTTTCATTTCATCGTTTTACTTCAAGTTTAGGTTTTGGGAAACCCAGCCCATTTGTTTCTGCAGGGAAACCCCCTCCCGACTGAAAGAAGGTGCAGATTTGTGTTCTCATATTTGATTAAGGCACCTGGTTCAGCAGGCATCATATTCAAAATATCTTTTTTCCTTGTATATGTAAAAACCAAGTGCAAGGTGAGTAACGCTGTTGGTCTTTGAAAAAAAAAAAAGAAAAGATAAAGGGTGTGGGAAGAGAATCAGGGGTGTGTGGTGGTAATAATATACTGAAACTGTGTCATGGACACCCTAAACCAAAATCTAAAGTCTCTTTGTGCTCATTCAATAGCAGCAAGTATGAAATCATTCGACTTGAGAGTACAGTGAGCCCAAGAAGTCGTGCAAAACCTTGTGACAATGAATACACTTTCTGACAATCGGCCAAATTATTTCTCAAATCTGCAAAGAACTCCAGACGTCACTTAATTCTCTCAATTGTATGCAGGGAATCGGCATGCAAAAACATCAATTCCCAATGCATCTTTTGTCACAGAGTACATTTCTGAATGTATCTAACTTACACAAGAGAAATATGTGGAAGGGAGTAAGCGTACAGCCTCTGGAGATGAGCAACGAGGGTTCGAACAAGACAGGAAAACCTCGGAAGAAACTCAAACCAGACTCTGGGGATCTGACGCCACAGCCAGCAGGAGGTGAGATTATCTCTTGCTTTTTTGTTTTTGTTTTGTTTTGATTATATTTTTTACACTGAATCCAATTAATGTGAAATATTTGGTAACACTTATTTTACAGATGCAGAATTTCTTAGAGAACTCTATTTTGGTCGTGGTAATGGCCAAAGAAGGGAAACTCCTCCGTTTAGCCTGTAACACACTGTAAACACAACACTGGCATATTATCAGCTCATTAAGCTAGAAAGAGAACATCTTAATAAACATTATTACTCATTTTATATGCATTTTCATTGGCCACCTGATGGATACAAATCAAATATTTGCTCTCTTTTGGCTCTGGATTTGATCACTGAGAAGTGATAGTGAACCAAAACAGTAAAGTCACTGCCATAAAACCAAAACAATGGGCTGAAAGGTGCTAAAATGCTCTGTAAAGCACCTCACAAGTGGTCTTCAATTTTCAAAATACAGAAACATCAACTAGTGCAACTTTAAGCCATGTAAACATTCATCCCTTACTTTTTTGTTACTTGAAAGGTTTAAAAATTCTGTTTTCTATTCACCTCTCGACCAATTCAGTATGATTAACACTAACATTAACATTTCAGTACCAATTGGAAATGATCTTTTTGAAAATTGTTCTAAAGTGTAAAACAAAGTGTGACCAAATATTTCTTGTGTAGATCATTCAAATTAAATATCTATCACCATGTTGCATTTGAAGTGAATGTATCATGGTAATAAAATGGTATAAAGAAACCCATAATGCACCTGAATATGTGCATTTATTTAATGCATCTATGGTGAGTATTTTTGCACCTGTACGACGGAATAAATATCCATCGTGTTTGTTTGTGCGGTGGTGTCGAATCCAGGAGTCTGGCTTTTACAAAGGGAATAATGGTACGCTTAACAATGACGATCATACAAGCCAATAAATACAGAAATCACCCATCTGTAGCTATAACAGAGCAAGGATCAGAATGGATCTTCTTCTGATTGGTCCAACAAGGAAACCATGCTGTTTACTGACAGATCACTGGGGGGTAAATCTGTGTGGTAAGTTATTGATCAATAATCCGATGGATTTGTTGTTTGTGAGCGAGTCGCATTCTTTGATTATTTCTCAGGTATAGAAAAGAAATCAGCACCACTTTACAAACCCCAGTTTGGACTACGGCTGGAAATCAAGAGTGAAATCCCTCATGTTTGTGTTTGTTTGAATACCGATTTGGAGAAAACAGAGAATCTGTGTGAATTCTTGTGACAAGTCTGTTGGCCTTTTTTTTCATTCTTTTTTTTGTTTTTTTTAACGTTTGTGTAGAGATCATTGCACCATATTGATTGACATTGATAACTCATTACACACACACACACACGCACGCACACACACAATATTTTTGTACAGAGTAAAGAATGGCGACAATAATTGGAATACATAAATATATTTTCTTTTGATTTTATATGTCATCACATATGTCAGATAGAAGAACGATATTACCCTGATTTGCTGAAGAAGAGCTTTATGGATCCACTTAGCTTTTATTGGACAAGAGTAGCACAAAGTTACACACTCTATTAGCTTAATAGTTGACTGAATAGGATTTATCAGAATCATCAGAAATAAAAAGAATAAGGAATAGTTTTACTGGCGTGGATTTTTCACTCATTTCCTTGACTGTTAAAATGCCACAGAGTCTCCTGGTTTGAATGTAAAGTTGCACAGCTTGCACCTATCATGTTAAATGTAAAAACCTGTGAGGACTCTCTCGTGAACCAGCCTCGTGATCGACAGCAAAACACACGTGCTTCTCTTGTCACCCGGCCGTCAACCAGCGGCCCTTTAACCACTGTTGACCCCCTGCCAGACCTGGGCAAAATTATAGCTGAGAAAAATGCATCAAACAAACATCGTCCCGGAGGGATACGAGGGAGCAGTCTGAATTTTTGAGGACATTTTTCCAGATATATTTCACCACGTCTGCTACTTCAATCAAGGTTGTTTTGAGCCTGATCAGGCTGAATGGTTTTGTTGTTGTTGTTGTTGACTGAATAGTGGCGGAACAATGTCATAAGCTTCGGGCGCAGACCCTTGGCAAATGACTTGTCGGCCATGTTATTGTTTTTATTTGTGTGTATGTGAAGTTATTTCAAAAGGCAATAAGTGTCCGGATTGAGTCTTCATTTGTAATTGGCTTGCCATACAGTACAGTGATATAGTAACTTCCCCCAAGGCGGCCAGGAACAACGCCTTTCAACTGAGCTCTTCCCGGCCGCCCCGGGCTAAACCCCCTCCTCATTAAGTCACAAGTAGAAATCAGTTTACAAATGATAACAATATAGCTCTCTGGAGAAATGTGTCCACACTGTACATCACCCTGAAGAGGAAGCCAAAGCAGAATCAGTTTTTCCATAGGAAACCTCTACTGAAGGCAAATGAATCATGACGCCAAGGGGGTCAGCATCAGGATCAATGTAGGGGCCCTGGAATCAAAACCCTCTTTTTTTTGTTTTGTTTTTTTTTGTGTTTTTTAAGACCACAAACACACTAACCCACTCAGTCCCTGACCAGGAAATAGACTCAAACCTGTCAAGACACTGGGCTTCTCAAAGCCTAGCAATGATAACGCTCTCATACGACAACTCATCATCACACGGCTCTGGAAACGTGTAGATCAAACCCTCGTCAGGCCACACACCTATACACCTTCCTCTTGCTAGTTCATAGACCCAGCCAAGTCAGGTGATAGACCGATCCTAGCAAGTAGTCATCAAGTACACTTGCAGCATTCACACCAGGCCTTTTAGCAGCAAATGGAAGAAAAAAATGCTTTTCTTTTTGTTGTTTTTTTTTTTTTCCTTTTTTGGACAAAGTGCTTTTGTTTTCAAACATATAAGATATAGTATTCTATACATATATCTAACATTTAGAAGATACATATTAACTTATAGTCTATATACAAAAATTAATCACTACTAAGAAAATAGCTATGGACGGTCGGGGAGAGCAAGTCATTTCGGCTACAACTGGACTACGAAGTGAAATAAGAATCATGGGTACTTGTCGTTCTAGTTTCATAAAAAGCACCAATTCTCCCTTTTTAGACGAAACAGAAAACAGTAAAAATATATATGTAGCACTAGCTGTTATTATTCAATTACACAACACAGAAAGACCACAGCTCTGCACCACCATCATCAGACATCACTCTGTGAAGGAGTACGCGTCGCTCGTCATCTCAAACATGAGCTCAGTCTCATCCATTTTTCTGGTCGTTTTTCCAACAACCCGAGTGAACTCTGGCCGAATTTTGTGATTCCCTGGGACGAGGCAGTGCTTCCTCGGAGCAGGCAGCAGGGAGGGAAGCATACAGGCATCATGCATTGTTAAAGGTTGGACACGCTGCATGTGTTTTGGTGAACAAACATAAGCTGAGGATAAAATTCAGCAGTTTGAACCTTGGAGGAAGCAGCGTCGGTCCCCGGGAAACGCAAAACATCAACCAGCTTCACAGTTCAAGTGTGGAAAATCTCAACAACAATGCCCAGTGCTGATTCAAGATCAGTCTGGGACAGAATCAAATGGCTTTGGCTTTCTTAGGGCGTTTACTGCTCCTCGTTTGCCCTCCCACCTCCCAACTGAGTTTCTCGCTTTCCCTGTCCGCACTTGAGACGGCCTGTCCCCGTTCTCTTAATAGACTACTCTTCCAACTAGACCATGGCTTTGCTGCATTGTGTTTTAAATAAATCCAATCCTGATTCTCCGTGTTTCGCTCGGCCAGCAGAGGAGACCGGAGGGGTCAAGTGTCGCTTTACACCATCGGATTAACTGCCTCCATTTTAAGACCTCTCTCCTTTTTTTCCCTCCACATCTCCTTCTCTCTGACCGATGAGTACTTCCAAACCAACAGGAAAGCTAGCAGGCAGCTAAAATACAAAAATATAACAAACTTTTTTTTTTTTTTTTTGGTTTTTCTGATTTTCCTCTACTGCTCTCGATGCAAGGATAAGCTTTTAGAAATGTGTCATGCTTAAAAATTAATCAATTGTCATGAAAAGTGGCATTTCACCATTGATAGATATATCATTAATGTTTCTATATACAGTACTTTAAAACACAATTGAGTTAATATTTTGATGATGAACTAGACCTTGTCTACATACAGAAATCATACAAAGTGACACAGGAACATAACATTTTGGTTATTGTTGGTGACATTTTGACAAACAAGCAATAATGTAACATAGCTTATCTACTAGTGCTCTTGGTTTTTGTCCTAGATAGAGCCTTGAACACAACTAGCATGTGGAGAGAAGAATCAGTTCAGGAATGAAGTGCTTCCTCGAGCAACAATTTACTGGAGAAGCCCACGGATGGGATTAAATTTTAGGAAAAAAGAAAAAAAAAGAATGAATGAATGTTCCTTTTCTGTACAGAATTGGACCCAAACTAATTTCACAGTTCTATGAAGTTCCCTGACCCTCCCACATTTCTTACATTCAATACGGCGTCAGGTAAGCTGTGCAAAACCTTACTTTAACTGGCTGGTCGCCGTTTCGTTGCATGTGTCTTTGGTACAAAAAACAATCAAAATATAGTGTGCAAATATCTTTTGTAACTCTAAACGAAAAACATCAGGTAACCCTCCCCCTGATCCCCAAAGACAGAGTACCAAAAACCATAAGTAATCTATTGCAGAGCCCTCCTATATACACAGACTCTGTGGCATCACGCAACGAGAGCTTCCATTTGTTTTATGTACATTCAGAATATCTTTAAACGACTGAAATACACAACAAACCCACAAACGTCTCTCTCCCTCCTCCTCCGCGTTCACAAACAACCTCCCTCAGTGTAAAGTAGTCCTCTCCTCGGCTGGACCTCAGGGAGCTCTGACCAATCGCCTCGTCTCGTTCAGTCCCTCTCACTCATACACTCACTCAGACTTACAGAAACACACACATACATAAACAAGGCACAATGAATAGAACTCTGATCAAACACTAGTATGAACACACCAAACTGGTCGTCTCTACTGTACAAAAAAGGGGAGCCGGTGCCATTTTGTCACTGGGAGACACGTCTATGTACAGATTCCTAGAGGAGATGGATCACTGTTCATGTCTTCTTCATCACCATCATAATCTTCCTCAGTCTGCTCCCATACTGGCAAAATGCCTGGTTCAGCCAGTCCAGTTATATCCAGCACAAGGCCAAAAAAAAAGCACCAAACTACATGTGCTTCCTCTCCACATGGTCAAAGCTACCTCCTGTTCTTTAAGTCCACATTGTCAAAATCAGACATGAAGCTTTGTCCTGCCTGCGATAAGATACACTTCAACCCCAGCAGGATGTTTGAAATCTGAACTCTCAGCATCTACTTTTGTTTTCTTTAGAGCATTAATTTGCTTTCTCTCAACTCCTACACTTGAACGATAGCAGAGCTGATTGGCAATCAGAGGATGGCATGAACATATTTAGGCCTTCAATACAAAATATTTTCTGCCACCCCGTCAGCTGTCTTGGCAACCAAAGGCATTTTTTGTTGTTGTTGTTTTAAATCGAAGTGCTTTTTTTTGTTGGGTCAATTTATCATCCTGGAGTTAATTGTATCTGTTGCCATGTGAGGTGAATCTTGTCTAGGAAATCATGTGTAACAGTTCATCCTTTGTCGTCACAACCTCAAACAAATTGTGTGAAAAGTTTTCCAGTGGTTGCACTCTTTGTGTGACTGTCTCTGTCTCAGCCCAGGAAGCAGACCTCCAACCAGTCTGACCCAACACCATACTATGTTAAACATTTCTAATAATCACAAGTGGATTTAGGAACGTTCTACTAGCTATACACCGAACCATCACTTGCTTTTTCAGAGGCGCGTTTCCCAACAGATGCTCACGATGGGTTGGGAGACAGTGACGCACTGAATCCGCACACAGCGTGCAGAGACAGGAAAGCTAGGGTGTATGCCCTACAGGTGCATGGCTATTAACAAGCACACATACATACACACAGGGAGTGGTATGTGTGTTTGTGTGACTAACGATGTGCATGTGCTCGGGGGGGTTGGAGGGGCATGCAGACGGGAGCATAGTTACAATGGGACAGCACGTTGGTAATGTTTAGTCCACTCCTCTCAGTGGACGGGCGGCTCCGTCTACATTTTGGAGGTGGGGACTCGCAGGCCGACCAGTCCCCCGGTGGGATCCCCTCGGCCCGTGTTCTCCAAGATCTTGTTGACGAAGTCGGAAGTCTGCCCAGCAACTGGTGATGCAACTGCGCACAGAGACACATAAAGACACACACAGATGTTAGAAATGACTGTAGCAGGGCGAGTAGATTGTGCTGCTTTTTAACAACAGCCTTTTTAACAACAGCCTATCACAATGCAGCGCTGTTCCATCACCACTGTCTTTACATAGCTCTGCAATGTTATTATCACCTGCTTCCCACATTGTATTTCATTTACGAGTACTTGTCATATCCAAGTTGTCACATTCTTTTTTAAGCTGTGAAATAATGTCGAGTCTGCGTTTTTCTCTTCTTTTTATTTCCGCCTGTAGGTGTGAGCTGCTGATTCGTGTACATTTCCTTGTCTTCCATATCTTATTTTAATCTTAAGGAAAATTATCTCTTTTCACATCATGTTATCTACTTCTCAGTATGTTTCAGTGGGTTCTCCTGTTATTTATTGTACATAACTGATTTGACTTATTGTATTGTAAACTGTCTTGTCTGTAACAACATCTATTGCACGTCTGTCCGTCCTGGGTGAGGGATCCCTCCTCTGCTGCTCAACCTGAGGTTTCTCAGATTTTTCCCTGTTAAAAGGGTTTTCTATGGAGTTTTTCCTCAGTCAATGTGAGGGTCTAAGGACAGAGGATGTTGTTACAATGTCATGTGAAGCCCTTTGAGACAAACTGTTTGTGAAAAACGGACTATACAAATAAAATTGCCTTGCCTTGCCTTGCCTTATTATTTTGGTGCGTTGTTTAAGTGGTTGTTTAATTTCAGTGTGTTTAAGACTGTTTGTTTTATTCCTAAAGCCTGGAAAAGAAGACAGAAAAATTTGTTTCATTAATTTCTGATGATTTCCCTTGAACCTTGGCATTGTTTTCCTTTTCTTTTTTCAGATAATGGTTTTGAATGCCTGTTTGTTTTCTTATGTCTTTGATGTGTTGATGACGTGCCTGGTCCCGGTTTGTTTTCTTGGTGTCTCATAAGCCCATGCGGGCTGGGCATCCAGAAGACACAATAATAAAAGTCATTCATTCATTAACTGTAGTCTAAGACATGTTCTAAAAAACCTGGCAAAGTAACGGATAGGTCTGGATATAAAGTGTTTTCACTTGTAGTGCAATACAGAGCCGTGAACCTTCAACAGTTTGAGCTCTGTTGTGTGTGTGTGTACATATTGATTCAAGGTTCAATTCTTCATTTCTCACCAATTGTCTCCTGGATGAGCTGCTCCAAAGTGTCAGTCATGTTGGTCGGACGGGGAGAAGAGTCCTCGACTCGCGCCACGATCTCCTCCTTGATGGCGTTGATCACAAACAGCAGCCGATCTACCGGAGGACACATGAGTCAGAGCAGAGACACTTTCACACGAAACACACTCAAACAAATGTCGGGTTAGGTTAGTCTATCTGTGATTGACAACAAACCGTTTTTAACCGAAAGATATGTTTTAAAAGTGATAAATCGATTGATCAACAGGTGTGTAACAAGTAGCTTCGTACCGTACTCTGTGCTGAGTCCCCACAGCTTCACCTTGTTTGCTTCATACTGCGCCTTCTTTTTTAAACGACAAGCTCTACACAACACAACACAACAGATGGTTAGAAACCGAGAAACATGTGCTGCTCTCAGATCAGCACCTTAACTGCGAGCAGCTGCTATGAACTTCACTCCTCTGCTAAGGCAACGTGTGCACGCATCTTACCTGGATGCCAGCTTGTTCTTCTCCTTGCGGGACCGGGGTCGTGCGGTCAGCGGCAGCTCGCTGACCGGCGTCAAGTCGCTGATCACCTTGTTCAGCTTGCGGAGCTCGGTGCCGATCTGCAGCAGCTTGCGCGGATTGGGAGTCAGGTCCTCCACATCTGTACGCCGTGACTTCTTCAACATGTACTTTCCTTTACGACAAGCGATGAAGAGAAGGTTTCAGAGATCAGAGTCACATCTAATTTAATGTCTGAATTGGTTTCTTGTTGTTTGTCAAGCTCATATTAGTGGATTTCTGTTAAATAACCTGCGATCTGAGTAATAAATGAATTATGAAACGTGGGAGAATTTATTTAAATTTTCCACACCATGAAAAGATCTCACCGTTCACTGAATATTATTGAGGATTTATACGTTTTCTCACAGCTGTTAGCAGGAAACACGTTATAAAATGTAATTTTCTGTTTAGTCATGGTCGGCGACACCTGTCCTGTGGTGGCTCTATACCAGGTCTGGGTTTGGTAATACAGTAAATCATGACTGGTGGCTTGTTTGAAACACGGCTCCCTGGCTGTTATTGAATCTTTTTTTTTAAACACCACAAGCTGTGCAGTGCTTTTTCTTTTGCAAAACTGTTAAGAGAAAGTGAAGACACAAACATGACTCATCCTCTATATCCTCAAACAAAATACATTTTTGAACAAAAAGGATTAAATAAACACTGACGTGAATGCAGAGAGAAACGCTTTGACGCCTGTGGAAATGGTTCATGTGCTTTTGACTTTCACTGCTTTTTTAAAAAAAGGAACGGTGCAGCCTGTTGTGTGAGGAATGAGATATGCTCTTTTTATTCACGTCACAATACGCTGCTGTTGTGGAAAATCCAAACCTGGGCCGTCCTGCTGAAAGACTGTCTCACTGCACTCTCCTCTAATGTGACTGAAGTGATGAAGCTTCTTTTCCATTGTCACAACACTTTGGACCGACCGTCACAGCAAAGTCTTAAAGCTGGAAATATTTTGCTCTGAAGTATAATTTATATGTATATGTATATGTATATGTATATGTATATGTATGTGTGCTTGTGTATACCATGGAGAGGCCCGTTCTTCTGGTACAGGTTGCTAGGCAGCGTGTGTCTGTCCCACTCAGACGGCTTCAGCATCCGCTCCTGTTTAGAGGGGGTGAGCTGCTCGCTGTACTCCCAGAAGTAGCGACGCTTGCCTCTCTTCCGGCTGGAGACTCCTGCTGTCAGGCCTTTAATATCCTCCATCAGCTCCACGTCGCAGCCTGGAGGATGTGGGAGGGACAAAATTACAGCAACAAAAAGACAGCAAAGAGGAAAATGGTGGGACACTGAGACAGAAGAGAAAGTGATAATTAATCTACAAGCGCCGTGACGGTGACTACCTGGCTCAGAGAAGGCATCGCTCATGTCGTCGTCCTTGTCAGCTTCATAGTCTTCGTCCTCCTCCTCTTCCTCCTCCTCCTCGTTCTCAGAAAGCTCGTGCTCGCTGCCGAAGCCCTCGTCGTGGTCTTCGTCGTCCAGCTCCAGCCCGTCGCCTTCCTCGTCCTCCTCCGCCTCCGCCTCCTCCTCCTCGTCCTCCTCTTCCTCGTCCTCCTCCAGCTGGGCGTGAGCTCTGCCGGCCAGTTTGCTGCGGGTCAGGAACAGAGAGTAGTTGTGCTCCTCCTCCTTGCTCTTCTCTGTGCCCTCGACCACCAGGACGCCACCGCTAGCCCCCGCCACGCTGTCGCCGCTGTCGGCCAGCCCAGAGGTGCTGCCCTCCAGGGCCTGGCTGGCCTCCACCAGCTGAGGCACGGAGGCGGAGGGCCAGCCTACGGGCATCTCTCTCCTCGCCGCCCCCTCCGCCCTCCTCTCGAAGCTCGTCAGACCGCTGGAGCCGCCGGCAGGAAACGCTACCAAGGTGGCGCTGGCCGAAGTAGAAGCCTTCTCATCCTGGGGCTGGGAGAGAGGCAGAGGAGGATCTGACCTCTCGAAATCTGTCTGGGAGGGCAAGTCAGGCTGAACTATAGCGCTCACACGGACTTTAGCCTTCCTCACAAAGTCAGAGCCGTGGGATGTCGGGGCGACCATCTTGGTTCCTCGCCCCTGGGACTTGCTTTGAGCCTGCCCGTGGTCCTGGATGAGGCTGAGGTGAGTCTGGGTCTTCGCCATCGTCTCGGTGCTGGAGGGGACGGGCCTGGTGGCTTTTTGGGAGCTTTCGGGGAAGTCTGGGAGAAGACTGCGGGATGGACGAGATGAGGACGTGGAGCTCGGGGAGGGCCGCGCGGAGCCGGGGCCAAATCCTTGGCCGGGGATCAGGGGTCTCTTACTGTGACTGGGAAACTGGGAGGACTGAGGCTGAGGTTGGGGGGTGGGCAGGGTCAGGTCGGCAGGGGGGTAGAGCGCCTCGCACACAGGCTGCGAGTCCTCACTGTTGAGCTGAGCCAGTGTCGGGGTTCGACTGATCACTTCCTCGTCCTGGTAGGGACTGGAGAAGTCGTCCAGTCCGAGGAAATCCACCTCTTTGGTGCCCCAGATGTCACAGCTGGCCAGCCGTGTGTATCTGAAAGCACAGAGCCAGATCTGTCAGCAGGGAAACTCTCATTATCTACACAGTGTTAAAAGAAAAAAAACTGTTTCCTCTTTTTGGTCCAAATCTGAATTTGTAGGAGAAAAAAATAATCAATACTGCAAAACAAGTTCTGCAAACGAGAAGTTGTGATGTCTGGCTGAGATCTCAGGCAGGGTAACTATCTCCTCTTCTTTTTATCACATTGGCCTTTTACTAACTGTCATTTTTATAGTATATTTCAGTTTGGATTTTACTATCTATCCACATTTCAGTTTTTGCTGTGAAGCACTTTGTAACTTTAGTTCAAAAGGTGCCACAAATGTCAGAGGTTGTTACACCTTATGAATATTTGCACTCACTGAAGCCAGTGAATGTTCTTCTGACTATTTGAATTCACAAAAGGAAAACTGTGATAACTGAATTTGTCTTAAAGAAAATGTTTCTCTGTTTTATATCAATGTAAAATGAATATATTCACATTTCATCTTGGACTGGGATACTTTGGCAGCTTAAACCAAACAGACTTAAATTAAAGTTAAGCCTGGAAAGCTTTTGTGTGAAAGCACCTGTCATCACAAACAGCAAAGACAACAGGTTTTCCGGTCTAAATGACGCATATGATCCTCAGTTCCCATTCCAGATCAAATTTGCACCTGTAATTCTTGTGTTCAGTTTATGGCTTTAAACTTTTGTAACAAGTGAATGCAGTCAAACCTCTTTGTACCACGAGTTATAAATACACCCCATGGACAAACAGAGAGCTCAGTGCCTGTCTTCACTCTACATCTGGTAGTTACAGTTTTGACACCCACACAGACACTGTCTGACTCCTTCTCTTTATGGACATCCACAAACACTTTCCATAACACATGAGAGCACCCAAACTGCAGCGTGGGACCAGTCTGGACAGTCCAGGTTGTAAAAGAATGACTCACTCATTAGTTGAAAAGACGCAGCATTTTCCTCCGTTCCACTCCACCATGACCTCAATCAACCCTGTCAGCAGCAGATACCAACCCCCCCCCCACTCTCCCCGACCCACCTCCACCTGCACTGTTCCTCCTCAGTTTTAATAGCTGTCAGATTTCAGACATTGGTGTCTGTCCTCAGAGAAGCTAATACACACAACTATTCTGGCAGCAAAGCTTTAGGATAGCTGCAGGACAGGCAGAGCATCACCTGAGATCCAGGGCATCTGCAGCAGACAGCTGCTGAGTTGTCCCTCCGAACCCCTCCCTGTCTCTACCTGCTCCAAATCATCCAGTGTCACACAGGATGACCAGCTGTGACCAATAACTGTAAATTCAAGTGCTATAAAAACCCTGAGGCACCCGTCCAATCTCACAACATCATCCCCTTTTACCCAACAAAACAAATGGATGGATGGATGGATGGATGGATGGATGGATGGATGGATGGATGGATGGATGGATGGATGGATGGATGGATGGATGGATGGATGGATGGATGTATGGATGGATAGATGTGTGAAAGTAATAAAAAAACACATGCTACACATAATACAGGGAAAAGGGGGGGCAGAGAGAGGGGAAATGACATGCAGCAAAGGGCCACCAGATTCGGGATTCGAACTGGCCTCAACTGACTGAGCCCCAAAACCTCCAGTGTTTCTGCATTTTAGGACTCCTTCCTGTTGTTGGGATAAACAGATGATACTCTTCATTCTGTTTGCAAAAAATTAATTACTGCGCATAAATAAATGAATAAATGATCCAGTACCTGGTGAGGTCCTCCCAGTAGGAGTCCCACTGTTCGAACGCTGAGCTGCTGTAGACTGTCTCGCACTCGCCGAGACCCATGAGCTGATCCACGCAGCCCTCCATCTCCTTTCCTCCGTCCCCGACCCCCACCACGCTGTCCCCGCAGGGGCTCTGCCGGTGGGTCATGTCTCTGTCCTGCTGGCAGGAAGAAAAGTCAGAGGTGAGTCACGCAGAAGACATGTTGAAAGTGTAAAGCGCTTTATATCAGGAGGTTTTGGCAACCTTTTAGCTTCAGTGTGACCTGGTCCAGACGTCCGTGCCATGGTAAATAAAACTCTACAACACTGCTTGTAAATCAAACAAAAAAGAAGCTGCTTACAAGTTGGCTCAACACTTAGTTCTCTTCAGTATGAAAGTTATCCAATGACAGCTGCCTCTACGTCCATGGGTACAGTGTAAACAGGAGCATCAGACGCAGAGACAACTCCTAGCAACATGTGAAACACTTAACTGTTGTTTTCAATCTGCTGTTTTTGCCATGGCTGATAACGAAAACCAAAGCCCTTCTTGTGCCAGTTGTGTACAGTTTGTGACCAAGACTCATATGATACACCATTGACAGTATTTGATAAAAAGAAAAAAAAAGAATAATAACAAATTCAGCTGAGCATGAAAGGGGAGTGGCAATTACAGTTGGAAATACAATATACAGTACACTATCAGAGGGTACTGGGTTATTACTGGAAAATTGAATTTTTAAATGATTTATGCATCATTTTGATGAGGTATAAGGAGGTAATTTGACAGGTTTTCAATTTGCTGCCTGAACCAAAATGTCATTCCCATCTGGCTATTGTGGCCATAAATAGTTCCCCAGGTAATTCCAGAAATCATACTGTATCACAACAGCAGGTTGAAGGAGGACTGTATTCACGCAGCTCGCTCCTCGCTGCAGCCAAAGATAACTGCACAACAAATTCAACAACAACACTTCTCTGGGCGGCCTCAGCCCGCTGTGCAGTAAGGTTCACCTGCTCATCACGATCTGTTTGAATAACGCTGAAGGCTCCAATTGCATAATTTTATTTTCACTTTCCATCAAAACATAGTCACAAGGATAATGTGGCTGAGATAACCACACCGTACATATCGTCAGTGGGTGAAGCTGACATCTGACACAATTTCTGACTTGTTTTTCTGTCAGAAAGGTTTTAACTTGCACAACATGAGCCAGAGCACATTAGTGGTAAGGGTCTGCTGTTAATCAATATCAGTTGTGCTCAATTGGAACTTTATTGAGCCACCAGAGGAAAATCTTTCTGCAGAAAGGAAGCAAAAAAACAGCAAAAAACAACTGGAGACACTGCACAGACAGTGCTGGGATTATGTTAGCAGCAGTTTAGAGAGTATGAAAGACACAATAGCAGCAGCATTACAAAATAAAACGCTGAGCTTGTGTGAAGAATCAAGAGGCGTCACAAGGCTGCACATAAGCATGTAAAATAAATGAAAACTTGAACCTGTTGAATCCAATTTTTTAGAAGCTTCCAACTCTGACCAAAGGGGAGCATATCAAATTCCTGAAGGAGAAGCTGGTCTGGATTTGATCAAATGGATTTAGCTTGTCTGTGTGATTTGTCTTTTATAGAAGGCTCCAGTGTTTACTCGCCGTCTTGACAGATTCCTCCCTCCACACATTTAAACTCCCATAACAACAAAATTTGTTTGATCTGCAAAATCACTCCATCAGGCATTTGTAAAGCCTTTGTTGACACGTCTTGCATATTTCCCTGCGTGAGTAGATCATAACAAAATACTGCAGAAACAGAAGACAAGTTAACCAATATCTGTCCACGCTGAAAACTAAGAGAAGACGATGATTCATCCTACACATTCATTTCTGCTTTGTTACTATGGTGAACACGTGGATCTCTACTGGCAGGCAGTAGATGGAGGTGGACACCTGCGGCTGACAGCCTCGGTGGTGACAGGTGAGCTGTCTGTCTGTTTAAAGCTGCCTCACATCGTCTGCCTGTGAGCCTGACAAATGTCACACGGCTGCTCAACAATTAGACACAGATCTCTGTTTTAAATGTCACGCCGGCAGCTGAGCTGACCTCTCGCAAGCGTAATCTGAATTCTCACTATTTCTCACTATTAGTTCAACGATGAATGACAACCACTGTACAAAAGGTAGAAGGAAACAAAAGTACCTCTTAATATGGATATTTACACTATAATCACTGACAATTAGCACTGTTACCATTCTCTCTCTCTCTCAAACCCAACTGGACAGACAGTTTTCACCCATTAAAGTGAATTGAAATAATGTGTATTATAATTAGGTGCTATAGAAATAAAACTGAGCTGACTTGAAAAAGCATCTTCACCAAACACCCAATTATAATGCTCTACTAGGGTTGTTAATAATTAACTCTAAACCATTAACCGACATTTGAACAATCAATATTATCACTTAAACAATTAAACATATTTAAGTTTGCTGCATGGTGTTAAACACTGATCGATGCATGTTGGCGGTTTTTGATCATTAATTAACAGAGAGCAAAAGAGGTGGTTTCCTTTCAGTTTGTTAGACTTGCTAAACAGTTGCTATTTATTACATTACAAAATATTTACCTACCAAGGAGTACTAGGCTCTTATGCTGGCTCTGCACATGATTTGCGGCTTGACTTTGAACAGGAACAAAACTTTACATTTAGCCCTAACCTAAAAATTTCACATGCTGTGAACCTGTGAGGAACGTCTATTTTCATCCACTGAAAACACCTGGATGTGTCATGGCAGAAAAAGTAAAGGTGTTGCTGACAACATTTAAATGGTTTCATTCTGTGTAAAAACTGTCTCCTGCTTTAAATTCAATCCAAACCTTTTTCCTGTTTTGTTTTGTTTTAAAAGTCTATTTAATTTTAAATGCAAAGTTACGTAAAACTTTAGACTGTTTTGTGTCTGAAGCCCCCTGTTTATTTGAATTTAATTAGTAAAAAAAAAAAATCTCTCTCCAATTTCAAGTAAGTGCCTCTGCTCTTTTGAATTAGCATCGTCTCTGGTGCTTGTTGGAGCTTGTGTGCTGTGCACCAAGTAACCTTTTTTTCTTCTTTCTTTTTTAGCTCACGCTGAGCTGAGCCATAAACCACTGTGATTTTCCACAGCACATCAAGAGCAGGTCAGACTCGTTGTCTACCTTGATGACACAGTGCAGGCGCTGATTTAAGAGCCTGTCAAAGCTGCCGCTCTTGATTCATTGATCATCTCACTGTGACCGTATCCGTTTGTCCTGCTCTTCCCACCAATCTTTAAAACTGACGCTTCACAATAAAAGACTCTTGCAAGGTGGCCAGCGATGACCTTTTAATGTGAAGTGGCATCAGCGGGAAATGTGCCGTCAGCATCAGCTAAAACTTCACACAGGTCTGACGGCAGTGACAGCGATTGGTAAACAGAAAAATAGGGCCGATATCAGACGGTTAACAGGAAGCGAAACTCAGAGATTGTGTTTGATGCTTCGTTGGAGATCGTACAGATTTGTTCTTCTGTGACTCTGCACTCAAATGAAAACAAAAGCTGAGCTGAAATCACCTGCAGTTGAGCTTGGAGAACAGACAGATGCTACTAAAGTGGATAAAATGTGCTTAGATAACTCTTTTATGCCAGTCAGTCGACATAAAACCGCTTAAGTGGGGAATATTTGCAATTCACAAAAAAAGTAAACTATGAAATGTTTGAATTGTGTCTATGGACCTAAAGACACAGGTCGTTCATCATGCGGCTCATTGACAGCACAGCATGAGCAGCTGGGACTGATATGTAAAAGAAATTAGACTCAAAGGATGTTTAACAAGGCTTGATGCCTGCCTGTGAGATGAGCATGTGTGTGTATGTACGTGTGTGTGTGTGTGTGTGTGTGTGTGCAGCCACTCACCAGTTCGTACATGAAATCTGGGTCAGAGCTGGTGGCGAGCAGCTCAGTGCTGGTCAGGGCCTGGTCAGCAAATGAGTAGTTCTGAAAGGCGTCCCCAAAGGGAGGCTCCATCCCACTGACGCTGGGCTGCAGCACAACAAGAAGAAAAGACATTTCAAAAATGTATAATAAACATGAATAAATACGACTACCACCGATATCTGATAAAGCTGTGGCCCTGTGGTTGTATTAATTACTCTTATATGTAATGTAGCCTGACTGATACTGGGATCAAATTATGTGGGTTTAAAATATTAGATTAAATGACACTAGAGAACAGAATAACCAATATATGGTTAAATGGATAAACTATACAATACCATCTATACAAACTTATTAACAACAAATATTATTAACACATGGGTTAAGGTTCACATCACAACAAACAGTATTTCTTCTTGTAGGATACCACATGTTGCTGAGGGACCGTCTTTCATGTCACTGTAGTGTCTGGCATGAATGATAATGCGATAAAGGCTGAGAAAGAACAGCAGCATCATTTGAAAAAGAAAAAACACTTGGGGGGAAAGATCATCTCCCACTGAGGCCGATTGCGTAACGCTTTAATTAATTCAGCACCACAGACAATAACAAAAAAAAACTGAATACAAAATCATGTCTACACCTCCCATTGTATCATTTAATACATATTTTTTATAAAGATCCAGTTCATATCTTCATTCCTTGTTCGCTCATCTGCCCCCAGCAGCTGTTTGGATGCAGCATCCACTGAACCAGGATCAGTCTGTTCAACACGACTGAACTGTTTTTCTATGATACCGCCTGTCTGCGTCTGCTTACTGAGAAGCTCCTTTGTTTCCCATTTGTTCAGTGGATTCACCAGATTTTGGTGGATAAAATTAAAACACTGTATGGGCTGAACAGTATTATGACATATCATTTTGACACCTGTGATGGTTCCGTTTCCCTCCACGTTGTCCATCTTACCTGAGGCATTGCCAGGCACAGCTTAAAGCTCCAGCGGGGGGAACCTCTGGGTCTCCTGTCCAGTCCCAGTGGTGTGAGGTTGTCCGATCAGCACGATAAATTACTGCTGAGGGAGACGATAGCAGAGTGCTGGTGGATGCAGCCTGCTAGGCTGGGTGGGTGGGTGGGTAGGTGGGGGGAGAGGGAGGGAGTCAGTAACTGGGCTCAACCTGGTCTCGTCTGGTCTGGTCTCTGTATGGGTAAGGCCTGTGGCACAAACAGAGAGAGAGAGCACACAGCAGAATTAGAAAACGAAAGGGAAGGAAATGAAGAAACAACCCACCATGAACATGCAGATAGATTTTAACCACAGCTGCAGAGGTTGTTTGTTATGAGCCGTGTGATGACGGATTTGCAAACAAAGCAAAAATGAAATATTCAATTAAAAAAAAGAAACATGCAAACAATAAAACGCCACATTAAAATGACTGTAAATAAACGGCTGAATCCATCAGCTGATAAACATGAAATTATTCTGTTAACAGTTCATTACTGATGTCTGAGGTTCCTAATCTTTTCCAACCACTTTTCCACACCACAAATCTCTAATCTTTGCAACGACAACAATGTGAAGGCTAACTTCTTGTGAATAATAACTTCTTGAGGCACTTTCTACTCTCATGATATTGACTGAAGATTGAGGATGAGAATTACGGTTGGATGCTTCTGTTTTTACCAAGGATGTGATTTTTTTTTATTGCAAAATCAGATCAGAGAGAGAAAAAACAAGTAGTAACGACATTAAAGCTGCTATCACAGATTTCCCATGGTAATTGGCCTTATTAAGGAAAAAAAGTAAAGCTTCATTTAAAAAAAAAAAAATCTTTTGAAAACATTAAATTTATTTATTTATTCATATCATTATGTTTGTCTGAAAAAATCTTTCTCATAACTACATGGATTCCAGCTTTTCTTATTCTATGAAAGTAAAATGAATATTTACACTTTCTCCTAGTTTTCTGACATCTGATAGACCAAACTGAAACTTTTTTTTTTATTATTTCAATATTTGAAAATACCACATATTTCCTGTAACATTCTCAACATTCAACAGTATCGTGCATCAGCAAAATCTAGTGCACACACACAAAAGTACTGTGTATGTTCCTCAACCTCCAAATACCCAACAGTCATACAATACTGACCCATCAGAAGCAGAAGAGTTAACAAAGTTGGTCCTCGTTTATTAAAAAGTGAAAAAAAAAAAGTCACTAGAGTACACATTGCATTTAATTTGGCTCTAAAATTAGCTTTTGGAAGCCAGGGGTTAAAAGTTTGCTCAGTAACTATGCACGTATGTCAACAAGACCTTTTTTTCCTCTGAGCATTTGAGGCTATTAATATGCCCGTGTTGTTTTCTCTTTCTGAGATTCCTTTCATGCTTGTGAGCAGCCTCGTGCTATTTCATAATGTGTTTTGTTGTGGTGAATCCGAGCCAAAAACCAGCCATGTGGCGGCAATAAGCATCTACAAAGTTCAACTAGAAGAATCAATGTATCCATTATTGAACCCGCGTACATTTACAAAGTAGGGTGAATTCGCCTAATGTGGGACACTGCCTAATGTGGGACACTTAAGCTTAAGTGGGTGTAGGTCTTCCTATAGCAAAATAAAGTTCATGTAAATGTGTGCTAACACAAGCTGTGATATTGCCTTTTCAAAATCACATGACATCTGAAATGTCCAATCATAGGTTTGGGAGGGAGAGCCTTCAAACCAGAGACACCCTGTGTGAAGACCACCAAAATGCTAGTTACTTAGGGTTTGGACAAAGTTAATGTTAAGGCCATAATTTATTTAAAAATACAATATTATTGCATTTTTTTGTCAAAATGTGTTCATAATATGTTGATGTATTGAAATATATCTTAATATGGTGTAACCATTCTCAATATTTTGATTTTTAGTCAAAATTTTACTGTCCCACTTTGGGAAACGTGCCATCCTAATGTGGGACAGGTGTTTTTTCCTAATGTGGGACAGTGCTTTTTCAGGTAAATCTATGTAGTTGAATGGGTTAAACTACAACAATGGTTGTTTACATGGTTTTATTGTTTTAATGCATTATTTTGGATATTTTACAACAAAAGAAAATCATATTTAATGACTGGAAGTGGTCATAATATTGTAAAAGGGGTAAATGGCTCTGATTTTTTTTTTCTCGTTTCTAAATCTTGTCTTTTTTGACAATGTTTGAGTTTAGTAATCAAACAAGTAATCAAAGGACAGCACACTGAATTAAAAGCAATGTAATTTAGATCACAGTGGAAAAGAAGAGTTAGGAAATTAGACAAAACCAGGGAAAGAACAAATGGGAAAAGAAAGGGAAAATAATTAAACAAGAGAACTCAACCAGTGGAAAAAAGACAGGATGAGGGGAGACATTAGGCCTACTGAATATAGGGAGATCACTGAGGATGGGGGTGTCCCACAATTGAGGTTGTTGACCAGGGCGTAAGGTTAAAGGTCATCTCCAACACACAATTGGTAGAAACCATAATATTAACAGAGGACAAGGCAGAACTAGGACAATAAGTGATATTATTGAACACTAGTTTGCAATCTAGCATTTGTCATGTAAAATAAAATGACTTTTAAACAGACTTTTTAGTGTCCCACATTAGGAGCATGACTGTCCCACATTAGGGAACAGAAATTGTCGGAAAAATTTTTGCAATCAGAGATGAAATATGTATTGTATTTCTTTTACGAGTGTGATATCAGAATTTTCTCTTTGGATTTCATTAGTTCACAACCTAAGGATTTCAGAATGGTACAGGATGTAGATTGGAAGTGTTTGCTTCATATCACAATATAGACCAAAAGTCAGAATTTCACAAAATGTCCCACATTAGGCGAATTCACCCTAAGTGATATGAGTTGGGTTCATCTCTGAGCCGTGCTGTGAGAACGACAGTGACAAAGGCGAGAGCAACATGTGGTTAGAAAACCAGTCTGTTTCTATGATGCTGCTACGACAGGAGGACATAATGAACTGTCCTCAGGTCATCGGGTGTGTCGGCCGACCTGGACCTGGGCAGGTGAAATTTGCAGATACAGGAAGTGATTGTTGGCATGGTTGCAAGGGATGAACTGCGGAAGCTAGAAGGCAACATTTCATAAGTTCCAAATTCTAAGCATTTCAGTGTCATTGTTTATTATCAGTGTCCATTCACTGCCAGCAATGCAGCATCCCTCCTCCTTCTCCGTCGCTCACATTATCTCTCCATGCAGCTGCACAAACACGCTTATAAATGACCATTAGTTCCTACAGGAGGTGTGTGTGTGTGTGTGCCCGCCTTCTGTTAAACAGACACCGGGGAGGTTGGCAGGTTCACAGGGAAGCTAACTCATGGCCGAATTCATTTCAATACAGGGTAAACTAGAAGGACACTCGAAGGTAGACTGCATACCTCCACCAAGGCCAAACCAAACTGTTCTTCTTTTTCATAAACACCTAGACCTGAACCAAACGGAACAAACTCACAGATCTCTATATCATGTCTGATTACATGAAAATCCACATTCCTGAAAAATTGATTTTAAAAATTGTCAAGGAGAGTGATTTGAAAATTGGCCCATGTCCTGTCCATCAGTCAAATTTGGTGCAAACTAGTTTTGGTGCAAACTTTTTTGCATTATCATCTCGCTAATAAACCAGTAAACAAAGCAATTAGAGGGGCAGCGGTCAGACGCAGACCTCCACCGTCAACCATCACATCAATTCAGAAAATTAAGAGCAAATGATCCGGATGTCCTTTAACATTTAATGACTTTAATGGCCCATGCTCCATACCTCCACCGAACTTGGTGTGACATAATGAAACTGAGATGAAGTAAAAAGTTCCCTTGTTTTTCCTCCATGTACTGATCCGACTCGACTAGAACAACAGCCAGGCCTTTGTTAGTCACATAAATAGCTTCTGTATCTCTGAAGGAACACATCATGGGAAACGCTGTCCTCAAACACTAAGTCCAGCTTCTAAAAATGCTGAAGTGTTGCCTCCGGGCCTTCCTCTGTTTACTGATAACTGCTGGATGGAAAGCTGGACCCTCTGTCTACCTCTCAGTCAACGCAGCACTGGTCCGACTCGGTCTGAACCTCCTTCATCAGTCCGGCTTTCTCACCTCTTTGGGTCTAAATATAATTTGATGTTGTGAGATGTATCATGAGGCAAGATTAGCAGACTGACCAAGCTAGCTTTGAGCTTTGAGGCTCACTTTGAACTGTGGTAGATCATTGCCGTAGATAACGTAGGCCATCTGTATACTCCACCATGCTGAGGCTTTAACTTCTCTCTTGAGCACTGTACTGGTTGCAGCACTATGAATATCTCCCAGGATCCAGATTTGGGCTGTCCCCAAATTCTGACTGATGAGATCTTTGTAGAAAGGAACATCATAAAGGATTCCCAACCGGGTTTGTATTATGAGAGCTGGAGTCTGCACAGCAGCTCCACAGTGCTGCCCCCACAGGTCAACTCTCCAAACAATCAAAATTATTATGGCTTTTTAAAGGGTTTTGAGGATTTCCCTAGTGCATGTGTTTCTAGCCGGTGTTGTAGGCAAGGTGTCGACCACCATCAAGCCATTCCTGCATATATTTAGAGTCTTACTTTTAGTATTTTAATACTGATGTTATGTCATGCGACTGACTTGCTAGATAGTAACAGTTTCACGACACCAATTAAATGGGGTCAGTTATGTGCTGATTTGCTTGATGGTCTTGTTAAGGCTGCTCTTGTTGCACAGGCAGAGGTGGGGTCGCTGGTAATCTCTGTCTGAATGTGTAAATGTTTGTCTGTATTTAAATGATCCGCACAATACTCTTCATTGTGCTTTTGTCCAATCTCTAACAATAACATACCACCCTAGAAAGTCCATTAACAAAAGAGCCCAGAGCCTACAGCAGCTCTCCGCTGTAGCTGCCGGAAGTTTCTGTGAGAATAAACTACTGGGGAATTTGCGATGAACATCGATCCCTGCATTACACGCTGGGAAATCACCAAATTCTCCCTAACTCCGCTGCCCCCCCCCCATTCGTCCATGTGATGTGCTCCCAAGTCGAACATGCACAAGATGTTAACTTAATTTCATTTTGAATTAATATCACTTTCATTCTCTGCTTGTTTTGTTTTTTTCACTCTCTTGCTTTCCTGTCACACCCACCAGCTGCAGCACATGGACTGATCTTTGGCTGCTTTTGCATCGCAAATAAATGGGTTTCTGCATGGAGACATGACCCGTGGAGCGAACAGCTGACACCACAACCGTACACCAATCCCACCCCTCTCTGACGCCGAGCGCTGGGCGCCGCTGACTGACTCGAATGCACTTCTCACCCCTGAGCTACGTCCTCGTATATAGGCTCACTTTGCATAGAGGCAGGAAGTGGCAAAGCGCAGTGCTAGTACAGCTGAATTTGTAAAAGCAACACCTTCTACCAACACCAAAGCGACATGCAAACACACAGAGTCTATGCTCTTAAAGTGCATGTACCTACGGTCATGGTGACCAGCAAAGTATCTGGAGCTTAGCCTCACGAAATTATAAATTGTGCTCATCGTCCTATCTCAACGTGTACTTCCTTCCTGGGCAGCTGTGTGTGGCTTCTCTTGTAACAGCAGCAGAATGAGGAAACATATGGCCTGAACACAACAATAACAGCAGCATTAATCCAGACCCGCTCTGCTATCACAGAAGGAAACAGAAAGCCTCCGTTCACGACCAGGGATCTTACAAACATGCAGAAAACCAGCCGCAGCACTTCTCACCTCTCCAGTCTAAGCTGCACTGAATATTTTCCAGTAGCACAGTTTAATATAATCCAACCCGCCGCTCAGTAGCTGACACAGGCTGTGATGTAGAGCTGGATATTTATGACCGAGCCTGACAGGCCCCAAAAGATTCGAGCTGAATTTCTCTCCCAGGGTTTGGTCAGACTTAGTGCAAAGATGAAAACTGCCAGCATTAGATCTTCACTCTGAGCTCCTACACTCTGGGATTTAGCTTGTTTTACAGCGACAACAGTGTTAACTGTCGTCTTAGGTTTAGGGTTATGGTACAGGGTTGAATATCCATCCATCCATCCATCCATCCATTCATCCATCCATCCATCCATCCATCCATCCATCCATCCATCCATCCATCCATCCATCCATCCATCCATCCATCCATTCATCCATCCATCCATCCATTCATCCATCCATCCGGGGTGTGGGAGCCAATCCCAGCTGACATAGGGATAAGGTGGGTTACACCCTGGTTGCCAGTTTATCGGAGTGGAGGCTGAATATCAAGTTTTCTGTTTTATTCTCCCTAAGGCTGCGACAAACAAAAACATACAACTAATAGCCTACATAAAGCAATGGTCACAAAAGAAAGATCAGGTGTACATCTCTGAGGGGCATGGGGGATTTTAGCTGAGACCAGCCCAGGTAATAAAACACTCTCCTCGCTCACGGTAATTTGATTGACTTGTGATCATGTTGTGGATACATCCCACTCTATTGCTACAGATCGCACGTTGGACATATAATCTGTCTGTTTACACAGTTTACAAAAGGTGATTGTGTTCTTTTATGGCGACCGCTTGACAGCACCTTGAACATGTGGGGTCACGGTGCTACCTCCCCTATAACTGTGTGGTTTCCTGTGTCAGAGACAGATTCAGACAGGCGACTGCATCCAAAATGGACTCGGCGGCTCATCTGTGTACGTCAGAGACACGAGCATCAGCTGGGGACGCAGCAGCACCGTCTGATAAACCGAGATACGTTTTTTGGCACAACTGTATAATTAGATCAATTGGTTAAGAAGCAGAAAGAAAAACTGAATGGAAGTGATAATCACACATTTGTGCACACATTTAGATCTGCGGGAGAAAATAACCATGCATATTTAAATTTTCAACAACCAACTCCCACTGCTACTTTGCTCCTCTCTTCTGTCTGCACAAAAAGAGATGAGTCTAGTTGTGACTGTGCTGTGCACATCTCATAGCCCCCTCCACTATCATGCAAACAGCTCACATTCTCCGCCTCACAACATTGGACTTGATCCAAGTAGGCCAATCAGCACTGTCTTATTTGGAATGAGTTACCTACTGATACCAGTCAGCCCTGCAGAGATAATAAGCATAAGATGCCAAACTGTTGACTAAAAAAGAACATGTGAGTGAATCTATGCAAATATCAGGAAAGGTCATTAGCCCACAAACCCTAAGAGTGTGTGTGTGTGTGTGTGTGTCTGTGTGTCCAGTGTGGTACCACACAAACAGAATGTGGAAGCTCACTCTCTGCCAACTTTGTGTAAAGGTTGAGGTTTTTAATGATTTGTTTACATGGCTATTTTTGTGCTGCCCCTTACGTGATATAAACAGGCAGGCGATCATAAGAAAGAAAATAAAATACATTATTGTATGGTAATGTATTGATTATGATTTTCTTTTACATTATAAGGAAAAATGTTAAAATTTTAAACTTCAAGTCAATTGTTTAAGTATAAAATATACAAACATGCGTTTTTGCCTCTTGAATATTATTTGCTCATTTTATGTTTGACATATTTCATTTCAGAGTAAATGTCAGTATACTGGACATAAAAAAGGCTTGCACAGACAGGGGTCACGGTTAGAGAGGCCAGGATGCTCTAAAAGTGCACAATCTTTTTTTTTCTGAGCAGCCCTTGCACAAGACTACAGCACTGTAAACAGCTCTCAAGACACCAAAGTCATCGCTGTTCAATGGGATAACATTCAGAACCCCTCTGGTTTCAGTTTATAAAATACAGGATAAACAAAATGTTCAGTGTTTATTATTGTAGCGTCTTACTTTGTTTTGGCTCATCCGTTTCCCTACTCTCACTAAACCCTACAGCGCAGGCTCATGATGAGCATCCCTGCCTTCAGCACTCGAGTCGAGACACAACTATAAAGTAGCCTATGCTACGTCACAACAGAGAGGTTTCTTCTCTTCAGATGTCTAGTTCTAGTCCACGGCAGCTGTGTAACACCTGCGCATCACTCACTGTAGAGGAGGATTACTGTAGGCCAGTGGGTCGCAAACTGGGGGGGGTGCAGCCCCATTGGTGGGACACGAAGCCCCTGCAGTGGGTGCAGTGCAAACATGATCACAAGACGTGAAGAGAAACTAAGGCCTTTGTACCATCGGATGTTTTGACTTGGCAAACGCAGATGAAACTAACGTAGCTAACGGATGCACTGCATTTGCAATCATTTCTGAAATGAGCATTCGTTATTAATGTTATTAGCTCCACCTGTGCTTTTCCTGCTAACACGTCAGGAGGCAGGTTGACTTAATTACTAACAGTGACATGGCTGTTCAGACAACGTGCTCCTGTCCTCACGTCCTTGTGCGAGACACTGAACCCCTTATGGCTCCCACGTGTGAGGCCAGCACCTTGCATGGGAGCTCACGGCCAGTGGTAATGCCAAACTGTGAGTGGTAAAAAGAAGAGAAACCCGTTGGATAAAAGTGGAATACAAGTGCAGCCATTTATCTTTTCATATCTGCCATGGAAAAGATCAATTAATCTGACTGCCCTGAGAACAAGACAGGGACAAGAATTATTCACGCACTAATGATGAGTATCATTATCAATCAATCTGATGATCACTTTCCTAACTATATCGTCTGATCTATAAATCATTGGAGAACAGTGAAAAATCCCCACAACAATCTCTGAGAGGACAAGGTGAAATATTAGATGAGCCCGAGTAGTAAGGCAGTGACCGGCAATTATTTAACGTTTGCCATTTATGCTTCAGAAAGTACTTAAATGATAGACTAATTAATAAAAAGGTGTTACCAATTAATTGTGTTTTGATCGACAACAGCTCTAGTGACAAGACTATCAAGATTCAGACGGTAAACAACATGATAACAGACAAATACATTGGTCAAAACTGAAATACCTAATAATAAAAAGGTGTGGGCAGAGAATAACATTTATAAGGGGAAGCGGAGCTCAGGTTCTTAATCAGGTCATTTCAGTGAGATACACATGGCAGCTCAATTTCAACATGACAGAAAAACATCTGCTGTGAGCACAAGGACACTGCTGATGTATTATGGTGATGACAACAGCTGTGGTAAACATACTGCATTTAGCTGTAGTTTCCCCAAAACCATATACAAACAGCCACAATGACAACAGATAACACACCAACATTACACAGAAAGGTATGAGGCAGAAGCAGAAATTAAAAATATCAAAAAGGTAGTAAAAAAAAATCTTCTAGAAAAAACAAAGACATCAATCACATCTCTGCCTCTCTTTGTGATGCATGCTCTTATTTTGAAGAGCAAAGCACGAGAGCACAGACATCACAACAATCATCGCTATCTAACAAGTAGTCCTGAATCACAAACGACCAATTAGAAACACCAATAAAGCCATAAATGTCACCAGTATCTCCCCAGTCTCTGCACACAGCACAGATCCTCAGCAAAGCATAACAAAACCTCAATCTAACCCATTGTGCCAACACCCACGTAATCTCTCCTTCCTATTGGTCGAGCGCGGACGACAGCCCGCCTCCGACCGCGTCTGATTGGCTGCCGCGACGTCACTCATGGAGGCTGCTTTATAATAAACAGTCCGTTTCAATCTAGGTTGAGGCAGAAGATAAACAAGTTGGAGGCCTACATGCCCGTGGCCTAGATAGCTATATTTAAAAGATATTTCAAGTCAAATCTCCAACCTAGCACAAAACTCGAATTCAACACAACACTAAACACTAATCCACGACTTTTATTAGTGTCTATATTTCAGAAGGAACCGCAATTCTGACGTTTATCTAGTCAAGTTTTTTAAGGTGGAAATCCAAAGTAATTTATTATGCCAAATAAATCCTTAGCAATGACAGCCTCTGTGTAGAAACATAACTCTAGCTCTGTGTGTATTTTTTTTAACCTTAGATCACATGGAAATTTCTGGCTGTCTCTTGTTTTTTTCCAGAAGCACTGGATGTGTTTGGTGTTGGGGGGCGTGTACCTGCCGAGAGCTCGGGCTGCTCTGCCTGCAAAAAAAGTCAGCGTTTGGCTTCTAACTGGCCCATTGACGTCTCCCCGACCACTTATACACTTTAATATTATTTTCACTTGACCTGTGAATGGTCGGTTTAACGCTGAAATGCTGTAATAAGAGGTGTCGGGTAGTTTAAAAGTAGAGTACAAGGCGATCTTCTTACATAAGTGCAGCTTTTAATCAACTATAGCCCCGAGTTAGGCGTGTAACCACACTTCAAATGAGTCTCGTTTCACGGGAATTCACCATCAGAAATCAGTGGGATGTTATTTTTGACAGGTTTATCAGGGAGACGAGTCTCGTCTCAGTCCGGGTCGTTTTAGCAGCTGCTCTAATTTCTGCACGTTAACTCTCGCCGTTGAGGTCCCGACTCCCGACGACGACGGGCGACATGTTCACGGTCTTTTTTCTCGGGGGCTAAAACCGTGTTTTTAACGCGGAACTGACCGAGCTGTGCTTCCTTTTTACCCACAGCTCACAGTCAGTATGGCCTCCGTCCGCCCCCTTCCTCATCCCAGCTGAAGCCCGATACACAACAACAACCGACGTGCTGTTAGCTCCGAGGCTAATCCCCCTCAAACACCGAGCACCAAACACCAACGGCACCGCGGCGAAACTCGTCAGACACGGTCCCACTTACTTTAAGGACGCCCCACACACGTCCCTCTTCACGTTGGACCTCGTGTAGTCTCCCGTATTGGAGATAATAAGGCCCACTTTTCAATGGAGTCCACACGCTGCTGCAGCTCTATCGGGTTTGTTTTGTTTTTCTTCTTCCTGACGGGTTCCTGGAAAGCGCGTGACTGCCCGACCACGTGGTGCGCCCCTGGGCCAATGGGAGGAGAGCTGGAGGCTGGGTGAAAACCTATGGTGAAAACACTCCTGCAACATTTCACCAGACAACGATAAAACTGTAATTTTATAACATCTGTAACCTCGGTTTTTAATTTTTTTTTTTTTTTTTTTTACCTTTATCCAGTTCATGGTAACATGGTGCCAAAGCTGAGTAAAACATGTAGGGCGCACTTTTTTTCTTCTTCTTCTTGGGCCCCCCAATAGTTTCATTATTTACTCATGCACCCAGAAACTATCCTCACACCCGTTTGTGTCATAAATAATTCAAGATAACATAAGGTTAAAATGATCCGGTTAACACTTAACTTGGTTGAAACATGGTTTGAAGATAAGTTGTTGATCCTTGAGGATGTTAACTTGCCTGCAGGTGCATGAGCTCCCAGAATGCACTGAGATTCTTGGCCATCATCACACTGTTTTTTTTTTTAAATTATTTTTATTTCATTGTCACTGCTGTTATTTTGCCCTACAATGGTAAAGTAGATATGGTCAGTGGATGTGGTTAGGCTACATGTGATAATCGTGTAAACGTGAGGACGTGCATGAGACTTAACTGATTAAACCTGCCAGCAAACTGAAAAATCTCTCAAATCGCAGCTTCAATTATTGAATACAAACTCATACCAGATTATTGTGTTAATCAGTCAGTAAAGGAAATATGCCAATAACTTTCATGTTCCAGCTTCTCAAGTATGAAAATTTGCCAGTTTTGAGTTACAGCTACCAGTCAGACAAAACAATCAATTTGAATACATTGCATCAGCTCCAGAGAATAATGATGGGTATTTTTCAACATATTTTGGCATGTATTGAGGACAAAACATTGAGGTTATTAGTCACGTCCCCTCACCTTTTTCAGAAAATACAGACCAAAAACAAAGTCTTGGAAAGTTTTTAATTATTTAGATTCCACTTGATTTTTGTACATTATATTTCTTGACATTCAAAGCTGGAAAACAAGCAAGCAGCTGCCGATGGCTACTCTCGCTGTATGTAGACAGGTGCACACTTCAGTGTAGTCCCAGCAGTGGAAAACTGTGGAGAGTTAATAAGTTAAACAAGATCATCTTGGATCCCAAAAAACTGAAATGCTCCACCGGGCTCAGTCCAGAAAGGGGGCTGGAAGATCTGCTGTTCCGGGCAGCTCCCACCCCCATTTCCCTGGAAACAGAAACTATTACCCCATTCATGGTAACCATGTGACAAAGACAGACATGAAATGAAATAGACAAATCATACTTGTAGTATTTAAATATATTCACAAATATAGCTGAAGTCTGAGCTGCAGCTTTCAGGCAAAGAAAAGCTACAGAGAAAGTAAAAGAGATCCTCAAACTTCATTATTCTTTCAGTTTCAATATTATTCAGGAGAAACAAATGAAAGTTAAATGAGTATCAACCTGCTGAGCACTGCCAGGATTTGTGGCATGTATTGAAATAACACTTCCATTGAATTCAGTGGATTCCCCAAGGACATTGAGTTTGTCTGATCGTCAGTATTGTTATTATAACAGTAAAACACTTTTTGTGAGTTTGGTGATCACATGATGTGATGTGTGTTACCACAAATCCCTGATTCCTCAGCTTTTCATTTAGCTCGTTTTAAACTATTCACCCAATTCACTTCACCCAACATGCATGGTGTTCTTTATCAGCAGAAACTCAGCTCTCAGTATGACTCATCATTTTTGTCAGGTTAAGAGAGTGTAAATCTACCAGAAGCCAAAGAATATATGATCAAGAACATACCCAACATTTTGTTGATTGCTAGTTGATTTTCTTTGGGCAAAAGATTCAATATATGTGCATGGACATGTATTATAGCTAGCTGTAACTTGACAGATAAAATTGAACATACGAGTTTTTGGTCTGTGAGAGAAGATTATCATTTCAAACAGCAGGATTTTCACAAGGTAGGGCCACCCAGCGACCCTGTTTTCTGGGGACTTTCCTGTTTTTGAGCAGTCTCAGTGAGGAAATGTCCCCATTTCTAACTGTAATAACTGACTATCTTTGTGCTGGTTTTGATCAATAAGGGGGGTTAGCTAACTAAAGCAGCAGCAGAAATGAAGCTAAACCCATCAAAATAAAGTTAGTCAATCGTTTCTTTTGAGACAATGGTTATTGGGTTCTTTGGCTAGGATTTTACCAGGAAGACGGATACAAAAACAAACAGCCAAGGTCGCCAAGCCAGATCTTTAAAAATAGTTTTCATGTTGGAAGAAGTTAAAAGGAGAAAATTGGCAGGTCAGCAGAGGCCATGACATGACAATACTGACAAGCTGGTATAAGAAAACCCCTTTGATTCTTTTGATCTGTAGACTATTATAAACTAAATGAATATAAATAATTGAGGCAGACAATCAGACATCATAACGTCTTCGAAGGTAGGGAGCTGTCATCTTATAAGTCGCCCCTCAACCGTAATTTATTACAGTAGCCTTCAACAGTTATCATGGTCCAATTACATAAAACCAGGATAACCCCTTTTTTATTTCATAAATTTGAAATGTAAGTAAAAACATTAATGTATTAAACTGAGATGTGCCCAGCAAAAAAAAAGTTTAGAAGTCAGTTGAATTGGTTAATTTACTGTTCTTCTGTTCAATTATTAGTGGGAAGGAAGAAAAGCTTTAACGTCAGGGGTAAATCAGAGGCTGACAAAGGACTTTAAAAATCCTGGCAGATCATTCAGTCGTTTTATTTGCAGAGTAATGCATCAACCAATATTAACAGCTGCGTTCATACATTCTTCAGGCAGATGAAATAAATTTACTACATGCGGCGTAATCCACCTACACAGTTGTTTATACAGTCAAACTAATTGTGTTTAACTACAGAGATGCAGCTAAAAGAAAAAGCTACGGAGTGCACCTTGAATTAGGATTATTTGTCAAACTACTATTTTTAAAGGTCATGAATGGATACGCACACTCGGATGACCTTGGTACAGTAGTTTGACAGTTTGTACACGGGTTGGGATTGTTTTGTCCACACATAAGATGGTCTCAGCATGCTCACTGTGTATACATGTATTGCGTATTTCTTCTACCACATATCATATTTGCTACTATTGCTACTTATATTTGACGGTTCTCCCTACAGAAGCTGCTGCGGCTGAGTGAAAACCTTGAATTTCAGAGGAGTCAGCTTTTCAGGACCAAAGATAAACGGCCTTCATTTCAGCTCGACCATCATTATTTCCAACACCGCTGTAGGGTTTCGAAACAATTTCATCAGATTAAAGGGTTGCGGCGTTTTCACATCTCACGCTACAATCACATCCATCAACTGAAGCCCTTTGGAGTCACAAGCTTTTGATTTTACAGCAGTTAAGGTAAACAGTCCAATAATCCACTTCAGTCCAAATCCATTGTTATGTATTAAAAATTAATAAAGGAAGGCATTTCTCAAAGTCTTTTGAAGATAAACAGTCAGTGGTTTCTTATCTTCGTCAGAACTTTCCATTGTTGGAAGTTGAAACTCTGTGTGTTTTTCTAAGTTTACAGTAATTATTAAAAAAGCTCAATATCTATGAGCCATTGAGGCTCGAGAATAAGTGTCAGCATGACCACAAGCAGCTCCATATCTGTCCTCTGGTTTTATTTGTTCCAGTTTGAGAGCTTGTTGGCTCCACTCCCCAGAATAGAAAAAAAATGGTTTCCACTGGATTACGCAACACGAAAGCAGCCGGAAGAGGGGATAATGAAATAGTCTGATGAAAGAGGCAATAGAGCATACCACCAGTGACCAGTACCATGAGTCACTGAATGATGATTTTTATTGATTTACAAAGATCCTGCTGAAATTACATTAATTAATGAGACCTCTTTAGTGCCAACAGCAAGTGAATTAACAGTCCTTTAATTTGTAGACTATGATGGTGCTACAGTGCTTTTTGATTGGACACCAGACTGCTGGTTTATGTGCCTCACGGTAAAGTTATATCAGTGATTGTGCTGATGTGTCTCATGCCTCAAGGCTGCCACAGCGCAGACAAAAAGCAACTATTTCAATGGGTTTTATTCATACTCTTGATCTTGAACCTATGACTGTCAAATAGTTTTGGCCACAGCAGGAATATTTATTTACACAGAGCATTAACAACTAAAGAAAACCATCTCCCTGTAGTTCGTGGACGTCCTACTGAGATCAGTATCAGGTTTCCCAGTATTTTGGCAAAATATGAGATCAACGATTAGTATCAGCAATCAATCCCCGACCAATACCGCAACGCGTCTCAAATATCTGCCGTGTCACTGCCACAGAGGACGAAGCCATCAGCAAATTCAAACTGGCCACTGGACAGTTACAGCACCACAGCTGTTGCTCCATTTAAAAACATATTTTTGATGAATTTGGTATATGAGATGAATATAGCAACATTTACATTACTTAAATTACTTCAACACATCTTTAAATACATTTTGCCACAGGAAACCTTTAATAAATTAGTTAGTGCTAATATGGACATCCTGGAGATAAAGGCCACACTTGTTTTTGTAATCAGTTTTGAAACAGACGTCTTCACAGGTCTAAGATTTTGTATGGAAGACCTATTCAACATGCATAAAATTGCTTAAACTCCAATACTGGCAGCAATTATCAATTAATTCAATCAATTAAACAGCCATGTTACAACATTAGCAGCTGTGGTGGAGAAGAGTAGCTGTTTAACAATAATAATAATAATTATAGAAACTGAAATAATTTCCTTCATATGTTTCACAGACAAATTCGTATAAATACTTTGAAGTCCTTTATCCACAAAAAAGGAAACGTTCTGTACATTTAGTAGAGAGAAAAGAGACAATGTTCTAAGCTGTTTAATGACTGTGAAGCAAACACCAAAACCTTGTCATTATAAGCTTGGCTTCAGTTCTCTCCTCAGAACAAAGCTGCTGGATGAACTGCATCCTTGCCTGATTTGGTTTATTTCCATTTCAAAGAAATGAAAAGAAAGAAACTGTCTGTGAATAATATATGACACGAGTTCAGTTTGATGATGGTCACCAGTGAAAGAACTCAAGTTCACACTTCTCATTCTCCTTCTTGCCTCAAAACGTGTGTGTGCGTGTTGGAGTGTCCAGTTGGATTCACTTGGGCACTTGTACATACTGAGCAAAGTACAAAGTAAAATGCCACCCTACCTGACCTGATACGAATTTCAGGGTCTCAGCTCCTCTGTGATTCTATTAAAGCAACAATTACCCAGAAATCATCTCTCCCGCTCCTTCCACAAACCCTTTGACTTGCATTTTTGCCGAGTTGTGTCGTGGCTCTCAGTTGATGAGGTCATAACTCAGTCTTGATCCTGTGCATCAGATCCCTCTGGTCCACCATGTCCGTTTGCCTGTTCCAGCGATGGTAAGCAAGGAGGGCGATGTTCTTCGCGGCCACTGAGCTCATCTCCATGGCGCTGCCGGCCCACTCAATGCCATTGAGGTAGTAGAGATTGGGGTGGAGCTCCACAGGTGGCAGGCCCTGGCTGCTGCCGTAATGAGAGTAGGGCTGCCATTCTGTCACCTGGACAGAGTAGTACGACCTAGAATTGAGAGCGACAGCAAAAACGTAAACATGTTAATATGGTTTTTAAGAATCAAATCTACTGTGTTGAACTACAGTGCGTGGTATTTCCATTAAATTTAGCCTGAACATTGCATTTTGTCACTTTGCTGTTATCTTGCATATTTAGAGGAACTGCTTTAGCTCATCAACACTACAACTGAAACAAATACTTGATTTATTGATCATATGATTAAAGGAAAGGTAATCAAAAGGTCACTGGTTCCTAGTTTGCTGGTTTCAAATGATGGTACATAGATCATATTTGATTTTGGTGAGCATGTCATTTTTGGACAAAATAGAAAAGAAGAGAAAATGATGATCAAGTTATGCAGCAATGGAAATCAGAGTTGTGTGCAGTCACAGTGATTACTTTACCAGGAAGGTATCTGACCTGAAGAGTGTTTTGAGCTGAGACTTTTCCAGAGACTGTGGTGAGAACACCTTATAGACTCCAGCCTCTTGTGGCTGTTTACGCCGGAAACCTGCTGAGATGTTGACGGGACAAACGCTGGCCACGCTGTTGAAGAACAGATCCGGAGCCTCAGTTGTCAAGATGCTGGCGAAGGGAAACAGGCGGGGGTCCGGGAAGCCAAAAAAAGAGGTGTTGAGGTAACCATGGACAATGGTTGCTACGGTGCTGTGATAGTTGCCGGGGAGCTGGTCGAAGGGAGGTGTGAACCCTTGAAACTGGACTCCAGAGCCAACACTGGCCTGAAGCGGCGTCGCCAGCACCACAATGTCATACAGCTCCGACCCGGCCCCGTCTGCTGTGGTGAAGCTCAGCTGGTACTGGAGCATCTCCCCTGTAGGACAGAGAGCGACACACTGGATCACTGCATGACCTAAAATCATCTGCATCACTGCACTGGTATCTAGGATCTGATGATGTTGAAGCATTCAGTGCATTTCTCATGTCTCAACACATTTCCATGACAGAAATGTAAAATAATTACAAGAGGTAAAAAAAAAAAAGGGCATAAAATCGATCAAAATCGAAGCTTCGACGTCATTGCGATTAACTGACGCCAACGCAAATCTCGCGAGACTTGGGCGGACCAGGAGGAGGAGCTTCCGCTGCAAACAAGCTTGAAAGACGGACATTACATACGGGCAGCATGGAGGTATTAGGACGTGTCCATTTGCAACCATTACATGGACATGCACTGCTATGCCAAGACCCCCTGTAACTCAGAGAAGCCACGGATAACTCTGAAACTGCTCCCAGCCGTTAGTCGACGTGAGGGTGAGTAAATAATGAGTGAAATATCATTTTGGAGTGAATTATTCTTTTAAATATTCTGTTATGTTTGATTTCAAAGAGCTATTTTCAACAACTCCCAGACCTGACCCTGTACCATTCAGATAGGGCTGAACAATCGTGATATTATATATTGCGACAGTACGGGAAGATATTGTGGTTTCTGTGATTTATTTCATAATGTTATTTTCTTATTACTTCTCATTTTTACCTTAAGAAATATATAAACATTGATTTTTGTTTGGCTTTGTACCAAACAAACATGTCCCTTTACGTCCTGAGAATACAATTTTATTCAGGGGCTTCATTGTAGTAACACAGCACTTATGCTGCTGATGGTGCACAACAATGTGCAGGAGCTGCAATTACATGAAAGAAAATGAAGCTTCGTCGATTTTGATTTTGCAATTGGGCGTCTTGCAATTTTGATTACATTGCATTTTATTGTGCAGCCCTAATGATAATGATTTCATTTAGAAGCCCCCCCCCCCCCCTTTGGCTTCCTCCCTCAGCCCAAAGACATGCACATTTAGGAGGACTGGCGATTCTACAGTGCCCATAGGCGTGATGTGCGTAATTGTTTTGTCTTTTTATGTCGGCCCTGTGACAGACCGGTCAGCCGTCCAGAGTGTACCCACCGCCCTCACTCCCCTACAAGGATAAGCAGTATAGCAGATGGATGGTTGGATGATTGGATGATGGTGGCCAACATCAGGGTGAGGTACCTGACTGGACGGGGGAGATGCTGTTGACCTCTGCTTGGCGCAGGTTAGCGTTGGCTATCTTCAGCAGACCAGAACACACCAGCTTGTTGCCTCCTTCCACCGCCCACAGGTTGTTCTGGGCGCCCGCTAAAGACACAGCGCCTGAAACACACATACACACGCATTCACTCACTCACCACCGACAGCGCCAAGTTCTATAAACCAATTATCAGCTGCCCACACACTTTCCTGTTCTCTCGCTCCCACAGGCCGCCCCGTCCTCTCACCTCGCTTTCCTCTCTTCTATTCTCGACTCCCCACTCCTCCCTTCCTTGTCTCCTGTATCCTTTCTTTCCATGCTCTTTCCTCTCTCTTGACCTACATCGGTGAGGACTTAGATGTTCATCTCATAACCGGCCCTAATTTCGGCACTGCGGCCTTCCTCTTTACGCTGCCCCTGCTCTTCTCACCCTTACGCCACCGTTTCTCCTCTTAACTTATCTGACCTATGAAGGCAGGGATGCTGACGTTCTGTCCGTAGTTGACCCTCATGACGGGTGCGATGACCTCGTCTATGAAGCGCTGTGACACCCCCAGCTCCAGCAGCGAATCAGAGAGCGGCCTCCGGGTCATGTTGATGAAGCCGCTCCCCCCGAGCGAGTCCAGCAGCTCCTCCACTGAGCTGAAGGCATAGCCGTGGGCCTGGTACTTGTATATCCTGTATTTTGAATATACACAGTGACAATAGATAAATGCTTAACTGCTAGTTATAATAGTCAGATTTCTCCCTAATTGTTTCTCTATGTTGAAACAAATTAGAAAAAAGACAGAGACTCATTGAGAGGGATTTTTTTTTATCCTCGCTGTTTCTGATTTAAAGTGAGTGTCCTGCCAATGTCTGACATCTGAAACAAGACCAGCAGATTAACTTTTTATTTGTATGATACTGTTATTTAAATGCTGGACGATGTAGAAAGCTGAATTTTAATTACAGCGGCCTTTGGCAATTTCCGGCAGATGTTTATCGATATTTATACAGAGCTCATGCTCTGAAAGTCACACACTGAGTTGAGGTTTTGCAGTGATTATGGCTGCGGATGCCTACGGCACAGGAAACAGGAAATAAATAACTCGAATAGCTGAGCATGAGGAAAGTGGTGCATTCATTTTTTACCCGTTGTACCGGAGAGTTTTAATTCCGCCTTTGCTAGATCAGAGATGCACATTTGTTTGGCATCATTAGGTGAAGAAGAATACGTCGACCTTCTTCTGACAAATTTCCCAAGTACCAGAACTGACACCGGAGTAAAGATAAAGCATGCCACGTCAACCAATTAATGGATGAATTTGAAGGAGTGCTGGTTTATGTAAATTAAACTGGGGATCCTCCAGGCACCTACAGAAAATGCTATTTGTAACAAAGGTATTTGCATGCCAAGCAGCTTTCACAAGACTACATCACAAACAGAGCTTTCACATTTCGTACCTCATGAATTTCTCCATAATTTCCTCCACCCACATCTGCAGGCGTATGAAGCTGATGCCATAGCGCCACCACAGCCGGAACAGGTCCAACAGGTACCAGTCAGTCTCCTCCAGAATCACCTCCTTGCCATTAAAGACCGCGGTCTTTCCAGCCACACTGCGACGATATTTCAGGCCTTGAGGAGTCAACATGAGACATGAGACATGCACATAAAACATAACACACACACTTGTCTGCGACAGTTGTCAGTATATTAACAGAATTTAGTTTGAATAAAAATGTAAATATTTCTCCCTTTATATTTGACAAACTATGATTTAATATTGATAACTTACATAACTAATTACTGATGTGTTGTGTTGTGTGAGCAAACCCACCAAGCTGTTTGACAAACTCCTGCATGTGGAGGTTGAGGGAGTGAATGATGGACCCTCCAGACTCGTAGTCATTGTGATTGACGGTCACTGTGGCGAGACGACCTCCGACCTCACCCTTCTCAAAGACGTCCACCTGCACCTCAGGGCCAAAGTGTTGCCTCAGGAAGTGAGCTGTGGCACTGCCTCCTATCCCTGCCCCTACCACCGCTAGAGCACAGGGGGTCACAGAAGAAGTCATTCAGATTATATACAGCACTGTGAAAACATTGACATGCGACACCATCCGGTCCTGATCTCATTCTGCATTAAGACAGGGCAAACTGAGGGCCCAGACCTCAACATCACAGAGTCAGTCTGACTCTGGGGACCACATGAGGAGACAGAGGACACACTGTTCTCCAAGGCAGGGCTCCAGACTAACTTTTTTTTTTTACTAGGAGCCAGTGTACAGTGTCAAAGCAAATATTCATAATTCCTTTTAATTCATGATCCTCACATACATTGGCCTGCCACCTGTAATGACAGATACCAGATTCTTTGTAGCCCCCCAAAAAAGAAGCAAATTTTCTGGTTGCACATTAGCAAGAAGATGAAAAAATTTCCTTGCACCGTCTCAAATTTTAGGGGCAAAATGTCCCCATTTAAGGCCAGTCTGGAGCCTTGCAAGATGTGCGTATACTGTAGTAAGAGTAGGTATACGCATGTAAGCACCTAGCCTGATGCATCAGCCGCTAATTTCATTACATTTCATATAGCGTCTGAACACAATAGTATGTGTCTGCAGACCCGGAGACCGCAGATTCAGACCCGCACGTTTGGACCCGCACGTTCAGACCCCTTGTGGAGACACCTACTGGTTAACTGTAAAACTGCAACTCCACAGTCTGGACCATTCAGACTCCTTTTCAACAGGGCAAAGTCTAAATAAAACACCAAGATCTAATTGTTTGTGAGGTTTGGATTACTTTTAAACTTTTTTTAAAAAAAATATGTTGGACTAAATAAATAAATAAATCACCAAGATTTAATTGTTTGTGAGGTTTGGATAACTTTTAAACTTTTTTTTAAAAAAATATGTTGGACTAAATAAAAAAATAAATCACCAAGATTTAATTGTTTGTGAAGCAAGGACTAACTTTTAAACTTTAAAAAGAAAATCTTTTGGACTAAATAAATAATTAACCTCCAATGAAATTACATGCTTTTATACATGTTATATTGCACGGGGTTAATGACAAAAACAGTCTTAGAATAGCGTTGAATTGAATGGAATAAAGTGGTTTCAAATGTTTTATTGCACAGGCTTTCACAAATACTTTATATACAGTATCCACTTTATATTACAGCAGTTCATCTGCCTTTCCAGCCTCCTGCAGAACTCGTCCACTTCACTGAAAACAGACAAAATCATAAATACTGTAAAAGAAGAACCATCAATTTACATTGTTGACTGATGTACTTTCACAAGAAACCTTACCATGAGAAAATAAATAAATAAAAGTGGACATTACAGGCAATAGTCGACTCGGGGGGGGGGGGGGCCCCCCCCCCCCGCGGGCCCCCCCCCCCCCCTCTCTCCCCACACACACACACAAATCATGTAGCCTAATAATACTTACAGTACAGTACAACATGTTGTAGCATAAAGTTGCACTTACAGTACGTGAATCTAACAGTGGCAGTGCCAACGATAGGCTGTTTAGTTTTATTTTTGTTTAATTTAATACTGCCTAACAGTTTCAGTTTCATTAAAAACAAAGTGCCACAAGAGCTTCTAGCAGAAAAATGCTAAGCTTGGTTAGCATTTGACAACATAAGGCTAATTGTAGTAGCTACTAACGTTCATTACACTGTGGGTGCATTTTCAACAAAAACTTTTATAACATTGAAACAAACGATGTTCAATACCTTTTTTTACGGGGTCTGCACGTCCATGTTCCGAGTAGCTAACATTAGCATAACACAAACCAGGGGGCACTGTAGCAGAAAACCAAGGGGTCTGAACGTGCGGGTCCAAACGTCTCTGAATCTGCGGTCTCCGGGTCTGCAGACACATGCTACTCTCTGAACACGAGCCATTTTACATTTGCTTCAACTAATCGCTGCTGCTTGGGGGTCACGTGTGCTATACACCGATGAAGCTCATAGGTTAGCTTGAGCGCTTGAGTTCAACGTCATCGCCTTCACTTACCCATCTGTTCGCTGATTGGTCCGTCCGTCTGGACGGACGGAGCAAACGGAAGAGTGTTGCTAGTTACCTGACTACATGGTTGAGGCAAATGAAATGCGCCGGAACCAGTAGGCGGCGCTAGCCTGGCTAGTAAGCACCTGCTATATTGCAACTTTTACAACTGCCCCCCCTCCCCACTTGCCGTATTATTCATAAATGTGCATGAATAAGTTTATCTGTAATAATTGGAGACCATTTTAGGATAAATGGGACAACATTTGATTCTTTGTAAATTATAATAATATGAAAGAAATAAAAGCGACCATGTCCAACTTAGCTTTCAAAAACATTAGCTAACTGTTACATTCAGATTGAGCCCCATACCAGTAACTAGTTCACATGATGACACATGATGCGGGCTAACGTTAGCTTCATCCTACGACACCGGTTTGATGCGTTTTTCTTACCTATTTTAGAGGGCGGGGCGCCGTCAACAGCGGGTCCCTCCGGTTCTCCGACAACCGACCAGGCGGACAGCATGACGGTGAACAGTGGGAGCAGAGAGCTAGTCATAGCGGCGGGAAACGGGCAGAGCTGACCGGGAGGAGAGGAGAGAAGCGACCGTTAACCTACCGCATCAGGCAGGGTTAGCTCCTCCGTCTCGTCCCTAAACGGCCGGTGTGTTCAGACCGGGGCCGCTCACATCACATGTCACCGTGAGTTGAGTGAGATAAATGTCTCAGTGTGCTCAGGTCAGGAGGATACTGCACAGACGGCGGCCTGGTACAGGTGTCGATGATGCAGGTCAATTCACAGAGGAACAGCCGCTCACATCCACGTCCGGCAACATCACGAAACCTGAACCGTTGTCTTGTCTCAGCCAATCACAGCAGTCCGAGCAGGTTACGTCGGGTATTGATTGCGTTTACGTGCTTCACGTAACGCCGTAATTCTCGTTTTTATTACCGCAGCAAGGCAGGACTTAGTGGTGAAACAGTAGATAATTTAACCATGATACAGCGCAGTGCTGTTGTTCTCCTCAGATAAATCATATCACCTTCAGGGTGGATGGATCAGCAGCTGGATAAAGGCGACTGTATGAAAACAAAAGATCCCGGGGTTTCCAAATGCACCACTCTTATTTCTGACATATGAATAACAGAACATTTGGTAGTGGAGTAAGGTGTAAACTAGGATTAGTGATTTGTTGTTTAAAGAAGCTCACATATCAGTAAGGAAGAGAGGGGTCATGCTTAATCGGGTAAATGCTTGTTCTACCCCTATATTTTACTAAGCATCTAGGTGTTATTTTCTACTCAAATGTTTAGAAGGCCAATGCTACATGTTTATTTTATAATATATAATTTATGGCAAATAACTGATATGTGTTTCTCTTAACTAGAGAGGTTTTCTTTGTGTGCATGTAAGTATGTGTTTCTGTGCCCAGGATGTGATCTAAGTGAGTGAGACTTTCCCAGACAGACCCAATATAAATTCAAAAAGTCTATCGATAGTCTGGGGATTCATTTGCCTGCAGGTCTTGACAAGGGAACATGTCTCAAAATCCACTTTTAAGACCTTGCTTCTACAAATGTCTTGTTTACTTAAAAACACCAGATAAAAAAAAAACCAAGTGTTATTCACACCCAGTCTATGTTCACACCCGAGAAGCTGTTATCCTTGAACTTTTGCTTAAAATGATCAGTTTCAGAACAATACTCTGAACATCTACTAATATCCTAACCCATTTTATTCATAAAGGAGGTTCATGTGGCCATACTCCTCAAACAGAGAGCGATTTGTGTATCAGAGCAGCTTTAGTACAGAAAGCCACAGGACGACATCTTGAAAAACAGTGGAAGTTGCCTTTATTTCATTCAACAGAGAAACTGCTGTGACATCGGAGTAAACCACTGAGCAGAAACTAACATTCACACTGAGCCGCTGAAACGATGACTGGCACAGTGGAGCAGTAAGGCTTAAGGACGCCTCAGACACATGCATACACACACACTCACAGACACACACACACACAGACACACGCTCCCACACACTCTCAACTTCATTTACATCAGCTATCTTACACCTCTGTGGCTGCTGGGGCAGCAGCCTCATCACTATCCCTCTCTCCCTCTAATGTGGTCAGTCAGAGGTGAGGGGGTCAATGGTCACCTTGAGATCAGGTGACCTCTCTTCCCTGCTGTTGCTTTAAATGCAGGGCTATTTCAGGGCTAAGAGGCGACGTAACACAGAGACCTTAACCGTTCATCTCTATGGTACATCTCTAAGCAACATCACCCCCAGTATTAACACTGCGAGGCCAGCCGTGGGCCTGGAGGGTTGGGGTTCAGGGGGGTGTTGGGGAGGTCATGCTCTGGCCAAAAGGGAGGACGAGGAGGAGAAGGGCACCGGCCGAGAAGGTTGATGTGATTGGTCACTTGGTAGAGCGTCGTGTGGGCTCGGAGGCGGTGGGGGGAGGGGGCGGGCCGCGGCGGTCCAGGTCTTCGATGTAGAACATGATGAGCTTCCTTCGCTCCGTGGGGACGCACTCCAGAACGAGGTAGCGCTTGTCGTTCTGCAGGATCTTCTCCACGTCCTTCAGATGCTGCTCCGACTCCTGGATCAGCTTTCTCGACCTGAGAGAGAGGGAGGGAGGGAGAGTGTGAGACTGGCAGGGGGGTTATACTGTGAACCATGTCCACTCTGTGCACCAAGCGTTCAGGAGATGTAATAACAAGCTCTGGTTTATGTTTTCATCAGACAGCTCAGTGAAACAACATGTGTGTCAAAGGGGAGTTGTCACCATCACATCCTGTGTCATCTCCCTGTTTACAACCTGTGTAAACTCACATCCATCTGAGTAAAACATGTTCAACTATAGAACATGACACATTTTACATACACATGTGAAATATTTGTTTCAAACTGTGCCCAGCAGGATCGAATAATTAGGGGTGTACGGTATTTGCATTGGTGCACAGTAATACGACAAATACCTCTGAGTGAATATTTAAAAAAAAAAAACATTGAGTCCTCACTCCAATCTAGGTGGTGGTAATGAGCCTTAAAGCTGTCAGCAACTGTCATAACAGACGAAGAAGAGAAGTGATGAGAGTGAAGTTAGAGGTTATGAGTTAGAGTTATGTGTGAGGCTTCTCAGTGAAACACAACGGAGATGGTTCGCGACTGGTCGAGTCGACAAAGGCTGTTTTTATTCCTCTAGAATTAATTAATGGTACTATTAACACTCCTAATGCACGTATTCTTTTTTTTTTTTTACCTTTCAAACAGAAGATGATGTTTTACATTCAATTAGTGTCTGTTGTACCGAACCGTGACCCCCCCAACCGAGACTTGTGTGTACCAATACACCCCTACAAATAATACAAGAAACTGCAGCTATAGTAGATGGAAAATAATGAATACAGTGCTATACACGAGAACATCCTATTTTTAAAAGCCGTTCAAAACACCTGTTTTGATTATGTCTCTAATGTTAATGAGTGTACCAACCTGTATGTGATGAACTTTGTCTCCTTTAGCAGAGTTCTGAAGTCAGCTTTGGCTGTGATGAACTTGTCTTTGATGTAGTCTTCAAACTCACGTTGTCTCTTCTACACAGAGAGATGAACACATCATGCATTAAAACCAGACACGTAAAGTAACTGAACTCTCACCATAACACCTTTAGGAAAGTCATAAAAGTATCTGACGCCAGTAGCAGTAAATGTCACCTTTCAGTTATACAAGTCATATAACATACAGAGTGTTATTATATCCTTTTTGAGGCATATTGCTGAAGTACTAGGAATTATAAGGCTTATCAAATCTATTTATTGAAATCGAATCCCTTCGAATTCCTCAATTCCTTACGTGTTGTGAATTAAATAACTACAACTCAAAGATGCCAAGTCATTCACTGTTGGCTGAGAAGAGACAGTCACTGCAGTCTTTTGTAGGAGCCCGACTTATTTTCTCAGCCTGCACCTAAAACCTGAAAATGAGCTCAGCAACATAATATATACGAGTCTAAAAGAGAGATAAAAGGTTTGATAAGAGTTTCATTAGTGTCAGAGCTTTAAGAGTATTTTATTGTACACCTGATCCAGAATGGAGCCACGACCTGAACCCATCCCAAATAAACCTTAAGGGTATCTATTAATCCATGTGATTATAGTCAGTACATGTGACCTGGATGCAGATCAGTGGCAGATGACAGTTTGACAAATGAAGAAATTACACAACTGACTCTGAATCAACAATCTTGTGACAGCGCTAACTGAAACCCAGCTCAATGCATTGGGCGGGTGGAAAACATCTGTGTGGAACAATGGTGTTATCTGTTTGATCCGCGCTCGATTTTCATAACCTCCAACGCTTAGTTGAACCCACCAATCAGCTCCTCGCACAAATGTAGAACAACGTACAGATGAGGTCAAAGTGATATGTGCTTCAGCGAGTGGACTGAGCTGGAGCTTTGTAACATTTATCTTTAATAAGGACAGAATGGAGACTGCTGTTCTTTCGACTTACCTGGTTCAGTTCAGAGGAGATTTTTTAAAGTAATTATACGTTGTTCTGCCTGAGCTAACAGGGGGAGGGATGTTTGGGGATGTTTTTTTTTTGCCTAAAACTTTTACAACATAACTGCAGCATTTTAAAGTGACTGATCTTTTATCCTTTTACAGATTATAAAGGTGCTCCATTAAAGGCCTTACTCTGTCACTGGAGGAGAACTTGATACAGCGAGGATCCTCCTTGATGACTTTCTTCACCTCCTTCCATGTGGTCGTCAGAGTCATCTACAACATGGATGAACATTTGTCAATAAATGACCAAAGTGATCCAGGTTGTTAAAAAAAAAAAAGATAAAGCACAAATAACAGACACATCATTAAACTGCAGAGAATTATTTTAGAACAGCAAACGAGAGAATAGATCAATTTCTAATTACAGATGACCAGCAGCTTTCACAGCTTTTCTCACCATGCTGGTCTCGTCCAGCAGCTGCCTAAAATTCTCCTTCTTCTTCTTGGCCAGAGCTTCCACGTGATCGTTGAACAGCTTCTCCTTCTCCTCTCTCTCCAGCAGCGATGCCGACTCCCAGCGATGGTCCTTCCGCAGGTTGCGACGCGTGTCTGACCATGTTGCATCAGAAGAACGCACCTGAGGAACAGAGGAAATACTGTTATGAATAAACTTAAATGATGCAACTTGGGATCAATGTCTTTCGGAACAAAGGACAATTATATTGATTGTAGTTGAGATGCAATCATTAAACCTGACCTCCTCCGCAAATATACTTTACTTTCTCAAAAGAAAATCTGATTCTGAAGAAACCGTTGTTTTAATGACAAAAACAGATTAGGATTCAATGAAAATTCAAATACCATATCAAACCATTTGTTTTATATCACATTACAGTGTATTTCAGTGCAGTGTAAAACTCTGCAGAGCATCTCACCATGTCAGACATGAGAGCTTTGAAATGTTGAATGGCCTCCTCCCTCTTGTGCTGCTCCCTTTCACGGTCGATCTCTTTGGTCTGTTCTGATCGGGCCTTCTGCACCTCCCGCTCCCTCTCTCTGAGACTGGCCTCGATACGAGCCTGTCGCTCCAACTCTCGCTCCTTCTCGATGTCCACGCTCTGCAAGGGACGACACACAGTTTTGTCGGTTACCTGGCGGTAACAATTGAGGGCTTTCCTTCCGATTGCAGCGTAAATCCAGAAAATTGGAGGACACTATTCGATGCATGTTTCCATCCACTGCTGAGATAAACAGCTGGTGGCACCGATTCTCCATTTGGGTGCCAATAAACTAATGCCACAGCAGAGAGCACAACAAGATGACACGATTAACAGAACGATGTGCAACTGCTCTCATACAGATCAGACAGCACAAGCACATAAAATTAAAAGCACACTCTTTATTATTCCAGTGTCTGTCTTTCTTACTTGCAGAACAAATCTCAAGAAGAAAAATTAAACTAATGGATCTCCTGGGACACACTTGTTATTCAGTGCTTTTCACTTCAAAAGTCACAGCTGAATGTTGAACATTAGTTCTCAGCCACTTTTTAGTGTCCTCTTGAAACACTTCAATTGTGTTGTAAGACTGAGTTTTCATCATGTTTTTGTTTATTTAGACCATCTGTTATCAAATTGACACAGATGATCACTGAATTGCACTGTGTGAATTTTGTGTGTTTACTTAAGTTTCAGTGAGCTGTCTTGGGGCCATTAGTGCATCTGATTCATGTCATTCCCACCTGTCAAACACACATACATGCGCCTTCCTACCTTGGCTTGTTTTTCCATGTACTGTTTGAAGAGTTCTTCTCTGAGTGCAGAGCTTTCCACAGACTTGTACCGCGGGTCGGACTCCAGCCGCTCTTTCAGTTTGCTCCACCGCTGGCCTACCTCTATGTGCTGCTCATTTAGTAGATCAAAGAAGTCTAGTTTCACCTGAAGCCGGACACAGACACATGAACATCAGTCAGATATAAGCAGATGTCCAACAACCAATGTCTGAAGGAGAGTGGGCTTCATTGCCCCTTTACTTCTCTCCCCCGTAAACTTTCCTCTTCAAACATCTTACATCAGTTCCTCCTATTCAACTGAAGCTGATGCTGTGCACTGATGATTGTGTCTGACTGATACCTTCTCTCCTCTGGACTTGGAGTCCTCTTTCTCTCTCTTCCTCATCGCTGTGATGTATTCTGTGAAGATGGCCTCTCTGTCCTTCATCTTCTCGATGGTCTTAAATCGTGGGTCTCGGCCGTGCTTCAACGCAAATTCACTAAACGTTGTTCTGCAAAACAGTTATGAACATCTCTAGTTACATCTTCTACACAATAGGACCAATCTTAAAAATACAAAAGACAGACAATCCGGTCGGTCTGTTTACCTGGGTGTGAACTTGGCCTCCTCCATCATCCTCCTGAACTCGTCTTTGGCCTGCATCAGCTTGTTCTTCTTCTCCTTCCTCTCCTCCTCCGCTCGCGTCTTCACATACTGATCAAACACCTGAAGTGGAAATAATCACAAAACAATAAAGGATTTTTTTTAAAATGCCATTTGCAAGGTAATCATAATAGTATGAGAAAGTGAGAGAGAGTGTACTCAAGAGGGAGAAGAGAGAGACAGGTGAGATAGGAAGAGAAGCTGCACCTGTTTTCTCTCCTTTGGGTTGAGGAGCAGGTATCGAGGGTCAAACACAATCTTATGAAGCTCTTTGTCCCAAGTTGAGAACGCAGACACCTGCATGGAACAGACACAACACTCACATTAGACAGACAGCGACGGTCAGCTGGAACCAAATAGCACACAGGCTAATATGAACTATGTGCATCCATTAAAAAACCATAGGCAAAACTCATAAGATTATTATCTAAAATGTCATTGTCTGCCCCCAAGAAGTGACAAGGGAACAGATAACAAGGTGAAACAAAAACAAAGCCTGGCAAGCTCATTGATAAAATATGCAGTTGCTTCAGCAGAACGCTAGTGTTACCCCTCTCTCCAGCAGCATTTCTCTGAACTGCGTCATCCTGGCCTCCAGCGGCACTATGGCTCGTTCCCTGGCAGCTCTGAGCTCTGCCTCCATGGCTGCCTCCTTCTCTGTGTCGGCTTCCTTGACATCCTCCTTCCTGAAAAGGTAAAGATGGACGATTAAAGATTGATATTATTTTATGGTTTTATAGAATTTTGGTTTAAACTAATAAGATACTCACTTCCTCTTTTTGGCTTTGGTTGGCTCCTCATCCGGACTCTCTTCAGTAGCGATGGCTAATTCAGATTCCTCCTTATTGATTCCTGGGTGCAAAGACACAGACAGAAAATAAATATTTGACACTACAGTATACAGCGTTCACAAGTGGCACTCTCTCTACCAACCCAGCACAAATACCATAAGTGCTGTGTACAATATCACAATGACTGACTGCGTGTGTGCCTTTGCTCCCACCTGTCTTCTTGCTGTCCTCCAGCCCTCTCTTGTGTGGCGGCTCCTGGATGTGCTTGTCGACGTCGGATCGACCAACCAGCTCCTCTGGTCGGTCCCACATGGAGAGCCGTGTTGTCGGGTTGTAGAAAAACACACGATCGTCGCCTGTCCACACAACACACCTGAGGTGGAAAGAAGAGAGAATGCATTGCATCTATTGCACGATAGTAGAGAGGAGACATTCAGCGGGCTGAGGCTTGGTGTGTGTGTGTGTGTGTGTACCATGGGGTGCCGGGGATGGGATTGGTAGCTACAGGCCTGGCTTTCTGAGCTGCTTTTTCTTCCTCGGTCATCTCTTCTTCTTTTTGCTCCTTGATAGAGGGACAGAACATCAAGGTGTTAAACACAGTGCATATTGTCATATTGAATTCTTGCAGGTTCATTTACAATCAGTGTCTCATCCATAACACACACTGTGATATGTTTAAAAATATTTATAATGTAACAAAGAAAAAAGTACCAATGGCAGGCCCTAAGACATACATTGACAATTTAAATACATAGTTATGCATGTTATGAGAAATATATGGGTGAAGGATACTGATGTGTCATCTTCCCATGAGGACTTGTTTTTCTTATGGATTCAATTAGTCATTCTGTTTTTTTATTGCTGAATTGCGTATTTCTGCTCTTCACATACCTCCTTCTCATTATTAGTGTTCTCTGCTTTGTTCTCCTCGTCCTCCATCTCCATTGCCTCAGCTTCCTCCTGGGCCAGGCGCTCCTTGGCCTTTTCTGCTTCCTTTTCTGATGACACAGAGGAGAAAAGCAGCGTGAGAGAGCAATTTAAAATCAAGTCCAGCCATAGAGCAAAACTGTGATGGAAAACCAGTGGGGATGACGCGTCTAGAATTACAGGCTTACAAAACACTAACGCAATGAAGCACATTATCTGCAGCACATTAACGCCTGTGAGAGGGTCTTCGTGACTAAGGGGTTTTCTTCTCACAGACTCAGGACCTACTTTTAACATTAAAAGGTTATGTCACATCTCAGACCAGAAGTTTAGATCTGACATGCCCTTATTTTCTCCTAACTCAGCTTGTTAGGAGGCACTTTTGGTCTAAAGACATGGACGTACTCTCTGTGTCTATGGACAGCTGCAGTCTTTTTCCCCAGTTGTGTGGATGTGCATGCAATTCCACGCATAGCACAATTAGGGGTTTGTGGCGTTCCATTTCATTCTGGCAATCCGCACGGACCGTCTTCTTCTTGAAGTACAAGAGAAAGGGGAAGTATAATGTGCATCCACTTAACAAGAGCAGGAGAACAGGGCCAGGAGTTCGATGCCAGTTGGCCGTCTTTGTATTGTTTGAAAGACAAATCAGAAATATCAGTAACGCCGGATGTCCTTTCACAATCCCCTCTTCAAAACAAGAACCCATCTTATCGTCTTGAGTGCAGTTGGTCCACTTGCTGTACATAGAGATTATGTGGCGACATATTTTGGGTTCTCGTGGACCCTCGCAGACACACAGATGTGACATGTATGAACAGGCCTTTGTGATGTTTTTGTGAATATGGACAACAGAGTTCTTGTGCGTGTCTGACGAATGGCAGCGGCCTACCTTTCTCCACCAGGGACTGTGGTTTCTCCCAGGTGGACTCCAGTGTTCGGTTGTTGTAGTAGTACGTTTTCCCGTCAGCAGTTTTGTACTCCGACCACTCGGGGAGCTGCAGGGATCCGGCCATGGAGGCAGGGGCTGCTGAGAGAGCCAGCTGGGGGTGCATCATGGAAACTAAAGGCGGGCCCATGCCAGGAAGCATACCTGAGAGGAACAAGATGAACAATGATTGGCTGACAGTCATCTTTCTGTCAGAGCTACTAAAAGCAGTTGCAGTGGACTAAACTCTAGAAAAAGCATTCGTTATTACATCATTTTGTGAAGTGTCATATTCTAGGTTGCCCATCAACATGTTATAGGAAAACCAGATGTAAGAGAGTGAGCTGCACAAAAAGACTGATCAAAGACCTTCGCCTGCAAGAATCTGTCTCACCATCTAAATAAGTGGATTAATAGATGAGTATGTAAATTTAAAAAATCAATATTATAATTTTGTGCAATAAACTGCTGCAGTCTTAACACAACTCATAGACAACAAATACAGGCCACATACACAAACAGACAAAGCAGTGACCACACACACAACCATGCCACAAAAGAGGACAACCACAAGATGTAGTCTAACTGTTGCACTACTGGAGCACTACTGGAGAGCAGCAGCTGGCGTTGATGGGACTGTCCTTACAAACATGGCCTCTGTCTCAGCTTGTTTGCAGTCAACCACACACCTAAAATAAATGACTGATCCAAACAATCAGTGACTTGACCCCATCTAACGATTAAGCTGCTAATTATCAATTTTCACAGTAAACAGAGCTAAACCACTGACGACCAGTTCCTGGAGACAACACAACGACAAGGGGCACTTATCAGTTAGTGAGGGCTGAATGCTCTTAACGTTTGAACCTCGGAATACTGTGAATACCAGGATGTGTAAACTTAAATACTGTAAACTAGGCTTCGATATTGTCCACCTTAAAGGACAATTCCAGGCAAATTCAACCTGGGGCTATAGTTTCCTAATATTTTAGGTCTAAAAGAATGAATCAGAAGATTTTCCTTAGAGTTGCTCCTGTTATACAGTAGTTCTGTATGTCCCTGCATTACCACAGCAGCATATAATGGGAGCGGACAGATCTTAGACTGTTTAGGCTATTTACATCACAAAACCGGGATGTTTTTTTTTTTCAAGGACAATGTCGCATTTTATTCAAACATACTAAGCTACTGCATAACAGGAGCAATTCAAAGGAAAATCTTAAGATTCATTCTTTCAGAACTAAAATAATATGAAATTATCAATCCAGGTTGAAATTGCCAGGAATTGTCCTTTAAAAATATGCAGGTGATTAAATGTTTTATATGCCATAATTAATCCAGAGTGTGATGTCTTTACGTGTAATCACAATCAAGATGCATATTCTGCTTCTGTTTGTTGAAATGGAAGAAATCTCACCGCTGTACACCGAATGGATCATGTTCACAGCATTCACCATCGGGCCACTGTTTGAGGGTTCCCATATATACAGTACACCATATGTTTCATGTAGACATCATTCACTACCATGCCATCTACTGTAGGTCTGAGAGGCGAGCGGCTGGGTGTTTACCGTTGGCGCCGGGGCCTGCCTTTACACAGGGTGCACCTACTATCTGCATCATTGCTACACCTGAAAGAACAATGGACAAGCAAGCATGTGGTTGAACACAGCAAGACACTAGACATCAGCTACCATGGTGTGTAAGTGTTTGTGTGTGTGGCCCCACTCAGACAATCACACGCCCAAAGTTTGGAGTGTACATCACTAATGCTACAACTATTAGTCTCTGCAGATGTTTATGTCAAAGTGCTTGTAATGTACTTGAAGAGCACACTGTACATTGGTTTGCAAGCTACACTAAGATGTAGAGACCATTATATCTATGTTGAATATAAAGTAAAGAAAGGTAATTGTAAAAGAAATTATTTAAAAAAAAAAAAAAAAAAAAAAGCAGAGGCTTAATGTTGAAATACCACAAATGTCAAAGTCAATCAGGAAGCTCTCAGACTGACACTTATCAGCTTGATAAACAACAGCCCTCATCAAACTACTCCATCTGATCATAATTCTGATTATGCCGAACAGTTCGCCCACAACGAACTTAAAAGAGAGGAAATTACCCGAATGAACTTTTCCCTCAAAACATCAAAATGAAGGACAGAGAGAATCAAAGAAGACATGTAAAGGAGGAGAGAAAAGCAACAGAAAAGACTCTGGAAGCAAACAAAGAGGACTAACAAGAGCATTTACATTGCCTACAATTTAATCTAAGGCACCAAGACCTAATCTGTGTACTCACATGCTAACCCTAACCCCTCTAGTCACATTCAAGTAAAAACCAGCTCTGTAGGCTACATAGCTCAAAGTCTGTGGTGTAGTAATGTACAGATCTGCATTTTAGCCAATACCATTCCAACCCCAAGCTCCATGTTACTGGCTCTTATATTTGTTTCAGGGCATCGCTGGTTTCTAAATATCAATCTAAAATCAAAAATGTACCAGAGCTCGGCCAATAAATCTGTAATACAGCTAATTGATATTTACTGATGGACCACATTTAAAAATATCTATTGGTGCTCAGATGTTTGTCAACTATATTTATACATCATCCTATATAAATATGAACTACTGGTTAGTACTATATTGATAGCAGTAGCAGCTACATATTGTGCTTCTTACTCTCTTGGTTTGCAGTTTTTACCTGGGAGAGGAATGTGCATTCCCGGCAAGGGCACCCTGAAAGGTGGCACCATGACAGGGGGGAAGGCAGGTATGGCTGCGGTGGGCTGGGCCACACTGTGAGGCAGGGCTGCAGGCAGCAGTGGTACAGTCTGCACTGCCGTAACAGGTGATGGCACTGTGGAAACAGTCACCACAGTGACTGGAGACACAGCGACGGCTGAGGTCACTGTGGCAACAGGGGGCAGGTCTGCTACAACAGTGGCTTTTGGAAAATAGAGACAAACAAACGTTGATGGTTAGATTTGTTCTTGTGAGAGTAATGTAAGTGTGTCTGCTTGATGTGACAGGGTTTATTTACCTGCAATGGACACAGATGGGGAGGGGGTGGTGGTCGAGTCTGGACTGGAGGTGAGTGTGCGGGAGGGCGTTGTGGACGGGGCCTGAGTAGGTGAGGCTCCCGCTGCCGCCGTGCTGACTGTAGTGTTGACACTGCTTGAGCTGGCGGCCACGGTCACCCCTGCACTTGCGCCCGAGCCTGCAGGCCCGGCCCCCCCTACGAGAAGAGGGTTGAGCTCCGACTGCTGGATGATCTTCACACCGTCTGGTTTACTCCACGATGACTCTCTGGTCCTGGCATTGTAGTAATATGCCTTGAGAAAGGAAGAACAGACAAGAAAACACATGTAACTGGATGATGAAAATAAGAATATAGGAGAAGATGTAAGAGAATAAAACTGCTATCTGTCGTCCAGCTCATTTTAAAACACCAGAAACAATTTACAGTGCAAAAGGTTAAGATATTCACTAGACAATTTACCAAGAGAATTTCCTTAATTAGGTCTGTGGTTGTGTGTGATAAGTTTTTTTTAGTGAGTCACTGGCTCCTTAGAGGAGTGAACAGCACTTTGAATTTCTAGTTTCAGAGACTTCTGCCTGTAAAAAGTGCAACCAAGCAATTAACTCCATTGGCTCTGCTTTGGAAGTCTAATATCAGCACCATATATTACTCTTGTCCTGAAACAGCTTCAGACAACCCAGTATAATATCAATGTAGTCTAAACTAGAACTTCAGACCTCTACCTTTTAATAAACATCTGAAAAATCATTAATCAATTCTCCAGCCTTTTCCCCAAACACCATAAATCACTGTAGCAACCATGCAATGTGCATACATATGACTTCCATCTTACCTTTCCCTCTGGCGTTTTATTCTCTACCCAGATCTCTTCTGTGGGGTTCAAAGCGGGGTTTCCAGATGTGGGAACAGGGGGCATCCCAGGGGGAAACAGCATCCCTGGAGGTGGTGGCAGGTTACCGATGGGAGGGGGGAGGAACGGAGGTCTCTGCAGGGAAGGATAGAGAACCAGCATTTACTTTTCAGCGTTTAAGGAGTAGGGGTAGGAATGAAAGTTAGCCCCCAAAAAAGTCCCCCGCCCTCCAACAAAACGTGACTTAATTGGGTACAGAAAGGTGGCGAGTCAGATAAGCAGTTGACTATTTAGCCAGCAGCCTGCGTGTTACTCAACACCATGAATTCCAATTAGGAGTCTGTGCATCAACTGAATCATTGAAAAGAGAATCACAGACAGTGGAAGGCAAAGAGATAATAAAAACAGTGTTTGTCTCATCTCTTCCTGGTTCAGTTGGTGTGTCTTCCAAAGAGATAATGCTGCTGTTATTCATGCAAGGACTGCAGCTGTCTTTGTGGTCAATTTCTTTGCAGACTTTGCTGCCAAATGGCTGCACCACTGATCAATGTGTATTCAAAAACAAGCTGGGGATCGTATCCCTGCAGAAGGATTTACACTTCTCCTGGGACTTCATTCACACAGAGACAGACACTAAAGATAAGGGTGTGCTATGGTCCATCTCAATAAATGCCACTTTTAATCATGCTTATCAATAACATACATTAAACAAAAAGGCTGTTGAAAACAAAAACCCGATGCTACAATAACCATACAGGCTAACAACGCAGCAAACATACTTGCAAAACAATTACCATAAAGCAATCCTGCTGACTTGTATTCAGAACTGGCCTTGAAACCCAAGAGATATTAAAGATGTATCCGCTCTCCGCTGCAGTAGAAAATGTATTGAAAGGTTTTCGTCTCATGGTGATAGTCATAATCTACACGTTCACAGTGAATATCAAGACAGAGTTATGATGAATAAATTATGTTATCTTAACACCACTGTGAGTTCCTGTTCCTGCTCTCCTCCAACTCCAAGTTAGTCTCCATTCTATTATATGACTTTCTTTTCACCTCAAGGATAAGCTTGCAGTCAGCATGCATTAGAGCATTATGTGAAGCCACTAATAGACTGCAACAATTTTCTGAGCTGGCCTAGTGATGTTTAAATATTGAACAAAAAGCTCATACTTCAAGAGCTCTTGTTTGTTTGTCTCCCTGTAAATGCTGAGCAGAACATCAGTGCCAAGAAATACACAGCACCTGTGTTGAGCCCTTGACTTCCACGGAGAAACATGTGTATTATAGAAGAATGGGAATTAGTCACCTGTAAGTGGGGAGGGCCAATGGGTGGTGGCATGCCTCCTGGTGGTGGGATGGGCGGCATGTTGGGATCAAAGGGTGGACGTGCAAACGGGGGTCGTGGTGGGGGTCCCCTCATCATCCCAAACGGAGGTGGCGGTGGCCGAAGGAGTGGTGGGGGGCCTCGTAACACTGGGGTCTGGGCAGCTGCAGGGGCAGGGCCGCGGAACCGCACTGCCTGCTGCACCATTCTGACAAAACAAAGTAATACTGGGTTACAGTGTGACCAATAGCTGCCTGTTCGCTTTCTAGCAAATCAGTCATCAGGATTTCAGGTATCGGTAATTCAAATGTTGTTAAAGTTAGCAAACTACAGGTGATGCTGGGCCAGAAAAGAAAAGGACATACAGGCATCATATTAATTAATTATTAACCCAGGTGTCATCAAGGTGCGGCAAATTTAAATTTGCCATGTCGCTGGTTGTAACTTCAAGGTGTATGTGGCTGCCATTCTCTAGTAATACTAGAGGAAATCCAACTTGGTAATTACTCTTTAGTGTTAGTTAAAGCATCAGAAATTTCCTTCATAGTAAGTATTTTGCAGGTGATGCAAATTAAGATAACTTAGTTCTTCTTAATTCTAATAAGACTGACAGACAAAGATGTTTGTTGAGGCATAAAATATATATATATGTTTATTATTACACAAACTTTCTAAATGTCTGTTGCCTCTGTGAAACTAATTAGCATATATCGATTGTAAGGTTATGGCTCCACCGTTGAATGTACAGTGGAGTGCAAAAACATGAGACGTAACAGATAAGTGTGGATGGCGTAAATTGCTTACATTTATCAATCCAATTAATACTATCTATAGTAAAATGAAATGATTTGATCTACCCTATATTTGTCGGAAATACAAAACAGGGTAAGACCCTCTGTTCCTCCTGTGATTGAAGGGTTTTACCCATATTCCGTGTTTTGGGTCGTTGTCATACCACAGAATGAAATTGGGATCGATCTCACGTCAACCTGATGGTACTGCGTGATGGATTGTAATGTCATCATGTAAACATTTGCACAGTAACTGCATATGAGCTGCAAAATGTGTTCCTAAAAGATGCAGTCACCCGACCCCGCGCTGTTAAGGGTCTTGGTTTAATATCCCACATTTTAATGTTAAATTCTCAATACTAGTGTCCTGTTGGCCGGTGGAAGCATATACTTGACCCGAAACAAAACACAAACACTACGAAGGTGAACCTAACTGGACTAACAGTGCGTCAGTTCATTCAAAACACTGAACGGGCGTGAAGTTATGCGCCCCTGCTTACTAATGAATGTAGCATAGCTTAGCTAGAGCGAATTTTGAAACGGACAAACAAGCCCTGTCTGATTGCAACCTCCAGGGCATGGGGAGTCGAGCAGCCCGGGATAAGAGGAAAACATCTGTCGGTTAACACCTGGCTGCCGGTGTTTACCGCGTGCCACGAGAGAAGAGCAGAGCGAGCCGCTTGGCAACACAGGCTAGTTAGCTACAGGCTAGTTAGCTACACTGGTTCTACCTTCACGAGTAAAACCAGTATTATCACAACCTTTGCTCCAAAAACAAGTTCATATAAAGTCCCAGCTTGTGCTTAATATTCCGATGCGTTGATGCTTATTTTTAGCAATTTGTGCGCTTTTCTCTGACCTGTTGTCGCTGAACCCGATAGTCTCGCTTTCTGCCTGGTCCGCCATTACAGGAAAATGTAAGCATTCTCTTCCTGGAAACGCCCCCTTGATGAATTATCGGACTCGTATTGGTTAATTGTTGGTGTCAATCATGGCAGAGTCCGAGCTGTGCGAGTTTTGATTGGGTGCTTATTTCATTCACGGACGTTTAGTCGAGTTGCCGTTCGTCCACCTGGGTCCTATGATATCTTTTGTGTTCAGGCACTGTGCAGGGTACGGAAGCCCTCAGAGGCAGTTTTTTCTTCATGGATTTATTTTTTCATGGATTTGATATAAAAAATAAATAAATAAAATTCCACTCTTATGTTTACGATCAGGTAAAATACACATTCTGACAGGATTCTCTGCCTAAAATTCCATAATTTCTTTTTTAAGTTATTTTTTCTCAATTATCTGAGTAACTATTTTATCTTGGTGTTTTTCTGGGTGTTTGTTTTAGTGATATATTTCTGCCACAACAGAGTCCTCCTTGTACAAAGTGTGCTGCCAAGTTGTTGCATTAGCTACTGTTTTGTCTTTGTTATCTGTCCTCATTGGCAAAGAGTTTACAATTGTTACAGTTTATTCACACATTTAATCATATTCAAGCTAATTTCATGTGAAATCTTTAAATCTCAAGGAATAAGTCACATTGGAAATAAAACAATTTGACATACTTTAATGAATAAATAGTACATCAATAATGATGAAAAAAAATCTGCACCAAGACCAAGATGGTCTGAATATTATTACAGCTGACAATCATATAAAATTAAAAAAAAAATTACAGTAATATATTTACTGTGTGCGTAAAAAGTCTCTTAAAGCAGTCCAATAACATCAACATCATCCTCGTCCTTACACTCCTCGGTTTCTGCTGTTGTGCTACATTCAATGAGGACTTCATGACTAATATCAGTTGGCTGATGCTTCGCAGCCAGAGCCGAGTCTTCCCTCGGCAGTTGAGTGTTGTGTTGGTGTTGCGTTGTGTTCTTCTTCACTTCCTCCAAGGAGCTGCTGGCATTTGGGTGACTGTGGGAAAACAGATATTAGCTCAAAGCATGAAAATTATGAAATAATTCACGGGACCCATCAAAGCAAATGTACACCATGTAAAATAAAATCTAACATTAGCCAAGCTTAACCTTGAATTGGGCATCTGGACCATGGGGTACATGCCCATTGCATGATATGGACAAAAAGATGGGTATTGATGGTAGTTCATTGGGAGGGCCATCAGGGTGGGATATGGGTACATGGTAAGACCCAGTAGGTTGGACTCAGCTGGATGCATAGCTGGAGGGAAGGGTTGAAGTGCAGCTGAAGATAGGGCTGGAGGTACAACTAAAGGTGCGGCTGGACGTAGGGATGAAGATACTGCTGGAGGTACGGCCTGTGAGACAAAAGAGGAACTGCTGGGGATCTGTCCTCCCTGTCCTGTTCCCCACCCTGAAGACAAACACTGCTTGCTTCTCTTCTTCTGGGGGCGGAACTCATAATCTGGCATGATACAACAAAGCAGAGAGGCAGAGTAACAGACTGAAACCCAACTGACATAACTTTACAGTAAATGTTCATTATCTGTTAGTCACTAACAGCTGCTGCCTTTCATACCAGGGAATTGCTGTTTGTGCATGTCTTTCAGTTGGTCAGCCACTTCAAAGTACGGCTTCTTCTGCTCTGCACTCAGCTTGGACCACTCTAAGCCCAGCTGAACACTGGAGTCTATCATACCGGCTCCAGGGTAAGTTTTGCGTAGGACACATCGATGGATTTGAGACCACACCATAAAGGCATTCATCGGGCGTTTGATATGTCCATCCTTCCCTTTGACAGACAGCATCTGTTTCAGATCTGAGGGAGACATTTGGGGACTGACTGGGTAACTTGTAGAGAAAGGCAACATTTAGAATAAATTAGCGACTAGGCTATATAAATGATAAGCTGTATGAAACAAATATGAAACCAGACCAGAAAACAAGCTCTATCGAAGCTCATAAAATAAATGCTAGCCTATTTGTTTGACACAATAAAACATTGTGAAAAACCCATTTCCAGAATATCCAAAACTTCTTTCTTTTTTTAGTTTACTCACATGGACAATTTAACATTGTTCAGATACAGAGGTTGAAACCAGTAGCCTTCTTGTTTACATAATACACGGTATAATATATGGAATTGAATTGATTGTGATGTGCAGAAAAAGTAGTTCTAAAAATGTAGATTGTATCTTTTCAGTTTGACAGTGATGTCATTAGCTTCTGTCCTTTGCTCTCAATAAATAAATCAGAAATGTGTGCCATATTGGATCTCATGCCATTCATGTATTTTTCTTAATATTCTTAAAAGTAATTTAGGAAGGCTAACATTTGGAGTTCATTTCCCCACACAGAAAAACTATACCTTCCACTTTTGGCGGGATGGTAAACATACTGGCTGCAGTCCGGCTGGGTGAGGTTGTGGTCAGGTGTAGCGGAGCTCTAGATGCAGCTGCTGCCTGTTCCTGACCCGGTCTCTTGGTGGCACCAACACTTTCACCGTGGCCTCCTGAAGGGGCCGTGTTTGACGTGAACTCAGCACTACCACAGCCGCTGTCCCCCGCTGACAAGCTCGGGTCACAGTGTAGCCTGTTTAAAAAGGTCGATATGCCCGGTAGCTGCGGGCGTCCAAACGCATTACTATGTCCTAAGAGCGCTGAGAGAGTCCTGGTTCGGTCCAACCGAGCCTGATCTCCGTCTCCGATGTAACGGACCTGAGGCCTCCCATCCCGGCCCGGTTCTCTGGTGGAAGGATTGAACTCGTCTTGTTGGACCGTTTTTTCTGCTCGTGTTTGAGTTTTTCCATTCATGACTACGATCGTCGCTGTGGTAAATCAGGGTTGGGGTCTAATGTAAAATGTCGTTTGATCTGGATCGTGGCTTAGCATCATTCTCCGTTGCCTAAGCAACACAGAACGTTTTTGAACGTAAACAATTAAGTTAGCCACCTGACGAATTGTTAGCAAACAGAGGAGTTTACAGTCAAAATAATTCGATACCTTTAAAATGTTCACCTGTAAGATTTTACATAATTTGTTATGGAAGTTATGGAAAACATAAATATAATCCATAAACAGTAAAGAAAATTGATGTCCCTCTCTCCATGTCAGAGTGCATTTGTTGCTCAAATTAGAGCACAATTCCCGATTGCAGAGTGGACAGAAATAGGAGGATCCATGAACTGGAGCTCTCCTCTATGTTCTTCTGCTATAAAAGCATGTCATGTCGTGAGAAGATCATCAGACCACAGGTATGCAGTCAATGGACTCAGATATTAAAACCATTTGTCTTCTTATGGTTGTCAAATCTAATTTTATCAAGTCAAAAACTACAGGCCATGACCCCATTCAATGTCAAATGTAGACCTATCAACCATGCAATTAATCTCAACTAACTAAATTAAACTAATCAGAACTTACAAAAAGCGAGACTGAATAATGTTATAATTTAATTTAATGTTGAATGAAGTACAGAAAATAGAGAGAACAATCAAATGAAACCAGCTGTACCAAGAAAAAAGAAAAGAAAACATGATTCCCATCAACTAAATAATGTTATTAGTAGCTCTCCCATATGAACATAACCTTACAAGTAAACTAATAAAATATTAAACTAATAGCTATGGAATCATCCTTCTGAGAGTAACAAAATAAAGATTTGGTCATTTGGAGTGCAGTACCTCAGAAAATGACAAGAGGCTCTGCTTAGCTGTGTTTGCACATCAAACAGAGAAAACTGAACCCATACACATCACACACACTCACTCATTTCTCATATTTTCACATACACCTCACTCGAGATCCCCAAACCCTTTGGATTGGTCCTCAGCTAGCCATAGAAATCATTTATTAAATTCAGCTAATGGAGAAAAAAAATCCAATTCCTTGAGTTCATCTAAACCAAGTCAAATGTAGGAGTGATCATTTTTCTAGTAGTACATCATTTTGTGAAGCCCAGAGACGCAAGAGACTAAAAAGTTAGATGTGAGATGAAAAATGTTAATTGGAAAAAAATACTTTGTAATTAAAGGTACATTGCTGAGGTGTGTCAAAATGTATTCTGCTGTGCGGCACTGCCTTAAACATGAAAGAAATGTAGATTATTGTGATCTTCAGTCTTGTAGATGGTGACCCCCTTTTCACTTGGTAGACTAGAAAACACTCTTTCAAAGACGTTTCTCTTCCTTTGTCCATAAACAGTGTCTGTCTGCATGGCACAGAAAGTCAAGTGTCCTACAACAGCATGTCTGAAGGGACATGATGGCGGGGTGGGGACATAAAGAAAAATATATATCAGTTAGATAGTAGTAATTTGAGTAAAATACTGACCGTCCCCTTTGCAGGGCATTAATCTGACAGAGGTATACAAAAATTAAAGTAGAGGACAAGTATCACTTTGAATAGTGATCTGTTAAAGAGCTCAACAGTATTTAGGGACCTTTTTTCATGGTGTTTATTAAACCTGATGTTTAGATGTCCTACTGTAAATCCATCTACTGTGGAACTGCTACAAGCCTGATAAAAAAAGAGGAGGGGGGACAAAGAGAAGAAGATGTAATATGCAATTCATTTTCTCACTGCATACACACCCACCCTGCCCTCTGCTACTATGACTATAGGAGATTCTGTATGTTCCAGATGCTTTAACTGTGATACTGTTTGCAGGGGGCGCGATGGATTGGAACAGTCACCCCCTGGCAATAATGTAATGGGTTAGATTTTGTGATTGAAATTATCTGAAATATGATCTCTCAGGCTAAAATGCAAAATTAAGGCAGCAATGCCATTTTCATCTGAGTCAACCACACTGATTGAATTCTCTGCACAGTTACAGAGAAGGTTTTGCAGCGATGTTTTGTAATGAACGGGAATACACTGCAGTTCATGTATAAAAACAGGTTAAGATGAGATTCCTTCCCCATAGTATAGTAATTACTAGAGGCTGTGGTTTGACAACTTCCCTGCTCTTCGGGCGACTTGTGTGTGACATAAATCCACACATCAAAAATACCAGAGGGTGCGGGGCACCAGTGGTGTACTCTCTCCCCCTGCTTCCAAGATCACATCATCAGACTGGGATGGTGGACGATCACTGGTGCCACCTCGCCAAAAAGAGCAGGAGCAGTGAGAAACATGCAAGGTTGTCTTCAAGTACACCAGTCCTTCTGTGGTTCGCACTCTCCTATTGCCAGACATGCACACTCACACTCACACACATTTGCACTCCTTCATTTCCCAAAATTGCCGAAGTTAGCAAAGGCATCTTGTTTGGGTGGGACCACAGCTGGGGTGATGGAGTGTGCTAGGCCCATCCCGACTCCTGGCACTCCCATGCCAGACATACCGCCCATCATCACTGGAGTGGTCATGCCCATATTCATGCTCATGTTCATTCCCATCATGCCTTGGTTTACAGGAATTCCCCCCATCCCCATGGTGCCCGTGGTCATTGAGGGTGGCATACCCGCTGCCATCGACGCAGGCATGCCCATCGTCATGTTACTGCCTGCCATCATGGGATTGGTTGGTGGTCTGATGGGTGTCACATGGGGTGGGGAGCTGAGGTTCAGTCCTCCGAAGTTCTGGGCCAACAGGTTGACAGGAGGCACTGCTGCACAGACACAGACAAGGACAGTGGATTCACTCACTCTGGTTTATTCACTTGGGTTATGAAGCTAAATAATTATTCTGATCTAAACAATGTATGCAAATGTTGTCTATCATTGACCGTCCCTCAAAATGGTGACTTTATTTATATCATATCAAATAAAAACAGACTCTGTAGGTCATTTGACGCTATATCACACACTGGGTTTGTTTTGTCTGGGCATCCCAGCAGGATATGACAATAAATCCCTAATAATATCATTAATTTACCATCAAACATGACCAATCAGGACCTATGTAGGTATGAATAGATTAGCCTATTGAATTTTTACAGTTATTTCAGGGCTGGATTTTTATGGGACAGTTTGTGATCAAATCATAAAGGAAAATATTTGATCATTGTTAAAATCTGAAATTCAATTTACATAATAATGATTTGCTTTTCTTTAGTACATCAGCACATGGACAATGTATTCCAGAGAAATGTGATACCTTGTTGCTGTATGATATTGTTGAGTGTGGGCGGTGTCTTGGAGGGGTTGAGACCTGCTGATAGGAAGTCCAGGCTGATGTTGACCGAGGGGTCCGACCATGTTGACCCTAACGACCCCACCCCAACCTTCTGCTGTCCAATGGGCTGCTGAGATGTCATGCCTCCCAAGCTCTGAGGAAAAAGTACCAATATTTCACACACAAAGAACCTAATTATCTAATATCAGAGTCCTGCATTCCTGTGTTTTGTACCGTTCTTACCTGTTGAGAACGAGAAAGGGGCACGGTTGGCATGGCAACAGATGCGCCAGGGGTCGCCCCTCCCAGAGAAAAAGTCATGCTCTGAGATGCACTCAGTGTTGTATGTTGATTGTTGACCCCGCCCATCAGCATCAGGTCAAACAGCTCAGCAGAAGGTGGGACAGAGGTGGGATTAGAGGCTGTGGCTGTGGGCGACTGGACGCTGCCAAACAGGTCCGTGACAGGCTGGGAGGGGGCGGAGCTGGACGCAGCTGGTGAATTGGAGAAGGCGTTCCAGTCTCCAAATTCTCCGTTTCCATTGGATGATGCAGCAACTGGACAGAAGACAATGGTGATATTATTATTACAACAAAAACATCATCATGAGTTTTTATAAGGATCACTCCCCACCTTCACTGTTCTAAATGTCCTTACATTTTTCCAAAATCCACCAATAGACACAATTTACATATTATATTTTCTACGTCATAGCTGAGAGATAGTTCATGGGAGGCTGCTCTAAACCTACGCTGTTTGCTTCAACCCAAACCAAGTGAAAAGCTGGATGACATCCAAGTGGACTCAGTGTGGTTTATTTGTGGGGTGAAAACAAACAGAGCCACCACAGGATGTTTGTGACAGTGGATATTAAGCATTAACTTAAAAATCTTCACTAATCCATACACCCATCTATTGATCATCAACCATTCAGGAAGCAAGCTGATCAATCTATATAAATGATTTTTTTCCCCTGTAAATCATTTGGTAACCATAGTAACACATCATGCACATCAGCGTGTGTTTGGAAATTTTCCCGCCTTGTACGGATCTATGTACCTTGGTCTTCGATAACAACTGAAATATTGCTGTTTTTGTTATTGTTTTTTTCCAATACAGTCTCTACTTGTCTGTAGGAGAGTCAATTCACTTAAGTCAGTTAAACGTCCAGTGTGTAATATGGGTTAGTCGGGGTATATAGGGTATAAGATAAGATAAGAATTTTACTATATGCCTGCTGTTTCCTACTCCTTCTTTCCTTCCACCTTATTCTTTGTTGGTTTATTAATGCACACGAAACATGCTCTCTGGCTGGCTGGATTTTCCGTTCGGGCTGCTGTACAAACACAGCGGCTCCAGATGGCGACACTCTCTAACGCAAGACCCTTGCTATATGTATACAAGAATTATAGGGCTACAAAAACCAAACATTTTTTTAAATAGTGATTATACACTTATACAAATATATTCATGGGTAGTATATTCAGATTTTGCCAATAAACCCTGCCAATTATTAGGCACTGAACCTTTAATACTTTGTGACACCAGAGCACTGATGTGTATTTAAATTACTAATCCATTCCTGGATGTGCTGTTCCTTCCAGTCTGTATACATTCATTTTTATTCCTTTTGAATATACAATATGTATATTTTTTCCATCAGTCTGGATCAAATGAAGCAAATTACAAGTGCATAGGCTAATTAAGATTACAAAGGGAAGAGGAAGTTTACCTGTGGAGGTTGGGAGGCTGGCAGACGCTGCAGGAGAGGAAAAATCAGCAAAGCCACCAATGAGGTCTGAGTTACCACCTGAATGTAAACACGCACATATACACACAAATTCATATAAAAAGCAAAAGATAAGGACTTTCTGACTACTCATCCACCACAGACCCATATATTAAAACCAGCTGTTCACACAATCGTCATCTTCCACTTATCTTCATGAGTGGGGCAGTTTGTCGTTACCTGTTGTAGCGCTCTGATTTGATGACGGGTCAATCACTAACAGGTCAGCGAGACCGCTACTGGATGACTGCCTGACTGATGACTGAAACAGAGAGACATAGGAGTTAAACACATGTAACTGAATATATCTGACATTAAAGAAGCCATGAGTGTTTGTGTGGGTACCTTCTCCTCCTCCTTGTCTCCAGTGTAGTGAGCTGCAGCCCCCAGGTCCAGAGTCTTGCTGCCCGACGCTCCGCTGCGTTTCCGTGTGGTGGTGGTTGTGGTTTCTGTTGCTTGTGTGATCTGGATGCTCTTTGTTGTGACAGTTTCCTCCTCATCTTTAAACTCCAAGGTTTCCTGCCGACCGTTTCTCGATGCTCTGTCCTCCTCGTTGTCACTATGGCAACCAGAGTATAGATGTATAAGATTTTCCCATTTATTATTTTTTTCTTTTTCCGATGATCTCTGAGCAGCATTGTATTGGTTATGCAACTGACAGTCTGAGACGCAGGGGTTTAAAAAATTTACACACATAAGCAGGAGACCAAAAATCAACTGATGCACAGTGAAAGGGCGGATGTGGTGTTGTAGACTATTGCTACACAACACCACACCACACCACACCACATTCATGCACAACCAAGGAAGCATGTAGTAACTTTGGCATACTCCCACAGACCATTTCAACACACGTATGTTTACCTGATTCTGTCCGGCGAGTCGTCTCGTTCCTTCTTTCTGAACTTGTTGAGTGTGTCGTCGATGGTGCTGCCGATCTTGTCGCTGATCTCCCCGAGCTTCTCGCTGAAGGGGAACGCTCCTCTGCTCTTGTCCCAGTCTTCATCCCACTTACTCCGATCCAGCTCAGTAGCTGGAGGGAGGAAGAAAAGGACAGAGGGGCAGAGAGAAAGAGAGGAGCTTTGTAAACAATCTCCAATGCTGGTGGAGCAATATTCCTAAATTTGAGTAACTGATCGTGTATATCATAAAAAATATATTTTGCTGCAAAGTAATTTTCTATATTTTTCGTAAGTCAGTGAATCAATAATCAATGTGAAAGCAAACTGTTATCATCATAAAAAAGTAAATACACTAGACAAAAATGTCACTGAACAGTCGTTGCGTTTCCATCCACCTTTTCTTATGCGCATTTTGTGAAAATGCGCATTAATACTTGAATGGAAACGCCAGAAATTCGAATAAAGGCAGTAAATGCGCATAAAAGTTTATACGCTTGGAGGGGGTGGATTTGTCAGCGTATCGAATAAAGGAAATGCGAGTTTTTGTGATGGAAACAATTAAAATTGAGGCAAGTTTGTGGGTTAAGTGCACTTCACCCAGCCACGTTCAAACATGGAGAACGTCCCCGGTGTCCCAGCAGTCTTCTGCACCCCGCGACACAAACGCGACCCATAGGCTAATCTTTTGTTTATGACGGTTAAGACGACACAAACACACGCCGTAACATCGTTATGTAACTTATTGATTTTTCACCGGCTTCGTATGTAAACAAATGCACATGGAGGAGAGGAGCATAACCAAAACAGCGGAAAAGCGAGTGCAAGTTCCTACTGTCTTTCTGTGTAAATATCTCATGTTACAACATGAAAACCTGCAGTTTATATTCAAGTGCAGCCTTAATTAAAGGTGCGTCTATAGTCCGGAAAGTACGTTTGTCCATGATGTTGAGTGTCAGCTGAGTGTCAACTGTTGGATACATTCACGCTCTTTCTGCAAATCGCAAAACACTAATGAATGGAAACGGGCATAAATTCGCTTTGCTTTATGCGCATTTTCACAAAATCAGCTTTTAAATTCGATACGACTTGGATGGAAACCCGACAAGTGTCTCCTACCATTCTGTGAAAGGACAACTGGCCTCTTATACCTTGGTCATTTTTAACACTTAATTAAAGATATGTTTTCTTTACAGTATACCCTTTCTGCAATGCATTTCAGTTCCTTTTGGTTTGAACAGGGTCTGTTATATTATGACTCCACATTTGACTTGAGTAGTCACAGAAGATGCAATGAATCACTTACAGTTCTTAAAACTGCCTCCTCCTCCTCCTCCCATACTGTCAGAGGACACTCCGATGTATTTATCTTTGTTCTTCTTGGCTTTCTTTCTCTCCTCTCTCAATCTGTCGTCATCCTGGATGAACTCCACCATCTCCTTCACCTTCTGACGCACATTGATGCCCTGATCCTTTCCATTCTCATCTGTAAACAAACACAAACAAATGAACTTACAAAGAAGGAGAGGAAGGGTCAACACTCGTGTTTTTGGTTACCTCTGACCTTTCCTCGTGAACTGCCACCAGGGCAAAACGTTCTACATGTTCACAGGAAAGGACAGAATGGCAAGAAATTTTACTGAACATACTGTATTTATGCTCTGTAGTGAGTGAACCTTTTTTTAATTTGGACATTCAAAACCATGATTTATGGAAAAAGTGCTCTGTGTTGTTGTTGTTATGTGCACCAGAGAACTAGCAGCTCTGGGGGTAAATGCCTTAAAAAGCAGCACAGTTTACAGTTCAGTGTTGGTCATGGTCACATTTGAGTGTAATTGAAAAAACAAACTGCTCACAAATTGTTTGTGTTGCAGTAACCCTCAAAAAGTACTTGTATCTTTTCCTTGCCAAACTTCACACTGCATTATCCTCTGTCAACAAGTCTCCTCTTATTTTCTTATTTTTCTCCCAATAAATTTTCATACCCTGCACACAGGATGTAATAAGAAGATCAAATTTCAACAGTACAGTGGTGGCTAATTTTTATTTAAAAACTCACCAATGAAGTGGTAGTTTTCTAGAGATCGCAGGTCGTAGATGTGTTCTCTGGCACTGGTGACGACTCTTTCAGACCCGTTCCTGATCAGATAGGCCAGCAGCAGTAAAGCCTTGAAGAGTAAAGCAGACATCAAGAGAGAAAACATAATGGGGGGTTACAGAATTCAGAATACAGAAGTCACAATCAGATGTAATCAGCTTTGTTCAAAGAGAATTATCGTATTTTCTGTCTTGTATGACTTAGCTTCGCTTTCCATTGATTATATAGGATAGGGTACACGTGGTCTTTTTAGAACTGTGTTTTTGTATTGTCTATGTGTTGTCTACTGTCTATTTGTGTATCACTCTTAGTAGTGTAGTGTAGTAGTTTTGTGGTCTGTGTTTCCCGTGTATTTGTTATATGTTGGGACTGCAGATGGAAATTAATTGTGAGCTATATCTGGTGCAACCATCTCTTCATTTTCTGTAAATGATTACTGTCATTGCACAATGTCCCCTTAATAAGATAAGATAAAATAAGACTTTATTAAGGACACAAACCAGAGGTCCATAGGGATTAAAAATACATAAAAGACAGATAATAACTAACAACTCAATAAACTAATAATTAAAAAGTAAGTTAAGTATGCCTTTATTTACCCCACGATGGGGAAATTCGCAGGGTTAATAATAATCCCTGCCCTGAGTCATTTATCATCTCTTACACTCAGCCTAATTGCTCTCTAACAAAATCCAAACTTACTCCTGCATAATTTATATTCGTTGCTTATCATCAATCATATGATGTGGGTAGGACACAACGAAATAACTGATATGCACTGCCCTGATCTTTGCACTGCATAAATGCATGAATCATGGATATTTATTAGATAACTGCTCTTGCACATGTATAATCAAGGTAAAAACACGGGGAAACAATTCAACAACTACAAAGAAACGAAAAGAAAGAAGAGCTGGGAATCATCGTGTAATAATCTAGTCAGTTGAGTAAACATAGGCGGCTCAGCTTTAATCAGATCTGAAAAATCAGCACAGCACCGAGCTGCAGGCTACAGCACAGTTGTGTCACCACAGACCTTGTAGACTCGTCTCCAGTTCTTCTTGTTGTCCTTCAGCATCCGGGTCCACAGCATGTTCATCACCTCTGGGAACTGCTCATACATAAACGTAGATCTACGCACACACACAAACACATACAGACAATGTTATGCTGTGTAAACCCACCAAGGCATCCGAGGAAGTGTGTGTTGTACATACTTTGCTATCTCTCCCATCAGCTGTCCAGAGGGTCCCCAGGGGTCATCATTGGTGGCCTCTCTCACCTTGGACTCGATCTCTGAGTAGTTCATCACCACATTGGTGCTATTGACAGAAACATATTTTCATCATAAAACAGACTGGTATAAAATAAACAGATATTTACACAGAAAATGCACAAAAATATAGAAAATAAGAAATAGAGAAATAATCTCATAAGCCAACACAAGATCATCATTACAACCCCTGTAACCTCTACACACAATAACACAAAATAAATGTTTCTCTCATGACAAGGAACATTTCAGTTCACTGAATAATGAATGACAACTTTCTAAAAGCCTGTGTACCTAACCGCTGTATGTGCACGCGCGGGCATCCTGCGTATGAAAATACTCAGCAGGTCGGGACACAAAGGAGGATGAGGCGGTTTATGCAGCAGCACGGACTGAATTTGGTGTCTGTGTGTGTGTATAAGAGTGAGCCTGCTTCCTGTCCTCTTTGTTTTTGTGGGCTCACCTGCGCCATGTTTGCTTTTCCTGTGTGTATATAATGTGTGTGCATCGTTTGATGAGCATTACTTGTTCTACAGACTCCTGGCAAAAAACCACAGCACAACAGCTTGAAACACACCCCTCCCAGGAACTCTTTTTTTCACATTTCTAACTCCTTCACTAAAGTTTTTTATTCTGCTTCATCTCCTGTTCCCCGCTCCCTCTGGTTATTTCTTCATTCTTACGCAGATGCTTTCCTTTCCTACTTTTCCTCGGCATCTCTTTTCTCTCTCGGGCTCTGTCACCCTCCAGTCTTGAGGATAAAAGATGCCTTTAGACTCTGTTATTGTCCATAGATAAGATGGACGGACAGACAGTGAGGGCTATATAATAGCATGACTCTTAATCTGCAGGAGAAGTAATGCTGCCACTGCCAGCCCTGTTGAGTCAGATCAATAATAGAGTATATTCATCCTGACCAGCCACGCACAACCAACAGCTGATAGGAGCTGGTGTCTGTTACTCCAGCTAATCCTCTGTCGCCACTGCTTCTTGTTGTTCCTCCTTATCTCTTTCCTTTCTTTGGTCTCTTCACTCAACTTTCTTTCATCCAACTTTCTTGTTCCTACTCGCGCTTTTTTATCTTCTTATTATGTTTTTGATATAATTGTTCCTGAACCATAGATCTTAAACTGTGAAAGACAGCAGCATGAAAAGTGACAGTGATTTTCATGTGAGCATTTTTGCTGTGACTTTTGTTCCAATTACGCTTTTGCTTGTGTAGTTAAAAATAATGTAAACTCGGGTTCACATTGCTAAAACGAATGTAACCAAAACAACACTTCTCTTAAACATGAAGAAAAAACATCTCAGAGGTTCAAACAAAATATGATGAAGGTGCTCTGAGGTAGGGAACACAAACAAACTGTGAAATAAAAAGAAAGATCCAGGGCACTTCTCTGCCGGTTATTTATTCATTTGGTTATTTCATTGTGAAATTTCTTAAAAAGCAGTGTTACTGTTGCTGTTGAAGAGGTTTGTCTGTGCTGCTGTGCTCGGCTTTGTTTGTCTATGTTTTTAAAGAATTTCATTATGAAATTAACATTTGAGCAAAGACTTAATTAGAAGAGAGTCTTGGATGTACAATAATTTCAACTGGGTGTGTGGAATAAACAGGCAACTGAGTGAGTGAGTGAGTGAGTGAGTGAGTGAGTGAGTGAGTGAGTGAGTGAGTGAGTGAGTGAGTGAGTGAGTGAGTGAGTGAGTGAGTGAGTGAGTGAGTGAGTGAGTGAGTGAGTGAGTGAGTGAGTGTTTTACATTTTTCATGAATATTCATATATGATAAATACAAATTAAATCCAAAAACAAAGATGTGTTTATTAGCCTGGCACAAGTATACTAAACCAATTGCTACTGTGTAGTTATTTTTCTATAAAGCTTTCCAGGCTCTTTTTTTTTCAATTGCACCTTCTTCAAGGTTTCAGTGTTGTTCAGATACAATATGTACACTGCAGCACTAATACAACGCCCACACAGCATGTTATCTGTTTCTTTCCAGCATTTAACCTTTTCACGGGGTTGCCATCAACCCTCAGGGTGCTGAAACATCCAGATTTTCAGTTAAAAAACCTTGTGTAGAATAATGACTTGGTGAGATGGTGATATAATAAAGTAGTGTTAACAGAGGAATCTAACAGACTTTAGACTTTGGACATTTATTGTCCATCTAGGGGAAATTCTTCTTCACATGACCATTTACTGTACATTACAGGAGGTTGGCCTAGTCAATAAATGACTAATGACTAGTAATTAATGTCAAGTCATACCTTTGAATGAGAACTGTGGGTTACGTGAGGCCAGTCTCAAAAAAACATTTCAAACAGACTCATATCCACTCCTCTCACACTTGTATAGAACTGTGGCTCTATGAAACATAATGATGACTTATAATGACGCTTTGCAAAGCTGCTTAACATATCTTTTTTTAGCTATCACACACGAAGTCATCCTCTGTGAATACCAACAACTAGTTAACTAGTTGCTTATTAAACAAAAGGGCATGCTGCCTCAGGCTGGTTTACTTTCTTTGGAGGTGTTTGGGTTTTAGGCTGGTCTGGGAACTGATGTAACATTCCTCCTGAACTTACTGTTGTTTTTTTGGCACACATATCTTAACTAATTCAATACAAGCCCTTTAAAACAGATCCTACATAGTGATGACTAGCATCCAGTTTTTTTGTTGATTTAGTTTTAGCAAAGTGTTCAATCAGCTGTTCGATCATTTTGGAGGATGTAGTTTGTGATACAGTTGAAGTGTACCCCACAGTGTTATTTCTGCTATTACACCAACTGACTTGTATGGGTGGACAAAATAATAGAAACACAGATCTATATGTCACAATACAGCTTTACCGTATTACAAACGTCATCATCCGATATAATCCCACAGTTTAAGTGACACCTCGAAATAATTTCAACCAAACCAACCTACATGGAGGCAGGATGTGCTGTAACTACACTATAGAGCTATAGTAACAATAGCCATCACAAAGACACCACAAAGAAGCATCTTTGCTCAGACAAACAACACAATGTAGTGGGCTACAGCACCGCGATTAGCTTGTACAGTATGATGTGTTCCGTGGCTAACAAGCTTTGTTGTCTATCTGCCTGGCTGGGACCAGGGGGGCATGGGCCTCGTTAGACCGGTGTGGCCACAGTGTGAGACATGGTTGGTGGCTAATTGGCAGGGCACATGCAAATATCACGCCTGTAAAATCTGCAATCATGAACACTTCGCTCCCTGGTCAAAATGAAGTGAAACGATAGCGGAGGAAGTGAGCATCACCAGGGTGCGATACAGTCTATGGGTGTGATCCTGCAGCAGCACTTACAGGAGCACCAACACCGCCGACCTGGGCTGAGCAGTGCTAACGGAATTAGCTAACTGGGTAGCTTTCGATGTGACTCGGGAACGTATTTATTTCCCGGTATAAACCGTGTTATCCTCGTCCTATGCGAGCTAGCATTGAAGGAGCACCACGGAGGATGCTACTGCAAAACACACATTTCTATTTATATCACAAGGTTGAAGATTGGCAGCTAGCCAGCTAGACGAAGCTAACAGCTGAGGGCTAGGGCCGTGACGTCACGGTCCGTATCCTCTCCGTCGGCGCTAAAAGCTGCTGATGCTGCTCGGTCACAGCCGACCGGTTAGCTGAGCAACCGCCGAGCCAGCGCGCCGCCGCCGCCGCTCCACCTGCTCCACCGTGGTAGAGTAGCTAATACTCACGCTTTGTCCACCAGCTCTCTGACTTTCCACATGTTCAGCATCTGCGCATGGAACTGCGGGCTCGCCGCCTCGATACTGCGTCGCCCCCGTGTCTCTGCGCCGCACAAGACAGAGGTGGTGTCCGGTTACCGACGACAATCTCCCCCCCTGCTGCTCCTCGGTGAGCTCCGGCAGTTAAGCGGCCGCTGCGGTTAACGGACCGGCCCCAGTTGCTACGGAAACGTGGGTTCCTGCCTACGTCACAGAAACGTAGATACGTGCCCTCGCTCGCGGGACTAATCAGTTTTTTTTTGTTTGTTTGTTTTTTTTACCGAACAACAAATTGACGCAGAAGACAATGAAATAAATACTATAAACCGGAGTCTGTGTTGTTGACTTGCTCAAGGACACTGTGAGGTCATGGGCATGGAGCAGGACCATGGTTGGATTACCGTGATCCTACTTTACATATGGCAAGAAAGTGCCTCCCCCTTTTGTAAAGTTGTTTTGTTTACTGTCTAACGACATTGTGCAATGTGCTGTGCATAGTAGCATTTTGCATACAATGGAAAGCTTTGACACAAACGAGCCAACAAATGAACTGACTAATTATGATTAGACCTACTATAATAACGCAGAAAAGGAACACTTTTTCCTTTACAACATGATTTGTCTATATCTATCTATAGATGTGTTTGTCTCAAACAAGCTGTGGGGCAAATAAGAATCAAAACATCCTTTTAGTTCAATAAAGTAATCTATTAGTCCTAATTCGATCATTAGTTTTTACAGTGTGTGCAATATATCTCAGGTGCAGTTGGACAACTCAGGGGTGAGATGATATTTCTAAGCAGCAGACACTTTCACTCCAAATTTTGATTAGGACTAATGTTAATGTTACATTATCCATGTCATCATCAAGTGTTTAACAGCTTCAATAAATTTGAGTAAATTAAAATATGTACACAAAAAAACTGTTTTCACCATAATACAGTATTCATAAGTATGTAGTACTGCAGAGGAAATACAGTATTTGACTAATGACTTTCAGAGATTCCAGTATTGTGGCTGGTCATGTGAAAGGATACACAATATTATAATTTGTTCTGCTTACATTACAGAAGCTCTTAAAGGCAAGGATTTTTTTTCTTTTCATGTTATCTTACTGTAATGTTTGTTTCCCATCTGTGAAAACAGTTCCATAGGCACTAGAGGGCGCTGTGGCTCTGCTGACTGTCCAGGAGAAAGTCAATGAACAAACCATGGACTCTATATAAAAGAGGAACAAAACACACAATAGCTACATTATAAGGTGACATTGAGGTCTTTTTATTCATGTTCAACAATATACAACATTTAAAAATCCCCAATTCAGAATAAACCACTTTCAAATTCCTGAATGAATGGTCAACACCAAAATAATTTATTAAGAAAATAAACATACATTTTCAAAAATATACAGTCATTATGCTTCATGGACACTGGCTGAAATCTCAGTGAGTGAGAGATTTGTGTAGAGACACATTCACATTTCTGGTGAAGTCATAACAACTTACAGACATGTTGAAATTATTTCAGGTACAAACATGTGAAGATGCGTCAAAATGCAGTGTAATACTGTGTTCATCATGGAGGACACGTCAGAGAGTGAGAAGCAGCGATCCTCAGGTAGTCCATGTACGGCCCAAGTGCTGAGATTTGAACCCCAAACCACCCCATGAACACTCCACCCGTGTACAGACACTGTATTCAAGTTTAACAAACAATTCAAAAATACACATGGGACACTTGAAAATTGTTCCTGTGAGGTTCATTTACTGCTGAGCTGGTCTGTGTTTAAGGTGCATCCATGTCATGGGACAGCAATTTCCTCTCTCACTTAGCTGGGGTGTGGTGTTTCTGCTGTTTTCACACTCTGAGGAAAGACAAGACAGTATAAAAATCTAGAGGATTTCAATTACATGTCATGCCACAGTTTCATCCTGACAATTTAAAACAGTCCAAACTATGAGGATTTGGAGAGTTACACATTTTTCGGATACTACACCATTATAATAATCAGCTTTAATTTGAATGGGCTTACATCAATCTATAAAGAAGTTAGTGCCTGTAACATTCAATTTACTTCGCTGTACAATATTGTTTATGTCATTTATGTTTTGATATTTTCTTGCTTGCTTACATTTATTTTTGGTGTTGCAATTATAGATCTTCATGTGTAACTGTAGTAGATACAGTAGGTACACAATGTGTGTTTGTAGACTATAGATTGCTGACACGACACAGTGGTATTGATGACACAGAAAAAAAGTGCTGAGGAGTGGAGCCACACAGTTTTCCAACCATGTCCTGGACTGCATTGTGGATTTTATCCAATCGTGGATAACTTGTAGACTGCTATTTCTTCACACATTTATCCTGTATATTATATGTTTTATTCATTGAACAACTAATTTGAAAAATGAATATTCATTCAGTTCAATTCAGAACATAGTGATCCAATTTCAGTCTATTTTCTACAATAAAAAGACATTACACATGCCTGTGTTTTTCCGAACATCAAAAACGTAAGCCAGTTTTGCTCTTTCGGTGGAATTATATGTTTTTTGGGAATTTTTTTTTTGTTTAAACCAGCTTCCGATTTTGACCATAGATGACGTTCGGAAACTTGTGGATAGAATGAATCTCATGTGATCTTTTTCAGCCTCACCTGTGAGTAACTGAATGGAGACGCTACGGGCTCTGGTCTGGTGTAGTTGGGGGGGTTGGCATCAGGGTCGTAGCCCAGACGAGCCAGCATGGGGGCGATTTCAGCCATATCGCTCATCACATCAGAGGGAATGTGGCCCACCCACTTGGAGAGGGCGTCTGTGTTGACAGGCTTCATCACCTGGTCTGTCGAACGCTCCACCCTGCACACAGAGGAAAACACATGCTCAGTTTATGTGTGTGTCCAAAACAAATACTTCAGTCAACTTAAGGGTGATAAACCTGTGGAGGATCTTAAATATTGAAATTAAAACAAATCAAACAATGAAATACAGCACTGTCACAACTGGCTATTAAAGACAACAAGCATAAAAAACCCATAAATGTATTTTAATTTAATTATGATGCAGGAGTAGTGGTATATTTCACTTCCTTTGTCTCAGTTTAGGTATTTTTAATCTTCCATACCAACCTGTCCATCTCAAATAAATAAATGTGTAAGTGCATACACATGACTCATGATCACAACATGTCACATTTTTTTTAATTAATTCACATTTCTGAGCAGGCTTAATAAAAGTGTCTTTGTGTGACTAATATTGTGCCAGTTGTTGCATGACTAATCAACATGAGGGAGCCAATTCTCTACAAACATGGCCTCATTCCTTCAGATACACGCCAGGTTTGGGCGAAGCAGGAGGGACTAAATCCCCTGAGCTGCTGGAGACGCTCTGCTGGAATCACGAACAAATAAGTGGGGCAACACAAATTAAATATCTGCAGAGGGAAGTCTATAAGCTTTACATGACCCTGAAAGGGTTGGCAGCTTCAGATAAAACCTCCAATCTGTCCCTTAACCTGGGCTACATTTTGACAAAGTATGAAAACATAAATAAAGGTTACAGGGGAGATGGCTACTACTGCACAAACAAGAATCTAGGTTGAGTTTTATGGCTGCTTCTTCTGATAGCTCTCCAATTTTATTTTCCAAGCATTAATAAATATAAACATTTAGTATTCTCCATCCATACCAAAACATCACAAAATTTACACAAATACAAATTACATTTTGATTCATATCATGAATTTGGGACATTTTTAGCTGATGGAAATATCGGATCCAGACTAATTTATTTTAGTGCCTTTTTAAAAAATCAGTGGACACATCAGGTTTCACAGCAAAGTCCCTGGGAAACAAATATAGAGCTCAGATATAATAATAATAATAATTTGTATTTGTATTTGTACATGTTTTTTCAAATGCTCAAGGGCATTTTACACAGTTAGAAATTATAAAATAGCAGATTATGTCACTGATAACAAAATTGACTGCTGCACTAGTATCTCAGGTACAGTTGTCCATCGCCACATAGTCGACTGGTGTTCGATTCCCCTGACCCTGCACTCTGACCCCTGCTGAGGACAGGCCAATCAATGGAGTTTCAAATTACCTGTGTCACCTTGCACGAATGTCATGTAACAGACATACAACATGAAAGCAATATAAAAGGAAACACTGGCCAAAGCATCCACGATTCAGTGATGAGGTAAATCTGTAAAACTAGATTTACTTCCCCGCTGAAGAATTCTGTTACATAAGATTTTGATCTGAATCTCACAATCATTATGCAGCAGCACAGGCAAGAGCCAAAAGAGAGGGAGAGAGAGGAAGGAAAGATAGAGAGAATCACAGCTGTACTTTTTTTTAGCAGTCTGGAAAGCATGACACCTTTTCATCCTAAAATAAACCTGCTTAAAAACACCTCGATGAGCAATTATGGTGAGAATAAGATTTGTGTGATCTGTCTCATGCATCCATCCAATAGCTATACCGTTTCTCCTTACAGGGTCGGGGGGTGGGGCCAATCCAAGCTAACAAAAGGCAAGGGCAAACAACCTAATACTAGGCCTGCACGATATCAGCAAAATGTCTGATGAGCGATGACACTGTTCAATATCGTGATGATGACATGACTTGCGATAAGTAAGCAAATATTCAGGCGTGCATATGAACCATACACTTCCTGTTTCTTTGTGAAAATGACTCAACACAGAAGAAGATTGGAACGCTTCCTCGCTGTAAATAAACTCCAAACATTAGAAGTCGACTAAACATATGCCGATTTATTTGACGCGTACACATGCCGTATACCAGGGACCCAACGAAAGTCCGCCATTGTTGTTGTTACATTGCGTCTAGTGCTGTAGCTCAGGTAAATAAATTTTACTCATTACATTTCAGGCAACCTTTGCAATGCGTTTATCATGCATGTTGACATCACGATGACGATGAAAGCACGATTGATCTTGGAGACCTACCTCATACTCAGATTCATAGGAATCCACGCAGACACATGGCAAACTCCAGTGCCAACAGTACTAACCACTGCACCACAGTGCTAGCCCTAAGCAGCACACCATGTGCATTCATTTATCAGACAGACAGAGAGAGAGAGAGACGAGTGAACCGGTGCCATCCTCAGATGAGTAACTGACACAACCATAAACATCACATTCATCATGTTTTTACGCATGGGTTTTCAACTGCTCGAGGTTTGACTGGTGCCTTCTTCTTCTGCAAGAGGTTTACCCTTCACCATTGTGGGTAACTTGTAGGGCTGTGCCGAATGGCGATCCAATCATCTATCGGCGATTGGAAGGACGATCTGCGATGTTTTGTTTTCTTGCCGATTTTACACACACATACTTGCTACTTTTTTATTGATCCAATGCGCAATCTGTTTGTTTTGTTTTAATCAAGCCGCTTCCTATGCTTCCAACAGATACTCTGTCAAATGTCAGTGCTTCACCAATCAAATGCAGCCACTGGTGAGGTCCAATCACGTGGAACGTGTTCTCCAGGGGGGGCGATTGGGACGATCTGAGAATGTCAAAATCGCCCAACACTAGTAACTTGTCTTGTTTGGAGTTTCAGGTTATTGTGCTGAGATTTTGAATTACCTGACTCTGAAACTCTCTGCCACCCTCACAACAGGAAATGAACTTTGTCTTGAATATGTGACATGAAAAGCAACCCTGCCTCTCTCCAGCAGAGAAGTTTCAGAGACAGATACCTGAAAAACCTCAGCATGCGAAACTGAAACGGTCTACACCGTCAGATGCGTCTAGGGTTTATAGGTTGGTGGTGAACATGAACCATGTCAAACACTCACTTGGACAGAGAAACACCACCGGCCTTTCCGATCAGCTCTTCGTGGTGCAGCACTGATGCATCCCATTGCAGGTCAAGGAAGTGAAGCAACTTCCTCATTTCCTCCTCCGCACGTAGGACAAGCTGCTCGTAGCGGAGGGCCATACATCTGTTCTTCCCCACTGCCAGGCACTGGCTGTACATGGTCTCCACCGCACCGCTCCACTTCGTCAGACAGTCCCTGTAGCTGTTCAGGTCAAATCCAGAAATAGTCACCTGTGTATGGGAAGATAAACAGAGGAATGCAAATTGGAAATGGAAAATTCATTTAGCCCCAATGTGGCAACAGAACAAACTTGACTAGTGTTTGATAAGATAAACAGCGAGCAAAAACAAAACAGCATACTTTGCGTGATATCATGGAGTGGACGGCTGCTCGCCCGTCTCGTAGCATGAGCACAAATTTGGCTTTAGGGAAGATACGCGCCAGGTATGAGAGAGACTTCAGGGCGAACGGGTCCTTGTTGCACAGGCGAGGCGCAGGCTCCCCATGGCCGACGATCACCTGAAGCACAGATGTTAAAACTGAACATTTCCACACGACATGATGAAAGATTTTTCATATTCATACTGAGATACTGAATATACAGCAGAAAAGAAGCACGTGAACTATTTGGAATAACCGGTTTGTATCTAAACTAAAACCAAACAAACAATGATAATCTCTTGTGTCTTATTTATGGAACACACCCATTAAACATTCACTGTGCTGGTGGAGCCTCCTTTAGCAATCATTGTCCTGACGCTCCCTTTGTTATTCTTAACATTTTGGGCGAACAACATCTAATATTGTGTGTTCTTCCTCAAATGATTCAACCTCCCACTCATGTTGTGAACTGACAAACTTCAGGCAGGAGAGAAGACAAGTTTCTCTGTGGTGTCGTGCCATCAGTGCCACGATTTGTGCAACCGTGCACTGTTTTGCATTTGCATTTGTTAGACTCGCGAACAAAGACACTAACAAGCTCCCATGGTCATTTTCATAATTACCTAACTGATCGCTCTGTTGTGCTTTTTGGAGTGATCTTAGCTGGACGCCCACTTCTAGGGAGAACTAAATCATCTCCATTTAGAAACAGTTGATTGACACTATGTTGACAAATTTTCAAGCAAACTCTAAATTTCTGTTTCCAGGATTAGAAAATGTGAGAAATGTGCTACTGGCCAGAATAAAATCATTTCAAAGACATCACTATGGCGCCATCCCTGTTTTCATCATTATTTAACATCTCAGAATGAAAAGATAATCAACAGATAAGATAATAATGATACTTTAAAATCATATTTAACATATTTAAAGTCTCCTATAATAACATGTTGGAGCCTAATTCAGAAACATATCTTTGAAACCCAAGCATTATTGCAGATTTACAGATGCCTAAGGGCTCACCTCCAACAGGAACGCTCGCACGGCTGAATCCAGCACTTGGTCGGTGACGCCCGCCTCATCCAATCGTATCCTCTCCTTGACCGAGCGGCTCCAGGTGGCCCGCATGGCCAGGAGACGCGGAATCACTCGGGTTTCTTCCCCGCATCGCACGGCGTTGTGGGCATCCAGCATGACACGCATGAGCGTGGTGCCGCTCCTGGGGAAGCCGCCGATGAAGATGAGCGGCGTGTCTTCGGGGAAGTGGTCGGTGAGGGATAGGCTCTGATTGGCCGAGCCCAGGTTGAGCTCCATCCAGCGGTGCCGGTGGCTCTTCGGAGGGCAGTCTATCCCGCTCATCCCCAGGTAGAGCAGGGAGGCTGAGCAGAGGAGCACGCAGCCCAGCAGCAGGCTGAACCTGCTGTTCCTCATGGTTGCTGGGTGTTTAAAAGTCAGGAGGACATAAAAGAAACAGAAAGGGGCGCCTGATTTACTTCATAAATTCCAGTTAAAGTCAGTTAAACCTGGACGTAGACAGGTGAGACGACGCTGAGGAGGGAGGGAAGGACGGTGCAGTCAGGTGTGAGCTGAGGACACTCCTCACTCTGTAGCTCCTACGCCCTGGTGTTGGAGAACAGGATCCATGCACGCTGCGCTCCACGGCCGACCACGTCTCTTATCCATCTTTCCTACAGCACCTAAAACAAGAGAAGTCATCACGAATCTCAACAAGAGCAACACTAGAACCATTTTATATTCCTCACAACCAAACAAAATAATTGCTTCAGTCTTCATCCTATGAATGCCAATACCATGCCAGTGAATGAGAAACTGCAGACATGAGCCAGTGCCCTGCATGAGTGAGCTATTATCAGCAGGCAGGGTGCGATGGTGGCTGCTGCGTTATTATGCCAAGAACACTTGCACACACTTTCATAGCATCTGAAATGCCTCCAGTTTCTGCTATGAAAGAAGCTATTCTGCATCTTTTCCTCTGGGGAGCCACTGACTCTTAAGCCATATCAAACTTCACTGCGGCATGCAACACAGATGCACACACATACTCAGACAGCGTATCTGAAGCCGCTAATTACAACTTGCTCATGTTTTCATTCTCACTGACAGTTTCTGCCACACTGAAACGCAAAACAATCTGTTCTACGATTAAATTACTATTGACCAAGCAAGAAGGAGCAACTTCCTCCTCTCTCCTCTTGCACACAAGCAGTTTCGTCGATGCAAACCATGGTCCGATTCCTCTTATGGACGCACGACAAAAGAAAACACACAAGGTTGAAATTGAAAAGGAAACCAAGACTTACTTCAACGGAACTGTAGTACTGACTGTGTTATTTCTCGAGGCACATTTCAGCTCTACGGTCATCTAAAAGCAGCTTATCCCCAAAGCAGATCTGGAATTTAGGTATTTTAGTTTCTCCCTTGTTCAGGCGGGATGTGGAGGGAGCCTCACATCTGGATGCCACGTGGGGAACCCTGGTCTCTCTGTGCTGGAGTAGCGTACCCATTAAATTTAGCCTGACCATCAAAGCCAAAATGAAAAACAGCTGGATATGAGGACATCTCAACCTTGCTCAGACTTACACGCCGCTCTAAGCCACACTAAGTCCAGTGGCATCCACGAGCTTTACATGTAATTCTAATGCATTTCCATGCAGAGATTAAGCCACTTGGAGTTTGCAGAGAATTAGGCCAGTGGTTTAAGATATGATTTGCTGCTTTCCCCCCCTTTCATAGATTTAAAGAGCCTTTTCACCTGAATTATGAAAAAAAAACATACATTTGTCACTTTAAGAATGCAACTAACATTTCCTTTACTATTAATTTGATAAATTTGTAAATGTACTTGTTAGTCGCTCATCTGGTGTATAAAATTACAGATAACAGAGTAGAAATAGTTAAATCTTCAAATAGCAGATGTCTGAATTTGGCATGGATACAGAACTGCAACAAAAAGTAATATAAAAGAATAATCTAAAACTGATATGATGATAGTTGTTTAACTCATTTCCAAGCACAAACACCAAACATTACCTCCTACTAACTTCTCAGGTTTGATCTTTCGTTGATCCCACGCTATAATTAAGAATAGGTCTAGCTCAGGATTTTGGTCTTTGTGAAAGCTTCTCACTGAGCCTTGGGAATTAGGGCATTCGTTTTCATCATTTCATTATATTTCATAAACACAACTAGAAATCGTTTAATCCACATATCACTTCACTTGATATAAAAACAACAATTAGTTTGGGGGGCGCAGGGTAGTCCAAGCGAAAACGTGTCAATGGGGAGTGAGCTTTTGTGGGAAGAAATTCTGTTATTGACATTTTTAATACTGCTCCAATTTGCTGACAGAGACATCTAAAACCACTGCACAGAAACCCAAAAAAAACCATTTGTTTGCTGCAAACCGCAAAAGGGAAGTGATAAAATATGTTTTTTCCATTTACTCTACTCTGATAAAACTAAAAACTGACCTTGACAGGGCCACTGTGTTCCCTGATCAGCATCCAACCAACAAACAAATCCACGATAAGAAGAGAACAGTCATCACAGTGTCAGGAGGAAAAAACAGCTCACTGTCAGCAGCAGGGTCATCAGGAAACCCAAAGGTTTAACTTCAGTCACAGCTGCTTCATGAGGGGCTGCTGCCTCCTCACGGCCTCCTAGTTAAAAAAAAACTAAAGTGGATGGTCCCCTTTCATGGTGGTGGTTTGGTTTCTTAGACCAGCAGGTTGTGAGCATAGAGGCAACCTAACCCCTTCTTGTACCTCACATGAGAGGGTACAGACTAGAGACTCCTGCTGAAAGAGGGGAAACTCTGAGAGGAAGAGCAACTTCCACATTTTACCTTCATTCTAGTTTGAGAGCCTGTCTATTGTTGCAACCGTTTCCTCTAGCGCTCTCCACTACCATTTTTTTCCATGTATTTTTGTGCTATTTTTGCTCTCACTATGCTGCAAGCTGACTAAAATGTGTGTATTCGGTGTGCCACTGGTGCATGCTGGGTATATGTGCTATCAGGTGCGTATTGGTGGCAACCACAGATCTACTGACAGTCGTGAGCTTCACCATCACCGCAGTCGGTGTTGTATAAATAGGATTATTGCACAGCTGCAAAGCGCAGGCCCAGCAGCGACAGCACATCTGCCCAGGCTCGGATATGCATGTTGTTTGAAAAAAAAAAAAAAAAAAAGCCCCCGAGGCGGCAGCAGCAGCAGCAGCACCGTCCCCACCAGGTGGATGACCTGCTATCAGTCAAACGCACCGTGACAGACCAGCGGCCACGACAGACAGCCTGTCAGCGCGGTGTTTAACCCTGCGTACCTGACGTGCACGGACTCGTTTGTCCGTGTGTAGGTGGCTAACACGCGTTGTAAATATCACACTGGTTTAAAATGGTGTTCACTCACCGACGTCTGTGAAACTGACGAAATCCGAAGAAAAAAAAACATACATGAACCTTGATCCAAAAGACCGAAACGACTCCTCTCTTCTACCCGCACAGATACAACGGTGTTTCCCCTCATGTGGAGACTTTATCTCTGGAGGTCACAGCAGACATGTTTACACCGTTTAGTGTTTGTTTTTTAACATACACAATTAAACAACGTATCGCTGCTGGCTGTGGACGTAACTTTGCACCGTACGGAGTGCACCCGTAGCCTACGTTCAGAGCTGAGGAGGAAAAAAAAACACACACAGACTGAGCACGAGCGCTGATAGGAAGGGGGGGGCTGAGTTCTGATTGGTCGATGGACGCTCAGAATTCTAGAACACAGCTGCTTGGACGCTTCCTATTGGTGGAGGTGTTAAAGGGCAATTCCGCCGCTGTGGCAAAAACCAACCCATAAAATGCTCCTCTTCTTTTTTTCCTCCTCTTCTTCTTCGCACTGAAGGATAAAATTACTTTACCTCATCGACTCGTATGCTCTCAGTTAAAAGCCCACTGGGGAAATCCAATCATAGCGTGGGATTTAGTGTGGAGGTTGAAGCTGCCTCATTTCATTTACCCGCCTTTTCATTAGTTAAGCTGATACCCCAGGGTAGCCTACTCTGTGGCCTTTGTGGACACAAACACATCATTTTACATAACACATATTTTAACAAATAAAACCACAGGCCATCATTATTGATACGTGACACAGTCATACAGATCATATACATAGCCTTTTTGATTAATTAATAATAAACATATGTTTACCTGGCAGTGAATAGTGAAGAAGTCATTTCTGCAGTTACTTTTGTTACTTTTAATAAATTCATATTTTGATAAAGACACCTTTAGTAGTCTCACCTAGAACTTGCAGTGCAGAACTGTGGTATTAATACTTTTCCTGTGGCCTCTGTGGAGAATATAATTGCATAGATTAAGCCAGTCAGTTTAGTGTATGCTGGTTAAAGTTAGCCTCACCACAATAGATTCATAGAGAACTAATTATAATATAGTGCTATTCATTATTCTGAAATGGGGTATTATTGTGCATGAAGTATATATTGATTTGCTACTTAAACCATATTAATGCCAATCCTTTTTTATTTTAGGGAGATTAGACTACACTAATTAAGCCATAAATATAAAGTGAAAACATGTATTTGGACATTCTTGCAAAACCACAAAATTTAGAAAAGCCATGGAAAAAGAAAGAACAGGAAATGATGTCACAAAGAAACCGGAAATGCAAAACAGAAAGGTACATGAGTCTAACCCACACATCCTTCCTCTGCTTCTCTAAAAAACACAGAAAACACCAAACCCTGCAGCTCAAGGCCCTGTGGGTTTCATCAGCCCTCAGTTTATATCCAGTGTCATCCTGCATTACAGAAACATGTATCAGTAGAAAAAATAACGTGTGCTGAACCATCATCTTATGTCAGGAGGAGTAACTAATTACCATCGCCTTTAATTACCACTATAAATCTACGACATGCTAAAATGACAACATGTATAACAAATAAAACCAATGATGTGTTGTGTTTACGCCATCCAATGAGTGCTCTCTACTTTAGTCCTGCAGTCACTGACCTATTGTACACGGATGTTTGTGATTAGTCAACTAAACAATCAAACATTGCCTCACTAGTCAGTTAAAGTCAATATGATTATTTTATTAGTGTACAACACAGGTTTAGTGATGCATTGAGGATGTCGAGTGGGCAGATGCTGCTAACCCCCCAACAGACAGCAGAAAATGGGACATGCGATATCTTATAAAATCAACATGGACTGACAGTATTTTGATCTGGAAAATGAAAGCACGGTTGTGTGTAGGCGGTGTCAGAATAAACTGGCGTACGACCACTCATTTCACACACATACGTGGACTTTAATTTGCCAGGAAAGACGGCTGATGTGAGCCACACTTCACAAACAGATGTGACATTGTTTACCATCGTGTTCCAATCCAATTGTGATGCTTAGTTTTCAAAGCTTTTCTTGATTACAGACCAGCTGAACAGTCTAAATGCAAGTTTCCATTTAATCAACAACTGGCTGTTAGGATCGTCCCTGCTATTATGTGGTGCATAGAGACGGAACACTGAAGATGTCTTCTCTACATGTAGGTGCCACCACTTTCAAATGAGATTCAGATGCTAAGTGCTAATTTAGCACCAGTTCTTCACAGTCTGTCACACTCCATCACACCAGACCCCCGTGTCTTATTTTATATGTTCATTTGCACGTCAGTCAGAAAACGTCTGCAGACTTCTTAAAAAAAAGAGATGTGTGAACTGCTGGTTCAGCTCTTGGTTTACACTTTGTAACATTTTGGAAAAGTGAGCACCTTTCCAAAAAAGATAACGCTTCTACCCACGACTCTTCTCTTGGTTGTTAATCTCTAATAATACTGTCTGACCAATGCAAGTCTAAATGCATTCCTGACAAATATTACAGCTTTGGAAGTAATAAATCACCGTGGTACAAACTGGTGACTAACGTTAACTAAAAATAAAACAGGTTAATAGCAGACTATCTCTGCATGAACACTGTTGGATGTGAGATAGAAATTAGACGAGTTAGATGCAAAAAATCTCCAAGTGTGACTCACTGCCCAAAAAGCTGTACTTATGAAGGTGTGCCTATGTGAGGTCTGAATATAAATCACAACATGCTTGTTTTCTCACAGTCATGTAATGAGGTCCTTTTAGCCACGGACAGGCAGCCGCTGTGCATTCTCTCCGCTGGCATGTTGTTCAGTTCAAGCAGCGATGCAAAACAGCTCAGGTGGGGTCAACCTGTCCACTCTAAAGCCTCGCTCCTTTTCTTCACCTGTGGGTCATTTCTGGCCCTGATGCTGGGTCACGACTGTTCGCCGCCTTCGTCCATCTCCGCCTCTGCTGGAGCTGCGTTTTCCTGCTCAGGGTCACCGGGGAGGACTCCTGCCACCGTCTGGATGAGCTCCTCGATCTGCTCCTCTGATAAACGCTCCTCACTCTCCTCTACCATCTGAAAACACACAGAGAATTGAAACCATACACATCTAATTACAGAGCACTAAAGAAGCCTTTAAGTGTCTATAATTCATGTTTTTATAATGATAATAATAACAATAATGATGATGATGCATGGAAATATAATGTGTTAGGTCATCGTTAAGCCCTCTGGATTAGCTCTGTGTTGTTTTGTCTGACTTCAGTGAAATCATGGTGGAAAAAAAAAAAACATGTACAATCTACCCGCTCAGCATCAAAGATTGGATAGACACTGTTTGCAACTTGCTGTTGAACACAGTGGAGCATTTAGCAGTTGAACACACAGATATTTCCCTCAGGCACCAGACCAGAACAAAGCTAGAAGCATGTGAATATTAAAGCCGCCTCCACACCACTCCACTGCACGAGGTGTAAATAAGCAACAGTTTGGTAGCGACTGAGATCTTTAAAAGACAATGATACCTAAATAAACTGTTGTGAGCGACCTTCTCCAAAACAATTTGGTGTTCTGCCACATGATACAATGCACATAAACTTGCCTTGGCTTTTACATGTCAAATCAGTTTATCTGCAGTTGACCAAACAATCTCATCTCAAGCTTCCTCAGGCAGCTGTTGTGAAGCGCTCTCAGTCTCGTCACATGATTTTCAAGTGCAGGGGGAGTTTACAAGTTGTCATGGAACAATGGATGTTCAAATTTCCAACACAGACAAGAGGTCATTCAAGTGCCCAGGAAGGGTTTCAAGTGTGCACATTTGCAACTCCATGACAACAGCCTAACTTGACCTGCTGATGAACATCGTGTGATACAATGGAAAGCACAACAACAGCCACTTGATGAAGCTTTAGTTAGGACTGCTTATCCTATTATGAAGTATTCAAATATTTTTGCTTTGTCAAAGAAGCAAACAAACCACTACTAACAGCATTCATGTGTGGTTTTGTAATGGAGATATTTGTGAATTTAAATGACAGCAAGAGGTGATTAAATTCTGAGAAATCTTGTTTTTGGTGTTCATCAAGCTGCTGGTCTGAGAAGACTTGAGTTTGAGTTTGTTCATGTTTCTGGTGATGTACTGAATGTCTGAAAACCAAAATGCTCTATATATGCATCTCCATGATCCAATCAGTGACACAGATTCAGAAAGTTTTTTAAAGTGCCACTACTGACTGAGTTACACTAATGGGATCAATGGGACCATTTACACAACAGTGCCTGTCAAAAATGACTCTGTCCACCTCAGTCTATGCAGCTGTAACTAAAAAGATTAACACAGAGTCTTAAAGGGGCAACAGCGGTGTTATTTTATGTTTTCTAAATGCCAAAGATTATTTTTTTAAAAAGCAAACTATCAGTTCACTGGTTTGTAAACTGGAGAACATAGTGCATTTGTTGGGGACTATTTTCAGCTGTGGATTAATACACATTGGGTGCTGCAATGAGTTTTTCCGTACAGTAGCCCTATAGGGAACAGGCTCAAAATAAACTAGTGACCATGTTCACCATGACAAAGAAACATGTCATCCAGGGCAGCAGAGCAGCTCATTGGTTTGTATTTTAACAGTTACTGAACAACAACAGAGCTCGAACTTCCTCTTGCTCCGACTACACAGGCAATACTTCTCTGCAGAAACATCTTTGCAGGATGTGCTGACAAGAAGAGAAGACAAATAGAGAGATAATGTAAACATACAAAAATAGTAACTGATGAGTAAAACACTCACTAGTTGAATTTCCACTGCCGTCTGTGGCCGGTGGTTCAGTAGCTGCAGTTTCTCGGCCCTGATGACATTTAGGAGCAGAGCATCATCATTAATATGGAACAGTGTGATCTACAAATGCAGAGCAGTACATCTTATTTTTTCTAAATACCAAAAGAAGACATGATTTATGCCTTTGTCACATCTTACTGACTTTGTGAGTTTGTGAGGCATCATGGTGGTGAGGAACTCTTTGACAATCTCGGGTCTCTGTCTGCTGCAGGGCGTCTTCGACAGGTACTTCAGAGTCTGTGTGGAAAGGCAGAGGAAACTGTAGGCGTGCTTTTGTAGGAAAAAAAAGAAAAAAAAAGTGTAAATGCGTTAAAGTCAGTGATGAAAGAGAAAGAAGACATGATCCAACCTCATACGTGATGGTGTTTAAGTTCTGCTGCCCAGGGCTGTGCTTGCTCTTCCCGCTCTCCTTCCTCTGTTCCTTCAGGTCCGTCAGGAGTTTGAACACCTGAGAAAACAAACAGATGTTCACATCTCTTGTCTGAACAGAGCAAAACAGATAGGATCAAATATAGAGAGAGACACCAACTCACCTCATAGTTACTGAGCATAGCAGCGTTTGAGTTTTTCCTGAAAAGAAGAAAATGAATCTCTGAAGTCCAAAAGCTTCAACCATTAGATAATGTACATGCAAATGTCAAAGGACAATTTACTTTGGATCATTTAGCCCTGTCTCACAGTCTTCTTTTAGTGAGCAGCATTTCAGGTGTGTCACACATGAGACTATGAGATGGTGTTCAAAGCTCTGAAAGGAGGATGGTGGATTTTGCTACTAGGCTGCTATTACTTAACAAAATAAATGAACAGAGAGAGAAGAGTGTATAGGAGTCTGTTTTTAATTTACTTAGATACATATTATCATACAGTGGCAGAGAAAAATATATTTAAGGAAAAACCACAAATATTCACTTTGTAGATTATTTAAAGTGCTGATGACTACTGATTAGCTGAAAATTACTGGGCTATAAGCTCACGGATACATCCAGTGTTGTTTCCAGAGTTTTTCTGCCCTTAAAAAAAAAAAAAAAAAAAAAAAAACTCTTCGAGACATGAAAACGTGTGTAACACCAGTTGTGTCGTTAAACTCCGGTCTCCCACAGATTGACGTCGAAGCTTGTTCTCATACAGCTAAATAAAAACTACAACGTGAGTCCATATAATGTCACTGAAAACAATTACGACTTCATAATCAATAAAGAAAAATCTTACACTTCCATTTCGCCAGCCTCTCGGTTTCAGTCCGTTCTCCAAAAGTGTCCGTGTGGAAAATGTTGTCCGCGTCAACTGTTCCGCTGACAACACGCGTGCTCTTTCTTTCTGAGGATGATAATAACACCAATACCACCGAGATGTCCCTAACTTTTGTAGCTTAGCGCGAATGCTGATTGTATTAATTGCTACATTTTTATTAATCGGCTTGATTGGTCCCATAATGTAATAGATAGCTCGTAGGCTACTTATGATAGTGTAAATAAAATGAGGACATAGTGCCACCCAGTTCATCAATAACCATTATTCAAACGAAATACCTAATGTCAGATAGTGTATTGTTAACCTATCCTTTTTGATACGTGCACAACAAATCTGCATCAAAGATTTGTCATGTAGCCTAAACATACATTTCTGAAACTATGAAGTACACGCTATTTGATAAAGTCTTTACTTAGTTTGAGAATTTCATCTTTGGCCTATTCAGACAAAACAAAACAGAAATATTCAATCAAAACAAACACTTTATTGAACACCAGGAAATCATCATTATTTATTTCTTAGAATTTAATGGACGGTAGAATCAGAATCAGAATACTTTATTGATCCCCAAGCAGAAATGTCTTTTTGTTGCAACATCTCCAGCTTGTTGTGGTAAATGGAAAAAAATGAAAATAATAAATGGTAAATGATAATAAAAGAATGTATGCCACCATTTTATCCAGATAAGATTGTATCTCACTTTAAGTGGCCTTTCTAAACCAGAAAAAAAAGAGTGATTTTCTTTTAGGCAGTGTGAAAGAATAGATCATCATCAAACAAGCATTTCAGTTTACAAACATCTGGCAGAAAATTATGGTCAGAAAAGTTAACTCCCTTACTCAGATCCCTCCAGCAATCTAACAATGTGTCTACATCCATGGTCTAACAACAAAACTTTCCTGTTACACAGATATGAACAGACATGGCAGCTAAAGTTCCTCCCTGCTGAAATTGCTGGCTGTATCTTCTTGCCAGTAGGCAGCAGTGTCTGACTACACTTCATTCATGTCCATTGGGACAGGTTCCTCTTTCTGAGAGAAAAAAGTAAAGAACATCTTCAAATGGTCATCGTTAATGTTCTCTAAGCTTCTAAGTGTATTTTTAAAAGCTGTGAGGTTTCTGCTCTCAACCAGTTTTTTCACATTGCTCAATATGTCCATGTGGTATGGAAAATTGGAGGTGAACCTGAGGTAACTGTTCAACACCCCAAACTTTCTTCTCTCCACCAGCTGGACAATGATGCGTTCAAGAATGTCAGACATGTGATAGCCATACTCTACTACACTCTGTTCTTCACCACTTGCATTGCCATAGGCATAACCCCCTGAATGCATTGCAACAACTCTGCAGTACTTGTCAAACACAGGAGAGCCAGATGAGCCAAAATAAAAACAAGATTTGTAATTTAGCCTCCGACAACTGTTTTGTTGGACAGATTGAGCCACACCCTCAAAGAAACGGTGAGTAACAAGCTGAACGTTGCCTTGATTTTCCAGGTAGCTCTTCTCCACAAGCTCTTTGCAGTTATCAGATGAAATGATCGAGCATGGATCAATTTTTTTGATTCCTCCATAAGGATGCCCAATAATGCAAATACCACCACCACTTCCCAGACGGAATCCACACTGTTCCAGGAGACCGTCGGGCAGTTGTTCCTTTCCAGCATCGAGTCTCAGCAGAGCCCAGTCGTGTCCACGATGATATTCAAAGCCAGCGACCTCTCTCACGTCCACAACCCCCAACTCTTGTCCTCTGTCCATATCATCAAGACTTTCATAGGAGAAATTGACGGTGACCTTCACATCAAGCTGTCTTCTGTTGTTGTTATAAATGTCTTTGATGACATGTCCATTTGTGAGGACAAAGTTCTCAAACAGGAGAAAGCCAGTTCCCCCTGGGCTCCCATTTATTGACACAAGACAAACAGAACTGCTAAGATCCATTAATTTCTTCATTGTCTTCACTTCTGTGCATGTCTGGTCATTATGCCCGTACTCTACCCTCAAGAGATTCTGGACACGAGAATTCTTGACAACTGTTTTCTTCCCTTTCACCAACTCTTTAAACTGCTCGAACAGTTGGCTCTTCATTTCCCTCATTTCACACATTTCTGCTGCTCTTTTACTATTAATCGTTGGTTCTTGTTTTAGATTGTTGTTTTGTGAATCACTTGTGGTTGACAGACGTGAAGCTTCTTGGTTTTCATCAGAGTCATGTGTCTGAGACTTGTTTGGCGATATGTAAGTGTCATCAAGACTGCCTGGCTGGCTGTCTGGAACCGTAGACTTATCGAGCAGTATGATCTTGTAGGTTTGACCATCTAAATCATCAACATTCATTGACATTTCAATTTTTACTTCACTGCTTTGACAAAAGAGTCCAAAGTTCTTGCTGAAGAGAACTTTCAGAAATCGACCATCTCTTCTGAGAGCTTGCTTCACAGTTTCACCTTTGTATGCATAAACTGTCATTTCCTGAACAACCTTGTTTAGTGCTAGATTTCTAAGGATTTTCTTTACACCATCACCTCCTTTTGTCAGTACTTGAAATGTCACAATCTCATCAGATGACCTCTGTCCAGGAGAATGAACAGAGCCCCCATCATTTGGTTTTCCCTTGTTACCAGCTTTAACATACTTGACAGTTAAAGGTTCCCCTTTAATTAAGCTACATGGCCAGTGTGAGCTGATGGCTCTCCCTTCTCTAACAATGACAAGCTCTTTGCCCTTATTCTTCATTTCAAATTGTTTCAACTGTGAACTTCTTGCTATTAAGTCTTTAGCAGTTGCTGCTTTGTTGCAGCTAACAGATGTTTTTTTTTCACCCCACATAAAAGCACAGGAATGGGTTGTATGTGGAACAATTTCCTAGGGAAAAAAAGATTGAATAACATTTAAATCATTAACAGAAAATTAACCTTTAATCCATGGTAGTAATACCAAATTTGTCATGGTCATGAATTAAGTGACAAGAGAAAGTTTACCTCCGCAGTTCTGTCCAAATGTTCACCATTTTCTTCTTGCATCTGAGGCTCCATTTTTATATTGAAGTTACCAGCCATATTTCATCAACGCTGAAATACAGTGATTCTGTATTTCACCTGTGTGAAAAGCAAAACAAAGGTGATTTGTTTTTAACAGCTCAGAGAACAAAAGAAGTCCAGGCTGAACCGATAAATTCAAAGCTACAGTATGTATACATATGACAGGCTCTCCATGGCTGTTTTTATCTGGTGGTTTGGTCAATTCAGTGAACACTTGATTCTTTACTTTAAACATCATACAGTATAGCACCCATTACCTATTATATGCTGAAAGCTAACCAGTGGGATGGGTTTTGGGTTCGTCTTCTGGTATCTATACCACAAAGCTCTACCTATGTTGAAGAGAACGAGAAGCTATGAAAACTCATTAGTCCTGATCAAATTACTACATGTTGAAACACATTCCCCCAAATAACAGGCAAATAACTCTTAAATTAAATAAACAATACACAATTTCATCTCTCACAAATGTAAGCTGTCATAATAATAAGAACTTCAAGTGAGGTTTCTGCTCTCAACCAGTTTCTTTATTTTGTTGTGTGGAGGTAAAAACCTTCAAGCCTTTCCACCAGGTGGACAGCGTGTTAAAAAAATGTCAAAAAATAGCCAATACATCACACTCTGCGTTTCACCTCTTCCATTGTTGTAGGTGTACCCCTCATCAAGACCCATAACACATAATTAAAGTAGCTTTGAAAGTGGCTTTAGTACAGAAATGGCCATTTGTCCTGTTTGTCGTGCTGAGCTGCCGCCAATACATCCATGGTTGCCCAACGAGTTTACGGAAAAAGAATTTGATTGGTCGTTATCGAGCGGGTGGAATATTCAAAGTGCGCATGTCAGACGTTTGATTGAGGGATGACGGGTCCAATATCAGTGGCTGATGAATCGTGAGCCATCGTGAGCAAGGGGGCAGTTGTTGGACTGAGAAGTGAAGCTCACTTCCGCATTCAAAAAACTGCAATCCCTGCGGCTTCCTCTGGGGGCTGGTGTCAGAAAGCAGAATGTCTCCATAGACCCCCATGTTAAAATCGCAGACTTTACATCCTAAATAAACACGATCAAAGCCTGGTGTTAAGGCGTTTTTTGGTCTCAATCTATAGTTTCTAGCCCCGCACACACTCTGAGGGGGGTGAATTTTTTTTAACGCTACCATTTTACTGTTATTAGGTTAAGATTCTGGCCAATTAGGGCGCAGAAACGTTGAGTGACAGGTCAGGAGCGATCCGGAGACAGGCTGCTTCGAGGCCAGTGGGCAGGTTTTTGGCCGGCCAATCCAACATTGCGCTGTCTAGGCTGCCATATTTGAGTCACAAAAATGACTCCCCAAAACCAATGGGTGACGTCACGGATGCTACGTCCATTCTTTTTACAGTCTATAGAGCAGTCTATAGATACACGTAGATGCCGCCTCTGACGCTGCTGCCCATTGGAACGGATTGTCGCCGCTGCCGCCACCTTGAGCAGGGGCCTCAATATTAGAACGTCTCTGCTATGGTAGAGCACTGGATTAATGGTGCGTTCCAGGCAACCCGTAACTCGTATTTTTCCAACCTGTTCCTATGGTTACCCGTTAGAACGTTCAGTCAAACTCGTAACTTCCCACCTGTGAACTCGTACCAGATCGACCTGCTCCCAGTTCCCAGTTAGTAACTCGTAACTTGCCCTGGAACACTACAAACTCGTAATTGGTGACTTGAAGTCGTGACTTAGGCTACAGGTTCAAAAGCCTGCCTGGAATGCAGAAAAGTCCTTGAAAAACCGCCCTTGCTCACTCACCAACAATGCAGAGATGCCAGTTCTTCTTGAGAAGGAGGTGTCTAACTTTTATTTACTGTAGTCTACAGAGGCAGAGGTCTATCACTGAATTTTAAACCGATTTTCAAGCCGTTTGTTTTAATATAAATACTACAATTCAGGGAGGCCTACATAACTCTCGTCGGCAGTTAGGGTTAATGTAAGTGCCTTAAACTGATCTAATATGGCCAGTAGCCTACAGTGGTTTACACTCACTGGCCGGCATCACAACTAGCCTACCACAGCTGGGGGAAACAGCTGATAAGCCGATAGCCTACACATACAGGCAACAAAATAACAACTATTAACTACCAGCACTAAATGTAACACATATCCAGTGTTGGGGAGTAACGATTTACATGTAATGCTGTTACGTAATTTAATTACAAAATGTACGTAATTGTAATCCGTTACATTATTGTGGGAAAATGTGTAATTAAATTACAGTTGCTTTTATAAATTTCCATGATTACAGTTTTAGTTACATTTGAAAAATCATCACATCATCACACCAAAAGCTTCCAAAGCGTCACCAGATGAGAAGTTGAGCCCAGGTTAACTTTATGGTAATTAGCTATGACGCGGTTAAGCGGCAACCTGTCAGAATAGAGATGTCCTTTGCTGCCCTTTTTTTGTATTTCGGCTCTCCAATGACCAGCGCAATCGAAGTTTGACGCCAGTCACGTGACAAGCGGCCAAAGCGGCTGATAATATTTGCCGTTTTGGGAGCTGTCTGCTCTGACGCCCACCCTTGAGCGTTTTTGACGCTTTGGAAGCTTTTGGTGTGAACGCAAGTTGGATACTGGCACGGAAAAGGCAAATGTCTGACCTGCGATGATCCACACTGACACTTTGCACCTCTCTTAAGTTAGTAAGTGGGCAACATGAGGTGCACACTGTTCATTATTATGCACATTATTTCTATGTCATCCCACACTGTACGTCGGCCTATATGCTTGTGTAGAGAGTGCGCAAATGTGAAGATGTGCCGCACAATGGAGAACTAAAAAGGGAAAATAGGCTACCGCACACACACCAGATGATCTGCTGGTCATCGAAGTGAAATATCCAAGTAACCAAGTGTCTCGGGGGTCCCGAAGAGGTCCCGGGTGGGGGATTGAACCCACACCTCCCGGGTAAGAGTCATATGCGCTTGCCAAAGGGACATCCCCTTGGCCAGCCAGGGCACATGATCAATTGGAGGCATAGTGACAGGACCACCACTGTCACATCTCTCCCTCTCTTTTCACAAGCACGTCGTCGTGCTTCCTTGCAGGCTGCCACATATTAGGAATCCATGGACCCACCACTAGTGCTACATGGATCCTGCCAACAACGCCAGAATGTGGCAAGGTGAAGAGGGTAAGAGTCATGTGCGCTTGCCAAAGGGACATCCCCTTGGCCAAGTAGCCAGGGCACATGATCAATTGGAGGCATAGTGACAGGACCACCACTGTCACACAAGCAAATCAGATAATTAATGCCCCGCACTAAAAGGTGGCAATGACTGGATTCGGAGCGCACTGTCCGCGGACATTTGAGCCTTCATAGTCGGGCGTACGGCGTAACAATAAAAACAGGTCGATATGAAGATTTCCCGCCGAGCAGTCTATTGTGTGACACCGAGTACGCGGAGTACGCGCGGTCGTAAATATTGAGCTTTGCGCGGACAGGTCTGGCGGACGTCCGCTTTGGGTCCGCATTGAGTACGCCTCGAGTACGCGCGGACGTCCGCGGACACATGTACGCCCGAGTATGTAGGGGCCTTGACAGAGGGACAGCTGACGCTCTCTCTCTCTCTCTGTTACGTATGTGACTCACACGGTCTCCGCTGGCTGAAGGTTACAGATGCTACTGTAGTATTTGTGGACATTTTGCAGATGGGTTTAAAAATCTGTACTAATGGTATGGATGCCATGCGTGTGCCTCTTGCTGTACTGTTAATAGGCTAATAATTGCATGTTGTGAATATCATTGGGGAACACTGGTGTGGTGCAAAGAGTGTTTGCCAGCCATGGAGATGTTGTTGACATCTACTGTCAATGTCGAATCTGAAGAGTTACAGCTATACCCTTAGGTGTGTAATGTAAAGTATAATAGCCTACAGCTGTTATACAGAGGTATCTTGTGGAGTCTATTATTATATTTTCTTGATGTTGTCTTAAGTACTGCTGAAAGCTTAACTGTTAGGTCTGAAAGTGTGAAAATTGTTAAAAGTTGAGAGCATTCATTCAAAATTAAGAAAAGTAATTAATCAAATGTAATTAGTTACATTACTTTGATGAAGTAATTGAAATAGTTACACTACTATTACATTTTCAACAGGGTAACTTGTAATTGTAACCAACTACATTTCCAAAGTAATCTTCCCAACACTGCCTATATCCCACCCTATGATACGTTACGTTAGTTTCAAATAACTGCCTACATCAAATTCAACAAGTTCATAACGGTTAATATAAAACAGCTTATTAGGCTACTTGAGAAAAGTTATTCCATGTCTCTTCGTTTTGGTGTTTCTTTCATCCGTACGTGGCACTAAAGTTAGGCATTTTGCCAGATTAGCGCTGTCAAACCCGGTCTAACTGGTCTGACTGTTGACTGCTTGTCAGGAGAAACTACTTTTCAAGATGGCGGCCGTGAGACATTCCAAACAAGCCCGCATGCGGCATCTACTTGTATCTATGAGACAGACACGCTCGTTAATGTGCAGAGGGAGCTGTTACTCCCCACAGTGACTCCCGACACGCAGTTGCTTCTTCACTGAAAAACTCTGACATGTCAAGGGTGGGATGTTAGAGGACTAAATTTATCTGTCTAACCAACCAATATGACACCTGAAACGGTAAAGCTGAAAAAAAAAATTACGCTGGAGTGAATTTTTTCTGTCACTGGCTGGTTCTTGTACGTAACTCGGTCAAGATGCATCCTCAATATGTTTTGCAGTTCTGTTAGGTCATGCTTACAAAGTTATACATAAAACTTATGGGCTCGGAGAAAATCGCTTTGTTATTCTGGTTCCGCACTTGGCTTTCCCCTGCTGATTCCTGCCAAAATGGCGTCGCTTTGAGTTTCAGGGCTGCGTGACGTTAGCTCCCGAAGCTCTATGATCGTGAGCAACGTGTGCCTGCGTTATCCAATGTGAATAAAACTAACCTCCCCCCAGATTTACTCGAAAATAGAATTTAGAAGTTTAAATAGAAGTTTGGGCTCCATCGTCTCACAGGCCACAGTGGGCTCAAATTTCAATTATATTTTCTGTACACCTTTAAAATGTAGGCTAAATGTCCAACTACAACTCGACCGCATGTTAAACCATCAAGATATAATAGGCCTAAACTTACCATGAGGTTCACAAGAAACCGAGGTCTATGATGTAGGCTAGGCTCCACTCATCGACGTTGTCCACAATGAAGAACACCAAGCAAGTCCCTCGGCTGACGCACCTGTGCAGTACTGCCCCACCCTACTTCCTCTTCCCTCTTCCCTCTCTCACACTCCCTCACCTTCTCTAGAAGCCTCACCCAATCACTGCGGGAATGCATTAAAGAGATAGTTCAGGGTTGGTTTTTTTTATTGTACTATTCCGGGCGGCTGGATTTACTGGACTAACGATTTCTTTTTTTGAATTGCACACCCACCCCTCCGTCCAATCAGTAATCAAACCGCGCTCGGCTCCACCGCGTAGGCTACTTGCAGCCAGAGACTGCATTGAAAAAAACACCTAACCCTAAAAAAATTCCAACAAAAGGTTTCTCAGTTGTTTTTTATAGTATTAGATGTCCTTAATACTAAAAGTTTACCAAAGTTTGACCACTAGAAAGGTGTCATTTTCAAGATGGCATCCAAGATGTAGGCTAAATGTAATAGACACAGTCGGCAAGCAAGGAAACGTCACTTCCGGTCAGGGCTGTGGGGGAAAACAAACCGTTTCCCCCATACACACACATGCAAAAACGCGGCATTTTAAACCTTTGTCAAACGCTTTTTCGCCATCCTGTCTTAGTTTTAATCACATGTGTTGTGTTCTAATCCACATATGTTTCTGTTAATGGTCATACTGCAGTTAAAGTGACTTTTAGGTTTTCATTACAGTCAATATTTGCATTTGAAAAAAAATTCTTTGAGATAGTCCCCATCTGGTTAGTAAAGAAGTAACCTTTTGAGAAAGGGGGAAATGTTGTGTTCTAATCCACATCCTAATGTTAATGCTACGCCAGGCCAGTAGGTGGCGATACTATGTTGTGAGAATTACCTGACTAGAGAAAAAGAATGTGCTGTATATATGCGACGAGGAAGAAGTTGTTGATGCAGTGTTCGCGCTCAGAAGCTTGAGACCACTCCTCTGTTTTATTGTTTTATTAATAAGTGTTAAGTGAAACAACACTACAACATGTATATGCTGACAAAGAGCTATATTTTTAGAAACTCATCACGATCTGGGTCGATTTTGTCCGTACATTTTAAAATATTAGGTATTTCACAGTCAGTCATATTTGTCTTCCCCCACGGCTCTGACACTCTCTTGGTCGCTGCCGGCCGGCTCTAGACACTCGGAGACACTGCCTGAGTTGTTGTGTGTTATTTTGCACCGCAAATAAATTCAAAAACCACAACCTGAACTTTTATGTCGGAACTTTTCTCATCTTCCCCAAACGGCTCTGACCGGAAGTGACGTTTCCTCAGTTGCCGACCCTGCTGACTCGGTGTAGGCTATGGCTGTGAAAAACGTTATATTTTAAAATGTACGGACAACAATCGACCCAGATCGTGATGAGTTTTCTAATATATAGCTCTTTGTCAGCATATACATGTGATTAAAACTAAGACAGGACGGCGAACAAGCGTTTGACAAAGGTTTAAAATGCCGCGTTTTTGCATGTGTGTGTATGGGGCCACGGCCCTAACCGGAAGTGACGTTTCCTTGCTTGCCGACTGTGTCTATGGGTTGAAAGCTGTAATGGGTTGAAAGCCTGGAGAGACACCCCAGGTGAATAGGGTAAATTTTTAACTAACAGGTACCACCATGAAACTTAAGTTTATCACTTACATTAAGACAAATTTTTTGTAATACAAAGTATTCAAATTTTATGTTTAACTCTTTCGCGGCCGCACAAATTTCTCATCCCATCCGCTCAGGATCGCATGTTTTTGCCTATTTATTTAGGTTTTTTCTCACGTCGAACCAAACTCTGTACATCAAAACAAACAGTTTTCACGTGGTTGAAGAGTGACTTTCCAACGTGCTCCTCAAAACAACAGCAAGTTTTTCTGCCGTTTCGTTCGTGAGCAGGAAGGAGAAGAAGAGAGCTCGGTGTCTCCAAAAATGGAGCTCCCGCTCTAGTTTCAAAGAAAAACGCACTTTTGTGTCAAGTGGCAATCTGCTCATGTTAACGCTATTCTGCAGTGTGGCATGTCTCCCAAATCATTTCTACAGCTAAATAAATATTTTTGTATATTCTGGGGCGGGAGCGGCAGCTCACAGCGCCCGCTGTATAGCGCCGGTGTCCCGGCTGCACGGTGAAAACAGCAGTGATAATGTGCTTTCAGGTCTGAATCTCCAAACCAGAAACATTTGTAACAGCACCGGAGAAGTCGCTAGATTTGTCGCTGGTCGCTTGACAAAAACAGTTGCCAATTGAGGGTTTGGAAAGTCGCCAGATTCAGCGAGGAAGTCGCAACACTGTAGTTGACAGCTGCCAGCTCGCTGCACGCTGTCCCCAGAGCAGCTTCAAGGAGACAGCTACTTGAACAAAACCAAGATCACACAGTTTATAAAAAACATTATGTTTTGATTTTAGTTTAGAACAGTTTTTACATATCAGAGGACGACCATAATTCACACTAAAGTAGGCTACCTGAGAATGTCTGTTATCAAAAAAAAAAAAACCGGTTTTGACGAGTTCGTCATGACACACCAACTCTGTCAACCGACGTTCAGTCAACGGATTCCATTCATGTCTATGTGGAGCAGGAGCTCCGGCCGTGTGGTGCATGATGGATACAGCACGTCGATCTGACGGCTCCGTCGCCGTATGTGAATTTGCATGAAGTTCGATAGATTGAACTTTATGCCAATGAGGTCCGTCCAACGCAATGCGGCCGGCTCCAGAAACTTCATTCAAACTATCAAACTAGACGGTGTTGATCAAATATAAATCCAGATTGAACTACACATTTCCCACCTCAAATGTTTTCAGAAACATACTTTAGTGTGTTGTTTAACTGTAAAATGAGATTGTTTGTCATGTTGGAAACGGCAGAGCGAAACTCAAGCTCGGCACGGGGAGCATACGTCAGTCCGACTGCCCCAAAGTCCGACGGCTCATTTCTCCGACTTCCCATACTACAGTGTTAAGGTAAGGTTTAGGGTAAGGTTAAGGGTTAGGGCTAAGTTGGAGAAATGGGAGGTTGGAGGAAATGGGAGGTTGGACTAATGGACGCAACGTGCGCCCATTAACGTGCGGGGGTATACTTTACGGCCCAGATTACAGCTGAGTTCTCTAGTACGGGTGTGGATTTACACACAACAACATTTAACTCAGGTGAAGGAATAACAACAGTCTTGATACAGATCAGCTGGCACTGTTGCCGCTCTGTTTTTGAAATTTCCGGGTTTGATTCTCATGTCCGACATGACATCGCACTCGCGCTGACTCTCTGCCCAATCAGCGGAAGGACGTCGGATGACGTCACGTTATCACTTCTGCTCGCTTGAACCAGGGCCTTCCTCTGGCTCCTCCCATATAAATACTGCATTTCAAATAAAGCAAAAGAAGTGCATTTCAAAATTTTACATAATATATACCCTGTCAACTCTATTATTGCAAGATTTACAGATGTGAATGACGCCTGCACTTTTTGTAATAGCAACATAGAAACTTCTTCACATTTGTTTTTTCACTGTGATGTATCAAGGAAGTTTTGGTGTGATCTTGGATCTCATTTTTTTGGTGCTGCTAACTCTGTCTACTCCCTTACCTTTAAAGATATCATTTGTTACTACATTAATCCAGAAGATCGCGCTCTTGAACACCTGATGAATTTTATCATCATTTACGCAAAGTTCTTTATTCACAAACAAAAATTCGCTAATTCTGTACCTAAATTTGCTCCTTTTTTACTTGAACTTAATTCCCTGTTTAAATCTCTCTATTTGATCAACAACAAAAAAAGCAATACATTACTGGACAATTATGAAAAGTATTTCCCCGAAACCTCTGACTAACCCTTTATTAATGTCTTTTTTTTTTTTTAATTATTTTTATTATTATTTTATTTTATGTATCATCCTTGTTGTACCTATCGCTGACTTATTTTCATTATTCATTCTTCTTACTACTACAGTAGTGTTATTATTTTGTTATTTTCAAGCCGTATTCTATATATTGCTGTATTGTTGTGCTGTCCCTTTGCACTTTTTGATGTGCTGTTGCACAGGAACGTATACCTTTACTTTACTTGTTGGTTTTGTAAAATCTATTCAATAAAAAATCAACTTAAAAAAAAAAAAAAAAAAAAACCTGGGCCTTCCTGGTGAGCAAATTAAATAGATGAGAGAAGAAATAATTTAAGGCAGACAAGTTACTTCATATAATTTAAATAAAATTCAGTAGCTGATATACATTTCTTGTTGTATTCGACATGTAACAAGGACTCAAAGTATTTTTTTAATTCAACTGAAAAATAGGGAAATGATGGGGTAGTTTTTGACATTTTAGCTTTATGAATATGAAATTTACCCAATAATATGAAGAGATTAATAATGTTAAATTTATTATTGTGAGAAGAGTAACCAAAAACAACCCTCGGGGCGGTGTTTAGCTCAGTTGGTAGAGCATCCGCCCCATGTGTAGAGGCTATAGTCCTCGCTGCAGGCGGCCCCGGTTCGAGTCCCGCGTCGGACGGCCCTATACTGCGTGTCATTCCCCCCCATCTCTGCCTCCCATTTCCTGTCACACTCTACTGTCCTATCAAATAAAGGCATGAAAAGCCAAAAAATATACTTAAAAAACAAAAACAAAAAACAGGCCCTTCCTTTACTGCTCTTAGCGGTGAGCTCATGCATATAGCCTCTATCAAATTTTCAGGCAACCAGAAGGCGATCAAGACTTGATATATGTGAAAACTTAAACATTTTTCTGTAATTTTTGTTTATTTTATGTATTACTTTTCATTTATTTATTCCCCCCTGGCGTATTATATAACTGTATCTTATAAATGGAATGATTTTCATGAAAATCTATTTTTGTATTGTGAAACAAAGTTTTGAATTAAAAAAAAAAAACAAAAAACCAGGGCCGAGGAGGTACTAAAAATGGGACCTGGTACGGCTAGTGGAAACACGCAAATAGCGCACCGAGCCATGCCATGCCGTGCCGTACCGTGCTGCGCCAAGTGAGAAGGTTACTGAGGGGATTTTGGATATCTCTTTTTATCACTTTGTAAATCAGAAAATACTGTCACCAGCCCCAAATAAATCAAATTTTGCCATGTTTTCAAGCAAACAGAAGCAACCGCCTCCCGGAAGCAAACAAATCCCTATGGCTCGTGTTCAGCTATGAAATGGAATGAAATAAGCGGCTGATGCATCAGGCGTCTTTTCTTGCCTTTAAACATTTTATTGGATAAAAAGTCCGTGATTTTAAAATATAGAATACAAAGATTTACAGGCTTCTTTTTTAAATTGGCGTGGATCTGAGAGGCATATCCAGGTATGCAGTGTTGTCGGTCTGAGAAGTGAAGTTCACTTCCACGTTCAAAAAACTGCAATCCCCGCCGATTCCTCTGGGGGCTGGCTCCAGAAGGGAGCAACTGTCCAGACCCAATTGCAGACTTTACAACTTAAAAAAACATATTTACAGCCTGGTACATCTTATTTATTTGGTCTCAATCGATGGTTTCTACCCCCGTACACACACTGAGGTATATGGCCACCCTCATGACCCCCATGTTTTCATGTTTTTGAAACGATGCTTAACCTGAAATGTGTTTATTTTGGTCCTCTCTCTATTGTCAACTGCAATAAAAAAAAAAAGAAGAAGACCCCCATGGCCACCCCGGTCCAAAACTTCCGGGTACGCCCCTGTAACCGTAACGTCTTCCCGTGACGTGTTTAAAGTGACAGGAGCAGGTTCAGTTTCTTGCTGCTGCATGGCCACTCTGCCGTTGTTTCACTGCACTTCGGCTACTCTATATCTCCACACCAAACTGCTACAGACACCCATCGTGGATAAACATGTCCGGGACGGAGGTAAGATTAACTGTTGAGCTTTAGAAACCCTGAGCACCGCAAAACATGTGTCGTCGACGTCGTTGTTGTTGTTGTTTTAGCGGCCAGCTGGACGCTAACAAAGCAAACTGTCAGACTAAACCTCCCCATCTATCTCTCTGTGAGCAGACTAGCAGGACGGCGAGCTACATTACAGCAGTATTACTGTGTATGTTCATTGTTGTAGTGTACGCATAGTTTTTTTTTCCTTTCTGTCTCATGAACAGGCGGGTAAACTTTGGGGGGGTCGCTTCGTGGGAGACACCGACCCCATCATGGAGAAGTTCAATGCATCTATCGCCTATGACCAGAGGATGTGGGATGCTGACATCAGAGGGAGCAAGGCTTACGTGAAAGCTCTGGAGAGGGCAAATCTGGTCACCACGGATGAGATGAACCAGATTTTACACGGGATGGATCAGGTTAACTCTTATCTCAACCACACACACATAGGGCTGGAGTCAGCTTCAATGGAAACAACAGTCTGATAAAGTTAATCAAACAACCACATCATTGGTCCATCATAGGTGTTTATAATTGCAGCTGTATGACCCCTGCAAAGCCAGATACTCCTGGATACTGTGTGTGTGTGAGTGTGACTGTGTCACTGTCTGCCCTTCAGCACAGATTCAGGTTAATAGATGACAGCTAAAAATGTGCTATTGCGCCGGATTCCTCTGTACTCTGCTGAGTGCCTGGTGAACAATAGTATCATCATGTGACAGGTGTCAGCTGCAAAACAGCTTCAGTGAGTCTTTCACCCACACAGACAGGTCCGTTTTTAGGGTGCCCTCTCTAACCTGATGCTTTGTGCAGTGCAAGTGTTGTTAGGTGATCAATACAACTGAAAGAACGACTGAGTAGAATGTGACACAAAGATGAACACATGTGTCCCATATTTAATCATAACTAAGAGCTCAACAGGCTATATTTAACTCTCACTTCCAGATTGATGAATCGCATTGTATTATATTTATTTTTAATGGTAATATACTTTTTATGTTTTCAGATTTCTGATGAGTGGTCTAAAGGTGCTTTTGTCATCAAAGCTGGAGATGAGGACATTCATACTGCCAATGAGCGCAGGTTAAAGGTGCAGTTCAACTTGTTTGTCCCTCATAACTCTACATAAGAGAGTGTTATTGTAAAGCAAAGTCAGATACCTGCCTGTCTGATGTTTTAGTGATGCTGCTGATGTCAGCAATAGGCTTTGTGAATACAGCATAATCACCAGTGAGAACGATGGCTGAAACTATGAACATGTACTGTCTGTGTCACGAAAGCCTGTCCTATTGAAAACACATTAACAAGCTACACTGTCACACTGCGCACCTGCACTTGTTGACATGTAAAACTGTACTGTACTCTAATTTAGTACAGGTAATGTAAATTACTGTAGTGTCAAATTACTGCACTGTAATTTATTACTGTGAGATATACACAGTCCTGCTTGCGTAAATAACATACATAATATATATTATTCCAGTGATTAAAATAGTTTGTAGCAAATACACTGCTTACGTTGTCTAGGACTAATAGTCATAATATAGACTGGCATATAATTGGTTTTGGTCTTTTCATGAGAATTGTTTATAATGAAGAAAAAAAAGCATGACACCAGTCTTATCCCTTTTTAAACTCATTGATCATTTTTTTGGTGTTAAGCTCAGTGTTTTAACCTTTAGGTGTTATTTGTTTATTTAGAGGGATCCCCATTAGCTGATGCCAATGGCACAAGTTTGAGCTCTTGGTTTTGGTGATGAGAGATGTCTTTGTCCTTGCATTTCCTGTTTTCCCAGGAGCTGATCGGTGCACCTGCTGGGAAGCTTCACACAGGCAGGAGCAGAAACGACCAGGTTTGTCAGATCAAGCTCAAAACTGTATTTGTTGGATGTTTATTTGGTCTTGTGTCCTGTGTCTATGGATATTCTCATTCATCCGGGTCACCGTTCTTTTCTGGGCAAATTGAATTGAAGGCAACTGGACTTGTATTTGTCTGGGAAGACGTTTCGCCTCTTATCCAAGGAACTTCATCAGTTCGTACGCAACAAGTCTCACTAGTCGGCGCTAGCTAGACTCTTGTGTCCTCTGTATTTGATCAAAGAAAGGACAAGCGGATGAAGAATGCTGTTACAGTAGCCTATGTGTGTTTTTGTCGAGCAGGTGGTGACTGACATGAGGCTGTGGCTGCGAGATGCCATCTCAACGCTCACAGAAAATGCCCTGCAGCTGATATCGAGCATGGTGGAGCGGGCAGCAGCGTAAGCTAAATACACACAAACGGCACAAACGTCCTCACACACCTGCTTGTAACTTTGCTTTATTAAACTTTGTTGTCTCTACCTCAGGGAAATCGATGTCCTATTCCCTGGTTACACACATATGCAAAGAGCTCAGCCAATAAGATGGAGCCACTGGATTCTAAGGTGACCTTTAAAATTAAATACACAGCACAGTGCATGTCTCCCAGCTTTCACATTAGAGGATGTGTTTTCATATGAGTCTCTCTCTTCTCCTTCCTCACGCTCGCTGGTTGAGCCACTCCTCAGTCATGCGGTTGCCCTGAGCAGAGATGTGGAACGGCTTCAGGAGATCAAGAGAAGAGTTAATGTTTTACCTCTTGGCAGGTACGCTGCTTCACACATGAACTGTCTGACACCGGCTGTCACACACAGACATGAGAGAATAATCTGAATAATAATAATCTGTGTCATTTTTCAGCGGTGCCATCGCTGGGACACCACTCAACATCGACAGGGAGCTGCTACGGACCGGTCAGGCCACTGCTAAGAAATAACCAGCATGTTACCTTGTCTCTATGTTTCTGAGAATATAGTTGGATTAAAATCCAAAACTTCTCCATTTCTCCTCCTCTGGATCTGCAGAGTTGGCGTTTGATGGCATCAGTCTCAACAGTCTGGATGCCACGGGCCAAAGAGACTTTGTTGGTATGTAAACCACAGGTCAGCCAGCAACGCATGCAGTGAACCAAACTTAGAATTAAATCCCTTCCTTTTATTTGTGTTGACTTGTGTTTTCTTGTGTGCATCTCTTCAGTGGAGTTCTTGTTCTGGGCTTCATTGTGTGTGACCCACCTCAGTAAGATGGCTGAGGACCTGATGCTGTACAGCACAAAAGAGTTCTCCTTCATCACACTGTCTGATGCCTACAGGTCAGCCAGTGTCTTATCACATGTTTTCTAAAATACAATAATAATATAATATAATATTAATATACTGTAATAATAACATAATAATCATAATTACACAAATCAAAATGTTTAAATGTCTGATGACAATGATTTATTAAACCTGTTCATTTGCTGTATTGCTGAAACATGTGTTTACTTCCACCTCTCTATATTCCCCCTGTTTCCTCTCACCACTACGTGTGTGCAGCACAGGAAGTAGTCTGATGCCCCAGAAGAAGAACTCTGACAGTCTGGAGCTGATCAGGAGCAAAGCAGGTCGAGTCTTTGGCAGAGTAAGACTGAAGACAGACTAACCATCATGTTCTTATTGAAGAGACCTCATTGCCAGATAATACTGATAATGTTAAAACATTAACTTTTTTTGCTTTTCTCTTTTTACTTATTAGAAGATGACAGATACTGTATGTCTGATGTGACTTCTGACACCATTCTTTCTGTATTTCAGTGTGCAGGCTTCATGATGACACTGAAGGGCCTGCCCAGCACCTACAACAAAGACCTCCAGGTTGTGTGTTGTTTTTGTGTGCTTTCACTCCACTCATTCATTTCCTTTCTAGATATTTTCTCAAACTTTTCATTCATTTATTTTTTTAAATCATGCTGTCTTTATGTTTGCCACTTTTCCTCAGGAGGATAAAGAGGCCATGTTCGACTGCTACGACACTGTTCATGCTGTGCTGCAGGTGACAACTGGAGTCATGTCAACTCTCCAGGTCAGAGATTTTAGTCCGTTCTGAACTAAACTATAAACACACAACTTGCTCTCATTGATATCATGTGGTTGTTGGTTTTCCTGCCAAAGCCATAGGGATATTGTTTTCAGATTGTCTAGATATACATCACATTCCCATGGACACATTATTTCAAAAACACCTTGATGGAATTTCTTCTGATTTGGCCAAAACATTCACAAGGACGTGGGGATGAATTGATTCAGTTTTGGTGGTCAAAGGTCAAAAGTCAAGGTCACAGTGACTTCACAAATATCTGTTTAGTCTTTGTGAATTAAATATGTCTGTAAAAGCTTGAATTAATTCCTTTGAATTTGCGACAAAGGCTCTTCAAAGGTAAAGATTATTAAACACAATAATAAAATGTTACACAAAATGGTTAATGTTTTATATGACAGGAAGCTACTCAGCTGCACGATAGTCAATCCTGTTACATTGTAAGAAGTTGTGCATGCTTTTGTTTCAGATCAACCAGAGTGTGATGGAAGCAGCTCTGAGTCCTGACATGTTGGCAACTGATCTGGCCTATTATCTTGTGAGAAAGGGGGTGAGTTGTCCTTACTGTGTGTCTTTATAGATATATAATTAATAGTATAATCTATATTCTCTGTCATTTTTAATATATTTTAGACTTGAGACAAGGGAAGTATAATCAGCAGATTTCCATAAAGTATTATTGTTTCTAATGTCTTTTGTCTCCATCACCCACAACAGAGTGAATATAAAAAAGATATAGCTAGAGCAAGCATTTTCAAAATGTGTTTTTGTCTGTTGAGTCACTGTTTACGCCTGCTCTTCTGTTACAGATGCCGTTCAGAGAGGCCCATGGTGTCTCTGGTCAGGCTGTGTTTGCAGCTGAATCCAAAAAAATTGCCCTAAATCAACTTACTGTAGAAGACCTCAGTGCTGTTAGGTGATTGTCTCTTTTTTTTTACACAGACACACACAAACACACACAATTACATAATCATATTCCTCATCATAGTATAACGTTTCCCTAAGTCACTCCCTTTGTCATTGTCTGTTATTTAGCCCTCTGTTTGGAAGTGACGTGTCCTCGGTGTGGGACTATAGGAGCAGTGTGGAGCAGTACAGCGCCCCTGGAGGCACAGCCAAGAGTAGCGTCGCTGCACAGGTGGAACACCTGAGGGACTGGCTCAAGAGACAGGCACAGTGACCTCAACCCAATGTCACCTTAACACAATTTGAATCAAGTTTACTGCCACAAGTAGGGGTAGAGTAAGTATGAGATATGAGACTTAGGTCAAAGTGACAGATCGTTGACCATGTTGCCTTTCAATCACTCTTCTCTGTTCTTTGTACTGACATATACAACACGTCACATGGACAATGTTACATCTGTTACAAAAGAGAGAATAGAGGCCAAAAATAAATAAATGGTTCTCAAATAGTGTCGTTACAGTCTGATCTATCATGGCTTCATCAGGGATCCGATGTTGTCTAGACCCACACAGACACAGGAAGGCACTGTTGAACAGCACACTGTACCGGCCCAAAGTTACAGCTATGACATCAAAAATGTGCAGTGTTTTTGTTGTGTAACATACATCTTGCATAATGTACTAAAACAAAAAGGCAAGAAAGACAAATTTATTTCTATAAACAATTTCAAAGAGCAGTGCAAGCTGTGTTCTGGGACATATTATACAGAAATCTTCTGCAAGAAACAAATAATCAAACAGTTGCTGATTTGCTGACATGAAATCAATGATTGATGTTATTATCCCTGATAAGATCAGTAATGTAGCATTTAGATAAAGTTATTAGGTTGTACTGTCCATTTATTGGTTTTTACAGTAAATGTCTCCCCAGTTTAAATTTCATGATTATATACAAAGCAATGCATGAAGCACTCAAAGAGGAGGGGTTTTTTTCTGGCAGAGCATCACAGGTATTTATGTACATTTAGAACATAAATCATACAGCACATTTATGAAATGTTGCATCCCATAATCCTACTTAGATGAAAAAAGAAATCATCTGAACAACATAATTGGAAACAATATATATATATATAGAGAGAGAGAGAGAGCGAGGAAATAGCAGAATAGCAGTTAATATGTAAGCACACACCCTTATCTTATGGAGCCATTAAAAAGGGGGTAAAATCGATTTAAACCTCCTAATTCTACATTTTATTCATCACACCTCTGTTTCATTTCCAAGAAGATTAAGGTATATAAAATACTGACCCCTAAAGATACTAAAATAAGGCTCCTTAGGCCTTCCTGTACCTGCTGCAGGATGTTAGCACGCTAGAGCAGAGCTGAGTTCAGTAGACAGCTGATTAATAATAATGATTAGTTGAAGAGGCAATCCACACGCAACAATGATATTTGCAAATTACAAGCATTACAGAACTATTTCACCCCTAACCTTGGATATGAATCCCCTGGTTTGGTAGAAGTGTTAGTAGAAAGTGAATTGTTCTTAGCAGCCCTCACAGAGTCAGCTTACTTGAGGATTGTGGAAAATAACAGCATTAAAAGCAGCAATCACTTCAACAACTTCTCATAATGTCACAACAATTACAATGAATTTAGCAGGTCATAGTTTTTGTGCACATGGTCATTAATGGCTGGTCGTTTCACTAGCACACAGATAAAACATTGCCTTTGTAAATATAATAGATTTTGTCACTTCAAGCAGCCGCCTGCAGGCGCTGAGTCAGTGTATCAGAGCCAATGTACCAAGCACAGCTGAGAAAATACAGAGCCACAAGTGGATCACACTTGTCCGAGCTGCACCGGCCGTGGAGCGGTACACAACTCTGCCGTCCAGAGGCTGTGTAGGTCTGAAAATGTCAGTCATGGGTTGTCCAGTCCAGAACCGACACTGCTTAACTATGGCGTCCAGCTGGAGAGGGGAAAAAACTAATGTTTTAGACAGGAAGAGTAAGACATAAAGTCAAAAATGAGCGTGTTTTTAGTTACACAGTCATAGTTTGCTGCTCAAACAAAAGAAAAATAATGTTTCTGTCAATAAAACAAAGTTCTAAAAAATTGAATTCATTAAAAGAAGCTCTCCTTAATTTAGTCCAGTCATAAACGCTGGTGTGCTGACCCAGAATATACAGCTCTGTCTCATCTCCTTAGGTGCTAATTCCACACTACATGCTGTTTAAGCATACGAAGTGTACAAACACATCAACACATCTCACCTCTTCATATGAGCAGAAACTCTCTGTGAAGCTCCATCCACAAATGAGTAAATTATTCTTATTAATAATCAAATAGCTGTCTATTTATTGGACATTGTCTCATAACTTGCTTAGACACAGTATGTACTAGCATGGAGAGGGGACAGGGACATACTCTGTGATACTTGCTCACCTGTCGGCTGCTGATGGCTAAGGTCCTGTGAAACACTGTCCAGGCGACTGCCTGCTCACATCCTGGGGTTGTCATGGAGCCCACATAGCGGTAGTAACTGTGGAGGTCCTTTGCAGATGGGATGATGTCACTGAGTCGAAAGTTTGGGATCACTGTGCTGCTGCCTTAACACAGGAAGAAGAGAGGTAGAGTGTGGGGGAGTGAGCTTACAGTAGGATTTGGTACCAAACCAAATGTCCAGTATGTTTCTCAAGCTCATACCATTGATCTGTACTCGTCCCAAAGCAGCTATCACTGCGTCCAGATGGGAATGATCATCTGTGGATTCCTGTTAGGACACGGCAACACAATCTATTTTAAATAATGTCTATGTTTTTTGATAAAAATGCAGAGATTAGTTTGAATGTTTTACCTCAAACAGGAAGGCGAGCAGAGCTATACCGGCCATATCATGTTCTGCCTCCGCCAGAGAACCATATGGTTCCTTAATGTGGACGATGTGCAGCTACAGAGAGAGGAGGAGGAGAGGGTTACAGCGTACTGCAAAAACATGAACTGTCATAACTGTTACTACAACACTTTACTTTACTGTTTTGTTAAGGTCAGGTTAGCCAGAAGTGGTAACATAGGGATTTAGACAAGTAGCAGGCAGATAGTAACATGTAGGCTGGTACAGAATACAATGTACAGTATAGATATTTGTTCTGAAGAAAACAGAAGTTTTCACTTTAATAGTTTTCATGAATCTCCACCACATTATAGTTTTTTTGCCTTCTAGGCATGCAAACCTCAGTTATTGTGCCTCCTGTTGCACCAAATAAACGATGAACGAGATGAATAACACAAATAAAAAATAGTACAGTTTCAATCATTTTAATCATTTCAATGACACACGTGCCCTGGAATCTGTTTAATGCCGCTGCTTTAGTCCCAGACTGAGAAATGGTTTGATAACAACTTTACTTTCATTCAACCATTATTGAAGCAAGCCAGTGCTGTGAATTTTTGAGTTTTAATTCAAGCAGATGTAAAGCTATTATACTGTGAGCTGTCTCCTGCATTATGTACCTCCATGGGGAATCTCTCTCCGTCGATGGTGTGCTCTGACCCTGGTCTACCGCTCCCTCCCCAGTGGAAGTGAAACTGGGCGGCTCTGTAGTGACCGGGCAGAGCTCCTCCAGTCAGCCGGACAGACGGTGGTAGAATAAAGTGAGCTGCGAGGAAGAAAGACTTTCATTTAATATCTAAGTAGAGGTGTGTTTTCACCACAGGAACATTTCCTTATCAACCGTGCGTATTCACAGTACTTGTACTTGTGCTTAGGAACGTGCGTAAATTTAAGCACAACTCTGACCATGCGTACACACAAAATCTAGTGGTAGAACAGTGAAACTACAAATAAAACCCAGTGGAGGAGTCACAGTGTTCAGCACTATCAAACTTCACACATCTTCCCTGTTTCCTAATTAATAAATACTCTCAATCAGTAATTTAGCAGACATATGAATGATTAATGATTTAATTAATTCTATTTTATTTAAATTCTTAATTCTCTAAATTTTTATTCTATTCTATTTTTGGTACTTTTATGCTTGCAGCTGACACCAAGACAAGTTCCTCGTGCTGTAAACTGACCTTTACTGCTCTTGGCAATAAAACAGTTCTGATTCTAATTCTGATTAGTGTGACAAGCTATAGAAGACAGCTTTTTTTTTATTTCTCAGAGTGATCTTTCCTCTGACCCAACAGAATTAACAACAGTTTCTACTTTCTCCTACGCAGCAGTTTTTCTTTTGTGGGTCACACCTGCATTTAGTATTTTTTGGTTTGTTTCAACTTCTCCTACAAGTACCTCAATCTCGTATTAGAGAAATTCCTCTTCTCCACCCTCTTTGCTATGATTTTAGTGTGGGGGGAAAAAATCCATTCATTCATTATTAAAGGGATTGTTGTTACCATAATGGTCAATTGAAGGCATTTCCGAATGCAAATGACTCTAACCACGAGCATGGTAGGAACAGGTGGGATTTATCATCACTGCTTACTTACTAGTGTGCGTACGACCGGTGTCCGCACGTTTGATAATTGCAGATTTTTTTGTATTTGCACACATTCTAAATTTCATTCCTACGACAGAATTTAGAGGCTTTTTTACGCCCCCCCCCCCCCGTCTCCCATTTCCCCATGTCTCTCTCAACTATCCTGTCAATTAAAGGTGAAAAAGCCCCTACAAAATATTTTTAAAGAAGAAGACAACCGTTTTGCCTCGATAAAGTGAGATTGTTGTTACCAGAGTGTCCTTTGTTTTCCACTGTAACGTTGATAATGTCACTGTGACTGATAAAGTTGAATGGTGGCAGGGCGCTGTTGATGTGCACTTTACTGGTGACGATGTTAATTGGCGACTGACGTAATCCTCCACAACTGGGAAACTGAGCTGCCCAGCGGCTTGGATCTAAATGACACAAACAACAGCATTACTTCATTCATATGCAGCACTGATAGAAATTAGCAATAGCATATTATTATTGCACCAAGTTTTTTTTTTTTTTTTTCCATGTTTTTTTTAAACTGTGGTCTTACCTCTGCATGTGTCATCACAGGAGTACTGGCTCTGGTAACACCACTGAGCTGGAGAGAAACAACAAAACTCAGTTCAGGAGTTCTGTGAGTCAAACAGACTGGTTTTCTGCTGTTAATAAATGAGTATTAATTGCCTTCACATTCACGCTCTATTAGCCACAGTGTGTTTTTCTTTCAGTCAGCACTCTCACTAGCTGACCCGCTAATATGTTTGTACTCTGCAGCTGGACTTTGAGAAGTCAGAACGGGTAAAACACTCTCTCTCTCTACTAACCCTGTCCTTCAGTTTTCTCTTTGTGATCTTATAGCAGTGACATAAACAAATTTGGACAAAAAATGACCACCCATGCATGGCAAATGTATGTGCCGTGGTCACAGGACAGACTCAGTGACCTCCTGACCTGCTATTAGACACAGTAAGGCTGATGGAGGTTACACAAACACTGGACTTGCATTTTCTATACAGGACCACTTAACTCGGAGGGTTAAAAAGAAACAGAGGTGTTGCTTTAGGTTAGCAGAATATTTACAGATGTGTACAGACGCAGTTACAACAACAATAGGCTAAAGACACACAAGCATGTATTTGCATCATTAACTGGTTCATAGTTAGGAGGTTATTTAAATATATATATTTTAAAATTAGCACACAGAGCTTTAGATGCAATGTTAGCGACAAGTCTCTCATTTCAGGCAGTGAAATGAAAGCAAGTGGAAACTTGTGTGCTAAATCGTGTAATAAATAAATGATGAGCAATAAAACTCAAACCATAGTCATCACAAGCTGCGAGCTCTGAGCTTCACCTGGTCATTAGACTGGTATTTGTAAATTCTCCAACTTAAATAAAATCTTACTTATATTGTGAGTTCATTAATATTCAGAAAGTCGGATAATGATTTCTTCCTGTCACATTTACACATCTGCATATCACAGCTGCATTTTCTAGGCAAATACCAAGTCAGTGTGTCATTTAACATGTGATTTAATTGTAATTGCAGAGTGAGTCTCATCTCACTTTATTAAGAATTGCATTGAGAATACCATGAACTGAAGACTCAGAATCAATTTATTTGAGTATACTGCGTCACAACACTGGAGACAAAAGGTTTTACAGTAAACGTTAGCACGACACTACCAGCTGAGGTGCCTGTACTCTGTCCGTCATTGTTTCTCACAATAAGCAAGTCACAGTTAAATGGAAAGACCCTATACGTTGATTTTTACTATTAAAATAGGGACACTGCATTCAAAAGTTTCACATAATTCAAAATGAAGCTCAAATAAAAGTCTTGTATTGAATCACAATACTACATCTAAAAGGCACAATGCGCTATAGATACAGACTGATTTTTAATCTTTCAGACTAGTCAGTTGTCCATGTTTGTGATTACACTGATTGCATCCAGCGTAAAGTGGATGTCTGGCTCAGGAAACCTTTATTCAGCTCCTTAACTGCCTCCTCACTGCTGCACCAACCGTGCCCATCCAACAGGTGCTGATGAAGTCATTTAGTCTTGTGCAGTGGTTGTGTATTGTGTTGCTGATGTGAATGAAACTCCAGTGTCTGACTCCGCGGTGGGAATGAAAGGCGCTATAGAGAACCATTTAGCTAATATAGGAGCGCAGATTAACCCCGCTGCTTCCCACAGTGCCATTCTTTGAAAGGGGACAACAGTTCTCACCAACTGAGAACAATGCACAGGTGGAGGTTGGCTTTACTCCACCTGGCTCGTACACCCGTGACAAATCGAGCAGCAGAGGAAAGGAAAACCTAAGACATGCCACCGTAAACCCACCAGATTTACAATGTGGAGAAATACATCCCTGAATTTCAGTGGCTCCCAAGTTTGTTTTTTTGTTTGTTTTTTACTTTTAAGTATATTGGGGTTAACAAATAAAGCATTCATCTGAGTTTTCTGCTGCAGCTACTTAGCTAAAGCATTAATAACTTACATAATATTACGTGACTGTCATAAGTGACTCAGGTTGTCTTGTGAAGCATCCACTTATCCTGCTTTGACTAAAGTTACATAGTATTACTTTAAAACAGCAAAATTAGAGCTGAAGAGATTAGTAATTCAGATAATTGGCACTAAAGTGATGATTATCTTGATAATCAAACAGAATTTGGGAGAATTTGCGTCTTTTCCTTATCTCACATTAGAGTAAATTAAGCGTTTTGTTTGTTTGTTTTGTTGTTTGGCATTCACATTCAGATATTTTCTTATGTTTTAAAAAAAGGAAGTAATTGCTTTCTTTTCTGAAAAACGAATCAGCAGAGACGATGATAAAAAGATTGTTTGTCACTACACCTCGTCATTTATTTTCCACTTTTTTCATTTGACTTCATTCAAAACAATTAAAAAGTTTTTGATTTAAATCTTTTTGTTCTAGTTTTTTCCCCAGCAAAGGTTGACTGTTAGAGGTCATGTTCACAAAGCTGTGAATGAAGATCTGCAATATGCAATAATCAGACACTATATTTCTATACCTGTACCTACACACTATACCTTAAAAAATAATCTGAATTACAAATGATTTTTTAAAATTCAAAACACAGTAAGTATAAGAGTACTTGCTCAGAGCTGTAAAACCGAGCTGAACCAACTGAACCGTGATGTCCTTGCAGTTTTAAATGTCTTATAACTGTAATTGTCCATGTGTGTGTGTGTGTTTGTGTGTGTGTGAGTCCTACCTGTGGACTGAGAGAGGAGAGAAAGCAGAATCAGGAGGTAGAGAGAAAAACCCATGATCAGGACCAGCACAGATACCAGGGAAGATCCTGATCAGCTGCCTTCACATACTGACTCTCCGTAGCATTTTAGGGTGGGAGGGAAACTGTTATGGCAAAAGGTGTGTGTGTGTGTGTGTGTGTGTGTGTGTGTGTGTGTGTGTGTGTGTGTGTGTGTGTGTGTGTGTCGTACGAAAGACTAAGATCGACACCTGGTGGTAAAATCGCAGCCTCCTCCTCCTCCTCTGTCAAACTCAAACCACACTATCACAACCACACAAAACTAGTTCATGTCTGGTTTTTAAAAGGACTGCATTGATGTTAAGAGGAGCAAGTGGAATAAAAAAAGGTAACACCTCTAGTTCTGTCGTATCAACAGAGGTACAGTTCTTTTCCAGCCAGGTCAGACACAGGTCCAACTGAACAAACTCAATGATTCAACGACCAAAATGACCACACCGTGCAAAAGGAGCCAGAAAAAGAAAAAGGGGGCTAAACGTATTGCTGGGGAAGTCAGACGAGCTGAGTTCATAAAGGTCACTGAAGGTCATTAAAGGTCATATAAAGGTCTTAAAGTGCACTATATAACCCTTCTTCTCTGGAGGAGGGTCTGGCGAGTGAGACTAAAGTGCAACACAAGGCCGTTGCACTTGATATGCACACCAACGTTTCCTTCTAAACCTGATTAATTTTACTCTCACTGTTTATCAGATGGTAACAGCTGTCTGTTGAGACATAGTATCATGAGACACACCAGTGCTTTTTACTGACCACTCGGGTATGCTGCTGTAAATACAGAGAGGAAACACAGGAGAAACAAAAAAGAAAATGTGGGTGTGGTAGGACATCTCTGGAACATTGTATAAACTCAAAAAAGTATAGAAAGAAAAAGTGCAGGCGCTCAGGTGGGTTTGAAAAAGTTAAAAAAAACAAAAAAAAACCTTTATTTTGCGCCTTTAGGATGTGTGTGCGATAAAGGGTTTTTAACTTTTTCAAACCCACCTGAATGCCTGCACTTTTTTCTGTCTAATCTGTTACCCTTTGCATGAGCACCGGTGGTTTGAGGGACACCAGCAGCGCTCCTGTGATGCTGTTGTTTTTCCAAAAAAGTATAGTTTAAATCTGAAATTAAAAAACATTGGGCTTTTTTTCTCTTCAAAAATTCAATAAATGCGCATATTTGTCTTACCATGTGTAAAAGCAGTAATACACATTGGAAACCTCACTCCAGCATTTTATATATAAATTGACATTATAATAACATAAACATAAACAATAATAATAATAATGTAGTAATGAGCAATGAAAACAACAAACAGTAATGACATCATAAGGTGATGCATATAGAAATATATTTATTTCAGTATTAATCCAGTACATGCATATTTACCTCCATTAAAATTGAATTGTTTGATTAACAAAATATTTGCAACTACTACTACAAGTTATATAGTTATTGAAATAACCAGGAATTTGGTGTTTTGTCATGAAATAAAAACATCCTTCATATGATCCCGTTTGGTTCTAACAGGTTGGGAGATGAGTCTAAATCCTCATGATCCAACACCATTGTTGTTCTTCTTTTCTGCTGTCACCACACACACACGCACACACACACACACAGAAACAAAACAAAAGAGACACAAACCCACACGAGACACAGACCCTCAAGTACCTTCAGGTTAAGTGTTACATTAATGGCAAATTAATCATTGAAATGAGACGGACTCAAAGCAAACTGCAGGTGCATTCGTACAAAATAAAAACAGTTTCATCATGATAAAAGATTAAAGTGAAATTGTTCAAACCTCATTTTTTCAGCCCTTTGAGTGAAAAACCTGACCTTGTACTGTTAAGTCACAGGTGTAGTAGCAGAACTTCATTCATTCATGGCGCTGTATAATGATACTCTATGGCATGTTTACATTTTTTAGTGTGTCAAGCGGTCTACCATGAGAAGAATAAACATTGTAATGCTGAAGGCAAAGATAAGAGCCTTAGAGGGAATGATAATAACAATTAAAAAATGATTACCTTCAATAAAAAATAAAAGTTTCTCTCTACAGTGAACTATATGACACTGTTGACGTCAGTGCTGAATAGTGAGATATATTAAGGCAACGGCTGATGTTCTCCAGATGTTGAGCTGAGTATGTGGATATATCTTGTCTGAAGTGTCGGTTTTGTTGTGTGGAAACGGTCAGGACGTCTTCAGAGGAGGTACTTCTGAAAACAAAGACAGATCCACCAGTTAGAGTTACTGTAGAGACTCTGGAGGATTTATTGTCACAGGCAGCAGCCACTGCAGTGAAACCAACAAAACAGAAATACACAATGAAGACCACTATCAAAGACTCCAGCTTTATAAGATACTGACATTTAACATTCACCCCAACAAGCACTCCCAAAATTACTCATACTGGTAATAAGAAATCAACACATACACATATAGTTACATATTTAACTGTGGGTGTAACCATAGAATTTAATTACATTGTTTACTTTTATCTAATCTCCTGCTCCTCTGCCTGTAATTATCTCAAAGGTATGCTGTCATACTTTTACCATGTGATGGCGCTGTAGAGCAGCATAAATCTTTTACTTGCCAAACATACTTTGTTATGCAAAATGTGTCATTTTTTCCTATATGATAAAACTTACAACTTATATTACAATAAGTGCATTCTCACTATGTAAGGAGGGGAAAGCTTCCCAGGTCTTATCCACGTGAATTCAAATAAACAACTCACCTGTAGCACAACAGCAGCCACCACAAACAGGACGCCTAAGAGCATCATCCGTCCCATCCAGCCCAGGTCCACGTTGTTCAGGATGAAGAAACGTGCCCAGCCCAGTTTCTTGGCCGTGTGCGGAGGGTACCGCATGTCGTTCATACTCTCCATTTTCAGCTTTTTTATGAGACAAGCCCGCTGGTGGCTCAGCTGGTCAAAGCTGAACTTGCCATGGTAACAGCCCATACCGCTGTTTCCTGTTCATGAAAGACAAGAGATACTTTAACGATTTGGACCAAAATTCAGTCTTTAGTTTGATGGCAACAAACTGCTGAGACCAGCCAAAAATTTTCTGTTGCACTGTAAATCTAAATGTTCGCTTTTATGAATTAAATTGAGTTAAAATAATTGAATTCAATAAATAAAATTGAGTTAGCTGACTAATTATATTGTGTGATATATCAATTTAACTTCATTTAATTCACAAAACTGAATCAAATCAATCATTTTAAACAATTCAACTAAATCAAATTTAACTACATGAGTATGAGAATGAGTTGCATTTAGTTATCATAAATCTATTGTTCCACATTATGGCAGTTCATTTTGACTTGACTCGGTTAACACATCTGAATAAAAAGCATCCACTCAAAATGACATTGAGTTGAGCTAATCTATTCTATTTTCTTGCAGTGACCTTGACCTTTGACCTTCCCACCATAATCTACTCAGGCCAAGGATTGAGTTGTGTTGAATCTGCAGAAATTCCCTGAGAATTTCCCCAAATCATAACACCTCTAACATCTCTCCAGAGGAGCTTGAGAAAGAGGGTCAGTCCCTATTAAGTTATAGACCTTACTGTAATGGTTGGACAACCCCCCACCCCAAAACGTTATCCGACGGTGGAATGCAGCCAACCAACAAGAATTTCTTATAAGCCGCCTTAATACCTCTCTGCATGGCCTACGTGCTTCCCTCACTTGGTCAAATGACACGTGTCCATTCGCTCATTGACACCCCTGAGCAGCTGAATTCACAAATAATTGACTAAGTACAAGGGTCTCCACTCACCCACTCCTCCAAAAGGCAGAGTGCTGACAGAGTAGTGCATGAGGACGTCGTTGGCCAGCAGTCCTCCACTGGACGTCTCATCTTCCATCTTCTGTATCACCTTTATAGAGAAGAGTGGGGAAATAACACGTTACAGACACAAGTCTGAATCTAAACACATGTGAGGTGCCATGTCTGCTGTTAAAGACCTTCTCGTCCGGTGTGAAGACGTATAGAGCCAGAGGTTTCTCTCTCTTGTTGATGAACTTGATGGCTTCGTCCAGGCCGCTGACCGTCACGATGGGAAGAATAGGTCCAAATATTTCATCCTGCATCACCTTCGCCTCTGGCTTCACGTCACGCAGCACTGTAGGAGCTGAACGCAACACACAAACACATTCCATTTTTTTCCTCTTGATTACTTTATATGTGGAAAATCAATTCCTCCTGCTGTGGGTTTCTCTATTTAATAGCTTATTCTTATTTTCATAAAAACTGTCACTGTGATGAGCCAATGATAGGAACTTTTATGTTGTTGCGGGCTGCCCCACACTGAATACTTATATAACTGCTGTGTTAGGAGGAGTATTACCTATGTAGCAATCAGACTCGTCGTTGTCTCCTCCCGTAGCAACGGTGCTGTCGTCCAACATGCCCATTATCCTCTTGAAGTGGCGCTGGTTGATGATGCGTCCGTAGTCCGGGCAGGTCTTTGGGTTGTCTGTGTAGAATTCCTGTCAGAGAAAACAACATAATATGAAGAAGCAGCCACTGACATCAACATTGTGTTTCAGTTTCCCAACATGAAGGTAATAAACTTTCTGATAATAGAACTGTTTTTGGTGTTTGTATATATAATGATAAAATAAAGTTACCTTAATGAACTTCTTGACCTCTGCGATGACCTGGTCCTGGATGCTGGACTCACACAGGATGTAGTCTGGGGCGATGCAGGTCTGACCACAGTTACTGTATTTTCCCCAGGTGATGCGTCTGAAACAGTAGCAGAAGAGTTAACAGGAGAATGTCAGCAAGAAGCAGTGTAAAGTTACTGAAAGGAAAACAGGACTAAGGCTACACATCTCACCTGCAGGCTATGCTGATGTCACAGTTCTTGTCAATGTAGCAGGGGCTCTTCCCGCCCAGCTCCAGGGTGACAGGTGTCAGGTGTTTGGCTGCAGCCTCCATGACGATCTTACCCACTACACTGTTGCCGGTGTACATGATGTGGTCGAAGCGCTGGCGCAGCAGCTCCTGGGTCTCTGGCACTCCTCCGTTCACCACAGGGTAAAGCTCCTGACACACAGGAGACACACACACACACTGGTTTCACAAAGCTGCATGTTCACTTTTTTAAATTCACTTTTTGAATTTGAATCTGAGATTCAAATAAAACAAGAGCCATGTACTCTAATTAAGGCCTGATGTACACTGTGTCCGACTATTTGAACACACGTTGGTATTCTGATGTTCATGCAATCCAGCCTTACTTTGTCGATGTACAGTGGCAGGAGTTCCTCCATGACCTTCGCGGTGTGAGCAGAGACTTCTGACGGCTTGATGACGGCTGCATTACCTGGTGCAGGTAAATGACAAAAGCGAAAGATGTTGACAAGATAGAAAATGTTAGAAAAACTTTAAGCCTTTATTTTCTCTTGTGCTTTTTGGCCACTTTGCTTCACAAAGTGAGTCAGCACAATTTTGAATATGAAATGCTTTTGGGAGCCATGACCACACTTGTGTATTAAGGTCATGTGACACCACTTGCTGAGTCAATAGCTCAAGAAGTCATGAAGTGTGAGTGTGGTTGTCAGCATGAATCTGCTTTTGTCAATCAGCCAATGCCAAACCTCTGTTTACTTTCTTAGAATAATTTTATTATTTTATTATTTTAATTCTATTATTATTATAATAATTTTGCTTTAGCTTAGTTTTAATAGGCTCACAGTGTCTCTTTGCTCTGTTATGTTACGTTTTAGCCTTGTTTTATTTAATCATCTTCTAATAAACCATCTGACGGTCTCATCTGATTTTACTCACCTACAAATATCTTAAAGCTACGGTTAGCGTTTTATTCATCACAATAAATGGCGTCATTGACTGCAAGTGGCTCATAATGAAACATAACAAACACTATTCTTAAATTTAATCTGTATTTATGGGTGAAAGGTTGTTATACATTATCTCCATATCTACTATCTGAAATCTTTGAATCTGCTGAATCTAATTTGTGAGACCTTCACTCTCATTTTTATTATCTTTATCCTGCATCTGACAAGAAATAAAGAAAAAAGACTTGTGCCCCAGTGAGCAGATATAACCATTCGTGTAAGATAATGTTAATTATGATAATGTTTGTGGCAAAGGATAAAGTCCATGGTGTGCAAACACACACTGGACGTGTGGCAAACTGACAGGACTCAGGTTAAGCCCCCTCCCGCCCTTCAGTGTTTGACTCAAAACAGTCTTTTTACAAATGAAAAACAAATAAGCCGTTGACCTGCAGAGACTCTTGCAGCACTATTATGTAATACAGGAGACAAGCATCAAGCAAAAGACTCATGAAAAGAGTCTGACAAAAGGCTGTTAAAATACTGTAGTGTCATGCTTAGCAGTCACAAGCAAACACTCCACATGGAGGTTTGCATCACAAAGTGATCAGAGCTGAGCCAAAACACTTGACTTAAAGCACAGTGTGGCCATTCAAGGGCAGACAGACATGAATTATACATGAGTTCACACTTTATCTTGGGGCGGAGTGATTCACACTTTAAAGATTAACTTTTCTCTTTGAGCTGTGTCTATAGAAGCAATGCTGATATGTGTATGTCCACAAATGGCAACACAACACGACACACCCTCATGACGATAAGAAAATCAAAACAAACAGAAAAAACATTACTCACTCAAGGACAAACTCTTTTTTTTTTGTTTAGTTGGATCTACACTTGTTCATTCTGTTCTCTCTGCAGTGCAGAGTTCACAGACTGACCTCTGGCCCACTACAATCAGAAACTGATAGGAACTAATGATGGTTGGGAAATGGGAGGACAAAAAGGAACTGGAGTGGTTATGATCACAAGGCGTTACAGATCATGTGACATGGCTGACAGTTTTACTTGACTATAACTATATTGATTATTTTTTTTGTTTAATGTTGATAGAAAGAAAAAAGAAACTGCAGCTGAATTGGGTGTTGCACTTGAACATATTGTTGTTTCCTTTCTTCTATTCATGCAGGCCTAGAAAGAGCTAGATATTCATACTGTCCACATCTGCAGCTTTGATCTTTAATATGTGTACACTTGTGTGTGCTTTGAAATGACAGGGGATTTGAATCCAAATCTCACATTGAACCTTCTCTTCTTTTATGTCAGTCAGTCGCATATTATTCTGTCATTTTTAGTTTGAAAGCACAAGCGGTGGACTTTCTTTAATATCTTATTTAGTATCTTGCCCAAGATATGTGGGCTGAGTGGACTGGGATCAATCCATAGTGAACAACCTGCTCTACCTCCTGAGCCACAGAAGCTTAAAAACCGTAGTGTTTCTTCCTCCTGTTTCTTCCAAGCAAAATGCCACATCACACACACGCACATACACACACACACACTCTACAGTACCGGCTGCGATGGCTCCAATGAGCGGCTGGATGGTGACAGCCCAGGGGTAGTTCCAGGCCCCGATGATCAGCACCACCCCCAGAGGCTCTGGCTTGATGTAGACGGTGTCTGAGATCAACAGCAGGTTCTTCTCCACGGGCCGAGGGGCTGCCCACTCCTTCAGCTTCTTGATGATCAGGCGGATCTCCCCCTCCAGACCCAGGGTCTCAAACATCTGGGTTCCCACCTCGCTCTGGGGAGGATGATTTGTATTTAGTCTCAGTTTTGGTTTAGCTGGGGGAAATAATGGACCATCCAGCATTTAAATTCAGAAAGACATGACAGGATCCTGGTCGTGCTGTCCGACTTACTGGGTTTAAACATAATGTGTCATTTGCAAGGCAGTAAAATTGAATGTTTTGTTTGCAATAAATGTGACCAGGTGGGGGAAGTTGCTTTCAACACCTAATGTTTTAAATTGAAATTTTTCAGGGTCAGGCCTTTGAACCCAACCTAATTTCCAAGGCTGTTCATTAAAATCAAACAGTTTCCAGAGTCTGAGTCAGCTGAGGGAGAAGTTGCAATTTCAACACCACCTCCATGGCTTGTGAGCCTTGGCTGTTGGAGATACACATACCTGTGGGGGCATGCCTCCTTTAATGGGAATCATTTTAAGGGATAGTTCAACATTTTGGCAAATTGGCCCATTGCCATAATCCCTAATAGGCATAGGAGTAAGTTTGTTACCTTTAATTGTCGGTGCAAGCTATTTTTAGAACAGCGGAGCAGAGCTGTGAGCTGCTCAGAGCTACGCTAAGGAGGCTAATGTGATTTCTTGGTTTCTCTCATCAAACTCAACAAATACACAATCCAACAACTCTAAAACGCTTTCATGGGCAAGTTGTGACCTGCACATTCATATTCAGTAAATTCAGACACTGCTTGCCGAAAAACTGCCCTTGACAGGAACGTGCATCAGCTGTTTTGCATGAATTTACACACAGAAAGAGTGAGTAACCTCGGGTAGGCCTAAACATAAACCCAAATGCAATCACCACCTGAATCTGAATCATTCCTTTTTTTTCCAAGACTCTGATCCTCCAGGTGTCAGTAACACTGGACACTACTCACCTTATTGAGGTCTTTCTTGGCCGCTTCTGCAATCTCCTTCTGTCTCTCGGTGAATAATCGCTCTAAGTTCTTCAGCTGGCGGATGCGGTGCTCTAAGGGTTTGGACCTGCCTGTTTCAAAGGCTTTCCTGGCACGATCCACTGCCTGCTGCTCCTTGGACATCCTAAGACCAACAGGTAAAACAGCACAAAGTTTTAGTCTCCTGTTGAACTGATGCTGTCCATGAGAGCAACACTGACAGAATGCCAGGAATATAAAAATAATTATTACTCAACATGTGAAGGCTGCTGAGCTATTAGGCTACATTTCTACAAATCAAAAACTATTTATGAAGCTTGGTTTGAGGAGCTGCAGCTGCCACAAACACAAACACACCTGGTCAAAAAGAAGTTGGACAGCATTTCATTCAGTGACAAGACCGACAGAGTTGTCAGCTGTCATAGATCTTAAATAAATCAACTGATCAATCGAAAGAAAAATAATCAGCAACAACTTTCACTATTGCATCAGTAATAGGGCTAAAACAACCAACTGTTTACTTGTAAATGGAGTAATAATAGTTTGACAGAGAATAAAACTCTTACAGATGACATGTTCTTTTAAGATCATCTGGTCTGAACCAAGAACCCAAAATCCTACTATATGACACATCCATTCAGAAACTGCATTAGCCTATTGTAGGTGAATACTACTCATTTCAGATCAAACACCCGCTGTTTTAGTTGTTCTTCTCTTTTCTTCTTTTTTTCTTTTCTTTTTTTTGCATAATACTTTATTTTTAATACAATGTAGTAATTCAATAGAGCAGGAACGGTGAAAACTTCTTCCACTGATGAAAAAGTAAGCCTGTTACTCTACAATTACATAAATGTGTGACCAGGACCCAGTTCACCTAGTAACCCCGCTGCTGTTATACAGCCTCCTGCTATTGTGTGCGTGTACAGAATGAGCTGTAAAAGGAAACCACCACTGGGTCAGAGTTAAATGTGCAGTAATGAGAAACTACAGTCGTCAGCTTACACAGATAACAAACCCTGCAACGAACGGTCGGCGACCACGATCGTTTAGTTCTCGCGCGCCACAGTGCGCGCGATAGTAGATATTTGTAACGGTGTTACTACGATCTCCTCACTCTTTCTAGACAAACGGTGTTTATCACTTCGCAGCAGTTTCCGCTGCCCCTGATCTGCTCTTTTCTTCTCTGTGCGCAGTTTTACCAATTTATCTGAAACACGTCCGAAACACCAAACGTCTTACATAATGTGGTGTTCTTTTATTCCTACCTGGATTATTTCAGTTGCGGTTAGTGTTTTGAGAACCCTGAGCCTTCCCGGGGAGGTATCCGCCTGGCGCCTGCAAAGAAGCTGAACAATGACAGCGCAGAGCAGCACGGCTCTCCTGCCCCGTTAGGTCACTCCCCCTCAGGGGCAGGACCTAAGCGGCTCCGCCAGGACTTTAGGACAACAAGGATGGATAAATGGATGGATGAGCTTCAGAAGGACTGACTGTTAGCCTGTCTGTTATTTTATTTCATAAGCTTAGAGTTCACTTAAAAGACACGAAACTAGCACAGAGAGATGGAAAATCACTGCAATGACAGAAGAGAAGGACCTTTTTTTCTATTACGACTGTTCTGCTTTTAGCATAGGGTATTTATCATCATAGCTGTAAAACTATATTTTTTATGATTGTTTTAAATGTCAAATAAAGTAGGCTACGTTGAACCCCAAAGAACCACAACATTAAAATCAAAAGTAGGCTATAGAAACAGGCAATTAGTTGTTGTTTTGTGTCTCTGTCTCAATTTGGGGTCCTGTGTCAGGGGTCACAAGTTGTCCCACACTTTTTCCCAAATGGAGGTATCTTACTGTAATAATTGCCATGAACTCTCACAGTCAAAAATACTTCTCCACTTGCACCACCAGGTGAAGTTTAGAAGTTTAGTGCAATGCTTTGGTTCATTACTCTAATGCAAAACTGATGCTGATGCTGCAGCCATTTATCTAGCACAGTAGAGCAGGTATTCAGATTCAGCAAAGTGTACATTGAAAGTGTAAAACTTACTCCGAAGCAATAATATCAGGAAAACCAAAGTAGCCTACTGAAAGAATAATCACTAGTTAAAGAAAAGGGCAGAGAAGGGAAAGTAAAAATGCATTTTTGTTTTCAAACTGTAGTAGAATATGTAGGTCCTGTTGCAGAGACATTTGATGATCTGCAGAAGTAAAATCTGATTATAATAGTTTACAGTCCATAGTTTTGGCCTATTTTATTGGATATGCAGTTATACCATACAATGGTTAGTCAGTTCTCTATTGTTGATGTACGTACTGCTCTTTAATCAAATGCCAGCAGTCACACTTCAGCTTTAGATCTCAGCACCATGTGAATGATATTGTGTCATCATCCAGCCTGGTCCAAGTCCCAGAGATGCAGCAAAAATCCAAAATAAAACTTGAGTCCAGGAGGACTCACAACATATTTATTTGTTGTAGCTTATGTAAGAACAACATGTAACAACACATCGACCAATACACAAACCTGCAGTGTTTAACACCTGAACTACGGTTGGTATGTTTCCAGACTGGAACTGATACAAATACAAACCTCTTATAGTCTTCAGATGAAAATATTATTGTATTTAGAAAATATTTAGTTTAGTTTGATCATTAAATTATGAATATTGAATGAATATTGCATTGCTCCAATTGTATTTGTTAGAAATGTTCATAATGGCGAATTGATTTGATTGCATAACAACTTTTCTTTTTCATGGTCGATCCACTCTGCACTGCTGCTTTCTGTACTTTCATCCAAAGTCCAGCTTAAGCTAACTGATCAGTCGCACCGGCCTGTGAGATAGCATAACCGGATATATCTCTTCCTTCTGAGCCATAATAAATCTTTATTTTGTATCTACAGCTGCACTAAATCATGTCTCTGAGTGTCCCATCTTTCTCCACACAGTCGGATGTGCTTTCATCCACAGCCAAGCTGGAATCACACTCAGCTTCCACTTTCCAGATCCAGAAAGGCTTTTTTTACAGCATGGTACATGTTGGCCATGCAGCGCATGGATTAGGCCCAAAAATCTGTCAGATTGACAGGAAATGTGGATGTGGAGTTTCCACATCAAACAGCGGGCTGAGGGGTGGTGTTTGTGTATTGTGAAGGAAGAAGCGAGGATGTTGGTGAGGGAGAGGAGGGCAGAGCGTCATTCACACCTGAGTGTCGATCCTGATTTCTTAGAGAGGAGTGTGGACACAGAAGAGCAGCGTTTCTGTGTGCACACCTGGGTTTGTGAGGTATAAACTGAAGCATTCAGACACAGAGAGAGAGGGACAGTTTGTGTATTGTGTGCATATGTGTGTGTGTTTTATAAGGAGAGGTCAGGAGGAGCTGCACAGCAGGCCAGAGACTCAAAGTGAGGTGATGGGTGCTGCTGAATGGACAAGGAATGTGTGAGAAGAAAAGGAGACATGTTTAAAATAGGTTTCTGTCTATCAAAATAGAATTTCTATCCAACAGACATTGGACAAACTTAAGGGAAAACCTACACAACATAAATGATAGTGATTCTAGCCTGATGACATGTTTCCCTAAAACCTTTCAGTCTGATGACCATGAAGCCCACAGCAGAGGTGACAGCCCTCACCATCACTGTGGGCAATGTGTTCTTCAAAATGCAAATAAAATTGAGTTTTGGCTTGTTTGTCCTTCATATTTAGCTTTACCAGAGAATTTCTAATATTGAGATTTTCGTAGACTGGCTCTGGCTTTACTGTGCTCATATGCCTTGACAAGTCAAAGTCAAGTCAAAAATACTTTATTCTTCCATTGTGGAAGGACATCAGCAGTGCAGGATCAGCAATACAATGATCCACACATCCCACATCCCAGGCATACCCAACACAATAATATCACACATTCCTACATACCACACATAAGTGGACTATGTTGTCTAATGTCTAACTAAAGTAATTACATGATAATATATTTGGGTAATGATAACAATCTGTTTTATACAGATTGCACATTTACTGCAAAGGCAGACTAAATATTTATTCAAAATTGATATTAAAATGTAGATTTTATTGGAATTGTGAACTATGTATGTGTAATGTGCTATTAAAGAAGAGTCCTTCATTACCAGTTAATTCACATTCAATTGACCTGAGGATTTTTAAGCCAAAAAATAAAACAGCCTACCACTGGTGAAATTATTTGATTGAGATTGTCTAATGCTGCCACCTTGTGACTCGTTCTCATCTCTGACGCTCCTTTCATTTCTATAGCAACAAATATAGGCTACCGCTTTACAAATAAGACGGTACTCTAATAAATAGCAAATACATTATATTTTATACACTGCAACAAAAAGAAAGAAAACATTGCAGTCGGATATGAAGAGGTTGCTAAGATTATCAAACAGTCACCTCGCTGGCTGGGTGTGTGGTTGTTGTGTTGCTCTGGGTCAGGGGTCACACGGGTCACAGCTGGGGTCACTGCCAAGGCATGTGACCCAGTTTCGACGGATCATCTGGGCTACTTTTGGTATCGACATATTGTTGCCCTGATGCGAGTCATGTGACGATCAGCAGTGGTTTGAGAGTTATGAACTGGACGACCCATTGTCCATTAGAGTAGGAGTCGATGTGCTGCACTTCACCGCTCATCAAGGTTTGGCTAATGTCCCATCTTCAGGCTCCTGACCTGACCACCCCCTGCATCACGTGCCAGTCCACCATAGCAAATGTAGATGTAGGGCCTATGGACTTTCATAATAACTTCATGAAATAGCTTATCACTTAATAGTAAAATAGCCCACCCCTATAATAAATAAATTTTATATTGACATAGCCTATTCAATATCAATATTCCGTGTTATAGTGTTATGTGTTATGTTTCCGAGTCCGCCTTATGTTTGTGAATGTAAATATATTTTCTAATGGCCCCACACACTATGAGTCTGGCACTATGGCTTGGGAACTGGTCGTGCATTGGACTGTGCGTTATCCGGTGTTTTGATGTCTCGATCGGTGGAAGCGCAACCGACCAGGAAGGAGAACAAGTAGCCCGATTTGTCACCTCGACCCATTACAGCTGACTGAGGCCTCACACTTCTGCTGCGTCTTCAATACACTTCCACTATACACAGCGGTGTGGTGTTTTTCCCCCTGATGCGCACCAGGAGGCAGCGGTAGAGGAGAGGATGTTTCACAGACTGATGTGTCAGAAGAGTGTGATTGTTGCTTTACCTGCCGCGTTAGACCCCGTGTCAATCCAAATGTGTTGTTTTACTTCAGAGAATAGAGAGGGTCGTTCAACAGACGCATAAACCTCATGCATCTCCAGTGGGCCTATGAGCAAACATTATAGTGCCTTTTTGAATTATTTTACTTTTCCCCACATAATTGTGGAGATACAGACCTCACGTGACTTTACATGATTCCCCACTCCTGCAGGTTGGGATAAGCTCCGTCTATAGGTTAAATGGGCGCATTAACGGGTATTCGGGGATCAAACAGACACCTATTAGCCGGACAGCCAATAATAGGTGAATGACACATCAAAGGCACGCGCTTGTTAAGCCTTGACAATAACCACTGAGATGTGCAAGAGGGTGGGGTGAGGGGGGCGATTGGAGTCTGTTCAGCAAAGTATAAAAACCTCCAGAGTGCTGGATGTACGCCAGTGCCAAGGACTCACCTGAGGATACACACTCTCACCTTCTCTCTTTGGGCTTGAACTCTTCAGAAATATGGCATTCGGGTTGGATTTTGCAGGTGCCAATGTTTCTGAGATGAACTCCTTTTACTCTGGACATTACTGGCCTGCTACTGGCCTGGATATGAGCAACAACGACGATTACGCACAGGGGCCCAGCAGAGGTGAGTGACTCATTTGCTGAATCTCATTTTAAATTGGGAAATTAATTTTGAAGTTTCATTAAAACTGTTTAAAAAGGTGACATGTATCTTAACTGTAACTCGTTGTCCTCTCTCTGCAGTCCATCAGGACGCTGCCCACAGGACGCGCTCGGACACCCATCGTCGCCGAAAGCGCACGACCTTCAGCAAGGCGCAAGTGAGCGAGCTGGAGCGGGCCTTCTCTATCACCCAATACCCGGACATCAAAATGAAGGAGTCTCTGGCTTCACTAACAGGGCTACCAGAGTCTAAAATACAGGTATGACATGTGCATCTCACATGCATTGTTTCGGACAACGCCACCGTGTGTTGTGTAAAACTCGAATTAACTTTATCTGTATCCTCTCAACAGGTGTGGTTTCAGAACCGACGTGCACGTTATTTCAAGAGCAAGAAGCCAACCAGAGAGGTCTCCAGACCCTCCCCAGAATACTCTCATCCGGATTTCATCTACACCCCGACCCCGAGTCCACCTCTGCCCCAGATCTACCCTGCCTTCTCTCCTCCTACACCCAGTCTGCCGTCCCCACCCGGCTACCCTGCTCCCAGTTTGCCTCAGTCCACCAGGCTCTCCACCATCCCGCTGCCCGGACCTACATCTCCAGTCGTCGGCGACCAGGCTTCACCGTATCTCCCAGGAGTTCCTCAACACTACCAGACCCCAGACATCATCGATTACTGCGTGTTTGCAGACAGCGGGTTCGGTGAGCTGGATCTGACCCAAGACTTTGAGGATTTCCTCGAGGGTGCGCGGGGATCTCAGCCCGTGGGAAGCCACTGTGCTGCAGTCGAGCAGCCTGGACCCAGAGGGGTCGCCCAGAGTCAGATTGACCACCAGGGCTTCGCTACCGACGACTCAATGGACGATCTGTCCGACCTGTGCTTCCAGGACCTGGGGGACTTCAATCTGTCGGATTTGGACATTTCTGCGGCAATGATCGATTATCTTTTGAGCTGATTGGTGAAAGAAGAGGAAAGCATGTAGCCAACCACATTGTAAATATCGACTTACAGCCATGATAGAGTATTTATAGTGAGAAAGGACTCTCTGATTCTCATGTGAATAAGACTGAATAGAATATTTAGATATTGATATTTATCTATTGAAGAGTATTGCACGGATATTTCAAATAAAAAAAAAATCTCACTCAGGAGACTGTTTCAGTGTATTTTCATTCATAAAGTGTAAAATCGCGTTCGCCGACATGTGGCGCCGTGGCTTAGTTGGTTAAAGCGCCTGTCTAGTAAACAGGAGATCCTGGGTTCGAATCCCAGCGGTGCCTTTTCTTCGTTCCGCAAAATTGCATGCACTCTCAATCATTTTGTAAAAAGGAAACCTGCCGAAGGTGTAGAAATGCCACAGTCATTTCAATAGCTTTTTTTTAATTATTATTTTTTTTAAATAATTATATATCATTACTATTACTTGAGACTACTGATGATTGTTGAAAGAAATAGGCTAGGCTACTCAATTCCTTTACTAAAGAGCAAGTAGCAATGCTGAAATAATCCTCTATAGGCCTAAATGAACCCCCCATTAAATCCCTCAAAATAGGACATTTGGCAAAAACAACAAAAAACAAATAGCCTACCTACCACAAAAGGTTGATTACAAAGATTAATTCCTATTGGTGGCCTCTCTTGCAGTTTTTTGTACAGCAATGAGTGGACCCTGGCTGAAGAGGTTAGCGCAAAAGATGTAGGCTAGAGCAACACAGACTATTTGGACTAGGACAACAAACAGGTCTGACATGTGACTCACATTTATTTGAATGGGATAAATTACGCAAGTGACATTTATTTTGAAATCACGGTTGCAAAAAGATACAGTTGCCAAATCTTACATCTCAAATTAGAAACACAGATAACATACATATAAGGTAATCTTATTTTATACTGTTATGTGTGATAAGCCTGTGCATATTCTTTGTCCAGGTCATAGTATTTCAGATTTGTTACAAATAACCAAGTCCAGTTGCGTTCGATTTAAACTCCTTGTGAAATATGTTATGTGTAGGCCTACTATCTAGCCTATATGTTTCTAATTGGAGATGTAGATTTGACAGCTGCTTCTTTTTGCTACCATGATTTCAAAATAAGAGCATTCATCAAGGGTGACATAATTATTGCCTCTTGGTACGTGTGTTACCTATATCAAGAACAATATTACACCACACACTGAACTGAAATGTCACGTTTATTCATTCATGCAGACTTTCAGTCTATCCACCTAAATGTACGAGGGAGCATTAGTGCTATTTATTATGAATAATGTAAATACTTTATTTGTCAAAAAAGGGATAAAAACACGCTGAAGGGATTTTCTTTTTTCTCAAGAGCTCAGCCGGTCTATCTCTTTTCTGCCTTTGATATATCAGGTTTCTCTTCATGCTTGCAGCCCAGCCAGTATTTTGCAATGGGTCGTGGGTATGGAGGGTTGCTGAAGTCCACACGTTGTGTCTGCAGATTCACTCTGTAGTACTTATCTGCCATTAGAAAAAAAAGAAAGAAACACACAAAAGTTTGTAAAAGGAAAAAGTCTGAAGAAGAGTCTAAATTAGGGATAAAATCAGATGTGTTCATACCTCCTTTGAAGAAGTAGACCTTTTGAGCAGGAGTGCTCTTTTGCTCTTGCACATCAGTGAAGGGGTCAAACCAGTCATCAGAACTGAACAAATCATCAAACAAGTCGCGACGGTATCGTCCACCCTTACCCCTCCGTCTGGACTTCCTCCTCCGACTGGGGCGCCTCTTTACTGGCCGAGGAGTGGGCTTGGGACTAACCTGTGCCCGTCCCAGGATGGCAGCATCTACAGGAGCCCTGAGGCCTGTCCAGTGTTCACTGATTAAACGAGGGCCTGTGGGCTCAATGTTGACTGAATGAGGAGGAAGGAGGAACACATCATTAACCTTTTGGTCTGGGAATAGACCATAGACTGTATAAAAGAGGGAAAGACATTGCAAATTAATTTGAATATGAATAAATTCTGTGGCACATGGCAGTGGTTCATGTTTATACTCGTCCCTACACAAATAAATAAAAATAGGGCTAACATATGAACACAGCAGAAGCTTACAGGCATCCCCAAAGATCTCACTGAAGAAGTCGTCCCATGACTGATCGCAAAAGAGGTCTGCGTACTGCAAAAACGGCACAGATGGGGAGGACCTGGTCATTTCGACACACTCTGCATGGGAAGGCTGGTGCTTGAACTCATACAGATAAAACCTGTCCCCTGGAAAAACGAACAAGCACAGAGAGTTTGATACATGAGCAAGCTGTGCAAGTTGAGTTGCTTCATTTTAAAGGATCATGAGACAACAGCATTGTAAACCACTGCTGAGTAGGCCTACTGGAAAGACATCCCTTTATGGGATAGCTACCTTTAAAAAAGTAGGCTTTCTCTTTGCCTCGGTGGCTGGACGCCGGCACCGCAAAGGCAGCGTCAATGCCGTTTGGTATGTCAGCAAAGCCCACTGAAATGTTCCGCGGATAGTCCTCATCCATGACATCACCATCAAACCTCCAGTACTGGTTCCCCTGGGAAATTATAAAGGCGTTCAGGACACAATAAATGTCTGTTGTTATTAGGCACAAATCTATTTGTTACTTTTAGGGAAAGTCCACAATTTTTTGTTTGATAAGTGCTTTGTTAATGTCTGAGGACTTTCATTGACATGTTACCAAAGTGTGGTTAAGGCTATAGAACAAAATAAAAAAGAGATGACTGGCTTATCTGAGATGTCAGATATTATCAAATGTGACCACTAGATGTCGCTCAACAGTAAAATGTGACTATGGTCTTGTAATAAAGCTGCTGCTGTTTCAAACCATGTGCATTTTCTTAAGAATCTTAATATTTTCTTGTTGTTGTAATTGTCCAACATGACTAAGTTACTCTACATTCATTATAAGCTTCTGAGCGACCTCAGAGGTGACTGTGACCTCAGTTACTTTTATTTGCAAACTATACAACTTACAGAAATAGGTTCCTACCTTAAAGATGTAGCTTTTTCCTTGGCAGTTTACACGAGTGAATGCAGCATCAATGGGTCCCGTGATCCCCCACACGTCCTGGATGAGTTTAGGGTAACCAGGAAGTATGGACGTGTCATCCAACTCAAAAAAATATTCACCTTTGTTGAAAAGCAGATATTGGATCAGTGAGATGAGATATAGTTTAATTTGTTTAACCAGGATAAAAATAAAGTATCAACACTGAAAACTAGTTAGCCTACATCACTGGAACTAACCAACCACAGAGCTAGTGGTTTATAGCAGAAAGAGGATAATGTTTGGTGCACAAGTGAACTAATTTAGGTTGGTCAATATTTACTGCCTTGTGTCAGAAACCTTTGCACAAAACATTTGCAGGCAACATCTTGTCCTGGTAGATGCATGTTTACCTCTGAATGCATAGATTGAGCCATTCTTTAGCTGCAGAAAAGCATCGAAAGGTCGGCCACTGCATGGTGCCACGTCAGGGTCTGAGGGTTGTGTGGTCTCATCTGAGGGGCTGGGTAGGAAAGTTGGTGCAACTGTTGGAACAACAGTTGTCGCAGCTTCTGTTACATATTCTTCTTCCTCAAAGGTATCGCCACGAGCTATTGAGAGAAGGACAGGCGTTATTTGACAGAAGTCTTGGACTTTATTGATCAAAACACAAATATTTTATTTTGTGGTTTTATTCTGATACTGCACTGACTCCTTTTAGGGCAGAGGGTGGCAAAGTCGTCACAGCAGCTGTCATAGTACACACACAGTGAGTCACACTGGCATTTCTTCATTCGGTCAAAGGAGCCACAGCGACCCACACAGGACTCTGTGGAGACACAAAGTTGTTCATCATGGAATATTCTGCTTTTATCATTTATCTTTTACAATGATTTACTGTAAAGGAAATGCATTTTGCCATCCTTTAAATCATTTTTGTACGTCTCTGTGCAACGTTGCGTTATGATAATCCAGCACAATGTGAAAGTCAGTGCACATGTGGGGAGGGGTTGGTTTCAAATTTCCTGTTTATGCTTCAAGTAATTTGTCCTCTGGATTGCATTTTTTTGTATTAACATTAATCATTGTCACATTTCCTCTACAGATGTGTACGCATGACATAAAACATAAAATATGTAAGAAAACAAACAAAAAATCTTCCTTTACTTCCTGTATTAACATATACAGTGTAATGACAACCACTTAGTGCACTTAAAGACAAAATTGCAATTTGCATGTTAACCTAAGAGGTATTGAGTTTGCTTTAGTTACACTGTAGATAAAAGGAAAGAAAAGTATTCATTTTGAGTCATTGCTATTTTACTTATACATTTTGTGTTATTCTCATAGATCTATCATGACAACCTCCAAACTGTATTACGTATACTTGTATTTATTGACTTGCGTTCATAGCACAAAAGATAAGTCAGAAAAACTGGAAGACTCACGTTCTGCAGCAAAGGTGGTGTCCAGCAGCAGGACGAGGCCCAGCAGAGCCACTGCTGGCTTCATGTTGATTCAAAGAAATTATTCCGCTGTAACACTTAATATGGAGTTCACATTCAGAGGAACTGTGCACTTTCCTCCCTGTCTGCACCAGTGAGCTATAGTCAGAAGAATCTGAGCTCCACTCTGGATTGCAGCTTTATGTGCAGATGATGATCAATAAATATTTTTTCAAGAGTTGTTTACCCCGGAGGCGTCTGCCTTCGTGATTGGTCAAAACCTGGCTGTGACAATCATTAAACACTGATCTCTGTCCTGTCTGCCCCAGAAACATTGTCCTGACGTGAGCATGACCTCGACTTAGAGGCAAATAATATGTGGCAAATTTAACATAGGCCTACTGTATCAGGTTATTGAGATGACATCTGATGAACTGAATGCTTCATAATTAGGAAAACTGTGGAATTTAATGATACCAGACTAGAAACTGTAACAGTGCATTACGTAATTTCTGACAGGGTGAATTGAGGGAACAGGTATCTGAGCTCAAACATTGTGTAATGAGGCCAGTCCTTTATTGATCTCATGCAAAAACAACTCTAACATGATTCTTAATAGGGCCATGATTATTACAGTGGTAGGTATATAAAAGAGAGACAGCAAGAAAATAAAGCATATTGCAACATTTTCTGGAACCCCTGTTTTGTTTTTTGGATTAGGGTTGAGAGTAGATAGGACTGAAGCTGGCGATCAGATCGAGCACTGTGAGACACAAAGGCGGAAACCAGCACCACAAATTAAAGTAGGCCTAATGTTACTTCCTCATCACTCACCAATGTCAGTGTTAAGAACCCAGGTAAAACACAGTGAAAATAATAGTAACAATAAATAGTATTGTATCACATAACCCTATCCACATAATGTTGAGTAAAAATATGCAAGTAATCTATCAGAATCTTAAAATCTTAAAAGTGAAAATTCTCAGTGTAGATAACTGGTTGTAGTCTGCATCAGGAGTTGTAAATCAGGATGTACATCTGTGAAATACATCTGCATGACAAATGCAGAAGAAAAGCTGTACCCATGTAGTAAAAAAGTCTACATGCATAATTACAGTAGATTTGGAAAAGAATAAAGTCACCAAAAAGAAATAAAAGTGTAATTTATAGCTCATTATATACAGTTATGCCTCACTCAAATTCACTTACCACTACTACTGTTAGTTTAGCCATTATAATTGGGTCAATTTCTTTTTAAATAAAACGAAAATGAGAGATTCTTGTTGCCAGTAATGTGCCTAATTTTAAATCTTTCGTGCTTTTATTTTGAAGGCAACACGCCCAACCGGAAGCTCTCTGCCACGGACTCAAGTTGCGCTCTCCTTCCGCGGCTGTCTGCTGCTGGCTGCTGCTGCTGCGGAGTGCGGACCAACCGTACCGAGCCGAGAAAACCGACGCTCGGTGAATTAATTAGCGGCGACAAGAGCTAGTACCCGGCTAGACTAAGCATGTTTCAGGGAGGCGAGTCTCTCCCAGGCCCGGGCTGGACTGCTGGAGAGGGGCGGAGGTGTCGTTAGTCAGAGAGACCGAAGAGCGGAAGTTGTTGAATCAAAACAACTGAAGCGCTGTGAGCACTTGGTTTATTTGTGTTGTGCGGCGCGGAGAGAGAGGAGACCGTCCCGGAGTCTGTCTCGGCAACTGAAAAGATAGCGGAAAGACAGGTGAGATTTATAAAACTGCTTTAAACGTGCGTCACGAGCAGGAACCACGTTGATTAATTAGCTGGCAATTTAGCAACGATACTGTAGCTGCAGGAGTCTGTGTCAGGCTTTGTGTCTGAGAGTATTTAGACACTTTAATGTCGCTTATAACCACGATGAGTGGACCTGACTTAAGTCTCAGTCACAATCCGGGGTTGTTTTCAATGATATAGCATCAGTTCCCAGCTGTAGGTTAGCCCTCTGTTAGCTAAACCCGGTAAACGGATCCTGCTAACTTACCAGGTTTCTAAATATACATGCAGCCATAAAGATGCACCCATCAGCTGAAGTGAGCGGCTCACCTCTGCGGGGCTCTGGATATAACTCTTCAGCGTTATGACTTGTAGCTTGTAATACATCACTACTAGACTTAGTCACCAGCTGTTTTTGTAGTTATGAACCCCAGGTTGGTTTGTATCCGGTTAATTTTGACTTGGAAATATACCCTCTGGCTCTGTCTATTTGTTTGTCTGTCTGTCTGTCTTGTCAGTTTTTTTTTTATAGTTATTGTGCAAGTGTGTGCAAACTCAGAAAAAAATGTGGTTTGTGTTGTTTGTACGAGTAAAGCCTTGTGGTTTGCAGAGTGAACAGGTAGTTGGTGGGAAATGATGCGATAAGCCCCTGTCTTTTCATGCGTGGGCTTATATGTATTTTAACTCCACTGTCTTCTCAGCTTCTACTTTTTGAATTCATGATTCTGAATTCACTATTATTACTAATTCGTGTGTAATTAGTCAACATTAAAATTCATGTCTTCACTGACAAACACATAGGCTGTGTGAAAGCTGAACAAAGCTGAACACTATGGGCATTATTAACATGCTATTAAAATACCTTCCATTCCTGCAGCAAAGCTTTCCAAAAGGAGTTGGAAAGTGGCTGCAGGGATTTCCTTTTCATTCAAAGGTATCAGTGACAGTGTGGTTGACGGCTAATGGTAGGTGCTGTTGAGGGCTGGCGTGCAGTTGGCGTTTCAGCTCATCTCAAACAAGTTGGGTGAGGTTGAGTTCCGGGCTCCATGCAGGCCAGTCACGTTCACCCGCACCGAAGTGTGAAAAACACAGACCAGCTACCAGTTATGTGTGTTAGAGTAAATCACAGCTGTGACAGACAGACTTCATGCCCCAAAAGAAGTTCACTCTTCTTCCACTTCCCTTAAAAGGGCTGAGTTATTGTTGAACATGAACATGGAGCTACAGTGATTGATGGGCAGGAGGTCACATAACTCACATTGCACTCTGGTGCAACATAGAAAGGAGTAGAAGGGTTATTATTGAGATGATAACTTATGCCAAAAATAATATCAACTCTTGGCATAATGTGTTTTAAAGTGAGCTGACTAGCAAAGCAATAAAAAAAAATCAGAACATAAATTGTGATGCGTATTACTGTTAAACTCACCCAGTGCTTATTTGGATATTATCATGACATCATGTATATTGTCATTGATTGATCACTGATGCTTGTCATGAGGTTGGTTGATGGTATCTTTAGAGGATCATGATGTTTTCCTGTTGAGTTGTGTATATTTGAATAAAGACCCTTTAGGGACAGATGCTGGCTGACTATCCCAGGCTGTAAATGCTGTGGTATGTGGCACCAGTCCATGTTATGTACTTGTCTTCAGAAAAATAAACATTCAATCTAATTAATGTCATGGCTTTATTCAGACATGATAGGATTGTCCTGCACAAGTAGATATTGATTAGTTGTGACTTGAGTTTAAACTGCGCACCTACTGTATATGGTGATGGTTGTGGTGTTTCTGTTTTCCCCAGACCTCTTTCTCTATCCTCATGGGGCGTAATAAATCTTTTTTCATGGGCTGATCTGATAAGAGAATTATGTCCAGAACAACAGATTTATTTTCTGTGCTTATGAGACACCATAATTAAATTATTAATTCATTACAGTGTTGTATCCATTTAATCTCGGTCTGTTTATTTTAAGCCTGTTCTCCTGCAGCTTTCATGTTCATCTTAGAGTATTCAGCTGAGACTTTGGCACAGTTAAAGATATGTTACAGGGTCTAAAACTAGTTAGAACTGCCACATTTTATAGCGCTATTATCTGAAGCAAACAGGTTCATGTGTGAAAGAGGCCTCATCAGGGGAAAAAGAGGCTTTTATGCGATTAATGGTTACTTGATGAGCTGGAAGCCAGTGAGGACAGTACTTCATCTTTCTCCCCACCAGGTGCCATGAGCAGCGAGCTGAACGTGCCTATGGGCTCCCCAGCGCCGGGGGTTTCGGAGCGGGCTCCAGATGCCGGGGGGATGGACTACAGAGACTGGGTGCGGCGCAGTTACCTGGAACTGGTCAGCTCCAACCACCACTCGGTGCAGGCCTTGTCCTGGAGGAAACTGTACCTGAGCCGGGCCAAGCTGAAGGCCTCCAGCAGAACCTCTGCGCTGCTCTCTGGCTTCGCCATGGTCAGTCGATGTTTACAGGCTTCAGTTGAACACTGCCCCTCTAGACCTGGCTGCATGTTTTTTCTGATGCTTCCTGTCTGTCAGCTCATGGTTTCTGTATGTGATGATAATCCACCACAATGTGAGTGTCAGTGCATATGTGGGAAGCAGTTGGTTTCAAATTTCCTGTTTATGTTTCAAGTATTTTAAGATTTAACTGTCTTCTGGATTTCATTTTAACGTTAATCATCATCACAGAGTTTGAGTTTAAGTCATGTCCACCTTAAGATGAAGCTATTACAAAGGCAGGGTATACTATATTGGAGTGATCATAAATGTGACAAATGCCACAATGGTTTCATAATTTCTATAATCAGTTACAGTTTTTCTCAATTGCTTTGGTGCTATTCTCAGATCAGAATGAAGGTTCTCATAACTATTAGTTCAACCTCCACAACATGTAGTCATTTGTGCACATCATCGTAGCAGTTTCTCCTTCCTCTGAACAAATTGCAAATGCTTTTGGACATGTGTCCGTTGCTTTCATACAATTCTCTACTATTTTATAACATTATCATTTGCTTATGTCATGTCAGTCAAAATGAACTGTACTTTTCAACTCTGAATAGTCTTTCCCTGAAAAACTAATAGTCCTCATTTCATCGCTTCAGTCATCACATACAAAATTGTTGAACTAGTTTTCAAAATCTGTCAAACTCATTGTAAATGTTGGGAGAAGCACCGTATTCAAACATTTCAGGGAGAACAGGTGTGTATAGTATTGGACAGTAATTCAGCACTAAACAATCTGCACTGCTCATTGTGTCAGGTTTTACTGTCAGATACAGTGGGAAAGAATTTTTTACATTTACTGTACATTTAGACTTTGGCTTCACTAGAGACCAGATTTATGTAAAGTTGTAAAGGCTGTTTCTTATGTCTGTTGTAGATGACTGTAGTGTATTTTTCTATTGCACGATGCTGTGAACAAATCAGAATTGCAATGAGCATATGCAGTAAAAATGTGAAACATACATATTCAGTATCAGTTACTCCACTACAGTAATGTGTAACCTTACTGTGGCTGTACAAGTAGTTTATAGTGCTGTCTTGAGCATTTTCAGGTAGTATCATCACTTTTTGCATTGGAAAACACAGAGAATAAAGTGTCATAATGAAAACATGACAAAGCCATTTGACTATCATGCTCATATACGATGGTGTCAGGACTTCTCATTTTGACGACACCGACAGTTTCACTGACATCAGTACTTGCTTTTGAGGGATGGACGATCCATTTTGAGCAAGTGATGCACTTTTGCAGGTTGTCCACTAGGTTTTGCAGTTTGTAACAATTGTTTTGAGAAATGCACTAACTGTTGTGCAAATGTTAAGAGTGAGGTGAGAATAGCACCAAAGCGATTGAGAAAAACTGTAAAGGGACAGTTCAACATTTTGGCAAATTGACCCATTGCCACAATCCCTATAGTTTTAGGAGTAGGTTCATTTCCTTTAATTGTCGATGCAAGTTATTTTTAGAATGGCAGAGCAGAGCCGCGAGCTGCTCAGAGCTACGCTACGGAGGCTTATATGAGACAGAGTTGTTTTCGAGGCAAATGCAGGGACTGCTTGCCAAAAAACTGCTACGACCGGAACGCACATGAGCGGGTTTGCATGAATTTACCTCGAAAACAACTTAGTCTCATAACATTCTGTTACTATCTCATAGCGTGGTGCATACAGGTCACAACTTGCCCACAAGAGCGTTTTGGAGTTTTGGGATTTTTTGGGGTGTGTATTTGATGAGATTGATGAGGGAAACCAAGAAATCCCATGAGCCTCCGTAGCGTAGCTCTGAGCAGCTCACGGCTCTGCTCTGCCATTCTAAAAATAGCTTGCACCAACATTTAAAGGTAACAAACCTACTGCTAAAACTATAGGGATTATGGCGGTGGGCCAATTTGTCAAAATGTTGAACTATCACTTTAATGATTGCAGTCATTCATGGAAGGACAAATACCAAACATTCTCCAACCTCTCATATTAGGCCTGTTGCAGCTTGTTGCATAGTTTCTGTCAGCTCTAAATACTACGACATCCATAAGACGACACTGGGCTGTATATGCGCTCCTATACAGTACACTCCCACAATCTGAAACTGAATTCTCTTCCTGCTGAATGTTTTATCAGGTTTCTACTAAGCGTAGTTTTCAGCTTCCGCTTGGTGTTTATGATACCAGCAACATGATGATGTACTCTGTGACCTTGTAACTTACCTCAGGAGTTATATCTGACTCTTAGCTTAAGTCCACAGGCCTGTGGCTTTGACTTCTTACTAAGCAAAAGCAACATGGTTGTTTATCTTCTGCAGGTTTAGTTGACATTGGACACCAGAAGAGATAGAAAAAGACTTGCACGGTGTTGCTGTGCAAGCCTGATCTTACAAAGACATGTAGTAACCATGGTATCCACATCCATGTCCGTTGTAGGTGGCCATGGTGGAGGTGCAGCTGGAGACGCACTACTGTTACCCCCGTGAGCTCCTCATCGCCTTCAGCGTGTGCACCACTGTGCTGGTGGCCGTGCACCTCTTCGCCCTGCTGATCAGCACCTGCATCCTCCCCAACGTGGAGGCCGTCAGCAACATCCACAACCTCAACTCCGTCAGCGAGTCCCCCCACGAGCGCATGCACCACTACATCGAGCTGGCCTGGGGCTTCTCCACCGCTCTGGGCATCTTACTGTTTTTAGCGGAGGTGGTCCTCCTCTGCTGGGTCAAGTTCCTGCCCATAGACTCGGACAAGGGGAAGTGCTCCGAGACCACCACGCCCACCCCGCCCACCCATCGTGAGCGTCAGAACAGCGGCATGCAGGCCGCGCTGGCCTCCACCATCATCATGGTTCCAGTGGGCGTGATTTTTGTGGTGTTCACCATACACTTCTATCGCTCCCTGGTGCGCCACAAGACCGAGCGCCACCACCAGGAGATCGAGGAACTGCACAAGATTAAGGTGCAGCTGGACGGCCACGAGAGAGGCCTCCAGACTGTGTGATCATGCGACGGCAGCTTTAAGAACTTCTCCTTGTGTCCCATATTTATCGACCCCTCCCACTTTTCCAACATTTGTCATTGTTCTTGCCTGGCCTCAACTCAGGCGGCGAGCTTTGAGGCTCCTCACTTTGCAGCGCAGATGGCCGATACATGTCAGACTGCTAATTTATTAATGTAATTTATAATTCAATATGTTTAAGCTGCATTGTCAGATTCGTGCCGTTTTGCTCCTGTGTGTTTTGAGATCTGGAAACTGTGTTGGTCAAGGACAATGCAAAAAAGGTTTATAGCAAAAAAGGGCTTTTATGTTCGATGTGCCATTTCTGTTTTTGCCGTGTTTGTGTTTAGCTGAATGCAGATGGCAGTTTCACATAGGATCACTCAGATACACTCCAGTCCCAATGACTATCTTTTCTTACCTCTTATTAACAATGTAGATTTAGCTCTCAGAAGTCTCAATGTTAGCCTTTGCTGGTCGTCACCTTTTGCCAGAAGAATCAGCCACTAGCAGCATAAACGAAGTAACTTGCCATATCTCCAAATATTTAATTTCTCTGTAGGTTGCTCAAATATCACGGGATTGGGACTGACCATTATTTCGTGCAGTTTTACCATCAACATAGTGGTTTATATGACATCAATTATTTTAACATAAGCTTAATGATTACAAGTCAGGGCGTCCAGTATTTGAAGTAAGTTTGTCACCAAAAACAGGGAGTGCCAAAGTTACAGTTAGTAAAATGAAAGATTCAGTTAATGTGTTGTGTTATTATGTTACTTAAAGGCCTGAGGGTCATTTAGCTCGGATGCTTTAATTCATGGATGTGGTTCAGTGCAAAAGTTACAATGCCTCCTGCGCCTCCTCCGCCCCCCTCTCCAAACCCTATTGCATGGATGAACCTGCGTCTCAGTCAGACTTATTTAACATTTAACATAAAACTGTGCTTGTTGTAACTGTAAAAATGTTAAGTCATGCTTCTCACTGTGCTTCATTGTGACTTGAGTGTTTTTTTTTTTACACCATACCTGTGCATGGTGTTATAAAGTCTTAAAAAAGTGCTGCATTCTTGTAAACAGTGGTGAGGTCACTGTCACTGTTTTTAGGTCCAAAAACCTCACACAAGCCTCAAATGTTTTCTTTTGGTCGGTTCCTCTGAATAGCTTTTATTGAGTTTTACAAAGACCACAGATCCTGTGTCATAGGTGTCAAACCAGTCGACCCTGCACACTGATGCTGCTCAAAGTGCTTAAATATGAATGTGTTACTGTCCAAATATGGCTCTGCCTTACAGAATGATTGCCTTTTATGAACTCCTGTTTTGCTAAAGGTCACAACACAAGCAGATCTTTTGTTGTTGTTGTTGTTTTGTCTTCTGGAAGTGTAGTTTAAGAATGACGCAAAGTTTAAACTGATGAAGCGTCAGATCGAGGCCGGAAAAGCTGGAGAGAAGGTCAAAATGATGAAGATAAGACATGAAATCAGCTCAACCTTGTGACCTCCAGTTTACATTAGAGAGGTGTCAGTTTCTTGGATGATATCAGTCTGTTACGTTTTGCTCTCGAGGTTACATGAACCAACCTGTTACACATTCCAAATAAGACGACTGACCAAACTGTTGCTCAGTTTGTTTGTTTATTGCTTCTCAAAAGAGACAAAAAGTGCACTTGTAGTTTAGCTGTACAGTGAATTTACTACTGGGGTTCATACCGGAAAAATCTCGCTTTGCCTCGTGGTTGTTTTTGTGCTTCTTAAGTGGAAACTGCAGCGACTGTGGAGACCACGGCCTGCAGATGTCAAAAATAAAAACATTTAAGTTCTCAGCATCCGTTGTATCCGTTGTTCATCTGTAAACAAACACAGAGTGTGTGTGTGTGTGGGTGCCATAATCCTGACAGTGTTTTAAGAATGGTAACATTGGTCCACCACTGGACAATTATCGCGACTATGGATGAACCACCATGAAGTTTCACATGAACATGTTTGATCCCTGTGGGATGAATCCTGCAGTTTCAAAAGACCTCACTTTCCTACCAGTGGTTTCAGAAGTTAAACATCTGTGGTTATGAGTGAAATGTCTCAATACTGAAACTTGGTACGGACACTCACATTACCCTCTGTATGACAACTGTGGTGACTCCTTAAAGGAGCTATAACCAGTATTTTTTTATATAATAACAGCATCAAATTACAGTGTATTCAGTGGAAAAAACACCAAATACTCCTCCAATATTATCTTTCCTGACCTCAGATCAGCTCAAAACATCTGCCAACGGAGTCGGGCTGTGGTGTGGTGGCTACATGGTGTCTGAATCACTGGGTTATTGTTTAAACTGAAAAAAACCAAGCATGATATATTGATTAATGTGGCTTATTAGTCTGTATAGGATAATAATGATATTCTTAATATATATACTAGTCAACCATAACATAAGGACTGCTGACGAGATGTTATAACAGCATCTGTCACTGAACATTTAGTGCTAAGCCACTGGTACAGAGCAGCAGCTCTTGTTGGGTGTTCCCAGTCTGCAGTGGTTAGTACAGTATGTGTTTTATCACTGTTATTATTATAGAGATTGATAACAAAGAGTTCATCAGCTCCAGGAATGAGAGCTCCACTTAGCGGGAGACCAAGCAGCAGCTAATCTGCATGCCTTCACTCCACAGTTGTGCACACACAATGCATTTGACACAGTGAATTGTTATAACAGAAACAACTGTCTCCCCTGATCCGGAGAAGAAGTAAACCTACTGTTAAAGCTTTGGTTGCTGCAGACAGATGGTTTCAATAATGAGACTCAGGCCATGATGTGTTTTGTGTGTTTTTACGTGTGACTCTCCAGCAGCCACATGTCACATGATGAACGCTCAACACTCTGCTTCACTTGGTTCAATCTGACCAGCTCAGCTGATGAGCTCAGGGGCTCAACATTTCTCTTGTTGTTTGTTTAGTTGTTGACACCCTGAAGCCACAAACACTTTGACCTAACTTCTTATTGTCTGCCTCTATTCTCTTTTTTTTCTTGGCTGCTCTAGTATTTATAGTTGGCTATTATTCTTCCTTCCTAAACACCAGTTTTTCTCTTCTGTCTTGTTTTTTTTGTTTCCACAGTGTTGGTAGTTGCTGAGTGAAAAGCAAAAAAAACCCCCACAAACTTCTTCCTGGTGTTAAGGCCTCGTGGGAGCGGGTAGTGTGGATGTTTTCCCCTGACAGACTGGATGTCCCAGTCCAACACCACTCTAAGCTGAGACCTACTCCTTCACCTCCATGATAAGATCTGCTGATCTGCTGATTGCCTACAGACTTCTGTACCTGGTGGTTCAGACAAAGCTGTACGATGTTGCTTATGTGGGAAATTAAAGTTAATTAAGTGTAACTGATCAGATCAGTCACTATTTTTTTTTAGGGCTGGAGATAAATTTCAGTTAATCCCAAATGTCCACACCAAACTGGAAAAATTACCCAGAGGCATTCAGGTAAATGATGGGAAAAGTTTTAAACAAACACAGAACTTTTAGCTATACTGTTTGATTTGATTTGAAAATTTGAGCTCCTCGTCTCCCAGCAACAAAACTATTTAGAATCACGACTGTAACAAACAGGTGAAACTGTGACATCAGAAGACTAATTGTGACGAGTGTTCCGTCTCAGAATCAGAGTGTTGAGCTGTGAGACAGTTTACCGAGTGTCAGACCAGAGACTGATATGAACACACTTCATATCGTGGACGATTGAAGAGCTTTGCTTTGTTGAAGCCACCATGTTTTCTCGACCCCTGAGTCCAGGAAACACACCTGCTGCCTTGGACCAATGTCCCCGTGGATGGACCTCGTTTCCCTACGGTGCAGTCTGCATCCAGGTCAGGGACAAGAACCAGGGTTTGGTCCAGGACCTGAAAGACCCCGGGGATGAATCTACTGAGGCCACCACAGTCTCAGGTGTGAGATGCCGTTTGGAAAGCTCCTAATGCTGAAAATAACAACAACATTTTGTCACATTTAGCTTCGAACATTGTTTTAAAAAGTGGTGTGAATTTTTTGAAATTCAACTTCACATTTAAAACAATGTTTGTTAACTAAACTATTAAATATATTAAATAGTTAATTCTAAATAGTAAATGTTACACCTAAATTTACTGTTTTTTAGTCTATATAGCTAAATTAAGCTTGATGTTAAATATTAATGTTAAATCTAGGAGCCAAGACCTCCAGATGTGACACCCCAGAGGAGATCCAGATGTGTGTCACTAGTGCCGTTGCCACTCTGCTGGCCAGGAGCCATGCTGCCGACATCTGGAGGAGTCAGGATGTGGCCGCCTTCACTGAGAGGTTGGTCCAGCTCACCCTACAGGGACTCAGTGTAGGACAGGACTACAAACTTGATGCTAAGGACATCCAGAAGGTCTGCAAGACTGTCCACAATGAGCTGCAGAGGACTTACGGTGGGAGGAGCAAACTGAGATCTGCCATCCTCTCAGAGCAGCCCAAGGTGGAGGAGGCCATTGTGAAGTGTCTGCAGGCTTGCATCACCCACCACTGTTCTGGGTCTGCTCACAAGAAGCAGAAGAAGAAGAGGTCTGGATGGAGGAAGCACATTTGGCAAGTCTTGCCCATGACTGCAATCTGCCTCATCTGGGGCATCCTGGCTATCATCCTACTGTGAACCTGTGGTAGTGGCATACAGAGACTCAACTCTCCTATGTTGTGGGTTTTCTCCGGGTTCTATGGTTTCCCCCAACACACCAAAAAAAACATAAATCAAAAAACAAAACTGCAAAATAAAAATGTATATTTTTAATGAACTGAATGATGAAATAAGATGTGTCCTGACATATTCATGACTTAAATCTACAATCATAGCCTAATTTTCGTGTTGAATATTGATTTTACAGTATGTATTTATCTTATTTGCAATATTAACCTGCAAAAAGAACTTATTTAAATAAAGAAATAGAGTGGAGTGAAGGTCAAATATTCTCCCTGATAAGAGCCATAAAAGAAAAAAAGGACATAATCTGTGATTTGTCTTCAAGACTTCTATACCTGCTGATTCAGACAAAGCTGAATGATGCCATTTATGAGGGACAATGAAAATAAATTCCAGTTAATCCCAAAGGCGAATAGTAGTTAAACTCCTCCACACCAAACTGGAAGAGATACGCAGAGGCATTAATGTTTCAGTCCCAGTGCATTAAATGATGGGAACAGACCACATATTTTTGCCCCCTTGTTTACATGAATCCAATCAGAGGGCAGGCCACTGTTGCTGGAGGAAAAAAAGAAGAAGAAATGAAGATCACTCAGAGTTCCTACCAAATAAAATTTAATGTCTAAAGACGTGTCCTCAGCAGAACAGGAAACATGTGGGAGAAACTCATTTCAGTCTAAGAGACAAACACTCCATGGCAGCACATCTCGTCAGTAACATGACTCCAATATTTGGCTTTGTACTGGAGGTGACATTCAAAACTATTTATTCTTTTCAAAACTGAAAAATGAAACTGTAAAATAGAAATAAAGTTTTATATGTTGCTATAATGTTTTTTTTTTTTTTTTCCATTTCGTTTTTTTTTTCAGTCCATCTGCACTTTTTTTCTTCGGCCAGCAGAGGGTGACCAGAGCTCATGTGTCTGGCTGCCAAATGGAAAATTTACCTGCAACATTTCAGAATATGACAAAATGTCAGAATGATGCTGAATGATCTGTTTATGTTCCTCAAAAAGCACAAAGTCCTTAAACCATCTGGCAGCTGCGCGGTGTTAACCCCCCCCTCCCCTGCTTCACATGCATGAGCTACATATAAACTACTATCTTCACAACCTTCAACGCCACAATAAAAAACACATGAATTCATATACACGGCCTGGATGAGAACAGAGATACAGATCATCCGGGCCGTTCTCTGTTAATTCAGGAACTGTGAATTATACAGGGCTTTTCTTTTCTTTTCATACAATGGCAAAAATAAATAGGAGCCTTTCACAGATGAAATCGGGTTTTGTCTTGATATTTTACAACCGAAATAACTGGTTCACTTAATGTTTTTTTTTCTTTTTCACAGTGTCTCCTAAGCCAGAATCTCTATTTTACATTTGTCTGTAAACTCAGTGGAAAAGGAATAAAAAAGTGCAAATCCAAAAAGAACCAGCATCTTAATTTGTTAGATATAAAATATTACAGAATTTTATATAATTTTAGGTTTTCTAATTCATAAAACAGTCTAATTTTACCATTATTTCACCTATTCAATGTGTATGAGTCTAAAGATTTGGAGATATAACTTTAGAATCAAAATGAACAACTTTAGGAAAAATAAGATCAGCTTTGTTGTTCATAGATTTTCCAATCCTGTCAATAAGAGCTCAATATTTCAATTGATCTCTTGGATTAGAAAAAAAAAAAATCACTATAAGATAATATAACAACATACATATATACTCCCTCAGGTTGATCTGTTGGCGCCAATGAGGGAATGTTCAACAATACATGAGGAGTGTTTCAGGTGACTCTGTTTCATGAGGGTGAAAATTTCTGAACCTCATAAATTGCCTTCAGATTGTTTTTGTTTTGTTTTCTGCTCTGCGTTATTTGATTCATTTACCTCGAGGTGAAAACTCAGAGTGGCCACAGTTGCTAATAACTTTTTGGGGCGAGATCACAACTTGGGTTATGGGTTACAGAGATGTACAAAAGATCAGAGGTGGCCAGAGAGAGGTATCAGTGGCAGGCACTATCTTCAAATGAGGCCATCTGGAACATGTGGGAGCCCTTTTGCCTTTAGATGGGGCTGGACAACACCTCCAAACATATCTATGCCTTTAGAGGTTTTTTCCTACACATGAAGGAAAAGGCCTGGAAACAAAAGCATAATCAGGTTGTGATCTGGAGATAATGGAGCTAAAAAAGGATTAGCAACGTTAGCCTAGCTGAGCTCCCATAGATAACAGTGCAGAAACCCTGTCGCTGACCCGCCCTGAAACCTGGTAAAAACTTGTTTCATAAAACTTGAAATATGACAGACACTTTTCTGAACAAAATCTAATGTCAGATAAAATAGAATAGAAAAGAAAAAAAGGTAAGAAGACAGTATTAGATATTAATACTTCTCTGGTATATTGTTACTTTGAAAGTTGGTACAATAAAGTCAAAAACTGCTATATGATCGATGCAAATGCTGAGCGTTACAACAGGAAATCTAAAAAAGAAAGAAAAAGAAAGAAAAGAAACAAACATCTGACATTAAACTAATAACTCTGACTGACATGTTGTGCATCTGTGTGAACCGTTGAAGGCAACCAAAGGGAAAACAAGAGTAAAAGAGTAAAAAGTCAGCATGCAGTCGAAGGTAAGGCAACTGAACATCTCGTTTTTGTGTGTGTTTTTTTTGGCTTTCCCCCCTGGCTGAAAACTGCGCAGATCTTACGGCCAAACAGAGACGTTAATCTCGTCGAGTGTGCGCACAACTAGAGGAGATAGAAGTGTTGAGATAATGTTAATGAGCATTTGGTGTTTTGGCAGTTTTGTAACTGATAACATACTGATAGGATCTATTCGCTCTGACTATGGTTGTACTGATGGACATGTGAGCAGCTTGGTGGAGGTCGTGACAGGGTCGCTGGAGTGTCTCAGAAGATTCTTTTTTTTTTTTCTCTTTTTAACGTTTATCCATCAAAATGTCCTGCTCCTGTTTTGAGGCTATGTAACTTCAAAGTGAGCTTCTTTAAAACTGAAGCTCTTTTTTTCTTCCTTCTCCCTCCTCTCTTATTAAAAATCAATGTCCTCTATCATGCACAGTTTGTCCCATTAACCTAAACATTCAGGGGTTCATTAACCCCTTTAGAACTTCTAGACGACAAGCCACAGGGTACAAAACAAAACACATAGGAAAACAACAGAAAATCATCAACTTGACAGCTAACATAGCTTATAATCAGTCTAAGGCAAAACGAAACAAAAAGAAACAAGTAGTGGGTTGGTGACATTGGGAGCTTTCTGACAACATACGGTGTAGGCTCTCACTCTGTGGACCAAAGTCCTGTAGTCCATGCCAGCCTTCCTGGTGGTGGTGGTGGTGGGGGGCTATCTGCACTCCTACATGGCCTGATTCCTAGACTGGGATCTACAAGGGTGACCGGTGGTGGGGGGCGAGAGAGTTACACTCTGAAGCTCTCTCCTTTGCCGTCGATGTGGCGCAGACGCAGGTAGACGTCGGTGCCGATGCCTTGCATAGACTGTATGGACAGAGAGCCGCCCAGGTACTCGGCGTAGGCCCTGGAGGTGGGCAGGCCGAAACCAAACCTGCAGGACAGGGAGACAGAGATGGTTTAAGATGACGGCGAGGTAATCAGTGAGTATCTGTGCTGCACGCGTGGCTGAGCATTATCTGTTGTCAGCAAAACATGAACACAAGTGGAGATGAAGCTCTGTGCCGGACGGTGGGTAAATACAGGTGGTCATGGGATTTATCATAGGTCACAATACATTTAAAATTTCTGCAGTGTAACTTCCATTAACAGGGAGAAGCTATTTCCCAGCGTCAAACTAAAAGCTTTTCAGAAATGATCCAACAGGAGACAAGACTGAGACGAGAGAGGACGCCAACCGCTCAGCTGCATCAGTAACTTATCTGTCCCTCTGTTGCTGGCATCAGAGGATAGACACCGCTGTACTGGGATTGCTTGCCACTCAGCTTGAGTTTTGTTTGTTCTATGTTTCAGTTTAGTGTCCTCTGTCATGATCATCTCACATTCATGTTGAATAAACTGTTTACTTTTTTCTTCATGTGGGTATTTTGGAGGTCATTGGTGGACCAATGTTACGTCCCTTAGGGCCAACACAAGCTGGGGCATAATAATCACCACCACCCTACCCTGACAGTCACTCAGTACGTTAACATGCACAGCTAAGCATATTGTCTTGGTTCTGTCTTTGTCCCAGTTCACATGCAACAGGGGAATAAATAATTGACAGTGTCCGCCCCCCAACATGGGTGGTTATAAGAGTCATTTCAGCGGGTTAATACGGACCCCTGTCCAGTGGACTTTTCTGTCACCTGGTAAATAACTGAAAATAAAAAAGTTAGAGTTCTCAAAATACAGTTAGGGTTAGCTAGCTAGCCAACTAGCTTCTCGCAGGTTGCACTGAATCAGTTCGGGCCGGCTTCTATGCCTCACTTTGTGCCGTCTCTACTGTTGTGAATGTGCACACATGCATTGTCCAGTTTCAGACAGATTAAGGCGTATACATGCAGAAGGAAACAGGGTTTCCAATTGCATTATCTGGGTGTTTCAGTCGCATTTGGAGAAGTCCAGTCTCAGTCGTTGACATGCATTCAGTTGTCCAGTTATAGATTAAGGGAATAATTAGCTTCTTTTAACTGTCATTTAAACGCACTGACTGGGTCACTCTGACATGGATCTCTGCACGTAGCCTAGGAAAACAGACTCGAGTGTAGACAAGTATAATTGCAGGTGTATTGAGTCATATGTATGATCGTATCCAGGTGGTTGAAACAACAAGTAGACAATTAGAAAGGCCTGAGGCTGACTGTCTGACTTCATGACTTCACTAAACAAATCCTGGCGCATGCAAATCAGTTACAAAGGGAAGTTTGAGTCTGTGGATAAGTGTGAGTGTCTCTGCTATTTGTCCATTTAGTGTTTTGACAACAGAGTGGTTTTTAGCTTTATCTTTTTATTGTCATTATTCAGCCATACTGAAAGTGGTAAAAGCGGAAAGCTTTTATAATAAAGGGACTAAGGCCAGGTCTAATTTCTCATTCATAGCCCTTTGCCTGCTCTTACCCACTGCAACAGTGGCAGGTGGTACCTAAAGGGCTGTGTCACCCTCCTCCTTAGCCCTGCTACCACTTCCTGATGTGAACGTGTTAAACAGAGTGGTAGGATTAAGAGAGAGGGCGGAGGGGTAGAATGTTATTCCAAAATCTAAAGCAATGTTTGGATAAAACCACTTCACTGATGATAACAGAACACACTGTTCCCTCTTCTTACCCATGCATAGGGCTGGACTGGTTCCCGCTGTTGGTAATGTTGTTGAAGAGGTTGCTCATGCGAGGATCCTGTGCACTCTCCTCAGCAGTGCTGAAGTGGTAGTCCATCACTTTGTCTATGATGTTGTGAGGAATACCGCCACCACGGTCAGAGATCCTGAAAAGTAAAGAAAAGAGAAGAGATATAATAAGTAAAAGTTTGGAGCACAACCGGTGAAAACCTAAATTCAAACAATCTGAAGCTGTTGATCGAACCAGTCGTGGTGAAACTGACATTTATCCACTCACCTGATGACAAAATCAATGTCATTATTGGCAATGGTGACGACCACATCAGGCACATTGTATGGGGTGTCCAGATGGCTTTCCATGGTGGCCCTGAGGAGACAAAGCCATGGATGTCAGTGTGGAAAAAAGTGTTCTCCTCTAAAGAAAAAAAAATTTCAAAACACAAGTCCGACCTTTGAATTATGGTGTGTTGTGTTTTAGTATGATTGTTGACTCTATCCAGTCACATTGCAGACAGTGTGACTGGTTAGAGTTGATGAATGAACCCTCAGTTCTGACTAAACAAAAAGGCCTTGTGAGGCCGACATGGACGGCAGCTCTGTGTACGAGCTGGGATCATCAGCATTCTCTAAACTAATTATGATCTAAATCACAGGAGCCTGAAAAAGACCTTGCTGCTTCTTCTCCTTCTGTCCTCTAAACTGCAAATCAAGATGAATGATGGGACCTCAGCCAACACGCAGCCAGCAGCTCCAGCCAAAACCCACTCTCTCTGCTCTGAGCTGAGGACTCACACAAAACAGTAAACAATACAAAAGACAACACAATACACAAGTGCTAAGATATAAAAACACCACTGTTTTATAATGGAGACTGGATTTTTCTGTTGCGTTTTTAAAGGTCGACTTGCTTCCAGATGTTCAGTGAAGGCCGTGAGGAGGAGGCAGTGGGGAGGGATACCTGACACGCCCACATTAAGATACTTTACTGATTCTTGTTGTTCAGTTTTGTTTTTGCACATGATGTACTAGAACAACCAATAAAACGCATCTGTTATAATTTTGATTTTGTCATATTTATTTTTGCTATGTCTATAAACTAAAACAATCTGATACTGAAAAAAAACTGTTGTTATGATTGTAGGGAAAATTTTGGTTTTAGTCTATTTTATCATCTTAGAAACAAAGGAATGATTGTTTAGTCAACAAGGGTTGGCTGCTACTCTGAGTTGTAGCTGATGTCGTTGGTCACTTTGGTCTGTCTTTTTAGACAATGGTCTTTATGTACTGGACCGTTTGTTTATTTTTAACTGTTGTGTATTTAAGGCTGTCATTCTGACAGTGGGTGTCCAGGCTCTTGAGACCTTCGTGGTTGAGAGAGGCTGCACACTATTCAGCCGCATAGTATGACTCTGTCTTTATTTTGATTATCATTGTTTATTATTTACTGGTTGACAAAGGGTTGTAATAAATCCACAAAACCTTGGTAGGTCTTTGGTGTTTCTAATTCCTCGGCAGTGGGCGATATTTTTGCCCTCACGATGATCAACACCAGAAACTACAGGTTTATTGCTGATTGGTTGATTTTTGTAGCCACTTTTAGCCAGATTACAATACAGCTACGGATCAGTCAATTAGCGTCATAACACAGTTGAAAATGAACCAATTGGAACAAGGCTACAAACAATTACCATCGCTGTGGCCTTGACCTTTAACCACCAAAATACAAACAATTCTTTCTTCAAACATAATGAACGTTTAAACTGAATTGGAAAGGACATTTACTAGGAAATCACATTCACAAGGCTAAAACTGGGTTGTCTGTGACCTTTGACCTTTAGACAAAATCTAACTCAGTTCATCCTTGAGTCCAAGTGAATATGTGAATATGTTGAAGTTCCCGCTCAGTGATACTGAGATATGATGTTCTGTGTTGCTGGCGTGGAGTCATAACAAGGAAGATACAGACAAAACTAACACTTAAAAGTTATAACAAGGCTCAATAAGGAGTTCATACATTAATACGTAAAAAATATCCATCTTGAGTTGCTGTGTTTTATATGATAAAAGTTCATCAGATGGGACCGGTCTGCGTGTGCTGCAGACTGTGTGATTATGTAGCGGCTGCATAGTGTTTCAGCCCTGGAATGACTCGTGGATTTCACCCAAGGTTATTTTAGTTAGGCTACAGTTCCACCTTCTCTTTTATGGTGTAGGAGAGTGAGAGCCAGGTCACCACGCGAGCCAGGTCACTATGACCCGTACTGATGCCGAACATATCAGGCTACTAAACAGGAAACACCTGGAAATGCTGGCATAGGCCTGAGTACACAACGCCGATTTAACAGGCAGAGGGTTAAATTGTGGTTTGTAGCCTCAATAAAAACAGCACTGGTGGAAGATGTTACTCTAAGCAGGTTCAGATATTCCTATCCCAGAAACTTGCAATTTCTATCTCTGCCCTTGAAGATGAACTTGACACCAGGCTGGAGCAGCGTTTGAGGTTTCTACTTGACCAGCCCCTTGTGCACTCTCTCTCTCTCGCTGTAGTTAAACCACTGGAGGTCAGCAGAGGTAAGACTTTCAGTGAGGTGTCAAGTTACTCGCTCAGACAACGGGAGCGTCAGAGTGTCAGGCTGTGAGATGAGTAACGGCCGGTCAGGTCACCTCATGGCGTTCTTGAGGAGCTCGGGCAGGATGTAATCCAGAGGCAGGGGGATGAAGGGGAAGCGAGCTGCCACGTGTCCGTTGATCCTCACTCTGGGCGAGTTGCCGTACTGGTGTTCACACAGACGTCTGGTGGACGAAGGGGAAATGCACAGAAACAGAACATGAGGTTGTGGTTACTGAATTTGAAGTGTATACTGTACATTTTACAGGTGTTGATGTTGTACACTTGCTCTGTACAACTGATCTCAGGCCTGTCCTTCCTACCTTGGTGTAAATGACTAATTAGCATAGATGCCAGTAACAAACACTAACAAAGACTGATGGGAATGTCATTAGGTTATAGCTACAAATCTTTCATCAAACAATTAATTTTTCAAAAATAATACATCCAAGAACGTCTAGAGGAGTGCAGAATAAAAAAAATATATATTTTTTTTATTTTATTTTATATAGTTTTATAAATTTTGGCGGGTCCAAAATATATTAATATTTACATCTGGTTATGTTGGCAACATCGACATGAAATGATCTCTGTGCCAACAGCATTAGTACATTGTTGTCGCGTGAGGAGGAGCTCAGGGGAGTCAGATTCTGACAGCTCTGTGGAGAAATGGCATCGTGCTAATGCTAATGCTAACTAATGGTCAGCCAGTACTGTAACGTTTCCCGTGCAGGCGTGTTTGTCGGGTTCGTCTGCAGGTGAGTTAAATGATTCAGATGTTTTTTTAGTCCGCTGTCAACACTGGAGTTGCTGCTCGTTAAATATGGTTAACGTTAGCTTAGCTTTAGCTGCTTGCCGCACACTATAGGCGTAACTGGCAACCAGTACAATTGAAGGTTGGAGCGAGTGCGAGTGCGACACTTACTGGCCGGGAGGAATTAAACGTGTACCTAACCCCTTTAAAAATCTGATCTGATGATGTGAGATAAACTTTATTACAATTAAACTTAACTGATTTTGCAGCTTCAGTCAATAACAACGCATCAAAGTATTATTTCTAAGCTGTTCGCTGAGTTCACTCTTTGTAAAAGTAAAAGTCAGTGCCTCCACAGAGGTCGTTTGATAAGATTACAAAAGGTAAACAAAGATGATAGCTCATATCTCAGTCACAGCTCCAGGTGCTAAAACCCTGTGTTCCTGAGAGTCTATCAGATGACCTCTGACTTCCCTCAGTCAACAGAGCACTCGGACGGAAGCGGCAGTAAGTCATCTAAAGGTGATAAATAAACAAAAGCAGTGCGGCGAGACACCCACCTGGCAAAGTCCACCCACTTCTCTATGATCTTTTTGGGGGAGAGACGTCTGCAAATGATTCCGACAAAATCGGGCTGAAACACAAAACACAAACATTTTACATTTTAGAGAGTCTACTCGTCTTATTTTGAAATACTTTTACAGTAACTGACTGTGATTTGTCTCCTGTTATACACTGAGGAACTTTTTTGTAATTTAATGGGATGGCAAACACCATCACTCCCAGGCTTGCCCTGAGCAAACACCACAGTACAAAGGTTTACGAATGATTTGAGCCATAGAAACAGTCAGATGTACATTATCTTCGTTGAGGGCGAGGTGGTGTGTGGCCAACATCCTGATCCCCAGACGAGAGCAGAGCGTTGTGTCCAGGAAGCTGCGGATAAGTGTCTCGTCCTGAGGAGAGTGAAAAACAAAAGCGATAAAAACGGAAAGAAAACTCTGGGATAGCAGCTTTAGGGTCCGATTAGCAGCTTTCAAAAGCAAATCAGCCAATTGTCTGCTGAGAATGAATCAAAGGGCTTTTCTAGGATCAAAATCTTCACTGGGAGGGTTATTTTCTAACAAAAGATCCTTCCTCGGGTTACATGCTGGCTCTGAATGTTCTGAGAGACCCGGAAACCTGGGGCCGTTCTTACCTGGATGTGCCTGCGACACTCCCTGAAGCCCTGGGCGAGCATGGTGACCACGTCTTTGTGGTCGTCCAGCAGCTGCTGCACCAGCTTACAGAAACGAGCCTCCACGTCCTGATCTTTGATCTGTCAACAAACCGCCACACTTCACACATCACACATGTCGTAGGCCTCAGGAAAAGTCACTTCGTGTCGTGCGTAATAAATTCTCAAATGATACTAGAGACGGGCCTTCATTTGCTTTCCTGTTTAATAACTGTGAAAACATTCAGTGTAAAAAACAGATGCAACTCCTCAGCATCACATGTTCATGAGATGATCATCGAGCCACTTAGCTGGAGATTTCTCTCATCTCAGATCTGTATTTATTTGCTGCAGCCACCTCTTAGCGTTCAGAAAGAAAAGCCCGCAGAGATATTTTCAACTGTGGGAAACTGAAGACGTGCTGTCTTTTAAGGCTTGGTTCACAGAGGTCACTCATCTCTTACATCTGGAGAGGATTAGATAGTCTCTGTCTCCGTGGCAGCTGTCTCTGTCTTATTTAGCAAAAGTAGTCTAAAGCATCTGTATAAATGCATGTCGTCTTTGCAACAAATGTGTAAACATGTTTGTATATGAACTGTTGTATGTATGTGTATATACAACACTGCAGAAATGCATTGTCTCGCTGGTTCTTATTGTTATGTTTTTTTTAATTTAACCTTTATTCATCCAGGATGAATCCATTGAGATTGACAATCTATTTTACAAGGATGTTAAATGGTAATATCCTGTACCATTTAAAAAGCAGGTTATTTAAATTTACTATACAAATATAGATGGTTTGAGAAAGAGAAGACTGCTGAGGTAACTCTCTAATGCTCAAGTACAGCTGTGCACATGTCCAGTGTAGTAATGTGTACAGTGTCAAGACTGATCTGAGAACAGTGGGCGCTGACTCAGAGGAAGTCTGACACACATACACAGTCACTCATCCGTAGCCAGGAGGGTATAAATATAAAAACATAATGGATGTCTATATGTTCCTCTGCATCTGCTGAGTCAGGTTTCAACAGGCACAGACAGCCAGAGGGCAACACCCCCCCCCACTCCATCAGCATGGGCACAGATGATAGTGATAAATATAAAGCAGGTCAGAGAACGTGCTCAGCAGGTCTGTCATTATTTGTGCTCTTACATGTAGAGACAGCGGGCACGCTGACATTTGTGCTCTTTGCCAACGTCTCTACGGAGACTAAACAGTGAGGTAAGAGGACGCTCACCGTTAAAACCAATCATGACATAACCAGAGACGACTGACCCACATTCCACACTGTACATATGTTCTGCAATTGAATCCATGGAGATCTGTTTCACCAGTCGTAGCTTTTGTCAGCTAAAAGTGCCGAGTCATCACAACCCTTTGTATGAAAATGTGTTTCATCTGCACGAATCACAACTTGAGCAGTGCGATACATTACATTTTGGTCAGGAACCATTGATAGTATCGTCTGTCAGGCGTTCAAACACACTCATACAAAAAGCTGCACATCACTCGTGACACAGATTTCTGTTGCTTCCTTATGGGTGAGTTTTCTATAGCCTCCACTCTGCTATAGGCACCTTGTCTCCATGCCAACACAGATCTTTTGCTGCACTCTCTCCTCAGCTCGACTGAAAACTTGAAACATGTATCACACAGTAGATTCAATTTTCATTAATTATCTTGTTTTGTATCTATTGTTACTTTAAAAACATACCAGGTAAAGTAACTATGTTATTTATTATCCTGCGCTGTTTTTTTTGAAGTAACTAATCTAATTGTTCATTAACACACACCAGGTCAGCAGTGCTGCAGAAACCCTGGGTGTGAGTGTTTGTCACTTTGCAGAGGGAAACACTTTTACCTCCAAATTAATTTAAGACAATTTTGATAATCGATCAATCATTTAAGTGATGACAAGATACAAACAAGAAAAACCTATGGTGCCTGTAGCTCCTGCAGGGGTTGGAGTCTTGAGATGACTCGGGGTTGTTTGGGGTTTGGATGTTGCACGTGACGAGGAGTGCACTAGTGGTTAGGGTTTGGTTCAGTTTCAGCTTTAACTTGGCAACACAGTCCAGATTGGCTCAGTGCTGAAGAGATCAGCCAATCACAGAGTCAAAAAATATGAGACACGTAAAGGTCTTGACAGCAAATGTTCACACTTCCTGTTTATGGCCGTAAGGAAATCAGCACTGTAAAAAAAAACTTGAGCTGTGTGTGTGAAGATGTGGGTGTGTGCAGGTGGGACACTCACCGGGGGAAAGTCAATCAGCATGTGGTAGGCTCTGATATACAGTTCATGCTGGAAGAAAGCAGAGGGGAGATGGAGGCTGAAGTTAGACTGATTCTCTGTGATGGTTCATCCAACCAGAAATCATCACAGCAGCAGCAGCAGCAGCAGCAGCAGCAGTACCGGCCCCTGACTGGGCCCCACCAGCACAACTGATGACTCCACACGTGGTTTACATTTACAAAACACCTCATAATGCTTTGATGTGATGATGTTCTGTGTTTTTGACAAAAATCAAACAACTCCTCCTCAGAAAACAAGCTTTGTTCCCGAGTCTGAATCCACCGGATGATATCATGTTTCACTTCATGTATCGGATGAAACTCCCGAAACCGGCTCCCACCGTTGTCTTCCCTGCGATAAAGGAGCTGCTGCTGAGTGGAGTTTAAGTACGCTGACCTACATTACAACTGGGGGCATTCAAGTGGAGCTGCGCTTTATGCAATCGGCACAGAGGAGCTCCGTGATGCCAGAGACGAAGGAATCTAGGTGAAAGTTCATCAGCTACAAGACATGCATAGGCGCTGAATTGGTTTTTGAAGAGGCCGCCTGGCAAAACAGAGAGAACGCACTGTTCCCCACACCAAGATCCTAAAGACAAAATGAAAATCTGAGACTGAAGAAAAAAAAAGAGGAAGAAGAAAAAAAACTGGCACGTTGGTCTGACTCTGGTTTCATTTAGCTGCTTGTGTCTGCATGTCATAAATCTAACGGCTATGTTACGTTTTCTGGGTCATATTTGACTTGTCTAGCTGTGCAGGTTGTGTTGTGGGTTTAATTAGCTGAAGTCTGGGGATATGTGTGTGTGCATGAGAAGAGGAGTGTGAGGCCTCCGTACAAGGGGGCTTAGAGGAATTTTGTTTGTCCAAAATGGCATTTGAAAAACTCAAGAGCAATGCGTCTTTCCAGGAACACTGCCTCACAGTGACAGGGATGATGGACCTCTGGTAAAAAGGACAAACTTGTTCATGTGAGTGCAAACCAGAATTTTCTGTCCCCAGTGCAAAGACAACGTGTCACTCACTGGAAATGAGATGAGGACAATGAGAGAGATTGATGGTGTTGAGACGTGTGACCTGGTGCAGAATCAAGATCATATGTGGGAGTGTTTGGCCTTGGCAGAAGTATGAACTCTACTGGGTGGTGCTGTGGTGGGTGTTTGTGATTTCATTGAAGCAAACGACAAAACACAAAGCTCAAGATACAGACGGTTGAATCTGTTACTTGTAACATGTCGTAAGCGGACTGGAACAAAGAAAAAGGAGATGGTATGCCCGCACACTTGTTGGTAGCCACTAAAGTTTTCTGTCTTATGCACAAAGTTTCAAGTGCTATTGAGTAATAATAGTCAAGTCACACACCACAACACCATGAATCTGTTTCATTTATCATCTCATTTCCAGTGAATGACATTGTGTCTTTGCACTGGGGACAGAATACCCTGGTTTGCACTCACATGAACAAGTTTGTCCTTTTTACCAGAAGTCCATCATCCCTGTCACTGTGAGGCAGTGTTCCTGGAAAGACACATTGCTGTTGAGTTTTCCAAATGCCATTTTGGACAAACAAAATTCCTCCAAGCCCCCTTGTATGGAGGCCTCACACTCCTCTTCTCATGCACACACATATCCCCAAACCTCAGCTAATTAAACCTGCAACATAACCTGCACAGCTAGACACGTACGGGCATACCCTCTCCTTTCTCTTTGTTCTGGCATATTTGTATTGCCCTGAACCTTAAAAATGTGCTGCGTGTATAAATAAACAAAACCACCCTTTTTTTTCAGCTCCATAACTCTTTTATCGAGACTCAGGTATTCCAGTAATTGTATATGTGAGGATTTGTTTTTGTTTTTTTGTGGATGCTATTGTTCTATTGTAACCCTATCTAACCTTAACCCTCTATTGTCTGGAAAACGTTTTCAAAAAGTACTCTTCATGTCAAGTTATTAATATCTACACAAGAGCTTTCAGACAGTCAGCTGCCACTGTTCAACATGCATGACATGTCCTATTAATAACATACATGTCTTTGATATCCATCACACTCTTTAGTAGAACAGGTTGTACTTTTTACTTAACTAAAGCAAATGATTAACATTATCATAACCCAGCAGAGCAAGACACAAGCTAATGCTTGTGAAGAAGAATTTATTCATTCACCACATGTAATCAGTTGGGTTACACAAAAACAGATGTCCGTGTCCTGATTTTATCCATAAACAGAATTTTAACTTTTTCTGAAGAGGATTAAGGACAACATCTAGATAAAGGATGACTGTATACACTGACATTAAATGAAACAGAAGTTTTGCTGCTGCATTTCTTTAGTTTGCACACCAATGGCATCAAGCCATTTGGGATTCAAACCACCAACCCTGTGATTAGAGTTGGACTCACTGGGCCACACCGCCCTCATCCTTCTGGGTTCAATGGTGTCACTTCACTCCCTTTGTTAAGTCAAGTCGCAGTTGTCACTTTCTTTATTATGGTATCTGCTGCAGGACGGATGCAGCCTGGCTTCATGTGACGCTCCACACTGGAGCCAGGAGGGACAGATGTGTGCTCTTACCACTTGCAGGATGGTGGGATTGCACCCGATGATGAAGGGCAAACTCCTGAAGCCCTTGATGCGATGAGCGATTCGCACAGGCAGCTCCTTGTGAAGGTACTTGGCACTGCTCTACAAGCACAGACACACACACAGAGAGGAAGCAGCAGAGAACGAGTGAGCGGAGAGCCAGAACAAAGAGCTCCTCATTACAGGTACACTTGGCAGTTACTCTCGATGCGGCTTAAATATTTACCAAGATGTGGTGTCCTTCCGGAGACTTCCCAGAATACAGCAGGGTCGCTAAGGTCAGTCGCACCGAGGGCTGAGGAGACATCGACACACAATCAGGTTGACAGTCAGTCAGACATGCAGCTTACACAGCGCACAACTTTCTACTTTACATAATACTGTATTTCCAATGTGGGAGTCCCAGGTTTTAAACCTTTGGTGGTGTTGCCACCTTGGGGTTGGTCCTGAGCGGTATTAGCCTGCCCATCATGTGGGTTGTTACGGTCACCTGGGTCAAGGTGCAACTCATTGATGAGTTGTTGCCCCACCCTGCCCTCATGTGAGTCTTTAGGATGACACTGACGTGTGATTGGGGGTTAAACCATCAAGGCCATCATCTCTGTTTATGGTTGTTCTAGAGATGACCTCCTTTACTCCTCTCTTTATTCTCTCTGTCCCAAAATGTGGACACGAGCATCCCTTCTTCTCCTAAGATGCAGATTTAACACTGAGTCCAGTCCTGCTAATCTGGCTCCTCTTTACTGTGCCATGTGCCAGTGGGATGGCTGCTCAGTCCATGTCTGAACGTGCTGAACAATATACACAACACTGCTCAGGTCTTTTTTCTTGGGATGAACTAGTTTTTGTTTCAGGGTGTTCACAAATCAAAACGAGTCAAAGTTTCTGAGACAAACCTGCCACATAGCCTACAGGACGACAGTCTGTTCTTTCTCACGTGTCTTTGCTGATTCGTTGAGTCTTCAACTTTAGCACCTTAATAACTTTGCTGACCTGGTTGACTATGAACCTGCACGGAAAATGAATGCGTAATTGTCTATATAAAGTGCCAATTAAATTCCTCCAGAGCACAGCCGGATCTTTAGACTGGAGTCAGATTTCATGTTAATATCACGTGTGAAACTTTAACATGGAGTTGGCTTTCAGGTTTAATAACCCCAGTGCAAACAGAGTGCCCCTAAGGCAAACAAGTATTACTTTTACAGACTGTGTTTACCCTACCGTGACAGCGTTAAAAGGTTAAACCTAGTTCAAGTGCAAGAGAGGCAGGATGTGCGCTTCTGCAGAGCAGGAATGAACAGGAGGAGTGGCACATGAGGAACAAGTGGAAAAGTTGACCTAATTATGAAATGGGATCACTAGGTCAGCAAAAATATAAAGATGCACGATTATGAACATCCACAACATGTTCATTGCAACCTCCACTACTTTTTCATTCAATTCTGACAATGCTGAAACAGGGATGTGTCTTGATCAGTATTTGGTCATGCACTTTCCTTCCTATTTTACTGTGAAGAAAGATGTTGCTCTGTGTTGATCCACAATGAGTCAAAAACATTGTCTTTTTACAGTCAGTGAAAAACTGCTGAGGCATCCATTTTCTTGCCAAGAATAAAAAAACTCTTGGATTAGATGGAAAAAAAACAGGGAGGAGTTTCTAACAACAGAAAAGGCAGAGAGGGGGAAAGAAGAGGGATCCATGATTGTCAACATGTTGTTTCCTTCACACATTAGGTGTAGCCTACATCTCCATTTCATTTTTAGTGACTGGGCGTTTGCTTTATAGAAGAAGAAAGATGACAGAGCTAGAGCGGCGAGAACAGACTTGGGCAATTCATGTCTCAATTTTTTTTCTTTTTTAACAACAGACAGATTATTTTAGAAAGTGGACAAACAGCGAGACCGCCATACTGACTTCTCATTGGGTCGACTTCTCCTCCTCCGTCGCTGAAACTTAACACCATCAACTCCCTTGTTGTTAACCACACATCTACAGCACCATTTAAAATGACAGCTTTGTATTTAAAACTTTTATTTCGACAGCAGCGACAACAACTCATCGGTTTGTTGTTATTTTTGACACTGCTCTGTCAAAGCGTCAGACACAAACCGCTAAACATTACGTCCTCCTGAAAAACCGTGATGGTGCATTCAGGAGCTCCAGAGAAACTCAGTCAAATAGAGGTCAGAGCTATCATAAGGTGTCATTGACTTATAAAATATTTATAGTCGAACATAAGCACAATTGTAAATCGTGTAACACACCAAATAATCTAGTTAAAAAGTATAGTTGTGCTTTGACTCGGCGTGAACACGTCTATCATTATTTTTCCATGAATTACATTCAAATCAAGAATACTTTGTGTTGGTGACAGGTGAAGTGAGAGGTCAAGGTTAATCCACTGTCTCGTGTTTAAATGGTATTTTACAATTCAGATTTACGTTGGTTTTAAACACTACCAAGTATGGACCTAAGTGATACCTCTCGTATGTACTGCCTTTTTCTTGTCCCTGAACGCACCACAAACTGTGCTAGCGGCTAGCGTTACTCCCAGCTACAGCTAGCTCTATCCCTCGCTGCTACGGCTGCAGGACCAGCGGTGTCAGCGGAGACAAACAGCGTTAAGGTCTCACTCCTACCTTTTCTGCGGAGACGTCAATGGCTGACTGGTTGTAAAACGACGTGACAGTCTTCGACCGCTCTCTCGCCAGCTCTGAAAACCCCTGCATCGAGGACGTGGACCGAAATCGGTGGCTCTCCGTGCTTGACATCGGCGATACTGTTTTGGTGACGGGGGCCAGGAAGAGGCTGCCGAGCCTCGGCCTGGCTCTGCAGGTAGCGCCGCTCAGCATCTCCACCGCGATACCCGCCAGTCCAGGACGCATTTGGAGACGAGCTGTGTGTGTGTGAACAGGGGCTGCCCTGTTCCCGTTCAAGTACTGAGTGATATGGCTGCTACGAGGCCATTAGGGTCGAGTCGTAATGGTGCACAAAGGCACGGGATCTGAATACAGTAGAGAGAGGGTACAGAAAGGGCTTTGTACGCATTGGCCAGTGGGGGAGAGAGAAGGGGCGACGACATGACAGCTGGGCCAATCAGTCAGCCAGAGGCGGAGCCACGCAGCATCAACACCCCCATCACCACCCCATCTCCCCTACTGTACTCGCACTGCCAGTCTCTCAGGCTACTGGAGAATCGGTTAAAGGACAATTTAGTGTTTTTTTTGCCAACATGTGGCTCGAGGGGACCTGAGCATACACAGTGTAAGGTGCAGTGTATTTGTAGGTACACATAATGTTTGTAGGTATAGGCTACAGGTTTGTTTTCCCTCAGGCCGGGTCCCTGTGTTTATCTCCACAAATCAATATTGCAACCTGCTACATTATACTACTTCAGTATGTGAGATCATATAACACTTTAAAGTAATTGATCCACACACAACTGCTTTACACTGCTGATGTTTTCATGCTGCAGGTTTGCGTATGTTAACCATCACATTGCAGGACTAACCTGTCAGGAAGCCCTGCCTGACCTGCACTTAGACATGACACTTAACATGTTTGGATTTAGACTCTTATCTCAGATCTTATCAGCCCCACTTTCATTCAACAGCTCCAAACACGCAGCCAGTCATAAGAAACTATCTTCACAGACATGAAGAACTCGTCCTGCAGCAGGTGGTCTGGATACCGAGACGAGAGAAGATCTGTTCATGGAAACAGTTCTTTAAAATATCTTGTGTATCAATATGTCTGAGACATAAAGCAGCCACATCACACATGATTATACCTAGGTTGTGTACTTTGCTTAATTGCTGGATAACATTTATTATACTTAATTTCTATTCATTATCCATCTTGAATTTAATACAAATAATGCTAATCTAGTCTTACCTGTAACATAAATACCATAAGCTTTAGTCTAATAGTTAAAACCAACTAACCAGACAACACCAAACAAACCCTGGACAGGTGAGTCCCAATACATTTGAAGAGAAAACCCACAACATATTTTATAATAATCTACTCCAGTTAAATTGAATTGCCAGTGAAGTCCTTACTTCAAACTTCTGTGCAGTCCTGTGACCCTCTTGGCTTTATAAACATTTTGTCATTCTTGGCATTAAAAATGGATGCTATTCTAACTGATCTCAGCCCTTCAATTATTCAGCAGCTCTGGAGTGGTATCTTTGCTCAGGAGCTGCCAGCAGTTGGTTGTCTTACTCACAGAGGTTAGGCACAATTGGACACAATGACACAGACTCATTGTCCTGACTTGTGATGCGTCATATATACAATATTGCACAAGACGCAGGGAGAAGCGAGCAGCTTGCAGAAGAATTCAATTGAAATTTGTAAATTACATTTGAAATCAGTCAAGTCTTTTTTTTAATGACATGAAAATAGTTTACATACAGCTTCACAACCCATGAAAACATGTTGTAGTGCAGCAGTCATTGTGGGATATAGATGCCACGTATGCTGGTCAGATCAATATAATTAGACAGCAGGAAGGAACACAATGTACTGCATCCATTTCCTCAGTCAATCTCCACTCTGCCTCTTTAGTCCTCACAGAAAATCCATTACTGCTGCGTTTCTATTCCTTAATGTAGTCAGTACATTATAAAGTAATATTTTACAGAAAGGTCTGCATTTCATCTTTAAAACTGCAGATGAGGCTTGTTCACATACTTGTTTTAAAAATAAAAATATTAGTCACATAAAATTACACAAAAAGCTCAAATGTAGCTTTAAAATCACTACAAAGACTGTATGAGATCTAGAGAGTTTTGTATATTTTATGAGCAGTTTCAAGTGTAATGATTATTATTCATGAACCATATTTTGTGGTTTGAATTCTGTATCTGTGCTGGAAGTTCATAAACTTTAAAAATAATAAAACAATAATAAAACAATGATTGACAAACTCTCTTTCCTTCATACCACCATATCACCTATAGTGGTGGCTCACTGGTTATAACATTATGCAAATTAAAAGTTTGCTCTTTTTGCAGAACTCAATATATTTTCATATAGAAAATAATAAAGTATGTTTTTTTATGTCTTCAACATATCTGGCTGTTATTCACTCTGACAGGTCTACTGCAGCATCATCATAAAAAAAAAATTACTCTCTTCACAAAAACGGAAGAAAATGATAAGCGAGAAACATCCAGGGAGGATGTGTTGGCAGGTTGATGTCCTCAGGAAACGTCCTGTAATGTTCCATCACATTTTCAGTACTTCACTTGAAGTACTCCCACACAAATACCAGCACGCCGTACACTCCACCGCTTCATCCACTCTGAACAGTCACTTTGCTGCGCTGCTCAGGACGACTCCTCTCTTTTCCACACTATCACCATATTCTTGTCACTGAGGGCCACCAGGTAACGTAGCTCAGGGTCCATTGCTACGCTGTTGATAGAGGGGCCCTCTACCTGGCCCAGTCCCTTCCTGATTGGCGACGGCCACTCTAGCACCTGCAGGAACAACAAAACTATGTAAACTGTAGCAGATGTTTTATTGTTTGTTTTGCTTCTTGTTGATTTGTTTAAATTCTCTCTCACAGCTATTTAGTTTTGTCAATGTGTGAACAGATATTAGCACATAACTTAGTGGCTATTATCATAACCAACTTACAAATAAACAAACTGTTCTTAACATGATGCTCCCTACAATATTTAAAGGAAACAGAGTTATGGAGTTAGAGGACATTTAGAGGAGAAGGATACCTCAGTGGGCAGAATGGGCTTCCCCGTCTGGAAGCTGTTTTTGGTGACGTGGTACGTCCACAGTTGACCTTTGTCGTCACCACACACTATGTAGGCTTGGCCTAAAGAGAAGACAGTGAACACACACACAGTAGATCATCAGACTGAGTTGAGGCAGGTTTGTTTCACTACACTGGTTCAAGTTTTGAACTGAGACACTGACTTGTGACTAAACTGTAGCAGAACAGTGTAAGAAAGCTTGAAGAGCACCAAGTGCCTCTGATGACATCTAAAGGCAGTGTTGTAGTGGGGAGTGAACTGGCGGGAACCAATCAGAATCCACAGACATTGGTCAGCGTCCAGTAACACGCTTAATATGATAGAGCTATAATCTTATATTCTTTATCAGGGTCACACTGCAACCAAACTGCATCAGATAATAGAAAAAGTAAACTGAACAACTCGAACGAGGACTACTCTCTATCTATTGTATCTCACTGACAGATGTCAATGAAAACATATCTGCTGTCAAATTCTCATCATTTACCAACCATGTGACCGACTGCGACACACCCTCATTCAAGAGCGACACCAACTGCCTCCGTGTTCAGCACAAGCTATTTTCCTATTATAACTGAAGGTAATTTAAAGAAGAAGTAAGTGGTCCGGTCGTTTTCGCTAATGCTGCGTTCCAGGCAGGCTTTTGAAATCGTAAATTACAGCTTCAAGTCACAACTTACGACTTTGTAGCGTTCCAGGCAACCCACTCGTGTTTTTCCGACCTGTTTTACCGGTGAAAGTCACTATAACAGCCACTCGTAACTTCCGACCGGTGAACTCGTACCAGATCGAACTGGTACCACTTCACGGTCGGAAAAATACGAGTTTCAAACAGTCCTCGTCCCTACGTCGCCACATTCACGGCGTTCCTTGGCTGCACACACAGCCCTGCATGCCGTTCTCTCTCCTCATTGGATAAAAACTGTAGGATACGATAAATGTTTTCTCCTCGGCTCAGAGCAGAGCAGAGTGACTTTTTTGGTCCAAACACTTATAACTGAAGATATAACTATTTAAGACTTATATTAACACAAATATATCACTTACTTCTGCTTTAATCTGAACAGAATAATGCATCCTGCTGCCTGTGGCGCCCCCTTTCTACTCCAAGTGCTATGACTCCTTTTAAGATTTTATTCTCTAATATTTTACATTCTACTTTATTGTTACCTTTCACTTTTACACCTTATACTATATGTTTTTACAGTGTTTTACTTCTATTTATCTGCTTTATGTGATTTTCTGATGTTGTGTCTTGGTGAGCAAAAGCCTTTTCCCATCGCGGTGCACAACAACAGGTGATCTGAGATTGGAAACAAAATGCCGCTTTAGTGATTTTGACGACGTGGACGTACCGGGACAGGTGTTGAGCGCCAGGTAGGGGATCTCGGTGTTGGCCCACTGCAGCTCAGCCAGAACCACAGCAGACACTGTCATGCTCCTCTTGTCAGGTCGCTGAGCTTTGGTCCTGCTCCAGCTCCACAGGTAAATGGAGCCATGCATGTAGTTCTTAGAGGCTGTGATGAGCAGATAGAAGAAAGAGGAAGTTAACAAACAGCAGGGATAAAAGCAAGCATTTATATTTTATAGGAACTGCACCATGTCTGTTTCGTCATGTGTTTTTTTTTGTTTTTGTTTTGTTTTTTGATTCTGTTACCGTTATGTGTTGTTGTTATAATTGTGCTTGTTTATTTCCTCGTTTTGTTTTTTTTATGATTTCTAATAAAAAAGGGAACTGCACCATCACCTACCCACTATGTCATCAGTCAGAAAACTCAGGCCATCTATAGTGTGGTAGTCGTGGTCTTTGTCCTCCTTCTTATAAATAGGGAAAGTTATTTCCATCTCCTTGGACCGACTGAGGAAGAAAAAGAAGAAAACACCATCATCATCTGCTACGTGCTCCTTTATCTCTTATAGTTCATACACTCTCACCATCTTAAATTAAAAACGCAAACTGAAGGCCTTTACCTCTTTGAGGTGTTGTTGGTGCCGAGTTGTGTGTTGAAGCAGTGCAGCCCGTCCTCACAGGCAGTCAGCAGGTGAGCGCCGGGGGAGGTGGGAGGGAGGCAGATGTGCAGAGGGGTGGCACCGACCTCGAGCACCAGAAGCTGACTGTAGGGTCACAGACACGGAGCAGAAATAATCTCAATGTCACAGCCTGAACCTCTCATACACCCTATTGTAGCCAGTACATCACCTTCAGCTGAGACTCTTCACACTGAAAATAATTCTGCATTTAATTCTAGCAGGATCCGAGTTTGTCATGAAACTGAATGTGTACCAGTCGGAGGACAAACTTATGGAGCCCCTAAAGGGACATGGAGGGAAAAAATTTCTCGCAAAGTTTTTTTCTATTTACCAACATGAGCCTTATGCACTTTATTAACCTTTAATATTTTTTCAAGCGAGAAAATAACTGTGGCTGGTTAAATTATTTTTAGGGGATAAATGTTGGTCTCATTGATGATGACTCAATTGTGGCAGCTGTATTAGTTTGTTTGAATGAAAAGTGAAGTTTCATGTGTGTAGTGGACAAGAGCAGTGCTGTAAACCAACATGAGAGCTCCCCTTACCTCGGGAGAAGACAGTGTTGAGTTCTATTTCTGCCTCATATGGACAATAGACCATGGATTTATCGGTGAAGAGTGAACTTAGTGCTGAACTGTGACCAAGCGCACTGTCCGCTGTCTCAGTGCTGAAATGTGACAGCGTGTCACTGCCCGTGAGAAAGAGAGAGTGTAGAGAGAGAGTGGAGGTGCGCACTTCTCCGAAAACATCGGAGCATACTTCTAAACAGCCATCATTTGGATAAACTAACCGCACATTGGGGGTCTAAACAGTTACTTTCTCGCTTGAAAAATATTAAAAGTTAATAAAGTGCATAAGGCTGGTGTTGGTAAATTGAAGAAAACTTTGCAAGATCTCGCAAAAAAATTTTTTTCCCTCCATGTCCCTTTAGGGGCTCCATACAAACAAGACGTCTAGTAACAATTTTAAAAGAAGCAATGCTACATTTCTGATCGAACCTTTTTCTAATGACACAGTTAAAAAGCAGAAAATACTCACACAACTTTGAAGTTGTACTGGCTGTCCACTCCTCCAATGTCCCACAGCACTATCTTGTTATCGTACGATCCAGCTGTGAGGGAAAACAATGTACTGAGTTTCTACACTGATAGCAAAGCATGGTGATGGGCTATCAGTCATAGTGAGTAAGGTGTGAAAAAACATTGAGCCTCAATGTGGACATACTGTATCCAGCTGTTTACTTATATATCCAAAATCAATTTATTTTAATTTTTTGGGCAGAAATAATCTTCTATCTGTCCATCACAGACTGTGAGTGCAGCGGGTCAAAGGGTAAATCAATAAACTGATCTGAAATCTGCAATCATTTTCCACTCACTTCAAATAAATTAACACTAAACTGTGGATTAGTTAGTTGTAATTAAGTACAATTATCTTTTCTTTCATCTGATATTGGCTCACAAACAACTGTTCATCTCTAGGGTTAATAAGTGTGACTCACTGAAGAGGAGGTTTCCCTGCTGGTGGTTGAAGCGGAGGACAGACAGCGCCTTGCGACTGGCTTTGAACTCTCCGTAGGCCACGTTGTTTCTCGGGTGCATCAGTTTGACCAGTCCTCTCTTTCCACCTGCCGCCAGGATGCTGCAGTGCTGGGCCGAGGCCCCGCCCCCTCTGGACATCAACACCGTGGACCAGGCCAGAGAGAAGAACTCCTGTGGCGAAGGAAACACAGACACAAACAACATCAGACAAACATCTCAAACTTATTCTATTATGTGAAAAGTCAATTTTTTTTACACCTACTATAGACTAAACACTGATACTAAGAAAATCTTAAACCTATATAAATACATTATGTGAGCTAATGGCAACAAAATTCATACAGTTTCCTGTGATAATATGAAATGATGTACATTTATATTTTGCAGTCATAAGAAACCTATGTAATAGACGATGATGTCTTGTGTTTTTCTTTTCATACAAAGACAAGTCTAAAGTTTAACACAAAGTAACTGCAGTCACTCAGAGAATCAACGGAGCTGACCTCTCCATGAACTTTGTACTTCTTCATCACCATCCCTGTTTCACAGTCGATCACACAGACAGAGTCTCCACCGCAGGTTGCAGCCAAGCGGCTTCCTCCGGCTCCGCCTGTCAATACCGGAGCAGAAGAAGAGATTAGTTCTGTTTTCCTCCGGTGAAAAACCTTGGCAACTTATTTATAAATGTGTTATTTACTTTCATTTTTGAGGCCTTGTGTGGCTGCCTTGATAAAAGTGAGTGGGTGAACTGTTTGTACTGTACCGGTGGAATCTGGCAGCGGCTGGAAAGCGCAGGCCCACAGCTGGGTGGAGAAATCCTCTGAGCTGTCCTGTTTGCTGTGGCACTGGAGCACGTGGAGAGGCTTCAGACACAGCGGCTGCAGAGGGGAGGAAACGTGGATAAACAGGAAGGTGGAGAGGGGGAGATAACAGACGGGAGGAAAAGGTGTTTAATGACATGATGTTGTGATGTTGTGAAAAACCGGGCTTTCTGTGCTGCTGCTTCTGCACAGGGACAAAGCTGAGTGAACAATGAAAATCAAAGCTGAGCTCATGACCATGTGAGTGTTGCTTTGAACTAAACATTGGCAGTTTGGTTGATAAAAGAATGATTGACAAAATAACTCGCAGGTTATGGACTAGATTGATCCTTGTATGGACAATGTGCAACTTTATTAAGAACCAACAATCTCTGTTTTTAAAATATCCGACATTAAATCATAGAAATGTAAAACATTAATTTATTGAAGTATTTGATATTATTTATATCATCGTCTTGTTGTCCTTTTGTTCTCCACATTATTATGTTGTCTATATTATTATGTGTACTGTCACTGAACTGTTTTTATGTTATGGGACTATCGGACGGAAATTAGCATCGCTGCTATAATCTGGCACATTCACATGTTTTTATGTTCATTACTGTGCACTGTCCCATCCAAATAAACAAATAAAGTTAAAGTAAATTGGAGCTCTAAAAATAGACCTCTTGCTTTTGCAGTGTTTGGGGGGGCTGCAGGGTTTAGTAATCAGGAACTGTGTTTCCGTCACCTGTGTCTTGCTGCAGCTCTTTAATGTCGACAGCATGTCAGTGTCTCTCTGCAGCTTTGTGGCTTTCCTGTTGTTGTCCTCCCTCTCTTTAACCGTAGTTCCGTCCTCTTTGGTCTGCGGTGCTCTGGAGGCTCTCCTGGGCGTCTCGGCCCTTGCCTGCCCTCTGGTGGGGGTAGACGGAGGCTGGGTAGACGGAGGCTGGCTCGCCTTGCGGGGGCTCATCCTGACGGCGTTGGCCTGGGTCAGTGGTTTGAGGCGGAGGCTGGATTTGCGAGGGCTGTCTTTAGCCGGGGGGTCTGGGAGGTCTACACACAGCTTTTTGCGAGGGGTCAGGCTGAGGTTAGCATCTGATTCGGATGTGGTCTTCTTCCTCTTGGTAGGAGTTGAAATTTCCTGAAAAGAATAACATACTGTATGAATTTACAAGCAACTCCAGGGTTTCTCAATTACAGATTCTCAGTATAGGTGCTGTCTGGTTTGTAGACATCATGTTAAAACAGCTCATCCTCAAAAGCCTTACATGGTTCTCTTCTTTATCTGAGGTCTCGTTGCTTTCCAGTTCTTCCTTTGGCTCCGTCAGAGAGTGCAGGTACTCCTTAGCAAGAATCTCCACCTAAAACCAAAGGAGACAGTTGGTTAAAACGACGGAAAGCAATAAATAAAGACAATATCTCTCACCATATCAGTAACATCACAAACTTTACCTTCCATTTGGTGAAATCTGTGACTGAACTGGGTCCAAATTTAATCTGCTGACGAGCCGTGTTGATAAAGTCTGTCTCCTGCTTGGACACTTTTTCTTCTGTGATGGGATCCGAGAGTTTGAAGCTCTTCTCCCAAAGTGCAGTTATCTGGAAACGACAACAGACAGTTTGTACAGTGACAGAGAGAATGCAGTTTGCACTTCTATGTATTTATACTTCACTTTTAAACACATGGTATACAACTAGACAACTGACGTAACACAATCACAATCAGTAAAATCAAAATATTTTAATCAATAAAACATACTTGACAAAAAATAAACCACTCATGTCTTACCCTGGTTCTGAGGACATCACTGTAGGCACCACGCAGGTGGTGGGCATTGGCACTGACGTCTTTACCATTGTAAATCCTCAGCTTGGGCAGCAACACCATCAGCTTGTAATTATCACTCACCTGAGGAGGAAAAGCAACATCAACTCAAAGTTGAGAATACAGAACACTGAAAAATACATAATTGAAGGAAATTGTGGCTGAGGACTAAAAACATGGATCAATATTCAACTTTCTTTTCTTCAATCTGTTTTAATTAAACAGCTTTGGAGTAATTGTGATGGTTTAATAAATTACATGTAACTTGTTACAGGGAGAATGGAGGCTCTCTGCCTTCCACATAGCGTCTTTTGGACGAAAATCAACCTTACAAGCCCCGGCATCCCATTGTTTATGACAGATAGACTACACAAATATACACATCATATGATATATAATGTTATGTACTGCTCTATTGATTGATTTCTCTCCGACAGGAGGGTTAGCAAAACAGTGGAAAAGCGACCAGACCTGCATAGTTCTCCTCTAAAGTTCTACAATTGGCCTTTGCCCAGGGGAAAGGTTTTACATGTTTATTTCCATATGGAGCAGGAAGGTGAGATCCAAACACAAGTGGCCACTCCAGACGCATTTTAACACCAGGTGTGACCTGAAAGTCCATTCCTGAGCTGAGACGCATGTCAATGCCAGGTACGAATAGTGCCAGAGCTGACATAAAAGACAGATGGCCATTCACACTCTTACAGCTACAAGCAATCTGGAAGATCCAGTTCAGCATTTGCACGTCTAAGGACTGTGGAGGGAAACCCGCACAGACACAGTGGGAACAATGCAAGTGTGGCATAAAGGTTCAGGGTGGCTGGTGGAGACACTGAAACTTCCTGCTGGGAGGCAATGCTGCCAACAAACACTTACCCACTGTGCTGTAAAAAGTATTTGCAGTGAGTGTGCCAACACAGTGGGTTTTTGGTTTCTTTTTTAAATTATTTTCACATGGTGAGATCATGTTCAATAGGATTTAGGTTTTATCAAATGACAGAATGGCTTCCTCCTATTTAATGTTACAAAAGTTATTTAAAAGACCATTAAACTCCCATTTTATTACTGTTTTCTCTTCTTTAACTGCCCGTGTATCTATGTTTTGTTAATACTGATATGTATTACTGATTTTCTAACCCTATATTAATTTATCATCATCATTTTATATATTTGTATTGTCATTTCATTTCATTTTTTTGTTTGTCATTTTCAATGTATTTAAATGACAAGACAAGTGTGAACACAACATTTCTGCTGCACAATTATTCCTGGTCCTCACAGTGATATAAAGGTTGTCCTCCATCTTCAGCTCTTCCAAACTGCTGAGAGACTCCAGCGTTGTAACGTCCTCTATCTGGTTGTCGCTGAGGTCCAGGTAGTGAAGCGCAGGCAGCTCCAGGTTCTTGGGCAACTCCTGCAGTCTGTTCCCAGACAGATCCCAGCGCTCGAGGGACTGGAGACGGGACAGCAGCTTGGCTGGCAAGTCCTGAACCTTCAGACCCAGCTTAGACAGACTGAGGAGCAGAGTCAAGTTAGTGTTTACACACAGAATGAAGTTGATTACACACACAAACAGACACAGGCTTCATTCTCACACTTTCTTGATGCCCACAGCAATAATATACACAACACAATTTAAAAGGAATGTAAAAGGCTGAAAAAGCATGCTTACTTCAGTGTCTTGATTTGCTCCAGTTTGTTGGTTTTTGGAGAGCCTTTCTCCAGTAGAAGCTTCTCAGTTATTTTCTCCATTATCTGTAGGGAGGAGCTCAAGTCAAAACACAGAAACAACTGTAGGACAAGGACGGAGCATAACAGAGAGTGTGGCTGTGATGATGTCTGTTGTTAGTGGGAAAAGGGGTTTAGGCGATCAGGGTCCACGGACCACACCTTGATTACACTTGAAGAAACTCGATTTAGAAGGTAGATAATATAATAATAATGGATAATAATATAAGTATCAAAAGGCTCTCTGTGTGGAGTATCTGACCTCTAAGGGCGCCAAGCAATGTTTTGATGAGCAGGTTTCTGTTTGGTTGGTATCATGTGCTCTACTGAGGGCACACAGGGACACCTCTGTATCTAAACAAGTACCGGTACATGCATGAGGCTCCTGCCAGACAACAACAAGGGGTGGCAATGCCCGGGGAAATTGTAGTGAATAAGAAATTAGTTGATTTGAAGTGTTTCATTGAGATTTAAATGCACTACTACAACATTTACTTGTGTTAACATCTGGGAAATTTTACAACTTGTAAAAAGTGTAATGTGTTAACATCTGGGATTTTTTTTTTTACTTTGTTTGCCTTCAAATAAGAGCAAACACACACACAGAAATTAGGATCAACGCATACCAAGACAATAACTGAACATCAGTCACAGTTGCAGCCTTTACACCTTGATCGAAATCTCTTCAGTTACAGCTATAAACTCTTTGCTAAACTGCTGGGATGTATTTGTCCGTGGGCATGTTTCTTTTAACAACAACAGGGCTCAGCTCGCCACGCTGGAAGCACCGACATCCATTCTCTAGGGCAACATGACGAACAAAAAAACACTTCTTCTGGACCTGTAGTAAACACCCTAAAGTTTAGATCCCACCAGAAAACATTAAGTTCGCGACTGTTTTTAATATTCAAGACATAAAGCACTTACCAAGTCTTCTGCTACTTCAGTAAACTGAACTGCTTCTGTAAAAACCGAGCTTTCCCGGGGAAACGCTACGTACTTCCGGTGGGCGTGGTTTAAGTTACACATTTTTTAAAAACCTGAGCTCTGCCAGAGCCGGTCTACGATACAATATTAGAATTTCTCTGGCTCTGCCAGGATTCAGGAAGGATACATTGTACAAAATCGTTAAAAACACACTACTTTGACATATCGGTCTACACATAATTAGATCACCAAATACATTATTAATGCCAGTGCTAGCCAGAGCCACCCAAATTGCTGTTCTACAAGCAACTTCTTAAATATTTATCGTTACTGTATCGTTCATTATGTTATTTTATATTACACTTTATTCAAATGCAAAAAATGTTCTTAAAATGTTGGCTTTGGGGGGGAAAAAAACACAAATAATGGATGCACGGCCTCCGCTAGGTGGCGACGTTGTGCTGTTTTAGCAACAGCCCACAACAGAAGAAGCTGCAGGATGATGGCACCTGACAACACTGACGGTGTCGTTCCGTGTGGTTGTAAAGGCATTCGGCGGTGTCTTATATGTGAGAAGTTAAAGGGAAAGGGACAGGAGGAGGCGAGTGAAGCCAAGGTAAACATTTCTGATTGAAAACGTGACATTTTACAGTGTCTTTAGCAACTGTAAATGGACCATATGGACATAGTAGCTACTGCTAGCACTTCTCACAACTTGCTACGGTAGCCCTCACAGGACAAACCAGACTCCCTCAAAAAGTAATATAATATGGTCGTAACTTCTGAAACAAACATATTTGCTGACTTGTTCGTAAACTATCAGCATTTCTTGTTAAAACAACTAACTAATACACTAATACAATACAACTAATACACTTGAAAACCTTTTCACATTTAATGTCGTGCCAAGTCGATGTAAATAAATGTACATTGTGCTTTAAAAGCAAAAGCCCTTAGTTACAACCAAAAATGTAATAACGGCCAATAACGTAATAACTGCCAATAACGTAATAATTTTGGCCATTTCAAATGTAATAAAGCCAATAGTGTAATAATGTGCCAATAATGTAATCAATAACGTAATAACTTTTTGGTAAAAGGCATTTTATCGGCACCAGTTTTACATTTTGAAAGGTTTTTTTTTAATACCAGGCCAATAACGTAATAACCAGCCAATAATGTAATGCCTTATTACATTATCGGCAAAAAGTTATTACGTTATTGGCTCAAAACTTTTATTACATTATTGGCACATTATTACACTATTGGCTTTATTACATTTGAAATGGCCAAAATTATTACATTATTGGCAGTTATTACGTTATTGGCCGTTATTACGTTTTTGGTTGTAACAGCCCTTCAGATGTAAGTATAATCAGGAAATTTCCAAAGCACTGACTATCGTAGCTACTTGTATACCGTACTTTTATATATTTTGAATATCACTGATGCATGAAGGTGCAAACATTATCTTACTGTTGCAGCTGGAGCTCAATATTTGGGGTAGAACTGAAACTAACGAGCTTTATAGAACTCAAATATTGAGAAATGCACAACACAACTATCCAGAGCCCCAAGCAACACCAGGAAAACAGTTGCTGTTAATTCGTTACACTTCTTGAAAGGCAGTGGCTACTAAAGTCATGCACCTTTTTTAAGAAAGTCATTAACTCAACACTATAATTGTCGTTCGTCGAAAGTAATCCCTATTTCAAGAGGTCTATGTCTTAGACGTAATAGTAATTGATATTTTTTCATTCTTTACATTTTATTTCTTTTATGTGGAGGCTGTGCATCATTTCCGCTACAATCCTGAGACGAGGCTCGCTGTTTGCAAAGATGCTGATGCTGCATCCTTCCCTTTTCCTGGCGTCTTCCTGGTGGATAATTTCATATCAGAGGAGGAGGAGACGGAGCTGATCAGCACAATGGACCTGTATGAGTGGAATCAGTCCCAGTCGGGTCGAATGAAACAGGTATTGAAACGCACACATACAGATGTTTCCACATATTTTGTTTGGATTAGTCAACTAAAGTTTTTTCTCGTATTGTTGCAGGACTTTGGTCCAAAAGTAAACTTCAAGAAAAGGAAAGTACGCATGGGTGGCTTCAATGGACTCCCTCCTTTAAGCCAAAAACTAGTGCTGAGGATGCAGCGAGAGCCAAGTTTAGCAGACTTCCAACCAGTGGAGCAGTGCAATCTGGATTACCATCCTCAGCGAGGCTCTGCCATCGATCCACACCTGGATGACTCCTGGCTGTGGGGGGAGCGCCTGGTCACCATCAACATGTTATCAGACACTACACTCACCATGTCGTGTGAAGAGGGTCTGCCAGAGTTGGGACTAGTAGAGGAAGTCCGTGTAGCTGTGCATCTTCCTCGCAAATCTTTAATAGTGTTATATGGTGAGGCACGGCACAGATGGAAACATGCAATTCACAGGGAGGATGTTCACGGGCGCAGGGTTTGCAGCACTTACAGAGAGCTGTCTGCTGAGTTCTTACCTGGGGGGCAGCAAGCAGAGCTGGGAGCTCAGCTGTTGAACATTTCTTTGAGCTTTCAAGGAATTCCAATACAGACAAATCTAAAGATGCAGAGGAACACAGTACTACCAGAGTTGGGAGTCTAGACTACTTTGACATGATTTGGACTATGTCTCATATCCTGGCTGCCACCTCAATCCTGTCATCTCCAGTTCCTGCCCACTTCAAAGTTGGCCAGGCGACCAGAGCATGGTGAAGTTTGGACTGTGCCAGTAAAGGATACAGAGGCTGTGACTGCAATTACGACAATAAGAAGAAAGAAGACCACACATCTTTGCTGCCTTTAGTGCAGAAATCTATGAGAAACTATTATTGGTTACAATATACTGGCTACCAGTAATTTTCACTGTTCTGTAATGCAGGGGAATGGAATAGGAACAAAACTTGTTGTTTTGTTGTTGTTCTGCTTGAGTTGTCACTGTTTCCTTTAAATTAGGCTGAAATGGATTAGTGGTTGCAAGCCATAGAGCTGATGCCTGTGACCAGAAACACCAAAGACTCAAGTCCATCTCAGAGCCATCTTTGGATTTTTAATAAAAAATATTTTCAGCCCTACACAATTTATTCCACTTTGTCTTTTTTTTTTTTTGACAGAAAGTGCGGTTATATTTATTGCAGTTGTGTTGGGAACAGAGGTGTCACAGGTTTCATCGCAGCGCATACATGCTTGGCTGTGACTTGTTCAGCTGTAGTGTGAGGAAATGGCCACCCAGAAGCACTGCGGGCTCCAGCTGGACTGAGTCCGAGCTGCTCAGCCACTGCAGCCACTGAAATTCATCATAGTAATTAAGTGGTTGTTGATGTGAACGTCATCACTCTGCTGTGCTGCTGCAACTCGCATGTTGTCATAGACACCTTTAAAGGACCATACCACCGAGTTTCTGCAATGTGATTTGGACCTTTTCTACTCATCATGCATCATTTACAACTTGATGCTTTTCAGTGGCTGTAATGTTGTTTTATGGCTGTGAATGTACCTCTCAGGATGCAGCTGCTTTCCACTGATTTTACCAGATAACTCCACTCACTCAGATTTGAGTCCCCAGTTCACCTTGTCTGCAAAATCATAGTTTTGGTCTGAATTTTGTTCCTTTATATGGATGTTATTATTGAGCAGTTAAATGAACACGTAATAAATAAAAAATCAAGTATTAAGAAATAGTTTTATGGTCAATATATTCTGAGAGCAATGAGGAACAATTTCTTTCCATGTAAAATAAACTTCACTTCATCTAGCAATGCATTAAAATGCTGCTTATATAGTAACCCACTATTATTCATAATCTTGGTTATTATTTTAGTACTTACTTTTAAACTAGGCTACTTGATGGTGGAACTTATTCAATTATTATTATTATTATCTATAAGATATCTCCATTTTGGCTGTAATTGTTTTTAATTTAGTAAAAGAAAAAGTATTTGCACCTTCATTGATTTTATTTCAATTTAGGATGCACTTGAAAGTGTCAGGAAACAGCAACCCTATACATTTCTTTCATTTTTAAAGCCAAAATAGAACTAGGCCTACACTAAACTAACAAAAACTAAAAATTAAGAATAAATAAAAAAGTTAAATAATCATAGAACAAATAGGCTACTGAAGTAGGCTAAGTGTGTACATATCAGCTAAAACAGCAACATCTGTTGGTAAACATCTGTCGGTAAAATGCGTGTATTTTTAAAATTTAAAACGCACTTAATGTGAGGACATAATTAGCCCTCCTGCACAGACACGTCTCATTTGTCGCATTTTCCAGCTCACTGACCGTGCCTTTATTTTGAAGGTCGCAGCCGGACATCCGTATTTACTCTGGCTGCTGGCTCGTCGTTGGCTGGAGCTGCAGCTCAACCTGTTTGTTGATCGCTCTGTGTGGCTTATTAACACCCCGAGTCTATAATAAGCCGGGTTGATATCTCAGGGAGGTGTTTAACTTGCCTTCGCCAGGGAGAGGCAGCGACCTGTCCGACAGCAGACATAACAACATAACGACCGTGTCCTGAGCTTTGTCATCTGGAGACGGAGTCACACACAGAGGCTTTTCACATGTAGCTCGTTAGCTTAGCAGCGCCGCGTACAGTGTACACACATCCTTTTTGTTCCGCTCCTGGACAGCCTCTGCATGACAATTTATTTCCAATGTTGAGTACAGAGAGGGCGCAGAAATAGCGGTCGTTTTAGCCGAGAAACGTGTGAGGGGAATAATACCTGGTTGTCAGCCTCCAGTCCCGGGGCTAACCCCCGGTCGCCGACCGATTTAATGGCCGGAAATCCGAGGAGGGGCGCCGGTCTCATCGGCTTGATGAAGGATGCCTTTCAGCCTCACCAGCAGCCTCTGCAGCCTCACCAACCTGCCGTGGTCGATAAGAAAATGGTGGAGAAATGTTGGAAGCTCATGGACAAGGTACTGACAATGTTATTAGAGTAAAAATATAAACCCTTGTGATCATATAACACACTCACGGGACCGAAATTGTGGGCATCCAGTGCCACGTCCCTCTTTTTCATGACCATTACCGTCAAAATTGGACATGCACATCTGAGACCTGGACTTTTATATTGTTAATACATACAGTGGGAAGCTGACATGTCTTGGGATTTACCTGGACTCATCCACACAGAAAGGTATTTAGGTATTTGATTTGGCTAAATGAGTTGAGGAGCTGTCTGCTATCTCAAGTGAGAAAACTGAATCCCAAACAAACTGAAAGGCCAATACAAGCACCAAAGTATAATAGTGTCCCTGATATATTATCTCATTGGGATAAATTAGAGAGAATTAGGTCACAGGGACAGTAATCTGTTGATCTATTGCCATGGACTTTGCAGAAACACCAAGAGCCCAGATATCCCCGGAGAACACCCTATAATTAGTCCTATATAAAAAAGATCTGTGTGTGTGCTGTGTGGGGGATAAAGGGTTGCTATTGTACAGTATACCTCTTGCTGACTGTCACTGTAGTTTATCTTTAACACGATCCTAACTGCCAGACAGAGGAGGAGAAACTAGAGAGAGAGATGAAGAGATGAGTGTTCACAGGAGATGAATTCAGGAGAGCAGGATTATAGAGAGCGACGGCACCAGATAAAGACAGAGGAATATAACATTACATGTCTGTGCTGTGCAAAGACGTGGCTGTGCTGCGGCTGCCTCATTTTCACCTACAGCGTGATGTGTCACTGTGTCACATGCTTGGGACTGATCCCTTCTGCAGCTGAGGTTTTTAAACTTCTTATCTGGGTTGCACTTTCCTGCTGTGAGTGTTATTAGTGTTTATTGCCTTACAGCGGATCCATATGGTGATCGCAGGGTTAAACTAGAGTTTCATCTGAGTTTTGTCTGATCCGTGACAAGAGTGGAGCAAATTGTCACTTATTTGCATACTTTTTTCCTCTGGTCTCGATATCAGAAATATTCTCACAATCCCCATCTCGCTGTTTCGACATATCTCCAAACTGTGCCCAATAAACCTGTTAGAAAGTGTCATGTTATAAACCAAAGCAAACACTGTAACTTCACAGTCTGTTGCAATTTATTTATAACACCTATCGCACCGAGCTATAAAAAAGGCCCACAAACCATCATTGTTCCTGTTTTTTTTGCTTTGCCACGTAAAAAGTAAAATACAGAGGGAAACTGTTGAATTTTCACTCTTCAGTTTACTTAACTAAATATAGCAGGTGTGAAACACTCAAGTTGTTGACATGATGTTTTAGAGAAGTTAGCCTCAAGGTAGACAGTATTTAAATGTCTGTATTTTAAATGCCAGTACGTTGTGATTCAAGTTCCAGCCAGCAAAGCCTAGATACTCACAGTACACACATATTAAAGTGTTATTATTGCCTTATCCGCACAGTAGGCTAGTATTTATAACAAAGTCATATTCGGTTGGATCATAAGCAGTTATGACTTGGATTGTGTATTGTAAACATCCATCACAGTTTGCCGACCTAGTTCATGTTCCTGATTTGATTAATGGCCTTCTTGCTTTGTCCCCAGATCACAGGAGATCTCTACTTTAGTGAGTGTCATGTCATCTGAGGTGATAGGAATCAATACTACATTTAAAGTACCAGTATTTTAAAGTATTGATCAAAACCAAGACTTCGGTGTGGCTGTGTGACAGTGGCTACATCCTCACAGGATGTTGTTGTCATGTTGTTTGAATGTCAAGAGTCCCAAATGTCTCCTATCCAGGTGGTCCGTCTGTGCCAGAACCCCAAGGTGGCATTGAAGAACAGCCCACCCTACATCCTGGACCTGCTCCCGGACACCTACCAGCACCTACGCACCATCCTGTCCCGGTACGAGGGCAAAATGGAGATCCTTGGTGAAAACGAGTACTTTCGCGTGGTCATGGAGAATTTGACCAACAAGACGAAGCAGACGATGAGCCTGTTTAAAGAGGCCAAGGAGAGGATGTACGAGGAGAACTCCCAGCCCAGGTAGGTTTATGCCCCGATGATGTCACTCATCCTTGAAGGGTGTGGGGGTGGATTTTTACATCAGGATGCAGTGAAGCAGAGTTATCAAAAGTATGTATGATATGATTCAACCGCTGTTGGCTGCTGCTGCTCACTCCGTTAAAGGGATAGTTCAGCATTTTGGCAAATTGACCCACTGCCATAATCGCTATAGTTTTAGGAGTAGGTTAGTTGCACTTTATTGTCGGTGCATTTTTAGAATGGTGGAGCAGAGCTGCGAGCTGCTCAGAGCTACGCTACGGAGGCAAATGGGATTTCTTGGTTTCCTGCTTGCTGAAAAACTGCCCTTGATGGGAACTGGTTTTGCATGAATTTACCAACTCTGTCTCGTAATTTCCGTTATTATCTCATAGCGTGGTGAATATGCAGCTCACAACTTGTCCGCCAGAGTGTTGTGGAGTTGTTGGATTGTGTATTTGATGAGTTTGATGAGGGAAACCAAGAAATCCCATCAGCCTCCGTAGCGTAGCTCTGAGCAGTTCACGGCTCTGCTCTGTCGTTCTAAAAATAGCTTGCACCGACAATTAAAGGTAATGAACCTACCGCTAAAAATGTAGGGATTATAGCAATGGGCCAATTTGCCAAAATGTTGAACTATCCCCTTAACATTAATTCACTATCTATACAGGACAAAATTGCACATAGCATTTGTTGATTCAGAATAAGTGGTTTTATCTAAATACTGAGTGAAAACTGTTGCATGTATTTAGCCTATTCAACTAACAAGGAAGAATTAAACATTTTCCACACTAAAATCTCATATATCATATATAGTCATCTCAGAGTGTCCGAGTCTTCTGCCTATTTAGCTTGAGTTACTGTTTTATTTCCACGAGACTATGAGAAACATAATTTAGATATGTGTCATACTAACTCATTTAGATTGCAGTGGCCTACTTTTTGAACAGCAGTTATTCTATTAGGCCAACATTAAGTTGGCAGTGACCTATTGGTATAATTATAGTGTATGTTTGAGGCTTTAAGCAGCACAACTACAGAAAGAAACTGAAAGACATTTCCTTTTCAGCGTTTCCTTGTGACACCCCACATGTCTATATAAAGTTGCAATAAAGTTTTTCCACGCTCTGTTTTTTGTACTTTCCATGATGGTGGTCATAAAACAAAACTCATGACTTTGGTTGAATTAGACCTGCTATGCGATTTGACGCCAAAAAACTGTACTGTATTGTAAAGGCGCGATTAAACTGGCTCAATCACATCCACTTCCTCTGTTTCACAGAAATCCATTACTAAGCGAAAATTCATCCTTCCTGTGATTCACACGATTTTTATCAAGCCTTTCCACATAAACTTGTTGTATTCTTAGCTGCACGCTTGTTGAGCATTGTTGTAAAGCTTTTGTAAGATATTTTAGAACTAGAAAAGTCCTGATCTCCTATAGCAGAGGAGTGTCTGAGACCAGAAGCTAATAATGCGAGGCCAGTTGCATCAAAGGTCAAAAGAATATGCTGTAAAGGACCGTTCCCTGTCAATCAATATAATCAACATTTTCTTGATTTAACTTTTTGTCTGTAAAAATACTGACCTACATCATAAAACCCAAAGTTTACAATGATAGAAAATCGGAGAAGAACAGCTGTTTATTTTTAATCTATGTTTTGTTTAATCTTCATAAATCATAAAAACTATAGAAGATATTAAAAGGTGAAAAGACAAGGGGGGAGGAGGGGGCCAACACTGAACCGTTCTTATACTTAATGGTTTAATAGCAGTGTCTCTGTTGAAGGTTGTGGTTGACCAGAAAGCATTTTAAGGAATTATTAAGATCCGCACTGTAAATACAAGTGCAATTTGCCTTGTTTAATAAAGGATAAGCACATACATGCATATCTGTTACATAACTGTAATCTTTCTGACAAGTGCTTAGACCTTAATCTGATAATGTCCTGTACTAACTTGTATTTGATTCTTTCACTCTCTCTCTCTCCCTCAGACGAAACCTCACCAAGCTGTCTCTGATCTTCAGTCACATGCTGGCTGAGCTAAAAGCCATCTTCCCCAACGGCCTGTTTCAGGGAGACAACTTCAGGATCACCAAAGCTGATGCTGCTGAATTTTGGAGAAGGTCATTTGGGGACAAGTAAGTTTCTACTCTTCGTCTAAAAAAGAACTAGAAGATCTAAGTTTAGTTTGGTGTTTTGAAACGGGTCACAGGCTCCTGTTGTTTATCTGTGCTTGTGAACGTCTTTCTAAAATGTATAAATTGGATGTTTTTGGATGCGTTCATTTTTTTTGCGAGCTTGCCGTTTTGATTCTGTCTGTTGTCTTTTTATAATGTCTGAGCTTCAGAGATTGTGAGCATGGTGTACTGGTCGGCTTCATATAAAACCTGTTACTTCTGTTTACCCCCTCCCACCACCAAAAGGACCATTGTGCCATGGAGGACGTTTCGTCAGGCTCTCCATGAGTTTCACCCCATCAGCTCAGGCCTGGAGGCCATGGCCCTGAAATCCACCATCGACCTCACCTGCAACGACTACATCTCCGTCTTTGAGTTCGACATCTTCACCAGGCTCTTCCAGGTACGGTTCAACGGCAGCCGAGTGTTTTGAGGATGTCACAGTAAATGCCATCATGGTTTCTGCAAGTCCATGTTGTAATACAGTGTGAGTCAAGCTAGTTTATGCACACTATTCTGTAATATGAGAGTTGCTAGGAACCACAGACATGACAAGCCAAGTTCTGCTTTTAGAGAATGAAGATGTTAAAAGTGTGGAGAGGAAAAGCATCAGCACTTTTAGCTGTGGCCTCACGTCTCAGATTTGACAGACACTGGTTTGACTTTCCTCCTCACAGTCTTTGTCGGCACTTTGCTGCATTTCTTGGCTCGCTGCACTTTCTTGTTAATCAGTGGAACAATGTGGAATATTGGAAAGAGTGTGTAATGTGTCACGTGTGTGCATCCACGAGATTGTTTGTCAGGAACGGAGACACACTTATAAAAAGTGTCCTTCTGTAGCTCTAGTAGGTGAGAAAAAAAAACAGGTGAGATCTCGATCATGAACGTCCTGTGTTTTGTGTTTTGCAGCCTTGGTCATCTCTTTTAAGGAACTGGAACAGTCTGGCCGTCACACACCCAGGTTATATGGCCTTCCTGACCTACGACGAGGTCAAGGCGCGACTGCACAGGTTCATCCACAAACCTGGCAGGTGAGACACACACGACACAGAGCCAAGAAACGCAAAATGCATTTCTCTCACGGCTGGTGCAGAAACACATAAAACTACACTGAACGGGAGCACCTAGACGCCAGATCCAACAGGCTGCCAACTGCCTTGCACATGCTGTTGCTACTGAGCTGACTGCGATCACTGTTGTCTGTCCTCCAGTTACATCTTCAGGCTGAGCTGCACCCGCCTCGGCCAGTGGGCCATCGGCTACGTGACAGCTGATGGGAACATCCTGCAGACCATCCCCCATAACAAACCACTTTTCCAAGCCCTCATTGATGGATACAGAGAGGGATTGTAAGTCCCACTGCAGCACAGTGTCAAAGCACCAATTTACTGTATATATTTTGGCGTGTACTATTTTCTCACCATATGAATGGGTCAGAAAAGATATGAGAGATTACCCTAACCGTCATGACTTCAGAATGTTTAGTCGGCACAATGAAGCAATATCTTTGTTTTTGACTGTGCTCATTATGTGTGTGTGTGGGGCGAATGGAGGTCAGTGAAGCTCTGATAACTTGCTAAAGAGAGGATAGAAGGTCAGAGACACAGCTGCAATCTGTTGCTCTCACACATTAGCTAAGTGTTTGCTGAGCCCAGCCTTCAAATGTGTGACTAAGAAATCCACGTGGAACAGTTACGACATTGTTTATGTCTGCCGTGTTCATTATAAACAGAGCACGCATCACTGCAGCCCCGCAGTGTGACTCCACTGTACGCACCACTGTACTAAAGAGGAGTCTGAAGCACCCAGCAGAGTCACATACAACAACAGACGTCATCAGCACGGAGTAGCGTTTTGTCAATGACTTCATTTTCTTGTACATTCATCGTGTACAGCAGGGCTTCCCAAAGCCAAAGACCCCTGAATAGCATAAGCTCCAATCATGGATTATACAAACCCCCTTGACAAGAGTACGCAAATGGAAAAAAACAACAAACAGGCAATAGAAAGAGCAATGCAATGCAAAACGATTTCTAAATGATATTAAATACGCTTATCTTATTTTATTTTCCTTTCACTTTGCTGAGGACCCCCTAGTGTCCCCTGGCTGCCCCCTCTGGTGCAGCATGCCAGGAACGCTCCGCCTTAAACACAGCTTTTAAGTACGAAACATTCCTGTGGCCATGAAAGGTGGCTGTACGCGAGGTTGTGGCTCGCTCCTTGGTGGAGAGCAGCAGCTGTTTTTAGTTTGGACTCAGAACAGCTACAATGACCAAACGTATCAGAGCGTCTAGAAATAACTGTAGAAGAAACCTCCTCACTGCTGTAGATCCGTGTGTTGCAAATTTATTGTCAGCTCAACTCACTAAATATATAGTGTGACAACAAAGTAAGGCCAAGTATGAACGTTTGTAAGCAACTTTCAATGGACATGAGAGCTACTACTACTACTACAGTTAAGTTTTTAGATAAACGGTAGGGGGAAAAAAAGATGTTTATGAGCATTTCAGTCACTTTAACTCAACAAAGTTAAGAAGACTTGTATGATACTCAGCTGTGTGTGTTTAACATATGCGGTCTGTCTGTAGCTATTTGTTCCCAGATGGCCGTGCACAGAACCCAGACCTGACCGGGTTGTGTGAACCTTCACCACAAGACCACATCAAAGTTACTCAGGTTTGACCTCATTTGTGTATTTTTCTTTTAAAATCTGAAAGCCGGTCAACCCAACTTGTTTGTCAGGAAACCTGATTTAGGACAAACATGTGTATTTGTCACGCTAAAAAAAGAAGACAATACAAATTGACCATGTTACTTTCTGGTAGAAGTAAACAGACACTGAAGTAGAAGACATTAGAAAAACATCAGTTATAACGATGAATAAATTAATACACAACTTGTCTCTTCCATATAAACACGCCTGTCTCCTCCACTTGTGTCCCTACAGGAGCAGTATGAGCTGTACTGTGAGATGGGCTCCACCTTCCAGCTTTGTAAGATCTGTGCAGAGAACGACAAGGATGTGAAGATCGAGCCGTGCAGGCATCTGATGTGCACTTCCTGTCTGACAGCCTGGCAGGTGAGGCTGCAGAGTTTCTACACACTGGTTTGTCTCGGGGGAGGGGAGTTTGTCTGTCTTCTGTTTGCTGCTGAAAATATTCAAGTCATGCTTTGTGTTAGATTCAGCCATAAAACTCCGTTTTGCTATAATATTCATGTTTATTGGTATTGGCCTAACTGTTGTGTTTACCTTTAATTCTCAAATGCAGAGAGGACCATCTTGCAGATCTTATCTAAAAATATCATCTCTTTTATACTTCCTCATATCTTAGTAAGAAGTGCCAGTTCTTTGATCATATCTCATATTTAAATTTGCTGTTTCTTGTCAACGGAAACTCAACACTTCCTTCAGTGTTTGCTTGTTGTCTTGATGAATACAGAAGAAACTCATTCTGTATTTCAACAGCGCTGTTTCCTTTAGTATGAGCGGTATATGGGCTACAAAATGCTGAATTTATTCAATAATTATTTTGAAATTGCTTCCTATTTGCCATTTTTAAGTTACCATCAATAAAACACTCAGCACTTCTTGCGTTAATGTTTCATAATAGCCAATGGCATGTGATCCACGGAGGCTTTTCATCTGAAGCACATACACGATGGATTTATCAGATGTGGATATTGCATCATAGACTTTGCTAAAAAAAGAAAAAGAAAATTTATGTCTAAGATGAAAATATATGTAGCTGTTTTGGTGATGGAAGTAACCTGTGTGTCCATTTGAGCAGATGCTTGCAGCTGCAAAATACAGGCGAGCAGGAGTGAAGAGTTTCATAGCAGAGGGAGGTCTTATTCTTACTCTTATTCTCTGCTTTTTTACAATGTGAAACGTGCTTCTTCAGGAATCCGAGGGTCAGGGCTGCCCGTTTTGCCGCTGTGAGATAAAAGGCACGGAGCCCATCGTGGTGGACCCCTTCCACCCGAAGGCCAGCGGGGCTTCCTTCGCCGGCTTCCAGGGGTCCAGCAGAGCAGAAGCAGCTGGGAACGATGAGGAAGAAGATGAGCGCCTGGAGGACCAGCACCTCGTCATGAGCAGGCTGGCCTGCACCAAGGTAAGATATGTCAGGACGCCTCAGGTACACACACACTGGACCAACAACTCACCTGGTTCTTTTTAGGACTGTTTTAGTCACGAGTGACTAGATTAGATTATCGTAGTTAAATTTAAAGCTCACTGCTGGTTCCATTCAACATCTTGTGTGTGTGTGTGTAGGTTGAGCGTCCACCATCTCCAGTGTCTCAGCTGCCTCCGGTGCCCCCCCGCCTTGACCTCTTGCAGCAGAGACCCTCTACCTCCCATGGTGCACTGGGCCAGGGAGCCACAGCCAAGGTAAATGTATGTGTTGAAAACGCTCTCCTTTCAAAGAGGAACTATACAGGATTTGTATCTTAACTATGCTACATTTTTACTTTACCTAAACAGCTTTGGGGTAATTGTGATGGTTAAATAAATGGCCTGACTTGTTACGATGGAGAATGGAGGCTCTCTGCCTTCCACTGCGTGTCACATATTTCATCTTTTGCCTCAAAATCAACCTTGCAACCTCTCATCTTTGCTCACTGCGACACAAACATGTGTAATCTTTTGTTTATGACAGATTAAACTACACAAATATACACGTCGTAACATTGTATATATAATGTTATCTACTGCTCTATTGATTGATTTCTTGCCAGCTTTGTTGTAAACAAATGCACACTGCCCGCATGAGGGTTAGTGAAACAGCGGAAAAGCGACCAGACTTGCATAGTTCCCCTTTAAGTACTAGATATCATACATGCGCATCAATCTAGAAGTCATGTTCCAATATAACCATCAAACTGTGTGAATGTAGCATGGAGATAAATGAGAGGTCCTCAGCAGGATAGAAACCAAGGATGTGTATGTGTGTCCTCATGTCTCTGCTGGTCAATAACCATCAATATTCACCACCCACTCCCACCTTCTCTCCAGATTACAGCCACTCACAGAGACAAGCCTCTACCTCTGCCTCCGGCCCTCAGAGAGCTGCCCCCTCCTCCCCCTCCAGAGCGCCCCTCCTTGGTCGGCCAGGACTCCAGGCTGCAGAGGAGACCCCTGCCCTCCACCCCCGACCAGGCCGCCTGGGCTTCCAACTACATGGTCCCACGTCCTGCAACCAAGGCCCCTTCGGCTCTGTCCTCCCCCGCTCAGAGCCTGGAAGCCAGCGGAGAGGGCAGCAAACCCCAGTCAGCCACCAACGCTGTCTACTGTCTGGCTGCGACTGCGAGGTGTGGAGCTCTGCCGCTGATCAATACAATCAATTTGATTTGAACAAACTACAAAAGAAAAAAAGAAAAAAGAGAGAGACAATCCCGTCATGCTCTGTGTTGTCGTCTTGTGATCAGGTCTCTGCCAGCGTCAGCGGTGCTGAGTGGGGAGAGGCCGTCGTCTGACGGTGAGGAGAACGAGTACATGAGTCCCACCTCCCTCCCAGCCACTGGCGCTCCCTGGGTCATAACGGGCTCCTTGGTGCCTCCACCTCCGGCCCCGACAAACCAACACAACGACACCAGGTAAATAAATCTGTCATGCTGCTTGATCACATCCCAAAAGCTGATTCACTGGAGATCCTGGTGATAACTGCATGAATAAGCTGGTTTACAGGTGTTAATAATGAATTACATGCTGTGTTAGTGTGTATGGATGATGGTGTCAGGGTGCTGCAGTAAATGCTGCGATCATGTATCAGGAGCAGTAATTTTTACGTCCACCAGGGAGCTCTGGAGCCTCAGTTTCGTTTGTCCAGCGATGCCCACCCCTCAAACCCACAAACACCTCCTCCCCTCTCTCTTACTTGCGGTTTTTCTCCCCCTTGAGTAAATGTTTCAAAGGAGACGAAGCAGAAGCTGTGCTGGAGAAAAATTTCTCTTTGATGAAATGATGACAGAGTGTAAAATCAGGACCAGAATCCACACACCACAGCAGGAATGAATAGAATCACTCGTGGTGGTGTGAGTTGTATGATGGGCTACGAGCTGAAAATGTGAAAACTTCTTGAGTTGTGTCAATAAATGATGTGAAGAAGTGTTGCTAGTTTTAACGTCATAATAGAATCAGAATAAATGATTTATCTTCTAGTCCTAATTCCAGAGCAGCCAGTTGTCTGTAGATCCAGATTAAACTTTCATTTCCAGACAGGACTAGAGCCATAACTAGTTAATATCTGACTGCTAGTGGCACTGCTTAATGATTTTGTTTTCTCTGCAGTGAGGGAGCTGAGACTGACTCTGAGGATCCTCAAGTCTATGAGTCCATGTGTAACATCCAGGCCCAGGCCGGTTCGTCTGAGACAGCACAGACCTCAGATCTGGGTAACAACACACCATCATATCACAGTCAATGGACAAAATTAATTGTTTATATTTACCTCTTAAATTTAAAGTCTGTTTTTGTTTTTTCTTGTACCAGTATTATACTGGCTCTGAGCCCCGAGTACAAGGACACAATACAGTTGTTATAATTACTGGGTAGTTAGTTAGTAGATATACTAAAGTAATTTTATCATTATTCAGCCTCATAAATCTGAATAACAATGTATAAAGAAAGAACAAACTTGATTTAGAAAAGTGGTGGTCTTAGTACAGATTTAGCCTCAACATGAAATGAACATTTGAAGCAAGGCAAGGCAATTTTATTTATATAGCCGGTTCTGTCAGGACCACTATGTCAAAATATTTATTTACTTTTGCAAGTTTTATTTGGCGGTATGATACTGTTCTGGGACCCCCTGCAGGAAGAGCACCTTCCTGCCTTTCACGAGCCATCATGAACGGCATAAGCAGGGAGCGCAGCAGCAAAGAAAACTCAGACAGAGCAGAGCAACAAACATGAATACAAGGACAGGAGGAGCTGGGGTGGAGGTGGGTTGCAAAAAAGGAAGCAGCAGCAAGGGAGGTGACGTCGGCCTAGAGCGGTTTAAATAGCGCGCTCTGAATGCAATTCCCCAACAGGAAGCCACCACGGGGAGTCAGCTGAGCTATCAGCTTATCTGCACCTGTGATGACAGCTGTGCTGATTAAGAGCTTGATATCATGGCCTGCCAGAACTAACGCGACGCTTTATTGTGTCTCAAAGGGCTTTACATAGCATCATAACAACATCCTCTGCCCTTAGACCCTCACACCGATGAGGTTTTTAATTCCACAGAGACAATGTTACAGCTATTTTATATCCTGTTTCTTTTGTCTCCTCATCACTCACTGTGTGTTTGTTTTTCAGACCTCCCTCAGCGAGCAGCTGTGGACTCCCAGGACAAGACGGAGGAGACCAGTGTGGAGGACATCTACGAGTACGACTGTCCCAGACCCGTCGTCCCTCAGGCCCCCGCCAGACGAACCCTGTCTGACATGAGCACCCCCTCTGCTGCCTTCAGCACCCTCAGCCTGGACGCTGCAGTGGAGACAAGTATGTGGAGGGTTAATTCAGCTGCATAGACATGTGTAGCCATGGGCACAGAGGCAGAAAGTCCAAATTTGTATTTTAATTTTGTGAAATGCCAGTAACCAACCATCGCTATGACAACCTGCTAGCTACTCTTGATATTCTCATCCACACTTAGTGTTGCCACAAAACCTGAATCCACTGTGTGAGTGTGAGCTACATCTGTTCCCTCCTCTGTTTAACGTTCTCACATTGACTCACCTGTGTGTTTCCAGGTATGTTTGCACCAGTTGTCGACCCCCCCGTCTCCCGCCCCCCCAAGCCCCTCCCCCGGCGAGCCAACTCCGACCGACGACCTCGTCCTGTCAACCGTGAATATTCTGCTCCGCTGCCGGAGCTTCCTGGTACCTCCTCTGCCTCTTCCCCTCCTCATACACCTCCACCTCCTCCTCCTCCTCCATCCTCCTCATCCCCATCTTCTTCTTCTGCGGCGGCGGCGGGCCCCGGCAGCCTGGCCCTCAACGGGGAGATCGAATGCCTGATGTCTCAGGGCTACTCCATCCAGGACATCCAGAAGGCCCTGATGATCGCCCAGAACAACCTGGAGACGGCCAAGAACATCCTGCGCGAGTTCGTCTCCATCCCCTCCACGGCGCACATCGCCACATAGTTGCCGCGGCTGCGGCAGGTCGTCCTCTTGTCTTTGTCTCTGTCTCCACTCTGTGCCATTATCATTGGATAGCATTTACCAAGCGCTTTTCCCGCAGGGCCAAAAGGCTTCACTCTGTGGAGCAGCGCTGCGTTCAGGTCGTATCAGAGGATGATGAAGATCACAGCAGCCGCTTCAATGTTTTTACCCTTGAAATACACACAACAAGAGGGATGAGAGGGTGAAATACATCATTTTGCGTCACCTGGACTATTGTCGCTGCTCAGATTCTCAGAGTTTGCTTGAAGGAGCAGCTCAGGCTCAGATCTGATAGGACCTGAAAGCAGCGTTGAAGGTGAGCTCTCTGTAGTGAAGCGTTGACCCCTCGCTCTACTTGGCTGAGGTCGACTCTTGCAGTGGCAGTGCACCCCCCCCCCCTCTCTCTCATTAAGCTACGTGTTGTTGATCAGTGGAGGCATCGTCGTGGATCGCTGTGTTTTTGACTCGGCCGCTCAGTTTGGTGCTTTTACAGGCTTACTGGCAAAAAAAAAAAAAATTGTGGCGTACGAATATGTAGCGACATGAGTTCGGTCAGAAATATAGTGAATAACCCCCGTGGCGTGCGTGCGTGCGTGCGTGCGCTCATGCTGAAGAAAGTGAATGTTGAGTTGCAGTGCAGTGTCGCAGGGCTTCACGTGTCGCTGTGGCTCGCTCCGTTTTTTCGATGGTTCTTTGAACGTTGAACACGACTCCATATCCCCCCGCAGCTCCCGGATCAATGATGGTTCTATAATGAAATAACAAGTTTAATGTTTAAGTACTCTCATAACGTGTCGTGCTGTGTGTGGTACTAATAATGGCTGAATTTTCCGAGAAGTGCGTTCTGTCATTTAACTCACTCCTGGTTTCCCCCGCCGCCTCGCGGAGGTGGCCTCTCACTGAAGGCTCATGTATTTAGTCAAAAGCTTATGTATACTCGTATAGTTTCTTACTAAAAGTGAAAAGACTTTAACACGAACTGGTAGATTTCCTCTCATGTATTTATGTACCACATCTCCACCCAGAGCAGCTTGGCTGGGTGTCGTGAAAAATCGAAATTGAAGGGATTTACACTGAGCTCTGAAGCAAAAGACTGAAGGTGGTGTGATGTGGTGTGGACTCAGGTACTCCGGGGGGGTTGTACGTACTGATGAATGAATGAACAGATGCTGAAAGGACATGCAGGGATGATGTGATAATGTCGGCAGTGTTGTAGACTCATGACACGTTCGTACAGAGACATTCCACTGATTGAAATTTCTTGCTTTTTGTTACCTGACTCGCATCAGATTCACCACAGAACCTGAGAACCTGCTCCGGTTCTTTTTTTTTTATTTTTTTTATCTCAGTATTAGACCCCAACACTGACTTCTTTTCATTTCAAGCTCAATGATTATCTGCACCACAATAAGATCATTTATAAATGATTTATAAATGATCAATAATAGATTTTCTATTTTTTTGTTTACACTGTATAAATTACAAATTAAAAATTATTAACAAGTTATCACACAGTTTTCCTACACTAATGCAGGTTCACTATTTGGCAAGATCAAGTTAATGGTTACTACTGTTTTCAAATCGTAAAAGGAGCCTCATAATAACTCATTAATAAACACTTCACAATAAGACTCATTTAACAACTTATAAGTAAGTAATTCAATAATTAGCTCCAACATTAATTTGATTTTGCCAATAGTGAGCCCACATCAATGTATGAAAACTGTTATAACTTGTTAATAGTTGTTTATTTGTGTTTTGGATTCAGGATAGTCTAATTGTAAAGTGGTGCCAATAATAATCACAGACTACAGCCATCTGACTGAGCCTGGACATGTCAGTTACTCAGCATCTCATTGAAGTGTCAAAAATGCTGTCAGTGTGCAACCTTGTGTTTAATTTAAAATGATATAATTAGTTTGTTGATCAATAGAAAAGCTTTTTTAATTAATTGCAGCAGCTTTTTTAATTAATTGATTCATTATTTAAGAGAAATAGTCTCAGCTTCCAGTTTGCTCTTTTATTTGCCTTTGGCGACAGTGAATGAACAGTCTTGGGTTTGGAGTGTTGGTCAGACATCAGCTCAGGCTTTACAGGCATATTTACACTTTATATTATATTTTTATAGACTGTCAGTCGCTCCAGACTGAAATGTTGCAGAAACTATTCGATGAAGTGCTTGGAATTAGCTGCAAACCTTCATGGTCTCCAGAGGATGAATTCTGATTGCTCTTTTTGTTCCACCTTCAGCTGAAGTTTGTCTCACATTTTGGTTTATGGTCAGATTCCTGCAGATGGATGGCGCGCCCATCAATCCCAGCTGCACTTTGTGTTTACTGTTTTAAAAAAAAATCATACCTGTGAAGCTTTAGTCTTGTCCTTGCGAGTGTGTTAGCACAGTGATGTTAGAATTTATCTAGCCAGCGTGGCTCTTACCTCTCGAGTCTCATTATTTACCAAGAAGATTGTGAACAACCTTGTGAGACTTGATCATTTTGATCGTTTGTGTGAACAGTTTGATGATCTGCTGAGTGACTGACTGTTGATGCTCCAGTCGGATCAGGACTGGTCCAGTCCTTAATTCAAAGTCTTCGTGTGGACCGTGTGTCCAGAACCTGTCAGCGAACAGTAAACTACCGGGGCTGTGGTCGGTTCTGAAGCTGTGGACTTCACTCAGGTGTTGAGACTTTGTCTCCAGTGGACCAAGAATGAGCAGCTGTCCCTCCCAGGCACCACACCTTTACCGTGACGATGCATCGGCCTACCAGAGGCTTTGATGTCGTCCACACCAGGTCTCGCGTATTAAGCTAACCACACATTTAGAGCAAAGATGAAAAGACGTCAGAGTCATCAAAGCAGGGACTCTCATTGATCTGATCTGAGTGCAGCACTCCATCAGTGCAGAATACAGATGTACAGTACATCCCTGTGAGCGGAGTCCCTCAGTAAGGTGCACAGTTAGACACACTGCCAGACGCCAGACGAGACCGAGCTCCTCGTTTCCACTTTCACACACTAGCAGGAAAAAACGGCCTCTCCAGTTTCCTGTTTCACTATGAGTGCAATTTCTCCTTTTTGTTCTTGTCCAGAATAGACCCTTAGTGGTCACATGATTTCTGCAGTAACACACTCAGTAAATGTGCCTTCTGTCAATCCCAACCTGCACATGACAGCAGAGAAACCAAAACACTCCACATTTACTGCTCAAATGAAGTGGAAATCTACACAGCTTTGTTTTTTTATTACTGGAGGTGTTTTCTGACTTTTTTTGTTTGTTTGTTTCATTCAGTGACAAAGTTTGGAGTTGGTTCTTAACATGAGGTCATTTGACAGAATCACTGGAGGTATCAAAACTGCTGATTACAGTCCAAACAATTCATTTCAGACAATTAAATATACTGTATGTACAATATTACGGAAGTTGCCCTTAAAATTTGGTTGATAAGAATTTGTGGCGCAACGTTTTCAACTGAAAAATAAACCTGTTATTTAGCACCCCCTAGTGGACACATTGTAGAACAGCACCACAGGGCAGCACAGTCAATCCATCAAAGGGGAAAGATAGAAGAATGATTTAGTTTTCTTGCAATTATGAGGTACTATTCACTAATTCTAATATATACGCTTTCATAATAACATCCATTTTCTTTTTTGCATTTAATGAACGTGCTACTTTAATTGGGTTTCTCTGTGCTGCAGTCCCTACGTGTCAGGCTATTGTAATACAGGTTTGAAATTGAAATTATGCTAAATAGACGCCTCCATGCTGTTGATAACAGAAAACAAACGTACGATAGATACATTGATGTGAAGCAGAAAGAAAAAGTCCTGATGGGCCGTGTTGGAACTGTAAAATGCAGATTGATCTGGTCCCTGCAGACTGAGGTCTCTGGGTCTGTCTTGCTGTGAGTCCATAACAAATCTTACAGCTTTAATTGCCCCGGACCAAAAGCATTTCAAAGCAGCGAGCTGCCCCTTCATGTTGCCTCCTCAGCTCGTTGTGATATCCAGAGGATGTGTCGTCAGTCCTTTGGCTTCGTGCTCTCTTGATCTCAGCGTTTGAACACTAACAGGGACTAACTCTTGACCATCAAAGTGCCGCTGTGTGAGGACTTGAGGCTGACAACACTGCCAGAGGCTCTGCTGGCTCTCACAACACACACACAGACACACACACACAGACACACAAACATACACACTCCCCCTCAGAGTCACTGGTTAATGATTTTATGTGGTATAATCATGTTAACTAGCCTTTCAACAGGAACTTGCCTACTAAAAAGTTGTCTTCATGGCTTTGTTATTGCCTGTGTAAATATGATTTTATTTATTGTCTTTTTAATATCCTCAGCATTCATTGTGTTGCCATGTTTTCATGCCTAAGCCATTAAGATTTTTAATTAAACAGTATTTTCTTTAACATTTGATGTTCTATGTGGTTTGTCTGACGTGACTCGGCTCTCCAGCCGTCGTCTGTATTCTAATAAAATTCACTCAACACTTGTCTTAGATAGAGGTGGAAACGAACTGATCAATATCAGTATCAAATCCAAATTCGGTGTAATCTATTTATGATGGCCCAGATCCACATCCTCAACTCAGATCCCACTCTGTAGTTACTGCAAACAGCCAAAAAACATGGAGCAGCAAACCATGAGTGAAGATCTCTAACCTTCAGGAGGCCACACAAAGGCCTTGGACTACATTCAGTTTTAATGCATTTATTTAGCTTGTTTTTTTCTTTGCTTAAGTAGCACTGCAGCTTTGTGTAACCTTAAAACATAATACCATCAGTGCCAATAATAATCACAATAATGATAACAAAAAACAGATATTCATGTGAAAGGATTAGGACATTTGGTTTATACCAAGCAGCTCGTCCTCTCTTCTGTTCTGGTGCCCAAATAATTCAATTCTCAGACTCATCTATAGAACATTGTTCCAGAAGACTTTGTCTACGTTCTCTCTGGGAAACATCGGCAGAGCTCTTTCAGAGATTCCTCCTCGCACATCTCCCAAGCAAGTTAAAGCAGTTGTTCAGGATGTACTTTCACATCGGCAGTAGCAGGAGCCTGCTCTAGGTCTGTGATGACATTTGAAGGTTTTTGGAAACTTCTTTTAGCATCTTGCAGTCTGCTTTTATGTTGGCAGTTGTTTCGAATGTCCTCCATTTGTAGACTATTTTCTGGACAGTGGAACGGCTGATTTCAAATAGTTTTGAGATCTTTTTTAATACCTTACCAGACTGATGAGTTTCTACAATCTTCTTTCTGAGGGCCTCAGGCAGCTCTCTCGATCTTACTGTGGTGTTCACTCCTACTTCTCACTCCTATGTTTAGATCATGTGCACCTGATGTGCTTCACCTGTGTGGTTTTAGCCATTTTAAGTGGGAATAAATGTGGCGATGTCCTTACTTATTCCTTGCCAGAAATTATACATCTTGCAATTACATTTTACAGAAGAAACGTAAGTCTTTTTGTCAGTTTAAATTGTTGAGTTATATTAGTTGAATCTGTCAGTATTGTTGGAATTTATATTAATTTATATATCCATATATCTAAATATTGTTAAAGAACACACAGGCTTTCATAAGGTGAATCAGTGAATCAGTGTCAGTATCAGACTGGGATCAGAACTGAGAAAAAATGGATCAGTGCATCTGTGAAGTCTGAAAGAGTCCAGAGATCTAAACAACAATGGAAGTAAATATTATCACATCCATGTTTTAGAAATCTTGTTGTAAATGTTTAGTCTTTAAACTTGAATCAAAACGCAATGTGATGCAGTGGACCACGCACTGACTGCTGCAATGATGGTGGGGTAGTGTGTTTCCAGTGCATCATTATTCACATCTAAATCAAAGAGTAGAGTCCTCGACACACGTGTGCAGTGTTTGATACTTACAGGAGGATAAAATAAACAAAGGTGCAGCTCAGCTTCATCAGTTAAGGTTGACAGGTTTAATTGTCTGCCATTTCCAGTATAAATATACCAAGTTTTCAAGCCTGTTCTCCATTTACTCCAGAGGCTGAGCCTGTCTTCACCTGGAGTTGTGCTCTTCATGCTAAATGAGCAGGGGAATGGCTGATTTGTTTTGCAGTGAGACGGGCAGCTCGGAGCTGCGCGGGGCCTGAATTTGTTGCAGATGTGAGCTGTGTTTTCTGTCCTTCCTCCTCCACGTTCCAGCTGGAAATCTGAGCTACTGCTGGAGTCATTTCCAGCTCGTGCTGACAGCGGTTTGGAGGCAGCGCTCCTTCCTGTCTCCTCACTGTGGGACACTCTGAAGTGGCTGTTGTTCTGGTTCACAGAGAGCCCTTGGGCACAAGAGGAGCCCAACAGTGATTATATCGCCACTGCTTTCTCATACCTCTGCTAAATAAATTACAGGAAAAAACTGGCTTTCCTTAAATGAAACGTTTTTATTTGGCATTATTTTCTTGCAAAAAATATAAAAAAACGCAAGCATCAAAGGATCACATGTACAGTACTTAATTTACACACATTTAGAAAAAAAAACACAACTGCAATGTTTACTTTCAAACTTTTTTTTTTCCCACTGATGAAAAATCCAGAGCAACAAACAAAAGAATCACATCTGAAGTGAAACTGAAAAGACGAGGTGCAGATTCACCGTCTAGATCAAATCAGAAATCTGGTCCTGCACATGGTGTTATGGCTTCGTGCAGCGTCTCTACAACCACAATGACAGTGTCTCACCCCACAGGAGGACACTTCAGCCTGAGGACGTCCTCTACCTGGATATTTCTACAACGTATACATCTCAATTCAGTGGAGTAAAAAAAAGAAAACAAATAAAGATTAACAGGAAACATGTCACTACTTTGTTAATGTTGCAAGTCATCAGGGCGATGTGGCACTCGGCAACGGAAAGTCTTTTCACAATAACCTAAACAGTGAGCCATCAGTACGTCATATACACAACACGGGCCTGAAGTGACACGACGGTGTTCACGCACGTTTGAACCAATTCACTATGAATCAGGACGAATCGTATTTTAATGGTTCTGTAGTTAAGCACCAGTTTGTGCTGCTCATTCATCCATTTGTTGAGTCATTGAACTGTTTAAAAAAAAAAACACACAAATCTCTGACCTTCTTTTAAAGCCTGTCATTTCAAAACATGCTGCAAAATATTAGATTTTTTTTACACATGTTCAATGATGCAGCTCCTTTAGTCAAGAAAATAAATTCCACCTGCTTTGTACAAAACTGGAAGAAAAACATAAAAAAAATTATAAGGTAAAACTTAAAATACCTAATGACATAGGCTAACTGATGCTAATAATATAAATTCTATTTTTTCATTCAAGCAGGTCCAGATGACTTTGAAGACCTTTTGGATTTTTTAAAGATCAGAGATTTCTCTTAAACTGCTCCGTTACTCAGATTCTGTGATAATCAATAGTGATTTGAGCTGCTGACTGACATTAAACACACCACCTTCCATGAGAGTCACAGTCACTGGTCCATGAGTGTGTGATGATAGAGATTCATGGTAATGCAGAGCAGATGCTTCCGGTCCTTCTGGTATAATATTGTAATTGAACAGTTAACTCTGGGATGGATTATCCAAGTCGAGCAAGTTTCAAGCATCAGCTTGTTGATTATCAAGCTGCAAACAAAAAAAACCACAGGCTGTCTGATTGTTTTGTGGAGTAAAAGGCTTAAACGTGGTGAACAACACTGAAATGTGTCCTCAGGCCCGAAGAGCTCTCAGTGGAAACACAAAGAAAACACACAGAGCAAACCAAAGAAACAAAAAAAACAAATTCAGTGTATGATGCATTCTCAAACAGGCACAGCAGATTACTAACCTTTGACGTTTTCACCTTCAGTAACAGTCCAAGGCCACCACTAGTAGGTCTGTACACTACATGTATTTACAAACAGTACAAGGGCTTGACAGTAGTTTGCAGAAGAAGGCAGCCAGTGTGTGATTGACAGCGTATAGAGATTTTACTACTGATGTGGTTTTCCTGCCTTTCAAGCTTTAGTGTCTCCTGATGATATCAACAAAAAAACTGATCCTCCAGGTCATTTCTCAGATTTCAACATGAATATTTGGAGTCAATCTACAGTGAAACTGAAGCAAACACACTGACAAGCCTTCCCTCAGTGTGACTGGAAGCTGCTGCACACACGCAGCTCAGTGTTTGGTCTCTGACGTCATGTCCCGTCCTGAACCTCACCTGGACTCATGAACACGGATCAACATGCACATGACCCAGACGCTACCACGAAATGAAAATCTGAGTGCCAAAATATCTTAAATAACAAAATATATATAATATATACACTTTCATAGAAAACAAAAAAAAATGACGACGCGCTCGAGACGTCGTCGTACACACACTGAACAACAGCCAAGAGGTGAACGCAGTTTTGAGGAAATAGTACAAAACAAATGGAGGAACTGAATGTTTCAGGAGGAGAACATCCATCTGAAAGAAAATGCACATCTGTACATACATACTGAGTCTGGTGTGTGTGTGTGTGTGTGTGTGTGTGTGTGCGTGTGTGTGTGTGTGTGTGTGTAAGGTGAGCATGGGTGTGGTGGTGTGCTGCTGGGTAAATCTACTGAATACTGCTGAGAACAAAGCATGATGGGGGGGGGGGTCCAGACTGTGGGGTGGTGTTACCCTGCAGGTCACAGATCAGTGGGAGCCTCCCTCTGCTCCAACACACACACACACACACACACACTGACCACTGGCTTCATGTGTCCTGCCGCCTGCTGCACAACGTCACTGCTCAACCTCCGGGACCTTACTGAGGGAGACAGAGGAGGTGGACAAACAGAGGAGGACAAGAGAGTGATGCAAACTGATGATTATTTTAGCTTCACATGACCTGATCAGCATTTACAGCCGTTTCTGAATGTAAGTCGTGTCCAGACATGCTGATGTCAACAGTTTATTTTCTCCATGCTGGCACTTTCTGGACTCTTATTTATGCCTATTAAATAATTCATGGAAAAAAACCCTTATTAATTATTAATATTAACTAATACTACACCATGCATTGAACTCTCTGCAGTGATGATGAGCAGGCTGTCGACCATTTAACTGAGTCAAACTTTACACTGTGACCTCACAACCAGGAGAAGAACACTATCATTGTGTGTGCGACGGTTGTTGTGGGAGGCGGTGGATACGGGAGCCTCTGGAGGACACTAACAGCTCTTCAGTGTCTTTGAGCGCTATGTTTTTCTACATTGTGAAAATAATGATTTCCTATTCATCCACCACAATAGTTACCTTGTTGTTGGGGCCCTTTTTGTCTCCGTTGACAGCCTTCAGGAGGACAGCTTCCTCATTCTTTGTGTTGCTCTTCATCTCCACAACGATGTCATCTTTGGTGGTCTTCTCTTTGGTTCTGTCCACACAAACAAGAGTCAGTACTGGTGGACTTCACAGGTCCACTCAGGTCCAGGGACCTGACCCACCCTGAGGTTGTCCTCAGGTAGTCAGGTGAGTCAGAGCCTGGTCTGACTGCAGCAGGTCGATGTGATGAGAACTGAAGCTGATCCAAGGAAAGACAAGGGTCTACATTATTAGAAATGACAGTTTTTCAAATTTGACGCACAGATATTAAACAGATTAAAACATAATCTCCAGTCAATCTGTTACAGAGTAAACTAGGGGATATTTGCAAATATGACTTGGCACCAGTGTTTTTGTTCTGTTAGTTTGTTCACATTTTGTTCCAAATATCCTTTTCAGATAAATCCCAAAGTGTTGTACCTCTACATGTGACACTGATACACTGACTGTAGTGAGCAACCTGTATTAATGAACACCTCGCTGATAAATCCTTTATTGAATCATCCAGCAGCTTTTGGAAAAACCTGAGCGACTTTCTAAAGAGGAGTTGCCTGTTTTAGTTCTGTTCATCCTGCAAGAACACATGTGTATACTGAACACACTGCAGCCGACGTGAAAGAGGTCCTAATTTTCTCACAGCCGTTGTCTTTAACTTGTGCACGGTGATTCTGTCAAACCAGGATTTTAACAGTACAGTTGAAAAGGCTGTCGGGGGCCGTGTGGTGTCAACGGGCTGCTTTTCAGTTACTTTTAAATTTGTTCTGTCTTTGATAACAGAAACAGTACAAAATGTAGATGAGCGCAGCTTCATGGTGAATTCAGCTGCATTGAAAGAGACGACGGGCTGAAAGCAGCTGATACTGGGCAGAATGCAAATCAGCTACGACGTGGTTCAGTGCAGAGAAACAAGATCTATCAGGCTTTGACCACACAGGGGACACTTGTTCCAAGGATCATTTCATGGTTGGTTTGGCTGACAGTGTGAACAGTATAGAATATCATCACTGTTTTAAATAAGTGTTGTGCGGTTGTGTAGACACTACAGACACACACAGAGGACACAGTACTCACATCTCCTGCTTCCCCGAGCGTCCACATGGGATCTTTCCCTTCTTGTGAAGGAAGTAGAGGACGCTGCCGAGGATGCCCAGCAGCAGCAGACACAGTATGATCACCACTATGATCACTCCGCTGCCCTCAGCTGCACACACAGAGACAGAGAGACAACAACATCAGTGTCAGTCCGACAATACGGCGATACACTTGACCGCAGTGATGCTCAGAGCTGATTGGACGACCACAGGTGATAGTGACAGAGTGGGTAGAGCCACCGGCCTGTTGGACAGCCAGTCATGGTAAAGGAAAAGGTAAAGGTGAAGGAAAACAGAAGGAAGAAAACATACAGTGAACATATAAACCAGAGATGTAGAGTGTTAAAGAGCCTGATTAACGTGTAACAGCCGCTGTCTTTGTCCCTTCACACACACTTTTCCGACCTCTGAGTCTGTCCCTGGCACGTCTCCCAACTTTAGAGAGTAGCGCGACTAAATTGCTGAAGTGCCCTTTTTAAAATAATGAAAAGGTCGATTCTTCACCTTCAAATTACAACACTTCTACCACATTGTCTTTTAAGCGGCTTATTTGACAAAGTCCATTTCTTCATGGATAAGAAATAATTAGCCGAGCGTGAAATTATGTACGCTATATTTCAGTGTTATTAAAGTGACAAGAGGATGCTGCAGTGCGGAAAAGTCTGATTTATTTTTCTCTACGGCTGCGACCTTAAGCCTTAATAACTGACCTGATTTAGATCAAATTATCCATCCAGAAGCTTCGCTCTAACTTTATAAAGTGCTGGATACGTTTGTTATCGACACACAAAGAATATTAACAAGTAACAATTCAAAAGAAAAACAGAGCATCTGCAGGGGGTTCATTCAATTGATCATTAGAATATACTTGTATAATACTCCCACAGTTCAGTTTAGTTTAATTACTCTGATGTCCACCATTTTTTATTCCCTTGTATTCATCTAACATCTAATATCAATAAAATATTCCTATGATAACTAATGATATTTTTCTGTTACTGGCTATTCATCTTTATCAGTTGTAGTTGCAAATTACATGTTTTTTTAATTCCCAAAGTAAGAAGACATAAGAAGCCCTGCAGCAAAACGAAAAATCCTCTTTTTAAATGTTACTTCTTAAATAATACAAAAACACAAACAGTGGTTGTGATGGTGAAACTCACTAAATTCAGATGATTAAACACATTTGACACGAGCTGCATCCTCATGAAATCTAATCTAAGCAAACCCAGCTCCTGTCTGAGGAGGCTGAGGAGCTTCAGGCTGGAAACTGAGACACTGCTGAAATCCTATCACTGCACTGATGCAGCAGAGTGTGGTTGGCTAACCTGACTACCAAGCACCACCAATAAGATCACTGGTGCAGATGCCCCCTGCTTTCAGGACATTTATTCTGCCTACTGCCTGAGGGGGGGCTGAATCCATCATCCACAGAACTCTTCTCTCTATTCTATTCCTCTGTAGAGCTGCTCTGGAAAAAAGTACCACAATTAATCATGGAGCCAATGATGTGGACATTTACATATTAATTTAAACATACTTACAAGGTGGAAAAAAGTTCTGACTTTGTTAATATACTTGATATCTTTGGCCGGCGTGACTTACAAGGTGGAAAAAGTATCAAACTGCAAGTTTTTGGGCGAGAAAATTTTTTTTTCTCCCACCACTGTATCAGTCATGAAAGCAGCCCCTGCCTGGAGGATCCCTGCCCCAAAAGTACGGCTTTGGTACAGCTGTCATGTCGGAGGTGAATATGGTTATCCCAATATTTACACTTGTTCAAGTCGAAAAAAAGTCCGATCGTATCTGAACATCTCTATATTGCTGCTGCTGCTGCCGCTGTAGCAAAACAACAATATCCTTCTCTACAAACGTTTTGTTTTTCGTCCCAGGAAATGTAATGAAGCTTGCCAGGCCTATGGTTATGGGTCAGGTGACGGTTGCTAACGTATGATTGGTCAATAGCGGTTTTAGGGCGGAGTCCGCGAAGGGTCAATTGCGCAAAAAACAAAACAAAACTGCATTCCTCTGAGGTTTTATTTCACCAGCTCAGTCTCAGCATCCTGACCCAAAGCTTCTCAAAATACACAGGGAGAGATTTATTTGCCATTTGTTTGTAATAATACACAACTGTGATCATGACACTGCCACATCAAGACGACCACAGCAGCAACTGACACTGCAAACAGGAGAAGTTATTGTAAACAAAAAAGCAAACAACACACTGGACCACCACGGGTCAACTGTGCTGCTGTTAGATTAGTGTTAGTGTTTCCAGATGACAAAACAGTGTGTTCGTGATGACGATGACGACGGCGATGATGATGATGATGATGAAGATGATGATTGAATGAGTAGAAAATCAGTGCTCTACTCCTTCTACCACCACAAAAACATGAAGTCACACCCATACACACTGCTTCCATTCAACAGCTAAAGTTCACACTGTCCCAGCTTCTCCATACTGTGATCATGCAGCTACATGTTTTAAATTAAAGCTATTTTTGGCCTTTTTATACTTTTATTTGTGCGACAAAGACAGGGAAGTGGAAGAAAGAGTGAGAGAGATAACAGGCAGCAAAGGGGGGCAGGTTGGATTCAAACCCAGACCACTGGGGTTAGGACAAAACCTTAAAGGGATAGTTCACCCAAAATTCAAATTTCACTCATTATCTACTCACCCTCATGTCGACTAAGAGCTGTGAGAATCCGTGCCTTCTCGGAGTTACTGTGGGGTCCACGCAGCAGTATTTGTCCATACAATGGTTGTCAATGGATACCACTTTTCTTTGTCCAAAAAGACACCAGAAAACATCAAAATATCTCCATACTTCTTGTCTGTAATGTCTCTCTTGTATTGAAGCCCCGACATGAGAAATTGTTCTGAAAAAATTAAATAAGTCTATATTTTAAGCTTGTTTAGCGAAAGCTCCCAGTGTCTCGGTTCACTGCCATCCCTGTGTCAGTGCAAATCTCACGTGATTTCCACCGACCCGCGGAACAATTTCTCATGTCGGGGCTTCAATACAAGAGGGACATTACAGACAAGCAGTACTGTATGGAGGTATTTGGATGTTTTTTGGTGTGTCTTTTTGGACGAAGAAAAGTGGTATCCATTCACAATCATTATATGGACAAATACTGTTGTGCAAACCCTCCTGTAACTCAGAGAAGGAACGAAGGACTCATGAGAGTGACTAGATAATGAGTGAAATTTGAATTTTGGGTGAACTATTCCTTTAAGGGTACGTACTGTACCAGGTGAATCACTCTAGTCTTAGGCCTACTTGCCCTAAATGTTTTGATAGGTGCTGTCCCATTGAGAAACAGGAAGGTTAGGAGAGAGAAAGAGGGAGTACGTATGTCTGGGCTTGAGTTCCTTAATGGTGCACACTCCACCAGATGAGCTACCCTCAGGTTTACATTTTCAAATGAGGAAACGGTGCCTCTGCTGCACAACATACAGTATGTATGCACCATTCATTGATACTGCACAAAATTTCGTGTTAACTGGCTTTTTTTCACAGCAGCCCTTCACTGGTCACGGAAGGAACAAACTCAGGTGTTACATTAATGATGGCTCCGTTCAGTGGCAGTGAGCCACTCAGCCATCAGTCATTTAATGTATTTACATAAATGTGCTTTTCCTTCTGTGCCATGTCAAAGTGTCTCAAAATGTAAAAAGAAAAGGTATTGTATTCAGACAGCCTCTTGTTTATTTAGGACTTTATAATTAAATGACGTAAATGGGTTTCTGATCATAATGTAACAAGATGATCATCCAGGATTTCTCTGAACTTGACAAAGGTGCTTCATGGGCTGATTTATTTGTTTGTCCTGTGGATCTTTCATGTAAATAAAGTAGAGAAATTGCTTCTCTGTCCAGATCTAAAAACATGTGAGTCCCTGTGTCTGGACTAAATGTACAGCTGGAGTGAAACAGAGACCAGGAGGAGCTTTAACTCTGCTTTTAAGCTTTTATCATCTTTTAATTTATTCTTGAATTTCTGGGTGGACGATGCTGCTTCCAGTTGATTCTATTTATTCTATAGAACATATACATTTACTCATATAAATTTACCATTTACCATCAGTTTGGGAAAAATCATTTGAAGCTTTTACCTACAAGTGTCTCTATTTGGAATGGGCCAGATCAGCCTTTGGAAACACTGAATATAGAAAAAGTGAGAACCAGACTGAGACGGTGTGATTCATTCTCTGGTTCCCAGTGTCATAAAACAGTGATGTAATTTAAAACTGAAGTAGCTCTTCCACCTCTTGTTGTGTGTGTACTAGAAAAACCCTCTGCTCTGAGGGACTGCAGACGTGATTTCAGTCCAGTAAAACAGAATGTGTGACTCCAAAAAGAGATTCTCAGTGAATTATTAGAGAAGCAAGTAAATATTTATTTCCTGAGAAGAACACTTTGCTCTAGATGTACTTCACGTTCTTGTTGTTTTTTTTATGGGTGCCCATTGCGTTCCCCACAGGCTAGTGAAGATTTTAATGGAATGAAGTGACGGCACAGACAAAGTCAGAAAATAGCCTCATAATAATGCCCCTCTCCATACTTAACTGCATTTTTTCCTGGTATGTAAAAATCCACCATAAAACACGAGACTGTCTGGAGAAGTCAGTGAAGTCACGGCTGTGTGTCTAATGTGTTGAGTTCATTTAAAAAATAAAAAAAACAGCAAATGTACAAATAGTGTTTTTTTTCTTACCACTGCAGAGCATTTGGCCCAAGTCTTATAATAAGTGTTGGTGCTTGGATTTGCTGCTGTTATGATTTTTCACTATATCAAGCAGAATATTTAATGCGCCCACAGGCCATCCCAAAGATCTGCCAGCAAACCAAAGACAGTCCTGTTACTGAGTCTGTGCATGCAAGTCATAAATAATGGATGCAGTCCTCCAACCCTTCATTGTCACAGACAGAACTCAGTCTAAAGTGTGAACACTGAGACAGAAGAGACCTTGAAAGAGGGAAAGTTTCCAAACATGAAGATGAGACGTTAGGGCGACAATCTTACCAGGAGAGAAGGGAGCAGAGGTGGTGACCCTGGGAACTGTGAACAAGTAAAACAACACTTAGAGTGGGCAGCTGTCCACCAACATTACCCCAGTACACACCCACACACTCGTCTCATATTTAATGTGATTCCAGTTACACACCATCCCACGCCCCTCTAGAGCTGACTGTGTAATGTGTAATGGAGTCTACAGCCTGTGAGATTAGAAGTTCATTGTAGGCCGCACTGAGGACGTACTGTAGGCCCAGTCCCATTTCTACGCTTCTGCCCTCTTTCTGAGCCCTACATCTCCACTTTATGTCTTCAAATCAGTGGCATCCTGATTCTGTGTCTGATGAGGTTTTTACTGTTTATCAAATACCACTGCGTTATAATGCATAATGATAAAGTAAATGTAGGGGTTTCCCAGGGTATCGTTCTGTTGCAGAGGGGTAGGTGAAGGGGTATGAATGAGAAATGGGATTGGGCCTTAGTACAACATCAGGTTTGATGTATGTAAACTCCACAATGATAAAAGCTATTCAATCAGTCCGTGCACCAGGCATCAGTGGTTCTGTCAGTTCTGTTAGACTTTGATTAAAGCCTGAGATGAAAAATGTATGGAATTTGTTAAAATGCAGAATGGTGGGTTTTGCGCTAAAGGCCAACAATACATAAAATTGTACCATTTCAGAAAACAAATAAATAAAAAAAGGTTCAATGCCTGGGGTGGCTCTGTCTCCATCCCATCAATGCTCATCATGATTCATTCACACAGTGAGGGTTAGTGAACGGCTCTTACTGGCTTTGATGCTGAACGCCTTCACCTCGGTGCCCATGTCATTGGAGGCGTTGCACTGAGCGCTGATGTCCGAGGTGACTTTGACTGACACCACACTGTGGGCCATGTGCTCGTTCGCCCTGCTCACCACTTCATGCCAGTTCTGCAGAGACAGGCACACACACACACCTTGTTAATGATAATGTGCACATTTCTCTCTCTACAACACTGGGCATCCACTGCTGCTAGCAAAAAGAAGCTTGTGAGACAAAGCACAATTATTGTCCACATTATCTTTTCCTTTTTTTTGTTGTAGATTGTTGTAGATTTATATTCTTTGTTTGCGCCATTTTGTTCATCATGTTGTTAATTTAACAGAGAATAAAGCTACAAAGAAACCCCAAAACAGGAAACATGCCACAGCTGTCTACAAAACTTTATCAATCGGTAGCATCAGTACTGGGAAACAAGACCACAGAGCATCTTATCTACTTTTTTTCTCCACTGCTCACATTACTACAAAGAGAGCTCGGGTTTGGTGAGTGTACTACAACAAATTGCATTGAACTGTATCTCCTGCTGTCCTCCATAAACGCCTGCTGTGAGTTGGAGCAGGTACCTGGCTGCCGATGATGTTCCAGGAGATGCTGGGCAGTGGATGACCCTGAGCCTCACAGCTCAGGTTCACCATCCTGCCTGTTGCCTCCTCCATCTGCACCTCCTGATCCACTCCCACCAGCTGGGGACCACCTACACACACACACACAAGATCAATATTGAGTGCGCAGGCCATTGACTCTCAAACAGTTCATTATAATTGAGTAACAAATCAGCTTCTGATCTGCTCCTGTTTTCATTCTCTGTTACTCCAAACTCAGCTCTGCCTCATGATCCTCATGAGACATGACGCGCGACTCGGAGTTTTAACAGAAATACTGAGCTGCTACCGTCAACTGCAACTCAACACTTCCTGCACAGATGTTTCACATTAAAAGCCCTCTGGTGGCCCAAAATGGCACAGTCCACCTCTTTCCTGATGGGTTTTTAATGTGGGAAAAGAGGAGGATGGCCGCCCTCTCATTACTCAGAAGTGTTAAAGATTAAGGTTTCAACACACTGGCCAGCAGTTACCTGGCTGACATTTACACTGACTAGCGCAGGTGTTTCAAATCAGAGCTCTCAGGGTAATTTAGAGAATCAATTTAGAGAGTCGCTACAGATGCTTTTCATTCAAAGAGTCACACAACAAAAATGTGCACTTATCTAAGAAGCAAAATACACAAACTAGAGAAAGTTAAAATAGAAACATTTTTTGTTTATTTACCAACTTCTATTTTTCTTTCTTTCCATTTTAGGTATTTTTACTTTTCTGCCTTAACTTCTTCCAAGTCCACTCTTTTCTATGCACAAACTGGAAGTATGAAAAAAATGTATGAAAAAAACAAAAACTCAATAACAAAAAATACATTTAGCTTTCAGCTATTTGTTTAATATGGAGAAGTCTTGAAAGAGACTCTTGGCACCGCGGGTCAACAACACAAGTTGGTGAGTGTGTGCAGAGGGAGGACTGACCTTGGACAATGATGTGAACGGAGCCGCTGGTGTGCAGGGCGGGCAGGGAGGGAACGGTCACCTCGCATATGTACTCCCCTGTTGTTTCATAAGTGGCGTCCTGCAGGTGCAACGTGTGCCCCTTACCCACCTGCTGCCCATCCTACACACACACACACACACACACATACACACAATGGATCTTTAATTCTGTTCTGTGCTCTAAAGTGAAATAAAAAAAAAAGTGCTATGGGACTGTTTGTGTGCTTTCAACTAGTCTAAACATTGTCCAAAATGTACAAACCTTGTACCAGACGGTGGATGTTTTCAGGGAGGACAGAGCGTTGCAGGTTGCGGTCAGATCCTCTCCTTTAAGCATGACCTCCGAGTCTTTGGGCACGACCACAGCTGGGTCCAAATCTGAAGACGACAAACAGAAAAGACACAGTGGATGGCGTTACAATGTTGTGTGGGATTAATAGTTTGTGTTTCTTTCTGTGAGCGAGACAGATGATCATATGGAACCTGGAGACACAGCTTTGCATGCGAAGCAGAGTAGTAGTTGTAGAAGGAGCAGTAGGAGGAGGGAAAAGTGCTGCGTTTTTAGTGTCTTTAAATTGTTTTAGATTATGTGTGTTTTTTCTGTGTGTGTGGTTGGTCCTCACAGTGCACAATCAGCTGCATCTCTCCCTTCACGTCGATGAATCCGTCAGCATCCACTGGGCGACACTGGTAGATGCCGCTGTCTTGCCGCGACACTGTTGTCAGCATCAACATGACTCCTTTGCTCTCCAGCTCATCGTCCGGGTCCTGCAACAAATGCTCAGTTTGTCCTGGTTTCGTGCTGGGATCATATGAGTGCAAAGAAAAGTAACTATAAAAGCGAGATGTGTTAGCACAACGTTAGCATAACACTGAAAAGGTGACTGAGTTCCTTCAATTTTGTGGAGAGAGAGTTTGTGGGTGGAAAACAGCTGACGTATCAAACCCGCCCACTGGTGCATCATGTAATCTTTGGAGTCCTCTTAGACAGCGATCAAACGCAGGGTGAAAATCCAGCTTTGGTTGGCAGCCTAAAATCATACTTTTCCCAAATGACGCATGATTTCATCACTTTCATCTTTAAAAATAAAGAGCTGTTGACATGTGAACCGTATTGCCAGTAGCTGATCTCGGTGTCAGGGTTTTTTTTTTTTTTCTTCTATTCCTGGTTTCGGCCATTATGGTAACACAGCTGAGATCTGGGGACACAGCTACAGACGCAGCCACAATTTACATCAGAATCCATTAAGGCAACAACCACAAGTGGCCAGACGCCGAGGCTGTGTTTGAATAAATCCTAAATATTTAATCCTAGTATCTACACCCACTTAAAGTAAAAATGAAGCACACAGCATGTCAGCGATGCTGCTCATTACAAGATGAAACTGTGAGTTTGTACAAGTATGGTGAGTGTGTTTGGACAAAACTGAACCTCATGGCCATAAACAACTGACAGTCCGAGTAATAATATTGGACTGGTTCATCCATTTCACTGTCCCTTATATCTTGGCAGCTACAGGATGACCCGTCATAAAATTGACTGTAGTCATACATCATCTCCACAACATGAACAGCAACAACCCCCCATATCATGACACTGTGTATACAATGGTTCAAAATGTAATTAATGGAATAGCATGATGGCTGAGGATGCACCTGTCATGGATTCTGTTAAAATCCTGTTAAAATAGCCACAGAAATAAAAAGTACGGACACTGACTGACCCACAGATGAATAAAAACGATATTTGGGATTGATAAGCAGACAGGACTCACACAAAGGTGGTGAGAAAAATCACTTTGTCCAAACAACATTGAGTCAGGCTGATGTTTTTATAGAACATAGATTGGACGATAACACATCCGTTTAAAATTAGAGCCAATGGCAGACACCCAAGACATACATTGGAGACCATATACCTAAAGACCGAAACCACACAGCTCTTGACCCCTTTAAGTATTAAACAGGATGAGGAGAACAGGGGGCCCCTTCAAGGAATAACAAGAGCCCATTCACTTTTAATAAGACAATCTGTATCATAACAGAAACATGAGTGCTTAAGTATTCAAGTAGTGATTTTACTCTTCACCCCATTTTGGTATTTGGATAGATTAACCATTGAACCATCTATTACTTTCACAAACACTATGGTACCACTCTCAGTTCAAAGTAAAGGCGAATGCCAGAACCTTGTAACAGTAAGACCGTTCATTTGTGTAATAACATCATATGACCCTAAGTCAAAGTGAGGACATTATGCCCCCCACCAAAAGCCTGGAAAGTGGTGATGCAAAATTCATTGACACATCTTTGTAAGATGGGTGGTTCTCCAAGGTCAGTGACAGCTATCTGTTAAACTACTGTAGTTGAAAAACAAAGCAGAATCTCATGCAAAAAAGGGAATTGTTAGTAAGGAAGTTTTATGCAAAATTGCGTGGTTCTTTTCATCCACATACTGTAACAACTGTGTTTTCTCTACTGTCTCGCAGTCTCCACAGATATTTTGGCTGACTAAAGCGATCTCTTGCAGAGACTGACTGTGTCTCCAGATCTCAGCATCAATTTAGTTCTGACAAAGTGAAACGCAACACGAAACACACTTTTAACTCTTGAGTGGTTACAACAGCTACAAACGTAATGTCCATGACGGCCAAGTTATGAAAAGTTAAAACGCCAGGCAGCTGAGTTGTCGGCATTGTCTGCACATACAATGGGTGAGTGTCTGACATGGGAATGAGTCCTACACATGAGCCCTGTCAGTGTGGCCTCCGGTCGCAGACCCCGGCCTGGATCTGCAGGGTCAGAGCTGACAGAGCCTCCACAGACCTTGCACACTCATGTCTACATGGGGCCCTGTGAGCTCTGCATATCAAAAACATTCCCTACATGTCTCCTGTGTGTCACCCTTTCTCTCTTGGGGAGTTTTAGGGTGAGAAAAGACCCTCCATTCTTACTTGTCCTCTGCTGAAAATGAAGGGCGGCGGGGGGTTGCCATCACCCTGGCAACGCAGCTCCACAGTATCCCCCTCTTTGACCAAGCCCTGGGGCGACTCCTTCCACAGCTCCACCATGGTGGTGGGGTCTACACACACACACAGACACACAAAATGAAATTAAGCAGGCTTATTCAGTGAGCTTTAACTTTAACAAGGCCATATCCAACGCTCTGACAGCACAGGCTGTGTTTGGCTCTGCCTGCCTCGGCCTCCCCACAAAACAGCTTCAAACAACAATGGGCTGACAGAGGAAAGAGGAAATAATGCAGCTTTTAAATGCTTTTCGAATAGGAATTTAAATTAATATGTAGGGCTGCCCCAAAAAATTCGAAGCTTCGAAGCTTCGTTCGTTGGCCATGGTAATCGATCATGAAGTCCGTGATCGATTTTTATTTTTTTTTTATTTTTTATTTTTTTTTGGAAGGTGCGGAGCGGGGGCGGCGGCGGCGGAAGTTACCTTAGCCTAATATAAAATCTTTACCTAATATAAAAACTTTACACGTGAAAGCACTGTCACTGCTGCATCAGCACACCTGCTTGTGCAGATGCAGTTCTTACCTGATCCACCTCCCTCTCTCCCTCCCGTCCTGAGGAGGCTACTGGACTGGATTTCTAACTGAACCGTTTCAGTTTTGCCGGTGCACGCCCGGTGTCTCCCCACTTTCTCTCCCATGCGCACGCTCGCACCCGATTCACATATCTACCGGTAAAAATTAAATGTGATAGTAGGAAAACTGATCGCTCGTGAAACGGCCCGGATGCACTGCCTGTGAAACCGCAGCGCTGGAGCAGAGGCAGGTTCTGATGGTGTCTTTACGTGAGCCGCGAGCTCCGTCTGCCAAGCTGGATAGACCAGGTTGTACCAGACGGGAAGTCGGGAACAGAAAAGGAGAGAGAATCCGGTCAGTTTTCAAAATAAAGTACCGGTAATTAACGGATGATTAATTTAGCTGTTGCCTGTCCATCTATAAATACTTGTCCGTTGCGTCTGCAAATGAGACACATCGATACAGAGCTAGAGACAGACCTGTGGAGCCGCATTTGACCGGCGCGGAGAGAGAAGCCGCTCCCCGTGCGACCAGCAGGCAAACAGCTGTTTCTGCAGCCAGTGTACTTGCGCTACACACATTTGTTCATTTTAATTTTTCAGTATTATATTCTAAATATTTAAGAAAAACACACAAGCAAACATTTAAAGCAAATTATATTAAAAAATATGGACTTAAATTTTTTTTCGGATGCCCCCCCCCCCCCCCCCCTCGCTGTGGCAGCCGGCAGCCGTAGGAAAAATCGAATTAAATTATTGTCAAAACATGATAATCGGGTCAGCCCTATTAATATGTCATTAGTGATTATTTCAAGGTTTGAAGAGGTAAGACCACGATACCCTGACATGTAGACATTATTATCAAGCTCCAAAAATCTTTTTATTTTGTCCACAGAAAGCTCCAGCCACGTCTTAAAAAGACTTTGTGTTTCATGAGTAAAATTGGTGAAAATCCTTTTTTCCTGTTTCCGTAATTGGTTAAGGAGAAGCTAAGTAATTTATTTCAAAGCAATAAAACTGGAAAGGTGGAGACGAGTCATGGGGAATGAGGGAGTGACAATTTTCCATCTTCATAACAACCATAACAACAGGCCAGAGGCGCTGGAGAGCAGAACATTTGCAGAATACATAAGAACACTGTATATAATAAATAACCTCAACAGTGAGTGTCTATCTAGTGCTGTGCTTTTTACACAGAGTTTTGAAAGTTATCTCTAGCACTCTCATGGATGCGTGGGTTGTAATGTTCCTGATGCAGCTCATGAATATTCTAATAACAGCTCGCAGGTTTGACCAATGCATTAGCATCTGTTGTAGGAAACAGAAAAACAAACGTCTTCCAGCAGCAGTCACACATCCAGTGAGTTGGCCAAATGAAATGCAACAAAAGACTGAGGGACGGATACAACGCAAACCTCTCTACACGGCACATGTAAAAGTAATACAGAGAAAGTAAACTGAAGAAATAAAGTAAAAGAAAAAGCTAATGCTGGAATTAATATAAAACAATCCTGATTAAAATCAACAGAATTATAAACGAATGAGACAGTAATGAGGCTTCTTACAGTATTAGAAGTCACAAATTTGATCAAACCGTTAATGAAATAGAAAATCTACAGAATATGGTGTTAAGCCTAAAGGTTTCTAATGGTGAATAAAATGTTTCCCTGTTTAATGTTTATGTTCTTATTTGTAAGTGGTAAGGTGGAACTGGAACAAGCCACTTTAAAAACTAACATCTGTAAATCAGCTAATTTCAAGGTGAATGTGCAACATTTTCTTATTTTTCAGATGATGACTTCTTCCATGGTTCCCTTCAGACTTCACTGTCGATTAGCAGGTTGCTCAAGTAAGTATTTTAATCTGGTTTGTTGAGTGACTGCTGAAAAGAAAAAATCAAACTGGCAAAAAATCAATTTGTCTTAATCCAGAGGGAGCACAGGAATAATTTGACTGACAAGCAGAATAAAAAGAAAAGACAGAAAAATGGGGCAATTATTATCAATGACATCCAATATTTCCAGTGGTTCAGCTTTAATATGAAAACTCACAGAAAACAGTGATGTTGATGCTGTTGGACTCGGCTGTCCTGATGGCTCCCGGGACAAAGAAGCTGACCTCACAGGAGAAATGGGCGTCCTTGTCCTCCTTCACCAACTTGTACTCCAGCGTGCTCTGGACGGAGTAGAAGCTGCTGGACTCCCTTGTCACCAGGATCAATATGTTTACATCTGAAGCACAAACATGACAACATGACAATATGTAGTGATGGACCACAACCAGGACTGACATTTTAATGTTAAAGGTCACAGATAAGAAAACATAGGCAGGTTAGTCTGTAACTTAATAATAATTCATTGGTTTTATATAGCGCTTTTACAGTGACCCAAAGAACTTCCACAGTGACAGTATTAAATGGTCTTGCTTAACAAGCTCAGATGGCGGTAAACAACAATTTCATAACTACATAATGGGGCATGGTATTGGATCTGTGCCTAGAGTTGTGTACTTGCAGATGCCTGATCCCACATTTTCTGCAGTATCTGAGAGACTGAGACATTTCTGAAACTGGTATCGGTATCAGATCATCTGTAGGGTACAGTCATGGCCTGAAATCCAACCATGTGGATGACAGGACTGTTACATGGCAGATGCAGCTGTTCAATGACTGTTAACACTTACGTCCTGGTAAAGACATCAGTGGCATGCCGTTTCTGTACCAGGTGATGTTGGGTTTAGGGAAGCCGTTCCGAGCCTCACATGATGCAATCTGGAAGGAGAGTCACATTGAAAAGTATTTTTTAAAGTGCGGGGGGGGATACTTATTGTATACATGTAATATAGTCATTGTAGATATTAGTCGATCTCAGCAGCTAAGACGAGGAGGACCGACCTTGGACGGCAACTCGTTGGCCACAGATATACCAGTCGACACACCCTCGATGACTGGAGCCTCAGGAGGAGCTGAATCAAACACACGTCACTTCAGTTTTATGGAACAAAGATACATGTCTCTGACTTCTTAAAGACTTCGAACATCTTTTCTTTCCTTTTTTTGGCAGACTTCCTTACCAAACACTCTGAGGTGGGTCTTGCCCTCAGCGCTCCCGGCAGCCAGTCCGTTGACCTGGCAGAAGAACTCCCTCTCGTCAGAGAGGCGGACATCCTGGATGGTTAGGTGAATTCCCTGCTGATCTGAAGTCACCTGGACGCGCCCGCTGTAGTCTGTGTTGTTGTCCACCACCTGCTGTTGGCTGTCGCTGAAGAAGATTCTCACCCGGGAGCTGTTACCGACAGCTCTCTGCAGGAAAACAAACGGCCAAAACACCTTTAAAAATATGTATGTGATTGACACATTGATATTGGAAATACTTTAAGCCTGATGTCCCATGGGCAGGGCATCAGACTGATCCTGAAGTGTCTTGTCTGTGTCAATATTATGATACCAGGCAGTATTTCATTTGCGTAATGGTTTCATAAGGCTCCCTCTGTTTACTTTATTGTTCAGGTTGTGTTGAGGAAAACTCTCTCCACGAGAGCAAACACTGTCTGAGCTCTTTGGTTTGTTAAATTGTTTACTGATATATTTTTACTCGGTGTGCTGGGTGAAAATCGTTGTTATCTTTAACTCTCATGACCATAAACATAAATCGTACACAGTTTACATGTGATATCTACATCATGGGTTTAGAAATGTAAATGTTTGTGTCTCCTGATCTGCACAAACCTGTCTCTGACCATGTAAAGAACTGCAAAAGCAAATGCAGTTGCCTTTTTTGTAGGTGTCAGTGTTTACTCTCTTATTTCATCTGTTTTGACAGATGAAATCTGGAGCCTCAACTAGAAAATGAGCTGCGGTTGATGATTCAAATTATTGACTCTTAGGAGGTGGGTGTGGGAGTGGCCCCTCCATGGGCAGTTGGATAGCCTCAGACAGACAGTGTCAGTTTTTCGCTGTGGGTCCAGCAGGACTACTCACCACAAACCACTGGATCATGACAAAGCTGGGCTCGTTCTTGGCGTCAGTGAAGCTGTACTGGCAGGGGATCTGGGCAGAGTCACCCAGGTATACCTCAACACTCTCATGCATCGTCAGCTCCACCTTGGCCCATGCTGGAAAACACACAGACATGCACATAAATCAACTTCAAGCCTTCTGCATCACAGTCCCCTTATTATTCATGAACCATTCAAAACCATAAAATGGTAACAAGCATCAAAATAAAAATGGCATTTCCCTGTGGCTGGAACCCAACGTTAGTTCTTCTGAACATTTATACCTAACTCTGATTTCAACCCTCAATCCTAAACTGCACTGTGTTTGGCAGATGAATGACTTGTCCCCCAGACAAACCTGGAGCCAGTCGGCCATGTTAGCAGAACACAGAAGAAAAGGCTTCTTGTCCACATGGCATAATGTTCAACCCCTTCTGCCTGGCTGACTGTAACCACAAAACCACTTCTTGGCCAGAAAATCAGTTCCCTAGGCATCGTCGAGGGAATGCAGGCATAGGAAGGCTAGCCAGTTCGACACTGGGCTGTTGATTCAGACAGCCAAGAGCTTTCTTAGCCATGTTGGACTTGGCTGCCGTCATAAAGGGGCCAGCTCACACAGTGACAAAAGGAAACAAGATGGCACGAAAAAATCCATTTTCTCCATTTAATCTGGTTTGGAGTTGTTCTGCGAGATGGTCAAGGATACCCCCCCCCCCCCCCTCCCCCTCTTCCCCTTACTCTGCCAGGTGTCACTATGTGATGTTCAGCCAGTTTTAGTGTTGTTAATATCCATTTTAGAGAGGCCTGAGCTGCTGGTTTGCCCCACTGTTTGATTTCTCACATTTGTCTGCTAGATTTCTATTCACAAGCACAGGAACACACAGAAGCGTGTCTGTATCCGTAACTCTATCTGTCTGTTGTGTAAAGTTGTGGCTCCACAGGGAGCTGCATGAACTCTGAAATTTCCTTCAGTCACATCACTTGTGTAAACCTTGGTTAGGGTTGAAAATGAAAAATGGGAGTTTAGAGATCCGATCGGCCTGCTCTTATCTCTGCTTCAGGCTGGTGGCTCGAGGCTATATTAGCTGCTGTTAGCGAAATATCCCCAAATCTCTGTTCAAATTGTAAGTGGCCGTGTTGCATTGTGGGAACGTGTGCACCAGTTTTTTGATAAGGAAAAAGACGGTCTTTGGTTCTGTTGCATTGATTCTAATGCTTGTTTTAACAGTGTTTTAGAGATGCATTGAAACAGATGGAGCTCTCTTACAGAGGCCAATATACTTGGTTACTTCAAACCACTGAACACCACAAACTTCAATTAAAAATTCTTTAAGGAGGAGTGCTTTCTGGATTATACATGTGTTAGTTTGAGGTGCTCTTCAGACAGGGACCTATATGGACTCAAAAATCCTGTTAAACCTCCAAGGCACTCTCTATTAAAAAGTGTTTACTATAATAGAAAGTGCCTTGGAGTTCTTTGTGATTCTTGAGTACAATAAAAACACAATGGGGAAACATAAAAAGAGAAGTAAGAGGCTTGTTTTATTGTCTTAAGGCTGATTTTCTTTTTTCCATATAGCATTGTGTTTATTGTTATTAGTACAAGCCAAACTCCTGGGACACTGTGCAGTTTTACTATGTTGGAAAATATACACTCAGTATTGTCATATTCCTCCAGGCAAGAAAAAAAAAAAAAAACTACAAAAAAAGAAACGCCCCAGGGACAATTCAGTTTTTGTTTTTGACTATTTAATGGATTTCAAAAATACAGAAAAACAATTAGGAAGAACCAGACCTCAGTGTCCTCATGTGTGTTTTCAGCGTTGGTTGAAACAGACCAAGCATGAAAAAAGCTTTAAGAGTCCAGTTGCCACCCTGCTGCCCCCATTCAGCCGGCTGCTCCCCCATCACCATAACCCCCTCCGCCCACCGAGCACCAATCATTTTCACAACTCATTTTTTTTCTGGCTGTCCCTCCCTCCTCCGCCTGGGCCTATGCTCAGCCAACCATTCCTTTTAAGACAACCGGCGCGCCATTGTTCCCCCACCTGGGTGGACCAGACACCCCCCCATCACACACACACACACACTCACACACTACATACCCCACCCACCAGTCAGCCAATAGATGCTATTTCATCCCCAGAACTAGAAAAGTGTGTAATTCACATGAAAATCTCTAACAACACAGGTTAAAAACAGTTCAACACGTACTGAGGTGGTTGTTTACTATGGCCAAGATAATGTGACACGGCTTTGAGACAAGAAGCAGATTATAGAGACTGGAGAACAAAATATGTCACAGAAGTCAGTGCAAAAACTGTTTTGTCTCTTCGGGGCCGTGCTGCTAACTTTTCAGCTAATCCGATTAGCACTGGGGGGCTGCCGGGGATTTGGCTTCCAAAGCCAACCTGGGACCGGTCTTATCTGTTCCTGTTGTGACTTTATGCTGCATGGACTAAAGCACAAACACACACGACCCATGATCTATGGACCCTGACAACCAAAACTGCTGCCTGTGGGTGTGTGTGTGTGTGTGTGTGTGTGCATACATTTGTGGCTGTCTGCTGTCTGTGTCTGGATGATACAGAGCTAATTCATTCAGAAAAAACATACACACACTGGAATATTTGAATGTGTTGACAGGATCAGGCCTGTGACTGGACAGGACCCCAGATGACCTGTCAGAGGGATGAACAACAGACGGGGGCTGACGGAGACTTTCCCAGCTCAACAACACACACAATTACATTTCAACTGGCAGATTAACTTCTCCACTATCCGTAGATTTCTCTACGAAACACCACATCTATTATTCAGTCATTATTATGTCATTACTTAAGTCCCAGGATGAAGGCAATCAAAATAACATCATGTTAAAATCCTGAGGAATTGTAAAGCACTCTACTTTCCTCAAACTGATCTCAGTGCTGCTGCATCTGAGGTTTTGGATACGAGTGTCAATATTATATATTTTTTATGTTTTATGCAAAATCCCTTTCTTTGAAGCCAAACCTGTAAAATATTGAATGTAAATGTCTGAAGACAAGCAGGAACCGCACAAAAACACACAAAACAGGCAAATTTAACATTCAATAAAAAACTGCTGAGCTCAACTCGTCATGCCTTCAGGGTTTAATGGGTGCTGACCCAAAAAGCACAGAAATGCCAAAAAGGTCACCAGCAACCACATTTAAGTATGTCACAATTTATAAAGGGTAATGTACAACAGCAGGAAGAAACCAGCGGGTCTCTGGCTGCGACTTAATAAGGGTCACACCCACATGGTCTGAGGAACACTAAAGAAAGCCTCAGGCTGAAACACATCCACCTCCTCCTACTGCTGGGTACTCAACCGTTTAAGTGTTATACCTTTCTGTGAGAGCTGATGACTTATGTGCTAAAATTATTATTCAATTCCCTAAACTAACAAAACAAGATGCAGGTTTCACTTCTCTAGTCCAAACTCAAATCTCTCAACAAACAATTGGATGGATTTTGATTTGAAGCCTCCACTCAGTGATGCCCCAACATTGACTCTACTGTAGCTGGTTAAAATGTTCACTTATCTGTCCTTGTCTGATTGTACAGACAGGATGTATCCACTTGCTAATGTTCGAATGTTTGCTGTTTTGATTGAAATGTCTTGAATTTTTATTTTATTTTCATAGTTGCACATGTACATTGCATAAGTATACATTATTGTATAGAGTATGTCCAATTTATCAGATTTATTTGAGACGCTGGGTATCTATAAAGGTAGATATCATCTCAAAACAAAAAACCCAACTACCCCACTTTTCTTCTCTCCTGTCTCTTTCTCTCTTTCACTTTCCTCCTTGCCTTTCCTCACTCTGCCTTGGTTCCTGGAGGGAGAGCTGGTGCAGCGGTGAGCAGAGGAAAGGAAGTACAGGCAAAGCCAAACACAACACAACCTGCCTCCAAATTAAGACCACATTTCCCATAAATACCAGTGGTGGACAGAGACCACGGTCCACGGAGAAGCACAGAGGACGTTGCAGCTCGCTCTGGTCTCACAGAGAGTCTCTACCTGTCCAAGCAGTTAAAACAATCTCTCTTCATGTCACAATTAAACTGAAACGCATGACTGTTCAACTGATGTAAAATTAATGTAATGTTTAAGGAAACAGTTGAGAGTTGCTGAGAATTAGGAGCACAAATACGTTTTTTTATGTCCTTTCATTTAAAGACAGATACAGACAGACTCACACAATACTTTCACAATGCAAATCAGGCAAACAACAGACATAATGAGGGGCCTACCTCCAGGACAGCTTCTGCATACAGTAGCTCATTATGTGCCTAACGCGCAGACAATACCCTCAGACGCTAACCAAAGTGGTCACCATTATTGGCTTCCCCATTCGATTAAGGCTGTCAGCTTAGGCCTCCAGTAGATCTACAGCTCTGCCACTGATAAGAGTCCAAATCACCTCTGACACAACAACTGGGCCTCATTTAGTTACCCTAATCCTTCACATGCCTGGTGAACCATGAAATGAGACTGGATGCTTCTAAGAACATGAAAACGTCCAGTTAGAAGTGATCAGAGCATGTCAGGCTGATTTTAAGGAGATGAATAGAGGACAATAAAATTGATTGTGGTATTAATAAATGAAACATTGTGTCTGGTGTTTGAATATTATAACATGTACATCAAAGACATTTTGTTACAAGCAGGATCCAAAAGTCTGACAACACTTTCCAGTTCAAGTGAATGGAAATGACATACTACGCATATGTAATGTGGTACATTTTATTCCATGTGAACATTTTAGAGAAGAAAACCTGATCTTTTTGAAGCTGCCTGTGATGAAATGTAAGAACAGATCAGTGGTGTTCAAAGCTTTTTCAGGACTCTCTGAAGAAAAGTTGTGTGTGGACACTGAGGGTCCTCGAAGGACGGAGGGTGTAAAAAGCTAGCATGTAAGTGTGGATGACAGGGAGGAGGATTTCTCAATACGCGACCCGGGTGTGGTGTCGAACACCTGGGGGACACAGTGTACTGCCTGACATCAAAGAGCACACAAACACACACTCACACACACGCTCAAATAGTGAAAGCACACACAGCTCTACAGTGGAGATGAGAGCTCCTTGTCCTACTGATGTGTCAATGGTTTCAGAAGCAGCATCTGGCACAAATCTCCCAGCAGCCTGTTCCCTGGGTGACAGGGAGTGGCAGTGAAGGGCCAGGCCTTTATTCTTTCACATAGAGAAATAAGGAAGTGCTGCAAATCTCCTCAAAGGCACTGTATGCATCAGTGATCCCCCTTTTTCATGCAGCAGAGCATATAGACGCTCCAGGTCAAGACCACTACAGATGCACAGGGCCTTTACTGACCAGGTGGACAAGATTTTTTGCAAATCATTGCAGGACAGCAATCAACCTTTTGCACCTGCTTTGTATTTTTCTACTTCCAAACAATTCCCCATGCAACTGATGCGCACTGCACACACACACAAGTCCCTGTGGCATGATCACACCAGAGTTTTCTAGCTGTTTGCACCACACTTTGTAACAGCAAAGACACACACACTTCTGTTGGTTCCAGATAATTAGAATAAATGTGGTGTTGTGGTCAAAGCATCATAGACAGGATGAAGAAACAGAGGAAACGATCAACCTCCAGCCATGAAGACACAACTGAACCAGTGGTACGTCAACGCACAGAAACAGCAAACTGTCATCATCATATTCCTTCAATTGCTGTGAAAAACTTCAACTGTATCTGACAACCGGTGCATCAGCTACTGAGGACAAATACGTCACTCACTCCCCACTCGAGACTCGAACATGGCGGCGGCTGTCACAAACCAGGTTGAACAAATTAAGTGTAAGAAAACAGTAATTCAGTCTGACTGTCAGGCTATGACGGCAGAGACCTCCCACCAGAAGCATAAGACACCTTCCATGTATGTGGTGTTTTTTGCTGCTTTTTAAATTGCTGCACAGTTTCTCATCTAGAGATTAAAGAGATCATCGCAGCACATCAAAGTGCAGCGTGAAGAGTAGTAAAGAATCTGTAATAGGTTGGATTGGAGGGTGAGTGAGTTTCTTGTGCACAGTTTGTTGTTGTAGTGGGAAAAGGATGAGACACAATTTCTGTGTGTTTGACTTTGCTGTGCTTACAGTACACCTCGACTTTGAAGGATCGTTTCTGGTTGTTTTCTCTCTGTATTCTTTAAACAACTTCTCTAAAATTAACATTTGTATTATAGTGTCCACAAAATGGAATCTGAGTTACTGCTCTCACGAGATCTGTTGAGACGCCTTTGGCATCTCGACTCTGTCTCAACGTGCACACACGCACACTTGACTTACACAAACATGTTGCCACGCTGAATGTTTCTCACTTGCTTTGTGGGTTTCACTACGTCTTCCATCCTCTTACAAACCGGCCTCCAACACTACGCTTTTAGAGAATTCCTAATCATTCCCGCTGGTTAGCAACTTCTTAAGCAGCCACATTAATTTTTCATCATCACACCCAGTGGGTGAGACTTCATTAAAGGAGCAATACGAATGTTTTATTTATGCTTGTATCTGATGTTCAGCAGTGAGCGAGGCTTGTTCCTCGGCATCCACGACTCATCAATAGGCCCCCCCCTCCGGAGCTGCTGGGCTCTGGCACGCAGGTTGCTCCACAGCCACAGGACGGCTAATTAAAGGTCAACAGGCTAAACACTGTATCTACATCAAGGGGGAGGTTTCCTTTGGGTATCAGCAGATTGAAAACAAATTTGGAGAACAAGCCTGCGGGAAACACAGTTTACTAGAAACTCGACCCCACAGCAAAAAGCATAAATACAACACAAATATATTATCTTGTAGTTCTGCTGCTAAAAATTCGACTAAACCAAACTGTAGCGCTTGAGGATGCACCTGAGGGCCAGTGCCTGAACACAGCGGCTGAAAATGGACTGAGAATAAGGGCAAACGCAGTGCCACAATCCAGAAATACCTCTGACCACAACGCTGCAGCTCTGGGGAAACCATTTATACAAGTTGTGTTCGGTTTCCATTTCAAACATAAACATAAATTTGAAGATACATGATTGGATTTCCTTACGCTAAATGCAGTGGTATCTTTGGACGAAACAACAACCACAAGAACGCAGAAGGTCTTGACCTATCGAGAAACCCACATGTTACACCGGCCGCCGTTGGAACCATGCAGCTTGATTAACCTTATATTCATCAACATGTCAAGTAAAATAACACAAAAATTTACATTTTCAGGTCGATAAAATCTGGAAGCGGCGGTGATTCCCTCCTCGTCTCATATTAAAGTGTGTGAAAGACGAGACATTAAGTTAAGAGGGTCCAGGTATGAGGCCTCCGCTGTTATTCTAACACTAAAAATAGGAGACCTTTTTTCCAATCAAACCTCTGACGACAGCACACTGACTGGCTGCTGTACTCCAACAAAGGCCTTCTTATCCCCGGCCCTGTGGTCATCATCACAGTGCTGAACATCCTTGAAAGCTGCAAACTGGGTGCCAACTAAATCAGCTTTCCCTCAACCCTCCAGCAGAACAGCGCCGGCCCGAGGTAATCGCTTCCATTTCGATTCCCAGAAACCAACCGACTCTGAATAAAACAGTCATTGTTGGGAGAAGCATCAGACCTGTTCAATACTATTTCTTTTGGCACTTTTGCCATTCTTGGACAGTTGGCAATGCGGACGCAGACGGGAAACATGCGGAGAGTGATGGTTACGCAACAAAAGGTAGCCAGAATCAAACTGGTTATACGATATGTCTTCCCAAAAGGACCCCAACAATCAAGATTGTTTTTCTACCAAGCACCAGAACAGTATGGTGCAAAGCATTTTCATGGTTTATTAAAATCACTGTGCACACACAAATGCAGCACAATAAACTGAACTCACAAGTTTTAAGAAATAGCTTCAGTATCTACAGTATGGTATGCTTAATGAAAATTATTCTCACCAGATCAAAGAAAAACTACAGTCTTGTTTTGTCTTTCATATCATATTGCTAAAATTTTCATAAAAATTTATCAATTGTTTTAAATTATTCAAGGAGCTGCCATACACTGGCACTGCAGCAGAGAACTGGTGGAAAAGTCTAGAAAAACAGCAGCAGTGATGGTTAATTCCTGCCGTCAGCGAACAATCACTGAATCAACGATATGTGATACAACCTCTCATTTCGCCTGATGAGTCTGCTGGGTTTTTACATACACTTCTACCACAATTAGCTTCACTGGTGATTAGGAGCTCTGCCTCCAAAGCACCCCTTAGAGAAATCACTTCCATTGCTTTGTGTGCGTGTGTGCGTGTGTGTGTGTGCGTGCCGCATTCATATTTGCCTCAACTTTCTGCATTGTTGTGTGGTCTCTGTCTGTTTGTATCATCAGAGTTTATTAGCATTCGAGCAGCGGCTGTCCTACAACAAAGGCCTGTTTGTGCACTCTCTCTCCTTTTATCCCGTCTACCAGACATGAGGCGAGCTGTCGGGCGAGCGTGCCACACCTAATTCACCGGGATCAAAATGGCGAACCCCAACCCCCCCTCAAAACCCCCCGCTGAGAACCTTAATGCTCTCAAAGAGAATATCAGAGTGATCACAGGTGCACTGCTGCGTTAATGAGGAGGAGAGGCTACTCCCTGTGCCCAGGCCAGTCCTACAAACAACGACCCCCCCCCTCCTTCCACACACACACACATTGTTATTTATTTGGACAGTATTAAATAACAACCTCATTTGTGTGAGGCCCACAGTTTAAAACCATGCATGGTTTCCACCGTGATGGGCCAGGTGTGAAAACGGGCAGAGATCCAGTCACCTCACAAACTGTGCGTGTGCTTCCAGAGGACGATGACAGAAACCTGGATCACATTCAGGTGAAAAAAACAAATTAAATTAGCAGAGAACGCAGATGAATGAATGGTGCTGGGCCTCCATCCTCCTGTATGGCGACACAGGATTGTGCAAATCAGGGTTTTGTTCTCAGTTACAGAAACATTACACCCACGTTAACCATGTGTGCCAGGATTCTATGTCAGCTATTGTGTTTTAGTTGGATATCTTCAATTAAAACCAATTCTTCACAGTTTAAAGTCCTAGTTTTCTTCTAAACCGTGAAGAAAACCAACTCTCTCATTTATAGGCAATTTAAAAACAGAAGAGCTGACAGCAGTCTGGTTCATGAACATTTACACCATGACTTATAAAACAAATTTAAACCAACTAACCACTGAAAATAGTTAACGTGAATATTTTGCCATCAAGCCAGTGTGTAACACTACATTAAAGGAATGACTAAAAATCACAACTTGCTGTCGTAAATGAGATAATTTATCCATGTTTTCACTTCGGAGCTCAGAGTTGCTTGCATGCATGCCTGCAGCTGTTCTCTGCAGCTCACAGAAGAGAAAGATGAAACCCCCTGATAGAGGGGGTCTGAAGTGTATGTGTGGGTTGGTGAATGTATGCCTGTACAGGCATCTTATCAACCAAATCACTGAGCCCCTCTCCAGCTGCTGGACCGCAGCAGAGATCACAGCAGATTCACTGGAAACAATACAGAATATAAAGGAAGAGATCTCAGGCTCAGATTAGACTGGTGGATGTCAGTGTTTTGGGTTGTTAATCAGTACAATCATTTGTTTGCTGAGCTGTGAGATGTTCTCTGGTTGGGTGAAGGACAATTACTTGCAGGTTAAGGAGAGAGCAGCCCAGACAGTGGCAGGCATCCCAGGATGGGGGAGGGAAACTTGTGGAGGAAGGTGGGAGATGGGAGGCAAACAAAGCACATGTGGGCTGTAGCTGCTACTGAATAACTGTGGGCATTCAGACACACAGCACAGACGTTTATACGGCTACAAGACGGGATTCTACAACTAAGTTTTACAGGTTGTCAGGGCAACAATCATTTTATCAGCTGTCTCCCTGCTCTCCAGACACACAGCGGAAATAGAAACTCGCACTGTGCTGCTGCAAAAGTTGAGTCAGATTCAAATTTTGGTGCATTTTTGCCGTTGCCCTCCGTGAAGGCACCAAACTGGGTCCATGTAGTGAAGTTAATGAGAAGGATGAACTCCTTTCATGCTCTGTTTATCAGTGTGAACACTGCCAAACCACACAGACTGAACGCTGGACTGGAACGATGATATCCAAGCATTTTTGCTGCCACCACAACAAATCGAGAGGATGTCACACAGTGTGCTGCTTGTGCTACTCACAAAAAAAAATTCAATGACATGTTCCAGACGGTACTTGTTTCTTTTGGAAAAAGTCCCCGGTGATCTCTTCAAATTATTTGTCTTTTCTTTGTCTTCATTGATGAATGACTTTGGATTAGTTATCACGTTTCAGTTTATCAACAAGTTACCTAATCATGTCAGCTCTGCTAAGCTGTTCTTACTAAGGCAAAGTGCAAATAAACTTGTTTTCTGATTTTTTCCCCTCCAACAACCTGAGTAGCTGCATGTGTGCATGTAAACAGTCTGTGAGAGTCAAAGGTTCAGACCACGTTCACCTTCACCGCAGCCTTATTGACACGTCTCACAGATCTAAAACCCTCGTATTTTCACAACAAACCTGCCCTGTATTTCACGTCAAAACACGGTCCTCGGCTGGAGAAAGTAATAAACAGCGTCCATCTCCTCCAGCACGAGCCCGATGCCGTGCAGTCGGTCAGACACAATGTCAAACACAATGATATATCTGTGCCGAGAACTCATAACCAGCTGCATTGTTTGATATGAGAGCAGCGAGCAGCTTTATCTTGATCTGTAGACTGGGAGACTCCAGTTCTCAGGGCTTAGCAGACAATATCCTCCACTTGTTTTATTCTCTTGGTCGCAGCGTGCCAAGACCTTGAGCCAGGGCTGCGGTTATGACTGGATTCCCAGTCGTCGGGTGGCAGAGTGTCCCGCTGTGCTGGGGAGGATGGAGGAGGTGGGCATGTCACGTTGACACAAGCAGCTGTGAACAATAGCAACGTCGCCCCCATTCCCATGCTGTGGAAGACGGGGGCAGCTGAGGAAGGGGGGCGGAGGGGGGGTGGGGGGGCTCTCCCGACAACACCTGTGAGCTGCCCGTTTGTCGAGTGATTTGTGGGAAGCAGAGAGAAGAGAGGAAGGAGGGCCGGTGAGGGTGTGCGTGGAGGGATGAAGGAGGGTGGTGGGGGTAGGGGGTAGGGGGTGGACTTAGAAGAGTATTATCACCAGACCACACACAATGAAATGCCTGTTGATTTCCCTCTCTAACACACCTGTGAGCCTATAAACAATCCTGCACTTCCTCTTACCCTCGCCCATCTCATGCCATGTTCATACCGTGAGGAACAGTGAGGAATTTCTATTTTTGTTTTAGTCTACTGGCAAACACGATTACCCTTCACAATCAGGGCCTACCACCTTGATTTGAAGTCCCTGAAGCCCCTAGTCTTGTGTCACACGGGGAAAAAAGTTTTGGCACAGAAAAGAGACTACAATGGAAGAAAAAAGTAAAACTGCTACCAAAAATGTCCTGGGGGTTTGTCTTAAGTCTCAGTGACTGACTACTTGATTCTGTGGCAGAGTGTGCTCCAAACAAACAGACAAATCAAAAGGCACAATTTTAGTCAATATCTGCTACCAAGAATCCAAATGAGACAGAAGTTAGATCATCTTTTTTTTTTGCTGAAACATGTATAAATTAACTTCCACAGACAAGTACACCGGGAAAATCCTCTGGCAAGAGCAGTCCTCTTTGATTAGGCGGTTGATCTTTTAACAGCATCCAATATCAGGGCTGAGGGAGTGGAGAAGGATTTGATATTTAAGCATCTCTTTATCCTCTCCCTTTTGAAATGTCAAGTTCAAAGATCCAGCCCAGCGGCCTTGATCTGTGAGCTAAGACGACCCAGAGAATTGCCCGACAACTCCAAACAGTCCTCGCACGGCAGAGACGACCACAGCTTTGTCGCGGGACGGTACACATGGAGTGTCATTATCTCTGATTATATTAAAGTCTGTAAACAGGCTTTTGATGTTTGTTCCTCGTGCCCTGGTCAGACCTGCTTTATAAAATCAAAGCAGTGTTTTCTCTGTGATGAAATGCTCATTGGATGCTTGAGCCTTCTCTAATTGAATTCAACTTATTCAATTAGGACACTTTCCCAAGCAGTGTCTCTCTGATGTAACACTCACATCCCGCAGTGTGTGAAGTCTTTTTTCAGCTCGTGTGATTTTTAGAGACAAATATGAAAAGGGTTTTTTATGTCTGTGATGAAGAGAGGAGATGAATGTGCTGCTGCGCTGTGAGCTCAGGGCTCAGTGTCAGCGAATGAAGCGCTAAAAGTTCACTTCAAGCCAAATGGAGCCTGATGCCCTGCTGAACCGGAGCCCAGGCAGGCAAAGCAGTGAAAATAACACTAATAGGCCAAAGATAGAGCCGAGCCAGTATTAATGTTCTTCACCTCATCGCACTGCTATGAAGCTGTGTTAACCCTTGAAGTCCAACATATATGCTTTTGTAGCATGTACACTCCCGGGCCACTAGCTACTTATAGGCGCTTCAGGTTGGTTTTTTCTCAGAGGGCGACACAATAGCATCATGCAGTTGCTGTAGATTTGTCCCCTTACACCAAATCCCAAAGGCCCAGGCTGTACACGACTCAGATCTGGTAACTGTGTAGGCCCTTTGAATATACAGTATATCAGACCATGCAACATATTTCCTTCTTCTAGTCCACTTACATCCCCTTTCTTCCCCAAACTATACCCCAAGAGGCAAACAATAATATCAATAAGCATTGTGTGTTCATTTAACCTGTCAATCCTAAATGGCAAATGTTTTTTGAATGTCTTACATCGCTCCGTCATTATCCCAGTGCTAAATTCGTTCAGGTTAATGGCACTCTGTTGTTAGGCTACATGGTCTAATAGTACAAGATGCTTGGTATGAATTCAGCAGATTGTCTTGACCATGTCTACATTTAAATGCATTGAGTTACTACCATTACATAAACATTTCATGTCATCAACAGTTTAACTTTTATGTTAGTGTCTACAGCTCCTGTGGCAACCTGTTATTGACTGGAGTATAAACCAATAATGATGGAGGACAGAGTGAAATGCAGCTGGTGCACTGCTAATATAAAAATGCTTATGGCAGATTGAGTCCACTGAACGATGAATATTGCTTAGATAAGAAAACGCTAGGTGTGGACATGCAGGCAATATAACCCTGAAAATGCTGAATCAGACTTTATTCAGCAAAGTTTTAAAAAGTTATAAAGTAGGTTAAAGTTAATTCAGGCTCCACAGTAGCAGGTAGTTTTCTGAGACCAAGTTACATCTATCAATACAGCAGCATGTCAGCACTGTGGACAGAGAGACAGCCTCTTATTACAGGGCACTGCAGTGATTTTACACATGAGAATCAGTTGACTCACCATGGAAGAGTGCAGCTCAACCTGTGGGAACTGCTGTATAATGTCTTCTGTGGCTCTGAGAGAGCTGGAAAAAAACCCTGATAGTGTCATTTCAGCAGAGGCTTGAAGAGGTCTGAAAGAAAACCTCCAATATAAAGTGGGCAGTGGAGTTTGTAAGAGCAGTCAGGAGAGCATTATGGGGAATTGTATGGCTCTTGAGTTTCAGAGGCTTTGACACATTCAAGAGAGTAGAGGAAGAGTCATCCTTGTTGTTTCTCATCTGTCTCTTGTAAAATCACTGAATTACTGACATCAAATATAAAATAGAAAAGTAAAAAAATGAAAATGTTATTTTGCTCAGTGTCGGTCAATTCTGTAAAAACATCAAATGACCTGAGCTGTCTAACTAGTGCCGTCTGTGTAGTCTTCCACACGGGTGGAATCTGTGGTTTATTTTGAGTCAATTCACAAACACTGATGCCAGAAATAATCACTGCAGCACCTAATGTGCATTAAACCACAGGTGAAAATAGCCCAAGCAAATCCACTCTTCCCTCCTGTTTGAGTAATGTTTGAATGAAACATTATGTTTCTGTCCCCTGACTCTAAAATGTATGTTTTTAGTTCCACAGGCAGAGTAAGGAAGTCTTCTCATGGGGTTAACAGACAATAACAAAACTATAAATGACTGCCAAACTTAATCTTTCTGTTCAAAGTTTGAGTCCCCAGAGATCTGATCCTGTTTCTGCAGATCATTTGTAGGTTTAATGAAGGTGGAGACGTCATCTAAAATGTGATTTTATTCTTTTAGTTGATGGCTAGTCTCTGTGCCGCTCGCTCTTTCTGTAGCCTCAGATTAGAATTGTGGGTGAAAACCTCTCCAATGTATCACTCAATATCTGTTTAGATTCACTCACAGCACATCATCATCTGCCCACTGCTAACAGGAGGGGGTGCGGAGGTGAGGTAAGAGATATATGCTGTTGTCACATAACATCTTTGCCGCTGGGTAACATGCACTGCATGGTGATTAAGTTTAGCCATTAAGATTTATCGACCTTAATGACAAACGCCAGCGGGTGGTGGAGATCTACACAAGATGGTCTGCACACGAGAACATGACAGATAGATCGCAATCAGCCATCTTGCTTCCGTACTTCTCCGCTAATACTGGCCATGTGTTATGTACCCTTTAGCAGGCACCAGCATGTTTTTTTTTCAGGCCTGTCGATATCAGTGTTCCTGCTTTCTGCTGGGCAGCAGATGCCAAGCTGGCTGGAGGCAGAGGAAGCCCATGGCGTCATGACTCCTCCAGCCCTGCGGGGGGCTTTGCAGAGTCAGAGATTTCTTAAGCGGGTTTGGAGTTCATCAACGTCACTTGAGTATTTTTTTTGCACAAGGTTTAAAAAAAAAAACTAGTTCAATTTACTGAGTTTTAAAAAAAAAAGAAAAGAAAAGAGGTATGTGGCCTGCCGACATATAGTACTGTACACAAGGAAGAATCTTAGGAAACTGGTTCAAGTAGCTGACGACTGAGCACAACAGGAGCCATCATTTATTAAATGGAACCCGAGGTGGGGTCTGTTATATCAATACGACAGCATATTAGGTAACTATGACCTATCAGTATGACATATGCTACAACTTAAACACAGGGCTAATCCATCCTCCACCTGGGTCTTGAAGCTGAACACACTTTACTCCAGCAGCTTGTCAAGAAAATGTGAGCTGGAGAGGAGTATATGACGATGATTGGTACCTTAGAATCTGGCCAATCTAACTTGAAGAGGTACAAAACGGTTAATTGATTAAACAAAACTTACATTTTGGACCACTGTTTCTCCTTAAATATGTGTTAAATTGTCACTTAAAGGAGAGTAAACGCAGTGAATGAAAGCTGACATGTGCCAGAAGATAAAAAATATTGTATGGTTATTCAGTTGAGCTGCAACTCAGTATTATTTATTTTAGCAATTAATCTTCCAATTATTTTCACAATGTATCAATTGATCACTTATTTCCTGGAGCCAAGGGGACATCATCAAACGTCTGCCTATATGTGACCAAAATAACAGACTCATATTCTAGATGTCCAATTCACTTTAATGTAAGGAAAGAAATTCACAAAAACAGTCGCAGATTAGTTTTCAATAAATCAACTGTTCCTCAGAGATATAAACTCTGCCTGTTCTATTCACACTCAGCCACTTATCCTGGTCAGGGTCACTTTCACAACAGGGTTAGAAAAACATCCCAGACGTCTGTTTCCCTGGCAACCTCATCCACCTCCTCCCATCTCCATGGGTGGTGGGGTGGGTGGTTGTCCCCGCCAGATGCCCAAACCACCTGCAGGCTGCAGTCTGACACCACGACACCAGGGTCTGCTTCTGTCACCCACTCATGACATCAGAAGAACTGGAGGGAGAGCGGCTAAGATGAGATTCGTGTTCTCGTCTCCACCTCGAGACCCAGAGGTTTTGCTGCTGCTCAGTCTGCTGTCACAGCTGAGAAGTGCATCTAGGACAGCCGAAAGTCACTTCCAAGAACACAAAGACTATTATGGGTGTAGTACAAGTTTTGCAGGGCTGTTAGAGACCGTCAGGCAGAGGTCATGAAAGCCAACCTCCAGAGAAACTTCCTATTGTTCAAAGTGTGTGTGTGTAGTTCAGTGTAGCTCCTGCAGTAACTCAGTGCTTTCTGTCAAATCTGACTCTTTGACATGAAGGGGAAGGTGTTCAAAATGGAAAAGTCTTCATACTCAAATACAGCCATTACTTTTTCGTTATACCTTGTGCTGTGCAAACATGTTCAATGCATGGCCGGACAAAAGAGGGAGAAATTCAACTAACTCCAGGCAGCCAACCTGCACAGACCACTCCAACAAAACCTAAATGTGTTTGGGGTTTATTTTGGTCGCACGTACCGTTTTTGCCCATGATATCACACACACACACACACACACACACACTGATTCTGATTTTAATTTAGCTGGAGCACAATGCTGGCTGCCATAGAGCTGGATAATCCATCGCAGTGAGCATGATGGCTTCTTTTGGTTTTGATTCAAGTTTTTTTGTGTGTGTTGAGCATTTTCCAGCTATCCAAGATTTTCCAAGTAATCACTCCTCACAAACACAGCCTTATCACATTGTCATTTTTAAATCATCAGAGACCTTCAAGGTTGGTTTGATACTGTGTTAATTGCTACTTATAATAAATTATATACGCTATTACAACTTTTGAAATAATCTTATCTCACGTAGCAAATTGAGCACAGTCATTAAGTTATCCATCTCTGGCACCAACTGACTTTGATACTCTACTCAACAGTTAAACACAGGCTTTTACGTTATCATCCTGAATCAGTGCCAGGAGATAGATAGTTCAGAGAGTCTTCAATCCGGTCTCTACAGCGCATGGGGTAGCATTAGTTTAGTTTGGAGCCTTGACACCTTGTGAGGTGCGGAAATAGGAGGAGTCGAATTTGCAGGTAAAAAATAGTGAATTTATTTTCTATACTTTAACAACTCTAAAATCAGGGGAAAGGGTAGGGGGAATTAATCTGTGTGGCGAGAGTGGCGTTCCTCCAGAGGCGTCCTCAGGTGACACACATCAGCTCCTAATAAGCACTCGGGCGCGGCCTCCGCGGCTCCTCCTCGTGGCGCTGTCCGAGGTGCTGAAAGGTGACAGGTTAGGGAACACGCGCTGTCCGAGGTGCTGAAAGGTGACAGGTTAGGGGACACACAAACAGCAACAAACTCCGGGCCGATGGACGTTTTAATACGTACATCACTCCACTTCAAGATGATAGAGCAACTGAATAGGTCTTCTCAGAATAGTGTTAAAGGGTAAACGAACAGAACAAGATCTCACTTTGGCATCACGACCCCGGAACACCTCCTCGACTCGACCCATCTTCCACATATGCCTCGGCAGCCTCTCATCGTGTACGAGAACCAAATCTCCAACATTGAATGAAGTAGCCTTCACATTTTTAGTACAGTGTGCAGAACGCAACTCCATTAAATACTCTGTCCTCCATCTACTCCAGAACTCACTCACCAGCCGGCGGCGATAATTCCAGCGCCTGGTCAGCCGCTCTCCATCCACCCTCCTGCTGTCCGTAGCCTGAACCGGCTGAGAGGGCAAGGTAGTCACTCTCTGACCAATCAAAAAATGGGCTGGGGTGAGGGGTGACGGTTCCTGTGAATCAACATGTAAATAAGTAATCGGCCTCGAATTAATCACGGCCTCCACCTCAGTCAGCAAAGTCTGCATCTCCTCGTATGTCAAATAAGCCTTTCCAAGAATTTTTCTGAGGCAGGCCTTGACGGAGCGGACGAGACGTTCCCACATCCCGCCCCACCATGCAGCTCTTTCGACGATGTATTTCCATGTGATTTTCCTTCCAGAAAAAAAGTTTTTCATATTTTCTCCTTTCATCACATTCCACAATTCCTTTAAATCCTGTTCTGCACGCTTAAAAGTTTTAGCATTGTCAGAATAGATGGTAGTGCAGATTCCTCTTCGTGCAATAAATCTTCGAAAACACAGCAAAAACGCATCAGTGGATAAGTCAGAGACTAATTCCAGATGGACTGCTCGCGTAACTGCGCATGTAAACAGAGCAACATAAGTTTTCTGTCTGTCTGGTTTAACAAGTAAGGGACCAGCAAAATCAACACCCACCACTTCAAATGGCTGAGCTTCTGTAATACGATCGCGTGGTAATGGTGCAAAGGGCTGCTGACCAGCTTTAACCTTACTTTTACGACATATTAAACATTTTTCCAAAATTTTCTTTGTGATCTGTCTGCCTCTTATCAGCCAATACCTTTCTCTGACTTGGGTCAAGGTGTCTTGTAGGCCAGAGTGCAGGACGTCATCGTGGGACCTTTTTATTAACAACTCGGAAAACTTATCCTCAGACGGCAAAATCCATGGATGTTTTTGGCCATAAGCCCAATTGGTTTTTTGCAGTCGACCTCCAACTCGCATCAAGTTTTCCTCATCCAAAAAGGGTTTCAAAGTGAGGACCTTTGATGTTCTGTCCAATTCCCTCTTTGTTTCCAGTTGTTTCATTTCCTTAGAAAAACATTTCATTTGTGTCAGCCTGATCCAGTATTTTTCTGCTGCCTCAATCTCCTGAGCGCAGAGCTCTCCTCGCTGTTTCTCTGTGTTGCGCAAATTGTGCACAAATCTCCTTGTCCATGCAGTTACTCTTAGCAACTTATTCAAACTGCTGTAATTTTCCACTTTTAGCATGGGCTCAGTTACAGAACAAACATCCTCTTCACCTTCTATTAACTGATTTTGAGCGATACACTCACCAGTCAGTAGAGGCGCGTCTGTTTCCTCCGCAGATGTCATGTCAGCTGCGCGTAACCAACTCGGCCCGTTCCACCACAGTGTGTCAGCTGCAAGTGTCTCTGCTTTAAGTCCGCGAGTTCCGTGATCAGCAGGATTTTCTTTTCCCTTGCAGTGTCTCCAGTTTTCTGGCAGCGTGAGACTCTGGATTTCCGCGACTCTGTTAGCCACGAACGGCTTCCATTGTCTTGCTGTGCTTTTAATCCAATGGACGGTAATCATCGAGTCAGTCCAAAAATGACATTTAACATTGTTCAGACTCAGGATGTTACTCAAATAATTACCAAGTCTGGCGCCGATGAGGGCTCCCAGCAGTTCCAGTCGGGGCAGAGTTACTCGTTTCAGTGGAGACACTTTAGTTTTGGCAGAGATTAGACTTACAGTGCACATTCCATCCAATTTAGTCGTGCGTAAATACGCAGTGGCACAGTAAGCTCGTTCACTTGCGTCACAAAACACATGAATTTCATGGGAGTCTTTGTTTTGATTTAATTGTTTGTCATAACGTCTGTTAATTGACACTTTACTCACATCTTGCAGTTCCTCGCACCATTCCTTCCAGCTTGTGGCCAAGTCTGTCGGCAGCTCTTCGTCCCAATCCAAGCCTCTTTCCCACATTTCCTGAAACATGATTTTCGCTCTAATAATAAATGGAGATAAGAAGCCAATGGGATCGAATATTCTTGATGCTGTTTGGAGTACTGCTCTTTTTGTGAGTCTTTTATCTTTAACATAATTCATCACCTCCGCCATTTCAAAGACGAATTCATCTGTTTCACTTTTCCAAACGAGGCCCAGAACCTTCAATGGAGTGGAATCCTTTCCTTGTTCCTGTTTTTCCTGTGACCATTTCTGTTGAAGTTCAGGGCTGTTCGTTTTCCACTTACAAAGATCCATTCCCGCACCTGCCATGATTTTTCTGGCCTTTACGCACAGCTCCTCCGCTGCGTCACTGTTGTCGGCTCCACTTATGAAATCATCTACATAAAGACATTCTCTTATTGTACGTACGACTTCAGGATTTTCTTCCTCGTGTCCTTTCAGATGGTGTCGTACAGTAGCTGCCAACAAAAAGGGACTCGATGACACTCCAAACGGGACTCTGGTCATCCTGAGTGTTTTCACCTTTATCTCCTTTTGCGACGTCAGCTTGTCACCTGTCCAGAGAAATCTCAGTGCGTCTCTGTCTCTTTTGTCGAGGGAGATTTGCAGAAAGGCTGACTTAATATCTGCCATTACAGCTACTGGATATTGTCTGAATTTAATCAGAATGTTCAAAAGGTCAGGATTTAAATTTGGACCTATAAGCAGACATTCGTTTAATGAGCAGCTATTTTTCTCATGAGAGGAGGCATCGAATACAACTCTTAATTTTGTCGTAGCTCTGTCTTCCTTTATGACTGGATGATGCGGTAAATAATACACGGGATCATTTGTCACATTATCATTGACCATTTCCACTATATCTTCTTTTAAATAGTTTTGAATAACAGCATCATATCTGTCAAAAAGAGTTGGATTAATTTTAAGCCTTCTCATTAGATTATCAAATCTGCTTTTTGCTGTAACATAATTTGAAGAAATAGTTACATGCTCATTTTTCCAGGGCAGTCGGACTTCGTATCTGCCATCCACAAACTTCACAGTTTCTTCAAATCTTTTCAGAACTGTTTCATCTGTCTCGGAATGTAATTCTTCCTTACCTATTCCGAGTGACTCCAGTTCCCAAAAACTGCGCAACTGGTTGGAGAGCGCTTGGTCTTGCTCCACACAGACATGCAGTAATTCAACGTCAACAGCTTCGGTGACAATATTCAGTGTGGTGACTTCTCCTTGCACAAGCCATCCAAACACACTCTCCAGCGCAACCAGTCCGTCTTCCAGCTTTTCCATTTTTCCAGTGACAATTCTCCAGTACTGGTCTCCTCCAATTAGGACTCCCAGTTCCTCTGATTCCATTCCTCTCACGGGAACATCCGCCATAGGCATTCCTTTTGACTCCAAATCATTTCTTATTGTTTCACTTGCCATTTTAATAATTGAAGAGCTCACCTTGGGCGTCTCCAGGAGTTGGACTTCGATGTTCTGATTATTCCTGATGTTCCTTAAACGCACCTTCACCTTCTTGCATGTCAGTCTTTGAGGTGTCTTGGAGCCAAATACAAAAACATTCAGTGTTTCTTTGCCTATTACTGGCAGGTTAAGTGCTCTGGATATGTCTTCTCGAATAAAACTACGTGAGCTACCTCCATCTAAAAGACATCTAGCCACTTGACTTTGAGTGGGTGCGTCTATCCAAACGGTAGCTGTTTGGAGTAAAACTGTACTACTCATAGAACTACTTGGAGCTGCACTTGCTATCACTGCATCAGTTGTAAGATTTCGGGCAGTTTGCTGTGTGCTGTCTTGTCTCTCTTCTGTGTGTTTTTCCTGTTGATTGGCTAATTGAGGGCAGACTACTTTGTGGTGTCTTCGCCCACATTCTTCACACGTAATTCCCTGCGTCTTACAATTACGCGCTATATGTCTGCTGCCTAAACACACAAAACACTTTCCTTCTTTTCTTAATTTTTCTCTCCTCAGTTCAAGAGTTAATTCAGTACAGTTCTTAGATCTATGATCATTTCCTCCACAGAATATACACTTTGGCTCATCTCTGACGCTGACAGCGTGAAACGAGGCTGTAGAGGCTGTGTAAGATCTCCTTTTTTCTGGCATTTTCTTCTCCACATAGGACTTTTCCCACTGTTTTTCTTTATCTGGCGTTTGCACATTCTGGGTGAGATTGGCTGTTCTTTCACGACTTTCAACCTCCTTCTGGAAGAACGTCATCAGACTTTGGACACTGAACGTGTTGTCGTTATTTTCATTATTTCGTTCACTACCGTTTTGACGGGTGAACTGCAAAGCCATTTCTTCTGGTATCATCTTCATGAGAATAGGGCAGAGCAAGTTGCCATAACTGTCAGAGACTACTCCCATTGAGCTTAAACTGCGCACTTGTATCTCGATGTCATCATATAGCCTGCGTAAAGCTGCGACATCCCAGGCCTTTTTTACTGGAGTCAGATTTAATAGCTTATTCATATGTGCGTTTATGATGAGATCTTTACGCCCAAATCTGCTGATAAGCATTTTCTTTGCATTGTCATAATTTTCGTCTGATAAAGAAAGTCCCATGACTACATTAGCTGCTGTGCCATGTAAAAACGATTTCAAATATGTAAATTTATCAGACTTGGTTAGACTAGCATTATTGTCAACTGCTGTCTCAAACTGGCTCCAAAAACTTTGCCACTTACTGACGTCTCCGTTAAACTTCTCAATGACCAATTTTGGCAACTTGACTGCTTGTCTTCTTACCTCATGGTTTGAATATTGGGAAGCTTCTGAAGCTGCGCTCCCATTGTCATCCGTATTTCTCAGGATGCGTTTTATCCTGGTCTTTCGTGACATGATTCGATCCATGTATTCAAGGGCTGAATTTACCTCTTCTTCCAAATCATCCACTGCTGTCTCCGCTTCGATATCATGGTCACTGTCCAATAAAGCTCTTTCTCTCGCCGTCAGATGATCCAGGTATTCTTCCAACAGATCTGTGTTGGGATCCTCTTTTCCAACCTCCCGATCTATCTTGTCCAAGAGTTTTGTCGTAGCGGCCCGTACTGCTCCTCTTAGTCTCTTTTGTCTCTGCAGGCTCGACATTGTTGCTTTGTCCTATTATCCGCGTTATGTCATGTATTCTTTTTTCTTTCTTCTCTCGGGTTTTCGGCACCAAATGTGAGGTGCGGAAATAGGAGGAGTCGAATTTGCAGGTAAAAAATAGTGAATTTATTTTCTATACTTTAACAACTCTAAAATCAGGGGAAAGGGTAGGGGGAATTAATCTGTGTGGCGAGAGTGGCGTTCCTCCAGAGGCGTCCTCAGGTGACACACATCAGCTCCTAATAAGCACTCGGGCGCGGCCTCCGCGGCTCCTCCTCGTGGCGCTGTCCGAGGTGCTGAAAGGTGACAGGTTAGGGAACACGCGCTGTCCGAGGTGCTGAAAGGTGACAGGTTAGGGGACACACAAACAGCAACACACCTCTTTATTCTTAAATTGCAGCTGTAGAAGAAGAAGAAGAAGAAGAAGAAGAAGCCCCATGGGGCAGATTCCAGACCCTAAATTTGAGCTGCAGAGGTGGATCACATTTCAGCTTTCATCAGACACGTCTTCAAAAGACACTGGCTGTGTCTGGCAGCCACTAAATTGCCCCAAAAGTCAACTCTGCGCCACGGCTCCTTAATAAATCCTGTCTGCGACTTGGACATCACCCATCACAGCGTCCTGATTCTTATCTGTGAACAAAGCCTGTTATCACCTTCTGCGTCAAGGCCTGTGACATTTCACAATAAAGCTCATAAGATGTCACCATCCAAACTCAATCATGAGCGAGCATCTTGCCCCTAAAAACACTAGTTTTATTCCATCTGCGAATTGAGAAAGGCGTTCACAGTTTCAAAGGACAAAGTTGTTTGATCTTTTCTAATTCAAATTCAGCTCATCTCACTTTAAACTGCCAGACATCTATCTATCCACCCTATGACTTCTGGTTGTTGAATGAAGAGAGAAAAAACGCGTACAGATAACAAAACACAAGGTCCTCCTTATCATGAATATAAATGGGTTTTTGTTTAAATCCACAAATACAGGCCCTGCTCAACTCCACTCAAATTCTCAGATTTGATAAGTGTTATAATAAGGACTCGGTATCGAACCTCAACACCAAAATGTGTCATTAGTAAAAAGCGCTCAAAATTGAATCTATTACACCTTATTTCAGAAAAGCAAACAAACACATGTAATATTTCAGAGTGGTTGGCAGGTAGAAATAAAGTGAAGCTTCAACATCCACATACTAACTTTTTTCCCTTCATGAAATTTGATGAGATGTCTTTGAGAAACTATAGTTTTGTCAAAGAAAGTTAAGGGAAGCTTAGGATATACTGTTTACTTAATATAAACTCAGGTAATTTGATTGACAGAATCTTAATCAACAAAAAATTTAGATAACTCATAGATAACTAACTAATATTGAAGTGATTTTAAAGCAGGCTCCAGATGTGTGAATATTATATTATAGTTTTTTGTGTAAATTGAACAGTTTTAGGTTTGGGAATGTGACAATAATAGATAAATGAAAATGAAAATGATTGGTGCTACAATGATGAACAGTAAAAGACGGACTGGAAAATTTTCAGACAAATTCCACAGTACGATCAACAGTTGCTGTTGCTTTTCCACCGCCAGCACGTTTTCTGCCTCTGTTGCTTCTCCTGAGGGACATTTAAACAAAGAGATCAACCCTCTGGGGATTTTGGCAAACAACTGCCCCTAAACCACAAACTGAACAACAGAAAGAGACAAAAATAATTAGGCCTGCGCTATGAATCAGCTGAAGGGGAAAGTCCCACACAAAGCATGAAATGTGAGTTAAATCAGGCCCTCTACCATTGCGCTGATTGTTGAGCCTCGGGGGCTGGGATAACATTTACAGACAGCACTGACACAAGACTCTGAAATCCTGCTCCATGCATAATATCATACACAGACACCCCAACCCCACTCCTTTAAACAAAGATTATTTTTAAAAAGCAGATAATGGGCACATTTTTCATTTAAACAAAGAAGACTGGGTACGAAGGATTTCTAGAGTGCAGAGTTTCCCTAAGAAAAATAGACATTTTTCGAAAACAGTCTTAGATTGAGGACAGCTAATTTAAGATCTAAGCCTATAGCTGGCTGCATTGTTTATTGTAATGAACTGACTCATTGGGAAAAAAAAAACCCAACACTGCCAGATGTACGTACGCCATATCCATGGCATGGCACAGCCCATTAGCAGAGAGAGGCAAACACCATGAAAGACGCTCTGGTAAGCCCTGGGGTCGTCATGAATATTCATCTGCACATGTACACACCAAACACAAGAGATGCCTTTTCCTCAAAGTCGGTCTGCATTTGAAAGCTGACTTCATTTTAATTTGACAACAGATGTGAATGCAACGTGACGTGACAGGCAACTGGCTGGCACGGTGCCAGACAGCCCAGAGCTTTATCAATTCACCTAGATGGATGTGGAGGAGAAGAACTGCGTGCAGTCTAATAATGCAATGGTAAGCACATTCCACAACATGACTGAAATGGGTTGGACTTTGTTTCTGTCGGTGAAATGCCTGTCATATGATATTATGATCAACTGATGGACTGTATGCACGTTTATTGTGTCTATCTATATGTCTTCTGTTTTGCTTTGTGTCTGTATTTAGGGGAAAAAATACTCAAAAAGTCCATGCAGGATAAAAACTGATGATTTCTAAATCTCCAGGAATCAGTGTAAAAGTGGCCTATCCTCACAGTTCTTTTGCCCCAAGCTAAAAGTCTGCCTCAAGTGTCTTTGGTTGAAAACAGCATGAACTCTTAACACATTCAAATGCTATTTTTGGTGTCATAATAAATCACTTTCACCATCAAGTGCATCTGTGGCCATTAAATGTCAGGTGAGAAACAGGCATTACCTGCTGTATTTGCTATTGTTACTTTCGTCACACGCTCATGATATCACTGTGCAATTTAATCCGGGTGACGAGCTGAACACTACACTCGATCTCTTTAGGCATTCCCCGGGTGACACTTACACACTGCTTGGTTTGGCAGCTTGACGTACCACCCTGAGAACAAAAGGAATCAGGAGGACTTGGCATTCCTCGAGACAATGACGTGGTCTGAGGGGATGCCTTCAGCAAACGCTGCAGACGAGTCGGCGGCCTCAGCATTGTTCCAAGAAGAAACACTATCTCCTATCCGTTACAAGACAGAGGACTTAAAGATACAGGTGGAACTTCTAACCGCTGACATAGTGCTGTGGTCACATTTCACACACACCTCAACCCCTCGGCATTTAAAGGGGAATCTGTGCTTTCCATCTAGCAGAAGTAATCTCATTAGGGAGCCTTTTACAGCGAGTTATAACTCAACAGCCTCTCTAATTAATGGGTAACTTTGCTGTGCTGTGCCACAGGCTGTGTTACTCAGCCATTGGGTCTTGATGCTGGTTGTAGCCGCTAGATGTACAGATGAGATTACCACTAAACAGCAGTTCAGGTGTTTTTGTCATGTGCCAAGTTGTTATGCACAAAGCAGTGAAGTGAGGTCGGCCTCAGCTGGAGGGGGTAGAAAATTGCCAAACTGGAGACATTGATGTAAAAACATCACAATGCCAACCATACTTTGAAAAGAGCATGCCTAACTTTTACCCCTGTTTCCAGTTTTTATTTGCAAGCTAACGCCTGTCGCCAGCGGCTACATATTTATCGTAGAGAGAGAGGGAGAAAAAAAAACTTTCCAAAAGTATTTCTTATCAACAGTATCAAGACACAACATGCAGCATCTGTCATTAGCTGTTTTTAAGCATTCGTTTTAACCTGTTAAAAGAAAATGTGCTGAACACTACAATGATCTGGGTTATATCCGATTTTATGATGCCAAAAACAAAAAAAAATGCTTTTAGAGCCAAACTGAACTGGTCTGAAATCAGACTGGTTTTGCTTGGCATCAGGATGTTTAGTCCGTGCAGACTTGGACGGTCTGGAACTACACACATCCAGCCTCTAAGAAACTGCTCTTGAAAAATAGGCTCTCCATGTGGGTGGTATGTTATTGAGTGCCAGCTTTATGTGCTGGCACTTGGTCAACCAAAAGAGCTCATGTGACACTAACCAAATGTAACACAACGATTTTTGTTCAGGCTCCCACAGATCGTAGTTGGTCAGAAATGAGAAATACTAGTAATGGTGAGCTCCAGCACCATACCATGCATTTATTAAGTTAATCTCACCCTTTAAATCTGCATGCATCACTTTCACGTGTTCAATCAGAAGTGAGCAAAGTAAATATTCCCAGGCTCTGTCCACTGCACTTGAAAAGAGAAGGAAAAAAACAAAAAGGCAAAGGAGGGGGCATGAGAGAGGTGTGTGAGGAGACAGGGGATTTGGGGTGGGGGCAAGGCTCAGAAAAAGCGGGAAGTAGGCAAAGTCCATTGTGGTGTACTATTTCTCTGTAACGTGAGCCCCTGCTTGTTGCCCCCTCTCCAGAATGTGCCTTGTCCGATGGATTGGGGCGTCAGGTGTGTGCAGCTGCTGGTTAAGCTCTGTTTGCACACCAAAGAGGGAGAGAAATGGGAAAAGGAGGAAGGAAAAGCTTCTCAATGAAGGCGATCCTGGTGGGTTTTTTGTCTCTCCCTCTGGCACCAATGGGACTCATGCCAAGACTTGGATTGTGGCCCAAGAGAGTGCCATGTGTCCCACAGATGGGCCTTCTAAATATGAAGGGGACGTCATGTACAGATGGCCCAATTTTGCCAGAGTAGAGTTTGGAGAAAAACGTCCAAATCTGCTAAAGACTGAAACACTCCAAATGAACCTCTTATTTCAAGACAGAGGGAGGAGGAGAAGAACAGACGTGTCTCATTCTATGTAGATGTACACATCCCCATGTATGATATTACATATGCATACATGTAACTGTAGTATATTTAGCCTGTATAATGAGTGAGCAGGACAACAGATGTCCTTTTAGTGCTCTTGCTTCAACAGAGGGAACAAATTTAATATAAATACACTCATCTTATTAAAGATAATAGTACCACCAGATTGCGTCTTTGCTTCCATTTCTACTCCATCCTGTCATTTATTTATCTTTTAATCTGCTCTGACGAAAAGTCACTTATTGTGTGGCAGCCTGTGGGTGTGCCATATCATATCACGCAAGATACGATCTAATCAAATTCTTAATTTGATTTTAAAAAAAGCATGTCTTCATATTAACAATATTGCATCGTGGTGACATATTTACATCGTGACTAAACACAGCATCAGTACATATGGTTGAAAGGCAAAACTAAGTGTGTGGAGGTGGTTTTATAACATTAATCACTGAGGAAACGGAGCAGAGGCTCTGATATCACACAACAAATCATCTCATTACTAAATTGACCAGAAGACAAGACACACCAGGATCTGTCTGATTCATCTGAGGTGACGATGACTGATTGATCACATCCTTCAACCTGTGGTAATTAATCAGCTAAATGCTTTTAGTGACGATATCAATAACTCAAACTGCTGCGGGAGTTCTTTCCTGCGCTTCTGCAGTTTGTTCAGTCACAGCAGGTGATTACTCTACTACTGGACAAGAGCAATCATCCTCTATGGAGGAAGCAGGTCGTCTACTCTGAACTGATAACAACAGGGAGGTGGGGTGACAACGTTACTATTATGTTTTCTCACGGAAAAGTGTCACATGATAGCAGCGCGACAAATCAGGGAAGGATATGATGTGGCTAAGAAGAGCCAATCAGGAGTGCCTGTGTCATCATCGTCATCAGAGCTTTCAAAACAAAACAGGGTCAGCAGTGTTTCCAAAAGTCTGTGTTTTATGGACTCAATAACTCTGGACTAGTATTGATGTCAGGTGTAGACATTGCAAAGGTGATTCATTTCTGATGGTTTTAATATACTGTATTTGGTGCTGAAACCATTTTAAAGACTTTGTTTTATTGATTTCTCTATCAATAAAAAGTAAAAGAGACACTTGACCAGGACAGACTGGGATCGTGTCATTGTGCTGCAAAAACTGGATACGACTGAGTCAAAAAACTAAGACCTATCCAACCAGGTGGAAAAACACTTCTACATTCACCACACTGCTCCTACACTACAGTACCGTATACAAACAATCAATCCGGTGCTAGCGGTGCAGCACAATCCGATATTTGTGATTCAAAGAGGCTTTTAAGTAACAAACCTCTCTGCTCTCTCCCAGCATGATGAGAAAGATCTCCGATGTGAAGCCCTGTAGCTCTTTAGGAATATAAACATCATAAAAATGTAATTCATGAGCACATGAACAACTGCAGCCGACAAATGCTGGAGACATTGTGCACGTTCCTGACACAGTGTGTGATAACTTTAGTGCTCTGGCTGACACCACTCCCTCGTGGGCTCTTCACACCCTGAATGCCCATGGATGATCCTCCCTCTCATGAGTAGTTTCCTACATTCCTCCTCTCGGTTGAGTCTCAGCCATCTCCAGCTCCTACAACAGGTCCTATGGGTGGACCGATCAGCGTATGGATTTTTTGCAGCGGTGGATGATGTGCTTTGAATAACGCCCCAGTGAGGGATGTTTGGGGCACTTCTTCAGCACTGGAGAGGTAGTCGATACAGGAGAAATTCCCTCCCAGAAGGCCAGAGATCAAACTACAGAGGCAGCTGTTGGATATAAAAATCCCACTCAAACATCCAGCATCCACTGACTGCAAATACTCTACACATGCAAGACAAGGCCCTTGAAAACACTTCAGTTTAGGCTTAAGGGTGGATGTCAGCTCTACTCCTGCCAGCTAAACAGCTCCGGCTTTGATTCTCCAAAACATGTCTTGGATGTTCAGCATGCACAGGCTTTAAAGCACAGGCCCAAAACAACAAACACAAAAAAACTAGGCTTTCACCACAAGGTGAAGAAAAGAATACATGTTGATTTCCTATCATTACAACAAAGAAGCATTTATATCAAAATAAACAATCTGCAGACTTTGCAGCCAACAATGTGCACTCACAACATCTTATTTGCTTTTCCCAATGCATGATGGGTATTACAGTTATGTTTAGGTAAAGAGGCCCTTTGTATGTTTTCTCTGCTGCTGAATGTGATTCCATGGACAGGTGCGTTCCAAGTGCTTCAGCCATAATAGTGTTTACAGAACAAGAGATTATAACACGCCCGCTGAGCATCACTCAGGGCAGAGTGGATGCCAGAGCGAGGTGGTATCAGAAAGTGGCAAGTATGGACGAGCTGGTTAGCATTCTAACTTGGCAAACTTAACTTTGCGGCATTAGAATAACATGAGAAGGAAAACAATCACTTTAAATATAAGAAGAAAACTAAGCAAGTCACATCTAATGAAGAGTACAAGATTTGAAGTGATGGCTTTTTCAATATTTTCCCCAAACCACAAACTTTTGGTTGTGGTTTTGGGTGTAACTTTCGATGGCGTCCAAACTATATCATAAGGGACAACTGATGACACTGGTTGATGCTTGCATGCAGGGTTACATCTTCAGTGAGTATGATGAAAAGAGTTAATTCAATAGGATCTATGGTATCTGAGTGCTCGCTGTGCCGACATACATGTTAGCTGAATTAGTTTACATATGCCTTTAGCAAGGCACTATTATAATACCACAGGGATCAAACAGCGCACTCTCTTTAATGAAAACAATGAGCCAATACATTAGATTATATGGCTGTCATGCTGGGCTATCACTCAGGCAAATGCACTAATCCCACATGAACAACTGCAGCCAACAGCTGCACACTTCCTGCTACATCCAGACATGCCCAGCAGCAGCCGAGCAGCACAGGCATTCACAGGCGTTCAGCCACAGACGGATGAAGAAGAGGTCAGGGACGGCAGCCATTATTTACATGAGGAGACTGACTCACTGGGATACCTCCTGGCTCAATCTGGATACTTCACTACTACTTTATTGGCTGAAAAAAGTAAAACACATTTTTTTTCTATCTGGCTAATAATGAATGAGAAATGATGTCACAGCCAAACAAGAACTTTTCCTAAAAGTAGACGATAGATAATCTGATCAAAGAATGAGAGAATGAGATCAAACACTGATGGCTTGACGGTTGTGGATAGTAACTTAACTGTTATTTACTGTAAATAGTATGTACACCCTGCAGCTTGGTTGCAAATTTTAGGTCAATACATTTATTTTCATACTGAAATAAATGCAGTTTCCTCTTTATGCTGTTTGACCTTGTGGTCAAAAACAATTTGAATATCTCAATTATGAGATTGATAGTTTTGAGTTATAATTTAATGCTCTTAATTTAATTTTAGAATATCAATGAATCTACATAAATCATATTGAATGAATACATTTAATTGGTTCCCCAAAGACGTTGTGTTCAAGGACACAACACACCCACAGCATGTAGTGTAGGGATTAAAAAAAAAAAAAAAGAGCATTTATACAATGTTTATTTTCATAGTTGATTAATCACTTGAATAAATCAAATTTCAAACGTCAAAATATGGTGTGAAATGACAAGTGAACCCAGTGCTTGATTTGTCTGTTGTGTTGTGTTGTGTACACAGATACTCAACTGATGATGATATAGTAGAAATAAACTAGAGAAGCAGTTGAGATTCGATTTTTGTCTTTTTGCTCAGTAAGTCACATATTTTTGAAAAACAACCTCCAAGCTGCTAAACTATTATCTAACTATTATCAAAAATCTCCATCAACAACAAACTTATACATGTTGTTACTCTGGACCAAGCCTGGACCCCTCGTTTGACACCAGTAACCTTAGATGACTTTAGTGAGACTCAGAAGGCTGTCCATCAAGAAGGACACAAGTTGTCTCTGAGAAGCTTCACTGAACAAAATGGTTAGTTGTTAGCCACTAAGTCCCTGGGCTCTGGAAAAGCTTCTGCTCGTCCATTAAGAGAAACCGCAGGGATGTTGTCACATACGACAACTGTAAGAGACACAGTAGACAAGTTTTTATTCTGAAAGTACTACAAACAACAAAATCAATAGTTCAAGTCCTTAAATAATGGAAATGTTTGTTGTTGCAGGAGACAGTGTTGTTTGAAATGACGTAGCTCAATACCATCTCACACCTAGTTTCTATGTCAATCACGGCCTCAGGTGCTCAATGTCTGGTTATGGGAACTGTATTTCCTCTGGAGGTGGAAAGATAAACCACTAATAGAAGGTCAGGATACAGCTACATGCTATATGTAAAACCACCACTAACACCTAATCTCTGTCATTTGAGAACACTGATACAGCCATCAAAACAAAGTATTTGATGATAATGTTACAGGCTGTCAGCCCAAGGGAAGTAAGATTAGCCAATTTACTGTGTGAGTGAGTGATTTAATTGATATTCAATGATTGATTGAGTAGAGGTAAAGTTTTACTCTAGTTTGTATGGCTTCTACAGCAGGAAGCAAACATCATTTCTAGTGAGTCAGGATAGAGTTAATCTGATTCTGACTAAGCAGTGAACAAATTTGTGGTAAATGCCATTCAAGCCTTGGTTTAAGTTTGATTGTTAATTACTGTCATTTCTATTAGTGTTGGTGTTGGGCGCATCTGGTGCCTGGTCCATAAATCACAACTAAAAGTTGCAAGATTGAACCACAGTGAACTACAAAGCACACATTGATTATAATGAAGACACACGTCACCAAGTACAAAAGTGTGGCTCGTTGATACGTTTTTAATAGTTTTTCGACGAGAGTGGAGATTTATTGCGCAGAGTAATGAGCTTTCAGTTTGGCTGCACACACAGCATTTATAAGCTGAATCAGTTTTTGGGTCTTTGCACTGGATTTCATGATTTTAACAGGGAAAATGAAGGATATCACCAACCTTTGAAGATATGAAATGATGTCCTTTGCTGTCAGTTAACAGCATTTCAACAAAACTTGGGAAGACGGGCAAAAAGGTCCAAGGTCACTACACATTACCTGTAAGTTTGTGCTTGAAATTAAACTACTGTCATGTGTAGTGACTGTCACTGTATCATGTTATGAACCATGCATCCAAAAACTGAATCATGGGGAAGAGATAGACAGACAGCCCTAACTTTAACAACTGCTGCCCTGTCATTTTAAGTTTACATAGTTAACAAGTTCCTGTTTTGTTGTTTAAATTGCAAAGGGAACAAAAAGCTTTAAGGGTCCCTCAGAGCGCTGACATACACTGAAGGATAAAGCCTTGTTTGGTTAAAAGTATTTCATAATGGCATGAACCAAGTAAGTCTGTCCTCCGTGTCCACTTTGTATTCTGTAAATGTCATCGTAAAAGCCCTGCCGCTGCCCTGATTTACTGCACAACACGGACTCGACCACTTGCCCGTTCCTGTAACAAAACATGACCATCATACTGATGAACAGCCTGTTCAATCAATAGAGGTTGGTGTACAATGCATCAGCCAAGCTACATGTTTGGGTTTCTTCTCGTACGCAGGATGGGTCCATTTCCATACAGCAGAAGTGCTTTTAGCCACAAATCGTATTCAAGCCAAGTGCCCTTCAAGGCCCATTAGGGGGGAGGTCAGTTTTGACAGAGGCTGGTTGAGAAGCTCTTTAGAGGGCCGGGTCTCTATCAAGGGCCAACAATCTAATCCAAAAACAGACAGCTTTACTCCGTCTCTGCAGGAGACAGAGGGGAGATGAGGATTAAGCAGAAGTAACCCAATTAAGACAAGGCTGATGGACTAAAAAACAGGGATTTAAGCGAAAAAGACGGATAAGGTCGGGACAGAGTGAGTGTTGTCCTGTTGTGAGATACAACAAGGAGACGAAGGAAGGTTTGCATTTATTTAAAAACGGTAAAGCTCAGTTGAGTCAGGTAATCCATCAGTTAACCTAATGTCTACTTTTACTGTTGGAGAAAAACGACAACTCTTATCTACCACTATTCTAAATTGATTTAATTAACAACGTTAATCTGACCAACCGGGCACAGCACAGCACCCAGAGGGCGCACTGCTACTCTGTGGTTCACCTTCAAAGGCAGCAATCAGATGAGCATATCTTGGCTTGATAATTGGCTTTTCAAGACTAAGTTCAAGTATTTCTTTGAACTGCATCTCCCAGAGTGCTCCATCAGCAACAACTGATGAGAGTCCCCAACACATGCTTCCCCACTCAGCAAATCTAAAGTAACTAAAAGAATATTTGAGGTCATTTAGGAATATTTGAATGTTTGACATTCTAAATAACCTGCATGATTAATATTTGTTATTGATATTAAGTCAGCTGCTCATTTTCTGTAAGATGAGTAACCTTTAATGTCATTACACAAGTGCAACAAGGTTGGATGGTCACTCGTCACTGCACAGAGCACGTACATACTGTACAATAGAATACCAAAGAAATATATTAAATATATCTCACTAGATAAAAATATACAGCCATAAAACTTCACAGGTGTACAGTGGAAGGCCAAACTGAAGGCCAAGTTCGATAGGTGTGGTCTGACCCATAGGTGACTGTCTCATGCATAATTAAGTAAAGTTCACTGGGTTCTTATGTAACAGTGTTGTAAAGACTAACTAAATACTAATGGCTCTGAACGTTAACAGGGTTAACTACATTAGACTGAGTAATTTGGCAGAAGGCTTTCAAGCAAAAATGTCAAAAAAGTCTCTGGTTTCAGTCACTCAGCTGTGATGATTTGTTGAATTTTTCAGTTTTACATCATTGTTAACGCAGCCAGTATCTTCCAATTGTGGTCCATTGGCTGGCCAACTGATAAATGAATAAAAATGAGCTTCTTCACACTGGTTTCACGCCTCAACATTGACCTAAAAAGCCGACATTTCAATCAAAGTTGGAGCTTAGCTTTAAAGTGGATACCACACCCACACACCAACAGGCTGGCAAGCTCTATGATGACAGGTGTGGCTGCTAGCCATACAACTCTCCCGTGGGTAATAAACATCTCAAAGCACCTCTCAGTTCAAGATGGTTCATCTGAAGGGGGTGAAGATCAGCATATCAACAATGCAGGTTGGAAACACATCAGACAAACCAAGTCTGGCGCTTTTGAGGTTTGGACAAAAGACCTTTGAAGGCTTGACCTTGGACTCTTGGACACTATGATTGACATTTGGTGGATTAATTGAGAAAGTAATCTGCAGATTAACTGAGACTGAAAATAATCCGCAGTAGCAGAACCCCTAATTTTGGGGAAATACCTTTGAAAAAAAAAAAAGGAAACAAGCTAGAGATTCAGGCGCGTGCACAGTGCACACACAACAGACACACAGTACCCCATGCACTGTACTGTCCTGTGTGTAATGCCAGAAGCCTCCTCGTACTCATTGTCTGGTTAAGCCGGTGAACACCATCTCCACCAGGACTCGGAGGTGACCACGCGCCTCCTCTCTGGAGGAGTGGGACTCTGCTAAGTTTGGTCCTGCGGTTCAAATAAACTGCTGCGGTCTGTTAGATGTTGGCAGCAGTCGTATTAAACCTTATAACGACTTCTCCAGATTCAAAACACTCTGACACAACCCTTTAAAATCAAACTACCTCTTCACATCCCGGTGCGCTTCTATACGCTCCCCATTTAACTGCTGCGTGTTCGTCATTAATTAGTGCGTTAATTACGCAGCAATTACTTACACCTTTGCATAACGTCTAACGACGACACTTTCGATTTAAAACATCATGAAAAAAGGCAAAGAAGCAGGAAAAACTGTTAAATTTGTTTGAGAAGCAAAAATCCAACATGCGCTTATTCTAGTTTATGTAAATTAGCTTTAAAATTGCGCAGAGCAGCTAAAATGCGCAAAATACACTTTTACTCGAGGAAACTATGTTTACATTAAGTAAGGAAAAACATTGCAACAAGTCAGAAACATTATTATTACAGCATCCATGAGAAGCCACACGTTGAATTGTCATTCAAACTCGTTGAGAGCTGCTCTCCTCCTTTCCTAAACTTTACTGCAAAAAAAACAAAAAAAAAGACAAAATGGTGAATGTGGTGTTAACTCACCGCTCCAGCCGAGGAGGAGGACGTGAAGAAGAAACAGCGGTACAATTGCTCCGCGCTGGAAAGCCATGTCTCTCGGTGCTCGTCGTATCCAGTCCAAAACAAACTGAAGCTGAAGTGGTGTGTGTGTATCGACGAGAAGTTAGAGCAGCAGCCCGGAGGAGACTGAGGAGGAGGAGGAGAGAGGAGGGGGTGGAGGGAGGAGGAGGAGGAGGAGGGAGCTCAATTAGAGCCTCAGTCTGGCGGGGTCCTCCTATTGTGGAGGGGGGGGGGGGGGGGGGGTGTGTGTGGTGGTGGTTGTTTTTGTGTGGGTGTGGGTTGGGGGGGGGGGGGGGGGCTTATCGGTGTTTAACCTCTCCTAACTCACGCAGCATACACTACTTCTTATAGTAGAAAGTCCCTTTAAAGGTCATGACTAAATAAGAACCTTATCGGGCCTCTGCACCTTTTAACCTAAATCACATGAATTCAGCAGGACTGGGACACCTCATTTGCACTCTGCACAGTGGCTGAGTCAGAAATTTAATTTTGAGGGGGGTGTATAGTGAGGAGGGGGCAATGTAAATGTAAATACCCAGGACCCCAACAAAGTAAAAATCTCAGAATCACCTCAGCACCTGGTGGGTGTAAAAAAAATGTTGTATTAGCTGTAAGATAACAGATCTAAGACTCTGCTTCACCTGAAAATCACCGTATATCCCATAATCCAGTGGGAGTGGAGGAAAAATTGTGTGGAAATATTGTTGGTACATGGAGGCTGAGTATTTAGACTAGAGTTTGTTGTTAGGAAAACATCCACCAACCAATCCATTGAGAATTGGGGAAATAAAACCCTTAAAACAGCTTCTGTATCCTGAAAATTAGTGCCACTGAAAGTCATTTTTTCCATCAGCATTATAAAATAGGTGTTAACTGTTGAATAAATGATTTTACAGACTCTCACTTGTATCTAAACCCACTTTTGTGCCCCCTCACTTTAATTGGTGAACTATTGTGTTTACTACAATAACCAATGAAATTAAACATCCAGCAGCATCAGAAAACTTTAATATTCATTGTTTAACATGCATGTATTAAGAGAGTTTGTAGTATCTACATGTATTTTGAACTATGCCTTTAAGTTCTCGAAGTTTTATTATGCTCCTTCTATTCTGAGACAGAATGGGAGAGTGCATGTTGGAAACCAATTCACCATAATTCTGCAAATAAAACATGACTCTACTTGAGCTGTGAGTAAAACTGTAATCCTCTCAGGATTCAGGCTCCGTCACAACACAGTGATAATATCATACTGAGAGAATATTCTTCTTCTTCTTCTGTCTAAACAGTATTATTTATTACCCCCCAAAATACAAATGCTTAGAGTTAATGGATGTATAAGAAAGGAAGATGGCCTATTGAGGCTGCTTGTGTAGCGGGTCCTGATTGTTCTACTACGTCGCTGATATTGGAATACAAGTATTCTCATTTCATAGAGGTGGAAAAACTGTACGGTTTGTGCTCAAAGGAATCATTCAACATTTTGGGGAAATATGCTTATTGCTTTTGTAAATGGGACTCTCATATCTACAGCCAGCAGGCGGTTAGCTTAGCTCTGTCCAAAGGTAATGAAGTCCACCTGTACCAGCACTTCTAATGCTAACAATAATAGAGACTCAGCAGCAGAAAGCTATCGATCCCCACATTTACCTTTGGGCAAGAAAGTTTTTAAGGACAATTTTGTGTATGTGTTCCTTTTAGGTTGATTCTCTTCTATTCTGTGTACATAGTTGGATTATGTCACTATGTTTTACAGAAAACCATAAAACATGATTATAAAATCATACAAATAGATTTAAAATGCATCAGTTCTAACACAGAAATATGAAGTAAAAAAAAATTCAGAAATGGGTATCTGCATTATGAATACCATACTTCTATTTGTCTCCTTTCTTAATAACTCTTCTTGATCATTCTTAACTGTATACTGTTAGATCCCCGGTAATAAGCCCTTGTAAAAAAGGCTTTTACTGGACCAGCTCTCCGTTACAAGGGTAAGTTCTAAAGTTCTAACGGTCATGGACCAGAGTAGAATTTCTATAGAATGTTTAAGCTGGTGATGAGGGAACTCGCCTAGCTTCTAACTGCCTTCATCCTGACGTCTGTCCCGCTTCCCCAAGCCACTAGTCCTGGCAGAGCAGCCCCTCACCAAGAAATAGTAAGCTCGGCACGCCTGTTAACGGCAGCTTCCCTCTTTGATCAGTGCACTTGTTATTGGCTAGGTTTGATTTAAAGGTTTGGACAAAATAACCCTAGGGACCTGTTTATCTAGTGGACACAAAACTAGATTAACCTGTCAGAGTCTTAAAGATGTGATGCACACTATATGGCTTAACTTTTTACAATCATGAACAGCATAACAGTGATAATTAATTTGAAACCTCAGACAATAAGATGAGGATACAGTCCTTTTGTCTTTAGCTTGAATATTTATTACAGGAATTTAGCAGTGACAAAGCAAATAGCATCAGAGTATAAAAATCAAATAATCATTCAAATCAATTCTGTCCCTGTCAATCAACCCTACCTCTGATGGATAGTTGCCGGATTATCAAATTTAAGAAAAGGATGCAGGGTTCGTCCGCGCCACGAAATGCCTGGATCCTGCCTGCTGGGATGAGGACCTAGAGTCCCCCTGGAGCTGACCAGCAGAGAGTGTGGAGATCACCCGACGCCAATTTTCTTATGTGTAATCTTCTTCTTTGGTTGGTTGGTCGGCAAGTTTCTTCTGGTCTTTGTTTCTTCTTGCGTCTCTTCTTGACACACACAAACCTTCGGGGTCTCAGCAGGAGGAGGGTTGGCTGTAGCTCACTCTCGAACCCAGTCCTGAAGCACACTCCCCTTCTTCCAACATGATGATCTTTTTATATGTCTTTCTTCTGCGTCATGGGATTATTTCTCCATCACTTCTGCACCGGTACTCACCCTTATTTGGTCTAGCATCCTTCTCTATTTCCTGTTAACCTCCATGACCATGACACTAGGTTCCCCTTTTCTGCTGAACCTTGGCCTTTTCAGTCTACCTCTAGTTTCCTGTCAAATTACAGCAATATCACATAACAGCAACTATTCCATCAGTTCAGGTTGCACAACAGCATGTACTTTCCCTCAGTCACATACAGCAAAACATCTTAAATCAGAATCTTATGAAAATAACAAAATTTACAGCATACTTCTGAAGGCTAGGCCCGGGATCCTCAACTTTTCTCGACAATACTGTAGATATCAGAGTGCTTCCTCCATCACTTCCACATGTTTGCATGTTTACGTATCATAGATTTTAATATCTTATTCAAGTTTTTGCCAAACCTCTACACATTTTATAAGAAATGTTGACATACAGAATTATTAGATAGATTCATACCACACATCTTACAGCAGTGTTTTTAAACCTTAGGGTTGGGACCGCACGTGGGGTCATCTGGAATTCAAATGGGGTCGGCTGAAAAGTCTAGTAATTGATTAAAAAAATGTATTGATTTCACTTTTTCGAATATAAATCGAGTTCTTATAAAATACAGCATATAAAAATATCTGACGGCCGTCATCACACGATCACAGGTTCGCCAGGAATTGGTGATGTCAAAATGGAGTCACGAGCCAAAAAGTCGAGAACCACTGTCTTACAGAGTGGTGAGCACAGAGGGTTTTCTGAAGTTTACCCTTCAGCTATCATAATGCCAGCGCACACAGAGCTGATACACCATTAACATCACAAGTAAAGCACAAGTTCAAGATATCCCATAAACAACCAGCTGTTTTCACTGTGAGACACAACTCAAGTTGTCCTCACTTTTGTGGATTACAGTGTTGACACTTGACTGTGATTAACGAGGCAGCAGCCCTGGTGTTTGTTTGCTTGTTTGTTGGGCTGATGGCTGAGACAGCAACTAGTTCAAGTCTCAGCTCCACTCCCGACGTGGATTTACTGGTGCTGATGCAACAACTTCTGCCGGACACGAACCTATATCACAAGCTGCTCTCTTATCTGCTGATTCTTTTTGGTTGCAATGCGCTCAAGGCTTAAAACCAAAGGAGACTGTAGTCTTTGAAGCGGTGACTTTCAAACTTTAAAGCTCTCCACATGTGTGAAATGTAGCTCAGGCAGCAGTGAAAGACTACACTTTACTAGATTTCAATGTCTAATTATTAATCGCAGCTTTCAATTTATATTCTACTGAAAAGCATTTTGTGACATTTACTTTTAAAATGCAAATCAAAGTTCTTCTATTATATGAAACACAAAGGCCATGTTAGAAATCATTAACCAGAAAACCACCAACAAAGACCATTTCACTTCTAATACTTCCAGATGCTACCGATGTGCACACATTTCCATTAGGGTTGTTAATCCATTCAAATATTTAATCAGAATATTTTTCAAGTGTTTGGTATGGACAAATAAAAACAGCCCTAATTCTAATTAACATTCCAAAAGCAATCAAGACTACCGGCATGTTAACTTTAGCACACCCTTCAACTCATGAATACATTTGGGATAAAATAAGCTGCCATGCTGCACATGATACAGGTTGGAGACACTGGATCTCCTCCAATAAAGTGACCTGGGTCATGGTGTGTTCATGTGCCACTGTGGAGTCACCTTGGCCAACAGCTGCAGCAGAGCAGCTTCCTGGAGTTGGTCAGCCAGCTGTCCATCCTCTGTCATACATGAGCACACGGCACAGACATTAGACATGGAGACTGAGATCTTGTGGTCACAGAACACTTATAACCCACTACAGGCTTAACATGAGTGCTTCCAAACATGCCCAGTGTTGTGACAGCCTGATGGAGCTGCAGTGCATGGTGTCATCACCAGACAGTGCATCCAAAAATAAAAATAATTGTATCATCACAGCTGTCAATTGTTCAGTATGACAATGTTGTCTAAAGCCTAAACAACTGGATTTATGACCTGTTGGGTCATAAGTCAAGTTTCTATGATCATTTGCTGGTTAGAAAGTACTGTAATGGCAAAGAAAACATAGCCTGATGCATCAGCCGCTAATTTCATTACATTTCATATAGCGTCTGAACACGAGCCATAGGGATTCGTTTGCTTCCGAGAGGCGGTTGCTTACATTTGCTTCAACTAATCGCTGCTGTTTGGGGGTCACGTGTGCTATACACCGGTGAAGCTCATAGGTTAGCTTGAGCGCTTGAGTTCAACGTCATCGCCTTCACTTACCCATCTGTTCGCTGATTGGTCCGTCCGTCTGGATGGACGGAACAAACGGAAGAGTGTTGCTAGTTACCTGACTACATGGTTGAGGCAAATGAAATGCGCCGGAACCAGTAGGCGGCGCTAGCCTGGCTAAAGAAAACATGCCTTCACATTAAATTACAATAGACATTGGTTGATGAGTTTGGAAACACGTCTGTTTTCACTTTGGTAAAATCATATTAAGTGAAATGACAAATTACACAATAAAATGCTTGTTCCCTTTTAGGTGTAGAGATTAAACATCTAACTCATCTGAACCTGAAGTATCTCTACATCTGATCTCTTATCACAGTCTGACATAGTTTCGATGGGTTTTTGGTTCTCATTTAAAGAATCTCTCTCAACCCTAAACAGTAGATAATATCTGCAATTTCACAACAATAAGACAGAAAAGTAGATAAAAGTTTTAAAAAGCACAAAACTTTGTTAATTCTCATTTGCTACTAGCAACTGTGAAACACCGCTGAGAGCTCAGAAATAGCAATACCAGAGCCTTTGGGTTAAGATTATCTTGTCACACAATTTTGTGTAACAGACTTTAAATTTTCCTGTATAATCCCTTTAATGGTTTGGGTCCATGTGACCATGTATTTTAGGACACTGCAGGAAGTCTGCAGTTCAGGTTGGGAACCACTGTTTCTGAGCATTAGTGAACATTCCTGTGCGACGAACCGACCTCGCACCTATATGAATCATAACTCAAGCAGCAGTCACATCAAAATAAACCTGATATAGGCCTCATGGTGAAAAGAGGACGGCAGCAGCTGCACACATGTGTAAAAGTCTATCTTGCACCTCATATCAGGGAATATTTGTTTTGGGTTTGTGCCAAGTTCTCTCCACTCTGGAGAAAACCATCTCTCATATGAAATCTATCTAGCCCTTACTCATGAGACATGAGTCTAAGCAGGCTCCTCGTGAAAAGGGTTTTTTTTTTTTTTGCAACTGTTGGCCCATACATTTTCTCCTTTGTTAATGCCTGTAGCTCACAGCGCTCTGGCCCTTTCCTCCTTACCCTGAAGCATGCCCCAGATACCACATTCCTAAAGAAATCTAAGCTCAGGCCCCTTTTGATGTATAAAGCCTTGAACCATTCAACATTTTATTGAAAATCTCAAGATACTTTCTATCTAATTGATTTCTTTGTGAAGGCTTTATTTTGCAGGTCAATTTTTCCTAATGTCTTGGAAATTTTCCTGGAAGGAGCTGGTACTGACAGAGACAAAGCTCTGGTTGGTTTAGGTGCTGCGTTAATTTGGTTCCACATGAATTTCCATGACAGAAGTTGCTCCATTTAAACCAAACTGAATATCAATTACTCATTCACTCGTTATTGTCTCCAAGATAGTCTCAGCTGCTGATCAGTCTCTCTCTGACTTGTTATTCGTGTAAAATTATATGGCTCTTTCCATGCAAGTTCTCCAGGAGATATAAACTGAGTTTTAGGGACCTGTAAAACAATGCCACCATTCATTTATCATTTTAAACATACTTAGGAATTTCAATATGGACCACAACAGCTGTTACTGAGCCTTTGAAAGCATCGTTCCTATGGTGTAACGTGGGCAGCACAGTAAAGCCTTTCTAACATGATGACATACCGTACGTGTTGCACTGCGCCAAAACCCCAAGAATTTGAAGATATCCTTTTAGGTTCCAGATTTCATCATACTGGGCAACTACATGTCCTGACTGTGGGGTATTTTGTGCAGGGATGAATCCTAATATTGTCAAGAAGCCTCAGTTGAATGCAGAAATACTAAATACATAAGTAATTATTGTACTTTGTGATATAATTTGTGATGCATGTGCAGCCAGAACTGGTGAAGAGTCTCTCGATCTCAGATGTATGTCTGTAGTCATGTGACTGAGGATCTGCTGTTACTAACTCCTGTCTCATTATTCAAATCTTTTTTCCCCCTCTTCAGTCAGAACAGTAATTCCCTCTCCTCTGAAGTAATTTCACTGCTAACTCAGTCCTGTGGAGGGTGTGGACAGGCATGTAGCTGCGCCCTGTGACAGATGGTACAGCCAGTCGTGTCTTTTAACCTGGCATCGGAGTGGATCTTCAGCAGGAGAAAATAACACCCCCCGCCCCCCTCACTCCTTTATGTGGAGGCGCTCCCATAAGTCAGCTCTGGCAGGACTTTTTCAGTCAGTTTTGAAATGTTTTGCCACAAGACCTCAGGCTTCAAGTCAGTCTCTTCTTAAAACTTCGTACAGTATATCAGTTTCTTTCCTCTTGACATGATTTCAACTTCTCAAACCATCCAAGAAGGATCCGATAAAGGAACAATACAAAATTTAGATGTTTTTATTGTTCCTTTATCGCATCCTTCTTGTCCCCGAGGACTTTGTTATGAAAAAATGTGCTATAAAACCAAAATCATTCAGTCGAACTCTAAGTAGCTGTATTATGATCATAATCAATTGAATTAATGGAAGGTGCAGCACCAATATTTCACATTTATGCAACAAGGAAACAAACTAATTTGACAAGGAAACTAATGTTTCATTATATACTTGATATGTAGAATGAAGATCCCTCCTGTAGGGTTTTGATGGCCTCCCAGTTTGGGAGTCCTGTTGACCGTGAGTGCCGTTATACTTCAGTAAAAGTTGATACTTATCTCTTTAATTCTTGGCTCACAGATGTGTCGGTTTGGCCACAGGAATATCACTGGCCTTTGGAAATGAAGCCTGTTTTATAAGAGGGGAAAGAAAGTCAGAAGCTTGTGTGAATAAAGTCTTTGAAGTGGGCAGTAATCCCCAACCCCATCTGAAATATTTCTTTTCGCCTGTAATGGAGAGGAGAGGCAGAAAGAAAGATGATTCCCCTCTGCCAAATCTTTCTTCTACTGTATTTTAAATCAGCAGTGCCTCTTTGTTATATCCCTCCCCCTCACTTTTGTTTTGCTCTGTTCTCTTTATTCTGGCCATCTCTGGTGCTGCTGTGAGGAGAGAGAAGGCATGGGAGGATAGGATCATGGTGTCAAACTGAAGATTTAATGGTCACACTGGATTAAAACACACGGATGTTGAGTACACACAGTCCATCTATCCTGAAGGAAGACAGGTGTCAGGGGACAATCGCTTTATTGTCAAAGGATTTTAATGATCCATCAGCAAATCAGCTTTGTTTTCAGCTACATTCACTCAGATGTTTGGTGTGTTTTAAACTATTCACTTGAAATGAGGTTGAATAAGGTTGACTGTTGGGGTTGGATATAGTTTAGTATAGTATGGAAGTAGTGGTAGAAAAGTAAATTGAAATGTTGATGAAATTTGACCTTTTTAACTTGAATCTATCTGTGGTTGTGACAATGTTTTAATAATGGTGATTTTTAAGTCACAATAATCAATGAACTTAACTGGAAACAACAGACGCCATCCAAAAACAACATTAAACTTGTGCCAATATCACGTCAGACCATGTTTTTGATGCTATTTCCATTGAAAGTATTTACATTTTGTGCTTACCTCAGTGCTATTCATTGTTTTTACTGTTGACAGAAATTGACACTCAAGGAAATGCAGTGACAATGTCACAGACCTTACACTTCCTAATTTTTTGACCAGTTTGAGATATTGCAGGAAATAATGGAACAAAGAGAAAGCAGCTGCCAGTGATGCTCAACCCCACACTTCACACAAAAATCTTTAACTGATGATGAAAAGAAAGGCCAATTATTGACTTACTTTATTATACTGTAACAATGTGTTTGTTTGGCTGTATTGTGAAACAATTCACTTGCTGTTCTTTTGTTGTATTTGTCTTTTTGGAATATGTGGTGTTACCATAACCACATAACATCAGGACAGAAAATTGTACATGATAACAAGCCTTTGCACCAAAAAAATAACACCAAGAAACACCAGTCTCTCAGTGCACTGCTCAGAACTGGATGTGATGGTAAATAACAAAGGGTTAAATACATGGTGTGTGTCATGCACATGAATACACACAATACCACACACAGGTATAACTGTGGTGTCTTTGAAGAGTTCAAAGTAGAATTGAAATGTAACCCGAGCGCTTGCATGTACAGGCCAACATAGGGAAGATTGTCGAATGGCATAAAAGAGTCTTTGAAGTAGGCAGGAGATTGTTGCTGAAGTTCATCATCATCATCATCCTCATCATCATCCATTTCCCTGCAGCCTGGAGTGAGCCCACACACTGGCTGCTCTGCTCACACAGATTGGGGGCAGAGTGTCTCACCACGGGGGTGCCAGACGGAGTCAAGGACCGATGGTTTGAACAGACTCTGTCAGAAGAAGGGGTGGGAATGCAAAAGAGGATGGTGCTCACCAAAATAAAATGCCAAGGAGGGGAGAGGGCTTTAAGGGTGTTCTCCCCAGTTTGAGAAGCTGATTTAGAAACGTTGTATGTGCTGAATGGGAAAAATCTATGTTTATAACTGTAAGAAAACTACAGCAATCAGCGCTAATAAGCCTTCAATGAGAACAGGAGCATTGCTGTGCCAGACGCTACATCACTGAGGATTCCTGCGTGCAGTAACTATTTTTACTGGTTGTGCTGCGATTCAGACTGAAAATAACATCTCATCTTGCAGCAACAAAGTGCATCACACTGAAATACTTTCAAAGTTTGTCCAGAGACAGCAGGAAAGAGAGGTGTTAAAATCTTCCTGGCTGAGCCTTTAATTAGTGTATTACCACACCATTCATGTTTACTGCTGTAGTGATTATGGCAAAGAGAAAAGACCCTATGATGTGGTGGTCTCATCACTGTTCCAAATTAACCTCATATGTGCAAAGCTGTTGGTTTCAGCTGCAACTGGCTCCACATCCTCTCCTACTTGGAACAGCACTAGTGCACACTGGCCAGAGGAGAAAAGGGAAAGTCCACGAGAGGCTGAAATTACACATGAATTGCTTTGTTTTGTCACTCTTCAATTTATGCTGCAATTAACATGTGTGTTTCTAGGAACCAAAACTGGTCAATAGAATGAATGCAATAATTTGCATTTGATAACATGTATTACGTAAATTCGGAATTCAGCAACAACAAGTTTCAAGTTCTACGTATTTGTTGTCAAGAATTCAACCTCATATACCCCAAATTTGTTTCCCTATATCTGATTTGGTTTAAAATTAGGGCTCTGGATCAACCAGATCTTTTTTGGGGTTTCACTTTCACTTTTCCATATGTGAACATGTCAGTCAATCCCAGAATGCAATAGGTGATATTTTATGGTAATACTGTAGTATAAAATCAGGTTGTTGTCAGCAAAGAATCTATAGATATAATCACAACACTGACAGCAGCTGACTTTATTCTTCTAGACTTCTTTATAGTAATGAAATAAACTCGGATGAAGGAACATGAAAAGTGTGATGTATTTCTTAAAAACTGCGTTCCTTAAATTTTATATGTAAGAATGACTAATATAAGAGTCTTAGATAGTCGTAGAACTGAGCGTGGAAAACACAACAAATAAAAGCATGTACCTTTACCTTACATTAGCTGTGGTGAAATTTCCTGGGCTGGAGGCTTACTGGAACAATCACTGGGTATACAACCCTGAAATTCTGATTAGATTATATTGTAATGTTGTGCGTGCTTGTGTGGAGGTGTGTGTATGTGCACAGCAGTGTGTGTTTTTGTAAGATAGAGGGCATAAATAGGTTATGGGACCTCTGGATGTTTTTTTGGGGGGAGGGGTAACTGATTGCACCTCCTGCTATTGTTCAGATCTTGTGACAGAGTTTGCCCTGAAGGGGGCTGCCATGTTACCATTGACCCCTCGGAAAGATTGTTGCCATGGCCACAAGACGCCTTAATGAACTAATGAATCACTCTGGCACACCTCAGCTCAGACACATCAGTGTCTCGTTGAGGGCACAGGGGGAGGGAAGGGACGGGGCGGGGCCACGACTCCATATAGACACAACAGTCAGTTTGGTTAAAGCACTCCATGGGACCCAGGTGGCCAATTGCTCCCAAATGTAGTGAATCAAAATTGTGTCAGGGCAGCTCTTAATCACCAGCAGACAGCACACTTCACATTCATTCTTCTCTGATAGCATTAACAAGACATCAGGGCTGTGCTATTTTCTACCCACATGATTCAGAGACTGTTCAGTGCAAAATCTGCAAAAGACATTTTGTCCTATGATCCATCCGTCAAACAGGATCCAATCTTGCAATAATAAAGATTACCATCCACATTAAAGGAACAGTTCAACTGCACTGTGATAATATCCATCCCTCTCTGGGGTCTGAGGGGAAGTCAGGATGTCTCTGCACATTCTGGCCAAAAAAACCTTACATATGATCAGCTTCTGAAACCTATGATCCTTCATTCACACCTGTCACACCATGACCGCTCAGCTGTGCAGAGGCGAGAAAGTAACCCAGGCTTCTCTGAGCCCTCCTTTCTCTTTTGTTACACAACTGACAATAAGCTGCCAATCACATCTGCCCCTAATTCCTACTTTCCAGAGAAAAACAAAAACAAAGACAAACAACTTTTCCAAAGCTCATTAAATAACTTGCTGTGTTGACTTGCTGCTTACCAGCAGAGAGCTTAATTCTGCAGGTGCAGCAGCTATGTATCCTGAATGTTTTGTCATGTCTGGTACCATCATGCCTGAACAGACACACATACCAAACACCATTGCTCTCATATCCATATCTGACAACCCACATGATGGCTAGAAAGGCTGCAGAGAACTGTTCCTGTCTAAACCACAAAGTTGTCTCTCTTACATCTTGGTTTGTGTACAGATCTGGAGGTGGAGATCCTTCCTTTGGCACAGGAATCTCGCGCCTCCTGAGGCACAAGATGATGATCACATGGTGAATTAGTACAATCTTCTTCACTTCTTAGAGCATAAATAACTTCAGCCTGGTAAGCAGAGCTAGAGAGGAGCAGCCTTCACATGCTGCGGACTGTCTTGGCGCGTCCTCAATTTATATTCAGATACCATCACAACCCTTGCACAATCCAGATAGCAGGAAACCTTATTAATGCTAATTTCAAATGAAAAGGGCCTGTTAAAAGATGTCATTATCCAGATAACATATCCAGATATGATCACATGTTAATAGCCAGGTGGAAATGGGGCCATGAAGTGTAACCCCAAGATAGTGCGACAGAGCTGTGGGAAGGATTTTACACTGCAGGGGTTCAAGTCAATGGGGGATTGAAAACAATGAGCCGAAAGAGGATGAAACTGTGTAGTGTAGGCTACAATGGGTTGTTTCTGTTAATACTGCAAATAATTCTCTAAAGTGCATTGAAAAAACATGTAAATCCAGAGGCTTTTTTCCTCGGCTTTATAAATATGAAGGGAGAGTTGCACCCACAGCCAACTCCTCCATTAACGCAGTATACAGTTATAGTTCTTTTTTGTGTGACATTTCTCAAACAGTGTAGCTTTAATGACGGGGCTCTTGAGAATTTACACATGTTCAGTAATCCTGCTGAAATTTAATTCAGAAAAAAACAACAAAAAAAACTGTCTGAACTAAGAGCCGGAGCCTTCAGGCAGCTCTGATAAGGCAGCTTTTGACTCCCTCCCTCCTCAGCCTTTCAGCTGCTGACAGCTCCTCCGACAAGAAGTAAGAGATTAACTGCTCCTTTACTGTGCCTTTTTTTTTACAAGGTGAAAACCCTGCAGTTAAAATGTGTATTTACAAAATGTAAGCAATGTCTTGAGCAGACACGGTCACAGACCTTTTTACCTTCTCACACACTGATGCGAGATTCTGTTTCTTGTTTATGCATTTAATGGTGCATTATAGAGGGTCAAGACTGCACCCCTTGAAACTGGCCCCCTGTTACTTGAGTGGCAACCCCAAGTGCAGTGGCCAACACCATTAACCTTAAACCATTCAATCATCCAATCACATAAAAAAGTCAAGAGCTTAGTATTCCCAGAGCTGTTAACTATAGCTTTCCCCCGAAGTGCAAGTTAAAACTGTATGTGTAGGTTTTTTGTTTTTGTTCATCATCACTGATCATCTGACAAAATTTAACAGGCCTGATGACACACAGTCCAGTCTTTCTCAGTATTAGTCATCCTGCTGCAAGAAAACACTCACTCTCTTTAACCTCTTATTATTGGGTTAGCTAAAAAAGAACAGTTATTCTGGACATTTATGACAAAGCCCATTGTTTTCTGCTAGTTTATTGCCCTTTTGTTCTATTATTGGAACAGTTTTTATTTTTATATAGCAAATATATGGGGAGACTTAATTGCCAGAAGATATGTTCTATAACACATCCTTGCAAAGCTGCTGCCATTGATCAGTGCAGCTTCACCCATTACAAAAAAGTGAACTCTGAACATAATCCAGGCAGCAATTACGGGTCCTCATTTCTAGGAGACAGGGTTGACTCTTTACCCTTCCTGAGCATCACAGACAGCTGTGAGACCACAGTGGCCCCGCGGTTGCTTTGTCCGGAACGGCTTTTATAGTCTGAGGCACCCTGCAGCTGCCAGTTTCAAGTTTCTACTGTTTTATTAGACTTTAGGTTTGTTTAGCGTTTATTTATGGGGGCTGAGCAATCCTAGCCGTAATGTCTAATTCGATGTACTGTTGTTTAAATTTTGCGTTGGTATTGTGGAAAGCCACAATTACGGGAAATTCAAAAAGGCTGGCATTTAGGTTGAAGAAAAGAGGTCTTGACATGTAATTTAGGATTTTGGAGAATAATCCAATACTGATGTTTGTGTCTGGCGCAGCACGCTCAGGCAGACAGTTGGCTGGTCTGATCGGTAAGAGTGGTGGAAAGCTGTATTGAGGTCATTATCAAAGTAATATTACAGTTAGAATACTGTTTCAGGTCAAAGTCCTACATTGAAAGTAAAAGTTGAATAAAGTAAGTAAAAGTAAAGTTGTATAATTAGCCCAAGTTGAAAAATGTGAGTCATTTATTTTATATGATTAGATTATCAAAGAGCTTAAAGCAGTTTTTACTGCTTTTAGTTGGAACTGTTTCTAACAATGATAAAAGTTGATGACCTTCTCACCGAGCACTTTATTAATAAACCTGAATACTGGACAGACCCTCACCTTCATGACATGGACTCCACAAGATGTTGGAAACTTTCCTCTGAGATTCTGGTCCATGTTTTTTCTTGCTGCATCCACCAGTGGGTTACATATTACCAACAGGCTGGGTCATTGCTTTGATTTAAAAAGAACAATGATGTTAAACTATTGGCTATGTTGTTGTTGTTTACGAAATTTCTCAGAATCATGATGGGGCCATTACTGTACATACAGGTCACTGTTAACATGCATTCACTCATTTTCTGCAAAACCAATAGTCTGAAGCTTACCTGGTGTCATGATATCCAGCACTGAATGAAAGCTCCTCTCTTGTTGGACATAGGCTACTTGAGGACTCCTTTCAAAGTGTTTTTGCTGCAGAAAATGGCAAGTAAAACAATCTAATCAGCAAAGCAAGTAAAAAAAAAAATCAAAGCACTTGATCAAGTGGAAAAGGCTATTAGCTTGACTGGGTTAGCTGTTCATGCTAGCCCAAACTGATTGCTACTCTTAAAAAATAGCAATTAAGGCTAGGCTAATGCTGTCCAAACATACAGTAGGCTACAGGTTCTTTTTAATAGTAGCCTAAGGTACAAAATCCGAGTAGCCTACCTTGATTCTCAACACAGGTGTTGACCATGGGGCCTACCTGTGTTAAACTCTTCCTGATGTGATGTCATCAGTGATGCCATGGGTTATACCATGACTGTGGGGGTGGTCAAAAATCTAATATAGTTCTGCTGTGTTGGTATAAAAAGGTTTGAAGCCGTTTGGCCGGTCTGATTTGGGCCAACAGTTTAAAAAACAAAACAAAGAAAACAAACATAAATTTGCACTGTTGTGCTAAGAGATAAAGGAAAAGCTAATCAGTTAATCATTTTTGATCAGTGAATCTTTTTAAAAACTTTTGATGCCTGTATGATGTTTTAATGAAGATGCAGGAGAACAGAGGAAACAGAACCGACCGCTTTCTACAATGTAAACAAACTCTTGTTGGAGACGGGAATCACGGGATGATGTGCTCAGACCAGAGCGGCTGAGACTGGGCTCTGTGATTCAACCAGCTATTCAAGTCATAGGCAATTATCTTAATGGTTTTCCAGTCAGTGTGGAACATTAGATTACTGGAAGCCACACTGAGCCACTAAAGTTTACATTTACATGTAACATAGGCTACTGTATGTTTTGTGAGCCAACTTGCAACTACTGAGTCTTACAAATAATGACATTTTTTATTATCTAAATGTAACCAATGTTAATAGCTTGAAAATATTATATCTTACTTTACGTTCCTGGCATTTTTCACATCATTTTGATAAAGGGCTAGCCTATATATTTTTATTTTACACAGTAATTTAAACTTGTCCCAACAGGAACCATGGTGCTGAGTTTTTATTGGCTGATTGAATTGTTGCATCAGGTGCACACCTGGTGCACACATGTTTAAAATAAATCCTTCTTGAGTGTGTTTCTTTTTTGTCCACAGACTAACTTTAAAAAAAGAAAAACAAATAAGAAATTTGTGCTGTAGTTTTGTTTAATTCATATTCTATTGTATCAACATTCCTTTCATTTCATCTGTATAGTGAACGCAGGTAGGTAAAAAGAACATGTAGCATCATTTGCATTCATTTAGTCATTGTTAAATGTGTGTATTCTCATTGCGGCTTTGTTTTGTTTTATTTGCTTGTGTACACCTCAGCTTAGCGTGGGAGCACATGATGATTTAAAAGGGAAATGGTAACCATGGGAAACTGGAAATAGCGGTGACCAGCGTTCGCCAACAATGGCTTTAGTGAAAGTAACAATGACAACAGGGGCAAACGGAGGCTTTAGACGCCTTTTTGTTCTTTTTATTTTTTTGTGCTGAAAAATGGAAACAAAGGCAATAAACAGGATGTTGTAAAGAAAAGCTTTTCAACACGGCAACACAAGCAGTGATGTGATATTTTAAAGCTGTCACAGTGGGGGCTTTTGTGCTCCAATTTGTCGCTGCAGCAGTGGAAAGCAACCAATCCATCCTCATTATACCACTTCTTAAATTGTTTGGCTGCTGTAGCCGCCTCCACCCTGTAGGGTCAATTTAGGTTTTCAGTGACCTCAAAAATACTGACGCACGACGTATGGGAGATTCCACCATCATCAAAATGCCAAATGAGTTCACACAGCTATGTTTGTTCATCCTCCTACTGAGTTCAAGGACTTTGAGAAGCTCCACTAAGGAAAACTGACTCTCCCATCGGCATCTCATCCGCGTGTTGAGCCTGTAAATGCTAATTGTGCCGTCTCCATTCTTAATCAGGACATTTCTTTTTAGCTCATCTATTTCACACTGGATTCTGGCTGAGGTAAAGTTACAAACTTTAATTGTTTAAGAAAGGTTAGCACATACACCTACACACATACACACACATAAAGTAGTCCATCACAAAATACAGTGACACATCCTAAGTGTTTCCTCCAGTGAATCACCCAGGACCACTGTGTATATCCTCGTTCAATGAAGCTGCACCTGACATGCTGACACTGCACTGCAGGAGGCTGCAGGGTGTTTATCCTGCATTTTGCAGGCTGATTGTATTCAGTCAGACGGAGGACAAAATGTGTTGTGATCAGTTTTCTCTCGGCTCAGCCCAAATTGACCATCTGGCTTACCAAAAACACACAGTGTGTGTGGGAGTGGCCCCATTGACCTACTTCATTGTTCACGTTTTAGCACCTGAGGGCCGAATATTTTCTATATGTGGGTCAAGGACTCTGTGGGATGATTAATGATGATTTATATATGGAATCATAGTGTGTTTTGAATTGTCAATATTTACCACAGAGTACTGATTCATGGTCTTGACACCAGCAAAGAAGTAAAAATGCATGATGAATTCTGTGTAATGATAGTCGTGTGGAAAACTCCCCCACAAAAAATCTAAATTTTCCAACTGTTTGCCTGGAATTTTGATGTGATATCACATTTCAACTTCTAGAGAAATGCCATGCTTTGCTCAGCTAAAAATGATCCACTGTTAGATCAATGCTGTCATTCAGAGATTTGTTAAAGGTGGTAGATTCGATTAGGATCTCTAGTGCTCTGGCCTTGTTGCAAGTTTCAGGACAGTCTACTGGTTGCAGGTCCTATCAGTTCGTTGATCTCCCAGGATGTAGTCTAAACTCAGATAATAGGCTATCACTTATCACATACAGATATGTCTGTGGGTCTGAATGACAAGCTATATTTAATTAAAAGTCCTCATTACTTTGACTAAATTATTGTGGGGACAGAAATCCTGTGCAGGAAAAAAAGGGAAAGTTTGAACTACAAGCTTCAATCTCTCCATACTGTATTAAGTTTTACATTTCATCAACTTATTGCTTCTAAGAAATGCTATGAACAAACTGTAAGCATCCATTTTTGGCCACAGTTGAATGGCTGAATAGATTCCATGCTGGTGCATCACTACTGTTTCCACAACTATGATTGCCTGAAGAAAATGTTGCCCAAAGGCTAAATCCTGTACAACTGTAGGTGAACCTCCTACCTTTCTTCTAGCACCATCATGAGGTCAAAGATTTCACTTGTCCAATACTGGTGTGCAGAGCCACATAGGTGCGTAACTAATGTAATTCCCATCAGCCTCAGCTGTCCAGTGTGTTCACTGCTATACTAATCAAATGTGAGCTTAGGCTGTGCTAAAAAGAAATATAGAAATGATGCAATGTTGGCAGATGTTCAAAATGTTTGTCAAAAAATAAAAAAATATGTTCGCAAATAATATGACAAATCAGTAGATTCAGCCATAAAATGAGCTGTTTTGCAGAATAGAAGATCTTGTTGTCATGCAGTCAGAAAAGCAGGATAGCATCTCCGCAGTGCGCTGAATATGATACGGACCACTGTAAAAGTTATCATTTTTTTCATCAGCACTGCGCCGGAGGGATTTTATGGTCTGACTCCACTGTGACAAAGAAATATTTTGAGCTGCAAAAGTCACTTGGCAGCATGTAGCCTCCTCCAAAATGCTGTTTGATGGTTCGAAAAGAGGTAAAAATGTTAAAGCGCATGGCAAGCAATACTGCTCCTCACACTGTCTGCTTTTGGTGGTTGCTATAGGAACCTGCAGTCCAAACCCCCCAGAAAGCCGGAGTGTGTGTAATCAGCTCTGCAGAGTGGGGGAAGTCCTGCTAGGGTTACTCCCAAAGAGCCGTGTTAAAATAAAGATGAATTCTCTTTTTTCTTTCACACTCTGCAGGCCATGAAGATCGCTCTCTCTCTCTCTCCTTTAGATTTCTTCGTTCCTCATATTCTCATTTAACAAGTGGATGTAATCATGTTCCTCACCTATTAAATATGCATATTTAATTTGGCACTGCAGTTCATGCATCAAGAGTGAATGAGCTGCTGTCGTGAGGCTACATTTACTAATGAGGGAGAGAAAGATCTGGAGCTATAGGGCTCTTATTTTGTTGAATCGTTTACTTCAATCATATGCATGTATTCCTCTTCCCCTCCTCTGATGGGCTGTATACTCCGATCAATACATGCATGTATCTGGAGGAGGAATCTCACAGACTGGCTGCTGCTTGTCTGGGTTGTGACTCCCCCTCTTCTCCAGAGAGACAGAGGCGGGACATGTGCCAGAATTGATTCAAGGCCTCAGGACACGTTCACACCTGCCTGGATTTATCCACACCTCCGAGCACATTCTCCTTAAGTTCTTAGCGTTGGGGCAGGTGAGGACACAGTGATTTAATGTCAGGTACATGCCACAATTAAATGGAATGATCTTATTATTGATATGTCTCAGTACAAGTTTGTGATTGGATGAACACATGATACACCTGGGGCAGGTATCCTGAACTGAAGTGTGCAAAGTCAATAACATCCACATTCCCTTTTTATTTAACCCTACTTTTACACAAGCAGAGATTTTCTCGCTAAGAAACCTCCTGACACATGATCTTACCATCAACCCTTCACCTAGCTTGTGTTGGTCTTCAAGTCAATTTCACAAGCTACTATCATAATAAATCTGTAGTTGCAAATGTTTATAGGCTCCTTTACAGATATAAATAAGTGGTCAAATAGGCTAATTAAAGACCATCTGCCACACAGGAGGAGGAGTTTCATCAACCTGGCAACCCAAATTTGGTTCTCGTTATTAATTGCTTATAATTAATATATAACACATTAAGAGATGCTTTATCAACCTATAGTGATAGCCTATGTGTCATACTGCACAGACTGTATGTCATGCTGTCTGGTCCTATTAATGCTTCAAACCATGAAAAGAAAAAAGAAAGATTTCAAGGAACGAAAGCACCACAAAACAAACTATCACCATAATCAAAGAAATTCAGTGCAACAGTGAGCTCTCCAGTCCAAGACCCCATGTCTCCACTGGATTCAGCGTCTTTCTTCAGAACCACCTCCTCTGTCAGATAGAAGCTCATCAGCAGCTCTGTCCTTCTCTTTCATGCTCTCTGGGTGTATCTGGGGGACTACTCAACCACAGACACCCCCCTCGTACTTCCTGCTGCTGCTAGAGTTGTTCCCAGGCCTGCAGAGAAGGTGAGTGGAGATAAGAGGTCTTTATCTGGGTCCCATTGGGAGGTAGGTTAAGTTTAAGGTGAAGGTTTGACATGGCGGCCCGTCTGCTCGCTCTGGCTGTTGCCTCCCTCCTCCTCCTCCGCCTCCTGATGCGAGGCTCAGGCTCAGTCCCCAATCCCCATGTCCTTGGGCTCATTCTTGACGGCCCCCACTGCTCTGGCTTTAATGAGAAAGATGAAAGAGGTGCAGGCTGGGAGAATACCCAGCCCTCCTCTTCCCCTTCTACCGCCCCATTCACTTTGCTCCTCGTCACATTTGTTCAGCCCAGCCTCGCTCTCGCTGGCCCTGCAGCACTAACTCATCCAACACTTTTTTTTTGCCGGGGTGGGGGAGAAATTTCTACTGTAATAAATTGGAAGTGTGGCTGGTTTCCATTTTAAATTTTTCAGGTATTATTCTCTCTGATCTTATGTGCAAATTTCTCTCCATCCTGCTTTGTGTTCTGGCTCCGTGCCTCTACTGTAGATATGTTTAAATCATAAAGCCAGAGAAACTCAGCTGTGTCGAAAAAAACCCTTTCATTCTTTTCTTATAAGATCCTGTGTCGTCTGTAAGAATTCTAAACTGCTGATGAAGTTTTTATTATTGTCTCATCCATTTAATTATCCCTGGATGTGCTTGTAAACCACTTAAAGTGTTCTCTCTCAATGATCATTAAAAATCATTTTATGCGTGTTATTGAATTAAAACTCATAAAACTCTTGGCAGCATAACAAGGTGATTCATTATTTCCAGTCATTAAATCACTTTGATTTTGATTTAATGTGTTGATCATCAGGTATAGGTGTGAGTTGTGACCTGTGCATGGAAATACTGGGCTACATCTGTTGTGATTTATGCTGTGAGGCAAAAATGTAAAAAATGTCAGAATCAGAATCAGCCGTCATTGTCACTATACAGAAGTACAGTGAGTTACATTCACTTTTAGGTGCAGAGACACACAGATACTTTCTCATTAAAGGCGAAGAAAGAAGAAAGGTATCACAATAATAACTACATAAGTGTCCATTATTATTCTAGATCTGGAAACAATGGAACAATTTTTAAAAAGCTCAATCTTAAATATATATAAAAAATATATACAGTATATATTACCACCCAGGCCTCTAAATAATAAGTCACGAAGATGTGACCACCACCCCAACCACAGAAGCCTCCAAAAGGTGCTGCCACCCACTAGGCGTGTGCAGGGGTGCAGGTGTAAGGCTCAACAAGCTCCTCTCTCCCCACTGACTCTGCTAAGCTCGTTCTCTTGGCTGCGGTGTTGCTCGGTCGTGGGTTGGGAGGATGGGAATCTCACTCATCCGTTCACGCGCATCACTAATTAGCCATAACTGATCCCAGCCCAACCCAGCCAACCAGCTCTGAGCCAATCTGTGCCCCTCAGTCATGGATCTTATCTGCTGACTTCCATTACCTGCCTGTGGCACTCAACCCTCCGGCTCATTTATATGGGTCACAAATGTATAGTTTTAGTTTTTTTCAGATGAAGCTAAATAACTTCTTAATAAAATAGCTGGTGTAGTTTTTAGCAAATGTTGCTCAAACTGAAGGAAACAGAGCTCTTTAATTTGACTCTCAGTGGAGGATCAATACACATTTAATGCACTACAGTAATGAGTATTTACACCAACAGTGTGGTGTAAATGTGGCCAGTTTTAGCAGAATGATGAGTTTAGCTTAGTTCTATCTATTCCTCACAGAATTAGATATGCAAAACATTTATAAGTAACTTTCACTTTTACTCTTTCTTTCAGAAGACCAGATTAACATTAACAAAGCTCTAACGTTGAGTCTCCCCACTGAGACCTGATAACGGCTTTGTTTAAACTACACCAATTGTTCTAAACCTTTCACTGATTAGTAACTTTCACTCAGTGAAATTGGTGACTGACATTAAAGGCACGTGAACAATAATCACTATATTTCCACCCCTCCTCGCCAGTCACTCCTGCAGCAGCAGATGGCAGAATCGCCCTGGTATCACCCTCAAGAGACGTGGCCCATCTGGAAAAATGAGTCCCAGGCTCCCTGTAAAACATGAGTTTAAGTACAGAGAGGTGTGATGATGTTTGTCCAAATATATAGAAAAGATTTGACATTTTGATGAATGAAATCTACTCAGTGTATTTGCGTCTACAGAAGGACCTGGGCGGTGTTTACATTCAGCTGCTATCCAATGCTTTCTCCTTGTGGCCATTCAGATGTAATGCACCAAGGCTCTGAATGATACGTATGTATTACAGTTTTTCTGATTTGCTAAATCACCAAATTCCATTAAATTGTCTGAATTGAATCCTCAGTGGCCTGAACCTGTTTGGTGAATCTATCATACCTTTAATGAAACCATAAACAGGACACCTGTCAGTCTCATTTCACCTTTTATCAAAACTCTACAAAAACAAATTGTGTACTGTGATGCACTTGTAGGCTAATGCAGGCTGCAGAAGTCAAACACATGTACAGCACAAGTGTCACAGTTTAAACACAACAACTCAAAAGTGTTTGAGGAAAATAATCAGATAGGTGGACGATGGAGAAGAGGAGGAGGAAGACCAAAAGCTGAACTTTGAATATTTCTTTAGAAAACATTAAAATACCTTACCCTACTCTATTGTACTCAATAAACAGTTCCGGAGCAATGAGCTCTGAACTCGGTGTTTTCCATTTTTCCATGCGGTGTGTGATGAATACGTGGTGTTTTTCTTCTGATCTGCTAGTGATGTGAAAACAGTTTGATTTTGAGCACAGATGAACCTGTTTGGAGGTATGTTTGGTTTTGCTAGTTTGACTCTTTAGTTTAGTGTTTATCGTTTTGAGAAAAAGAAGAGAAGGTTCCAAGAAATGTGATCTGGAGAGGAACATTTTTGCATGTCACAATGACCTCACACTGTTCGCCTGATACAGTTGAATATAAGTAGGAGTGGACAGGCACATTACAGGTAGAACTATACGATCTTACCTGCAGCAGTGATAAGATCAAATAGTTTCTACCACCTGAAACATGAAGTTACCTGTTGGAACAGAGATGACAAGATGAGGTGGTGACTTGAAGGAGTGTTTTATTGAGCACTTTGAGGCTAAAACATGGAGCAGCTGCTGAGCAACAAACTGTAGATTTCTCTAAATAAATAAAATGCAAATAACATTATTTGTTTTTTTTTCCAGTAACACTTCCTTATACGAGTTGTACGACTCTGACCAAAACAGACAATCTTACATTTTTACTTAGTAAGAACCTGTTTTTTTGTTTGTTTGTTTCTTTTTGGACCAATCACTGTCTTTGGCCTGGAAACACATTATTCATGAACAAAGAAATCATATGGACAGGACTAAATGTAGCAGTGCATACGAGTGGTCCACAGGGACAACAAATGTAACATTGAGCTCTAAAGACAATATTAGAGCTACGCTGAGTGTTCCTTTGACAGATTATTCCAGTCTTATAAGGTCTTGGACTTGTCCTGGTTGACCATGTATTTCTGGTAAACCACTCCCAGTGTGGTGAGGAAGTTTCCCATGAAGAGAACCATGTAGGAGCAGCAGCACATCGCAACCTGCACCACAGGAGAATGAACAGGTAACATCGATCAGGGGCTCATCATACAACTTGAAATACAGGAAGCATGGCATCACACGTGCTACAGAATGAAAACTGAAGGTTAACAAACCTGCCACTCTTTACACTCTGGGAGCTGGAACATCTCATAGAGTGTTATACTGTTGTAAAGCTGCCAGAACTGTAAGAGAGGAGGAAGAAGAGCCAACAGTCAGACACCAAACCTGTTAAACATGTAATGTAAGTACCAAAAGCAGTAAGGGACAACATGCTACTCACATGACCAAAGAACAGGAAAGGAAGGAGGAAGGTCAGGCCTCTCCACATCCAGGACTGGAAACCCTCTGAACACCAGCAGAACAGAGAGGAGTCACTGATCTGAGGTTTACTTCAGCTGTTACTAATATCAGAGAATATTCCTCCTGCTTTGCTACCATTCATCCAAGAAGTCAATGTGGCTCATTCGTGGAGCAGAAATTATATTTGAGAATTTGAAAATCCAATAAAAACTCTCATATTGGTTATTTCTTTTCCTACATAAATTCATGACAAACATTTTTCAATAACAATCCCACAAACTAAACAATACATTAAAAGCTGAGGGAGGACACTGGAGCACACCGTCAATCTTATAGATTTATTCAGATGTGGCTGCTAACGTATCAACATGATGTACAACGACCGAATTGACTGACGGAGGGGAACCGTAAGTTTCGCTTTTACCGCGGCATCCTATTAACCATTTTTCTACCATTGCAATGAGTCTGGAAACATTATTTTAAGGCCGATAAACTCTGCAATGTTACTTTTGCCTTGTCACTGTCTGTGTGAGACATGTGACACTACCTTAAGCTAACAAGGTAGAGATAACATGGCTAACACAAGCTGGTGTTTGACAGGCGTAATGTTTACTTTGTTCTCTTAGTTTCATTTATTTGCCTGCTTTTACATACAGCTGAGGATTTAAAGAACAATTCCAGGCAAATTCAACTTGGGGGTGTATATTCATATCATTTCAGGTCTAAAAGAAGGAATTTGACGATTTTCAGTTTAATCGCTCCTGTTTTGCGGTGGTTTTGTCTGTCCCCGGATCGCTACGGCAGCAATGAATGGGAGCGGATGCAAGTTCCGCTAGTTCGGCTGTTTACATCCCTCAAATCCGCAATTTTTTTCCACAGACAGCGTCAGATGGTGACTCAAACATGTACCGAGAAGTTTATTTACTTCAAGCAAGCCGACATGCTTGTAAAACTAGATCTAATTCAAAGTCTCCCCGAGTCTCGCGCGAGACCCAGTTGCCGTGCTCGGTGCATTCAGGGGCAGTCAGAAAGCTACCGTTTGTGTCATAAACACAGGAATATCGACTCTTGACTTGCTTCAAGTAAAAAAAACGTATCAGCGCATGTTTGAGTCGCCACCTGACGCTGTCTGTTGAAAAAAATGTACAGTAAAGAGTCGATATTCTTGTGTTTATGACACAAACGGTAGCTCCTACTGCACCTGAATGCACCAAGCACGGCAACAGGGTCTTGCACGAGACTCTGAATTAAATCTAGTTTTACAAGCATGTCGGCTTGCTTGAAGTAAATAAACTTCTCGGTACATGTTTGAGTAGCCATCCGACGCTGTCTGTGGAAAAAAATTGCAGCTTTGAGGGATGTAAACGGCCGAACCAGCAGAACTTGCATCCACTCCCATTCATTGCTGCCGTGGCGATCCGGGGACAGACACGACTACCGCAAAACAGGAGCAATTAAACAGAAAATCTTCACATTCCTTCTTTTAGACCTGAAATGATAGGAATATACACCCCCAAGTTGAATTTGCCTGGAATTGTCCTTTAATTGCTCAGCTAGTGCTGAACAGAGCTGAATATTCACCTACTGTAATGATGGTACAGCATAAGTGTGAGATAGAAACTGAGGGGCTCATCCTCTGGAGACCATGAATGTCTGCACCAGACTTCAGGCCAAACCATCTCACTGTCATTGAGATATTTCAGCGTGAACCTAAGTGGTGCCTCAGCCAACTTGACCCCCTCAGCAGCCCCGAAGCCGTGCCACTGCTGTGGCCGGGATGTGGTCGGTGACTGAGCACCCTCTGGTGGACACGTTACACTAAAACAACACTCCTCAACTCAGTTCATTGTTTGCTTTGCTTTGGAGAAGCATCTAATTTTGTATGATCAGATTTCTCCATAAATGGCTGACAACTCTGAAACACAAATTACTGAAACTGCCCTCATTTCTGGTGAGCTGCATCTATTGTTAATTGTTTTTTTTGTTTTTTTTAACAGTTTGCTGTTGCTGTTTAGACTGTTCTTGTGACTAGTTTTGGCAAATTACAGTCTATCATGTGTTGTTTTTATTATTACACATTGTATACACAATATATACTCAGCATCATAATGTCAAAAACAAAAAAGACAGGAATTCAACTAAACTTGTCTCTGCACTGCCGATCATTTGAGCTCCTTCTTCTCATATTATTCCAGAGTCATTCAACTATAAATACACTGACAGTTCAGTCTGGACTCACCGACTGTAAGGTCCATGGTATGTCCTTCTCCCAGTGCTCTGAGTCTGTACAAACAGCCACTCTGGTAGTAGTACTGGAGGAACTGGACAAAGCCTACTTTGCAAACAGAACAGAGAACAAAACACACACACAAAAACACAAAGTACAACCATGACTTCACAGCTGGCCGAGATTTCCTGTCATATTTATTGTTATTTTCCTCACAGAAAACAGGATTTTCACGTTGGAGGCTATTGACAGTTTACACTGAAGCTCATGTCCATCTAGTTATCCAGACTGGTCTGTTATAGTAAACAGTGTGTATTGCATAATGTACATTAATCTCGTGGAGTAGAGCTGAGCTCGATTCTCTTACTTTGGTAAAGACAGTACGTCAGGAATTGGTTCCTGAACATCTGGTAGAGAACACCTTCAGGCCTGTGAACAAAAACAACAACAAACATCTGGTTAGAGTGGAGCACAAACACAAGTGATGCTTTTAATTTGGTTTTGAGTACAATATTTTATTTTCTATTTATTCCCAGGACATCATGTCTATTCATGCATGTTTTTGGGTTGAACAGATCAAACAAACTGGACACTTTTCACCTTTAAATTCCCAGAAGTGTAGTAACTTCTCAGATCTCTTCTGTGAAACGTGGTGACTCAGTGTTTAATAACTCCTGATTCCAATGAAGCTTTCATAATGTCATCTGCTGAGGGTTTCGCATCATTTTTTAAATATTACTAAATAATAATTTTCCAATTTAAACTCTGAATGTTGTTGTTCAATATGAACAAAATGAGATTACACAATATTTTGAGACTATCTTATTTTATTTTCATAAATCCAAGTTTCATTTTTGTTTTCTTGCCACTGCATATATTTATATTTCTTCTTGTAGTATTTTCCTTGTAAACATGAATAATTTATGAATATTATGATAAGCCCATTTTTCGATTGCCTTTAGTGCCTTTTACTGTTTATAAATCATGAGGTGCATTGTGAAATACGGGACTGTTTTGTAAAAGGATCTCTTATGTAATATCCCCACGGAGCCTAAGTGTTGAAATATGAACTGATTTCCTGTAATGCTGAAGAATTTATTATGTGTGCTTACAATTATAAATCACAGTGCTTTGTTTGCTTTTGCATTTTATTTTGTGTGAGAACTTTTTGAAATATCTCAACCCAACCAGAGGATTATACTTTTATTTGCAGTTTTGTAAAGTGTGAAACTCTTCCTTTGATGAACGGTGAATAACAGCACTCACCAAGTCAGCATGACTCCAGACAGAAAGGTTGACACGTAGTGATGGACAACCCACCAACCCTTGATCCTGAAAGGACATAAAGACAGGGAACTAACAAACAGGCGTATAAGGTTACAGGTTACAGTAGGCTTCTTTTTACACTGCAAACTCTGAAGGACTAGTTTTTTTACTCTTATCATAATAACAATAATGCAGACAGAGAAGTCAGAGCAGACCTTGAGCCATTAGTGATGAGGATACTCTCCCGGATAGTGAGTGTGCAGTAGTACCACACCAACAGGAAGTTGAACAGAGCATCAAGAGCTCTAAATTGAAAACAAAGAGGATAATGAAGTGAACCAGAACCAAATTGAAATACACAATGGAAATTACATAATAATGTATTTTATTCTGCTGCACTGTCAGTTTACACCAGGAGTCAAGTATCTATATCTATATCAAGTATCTATATCTATATATAGTATTTTTTTTGTATTTTAAATATCTTACTCAGTTTGTTTATTTCTACCTGTATATTATTATTATCATTAATATCACCCTTCATTATATATTATCATAATATAACAATATTATGATAACATATAATGAAGGGTGAATTCACCCTGAAGGTAAAGGGAAAAATTGATTGACTGATTCACTGCTGATATCTATTTTTTATTTTCTCATTTATTTAATTATTTTCTCTCTCTCTCTCTTGTTTTTGCTCCTAACACAATTTATCTCAATCCATTTACTTTTTTGACTGCTGTGTTGCGATGTTACAATAGGTCTTTCTTGTCTTGTGCTACATTATATCACGTCTTTATGCTTGTCACTGTTACTGCACAATAAAAAAAAAACAGTATCTACACAGGATCTGACCAGATAGATACATTGTTGTTCATAGTAGTCATGTACTGTATAACACATTGGCCACTCTATTGTTGCATTTTTATGCGCAGGGTGTTGTGAATCTTCCCTTTGCAACAACATGATTTGTCTTGATATCAGCTGTCATAGAGAAGAGGATTGGCTGTTCCAGGGGGAGTGGAGGACATGTGTCATGCAGCTGCCGCCTCTGGCAGTTGTGAACTATTCTCTCTCTGACTGCTCCACATATCCCTCCATCACAATAACAGTACATTTTCAGCTGATTTCACTGACACCGTCAGGGCCCTCAAACGTGTTTAAATCCAGGGCTGCAGGTGTTAGGGTATAGCCAGGTGAGGGTAATCTCACCTGTAGCTGAACAGAAATCGACAGGTGAAGGAGAACACGAAGAGGATGACGGTGAGGATCAGTTTAAATTTCTCGTATTCATCTTTGTAGGCAAATCTGTTTGGTGAGGCAAAAAGAAGCAACATCAATGGGAAGGCGACGTCACGTGACCACGCTTTGACAATGTTTCTGGGTTGTAGGATAATGAAGATAGTGGAGACTTACTTGGACTGTTTGTTGAGGAGTGTTACGTTGACATTTCCTAAAACAAGGGTGAGGTATAACCTACAGAGGAGGACATGACAGTTACTCACTGTACAAACAGTACAGTGTAAATATCATATTGAAATGTGAAACACTACACAACCTGCCATAACACATAATCACTATGCCAGAACAACTACTCTGAACAGTCGGACATATCCCATGTTTGCTGCACTATAGACAAACAACATGACTGGTCTGATAATTGGCATTGATATTGAGACAAACCCATTCTTCTTTGGTAGAAACGCTTCCATCTCAGTGAAGGCATTGGCTCTGTCTTTGATGGAGTCTTCGATCTCAGCGATGGAGTCCACATCCTCTGGACTTAACTTGGGCGTTGGATGTTTGTTTTTGCATCTGGTAATAGGAAAAACACAAGACCTCTGAGTCTCTGTGGTGAAGGATATGATTAAACTGTTCCTTGCCAAAATATAGGCCGCTGTTTTTTGCATTAGCTGAAGACATTTAAAACCGTAGCTGTCAATCGTCACAATGAATCCCTGATCAACACGTACTGCTCTAGTGATGCAGTCAGCTCTTTCAGTTTCTTCCTCTGACGTGAGATTGCACTGGAGCAGGTGTTTTGCAGTTTGGTCACTTCCTCAAGTTTTTGTTTGTATAGGCGATGGGTGTCCTGGAGGTAAAAAAAAAAAAGAAAAAAGAAAAAAAGAGATAAAATAAGAATATATAAAGTTGCAATGAATCTTCCACAATAATGTTCAACAGGTGCACATAGAGACTATTGGGTAAATGATCCAAGATTTATTGTTGGGGTAAAATGTGCAAAAACATCTTATTTTTTGGAATTGTTGTCTTCTGTCATCAATAAAATCATTCCTTAACATTTCTTTGACATTACTCATGTTATGACATTAAATTCCCCTTCCCTTAAGGTTCCACTGTGTCACTGTGTGTTAATCTTTTGTCTATTTACATTATTAGAGCTGTGACGACTTTGTTATAATTAAATAGAGGCTCCTTATTTTCCACTGAGCATGTGACAGTGACTTTCAGCCAGTGTGCTGCACAATTAACCATGCTCAATTGGGATCATCCACAGTGAGTCTTGAAATAGTCTATCTATCTATCTATCTATCTATCTATCTATCTATCTATCTATCTATCTATCTATCTATCTATCTATCTATCTATCTATCTATCTATCTATGCTGAAATTTCTGACTTTCTTGAACGCATAATAAACACTAATGACAAGGCATGGTTCTGATTGATTAGTGTATAGGTTTCTCTGCATCAGTAGACATCTGTATGTTCACCATCTTCCAGCTGAACATATTGTATTACATTACAACACGCCACATTTCTTCACATAATCCGGTTTAATTCCTGCATGTGTAGTGCACTCCCGGCTTAAGCTGTTGAACTGACCAACACAAAGAGCCATGTGGTGTTCCCCTTGAGTAACAGTGACTCACACCGTACTGGACTGCACCTTTCACTTACTTTTTGTTTGTCCCTTGGCTGTCACAGTACAATTATCTTTAGCTGCTGAGGGCGGATCCCTGTGTCGACAGAGTGCCCACCCACTCCAGACTGTTAGCTATACCCAGCCAGGGCGCACTTCCATAGGTAAACCGACTACCGACAAGCCGCTAAACTTACCTGGATCTGCTGGTAGCCCTTCTCCAGGTCGTCCCATTCCCGCAGACACTCGGTGAAACCCGACGGACTGAACAACATTGTCTAGCCTGGCATCAGCAGCCTCTAGGAGTTGGGCAACACTTATGATCCGCTGTGCAACAGTTGCACCGCTGTCAGCGTCAAAGTCGCGTCTACGTTTGGGCGTCACTTCCGGTCACAACCTTCACATGAAAAGCCTCAGTACGAAAAAAAAAGAAAAAGCCTCAGTTAGACACTTGAAGCAGCAAACAAAAAAGTGAAAAGAGAAATAAAATACACCAAGATTATGCTAAAAACAAACAAACAAATTTATGACTAAATTAATAACATCAGATAGGGATTAATTGCTACATTAGGCTACAGAACAAAATAAAATAATGGAAAAGATCCCTGTGTGCTCAATTGAGAGCTGGTATTCTTGGTCTTCATATGGAGACAGGCAGATATGTCGGCACAGCAGGAGGTGATAGAATTTGTAACTTATGTAACATCCAAGAGGTGGAGAATGAAAGTAATTTTATGTTCTACTGTCCTTTTCATGACTCTATAGGACAAAAATTGTTTAGTAAGGTAGATCCAAATAACAAATTTGTGTGGTTAGACGATGCTGAGAAGCTAAAACATCTTTTTTCAGTTTAATATATTTGCATTTTCTTTATTTATTGAAAAGTCTTGGGCAATGAGACGAAGAGCGATATATAGTTGAGTAGCCTACTGAAAGTAATCCTAAATTGTTTATTTATGTCACCCCTGTGTGGCAGGTAACACCAACAGGAAGGACTAAATTTAGCCTTTTTTTTGTATTTGTCATTAAATGTGTCTCATACAGTATGAGATGGGCCACAGTGGTGGCATGACATGGAAATAAAATAATCATTCATTCATACTTGGGTCAAAGTGCTTGTGCATGTGTTTGTATGTGGTGGTGTATAACGTATTGATGAAATTACTGTGTGTGTTTGTTGAGAGGCTGATGGCTTTGGGGGAAAAACTGTGCAAGAGTCTGTTGGTGTGTGTTCATATGGACCTGTATTGCCTCCCTGAGGGCAGAAGTTCAAAAAGGATGTGGCTGGGGTGGGAGGGGTCTCTGATGATGTTTCTTGCTCTGGAGAGGCAGTGGGCGTATTTGTTGTTTGTTCTTCTGATAGGCTAAATGACAAAAGGCAGTTAAACACGTGTAAAGTCACACTAAGCTAAAACTACTTTATTTTTCAATATTGCTTCGATTCTTTCTTCCCTTTCTCATGGTAAGAAACATAAAAAGTCGAACAGAATAGTAGGATAAAATCATGCCTTATTCTTATAAATCTTTTGTCAAATTTCCCTTTCTCAGTGAAATATTCTGAAACAGGTCAACTCCAGTCATCATGATTGATTATAGATTATATAATTTTATTTTTATTTGATATGTTGTTGTGAAGGTGTTTTCTTACAGGCCTATTTTTCTTGTTCAGTACCACAGTTGAGCATGCAGCATCTTTGACGAGGTCCAACTGATAATGACTACTTAGCCTAAATGATTTTGTTTCCACTGTGTATTTGTACCCATCTAAATTTAAATAAAGTTTAATCAATCCCTAATGTTAGGTCTTCAAGGCTTGCCAATTTTGAGCTTTTAGTTATGAGGCCACAGCTTCCGGTTTCATCATACCTAACTACGGTAAACTTCACAGAACCGCGTGCGTCCTGCGCTTTGGACGTGCTAATTTGCAGCTGCGTGGTCCAATCAGACGCCCCGTCTGCAAGCTCGCGCTTCCAGGGAGAAACGATTCCCTGGGTTTCGTCTCTCAGGCACCACAACCTCTGTTATCCATCCTCATCAACCCCGTGTAACCCCAAATCAAGGCCCTGCCCACAGTCATGTGTGACAGGGACAGCTCTTTAAATGACACATACACACTGTTTGGTCATTTTGGGAGGGAGAAGACTGTCTCCTGCAAGATGAATTTCAGGGCAATGTGTTGCTGAATATTTGCATGTGGCCTGTATTTTTAGAGCAGATGTTATGTAACTCTGGAGACAGGGGAAACTGTCATCTGTAGGTTTGTTAGCACCTCTCATGGAGCCATGTATGGACTCAACCATGAAATTATTAAAATATGCTTTGATTTTTTTGTTACAGATATGACAATTAGACTTGTTAGCTAATTAACATATTATGAAGGTGTCACCATCACTGAATTTGTCTGTGTTTCAATCCACATTAACAGTTCATCTTTGATTTTTTTTTCAAGCATTTCGTAAGAAGAAGTTATGTAAACTTTACTGAACTTTGGGAGAAATGGTGTAAATATCCATTATCTATTGTGATTAAATAAGTAAAGGGGGGAGAACAGACCATCCAAGCAATATCATGAATTCAAACAATTATTAATCACTTACATCACTACTTCATCATAGTTGTTCCTTCTCTACTAATGAATAAAAACCCGCAAGTGTGCACTATTGAGAAAGGTGAAAGGTGTTTTTTTTTTTTTTTTACACCAGCACACCTACATTTCTAAACTTGATGCCTGCTATGAGTTAATTGTATCAATGAGTGAAAGCTCATATGTATTTCACATACAATTCAGCTGTTCTCCCCCTTTTATTTTATAGCATATAGAAGCAAGATTCATATTTTTCTAATTCTATTGTTCTGTTATCGTACCCTTCGGTTTTCCTCTAAAATGCCTAGTGGTTCATCACAGTTATCAGTGTCAACTGGTACCTATTCATACAGCAGGAATACACAATAACACATATCACAGCCTGCATTATCAAATATTAGCAAAAAATCTAAAACAATATCAAAGATGTAACAAGACCACTTGACCTTGAAATTCAGTTACAGTAATCTTAATGCCGCTATTACAGTGTATTCAGTTCAGACTTTTGGATTGGCGATCTACTCATGTCAAAGAGTTTGACCTGTCATTTTATCGAATAATTTAAAGAAATTTAATAAATTACTATGTGTGTACTACAAACTGTTGTTGTTGGGTTGTAGTTGTATTTTCCATACACTGATGCTTTCCCACAAATTAAGTTCCTGAAGAACAAATTAAGTTATCTGAAGTGGAAGTTCAATAATGGATGACGATGTAATGCAGTTGAAACCAGTTGTGTTTATTGAATAGGGACTAGTTGCTAAAAATCATGGCCAGAGATATCAGTGACTTTCGTTCCCACGGTGTGAAGCTCCCATTCAGACAGCTGCTGTAGAAACCCTGTGTTTGGCCTCATGGTGGGTTTGCATTTGAGCATGTACCTCCAGGCCTGCTGAAAAGAGTCAAACCAACAGCATGTGACACATTTAATATATGCTGTCTGTCTGTGGCCCATGGCAGTCGCATGTATCTGTGTTTAAAGAGGAGTTTGAAATATATCTAGATTTAGATGAACATTGACGTTAAAACCACAACATGTCAGGTTCAGACAAAATCCAGTATGAAATGCTCAACAGTGGCACATAGAGGTGTGGTAATTGGCAAGCTTTCTCCAAGGGGATCCACCTGCAGACCTCACATCACACAAATGGGAAGAGAGTATTGTTGTATAAAGTTATATACTCTATATTTCATCATAAAAGCCTAAAGCAAATAAGATAACTGCTAATACATGTATATCTCTTTTTAACAGAGAGAGACAGTTGCCTGACTTTTAGATGAGAGTGGTATCAATCTTTAAAAAATGAGCTTATTTCCCCCACCTGCAGTCATGTACTAGTTAGTTATTTTAGTGTACAGACTGGAAGCAGGTGGACCAACTAGACAAACTCAATCCAAAATCCAAAACTGCTCAAGAAGCTCTGATTCATTTTCATCAACACACTATCTGCTCTGTTACCATACTGTAAGTCATAAAATGACAAATTGTGTTTCTTCTTGTTTGTTGCTGCTGTCATTGTTTCTTGGTGAGCATCACATGTGCAGCATCACAGGTTGCCAGGATTTGGTACCACTATTTATACTGCACCTACAGCTTGTGCTCACTTACCACATCTGCCAAAGTGTGCTGTGGCTGAGCACAGTGTACACAAGTGCTGGGTGGATGGATCCACAGTTTGACAAAAACACATTCAATAAATAAATAAATCCACAAATTGTCTTTTTTATATTTCTGTTCAGACAAGATACTCAACAGCTGCACGTCCAGGGATGCAAAATCTCATTTCCAGCTCTTATTCTGATTTGGAAAGAAATCCTCATCTTGAGTTGACAATGTCAGCGTCACAGTGTATGGCACTTTATTATGCACACACTGAACTCTAGTGAATGAACCTACTTACCTCCAGTGTGTATTTGTGGTGGTCCATGAGAAAGGCAATGGTTACAGCACTGCAGCGGCTTCTGCCCCGTCTGGAAACTACCAGGACACGAGAGCCTAGACTAGTGTGTGACACTGAAAACAGAAGATACCACACTGCATTTTATATTATATTCTTGATAACTGCAGCTAACAGATGCAGAAAAACTGATGACAGTTTTACAGTTCTTGTGGATTATATAATTACAAACATTTGTGAGGATTTAAAACAGTTTAATTGTTTATACTTACACAGTTTGTAATATGACTTACCGATAAAATTACAAATCCTTTCAAAACTTGAATATAAATCAGACTCTGCTGAGTCAGCCACGGGGATGTTAAGCATGTCCTGGTTCCCCTTGAAGGATCTAGATCTAAACAAATTCAAAGAAACTTCAGAACCAACCCGACAGCAAAGCCACATGACACCCTGAAGTTTCTCCATCATGCTTTAAATGTTCAGTCCTGACTTACTCCGGAGTGTCGCTCTGTGAGATGCTGACGATGGCACTGATCTTCAGGTCTCTGAGGATACTGGAGTCCATGCCTTGATTCTGCTGCTCACCCATATATAGCAGTCCCGCTATGACCTCCACTGGATAGGACTTCAGGTTCTCCAGCTCCTATTAGGACATCACAGATTTTCATTAAACTGTATTTACCAGCAGGAGTTTGAATCACATGACATTTTAAGGGTGGAAATCAATTTCATTTAAGTGAGGCTAGAATATTGAAGGAAATGGATGATTGACATGAAGCCTCACAGGTTTAATTATGAATGTGTGAGGCTGCAGGTGTGTTTGTCTTACTGTGATGGTGTACATGATTTTCTCAGTCCTTAGGAAAGGGTACAGAGCTGAGAACTTCTGAAAGCCTCCTATCACTATCTGGACTGGATACAGGCTAACTTTGGCCAAGGCCTGTGCACATTCAACTGCTCTGCCTGCAACCACAGACAGAAGTCAAACAATAAACATCGGTGTAGCTGTAACTATGAGCTTTCCAGTGCAGGTGAATAGTAGGAAGTACAGGAAAAATACTTAAAACCATTATGCAGTCCATTAATGTGCTGGTAAATCAACATTTGATGGAACATCTTCAGTATAACACTGCAGCCTACCTTGTTCCTCCAAACGGCTGCTATTGCTGTCATAGACCACCACGTGCTGCATACTGTCAACCTCCACAGCCACTGGCAGCAGGAATTTGCCCTCTGAATCCTGCAAAGAGTCGTCACCCAGAAGGTTTTGATTTCTGAAGCACAAAATAATCCTGGGGTGGATTAGTGAACTAAGAATCTCAGCTGTTACGCAAGGCTTAATTGTCTTTGCATTGCTTTAACTTTGCACCAAAAGTCCGAGGAGTGAGTATGATTTAAAAGGTAGTTCAGGTACATTAAGCCATGGGTGTGTAACCCTGGTTAGAATTACAACACTCAGAAATACTAGGTTCCTCAAATGCATCATTGTTTTCCTACATCGTAGTTGGTTTTCGTCCGATAGTGTAATTTCCGAGCTTACCTGAACGCATCACCTGCAGGCCTCGGTGTGTGTGAGAAGGTGCAGAGACACAGAGACCAGGAGGAACAGAGGAAGGAGAAGCCTCATGCAGCCGCAGAGCAAAGTGTCCAGTTCGGCGGCCAAATGTGATGATATTTTGTGAAGTTGTGATAAAAGTGTTGTTAGAGAGTGAGTGTGAAGAGAAACTTACCTGGCGAAAGTGAAACCGATCCTGGGAGCGACTCGGACGAGTGTTTACCCAGGCGTTTTCGGGAACTATTTTGGTGAGTTAGCTCCACCGATAGCTCATTAGCTCAATTAGCAGTATCATTCTGGTCTAGTACACAAGAAAGAAAGCCAGCCAGAATAGTCAATATGTTTAATGATACTGTGAACTGTTTTCATGATACTGTGATGATACGATGTTATTGTGTGTTACCGTAACGAACGTGTAGCAATTTAACGAGCTGTTAGCTCAGCTGCGGCCTGTAAACAAGGCCAAGCCTGGCTCCACAGCCGTCGCCGTAGCTCAAGTGCTAAAATAATGTAGCATTTCATGTGTTTTGTATTGTTGTATTGAGTTGTTTACAGTTCGTTTAATGAAGCTGTATTGTTTAGTGTGCACTGAAAAAAGCTAAAGACAGTCAATTAAGCTGATGAATAATTACGCTGCATGTTATGCAGGCTGGTTAATTGAGGGACGAATTCTTCCATTCAACTGTGATCCACACCACCGCCGTTGCCGCGTGGAGGCTCTTGGTTCAACCGTGACCCGTGTCAACGCCATGCTGCATGGAAACTCTTGGTTCATCGGGACCAGTATCAGTGTGGTAGGACAGGACTCGGTCCTGAGGAGTCACACATTTTATTTGCGCTTTCTTTTCTGAGATCTCAGTATTTTTTTGACTTTTTTCTATTTTTTACATTTTTTTGCTAAGAAGAAACTGACAAAGAAACTTAAAAAAACAGTAATCCATGGAGACCCTGAAAGACAATAAAGTGAAACAAACAGAGGAAAACAGGGAATAAAAAGGACAATTCAACCCATTAAAGGGGAAAGAGACACTTTTTTTTATTTTATTTTATTATTTTCTATACTGGTACTTACCTGTGTTCAGTAAATTTTATTTCATTCTGTGAATTTAATTAATGTGAACTGAACTGAATTTAATTTTTTGCAAACCTGAACAGTTAAAGGAAAAAAACAGAGTTGAATACACTTGAATATAAACGTTCAAACCATAATCTGTGATTTGTGTGTTATGTGAAGTGGGAGATTAATGCTATTACGTTTAGCGCTACTGCCAGTCTCCTTATTCGAACCTAGTGATCAGATAGAACCAGAGAAGACTAAGAAGAAGGTTACATAAAAAGTGGCGAGCCAGCCAGGAGATTGGTTAATAGTAGCTTTTTGATCTTCCACCCCACAATACGCACCCTTTCAAATTTGAGTTCACTGAGTCAGATATGGATATTTGCAACCGTTTTGAGGTTAACGGTCAGAACTCCCTATATGTGACAGGTATAGGATCAGATTACACAGATGAAGAAATCGATACTGTGTTCAAAGTTAATGGAGACATTTCTAAAATAGTCAGAATCCCTGATGAGTCAGGACAACCAGAGGGTAGAGCCCTGATCCAGTACGCATCTGACAGGTCTATCTCTAGAATCGACCCCATTACCTTGGGTACCTTACCAAGTCCAAAGGACCCTGCTGTGTCGTGGTTTGCGAGAACCATTAGAGATGTTTGTCAGGAAGAGATGGGGAGGGAGATAGCTCGCAGATACCTGGGTGAGTTGCAGTCTGTCGCAGGTAGTGGCAGGGCAGGCTTCTTGAATGTGCTTCAGGAAGAGCTGCAGGGAAACCAGAGCACATCACAGACTGTACACAGTAGTGCTACACAGCCACATGCAACTCAAAATGTCAACACATCTAGTAATGAACAAAATGAACCTGCAGAGCCCACACATGTTCATAGTGCACCTGCTAGTGTACCAATGAGCCCAGCCCACGTCAGTGAGAATGTTTTTAATCCCCCCCAGATCCAGAAAGTGATTGTGGAGCATGTCATTCGTAGTGAGTCCACCACTTCATCATCTCCACAAATACGGATGCGCACCTTCTCTGGACGGATGCCAAGACCAAATGGTGAGGTGGATTATGAAACGTGGCGCACCCAAGCTAATCTTCTCCTTAACGAACCTTCCTTGAACGACGCTCACAAGGTGAGAAGGATTCTTGAGAGCTTGCTGAGTCCAGCAGCTGATGTCGTGAAGCCTCTTGGCATTTCTTCACCACCAAGCGTTTATGTCACTCAACTTGATTCTGCTTTTGGTGTCGTGGAGGATGGCGAGGAGTTATTCGCTGCATTTCTCAGCTCTAACCAAAACAATGGAGAGAAGCCATCAGCATACTTGAACAGGCTCCATAGCCTCCTCTCAAGGGCAATTTCTAGAGGGGGAGTCTCAGCCGAAAATTCCAACGACCACTTGCTCAGACAATTCTGTAGGGGCTGTTGGGATCAGAGCATCATCATAGGCCTACAGTTAGAGTGCAAAAAGAGCAATCCGCCAACATTCCCCGAGTTCCTCCTCATGTTGAGAACTGAGGAGGACCGTCGTTCAGCAAAGCTAGACAGGATGAAAAAACACTTAGGTGCTTCAAAAGCTAACATGTATGCCCACCATGTTTTTGATATGCCCTCTTATGACTGTGAGCCTGTCCCATTGCCTAACACAAAACAAAATGAGACATCAAAACTTGAAAAGAAAGTGAATGAGCTAACTAAACAGCTAGAAAAGCTAAGCAAAAACCCACAGAACCTCGCTCATGACAGTAACCCCCACCCAGTGGTAAACCCAAAGCAAGATGAAACCTCTAGCATTGAGAACAAAATAGCTGAACTGACAAAACAAGTTGAAAAACTAGCACAACATCAGAGAGCGAACGAGGGTACTCAAAAGAACGACTGCTTCGCAATCAGTAGTAATAACATAAGGAGACCCTTTAAGGTGCCTGGGATGCCCAGGCCGTGGTTTTGTTTTAAGTGTGGGGAAGACAACCACATTGCTGCTCACTGCTCAAACGAACCCAACCCCACACTAGTTCGCAAGAAAAATGCAGAACTTAGAGAGAGGCAGGATAAGTTCTTAGCTCAGCAAGCAGCTTCCCCATTTGCTTTAAACTAGCAGCAGCTTCTGCAATGGGACATCCAGGAGCTGTAGTTGAGGATAACCCCTGTCCCAACAGATCAGTTAATGATGCTGAAACACAAAAGAAAGTTATAACACAAACAATGACTGAAACTTACCATAGCACAGAGCGATCTTTACCCGCAGGACTTGTAGGTCCTCGTTGTGTAGCTTCTGTCTTCCTTGAGGGTGTACTGTGTAAGTCCATCATGGACACCGGGTCACAAGTCACAACAGTGTCCGAGTGTTTCCATAAGAACCATCTGTCTCACTTACCTGTACATCCAGTTCATGCTCTTCTTGAAATCGAGGGAGCTGGTGGACAGCAAGTCCCCTATCTTGGCTACATAGAAGCTCGTGTCACCTTCCCTCTGTCCGTTCCTGGCAGGGAAGAGGAGCTAGTTGTGTTAGCACTTGTAGTACCAGAGTGTCAGTTCAACAGCAGGACGCCCCTGTTGATTGGTACGAATGTGTTATTACGACTTTATGACAAAGTACTTGAACAAGATGGTCCAGAGTTCATTCGCAAACTCACCTCCAGAGATCTTGCAGTGATCTTCCAGCACATTGCCCGGATGCGTGACCTCGACAACCATGCACATCCTGTCAGGTTACATGGAGAAAATCCCATCACCATCCCTGCAAAACAAAAATGCTGCGTCACAGGTGATGTCAGGCTGAAAAAGAACACTCAAAGCACATTTGTTCTTGAACCCAATGAACGTCATGGGTTGCCAGGTGGCATGTTCCTTGAAGCTGCGCTAATGGACATCCCCTTTAAGTCCAGCAGCAAGGTTCCTGTCGTCCTGCGTAACCTTAGTGACCACGATGTTACGTTGCAGCCGAAACGCATTATTGCTCAAATCTGTGCAACTCAGCAGATCACACCGCTTGGACCAGAGCAAGGTGACTCTCGTCACAACAAACCTGACATTGACAAACTCAAGTTCAATCTCGATGATTCGCCGATATCTGAACAATGGAAAGACCGCATCACCACCAAGCTTAGGTCCATTTCAGAAGTCTTTGCTGTGGATGACCTGTCACATGGTCACACCACTGCTGTGAGACATCACATCAGGCTTCATGACGAAACTCCTTTTAAGGAGAGGCCAAGGCCTATTCATCCCAGTGACCGGGAAGCGGTCAAGCAACATCTGAAAGAACTGCTCGACGCAGGAATCATTAAAGAGTCACAGAGCCCTTTCGCGTCGCCAGTAGTCTTGGTGCGAAAAAAGAATGGCTCGATCAGACTATGCATCGACTACAGGAAGCTTAACGCTCGAACCATCAGAGACGCATATGCTCTTCCGAACATTGAGGAGACCTTTACGGCCCTCAGCGGCGCTAAATGGTTCTCAGTCATGGACCTTAAATCTGGTTATTATCAGGTTGAAATGGCTGAAGAAGATAAGCCTAAAACTGCTTTCACGTGTCCCCTCGGCTTCTTCGAATTCAATCGCATGCCGCAGGGTGTCACGAACGCGCCAAGCACCTTTCAGCGCCTTATGGAGAGGTGTGTCGGCGACTTGCACCTCAATGAGGTATTGGTGTTCCTCGACGACTTGATAGTCTTTTCAGATACATTGGAAGAACACGAAGCACGGCTCATGAAGGTGCTCAACCGTCTTAAGGACTACGGTCTTAAGCTTTCATCAGAAAAATGTCACTTCTTTAAGACATCAGTCAAGTATCTTGGTCACGTCGTCGATGCACGGGGAGTCCATACAGACCCTGACAAGGTATCCGCCTTGAGAGATTGGCCTCGTCCTTTGAACAGGAAAGAGCTAAAATGTTTTTTAGGCTTTGCTGGTTACTATCGGCGGTTCGTCGATGGGTATTCCCAGATAGCCAAACCTCTTAATAGCTTGACAGCAGGCTATTACCCACCGAAGAAGAGAGGCAAAGTGTACAAGAGGGAGCGCACCACGCCTCTTGTGAGCCCTAATGCACCACTTGGTGAGGAGTGGACTCCCGAGTGTGAAAATGCATTCAGAACCCTGATCGAGAAATTGACGTCTGCGCCCATCCTTGCCTTTGCGAATCCGCAACTGCCGTATGTTGTCCATACTGACGCTTGTCGCGATGGGTTGGGCGCTGCGCTCTACCAAGAGCAGGAGGGGAAGCTCAGAGTTGTCGCGTACGCCAGTCGAGGTCTTTCAAAGAGCGAGAGAAACTATCCCACTCACAAGCTCGAATTCTTGGCCTTAAAGTGGGCGGTTTGTGAGAAATTCAATGATTACCTTTATGGCTCAAGTTTCACTGTACTTACCGACAACAACCCCCTCACATACATATTGACATCTGCAAAGTTGGACGCTGCTGGACATCGCTGGTTAGCCGCTCTTTCTACTTACCAGTTCACCATCAAGTACAGAGCAGGGCAGGCCAATCGCGATGCAGACGGGTTGTCCCGGCGACCTCAAGGTCCGCCTTTTGAGGATGAAGCTTTCACTAAAGAAAGAGAGAGGATTGAGGACATGAAAAAACGGCTCACAGAGACAAGAGATGACATGGGTCATGAAGTGTTCTCTGCCTTGTGTCAACGTCATCTCGTGACATTTAAAGGTGAACACTACCATCATTCAGAGCAACCAGTCGTTGCAGAGTCTCTGGTCGTTGATCCTTCTATTGTGCCTGATGTTTTTGGCGAAGACACTTTACCATCCATGACCAACTCTGACTGGTGCGATGCTCAAAATAATGATCCATCTATCTCACGTGTCATTACCTTTGTGAGGAGAGCTGCAAAACCCAGTTTCAGAGAGACAAGCCTTGAACCTCCTGATGTCAAACTCCTTCTCAGGGAATGGAAAAAACTCGAACTCAGGGATGATGTCCTATACAGGAAGTGGTCTGAACGTGGCGATCTTGTCTACCAGTTGGTCTTACCTGAGCAGTTCAGAGAGAGAGCACTGCAGGGAGTGCATAATGATGTCGGCCATCTTGGTTCTGAGCGCGCACTTCATCTTGCTCGTGCCAGGTTCTACTGGCCAAAGATGGCCAGAGACATTGAGGAAAAATGCAAGAAGTGCGAACGCTGTTTCAGGAGGAAGGCTGTGCCTCAAAAGGCCGCACCTTTGGAAAACATTTCCGCTACTTACCCGCTCGAGCTTCTTTGTATGGATTATTTATCCCTTGAGCCAGACAACAGAGACACAAGAAACATTTTAGTCATCACTGACCACTTTACAAAATTTGCTGTGGCAGTGCCGACTAGAGATCAGAAAGCCAAAACTGTCGCTAAGGCTTTATGGGAAAACTTTATCGTTCACTACGGGTTCCCCAGTCGTCTGCTCAGCGACCAAGGCAGAGATTTTGAATCTAAAACAATCAGAGAACTCTGCACACTGATAGGAGCAGACAAAGTCCGTACCACCCCGTACCACCCCCGGGGAAACCCGGTGGAACGGTTCAACCGGACGCTCCTTGGTATGCTAGGCACCCTGGAAGAGAGAGACAAATACCATTGGAGAGATTTTGTCAAACCATTGGTTCACGCATACAATTGTACGCGAAACGATACAACAGGCTTTTCGCCTTATGAACTAATGTTTGGTAGGCAGCCCAGATTGCCAATTGATCTTGTCCTGGGAATTCACCCTGATATGGGGAACCACAAGACCCACTCAGAGTATGTCAAGGGCCTTCGTCAGCGCTTACAAGAGAGCTACTCTTTAGCTGCTAAAAACTTCCAGAAGATGGGAGGGAAGAATAAGGCTAGGTTTGACAAGAGGGTCAGAGCAGCTGAACTCTTAGAGGGCGATAGGGTCTTAGTGAGAAACGTGAATATCAGGGGAAAACACAAACTAGCCGACCGGTGGGAACAGAAAATCCATGTCGTTGTCAGACGAATAAGAGAAAGTCCTGTTTACGTAGTCAAACCTGAAACAGGGGAGGGTCCGCACCGTACGTTGCACAGAGATCTTCTTCTGCCATGCGGGTTCCTACCTGTAACAGAGGTCAGAGAGCACAGTTCTCCACCTGACACGTCAAGGAAAATGAAACTGCGGGACAAACCAACAAAAGACACACAAGAGGATGACGACTGTCGGGAGGACGAGTCGTACAGTGACGAGGATGAACTGTATCCGAGCCCATGGGTGCCAGAAATCATCACTAGGGGTCCTTTCCTACAGAGGGAAGGAGGCTTCAGTGAGCCTCAACCAGCTTCCAGGGTATTAAACCCTGACACCCCTTCTTTTGTGCCCCAGAGCTCAACACACTTACCTGAGAGACCTACTCATGAGCTTCAACCAGAAACCCCTCTCGTCAGCTCTGAGAGTAGTAGTTCAGTTACACTTCCTACTTCACACTGTAGTCCCCCAGACCATGTTGTTATTGACATTCCAGAACCTGATATGACACACGTCTCACCTGTTAGAGAGGACACAGATCTCATCACCACAGACCCTGTAGTTGTAGACACTGACAATGTAACATCTGAGAGTCTAGAGTCTGAGAACACAAGTGTCAGGCGTTCTGTTAGAGAGAGACGTCCGCCTCGGAAACTCACTTATGATGAGCTGGGTGAGCCTTTAACCTTGGCCATCAGTTCGTTCTTTCAGGCTTTAGGAGCTGCCATTTCGCACGTATCTGTACCTGTAGGGGCAGGTATGCATGCAGGGACTCATGCAGTCTAGAGGGGGAGAGTGTAACCCTGGTTAGAATTACAACACTCAGAAATACTAGGTTCCTCAAATGCATCATTGTTTTCCTACATCGTAGTTGGTTTTCGTCCGATAGTGTAATTTCCGAGCTTACCTGAACGCATCACCTGCAGGCCTCGGTGTGTGTGAGAAGGTGCAGAGACACAGAGACCAGGAGGAACAGAGGAAGGAGAAGCCTCATGCAGCCGCAGAGCAAAGTGTCCAGTTCGGCGGCCAAATGTGATGATATTTTGTGAAGTTGTGATAAAAGTGTTGTTAGAGAGTGAGTGTGAAGAGAAACTTACCTGGCGAAAGTGAAACCGATCCTGGGAGCGACTCGGACGAGTGTTTACCCAGGCGTTTTCGGGAACTATTTTGGTGAGTTAGCTCCACCGATAGCTCATTAGCTCAATTAGCAGTATCATTCTGGTCTAGTACACAAGAAAGAAAGCCAGCCAGAATAGTCAATATGTTTAATGATACTGTGAACTGTTTTCATGATACTGTGATGATACGATGTTATTGTGTGTTACCGTAACGAACGTGTAGCAATTTAACGAGCTGTTAGCTCAGCTGCGGCCTGTAAACAAGGCCAAGCCTGGCTCCACAGCCGTCGCCGTAGCTCAAGTGCTAAAATAATGTAGCATTTCATGTGTTTTGTATTGTTGTATTGAGTTGTTTACAGTTCGTTTAATGAAGCTGTATTGTTTAGTGTGCACTGAAAAAAGCTAAAGACAGTCAATTAAGCTGATGAATAATTACGCTGCATGTTATGCAGGCTGGTTAATTGAGGGACGAATTCTTCCATTCAACTGTGATCCACACCACCGCCGTTGCCGCGTGGAGGCTCTTGGTTCAACCGTGACCCGTGTCAACGCCATGCTGCATGGAAACTCTTGGTTCATCGGGACCAGTATCAGTGTGGTAGGACAGGACTCGGTCCTGAGGAGTCACACATTTTATTTGCGCTTTCTTTTCTGAGATCTCAGTATTTTTTTGACTTTTTTCTATTTTTTACATTTTTTTGCTAAGAAGAAACTGACAAAGAAACTTAAAAAAACAGTAATCCATGGAGACCCTGAAAGACAATAAAGTGAAACAAACAGAGGAAAACAGGGAATAAAAAGGACAATTCAACCCATTAAAGGGGAAAGAGACACTTTTTTTTATTTTATTTTATTATTTTCTATACTGGTACTTACCTGTGTTCAGTAAATTTTATTTCATTCTGTGAATTTAATTAATGTGAACTGAACTGAATTTAATTTTTTGCAAACCTGAACAGTTAAAGGAAAAAAACAGAGTTGAATACACTTGAATATAAACGTTCAAACCATAATCTGTGATTTGTGTGTTATGTGAAGTGGGAGATTAATGCTATTACGTTTAGCGCTACTGCCAGTCTCCTTATTCGAACCTAGTGATCAGATAGAACCAGAGAAGACTAAGAAGAAGGTTACAGGTGCACTACTTAACTGCAGCAAAGTCCATTTGCTTTTCATAAAATTAATAAATTACCTTACATCTTAACAAAATTACAGTCTGATGTACTTCTAAAAGCATGGAGAGGAGGTAGATGTCCACTCACACAAAAACCTTAAGCTACAACCAAATTAGACATTATTCAAAAAGGCACATGCACAATTTACTTCTAACTAATTATGCTAAATAAATTAAATATTTCCATTTTAAATATTTTTTTCTTCAGGGCAATCCCAGAAAAGATGAGGGTCAGCGATCCCTCTGACTTTGCTCTTTGAAATATGAATGCGGTGCATGACCTTAAACTGCACCAGCTGAAGTCTAGCATTAATGGAGCAGTCTTTGATCCTACCCACCCCCTCATCCCAAAGCTCTTCGTACATCTCAGAACCAATTTCCATTTTCCCTGCTGGGTTGTGGAACATTATCTACAAACTGGGGCCTCAGATGTTTTAAGGTAGCCTATCAGGACTTCAGAGATGCCACCTGTAGCTCCCCATACGCTTAGTGGGTACAGTAAGGAAGCATCATGTGAGCTGTTTCCCAGGATGTCATTTCCAAATATTATGTCCACTCATGGGTATTTTTCCCAAAAAATGTCTTGATATTGTATAATATATGGGTAATAAACACAGTAGTTCAGGTATATCATATTTTCAGTTATTACAAACTACAACCTGTTTAACAAGCAGTAGAATGGGTTGGTCTGTATGTCTTTCTTTGCCCTGGATTTTTCCTCTAAGGCTGTATGCACATGATGTTAAAGGGTCAAGAACTATTTTTCATCTCCTTTAGAATAATTGAATCCACAATCTCATCAAAATCTGCTGCAATAAAACAGACTGATTCATTTCAGTCATTTCAACCATGATAGAGTTAATGATTTAAATGATCTCTTTTTATTTGTTTATATTGCTATTATGAAAACAATGTTTTAAGAATACATGACCAGCCTTAGTAGGCTTAAAGAAAGACATGAATCCCAAACTTTAAAGAAATACATGAATCCCAAACTTTATAATATTCATACCGTTTTGACATTTTTAGCTGTTATGATGTGACTCGTGTTGTAATCTTGGGTTTCACGAGCATCTAGAAACAAACCAAAAGAAAGGAAACATATCATGCAAGTAAGTTATAGCTAAAGCCAGACTGAACTGAATCAGAAAAATCAAGCCACCCCATACTGACAGCCTGTAACGACTAGAGCTCTTACCGATCAAACACAGGTAGTTGATCTCTGCCAGCCTTGACACACACCTGCACTGGTTTAGTAGATTATAAAGTTCAAGTGGTTCACACATCATGATTTCAGCCATGACAGAACTACTGAAAACAGCTGTCTAGAAACAAGTATCAGTGGTGTGTTTTTCAAAGTTGTTTGTATGAGACCTGTTGCTAAGTAACTCAGCACCCTCTATCATTGGTCATTAGGTGATGATGCAGAGCCTTAAAGGCACAAATACCCTTTTCTTGACCATGCAAATTACATCAAAGATAGGCTACTCATATTCAGTCACATGTAGGAATAGAAATTGATTTCTACTATTCATTGTTTCATTTCATTGTGCAGAAGGCATTTAGAAGAGTTTTCTTTTTTGTAAACCTTGTGTTGTTCTCTCTTAAAACAAGAAGACAGTGGGCTGACAACTTAACAGATAGGCTATAACAGTTTTATCTGTTTGACATATAAACACATAGACAAAGATTCTATTACAGTGACAGAACAAAAACAACTTGCTCCTCAGTTATTGCTGCTTCAGTCTTAAAGAAAATTCAAAGAGGACAGCATAACAGCTTCATTGTGCCTCTTGTAAATGTTCTTTCTTTAGGGTTTACTGATGTTTAAAGCACAAACAAACAAAATGAAAACAGGAAACTTTGCCAAGTCCCTCGGGCTCACTTAAAGTCCTCCAAGCTGAGACTGTCAAGGTTATACGGAAATTATTTGACAGTTAGGCTACAGTTGAGAGCAACAGGAAATGGAGAGACAGAGAGAGGGGGAATGACAGGCAGTAAAGGGCCACTGGATGCAGGATTCAAACCAGGGTCGACTGCAGTGAGGGCTGTATAGCCTGTTCTACCCACTGCACCACACGATGCCCCTAAAAATTACTGGTTGAGGACAAATCTTCTAAATGTTAGGAACATTAGGAACTGTAATCTATTTTTGGCAAGTATAAGACTGTAATATAAATGCCATTACTCAATTTTCAAGTGGTAAAAGGGACTGGTTGAGGACAAATCTTCTAAATGTAATTCTGGTGAGTGACATTAGCCATTTCAGGCAGAAAAACCCTTTCTGTGCCAAATGTCTTTGTTACACACACGGATATAAATCATGTTAATTATAGTCTATGTAACAACCATATTGGATATTACACATAAAAGAAACATGATTGACAATGATCACATTTATGCTTGATTACATCATAAACAGCCAACACACATACAGTATGGCCGCACAATCTGTTAAATGGGTGTTACTGTCTCACAAATATATACCATCGCTATGAGCTCTGACAAACAATTAGTCTGTGTGTTCGTACTGTAATTGCTGTAATGAAAGCAACGCTTCTCTCAGCTTTAACAGACTAGGTGTGCTCCCGCAGATGGAAATTGGTTTTTGGAGAGTTATCACTTTTTGGCAAAACTCCAGTAGCTTACCTTTGCCTCCTCCTCTGGTAGAGGGCCTACATTACTCAGTATGAACGTGAAATAGGTCCTCGCAGGGGACTGTTCTTTCCAGAACCAGAATCAGCTTCCAGCTTCATTCACGGTACATTCATTTTTGTTTACACTGTCTGCTTGCAAAACACATTGTCCTTTGGTATGTGTGTGTGTGTGTGTCTGTATAAATGTTGATATGAGAATGTGTGTATCACTTACTGGTAACTTATCAGCTGTACGCTAGCCAGCAAACACACACCCACACCCTCCTTCTCCAAGGTGCTTCTCCTCTGAACAGAAACACATATATTTTGTTTTAATACAGTTGTGAGCAGTTATTTAAGCTCTAATGTGAGTCCCTCCTGTGTAAATTCTTACATCTCAACTTCAGACTACATCAGTGACCTCATACTGACCTCTCTGAACATCTGCAGGTGTTTTCCCCTGCGGGTCCAGCCTTTTCTTTACTCTTCTTACTTGGTCGCTCCACTACGTCAGCTTTTCTTTGAACACAAGTTTTACTCACGCCCCCCACAAAGGCACTGCTACCCTCTAACAGGTCGGTGCTGGTCTCTGCAGAGGAGACAGTGACGCACAGTCAATGATTCAACAGTTCACTTTCAATATTAGAGATAACTTAAGGTGGTAAGCCAAGGTTTGCTATTGTCGACAGTGGAGGTGGCTGAACTCTTGTGGTTGAGGGGGTCAAATTTTGGCTTACTGCTGCAGCTCTCAGTAAATGATGAAAACACATTGGAAAAACAGTTAGTTGTGAATTCTTGTCTTTTTTTTATCAGATGGCTGCATGAGAAAAGGGTCAACAACAAGGGTTTCTCACAGAGCTTCAGAAGGACGAGTCCAAAGTTTCTTCGCAGGTTTGTTATCCATCATGATTCTTGAAGGTTCTGACGTACTGTAGTACCCTCACTAACGTGACAACTAAGCTGCTAAATCTTCAACGGGACGAGTGACCATGAATGCACGGAACATGGAATGTCTTGACGTGTGTGACTTCACATAGGAGCATTCAATCAACAGTGGATATTCGATTCAATCGAGTACAACACAAGCGCACTGTACAGTTGTTAAGGTAGCACTACATAATACGGCCCGCAATTTACAGCGTAACTAGCGCTCTCTTGCCGCATAGGTTGCCGCTTATTTCACACAAGTAGTGAGTAACTGCGGCTGACTTCCCCCCCTGTTTCCCCCGTGCATTTACAGTGTAACTAGGCTGTGTCTTAGTGCGTAACTTACCTCCTGCTTCACACCAACTTCCACACAAGTACAGGGTAACTCTCACTGTTTTACAGCTTAACTAGGCTGCATCTTAGCACGTAACTCCTGTCATACTTTACACCAAATTACACAGTAACTCTCGCTCACTCCGTCACTAATTAGCGCATTTTACAGTATAACTAGGTCGTGTCTTGGAGCGTAACTCCTGTACAATTACCTGCTACTTTGCCCGGACTTAAAGTGTAACTTCTGGTAGCCTACATTATAAATTAAATAGTCTAATGTAGGCTACAATATGAGCACAATTGTTGCAATCTATTTTTTTCAATGTGTCAGCAGCGAAATTTCACCTTTATTTCTGATATTTATTATTCATTAATTAATTGTATGGTTTTGGATAGGTGAGAAATGGAGTGTGGAAATTTGCCAAAAAATGGCTGGCTGGTAGTAAACTTACCTCTCTAAAATGCACATCTATGAAAGTCTAGTTCTGTCATCCAAGGGCAAAACTATACAGTAATACATCCACAATAATGAGTCATTCAGAGATTTAGAAAATGCTTTATTATTTATCAACCAGAAGAAACATGACACATCCACATCCATGATCATTCAAGTATAAGGACAGTAAGTACTGTTAGTGAGCACTGTTACTCCCTACTTAGTATCTACCTACACTCTAGTTGTGTTATAGTTACCCACTAATTAAGAAGTCGCGGGCTGTATTATAAAGTACTCACTGTTACTCCCTACTTAGTATCTACCTACACTCTAGTTGTGTTATAGTTACCCACTAATTAAGAAGTCGCGGGCTGTATTATAAAGTACTCACTGTTACTCCCTACTTAGTATCTACCTACACTCTAGTTGTGTTATAGTTACCCACTAATTAAGAAGTCGCGGGCTGTATTATAAAGTACTGACTGTTACTCCCTACTTAGTATCTACCTACACTCTAGTTGTGTTATAGTTACCCACTAATTAAGAAGTCGCGGGCTGTATTATAAAGTACTGGCTGTTACTCCCTACTTAGTATCTACCTACACTCTAGTTGTGTTATAGTTACCCACTAATTAAGAAGTCGCGGGCTGTATTATAAAGTACTGGCTGTTACTCCCTACTTAGTATCTACCTACACTCTAGTTGTGTTATAGTTACCCACTAATTAAGAAGTCGCGGGCTGTATTATAAAGTACTCACTGTTACTCCCTACTTAGTATCTACCTACACTCTAGTTGTGTTATAGTTACCCACTAATTAAGAAGTCGCGGGCTGTATTATAAAGTACTGGCTGTTACTCCCTACTTAGTATCTACCTACACTCTAGTTGTGTTATAGTTACCCACTAATTAAGAAGTCGCGGGCTGTATTATAAAGTACTCACTGTTACTCCCTACTTAGTATCTACCTACACTCTAGTTGTGTTATAGTTACCCACTAATTAAGAAGTCGCGGGCTGTATTATAAAGTACTCACTGTTACTCCCTCCTTAGTCTCAACCTACACTGAAATTGTCCTGCATATACACTGTACTTGTCTTAGAGTTACCCAGTAACTACAAGGAGCGGGCTGTATTATTAAGTATTCTTTGTTATTCCCTCCTTAGTGTGCAAATACACTGTAATTGTGGAGTAATGCCTGGAGTTACCCATTACCTTATACTACAGCTGTAACTACTAAGTGGAACCAGTGAGTTAGAACACAGTTTGTTTCATAAGATAACATCTTCTGAAAGTACAGTAATACAAAGACAAAACTAACTTAAAGGATTAGTTCACCCCAGAATGATAGTATACAAAATATTATATTATTATAATAACAAAAGCCAGTAGAAATCTGTTATTATATGATGTCATGGACACTTAAAATAATAGTTCACCCAAGAATGATATTTCACTCATTATCTACTCACTCTCGTGTCAACCACTGGTGTCCGCTTGCAACCGTTATATGGACATGCACTGCTTCGCCAAGACCCCCTCTAACTCAGAGAAGCCACAGATAACTCTGAAAATTCTCACAGTCCTTAGTCTACAAGAGGGTGAGTAGATAATGAGTGAAATATCATTCTTGGGTGAACTATTATTTTAAGTGTCCATGACATCATAAAATAACAGATTCCTACTGGCTTTTGTTATTTACATTTAAGTTCATTTTTGTTCCTTCTGTAATAAACTGTTTAATTTAGTTTTCCATCTGCCTGGTCCTTCTAAGTCTAAGACAGTCAGTCAAGTCAGTTTCATTTGACAAAATGTACTTTCTAAGTTAGAAGTGTCAAGTGGAAAAGATTGTTGTGATACTACTATCACACCGCAGTGTGACACTCAGTGATGGACAATGGATGGGCTCCCCCCATAAAAGGTGATCTTGATCTTGATCCAGCTCCTTGGGTCAGGGCAGAGATCAGGGCCATGGGTGGCGCGCCATCTCCCTCGTCGGGTCTATTTTCATGGCATCTCAAAAAACCTCACCTGTGTAGAAACATAATTATATCTTGTATCATCAACTTCATCACATAAATGCATCACTGTAAAACAAAGTGAGAAAATGAATAACTTTGAACGGTAGGCTACAGTTTTTTCATCATGGAATAGCTACTTGATCCCAGTTTTTACCTTTCACATCATGAATCATTAGCCTTTTAAACCATAACTTGTGATTTGTAAGCACATTAATCAACTACAAATTATACATATTTTTTCTTTAACTATTGAGTAAATATTTTAACCATTTAAAAACCCTCAACTTAGTTACAAAATCAATGCCATTACCATACTGTTTCACAACTGTGTGCTTCACCAGTACATTAACTGTTAACGTTACTCTTGACTGTATTCATCTTTAATAACATGTATAACCAACACTAACATTAACTAATGGAGCCAATGCGTACAGTACATGGATGTATGGTACAGTACTATCTCAAATACAACCTCAAAGCAAAACAACCGCAGCACTAAGGTTCCCGGTTAGCGTGGTGCAGGGGAAAACGCACATCATCTTTAGCACAAGCTAACATTGCTAACTGCGTTAGCATAGCTACTTAACTCACCAAGAGGTTGATAACGCGGCGAAAATACCGTCACACAGGTCCTGGGTTCATCCCTCTCGTCTCCCGGGGTCTTTGTTCTGTGTTTACCGTATCACATCATTAATTTCCCCTCATTTCTCAATCTCCACTTGGTCTCTGCTTGGCTGTCGTCCCTGTGGCTGTGTCAACCTACATCGTCACCAGTGAGGTGGGACTAGAGTGCCTAGGTGGGACCAGGCAGCCAATGGGAAGTGAGCAGCATCTGGTCTGACCAATGACAGATCGTAAAATTGAATTGACACCTTATGTGATCAATGATGAGCAGCGTTGTTAGACAGGTTAAATGCGATTAAAAAGATGACCATCTGTCATTGGTCAGACCAGAAGCGTTCACTTCCCGATTGGTTACTTGCTGAGAAGTTAGAAAGTCCCACCTCGCTAGAGAAAACGAGCTGCAGGGAGAGACGACAGTCAGGCATGGATGTACAGCCAGGAGGTTGGGAAGTGGCGAAACGAGGGAACTTATGCTACGATGTGATATGTTGATATAAACACAAAACAAAGACCCCGGGAGACGAGAGGGATGAACCCAGGACCTGTGTGACGGTATTTTCGCCGCGTTATCAACCTCTTGGTGAGTTAAGTAGCTATGCTAACGCAGTTAGCAGTGTTAGCTTGTGCTAAAGATAATGTGCGCTTTCCCCTGCACCACGCTAACCGGGAACCTTAGTGCTGCGGTTGTTTTGCTTTTGAGGTTGTATTTGAGATAGTACTGTACCATACATCCATGTACTGTACGCATTGGCTCCATTAGTTAATGTTAGTGTTGGTTATACATGTTATTAAAGATGAATACAGTCAAGAGTAACGTTAACAGTTAATGTACTGGTGAAGCACACAGTTGTGAAACAGTATGGTAATGACATTGATTTTGTAACTAAGTTGAGGGTTTTTAAATGGTTAAAATATTTACTCAATAGTTAAAGAAAAAATATGTATAATTTGTAGTTGATTAATGTGCTTACAAATCACAAGTTATGGTTTAAAAGGCTAATGATTCATGATGTGAAAGGTAAAAACTGGGATCAAGTAGCTATTCCATGATGAAAAAACTGTAGCCTACCGTTCAAAGTTATTCATTTTCTCACTTTGTTTTACAGTGATGCATTTATGTGATGAAGTTGATGATACAAGATATAATTATGTTTCTACACAGGTGAGGTTTTTTGAGATGCCATGAAAATAGACCCGACGAGGGAGATGGCGCGCCACCCATGGCCCTGATCTCTGCCCTGACCCAAGGAGCTGGATCAAGATCAAGATCACCTTTTATGGGGGGAGCCCATCCATTGTCCATCACTGAGTGTCACACTGCGGTGTGATAGTAGTATCACAACAATCTTTTCCACTTGACATTTCTAACTTAGAAAGTACATTTTGTCAAATGAAACTGACTTGACTGACTGTCTTAGACTTAGAAGGACCAGGCAGATGGAAAACTAAATTAAACAGTTTATTACAGAAGGAACAAAAATGAACTTAAATGTAAATAACAAAAGCCAGTAGGAATCTGTTATTTTATGATGTCATGGACACTTAAAATAATAGTTCACCCAAGAATGATATTTCACTCATTATCTACTCACCCTCTTGTAGACTAAGGACTGTGAGAATTTTCAGAGTTATCTGTGGCTTCTCTGAGTTAGAGGGGGTCTTGGCGAAGCAGTGCATGTCCATATAACGGTTGCAAGCGGACACCAGTGGTTGACACGAGAGTGAGTAGATAATGAGTGAAATATCATTCTTGGGTGAACTATTATTTTAAGTGTCCATGACATCATATAATAACAGATTTCTACTGGCTTTTGTTATTATAATAATATAATATTTTGTATACTATCATTCTGGGGTGAACTAATCCTTTAAGTTAGTTTTGTCTTTGTATTACTGTACTTTCAGAAGATGTTATCTTATGAAACAAACTGTGTTCTAACTCACTGGTTCCACTTAGTAGTTACAGCTGTAGTATAAGGTAATGGGTAACTCCAGGCATTACTCCACAATTACAGTGTATTTGCACACTAAGGAGGGAATAACAAAGAATACTTAATAATACAGCCCGCTCCTTGTAGTTACTGGGTAACTCTAAGACAAGTACAGTGTATATGCAGGACAATTTCAGTGTAGGTTGAGACTAAGGAGGGAGTAACAGTGAGTACTTTATAATACAGCCCGCGACTTCTTAATTAGTGGGTAACTATAACACAACTAGAGTGTAGGTAGATACTAAGTAGGGAGTAACAGTGAGTACTTTATAATACAGCCCGCGACTTCTTAATTAGTGGGTAACTATAACACAACTAGAGTGTAGGTAGATACTAAGTAGGGAGTAACAGCCAGTACTTTATAATACAGCCCGCGACTTCTTAATTAGTGGGTAACTATAACACAACTAGAGTGTAGGTAGATACTAAGGAGGGAGTAACAGTCAGTACTTTATAATACAGCCCGCGACTTCTTAATTAGTGGGTAACTATAACACAACTAGAGTGTAGGTAGATACTAAGTAGGGAGTAACAGCCAGTACTTTATAATACAGCCCGCGACTTCTTAATTAGTGGGTAACTATAACACAACTAGAGTGTAGGTAGATACTAAGTAGGGAGTAACAGTGAGTACTTTATAATACAGCCCGCGACTTCTTAATTAGTGGGTAACTATAACACAACTAGAGTGTAGGTAGATACTAAGTAGGGAGTAACAGTGCTCACTAACAGTACTTACTGTCCTTATACTTGAATGATCATGGATGTGGATGTGTCATGTTCCTTCTGGGTTGATAAATAATAAAGCATTTTCTAAATCTCTGAATGACTCATTATTGTGGATGTATTACTGTATAGTTTTGCCCTTGGATGACAGAACTAGACTTTCATAGATGTGCATTTTAGAGAGGTAAGTTTACTACCAGCCAGCCATTTTTTGGCAAATTTCCACACTCCATTTCTCACCTATCCAAAACCTTACAATTAATTAATGAATAATAAGTAGCCTATCAGAAATAGAGTGAAATTTCGCTGCTGACACATTGAAAAAAATAGATTGCAACAATTGTGCTCATATTGTAAACTACATTAGACTATTGAATTTATAATGTAGGCTACCAGAAGTTACACTTTAAGTCCGGGCAAAGTAGCAGGTAATTGTACAGGAGTTACGCTCTAAGACACAACCTAGTTATACTGTAAAATGCGCTAATTAGTGTCGGAGTGAGCGAGAGTTACTGTGTGATTTGGTGTAAAGTATGACAGGAGTTACGTGCTAAGATGCAGCCTAGTTAAGCTGTAAAACAGTGAGAGTTACCCTGTACTTGTGTGGAAGTTGGTGTGAAGCAGGAGGTAAGTTACGCACTAAGACACAGCCTAGTTACACTGTAAATGCACGGGGGAAACAGGGGGGGAAGTCAGCCGCAGTTACTCACTACTTGTGTGAAATAAGCGGCAACCTATGCGGCAAGAGAGCGCTAGTTACGCTGTAAATTGCGGGCCGTATTATGTAGTGCTACCGTTGTTAATACTGTACGTGCTGTTTCTCAGCAACCTGGCTGAACGTCCTGTCCTACTTTTAAAAATGTCCTCATATCATTAATGCAACACAGTGCCCCACATGTATGTGGTGTCTCACAATGATATAAAAGTGATACATTATTGTCTGGATTATGATGATGATTATGATAATCATTGTCTGGATTATGATAATGATAACAGGAAATTAGTTATTTGGAGCAGTCATGGTTGTGGCCTAAGAGATGTGGGACCAAAATGTATAGTTCTTGTTCTGTTTAAAAAAACCACAATAACAATTTATTCCCAACCCAACGTGCAGGTAATACAAATCCATAACAGTCTGAGTTAGTGAAATTACAGAGAGGTAATGTTAGATTAAACAGATATCGATTAGCTTTGGGTCAAGTGTAAGTATAAGTAGGCTGTAAGTGTGAGATAGAGTATAAATACAAATAATTCCAGTTTGTAATATGTGCACTATTGTTATAAGACAGTCGTGAAAAGAATGAATCTACCCTGTTGCTTTGTATCACCTCTGTTTAACTCTCTACTGTGTATGTCTGTGTAAGGAAAGAAATGAAAGTGATTTGTCTTTTTCTTTCATCATTCCACCATCTGCCATTCGTCAGCGCTGTTTGAGCAGGATACAAATCCTTCATTTTTATTATGTCACCAAAAGCAATCACGGAAACATCCTGTGCAATACAGCTGATTTGTGTACAGCGTAAAATGTCACACAGAGGCGGTGGCTTGCTCTATTGACTGCACATGTAGGTATTGACAGTTACTAATAGTGCCCTGTTGTGTGTTTGTGTGTGTGTGTGGCTTCCCTTTGTTTCTGTAGTTGTTAGTTCCAAAGGTCCTGAGGCTGAAAATTAATCCATAGAGGGGAAGTAGGCCACAGTTATCTATTGAAAAACCGTCAAAAAACGGTTAGTGTGCTGTGGGCCTCTGACCTGCTGAGTTCACCTCACAGCTCCATCCCCAGCAGACAGCTGGGCACAGTGGGCAGTACATTATCATTGCAGGGTAGAGATTACAGAGGAATAGTCATATCAACAGTTGACACATTGAATCTTCAATAGATCATAAAGGGAATCACCATTATCACAAGTTTCAAGTGGAAAATCCTTTTAGGGTGACAGTTATACCCACATGGAAAATAAAGTGAAATTGTAAACATCAAATTTCCCTTCACAGGTCTTGCCTTTTTAGTTTTACCTTCATATTAATTTCAGTTTGAGTCACAACATAAATTAGAAGCAGAGTCACGAGTGCTCGGGCAACACAAAGAAAAAAGAGTCTCAGAGTTTGGTCATTCCCTTTACAGCGTAGAAAACAAATGCCTTTGTGTGTTTTTTCTCTCTCCTCTGTCTCTGTGAGACATCAAAAATCTTCCTTGTCTTTAGACAAGTCGTAATGTTTTCCTTGTCTTGTGCAACAACAAAAATTTCCACGTGGCCTTTGACCTCTAAATGTCATACACATTTCCTTTTCTCTTCATGTCCTCTACATCTAGTTCAAGTGGAAATTGCTCAACTGTGCGAATACTGACGATCACAGATCATTTTTTTCAAAAGATCATATCTTTTAATTTGCATTTCCAGGTGACCCAGAATCAAGATCTCAGCAGTTTGAAACAGCAAGTTTGAAAGTGAAGTTTGCCTATTGATCAGCACCGCTCTGAGGAGCCTGTAGCTCCGAAAGCTGTGCACACGCAGTCCCATTACCAACACCTTGTCTATCCCCTCTTTCTTCACCATTTAGCTCTCCTTCCCATTCTCTAACTCCCTCATCCTCCCTCATTCCTTCCCCCTCCCATGCTCCCGCATCCTCCCTCTCCATGCTTATCCCCCTCTCTCTCTCCATCTCTGTCTCCTGGGCTATCTGTTGACTGTTCAGGTAGATGCTGCTGTGGGAGACCATGATGCTGGTGTCTTTGGAAGGAAGGTGAGGATCCATGTCTCCTTCCATCCCCAGGAAAGAATTCATGGGAGGCGTGAGTTGAACTGGCAGTTGATCCTGGCGGTGGCCTCGCCCCTGAGTCTGGTCTTTCAGGTGACGATGCTTCTTGCGTTTCTTTGCCAACTTCAGATCCAGGGAAGCATAATTGAGGTCAGGCTCTGAAGGCTGGAAACAGACCCCAGAGACAAGAAAAGGTTGGTAAAATATACAGTATTGTTCAAAATTTTTATGTTTTTAACATAAAAGAAATATAATCTGGCACTATGTGCCAGTTCACATTGCATGTTTTCTGCAGGTCTCAAATATTTCTCAAAGTCACTGTTATTTTTAGAACGTGTTGTACTAAGTTGTATTCACTGGTTCAGTGTCACTGACCACAAAGTGTCTGTAGTGTTTGCTGCTTTCCGTTTTGAAAGCAAACCTCTCAGCATATCTTTAATGTATTTCTATACAAAATAGGCTACATGCAATTGTGTGTTTAGTTTCAGTAGAAATCAAACACAACAAATATACTAAAATGACAACATGAACCACACACTTTGTTTTGCATGACATCACAAGTAACTTGCAAACTCATTTTTGCATATTATATTCACCACATTTCCTTCTGCATGTTCAAAATGTTGACCTTTAACAATCAGTATTAATTATATAATTAATACAGGGGAAAACATGTACAAATATATTCTATAAATATTTATAAAAACATTGCGCGGTAGCAGATAAAGTTGCGCCACAGAAGCAGAGGACACAGAAGCACAATTTTCCACTCTGTCATACCGCTGTCAGCAACGACATGTGCTATCAAATGTAACATAAAATTACACTTTGCTATACAATACAGTAGCCTATAGAAAATATGAGGGAATTATGTATGAACTACATTTACGGAAACAAAACTTTGAGAAATTGCAATATTTCTATGAAATCATAGCAATTACCTTCAAACGATTCATGGTCATCATCTCATAGCAAACCTCTCCAGTGGTTGAGTCTGAGATAAAGCACATGATTTAACACATTTACATTCTACTGACTGAGCACTTGTAAATCACATTAATGACAAAAGAAAATAATTCATATTTCAAACACTACTTCTACTAATTTCAATAAACAGCTGGACAATTTGTGACAATGGACAATTTGTGATACGAAATCGTCCGTGTCTACGACGTGCATATCACATGCAAACAGTGTCACAATTTCAACATTTTATTGATGTTATGATGTTTGTTATTAATATTAACCAATTTTATTATAACTAATTAGCTGCTGGCAGCTTTAATTTCTCTTAGGGTGCAATTAAAGGATAGGGTATCTATTAATTACATTGAATTGAATTCCTATTAAAACCCTTCTTAAAATCTTTATAATATAATATTATACTTATATAATGTGAAGTATGAGTTATAACACTGTAGTTTGTATGGTATGCGCATGTGTACTGTATATCTCTCACACTCCCTGGAGAGTGTTATTTCATCTCTAATACTGTATGGCAATAATTACAATAAAAAGCTCTACTTGTCTGAAGTTGAATGTATTGGAATTCATTTAGACAGAGAGCAAAAAATACATCTGTAACTTTTGTTATGAAAAATGTTTTTATCTATGTTTTAAGTAATGCACAAACTGCATGCAATGAATTTTCAGCTTGAATTAAATAGTACTTTGAATGTCTCTAAAACTTGCCCACATGGCATTTGCAACAATATACAATCTACCAATATCGAAAAAGTAAATAGCTATTTTACAATAATGTGTTGTATTTCTGGAAATACATCACGCTGTTGTACTTTTCATCCAGTTTATATTGTATTAACAAATCTTGCAGTGTATGCAAAAATCACTTTTGTAATTGACTGAGTAATACACTGACATGCTAAGGAAAATACAGTGAGTCATTGTTACTGTATTTTTTCTTTAATTTAAATGGCAGGCCTGTACTCACCTCTTCTGTCTGCACAGATGTTGCCGTATATTGGATTTTCCTGTTGCTCATGATCATTGTGGGGATTTTCCTGCTGCTCACGATGATTGAGGTCATGAAAGTAATGACCTTCATCCGTTGATGGGCTTCAACAAAATAAGGTGGAACATTTTCACATTTCTACAGGAAGATGCTATTTGTAGATAGGGAATTAAATTAAACTACTGGAATACCTGTCATTACTTATTACAAATCAAAAGTATTGGGATGAATAATAACTGGCGGACGTGTACATGTTTGTTCATTCATTACTTCATTAAAAAATAATAAAGAAATAGCATACCCTTGTCCTTCATGACCATGTGGGTAACAGCAATTGTCTTTGCCTGTATGAACAACACATTTATTAATTCTGAGTAAGTCCTTGTGTTGCAAAGCAAAACAATATGGCAAAAAAAAAAAACATAATGTAATAATACCGTTGCAGAAATACGATCTTCGTCTGACACATAAAACCAGATTGAGACACACCGACATCATTAGGGCCAGAAGTAAGAGCACCACACCTATGATTTCAGCCTTACACTCTGTAAAGAGAAATTCAAACTGACCATTAACACCAAAAATCAGCACTAGTGAAAAGCAGACATGCAATCAGTGTCTTCAGCAATGCCAGACTGTCCTCGTCCCTTACCTTCGTAATGACCTGACAAAAAAAGAAAGAGAAATGTTACACTGGTAGAAATGTTAAACTGGTTTTGTATATAATGCTAGTGTGTATAAACCTTGTGCTACTGAATACAGAACATCTACAGTATGTTTCTCAAAAATAACATAAAGGCCATGAATCACAGTTTTACCTGTAAAGAGCCATTATTTCAGTGAGACAAAACTGACAAATTTCAGAGTAAATTCACTCTTCCTGCAGATTTAGCGTGATTATTTGCTCAGCTCTCTTCAAGCAAAACAAATAATCTGGTGTTCAGGAAATCAAACGTGCTGCACATGATGAATGTAGTATGCGTTGCGACATACGTAAATGAAACAAGGTCGCAAATGGATGCTAAACTACAATAAACAGTAATAAATTACACAAATAAATTATGTGATTGTCATCTTCATCATTGTTTTCCTTGTTGTAACCCTCCACTCTTCACTTCCACCCTTTGTTCTGCCATTATTGTGACATGTGCTTTGGAAATGATTGAGCTTCCTCTGCTTTTTGTAGAATGCTAGTGATACAGACAATATTTACACAGATGTGTACAAGGAAGAAATATAAAGATTTAAGTTTAAAAATCTATATATGAGTTCAGAAGTTCCTCAGATCCTACCTGTCATATTCCAGCCGTCTTGAACAAAACGGGTTGTCTCTCTGACACGATTGCTCTCAGGCTACAGGGCATCACTGTGTTTAGTCAGTGAGGTGTGCTCCACTGTAGTCTATTTTTACCTCGCTGTAGTTACCTCTCCCTTATCGCAGGCACTTTGAAAACTGGCTGCTCTTCAGTTACAAACAGGAAACTATGTAACCTCATTCTGACGCACCCAGTCCCAGTACCATTGTGAGGTACAAAACTGTTTCAAATAGGTCACCGTGGTGCAACCTAAAGATGGTTTATTGATATCTATTAGGATTCTTAGTTTTAATGTAAACAAGAAAATTTCAAAATGTCAGCACAGAAAATTCACATTCAGTTAATTTCCAAGCAGTTTTAAAACTTTCAAATACATGTTAACTGGGAATTTTCACAAATGTATTTGGTTTAGGTACAGTACAATAAGACTTTGATACATGAACTGTCTTTGTGCACAAACGTCATAGCTATGTACATACATTGAGAATTTTATCTCGCACATAGCACATTGTGGTTTTGCTACTGTGGTTGGAAAATCAGAAAAAATGTGCCGGTAAGAAAGGTTTCTTGGTACAGCTACATGCACCAGTGTCTGTGTTTGTGTGTCTATATACATGTTTACTGAGAAACTGCAAATTAAATGTATTTTCAAAGCAGATTTTCAGAGAATCCGGAAGCAGAAAATAAAAATCAAAGCAGAAACTGTAAAAACAAAAATAGTACTGTTATCATTACCAATACCCAATGTGTGTGTGCGTGCATGTGCGCACGTGTGTACCGGTATGTATATTTAGCTAGCCATTTAGCCATGTGGTTTGTGGTTTCAGCCCCCACTTTGTAAACTCAGTTGACACCCTGTGGTACCTGTGGACAACAGTAGCCTTTGATATAAAGCCTTTTGTCAATTTGTGACATCAGCTCTCAACAGCTACTGTAGAGGAAGTCACTGGGCTTCTCGACAGGAAATCCCAACACAGGTGAAAACCAACATGTCAGCAGAAGCAGCAGGCCCTTTAAAAGCATGGAGAGTGAATCAGCTGTGGAGGTTTTTGCAGTTTTGCTTGTGTGCAAATAAAATGCTTGTGTACTGCTGCAGATAATGGCTGTGATTTCAGTTCCTAATGTCTGCATTAATCACAGTATGTCGTAAGAGAGTAGTAATAAGAAAATGCAGTTTAATACAGTTATTTAGTGTCAAATTAACCAACTTTTATTAGCAAATATCAGAAACACAAAGGTGAGTTTAAAGAACTTTATTTTCGCATTTATAAAAAACATCATAAAACATATTGCATCAGGTAAGAATAACAGAAAACCACAAAAGTACACAGTAGCATGGAAACATCCCCACTTAACCAAGATATACACCTGGCTCTTGCTCTGCCTGAAAGTGACCACAACTGAAAGTAATACACCAACTTCTGCACGTAACCAAGGAGATGCAGTCGATATCATATCCAAACAATAAATGCATGTAAGTCATCCACCTATGGTATGTCAACAAATAATTCCGTCATATGCAACTGAGTTGCACCTTGAAGCGGGGTAAGGCTGTGTCGAAATTTCATGTCTTGCAGCTGTGTACTTGACTGGAGGAGGGGGGGGTTTGAACGAAGGCGGAAGATCCATCCTGCCGAAAAAAGAGAGAGAGGCACAGAGAGAAGACAGATATTGACTTGAGGCATTGCCAGAGAGTTTGCTACACCCAGGAAGCATGAAGATGCTATAGGTCATGTGCATCTATCAGAAAATAAGTTGGATATCGATATTTTTCCTCTGTTTTCGGGGTCGGCCTGGTGCATGACCCTGAGTGGGTGCAGTGCAGACTTTTACCTCTGTTTTATAAGATGTCTCCTGTAGAGAAGGCCAGCCACCACGATCAATAGCAGTATTGGAACGATGATTAACACAGCCAAGTGACTCCGTTTGGTATCTTAAGAAGCAGGTTCAGAGGGAGGAAAAGTGTCATTTTGGAGGACAGCAACTGCTACAGATGTGTTCCTAAGATATTGATCAGCTTTCTCTGGTGAGACCCGGTAGACGGCAATGAATATTGATTTTTAAAAATGCGAAGCTAAAATGTGAAACTTTTGCCTTGAGGCAGAAAGTGTGTTTTGTAGCTCTCCCCTTGAGCTGGTCGCACTCCAACCCCGGGAGCTGACATCCCCCCTTTTAATGAGGATTCTATCTCAAAAGGGCAAGTAGCCCGAGGCTGGGAAAGCTGGAATCTGTAAAGCTTCTACATGTCCATGGAGGTGCAGATGGTGAGGACAAATAAACTGTGGCTAATCATTTGTAGTTTGTAAGGAGCTTTGCCAGTTGAGCATTTATCTCCATTGTTTGTAGTTATATGCTGCTTTTAAACTATGATATTGTCTTAAACAAGTGCCAAAAATGCAATCTGGTACCGGTGACCTGGGAGCAAATGGCACATCCCAAACAATCAGAGAGCATCAGGAAAAAGCCATTTTCAGGCAACAAAGGAATGTAGATACAGGTTCTCAGCCAGAGACAGATCAGTAAAGCATAGTATAACCTAGTGCTGATAACATGAAAAAGATTTTTCTCCTGCTCTCAAATTGGACACATTTCTTTTTCCTTTCTTTTTTCCCCCCCGTTTTTGGAGTGGCAGGGCAGATAATGGTGACAGATTTAATCCTTGAAATGCTGCATTTTCCTGTTTTTTTGGAAGTAAAGGAGGTAAATCACACTGTCACTTCACAATAAGACTGCCCTTTACAAATAGGTTTTTAATTCCTCTGTCAGTGTATGAGAAATTAGTTATAAATTCTTTATAATTGTTTATTTATGCTTCATAAAGTGTTAACTACCTAATTTACAAAACATAAATCATCTTATTTTAACGTGGTGCTCATATTTCCCAGTGAATAATTGGTCATTACCTGCACCGGGGGCTGCAGGGTTTGGAGTTGCAGCGTAGCTTTGTGTAATGTTTCTCGTTGTGCTCGGCTCCTCTGTCCTGTTTGAGAAAAAGTCTTCTGGACGAACTGTAGGCCCGTGTGGCATGGATTTATTCTTCGCTTCATCTGTGGTCGTTTCCTGTGTTGATCTGAACACTGTATAATTGTAATTTAAGGTAGTGGAGTTGACTTGATGAAAGGGGTCAGTATGTGTGGGCGTTGCAGGGGGTGATGTGGCACTGACATGTTTATCATGTGTAGAAGAAGTGATGTTCTCTCCCGCTGCGGTCGTAACATTGCTTGGTCTCGGATTGTCGTCTGATGCGTCGCCACCAGTGCTCATGGTCCAAGTTACAGAGCTGTCATGACTTGAAAGCCCGGTGGTTGATGATGTGGTGAAGCTGCTCTCTGTAGGCTCCGTCAGACCCTCTTCAGTTACATAAGACTGTGATGACACCGTGGAGAGATCTGAAGGCAGCAAAAACAGAGAGGGTCCATAGCAAATATGCATTAACACGGTAGCTACTGAACTTCATGTTGTCAATGCAGGAGAAAATAAAACATAATTTCTCAGAGGTCAAGGGGGTGAGTTGTTAGAAAAGAAACACCTCAGATGGAAAACAAACAAACTGCAGCCTATTCATCAAATAAAATATGTTTGTCAGCTTCTTAGCAGCATTACAATTAATGAAAAAGTTAATAGCATAGTTGGACGTGTAGGTAAATGCACTTAATTGCTTTCTTGCCAGGTGTTAAATGAGAAAATCTCTACTGTAAAAAAAGTAGCTTGAGCCCCTAGCTGGTTACCTTAGCTTAGCTTAGCTTAGCACAAAGACCATAGAAAGAGTTATTTGGACCTTATCTGGAGGTAACACAGTCTGCCCTCCAGCAACTTTAGAGGTTGCCACTGTGTGTTGACTTTGTGTTATGTTGTGTTGTGTTATGAGCTGGAACTTCCTGCTGGTGGCCTGAAAACTGCTCCTAGCTAAAAGTCAGTCTAACCCCCTCTGATATAATGAGTTGTCTTTTTTTTCTCTTTTATTTCCCAAAATGTTAACTATTCCTTTGATGGCCCTCAGTAATGCACTGCAAAATTTCAAAAACACCCAGTGAGTGCACACTGATGCATCATTAAAACATGGGCCAGGTTGGTATTTATGAAAACTCTGTGCATAATCAATGAATGAAAATAGGCACAAAACCCCCCCAAAAACCCTGGATTGTGAGTCAAGGGTACAGATTCCTGAGATAAAGATGTAGTTGTGAATTGAAAATCCAGCAGTAAGGTTTGATGAAATAGTTACAGTAGTTCATTCCTTATCTGCTATATGGCCACTCATTCTGTAGCCTACAGATCCTTCATTAATATCAGCTGGCATCCCCTGAAAATATGGCTGCAAAGACGACATTGTGCCTGTGTGAAATAGCTTCTCTGTTTTTTTCCCCCAACCTTTCATTGAAGCTGCACTTCTCCGATTTGTCCAACAGATTGTGCTCTCACCCTGTGTGATGCTTCAGAGACACCGTTGCTAACACTCAGCTGAGGCTGTTTGCTCTTGTGGTTTGAGAGAAAGAACAGGAAGTGACTTCTGATGTCTGTCTGTCTGTGTGTGGCTTGTGTCTTTTTTTCCTCCCCCTTTAGTTACATATCGAAATGCTCATGAGACATGAAATGAAGATGTCAGTGTGAAAATGAGTATGTGAGTGCAGACAGCCGGGGACTGTTTTCCTACTTTCGTGCAGCCCATTCACAACACTTTACCAGGCTCTATCAGCTCAGCGGTGGGGACTGTGCAGTTTGGTTGTTTTGTCATTTACGCTTATCTTGCCTCAGTGTTCATCCAAATCCCATGGTGCGACTGATTCACAGCAAATAATTGAGTTTTTTTTTTTTTTTTTTTAAGTGTTGTAGTCCCCAATTTATTCACAGTTACTTGTGCCTTTTTTTTTATAACCTGGCTGGCAGATTCAAAAATCCTTTGAATCTCTCTCTTTTCCTTTCAGCTAATTAAAAATTAAAATTGAGTGAGCTACAGTATAATGACAAAAGTCAAGTATGAGCTCTCTGGTCTAGTGCAGTTTATTAAGTCATTCAGTCTCTTGGGCCCCTCTGCTAGATTGTTAATCCAGCCCTGAGGAAATGCTGAAATTGAGTACGACACAAAGAGAGACATGGTGACGAGGAAATGGAGGCGCTCACCTGCCCATGAGCTTGTGGTTGCTGTTAGCACTGTGATGATAAACTCTCTGCTCAGACTCTGGTTTCCTCTGTTGACAGTCAGAGCCCTAGTTTGCTGGTGCGGCGCAGGTGGCGCAAGGTATCGCAGCCGGTCTATTGCAAGTTTGAAGCAGCGCAGACTGGCTCAAAGTCTAGTCGGGAGATTGGCAGATCGCGCTCCGCCAATATGGGTGTGGCGGCGCAGCAGGAGGCGGTGTCACAGATTCAGCTTGGTGAAGCGGAAGTTTCGTGAGAAAATGTCCCGCCGACTCTGCGCCGAAAGCAGACCACCTCAAAGCAGGTCTAATCTCGGGGCAAGGCGAAGCGGGCCTGGCGGAGAGGGAGATTGGTTGACCTGCGAACAGTCCACACACGTCAGCAAAACCTCACAGACAGGTTTCCACTGTTCCAGACGCATTTAGATGCAATAAATAACCACAATAACCGCTATTTAATGCAACTAATGGAATCAACACGTGAATTTATATCTATAAAGAGTGTCCCGTCACATCTGACGTCAGATCAAAGGCTGTTGGCAGCGTAATGAAAACTCCACCTGAATTAACTCAGCAGGGACGAACTGGCACTGGAGCTGTGGATTGCGGACTGAGGGACTGCATGTCACTGCCGTGTTGAGATGTGATGATCCGCGTTTTTTATTTATTTATTCATTTATTTACTTATTTTACTTATTACATCTCTCAACAGCCTCGGTGTCAGTCAGTATATCTCATCACAGAAATAAAAGAGACGGACGGACAGAGAGAGTGAGAGAGGGAGGGGGGGGGGGGGGGGGTGCAGACGCAACTGACAGGCTAGACGGACAAGCAATTTCATTAACCATATTTAACTATTGTATTTGGAGGGGTATAAATCCTGGTTTGAGAAATAATAAATAATAAAAATAATAAATAATAATAAAGCCTGGTTTGTCGTTTGCCCCATCAGATCAAAGGTTATTGGCATGCGTAATGAAACCCTCCACCATAAAAAAAAATAAAAAAAAATTAAACCCTCCACCTGAATTAACACAGCAGGGACGAACTCGTACTGAAAAGCAGCTGCGGGTTGTGTGAGCGTGGATGACTGCATGTCACTACCATGTTGAGATGTGATCATCCGCGTTATTTTTTTTTATTTACTTATTAATTTATCAACGGGCCAGCGACGTCAGGCAGCTGTAATGAAAAACAAAAAACAAACATCTCTCAACCACAACAGCCTCGGTGTCAGATAGTCAGTATATAGTTTCTCTCATAACAGAAAAAAGGAAAAGGACAAACAGACAGAGAGTGGGTGGGCGGGAGGGGGAGAGAGCGAGAGCGTCCTTTACGCGGATTCCATCCCTGTTACGGTGTTTGTTTATATTGTGATTAGTGTACATGTTACACTCGGATCTAAGAATCTTGAGCGGATCTTGTGTAGTTTATAAAAAAAGTTTATTTACCAGCGGAAAAGCCCAGCAACAAAATAACAGGCAGGAAAACAAAACAACTGACACACTGTAACGTTTTTGTAAGTCTCTTTCCTGGAGGGTCTCCCTCTACGTCATCTTTTTCTTTTAACTGCTGCCTCGCGCTGGGTTTACATTACATTCACAGGAATATAAGGTTAACTCAATTCACCTCTCATCTCTACACAGGGTTTCAATAAATGTGAGTTTCTTTATTAGTTTATTAGTTGTTTTTTTTTACACTGGCCAGCGGTTCTCGGTGTATCAGATCAAACCTGTTTAAGGATATTAAACTCATTATTCAGCCACTCTGAGCTCGGACCTCCGGACCAAAACAGCTGTTTCCTCCTGGGAGAGGTTCGGCCTGTGGCGTCGCTGTCTCCTCCTCTCCTCCGTCCATGTCAAAGTAGGAAATGACATCACCGCGGCTCAGTTAAAGGTGAGGAGAGGAGCTCATTTGATTGGTGAAGATCCGAATCGGCTGTGTTAATCCCACTCCACGCCTCTCTCTCCTCCTCCTGTATCCGTTCCGCCCCGTCCCCTCCCTCTTCCTGCATTTGCGCAGCTGGGCGTGACGAGGGGCGTGGGTGCGCCGGTCTACACCGGACTCGCTGTTCACGATTCTTGCAAAACGCGCCTGGACACACCCAGTTGACGTGGCGAAGCCGGTCTACGCTCTCAGTTAGACCGGTCTGCAAAACTAGGGCCCTCAATGTGTAAACTCCGGCTTGAGCGTCGCTCACCCGCCTCAGCTCCAGAGATTCATTCACTGACACCAGCGTCTTGTTCTAGGGCAAAACAAGATTATGTGGCATGTACAGTACAGTACACTGAATGTAGGTTCTCATGTCAGAGGTAATCAAATCACCTTGCTGCTCGCTGCATGTATAATTGAATAAGCAAATAAAATAATTGAAATTGAATTCACGGGACTGGCAGAGCTCAGCTGGTGAACTGTTTCTCTGCTTTTGCATTACCTTGGTCCACCTGTACTGAGCATTAGCCGAGGCTGTGCAGTTAATTCTCACATTTTCTCCACCGCGGACGTCGACAGCTCTGTCCTCACTGCATGTTACTTTAAGCACTTCTGACAGAGAGAAAATGTGAGATCAATATGAATTCCGCCCTATGCAAAACATTTGCTGCAACATGAATCCAGAGGGTGATCCTTGTTAAAGGCTGCTGACATAAAACAACACCTGTTATTTCCGTCCTCTGCCCCCTATTATGATAACAGCACCCCCTCGGCTGAAAGGAAGGTGAGGGTCTATTTTAGCCTGCGTCAGCGTACAACAACACGACTGATGAGGAGAAGAAAAGGAAGAAATAGGCCAAACAGAGGAAAGAGGGACATAAATGTTTCATGACAAACACAAAGCTCTGTGATGTGTTCCTGCAATTATTACATACATATGCTGAGAAGTAAATAACTGTGATTGGGAGGGGACCAATGCCCTGATGCAATCACTAGTAACATGAAATATATGCAGTGGACAATTAGATATACTGTACATGTCTTTCCAAATATGAAATCCTGGCAGGTGTAGCAGAGGCTGGTCAAGGTTTTGGAGTGACTTTGCATACACTTCACTTACCTTTGATCTTCAGTTCCATCTCTCTCCTGATGGAGCCATAGGGAAAGGTTGTAATATCACAGGTGTAGATGCCACTGTCCCATTCATTTACGGAAGGAAGGTGTAGATGAGTGCCAATCAAGTCTTTTTCTGTATTGTTCACAGCCTCTATGGTGACATTAGGCCAAAATTGATGGACTCCAAACATTGGGTTGTACAGAGCCAGCTTTGTGTTTTTCTTTTGCCATTCAATATTGCCAATCTTCACACCAGCACTATTGTTCAGAACACAGGGTAAAGTGATGTTCTGGCCCACCTCTGCCTCTGTCGTTTCAGAATGGTGTCCCTCACCTTTTGGGAGCCCTGTTGAGCACATCAGATACAGTATTGGAAGCAAGAAAAGGAGAGGAGACAAAATCACTTACACTTTGAAGTTGATAACACAGACTGAAATCCACTGGGATGGAGGGCTGATAAAAATTGTAGCATTATACTGAGACAGTTTGTCACAGCAGCAGCCAATACACATTTCAAACCCATGGTGAATATCCACATCTTTGCTACTATATCATATGAGCAACGGCACATACGGTCCAGGATTACCTTGTAGAACAGATGCATAGAGGAGGAGAGAGAAGGCCGCTCCCAGTGCAGTTCCAGCCATGTTTGAGCTCCCCAAACTCATTACGATCAATCAGGCCGAATCCATTGAGGGATTCTGCAAAGACAGACACAGTAGACTGTCGACTGAGGTTAAAGAGTGGGGCCGAGACTGTGAGACAGAGAACAGGATGACTTATCTTCACAGGAAGCCACACACGGAGACAGAGTGAGTCATAACTTTCGTGCTGCAACTTTTGCGGTGAAGACCTCCAGTGCAAAGCGCATCATTTGCATCAGAGGTAAAAAAGCATGCACAGCTTATAACATGGTCTGTTATTCAAGGCTAAATAACAAGACGCAGAGGTTTGACTCATTTGAGTTCAGATTACATCAGATGATTCAATATCGTGTGCTAAGGATGAAACTGTGGGAGCAAACAAACAGGAAAATACAGTAGAAAGATGCTCTGAATAAGTCATTGATATCATGCACACACGTTTAACACCCATTGTATCTGTATACAATGTCTGAGTCTAAACCTTTCTCTTAGCTTAGTTGTGTGTTGAGTATCTACTGACCTTTTGGTCAGTACACACTTAACAGACAATAGACATCTATTCCTCTCATTCTGTTCAAGGTAATCCACTGAACAGAACAGACAGTTGAGCATGCTTATTTGTAACAAAGATAATATGACTGAAAAATGTAATCGCTTGTTTTCTTGATTTTTTTTTTTGCCTTCAGACTTTTTTCCCCCTCTCCTCTGTACTTTAAAGTCTTAAACCAGAACTGAACCATGAAGCTTGTCACACTGGCGCTGGGATAAACAGATAAAAGCATTGGCATATCGTGGGAAAAAAAGAGTAATTTTGAAAAAAAAAAGATTATATTTCTCCAATTAAATAATTTGTTTACCCTATCCCACAGAGACAAACAATGATATTCCTGTAAGACCTCATGTCACAACTCTTTATTTCTAATGAATAAATTAATTCTTCAAAGAACTGAATCACTGGTCCGCAGCTTTGAGAATGATAGCTTTGTGTGACTATATCCAATTAGCACAGATCACAAGAACAAACTGTTTGAATCTTCTAACCAAAGGCTACATCTTTGTGCATATCTAATGGTTTAAGCTCAAGTTAACAAAGAACTTATTTAAATAGTAATTAGATAAATGTTTCTTTTCAAAAGAAAGCATTCAGGCTGAGTCACATTGTCTGATGTTACAGCCCTCATTCACAGTTTTTGAAATCACGACCTTTGCACACCTTGATTCTGGGTTTGACACTCACAAAGTTGTACCTCTGAGTCTTGCTGCTGTCAATTTTAGTCCAGATTTTGGACCCAACTGACCCAAATAATCCTCAAAATGTCTTATGTCAAAATTATTAATTTCTTGCGTAATAGCTGCTCCTGTGTTTTCCTGACACAGCCTCCCCAATCTCCAGATTCCAGATTGGGCTACTGGAAATACCTGCAGTAGCCAATGCGATTGACCAGGTTCTACCAACCAGATGTTGTGCACTTTTACAGCTCACAAACAAGGCAGCAAACTGAGACAAATGGAAAGCGAAGACTAGCTAGTTGGGCTTTGGCAACATGACCATTATCTTTATTGGCATTAGATAAAACAAAACAGCACTCATCTAATGTGTGTGTATGGAGGATTATCATCTTAAGAATCAGTTGAATCCGTCCCTAAATTTATAGTCCCCCATGTTTTAAAAATTGTTAAAATTAGAAAATTGTCTAGTGTGAAGCCAGCCTACTATCTTGGCTCTGCACATGGGGTTATTATCCTTAAATCCCGAGTGATCCAAACCCTGTTTTCCTTCGGAATTTCTCTGCACTTTGCTTCCCGTGTACCCTGACCTGTCTCTTTACCTCCCCCACCTCCACAGCATGATGCTGCCATCACCATGTTTCACCTTTGGGATGATACTGGGCAGGTGATGAGCACTGCCTGGGTTTCCTCCAGACATGACACTTTGAATTGAGGCCAAACAGTTCAATCTTGGTTTCATCAGACACAAGAATCTTGTTTCTCACAGTCTGAGAGTCCTTAAGGTGTTTTTCGCAAACTCCAAGTGGACTTTCAGGGCTCTTCTCCCCCGACAGCTCTGTTTGGCAGACAGCTCTTGAAAGAGTCCTGGTTGTTCCAAGAATTATGGAGGCCACTCTGCTTTTAGGAGCCTTCAATGCAGCAGAATCTTCAAATTTTTTTCCCCGTATCTTTTCCTAGATCTGTGCCCGGGAACAATCCTGTCTCTGAGCTCTGCTGGCAGTTTCTTCCACTTGGCTTGTGTTTTTACTCTGATATACACTGTCAGCTGTGTGACCTTATCTACACCGGTGTGTGCCTTCCCAAATCATGTCCAATCAATCGGATTTACCAGAGGTGAACTCTAATCAAGATCCCAAAGATGGTCAAGAGAAATGGGACAAACCTGAGCTAAATCTCAAGTGTCAGAGCAAAGTATGTGAACACTGACAGTTTTTTTCTGATATATTTGCTGATTTCTTTTTTAAAAAAAATCACTGTGTCTTTATGGGATATTGAGTGCAGATTTATGGCAGGAAAAATACATTTAAATGATCCAAATGTGAATAATGTAGTGTCTGAATATTTTATGAATGGGATTTCGTCCTGTTAATGTTCGATGGATGTTTAATGTGTTGACAGACATTAGAGTAGCATTTGTTACGTTTATAATTTTATCATCTAATATGAGAGAAAAACAAATCTGTTATTAGTTTCACAAAGTGCTTCTATCCAAACAGCTTGTCTACCTTTCAGTCTTTTCATCTCTCCTTCACGCATTATGAGCTCTCCCCTTCATTTATTATGAATACTACCTGTAGACATCGCCATGCATTTCAATGATTGATCATTTTACAGTGGTATTCAGTGTATGACCTTTATAAGTTAAATTGGGGCTTAGAAGAGTGTCTGACATCTAATGGGACCTGTCTATCAGTATTCTGTCAGTGTCACGTCAAATTGTAAAGGGCCCTTACTGCATTGCTCCATTTGATAAGGGCGGCATCTTTAGCCCATGGGAACCGTGGAAAGCTCAACACACTTGTAACATCACCGTGACTACTTCATTCAGGGGTCCAAGAATAATGATGAGAACAAAATGTGAGGCATTTGCCCAGATAAGCATTATTTTAATGTCTAATCACTGCCCAGTGTTTCAGACAGAGAAGTTAAATAGGAACTATTGTCATTTGCAATTAAATAATAATGGAGAAAATTAATTCCTGACATTGGCGGGGCTCATTTCCCTGCTTTCTCTCTCTTGATGGGGAGGAAAAAAAAGCGCTGTGACCTCCTGCTGCACCTGGAGCCTTCTGCACACACTGATTCTGCACTGAGGTCAAGCCTGATCCGAAAGTCTCTGGGGTTCCTCTACATCCCTGTGACCTGCAGCAAATTGCACCTTTTGCAGCACATTGCAACTCTAATTGTGGAGATTTGTATCTGTGTGTGTGTGTGAGCGGGCATGCTGCTGACCCCTAGGGGTTGTGTGACCAGTGATAACACACATTCACACATTTTGCTCTGCTCATTTAGGCAACACTCACTGCTCAGCTTTGCTGTAAGCACTGTGTTATCTCTGTGAATGAGTGAGATTTTTAGAGGCAATGTATTATTAAAATCTGGGCATGTTGTACAGATTGTCTGACTATGAACCAGTCGGAGCCCTGAGAGACACTTTTATTGTACTGATGCTAAATATGACAGAGAGTGTAACTCTTACTACTTTAGCATTCTGGCCTTTTGAAGCAGCGAGATGGGTCTTTTTTTTAAAGGATACAGAATTGGTCACCTCATAAAAGTTATAATATTTAACCTCCCTGCATGTTGAAACACAAACAGACCTGTGTCATGTATTAGTTGTGTCTCATTTTCCATCAATTGTTAACCTGGAGATAGCTGTAATTTCAATTAAAGCATTTTTTTCATTTGATTGCTTATCAATGGCAAGAAAGTTTTATCAGTTATGTGCTTTACAGAACAATGAAACAAAAGAATAAAGAGAAAGGTGCCTCGAGATTTTAAGCCACATTGTTATGTTGTTGAATTATGCTTTCAATCAAATAGAAATTTTTAACCATCGATGACTTGGTCTTCAGTTATCCAAACAACAAGTTGAACAAACCCAGCTAGCAGTTCACTGAGACATCCTGTGTGTAGCACATAGTGGTCGCAGGTGAACTTCATGGATATCATGACGGTCCACCAGCCAAAGTCTTCGATAGAGACTTCAGTAGAGGACATTCTGGAACGTCTCAGATTCTCAGTCTACAACAAATGCAGAGGGGGTGGGAGGCCATTACTCCACTATGACTTGTTCCATCTTTAATATGAAACTGTTTTGGTTTTACCTGTTTTAATCGGTCTGTTTGTTCTGAGGAGGAGACCTTTGTGGGTGATTTAAAAACCTTCCAAATGATTGATACTGAAAGAAACCAGGAGTAGCAGAATGGCAATAATAACCCTGGTGGAGAAGATAATGATTCTCTGTTGTTAAATCACAACACCACATCATCAAACTTTGTCTTCAGCTACTGTTTTGACTGAGAGACACCTAGTGGTGGAGAATTATTGTGTAACTGTTTTTTCTTAAACATCTCTGTAAGTGGAAAAAATGATTTATTTATGGCTGTGAGAGCAAGACAATATAGTTAATGAAAGTTTATTGTACAGCTGGGAGGGAACCTCTGTTCACTTTTTCATATCAAACCTGAAGGTCTGATTTGTGTAAACAACAAAGATGTTTCTTTTTCCATGATTGTTATTTGAGAGTTCTTATATTCAGTTCATGGAAGCTAAGAATCCAGCTCTCAGGGTTGAATTAATTCCCAATGTATTATTTTACCTTTCTGTACAGTCCCTCTAAACATTTCTGCTGAAGAAAACATAGGCCTACTACAAAGGATCATGGGCACATCCCTTTTCTTTTTTTTTTTTTCCTGATGTGACACTAACTAAAACTTTAAAGCCCAGCTGGTCCCTGGAGGCTGATGTGGAAACCAGACATCCCAATTAAATTGTGACACTGCCAGTTTTAAAGTGTCGTTCCTGGTGTCCTGACAGGGATTCTTTGTGCCACCAAGATCGGTTAATGTTTTGAAAACTCAGCTATTAGCATCACCTGTAACAATATTTTCATGAATTTATGAATAAGTCTTTGGTAAAATGTTATGGTGAATATTGTAATTGTATAATTTCATAGTCCGAGAGACTTTTAAAGTCATGTTAGCCACTTTCTGAGGCTACTTTAAAATAAACAAGCTTTGAACTAAATGCTAACACACTGAATGACAATGCTACTATGGTAACCCTGCCATGATGTTTATTCTACTAATTTGAAGCTGCAGATACCACACATAGCCTACCAGACATAACTACAGCTCGATTACATCCTATTCTACTTATTATTATCTATCTATTTACTTATAATCTTATATACACAGTTGCCCATAGATTTGGAATAATTTTGTTTTCAGACACATTCCTCTTTTTATTCCTAGAGGTAAATTGTGGTTACATTTTCACAGTGATATGTTTGGAAGAGATTGATCAGTAACATTTTGAGAGGATATAGGCCTACATTTTATCTACCTAGTGTGGCAAGGTGAAGAGGGACCCGGGCAGACTCCCGGGTTCATGTCCAGTCGGCCAAAGGGACATCCCCTTGGCCAAGTAGCCAGGGCACATGATCAACTGGAGCCATAGTGACAGGACCACCACTGTCACACTAGAATAAATCATGTTGTCACAACCATTTCATGAGAACAGGTTGAAAAAAAAAGCCTCAACACATGGGGCGCCTGCTCAACCAACTGAGCCAAATGACACCCCAAAACAATCACATTTGAGCTGGAAGTCAGTTAAGTGGGTGTCGAGCTACATAAAATCAATGCCTGCTATCCATCACCATGTTCAACCCCCCGATCTCCTTGAAATGTTTTATTATGCTACCACCATGTGACCCTGCATGAAATTTTTAGGGAGGTCACCAAAATCACGTTGTGGGAACAGTGAATGACAGACACAACAACCTCATCATCCCCAGGCTGCACTGCACGAGATGTTAAGCGGACATGTCTTTTATTTGTGGCCTCATTTTGGAGGATGGCTCCCTCCCACTCAGAAAAAGACACATTGTGATTGTTTTCACCTCTCTCACCTTTCCTGAATTGTTCATTTTATGTGTCTCCTGTTTTCCTCATTACCCCCAATATTTGGAGAAAAAAAAGTTCAATTTCTTTTCTTTAGAAGAATAAATGGCTGGGTACAAATAACAAGCCCAGTAATGACAGAGTGACTCCAAACTCTGAACAACACTGAACTTTGTTAAAGTGTGAAATTTTGAAGACTGTTGGAAGTGGGAGCATGAGTGAGGCAGAGACACATTGAGAGAACCATTGTGGTGGATAAAAATGAGTTTTATAACTTGTCAGCACACAATGGGCAACAGAATGGATGGTTGGAGATGGTGAACATTGTATGGGGGTGTGAGGTGGGGTAGCAAGTAAAGAAATGCAACAATTTATTCATTACTCATTCACTTACTCACCTTGTAAATTAAATGACACAATGAGAAGCAAGAACCAGTTGTAATGGACTAAGAAAGTAAAATAGAAGTGAATTATAACACGAGGGAACATGTTAAAATGCATTTACTCAAAGTAGCCATTTTTTAAATATCAAGATTTAAAACATAGTTATACAGTCAGTCAGTTTGACAAAAATCTCACTGCTACATCACAACTAAAACTACATCAATGCACTAGTAGCACAAATAAATGACAAAAGATTTTTCAGGGGACACAACAAGATGAAGAACCTGGCAGGGATATACTTTGTGACTTTTGAGGTTGAATCATTTAACAAACATGTATTTATGTATTCCATTCATCGTCTGTGCTACTTGCAGCATTTCCGTAGTTGTTGGTGTTGCTAAATTAACGTTTTCAGAACATGTGTCTGTTTCATCAATTTGTGTAGTTTTTCTTAAGCTGCTGGACGTTGTCAGTGATTTCCACATGAGCTCCTATGCCCCTTCACATGACACCACCAGTCCTATGACTCAAAATAAAAAATAAATAGAAATAAAAGAGAAGTGAATGAAGAAGTGAGAATGACACAGAAGTAAAGTGTTTTGTACAAATAGCAGGGACACTACAGAAAGTACTGGAAAAACATCACATAAAAATTATTACCAGGAACAACAAACAGTTTCTTAAAGGGATAGTTCACCCAAAATTCAAATGTCACTCATTATCTACTCACCTCACTACTTGTTTGTAGCGGAAGCTCCCAGTGTCTCGGTTCACTGCTGACCGGCAGAACAATTTCTCATGTCGGGGCTTCAATACAAGAGGGACATTACCAACGAGTAGTATGGAGGTAATTGGATGTCTTTTGGTGTGTCTTTTTGGACGAAGAAAGTTGGTATCCATTCACAACCATTATATGGACAAATACTGCTGCGCGGACCCCCCCTGTAATTCCGAAAGGCATGGAGGACTCTGAAAATTCTCACAGCTCTTAGTTGACACAAGGGTAAGTAAATAATGAGTGAAATTTGAATTTTGGGTGAACTATCCCTTGTCACTATTAAATTATATTTATAGGAGCTTTTCTTACTTTTTTCAGTTTTGAACTACCCCTTTGACGCAATCACGGTTCAAACAAATACAGTACCAAAAACACTGCAAAATATGTAGTCACTTTCCTCCACATGACGCAGTCATGTTTTCACAGCAGCCCCCAATGCTCATAATAAAGCTAAACTTAGAAACACACTATTGTCTCAGAGCAAAACAGTGTTCTTTAAAAGCCATCAAAATGCCATCTTAGAGCTGATAATCCTCAAATTATCCTCTGGATATGAATAAAATATCTCTATCAAACATAGTATAGAGAGGGTGAGTAAAAGTGTATGTGATGGCTATGGAGAATTTGAATGCAGAAATGTTGTTTTTTCCCTCTTGCTATTCTGCACAACAAAAGAAATGGCACCCCGCCACTTTCCTCCAGTGGTGAAGAGGAGTTTATTTGTGGGGATGTTTTTTGAGCTCATGAAGCCACTACAACAACAGCTTCTAGTCAGATTTCCGTTCTTTGAAAGGCGTTAAATTCTCTTGTTTATCTTAATTCCCTTTATTTCCGTTAACTCCCTCAGGTGGCTGAGACAACTTTTTTTTTTTTTTAACTGTTTTGTGTATTTACACAGATCTCTCACATACCACAAATAGGTTTCCCAAATTTGTTGGTGGGTCATGCTTTTATGGTTATTGGTACAGTTGATCTTACAGCACTGGAATTGGATACTTTTGCTGCAGCACAGAATCTGCAGGCTTATTTCTTGAATAAGTCTTCTGGGAATATGATTTAGTGCAGTGAGGAGGAACTATCTCAACAGATGAGAACCTCGGGCTGCGACTGTTAGATCATAAACGAACCCTTATTCCAACGTGTACTTTTCCGTGTCTTTTCCATCAGCAGTCACTTTGCCGCTGCTCTTGAACGCCATCCACTGATTAGGGTTGAATGTGCCTCAACTCTCAAGAGACAGTCACAGCATGTGTGGTGTTCCTTAGTAGCCATAATTTATTGCCATTAAACCTGGGCCTGTATTCTGGCCATTTCTCCCTCATGAGTTGCTGCTTTTAAGTAAGGTCACTAATCTCGTCAGGTGGGAAATATCTACACAAATTGAATTTAATGGGCTTTAAGCTCCACTCACATTCTTAAATAGCAAAGAAACAAAGGAATGTGTTCATACTATCCAGTCCTCCTACTTAACATCTCTATAGCCTTGTAGCTGATTATTTCAGTTTTATAGCCTGCTGATTTACTGGATGGTTCATCACTCCCATCAGCCTAATTTCCAGCTGCAATAAGCAGCACTCATTGCAGCTGGATCATAAAAAAAACTGTACTGATTTTCTAATAGCAGTTGCACAAGGTTATGCAACTGCAATAAGAAACTTGCATATCTAGCTACAGATCAATTATCGTCAGTCGACAGCTAATAAGAGAAATTAAAATAGGCTATTTACCGGTAAATGTGTTTTTTAAAAACTTATTTAGGGCATATATTTCACTTTTGCTGTAGTATTTATGGTGTAACAGCTGGACAGATTACAGGTCTGTTTACAGTCTTGCTACATGCACTTTGATGTTGTTTACATCACTGCTGAAAAATAGTAGTGTCTTTTGACGTGAGACTGAATGCTGTTGCTGCTGTTCCCTGCAGCATAACCTGCCACATGCTGCTGTTCTTTCTCAGCTAAATGCCACACGTCGTGTTAGCTAGTGCCTGTGTGAAATGCCATGAACAATTTCTGGAAATGTGTCCTGTACATTTACTTATCTTTAGTATTTGTTCAAACATGCATTTAGTGTTTTCTCGCAAGATGCACAAAAAAAATTGCACCGCCTTTGCAAGTGTAAATGTGGTGCAAGCAACATCTGGCGTCCTTGAACATGTGGACCCTATTAATGTGGACAGATCAAATGATTCATTGAGCTTGCCTAAGCAAAGTTACAGATAACTTGATAACTTCTCAGAAAGAGTCCGGTGCTCGGTCTACCATGCTAATAACACTTACCAATGCTAAGGCATGATTCTTCATGCAGTCACACACAGACACCGACACACTGCTCTGCTCGTGTCAGACAGTTTTCACAGGAATATTTTGTCTCATATTATCTACAATGTCATTTTAGAGGTTTTAAAACTTTGACAGCTTTATCAAGGGACCCGGAGAATGTGCACTGTGAGTTATTATTAGTAGACGAGGGGGCAATGACGACCATCACTTCACTGGAAAGGGGGCACAAGGATGAAATCCAAATTTACTGCAGATTGTTGTCTGTGTCAGTACATGTCTGTGTTCATATATACAGTATATAGTATGAACTGTACTGGTGATTTTAGGGCAAGAGACGAGTAAACAACTCTCCTCCAGTATTGTCTTGCCAACTTAATCATGGAGGTAGTATTTGTAGGACCATAATGGCTCCCATTGTGCGACAGTTTCTCCCAGTTGTTCTTCAGTGTAGTGACATTGGCAACAGCTTTTTTTTCATGTTTGGTTTTTGCCCTTTGTCATGAAAACAGTATTTCACTCATTCTCACTCATATTTCACTCACTTGCTTATTACTTGTTATTTTGCTGCTTATAGCCTTTATAGCTTACAACACAGACTGTGTGGTGCATTCAGTGTCAGAAAAATAGAGTGTTTCACAAGCTGACAGTGACGAGAGTTCATTAGTACCACAAAGACAAATCATACCTTCCTTGGAATAGACTGTAGACTTTTGCTAACATTCTGCAGTCCACTTTGTCTCTTGGAAGTGAGCTGAGTTGTCAACTTTATGGCGGTGATTAGACGAGCGATCAGATGTTGGTGTGCTGACATGGTGCAACAAGTCACATTGAAACATGACTCATTATCCTTATGGTTCATTTCACTTCCAGTTATTTAAACATCCCTCTTATTAGTTGTCATGGGTGTCTCACTTCAACTTCCTCCCGACTGACAGATTTGCTCATGTAGTTCCTCCCATCTTCTTTCAACATGAGCAATTTAAAACAGAAACTAACAGCCCCTCATAATTAGAGATTTTATTAAATTTGATATTAAATTTCCTGATGTCTTACGTACTTGTAAGTTGCTGATAATAATAATAATGGATAAAAAGCCCCAAATAATGATAATTAAACCAACCAATTAATCCAATGGTTGGAAAAAAAAAAAAAATCATGTTCACGTTCACAAGGGATCATCAATCAGCCTGAGGTCTGATTGAAAAAATGTTGTGCAATAGTGAAAGTAAAACATAACTGTTCTAATTCTTGCATTAAGATATTGTTAACCATGGTGGATATTTGAACCAAATCCCATCACAATTCATTCAGTTTGCATGACATTTAACTTGTGCTTATGGCAATTGAGGAAAAATCCAAATGCTATATATCTAATGCTAAAATGTGCACTCAGCGACCATCTCCTATATAATTGCATTTGATCTGGATCCATTATATGATGACACATAGTACCTTTAAATTTGAATTCTCATCCTCCCTATGGAAGACTACTCAACCTTTAATGTCAAAGAGTCCTGGTTATCTACCGATATTTCAGTTGCAGTGTTGCCTTGCCTGCAGCAGGCAATGACCTATGACCAATTTTGCTCATAAAGGGGTTGATAAAAGGGCCACAGATCCACAAAAGCCCTTCCATCAGAGGGTAAAGAGACTTGGAAGTTATCTGTGCATGACTGCATTCCACCTCCATCCCTAAACTCTGACAGTGCACTGCCAAGAACCCTGCCTGCATCGGGGCCAAGCTGCTGCTGTAATGACACTGTGTTCTTCTGTATTTTCTTTACCAGAGAGGATGTTCTTCTCACTTTGGGCTCCTGCTTGCATGACACATCACTGATGAGCTTCAGGCTGAAGTCTGGAAATTTGTCTACGCATTACACAATTACAGTTCACTGTGCTTGGACCAGAAATAAAGTGGGCAAGGCAGAGTGGATATAAGCCTTTATGCTTGAAGACTCTGGCAGCATCATTTCCCTCAACTTTGGTAATAGCTACTTTTCATGGTTTGTGTACTCTCAGGCTGCAAACCACCTTCCCAGCCATGGAAGACTCACTGGCCTGATTTTTCCTTGAGGAAAGGAGAAAGTAGGAAATCAATCAAAAAAAAAAAAAAAAAGAGAGCAAATTTTAGTAAATAGCTGCAAGTAATGTAAAGCATGCACAGTTTTAATAGGGCCGAAAAAGTGAATTTCTTTGAGTTTGAGCATAAGATTTTATGGGAGCCAGAAATATGTTTGGAAACCCTGATGTGATCATGATCTTCTTATATTAGGTTTTCATTTAATTGTATTTCAGGGCAAGTTTTGGCAAGTTTATGGTAACTTAAACAGCTTCAAAGCATCCTGCACAAAGTCAACAATGAAGCAATAAAACAGCATGGATCCTTTATCTACTTCATAAACCTTACATCTTTACAGGGGAAACAGCAGTGTTATCGAGACTAACATCTATCATAAAAGCTTTCCACAAAAATTCACTTGTAAAAGCTGAGAGTAACCATCCAAAACAACTAACATGTAGTATTCCCATTGGCCAGTTCTCGAGATTGTTCAGAAAAAGCAACACTGTTACAGATTTCCAGGCCAAAGCTGTTGTATATCTCAGTAGGCCAATCCGAGGGGATTCCTACTGTAAGTTAAGAAAATATGAACGCCCACTCCTTCATCACAAATCATTTTCTCTCCTACAGTAAACAGGGTCAAAAATATCATCTTAAAACACTGATAGGTCCTCAGAAGTGACCCCTCTTTAAGTAAGATCTGCTCTGTGCTTCCCCTGATCAGATTTAACTTGAGAGACTTGGGGGTTCATTCTGACACTAGAAAACTACTTTGTCTCCTGGTGCTTAAATCAACCTACGCGCCTTTTGTTTTTATTTTTCTGCTTTGGTCATAATGTACTGATGCATACACAAACTTCACACCTCCACATGCTGTCACATAAACATTAAACCATTAAACATTCACACCCCATAGGTTACACCACTGGCTTTGTGTGTAGGCTGACCACAGCTCTGTAGCATTAAAAGTTTTGGGGAATAGAAAAAATCCCAGCCTGTCTCAGAGGTGATGGCATGATGAACTCACTGCTCAACTCAGTGGCATGTTGGTTTCACATTGAACACAATGAAGCCCTATGGCAAGAATGAAGACCTGAATTTGTTATTTTCCCTCTTATTTATCAAACTTGTCAAGAGTTTGTACTTTTTGTACTTTTATCCATGTAAGTATATGAGAGGTCTCTTTTTCTTCTGTTTCGTTTTTGACATGATGCTAGCCCTCTGGCAAGAATCAGTTGCTTAATTTGTCATGTTTTCTCTAATTTGTCACACTTGACAGCTATTTTACTTGTACTTTTGGTACTTTTATCCATGAAACTTTTTTTTTTTGTCTTGTGTTCTTTTGTTCCTGACAAAGGGTTAGGCCTGTAACTCTTGGACACTGACTACAGCAACTCCCACCTGGAAGATTTGAAACTCCTTTGAACCAATTATCCAATGACAAACGAACCACTTTGGCTCTGATGAGGACACAATAGTCTCCAAACAGTCTGTTTGGACAATTAAAAGCTGTGATTAATTAGTATGCCTCACTCCCTTTTGTTCTCTGGGAACACATTCTTTACAGATCTCTCTGCTGTTTATGATATTTTGAAAGGTGCACACCAATAAACATCAACACAACAGCATTTATCTTATGATACTGATGATTATGTAACCTTGTGGATACAGACCTACAGGCTACACAATATCACAAACAACCCCAAGTTAAATAGGAGCCCTCTCTTCATCTCAAAGACGGCAAATGGGACGTCAAAGACGATTACACATTAGACATCTCAGTATTACAAAACAGGATCTCTGTCTGACTCCTCTACCCACATCAAGGCTGCTTATGCAACTACTGCTGTTGTTCAGGCAAACAGCCGGCAAGTTTACTTGGAGACCACAGCAGGGGCAGCACTTCCAGAATCCCTGTCCAGACGAATAGCACGGTCACGGTATGTGCATCCTGACCCCCAGCTGGTTAGTTGGCTGCTCCATTTGACCTGCAGGCTCCGTGCCAATGCAACATACGGACAATAGGAAAGCGTAATTACCCAAAATGTCCTTATATTTGCCTTGATTAAAAAAAAGAAAAAAAAAACTTGCTTTCACTTTCTAAACATCTGCCCTCACACCTCTTGTCAATTGGTTTACCCTTTGACTGACACCCAGCTGTGCTAATGATGCTAGTGGTTGCCACAGCCTCAGCTTCACAAGATTTATAGAAGACATGTGATGCTGGAAAACGTGACATCTTTACCACACAAGTGAGAAATTGATATGGTGCGGTGTTGGGGAAAAAACAAATTCTGAAATCCTAACAACACTGTCACTTTCTCTCTCTCTCTCATGGTAGAAAGACAATAGCCTCTCAATTACATCTTTAAAAAAAAGAAAAAGAAAAAAGAGCAGCCACTATTTATTACCTAACAACATTTATCTAGAATGAAATCAGTAAAAGCCTGAGCAACAACACAATTAAGTTGTTCACTTGCAGCAGAATGATTAAATACTTTTAATGTTAAAATAGGATAAAAAATATTATTATTTAGGCTAACTTAAAAAAAATAGTGTAATGTTTTAAACGTTTAAATGATATCAATTAAACCAAGTAAACAGTAATCTTTACTCGGTGGTGTGTGTAGTAGTAGGCTAGCTATACTGTATGTAAATGTCTATGTGTGTATGCCATTATGGTCCTGTATGTGTGTGCAAGTGTGATTATCAGCGGTAGCCTGATAAATTGTGGGTAAAAACTGTCTCTAAACCTGCTGGTTTGGGTCCGGATGCTCCCGCACCGCCTGCCAGACAGCAGGAGTGTGAAAAGTCTGCGGCTGTGATGACTGGAGTCAGAGAGGATCCACTGTGCTGTCTTCCTGCAGAGCTCATTGTAGAGGCTCTGAATGTCTGGCAGCTCAGCCGTTGTTGATGCCTTTTGCTGATCTGACTGCCCTCTGCAGAGCGTTTGCAGCCAAGGGCGGAGCAGAACCCGTGTAGACAGTCAAAGTCATTGGTTAAGTTAAGATCAGGGAAAGATCCGGTTTTGGCTAAATATTGAAACTCTTACAATAGGCTACACTATTTAGGCTGGTGGTGATTAGGCTACGTAGTTACTCTGCGGTAATATGAAGAAATGACTACGAAATAATAAGTAATGCTGTAACTAGGAAACTGCTAAAGAGTTCTGCCTAGTAGGCTAGTTGTAGCAGTCCTGACATAGCTTAAATTATTTCACTTTACTTTGACAATATCTAGCCTACTTCTTACCATCTTTTATCAGTCAATTACACAGTAGAGAGAATATTTTACTCAATTTTTCTGAGTAACGTTTACTTTAAATGTTGAAGTAGCCTAATATAAAGAAAGTAACGTCACCATTGAACCGGTGGATGACAGCTGTGTATACACACGGAGAGATATTAACTCTGTTAAATATTTTTGAATATTTTGGTGCTAACTCGAGACTTCAGGGAAAAAGTGACGGGTTGGATTGGTTGGATTACTTTCGTTGCCGTCGAGAACTTTGCTGAAGGATGAAAAAATGTTGCAAAAGCTAGTGCATACAGAGCCATCAGTGGGTTAATAGACCTACATTATTATTATTATTTACATGTGTAATATGATTGACAGTTAGTACAGCTCATGTTCAGAGTGTGGTAATAATTGTCTGTGTGTTTATAATAAGAAAAGGGTAGTTTATTGTTTGAAAAATGTAGATACCTAGCAGTATGCAGTACCTAACTCTGACCAGCAGAGGGCGCATTCGTTACATGTGTGTGTTGAGGAACAAGGGAAGTGTCGCGTGAATACGCTCAGTAAATGGGAACACACACTTGAGTCAAAGTTTGTGGATGTGTGGCGAATTGTGATAATAAGAATACATATTTTTGCTCTGTGCAGGTAAGAAGGGAGGGTTCGAATTGTATAACGAGTGGGTGAATGTGTTATATGTTGGTTTATTATCCCGTTCGGACGTAATGTGCTATTGTTGGACGTTACCGTACGGAAAACGGCTAGCCTGTAGTTAGCACTGGTAGTAGCACCAAACCGTCTTTGGTAGCACTAGCCATAGACATAATGTCTATGGCACTAGCTAGTAGTTACTTCAAGCAACAGGAAAACTATGAGCCGGGCGAGAGAGCCCGGACTGCTCGTGTAGTTAATAGATAAATAAATAAATAGGTTAGAATAGATATACATGATTGAGTTGATTCATTTGAATGTGTTTTAATATGATTGCTACTGTGTATTTGTTGAAATATTGATTGTAGCCTACATGATTTTTCTGTTAGAAGCGTGAATACGTTCAGTAAATGAGAACACACACTTGAGTCAGGCGAATTGTGATGATAAGAATACATATTTTTGCTCTTTGCAGACCAAAATAAAAAGACTTTGACATTAAATGTGTAGTGGAGGGCAGCTTCACTCTGCCCCATGCTACACTAGCCTACATGGTGTGTTTCTGGCTGTAGACTATATTTTTTTCCTCAAAGCTTGGCTGGAGAAAATTAGGCCTACATAAGAAATTTCAAGTGATATCACCTGTGCTGTAAACATTGCTGTCGGTCTTCTGCTGCTTCTCTCAAGGCTGTGTAATGACGACATTGCTGCTGAAACACACCTGTACATTATCAAAGTTAATGTCACACTGATTTGAGCCACCGGCTGGAACTCGGCTACAATGGTGAATTATTAGCCTAATTGATTTTAATGGATGGCTTTATGAAAGTAAATACAAATTTTCCTGAAATGCTTCAAAAGCAAGCACAGTGTAATACTTTTAAAAAAAAAAAAAGACTTATTTGTCTGTTTCAGGAGAGTTGCCTGCAGCAACTCAACATCCAGTTCTTCATTGAACTGCTGCTTTGTCAACGAAGCATATTGGAGGTGAGATGCCATTATTCAATATGTCACACAGTGGAATGGCAACATACTGTAACCAGATTCATACAAACGTATGCGTTTACTGTAACTTGTGAATGACATGTTCTTGAACTGCATTTGTCCACAATCCACCAGGAGTCAGATGTGCACACCTTTATAACAGAGACCTCCCAGTTCTACTTGGCCATGACAATACGTCTGCAACATCTACTTTGTAAGTTCTCATACATCATTAAGAAGTACATAGAGTTGTGGCGAAATTTGTTATGTACTGTATATGGAAATCTTAGTGCGAGTGAAAAAAAAAAGTCCTGTAAGTTCCTGACAGAGATGGGTAGGGGCTACATTCAACTTTTATATAATAGTTTATATCAGCAACATCATCTGATGTGGTCTGCTCTGGTTCTGTTTGAATATAAATTAGGTTGCTATAATTCCCAGGTTATGCTAGATAAATGATGGTGGTGTATGGTATGTTGAAATCTTATTCAATGTGTCTTTTCTTAACTATGAGCACCTTCCCCCTGAAGGCCTCTGCACGACCCCGTGCATTAAACATCATCTCTATGAGAGGGGGCTGATTCCTGAATATATTCATGTCGAGAACTCAACTGCATTCACTCTGAAACAATCAGCTCTTATGTGGATCCACAGAGAGGCCTCCTTTATAGTACATTACCAATTTCCAGCTGAGGCTCTGTAATGTGCAGTTGTGTTTTGGTTTTGTAGTCCCTGGAAGCATCATATGACAAGTCTCAGTGTGACAGAAGCTTGCTGTTGCACTGCAGTCCCAAATGCACTCAGTGCTGCTACTCCACAAGGGAATGATCGAGCTGTCCTCCTCAATTAAATACAGGGCTAACTGTGTGCAACAGAATAAGTCTTAATGAACTGTGCAGCTGGGATGATTGTTGATCTGCTTCTCTCAGCTCTGTTTGTCTCTGTGGCTCCACTATGACTCTTAGTGATGCTACTGAAGTTAGTTCTTGAACAGAAAACCCCTTTGAACTCGGCGTACTTCGCATCTTGTGTACTTAAGATTTGATTATACGCTGACCTTGTCTGCCTATGCTTTCCACAGGAATGCGTCCCTTCTCCACACATTTTATTACTTTTATTTATCCCCACATTCCTCCTTGTTGCATATAAATCTGAAGACACAAAAAAAGTGGAGGAAAAGGACACATGAGGAGGTCCTGTTTCCAATCAGATTCAATCAGAGGTCCAGGGCGTAATAAAAATATGACATCTGCTAATAAATGCAGATACAGTACAGTGCAGTAATCATTTTCACTCTATTTTCCCCCTCATGCATCTGCAAACGTTTAACAACCAATTTATGGAAGTTACTGAAGTCTGCACACAAAACAACCGGTGAGACGTGCAACATAACCCACTTCCTGCTCTGCTACTCTTCCTTCAATAACAACATCTGGTCTATTATAAGCTTGCAAGGTGCGAAAACCATTTGCTTGAGGCCGCAAGCCTTCAATGTCTGTAACTCAGTTACTTTAAATAACGTCATTATTTTTGTCTTGTCTTGCTAAAACAAGTCACTTACATGGCAACCTTTGGAGTCTAGATACTTCACTATATTTTGGAAACTTTGATGGGAGAAGCTGTGATATGTAAAAATGATAATGTCCTCTTGGATCGCACAGTCCTTAACTATCCTGTTACAGAGTGATGAGTACTTTAGGGGACAGGTCTAAACTAGAAAGTCAGAGAGAAAGTCTAAACTAGCCCAGCGTCGGCCTTGTTTATGCTGGTGTAAATCCACTTGGAGTCTCTACACATTAACAGCTGTTAGTTGATCATCAGTGTCACAGTAAGTAACAGTGACCCTCACTTAGATCAGAGGGTGAGCTATAGTGCTTGGCTTTTCCTGTCACTTGTTCTTGGAAACACAGTCGCTCTCTCTCACACACGCCATCAGTCTTTTCTTCTCTCTGCGTTATTTTCCACACAAGATATTGGTTTTGTGCCCAATTTCCCTCCACCTGCAATTCGTCTCCTTATAATTTCTTGCTCCCATCATGTACCTCTCTGTTCTCACACAGAGAAACTTCGAATGGATTTATTTGTTGAGATTTTAGCTTTGTAATGGACTGCATCACCATCTGACTGATGGGGGTTAGGGTGACAGAATATTATAACCAAAGTGGAGTGAGTGAAATACAAGCAAGCCAGACAGAGACATAAACCAAGAGCTTTGATATGGTCCAACACACTCATCTCTTTTCCTTCGTTCAAAGAGCCTTCTCTCTCCCACTTTACTTGATCCTCCCAATCTCCTCATCCTCTATTTCCATTATTGTGAATGCAGCGTAGCAGACTGAGTTGGAGTTGATCCACAAGTCATTCATTCTAATTAGATTCTACAGTTAAACTGGCAAATGTTTTAAATGCAGTATACAGTCTTTGGGAGGTAGCCAGAATTTAATCAGGGCTCTTAATTACAGGCACAGAGACACACAATGACATTTTCAAGACTTGTCACTTTTAATTAAGTTACATATGTTCTCTCCCTCTTATGTCCCTGTATTTCTGTGGCCATCCATCTCTCCATCAGACCCCCATTTTCTTCCTCATGCCCTAATCAGGAATGGATAAGAACGTGCCTCAAGTTCATCATTTATCATCACAATATCACAGTGTGAGTGTGTGATTTCTACTTTCTAAATTACAGAAAATTTCCACCCTTAATTTTGCAGTGAAATACTTCCCTATAACATGTGGGGAAAAAAGAAACTCACAGAAGCAGCCAGGAGTGAAGATTAAGAGGCTGCTTTTGCTCAAGTACTACACCTAATTACAGTTGCAGTTACCAGTCATTGGGGGGAATGTAATGATATTTTATCATCTGACTACCATATCATCCAGGTTTTGTGGAAGCAGAGAGAGAGGTTCAATGGCTGAGCTGTCCACATTAAATTTGCCTGAGAATCTGAGGATTAGGTTCTCAGTATCATGGACACAAACTAGGCTGTTTGATTACTGACTTTCCAAATCACATTCATTCAAATTCCTTTGTCACAAAGGGGAATCATAGTGTTGATGAAAGGCATTAGGATTCATCCTCTGGGGATAATGATTACTCATAGCCAATCTGGCAATCTGAACACTATTAGTGAAGTCTTTTTTTATTCATTTTTATCTGCACCAAAGCATTAGATGAACAAAAAAAGACCACACATGTTCTTATTTAGGTCAGCAGTAATGTGGAGGATGTAATTGACTCTGGTTTTCAATTAGATTCACAGTATCTCACACAAAAGATGTTCAACACTGGGGAAAATAAATTTGGTTTGTCCTTAAGAAAGTAATGTTCCAAGAAAATAGTTTTTCTGACACCGTTACAGGATGTGTAAGTGTGTCCTAGTTTATTTCTTTGTCTTCATTATAGGTTTATGTAAGTGTGATTATGACACGCAGTGGTACACTACGTGTATGAATTTCCCCCATGGCTGTCATATGTCGGTCATGGACAGCTCCAGAACTAATTCTGATTCATGCTACACATCCCTATATGTAGGACATAAGGAACAGAATGGAAGTAGGACGTGTGAGTCAGAAACATTCAGTGCATGTGTTTATACATCACAGCCAGGATGAGCAGAAGGTCTCATACTGAGTGTGAATTAAACTCTTATAATTGTGGCTTGGCTTAATTTCTTATACTGTATCTTCTTGGTGGTGGATTTAAATGGTCAGTATTGGAATCTGCTTCTCAGATTATTTCCAGGTTATGTGATTACATTGTGGATCTGCCTAATCTCTTCATGTGTGAGACCTTTGTGTTACAAAACATTTGAAAAACATTTCAGTGGTGTAAATAACAGAAAAGATTGATTAGTGGAAGCTACTCCTTTATTTCCATCAAGCTCCTGATCCAAGTTATTATCTCAGGGGAATCATTGAGTTTATCATTTTAAAAATGAAATAAGTAAAGCAGGTTTAGCCAGTTTCATTTTTTGTATGCATACAAAAAACAGCTTGAAATAGGTTATTGATTAAACCAATTTCTACTGTCATGAAGGCTGAGAGTGTACATGAAGAATAAAACAATAAAGCACTCTGATTAAAAAAATCTCCAGCTCTATTTGACTTAGTAACCTATTATCTCAAACCCTGTCTAAAATTCTCCTCATTGGGAAATAACTGGGAGGCTTCTCTTAACAGACATTTGCAAAATAATGAATGTCATTTGTATTCTTCATCTTCACTGACAAACCTTCTCATTGGTACAAACTCAAGTTAATTACAAGATTACGCATGTTTTGCAAAAGTGTTTCACTCACTATCAAAAGAACTAATTAAATAAAATTAAGTCCATTAAAGCAGAAAACGAGAGCGAGGACATTTAATTCAAAATTAAAGATCAAAGCAAGGTGTGATATTTATAGAGGTGTGGCCCCTGTTATCGTTTTTCCAACTTTGGTAGGCCCCTGATGTTTTACATTTACTGTTCATGTGGACAAAGGTTGCTATGATCAACTTTGATCCATCTATCCAAACAAATTTTGATGCAGTACTTTAAACATTCACAGTCCCAAGATAATGAAGTAGTCCTTTTATTTTACTTGGAGCATCTTCCTTGTTTGTTCGGATCCCCATTAGCTGCGCTCTAGAGTCCTGGGGTCCACATTTACTTACGTATATTTCCTACTTGTATACAACACAACACAAAACTAATTGAAATACTGTATAGCTCAATACTTTAGATGGACTATCCTTCTCGAGCCAGAGGATTTGATTCTGGTTTCTCATGTAGCCTAATAAATAGAGTGGTTGTTCATTCTTAAGATGAACAGAGCTAAATTTAAACACACTTAACTTCAACACTGAAAGGGGAACTATGCTTAATCTGGTCGCTTTTCCCCTGTTTTGCTAAACTGCATAATTAAGGTAAAAATGTAGCATAGCAAAAGTGAAAATTCTACATAGTTCTTTGACACCTTTAAGGTGAATGTGACATGCTTGATGGTTTTACCAGGGGTGGCTATTGTGAGTGAGCTGCAACACAGATGTGGTTAGAGTGTTTCTGTCTGGACACATCAGCAGTTTAGGAATGGACGACAATCTGGTTTAATCCAGTTTAATGGTAGGGTTGGGGATCTTATTCTGTGGCATTTTTTAACTAAATTGCTTGAAATCCTATCCACCCTCCGATTACAACCAAGTAATTTAATGCTTTTTCAAAAAATCGAAAAAAGTCAGTCACCTGTGGAACGAACAAGCCTGGAAAAAAGACATCCAAAGATCTTTAACGCAACATTCTTGACGATTGGATCTTAATGTGTCAGTCAAGCTGCCGTCTCTCTCCCTCCTCTGCGAGTACTGCTCTTCGAGCACAGATCACGTTCAGAGTCTGCAACGAGTATCGACTGCAGAAAAGACAATGCCAGTGTTGCAATTTCCCACACTCCAGTCTGGGAGGTGGCAATGTAGTTCTAAGCTTGACGTTGAATGGTTTATTATTATGTTAAGTGTTTTCTTTCACGTGAATGAGCCATTAGAAAAAGCAGGAGGAAAGTTAGCAATGCTGTGCAGTGTTGTGCCGCAAAGGCAATACTTTGTGGCGTGACTCAATGTAATCCTAATGTGAGCAACGTGGCTTTCCATGGTACTGTTGCATGTAGCGAGGCTTCACCTCAATGTGAACCCAGCCTGCGCTCTGGAGGCGTGGCTTCATAAAGATGTCTGAGGAAAGGGGCTTGGACCATAGTCTGTGTATTTTCAAAATGTGAGCAAAATAGACAAAAAAAGACACGCACATCAGGTGGGCCCAATTAGGATGGGTGCTGGATCAAAAGGCGAAAAATAGGCAAAGGAAGAAAAAGTCCGCACACCAGAGGAGCTCCCTTCTGAGGAATTTATTAGCGTGGTGACGTTTCGAGCGCTAAACTTCTGTGTATTTTCAAAATGTGGCCTGCTAAAACCGTTTTTTCAGGATCTCCAGCCCTACCTTTAATGTAACTGAGAGTTACGATTTCAGAACCTTGTGTTCTTGGATATTTGTCTGAATCAGTGTGAGAGTTGCTTGAGTTGTGTAGAGGAAGTGTTGTGTAGTAACATCTCAAAATCCCCCCCAGTTTTCGATTTTGCAAGTGTAAAAATAAAGTATTCTTTGTGATGGTTGTTTCAAGAATGAAAATCTTGACAAGAAAGCAAAGTTAGATGAAAAGAAGAAGTGAGACACTGGAGGGAAAGCACAATGATGTATCATTAATGAGTCAGATTTTTGTCTCCTGCAATCCATTCTTTCTTCCACGCAGGACACAGTCTGCAGTTGGGGAAGTGAAAGCCACAGTTAAACACTGATGGATACATACCAAATGATATACAGCTTCTGAGATTAATCACTGAGTAACCTTGCTTCAAAGCTTAATCTGGGATTAAGGTATGATGCCTGCTGGCTGTACGTGACAGCTATGCATGAGTGTCTGAGGCAAGACGAGGCTTTAAGCATTTTCTAACCAATGGAAGGAGACAGTTCTCTATTCCGAGGCTTGTGTCTGGAATTTATGAACCTAATAGAGGGTATGCATGTGATGTCACGGTTCTGGGAAGTCGCTGTGGCACGTCCACTGAGTGGCAAAAAGTCGAGTGGCAGAGTTTAAAAGCAACGCTAGTAACAAAGTGATTTTCTCCAAGCCCATACAAGTCTGACATGTCTAGCTTTGCCAGGATGTACAGCATGCATGACCTAACAGAACTCCTAAAAATCTTGAGGATACGTCTTACTTTGACCGAGTTACGTTCAAGAACCTGTTCTCAGTGACGGAAAGTAAATTCACTTGAGCTGTATTTTTTTTCGATCGATCAGCTTTGTTTACAGTTTCAGGTGCCATAGTTATGATGGCTAGACGGATAAATTAGTCCTCTAACACATCCTACAGTTTGAGTTGTTAGAGTTTTTCAGAATAAAAGCAACTCAGATTTAAGTGTCGGGTGTCACTGTCAGGACGTAATCTTGTCCCTCTGCACAATAACAGTGAGCCTGCCGTCACTCTGCAGGTAGCGCAGTCACTCTGTGTTAAAGGATTGTCAGTGTCCGTGGAGCAGATGGTTTTGGGGAACTGGTTGTCGAGTCCTTTTGACATCAGTTTGTCTTGATAAAACATATTTTATCCAGTTTATGAGTTCATCGCTATCTGCCAGCACGTTGAGGGAGGTTTGTTTTGCCATTCAGTCCGAACAAAAGGGGCGTTGCAGAGGGCAACGTCATGTAAACGTATACCCCCTATAGACATAAAAGTATAATTTAACCTGAATTAAGTTTTTTTTCCCTCCACACCTACAACACTGAGAGTTACATTACACTAAATCTCAGGAACTGTCTATGATTTGAAAGATTGATCATTATTGTTAACGTCATTTAGACGGTGGTTATGGCCCTGTAGTACAACCTACACAATGTGAAGAGCAAAAGGTACCAAAAAAATCCATTCTCTCTAGCGTGGACTGCCTTGAGAAATAAATGGAAGAGCCTCAAACAAAAATACATGTCGGAAAAGAGGGTGCTCAACCGAAGTGGCTCGGGGTCGAGAACCAAATTTAAGTATTTTAAAGAAATGGATGATATCCTTGGCCAGAGGCTGAGTGTTACTTCTCTGTCTACAATGATAAACAGCAGCAGCGAAGGTGAGTAAAGGTCTGCTAACATTTAGCTACCGTGTTTATCTAACGTGTAAACAACGGTTAGTTAGCTTGATAACATTACTTCAGCCAACACCAGCTAGTTGTGTTGGTCATTTTACATTAACTTTTTTTTTTTTTTTTTTTTTAAAGATTTATTTTTTGGCTTTTCATGCCTTTATTGATAGTATAGTAGAGAGGAGACAGGAAATGGGAGGCAGAGATGGGGGGGAAAGACACGCAGCACAGGGCCGTCCGATGCGGGACTCGAACCGGGGCCGCCTGCAGCGAGGACCACAGCCCCAACACACGTGGCGGGCGCTCCACCAACCGAGCCAAACCTCGCCGATTTTACATTAACTTTTTGAGGAAAACTCATCAGTTAAGCACCGTCAGATTTAGTAAATGATTCAATTTAACTTTAAATGACCACCAAACCTTTCCGTCAGAAATGAAACTAGTCTTAACGTTACTCAGATATGTGTAATTTATTTCCAGGTTAACCTAGTTAAACCACAAGCATCTTATTCTAAATTTCCAATTATTGTGTGTCAATAGTGACTAATGAAGAAGACCGAGACCATAGCACTGATGCCGAGGAGGAGAGCAATGGGAATGAAGGTAATGTTCCGTTGCGAAAAACACTCTATTTATACTACCATATAAATGTGAGTTTCAGTTATAGGCTGTTATGTTAAGGATGTGATGGATGGATGAGTGTATGTAGGTGATTTATTAATGTATGCTATGTATTGAAAAAGATTAGAATATCATGGGAAAGTGCAATGTTTTTGGTTAGATAGCCTATTTCAGAAAGTGAAACAACACAATATTCTATTTTTTGATGATCTGTACATGTGTCTTGCATTATATAGGCTACACACTACAGTACTTTTTCTTGTATGGGCCGCAGCTCTTGCCAACCCAGAACAAATTTCTCTTGAGGGAGACTAATAAGAGCCAATTCTATTCTATTTAAATCTGTCTTGGGGATGACGGTAGAGAAAAGTTCAGAGAAATATAGATTATTGATACCACTTTGTCATATTAAATTTTAGAGTCACCCGACATGACTGAGTCAGCAGCAGATGGTGACGAATACCATCTTGAGGGGCCAGCACCATCAAGACGTGGGAGAACGTGGTCCCGTTCGTCCACAAGAACGACTGCAAGACAGAGGGAGATGGGGCCATACTTTGAAGCTCTTCTGCAGCAGCAGCAAGAACTGGCTGAAAAGGACCAAGAGAGCATTCGCTCAATTTCAAATGTACTTGGTCAGGCTATCCAATGCTTCCAGCGTTGTGCAGAGGCTGCAGAGAGGCAGGCATATGCAGTTGAACCAATGGCCTTTTCAGGGCATCAGGGCGACCAGGCTAACCATTGTACACCCTTATTTTTCACACCATCCATCCCACATTGGTCCACCTCCAACAGCCGACAGCTCACCCCCTACAACCAACATCCATCTAGCTCTAGCATGAACACACAGCCGCCCTCCCTACAACCAACATCCACCCAGCTCATACAACAACACACAAGAGCTGTCATTCTCAACATTATTAGAGAAGAGTAGAAATGAGGAATGAGAGAGTAGAAATGAGGTGCCAATCAATGATGTTTCCTTTAAAATGACTTCTTAAACACATAGCTAGTTCGGTGCTATTTTTTTCTGGGCCTCAGCCATATTTAATTATTACTTACCAATTTAAGGAAGGTGTTGTATTTTATTGTAGTTGATAGTATTTTATTGTATTTGACAGTTTTGTTTAAGATTGCACTATCTGTGTGTGTGTGTGTGTGTGCACGCGCGCATGCGTGTGTGTGAGAGTGAGAGTTAGTGTGTGAGTGAGAGAGTCCTCTTCTCTCCCTCTCACCACCAGAGATGCTAGGTGCCGCTGCCACATGACCTGATGTAACGTTTGCATGCTTTACCTTTTGAAACTTGTTTTTAAAAAAATTACAACTTTTTTCCAATATGTTTACAAAGAATATTTATTACTCTGTTGAACAAAAATGTTCAGTTGCACAATAGTTTTTTATGCTGAAGTGAGCCATGAAATGTTAAAGTACTGTTTAAGCCCATGTTGGCTATGCATTTTGCAGCCACAATAAAGCACACTTTACACAAAAATAATCATTTTGTATTCTTCTTTTTTAAATTCTCAAAGTGAGTGGCTTTGTTCCAGGAGTCTGTCCTTGCCTAGAGAAGATTCGCCACATGACCTACAAGGGCATCCCTTATTTCCTGGACTTCTCTGGGAGGTTGAACATTGTGGTGCTGGTGACGTAGATGAGGGAATAGGTTTTCATGGGGCTCTTGGTGAGGAGGACGCTGCTGCTTCTCTCTCTCTCATACAAATTGTGCAGCAAACAGCATGCGACCACAACTGTGGGCATGAAAGTGTGATGAACATCTGACCGCTTGGAAAGGATGCGGAATCTGCTCTTCAAATGGCCAAAGCTGTGTTCAACCTAAGAAAATAATACATAAGGAGACATTTTGAGGAAAAAAATAAAATTAAAATTGCTTGAGAGATTTTAACTGGTTAAACAATTTTGTATGTAATGACTCAAGCAAAGAAATTAAGACTATTAGTTTTATAGAGAATGACTATTCATCATTCAAGTGTAGTTCATCTTCACTGATATGACAAAACAATGTTGTAAAACAACTGATAATTGTATGAAAGCATTTGATTCATGTCCAAAAGCATTTGCAATTTGTTGGAAGGAATGAGAAATTGCTACGGAGCACAATTAGCTAAATTTTAATGTTACGAGATCAGAGAAATGCACCAAAATCAACTGAGAAAAACTTAATGATATTTCCTGTTCCTAGGTGTAAACACATACCTTCACACGAATAGCACTAAGCTGAATGTTAAAGGCCTCTTGCTCCTGTGTTAGGTTGGGACCAGAGAACACAGACGTCCCGGATCTGGTACCGGTCATCCACGACCGCCTGCAGGATTATGGAGGGCCACCCCTTTCGGTTTACGTAGTCCCGGTATCCGTCAGATGGAGGGAGGACAGGGATACTGCGCAATTTGCTGGGCCTCGGCCACATCTGGGAGCCTGATGAACTCCTTCATCATCACATCTCGTATTGCCCGGCATACGGCATAAACGGAATGATGGACACTTGTCTTGCTTACACCAAATACCTCACCCACCACTCGATATTCGGCGCATGTGGCCAATTTATATAAGGCAATAGCGATGCGTTCATCTGTCGGGATAGGACGCCGTCCTGGCCGTGGGATGGGGGCAACTGACGGACCAATTCTTCCGCACAGCATCTCAAAGGTGGCACGGGACATGCGAAAGTGTGACAGCCAAAGGTTAGGTGTGAAGTGCTGGCCCACCACCACACTCCAAAAGTCCCTCTGACGCCTCCTTTCCCACTCAGAGGGACGTCGGCGGCGGAGATGGTTCTCTCACTGGGCCAGGGCATTAATTAAGGCAGCTTGCTGTCTTCTCCTCCTGACAGCCCCTCTAATGGCCTGGAACAACTGCGCTGAAAGATCTAGCACCACTTGAGCGAGTGTTATTAATGACTGAAGTCCTCTCTCCGTTGTAAAACACACCAAAACACCGGCAGGAAGACGACGGAACGTTTACAGGCTGGTTGTCGTGCCAACCCGCGGAAATCTCGCGTGACTTAGAAAACTCGCGCGAGTTTGTTGTTTTCACCAAAGTCCGTTCTTTTGATGGAAACCATAGACTGTAAAAAGAATGGACGTAGCATCCGTGACGTCACCCATTGGTTTTGTGCAGTCGTTTTTGTGCCTCAAATATGGCGGTTTGAACAGTGCCATGTTGGATTGGCCGGCCGATAACCCGCCCACTGGCCTCGAAGCAGCCTGTCTCTGGTCAGACATTTTGTTTTTTTTGATATAGGTTATTACTTACTTTTGTCTGTCTGTTGTCCTTTTGAAGACGAAAAAAATGTTTGTTATTTCCAGGCCTGACACTGTAGGTGGCCTGAGAGTGGAGTAGGGCTGTCTACGAATATTCTAAATTCGAATATATTGGGGCTAAAGACAGATTCCCTGACCGGGAATCGAACCCAGGCCGCGGCGGTGAGAGCACCGAATCCTAGCCACTAGACCATCAGGGAGATGTGACAAACATGATGAAACAGAAAGTGTAACAGCAATCAGGGTTGCACTCTAGTAAAGTTATGAAGCATGAAGCACTTAACTTTTGGGGAGACTTGAACCCAATCCCCTTTGGTTTTCAATCAGCTCGAAAGAGAAACTGTTGCTGGGACCTCACTCGTGGGGCAAGGGGCTAAAGGCAGATTCCCTGACCGGGAATCGAACCCGGGCCGCGGCGGTGAGAGCACCGAATTCTAGCCACTAGACCATCAGGGAGATGTGACAAGCATGATGAAACAGAAAGTGTAACAGCAATCAGGGTTGCACTCTAGTAAAGTTATGAAGCATGAAGCACACAACTTTTGGGGAGACTTGAACCCAATCCCCTTTGGTTTTCAATCAGCTCGAAAGAGAAACTGTTGCTGGGACCTCACTCGTGGGGCAAGGGGCTAAAGGCAGATTCCCTGACCAGGAATCGAACCCGGGCCGCGGCGGTGAGAGCGCCGAATCCTAGCCACTAGACCATCAGGGAGATGTGACAAGCATGATGAAACAGAAAGTGTAACAGCAATCAGGGTTGCACTCTAGTAAAGTTATGAAGCATGAAGCACTTAACTTTTGGGGAGACTTGAACCCAATCCCCTTTGGTTTTCAATCAGCTCGAAAGAGAAACTGTTGCTGGGACCTCACTCGTGGGGCAAGGGGCTAAAGGCAGATTCCCTGACCGGGAATCGAACGCGGGCCGCGGCGGTGAGAGCGCCGAATCCTAGCCACTAGACCATCAGGGAGATGTGACAAGTGTGACAGTGGTGGTCCTGTCACTGTGTGCCTCCAGTTGATCATGGGCCCTGGCTACTTGGCCAAGGGGATGTCCCTTTGGCCGACTGGTTAGCGCGCATGACTCCGACCCGGGAGTCTAGGGTTCGAAGCCCGCCAGGGTCCCTCTTCACCTTGCCACATTCTGGCGTTGTTGGCAGGATTAAAAATCCTTTAAAAATATTATTTTAATCAAAACTACCTCCTCGTGTCGCCACAATCTGGCGTTGTCGGCAGGATCCATGTGGCAGGTCCATGGATTCCGATTGTGTGGCAGCCTGCGCGGAAGCATGAGGACGTGCTTGTGAAAAGAGGGGGAGAGATGTGACAGTGGTGGTCCTGTCACTGTGTGCCTCCAGTTGATCATGGGCCCTGGCTACTTGGCCAAGGGGATGTCCCTTTGGCCGACTGGTTAGCGCGCATGACTCCGACCCGGGAGTCTAGGGTTCGAAGCCCGCCCGGGTCCCTCTTCACATTGCCACACAAGCATGATGAAACAGAAAGTGTAACAGCAATCAGGGTTGCACTCTAGTGAAGCATGAAGCACTTAACTTTTGGGGAGACTTGAACCCAATCCCCTTTGGTTTTCAATCAGCTCGAAAGAGAAACTGTTGCTGGGACCTCACTCGTGGGGGAAGGGGCTAAAGGCAGATTCCCTGACCGGGAATCGAACCCGGGCCGCGGCGGTGAGAGCGCCGAATCCTAGCCACTAGACCATCAGGGAGATGTGACAAGCATGATGAAACAGAAAGTGTAACAGCAATCAGGGTTGCGCTCTAGTAAAGTTATGAAGCATGAAGCACTTAACTTTTGGGGAGACTTGAACCCAATCCCCTTTGGTTTTCAATCAGCTCGAAAGAGAAACTGTTTCTGGGACCTCTTCGTGGGGTAAGGGGCTAAAGGCAGATTCCCTGACCGGGAATCGAACCCGGGCCGCGGCGGTGAAAGCGCCGAATCCTAGCCACTAGACCATCAGGGAGATGTGACAAGCATGATGAAACAGAAAGTGTAACAGCAATCAGGGTTGCGCTCTAGTAAAGTTATAAAGCATGAAGCACTTAACTTTTGGGGAGACTTGAACCCAATCCCCTTTGGTTTTCAATCAGCTCGAAAGAGAAACTGTTGCTGGGACCTCACTCGTGGGGCAAGGGGCTAAAGGCAGATTCCCTGACCGGGAATCGAACCCGGGCCGCGGCGGTGAGAGCGCCGAATCCTAGCCACTAGACCATCAGGGAGATGTGACAAGCATGATGAAACAGAAAGTGTAACAGCAATCAGGGTTGCGCTCTAGTAAAGTTATGAAGCATGAAGCACTTAACTTTTGGGGAGACTTGAACCCAATCCCCTTTGGTTTTCAATCAGCTCGAAAGAGAAACTGTTTCTGGGACCTCATTCGTGGGGTAAGGGGCTAAAGGCAGATTCCCTGACCGGGAATCGAACCCGGGCCGCGGCGGTGAGAGCGCCGAATCCTAGCCACTAGACCATCAGGGAGATGTGACAAGCATGATGAAAAAGAAAGTGTAACAGCAATCAGGGTTGCGCTCTAGTAAAGTTATGAAGCATGAAGCACTTAACTTTTGGGGAGACTTGAACCCAATCCCCTTTGGTTTTCAATCAGCTCGAAAGAGAAACTGTTGCTGGGACCTCACTCGTGGGGCAAGGGGCTAAAGGCAGATTCCCTGACCGGGAATCGAACGCGGGCCGCGGCGGTGAGAGCGCCGAATCCTAGCCACTAGACCATCAGGGAGATGTGACAAGCATGATGAAACAGAAAGTGTAACAGCAATCAGGGTTGCGCTCTAGTAAAGTTATGAAGCATGAAGCACTTAACTTTTGGGGAGACTTGAACCCAATCCCCTTTGGTTTTCAATCAGCTCGAAAGAGAAACTGTTGCTGGGACCTCACTCGTGGGACAAGGGGCTAAAGGCAGATTCCCTGACCGGGAATCGAACCCGGGCCGCGGCGGTGAGAGCGCCGAATCCTAGCCACTAGACCATCAGGGAGATGTGACAAGCATGATGAAACAGAAAGTGTAACAGCAATCAGGGTTGCACTCTAGTAAAGTTATGAAGCATGAAGCACTTAACTTTTGGGGAGACTTGAACCCAATCCCCTTTGGTTTTCAATCAGCTCGAAAGAGAAACTGTTGCTGGGACCTCACTCGTGGGGCAAGGGGCTAAAGACAGATTCCCTGACCGGGAATCGAACCCGGGCCACGGCGGTGAAAGCTCCGAATCCTAGCCACTAGACCATCAGGGAGATGTGACAAGCATGATGAAACAGAAAGTGTAACAGCAATCAGGGTTGCGCTCTAGTAAAGTTATAAAGCATGAAGCACTTAACTTTTGGGGAGACTTGAACCCAATCCCCTTTGGTTTTCAATCAGCTCGAAAGAGAAACTGTTGCTGGGACCTCACTCGTGGGGCAAGGGGCTGAAGGCAGATTCCCTGACCGGGAATCGAACCCGGGCCGCGGCGGTGAGAGCGCCGAATCCTAGCCACTAGACCATCAGGGAGATGTGACAAGCATGATGAAACAGAAAGTGTAACAGCAATCAGGGTTGCGCTCTACTAAAGTTATGAAGCATGAAGCACACAACTTTTGGGGAGACTTGAACCCAATCCCCTTTGGTTTTCAATCAGCTCGAAAGAGAAACTGTTGCTGGGACCTCACTCGTGGGGCAAGGGGCTAAAGGGAGATTCCTTGACCGGGAATCGAACCCAGGCCGCGGCGGTGAGAGCGCCGTATCCTAGCCACTAGACCAGGGGTCGGCAACCCGCGGCTCTGGAGCCGCATGCGGCTCTTTAGCGCCACCTTTGTGGCTCCCTGGAGCTTTTTCAAAAATGTTTGAAAATGGAAAAAGATGGGGGAGAGAAATATATTTTTTGTTTTAATATGGTTTCTGTAGGAGGACAAACATGACACAAACATTCTTAACCTTTTCCAATGCTGTAAAATGTGTAGAATAAATATTAAATTTTAACATTTCTGTCAACGAAGATTGTACGTCATAGCCTGCGACACACGTTTCTAGCAGCAGGGCGGGATGCCAGGCAGGTGGCTGTTGTAAACAAACCGGCGGCTGTGTGATGGGCCATGGATCCCAAAGGGAAAAAGAGAAAAATTTGAAATAACTGATCAGAGGATTCAACGTTTCTTGAACTTCAAATAGCTAAAGGCACGGGCGTTTATTTGCATAAATCGCTCAAATCATCTGCGTTTATTAATGTGTTCAACCTGACCTCCTCCTGGGGAAAGAGGCTTCACATGGCGGCAGGCGGCAGTGGAACGATACGTGCGTTTCTCGAGACATTACTACGGCCGGGGCGGACTCGTTCTCTGTCTCGCTGACCTCCGCGGTCCAGGCCCGCACAGGTAGGCTAGGCTACGGGTCTGAGACCCCCGTCATGTCGGTCCTCTACCCCTCCTGCTCCGCCGCGAGTGGCAACAACCCAGCGGACGGCTCTCTCTCTCCTCTCCTCAGCACCTGTGTTGGCTCGCTCCACCATCCTTTTTTTAGGGAATGAAGTAATGCAACGTACGCGTATGAGTAATCACAAAACAGTAGGTTGGTTACGCCACTTTAAAAAGGACTATTAGCCTGCCCTAAGTCATTTAAAACGCGGAGCGAGCCGAGCCGAGCCGAGCCGACGCTGTGCAGCCCAGGACAGCTACAGGTGCTTAAGTGCGGATGAGAGACAGACCAGGCAGGAGCAACAGGCGTCTCGTCGGTCCTCGGCCGTCTGTAATGTCTCGAGACACCCGCTATACTTGCATAGATTATATGAAAATATAGCGGGTGTTCTATAAATACAATGTTTGACCCTCCGTTTATCTGGGATGGGCGTTTAATATGAAAAATATTTTGCTACACCCGGTGGTTAATTGGGACCGGCAGCAATTTGTGACTTGGCGCTTATTTTAAGTTTTATGGTAACTTAGTAATTTTGATAGTAGGTTAATATAGCTACTATAGATACATACAGCATGTTTTGCCTTAATTATAAGGCTTTTATTTTTTTGCGGCTCCAGGCATATGTGTGTTTTGTTTTTTTGGTCCAATATGGCTCTTTCAACATTTTGGGTTGCCGACCCCTGCACTAGACCATCAGGGAGATGTGACAAGCATGATGAAACAGAAAGTGTAACAGCAATCAGGGTTGCGCTCTAGTAAAGTTATGAAGCATGAAGCACTTAACTTTTGGGGAGACTTGAACCCAATCCCCTTTGGTTTTCAATCAGCTCGAAAGAGAAACTGTTTCTGGGACCTCATTCGTGGGGTAAGGGGCTAAAGGCAGATTCCCTGACCGGGAATCGAACCGGGGCCGCGGCGGTGAGAGCGCCGAATCCTAGCCACTAGACCATCAGGGAGATGTGACAAGCATGATGAAAAAGAAAGTGTAACAGCAATCAGGGTTGCGCTCTAGTAAAGTTATGAACCATGAAGCACTTAACTTTTGGGGAGACTTGAAGCCAATCCCCTTTGGTTTTCAATCAGCTCGAAAGAGAAACTGTTGCTGGGACCTCACTCGTGGGGCAAGGGGCTAAAGGCAGATTCCCTGACCGGGAATCGAACCCGGGCCGCGGCGGTGAGAGCGCCGAATCCTAGCCACTAGACCATCAGGGAGATGTGACAAGCATGATGAAACAGAAAGTGTAACAGCAATCAGGGTTGCGCTCTAGTAAAGTTATGAAGCATGAAGCACTTAACTTTTGGGGAGACTTGAAGCCAATCCCCTTTGGTTTTCAATCAGCTCGAAAGAGAAACTGTTGCTGGGACCTCACTCGTGGGGCAAGGGGCTAAAGGCAGATTCCCTGACCGGGAATCGAACCCGAGCCGCGGCGGTGAGAGCGCCGAATCCTAGCCACTAGACCATCAGGGAGATGTGACAAGCATGATGAAACAGAAAGTGTAACAGCAATCAGGGTTGCACTATAGTAAAGTTATGAAGCATGAAGCACTTAACTTTTGGGGAGACTTGAAGCCAATCCCCTTTGGTTTTCAATCAGCTCGAAAGAGAAACTGTTGCTGGGACCTCACTCGTGGGGCAAGGGGCTAAAGGCAGATTCCCTGACCGGGAATCGAACCCGGGCCGCGGCGGTGAGAGCGCCGAATCCTAGCCACTAGACCATCAGGGAGATGTGACAAGCATGATGAAACAGAAAGTGTAACAGCAATAGGGTTGCACTCTAGTAAAGTTATGAAGCATGAAGCACTTAACTTTTGGGGAGACTTGAACCCAATCCCCTTTGGTTTTCAATCAGCTCGAAAGAGAAACTGTTGCTGGGACCTCACTTGTGGGGCAAGGGGCTAAAGGCAGATTCCCTGACCGGGAATCGAACCCGGGCCGCGGCGGTGAGAGCGCCGAATCCTAGCCACTAGACCATCAGGGAGATGTGACAAGCATGATGAAACAGAAAGTGTAACAGCAATCAGGGTTGCACTATAGTAAAGTTATGAAGCATGAAGCACTTAACTTTTGGGGAGACTTGAAGCCAATCCCCTTTGGTTTTCAATCAGCTCGAAAGAGAAACTGTTGCTGGGACCTCACTCGTGGGGCAAGGGGCTAAAGGCAGATTCCCTGACCGGGAATCGAACCCGGGCCGCGGCGGTGAGAGCGCCGAATCCTAGCCACTAGACCATCAGGGAGATGTGACAAGCATGATGAAACAGAAAGTGTAACAGCAATAGGGTTGCACTCTAGTAAAGTTATGAAGCATGAAGCACTTAACTTTTGGGGAGACTTGAACCCAATCCCCTTTGGTTTTCAATCAGCTCGAAAGAGAAACTGTTGCTGGGACCTCACTCGTGGGGCAAGGGGCTAAAGGCAGATTCCCTGACCGGGAATCGAACCCGGGCCGCGGCGGTGAGAGCGCCGAATCCTAGCCACTAGACCATCAGGGAGATGTGACAAGCATGATGAAACAGAAAGTGTAACAGCAATAGGGTTGCACTCTAGTAAAGTTATGAAGCATGAAGCACTTAACTTTTGGGGAGACTTGAACCCAATCCCCTTTGGTTTTCAATCAGCTCGAAAGAGAAACTGTTGCTGGGACCTCACTCGTGGGGCAAGGGGCTAAAGGCAGATTCCCTGACCGGGAATCGAACCCGGGCCGCGGCGGTGAGAGCGCCGAATCCTAGCCACTAGACCATCAGGGAGATGTGACAAGCATGATGAAACAGAAAGTGTAACAGCAATCAGGGTTGCACTCTAGTAAAGTTATGAAGCATGAAGCACTTAACTTTTGGGGAGACTTGAAGCCAATCCCCTTTGGTTTTCAATCAGCTCGAAAGAGAAACTGTTGCTGGGACCTCACTCGTGGGGCAAGGGGCTAAAGGCAGATTCCCTGACCGGGAATCGAACCCGGGCCGCGGCGGTGAGAGCGCCGAATCCTAGCCACTAGACCATCAGGGAGATGTGACAAGCATGATGAAACAGAAAGTGTAACAGCAATAGGGTTGCACTCTAGTAAAGTTATGAAGCATGAAGCACTTAACTTTTGGGGAGACTTGAACCCAATCCCCTTTGGTTTTCAATCAGCTCGAAAGAGAAACTGTTGCTGGGACCTCACTCGTGGGGCAAGGGGCTAAAGGCAGATTCCCTGACCGGGAATCGAACCCGGGCCGCGGCGGTGAGAGCGCCGAATCCTAGCCACTAGACCATCAGGGAGATGTGACAAGCATGATGAAACAGAAAGTGTAACAGCAATCAGGGTTGCGCTCTAGTAAAGTTATGAAGCACTTAACTTTTGGGGAGACTTGAACCCAATCCCCTTTGGTTTTCAATCAGCTCGAAAGAGAAACTGTTGCTGGGACCCTCACTCGTGGGGCAAGGGGCTAAAGGCAGATTCCCTGACCGGGAATCGAACCCGGGCCACGGCGGTGAGAGCGCCGAATCCTAGCCACTAGACCATCAGGGAGATGTGACAAGCATGATGAAACAGAAAGTGTAACAGCAATCAGGGTTGCACTCTAGTAAAGTTATGAAGCATGAAGCACTTAACTTTTGGGGAGACTTGAAGCCAATCCCCTTTGGTTTTCAATCAGCTCGAAAGAGAAACTGTTGCTGGGACCTCACTCGTGGGGCAAGGGGCTAAAGGCAGATTCCCTGACCGGGAATCGAACCCGGGCTGCGGCGGTGAGAGCGCCAAATCCTAGCCACTAGACCATCAGGGAGATGTGACAAGCATGATGAAACAGAAAGTGTAACAGCAATCAGGGTTGCGCTCTAGTAAAGTTATGAAGCATGTAGCACTTAACTTTTGGGGAGACTTGAACCCAATCCCCTTTGGTTTTCAATCAGCTCGAAAGAGAAACTGTTGCTGGGACCTCACTCGTGGGGCAAGGGGCTAAAGGCAGATTCCCTGACCGGGAATCGAACCCGGGCCGCGGCGGTGAGAGCGCCGAATCCTAGCCACTTGACTAGACCATCAGGGAGATGTGACAAGCATGATGAAACAGAAAGTGTAACAGCAATCAGGGTTGCACTCTAGTAAAGTTATGAAGCATGAAGCACTTAACTTTTGGGGAGACTTGAACCCAATCCCCTTTGGTTTTCAATCAGCTCGAAAGAGAAACTGTTGCAGGGACCTCACTCGTGGGGCAAGGGGCTAAAGGCAGATTCCCTGACCGGGAATCGAACCCGGGCCGCGGCGGTGAGAGCGCCGAATCCTAGCCACTAGACCATCAGGGAGATGTGACAAGCATGATGAAACAGAAAGTGTAACAGCAATCAGGGTTGCACTCTAGTAAAGTTATGAAGCATGAAGCACTTAACTTTTGGGGAGACTTGAAGCCAATCCCCTTTGGTTTTCAATCAGCTCGAAAGAGAAACTGTTGCTGGGACCTCACTCGTGGGGCAAGGGGCTAAAGGCAGATTCCCTGACCGGGAATCGAACCCGGGCCGCGGCGGTGAGAGCGCCGAATCCTAGCCACTAGACCATCAGGGAGATGTGACAAGCATGATGAAACAGAAAGTGTAACAGCAATCAGGGTTGCGCTCTAGTAAAGTTATGAAGCACTTAACTTTTGGGGAGACTTGAACCCAATCCCCTTTGGTTTTCAATCAGCTCGAAAGAGAAACTGTTGCTGGGACCTCACTCGTGGGGCAAGGGGCTAAAGGCAGATTCCCTGACCGGGAATCGAACCCGGGCCGCGGCGGTGAGAGCGCCGAATCCTAGCCACTAGACCATCAGGGAGATGTGACAAGCATGATGAAACAGAAAGTGTAACAGCAATCAGGGTTGCACTCTAGTAAAGTTATGAAGCATGAAGCACTTAACTTTTGGGGAGACTTGAACCCAATCCCCTTTGGTTTTCAATCAGCTCGAAAGAGAAACTGTTGCTGGGACCTCACTCGTGGGGCAAGGGGCTAAAGGCAGATTCCCTGACCGGGAATCGAACCCGGGCCGCGGCGGTGAGAGCGCCAAATCCTAGCCACTAGACCATCAGGGAGATGTGACAAGCATGATGAAACAGAAAGTGTAACAGCAATCAGGGTTGCGCTCTAGTAAAGTTATGAAGCATGTAGCACTTAACTTTTGGGGAGACTTGAACCCAATCCCCTTTGGTTTTCAATCAGCTCGAAAGAGAAACTGTTGCTGGGACCTCACTCGTGGGGCAAGGGGCTAAAGGCAGATTCCCTGACCGGGAATCGAACCCGGGCCGCGGCGGTGAGAGCGCCGAATCCTAGCCACTAGACCATCAGGGAGATGTGACAAGCATGATGAAACAGAAAGTGTAACAGCAATCAGGGTTGCACTCTAGTAAAGTTATGAAGCATGTAGCACTTAACTTTTGGGGAGACTTGAACCCAATCCCCTTTGGTTTTCAATCAGCTCGAAAGAGAAACTGTTGCTGGGACCTCACTCGTGGGGCAAGGGGCTAAAGGCAGATTCCCTGACCGGGAATCGAACCCGGGCCGCGGCGGTGAGAGCGCCGAATCCTAGCCACTAGACCATCAGGGAGATGTGACAAGCATGATGAAACAGAAAGTGTAACAGCAATCAGGGTTGCGCTCTAGTAAAGTTATGAAGCATGTAGCACTTAACTTTTGGGGAGACTTGAACCCAATCCCCTTTGGTTTTCAATCAGCTCGAAAGAGAAACTGTTGCTGGGACCTCACTCGTGGGGCAAGGAGCTAATTAATATTCAAATATTGTGGGGGAAAAAAAACAAGAGTGGGGAAAAAAAACGAAAATCAATAAAACAGCGGCTGCTTTGCAAGTGGGCGCAGTGTATTACGGGCAGGTCAGGGACAGGTCACATGAGATGCACCTGCAGTGAGACGCGACACCGTCCGTGGGCCGTGGCACATGTAGAGAGAGATGGCGGGATGTTCTGAGCCAAACTCGGAGAAAGTGGTCAGTACTCCAACGAACTTTAGAAGCTCTGTTTGGAAATTCTTCGGATGATGAGAAACTGAGGGGCCGGGGTGAGTGTGAGGAAGACAGCTGTGTGTGTCTGTGTGTAGGTGAAGAGAAGAGGAAGAAGTGAGAGCTGTCTGATAGATTTGTGTTATGTTGTTGTAGTTACGTCTGGTCGGATGCTGCAGTATCAATAAAAACATGTGCTTAACATAGACGTCTGGTGCGAAATAGCCGTGGAGCGGAGCCAGTTTCCTTTTGGTCCCGTTAACCTATTGTGTCAGATGTGCCAGAGCGAACACCTCTGAGCCAGGCCTGTGCTCAGCGGTGATTTGTGTTTATTCATCTTAACAGAGTGTGCGAGGGATTAATACACACATTCACACAGGCTAAGCACACACGAGCTACCCACAGACACACAGCTGAGGGGCCGAGGCACGGCACAGAGAAATGCGCATCTGGTTAGTATTGCCCCCCACCTACGCCTCAATAATGGGCAAATAGATATTCGAAAATTTTCGAATTATGTGTTATTTTTAGAATGAGTGGAGCCTGCAATGGAAGAGGCCCCACACTGGAGGTCTGCACCCAACCCTCTTGAATAAATCTACCCTTGTCAGGAGAAGCTTCAGCAAGTTTAAGGTTTATAAAAACAAAGGTTATCGTGTTTTCAATTGTATTTGGGATGATTACACTTTTGTGGCTGAGGGCGTGAAGAATTTCACTTGATTGATGACTCCTTGTGTCTCTTGTTTGTTTTGTTGCACCTGTTAGGGCAACAACTTTCAGCTTAATTTATTTTTATATATATAGATGCAGTATGGTGACCGCCTGATGTCAGCCTGAGAAGAGGTCCAATCAACCAGAATAAAAATTTACATTCAGTGTCCTTCATAAGAGGGTTCTCAAAATTGTTCTAGTTGTGTCCTTAGTTTCAAGTCACAAAAGTGTAATGCTGTAAATGAATCTGCTTTAATGGAACACCAATTACGTTCACTGTATGCACAGTGGATGCATTATTATAGGATAAAATCACAAGGGGTAGGAATTTCTGCAAATCAAAGCTGTTTTTACAGTTGAATGATATCAATTTGCAAACATAAATAGGTTACCACACTGAAAGCAACTGCAAAATTGGTGTTTGTCCTTAAGGGCAGGAAGTGAGGCTTCAGTGAATTAAAAAGTAAGAACACAATGTAAGTCTCCACAGGGAATATTAGAAGACAGTTAGAACTATTAATCTTGTTTTTTCTGCAGCAGCTCAGGAATGAGTTTTGCAATGTAAAGTAGCCAGGCAGCTAAAGATTCACACCTAAATGAATAGTGAATAATAATGAATAGTGTCCTTCAATCCTTCACCTTTAATTTCTCAGTTGGAATAAATTTCCATAGGAAACCTGTTGGTGTTTTTACATTTGGTCGAAATAAATATAGAAATGCCGAGGTGCATCGTATATTCTCAACAAAATATTGAAAAGCGACATTTTACTTAGGGTTATGTTTATTTGTCCAATTACTTTTGAGCCCCTGAAATGAGGAGTGTTTGTATAAAAATAGCAACAATTCCTACATGTTTAATCATATATTTTTGTTCAACCCCTTGAATTAAACCTTAAAGTCTGCACTTCAATTCCATTGTAGTTGTTTCATTTCAAATCCAATGTGGTGGCATGCAGAGCCCAAATGATGAAGATTGTGTCACTGTCCAAATATTTCTGGGCCTAACTGTAAATGGAATGACAAAATGGACAAATAACTAGGAAAAATGCACATGGTATGTGTCATGTGGGACAGTAATTGCAAATGTGCAAAAGGTGATTTCCTTAAATAGGTATTTAGCATATTGTCATTTTTTCTTTTTTTTTCTCTAATGTTACCAGATGTTTACAACATCTCTGTTATTACACTGTGCCCCACATTTGATGTTACATGACAGGATAAAGTGGACGCCGTGCAGTCTTCTGGGAAAAGGAAAAATCAAAGCATGTTGATGATGTATGCCTTGGTGTTGTTAAAGGTAATATGGTCAGAGTGAAACAAGTCATTTTTCATTTTCTCTCCGTATGTGTGTGCAGGTCCAATTTTAGCCGAGATGACGATTCGGACACAATTTACACTATCTATTTATCCATCCATTCTCTATATCTGCTTATCCTGTTCAGGGTCACACAGAGGCTCAAGCCTATTCCAGCGTGCATGTGGTGAGGTGCTGCATATCTTGAACAAGTGGCTGGTTTAATTCAGTGCTCAAAATGTACACATTTGTGTTTTATACAATAAGAAAAACATGTGATACCAGGAATACCATTTGACATGCTGGGGTAGGCGAGGCCTTTCCTGCATGTCATTCCCCCTCTCTCTGCCTCCCCCTTTCCTGTCTATCTCACTATGTGCTATCAAATAAAGGCAAAAATGCCAATAAAAAAGAACGTGTACAGTTATATACAAAGTACTCTGAAATCATTTACTGCCTTTACCACAAACAACCAAATTACGTTTGATGATCAATCATCTGCTTGATGATATTTTTGTGCAAGCAGGCGTTAAAATGATGTCTAAGATAGTCTGTCAGAAGAAGCAGCAAGCGATATCGTTTGGTAGACAGCAGGTTGAAACTGGTGCTTTCAGTATGTTATTTAGCACTGAGAAAATTGTGTTTCTCTGTAACAAGTTTTAAATAACATTTTTGCTGCCGGTGGTGTAGATTCTCCTCTACTTAAACTTTTTATATCAACTCAGATCAATTATCCAGTGCTTACATCATCAGGATTTCATTGGGGTCTGTCTACATTACATAAGAACATAAGAACAGTTTTGTAAATAGATCCAAGGAAAATAGTGTGATGTGGGTGAGGCCTTTCTTGAGGATTGAACTTAGTTGCCCTGAGGGAAATTAGACTTTTTTTTTGAATCTCACATGGGCCACATGTTAATATTAGCTTGAGGTGCTAGAGCTGTAGATAAAGTATAACCTGAGGACGTTCTGGGTGCTCATGGGATTTAAATTACTTCAAAAAGAAAAAAAAGAACCCCCTATGGAGCCCCCTCCCCCTCCCTCTCTGCTGCACATATTCATTCATAGAAACAGGATTAACCTCCCAGCAGTCTGCACATACACAAGTTATGGATCCTTTATATTTGATTAAATTTGAATTGAGATTAAAAAATGTAACTCCTGTCTTAAGTGCCCTTTGTAAGAGACGTGAGCATAATAATGATTTCTACCTTAACTACGAAAGGTCAAGACTCTTAACAAGTAGAAGCTACAGTATTCAAAAGTTTTCACTCGTCTTTGTCTAAACATTTCCCAAGGCAAAGAGCAGTATTTGCACAGTTCTGTTGAACTGAGCCAGTTCTGTTGAACTGTGCAAATCCCCCGGTCGGATGGTCCTCTGCCGCCACAGTCACCTTGCAAACCTGTGGGAAACACTGTCCTTTTTTCCTTTTTGGGGTCAAACGGATCATGTGCATAATTAAAGCAGAAGTAAGCGATCCGGTCGTTTTGGGTAATGCTGCGTTCCAGGCAGGCTTTTGAAACCGTAAGTTACAGCTTCAAGTTACGACTACAACTTTGTAGCGTTCCAGGCAACCCGTAACTCGTGTTTTTCCGACCTGTTGCCTGTGAAAGTGCACTATAACGGCCACTCGTAACTTTCGAGCCGTGAACTCAGCCCCCGTCATCGTCATGGATCTATTGGTCCTCGTCCCTACGTCACCACATTCATGCCATTCTCTCTCCTCATTGGATAACGCTTGTATCCCACAAGGAAAGTTTTCTCCTCGGTTTACAGCAGAGCAGAGTGACTGAGAGACCCGTGTTTCGGCCCAAACACTCTATAAGTGGTTTGCTGACGGAAAATAGGACTATTTAGGACTTATATTAACAAAAACATTTCACTGACTTCTTCTTTAACTGCAAATACTTCATATTAATGACTTATAAACTTATAATGTTCATTATGCTTCTAGCCTGTCTAGCCTCTACCAACTCCTTTCTCTTCATTGTCTAAGCCCAACCAAAGCATCTCCCCCAGTCAGTTGTCAGCACGAGTGGTGGCCGGTGGGGGGGTTTCGGAACAGCGGGGTGTCGGAGTGGAGGTGTGTTGGAATGGAGAGCCGTCCCCTTATTCAGTATGCTTATAAAGACACACACACACACACATAAATTTTAAAACAACAACAAGAAATGTGTCTACTGTATGTGGTTGTCCTTTGATCCACAATAAAGAAGTGATGGGGAGCTGTAGCTCTGGTGAACAGGTGAATGTGCAGGTGGTAACTGAAGTGGGAAACATTAATGCATGCACATCACATAGCCTTACTCACTGTAGCTTCAGGCACAGGATGAGAAAGGTGAGAGGAGTGCCGTCATGGAACAGAAGCCCAGTATCCCCTGGAATTACATCCATATTCACCATTTATGTCCAATATATGTCACTGCGGCACAGAGGTATATGTCCTATAGGTAGTGTGACAGAAGGTAGGGGTGAAGAAGTGTTGGTGGATGAGTTTTTGGAGTGGCTGTGAAAGGGAATTCTGGATAGCCTCGAACTACTTTTCAACTACTATTCAAATGGAAAACTGGGACATCAATCTTGCTCTTAAGTTGCACTGAGGAAGCAAGCTATTGTTGGACGATAAGCAAAATAAATTGAGAATTTCCTGACGAACCCTGGACAAGTTGTTTTTCAGTCGGACTGTATCAATATTACAGTTTCTATTAGTATTATATCATAGTCAAGGCCTCCGTGAGTTTGTCCACAGTCTTAATGAAACATAAAGTACAATATATCATTCAGACAACAATCTGAACTAATGTATTTGCAAGGGAATTTAGTAAAATAAGAGCTTATACTGCAACTCCCGCACTTTCTGCACAGCAGTAATCAAAGCTGTGAATCTTTTTTCATTTTCTGTCCATTCTACTGCTGAAGAAAGATCACTTTTTCTGCTCACTTTTTCCATCACCCAATGATAAGTGGTCTGAAATGAAACATCTGTTTGTTTGAACACGGGGGCAGTGGCATCAATTATAAAGTTTTTTTCCCCCTCTTTTCAGACAGAGTTTTTCTCTGCCCCATGGTGCAGGCACTGGTCTTGATGCTTTTAATATCTATTTGACATGCTTTTCACCAACTCCTCTCTGAATCCAGTCCTTATGGACCCCCTGCTATCACTCGCTGCAAGGCATTTTTCTTTTCTACATGATCACATCCATCTTTGGAAAAGATGAATGTATTACCATTTTCATCCATGCCTTGGATATTGCTCCAACACTTTTGAATGTCTGATGGAAGTGCTGCTGTTTCTGCATGTGGCGCACACCGTCACCGTCATTGACTCTGATGATCAAACGTTAGGGGCCAAGGCTAATGTCAACTCAGTTCCCCAGCTGTAGCGAACTAGACATCAAGTTAGATCTATGTAATAGTCTTCAATATTTAAGATAATTGGTGTAAATAGTATTGTGGGGGTTTGTATTAATCACATATTTTACTTTCTGCAATCAACTGATATTAAAGACATGAAGAAGATCAAGGTAGCTGAATCATACAAAAAGAGCCAATACTAAATAATTTATCAAATGCCTTTAGCTGTCTATAGCCAGTAGCATGGTTATGGCTAGTCTGATGCCTGCTGTTGATGTATAGTTATGTATAAAGTACATCTCATCTAACACAGATACACACACAAGCCCACTCACTGACATCATCATCAAAGGCAGTGCAAGTTTTTTTTTAATTTTTTTTTTACTCGTTTTGGCTTGTTTTTTCCCCTTGTATCAAATCTATTATAAGAAAATGAATTGATGGAAAATCTGGGTGCGACTCTTCACTGAGTCTTGAGTCTCCTCAGTTATCTAACACATCTGAGCTTTTGTCACAATATCAGAAATTGAGTCTAACCTTATTTTTCCAGTGCCAGTTTTTTCAGTTTTGTTAAAACCCATGGAAAAGGCTCCACTGCTCGGACCAGTAGTATGTGTTTTGCTCACGCTTTGTAACACAGCAACACTTTGAGAACACACAATGTGCTGAAATGGGCTCAGATTATCTTGATCTTTTAAACAATTTTAACATGACTAATGGTGTTTTAGAGGGCTGCATGATATTTTTAATCAACAGCAATTGTGATACAGTATATTGATTTCCTTAGCCTTGGTTTTGTGGTTTTTGTTTTTTTTGGATTATCCATTGTGGTAACATCTGAGTGATGACCGTCTGATATAGGAGATGGTTTAGCTTGCAACTGTGAGCTGATTCCTTTTTGGTAACTGATTCAAACTATGGGTTGAACAGAATAGTGCATCAGCATTAGTTTGTTAACTTTGATAGCATAACTATTATGTACAATGGGTCTAAATGTGTGAGACCATGAATGGGGTGGCCCAACTTGTTATACAGCACACATATAGGATAGTCCATGTTGCTCTGGACTATCTATTACTGTAAACTTTGTGAGAACCACTGCATCACTGTTTGTTTGCTCCCTCAAGGACGCAAACTACTGTATGTGGCATTGCCTCCCTCTCTCCTTGTCTCTCTTACTCTTTTGTCTCCTTTAGATTCTCTGTTGCTCTCTGCGAATACTTCAATTCAATTCAATTCAATTTATTTGTATAGCGCCAAATCATAATACGCATGATCTCAAAGCATTTTACAGGGTAAGGTCAAGACCATACTTTATTACAGAGAGCAACTCAACAGTCCTGACAAAGAGCAAGCACTTGGGCAGTAGAGGGGGTCAGGGTCGGAGGGGTCGTCCGTCTGGGTTTGAGAAGAGAAACAGGGACAACATTAACAACAGATGATAACAAGAGTTTGTTCAATGATATAACGGCAATACTAATAAATAAGTGGTCAATACCTGAAAACCACTGACAACCCTCATCACAATCCTACTTACCATCTACCTCCACAATTACTTAACATCTGATTGTGTAATTTCTAGGGCTGACCCGATTATCATATTTTGATAACCGAAGCTTCGCGGACATAAAATCGATTTTAATCGAAGCGACGGTTGGGTGGGTGGGTGGGTGGGGGGGGGGGGTGCGGCGCAGCGAGGCGGTGGCGACGCTAACGTCTGACCGGGGTTGATATTGTGGTGCATTTTCAAATAATAAAAATGATGGCAAACGAACACTGCATATCTCCAAAATCAAGCAGGTTTCCAGGATGCCAAGTAGTCTACTCATTTCTATGTAACAATTGCCGATGACAAACGGTGTCAAAAAAAAACAAAAAACAATCGATCAGGGACTTCATGATCGATTACCATGGCAACGAACGAAGCTTCGAAGCTTCGATTTTTGTGGGTCAGCCCTAGTAATTTCCATTATGATAATCCCATGTTACTCTCTGTGTGCTCAAGTTGAGCTCTGTATAATATTTACTTTAGAAAGTGTTTTTGTTTCCTTTTGCACATTAATGTGTTGTGTGTTATTTATTTATGTAATTTTTTTGTGACTGTAGAGGAGCCAACCACTGTTTCTCTCTTTTATGAGATTTTAGTGTACTTCCTGCTAGTTAATTGAATGGGCCATTTTCTGTTTAATTTCTCTTGGGAGTGTCTTGCTGTGATAAAAGGGTGTGACTGAGTGGTGGAGTGATTTTACTGTGTGGTTTGATTCACATCAGCGTGCTGTGAAAAAGACAACTTTGAGTGGTGTACACAATTTTGATTTGATTTAAATGTGTCTAATGATTGTTGATTCATAATTTGTCCAAATATGTTTTTGAAAGAATTTTTCTTGTTCTATTTATTACGCTGTACACTAGGCTTCCTTGTTTTGCAGAGTAGCCTCTCATTGTTTATTTCCTTGGCTTGTTCATTTCACGTTTGACTGGATTTATATATCAAATGCGCAATGCACTCCATCGCTCTTTATAAGGCCCCACATTGGGGCCTCCTGGCAAAACTCCCTTGCCGGCAGTTGAATGGAGAACAGCCTTTCATCTCAGGTATTGTAAATAGATTTATACTTTGGTACAGCAGTCTCTGGTTCCAGTATATTCTGAGTGTAATAGCCAGGTCACACTGCTTTACAGCGAAAAATCTATCCTCAGTGACCAATACGATACAATGCACTCTCATAGAAGTTAAACGTAGGTTGTAAAGGGATGTGTCTATTAAGGAGAGCCCCAGGCTAAAATCTGCAGAGTGTTCGTGGGGTACACATGGCTATATAGAGGAAAGCCAGCTGAGGACACAATGAGAACATTGCTTCAAGGCACATACAAGTTATATGAGGACTTCAGGGGGATTTGTTGCGCACCAATTAAGAAGCAACACCAGTATCTTACTGAACATGTACACAACTTTGTAAACACCTTAAGGGGAGAAAACTCAACTGGGGGAAATAAAAACCTTTTTTCGTATTTTTCATTTGATCCATTTGGTGATTGGGCTGTAGCCTGTGTTCTCATCACATCAATTGCCTTCTGTAATGTGCCTGTTTTGGTTATTGGCTGGTGTTCACTGGTGATTTAGTGCGTCCACGTCCGGGCAGTACATTACTGTCTGTGATGGCCCTACAAGAGTGTCTAATCAGACAGCTGGCCTGACCTCCTTTCTGAATCAGTTAACCAGTCGGCAGCTTTCTTCTCTGGCCAACAAGTTAAGCAGCTTGTCCCTTCTTCTCTTGGTGCCAGTCAACCAAACTTGAAGCCCCAAGACTTTTCTGATAGAAAAGCCAATTAAGCAATGAGGTACACCTCATTTCTGTGTTTGCCAACAGTTCGTAGCTAGACCAAAACTGGAGCTAACCAGTGACAAAGCTGAGTGAAAGCGATTACAGAGCTGGAAATCACATGGCCTCCACTTACTTTGAAATTACAGTCTCCATATGGCAACCAGAAGACATGGCTTAGATGGTACAGGTAGTGTCCATGGATTAGAGCTACTGGACTGCAACACTTAGCATTCAGGTCATTATATGGGAATTGGCTTTTTTCCCCCTCAGTAATCAACAAGAAACGACGGTCAGCATTGTCCAACAAACCCATTCACTGTGGACCTCTTTGGCTCTGACAGACACATCCTCACTCACCTTTTACTTTTCTTTGTGTTCATCAGTCACCAGTAAATAGTGTGAACCGTTGGAAAAGAGGTAATGATGTCAATTCAGCTTTACACAGATACAACCAATGAAGTGGAACTCACCAATACTGATAAAGGGATATAAGGATCTTCTGGTCGGCCATTTTGTTTCTTTATACTTATTCTTAGTCTTCCGCGCACCTAACTACTCCTTCATACTTTGTGCTGTTTCAACAAATCATATATCAAAATGTGCAGCTTCTTGAATACTTTTATGCTATGACTTTTCTCTTTCATACTATTTATACTTTTTACAATATTTAACTTTTTCTGCAATTCAGCTGTCTCTGTCTGATCTGCTCTGCTCTCCTCTGTGTAGTGCATGAAATTCACCACCTGTCTCTGTCTGATCAACTCTGTCTGTATTGTAGGGGTTAAGGTGCCTGCTCTGCAACTCACAGATTCCTGGTTCAAAACCCAGTTGCGTATTGTTGTTATGTTGTGTTGAATTCTGCTCCCCTCCATTACCACCTTGGTTTCAGGTGGTCGTTAAGAGACACAGTGATTACATTTGCTTGGTTACAGGTGTTTGTTATCACATTGATCAGTGTCACATCAGCATCAGTATGCTCTCTGTGGCATTCCTTTACCAACTCTGGTGGTAGACTAGGGGTTAATATACCTTCTTTTACAATGTAAAGATCCCTGGTTCGAATCCAGGTTGGGTGATGTTGTTATGTTGTGTTGAGGTTTCACAGGTGATTTTTTATCAGACAACATTCCACAGTGTGCTCTCTCAACTCTTTCAACTTTAACCAATACCACTTGGTCTGGCAGAGTGATAATGTAGATTTGTAAATGGTTGGAGGTCATGGGTTACAGGTATTTTTTATCAAAAGAGTAAATGGTTGCAGATCCTCTGTCATGTTGCTTCAAACTTTCTTGGTTTCTCTCTTTCTTTCAACAATGTCTTCAGCTCATCCAGCATTGTTTCAACAATTTCTTCGGTTCATTCAGCATTGCTTTCAGCATTCACACCATTTCCATTGTTGGAAATGCTTTTTCTAGTTAATACTTCTTTAGTAAAATTATATTATTATTATTATTATACATATATATTTGTGGTACATATTACACATTGGACACTGTAACATACTGCCTTAAAAATGTCTGTAGCCTTTGAGCTCAGACAAGTATTCACTGATATTCTTTTGTTTTTTTCAAAATAACTTGTTGACACTTCAGTATTTTGAATAGACCAGACCATCATCCTGCCTTCACAGTTTTACGAGTATGTTTTGTTGAATTTCTGCATAGTATTTGATTCATATCATCTGTCAAAATCCAAAGATGACAAAAACAGACAAAGCAATAAGTAATTTAATTGTGTAACATGTTTACCAAAAGGTGCATCTCCACTGCAGGCGTTCCTGGTAAAGACAGGGCGGTAGGAACTTTACAGGAACCGTCCTCTCTCTCGGCCCTGCATGTCTCCAGTGCAGAGCAGGACCTCCAGACTCTTGAGACGACGTGCAGCAGCGATCGTTGTTCTGTAGTTTGTTTGTTTTTTACTGCTTTTGTTGTTGTTTTTCCGGCACTTTATAATGTTACTGGTCCCATAATTGCCCGATTGCATAGTTGTCTGTCCACTTAGGCTATCATACATATTTACTACTACTATCATACGTCATTTACTGACTTATTTTCTTTTTTCTGGCCGTGTACGCCTTTTTAAATAACGCTGGGTTTTTAAAAATGCCACTTTTTTTGAGGCTTTCTCCTGGCGTCACATCCCACTTTTTTGAGTCTGACCAATCAGCACCGATTAAACCTCAAGCCCCATTTGGGAGTTTTTTGGAGCTGATCTGAGTACCTACATCCAGGCACGGACTCCTTCCAGCCCCTCAGGGGCGGGTTCTGCAGTGGAGACACGCACCAACGGCCCCAGCCCTGTAAAATTACCCTGAAGTTCTTGCAGTGGAAACGAGGCTAATCAGCAAATTTCACATTTCCTGTTTGCTTTAGCCTTTCCAGCAGCTCCCAATGTTCATCAAGGGTTTTCATGGAAATGTATCACAATATCCTTTTTTATTTTCGCCAAGTTAGTATCACCTGATTTCCAAGGGCATCTCTCCCATCTCTATTACCAATGAACTGGAGTGCAGAATGCCTCACAACTAAGCCAAGCAGCCATAATCAATAACTGATCTAATCATCGCTCTATAAATCAGCATTATTGACTCTGAAGTTTTTGACTTCAATTCAGGAGTCTGATGCAGATTCTGATTTGCAGTTTTGTTTCATATCCAAATACTTTTTGTTTTGTCTATGGAAATTGTGAAGCTCCCAATCACTAGCCCATCTTATCCACAGCTCTTTGAAGAGGTTCCTCCTTTTGCTTCCAGGCGGCCTGGAAGAGAGGTTGGCCATTGCGTCAAGATAATGAAAGACCATGTTCTTTTCCTTCTCTACTAAATATTCCATTAACTAAAATGTTAAAAAGGATAAGGATTATAATACTCCCCCGGGGGTACCGTTCTCCACCTCAGGTTTCTTAGATAGCTCACTCCCAACTCACCTGTATTGACCCTGTAAAAGAAATTCAGCATGAATATTGAGAGTTCTCTGAATAATTTCAGAGATGTGATGAATCAAATCTTTTTCATTAATGCTGCATGGGGAAAAAACCCAAGTATCTCTTTTCTCTTTCAGAGGGCCATGCTTTATCTACCATGAGACAAGCAAAACAACAGCTTCAACCAGTCAACAAGGATGTTAATCATAGTTGATCCTGCCTTCTTTTAATGACCTTTTAATGGTAGCCCTCATTCTTTAACCCTAACTTCCATAGTGTGTGACATACTTGTTCACTGTCAGGAAAACCTGACTCCACATGTTATATTTTTTGTAGCTTTTTCAATATCAGTATAGGTTCAGGGTAGAGTCTAGTGTTGAGGGGTTGTGCCTGTACAGCTCTGACATGGCACAAAGTAATCCCTTTTCTCAAGCTTCTGTTCCAGTCAGTCTCTTACCAGCCCTTCCATTATTTTACATAATACGGGGGTCAAGGAAGTGGGTCAAAAAGAGCTAGGGTTGGGATTATTATGTTTCCATTCCCCTATGAAGACATCCAGTCTCCCACAGAGTCGCTGCTTCCTCCTCACCGTGATCTTTTTAATTCCTCCCACATGAAAAAATATTTTTACGGCACCAGAGTTATCGCAGAAATTTTCGAATTTATTGTGACGTTGCTTCCTGCTAAAAGGGATATTTTCCTCCTCACTGTTGCCAAGTGCTTGCTTTCTCTGTGAACCTCGCTGTAATAAAACAAGGTATTTACCTTACCCTGTATAGTGCCCTAAATAATTTATGTTATGATTCTGAGCTATATGAATTGAATTTAACTGAACGGAATCCTTACTCACTTTTACAAGATTTTTTTTCTGGTGGATATGAGAACTCATTTCCAGCTCTTTATGGGTGTTTTGGGTTGAAAACAGAAGTCTGTCTAGCTGCTTCTCCTAACTTCTTTTTATGTCTTGTCTTTAATAGTTTAGCTCAATAGTGGAAGCCCTTCTTGTCAGTGTTGCCTGGGCTGAGTTTTACCTGCAGCAACAGCAGGATTATCCACTTTGTCTGAACACAGAGGTGTTCAACAGCTTGTTGGCAGCAGTCTCTATGTGCCATGGAGTATCTCCTGCATAGCTCCAATCTTTGTACAATCTAACTGCACATTGATATAAAAGTTTAAAAAAAAAAAAGCATTACTGTATGAATGTTGCAATTGTGCTTTTTCTGATTCTTTTTGTTTTCTTAGTGTCCAGTATTATACCGTGTATCTGCTGGAAAGGCAAACAGTAATTCTTTATTGTCACTTTATGTGTCAAAATTGAAAGCAGACTCTTCTGATAAGGATTATATATTATCAGATAAAATCCACCCTTTCATTTTGCAATCTCTCATTTCAAATGAGATGTCATCATCTCATTTCATAGTAAAGTCGATAACACCTGAAAACAGTCCATTACACAGAACATATTAGTGCAGCATGTAAAAGAATATCAATAACTGGGTTGTTCAAAGTTTACAATCATGCACAGCCTCACTGGTTGCTCTTTTTAGCATTCAAACTTTTCAGTTTTGTCATATTGGGGAAAAAATGTTCTGGAAAAAACACATCACAGTTACTTGACTGATAATGGGATCCTGACAATATGAAGGACATTTATATTTGACAGTTTACATTGTTCCTATGTGGATGCCATTTCCATTATTCTGTTCATAACGGCACACCCTTGACTGACAAAGAGAGCCAGAAGACTGAGATAGAGCAAGAACAAGATGGTAAATGGTACTTCAGTGCTGTCACAATTGTTCAGGTTCATCAGCAACCAGAACCCTTCATGTGGCTCATAACACTAATGTTGAATAAATCAGTGTCCTTGAGCTGCAGCGTACAATGCATCTACAATGTGAAGGTTAAATTGGTGTCTACATTAAAGGAGGCAGGCGTTGAGGATGTTTAAGCACTAAACTTTTAACACTCATGCGTTATGATTTGCTGCTCTGGATGTCAGGTGAAAGAACATGAAAAATGTTCTGAATGTAAATTATAAACCTGTCCAGCGCAGACTGGACTGTCATGTAATCAAGAATTTACTTAATGATCTGAGCAGTTTATTATCCAGGTGATTTAATGCAACTCACTCATTGTGTCTGCACTGTTTAACAACCTGGACAATTTTCAGGCACTCTCTCTCTCTCTCTCTTGGTTCAACTTGCATAACTCACATTCATATTTGCATTTTATCAGAGGAGCTGTAATGAACAGATCTCAGATTTGTGTTTGGTGTCGCCTTTAATCCTTCCAGTCAGGCAACTGAGACACCTTCTGGACTGTCTCTACTGAGCAGATTTGGATCAAGAGAGCTGGGACCGCCTGCCAATCACCACAGTGAGTGTGGAGCATGTGAACACTCACTCAAATGCATTCATGAAATAGCCTATTAACCAGACGACATTTATCTGTAAAGCCCTGTGAAATGCAGTTTTGCTACTCTGAGACTGTATGCCATTTGCAAACCGTTTCATAAAAAGCTAACAATGTGGGAACTTCAGTCATGTTTGAAATTGAATCACGAGGCTCTCAGTCCATCAGGGAAATGGACAGAATGAAGAGAAATCCATTATCCAGTTCAGCCGGATTTTCTAACGCTGGCTATGTAGACGTCAAGATTGTCTCATTGGTCTGCACATACATCAGTCTCAAACTTCCAATGCCTGCATACTGAATAGAAAAAAAACCCATAATTACTGTTTTATACTTTATACTTAACGTTAAATAACTAGCGATGGGAATCACCAGAGGCTCTGTAGATATCATAATACCGCCCCATGTTGAAGCTACAGTCCTCGTTGCAGGCGGCCCCGGTTCGAATCACACATTGGGCAGCCCTTTCCTGCATTACGTTCCCCCTCTCTGCCTCCCCATTTCCCATCTCTCCCTCGACTGTGCTATTATCAGCAAAAAAGCCCCAAAAATACACTTTAAAAAAATTGTAATATGCTGCGATATATTGTGATTTATTAGCTTTTTTGAGGTCTCCAAATAAAAACTTTGTCAACAACAGTTTTTTCCTAATAAGATAAACTATATATATATATATATATATATAGTATATTTAATAAGTTATTATACTGTACAATGAATGAATAAACTATTAAGAATTTGCAAAGCATTCCAATTAATTATCACTACCGTAATTCATATGAAATACATTGATTCTGAATAAAGGTGTCATCATCAAATTCCATAATAGATATTAGTATCTAATGCAATTAGATGTGAAGGTTAAACAGAGTTGAAAGATTAGGAAAAGCACTTTACAACCCTGACCCCCAACCCTACCCCTCCCTTCACCCTAACATTATTTTTCTGCTGTCTCTTTGATGCATATTCTTGACATTACTCGTCACATCCAATGGCTCTTACTTCTTTTGTATTGTGACTGCGCTACAACCAGTTGATTTATTGACCATTAAACTAACCACTGCTGCAGCAGTAATGTTATCACTTACCAGCTAAATGATACCAGGCTGCTGGGTCAGACCTTGCTCATAAATTCTCCTCTCTTTATGTCCTCGGCAAGAATGTGTCCTCGGAGAGAAAGGAAAATACAGATACAGAGAGCAAGGAGGGAAAAAGAGCTTATTTTTAAAACCATCCCATGAACAAAAGACTAGAGAAAAGAAGTAATATGACTTCTTATTGACATTTTGACATTAAAAAAAAGTCCTCAGACAAAATTATGTACTTGAGCTTGACGGGCGTAACCTGCTGAAAAGAGCTAAGTCATGTGCATCAGAGCTGAAGAGCCTTGTGGAAATACTGAATGCTCCTCAGAATCACTGCTTTAAAAGCTTCATCTTGCTGTTTAAGCCGAAAAGGGCACAGAAAGACAAAAGGGCAGCGTGTAAATTAAAGCCCCTCACTGAGGTGCTTTGCTGCCTATTTCTCTTTGATAAAGTTCATCATCTCTGGGTAAAAACACAATTTTAACAGAGCGCTCATTGATACTAAAATCATATTATAAATTCTCAGATCAGCACGTTGGCAAGCACATGATAACTCACTCATACTGGCATATCAGTTTTACCATACTGTGCTGCTAATATGGGTTGTTGTTAAGGATTTGACTCTTTTACACAGACTCTTGGCTTCCATGCCACACCACTGTTAAGCAGCTAGCCCCAACCGTTTTGGCAAGGCACCTGCAGTTTTTTGGCACTTCAGTGGCCTTATTATTCAGCCCTCAAGGTTGCCACTGTTGCTACATACTCTAGAACTGTTGTTTATGCATCATCTTCATTAAGTTTGTATTCACAGCCTCATGATCATAGTTTGCAACCAGGCACCCCCTTTTTTTGTTTTATTTTATTTTTTTACTTTTAGCATTTTAACCATTCACCTCATTCACATCAAAATACATTCACAAAATGTACTGAGAGCCACAGAGCTCAATGACAATCAGTGTAATAAACAATTGCTGTGACCTTAGAATGAATTATGCACAGTACAAAAGTGTCAGAAATCTAAACAGACTTTCATAACTTTCTTTGCTTCAGGAGATATGCATATTAGAAGAAGAGGAGAATTTAGGGGTGGAGAGGTGAAGAGGAGTTGATTAAAGGGGAGGGGGCGGCATAAAGAGATTCTTGAAGCGACACATTTATTTCTTACTGTAGAAGCACTTATGCTGAAACTCTTAGAAACAAACCTGTATGTGGGCAGGGGAAAAAAGTTGGGAACAACATTTGGTTCATCGCTTCTCTAACTGTGCAGTGCATTATGAAAATCCATTGTGTGAGAGATGCAAGAGCACATTTGTGTTTGGGATTTGTCCAATAATTCGTGTTTTGATGCAAAATGTGCACAACAGATGAACAGAACGTTTTGTTTTCATACACAACAGCCTTTCAGCTGTTTTCTGAACCACTTGTCCTTTTCCTGATCAGGGCCACACAGGGCGGAGAGGCTTTAGCAAATGGGCGAGGACGTCCAACCTCTCAGCCTCTTGTGAATGTGGTTCCCAGTCTATCATGGACAAACACACTTGCACTCATAACGACATCTGCAATTTAGAGCTCCCATTTTCACCCAAATTCTGTGTCAGCTGTGAGAGGGAAATGCGCTTGGTGAAAACCCAGAGAGACACTGAGGAAACATGCAAACACGAAACATGCAAACACGATCCCAGCCAACCACTCAGACACATGTAGCGAGGAGAGGAGTGTTAAATGATAAGTTACTGTATTCTCATCTAATCATTGTGTAAATTCTTTAAATCAGGACAGACTAATAAGGAAGAGAGTCAGACTGAAAAGTGAAATTGCATTTATTGTGCATACAAATACATTTCAATCAGACAACTCCGGAATGAGAAGAAATAATTTATTGAGCATAAGCATAGCAAGCTGAAGCACAGCAGGGATAGCAATATTCTTGAGCATGGCTGCAGCAGGTTTGGCGTCAGGCTCTGACTCATATTCATTCCCTGAATGATCTGCCTTGCCAGGCATTACAGGGAATGAAGCAGACCCCCCAGCAGGGAGTCAAGAGACAGAGCCCACAGGTGGATGCTGGGGAGGTGGTGGGTTTGCAAAACCTCATGAGCAGCAGGGCAGCAAGGCAGCAGCAGCAGCAGCAGCAGCAGAGAAAAGCAGGGCGGCAGCAGCAGAGCATAGCCAGGGACGAGCAGGTAAACTGGGGGATTTAAAGGAGTCATCACCCGGAAATCGCAATTTCTCTTGTTAAAACATGCATATTGGTGTTTGACCTCAGTTGAAACTTGCCTGAAAAGCTGGACTTTGAAAGCGGCGCCGTTTTTTCGCTTCGGCTCTTTTTCCGAACAGGAATAGCACACAATGGTGTGCCTTCCTAAAGCACGAGATTTTGATTCTGCTCCTACGGTGACCTCACCGGCGGAGGCTACTTGCCTCTTTCACCACCCAACCCGGCCCGTCCGCTACCTGAAATCGCCGAAGCGGTACCAGGGGGCTGTTTATGTTTTGGAGTCTGCATGCAGGCAAGCCCCCCCCGGCTCTGTCCTTCCTGCGGCGAATCAACACGTGCCTCATACAGTGCACATCCGGACCAGTCAAAACCTCGCACGTAATCTCGCGTGATAAAGTCGCGGTAGGAAAAGGGGTCAGAACAAGCTCAATGTTTGATTAAATTTTTTTTTTTTTTCTAATAAGTTTTACAAATTGATCCAAAGCGATCCAAGGGGGGCTGGATACGTAAAAAAACAGGTTATGACTCCTTTAAATAACCCGCCCAATCAGGGCGAGGAGAGCAGGCGACTGATCAGCTGATCAGAGACAGAGTTGTCTGCCTGAACTAGCTTCGCAGGCTTCGCATCATTTTTGGCGCTTAGACGCCGGGGGTAGATTATCGTGGTGTACTGTTCTATGGGTGAGAGCTTGCATCTGAAGACTTCTGGTGGTGGTGGTAGACTTCTGGTCAGAGATCCCGATGAAGATGATCAGCGTCGGGAGAGTTTTGCTGGATGATAGTGGGATGACGGCAGAGAAAGGGGACACTTTTAAATTTGACACTAGTGATTGGTAGGAGAGAGAGGAGATGGCAGCCTGTGATTGGATGAAGTAGGTGAAGAGGGCGGAGCGAGAAGATAGAGGGTGAGCTCGGCAGAGGCTTGTGCTTAAAGAGATAGTCTTCCTATCTGAACTCTCGCTTATAGCTTCATTTACAATGTAAGCTACTGCTTTGTTTACATATTGATCATCTCCTTTTAAAGGCACAACTCCATAAAGTTGTTCATGATAAAAGATGTGATGGTATTTCAGTGATTCCCAGCACAAATTTAACATCATTAGTAGATAACCCACAATGTGAATGTTTGCTCATATAGCTAAAATATTCATTGATCAGAGAACAGTAAAGATTAACAATAGGCCTACAGTAGATGATAATGATGACAGTAACTTTGTTACACTGTGAAGAGAATGAAAATTAGAATATCTCCTTGGCTCCTTCATGCTTTTTGGTTTTCTGCATATCTCATGTCAAAGTAGGGCTGTAGTTTGCAGCATCCATTGTCATGGCAACCAGGGGGCAACATAGGAGGTGTCAGCATCCATCAGCTGCAGCCCTCATCTTTGATCCTCAGCCAGTCGCAGACACCTGACTCCCGTTTCAAGCTGGTCGACTTTTGACAAAGACAGAGAACATTGTGAGAGGAGCAGTGATGCTACAGTGATTGGCTTCTCTTCGAGGAGCTCGTTGGCAGGAGGACAAAAGCTGTAATCTGAGGGAAGTTCACAGTCAGTAGTTTTGGATGTGTTTTCCTTTTGGCCATGCTTGTTAACTAAGTTTGGCTCCAGGAAAAATCATTTAACTGCAGCTGTTCAGACTTGAAAACTGAAAGACCAAGTCATTCCTAGAAAAAAGAAGGAAAGTTTCCTGTTATTATATCAATCTTTTGCTGTTAAGGTGGTATCCCCTCACCTGTTTGAACTGCAGCTCGCCTTCCATTGTTACAGCTCAGACATCTTCAACAAGCTCTGACTCAGTGGTGAGTCACCCGAACACTTCTCTTTACATTCTACTAAAAGGCTTAATTTCCAAAGATACAACCTACGTCAGCCTGAAAATATGCGAACATCTCCAAATCTTTTGGGGTTGAATTTTCCTCTTGGTATAATGCCTCAAATAAGATGATACAGAATGATGTGTACTGTCAAACAGTGTGGATCAAGAGGATTCTTCCAACTCTAAAGACATAAATGGAAAATAAAAAAGATATTAAGGATTTATTAAACCGCTAACTTTGGCAAATAAGGTTTGAAGACAACAATATGAGGGAACACATTAATGTGATATTGCTAAATACAAAATAGTGAGACCTTTGATCTCACCGCCTGGTGAGCAGGGAAGCATCTGGCATGTAACCTCTGTCTTAAATGTGAAGGGGTCCATGAGTCAAAAGGGCACACTGGTTTGGAGCGCACGTGCTCTCTAAATCTTGAAACTGGGGCAGTGCTGTCTCTGAGAGAAATCAAACATCCTTCAGTTTAAACTACGTCACACTTTGGAGATCTGTGACTGGGATACATTAAGTAAATCCATGTAATTTCACAAGAGAAAAGCCACTAATGTCTGCTTTAAAGTGATAGAGGATTGTAGGCTATAACATTGTTTTTTGGTGATAATAATACATGGATTGACAAAGTTAATATAACGCATGGATTATTTTGTTAATCCATGTATTAAATGCAATTAGTCGCCTTTTTATGCATTTAATGGTTATCAGAATTATTTAAGACAAACACAACCAGTCGGTTCAGCCTTTATATGGTTATAACAGGCACAGACACAACAATTAGACATGTGAGTGGAAATTGTGTGTTGAACTTGTCACATTCACTTCCATGTGTTGGACAATTGCCAACAGACATTGCAGCTTTTTTTAGAGGGGTAATCATGCTTGGATATTTAGGTGGATAATGAAGTGTGGCAGTAGTAAATAGGGGATTAAGATTATTACACTTGAAAACCTTATTAATATCCTTGACATCAGCCGACTGCTCATCAGTGGCAGCATATTGTGTTGTGGTTTGAGCAGCTGTCCTTTTAATGAAAAGGACACCGATTTGTTGAACAAGGCCATAAAAGTTAAAGTGGGATGTACACTTAGACGACCCCCTTTATTAGATTTTCAAATGTTTTTATTATGCAATTTCCCAGAAATTGACTTTTTATACTTTTATTAAAATGAGAAAACAGTAGCTCAGAAAATTTATTCTCCTCTGACTCACTGTCCATTTCCTCCAACATCAACCATTACAGCGCTGATGTGCACATTGAGTTTGGTTATGAGGATGAGTCAAGACCACCATCTGGATATCGTCTTCTACAATTATTCATCATGGGCAAGCAGTAATTTATCTTAACCACATCCTCCTTTTCTTAATCATAATCCTTCCTCTGGTGCTGGATCACCTCCAGCCACTTGTCCATGTCCTGCCGTCTGCTAAAATCTAATCTCCATTTACTTTTCTGACTGCCTCGCTTTGGTCTGGCAACTGTTTCATCTCACACACGATGTGATCGATGCAAAAAAAAGATGTTTATGTTTATTCATGATAATTAATTGATTTAAAGCATCGTAACCACACAAGGAACAGCTAAAAACACTAGGGTGGATATCAATTTTTTACAATTTTAAGTGCTGAGACCTTAATTAAAAAGTAAATTTAATTTAAGTTTTATGGAAAACAAGACTTTAAAAAAAAAATCTAAAATTAAAGATTTATCTCTCTAGCAGTGCCTGATGACATCAGGGAGTTCAAAGTACACACCACTGGCTGGCAGCGGCTCTCAAGATCCAATTCAACCTAATTCTGAACCTTGAGAGGATACTACAGGAACCTTCAGACAAAACACTCTTAAAAAGTCAAGCATCCTGCTCTTGCTCCAAAGTAACACATGCACAAATAAAGAAAAAAAAAGTGTGATACATCATTTTTATTTTCCATAACATCATGTTTCAGGAGAACTGGACACATAATGCATATCTTGTTTTTTTTTTTTGTTGTTTGGTAATTTTTTTTGTTTTTTACACACAGTCCATTTTGATGAAGCTCGGCGTCGCTCCCGAGCCTTTTGAAAGTTAAAATGTTAAATTCCTTTACATTCCACAGATTCCCCTTTGGTTCATGTTACTCAGATCATCCTCAGATCATCCTCTGGGCATCACGGCCTGTTACATGAATTCTTGTCAATGAACATCATTGGTCATAAATAACATCAGACAAGCATGCACATTCTCACAGCCCCCGGAACAGAAGACATTTATCAAGATACAAGTATTCAGCTGGTTAAACATCTCAAATGCACCGCTTTCTGACCTTGCTCATGTTCATAAAAATACATTTTAATTGTTTTTGTTTAATGGTGCCTCTTTCTGCCAATAATAGCAATAAAAAAAGTCATAAAACTTTACACCCTTTTTTTTTTTTGCCCACAAAAGCTGTTTATGACATCGAGATACACACTCAGTTGCCAAGTTTAATAATTCCATACCCTGTTTATGAAGCCCACATCCCTTGTATAGATGTTGTGTAACAGCATCAGGTCAACTCGTACAGGAAAACCTTGCGTAATATTGCCAACCTATATGATTTAATTCATGCCTCAAAGATTCCAGGCTTCGGGGGGAAATGCAGCTCCCACCTGCGTCTAATGAGCTGCTGCAAGTTAAGTGGCTACTAGGTGTAAATACTTGGATTTGTGCTTTGCAAACATTTCCAATAGCTGTTTTCATTCATGTGTTCATAATCACAGTTTTTAAATGTGGAGATTGCTTTCTTGCTTGTAAACAGTAAAGGCAGTGCATATGTAATTACATTTCGCTTTTCCGTTGTATTTTCCTATGGCGGCATAAACAGCGTTATTATTTTCATCCTGGTGAATGAATGATTAATCTACCATGCACGTAATTTGATCAGTGTTCAACATCCCTCTCTGTCTTTTAGCTCCGAGCTGATGTTGTCATGCTGTTACATAACCCATAAATGACAAGAATCCGGGTGCTGTATGGCGAGAATGTCCGGATGACAAATAAAGAAGTGAACAGCGAGGCCTCAGCGGTTGGCACATGAGCAGTACATCATGGCCTATAAAAATCAGCCTATAAAAACTATATGAGGCAAAATATTTGTGCTGTGCTCGACAAAGGCTATGTCACAGTTATTGAGCATTGCACAGGACAATGTTGATAAATCATATCCTTAATATTTTGCTTTTATTTGACAGTTGACAGTGTGAGGGATAAGAGATGCACATGTTGCTGTTTATATGCACCTCAACCATTGCGCTGCTACAAATTATTGAGGTTGCCAGGTGTTTGCATAGCAGACAGTGACACTGATTAAAAAGCTGTAATGCATTTCAACTCACACTGTACAAAAGCCTTGATCCATCAGCAGCTTTTAATCATCACAAAGTTGTTTGACCATAGCGGCATCCAAATTTACTCACTATGAATGTATTTCAATTCGATTTTATCAGGTTTTTATGAGATCTATGGCCTGTAGTTGCAAACTGCATCTGTTCAAATGAATAAAGTGAAGCGAGTGTGTTTATAGTAGCTGTTGAATAAAAGCCTTTTCAGATGTAAAGTGGCTGCCTCACTCATGTTACAGAAATCATAGGTTGAAAGACTTGGAGATATACTATATCATGAGAGTGAATGAATACTGTGCATGGGTGTTATAGAGGGAGTAAGAGATTGTGAATGTGTCATATCACTGAGTGCAGAATTTAAAATGATTAGTATAGAAACCTCAGCTTTCATCCTCCAATGAAAAACAGCATGACAACCTTCACTAAGTACTTCCTTGTGTGTTTATTTTGAAGGCAGATTTTTTTTATTTACATCATTAATATATTTATATATATATTTATGTTCCTTTTTTAAATTTACACTTTTTGATAATAAACCTCGGTTCACAGTTTTTGACTGAGGATGTAGTTTTTGCCTCACATTTAATCAAACATAGCACAAGCACACCAGAAGCTTTTGCTGTAGGGAACCAACTCACACACTTGGCTGCAGTGCAGTCTCACCAGGAGTAAACACAGTCCAGCGTTGCAGTAACACAAGGATGTTTTTTTTTTTTTTTTTTGGTTCTCTTTTTTATTTTTATTATTTTTGAAAAATAGGATGCTCACAGCATAACCAGGCAGAACGTCTACAGAATGAAACGCCTTACACTACGATCAGGTTTGATTACTGTGACCGCATCTAAGAGCTAGAATTTTTTTTAAAACTTTTTTTGTTTCAGCTTAAAAAATTGATACATGTATTATGTTATTGGACCCTTTTTTCCAGAAAAGTATTTTAATGCTGCCAGTAGATTGATTGTATTGTTCATTGGGTAAATCATGAACGCAGGTTTTTTTTTTAAGAAACTGAATCTGTGAAGTTGTGCTGCTATGTCAGGTAGTCAATGATGGGAGTTTTTAATTATGCCAAGGTAAAAAAAAAAAAAAAAATCAAAATAGTGAACCCATCCTTTAAGCTGGCAAGCATTGCCTCATATTTGGATGCATGATGAAGTAGGTCCAAAGTAAGGTTGCAGACAGAGAGCACAGGGAACCCAAATGAACACTGTTACATAATTTTGCTGTAGGGTACAAAGAAAGAAAACACAAAGGAGAGAGAGATAATATTTGCTCTTCTATTTCAGCAATTGAGTTTCTAGCCTGAGGTCTACATGTGAACTGCTGTTTGGCGCTGGAGAGAAACCTTTCTATAGATGACTGTCCTGAATACATAAAAAACGCAGTACGAATGCAAACCAGGTTTGCTGAAGTGGTTCCTTTTTAATAGAAAATATGGCACTTGCCGCAATATTTAAAATTTGACACTGTTGTATTAATTGTAAGGCAGAACTTCTAAATGAAAACAGGAACTTAAAGGACTTACAGTAGTGATATCTTGACAAAGTGTTTTTACTCCTGACCCCCATCTACTATCCCTGTTTCTTTGGTTCAAATGAAAAGTCTTCACTTCCCTCGAAGTGCATCGAAAACACTCTCCAGATGTTTGAGCAGATGTTTTTCCTCTGTACCATGACAACATCACTCTTTTGTTGTTGCTGTCCAGCACCCCCATGACTTTCCGACGCCACATCAGGATGGCATTCATTCATGTAAATCCCATCTATTCTTCGAAAACTTCCAGCTGTTTCTAGCATCCTCTGCACCAGAAGTGTCATTGTTTGCTCTCAAATTCTCCTCCGCTGCTTGTGATGCTCTTGCATCTGCCCTGTCTCTATGAATATTTATAGTACGACTTTGTGCTTTGCATCTGTTACCATTCTTGATCTATGGCTTTGCACATTTTCACCCTGTACGGCGACACAAATTTGAACTTGAAGTTGAATATGAGAAAATATGAGGAAAAAATAACCTACCAGTAAATTTAGTATGAGGAGCCTGCTATACTTGGATATTTTATTTGTGCGATTACAGGTTGGTTCCTTCACTCCACACTGGAAAAACAAATGTATTTGAGCTGATGCAAAGTACTGTACATGCCAATTGAGCATAAAAGGTTATTTTATATGCACACTGCAGCTGTGGTAGATTTAATGGAAAGAGAGGTTATGCATTGTCCTATAATAACAATAATATCTGTTAACTGCATGGGGCGTTATTGAGCTTCAGATACTGTAGATTAAAAACACACTTTGAATACATCTCCAATAACAATATACCACAGTTAAAAACCACACTGACACTAATTTACAAAACATCCCTTTGAAATGTCTTCAGACTCCCGCACATGGCAGCTGATGAACTGCAAATGTTTCGGACAACAAAATTCTTGGTAGGCACCCTGAGATGGGGAATATGGATATGAGCTGTTCCTTCTCAACAATCTACATCCCTCAAAATATGCAACAATTTCAGTTAAGCAGCAACAACCATACTGTAACTCTCCTTTCAAATTACCTGTGACCACGTGACACTGCGCCACTTATCTGAACATTTGTGCGATGAACTCTTTTCTTCCACAGTGAAAGCGTTGAAGTGATGCCCTGGTGAATGAGTTTTGTTGTTGTTTCAAATGAGAAAACAAAATCAACCATTAATTACTCCCTTTCAAATGAAAATCTTGGATTTTGCATACAAATTTCAGAACGATGAATAAGAATTGCCACTGACTGCATAAAACTAGCAGAGCTGCATATGATGTAGGAGGCAGAGAACCTGTGTGTGTTCTACGTCACCGTTTACTGAGCAGTGTCACTAAAGTTGAGACATCTTGTTAAAATATGAATGCACTCAGGTGAGGGACGACTCGATCTGCAATCTGCATTTTTTTTTTGTCATTAGCTACTGATGTTCACCGCTTTGAGTTGCATAGCAAAGTGTTACTGTGCACAAAGAGTCGTCCGTGCTGCTGCTGCACTCAGTCGTTCTGGTGAAACTGAACGACTTATTATTGCATTGGAGTTGTGTTCTCCCTGTGTGAGCTCTGACAATCTCTGTGGGTGTCCTCCTGTGTTTAAGCCACTTAAAATACCAATTACTCATTATGTTCAATACAGAAATGAATATTATGTTATTGAATTATAATTATTGATGCTTTCAAATGATAGCTGTAGATGATAGAGGTGGAGATATTGGACTTTTAACCTCTTTACACACTGCTAGCTTTTGAATTAGTAGCAGAAAATGTGAATTCCATATAAAATGCATTGTATTTGTCTTGTACTACATGTGCTCAGTTGCTGTACGTTGTCATGATATAGCATTAGTCCAACTTTGCACCAACTTAGTCTGGTGCAAACTGGACTTCTGATTTGCATACACGTGTTAGTTTGATTGAAGTTGTACTACTGTAAACTGAATTTTCCAAAGTTGGACAAACATAAACCCAGATAATGGAATTGTGCACCTGCATGTTTACCTCAATCTGATGCAGAACAGCGTGGGTGGGTCTCCACAGTTCCTGCTTGGAAGTCGAGCACATTGCGTAGCAGAAACAGCATAAAGTTGTCAATGTTTTCACAGCACAACATGCTACTAGTTTGCTGCAAGCTAACTTGTTTGTCGACTGTTTGGTTTGTGATAAAATGGATCAACCAGAAAAAAGTCCAGAAATGGGGGCATATTCCCACCTATCATAGTGGAACCGGACAGAGTTTGGTCAATAAATCAATTCCTCTTCCCGACTCCCGTGCTTGTAAACTGGGACAAGGAAGGTCGTCCAATTAAAATGCCTGGTCGAGCTCTGACGTAGCTAAAGTCAACTGTGCATATAAATGTACTGACTTCAGTCCTCAACTCTGGTTTCACAGTAAATTTACATTTGTCTCTTTGCGATAGTATCTCCATCACAGTTTAATATTTTGGATTACAAACTGCACTTTTATATGTTGTATCATAATGTATTTTTGTCAAAAGCTTTTTATACAGTCTATTTACATTTTCAATTTCAATGAATCATTTGCCCACGCATTATAATATGTTGAAACTGTTGTGTGCTCTGTAAAGTAATGCTGCTCTACTATAGCAGAAAAGTGTATGTATTTTATTGAGAACAAACTTTTTACTGCAGAATCTTATTTAAACTTGAAGGAATATTTGGATTGTGCAGAGTTAACGCCCCAATATCAATTTAACATTTAGCCTTCCTCGAGATTTGAAATATCAAGGTGCAGCCCACAGTGACCCGCGCTGTAATAAAGTTAAATAATGTCCAAACGGCAGCAGCAGAGCAGCACAGGTGATATACTGAGTGATGGATGCAGCAGCAGTAGCAATAATAGTAATAATATTCAGGCGTTTATCTCCACCCACTACATCACATGCAGCATTTGTTTTGAGGCTTTTCGAAAAACTTTCAAAAACAACCAGGTCTTACATGGTATGGTGCTAGCGTCGTCTTGTGTCATTTATCAGTCACTTTAATTCCTGAATTAATGAATTCATTAATTATTACTAAGTTTTTGTCTCCTCTTTACAGTGCAGGAGGGTCAGACCAGGTAGCATGAACTCATATGCTTCGTGTTCAGTTCTGACCCCTTCACTGGCACCATGTCAGCATTACACACACACACACTCTCTCTCACACACATACACACACACTCTCACACACACACACACACTGACGTCATCTCCTTTTGTACTAATGTAGTGTCTAGGTGAGGCGAGTTGCACTTTTTGAGGCTTCTGAAGTTACTAAAGAGAGGTGTGTTTACCCAGTTTTCTTAAATATGTCTTAAGAGTCTACAGCAGCAGACATTAAAGGATATTACATATTCATGTAATATTAATGTACCATTCAGATTGTTCTTAGAGTAAGAGTGACATGAAACTGCAAAACATGACCCTGTTCTAACAGGATCAGCAACAGCTCTGCATTGCAGCTCTGTTGATGCTACAGAGAAATCATCCTTATTAGCACTTTACAGTTTTTGACTTAATCCTCCCAACTTTCAACTCCCAATAACTCAGCATATTAATTATATATATACCATAATTCTCCAAAAAACAGATGTTGACATCCCCTGCACCTTGACGGCCAGCAGCAGCCTGCAGAAAACCAGGCCATGTGTTCCAGTTTCATGTGTTATTTGACTCTCTTTAGCTGCACGACCATCTGGATGTCACATAAAAACAGGATTGACCATTAAACAAACTCTAGGATCCACTTTTCATTCTTTGTTTGCGCGATCTCTGACCGACTCGTTGTTGTTGTGTGGCGGCGGCGGTGACTGCTTGCTCTTCATGCTCCTGCCGTCCGTGGCGGCCCGCGAAGTCTCTGTCACAAAGAGCCGAGTCACCCATACAGAGGTGACAATGCGTTTGTACTCGTTCCTGAAATTCCTGTTGAGTAAGCCATAGATGATGGCGTTCAGACAGCTATTGAAGTAGGCCATGAAGTAGCTGACGACAAAAAGCCACTCCGGGATGCGGGGAGCCACGCGGGGCGGATCTATGGCCACCGCCAAGCCGATCAGGTTGAGCGGGGCCCAGCAGATGGCGAACAGCACAAAGACCACAAACATGGTGATGAAATTTCGCAAGTCACTTGGTTTGAGGCGTGGGCTCTCCTCAGTCTTCACTTTACGCCGCACCTGGACATGATGAAAACACACAAGATGGCAATTAGACTGTGAGCGATACCAGAAGGCTGCTACCGCTCTGCCTCACTGTTTCACACACGTACAACCACTCCAGGGATCTGCTCCATCTATCTGCTCACTTTCCCTCTTAATTCAACATTCATGATGCACAAGCCACATTCCTGAAGCCCTCTAACAGGAGATGTCTTCTTTTCAAACAGTATCTGAATTAATACGACCTATTCAGTGAACCTGCTGTGCTATTACTCGACAACAGTTTTTTATGTGAATTATTAGAAAGGCGGAAGTCTGAAATATGTATCCTGCATACAAAACAGCCATTAATGATGTCTTCATCAAACGGCTGCCTTTGCAATCCCTATTCATTTATTATTAGTATTAAGAACCATTTATTATGCTGTTCGACACACTTGGTCAATCCCTCGTAGATATCGCAGGCCTTGTGTTGATGGCGCCATCAGGTTTATATCTTGTTTAATTTAGTTCACATTTTAATGGGTGACCGAGGAAGGCGGATGTGATGTTTGTGCGTAAACTCACATTAAGCAGAAAATTGAACGTGTCTCTGAAACACTTTGCTGAAATAGAAACAAGAAAATAAGTACCGGCCTTGCTTTTGGTCCCTCAGGGATACAACAAACTGACCCACTGGTTGAACCGCTGTCTTCTGGCTTTTTGCCATTTGCACTTATTTTCCCATGTGTGTTGCTCCACTCTCGTTTTTGTTCTGTCTCATGTTTCCATATTAAGTTTTCCTTGTCTACACACATGCGCTCTGTTTTGTTACAAGACCAGTTACAGTAACAACTGAGTCAGAAAAGCTGGACTGCCTCAGAATAATCTCAGTAATTTAACTTCAATCATCATCACTGTTTCATTTTGAAGATTTTTGGGGTCATCATGTTTGTACTCTGCACTGCAGTTATCTAGAAAAAGTTTAGTTTTGTAATTAGAGTTTATGTTGCATCAACAGAACAGGGAGAAAACACGATGTGCCCCTGTACGCCTACAGAGAGATCAACAGTGGTGCCAACAGAGGGAAGCCTGTCGGCAGACGGCCAGGCTCCAAACAGCTGAAGGAACCGGTGGAGCCACACGTCATCCAAGGAAACAACCCTTGAATGTGTCTTGAGGAAGTCCCTGGATTTCAGGATTCCTGACTGGAAAAATCAGTGGTGGGTGAGTCTATGCTGCTCATGACTTGGTTGTTGCAGACACAATTTAATATTTTTTAAATCAAATTTAATTAATATTACGGTAACACTTTATTTTAAGGGGTCCTTGTTCCTGTGTAGTTACCTAATTAATTACAGTGTAATTACCTATGTAACTGCATGTAATAGCATGTACTTACATTGTAAATACATAGTGTATTTTGGTGTACTTACAGGTCCTTGTTACACTTGTAATAAGAAATGCTTGTTACAATACCTGGTCAAAGTGGCCTCTCTCTTTGGGGAAGGGGTACATCTGCAAGAAAAATGGGTGAAACCATGTTGCCTGGGCAACCTTTTCCATCAATCTTCCTCCTGCCTCTTGAGTCTTGGAACATGTGTGCTGTTACACAACTATATGTAACAGTGGTGTTAGTACACACTTGTTACTCTTTGATACAGTGGAATAAGCACATTAAGGTGTACCTGCTCGGATACCTCAGTTCTTACACATTAACTACAATAACCAGTGTCTTCGACAGTGTACCACGTGTGCTGTTACACAACTTAGTACATGTAACAGTGGTGTTAGTACACACTTGTTACTCTTTGATACAGTGGAATAAGCACATTAAAATAAAGTGTACCTGGGATACCTCAACTCTTATAAATTAACTGCGATAACCAGTGTCTTTATACTGTCTTTGAGGGTTAAAAAAGTGTGTGCTTTTGTTCAAAGAAACCACGTCCGAGTGAGTGGTCTTCTCTTTGGTTCAGAGAAACCGCGTCTCGGCTCGTCAAGTCCAGCTATGTTGTGTTTTTTCTGTTGCATGCTCACTTCTCATGCTCCTCGGGTGTAAAAGTGAGCACAGACTGATTGTGTATTTTTGTAATTAAGACATGATTAGTTATGTTTTCGGTAAATATACTTGCTAGCTTTCAGTCTATGCTAACTCTTTTCATTTTGTTAATCTGGATGCTAATTTAAGTGTACCTATTCATGCAATGCTACTGTAAGTAGGTAAGTAAATTGTGTTTCTGTGATCATTTCAGTTTTACGTATTAAAGGACAGGAAAAGATCAAGCCTTTTTGGGGATAATAAAAATAAAGGACGATAAAGGAACACTGAAATGCATTTTTTTGAGTGTGTAGTTTATGCATACAGATTGCTGATGATGTTTTCAGTTCCATATGAATTGAGTTATCCAGCATTGTCTCATTTTCTGAAAAAATGCTATTCTAGTTATTGGTTTATGTAAAAATACTTGAGTACCAAGTTTCTGCATGATGTTACATGTAAGTATGTCGCAGGTACACTTTATTTTAATGTGCTTATTCCACTGTATCAAAGAGTAACAAGTGTGTACTAACACAATCGTTACATATACTAAGTTGTGTAACAGCACACGTGGTACAAGATCGAAGACACTGGTTATTGCAGTTAATGGTTAAGAACTGAGGTATCCCAGCAGGTACACTTTAATGTTCTTATTACACTGTATCAAAGTGTAACAACGGTGTACTAACACAACTGTTACATATACTAAGTTGTGAAACAGCACAAGTGGTACAAGACTGAAGACACTGGTTATTGCAGTTAATGTTTAAGGACTGAGGTATCCCAGGTACACTTTATTTTAATGTGCTTATTACACTGTATCAAAGAGTAACAACGGTGTACTAACACAACTGTTACATATACTAAGTTGTGTAACAGCACACGTGGTACACTATCAAAGACACTGGTTATTGCAGTTAATGGTTAAGAACTGAGGTATCCCAGCAGGTACACTTTAATGTTCTTATTACACTGTATTAAAGTGTAACAACGGTGTACTAACACAACTGTTACATATACTAAGTTGTGAAACAGCATAAATGTTCCAAGACTCAAGAGGCAGGAGGAAGATTGATGGAAAAGGTTGCCCAGGCAACATGGGTTGTGGTTTCACCCATTTTTCTTGCAGATGTACCCCTTCCCCAAAGAGAGAGGCCACTTTGACCAGGTATTGTAACAAGCATTTCTTATTACAAGTGTAACAAGGACCTGTAAGTACACCAAAATACACTATGTATTTACAATGTAAGTACATGCTATTACATGCAGTTACATAGGTAATTACACTGTAATTAATTAGGTAACTACACAGGAACAAGGACCCCTTAAAATAAAGTGTTACCAATATGACTAAATTCACAGACTAAAATGAGTTCAGTAGTCTCCTCCCAGCTATTGATTAGCGCTATTCTTTTGATGCACTTTGCATCTTGGAGATAATCAGACATTACATTCACTCTTCATTTAGACTCAGTCGTTGTCCCGATGTGTTCATATGAAGTCAAGATCCATTGAACTGAGAAGTCACAGCTCCTGGTGTTAGACTGATTGGATTCACTGAATTAAAATTAATTTCTCTCCAGCCCTCGACATTCCCCAAACACAAACACTATGTTGATGTATTTTGTCATTCTATTCTAGCTTTAAAAAAACGACTCTGACTTTTCCAACAATGGGTCAATTATTAAAGGTCAGAGTCTCAAAACTCAGGTGTCCCATATTTCCTACATTGCTGGATGAACTCTGTCAGGATGATGACCCTTGTTATTATTTGGCCCATAGGGTTCTTGAATTATTCAAAGCTTGGAAAATGCTCAGGTTTTGCTTGGTGTTGTTATTCTATTTAAAAAGAGTCCCACCATTAACCCCTGTGCGCCTGTGGAGAGATAAATAACCAGAAAGAGGAAAAGCAAGAGACTGACCTGAATCACAAGCACCCAGATGCGGAGATAACAGAAGGTAACCACTGCAATGGGGACCAGGAAGTGGACCACCACTACGGCTATCGTGTAGGAACTGCTGATGTTTTGGGCGAAGGTGCAGGAGTAGACCCGGGGGTCGTAGCGCAGGGTTCCGACAAAGAAATTGGGGACAATGGCCACCACTGTGAGTAGCCAAATTAAGGCAACAAACAGTAGAGTGTTGCGATAGCTGTACAGCCGACTGTAGGAGAATGAGTGACAGATATAACAGTATCTGTTCACTGCAATGCCAGTGATGTTGAAAATGGAGCCAATGACGCTCAGCCCCATAAGGAAACCGCTGACCTGTACGGGAATAAAAGGAGAGGAGTGTTTGTGTCGGACTGCAGCGGGAGTTTTTGTAGAGGTAGAGGAAACATTATCTTTGTCAACCGGTTTTACCGTGCATTGTGTGTTTCCCAGCGCCCATCCGTCATGGAAGAGAGCATAAAGAACCAGGGGGTAGGGGTAGAAGGCTGCCACAAGGTCAGCAAATGCCAAACTCACCACAAACACATTACCTGCAGAAGGAGAGGAGGACACAGAGAGAGAGACAGTGTCAGTGCTCTAAAATATATTTCATAGTTACATTAAATTCTTGATTGTGACTTGAGTCACATGTTTCATTATCCTGCAGACACCATAATTATACAGTTCTATTAACACTGGATTCACCCTCTAATGTGGCTGTGGTGGTTTCACCCTCTCATCTTCCCCTCTCAGCACAATGAATTTGCCAACATGCGCTCAGCCCGTCAGGATAAGCACATTCAACCCTGGTGGCTCATTGCAGCAGGAGGCAGGAGTAGCATTTATCCACTTTGCATTTAAAGCACTGACATGGTTTGCATATAAAATTACTACATTCATATTACACTTTACATCGCTCTCTTTAAGGTTGACATTATGTTACAATAATGGTTTGCCCTAAGGTGCAGAGGTGCTGTATATCCTTGTGGCTGACACGCATGCATTTTACAAAATGCTTCAATTAAAATTACTACACGTTTCTATATTAAAGATCCAATGTAATACTGAGCTAGATTTCCATATCCTTTTTTATAATTTAGCATGTCGAACTTGATATAAATTCTATGAAAGGCTGAAAGTGCTCAGTACACAGAGAAATGCAGCCTTTATTCATGAATGGAGCTTTAATACGAGCCATCAGAACTTCTGTTACTTTGTGATGTCACCACAAAGCACTGCTCTTGGCCACAAAGAGAGGCTCATGCTGCGTTCATAATAACTCCGAGGTCGGAATTCCCAACTCAGAAATTTTCGACTTCCGACATCACTGCGTTCGCCCTGCAGGAATTCGGAAGAAAAAAAACATGGATACCTGGAGGAAGTTTGTCATATTTTGGCTCATAGCTGAATACAAAAAATAAATTAAGCAGTAAATTATGTTTATTTTAGAGGAGAGGAGATGCAGCAGATGAGTGCACATACTGTATAATGTTCTAGCCTTGATAACCATTAAAAATTATTTCCGTCACAGCTTAATATAAACGTATTTCATATAGGCTACTGCAATAATACACACAAATATGCATTCAAACCTCAACAAAGATGTCTAAATTCTAACCGTTTAAGACGAGGGCTGCCATGTTTTGATGTTGTTGTGACGTCAAGTCGGAGCTCTGATATGATACCCGAGTTGCCGACCTGTAATTTCCGAGTTCGACACCGAATTCATTTTTTACAACTCGGAGCTCGTTTTTTTCCCGACTTCGGAGTTGTCTTGAACACAGCATCAGAACCTCCTCTCTTCTGATTGGCTCAGTGGCTTCTAATTACCAGAAGGCAATTGAGAAGCCTCAGTGAGGAGATGTAAAAACACATTCAGATTACTTTTGGTGCTAAAAAACACTATTTCACTACATGGAATGTAACCTCCTCTGCTCCTCAGATGCAAATGGAGGGGGCAGTTTAGCTCAAGAGCTCAAAAGTCATAGAGCTATAACTGCGGGGATAATTTTAGGCACATTTCTACATTTCAGTACATATTTAAACTACATGGATTTCAACCTAGGGAGCCTGCAAATTATAGATTTTTTGGGGGCCGGAGGGTAAGCCAAACACCTAAATATATGTTAAAGAGCCTTCAGAAAGCAATATTTCCATAATATGTCCACTTTAAATGATTATTTTACAGACCCTAACATTTACCACTCACTTAAGTGAGTTAAATAATCTAAAAATGCATTGTTTTGTACTGACCATGGTCCCCACACCAGTAATTCTCAGGGCACTAGGAGCCTATCTCAGCTTGTCAAGCTTGGTGTGATTGTTGGCCAAGTGGGCTGAAATTACATACCAAAGGTTTCAAGCCTCTGGCCCACAGCTGATTGCCTCGCCCCAGACAAAGTTTTATCAGGGACGCCACTTGCTGTGCTTTGACAGAGTAGAGGGACAACCGTATGGACATAGCTCTTGAGCTTCTGTGACACCCGCAGGCACACAGGTCCTTTTTCATCTAACTGATTTACAACTGAACCAAAACCAGTTCTACAGTCTGTAGTCCACATTATCCAGCTGTAAATAATCATTTGCTACACAAGTAGCTGCCACGTTCCTGGCGTGTTTGTCAAAAACAACACACTAGATACTGTGAAGGAAGCTTTCAGAAACAATAAGCCACTGACAGGTCTTGCACTTTATAGATAGATAGATAGATATAACTAGGACCCATAGGACCCATATCTGTGGCTCACCCAGTGTTTCGCCTACAGATGCCTGCAGAGGTCCTTTGCAGATATCTACTGATCACTCCTGTATTTGACAGGGAGGAACTGAAGTATTGCAAGGACCCCAGACCTTGGTGGTGGGTAGTGTAAAGGAGGGGTGGCCTCCCTGATGTGCGTCTCCTTCTACTTGCTGGGTCTTGCGTAATCAATCTGCACAAACCGTGTCAAAAGTGCATTGTGCAAAACGCACCGGAGCTTTATTTATAGCTTCAGCAAGCGTGAACAGTTTCTACACATTTCTTTTTTGTAACTACAGTATATGTTTGGTGTGAGACTGTCAACCTAGAACTGTCACTATGCACCATGATGCACAAAGTGGAGACAGCAATTCAGCACCTCCTGTACAAGGACATTAGTCACCTCTTATTGTGGGAAAATCACTTTAGACTCCTCTCCTCCATCATTAAAGTGTCAGAGTGCTACAGCTCTGAGCGCTCTGCTTATGTAAAAAGAGGAATAGAGGATATTTGACTAGTCTTAACAAAGTCAGGCCCACTTCCACTGATGAGGTATTCTGCCAAAAAAAAGAAAAGAGAAATATACATGTCTGCCATTACATGACTGGAGCTGGGTAGCCTAAGCTGCCAGGACCCTATTGTTTTCCTCAATGTTCTTTCTTTCTTTCTTGAAAAAGTTTGACTAAACAGTACTGTAAGTACTGTAAACCATTCAATTCTTGCTTAATACATTTACAATCTTCTTGAAAAGAATGACAATATAATGGAGTCATTGTTGATGAAGAGGAATTTTATCTCAAAGGGTGATGATTTTTATTTTTATTTTCCTATTTTATTATGTAGTTTGTTCTTTATATTCTTATACTATACAGTATGTTGTTATCGTCACTGTGTGTAATGCTGCTGCTGCACTGTAATTTCCCAGCTTGGGATCAATAAAGTATATCTATCTATCTATGATGATGACACATAAAAATGCCAGATGTCCTCAAGTGGGAATGTAAGACAATTGGTGAGCATGCCTCTAAAATTCGTGCTACAGCTTTGGAACTTTCACTTTCAAATTGCCTAATTTTGCCTAATTTTGCCTAAAATTGCCCGGCCCCGACCATCGCTGCAAAGCAGTTAATCACTGACATTTGATGTGAAACTTGCAGCACCTCAGTTGGTGTTTTCTGTATTTGGTTGTTTCCTATCTTTGCAGCTGGTTTCTGTCTCTCAATTTGTGCAGGTGTTAACCATTTTCACTATAGTGAAGATGTTTGTGTTTTGTTTCTCTGCATGAGCTTCCTTAAGTCACAGTGGACCGAACTCTCAGGTTTCTGCACCATAAAACCAAGTTTTTGTTCTGAGCCCTTTCCACAATGATCAAGTACTGTAAACTGTGATTACAAGTAAGGAAAAACAAAAATACACCAGTGAAGTGTCACAGAAGTGTGACATTTGGACCTGTCCAAATGAGCCTTGGGCCAAAATAAAGCAACCCATCACACACCACCATAGAAAACCACATACAGAAACTGAACATGTCCCTTTGACACTGAAAATAATGATCATGAAAAATACTGTATGTCAAAGAATTTACAGAATCTACAGCCATAGCAGCTCTGTAAGGCTGTACAGCCAAATGCTAACATTAGCATCTGTTTCACCTTGTTAGTTTGGTGTGTAAGCATGTTATATTACCAGTTAGCAGCACTGAATACAAAGTACAGAGGGGGGCAGGCAGGAATAACATTGTTGTTCCCTTTCAGTTGATTCACTTGGTATAACACACCACAGATAATTTGCCTTAAAGCAACATTGCGGAGTTTCAGCTCAGTGCTTCCACCATCTGGTTGAGAAGCGCTATCGTCTGGGGGAAAAAACTAAACTTAACGAAAACAAAACTTATCAGCCAGCGCATCCAGCGTTTATTCCCATTAATAAACGACAGCATTTCCCACATGTACCCGTGCAGGGAAGTTACATAGTGCGGTTTCAGCCAACGCAACCCTGCTCAGACCGCGGCGGCAGCACCATTCATCCTATTAACCATTTTTCTACCATTGCAATGAGTCTGGAAACCGAAAAGCCGAAAAACTCTGCAACGTTACTTTAAAGGCGTGAATAGAGGTATTTTCAGTCAGGCCACGTGGGGGCATGACATCTGTGATGTACCTTGTTCCTCTCCTTCAGGGAACATAAGTTATGTTCATAACATTTTGTTTTGCAGGTATGTGGACACTAAGACACTGCACTGAACCTGATGACACCACTAAATTAGTCCAATAGCTGTTGAGTCATTTCGCTAAAAGCACAATCTGGATCTCATGCTGGTGTGAGAGGAGAAGTGAAGGATGTCATAAACCATAACAGCCCATCCTTAGTTGATAGGATATTCAAGGTTGAAATTAACAGGAACAATAAATAGACCAACACAAAAGCACTTCCATACAAAAACAATAACTAAAAAAGAAATACAGTATATACAACACCTGTCTGCTTCAGGTATGTAAACACTAAATGTATTCTAAAAGCACTTATTTGTATGAGATATCATTGATTGAGATGTTTCAGTAAATGAACAAATGACAGAAACTCAGATCAGATCAGTGTAAATTACACCTAATATCTGTGCCTGCCTGTTTTACAATGGATGATACTGAAACAAGATTGTGACATCACAAAGGAGAACATCATTTGGGAAGTCATGCCAGCGTTCACAACCAACAAATATGTTGGTGAGAGAAAAATAACTCAATTTGGACAATTGCGGGGTTATGACAATATTATATATAATATAATATAATGATATATATTGAATATAAATTGGATGTGTGCAGTGGGGGAGAAAGGATGTACTGTACATCGAAAAGAAGAATGATATCCTGTATCTTTATATGGGTCTTCTTTTCGTTATCCAGCTCCTCTTACATTATAAAGGAGAAATAATTTTTTGGTGAAGATAGATCGATGTTCATTACCAGCTGTTTTGTGTGTGTGTGTGTGTGTGTGTGTGGGCATGCATGACCTACTTCAACACATAAATTAGACATATGCATAGAAGACATAGAAGTGGACACGGAGGTGTACTGTACAATAAACTACAGCAGTCTGTACAATGAAAATGTGTCCACTCTAACTTCACCATCCACATTCAACACATTCCCAACAAGAAAAAACATAGGTTTTCAGTTTCTTTTTCAAGACAAGTAGTTTTCATACCTGAAAAAGAAACTGAAAACCTATTAATTCTTACGGACATAATGAACTTACACAACGTATTAAGAGGAAGAAAAAACATAGTTAACAAAAAAAACCACATAATTTCTTGAAGTCATCCTCCAGACAAATATGCCATCATGTGCTGTGGGGGAACAAAAGGGATTTGAGCAACTACATCAATAATAGATTAATACTGCTCAACTTTTAGATCATTAACTTAACATTGAAAATGATGTATGTAACAACTGCGCTTGGTAATCAAGACTTGTTTTTGGATTAATCTGTGCAAAGAGCAGCTTGCCAGCAAAATCTGATTATTATGAGTATGATCATTTAATTTAAATCAGACAGTAAAACTTTAACTGGGTGTGTGAATATTTGAGAAAGAATTAACGCAGGATGAGAAAAAAAAAAGTTTTCTCAAAATATTGCCGATAAGTTCTTTTAAACTGACTTGTAATTCAGTTAGTTATTCACCCATCCTCCTGAGCCAAAACGTTGAAATATTTCCCTGTAAAAAAAAACCTCAGGAATGACAGTGAACAAAGGTTTTACTGATACTGGATTTTCATTTTCAGCTTAAACGTTGAACTCGGTCACCTTCAGCACAGAGTGTGGTGTATTTGGAACTGTGATGGTTCAGCTGCGTGTACTCGAGTTTTGAATTGTCAAAATGATTACCAAGTCATGATTTCTTTTAAAGAAAGGCAGACGAGTGTTTAAACTGTGAACCATCTGACCTATTAAATGACCCACCGTTACTCTGCACCAAGGTATCACATCACTTGAATTTATAGAGAATTCCTGTTTCACTTGTGCAGCTGGTAGGATGTGTTAATTGTGCACTAAACCAGATCTCACCCCTCTTTTTCTTTTCCAAATTTAGGGATTGTTTGGTTGTTAGTATTATTTACTGCAGAATAAATTGAAATGTAATTAGGTTTATTCATGACTGTGAGAGTTGTCGATTTTGTTTGGGACGTAATGAGCAGGAAAGTAGTTTTTATACACAATGTTAAATTTGTTGAGTGAATATTATGAGATGTGACTGTGTAACTGACTGTTAAATAGGCGAGGAAGAGATAAAGGAGTGAGTTGTTCAACAGCTTTTTTTTACTCAAACGCACATCTAATGGGCTTGTATCAGTGTTGCTGCAAAAGAGCGAAGCAGATGGTGCTGTAATAATCACCGAAAATGAAAAGGGAAAGCCTTCGTGTGATAGATACCGCAGCCGTTCATGACTCGTCTGTCCATGCAATGCCGCTAATGCATGAGGAGTGGATAAGCAGCCGATGCCACACGTGCGCCGGTTTGGCATGAACCCAGGAAATCTGGATATGTGTGTGTGTGATGTAGTGCTGTAGCCAGTCGCTTCATTTTCCTCGCCATCAGCCTGATAGGAAGCAGCATGCGGTTGAGACAGCAAACAAGTGTTTTACATGTGGGGCCCGCACAGATGTGGCGCTGACACACCTGTAAGAGTTTTTGAGCCATCTGCTCACTGAGCCACAGATTATGATGATGACGATCACATTTTGTAATTAATCATAGACGAGAGTCAGAGCTTAACAATGTGCTAATCTTGTTTCAGGATTTAAAGCGAATGTAAACCACAGTTAGATTTCACTACCACCGGCTTCATTTACACACAAGCCCCTGGGTACATGGCACAATTTGAACAACCAACTGTTCAGAGACCTTGAATTTTGATCATTTCCAGATGAAAGCATGTGCATAGTGTTGAGTTAAATTCTCAAGTGCAACATTTTGGGCTGCACCAATCAAAGAAGAAACAAACAAACATGAATAGTAAACATTTTTTTCTCCCTCTTATGCCTAATTGGTAGATTTTAGGTTACTCCTAAAACTGAAGCGTGGATAGCTCTTCACAAGGTTAGTCACATGCACATAATTATGTGTGGAAATGTTGACTGAAAAGTAATCTTCTTTGTCAAAGGAGAGCACAAAGGATCACTGTAATAAACAATCTACAAACCCCCAAAATACAATTTTGTGCATGTCTGTAAGCAATGCCGCAGGGGGAGAGATTGCAATGATTTTCCTCTCATTTTCTTTTTTTAAACATGTCTCCTGTGGGAGGAAATGCTAGGCAGATTTGCCTTGTTTGCATTTAAATTTGTTTTCAGTGAAGGAACAGTGGCCAAAATAGAAAAAAAGTCCAAAAAAAGATGGTTAGGGAATAATGACAGGAATGGGAACTGACTCCAGAAGGGAGTTAAGTGGTGGGAAAGTGGTCAGGGATGATAAAAGCTGCACTTTCATGTGGAAAGGCGACATTAAAAGTGAGCGGCAAATCTCATTTAGCGCGGGTAAATAATATGATTCCCACGAGACATGATCAGGGACAATTAGCAGCCTGTTATTTCATAAAGAGGCTGTCACCTCTGGTCATTCCTTCAATCTGTTACATAGAGAGAAAAGACCAAAAAAAGAGAGAGAGAGCGATGTCTGGCTCCGTCTGCAGTGATGAATGAACAAAGCTGTCAACAGGAATTGGAGAATTAGGAAACGTAAGAAAAAAGTGGATTCAGAAGGTCAGCGGAGGATGGGATTTTCAGCCACAGAAGAAGAGAGAGGAGAACAATCCGAACACTAGATGAAATAGTAAGATGTTTCCACATCGTTTTTTAGGCAAGGCAATAAAAAGTCTTGTCATCACCAGTATACAGCACAGCCCTTTCCTCAGCACAGAGAAATGTCTGTCTATGCCAGCAGCTTCTTCACTCCACTGCCCCGAAGACTGCCTGGTCATACATATCAGTCTCAGTTTGGCCCAGGTAACCTCACAGGAGAAAGAAAGGTAAACCTGGCTCCCACCTCCTCCACTGTCTGTTCCTTTATTGTCTGTTCACTCGGCTCCTCACATGTCTCGATCCGACCGGTATTAGATTTGAACGATATGACCCAATCACCCTCCCTCCTCGCTCCCTAATGATCCAGCTTCTCACATAAGCAGCTTTTTTTTTCTATTTTGTTTTCAGAGGTTGAATGCATTTCCCAGAGAAGGAAAGATACTGAAGAGACACAGACAGAAAGGTGAATGGTCAGGTCATGCTGCACGGCTGAAACGCTGCTATGCGAAGAAAAAGAATGACTTTTAAAAGATTTTTAAAGTGCACTTTATCGCTCTCTTGACAACCATATTATAACAAGAATTCAGAGAAGAAGTGGAGCGGCTGCAAAGTTTGAGTCTCTTCTTATACAGACTTGACAATAAGCATGCTTATTGTCAACGGAATAGCATTTATCACCTTGGGCAAATACTGTACTGTAAGTTAAACTTTACTCTCCCATGAGGACAATTCTAGCCTCCGATACAGCCAAATCTATTTGTAAGTGCCTGATAGTTCTTTAACAAAGAGTAAAAACCATTCAAGCTTCTGCAGGCAAAGTGAATGATGTGACAACCTTAGGTGACAGCCACAGGTAACCTGATAGTGGCATCACTGAAGTTTGAAGAGTCCAAATTTTTTGCCTCATAGCAAAATATTTAATTAGTAAAATACCAATAAGTTCATTTCTCTTGGTCCTGATTGTGTTAATTGGTGTAAACATCCCTGAGGTTACATTTTAATTAGAAACATGCGTCAATGCATCCAGCCGGAGATGTGACAGGATTTGACCCGTCTTCATTTACCTGGAAGTTAGAGCTTGAATCTTTCCAGCTAAAACGAGTACATCGACGGGATTAGAAAAATAACAGGTTAAAGGTGCAGATTATTGTTGAGATGATAGAAACTGAATTACAAAAACAGACGTGCTGCATTTTAAACACCACAAAAGGTTACATTTGATTAAACACTCAGGCTTTAGTTGTGTTTATTATTTCTGCTATCCTCGTTTCCATCAGACTGCTTTGTTATTATGATATTTGCATCACTGACCTTCAGGAATTTATGTCATAGTCTGGGTTATCTCGCATTTGAACCAACACATTTTCTTATCTGCTGCTCTTATGGTAACATTCTTTGTTGTGTTTTTGTAATGCACATGGTAAAATAGAAGGGAGTTTCCTTCCAACTGTCGCCAAGTGTTTGCTCATTGTAGGAAGTGTGGGCTGTATTGTAATAAGGTCTTGACCTTACTCTGTAAAATGCTTTAAGATAATGTGTGTTATGACTTGGCACTAAACAAATCAAATTGAATTGAATAGAAACTTTTGTTGAGGCTAGAAAATGAGAACAGTTATGATGAAGGACAGCCAACATTAAATGTTGGTGGGAACAGGATGCAGAGCACAGGCAGTGGTGTGAAAGTCTTTTTCCTTCCAACCGACCTCCTGTCGAAGAGATTTAGCAGCACTCACTTCTACCTCTGGCTAAAAACACTGCAGAGAGGCTGCTTTTGATGGAGGAGTGTTGTTTCAGGTGCTGGTGAAACGGTACAGTATAATGTGGTCCACCGAGAAACAGATCCAGAAGTTTAAAGTCTTACAGATGCCAATACAGTGGACTGAGATAGGAGTGGGACTCTGAGTTGCAGCAGGTAAACAGTAGAAATAGCTGGCATGTGCACTTTCCAAAGCAGATGATGTCACAGCGCGGTCCAGCAAAAACCTGAGCCCGGTTCAACTCTTCTGTTGGACGACCCTGCAGGTTTCTAGCTGGGTGTACGCTCTGGTTTGGCGTACCTGCCTCATCGACAGACCGGCCTCATTTAAATGAATGAGTGAGGGGTGGGCGGTGTGGTGGGGCTGCTTCAGTCAGTAAGTGTTCTCCATCACCTCAATCACTGCTACAGTACTGTACATAACTGCGACACTTCAACCACGGGATGCGAGCGAGTATCTTTAAGCTGGTGTTAAGTTATTCTTAAACAAGAGCTGCAGAGTCAAACACACTCACTGGAGGGAGAAGTGTGCAGGAACTGGGTGCTGAATATTTCAGTAAATATGATTCAGCTGTAGGTCGGCTCCCACTTTGAAAACCAGCTTCGCAAAGCAGCTCTGTCCCTTAGCTGCCTCCCTCAGGTCTCTCTCTCTCTTTGCCTCTGTCGCTTCTCCTTAGAGGCGCTGTCACAGGCGGTTTACAGTGTAAACACTGTGCAACACCCAGGATGAACCTTCATTCATAAATTACATTAACCTTTAGTCAGCACTGCCTCTGATTGTCGTGGTGCAGTGATGAGCATCTGGCTCCAAGATATCCAATGCAACACGGTGAAACCAGACCTATACACCTTCCGCTGAGGGAGCGGTATTAATGATCTCTAATCATAAACACACACTCAAAGTCAATCATCAGCAGAATAATACAATTATTTTTTACTTCAGTTGGTGCCATTGCTTTATATATTTACATTTCTTTCTTTAAATCTTATTTTCGTTTCTGGGGATAAACCACCCCAAAAAAAACCTGTCTATTTGATATCCTTATATCACAGAAAAAAACGCTCTGCTCCGTGCTAATTAGCCGAGAACCAATTAAGGAACTGCGGTGCTGTATAACCTTATAGTTTCAGGCAAACACGCAAACCAACCGTAGCCACTGAGTGAATAACCTCTGTGATGATAAGGAACAGCTTAACTTATGTTCACAGAAAGAAATCCAGTGAAGGAGTGGAGAGAGTACAGACAAACAACAAGAAACAATGGTGGTGATACATTTCCCACATTTATAAGAGGAACAGCAGTGGTGAATAATTAAATTCGATAATACTCACTTAACTACATAACTGCATAACTACATTAAGTAAAGAGACACTTGTTTTAATCCAGTCCTCATGATGAGTCTTGTGTGTATTCTAATTACACAACAGTTCAATATTTGCAAATGGTTTTTACATATACTTTATTATGCAAATAACTGCTCTGTGTTGCCCCTGCATACAGACAATTTGCATATTAAAGCACAATCAATAGTTGTTTTCATTTAACAGGACAAAGGGTCACATTCGTGTCCAGCTCAGAGGGAAACGACCACACTGCAGCAAACTTATCGTTCATCTTCTGCTCTGCGTGAGCATCACTTTGGGCTGCTGCCTGTGTTAATGTTTGTCTGACTGATGCCACACTCATCCAGTTTATGCTAAACACACTCCTACCCGTGTGTGTGTGTGTGTGTGTGTGTGTGTGTGTGTGTGTGTGCGTGCCCGCGCAGAGTGTAAAGCTTGCACACGTGCAAATTGATGCCTCTTTAAACACAGAGTAGATTATATTTTTTAAATAATAACCGTGATGGGAGCTGGAGACTTTTTCAGCATCCACACTCATTTGTTTTAGACCACGGGCCTCTGGGAAATCTTTCCACACAAATCTGAACAAAATAAAATTTAACTACGCAGCAACTCCTTGACAAATGGGAATGGAAGGAACTTATTTTTTGTTATGACAAAAACTTGAGCTCAGTTATTATGGCACATTGAAAAATATTCCTCATAGTATGATACATTTAATACTTAAGTGAGATTTTTTTTATGTTTTTGGACAGCGTTATTTATTGTTCTTGCTGTGGGATTTACTATTAAGGCTCCTATAAAACAATCATATAATTTACATCCAAACCACATTACAGTAAGATGTCTGCAAGGGAATAAAATACTTTATGAACAGCTGTTATAGACCAAAGTGCAACTTTTCCCCCTTAAACTGCTGTAGGTTTTCAGGTTTTTAAATTTAGATAATTAGTCGAGCCAAGTGTTTAATTAAAGGAGAATACAACTAAAGAACAACAACAGACAATATCAAAAGGAAAAACATGCGGTGGCCATTACACTGTGTGATGCTCTGGGCAGACAGATGGTTGTGTGTCATGTGCGGACCAGAGAACGTGACTCCATTACCATATACATGAGGGCACGCAGACTTGGAGATACATCAGAGACACGGCCTGAAAGTGAAATCATCCGATTTTGAGTCATCCATTGTGCCATCTTTATCAAAATCGAAATCTCTGTTTTGTCACACAAGACATGGCAAATTGCTCCCCTGTCGGAAAACCTACTTGGGTTTCAAATCACAATGAGGGGAGGCGCTGAGTTTGTCTGCCATGTAGCGTCTGACCATTGCATAATTAGTGGTGCCGGTACATCTGGCTGTTGTGTGTTGAGGCGCGTGCTTTCCGGGTGCCTGCTGATGGTTTACCCATCACGGGCTTCGTGCTGCAGGAGAAGTGGAGCATATGGATGCGGCGCCAGTGGATGTTGTGATGTTGTGTCAGGTGAAGGGGGTGAGAGAGGGAGAGAGATTTACAGCTGGTGGGTTCATTTCACGCACAGAAACCAACGGTCTGGTAAAATGTTATTGTTTGTCATGCCTGCGCTCCATGATACTGAATGGGTCTGTGGCGCATGAACCATTTAACTCGGCCTTGTTTTTCCTCATCTCTCTCTTTCTGCCTTTGTTTTCCTGCAATATAGGAATCAGCCAACCCACTCTGTCCTTTGGCAAAAAAAAATGTGTCTCCATACACTGGCAATAATGTCAAGCATTCTTAACAGTGCTATCAATAAAGAGCTATGATCAATAAGGTTTTCATGGATGGAGTGGGTGGAAGTCTGATCGGATAATTGTTGCTTATAGGTTTTTAGGACAGCACAGCACTGACAGGCTAATGGCTCAGCATACTCACCATGCAGCATGCAGCACTGGAATTTTAAAAACAGATCAAATTTGCCAGATAAGCCAGGCTATAGGCTGCAATGAGAATATAGGATAAAGCCTAACAAGGATACAGAATAGATGTTTCCACTAGTCGCACCAGTTCTCATTACTGAAACATTTAGGAGAACCGACAATATTAACCTGCATTGCAACACTAAGCTGTGATAATAAAGAGACAATTTACAGAACTCATGTGGCTCTAGACAAACTTTTTTTTTTTTTTTTAACAAGGAGCACTGGTGTCCCTGAATGAAATTTTAAGGGGGACAAGCTGAAAATGTAATGCTACTGCTGATAAATGTGGCATTTCATTTCAAGTTTACAATATCACAAAGGTACTTGAATTACTAAACAAATAAATATAAATATTAACCTGAGGTAATTCTCATAACCAGAACTAGTTAATCCTCACATGAGGTATCAAGTTGAAGTGTCCTATTATATCTAACAAACTGCCTCAGTAAAATGATGAACCTGACATTAAGAAATAACTCTAAAGGTGTTATTGCAACCCTTCAGTGTTCCAGAATGTGCGACGTGGTGCACATGATGTCCTTTGTCAGGTGTTGTGAATTGTGCTGTGTGAGCCAGAGTCCATGTGAAAATCTCTCAAGACCCAAGTCCTGCCAAATGATTTCTCACGATTTGTCAAAGACGACACGATTGGGAGAAATTCGCTTGAGTGCAGCATCTTACGTAAGAGCGCTGGAGCTGATAAACACACACACAAAGTGCCAGAGGAAGGAGAGGTGACACTGGGGGCTCACTAGTGGAGGTGGCATATAGTGAATGCAGTGAATCTGAATAATGGAAATAATAATAAAAAGCTGAACAATGTGCCTTTCTGTCACTCTGTACACTTTGGAAACACACAAAAAGTTTATCACACACATTGGACCACTTGCGAAAAAAAGATGTGTCTGTACTGTAAGGAGTTAGTTTACCCAAGATGCACAAAAAAAAGAAACTACAACAAAAACAAATATTAATGTGTCTCACTTACACATCACCGTCCTGTGTGAGCTGTTTTACACCGGAGCTACATTTTTACTAAAGAAACCGTCTGTGAAAAGTGTTTTGAAGTGTTTGAACAACAGAACAAGAGATATTGAATTTTCTGAAATGACATTTTTTAGTACCGCAGTAATGCAAAACTCCACCGTAAAAAATCCTCTCTCCTCCATTGCTTTTAGGTAATGCATAGGGGAGGCATTTCCTAAGACAAATCCATATGCATATTTCTTTTTTAAATAGTCATCTCTCCCTCTAAGTGTAAGATACTGGCATGTTCACATTCGGCACTGATGTAGCCATTGATCTGTGGTGGCAACTGCTTGCAAGTGTGTAATCTTGAAGTGAATGTGAACATTATTAAAGGGAGGGAGGGAGAGAGAGAGGAGCTCTCAAGATCTCAGGATAATCAGAACACATCTGTGAAATCAAACGGTTATAGCAGCTACAGTGAAGTTAAAAGTGTGGTATTGATCAGGGCAATCACCAAAGAAACATCAGAAGTTTCAAGGACTTAGAAAGTTAAAGTTTATCCAACACATAAGTCATGTGGGCTGACATGCTCAGGCCAGCAGCTTGAGTTTATCTTGAGCCCTCTCTAACGTCTCCCCATTAAGTGATGGAGGACTGCGAGATAACATCAAAGCGCTGCAGACCAAGGGTGTTTTCATATTGACCCCAATCAGAGTGGGAGACAATATTTCAGGCCTTAGCACTCCTGCCGAGCTCGACCCAACACCGTAATGAAGAACTCTGCTCGTCTCCTGGAGCTGTCTCTTCGGCATGACAGCTAGCCGTTAGCATACTGACAGCGTCATACACTTGTTTATGACTCACAGGCTAACCGCAGCAACACTGATTGACACTGTTTTCAGATGCGTGGGGCATTGTTTATGTGTCTGTTTTTTTACAGTAATGAGTAAGAAAAAAACATGATGAACATGAGCACTGAAAATACATTGTTATAATTCTTTACTTAGTTGTAGCAAAAACCAGGACGTGTATGTTCAAATTATTGTGCATATTCTGTATTATATTATATTATATGAAATGATATACTGTATACAGAGTAACAATATTTGCATTCACATTCAATAGCTGTTAATTTCTGTGTTTTGGGACAATAGTTGTCAGGCCTGAGACTGTACCCGACTACACCAACTAAGGACCAGCTTTTTTAAAATATTGGCAGTGTTTCCCATCAAACATATTTGCTAATGTCACAGAGGGGCTTTATCTAATGTCTTGGTTGGCACCGCAGTAACCAGACAGCTGGAAAGGGAGATGCCTTTTTTTTCCCAAGAACAGTGCATAGGTATATTTCATCTGGTTAATGGCCAATGAACATAACTTTTTCATGATGCATTGTAGGACACAGTGAGTCCACTGTAGGGTCTGTACATTCAGCCAGCAGTGCAAGATGGGAAATGAGGATGATATAGGGAGAAGTCCAGTAGTGCCCTCTACAGGTACAGTATCCTCCAGTAGCCTAGCCTATGTAGTGGGCTACTTTGGCAGATAAGTAAATGATCAAATTCATGATCCAGCTGTTTTGCTGCACAAAATCTCCAGCTTAAGAGTCTACAGCCGTGATAGCAGGTTGAAACTAAACATTAAATCCAGCCTAAAACATCTTGATACTACAGTGTAAGCTTTGCATGTTAGCACAGGATCACTCTCTAATTATTAACACTAAACACTAAGTATAACTAACGCTGAAGACAGTTTGTGCTCAGCTCTGGGAACAAACGACTGTAGCAATAAATCAAGGAATCACTGAGAGCTTTGTCTTTACAGGGTTGAATGTCTGACACTGATGATGGCAGGTCAACACATGCCATCAACTATGTAGCTAAAAACTAAGTACTTCAGCCCTGCTCGTATCGGAGAAGACAGGTGTGCTGGAGCTCGGGACCTGTCCCACCGTGTCTCGGTGAGCTATGGGTTGTCCTGGACATTCCGAGCTGCAGACCCAGAGGAGCAGACATCTGCAGCCTGATGAAGGTGATGGCTGCTGGTCTGAGCTTTTTTATCGTGACTGCCTACTGAAGCTCCTCTTCAACTTGGCACTGGGTTATTTTTTCAGTTTATCTTTAAGGAAAGTTTCAAACCTCCTGTTGACACGCATGTTGGCACTTTCCTGTCTGTGCTGGTGTCAGCAACACAGGCCAAGGAAGAGTAACACGTCATGGTGGAACTCACAGCAGCACATAGTGATTTATTGTAGCTAAAGTTGGCAACCGTGGACAACTGCGGTGCAAATAATTCCAGTCAGCTCAGCTTGGTGGTTCCCAACAGCTCAGACTTCATCAGCTTGGCTTAAGGTGACGCTGCTGCTGCTGCTGCTTCTGGCCTGGCATGCTGGTCATCAGATTGGCTAGCTGCTGTCCAGCTGCGGACTGCAGCACCATCACTGGCCTCCTTCGTCCACTGCTTCCGTGGGCTGTGTTTCTGTAGCTGCAGACTTTGACTCTGAGACTCAAACTACGTGAAATCAGAAGTGCTCTCTGGTGAGTTGGGAACAGACAGAACCCCACCTGTTGTTCTTCTGCTGCCAGTCATTGCTGTCACTAGATAAAAAGCACTAACTAGGAAACAGCTGCTTACTCACATAAAAAGTGCATTGCTTTGTTTTATGGACAGGAAGCATCCAGGCTTTTTGGTGAAGACTCCATATGGAGAGTTTGATTTACCCACTCCTCCTGCCCCACCCCACTCATTAAAAAGCTAGCCACATAAAAACTAGATGACACTTACTCTAATAATGCTTAAGATAGACATCTCGTTCTATTTATGTCTTTTCTGATTGCAAAATATTTTGAAGTTGCCACAGGTAAAACTACATTTGAAGTCTATCTTTGTTATATTTATCTTCTCTTTCCATCAGTGTTTCTGTCATTCTGAATATTGTCAATTAAATACAAATACATTATAATTAATAATAAGTAAAATGCAACAGCAGATGCATTTTGCAGGATTGTGAATGGATTATACTACATGTTGTCTTTTTCAAACAACCACCGTGGTGACGCAGTTTCACGGCGGTTTCCGCTGTTGCTTCACAGCACGAAAGTTGTGGGTTTGATCCCCAGCCTGAGGCCTTCCTGGATGGAGTTTGAATGTTCTCTCTCTGCCTGGTTCCCCCGCAGTCCAACGGGCACATGCACACTAGCTTGATATGCGATTGTAAATTGCCTGTAGGTGTGAATGTGAGTGTATGAGGTTGTTTGTCTCTATATGTCAGCCCAGTACAGTATATTAGGTTTTATAGTACGATGCCTTGCAGTGACAACAGCACCATTACAGTGTTAAGACACTCACAGCACTTTATGGTGAGGGAAAAGAGTATGCTCTTTTTTAAAACAATACATTTAATACAAAAATGTCCCAGAACCACAGTCTGTCCCTGACCGAAACCAAAGTGCTGTTGTTGCCTGAACATAACCACAGATGGGACTCTGAACGTCCTTGGTGTGACCGTTTTGTGTGCCCACACCCCAACCACCTCCTGGCAACTCCACTGCTGTTGATATATAGAGCTTCATTCATTCAAGAAATGCGTCGCCTCTGAACATAATCCCCAACAGTGAGTCGGTCTCTTCGAAAATATATTTGCTGTCGCGCCGCAGATGTATGGAGGCATCATTTCTACGAGACAGGGTTGAATATTCCCCACACTGCCAGCAACCTCTTTCACATCCATGTAAAAATATTGATTATAGCGGAATAAATCTCAGAGAAGAATAATGTTGAAGCCGAATATATTACCTGAAGTATGTGGCTGGCAAAATAGTTGAAAAAGCAAAATTCCTCTTTTTTGCTTCTTCTTGGTCTGTGTGGAGCTGCCGTTGCTGTGGCACCATAATAGCTGTTTCGTTCAGTTATGCCTCAGGCTGCCGGTGACTGTGGACTTTATAAATATGTCACCAGCTTGACTAATACATGGAAACAAGGTGGAAAAGATTAAAGGTTCAACTTTTCATCTTAAACATCCCACTCAATCACAGCATTAATGTAGCTGACCTGATGGATGTTTGATCCCTGTGGCCTGAAAGGTGTTGTGTTTTCTACCAGGCGTCATTGAAAATAAATTCAATGCTAAAGTAATCTGCTAATCGCGTCCTCATTTCTTTTCCTTGCTGCTCCAGCTTCTTCCAGCATCAAATTTTTAATAGACACCATGAATGGTTTATGTCCTTTTTTTTCCAGTCCATTGTGGTGTCTTTCTAACTGTATCTTTAATGCACATTAGTGATGCTGCTCTGGCACCGGTTTCCTAGGGTGACATCAGGTGTGAGCACATGAGAATAAACATGGCACCAAAAACAAAAACACAACCGAAAAAAAAACAGAAGCTCAGGTTTTTGCATGTGTTTTTAGAGCCAGATTTTCAAGGTCAAATTTGTTTTTCTATCGGCTCTAATTACACTTCCTGTCTCCCAAACATGCAGGGGTGCCACATATAGTTTGCGTGTGTGCCTGGAAGCGGCTCTGACTGCTTTTCAAAGAGAGTAACACACCCGTGAGCTGCACCTTGTCTCAGCTGCATGTTTTGTGCGTGTGTGTGTCTGTGTTTTTCTTCTCTCTTCAGAGGAATCACAAGACCTCCTCCACCCTGAGGTGGGCTGGGTGAAATGTTCAATCTCATTCTTCAGCAAAGTGCATTCAACAGCTTACAAACAATTACCCTTTGAATGGAGGAGGGGGGGGCGGTCAGCCTGTAAAGCCCGCTGCAGTGATGAGAGGAGCTATCTGTGTTGTATGGATTGTGTATCTACAGTGTGTTTTTTTATAATGTTTTTTATTCTTGGAAGAAGCAGCCTGCGTGGCAGCGTCTGAGGTGCTCTCTCACTGGACGAGCGGGCCTTGTGGGTGCAGCTCTTTGTGATGTGAAAGGATGTTTAATCCAGGAAAGTAATGTTGACATTATTCTTACGATAATGAAATCACCCCCTTGTGGGAATGAGGAGAATGTTACAGTGTAAGGTTTAGTGTTGTTAATTTACCGACATGAGACCACAGGGACTTTCCCAGAGTCTTGCTGGCTTTTAGTTTTCTCCAGAGGGTTCAAGCAGGACCAGAAACCGTCTGCCTGTTTCCTAAGTAAGAGAAGGTACTGGTCAGATTTTCACAGGCCGCATGGGAAATGAAAATGTTGCTGCCGAGTGTTTATCTTCTGCAGGACCTGTTAATCCAGCTCAAGCTGCCTCTCAAACCAGAGGATGCTTTTTTTTCTTTTCCTCCACAGTACAGTAAGTAAGGTGAAGGAGAGACGAAGCATGTTTTCCAGTGACGTTGTCGTCTGTCTCGGAGCTTTTGTTCGAGTGCTCGAGATAAACCCAGGTCAGGATGATTCACATTCAAAATGCACTTTGTGGACACTTTGCCTCGGGCAAGCCAAACCCGCTGTACCCCCACATTTAGAATGCACAACGTCAGGGCCTTGTCTGCCCCCCCCCCACCTCTATTCCTTCACATTAAAAATGCTGTTGTGCTCTGTCTGGAGGCCGATGCAGCCGAGCTCACCACACTGTGAGGTTTAGCAGCAGATACACCTCAGCCCGTCTCAAAACTCACAGGGTATTTATAGCAGTTCATCGTGGGGCCAGGAAGTCTAAGATGAAAGCACGGTATATGTTCATTCTAGGGACAAGAGGTCACCCTTATGTACCGTAGTAATGTGTCACAATGTGTGATTTGGTAAATTTACATGTAGGAGGCTGTGGTTGTGCTGCTTACTGGCTTTTCTACTCTAGTGCAGCAGGCAGACATTAAGTCTGGTTAGTCCTGGGAGATTGACCTTTGAAGTGCACACTGAACTGTAAAGCAAAGCAGATGATTAAATCAGAAAGCTGTCTTAGCTCATCATTATAACAGTGAACATTGGGAAAATAAAAGTCTAGTTTAAAGCTGCACTGCACAAAAGCAGAAATTAGTATTGACATTATTGATCATGAAACCACCAAAAACAGGTTTTTAGGCACCATCGGCTCGCGTTATGTAAAATGTTTGCCTTGTCTTTCCACGTCATAACTTACAGAATTACACCCAGTTGACCGACTGCAGCCTTTGAAGGGCTTTAATTTCTCTGGGCGTTCTGTGTTTGATCAGAAAAACTTGGCATTTTGGATGCACAGCATTTGAGTACTCAAACTGTCTGCTCTGTCCCCACTGCCAAGTTATACCCAGGCTGCAAACATGCTCTGAATGGGAGTTATGAGACAGATGAATAGAAACCAGAGGAAAGGACATGCCCCTGAGGAGGGAGAAGTGACTTTGGTTTATTGTGTTTCCTGTCTGTGTTTACTTGGAAATATCTCCTCTGCTAATTTGACCTCAGTCGCGGTGGAGTTGTTAGCGAGATGAATATGTCTGTTGAGCCTTCTCCAAATACATTTCACATCCTCACTTGCTGTAATGGACATACAGTATCAGAGCACCAGCTGTCATGGTGTCAGTCACTCAGGCTTCTGAACCCGTTCACCTGCATGAACATGAACAGTGTAAAGAAAAAGTTTAAATCAACTTTCAAGGGAGAAAAATATAAATTTATGTCGGAAACAATTTTCAGCAGTTGACTGTGGCAGCCTCGAGCATCTTCAAGACTAGACTATGCATGAGTCAAAATCAATAAGATTTGATTAAGTATTCATTTCAGTGTGTTTGAAATCTGTCAGAAACAGATGTTCCCTTTACACATACGTCTTTAATTAACAGTTCTCCTTTGGAAGAGACCCATTACATGCCCATCTCTAATGAGATAAACTACTTTACTATCTCTAACATGACTTGGGGGTTTACCACAAGAAACGAAACACTCTTCATCTTTTCAGTTTTCTTTGAAGCAAAGCTCTTATTACAAAAAAAAAAAAAAGAAGTTGTGCATTTTGTTACGATTTTCTTTGGCTTTATGATACAACATCAGTCGTGCTGTGATGGTTGTCAGTGCCTAGAGAAACAGACTAACCCCATCACAGTGAAGCTGTGGTCTGAACACAAACTCCTGTGGAAATTGAATATAAAATAACTTCCTAGACGCATTTAAAATCCGCACTCTGCATACATTTTTTTTACCCTCGCTTCTGGCCCTCTCTATCTATCTAGTGTGTACATTCCCTTTTTTTTGTCTACATCTCTGTAGAGTTGCATCCAGCACTAGCTTAGGGAAGCAGACTCCATCCTGGTGCTTCGCGTCTCTCGCTGCGTCTGCTCCGAAACAAACATTCTGTTTGCCTGTTTTGTTTGCGGAGTCGTTTGCATGGGAAACACTTCTGCGCATCCTCGCGACACCTCTATATCCCTCCCTCCCTCCCTCCTTCACTCCTTCTCTCCCTCCCTTATCCTATTCTCATTTTCTCATCCTAGATTGGCCTTGATTTCTCACGTCCTCTCCATTTCACCTCCTCCCTTCTCTTCTTTCAGTGTCTTTCTCCTCCCTCTCTTGCAGCAAATCCCTTGCTTCTTCCACCTCTTCACCCAGTGCTGCCTGAGGGTTTTGGGAAACTGTTACATAATGCACTTCAAATTATCACAATGCATGTATTATGGATACGGGGGAGATACAGGAGGAATTACAGGATTTGATAAGGAATAAAGGATTGAAATTACCAATCACTTGCTTTGCAGATTAAGTGGGTCAATCTATCATGTTCATGGTTATTGAGATTTAAGAAAATTGTTCTGTCAGTTGCTGTGTACGTGCATGCATATGTGCAAACTTGTGCGACTGAATCATCCCTCGTCTCAGCACTAAAGTACTGATAACAACTGGGTGATTCTGATGACACATGACAGTAGTTCTTACATTGTCTCGGCTGCGCCTCTTCCCTTTATAAAGCAGCATCACTCTCTTACTCCTCATAGCGAGGGATTTCAGTCCTTTCCCTCTATTATCTAAATGTTGGACTGTCTTTCTCTATTTTATGGCCTGTGTCCTTGCCATTTCTGTGTTTTTGAACTGCTTCCAACCCGTCCCCTTCTTCTTTGCTCCCCTCCGTCTGGCTGGTCTGAGCTCCTACTGTTTGCTTTATCCAGCTGTCTGTGTTCAAGGGAATTACAGAAGTCATGCTTCACCCAAAAAGATACAGGACAGTGTCTGGGCACAGCCCGGGCAGAGGCAGACTCTCAGAGCACTTAAAGCTGCTGAAAACATCCCCAGCAGTCATGTCCAACCTTCACTTCTGCCTAAATACTCACTGAGTAAGACAAAAAACAGTAAAACCAGATGATGAAAGAATTATATGGCAAAGCCTCGGCACATACAGAAAATCCCCCAAAGCCCCGCAGACACTCTCCTTCCATGCATTATAGATCAGTGGCAACTCAGCTCCCCTATGGATTCTACGCGAAACTACATGATGAAACCAGACTGAGTGGCCAATATTTGTCACAATGGGATGTATAATGGGATGTCAAATGCAATTTTCATGCGCAATTCCAAATGATTCAATATCAAATAAATGGATTAATTCAAATCAAACTAGCAACAGAGCCCCTGTGTCTAATCTCTTCCCCTTTTCTTTTTGAGCTACAGCTTAACACTCTTCTATTTCCATTCCGTCTGCTCTGTGATCTCTCCCTCTCTCTGCCTCCTTTTCTCCGTCTCCTCTGTTACGCACATAAAAAGGTTCCAATATGGTCGTTTGGGCGGATGGTATGAGCCTGCCATGCATGAGAAAGCTGAGAGAGCTCCTCAGGATTAAAAAAGTCTGATTGATCTGACAACCTGTTCAGCTGGCTGATCTCCTGTTTTGATTTTAATGAATTAAAATCAAACACCCAAGTGCCCCCAAAAAAACCTTGGTCAAGAGCATAAATTATAGTAGAAACCAGAAAGAGCCAAACATCTGAGGATGCCTACTGGGTCATAGTGGAAGTAAAGGGAAAAAAAGAAAGTGTTTTCAAAGCGGGGAGCAGAATATTTAAATTCCATTCTAAACATATAAGAGCTGAAGCAGGGTTAGGGGGGGTTTACCTCACTAAAACGATGGTTACATCCCCACGGGTCTATGATTTTCAGATGACCTGTAGGTCTACGCAAATGAGACGGAAAGACTGCAGAGTGAAAACTTTTGCACACCAAGGACACTGGGTTCTCTATTTGATAAGTTTTTTGCCTTTAGACGATATCCTAGCTTTGAAGCCCATTATCAAAATAGTCCTACGTGTACATGTACGAATTATATATATTACTCTGTTTTTTTTTCCTGCGACCCCCGGAACCTCCTTGAAGACCTCTTGAACCACTAGTGTTTAAGTAATGTAATGTGTAATGCACAACTTTTAAACCTGATCTCTGGGTTACAAATTTGCTTTATATTATGAATTTAAAGTCTGCTTCCAGTTATGAATTATTTGTTGTACCCGGTGTTTCACACCTTGTTTTGATGTGTTTTTTTCCCCCAGTATATTGGATGTCGTTTTGATATTTTTAAGTTTGTTTTTGTTTGTTTGTTTCTAGACATGAACCTGGTAAGCTGAATGCCTGAAACAGCTGCAACTCTCCAACATTGTCTCACTTTTTTCACATTTCTTCAGTCACGAATGCAGATACCCTGCCAAACATCTGAGGCCAAACCACAACCACTACTCAAAACCCATTTGAGCCCTGATCTTAAATGAATAGAAATCAGGCTTTTTCAGCTCCCACAAACTAAATTATCATCTTAAGTGCCTGTGCGTTCAAGAGTAGCTCCTCAGCACTGTAATTAAAGCAGATTAGGTACGCACATGCATGCTCGCTTGGTCTCTTTCTGCTGTATTAATATTTTAATCACTCCTTCATGTTTCAACAATGCGACAACAGCTAACTAAACTAAAGCAGTGGTGCTAATAGCAGTAGCAGCAGATGTCAGAGAGGACCATGTGGGGAAACAGAAAGCTCCGGGGAGAGGCTGTGTTTGAGTGTTTCAGCACCACGGACAGAGTCACAGGCAGGAGGCCTCTCTCTCTCTCTCTCTGATGCTGCGACTCAATTCGCATAATCCACACTCAAACAGGCTGGTTTGAGTGCATGGGTGTATTCACACTAACAAATAACACACAAAACAGTCTACAGCTTAGTGTAAGGTGACCGATACCTCTCACTCTCTATGCCGCCATCTTGGCTACAGAGCAGAAGGGGAGGGACCAGCAGCATATTTTATAAATATGTCATTGACATTGACAGCAGCATGGAGCACAGGAGGATAAAACATGCGTCCTTAACTAAATAAACTCAGCAAAACAGTTAATAGACATGTTATTTCCAGTGACCCACAATTGCTGTGTTTGATTTGACCTTATCACAGAACCCAGCTATACTGCAGTACACCAGTGAGTTTCCTCAGTGTCTGTTTTGAGACACAGCGCAAGTTTGGACTCGTGACCTTGAGAGTTTGAACTTGAAATTCAACTTGTCTAAACACTGCGGCAAGGCAGCTCCAAAATGCCACAGGCTACATGGGAAAAATGATTATTCAACACAATTTCCACAATTAAATTAATCACAAATTAACACCATTGAATTGCAGTATCATCTACTGTATAACTGGTCTTAGTTCTCCATCGTGTAGCTCTGGCCCTGAAAAGAAACCTTGTATCAGAGTCAAATTTTAAAGCCTCAGTATGGGGCTCACTCACTCACCCCTCCTGTCGGCAATGTAACAGTGGCCGTCGAGGACAAACAAGTTTGCAAACTAACCGCTAACTGCTAACAATATCTTTGACCAATTACTGACACTTTTTTTTTTCGTTCTTATTTTTTTTAACACATGTGCAGACTTCCACTCATGCCTTCAGTCATATTTATAAGGAAGATCAAAGGACAACGTACTCAGAGATAGATGATCAGCGCTTAACAACGCCACTGCTAAAAAATAAAATGAAAAAGCAAAAAAGACGTGGGTCGCTCTCTCCAGCCGGTTGAGCTGCAGCTCCACAGCTGTCAGAGGAGCCTCAGCTGCTCCGCTCTCTCAGCCTGGTGTTTGGCTGCACTTTGTATGAAAACAGCTCAACATTGTACAGTAAGATGTAGCCTAGCTACTAATGCTAACTAGAACCGTGAGTGTTTTGTAACAGAAAAAAACAACTAAGTTGATCATCCTCCAGGGGCACAAGCACATACACTCAATAGTGCGTTTGAGGCAGTTTTTTGCGCTTTCACGTATTCAAAGATGCTGGTGCAACATGACAGCCTCCGGTGGGTGCACCTACCACCTACTGTATGTATTTGTAAACAACTTATTCTGAGCTACGAGACAGCTTTCATTTGTGTGCGGTTGTGATTAGACTTTGGTAAATACGTATTTATGAAAGCAATATTTGGTTTTTGCTAAAAAAAAAAAAAAAAAAAAAAAGCCAAATAAGCTACATACTGTCCCTTTAAAATCTTGATGTTTATGAATTTGTTTATAAACGAGTAGAATGCTTTATTTTTTCTGAATGTCAAATAAGTAACGCACAAAGAAAACTCTGTTCAAATTAGTATTAGTAATTAGTAATATAATGTAATTCACATCATTAAAGGAATAGTTCACCCCAGAATGAAATTTCATTATTTACTCACCCTCATGTCGACTAAGAGCTGGGAGAAGTTTCAGAATCCTCCATGGCTTCTCTGAGTTACAGGGGGTCTTGGCGTAGCATGTCCATGTAACGGTTGCAAATGGACACCGGCGGTCTTCATCACAAAAAAACACACCAAAAAACATCCAAATACCTCCATGCTGCTTGTATGTAATGTCCGTCTAGGGGTAGGGTTAGTATTGAAGCCCCGAAATGCTAAATTGTCCCAAAAAAATTAATGTTGGTTCAATCAAAGTCCATATTTCAAGCTTGTTTGTAGCAGAAGCTCCTCTTCCTGGTCCGTCCAAATCTTGCAAGACTTGGACGGACCAGGAAGAGGAGCTTCCGCTGCAAACAAGCTTGAAATATGGACTTATTTAATTTTTTTCGGGACAATTTCGCATTTCGGGGCTTCAATACAAGACGGACATTACATACGAGCAGCATGGAGGTATTTGGATGTTTTTTGGTGTGTATTTTTGTGACCGTTACATGGACATGCACTGCTACAGTATGCCAAGACCCCCTGAAATATCATTCTGGGGTGAACTATTCTTTTAATGTAAATTTCTGAGATATGAGATGCTCAGATATTTGATATATTTGCTCAAACACTGACTTATATATCAAAATGGTTAACAATCAAATAATCAACTAATCACTGTTTGGTTTCTGGTTGCCTGGGGGAATCATAAAACTGCAGTTTTATAGCAGGGGGTCAACAGGAGCCTTATACCAAATATTTGCCCAGGGGGCCCCGGAGGAGGTTAAGCCGGCCATGCACCGGGGAACAGGAGAATACAGTCTGCTCAATATGCAGCTGGAGCAGCAGCATTCTTGCTGACATTCCAGCTCAGCCGGGATCTAGTGACAAGAGTACACTCCAACACAACTGCACAACTGTTCTGTCAGAAAATATGTCAACTCAAAGCTTCACCAACAGGCTCCTCTTTTCACCAACAGTGTTAAGCTTTTTTGGAGATTTCAACTGGATTGACTGTGAAGTGCAGTCAACAGTTATCACCGCTCAGACGTACATCAACCACCAACCACACTGCCTCTGTTTATTTCCCTAAAGCAGGTACTGAGTTCAATCTTTCTTAGTAAAGTATGGAGATGTGCCTATAAGGACCTACAAATACACACAGGCAACACTTCTGTACAACAGCAGCGTTATGAACACAAGCTAATTTAGCATTAACAAAGTTTATCTTTAAAAAGGAATTATACAGAAGACTATAGAGACATTGGAGGGAATTAACTGGATGGCTTCTTCAGATAAAACAGCTCTCACCTTGGACTGACCACAGACATCAGCCAGGTCTCACCTGGACGACGTGTCCTTATAGCTCCATAAACATTAAAGCAAAGTACTTATTTTCTACACAGTTACTTTGTCCCATCAAAATGACCAAACTTTAATTTAGTGTCACAATAAGAGCTGTAGGACAAAGAGGAACAGCCTTTCACTGTCTGCCAAAGATTCTCCGCCATCGCAGTCAAGACACTCGTCTGCCCCACAGATATACACTCTGGAGGGTTCTTGATGAAATGGTACCAGGTGTGGACTATGAATGGACGCAGTACTTTGGCTGTGATTGATGACGCGTCCCTGGTTTTGCAAGAACGCGAGGCACAGACAAGGGCGTAGACAGAGCAAAAGGCTTCAGTTGGAGTGTTTCAGGACCACGGAGAGAGACACGTAACGTGTCCGACTCTCAGCGTTTCAGCACCATGAACGGAGGCACGGACTGGATGTTAAACACTGCATTTTCAACTCCACCGAGGAATACTTTAAGCATTATTTTTGTAGAGGAAGAGAGCTTTAGAGAAAAGTAGCTGGAGAGGGAATGAGACGGAGGTGGTGGTGGTGGTAGGGGCGGGAGGGGGTATATGATGTAAATAAAGTCTCTTTGAAGAGAGTCTCTGTAATGTGTGATCCTGTCTAACTCTCTTTGAAGGTTTGCAACACCTAAGCTCCTTCAAAGACAAATCTCAGGGGACAAAAACCTCTGCCCCTCACAACTGTACAAGGCACTTTTCCCATGCTCATACACATGTTCATACAACGAAGCACAATACCACGGTTCTATGTGTAAACTTAGTGTAAAATGCAGTTTCCTGAATGTGAGCTGTGCGCGTGTTTGTTCTTTTGTGCAGGCTGACGTCAATGTGTTGGAATACTTACTACATCAAAGCTCATTAAAAGACACTCGGGGCTGTGTTTAGCTCAGTTGGTAGAACATGTGTTGAGGCTACAGTCCTCACTGCAGGCGGCCCCAGTTCGAACCCCGCATCGAGCGGCCATTTCCTGCATGTCAACCCCCCTCCCCATTTCCTATCTCTCTCTCGACTGTGCTTTCCAAAAAAAGACAAATTCCACCTGGAAATTGGGTCTAATGGCTTGTGGATGTGCGTGCTCATGTGTGTACGAGCGTGATGGGAAACAATAGCAGGTGATGAGGAAAGATCTATAAATTCAAAGCAGTGAAGACAAAAGAGGGAAAAAGTCAGAGAGTAGAGGTAAAGTGCGCTCCCTCTATAATTCTAATGCAGCTTGATTACACACCAGCATGCAGAGTTATGATGTGTGTGAATGACAAATGCACTGGTGCCAATTTCATAATAAGCCTGTACTATCATATCTAGAGCAGTATGTGCGCCTATATCACCTCGGGTAGGTGAAAATGAATAAGCAGCGTTAGTCATCACTCATAAAGCTATCACCTGATGAAATACTGTGGTCCAACAGTTTACTGTGTTCCCTCCACCACGGCAGGAACCTAATGTAAAGCTATGACAGCTGTAGAGGCTGAGCCTATGCCAAAGCCCCCACCTTCTCGCCCCCTCTGCTCCTGCCGTGACTGTTTATATGCACTGTTGTTAAAAGTCAGGTGTTTTCCCGCGAAAAAACTGTTGAGTGGGTTGTTTCAGTCTACAATAGCCATTCTGCGAGTTTATGACTGTGGATTCGGCGTGGCTTCTGAACTGCTGAGTGGGCTGTTTGAGAGAGATCAGCTTTAAGGCAGAAATGCACCATGTTAGTGGCACTATATGTTTTCACAGCCCTCCTTATAGAGACCTATAGGTTATTGTCAACTAAAAACAAATATTGTGAATATAAATATATAAAGAAATGACAGCCCATAACAGCCAAGAAGCTTGAAGAGAAAATGGTGAGATTTTTATTTTAATCAAGCTGTAAAATTATTTTTTTTTATTCTATTCCTGGGCGCTTAGTCTGTCTCCATAGGGCAAACTCATTACACAGAGGAAATGTCATGCAGAGACTGACAGGTGTATTTGGTATTTGTCCTGCGCTGGAAAAAAAAATCAACACGATCACCCCTTTCTCTCGCATCATCCATGCCACAAGCGCTTCCTCTTAAAAGCACAAGAGGCTCTTGAATCAAGGCTCTGCAAAAACATAAACGTGTTTTGCCAAAGGGTAAACGTGATCACAGTGCAGAGTGTGATCTCTTCCACTATGATGATTTCAACAGAAGAGTGTTGTGTTGCGTTATGACACAGTTGTTTGGTTCTTGCTGGGGCCTGGTGGATGTACTGTATGGACTGACTGAGTCCACCAAAGGCTACATTATGCTTTATACAGGTCAGATCAAAATACTTAAGATAAAATAGCTACTTAAAATACTAAGGAGTGATAAGATAAGTCCCCCGTTTGATTACTAGTAGGGGGGCCTATGTATTTCCGTAATTTTGGAATGTTAATTTTTGGAGACTGGTTGGTATGTCTTCTTGGGTGGATAAACTTTGAGAAAAAACATGTCTCCATTTTTTCTAACTATTTTTTTTTATATTTTTCTCTCAAATGTGATATTTTGACACTTATTCGCACTAATATGATTACAATCCTTAAAATCACAATTTTCTTGAACTAAAATTAACACAAAGTACTCTTCTTAGTTGTGATTATATTTAATAATATTTGACAGATGTCATTACAAACAATTATTTTAATAAAGACCACAATAAGTATTGATTTTGCTGAAAAAAGAACAAAATATCAAGTCAGTAATTTTTGACCTTTGCAAAATTTCAAAGTTGTTTAAACATACCTATTAATATATCAATCCAGACCTAAAGATTGTCAATTGTCAATATAGAAATAAACAAACAAACAAAAAAACAAGAATAATGATGCCAACAAAATCTTCCATGACAGAACGGATTTCAGCAACTTTGTTTAAATGGAAGGATCACCATTGGCAGACATTTGCACAAACCTCTTCAGGCACACCTGCAAGAACAATGTGACATGCCAAAGGTTTTCTTGCAGCCACATTAATGAGGTGTATGATGGTGGCTGGGGCTGAGGATCCTGTGTTGTTTACCTCCCTCTGCCTCCCATCCATATTTGTTGCTGGTGGTAACTGTGGGTGAGGTGTGAGGTCCTGATTCCATACCATTGTCTGGCAATGGCTTGATGTAAGGCTCCTTGTGTTGGTGGCAGTCTCTCAGCTTCTAACGGTTTCTTTGAGAATAATCTCTACTTGAGATCACAGACATTGACCAGTGTGGTACCATGTCTGTACAGCTGACGGACAAATGCTTCAATACTTCTTTCTATGCCAGTACTCAAGTTGTCTGCAGTCCCCAAATGCTGATACCACCATAATCCTGCTCAGCCTGGATTCTGCCCAGAGAGGGGCAACAAAAATCTGCATTGAGTCCCCAGACACAGATGTGTGTGTTCTTGTAGTTCAATGGTGCCATCAGTTGTGCAATGACACTTACTTCATTACTGGTGTGGGGAACAAGGAACAGATCATCTCTGCAGCCTTACCAGGGTTCCATGCCTTCTCTGGAGCTGACCTGACAGGTTGATTTGCTGGCAAAGGAGAGCTGACCTGTTGGCAAGCACTTAACATACTGTATATCCAAGGGAGGTGGTGGTATCAGCATTTGCTGCTCTAGGGACTGGCATAGAAAGAAGTATTAAAGCATTTGTCTGTCAGCTGTACAGACATGGTACCACACTGGTAAATGTCTGTGATCTCAAGTGGAGATTATTCTCAAAGAAACAGTTAGAAGCTGAGAGACTGCCACCAACACAAGGAGCCTTACATCGAGCCATTGCCAGACAATGGTATGGAATCAGGACCTCACACCTCACCCAGTTACCACCGGCAACAAATATGGATGGGAGGCAGAGGGAGGTAAACTGCTGCCAGTCACAACACAGGATCCTCAGCCCCAGCCACCATCATACACCTCATCAAATGTGGCTGCAAGAAAACCATTTGCATGTCACATTGGTTCTTGCAGGTCTCAAAATCTGAACTGCACTGAGATGTGCCTGTGTGGAGCAGATGAAGAGTTTTGTGCAAATGTCTGCCAAGGACATCTGATGGGCATTGATGAAGATGAGGATGATGGTGATCCTTCCATTTAAACAAAGTTACTGAAATCCGTTCTGTCATCGAAGATTTTGTTGGCAGCATCAAGACTGTATTGTGTTTTTTTTTTGTTTGTTTGTATATTTCTATATTGACAATTGGTCTTCAGGTCTGGATTGATCAAAGTTTAATCACCAAGAAGACATTCCAACCATTATTTTTTTCATTTTCTATACCGCTTATCCTGCACTAGGGTCATGGGTGAGCTGGAGCCTATCTCAGCTGAATTCGGGCGAGAGGCGGGGTTCACCCTGGACAAGTCGCCAGTCTATCGCAGGGCTAACATATATAGACAGACAACCATTCACACTCTCATTCACACCTGTGGGCAATTTAAAGTCGCCAATTAACCTAACCTGCATGTCTTTGGACTGTGGGAAGAAGCCGGAGTACCCGGAGAGAACCCACGCATGCACGGGGAGAACATGCAAACTCCACAGCCCCAGCCGACCGGCGGGTTTGAACCCAGGTGGTGCAGTGCTAACCACTCTCCAAAAATTAACATTCCAAAGTTACAGAAATACACTGGCCCCCCTACTAGTGATGAAAACAATGTACAGGGCCTATGTAACTTACTGTGTAGTCTATGAGATGAGAAATAGCCCATTTTGAAATTGAAAAGCAATGAAAACAGTGCCTGTCAACTCTGTCAACAACTTGTTATTTCAAAAATAGGCTATGGCAAATAAATGTTTATTCTAACATCTGAGTGATGGATAATAAAGAACCAGGATTATTTTCCTTGTACAAATTTGAGCATTTTACATTAGAAAATCAGTACCTGTATGTCATAATTCGTATTATTTTACGAAAAGGAAGCTGTCATCAGCCTAAAAGACATTATTATAGGTATAAGTGTATTATTTTATGATACTGAATCTATTTTGTGCATTACTTTGTAGTATTTCTGTGGTTTTACAGGATTATATTCTTATGTCCATAAGGAAAGGTAGGAATTTCGGCCAGAATACATCTGTATTTGACCTACAATTATTATGACTAAATCCAAAGGGAAAAAATTGGAGACACTTTTATTTGTCTTGGTAGGAACCCCAAGAATCAAGATATAACAGTCTCCAAAAATTAACAACAAAAAACTACGGCTTTTGATACTGGCTACGTTGGCCCCCCTACTATACATTGAATCCTCTGAATGCAGCTATCTTAACTGTGGCTGTGCCTATAGGTTTGTAGGTTACTTTATAAACTGACGGAATCACACTTGACACATTGCTCTTCACTTACAAATTCATTTCCTGCCTTTTAACGTAGTGAATTCCACTTTGTACCCACCTCAATAGATACATAACCTCGGTTCAAGGCGATTCAGAGCTATGAATAAGCTCAGCCTTACCTAAACTTCAACTTAAAAAAAACTAAACAATCCATGCTGGAGTGCAGGGTGTGGGAGTCTTTCTCTGAAGACAGCCTGCAAACACTCCAGTGATCACTGTGTCCATCTGGCTGGAGGAATATGCTCACTTAGAAGAAGAGAAAAAGTATATTCCCCATGAGAACAAATACAAGGGGAAGTCCATAATGTCCTTAAATGAGAAGCTGTAGTTGTTTTGGTTAGCCCTCAGGGAGCCTTACCCAGCTAATAATAAGGAAGAGGAATTTCTGGTTGCATCCTACTGGCTGAAAAATAGTTGCTGATTTACAGAAAATGCAAATAAATGCATATTTCCTTCCCTAATTGTTGCCTAATAAGGCACAAAATAGCCCGTCAGCACAGTGTGGCAGATTTTACTGCATTAGATCTCCATCTTGACAAGGTTCAAACCTTTTAATTTTGAGCAAGTTTTTCTTTTCTTTTCAATCACTCATTTGCTCCTGTTGAATTATGTGTGTAATGCTTCTCACCGAACAAAATGAGTGTCAGTAATGAAGAGGGAGCAAATTAGATGGTAAACCAATAACATGTAAAAATACACAGCAGGGTTCAAGTGAAATCCTTGAAAGGCTCATTTTCAAAAGAGTTGAATTACAACCCCCAGTGTATACTATTCACCTGAAGCCTGGCTTCAGTGAACAAGTGCCTCCATGCTTTATGATCTGGCTTTATTCTCCACTGTAGCTGCAGGTGGCCTCCTGGGTAATTTCACACATTCACATCAGAATAGGTTCATCAACACCGCCACAGTCAGCTTTTTAAAAGGACTCACCTGTGCTTATTAGAGAGGTCTTGCACAGCAAGTACCTTTGAACTGTACCAGAGAGGAGTGCAGCAGTGAGGGGAGAGGGGTGCGCCGAGCTGTTATGGTGCCTTTAATAGAGCCAGGTATCAATCAAGCTGTTGCCATGGAGGAATACACTATCAGTTAACTGGAAATACACAGGTTAATGCAGGTTAAATCCCTGCACCAGCCATCAGCCATGTGTCCTGTCAAGATATAAACCTAGAGTGTTCTGGGTTAACACTGTCAACTAAACAGCCTTTGTGTTTAGGTTGCGCTTGGGATGACAGAAGTAGGTTGACACCCTAATCCAAAGGTAGAACCACATATAATGTGGTGTGAGTTCAGCTGGGTGTCTATTCTATTTTAAAGCCACATAAAATGCAGAGAGGTACTTTGGATTAGTTTGTGCCAGTGGTTCAGTAATGGGGCGATGTCAGTGTGTGGAGGGTAAAACAAACTGGATTGAGCCAGAGAGCAGATTTCACACATCACAGCCAACATCACGTTTATAGTAATGAGGTATAGAGTATAGAGTAGATATAGGCATAACTTGTCCCTCAGAATGAACCATTATTATCGGATGTGATCACTGATCACCAGGTTAACCGTTCTTTAAAGACACATCTTAGTAAAGAGGTGAAAGCTCCTACCCGAGTTCCTCAGTTTGCGGTTCCTGAACACCGAGATGATCACCAGCAGATTCCCCAGCACATCCACCACCGTGGTGAAGATCAGCACGCTGGCCAGGATAGCTATGACCCAGGCAGGGCGAGCGCTCCCCTCCGAGGCCAGTGTGCGCTCGAGCTGCCCCAGCCGTGGCTCTGTCCGGTTCTTCAGGAGTGTGAATGTGTCCGGCATCACTGGCCCACAGCCTGACGCTGCTTTCCGAGTCCCAACTGAGCTTTTTATGTCCCGCAGGTACCGCCGGTACCGGTGTGTCCTAAATGAAACATGGAGCGCACCTGGTGCCGACCCGAGTTCCACAAGAGCGCACGTCAAGTCCGCTACTTCCAGCCGATGTTAATGACTGGATACAACGGGGCGATCACGTGTGACCTCGGCTATGTAAACTTACACGGACTCTTGGTTCTCTTTCTTTATCTTCGCACAAAACTCATCCATCCATGTGCCACCTCAAGCTCGGACCCTCGGCGGTGCCACGCCTCCTCCCTGGCGAGGAAATGTCAATTATTTGTCCTTTGGAGAATATTTCGCAAAAGAAGATTCAGACCATCTATATTTTAAGTCTCCATCCTCTTCAAGTGTCCCTGGCTGGCTGGTTGGCATCTCTAACTCCTATCAGTCCGCATGCGCCCACGCTGGAGAGAGGGGAAGAAAAAAGAAAAACAGAAGGCTATTCCTTTTTTAAAATATCAAACCACTGCACCGTCTCGCTGCCTCTGTCTGGTAGAGTTGGCTATTCTCTGAAAAAAACAAAAAAAACATTTGAGATGCCCTTGCTTTGCGCCGAACTACGACGCAGCCGCCGCTGTGTGCGTGGCGAGGCGGCACTGTGGTAAATTTCAGAGAGAAGCCCTCAGTCAGGCACACAGCAGGATGTGGAGAAATCCACAGAGTGCGAGGACGGAGGCAGACACGCTTCTCACAATCAACATTTATACCTCAGACCCCCCCACTCCCCCCTCTTCCCCTCCCATCCTCTCCTTTCTTACTTACTGTCTTTGGCTTTCTCATCTCCCACTACCATTCCGAGGTGTGCGTGCAAAAAAAATATTTCCCTCGTTTTCCCCCCTGCCTATTCCCAGCGTGACTTCCCAGAATCTGCCTTTGATCTCTGCACAATGCTCGGAGGTGCTTGAAGTGTACACACAGTGGTGGGTCGGCACGGGAAGTCCAATCAGCTCACTGTGACTTATGTGGAGCATTTATCACAGATGAGCGAGAGGACATTTTTTAAAGCACAATAACAAAACATTTTATTTATTTTTTTTGGTCTTTGAAGTTAGTGTTTTATTGGGTTTATTGTAACCTTTGGTTAATGCATTAAGCATTAACCTTTAAAGCACACGCACACACAAACACACTACATTATCATAAAATAGCTGGGGCTATGTTTTGGAAGTCCCTCGAATGAAGTGCAAACACCATATACTATTGATTGAACCAATATCCTTCAGCTCTGTGCGTGTGTGCCTGCCTCCAACAGGGTGCCATTTTTGGACTCTGGACTATGATTCACTTTGTGCACAGTGCAGCCAGAGCAAGTGGAGGTGGCAGCCTAAATCCCATTCATCCCTCACCGTGGGTAACTGGTGGCAACGGTGCAGTCGAAAAACTCGCCCATCAGATCCAGTGGATTCATTATGTCATCGATAGTGTCAGTGCCAGTGGTGACACATTGAGGCCAGCGCCATTCACTTGTTTAACTCCTCACTGCTGGGCGTATGGCTGCAGCGGATGCCCTCCAGCAGGAGCAGCAGCAGCAGCAGCAGCAGCAGCAGCAGCGGCGGCAGCAGGAACAGATTAGAGCAGCCCAGCGTCAGCCTCAAAGCAGGGTGATATGTTCCACAGGCCTGATGTGATGACCAAGAGACGGACAGTTGTGGCTGTGAGGTCATGCACACACACACACACAACACTGCACATGGAGACAAACTCAATAGCACAGACAGGGATTGAGTGAATGCATATATCACACATCACAAGACACCCAATGACAGTGACAGCGTAAAACACAAAACATAAATCTGCTAATTGAAGACTGCAAAGCTTTGATAACACAGTGCTGACTGTGGTGAATATGCTTCACAGAGTTTATAGCCATACTGTAGTCATTACTGTGTGCCCGCTCTGAGAGGAACCTTCAACAATCACTCATTTATGGCAGTAAAGCACAATGTTCTGGGAATATATATACTGTACATACACAATTTTTTTTTTAAAGCAGGAAAGTGGATGAAGGACAGCCCCAGGACAGCTGGGTATCAGCGTCCTCCACAAGAGCCAGTAACGTAGCCTCTCTCCATATGGCCACGTTGATTGTGCTGTACCTTACAGGACTACATGGTTTTATTAATATTGATGACACAGTCTTTGTTGGCGAACTCTCTGGGAGTCATTGTTCCACAGAGGATTTTTTTTTATTGAAATCACCAGATGGTCCCCAACCAAAAAAAACAACAACAATGTCTGGAGAATAAGGTGTAAAAGAAAACAAAGGAAAACTTGGCACTGCTATTAAAGAGCTGTGTGTTTATTTATTGCGAGTGTTTTTAGAGGTTATGTAACATGTATAACCTTATTTGTATTGCGGTCATGACAGAAAGACGTCTTCTCGTTTCGCATTACCCCTTACTGTGAAGACAAACCGGTTCTGAGGAGCAGGATGCTGCAGTCTTGAGGAGCACTCAGTGCGGATGCTCATGCAATATCACTGTAGCTCATTATAATGAAAAACTAAAACCCTTGTGGATGTTAAAAAGCGTTGATTGAAGGTTTGTGGATGTGTGAGGAAAATCTGATCGTCAACTTATCAATAATTTACTGCACATTTGATGAAATAAAATAAGCTGCTGTTTGTGAGTGTTGTTTTCTGTAACACTTTGAAGATCTTTCATGATGTAAAGTGTGATATTTAACAACACTAACAGCTCTACGAAGGGCTTCCTGAATGGCAATGTTTGTCTGTCAGTCGGTCCAATATTAAAAAAAGAAATACTACAGACATTCATGGTCCCCAGAGGATCAAACACACTATCTGATCTCTCCTGAGGTCAATGTTCTCACTTGTTCCCTGACATTTGTAAGTGATGGATTCGCAAACACATTTCTAAAAGGCCCCGAGAGCTCAAAGCTTAAACAAAACAACAGTTTAACAGAAGTTCAGAAAACGTCTTCATCAATTTGACAACACATGCCCTGAAAAACCCACAAGACAGAAGTGTTACCGGGGACACAAGAAAGTGAGAGATCCCAGTAAAGACTAAGGCTTAGGTAACAGAACATTAACACTAATAACGTATGAATCATGTCATATTGACTTAATAATAATAAATATATTTTTAAACACCACTGACAGGTATCTGTCTTCACAAAGTCAAGAAGCATTGGAAAAAAGAAAACGCACTCCAGCCGGGTCTGTCACTTCTGATGTGGTGTGAGTTTTGCAGCACATGTGTTGTCAAATTGATGAAAACCCTTTCTGAATTTATTTATTTATATATTTGCATGTGTTAAGTTGCAGTGAGGTCTGAGGGCCACCGTTCGCTTCCCATGAGACGTTTGTGGTCATCAGAGGATGACTCCCTCGCCCCCTAATCCTAATGACTGACATTAATCAGTTGTAAACGCCGCTGTGCCAGAGGGCATCCGGTGGCTGTGGATGTTTACTCTTATTGAAGTGAGTCAACATGAAATCCTCAGGTCATGATGTTCACCACCATTATTATTGCAATGGATCTCAGCAATAAGGTAGAAGTAATTATGTTTTCACTGTCTGATTATGTTGATTAACATTTAGTTCTCGTAAATAACAACTTTGTTCATTCAATAAGCAGGACCACTCCCACGACCCTCACCTTCCTGCAGCATCCTTCATTAACTATTTACCAACATTACAGTATTGAGTACAGTAAATTTAATCAGCTGATGCAAAATGAGTTTTAGATAACTTCCCAACATCCTTCATGAACTTTTGCAGCTGGCCCATGAAAAGCTGAAAAAACAAACATGATCCTTTATTGACAATAATCACTCAACTGCAGGAAGAATGGTTTGGTTTGTGAGAATGCTGGGAACACATAAGCCCTCTGTAATAAACAGCTGAATTAGGGGCATACTGGCTGATTGGTTGGTTGGGTGGCTGGCAGTTGGTGTTGAGCTAAAAAAAATGTTTGAAATCACATCCACTGTATGATAATTGCTTTATCTATCAACTCGTGACATTCTGTGGGAGAAACTCATGAATATTGTATGAAAACGGGTGGAAGTCGGACCAGATGCCAGCGCCATGTTTAAAGAGATTTTGGTCTAATCTGGATTTGGAATTTCTGTCAATAGATGATTATCGCTTTATAGCTACACATCAAATACAGACAGAGACTTAGAGGGCAGAGGTAAAAGCTATTAATCCCTGCAGTGAGATCATTTTTTAGTTTTAAACGTTAGCGGTAGGAAACACTGCCTTCAGGTGCAGCGGGGAGAATTGCTTTCCTTCAGAGCTTTATGGTCTCCAGCTGAGCTTCTGGTTGTGTTTGTCACACAAGCCTCATATGTTATGATTTGAGTCATCAGGTAGACTTTAAAGGTTACAAGCACACACATTTCACACTTATGCAGTTCAACAAGGACCTAATAAAAACCTCACAGTTGAAGCAACTTCAGCAAATCTGGATGCTTATTCTGCTAGTGAGCATAACCCCCACTCGATGATCAAAGCACAATATAGAGCAGACCTCCCTGTTTTTTTTTCTTTTAACCAAAATCAGATCTCAGCAATCTCAAGGGTGACAACATACCAATTCCTCAGAGCTAAAGCTGATAACAAGCTGAGCTTCTGAGGCCCATGACGCAGCCCAGATCTCACCGCCGCATTTTGATCCATCCTGTCTCACCTCTGTTTAAGGCAACATTTCTTTACAAGATCAAGAACAAACCAGGGGAGCGTTGTAATGAAAGTCCGACAGCGCAACACTGAATGCCGCTGTCAAATCAGCATATTAGAGCTCGAGTCGAGGCTTAAATGGAGGGTAAAATTAACAGACAGTGGCCACGAGAAAACATCTTAACATCCGAAGGAAATGTAATGCGGTTTGAGACAATTACCGCATTTTAATGCCACATTAATGTGACGAAATCCGATCACACTCTTGCACTTTCGTGTTGGAAAGGAAAATCCAATAAAAGCACATGAAGTATGAGGCTAACTTGCCTGTCTCACACGTAGCAGTTTTGCAGGCATATGCCAGAGGATTGCCTGAGTAATAATCTGTTAAAACAGCAGAGGGAGGAGGAAGACGAGGAGGAGGAGGAGGAGGAGGGTGGTGGTGGTGATGGGATAGGGCTAGGACTCAGCTCCCTCTGTCACACATGGCTGAGGGCAGCTTTCTGATGTGAATTCATATCGTCATACATGGGCTTGACCCCTTCCCCATTCAATTCCCCCCCTTCCCCCACCCCCTCCTTTTTTCCATTTTTTTTTTTTTTTAGCAGCGTAGGCACATAGTGTCTGATTATACTAAAGTGTTCCTGAATAATACATGTGATCAAATTACTTCAGACACTGGCTGCATTTGTAACCAACCAGGGTCATATAAGTGTTTATGTGCATGTATGGCATGTGTATGTGTTTGTGTGCATGCACGCGTGTGTCCGTGTCATCAGAGGCAGATGTTAGGCGCATAGATTAGGTCTGGCTGGGTGTGTAATCCTGGTGTTACTGAGAACAGCGTGGATTTATAATCACCCACACAGCCACCCCTCAATAAGCAGGAACGGGGGGGAATGGTAATCTCTCCGCCCCGTTCCCACTTCTCCACTCATCTCTCGCCCTTTTCTTACATGATCTATCTTTCACTCCCCTCCTCCTTTATGTAACATCCTTTCATCCCTCTGTCCATCCCTTCACGTCCCTGCTGTGTCCTGCCAGATCTGGAGGAACGGCATTGTGGAGAGAGAGAGAGGGAGAAAAAAAATGGAGCACGGGAGACGGCGGAGGGAGAGTGAGAGAGAGTGTGAAGGGGGGGGAAATAAATAAAAAATGGAGGGTGAGAGGGTAGAAAAAGGTTTTAAGTGGCTTAGCTTACTCTATGGTGTAAATGCCAGATGGTCCAATGAAAATCCAGCAGAGCTAAAGGGACTGGCAGGTCCTCATCAGTTTCCTCTGATGCATGATGAATAAACACAACACTCACTTTGGTTATTGCTCTCTCTCTCTCTCCCTCCCTCTCTCTGTCTGTCTGTCTGTCTGTCTCCATTCCCTCACACAACCTCACACTTTGCCTTTGGTTTGACCCTGTCTCCGTCATTAGGACAGACAGCATGCTCGGAATACCTTAAACAAGCAGGACGGTCATCAAACAGGAGAGTGCCAGAGAGAGTATGTAAGTTATTGGGACATGTTACATAATCCTTGTCAGAATAAGTTAATAAGCTGTGAATCTGGATGAATAAATTGCTTGTAGTCCCCTGCCCTCCCCTCCCCTCCCCCCCGTCTCCCCTCCTCTCCCTCTCTCCAGACAGCAGGATGTTTCCTACCTGTGGTGTGTTGTTTACATTTGTGCTGTTGGTGCTCTCTCTCCCTTTCTCTCTCTGTGTGTGTGTACCGCTGGCTGGAGGCTGAAGTAATGTTATGTAAGGATGCATGTCCTGTGGGTAATGACTCCTCTCTCCCTCCGTCTCCCTCTGAAGCCCCCAGATGAAGGCAGGATTGCCACGGAAATAAAAAGACAACAGAAATGATTGTCTCACACGTCGCCTGCACCTCTCACAGCCACAGACCTCTGGCTGTTATCACTTGAGACATCGTTAGCATATGATGCCAATTGATAAAAGTCTCATTTTCTGGCTCGCCCTGTCGTGACAGGAAGGGGTAGCTCAGGAAACATAAATTCAGGTGTTATGATCACATTGCCGAGCAGAACAAGCTGATTATTTTTAGGCTGTAAAGTCAGTAATAGAAATTTTAGAATGTCTCCTGCAGTGACAAGTTTCATCAAGGTTTATGTGTATTTTACACAGTAATGCATGATCCCCCCACCACCACCCTGCCTCTCTCCCTGGGCTGAGGAAAAATAGAGATTCATCTCCCTCGAGTTCTGCCGTGTACCTGTTTGAGTCTTTTGTGGTTCATGGTTCCTGGAGGGGGGAGAGAGAACAGAACTGGAACGAGCCAGCCCGACATTTGACTATGAGCTATTTCCATCTCTTGCACTGACACAAACTGGCATGCACTAAAACATATATGAAGAGTTCCCCTCGAAAAATGATATCTGAAAAAAAAAGCAACATTTACTCTGACAAAGTGACTTCTGTCAGGAAAAAGACAGCGATGGCTGCAGCTGGTGTCTGTCCTAAAATGTGCTCTTTGCAAATAGTCATGTTAAATGATGTAACAACAGATTCTTGAAATGTTTATGAATAATTTTACAGTCCTCTTTTCTCTCCTCCTCCCCCCAACCAAAGACAGTCAGTGACAGTGAATGCCTGCCACCGCTGAGTCCTGGCTTGTCTCAGTGCATACATGCACAATACTTAACATGCTATATTTTTAGGAGTGGGCGAGTTCTTGTTCCTGTGTCAGACAACTCTGCTCTCCTCCCCTGTGTAGCGATGCATCAAAGAATCATGCATTTTGGAGGCGTACAGCACACGCACGCACACACACACACACATAAACACACACACACACTTTCTTGTCCCTTAATTGGCCAAAATGTGCTGTATGTGACAGAGAAAATGAAACAAACACAATCAGGGGAACGTCTGGTTACCATGGGAATGCTTTCTGGCAGACAGTCAGCCTGGTGGTGTTTATATGCGCAGGGTTGGATGATAACAAGGACAAAGTTTGTGTTAACTCCACAGGCGAGGTGGGGGCAGGGGAGAAGGGAGGAGGGATGAGGGGTAATCAAAAACCACAAAGGTTCCTCTGTGTGTCTCCTTGTTAGTTAGAGACAGAGCGAGCGTGGAGCGGAGCTGTGGAGCACGCCGGCCACTGTCGCCTGCCTCTAACCTTTTGTCACCAATCAAGAATTAATGACTGGTCACCTTTGGAGGACGTAGATAAAGTGATTAGGAAATGTCACCTTACTTGCCGGCAGCCAGTCCCTGTAACACTGAGTAATTAATATTGCTTTAATTTGGATTATATGCAGACGTGCATGTTGTCTTAGTCAAATACTGAGGCTGTGGAATGGTTTCCATTTTTCTTTTTCTTTTTTTTATTGGTGTGTGAAGACAAGGTTCCTGCTCAGACAGCAGGAGTATTATCTAATCACAGATAACGTGCTCTTACAGATGCACAGTCTGCATAATGTGATCACAGCACTGGGTCAGCGGGGGAATAAAATCAAACTAGCAGGAACAAAGAGTACCACACAATAAGGCGGATGCATCTATTCCAGACAGCCAAGAAATCGGCTCCGTAGGTAAACAAAAAAGGCATTATGAGAAGATTAGGCTGAAATCTGTTCACCTTGTTGACGGCTAAATGCAATCGGAGCCACCATCATAACACCCCCTTTTCAAATAATCTGAAAGGTTTTCAAAATAAAAATTCATTCTTTGACTGATCGCACTGTTTATGCTCTTCACTTTCCAGAAGACAGCCCTACGCCTTCGTGTCTTCCTGGGACATCAGTGACTTTAAGCTCTGCTAAATGAATCTGCCAGATTCCAGTCGGGACGGAAAGAAAAACACATAAGCAGCGTGACAAGACTGGCTTGATAGGATTAAATATTTTATGGGGATTATTTATCTCATGTAGTCTGAGTTGAGATAAAGCTCACCTGCTGCAGCGTACCAGGTACATAGTCACCCTTAAGACAAATGCAATTTTTCTTTCCAGTAAAGTGTGAATTTGCTCAACCGGGGCATTTTCTTCCAAGTGCTACTAATGTGCCACTCAAAAAAATCCACAATGGTGCATAAACGATGTGCTCCATCATGTCAGCCACCTGAAATAACTTAAATCTGGTGAGGTGAGGTGCAGCAAAAGAGTTGTTGGGTTGGGTTGAAAAAGATTTCTGCCTGTGGAAGCTGCTGTTCTGTGATGAGTTTTTTTCTCACAGCATTCCTGTGGGTTTCCTGTCGGCTGCTCCGACTTGCAGGACAGGTGAACTGGAAACTGTGAAGTGCCCACAGGTGTGAATGTGTTTTTCTGTGTGTTCGTCTGACCTGTCCGCTGATGTTTCCTCTGCCTGTGGCCCCCATGCTGCACGCCAGGTCACACTTCACTTACAGACCCTGGACAGGAGCAGATAAAGAGGACGGCAGGATGGATGGACACCACGCTGTTGGACATGGATACATTAGCTGACACTAAACTTGACCATGACAAGTCTATGTTGTACAGTATGTGGGTTTTTTGGTGCCTCACATTCTTCACATTGTTTTTCACTGACATAACATAAGCTATTCAAAACGTAAAATAGCTTTCAATGGCAGTTTTTGTTACAATTATAAGAAATCTATTTGAATCAACGCTCTGACCTTCACTTCCTCTCTGTCTCGAGTGCTCTCAGTCTTTCTAAATCGACAGTTACATTTTCATTATAAGATACAGCCCTGGTTAAAAGTTTCATCACTTTTTTTCCCTCCAGTTTTTATTGATATCCAAGCAGATCACATCTGATGAATAACCTTAAATCAGGCATTGGCAACATATTCCACAAAGGTGCCGATGTGGCTGCAGGTTTTTGTGGACTGAGATCAGTTGATTAAATGAGTCATGTCTGGTGTGCTGCTGCGTGGTTGGAAAGAAAACCTGCAGCCACGCCAGCCCTTGGTAGAATAGGTTGCACATGTCTGCTTTAAATGGTACAAAGGGAAGTGGTAAAAACTGCCTTTAAAAAAAAAAGTTTAGTTGTCATCAAACTGAAAAATCATGTGAATTTAATAGAAATGGAAGCAGATGGAGCGTTGAAAGTTGTTGCAAACAACTCCTGCAGCTTACACCCAACTTTTGTCCATGTGTTGGAACAAAAGCCTTGGTGCATTACAATACTGCACTGCGGGAAGTAGTTCTGTATATTGTGTTCAGAAAGGTGATGAAAAAGGCGAGTAACAAAGGAAGGCAGACTGGTTGGTCAGGGGCTTCGTCCTAAAGCAAAGATAATGAGCCAAAAAACATTAGAGGGAAAGAACCAGACCGTGGCTTCACATGATGGAGGAGCAGCACAGTCTCCAAACTTAAACCCTGTGGAGTTGGTCGCACTTTAGGTGAAAGCAAAGCAGCCTGTGAGCGCGGAAGCTCCTGCAACACTAACACCTGATTTAGTAACACTTTATAACAGCAACACACTATGGTTGAACATGACTGAATACTTGATTCATCAATTAGAAATTATTCCTCCTGCACTGATATAAATTAATACGTGATGTAGATTATTAAATGTTTTATAAAGTAATAAACTAGTAAGTAGTTACAACATAAATAAATCATGAATTGCAGTATTATTTAAGTCTAACTCTCATAATACAGTCATAAAACACATTTTATAACAGCTTAGTAAGTGTTTTGTCAATGATGATTCATAAATGATGAATTCAGTATTGAGTTTATTTGTTTATTTTAATTGGATCCCCATTAGCAGCTGCACAGCAGCCACTAATCTTCCTGGGGTCCACCCGTAAGATCATGCTTAACTAATGCGTGTAGTTATTATAAACTGTTTCCTCTGGTTGCTTTTAATGCAACAGGTATGCTCTTTGTTTGAAAATCTCCAATTTGTTCTATGCTTGAACATCAGAAACACTGAATTATGTAATTTTCTTTATACTGTGGCTGGAAAAACTGAGTTGTTCTAAACTTCTGACTGGTGTGTTCATATATCATGATGCAGATGATTTGCATTCACACCAGTTGTTGCTGCCAAATCCAGTCTATAGCAGAATGTATTGTTTGTTGAGTAATTTGGTAATTGCTTTCTGTACACCACAGACTTTAGTTGTTTTTTTTTCCTCTTTCAAAACCAAACACAAGGAGTCATGTGAACACAGTATGGTGAGTGTGAGATGCAGGGAGGTCAGTGAAGCTGCTTCCATTGCTACCTGTAATCCTGACAGCAGACATCTGCTCTGGCTTGTTCCCAGTGCACAAATGTCTAAACCAGCCTTTCTAAACATGTTAATCCTTAAATACTCCTAGTTACTACCACCTGTTTGTTTTCCCTGTGTTTCAAAGTTGTTTAACATGAAATTTAATTCCGTTTACATTCCCTTTGTTGCCTGTGAATTGGGAACGCGAGCCGGCATTTACATTCTGTTATCGGGGAGGCAGCCGTGTGTGCATGTCTTGGGTGAGTGACTCTGTACTTCACGGTCGCAGTTCCACATAATTCTTTAAGCATTTCTGCACATAAAGTCTGGAAATTCATATTGCATGTTAATACTGAGCACAGAGTGGCTTTAATTCCATCCCAAGTTTCAGCTTTGCTAATATATACAAGGTACATAAAGCACAGTGAGAGCAATGTGAGAATCTGTATTGATAAGTGAATCTGCATATGTCCACACACTCTCCCGTTCATCAACGTGTGAGGAAGTTAAAATGAGAGGACAGAGCTGAGCAGCATGAGTAAAACAAACCAAAAGAAATACACATAACATTATCAAAAGTGCTGTTTATTCATACTTACATGAGTCACATCCCCGACTCCTGTATTCATGAAGAGGCTCAGACGAAACCAAACACATGAATAGTGTAATTATGAAATAAATAATGACAGAATAATTGAATGATTATATAAAGACCCCAATGGTATCAACTCTGTCTTTATAAAATCCCAGAGGCCTTTGTCAGTGATTTGGGTGAACAGTATTACATGAGCAACCAATAATGATGCTATGTGTGTGTGACGAAACAGGGGGTCGTATGAAATGGATGAGAACACCGTCATAAAACAAACACACACACAATCATTTCGGTTGCTTAACCATGTAATACTTAACGCATTTATTATTCTTCGTTGATACATGCTCGGCGTGGTTTCTGCAGAGGACCGTTCGCCCACATCACCGACAAAAGCCTTGGAGATGTTATTAAGATTATCAGGAGATGATACCAAGGGGTCTTCATTTAATCATTTGATTATTCTATAATTATTTATTTCATAATGACGCTTCATTTGTTTGGTTGGCCTGTCAGCCTCTTCATAAATACAAATTGTCTGTGTGTGTGTGTGTGTGTGTGTGTGTGTGTGTAGGGCCTTTGTTTGTTGTGCGATCCAACACAACAGCGTACGAAGCACATGATAACATACTGTAATGTACACAGCGGCCGTGTTGTCTAAACACACAGACAAACTGGCTCCTTTCATATTTGGTGTTAATAAATGCTGTGCTCCAGTGGTTCTATAAATAATAAATGTAATGGCACCGATTCACAGCCAATCTCTCCGCTAACTCGCACACAGCACAGGTGAAGGTGCCTGGAGAACGCATACATTTCCTCTTTTTTTTTTTCTTTTTTTTTCCTTTTCCCCCCCTCCAGCTTAGAAAATGAGCCAGGGGATTGGTGGTGGATTAGTGTTTGCTTACAGCAGGATAATAATGGGGGATAATAAAAGTATATATTGTAATATTCTTCTTTAATTATTTGTAGGTGGTAGATCAACGGTGTGGTATTATAAATGTCAAGTATAATCAGAGAGAGCCGCTGCCACTCTTCAGCATATAAAGGAATATTAAATCTATTTGTTTTAAACAGTCATTTAAATCCTTCCCAGCCTGTTGTGGGCTCGGACCCGGTGGAGGCTCGGTTTATTCGTGTGGCCCTCCGGGCTCTGAGTGACACCAGGTTCAGTAGTCTCTCCAGCTCGTCCCCGGAACCGGCCAGACCGCCGGAGCTGAGCCCGCCTCCATCCTCCTGCGACTCCGTCCACTCCCCTGTCTGTAAGTCCCACGCCCTGAGAGGGGGCAGGAGTTGAGCCGGGTGCAGGTTGAGGCCCGGGGGGCTGGACGGGTATCCTTCGTAGGCTCGTCGGGTCGGGGGTAGAGTGTCATAAAGGCTCTCGCCGTCTTCACTCTGCTCCGGGTCGTGGCCGCACTCTCGGTATTCCTCGTAAACGGGCGAGGAGCTTTCTTCGCAGCCGTCGCGGCCGTGCAGCTGCTGCTGAAGGTCCCTGTGGTCCTGGTGCGTCCCCACGTCTCTGCCCCTGCTGCCCGCGTTCTGTCCGTCCCCTTCCTGCCTCCTCCTCTCCTCCCTGGCCAGGATGCGTCTCCTCTCCCACTCGCCCGACTGATTCCTCTCCCACTGGAAGGTCCTCCTCACGCTCTCTCGCCCCCGCTCGCGCCCCCTGTCACTGCTGAAGCCCATCACTCTGTAGTCCAGCTGGAGAGAGCGGGTGCTGCCCCCTCGTCTGATGTTCTGCTGGGTGTCACTGAGGTCGAAATGAGATCCCACCTCTGGCGGACGGAGACGCGACGGTGACAACCAGCTTGAAGTCTGGCTGGAAGACTCCCAGCGGTATGCTGAACAGAGAGGGGCAGAGACAAAAGGAATAAATCTTTTGGAAACAGTTTGGAGACGTTCCAGTGACAGATAGTTTACTTTTAATGGAACAACACGTTGAGAGAGAGATGAGAAAGAGATCTGAGTTAACATATTGTGTGAGCAGCCTGAGGCTTTATTTCCTGGACAAACTAGCGCTGCCACAACACTGGAAGAACGGTAGCTCTTGTTCCAGTGTGTGTTTGTGTGTGTTATGCCACAAACAGCCGCTGTGGATTGCCCGGCGTGAGCGAGAATGAGATTATCTATCTAACAGGATCAGCCGGCGAAAGGTGCCATATCAATAAATCACTTCTCCTCTAAAACAAGAGTATCATCGCAATCTTATCTGCGGGATGTAAGCGAGGTGACAGCGGTGACTCCGCTGCAGTGCATCAGTTACTGGAGGGACTGATCTGAAGATGTTCACAATTACTCACACCGTCCTCGCTCTGCTTTGGCGGGGCGGCAGCGAACGGCAGGTGTAAAACCACTAAACATGAGCTGCCAGGATCTGGAATTTACTGCCACCTAATAAACAAACTCATTTAGTTAAAAGAATAATAATAATAAAAAAAAACATCAGGCAGCTGTGGTTACAGTAAGGAAAAGCTTGTGTATTTTCTCCGGCTTGTTGCGCTTGTTTCTATTTTTCTCCTCTTTAGTTTTTTGGGGGAGGGAGGCTCACGGGCGGCTTTGTTTCTCACTATGTGTATTTTGTGGAATTCTGTGTGTTTGTGTGTGCTCCATTTCTCATTTACTATTTATTAATGTGCAAATAAAGTCAGTCAACAGATTTCCTGCTTTTTTTTTCCTTTTTTTTTTGAGTTCTGAGTTCATGCTGTTTAATAGACTGACATAGAGCTCCCCACTAATCCACTACTTCCTACAAACTACAGCATGCAGGTTGCATAATTCATGGTTAGGTTAATGAGCTGTGAGAGAAAAAAATATCATATTGATGAAGTGAGAGGAGCCAGAGGGGTCACCTTCTGTGTGGGATGGAGAGTACACTTCATTAGCGGCGCGAGGCTCCTGGTATATAATGCATGACACATGTGTTGACAGGGATGCCTAATAGAGTGGCGTGCCAGCACACCGCAAAACATGTGGGAGTCACTTGCTGCATGCCATGCTGCTATTTCTGGTTCTATTTTCAAATGAAAAGTCAGGGGGGGAAGGATGGAGGGAGGTGGAGGGAGGTGGCGGCACAGGGTTGGGAGGGGTGGTTATAATATAATGTTCTTACAATCCACAATGTATTCTTTGATGAACTCTACACAAATCTCATCTTTGCTCTGCAGGTGGCGACTTGCTGTCAGTGAAGTGGAAAACAAAACAAATATCTCATGGGACAGGAAGCCTTTGATGATGAAATACTCTTCTCATGGAAAACAAGTGAACGCAGGGAGACACGGTGAATCAGGACATGGAAGAAAACACTCGATAACGGAGAGAGGGAGAGCGAGGCTGGCGCGGAGCCATTTAGCGCATCGCCGCTACGTGTAAACAGACGAAACCACACACAAACAAAACTCTCGTAAGACACAATTTACACACACAGGCACTTGGACAGTGTAGCGGTGCACACAGTGGATGTATTGGAATCTCAATGCCCACATGTGAAATGGAGAATGAACATCTTACATCCCATTTCCCTCACGTTTTCGTATGCGGTTGTTGGTTTGTTATGTATGGCCGCTGTCATTGTGTGACTTTTCCTGACTATAGCACACAAACATATGAGAGTAAACATATATAAACTAAATCTGCCTGGGAGTTATATGACCACAAATGCACTAAATCTAAGAGGTTATTTGGAGGGAGCTGCTGGACAACAGTCATTTCATTCTCTGTGTGTGAAATGAAGCTTCCTGTGCTCCAGCCGGCTGGCACTGACAGAGCCATAAACACAGCGCGGCTCTGACTGAGTAATGAAATGCTTTGCAGACCCAAGTAAATTACATGCAATTGACAACAAAAGGGCTCCGTAGCCGTCAGCCACTTAACATCGGTTTTAAGGCTGTGCCGCAAAAACACTGGGCTTTTTGCAGGAGAGAGGAGCTCCATCATCGATGACCCTGATATTTGTTTAAGCAAACATTTACCGTGCGTTCGTTAGGATTGGAAAGTCGGCGTTAAGGCTGTAGTAGACGATGCCCCATTTACTGTGAGAAAGAAAGAAGTGTTTGAAGCTGCCTTCCTCTGCTATTCTGCGCGGATGTGAGACTTGGCTCAAAGTGCCCCGAAAATCCTCAGAGACCCCGCTGCAAGGCCGGGGAGTGAGTTCTGCTGCGCTCAGACTGAGACCACTACACCCGACTTGACCAAGCTATTACATGTCAGCATAATTCAAATGATCTGAATTAACTATTTATGCACATTAGTCATCTGTGTATGCTGCATACTTAACGAGCGAATTGAAACAATTGAATATTCATACAAGTTTTAATTTGATTTAAGAAAAAAAAAACAAAGCAGTTTTATACTGAAAATGTGATACAAATAGGTTTGAATGCATTTTATAGAAGTCTTTTCAAGCCTCTTTTGGTTTCGTGATTAAACATAAATAATAATTCAAACTGATTAATTTTAGATCTTAGAGCTTTTGCAAGCAAAACAACCTCTCTTCTGAGCAGAGGCCTATTTCGTAATTAATACTATTAATCTTTAAGCACAAGATGTAGTTACACTCTAATTCAGAGTTTATATCAAACACGCTGAAATAACAGGTGTAACCGAATTACAAATAGTTCACAAGCCCCTCGCTCCAAACACTGGGGGTTGATCGTGTTTGTGTTTGTAATTGTGGAAATAATAAAAAAACAAACAAAAAACACTGAAGGTCCTGATTTGGAAGCATCACGCCAGTAAGGTCACAATATCGATATAATATTTATGAATGTTCCATGAGAGATTGTGAAAATTTTCTTTAAATAATTCAAATATATTAGAATATATTCTCTAATATTTTATTTATTAGAAATTCTGGATATTAACCCTTATATTTAAAGCTACTACAAACACATAAAGACAACTCACAGCGGTGGAGAGGAGTTTGCAAAGTTGGATGAGTGCTTAAAGTTTCACTTTAACGTTGGTCTGTCATTAAATGACTTAGAGAAGAGCTTGACTGACAGTGGCAGATATAGTACGTCTAACAGAGAGAGAGACATTCTTGATGTGACTCAACTGATATGTGGTTATGAATCAATTTTGTATTGCGCTCACACCTGTGCAACTGCTTTAAAAAGGAATGTTAATAAGCAGCAATTTACACATAGTTCTTCTATCTTAACAGATGAAAAGTAACAACGAGAAACCTGCGCCCTAAATGTTTTGTTCTTTGCTTTTTTCTTCTTTAGATTCAAATTGGCACCATCTGTCAGAAAAGAGCCATTCTAATTCTGGGCAGCAAAAAAAACAGAAATGATAATCTGTGCTGTACGGAGTTTGATAAAGGTATTCATGGAAAATAATGTAAAGAACACAAAAGGTCGGCTTTTGGGGATCGCAGCTTGAAGAATAAGCCAAAGGGATGGCAAGTTAATAAGATGTTTTTCAGTTGCTTTGCATCTCACTCACCAGGGCTGTTCCGCTGCTGCTCTTTATCCATGTTTGACACTACAAAGGGAGAGAGAAAGCAAAAGTCAGCCAGAGAGACAAACAATGCAGAAACCAAAGGGGATAAATTGAAACACAGAGAGATCCAGTGTCAGGGGCTGACAAAAATATTGGAAATCTAAGCAGGATGTTTTATTGTGAATAAGAAAAGGGGAGGCTCATCTGCATCTGCACATTATATCTTAGTGAATAAATACTGTGGCATTGGAGGACACAGACACAAAAGAGACAGAGGAGTGAAGAGGAGATGTTCTTTCATACCTTCACTCTCGATATTATCAACGGCATCGTTGACTAGACGTATGACTGTCACAATGGAGGCTGGGCGAAAGAAGGAGAGAAGAGGAGAAGCAATGTCACTGCATTTATGAATAGGATAAGGTTTCATGTGCAGGGTGTAACTGAGATGAGCTGGAGAATGTGTGTGTGGGTGAGTATGAGGTAAGTGTATGTGTGCACATGTAGTCAACAGAGGAGACTTGTTAGCCATGACAACACGTTGTTGTGCATGTGGTATATGTGTGTGTGTGTGTGTGTGTCCTATAAGGGTGTGGGAGAGGCATGATGACTTTTTTCTCTCACAGCTACACTAATTAGACAGGAAACAAAGCATCTAGTGAGTTCTCTCCCTGAAAAACACACACACACCCACACATGCACACACACATGATCATTAGAGAAGATCAATGGTATCGAGTTGTCTGGGAAAAAAGACACCCTATAGAATCCAAGAAAAAGGTTGAAACAGATTTTTCTCCCACTGACGGCCTGTGCATTAACCTTTAATACATCTGATGCATATGAGAGGACTGCTCCGACATTAGGGAATTTTAACTCTTTTGTTTATGACTATGAAAATACAAGCAAACTATTTTTTTTTCCTCTTCTCAGATTGCTGTTTATTTTTTGATGCCTAATGTGGTAAAAGTCCATGTAAAGGAGTGAAGTGTTGCAGAAGAAAGATGCAAAGTGAGTCAGAGCGTCTTACCATTGTCATCAAAGGACTCAGAAGTGAAGGAACTGAGGGAGTGCTCCTCAGATGTGGAGTCTGAGAGACAGGCCACCTCATCCACCAGCTCTGACATGTCTAATGTACGGACACACACAGGCAATACAGGTCACATAGAGCAATACATTCCACTCAAAATTAAAGGCAAATAAAAAAAAATCATTAGCAAAAACTAATTCTAAATTGTAGGACTGTAGGATATTTCAATTCAGTGGGTTGTTTTAACAGTAAATAAACAGTAAATGTCCATGTTTATTGGCGACCATGTTTCACCCCCTCCCTTGTACATGTTGGGGTGCCCCAGGGTTCTATTCTCAGACCCATCTTTTTGTCCATATACAGTATACGCCCCCTTTCCATGAGTTATTGTGCCGCCATGGCCTATACTATCATTTCTGTGCTGACAATACAATGATGTGTATCAGAGTAAAGCCTGGAAACCTCACTAGCTTGTCCACCAAGACTGATGTTATCAATTTTAATACGTCTGCCTCTGACTTTTAAAGCACTTCATTGCCTAACCTCAGATTGAATCTCTGAGTAACTGCCCCATATGAACAAAGTGTACTCTAAGGTGTAAAGACAGGGATTTATTTGTGTGCTGTTTATTCTGTTATTTATTTATTTATTTGCTTTGCATATTGTTTTAATAAATGTGAGTTGTGTGAGACAGATTCTATGTTCAAACTTCCTATCATTGCAGCCCGGCTGTCTACTATGGGATGTAGACTAGTTTGCTGTACCTTATGATATGTTGACAACTTAGTTGTTGTTTATATTCAATTGTACTGTTAGTGGCTCTATACTTGTAAAGATACCTGCTATTTTGAATTATTTTCCCTGTTTCTGCGACACAAACTGTTGTTCACCTGCCATCCTTATCCTAACCCACCTACAACCCATAACTGTGCTGTGTATTAAATAAACCATTTATCTAACAGACATTTATGTTTAGTGCTCAAAAGCAAAAATTAAATTCTCTCAGGCCATTCCAAGAGATATTGTAGTGATGTTTGATGCGTCCTCTGTTTCCTAAAGAAGTAAAGTAAATGTTGCTTTAATGATCTTAGGGCAATGTGTTAGGATGTATAAAGTACCCCTACTTTAAGTCTCTGTTGTTATTATTAATATCACTATATATCTGTTCATTTAAGAAGCTACTGAACACTGTAATCACCCCCTCCCCTGCCTCCATCCTGGGTGTGAAGAGTCCTCTTCCTGGCATCACTCCAGGTGAATAGAAGGCTTCTGCAGTCTGAGAGTCCTTCACAGAGTTAGTCTTTTTAGTGCCATTTTGATTGAAGTAGGCACTTGATTTACCTTCAACTGATGAAGCCTCCTATTAACTTGGACTGGACTTTGGTACACATTTGAGGACTACAGTTTTCCTCTACATCTTACAAAAGGGTCTCTCCACAAGCAGAGTGAATAGGAGGAATTTTTACATTGTGCAAAAACTCTTAAAAGATGAACTTAACCCATCCTTTAATAGGTCCGCCTATCCATACTCCCACTTGTGCATTCATTTCTCCAAGGCTGGCGGTGCTGGATAAGGAGGGAGGCTAAATGAGTCACCCATCCACTGCACACATAACAAACCATTCACACCTGAAAGACAATTTAAGCTGCAGTATACCTACAAAGAATTTCGGTCTGTTCTCGAGGACCTGCCTAACTACTGTGGAGAGCAGAGTTTTACACAAATCCCTGTACACCCAAAGCGACTCGAAGTCTGCTCATTTAATACCATCTGCACCAGCTGGAGGAGTCATGGAGGGTGAACACCACAGAGTTACTTCAGGTGTAGCTCCTCACAACACCAGGTATATTGGACAAAAAGGCAGCCCATAGTGCAGCCAGTCACAGCGAAAGGATTGAGAAGTTGTTGTGGTCGGCTCGCGAGCACTCCAGCAATCAAAGCTCCTTTGTCTAGTCACAAACCTGACATTTTCCCTGCGCAAACAAGTCAGATTAAATTCATTTGGAGAAAGCTGCCAGCCTTAGGAGCCCCAGTTAAACTTAACGTTCATGTCTTTAGAGGCAAACATTTCAAATAAATAGATGCTTCCGAGTCGGTGTGATCCCTGACACTATTTTCCTTCGCTGAGCTGCTGTTTCGAGGGTTGTAATCTTTGAAATTATTTCGAATTGCCTCTGAGTGATTATCAAACAGCTGCCGGCGGGCCAGAGCAGGTAATTTTGTGTCACAATGACTTTAGATAACGGCACGTTGCTGTGAAGAGAGTCTGCGAGACTGTCTGTAAAACCCAGAGACAACCAGAGTTACTCTAGCAGGTGCTCTAATCTAGCAGAATAAAACGCCTGGTTTCACATTACTGTTCAAATTGGATAAGAGACACACTGGTGTGGGCTCTAAAAAACAATTCTATTAGGAATATAAACCTGCTTGGAGCGAAGGACTGGCAGCTTCTCTGATGTGATTAAAAGTTACTTCAGAAGAACTAAAGACGCTTTAAGTTTATTGAGGAGCAGGGAGAGAAAGCAGCTTGCGGACATTTCACTGTTGGTGCTCAATTGGCCTTTAAATACCAACTCTAATGTGTGACATTGACTGATCATTGACTGGCATCTTCGTTTCCTTATTGAACTCTGAACCCTTATAAACACATGTATAGTCTTGTAGAGCTGCTTTGTTTTTTAGAAATGATCCTGATGCAGTGAGATGCTAGATTTCCTTAAAGGTCCTGAAAGAAAGGAGGTTCAGGTGTTCTGTCTATATGATGCAAGTTCTCATTCTCCTTAGGTTTTCAGCTTTTTCCAGAGCACTGACATCGCCATTAGTAACAAGGTTTTGGATTTATTTTGCCCCGTGTCCCTGCAAGTTGATGCGATCGGTCCATTAACTGATGTGACATATGAATCCCAGCCTGTCTGAATTATGGGACTTAATTATGGGAATAAAAACGTTATTTACTAGTTTTAATCTTGGATTTAAGGGCACATTCTTGAATTAATCATGAATGCGTCTTTATGTCGCTAGTCACTACCAGAATTTTCTACTAGCTGATTTATTTCGAGACTGATCATCTTATTTTAATTTTCTTGTAAATGTCTTGTAAAGTAAATTGATCTTGTTGCTTAGACAGAAAATTTCACTGGAATTAAGTCATTTTCATTCAAATTCAAATTTTTTTTTTCTAGCAGTGTAGACGTCTGATTTTCATCAGAGGAGGTCTTTCAGAGATTTCTCACAATCAGACAAAACATATTTTTGTCAGCTCCATCTGTCGTATCTTCTCACATTTCTTCGTCTCTGTCTAAACTACACCAGACATTCAGAGAGAAAGAAGGCAGGGCCGTGGTGTCTGGGCATCAAGTTTAGCTCTCTAAGTCCAGGCTAAGACGGTCATGGTCCAGTGTGCATGGAACAAGTAAAACACTCCGGTGGGAATGTGAGCAGCAAGGCAGCACCATCAATCAAACTAAATAGGAGAGGCAGCCACAGGTCTAATTCGGCATCCAGGTGTGACAGGACACATCTAAACATGGTGAAGGTAATATATATATATATATATATATATGTATTGTAAACATTTTCTAACCTTTCTTTATATTCCATATACTGTATTTCCTTCCTTCACACATGCATTTGTCATCCTGCCAGCGACTACCCTGCCACGTGCCAACGTTGGCAGCCATTCCTGAGGTTATGGACCCCGACCCCTGCTCTAATCCTACAACCAACACACTGCCAAACCACATTCTCATCCTGGCATTAAACTTTTTAAATCCCCTACACTTTTACAATTGTAAGAGCCATCTAAAAGTTACTAACTAAGAAAATGACTCACTTTTCTTGAAAAGGTAGAAACTTAAAATGTTTAATGAAGCAACTAACTATTTCTCTCAAAGCAGTGTTTTGATATGTTGGAACATTTTAATTGGAAATACTTATTACTGCTGATACAGAGCCAAACATAGATCTCCAATAGTTTTTACTTCTCTTCTTCAGCAACTAAAATATATCCACAAATGGTGTGGTTTATGCTGTGGTTGTTTCAGTAATAGTTAGAACATTTAAAGTGGGAAGCCTCCACTGAGGTTTATCCCATCTGCACAAAAGGAGCTGCTGCTACTGTCCCTGTGAGCCATGTTCAAGTCATTCAGTCATGAACCTTTGATCAAAACCATATATTTCTTTGCAAAGATCAATATTCTTATTCTGATACCTCTGAGCTTTGAGTGGAGTTGCAAAAACACTGAGAGATGTGGGACCTGATTTGTTCATAAAGTATCTTCCAACTATTTAAATATTCATTACTTTTCATTTATTCATGATGCAGCAGGTAGTGACAGAAAGAAACGACCAATATGTTGCCTTATTAGTTTGTATCTCATGTATTGACTTGTGCCCAAGTATTGCAATATTCATCATCAGACTTGTTGGCGGTTGCTGTGGTGTAAATTAATGACTTAACTGTTTTCCATCGATTAACTAAACTGGGCAGTAAACACTATTAGTGTCATTAGCACAGTAATCAGGATATTATTATAAGCCAAATCCCCGATCAATTAATGGACTACGATGCAATGATGAAGGGGGTACAGTACATACTTTTTCGCTCTCCTCTGTTTTTTTTGTTTTTTTGCAAATACTCTTAGCAGGGTTCCAAAAAATAAAATAAATAAAATAACCCATTTCCCATTCCCACAGGAAGAAATCAATAATTAACAGGCAGGAAGTTCCCACCGCAGGCTGTTTTCTCCCAACAACAGGTTGGACAGAGAATCGAAATACGTGACGTCCACCTCAGTGCTGAGATGCAACGTGGTTATTTCATTGACAGAGAACAAACTGTGAACTGTGAACTCATGTTGCAGCCAAAGATCGTACCGAAGAATCATATAAAAACTTTGTCTCATCGCTCTTGCTTAGGTGTGCTGTCGTTGACAAAAGCACACCGGAGGCAAATGGTAAAAAAAAAAATGGTAGAATAGCTGGTAGAAAAGTTGACTTTCTTTGAGTGGAAGTCTGCCAACTGCTTTCATTTTGACTTAACTTTTTTGGAGCAAAACTAGGACAAGAACATAGGACATCAGTTCTGGCTGATTACCCTGACCATTCAATCAGAAGTGCACAGGAGATGTAAGAGACTTATCCTGATACAAGAGGACATAATTGCCAATTTCAGCAGTCTAACAGAAAAGCAAGTTATTTTATCATTTCTGGCTCCCAGGATGTAAATAGTAAAACTAGAATGAAGTGATAGCAAAATAAAAATATGACTTTTTAACCGCTCTTGCTTACGCTGGACCGTTTTCTTTGATGTATGTGATCAAAAGGCATAGATCACTGTGAGAAAAAAAAGAAGCTCCCTCAGTCGAGATGGGTGAAACACAATGAGTCCGTCGCCTGTGTACTCTGTGCCTTTTTTGATCAGAGGTTAGAAACCGTGAGTGTGTGTGCGTGTGTGCACGCGCTCGTGGTCGCCGGTCTTACCCTGTGGACTGTTATCTCTCTGTGTTCTCTCCAGCTCAAAAGCTCTCTGCCCCCATTCCTCCTCTCTCTCATCTCTCACCCTCTCCAGCCCATCCTCCCTCATCTCCTCGCCCTCCCAGGACACTTTGTGGGCTGGGCTGTGCTCTGAGCGGCAGGCCGAGGCTGAGGGGAGATTGGGGGCCACGCTGCAGACGGCGATGCCCCTCCTGTTGGCCACGCCTCGGACATTAGACATGTCTGAGAGGAAGCTGCTCATCTACAGATAGAAAAGCAAACAACAAATACAAAAAGTACTTTAGTGATATTCTTTTTTTTTTACTTAGCTCAAACCCAGTGAAAACATCAAGGGCAACAATGAGCTGATTTTACTAACAAGACTTTTCCGAACACTGATGTAGCTTATTCCTCTGTGCCGTGGAGCTTCAATGTTGTCCAAAACAATTAAAAACACATCGCTGAGCAGCACCACTGCACCGGGTAAGATGTTCTTTCATTATAATGAACACGCTACTGCAGTTTGTTTTGAGTCAACTGCACACACCGCTCTGCTCCCATAAATCTGCTGCTGCTGGAAACAGTCCCCAAAAATAAACTACTGAGTCCCATTTGGGCCACGTTGGTTAAAAACTACAGTGCCCAGAATTTTGGGGGAAATATTTAGTTAATATGGTAATACTTTGGAATAACTACAAACTATCAAGCATAGTTGAAAATGAATGAATACTTGATTTATCTTTAATAAACCATTATTCCTACACTGATACTAATAAGTATGTAGTTCATTCAGCATTTATGGTAGGCTACTTATAGCTAATAGTTTTATAAACACTTATTAATAGTACAAATATGTTTTAGCTAGTTACTGTACTACTTGTAAGTACTTTATAGTACATCTATCAACACAATCAATAACCATTAGTATGTGTAACTCAGAAGCAGCATTAATGTTGATTTAAGTTAACTGTTTACTAAGACTTTATGAATGACCTTATGAACAATTGAATATTAATAATAATGAATATAATACTGAATAAATCATTTATAAGATATAAACAAAGAATCATTGATAATGTAGATGATCTTATTAATAGTTAAACATTTATAAATGTGTTTACAAATTAAATTTTGAAGTGGTATTAGTTTTAGTAATTGGTACAGTATCAATGTAGTAATAGTGCACTGTCCTCAGAGAAACATTTGAAAACAAAGATTCCTGTGTGTGGCGGCTTTAGTCTCTTCATCAAACTTGGATTGGAGATTTATAAGACTGTGAAATCTCCAGCTTTAATCTCATTAGTCTATTTTCTAAAGTCGCAGTTAGAACCATAAAGTGTCTTTGGTGTGCAATTAATGTATCTTTGAAGTTGATCTGATGGCATTCGACTTACACACATTGTGGCTTTATTGGAGCCATTTGTATTTTTTTCTGCTACCAAATGAGGTTTTCTTGCCAGGACCAGATGGTGGTGATGGTTTACAATAAAAAAGAAAAAAGAAAAGCAATTTCTAAAAGTTCCTTCCAATGACAAAATACGTTTCTTCTTGCTTTTAAACTCATTAGCTATATTACACAGCACCACCAACTTCCACCAGTTCAAAAGTAAACTCTTGAAAATTTACAAAAATGTAGTTTTCTCATTATTTTCTTATTGTATGTACAGTATTACTCTTACTATAGAAAGCCTTTTTTATAGTTTAAGTGAACCATGGCTGTTATATTAAGAATACTCTGACTTCAATCAATAAAAGGAATACGACTTAATCAAAGAAGCACAGCGTCATCAAATATGATGTACAGTAACATAAATATTGACATTATAAAAGTGAGACCTGTACCTGACTGCCTTCGCTGGATGTGGTTGTGGTTCTGTCTCCGTCTCCGTTCCTCATAGACTGGTTGCCGAGTCCTCCTGGTAGAGGGGAGTGGGCGGTTGGACGCACCATGACCTGAGGAGGCCCACCGGTGCTGCTGCCCACCTCACCGTAGGTGCTCGTGGTCCCCGGTGAGCCTGACAGACGCACAGCTTTAAACTCAATCCCCTCTGCCCCCATTCCAGTCTTGCGCAGCATGTAGCTGGTTTCTGTAGAAATAGCTGAGACGCCCATTACGGCCTGAGTCCCTGGGCCCGGGTCCGAGTCTTTCCTGAATTTGATCTTTTTCCTGAAAGCGATGAAGAGTATGAGGAGGAGAATGATGACAAAGGCAAGGACTCCGATGCCAATTATCTCTCCTGGTCCGACGTAGGACAGCGGCTCCGCCTGGACGACAGAGAGGAAGATCATAAAAACATGGGTATAACTTTATCTCCTGTTCCATAGGTCATAACTCATGACCCACTGCTGTCGGTGGAGACGGGAGCAATTTCAGTTTGGAAGTTTACATGTTTTTGATTCACTTCAGTTCAGATTAAGAACAATCTGACATTACTTACCTGTCAAAATAAACTGTTTAAACCGAATTAAAAGAAGCAGATTCCGTTAAAATGGCCCAGGAATTCAAAGATCCAGTGCAGCTGCCCAGCTTCAGCACAGACTTATTTCTTATTAGTCCACTTCTCTCATTTTTGGGTCTCATACACGACAACACACGCTAGGTAACTTTTTAACTGTTGTACCCCGCTGCTGTAAGCTGTCATATGCTGAACTTAATTGTACAAGGTTTCTGGACAGCCATAGTATGTAAAGACAGGTAACGACCACCTCTGCCAGCTTCTGCTGGTATTCTCAGACTTTCACAGCGCATACGGTAATTATCACCGCTGCTCTCTCACAGCAGCAGGTGTGTGACGTGAGTGGAGTATGATACTTTCACCCTGAACACTGGAGCAGGACAGAGCCACCACGCAGGTTAGGCTATTTTATCTAATTAATCAATGAAGCTGTTTGTTTCATGACTTTATATTCAGGGATAAAGATATAAAGATGTACGGGTATATATAATATGGTAATAGTGTGAGGCAAAAAAGAAGAAATGTGGTTATCAAGAAATCAATGGACACATCACACACTGATATGACTGATATTATACTGGACATCGTGTCATTATTAAACTAACATCTCTGGGTTTGTACAGAGGAAATGATCAGATTATCATAATATCCATTATAATGTTGCCTATTTCAAGCACTTGTTTCAAAAGTACTCTATGAATAAAGATTATTATGACACTACTATTATTGTGAGGAGTAAAGTAGATCACTTTGAATGTCCATTGGTTGTCAGGTGTGTTGTGTTGACTCTGGTTACTTCTCTCACCCTTGTAGAGAATAATGAAAGCACGTTCCTTCTGACAATGTGCCACATTAATTGAGCTTGCAGTCTCAGTATAAGGTGTATAGTGCATGCCAAGAGTCAAGAGCACGACAACTTCAAATGGAAACCATGATTTACTCATTACCACACTTTCATTCATCTACTACGGAGACAACGATACCGAGCTGGTGAACAAACCTTCCGGGAGGCCACTGCACACTTAAAATTCTCAACAGCTTCCCTGAGTATGCCAAGTCTAATTAGGAGCACGCTGAATGCACAAAAAGTAATTGAAAAAAAACAAAACAAAACACTGGTGCTTTTTTTTTTTGGATTATACTTGAGATTGCCTCCACCATCAATTGAGTCTTGAGTGTTGTTCATACCATACCTGCGTGTCGTCGCCCAGATCTCCAGCCGCCTCATCGTCACAAAACTGACCCTCGTACCCCTCTGAGCAGTTACAGTAGAACGACCCGAATGTGTTCACACACTCTCCGTTTCCACACTCGTCCTGGTCACACTCATTTACATCCTCGTCACATCTGTTGAGGCGCAGACAACAAAATGACTATGTATGGGAGTGGTGAAGATTATATGATTCAACACGGAGGAATAAAAGATGAGAGTGTGACAGCTGAATAAAAACACAGAAAAAAATAAATACTTCTTCTCAGAGGGCCTTTCCTTTGCTAAATGAGGAGATTATCTTCACGGATGCCCTATTTTCCTCATTTATGTGGTTCTCATTTAAAAGAAATGTGCCTGAAAGCAAATCGCACACACACACAAACACACACACGCATGCATGCACAGACACAAGCACTCGCACGGAGAATCAGAGTCTTAGATAAAGACGTAAATTCCACCAGAACGTCACAGACATAATTTTACTCCACACACACATACATGCTCATCTGAGCTTGTCATTTCAAACATGGCATCCTGCTGTGCAGGAGATAGAAAATACTTGTATTTCTCTTTTCAATTATTTTCTCTTAATGGGATTTTCAAATCACCGTACAAGAGTTGGTCTGATGTAAGAAGAAAAAGCATTTCTGAGAGCTGCAGGAGCTTGCTTGTGCAACTATCCAAAATTTTGTTTTACATGATAAAAATATGTGGAGCTGTGAAGCTTACACAGTTTTCATACCGGCCAGTGAAATCCACTCATTCATATTTTAGAAAATCTGTCTTGTAGACATTAATTATCAAACTTAATTAATTAAGCACGTTGTGTCATTTAGGGAAAGAAATTATATTTTTCCATTCAATAAACTTAATTCTAATGTTATCTAAATGCAAATATTTAACTGTGATTACAATCACAGGTACACAATTTCAATTTCATAACCAGTTACACTCACCAGCTGTTTGTTTGGGGCAGGCTAGATAATGTGCTTTAGCTTTGGTTGCAGCATGTGTTTATCACTGATAATAATCTAAATAATCTGCTGTGTGAATAAAAAATTTTAAAAAACACCTTAATTTTTTACTTTGTCATCATTCTGATGAATTTGATTTAATCCAACTTCATCAAAAGCATTTGTACGTCTTTTTCAAAAGCAGAACCATTTTCTCCTTTGAGGGAAAACTGCTCTCTAGTGGCGGCGGCGCTGAACAACCACATGAGCAGAGAGGTTATTTCAAAGGCAATTACTGAGCTGTAATTAAGAAGGCAGCTCGAGAACGATTATAGGCTTTTCTAGCGAATTGGTACTGAATTAAATTAGAAACACTAATTTATCGCACACAATAACAACTAAAATAACACAGTGGGTGCTACGGTGCTAATGTGGGCTAATGAGAGTGTGTGTGTGTGTCCTACGCATGTTCTTTCATGTTCAAATGTGTGTGAGGGGGGAGATGAAGATGTTAATGTGCCTAAATCATCACTTCTGTCGCTGTCATTGTGTGTATGCTGTGTAAACAGTGGCACAGCATTTGTCAGTGAGTAATTAAGACTTAAAAGTGTGTATGTGTGTGTGTGATTCCAGGCTATTTTCGCTTACATAAGTCCCCCGAGTCCTCGAGGACAGACACAGAGGAATCCACTGCCTACAGGCTTGCAGTCCCCACCATTCTGGCATGGATTTGGCATGCAGGATGTCAATTCAATTTCACAGCGCCCCCCAGTGAAGCCAGTGCTGCAACTGCACATGAAGCCTGTTGGGGAGAGATTGGGAAATGTGTCAAATTAAGAATGTGCAAAATCATAATTTCAATATTAAATCATGAGTAATGAAATATTTAGGCACAGCCCGACCCAAAATGTTGTGGGATGCTGCTGCACATATATGACACCCAATCAAAAGAAATGATGAAACTGACACTTGAGATATTAAGATTTTGGAATTGGTTTCATATGCAAACTTATATTCATGTCATTTATCTGTACAGCAAGATGACACACACAGTCATCTCCACAGTCATCTCCACAGTCATCTACCTCCAGAGGGCAGGCTGCTGCAGATGGCTCCGTTGAGGCAGGGCTGACTAATACACGGATCCGGATAAAGAACGCAGCCCAGCTTGACCTCGCTCAGGCCGGCGATCTCGGCGTAACGGCTCCTCTTGTTCTGCAGCGGCAGCTCGTTCCCGTTCAACATCAGTGAGCCCAGGCAGCCTTGAAAACCATCCTGGGCTCTGGGCGGGCCCCTTGCACCACGGTCCCCGAGTCCTGGCGGTGCGCCTTGGCCCCTCCCCGGCCCCTGACTTGGTCTCTCCCCCTGCCCCGTCAGTGGCCTCACTTGGGCCCCGAAGAAAAAGGATGAGTCTGGCGCCAGGGGCCACAGACGGACAGGTGCACGTGCTGCTCTGCGGCGCTCCACGTAACTGTCATCCAGCGACAGGAGGGTGTAGTTCCTCGTCAGCTCCAAGGCAACGGCGTGCCACAGGCCGTCATTTATTGGCCTGCCAGAGATACCCATAATGCCGAGGGTGTTGTCACAGTCCAACTGGAACCAGAGTCGACCCCCTTCAATCTGCGGAAGGAAAAAGAAAAACAACTTTGTCCTTTCATGACTAATAATATAAAATACTCTTATACAATACATTTAAATGTAGCATTTGGTTGGGAATAGGGATGTCATGGTTACTTGTTTTCACAATAAATCGGATTAAATGCAACAATTAATTAATCGTAAAGGTTCCTAAATACCGTCACTTTCCAAAAAAGATTATGTAGGAACCGTATCGGATTATTATTATAGAATAAATTATTATTATTATATAATATTATTATTATAGAATAAAGTATTCTGATCTGATTCTGAAAAAATAATTGTTAATTATTTCTCTGATAATAATCGTACCAAGAAAATCTGTAATCGTGAGACCCCTAGTTGTGAATGTGTTTACCTTGAGCATGGTGCAGGGGTTCACCCGTGTGAACATAATGACTCCTCTTCTCTGAAGAGTTCTGATCCGTAAACCGAGTCTCATCTCTCCGCTCTGGCCGCTCTCTGTCACTCTGTACTTGATGTAACTGTTTCCAGAGAAGCTCAGAGAGGTTTGTCCTACACATTCACGCAGGATCACAAATTAAAAACTTCAACTTAGAGAATAAAGAGCCAAAAATGACATTGATGAATAGGTCGCCTCATCTAAACAACGCGGTGACCTATTCGTCAACCTGGATCAGACACACAGATGTAGCCCGAACCTCGTACCTGCACACTCGTCTAATCTGTCTGGCTGACACTGGCAGACAGATGGCGCTGTAGGACCAGAGCGGACACACTGCATGTCTGCTGGACAGGACTGACCTTCACAAAGCTCCACAGGGGTGGGGCATGAGCCTCCTGCTCAGAAAGGAACAGATACAAAGGTGTTAGGAAATAACACCTTGTCAGGGTATCATCTGTCTATCTGTGAAAAAATAATGTAGTTTTATAGCACCCCGCTGTTTATAAGTGCAAAACACCCACAAACTCAAAGTGTCTTCATCCAACACTTCAGGACTTCACAGTGATGTGGTTTGACAAGAAGCTGTGACAGATGATGACAGACAACAACACAGTGCAGCGCTCACCGGGGCAGGTGCAGGTGTCTATCCGGCTGAACCTGGGCGACACCAGGCTGACCCTCTCCGTGCTGTAGGTTACAGGTGAGCCACCCTCCATCACCAGTGTCTGTTCACACACCCTGTCCCCGCAGTCCAGCTCGCTAGAACAGCTGGCGCTCACCACCGCCGCCCCCGCCAGGATCCCCCGAATCTGACCCCGCGCTGCCGCGTCGTCCAGCTTCGTCGATAACTCCAGCGGGGAGTAGAACCCCCCCATCCGCCCGTTGCCCGACGTCTCGGGCCTCTCCATGGCCAGGATCAAGTCCACGTCGGACGTACGCATCACGGGCTGCACGCCTAGGATGTGGAGGGGGTCCTGTTGTCCCAGCGACCATTTCCAGCCCGCCAATCCACGTAACACCAGTTTGATCTGGCTCAGGTAGCGGCTGAGCAAGTCCTCCGGGGACAGGGAGCTGAAACGTAAGCTGACGGCGCTACGCAGCAGCACATCTGTCACCTGCTCCACCTGCACCGACACATCGGCTATCACGGCGAAGCGTCCGTCACTCACTGTGGCATTCATCTGATATCTGAGAAAGGACGAAGACAGGAGTTGTATTTTGAGACAAGAAGTCATTTTCCAGCATGCTCTTATTCTGTGTCGTGAGTTGTGTGTTTTTAGCTGTGGTGCAGTGTCTGTCTGTGTGTCTGTGTGTGTGTGTGTACCTGCCAGGCTCCAGGCCCGGCAGAGCCACGATGCTGCCGTCCTGTCTGTTGATTGTAAACATGCTCTTCGGCTGAGGCTTCTGGGTAAATGACAGAGCGTCATTGGGGTCGCGGTCGGTCGCATAAATCCGGCCGACCGGGCCGCCGGGGAAGGTATCGGTTACCATGACAATGAAGATTTCCAAGGGGGAGACGGTGGGTTTGTATTGGCTATTCCCTATGACCCTCACAAACACCCAGGAGGAAGATGTAAGTCTCGGCTTTCCAGAGTCACTCGCCTTGGAGACAGAAATAAGGTCAAAGTGAGATATTCAGTAAACACAGACAAAGACGTCCTGCTTCAAATATCAAGGTCGGAAAGTTTTTTGCTTTAAAGGGATAGTTCAACATTTTCTCAACAACGCTCAGTTGTGACCGGCACATTCACCACGCTATGAGATAATATGGAACGTTACGAGACAGAGTTGTTTTAGAGGTAAATTCATGCAAAACCGCTGTGCGTTTCCATCTTGTAATGTCCCATTATTATCTCATAACGTAGTGAATGTGCAGGTCACAACTTGTCCACAAGAGCTTTTTGGAGTTGTTGGATTGTGTATTTGATGAGTTTGATGAGGGAAACCAAGAAATCCTTTGAGTCTCCGTAGCGTAGCTCTGAGCAGCTCGTGGCTCTGCTATGCCGTTCTAAAAAAAGCTTGCACCGACAATTAAAGGTAACGAACCTACTGCTAAAACTATAGGGATTATGGCAATGGGCCAATTTGCCAAAATGTTCAACTATCCCTTTTATGTCAGTTTTGTATGTACAGTATAAGCTCAGCTGCTTACTGGGGAAGATGGGGGGAAAAGTTAAAGAGCAGAAAATCATGATAAAAGTGTGTTTTATTGTCTCACTTGATCTCCTTGCATCTGAATATGAAGTCATGTAAGACCGACCTCCCAGCTCCACCATGTTAGTGATGTTACCTGCTTCTATGTAACAGAAATCTGTTCCTATAAATAAAGCTCTTTTTTTCAAGGCCAGACGCTAATAGCTTGACTTAACAGCTGAGGGCCAGAGACTTTGTTAAGAGCAGTTCCCAGTGGTGGCTGTGTGCGTAACCACGCTGACAAAGTATATTTGTCAGTCAACCTTTCCTGATTATGTTGGTTAAAAAAAATATATCACTCCCTAACCTGGATTTCGAGAACGAACTCTCTGGGGGCTTCAGGGCCAATTACACGGTTGGTCCTCAGAGCTCCAGCCTGGTCCAGGGAAAGGAAATTCCCCTCATTTCCTGACACGATGCGAAACTCAAAGGGAGGACCGTTTCTAGTGGAGTCTTTATCGCTGACTGACAGCTTCAGCAGGGTGGTGCCAGCGTCTTGATTCAGCTGCAAGCGCACAGAGCGGGAAGATGAGATGACGTCAGCACAACAACACATATACACACACATGTGCTGGACCGTTACCTGTATAACGGCTGTGTAGTTGGCGGGGGTGAAGATGGGAGGGTTGTCGTTAACGTCGGAGATGTCGATGTTAACGGTGACGGTTGAGGACATGGCAGGAGAGCCGCTGTCGAAGGCCTGCACCGACAGCGAGTACCTGGACACCTGACGGAGGAGAAGTTAATGAGAGCATATCAAGCACCACCATTGTGACTGCATAATATGAGACTTCATTGGGTGTTGACCTTGAGTGAACTTCTTGAGTGTATTCTTGTCTTGGCTGTGCTCACGAACCGTAAAATGACTATTGATTGTTTATGACATATTGTATTGAAGAATGCATCTTACCAGTTCTCTGTCGAGCCGCTTGTTGACTTTGAGCAGCCCGGCTACGGGGTCGATCCAGAAGTGGTTGGTGCGATCACCTTTAAGGATAGAGTACGTGATTCTCCCATTCACCTGACTGTCCAGATCCTCTGCCAACACCTGCAGAACACACACACACACAATGAAACAATATCTAATGAAAACAGAAAGTCTAAGAAAAGTGCAGATTGAATAATAAGGGACCAATGTAATGTCATCTTATCTATTCTTATTTATGTTTTATTTTACTTAACAAAACTGCTACGGTCTCTTATTAATTATTGTCTTGTTTTAAATGTGTCTCCTTTTTATTTTGCAAACAATGCGACAGGGAGAACGGCTTCTCACTCCCATGTTACACAAAGGGTTTTCATGAAAGTGACAATAAATTGAACTGAACTGAACTGAATTGAATTGAACTGAATTGAATTGAATTGAATTGAATTGAATTGAATTGAATTGAACTGAATTGAATTGAATTGAATTGAATTGAATTGAATTGAATTGAATTGAATTGCATTGAATTGAATTGAATTGAATTGAATTGAATTGAATTGAATTGCATTGAATTGAATTGAATTGAGTTGAGTTGAAATGTTACCCTTGTAATTGTCTGTCCAACAGACGCGTCCTCACTGATCAGAACATTGTAGATGTCTTGACTGAAGGCCGGAGCGTTGTCATTGACATCCATGAGCTCAATGGTAACCATGGTAGCAGTGCTGAGGGGAGGGTTCCCGTTGTCCCATGCCTCGATCGTGAGGTAGTAGTCCTTACACACCTCGAAGTCCAAATCGTCAGCCACAGAAATGGAGCCTAAGACACATGTGTGCACATAGTGTGAAGTCACTGGGTTTTTAATCTTACACTGGACTATGGAGGTACTATGTCACACTCAGGGACCTCAGCTCACCCAGGTTTCTGTTTATGTTGAACTTTCTTAGCTCGTTTCCTGCCCGGATTCTGTAGGTGATCTCAGCGTTGGGTCCGATATCGGCGCTGGTCGCCAGTACTCGCAGCACCTCGGTTCCCACAGCTACATCCTCGGGGACGGTCACGGAGTAGTCCCTCCTCTGGAAGACTGGAGCGTTGTCATTCACATCCAGCACCAAAATGGTCAAATCAACCTGAGGGAAACACACGAGACTGTAACAGGACTACCTAACCACAGCATCATACCTGCTTATCCCACCTGCCCGTCCTGATTTACACAAGCAGCCTACAGCACTGATTCACACAGCAGCCTCTCTTGATCTCAGCGGGATGTCACCAATATCACTACTTGTAATGCTGTTATGTCACCGTGACTACTACAACTACGGCTAAACCCGCTGTTACAGGTAACAACATTAAAGTGTCGGTGCTGTGGAGAGAGCGGACAAAGGCCGGTATCTGTCAGAAGCAGCCACACCTGGCTCCGCTTCTGCTGCAGGTTTATTTCCAGCCTGTGTTTGTGGTTTGTTCCAGCGGCTGAGTGGGTCTGAGAGGAGAGAGCCAACACTGCTCCAGGTCGTCTCACGGTCTTTTCTTCCCTCTGTCTGCACCACCTCTGTCTCTGTGACTGTCACCTTCCCCCATCGTTCCCATCCAACACTGCACAATTTTGATGAAAAGCTATCTTAATTAAAATCTTTATTTTTTTTAATCTTATCTCTTCAGTTAATATCATGTATTTACTCAAAAGCTTATTTTATTCAAGCATGTGGACTGAAATGCAGATGGCACATCACCAGACGGATGACTCCATCTATGGCTTATCTTTAATACGTGGTGGATGAATTCTAATTACGTCATTATGGTGAAATGGTCTAATTACGAAATCATATCCACTTTTGTTTTACCAAAACAACTGATTTTAATTACTTAATTTAATTATTGTTAATCACTCTGTATCTGATTTAATTACTCAGAAAACCTTGATCATATTACATCTATACACAGACCAAGTGAATCACGTTCACGAGCACATTTTATTAGTTTTAGTTTTATTGTTTTCCGTCTTGATTTCAGAATAAATGCCAGTTTCTTGGCAGATTTTAATGGGTGCACTGAGCTGCACGGCAAAGATGCCACTGAGATTCAATCTGTGTGAGGCTTCAGACTTCCCACCTACCTGTGTGGACAGTGCCCCCTGTTGGCCGGCTTGGTCGGTGGCCCTGACACGAACCCGATAGGAGTCTCTGCTCTCTCTGTCCAGGGGTTTCTCCAGGATTACCAACCCGGACACCGGGTCGATGGAGAAGAAACCATTCACCGAATCCACCAGGGAATACACCACGGTGCGGTTAAGACCTGGGCAGCGCGGGAGACAAATTCACAAAGACACAAGACTCACTGAATATTCTCCCTCCTCTTCATGGCAATCAATAGAGCATTGCTCTTGGTCATGCTCATAATCTCACTCATGTCCAAGTCAGCAGTTTGAATGATTAGTGATACGGTGGGCTGCACCTGCATTCGCTGCACGTAGGAAACCTTCACTGTTCATTATCAGCCTCGCTTGGAAGAGCTACATACCTTACTTAACAGCAGTATGGCATCATAGCAGCTTACCTTCGTCAGGGTCGCTGGCTTGCAGTCGAGTAAGCAGAGCCTTCGGGGCTGCATTCTCATAAACACTGGCCAGGTAATGAGAGGAGGAGAACGAGGGGGCATTGTCATTCACATCCAACACTTTGAGAGAAATGTCAGAGCGGCAGAACAGCCCTCCCCCGTCAGTCGCCTGAGCAATGAGTTTGTAGGTGGGTGTCATTTCTCGGTCCATGACTGTGGCCGTGCGTAGCTCGCCTTAGGACACAAACACAGAGACGTATAAAGCTGTAGAGAGGATTTTTTAAATCTGTAAATAAACCTAGAGAGAGGAAAAAAAAAAAAAGATCACTGAATGTACCCGTGTTTGCATCCATGTAGAAATCTTCAACCCCGATGCCAAACAGTGAATATTGGATCTCAGCACTGGAGCCTGAGTCAGCATCTGTTGCGCCCACTGTCAGAATGCCCTTGTTAGTGGGAATGTCCTCAGGAAAAGAGGCACTATACACCGCCTGTCACGACACACACACACACATATACACAGAAGCACACAGTCAAATCACACTATCACAAATCATAAAAAAAACACATCCGTCCAACACATCAAAGAACACATTAAACTGCTGGGTGCTACATCCATTATCTCCGCTGACAGAACAAGCATGGCACAGTTAAGTGCCCTTTCCTGACCCTGCTCCTATTTCACCACACACGGACCAGACTGACACAGTGGGGCAGCTGCTGTAGTAATCCAATGCAGTGTATCACACTCTGCTGTAAGATCATTAAAGTTTTCCTATGAGTCATATTTACTTTTAGAGCTGAAGGGATGGAAATGAGAACTATGAATTTACAGTTAGACAGCCAAACAAGCTAATTTTCTCATATCTACAGTATGCATTGTAGACTGATGTGAATAGAGGCCTTAGGAAATTGTAACTTTCCCATTTGAATTTTTAAGGCATTTGAAAAACTGCTATCACTACTGCCACAAGCTTTACTAGTATTACTGGTGCTAGGAGAAGTAAGAAAAAATGTATTGGTGTAGCAATACATTAGCATTAGCATTATCACACAGAGAGGCCTTTCACTGTGCTGAACAGAATTAAAAAGCATACATATAAATATATAAATAAAACAAGATGAAACCACAGATTTTAAAACAGATAATATCTAATTAAAGCGCAGGATTAAATTATTAATAAAGGCAGTGGAGAACAGAGCTGCACCTCTTCTATTATTCCTGTTAGTAGTAGAAGTGTCTGTAATACCTGCACTGTTATGACCAGTACTGCCACTGCTCCTGTCATGACAGCCACACACTGCTACAGTAAATAATGATGTAAAGAAACACTGTGAACAATGTGCTAACAACACAGCTGTAGTGCAGCATCTGAGACTTAATGTCTTCTGATACATCTAATGCTGCAGCAGTGTAACGCCAGAGTTACCACTTTGTAGTTACACAGGCCTGAGTCGTCTGAGAACAGAAGGAATAGAGGAGGAGAACAGGGAGACGGGAGGGGGGGAGGATTCAAAGAGAATTAGTAAGAGTTTAGAGCGAGAATGAAAGTTTCTGAACTAATTATGTGAAATTGAAGAATTGTAGAATACTACTAAATGAAAAGGGATATTCCCAAATGACTGCACAGCCCAATTATCCTCTCTTTTCAGTGTGATCTCCTTCTCATGGATTAACTCTCATTTAGGATGACTCCTGAAGGTGCAAAGGTATGAAGCAACGCAATTAGCTAAAGTTGATTGTTTTCTTATTGCTTATTCTCCTCATTTGTTTGTGACATATTTTAAAAACGCTCTATTCCCCAGCTCCTAACTGTGGCTACAGGATTATGAATCTATTATTGTTATTACCCTACATAAAAGCCCCTCTTAAATACATTGCAAAGACAATTTGTTGGAATTAATTCACTGTGAGTTTGTACTTCAGGACAGAACAGAGAGTCAATATCTTAACTAAACAAATCCTGTTGTACTAATGCAGACATGTACTTTCCTTTTTTTTGTCTTTGCTTTTTCCTCTTTAGTCATAAATATGCAAATTTTAACATTATTCAACACATTAATTTTCAGTGCTAAGCCAGCCTTAAAAATCACCAAAGACAAAGTTCATTCAGAAAGTGGGTCCTTAAATACTCTTTGAGATTGTGCTAATCAGTAAATCAGCACCGTGTGATACAGTGAATTATCACTGAGCAAGTGTGTTTGTCTTTATTCCACTGTGCTGCATAAATACTCACTGTGCATGATTGTACTAGAATAAAAACATGTATTCTTTTTGTTTTCAGACAAAAAGTGGAGTGTGGTTACCCTGGAGACAAAGAGTGGATAAAGGCAAGAAACACGGAGTAAAATATAAACAAAGTTTTAGATAATCTTGGCAAATTCCACAGATTTGCTTTTCTTTGTATTTCCATATCTTTTGATCCCTGACCTGGTTGCAGATGGGGCTGTTGTCATTGGCATCCATAACAGTGACTTCCACTGCAGTGCGAGCCACATATAGGCCATCGCTGGCTGTGATGTTGAGCAGATACCAGTCCTGCTGCTCACGGTCCAGTAGACCGCTCACATAAACCTTCCACTCCCCCTGCACCAGAGCCAGGCCGAACACGCCCCGCGGGTTTCCCCCTGCAAGTGACAAGCATGTGGATTAAAGTGAGGATGCTGCACAACAAAGGAACGGGTAAAGATTTTGTGTAAAAGACTTGTAAACAGATGGGAAGCCTTATTAATCCATCCACACACAAATACTGCAGGTAGCACTTGGCGCAATCAATAAACATCTATCATCGGCGTGTAAACCCGCCTGGTGGTGTAAGCGGCAGTGGCCTTTTCAGAGTTTAAAAATCTGACCTTTTATTACAAAGCTTCCATTAGGCCAATCAGTGCCTTTAAATGCCAGAACACCAGGCCAAAAATACATCATCCTTAGCCATTATCAGACAGTGGGCTATTATACGAATGGAAAACATCTAACTCATCATCAAGGTGAGAGCTTTGCTGGAGAGGCCTCACAATGCTGCTTTATAGCTCCCATAAAAAAGGAGCAAGTGATCACAAAGTCCTGTGTGAGAGTGTGAAAGACTCTGGATTTCCGAAGAATAATTTTAGAAGAATAATTCAAAGCAGAAGTTTTCAGCCCGGTTGGTTCTGTTGCAAATTACAGAGCATATTTAGTTTTTTTCGTTGCCTCCTATATAATGAGAATTAAAAACTTGAATATGCAGTGTTACTTGACCTTGCTTCAAGTGTTGTGTTATATAATGCATACCTTGGTGAATTAAAATGAAAAGGGAAATATAAAAAACAAAAGGTTAGTCATGTTTGACATTTCAGTTAAAATTTATTTAAAATTTGACCTTTAGTAATAACAACCCCATTAGGCCAATGAATATTTCTTATGCAGCTCAACATTATCTCCCTGCATAAGGGAGTATTACTGCAGCGCAGGAGCTGCGTGTTGGACTGATTTCTTTTTTTTTTCTTTACTGTTGTCACAGCTTCCTCACCGGTGATGTAAAAGTTGACTTGACGGTTTTGATCGGTGCCGTCTGCATCTTTGGTTTTCAGCGCAGCCACCACCTCGCCGAGGGGATCGCTCTCCTTCACGGCGCCGCGATACAGCTCCCTCTCGAAGCGCGGCGGGTTGTCATTGACGTCCGACACGGTGATGGTTACCACGGTGGTGGAGGAGAGGGACTGCAGCTCGCCCAGGTCGGAGGCCACCACTTCGAAGCTGTAGCTGGAGCATGCCTCGTGGTCCATCTGACTCACCGTGGTGATCCAGCCTGTTTTGCTGTCGAGAGCAAAGATGGAGCTCATCGTGACGGGGCCTGAGCCGTCCCTGCTCACGTCCATGTTGTAGGTGAGCAGAGGCCCGAGTCTGTAGGTTACCTGTCAGTCAAAAAAAAAAAGACAAAAAAAGAAAAAACAGCTTTTTTATTTGAAGCAAAAATAAAAAGAACAAATACACAGTGACACTTGTCTGTCACACACCTGTCCATTGGAGCCCCAGTCTGGATCAAGGGCACGCACTTGAACCACTCTGGTCCCTACAGGCATTCCCTCCATCACCGTGGCCACGTAGGTGTTGGTCTCAAACACTGGCTTATTGTCATTCACATCCAGGATCTGCAAAATGACAAGTCTCCACTGAACTTTGCAATTAATTACTTTACTTATATTGTAATGTAATACTTTACATTCCTTTAAGACGATGTTAAAGAGTTGTTTCGAATGTCTGAATCTGTGAATGTATTTTTTTTTTATTCTGCTGCATTGTTGCATTAATCATAAATCTTGACAGAAAACACATGAACTATTTACAAGGGCATATTTCTTCGAGGAAGAACAAGTTTCGCAGCCATTTTGGATTTTGTTATCACAGTGGATACAATAAGCACTTGTTCTTTTCTTTATACTGTTGTTTTCTGATTTAATATTTCAATTCAATTCAATTCAATTCAATTCAATTCAATTCAATTCAATTCAATTCAATTCAACTGTTTTTGTGATCAAATGATTTTATTTATATTTTATTTTTTCTTTTGTAATAGTGGCATTCAATTTTCAATTTTATTTATAAAGCGCATTTCATGCACAGGGCAAACTCAATGTGCTTTACAATAGTTAAAACAATTATTATACAATGCAATACTAGAAACAATAAAGAAGTGCAGAGCTTTTAAAATTTAAAACAAGACAAAACAAAACAAAATCAAAACAGTATCATACATACAACTGAAAAAAAACAGAAACAAAAAGTCTGGCAAGCTCCGTGTTTAACTTAATCACCAACCTTAACCTCCACGTCCACAGTGGACACAGCCTCGATCAGATCTCTCCTTGTTGTCGCCGCAACCTTGAAGCGGAAGGTGCTGACCTGCTCGTAGTCTAGAGGCTTGACCAGGCGGATCAGACCAGTCTCCCTCTCCACCATGAATGTCCCTCCCTCGTTGCTGTCGAACGTCTCCCCCCCAACCGCAGTGAAGAACCCGCTCTGCGCGGGGCCTAAGTACACAGAGCCCAGGGCCATTCCTACCGCCGTGTCCTCTGGGATGGTGAAGGAGTACTGAGGCTGGCTGAAGGAGGGGACGAAAGCGTCCGGGGGGACCACATGGATGAAGGCCGACACCAGGGAGTGTTTGGCTGGAGAACCGCAGTCCGTGGCTTTGACAAAGAAGGACAGCACGGTCCCCTGGAGGTGGTCCACCGTGCTTTTAGTCATCATCCAACCGCTGTCTGGCTCCACCTGGGAACCAGCGAAATCACAACATTATTTAGATCTACTTTAGAGATAATAATCCCAGAAACACATCTTCAACTCCCAGTCTGAACTCATCTGTGTCTGAGCCAATAAGCCTCCACAGCTTTTGCCTCTTATTTTCTCTTAATGGCCTCTGGCTTCACTGAACTTGTCGTTTTATTCCCATGGATTTTCCGTTATCTATTTATATTTATGAGCCACCACTACTTCTTAATATTCCTTCATGTCATATTAGCCTTGTCTACTACAGCTTTTTTTTCTTTCATTTAATCGTTCATGTTCATTTAATTGCGTTTTCCTTTTAAACACTGAAAATTGACTGAAGCATCGATCTTAATACAACATCATTTTGATTTGATGAGTAGAAATATATAATCTACAGCTAACAGATGGCTGTTAATCCTCTGAAATGGGGAGGGGGTGTCAATTGAGAATATCTCTTAATTGAAAAAAGAGGGTATCAGCATCACTTTTAATAAGGTTTCCTGTCATCAGACACATTGTTGAGGTTTGGACCTGGTTAGATATGTTCCTGAGGGACCTGAGAATATATTTACAACCTCATTACAACAGAGAGTACAGCTATGTGTAAAACGCTCTGACCTCCAGCACATCAACCAGTGACAGGCGTGCCTCGCTGTAGAGAGAGTACGTGATCCGTCCATTAGATCCAGCATCAGGGTCAGTGGCCTGGATCTGTGTCACCAGAGAACCTTTGGCAACATTGGCTTTAATGCTCATGCGGTACTCCACAGCTCTGAACCGAGGGGCATTGTCGTTCTCATCCGCAAGAACCACTCGCACTGTGCAAAAGGACGCACGGCCTGGGAAAATGACACAACACAGATGAGTAGATCATAGGTCATTCTGGTTATTCTATGACATTTACATACATACATACATACCTCCACCATCCAGAGCCATGACAGTCAGCACCATGTCCTTGTTAAGAGGATTTTCTCTGTCTAATTTCTGAAGAGTGATTACGACTCCATCTGCATCGATGGCAAACTGAGTTTTCCCCAGGTCGTTGATGAACGAGTAGGTGATCTGTCCAAACAACCCTGAGTCCTCATCTGTGGCACGAACCTGGAGGTCCGCACAGACAGTCATAAGACATTTCATAACAAGAGCAGCCAACCTGAACGGAAATACTACAGCACTTCTTGATTTTTAGTTACCTGGATGACCTTTGTCCCTGGAGGAGCATTTTCTCGGACCTCAGCCAGGTAGAACCTCTGGCTGAACACAGGGCTGTACAGGTTCGCTCCCAGGACGCGTACGATCACCTGTGAATCAGCGTTACAATCATCACTACCATCATCATCCTCACGGTCTGCTGATATTTACTTAATGTCTTCATAAGTCATTCAGCGATGGTCACCTTAGCTGATGGAGTTAGCTAAATGTGCAGCACAGTATCTCTTAAGAGGTTTCCTAAGGAAAAGGTTAAGGCACTTGCAGCAGTGATTTCAGAGCTGTAAAATTCTGCTGCATCATCAAGAGTGTCTCCCTGTTGCGGTGCACTCTTCGTTTTCTTCATTATCACTATAAACTCATCCTTCCTGCTGTTAAGACTCAAATGTACCTTAAATGTGTTCCTTATGTTGGTCATTAAGGGCTTTTGCGCTGTGGTTTATCAGACTTTAAGTGATTTCCTTACTGTAAGTATAACACTAAGATAAGGAGAAAACCTTGACAAGACATAGGGAAACTTTAAGGATGAGATCAAAACTACACTTAATGTGTCTTGTGGCCCCATGTAAACTCCATTCACATCATGTCAGCAGAAAACAAGGAACTGGGGTGACATGTTGTTGCTGCAGCTTGTTATGTAGGTTATCAGAGATGTGGTGTAACAGAGCCAAAAAATCCCCCCCATGTCCCACTTGTAATTACCACTAAGAGACAGATGTGAACATTTTTTTCCAGTTGGCAGCTCATCCTCATAGTAAATCTGATATGACACGAACACACATTAACCTCCAAACTGCAGAGTTGCTCAGCAGCCAGTAGTAAAAAAAAAACAAAAAAACTGTGGTCATACTGGACAGCTGCGAGTATAATAAATCCGCAGCCAGGGGTTACTACGGGTCGCTGAGCTGCTGTGTATCAACACTGTAGAGGTTAGAAAAAGACCAAACCAGTTGACAGAAGTAAATTGCAAGTGCAGAGAAGCTGCCTCACCTGAGCAGTGTTGGTGAAGACACCATCTGACACCGACACATTGAGTTGATATGAGAGTTTCATGCCTTGTCTCCTCTTGTTAGACAGACTGAGCACCCCTGTATCTGGCTCCATCATAAAAGTCATCCTCTCATTCCCAGAGAGAATACTGTAGCTGAAGGCGAATAAAAAGAATGAGTACAATGATGATTATAGCGTTTGATGTTATGTTGCTCCGGAGCAGCTGAAAATCAACAGATCTACTTTTCTTGACAATGTGCAGGATGAAAACCGCCTGAAGTACAAAGGATGGACAGAAAATGACAACATTTCTTTTTGGCCAGGACAACAAAAAACCAAATACCCTGGTGAGAATAGTGCCTTTAAAAACAGAATGAATGAAAAAGTTTAGCCGCAGATTGAACTTTCTTCAGGCCGTGTACAGAAAGTCATAGCACCACTGGTACAAAGAAATACAACAAAAAACCCAAACCCAGAGCTTTTCTCTTGTCTTACCGCAGCCTCTGAGCATCACAGATGTCAGCGTCTGACGCCTGAACACAAGTCACAAAGTGTCCCCGCGGTGCCAGCTCGCTGACAAAGGCCTCGTACAGCGTTTGGCTGAAATTAGGTGGATTGTCGTTTGTGTCAGTAACAGTCACGGTAACACTAACATCACTGCTGAGGGCGGGGTCTCCGCTGTCCGTCGCCCTGACTATGAAGTTGTAGCGCTGGACGAGCTCATAGTCGAGCAGGCGTGCGGTGAATACCAGCCCGCTGCTGCTGTCGATGTGGAAGAAGTCGCTGCTGTTGTAGATGTCGGACATGATCTGGAAGCTCACGATAGCGTTCTTCTCTGAGTCTTGGTCCTGGGCAAAAACCTACAACGAGAGGGACATTCAACTTTGCTCAGCCTCATGCATTATTCAAGATAAGATCTGATTCGTTTAGTTGGATCCGTTGAATCAGAATGTAAGTAGAATTACTGCGCCGCTGTTGTTTGCCTCCGCCAAAAAGCGAAGGTGCAGGAAATACGGTCACTATCTCCCCTTCCTGAGTTACAGCCCTGAATTATGGTGTATAGTTGTCATTTCACTATTTGAATATAAAATCATGTCATTTCATATTATCCCTATATATATACTGGAGGAGTGGAATTGTGTCATAATCTGTGTGAATTTGTGAGTTACAGGCAACAATGTGTTATGTGAGGTCACGGTGGGCCAGAGGTAATGACATTCCCCTACACAACAAGAACGTGAGCTTGAACTTTGTCGACCAGAAACTGATCGATTCGAGCCAAATCTAAACAGATTTCTTCATGGTCAAGAGGCCTAAAAAAACATGTTTATTGGTGCTCAAAAGAATCTAATCAGTTCATTTTTTTAATAAATGCTTGTGCTTCATTTGAGGAAGTTTGGTTGAGGAGGTGAAACATTCGCATTAGAACACTCTGCCTGTTGCTGCCATGGAGACACAAAAAGTAAATAGAGGTCTGGGTTTCTCTGAGGATCTAACAACACATCAAAAACTTACTGAAGATCCAGCATGATTATCTTGTTTGAAAATATCATATTATTAAATATATAATTATGAAAAAAACAAAAAAAATGACTTCAGAAGCATTGCATTCATATTAATGCAGGGGAATATAATTCACTGTTGGTTTGATCTTGTGTCTGAGTTGAAATATCAAAATTTAATATTATGGTTATGTCCAAGGTGCTAACAATGTGCATTTCACATGGCATGGTCCTTGACGTGACCAGTGTTTTAAATCAGGATGAACATTAATGTGATAAATTATTCTTTGATTCCCTTCCAGATTCTAGTAAAGTTCAATAATACAGTCAAATGAGGCCAATAACCTGTTTTGATGAGCAACTGCAGAGACTGCCAGAAAAATCAATGGTTTTCAATGCAGCAGCGTCTTGGAATCATCTTGTGCAAACATGATTTGTCACTGGTCTATTATCCGCTAAAGGTCAAGAACTTCCACTGGGAAATTTTTCTAGGGAAATATCACTCCATCGGCTCATAAATAAATGATTGGGCATCTGATATTCAGCCTCAGTGCTGCTGAGGTGAGTCTTAAGTGTAAACAATCATTCAGTAAGAATAAACACTGGTCGGACTCGGTAAACAGACCAACACACACACACACACCTGTAACACTGTCGTTCCGATCATGGAGTTCTCAGGGAGCACTGAGGAGTAGGAATTGTTCTGGAACTGCGGGGGGTTGTCGTTCACGTCCAGCACGACGATGTCCACGTCCACCTCAGACTTGGCCCCTGTCAGCGTGTCCGTAGCCTTGACCGTCAGGCGATAGTACTGCATGGTTTCGTAGTCCAGCGGGTAACTGACGCTGATGATCCCCGAGTCGAAGCCGATGTCGAACTGCAGCAGAGGGTCTCCGTCCGTTAGGCTGAAGATGACGCTCTGGCCTTCAGGGCTGGTGGCGTTGATGCACAGGACGGAGGTGGACATGTCCACGTCCTCTCTGACGGTGACGCCGTAGAAGGGCTTGTCGAACACCGGCATGGCTTTATTCACCACCGTGACGGGCAGCTCCACCTGGCTGGACAGCGGGGGGAAGCCGCTGTCCGTGGCCAGGAGGACCAGCTTGTACTCTGCGTTAGATAAATCTACTTCGAAGCCTCTCTTCAAGGTCAGCTCTCCTGTCACAGGATTCACCTGCAGGGAAGATGTAAATACTAGTATGTACCATAAAACTGTCATTTCTTTAGATGTATTGCCCCCGTATGAAATTAAACAGCTGGAGAGAGCTCACCTGAAAGTTCCTGTGCTGCTCCTTGAGGCTGTAGGTCACCTCCCCATTCAGACCCGAGTCTCGGTCGACGGCTGACACCCTGAAAATAGGCGATCCTGGCTCGGCTTCCACCTGCACTGCAGCGTAGTAGGGGAGGTTCACAAACTCTGGAGTATTGTCGTTCACATCCTCCACCTGGAGAAAGGACAGTTATTTTGAGAAAACCTAACGAGGTCATTGTGAGGAGTGCTGGAAAGTAGACTTGGGTGGGAATTGAGGGGTTTGAAGAATCGGTGCTTGACAGATTGCAGTATACGTTCTCCATCTGCTTGTTCCTGTTGTTTTATCGACGCTATTGTGCATCCTGCATACTGAAACCATACCGCAACAACACATTTAATGGAGCTGCAGTCGTTTTTTCTTACAATCAGCACAGAGTCGGAAATAACTTCTGCACAGCGTAGCTATGATCTGGAGAACAAAACAAACACAAACTAAGACATTGACTGCGTTTACATGCAATTCAGTATTCCAGTTTTGATGGGTAGTTTTGATCAAATTCGGATGGTGTATACATGCTCAAACACAAAAACGGTATACTTAAAGACCCCGATCAAAACCGGGATACTAAAGTCCATGTAAATGCAGTCATAGAAGGGTGGAATGAATGAATAAATGTTTCACAAAGCTACAGTGTAGTGCACATTTACTTGACAGGAAAGACACTTAGAGCAAAAGAGTTAGCATGTCAAATGTCAATGCTTGGGGGAAATGAGACACTTTATGCACACACACGTCTCTATACCCACCTGCACTTGAACAGTCACCCTGGACACTCTCAGAATCTCATCTTCTCTGCTGACCTCCACCACCAGCTCGTAACTCTCCTCCTCCTCCCGGTCAAAAGGCACGCCGGTGGTGAGCACCACTCCACAGGTCGGCCGAATGATGAAGCGCCCGCCGGGGTTCAGCAGCGAGTACTTCAGCGGCTCGTTGAGCCGGTGGCCAATCGTGTTGACGACGGTCACCACGGTGACGTTGGGTACATTCTCTGGGATGGAGGCGGAGTATGAGGGGAAAGTGAAGAGAAGGCCGCTGTCTATAGCTTCGCGCACAAGAACTGTTACAGACGCCATGCTGGAGAAACGTCCATCCCAAACCTTCAAAACAGACAGAAAGAGAAAGGAATGAGTGTCTTATCTTATATCTACATACATATGACAGCGGACTCGGAGTAGGGCCGATGCAGAGGATGTATGTCCAGTGCTGTTTCATAACATCCATACATGCACGCATCTGATCCTTCAGATCGTAGATTAAAGGTCAATGATAATTTTTCTCCTTTTTTTATCTTTTTCATTATATTGTTCAATCATGACATTGTTTATTGTGTCTAATAGTTTAACCCTTGACACATTTTGATATTTCTTGTATTGTCTTGTATCTTATGTTTCTCCTATGATGTAGGCTACTGTATGTGATGGAAGGATGTGCGTCAGAGCCACTCCCCATTTCTAATGAACTTTCTCTCTCTATTATGGAATATTACAAACATTATATTGGCAATGTGTATTCATCTCTCTGATATATTTGACATGTTGATTATGTATTTTCGATTATATATGTGTGATTTTGTAAAAAATCTTTTTGATTGGGAGTTGGTGCGTCACACAGCCACTCTCTATTTAAAGATGGCCATCAAATGTTTGCCTGGTGAAGGTCGTCCAGACTGAAACGTTGCAATATATTTTCTCTTGAAGCAAGTTACTTAGTGTGCAGGACTCCACTTCTTCTCATAACTGTTTCCTGTCTGCAGACCACCCATCTATCTGAAGTATTCTATGAGACAGTGAGCATCCTGGGAACTGACCCTCAGCTGTGACTTCCCTGTGGAAATCATTACTATCTAAGCCGGTCTAAGCCAGCAGCACGCTGCTTATCTAAGCTAGTGACAGGACACAGAAATCTAATCACATGACACGTCCACTGGAGGCCAGTCACTTGCCTTCACATTAAAGCGGTAACGATCTTTATTGAGATTCTGATTGATGACGGTGACAACTCCAGTGTAGCGCTCCACGGAGAAGTACTCCGCATTGCTGTCAACCAGAGAGTAAACTAGCACGGGGCTGATCGACTTGTCCGGATTCAGCGTGAGGTCAGAGGTCATATCGGGGTCGAAAGCCTCGACTCTGAGGACCTCCACTCTCATGTAGGTTGGCAGGAGGAGGACGGACTCGTAGGCGTCCTGGGAAAACTTTGGAGGTGAGTCGTTGATGTTGATCACCTACGACAGGGCAGAAATAGAGATTTCAGTAGAGCTGAGTGTAACATTTGGAGGCAGTGACAGCTCATTCTTACTGTATCTCATTTACTTACCTTTATGAGCACCTCTGCTGGGCTGTCAGCACTCCTAGGAGGCTGCCCGCTGTCTCTGACATGAACCCGAAAGAGGAACTCAGAGAAGGTTTCATAGTCCAGGCTGGCAATTGTCCTGAAAAGTGAAGAGGTTACTGTATGAGCTCTATCTGTTTGAAAACAGGTGAATCAGATGTCCTCTCCCTGACTTCTACATGTCACCTACCTAATTGATCCGGTTCCTGAGTCCACGCTGAAAAACATGCGAGCGGTGTCGTCTATGATCTGGAACACCAGCAGGGCGTTATGGTTGCGATCCCTGTCCGTCGCCTGAATGACCAGAGGGTTACCGTCCTCCGCCAGCACCACAGTGTTGACCGGAGCCGCCTCGCTGATTTCACCCACATACCTGTTACGGCAAAGAGGAACATAAAAATGAGTCCAGATAATAGCACATCAGCACCAAATGTCTACTCTGTCAATCGGTTGTAACCACACCACTGATACCTGATTTGTTGGAAGACAGGTGGGCTGTCGTTGACATCCCCTACTTGGATGATGACAGCAGTGGTAGCCTCCATTCCAGCCACACTCAGGGCCTGCACCGTCAGGAAGTAGGAGGTTGTTTTCTGCCATAACAAGAAACATAATGAGAAGAAGTGCTGTTTTAAAATTCTACAGTTTTATGCATCAGTTATGAACCCTTGGGAAAGTACAGTACGTGTTTTTCTAAAGGTAAAAAGCAACAAATACTACCTGTGCAGGAAACAGACATACATTTCAGCATTCCTTTAAATATTAATGCACTGTCATTTGTACTGCAAGAACTTAAAAAGTACAAAAAATAACAGTCACAGTGCAAAAGTTTTTACTGGTATTACATGCAGAACGATGTTAAATCATTAGGTTTTAATTGACTCTTTAAACTTTGTGAGGCAGGTCAAGAGTTCTCATTAGGAAGCGTCAGCTCTTGACATTTCCAGAGCTGGTAAAATCTCCGACTTTAACTTTGTAGTAATACTCAACAACCACAGTCGGCTCTGAGCAACTGACTGAGGATCTGCGAAAAATCCTAATTGATGCCTGCAAAAAAGAGGAGGCCGTAAAAAGATATCAAAGCACTTCCAGCTGGAAATCTCCATTGCCCAAAATGCAATTAAGTAATGGCAGTTACAGGGGGTTGCGGAGGTCAAGACAAGGTCTGGAGGACGAGAAAACTTTCAGATGAAGTTGCACATCAGCTGTGCAGGACGAAACAAGAACCCCGTGTGACTGTTTAGGGGCTGCAGGAGGGTTTAGCTGACACAGGAGTCAGGATGCACTGTTCCGCTGTGCACAAACAGGATCTACATGCAGGAGTCATCAGAAACAAAAGTTTCCTGCGACCTCATCACAAAAGTCAACGTCTGAAGTCTGCAAAGCAACATCTGGATGAGCCAGAGTTGTTTTGGAAACAAGTGTTGTTGGCAGATGTAGTTAAATATTGAGCTCTTTGACCACAATCACCAAGGGCATTTTTGGGGAAAATAAAAGAGCAGCATTTGATGAGAAGAACATCCTGCCAACTGTTAATCACGGGGGTGGAAATATTCTGCTCTGGGGTTGTGTGTGTCATTGGCACAGGAAACATTGCACAGAGAAGAATGGATTCCACTTAACATCAGAAAATTCTGTATGCAAATGAAGTTAGTTGAGAGAGTGAAACTGAAAAGAGGGCTGGCTGCTAGAGCAGGACAGCGATCCAAAACAAACCACAACATCCACGATGAACCACTTTGAGGAAAACACAAGCAGAACGGCCCTCACACTCCCCCTGATTTGAACATTATTGGAAATCCGTGGGTGGATCTTAACCATGCTGTCTGTGCCAGACACCCTAAAAATCCCCAGAACCTCATGTGAACTGTAAGAAGAGTGCGTATACATTCCCACATCGATAATATAAATATAGTCTTAGCTACTACAAAATGTGTCCTAGAGCTGTCATATCTGCCAGGAGCAGCTACGAAGCACTGATTTCAGAAGATGCCTAAACTTTTAGCACATATTACTATTTAATTATTTAATATTATGTGAGCTCATGACAGAACAGTGCATTTATATTTTAAAAAGTCTGCAAGTTTGTATCTCTGTTCATTTTTTAAATGAACAGAAAATGAAAATTCACCCAAACTTTCCTTTTAAAAGAATCATGTCTACGCTGAGTTTTGAAAGATGCAGAAGCGTCAGTGAACCTCAAAGTCAAGTAGTCTGCGTGTGCTGATGACGCCGGTGTGCTGGTTGATGAGGAAGCAGCGCTCCTCGTTCCCCCTGATGATGTCATAAACGAGTGTGGAGCGGCTGAGGGCGCTGATGGTGGTCACGTAAGTTCCAATAGTGCTGTTCTCCATTATCTGTGAAAACAAAGCCACCGGTTATTCCAAAAAAACAGGTACTTTTAGGAGGTTATATGCACTATTTAATTGATAACACTGTATTTCCCCATAAAGGGTCCCAAGTTTTACAATTTCAAACTGTTATCATTTCAACTGAGAGTATCTATGTGTGGTTTTAACAACTGAAAACCATCTCAGTGTAGTTTTGTATTTCCTCTCTCTGGAGTGACAAAAGATTGATGAGCCAATCAGAGGAGAGGAGGCTCTGAGCCTCTCCTCTGATTGGCTGACTGTTTTCTGAGTGATCAGATAAAAACATATTTTACCAAAACATTCACAAAACTAAATCCTGTCATGCTGGGTGGGGCTTGTGGCATGGTGGAAGCGGTGATATTGCTTTGTTGTTACATCACAAAGTTACAAAGGTTCTGTAGTTCATTTTGAGTTTCTGAATATAGACAGTGCATTTCTCTGAGGACTGAGCGCTGTGTTATTTTCACAGTATCAATATAAAAGCTGCACCTATGAAAAAAAGGCATGAAAATGTCACACAGCAATATGGGACCTTTAAGAACATTCACAGACTTAGTAAAAATCTGTACCTACATTAGTTACTTACATAAGAGACTCTGAACAAAATGTCAGCAGTCCAGTTGGATTGTGGGTAATTAAGGTGGACGGAAAAAGAATTCAGACAAAAAAGAATGCAGACGATAAAAGAAACATCTGCGGGTTTTGCTGCTTCAGTTTTAACCATGATTTTCTACTGTGACTCTGACAATGTGGGAGTGCAATACAAACCAGTGTACTCTTTTAAAAAAGTCCTGACAGCTCGTTTTGAGAATCTGTTTTCATATTGGCTGTGAACATTTCTCTGTGGACTGAGCGCTTTGATACTTTCACTGTATTAATATGGAACCCAGACTTGCTTTATAATCAAAAAAACACATGGAAATCTCACTTTATACAATATGGTAAATTTTATACAATATAGTACCTTTAATCCCTCCTGACCAGCCTTTCTTTACTTTATCTGTCTCTCACTTTCAAGCTCTCTCCAATACACCCATCAGTTAAGTTAGCCATCTTTCTCTTTACCTCAGCCTGATACTCCTTCTGGGAAAATTTGGGTTTAGAAGAGTCTGAGAGTATCATGGAGATGCGAACTGAAGCTGTTGCCATTAATGGAGGAAATCCACTGTCTGTAACACGAACAGTGAGGGTGTAGAAGCCCACACAGGTGAGATCCAGGTCCCTGGCAATGAAGATAAGGCCTGTGGCATTATCTATGCCAAACACGCCAGCAGTGTTACCTGAAATAAGCAGAAAGGATACAGACGTAATTACTGATAAATATGAAATATAGAATTTTAATCCCAATTTGTTATCCTCTAATAAAGCATTAAAAAGCATGAAACAGTTCAGTCACGACACAAAAACAGTTGAAAACAGAAGACAAAAGAAAAACTGAATTAATGAACGTCTTTACTTTCAGATGGCATCGTACCTGCTTCCACCGTGTACGTGAGTTGCCCATTAATCCCATTGTCTTTGTCTAAGGCCGTAACTTGCAGCACAGAAGTGCCTACGGGAGAAGACTCATAGGCCACTGCATCGTATACAGTACTCGTGAAGTAGGGGATGTTATCATTGGAGTCCTCCACCGCCACCAGGATACGAGCCAGGTCACGGTTAAATGGAAATTCCTGATCCTTGACCTAAAGCGGCATCAGGCAAAATGATAGATGAATATGGATGATAACGTTGTATGAGGTGATAAACGAAAGAAATCAGCTAAAATTAAGTAAGGCAGGCAGAGTTGCCAAGAGAAGCATCACTTGGAAGAGCGCACAGGGGCACACACACACACACACACACACACACAGGACAAGAAGTCTTTCCTCCATGCTCCTCCCCCCCGCTCACCATGATAGTGAGGATGTGCTGAGTTCGGGCCTCGTAATCCAGCCTGTCCGCTATGTAGACCACTCCTGTGCCAGGATTGACCCTGAACAGCCTCATGCTGGCCGGGTCCACGCTGCCATAGATGGAGAAGCTCAGACGGGCACGCTCGTCCATGTCCGACGCTCTGACCCTGAGCAGCTCCGTGTCGACCGGTACGTCCTCTGAGATGCTGACATCGTACGCCGGCTGGGAGAAGACAGGAGGGTTGTCGTTGCTGTCTTGTATCCGGATGAACACCTGAGGTGCGAAGAGGCAGACAGGAGTTTGAAAAGTCAGAAAGGTACAGAGGAGAGTGCTCTCAGTCTATTATCCTTAGAGATAAGAGCCCTAGTGTAGAATAAGCTTTGATAATACCTGACACAGTTGTAGGGTCACATCCCCTTCCGAATTTTGCATTTGCAAGGTGAAGATACAATTGATACCACTGGAAATATTATCATTTTCCTTTTACACAATGGCAAAACAATATTTATGGTCCTTTTCCAAACCTGACAATGTGTTGTCCAAGAGGGATGTTAGCAGTTTTTCATATTTATAGAAACACTTGACCTTTAGTTACCCAGGCTAATCCCATAAATCCACTGATATCAGGGATTTCCCTTACAAGGCAGCCCTAGAAGGCCCGGCCAAGAGCAGCGGGATCACAGGAACAAAACAACAAAAAGCACATTTCATAGTCAGCCAGAGATAATTTCAGGAAAAAAAGGAGAGCGTGTGTGTAGGAAGGACGAAAAGCAGAGAGTAAACAGCCTCCCTAGGAAGAGGCGACAACGTTTTAATAGGATGTGGTGCGGAGTGTGTAAGAGGTAGTGCCAGTGCATAACAAATCAAGAGTGTGCGTTACCTGTGCTGTGGCAAAGTTGGTCCCATCTGTCACCTGGACTGTCATGTTGTACGCAGACTGCACCTCTGCATCCAGGGGCTTGGCCACAACTAGAGTACCCACCCCGACTTGAAGGTCATACTGCATGTCAAAGCTCCCTGGAATCACACACACACACACACAGTTCACACAGAGCCTCAGTAATTTAGTATTCACTTTGTGTGCTAAACTCAGGTGCTTTAAGTTATTACTGTGTAATTGTTTTGGCCAGGTGCCTGCGTCTGGAGCTGGAGGGTCTGTGAAATAAAATCAACTGGAATGCAATGCAATGTAGCGGCGGACTCACTTGGCAGCCTGAGAGCTGTTAACAGCCACACAAACATCTGTCTTATCACTCCAAAACACAACCCATCTAGGAGATCAAAAACCTGCAGCCGGGTCTTTTCCACGGGCGGTGAGTGTACAGTTTAGAGGCTTAATGTTTGATTAGAGTGAGGCAGAGGATTGATATGTGTTAGGTATTCAGTACCATCCTCCGTCTCATCCCGGCTTCACTCTCGAGATATCTGGGAGCTTGAGCTCTCCTCAGCATATGAATACTGATTGGGCATTTTTCACAGAGCCACTGATGCGTGTTGAGTTGGAGCAAACCACGGGGATTCACTTTTCTTTGCTTTTTTTCTGGAGGAGAGGCTGGTCAATATTACACCGCAGGGGGAAAACTGGAATTACAGTGTGTAGTCTCTAAATAAAAAACAAGTATCCTGTTTTTTCACCTCCAGGGTGTGCGATCATGCTTTACAGACAGACACTTTTTGAATTTTGTTTGGCACAGTAGCATCTGGTTTTATTGTTACAGCCATTTAAACATACTGTATGTGTATTGTATGCCTGCCTGCTAAATAATCCCTGGTCTAGTCAATGAGGTCTAACCATTAAAAATGTATGATGGACGTAAATGTTTTCATTCAGTTCAACAGATGATAATTAAGATTTTATTTTATGGTGATTATTTACTGGTCTTAATTTGAGTGCTGTCAGCAGGTCACTGAAAGCCATGACTAATAATTTTAAGGAGCTATGTGGAGTTTCTGATGGCTTGTGGGGCTTTAGAGCAATAACTAGAGTGTTGCCCAATCTGTTAGTAACATTTGTACATAACACATAAACAGCAACTCTCCAAAAATATAGCAGATACATTTTGGAATAAGTACAGGAGACTTTTAAGATTCTGCAGCGATTGTTTGTGTGGACTACCACAGCAGGACTGACTGACTGACTGACTGACCGTACTTCTTCTACCACTGTTTTGCCCCTCTGCTGCTGACCTTATAAACAAGACCAGAAACTACACTTACTCTGTCTCCCCTCCAGTACACTATAACATAAATACAAGTGGACAATTCCCTGGACGCTTTATGCTTCAAGATGCACTACGTCCACTCACACACTCAGTACATATTGCACAGCTCTATTTATATACTGTGTGCAGTTTTATTTTACTATAGTTTCTTTTTTCTTTAGTTTGCTTGTCCTTTTTTATGCTTTTTTTATTCTGCACAAATACACCAAGTCAAATCCCTTGAAAGTGTGAAAACTACTTATCAATAAAAGTTCTTCCTACTCTTCTTTTCTTTTCTGTTCAGTGAAGTGACAAGCCACTGTCCACTGCGCCGCTCTGGTATCCTGGCTGCTGACGAGGAGCACTTCCAATACAAATGGAGACTGCTTTTATTACAGGTATTTTCATTACAAGAGGAGGCAGAGGAAACATAGCATTCACTGGGCAGAGAGATTATGGATGAAGGACAAAGAAAGAGAAGTTGTCATTAATGAGGCTTCGTACTCACTGCTCCGACCATTTCTACATATTAAACAGAGGAAGTTCGACATTCAGACCAGCCTCTGATAAAAGTCTGTTACATTTTAGGTGATCCTCTTTCTCTGCTGAAATTCCAGCTCAGACTTTTGTCTTTGACATTATCAGACAACATCACAAATATAAAACCAGGACTTGACCATAGGTGCCATAGACACTTTACTGTCCTGGAGTTTGACCTACCTGGATTTTGGCTATGCAAACAAGTTGTGAAAACACCTCTGGCATAATATTTAAGTGTATATGCTGAATTTGTTAACACACATTTGCTTATTTGCATATCCAGCGTTTTTCTCTGTTATGGAGAAATGAATGTTTCTGTTTCTGTCTGGTGAGTCAGGTATCCTCGCTTCCAGCTACAGTATGTTCTTGTTTCTCTTCTTTTTGACATAAAACAGCACAACAAGCTAAATTTACATAAGTGGAGACTTGTAATATATGTGACCAAATCTGACAAAACTGTGCCACTATTTTGCTCCTATACAGCATCTGCAATTAATGAAGTCACAACTTGCTGCCCATCCCAAATTATAACTATTATATCTTTCTTTGTCCTTAATTTAGTGCTTATATAAGTGGGTCTTATCTTTGTCGTTAATTGCTGAATGGTCCATTATGTTTGCCAGCTGTTCTCTAACTGTGTACGTCCGCTGTTTGATCAGCTGTTTCTGAACAGGTACTGGACAGTAGATTTTTAGGACCTTTTTTGCCATTAACTGCTGCGGCTGGACACACTGTTATGAGAGCGTGAGCCAAAATGGTGCTGCAGAGCTAAATAATGACCTGTTAACTGCTCTAAACTAATGAAGCTATAAAGTAAAACAGAGGGGATTTGGGGTCCTTCACTAGGAGCAATGGCTTTTACATTATAAGTCAGATGATATTATAAATATATTGCTCATACCCACTTTAATGTACATCTACAACAAAAGAAAATAGCATCACAAAGTGTGCCTCGGGAGGAATAATAAGTCATTGGAAAACCAGCGGTTCAATTCCCAGCTCCTCCGTTCCACATGTGATAGTGTCCTTAAGCAGGAATCTGAACAAACAAATTGTGTGAATGCAGCACGTACTGTATTCTAAAACGCCTCAAGCATTTACCATCACAACATAGTCAGGTATTTTAAAAGACAGACTTTCATCTCATCTCTCTCTGTGGCAGGAACACTGAAGTCAGTGTGTCAGTCCCTCTCTCTATTTACTTTCCAGACTAGCAGCATTGTAGCTGAACTAATGGCATCAACCTGTCCTGCCCGGGCAGAGATAACACACTGCTGCTGTTTGTGTGGAGATGTGTGAGAATCCTTTTTTCAAACTCTGAATAACATGTGCGTGCCCGGTTCTGAATTTCTACAGACCCGAGCCGATAGAGGAAAAAAAGGTGTGGCACAATTAGCTCTGACCAGACCTGTGTCCAGGGAACAGTTTCTCCCGCACGCGTTCTGGGGAATGTAGAACATTTCTCTGGCCAGACGTCCACCTGAGTGGTGAGAAAAAGAGACGGAGAAAGAAAAAGGCATCGTTAATATTAAAGGTCATCTTCTGATCAAGGCCTGCAGGATCAGTTCTATTGAAATTATTCACATTCAGGAGTTTTTATGAAGCAATGAAAGCAGAGGATTCATCAGAATACTTCAGCACAGGAGGGGAGATGTCATGACGTTTAATGGATGGATGGATGTCTGAGTCCAGTTGTTGAAGGTTGAGAGAGAAAATGTTAACTGCTACACTTTTTTATGGAAAAAAAAGAATGAAATATTAAGAGTGTTTCCTGTACAACTACACCACTGACGTCAACAGTGAGAGTGGAAAAGGAAAAAAAATCACCACATTTACATTTTCTGTATCTTTGCTGTGTGATTGTGAAAAGAATAATGATGATGTTCACATTTTCATCCAAGTAAAAGAGCTGGGGCTCCACTAATGTTTTTTTAATCAAAGCTATTGAGCAGAAATCAATAATGAGCTACTGTATTCACTGATTATTCTTTGAACCAAAGGGTAAAAGGTCTTGAACTGGTGAACCAGATTCATCGTCTTTAACAGACCTACAGCAGCAGCAGCAGCAGCAGCAGCAGCAGCAGCAGCAGCAGGAACAGGTCTTTCATTTGCTTTTGGGCAGATTAATTGTGCTGCTTTGTGTATAATTAATCTTACCAACAAAATCTGCCGGTGGCCTTTTGATTTGAACAAGCTAATGTTTGATTGTGGGTAAAATAATAGTAATGGAGTTGGTGATGAGGTGTGAGATGCATCACTTCCACTCTGTTGGTTCTGGCTCCTGCAGGACGGGTCTGACTCAACAAGGCAGATAAAATCTCCCATTATTCTGACACTCCAATTGTCCGCTTGGATCCATCAATACAATTTGACACAAATCAGACGTCCATGTTTATAATTTTTTTTTACCCACACCAATTTAGAGTTATTCATGTTAGACATGACAAGGAGCGCCGTGTGGCACAGTGGGTAGAGCAGGTGCCCAAAATGCAGACGCGATAGTCCTCGCTGCAGTCGGCCCCGGTTCAAAGCCCACATCGGGCGGCCCTTTACTGCATGTCATTCTCCCTGTCTCTGCCTCCAAATTTCCTGTCTCTCTCAACTATGCTATAAAGGCAAAAAGTTAGACATGACAAGAACACAAAAGTCTTTTTATAGTTTCTAAAATTAACCTGAAAACACACGGGACAAGACTGATCACCAGTCTGGCTCAGTATCCAGGGTTAAATATCAAATTCAAGGGGTGGTGTTCAGCTCAGTTGGTAGAGCACCCGCCCCATGTGTTAAGGCTATAGTCCTCTGCAGTCGACCCTGGTTTGAATCCCGCGCCGAGCAGTCCTATCCTGCATGTCATTCCCCCCCCTCTCTGCCTCCCATTTCCTGTATCTCTCAACTGTCATTAAAGGCGAAAAAGCCCCTAAAAGTATATATATATAAAAAAAAAAAAAATCAAATTCAAGGGTTTACCAAGGACTCCCCAGGTCCAACTACCTAAAATTCAAGGACCCAACAGCACAACAGCATAATTTGAGACAGGGATCAAGGTTAATTACCGCTACAACACCAAGTATATTTATATAATGAGAACCAGCAGGCATTGCAGAGGCTCAAAGAAAACAATTAATAAGAGAGAGAGGCATGAACGTGGCAACACTTCTCCACCGTGTTGGGTCATAGTGAAGCCAGACTATGAGGTGTCTGGTCCTCCACCTCAGCACAGCATAACAATATTATGTGTAAGCTGGGCAACAGAGACAGAGATTTATTTACAAGCTGGAAAGGTGACAGAGAGCAGCACAAAGACACTTTAAGTAATATATTTTTCAAATTCACCAACTTCCAAGAATTTCAATGACTCATGTGAACTCCCAGTATGACGGAGCAGTTTTCTCACCGATGATGTTGAACCAGACGGGCGTGCTGGACTGGCTGACGGCGACGACTCCCGCCGGCTGAGCCACGACGGCCGTTTCTGAGATGGAGAAGTTGTAGGACCTCTGGGTGAACAGCAGGGGCAGAGGCGAGGGCACAGGTTTACGAATCCACTCCACGTGGAGTTTGACAGTCGACCATAAGGGGGGGTCGCCGCTGTCCTCCGCTTTGATCTAAGAGAAGGAATGAAAGTGAAAGGATGTAGCAGGAAAATATAGATTGCACATAGGAAGGATGACTTAATATAGATTTACTACCATATTTGATGTGATGTAGTGTGTGCAGTGTTTCTGTGTACTTTTGCTTTTGCTGTAATGTTTTTCTGTGTATTTTTTTTATTAATATTATTATTTTGCTGTATTTCTGTGTCTTGTTTCTGTTTTTGTATTTTAACCTTGTAAAGCACTTTGTGAGTCCTCAATTGAAAAAGTGCTAATAAATATGTTTTACTTACTTACTTTACTTATATTGAAGGCAAACAAAAATTAAGACTGCTTCACACATATCGTCAAACCTATACTGTCATATTAATCTCCTCTACATTCACACCTTAGTGACAACGCCCCGTCCATCCATATTATTTTTGCTCAACCTCATCATTTCAGTTCAGCAATCACAGTCTAATGGGATGGCTGACCCTGTCTGGCTTCAAATAGCTTAATCTGCCGTTCACACACCAAATAGGAATATCATTAACCAAAATAAATCAGCTAAATCTTTTGGGGGATCCTATATGAGAGGTAATTGTAAAATATGGTGTTATAAGTGGTGCTCGCTGAAGACCAGAAGCTGTGAGCCAAACACATTATCGGAGTCATTATTTGTTAAGAGAACAGCCACAATTAACAAGTGCCATTTCAGCCCAGAGTGCCCGAAAATGCATGGCGCTACCTGCTGTGCATAAACTTCAGCTGCGCCACGCCATCCGTCTCGCTACTGTTGAGTTAATTGACCGTGGAATTACCAAAAACGTACGAGCTCAGACACTTGGGCCTGTGCCAGGAGAAAAATAGCAATGTGTTTGGTCCCGCCAACTTTGGGATCTGGCTGAAAGCAGAGCCCTATAAACTAATGGCACCCCAACTGGCTATCAATTTTATTGTAACAAGAAACAGGAATTGGAAAAACAGCACTAGGGGAAGTGTAAAGAGAGGCCAAGCCTGAAGGAGACAGTGTTATTAAAAGAAAGACCCTCTGCAGTGTGTAACTTAGACCAGGTCCCTTTTTTCTCCTTTATGTTGTACATACACAAGGCATATCTTATACTAGCACACACACATGCACATACTGTAGTATTATAATAAAATTGACTTATTGAAATGTTATCATCACCAATATTATTATTATTGTTTGTTTGTTTTGTTTTGTTTCGTCCATGTTGTCTTATAAATTGTCTGGTTATGTCGCTCCTCTTGTTTCTACTGTCCTGTGTCATATGTGTTGTTTGTTAATCATCAAAAAAAGAAAAAAAAAGTTTCCCATGGTATTTTATCCTGTATTTTACCTGAAAATCTCCCACTCAACCGCTTCTTAGCGTAAACAAACTGCAGATAAAAACTCACCGTGAGGATGTCATAGCTTCCTGCCGTCACCATCTTCTTCGATGACACCATGGCGGTCTTGGGATCGATGCTGAACTTCTCATCATCGTTTCCTTCCACGATGCTGTAGGTGATGTTGCCGTTGGGCCCCAGGTCGCGGTCATAAGCGAAGACCCGGTACACCGGTTCACCGCGCTTGTTGCGGTCTCGCTCCGGCAGGCTGATGCGGTAGGTGACTTCCGGGAAGGTGGGCGGGTTGTCGTTCTGGTCCTCGATGTGCACTATGACCCACACTGTGGACTGGCGGGTGGTCACTGGGCCGTCTATGACTGTCACCTGATGAAAACACACATTGTCTTTTTGAAAACGTTTTCTAAATTTAGTGTTCGATCATTAACATCCACAGCCCGCTCTGTGTGGATGTGGATGTGGCTGTGCTGTGGAGTGCAGGGCCACGTGGGGCTCAGCTCACGGGAAATCTCTTTGTATTATTGATTCCCTGGAGGCAGAGGCAGAGGTCTGATCACTGATCAATTAGATCAGGGTGAACACCACTGCTGCCAGCCTGACTGCTCACTAGACTATTAATTACAGGCAGGCGGAGCAGTGGGTGGCATGCATACACAGGCAGTCCCATTAAATCTCAGAACAAGACAGGACAGGACGTTGTAACGACAGAGACGTCTGCCCCCAATTTCAGTCTCTTTTTAGGCATGAAAGTTGAAATATACTATGTCATTGCAGATAATAGCATCCCTCTATAAAATTATCTGTTTTCACTTTGTGCTGCGTTGTAATAATCTGTCTTATTAAGTGCTGAAGATGAACAAAGGAGCACAAAGAGTTATTGAGCCCAGACAAGTCAATTGGCATTACAGAAACAAAATACCAGGCTGAAAAACTGCGGGTCAACCGCGGGTTATTCCATTTTGTCGAGGGGCAAAGTGCTGGAAGAGTCAACAGAATTTAATAAGTCGAAGGAAAAAAGTCTGGGAAAGTAGAAGTTTGCTCGTGTCTCTAAAGTCGAGAATCTCTGATTATCCGGTTCATCTGCATGCAGAGCAGCAGGAGCAACTGAAATGGTAATCGCACAGATATCTGTATGCCCAGTGTCTGCGCTTATCAAATGCTGGGCAGACCAACTCCTCTCCCCCCTGCTCTCGTCCTGACTAGAGAAGATAACCAATGATGAATGATTACATTTAGAAAATCCTAAACCTGGGGCCCAAAACTACAGCCATTCATCACAGTTTATGGAGCCTTGAGGGCCTGCCAGGCTTGTCCTCCACCCTGTCTCTGTTAATAGTGGGCTGTGGCAGGTGGCAGAACCAGATAAATAATAATGCTATAAACCCGTGAACACTGTTAAAAGTTTTACTGTACCTCTAAGAAGTGCTCTGCCTGTTGTTCTCTGTCCAGTTTCCTCGCCGTGGTTGTGATCAGCCCTAAAAATGACAAAAGAGAAACTCGGGATTACACAGATTCAGATTTACACAAGGTTAATAAATATCTGCTGTTACAATTGGGAGTCTCTTCATGATTTAGTGTGAATACCGCACTAAATATAAATGAGTGGGTACCCACATGTGTATCCTCACATGAACATATGTTGCTCTAAAAAAAATTGACCGCCTGCAGCTCTGGCAGAGTGTGATGACATCTGGCACATGTTCATATGGCGCTGTATGGCTGAGGGTCATTCAGTTGGCCAGCATGCCACCAGGACAGCAGGCCTATTGATAATAGCTGTGATCGAACCAGGTTATCCAGATGACGGTTTGACAAATCCTAGCAGGCTACATCCGAGATCACAAACGGCAGCGGCACAGCTTCGTTTTGGCCGTGTGAAGAAAAAAAGAAAAAGATGCCACCACCTACCCTCGCCCCTACAACACACCCACACTAAATAACAAAAACTGACACAGAGTCTGCGTAATCAATAGCTACTGGGTTTACTCCCTGCGATTTAAACAAATCAAAAGCTCCCCAGACATTATTCAGGCTAGCAGAGAAAACGAGGAAAACGCAGGCATTGATCCATAAACAGCCCCATTATATGACGCTTTTACAACATTATAAGATGATTTTTTGTTTTCCAAAGGCATCCAAACACAGTAAAATGAGCACATTTGTCTCAGCCTGGATCCATTTCATCCTAACACCTTAACTCAAAACAGAGAAAGATGCAAGCTTTGAAATACCATCGTTTTGCTTTTCGTTTCCAAAGGAAACATACATCTCTATGCTGTGTGCTGTGTGTGTTTTCACGCCACGTACACATATTGTATAGCAGTCTGCACAAATGACAGAACAATTCTATGCATGCCTGCACTGCAAATGAAGAAGCCCATACACACAGGCAGATGCATGCACAAATAACCACCACCACATATATATGCAGTATATTCTGCCATTATTGCTGTGCGGATGATTAAGAGGAATGATTACACTGACTTTGCTTGAACGGTGATAATGTGTTTGTTTCGGTGTAATGAAGCATTGCAGTTAAGTAGGATTATTTTGGATGCTTAAAATATCGGTGCAGTCAACTCTCAATGGGTAAGTCTAAAACCACTGGGCACACACACGCTTGCACTCCGCCCGTGCTTGCACATATCGCAGTGTCACCTTGAGCTTGCTACGCAGGCTAACTTCAATTAAGCAAATTAGGAGTAAATCTAGAGCGGCGGTCACAAGCTGCAGGAGGGTTGACTGGGGGAGAGATGGGGGGAGGTGGGTGGCGGCGGTTGTTCAGCGGGACACAGCGCGAGTAACAGCTCTGATAAAAATCAATGATCTGCAGCTCAAAGCGCATCTGCAGCCGGACAGGCCTCCGCTTTTTAATTGGACGTCGGGAAGAGAAAGTGATAATTTAAAAAAAAAAATCCCCACCCACAGCCTCACACAGCTTACCAAATTTGTGTAATGGTCCAGCGGCCTGTGTTAAATCTTTAGACTTCCTCTTCCACTCTAATTGATTCTAACATTAATTCACAGCCTCATACTTAGCCTTGTAGAGGGAATAGCTCTCCTGCCTTTTCTAACTGGGGCAACATTAAAAATACAAACTTAAGATTTGAAAATCAAATTCATACTTTTGGTCATATTTGATTGCCAACGCAGATTCAAATGGTCAATGTCAAGTATCCGTTTAGGTGCTGGTGCAACAAAACCAATACAATCAAGCAGTGGGTGCAACAACAACAAAAAAAAAGGTCAGAGGGCCGAGATGTCTCCATGACAGCACTGGGCATGGTTGTACAAGAAGAACTCTATCTAATACCCTGTGTCAACACTTATCTACTCTGCCCCCCCCCCCGCCCCTCCAATCCACCCACACCCCCGGAGATGAGCAGGCAGCACTGTAAGCTGTCATCGCACATTTACACACTTTGCACTCATTCAAAGTTCTGCTTCAATACATTTTGGGAATTGTTTCAGTACCTCAAACCCATCAAATTGGCACCTCCAGAGAACTTTAAAAATGTATTACTTCGAACAACCCTGAATGTAGGTTTTTTGTTTGTTTTTTTTAAACTAAAAATGACTTGAAACTCAAAACTTGTATTATTTATTTATTTATTTTTCCTAGCCAGTCGTAGCGCAGCTGGCAGCTGCTTCATGAAAGCAAATCAATGGGCTGGGTTTTGTTTATTCATTTATCCAATGAAATCACTCTGGTGCATGGAAAGTTTTTTTTTTTTTTGACTGGGTTAACAGCAAGGAATGATTCATATTGAATGCACCTCTCAGTCATGCATGTCTCATTACCAAACTAATAGACCGACATTTTCAATCCCAGCGTTTAAAATTACAATAATAGTGTATTCAGATGCACACCGTTTGAGTGGGACTTTCTGAAACTTTCAGAATTTTATTATCCACAAAAAAAAATTATTTATTGGGCTTCAATTAGGTGGAGGAACACAATCTGATTTGTGGCCTCTGAGAGAAAGGACGGCATGAAACCCCATGAAAAGCCAATCGCTCAGTATCGCAGTGAAAGCTCATTTATCACAATGTCAACAAGATATTCATCAATATGAGCTCCCTTGTACAGCATTAATGAGTCGCAGATAACAAAATACTGGGTCTGGGTCTCTGACACAGGCAGCAGGGCTCAGATGGCTAAAAACACTCCCCTGTGGCACACACACACACACACAGACACGGCCGAGACACACATTTGCACACAAACACGCACACAAAGGCAAATTATTTTTGTGTGGTTGTTAGATTTGTATGTCGTGGCTCCGGCAGAGATGAGGGAGCATCGTCTTGATCGGCTCATTTCAGCAGAGCTGCCCTCTCTAACACTCCGCTGTAACCAATTAATCATTTGATTAAATTGCCACACAAACGCTCTTTTTCAGCTGCTCTCTCTTTCTTACACACACACACACACACACACACACACACACACACACACACACACACACACACACACACAGATGTGGAATGTGTGATCCAATCAGCTGGAAAACAAATCAACTCAATATGATTCCGCAGATGAGTTCACATCTGATGGATGCACCTGAAGGACCAGAGGAATTCATTACTACAGCTCAGATATATGTAATAACTGACAGAAGGTGCATGGCCTGCATCCTCTTTTACTCTGCTTAGGATTCTAAGGAGTCAAGAGATAATATGTGTTCAGTTCAGTTTACATATTAATGAGTGTGTAAAGGACCATATAAGAATCAATATTAGCCTTCTCACTGTGGTTCACCCGGCCCGCCTCCCTGCATCATGTCTGTGATATCTATCTGAGATGCTGTAACGCACAAAAGCAAATTCAGGGGGGCACAGAGGACGAGGAATGGAAATATCCACTTTGATTCACAAACAGAGCGAACATGCAACAGCGCTGCATTAGGGAATTCCTTCCTCCATAAGCTTGATAGCTGACATGCTGCATATTACATACAGGCCATCAGTTTTTGATCATTATATTGACATTTCGTCGAATTCAAACACAGGTCCCTGTAACAGCCGAAATGTGCACATTTGATTTCTGTTGTTTACTGGAAAACTTCTAACTTTATCTAGGGCAGACACACCAAAGACTTCACAATGATTTTTTTTTTCAACTGGATTTGAATAAAACATTTCACCTCTTCAATAATTCTTTAATGGAAGCTTCAAGCTTGTACTCAAAATGCATGGGGACCTCCCCAGACTTCAAACTAGACAGTCGAAAGTGAAACACGTCTGAATTTATTTGCTTTAATAATAATGTTTGTCTTCAGAGATATTTCCGCTGATTTTCAAACATGGACATTTTGTCAATTAATCAGAATCACTTGAAAAATAAGAGAGGACTTCTTCTTTTTTTTGAAAGTCTTTTCATGGGAGACCAAGACTGTGAAAACTCTGGGATCAAGACAGGCTCTGACAGAGATCCTGTCTGTTACACAGGGTCTAAAAGATTCAGAGTTTTGACTGATTTTCAGGGGTAGTGTTGTGAAATAATATTCGGTTCAAATGGAGTGGCTGTAAATTGTCTTTTGTGAGCCTGTCAAAGAAAGAGGGCGTATGAGGAATTAAAATGTGTAATTCATATCACTTGGAATTTAGGGATGCGCAGCAAAAGACAAGCCTCTGAAATCATTTTGAGAATCTATAAACAAAATGTTTGTACAAGTTATGTGGTTCCAGTCGTGTGGCGGAATAAAAAGCTGCACAAAGCTTGACTAATCACTTTGAAACTAGAACTGAAAAGTGGAAATTAGAGACATCTGGGAGTATACATTTAGTAGAAATCTGAAGTTGCTATTAAGAAAGCACACCTGAGTCTCCAACCAAACTGCCAGTGGTGGAGTTGGACTGTGGGTGATGGAAGGATTCAACAAAAGGAAATAAGAATAGAATAAAAAAGATTTTTTTTTAAAAACATCTCTGGTTGTGCTGCTCTGTTTTCAGGTAAAACACTCAGGGAAAGCAAATCCTACAAGGCTGGATAGTGGGTACAGGTGGGCGGAGCCTCAGGTACAACAGTGGTGACATCACAAGTTATAGAAGTCCTGACAGTTTGTTTCAAGCCGCAGTTTCAACTAGCTGTGTGCATTTCTCTATGAAGTAGGAACTTTGATACTTTCACAGTATTAATACAGAACCTAGACCTGCTTTATAATGCAAAAAGACATGGAAATCTCACCTTATATAATATAGGACTTTTTTAAAGTACACTCACAAAGCTCCTTTAGCTGCTACTAACGTTAACAGACCTGACTCTCCGACCAAACTGTCAGCGGTCGAGTTGGATTGTGGGTAATTTAAATGGAAGTTTTTAACAAGGAAGAAGAAATGCACCGACTAAAGAAAAACATCTCTGGTTCTGCTGCGTCAGTTTTAATCATGATTTTCCAGTGTGAGTCCAACAAGGAGTGCAATGTGAAACCAGTGCAACTCACAAGTCTTTTTGGCTCAATACAGTTAGAGAAAGAAAGAAATACCCACTGACTAAAATGTAAATAAGACAGACAGTTTTACCTTCAAGTTTTATTCACGGTGCAGACAGGTGTTTTGCATGTGCACCAGAAATTAAAACTGCTGCCTGGGTTAAGGACAGTGTGCAATTTTCTTTTTATTTCATGTTCTTATTGCACTTATGGCTCCCCTGCAGTATTTTTCCACAGGCTCACAAAAGGCAACGTATAACCACAGGCTGTCAGAATATCATTTTCATAAGCCCAGACTCTTTAAGGCCCCATCTTGATCCCATATGTAGTAGAGGAGGCTTATAGTAGTTGGCAGTATTTTCTGAATAAAAAACTAAATCCAAATCCCAGCTAATACGCCAGAAACCTTTTTGCCAGCTTTAGCTTTGCCTTTTCCCTATAGACCCTTTTTCCAACTTTCTGAGAAAAGCATGACCGCTTTTTTTCTATGTCACAGAATACACAGAAATACACCACGTGGACCTCCTATCAGAAACGTAGGTAATGGGAAAGAAAATTGCTCTGACTAATGTAAACCTCCGCCATGATTAAAGGATATTCACCTACACGTTGGTTTTAATAAAAAAAAAAAAAACGAACTGCACTAAATTCCCACAAAGAGCTTACACCCTTTAAGAAGGCTGGGAGTAATATTTGGTTAAGAGTGCAAAGAGGATCGTCTGCATGGCTCATCACTGTCCTAGATGTTTGACTGTGTGGGCACAAAAGTCGCTTTAATTTGTTGTGTGGGAACCAAAACCTTTCATTGAGTGAATGAAGTAGGAGGTACATGATGAAAGAAAACCTGAGTCATTTCAGGATCATGCAAACATACACACAAACGTCTACTGTAATTATTATAAATAAAAGGTTATATTACCAATTGTGCCTTTAATCTACCGTGTTACTATACCAATTAGAAGTTATCTTTATTTAATAATTCAGAATTTTACCTGTTTTCGGGTTGATAGAGAAGAAGTTCTGCGGGTTGCCGGCAGTGATTCGATAGCTCAGACGGCTGGGTGTGGCGGTGAGGTCGGGGTCCTGCGCCTGGATGTGGATGACAGACACATCCTTTGGGGAGTTCTCCATCACAACTGGGTGGTAGATTGGATCCGAGGTGAGGGGAGCATTGTCATTCACATCTTCAACCTGGGAGAAGAAAGCAAAGAAGCAGATGAGAGGAGAGACAAAAAAAAAGAAGCAAATAAGAGAGAGATAGAGGAAGGAGCAGAGTGGAGAAAAGGTGAGAAGTTGTTTGTATCCACTTTAACGGCCCTCTTTATCTGAGATGGATCACAGATGGGTTTATAAAACACGACCTTCTGGAACAGCATGCGCGGCGTCGTCGTGAGGACAAATCCATCTGCAGATTTTAAATATCTTTGTTAATCAAGGAGTTGATGAGATGCAGCGCGGAGTTTGGGGGGAGCTTTGGGGAGTGTCGATCCGATATCCATCACAAAATGAAAAATTATTTACCAGGAAATGTCATAGATGTCACACTTTAAATGCACTGCAAATTAATTTTCCTTCTTACGGCGCAGATCTAGAATATTTATGGCAAACAGAGCGTTGATTGAGTGTTTGCTGGGAGGCACCGAGAGCCAAGATGGTTCAGTCGGTGAATGAGGAGCACCTGTGCCTGATTAATCTCCCTATTTCCATCTGTGATGAAGAGGCAGGGAGTCAAACACCCGATCACACCGCTGCACCTGAATGTCCCGAAGCCAGAAAAAGGCTGGGTTTTTTTATTGTTTTTTCCCTCTTCATATTCTGCTGAACTCTTCCCCAAAGGGAGAGCAGTGTTGCAGCAGTGATGTGTGTATTAGAGTGTTTAGACAGTGGATTACCTAATGCCAAATAAAACCAACACTGAAGCGGAGGAATCCCTGCCATTGTGTATCGCTCTTCTAAACTGAGCATCATTAGCATGTTACAGAGGAACGTGCTCATCCTTTAGTTCCTTTTGGAAGTGACACTCGACAATGTTGTACAATAATAGTGTCAAAACTAGCCTGCAGTTACATGTTGACACGTAGAGACAGTGACGCTAATCTGTTGGCAGCACCTCTTAATAACATGTCATCAATTCTGAAGAAGAAAGACGAGAGAAGTTGTTTGAAGATCCCTGAAAACTGACTGACATTACGATTGCTGTGTGTATAACCAAGCGTGGTATGTATAATAAATATACAGTAAAAAAAAAAAAGCCGGGAAGACATAAAACTGAATCCTTTGTGACAAAAATGTGGTTGGATGTGTTGCAAATAATTAATGCCCCATTAAGAGAGGAATTCTCCAAACTGGCTTTCAAGTATCAAACAATCGCTCCCTGTGGACTTGAATGAGGGCTTTAAAAATGTATGCTCTTCTGCACAGTGTGATTCCTGGGAAGCTGCTGTGCAAACCCTTGTGTACAGTTTGGTGTGCAAAGGACAATTTATGCAATTAGTATTCCACCGTAGATTCTGTCTTCACTACCAGTACAAATTCAGAATTCAGTGGTCTAAAAGGTTTCATGTATATCATATTATATCCCTCTATGTTAAAGTGACAATGGGGAGTTTTTTTTGTTAGAACTCCTCATTATGAAGTAAATGTTGATTGCACAGTGTATTAGCTATGGATTAATGACACCATTTGTGTCATCGTACCACAACACCTCGCAACAGGCCAGGAAACAGATCTAGGGAAAACAGTGTGGCTGGTAACCTTGGCAGCAAAATTATATATTTTTTCTGCCACCACACACAAAATTTCACATCACAAAGGACGTGTGTCTGTTACTGCCCAACAAGGACATACTGTACAGAGGAAAGTGCTATTGTTTTCTCCAGTAGCTCCTGGTATCTTTTTCATCCATTCTTACAGAGCAGAACCTCACAGGACAGAGCCGCCATGGTCGACCTGGGACAGTAATCTGGCCTGGGACAGTAATCTGGCCTGGGACTGCTGAAATAGCCTTTATGGATTTTGTATTGTCCACCAGCACACAGAGGCTGTGGTCCACCAAGCTTTGGTCCTGGTAGTCTCCATCACCGGGTCTGGGTGTGGAGAAAGATTAAAGACTTGAAACGGTTCAGTTTGCAGAATTTCTGCTGGACCAGTAACTTCTCAGTAACTCATTTATAAGACAGGATGTTTTTCTTTGCCTGAGACAAAGCTCTGAGATCAGTGCTTCCAGCTCAGATTGGGATTCTTCTTCTCCTTTGAGCAGTGGCCTGGCTGATAGCGGCAGCCATGCTGCTGAGTCTGACACCAGCCCTGGCAGCCAGAGACAAACGACTCACTGTCCGTTTGATTCCTGGCGGTGACCCCTTCTAAAATGAGCTGTAGTGAAATCGGCAAGATTCTTCTTCGTGACAACGCCGCCAACATTAATGCCACTTGGAAACGCTGGAGGGGCGGGGGGGGAATTGTCTATTGCCACTTTCAGCACAAGGTTGTTGCATTTTTGTGACTGATGAAACGTGAAAGCGAAGTGCACAGCCTTGTCTTACACGGAAAGCTGCTACTTGGCATTTCAAGCTCATGCTTATCTCTGTGCTAAAACCAGAAGACATCTCTTGTGTATGAGGCCTCTTAAGCATGCATAGTATAATGTGAATAACGGCAGCGCAATCTGCGTACCTGGATGAAGACTTCAATGGATGCTGACAGGGGTGTAACCCCTCTGTCTGTGGCGTACACTGTAAGCCAGTAGGAGTCTTTGGTCTCACAGTCCAGGATACCAGCAGTGTAAATCACGCCTGTTGAAGCAGAGAGAAAGATTAATGTGGTTGTTGCTTGGGCTTGAGAATACATATATATTAGGTGTGTGTGAGAGTGTGTGTCAGCTTGTGTGCGGGGGCAGTCCGGGTGTCATCCCTAGAATACAACCGCAGAAGATCTCACAGAGGGGAAAGTCTTTGAATACCAAGTTTCCAGAGGCAAAGACATACATTCAGAGTAAACTTTGTGTCCCGGCTTCAGTGACATTCACAGGCATTAGCGGCGCCGCTGTAGTCACCTTCAATGTTTCAGCTCCTCTACAGCTAATCACAGCTGACCAAACTGCTCCCGCTGCTATTTGCTTAGTGCTAAACGTACCCTGAACTGCCCTACAACAATAAAGACACACGCAGACACCCAGACATTCACGCACATTGACTGGCGTGTGTTTAGTGGCCTTAAGGAAGATGAGTGGCTGACAGCTATGGTGACCTCTGGAGGGACAACGACAACGCTCACAATGGATGACACATCGGTGCCTTTTTTTTTTTTTTTAAAGCAGTCATGCAGGACTGTTCATGTACACAGTGGACAAATGACACACAACCTCAGACTCTAAGTTTTAGCATCAATTGATGTCATATCTAAACATCACCAAGAGTACCAAAGCATCACTGAGCAATGTCACGGTTTATCTAATTTATTCTGATCAAAACAGATAAGTTTTCGGTATATTATATATATATATATATTATATATGTTTATACTTTTATCATTTCTATCAATGGAAAATAAGTAAAGTCAGTTGATGCATTTCAGTTCAGTGCACACTTCCATCAGATCTGGGAAGCTGATACTTCCAGAAACATATGACTCTGTGACTTCCACTAAGTCGAAGCAGCTTGGTGGGAGCTAAGACATAATGTGTGTGTGTGTTTGTTAGTGCCTGCAGAGTGCCTGCATCCGTGCTTGAGTACACAAACAATTAACACAAACCAAATGCTAAACCCGGCTCAGACTGAATGTGTCAGCAGCTGAATATTTACACCGGCTCTGTCATGCTTACCTTAACCTCAACACTGCAATTACACTTTTTTTTTTCTTAAGACTGAACAATTAATTAAATCGTTATTGAAAAGGCAGTATGATTAAGTGTAATATCCATATCACAAGAGAAGCTAAAATGTGTCCTGACATACCCAGATGCACAATAGGATCAAAAATCATCAACAGGGGAAAAAAATCTTATTGTATATTTTTATTGTGTTCAGTGATAGTGGCACATATCAGAAATGCAATATTTTGGGGTTTTTTTTGCATATCCTGCTGCAGCCTTATTATTTATCATCATAACTGGTTGATGTTGATGATGTTAGTGAGTTTATTGTCTTCCATGTGCATTTTTGTGCCTTAAACTGTATCAGTGTTTCCATTAGAATCAGGACTAGAGGTAGCGGTTGTAGTTTTAGGAGCGCTGCTTCGTCCTGGGTGCCCTCTTGTCATGCTAAACCCATACTGACGCACAACTTCATTCTAAACGGATAGCCGCCATGGCAGAATAAGTGTTGTGTTTACAAATAAGCAGAGCAGTAAGGTAAGTCAACATCAGAGTCTGGCTGTTTTTGCTCTGTTCCACTTGACAAGTGAGAGCATCAAGATAGATAACGCAGGCAACACATTTCATCAAACACCGTGTTTGCACAGCCATGTAGTGCAAAATACAACACCATATCTATTTAATTTGACCAAAACAAATGAAGACCTGGGAGGACTCCAGGGAGGCAGACAGGGCCAAGACAGATTCCAGGCCTAACCTCTGCCACCCTATTAAAAACATTTTTGCAAGATATAATAAAAAAGAAAAAAGAAAAAAACAATCAGACAAATATTTTGTTCAGTGAGAATCCCCTACGGACAGTTTCAGTGTCAACAATCCCTCCTGAACGGATACAAAAAACAAAACAGAAATTGATCTTTTCACACATATATTAATGTGTTTGTGCTGCTGGCGAAATTAACTTGATTTCCCATCACACAGCAGATGTCAACTGTTCCATAACTTGGCCTTTCACTCACATGCCCATGTGATAAGTCACACAAGCATACAAATCAGTAACTCGAGGTGTGACTGTGTGGCCTTTGAGTATACTGAATCAGACCTCGGATGCATGGCGAAGGTGTTACCTTATCGCCGGAAAGCATGTGTGTATATGTCAGATTATGAGTAAGCAGCTGCCCAGGGCACGCGCAATGCATAGTAAGAGTGTTTGCCAAAACACATCCTTGCTCTGTCGTCCTTGACCATGTCCTTTTCAAACCACATCTCATCTCCGTCAGATTGCTCGACACAGAGAGACGAGGAAAACAGAGCTGGCTGTTTCAAAAGCTCTTTGAACTTTGAGAGCGACAGGCAGTATTCACTGAATTCAATATAAATCTGACTTGACAGCATCCATTCTCACCATAAATAACACACTTCAAAGAGTGAACAAAATATTGAAGGGTCATGGCATATTTTCTAATCTAGGAGTTCACAGTACACAGGTTTACGTCCATCTGTCATGTCTATTCACCTTCTACGTTCCACACAAACAGGTTTTGGGCTCCTGGAATCTAATTAATGCCACCGACATATCAGACAATCAATCCTGAGATTGATGAGATGTGCATGTCAAGAACTGTGAGCGGCAGAGAAGGGGACATCAAAAAAGTATAGAACCAGCTAATTTTTCTTTTTCTTGCCAAATACAGAGTAGATGGTGTCTAACAAAGTGTGTTTGCCTCTAACTTAAAGAATGCTTTATCCAGACTGTGACAAATCCTGAAGCTTGCACACCCACTAATAGAGGAGCAAGGGCTTCTGACAGCTGCCCAATGAGAAATTGCAGGGATTGCTCCCCCCACCCCCCCGGCCAATGACAAGAATACCAATTTCTGTTCAAAGTGCAGGAGAGCTATGGATTTAAGCCAGAAGATCCTACTTCTATTCTGATAGATAGCCCCAGTACTTTCCATCCCCATACTGTAGGTGTGAGTCATCTCAAACATCTAAATATAAAATGTGGGAGAAAAGTGCAGATGTGACGGACAATGGGGTGCACACGGGGCCGTACACGAAGCATCACAATCCCCAAACTACAAGGGAGGTAAAGCCGTAAATAAGGAGAGGATAAACAAAGTCTCACTTTATTTTCTCATTCTCTCTGTCCCTTTTACTTCGTCTCACTCTCTGTCTCACTTTCTCCTCCCATACTCAGTTTTGGCACTTAGAGACGCAGATTGACAAGCAGGGAGAGCAGAGCCACTCAACATGGCAGCTAAATGCATGACGGGAGGACAGAGCTGCTGCTGCTGCTGCTGCTGCTGCTGTGTCCACGCTTGACAACACTGACTTCTACGCGACAAGATGAAAATGAAACTCTTTGATGAGAGTGAGAATTTGGCAGGTGCTCGCAGTATCCTCTTGTCTGATTCCAAAAAAAGGCTTTTCTTTTTGCTTGATCATTATATCATGACAAACAACCAGAACAACAGCTGCAACTTGCAAACTAAATTTCCCAAACGCAAAAAAAGGGCATTGAAAAAAAGTGTGGGATGGAAAGCGCAGTATTTTCTTATGACACTTTTTATCTACTCCAGACTCCCCTGCATCCTCCTCCTTCCTCTCTTCGCTTCACTTCCACTCCCCTCTCCCTTCACTTTCTGCTCCAACAGGCACTCTGATTTCCCCTGGAAAATCTGCGCTCAATAAACTTTCTCACTGACTCTGATGCTCGTTACTGAGGTTATAATACTGAAGTGAATAAAAAGCGCCAATCACTATTACAGAATCCTGTGGGGATCTGTGTATGCACTGTGCACCATTTTATCTATGAGCAAGTGTATAAACCAAGCGTAGCGTGGTTGTAATGTATATATGCATAGTTATATGAAGAGATACTGTAGAGATGTAGAGAGTGAGGGAAAGAGACATCCTCTCTGTCCTATCCATCTGTTCCTCTCTCCACTATAGTCAATACTAATTAGCCTAGTTAAAGGTCAATACAGGCCTCCAGTGCGAGTCATGTACAGTAGGGACCAGTGTGACCAGAGGTGAAAGAGAGGCCAGACAAGGAACATCATCTTTTCTTCCCTTGAACTAAACTCTAAAATAAACTCCTGCTGTTAAAATTTAACCACCAGTGCTTGTTTTTTTAGCCACTGGTCACTCACCGCTAATTGCTATTGATACTTAATTTGACCAGCTGCTTTACTATAGATTTTTGTTCAGATTATATAACTGCGAGTGCAAAAATGTGGGTATAAATTGTTTCTCCATTTCCCCAGTTGCTATTTAAAAAATACTAAAATCTATATTTTGGAATAATAATAATAAAAGTCTGTCCATATCCCCTACCTACTAATATGATGCAACAGCTAACTTGTGATGAGTACAATCTAAGAGTATGATGAAACAAGGCGTTTTATATTAGCATTGCATATTGCAGTGACAGGCAATGTTGACTTTCTTGTCAAAATTTAAATCTGCAAGCAAAACAAAAAAAAAAACTATCATCACCATAAAAGATATTCTTTCATTTTAAGTAGCAACTAGAGACAAAAAGCTTCCAGAGGGAAGAAGAAACGCAAATTAATTTTGAAATGTCCTCTCAAATGACTAATTAATAAACAAGAGTGAAACTGCATTTGCAATGTGGTAATTAAGTTAGTGAGTAATGAGTGAAGAAATTGTCAATAAAACTCTTAATGAGTCATAAACAGATCTTATAATTTTGCTGTCGTTCAGTAAACGGGGTTTAGCGGGAAGAATTGTGACATAGTGGAAACTAGAGCAGTAACAGAGTGACATGCACCTCAAGCTTAAAAAATTCACTAAGGTTCTCAGTCTTACTTGCTTATACAGAGTTTCTATTCACTATTCACTATGGTGCACCCTACACTATCATGCAGGGAATAGAGAATAAGTTAGTAAGGGACTGATTTTAGAGCTCAAAGTTTGAATGTTTCAGCACCATGGAGAGAGACAAAGAGAGCGAGATTAGGTTTAACAGCTTCAGCACCACGGATAGAGACAGAGGCTGCAACAAGCCTTAGTGGGAAAGACAGAGCCCCAGACACACCGGTCGCATCTCACATTGAAATTTCACATAGGCATGCTTTTCTACATTTCACTCATTGGTATTTGCAAAGCTTTAATGTGAAAAGAGCTCTGATTCAAGGCAATATCTCTGTGCTCACAAAAGTCCAATTTCCCTGATGGAAATATAGCAAATGCCAAGATCTTATCCAGTTGGCTATATTATTACAATGCATATATGTACATATTTATTCATGTTTGTATTACATTTTGTTGGCCCATTATTCTGTACACGAGCCAATATGAACTATTACGAACTGGCCTATTTCGATTCATTTTCTCCCTGGCTGAGTGAGTCACTGCTTCCTATTTGGATCAACATGTTTTCAGCTGCGGTTAGACACTGCAGGACAGTTGGAAACAACTACATGCTTTTTTTGGATCAAGCCCCCTTAAATAAGTCACAGTGATTTCACTACACTTGGAGAGGATGGGGCTGCTGTGCAGGAGAGCCTTGATCAATGTTATCCACACAGCACTGGATCAGTCGTACTGAGCGGCCTGAGGCCCAGCCAACATTGCTGCCATGCTGCCCTCATTACAGTAATGATCTCCCAGCACACAGCTCCCACGTGAGGCCCCATCAACACACTGACTCTGACTGTACCTTGCACTCACTTCGCTCTCTCTCTCTCTTTCTCTAAAGCACACACACACTCACTCAAAAACATGCAACTGGTGAAGGTTTGTCTCTATTTCCATCACTTGCGATACAAATCCACATTGTGTCTGACACACAAATGAGATAAAATGGGTCGAGCAACAACTACACGCAACTGAAAAGATAAGATTTCGCAGAAAATGAAATGATAAGCGATGTATTGAGATGTTGATATTCAAAGCATGGTACTTTACATTATTGGATTTTCACTTTACATAAATAGGCTTCAAAATCGATCTTGTGTCACACCTGTGTCTTCATCAATGGTGAAAGTGCCGAGTCCGCTGCCTCCTCTGACAGAGTACCTCAATACACCATCTCGTCCCTTGTCGTCATCCTTAGCGCTGAGTGTCAGGACGCTGGTGCCTGCTCGGGAGTTCTCCTTCACTGAGCCTCTCACAGCAAAGTCCGGGAAATAGGGTGCATACAAATTCTCATTGACATCCACCACCTGAAGAAATGGGAAGCCACTTTAATTTTCATTAAGAAACTGACTTAAGAATTTGCAGTATACTGTATGAATGTGACTAAATCAATATGATAATAATGCCTTTAAACGCATTATGACAAGCAGATATTGAAATGAATTGAATTAGATTATAAGGGCACCATGATGTAGTAAATGCTGTTACCCAGGACCTGAGAATAAAAGATGTGGGGGACATTAATAACAAAACTGTAAATGTTAATGCCTCGCTGATAAAACTGATCATTAGAATTTATTCTGACGCAAAGTTGGATGTGTGTGTGTAAAGGCGTAGACTGCTATAACGTTACACACAAACAAAACGATGCCTCTGACAGGACTTTTTTTCTATAGCGCTGGATCTGTTTTTACTCCTCAAATATGAATATGAATTAAGAGCTCATGCAACCACTGAATCTTTTGAATCTTTTGTGGCAAATGTAATTATCCACACCCCACACAGACACGGACACACACACACCCACACACAAACACAGCGATGTTTTCTCAGTCAGCAACAGTACAGCGTCTCCTCCTCTCTCTGGCACTGTGTGAATGCAGGCAGGTTGATAACCATGGAGGAGCCACAAGGGAGAAAGTAGTAGGAGGAGGAGGCCCAATATTAGGACATCTTCCTCAAAAAGTCTCAAAGTCAACAAAACCCTAACCTTTAGTTAATGTTTTCACTTTTAGTTTACTTTTACAAGTGTTGTTTGCCTGTTTGCTACCCAATCTTGTGGTACAGTTGCTTGCCAATAAATGCTTTCTAGACAGCAACAGACGAGAAATCCAGCATTATGTGCTTTTTGAAAGGATTCCTAGATGCTTCCTAAAGAGCACTTACACCATACAGTAATGCAGAAGAGACAAAAAATGGTAAAAAAAAATAAAATAAAATGTTCAAGCAAAATCTGTGTCTGTCTGTGTGTGTTTGTATGCATCTTACCCACCTCCACCTCCACAAACGTCTCACTTCTGAGACTTGGTGCCGCCCTGTCCTCAGCAAGGACTGTCAGATTGAAAAATTGTTGTTTCTCAAAGTCCAGTTCTTTTCTAATCCTCAGCACTCCACTCAGAGCGTTGATCTGCACAAAGCATTACAATAGAACACATTATAAATTGTCTACAATAAAGACATCAACACATGTAACACTAATGTGGCATCGCCTACCTCAAAAGTGCCATTGAAGTCATTGATCAAGGAGTATCGGACCTGTCCACCGGGGCCAACGTCTGGATCCTGAGCCTGCACCCACATAATCACAGCCCCCGGTGGGAGGTCCTCTAGCACTCGAGTGCTATAGCTGCTGGGAATGAAAGCTGGGGCGCAATCATTAACATCCTCCAGTATTATACTAAGAGTGGTTACTGATGACCTTCGAGTGCCTCTCTCTGCCTTGTCTCTCACCTCCACCTTCAATGTGAACATTGGGAATATCTCTCTGTCCAGTGTGCTGGCTACAAATACACTCCCGGTTTCACTGTCGATACCAAACTGAGGGACACTGGTCAGCATCACGTAGGAGAGCTGTCCATTTTGCCCCGTGTCTCTGTCAAACGCCATGATAGTAATAACTTCCATACCGACAGCCGCGCTTTCTGACACAAGAGCCGAGAAGCTGTCCTGATAAAACTCGGGGTCGTTATCATTTGCGTCCTCGATGATCACAGTGAGTAGTCTCCAACTGGACATCTGAGGGACACCCTGATCATAGATGGTGATATTGAGGAAGTAACGATCCACTTGCTCACGGTCAAGTGGCTGCAATACAGTTATCAACCCGGTCTCCATGTTAATATTGAAGCAGTTGTCTTTGTTGCCATCAGATATAGAAAAGAGAACACGGCCATTAAAGCCTGTGTCACCGTCTCGTGCTCTCACCTGAAATACACTGGCTCCAGCAGCGAGGTCCTCTCTCACTAGAATACTAGTAGGCAGGGCCTCAAACTGAGGGGGCTGCGTGTTCATAGAGAAAAGGTCTGTATACCTCTCATCTGCTCTTGGTCTAGCCATAGCGGACGCTTTTGAGAGCATTTTTTCTGCCAACATCTGGGCCACTCTGGTCTCTTTGCAGTTGAACCCCCTTTGGGGCGCCCTACCCCTCACCACGGATACATTCACAAAGGTAGGATCAGAGGAAAATTCTCCATCTGTCGCGACCAGTTTAAGGTTGAATATCCCATTTTTTAAATTATCCGCCGCTAATGATCTTTTCAATGACAAAGCCCCCGAATCTGGATTTACATTAAAATAATCCAGCTCGTTCCCTGCAACTATTTTATATGCCACCATTCCTAACTCATCCATGTCCACAGCTGACAAGGTGACAATTGTCTGGCCGAGAGGGTAATCACGGCTTATCATACCCCTGCAAGAAACCCTTTCAAAAAGAGGTTGGTTGTCATTGATGTTTAGAATACGAACAGTAACATTAACCTCACTCTCCCTTCTGTAGGGTGAACCCCAGTCAGATGCTCGCACCGCAAAAGTATAGATGTCATCTGAGGACTCAAAGTCCAGGTCTGTTGTGATCCTCACTTCACCTGAATCTTGGTCTATAGTAAATGGAAGAGATGGTTCACCGCTGATTGTGTGTGTTACGTACGCATTCTCTCCTTTATCATAATCCACAGCAGACACTACGAGAACAACGGTGCCTATAGGTAAACTCTCGTTGATGGCGACATCATAGAATGGCCTGTTGAACACTGGAGAATTGTCATTTGCATCCTCTATGGTGATTTGGACCCTTGCCCGTTGCTGACTGGTATTATCAACCACCTCCATCTCCAGGAAATCCTGTGATATCCCTGTCAACTGCCTTGTGGTCATAATAACTCCAGTTGAGGGGTTTATATCTAAGTACATTGGATCTGAGAGGCTGTTGAAGCTGTAATTGACACTCACAGAATCTGGGAAAATTTTCACAACCTCTACAATCGTGCCTGGGGGAGCTATTTCACTCAGCTTGACTACATAAACATCCTTCTCAAACATTGCCAGCACTGGGTCTGGTTTCGTAACCAACAACTGAATAACCTCGATATTTGAGAATTTAGGAGGTGTACCCCTGTCTTTAGCTTGGACGGTTAGGTTGCAGCCGTAGGGAAACGTATCCCAGTCCACAAATTCCGATGCTTTAACTCTGTACTCATTCCCAATAGGCAATCGATCAACAACAAACTGTTCCAAGGGGTCACCCTCAATGATGGAAACCCACTCAATATCTCCAGACAGTCCCTCGTCCTTGTCCTCCACGGTCACAAAGGCGTAGACTGGGTCCTTGTCCGTCCATGATGGAACTACAGCAACTGCGCTGAGAACAGGTGCAAATTCATTAATCCGCTTCACAGTCAGGACCAGTCGAGCAGTGCTGCTGATACCGCTGTTCCCGTAGAGTTTCATCCCTCGGTCGACCACCTGCACCTCCAGCTCAAATCGGCTTCGCTTGTCCACTCTGGGCTGACCCGACAGGGTGATGACCCCGCTGGTCGGATGAACGGCAAAGAGTTCAACCTTGTTGCTGAAGAAGTAGTAGAACTCCCCGTTGGAGCCAACGTCAGCGTCTGTGGCTGTTACACGTCCAATACTGGTGCCCACGGGAGCGCTCTCTGGGACAACGAATGAATACGAGGTTGGGGAGAAGAGAGGTCGGAGGTCATTGGTATCCAAGACCTTGATATAAACAGTCGCTAAGGCCTCTAGGCCTCCATGGGCGGATGCCTTAACTGTAAGTGTGTAATTGTCCTGTACTTCCCGATTCAGTATGGCACCACTGCCTCCGTTAGTGCGTACACGGAGGAAGCAAAAATCTCCCATTACAAACTCCTCGGCCTGGAAGATCCCCTCACTGTCTCCAGACGTAATGGAATATTTTATATCTAAGGATCTGGGTGGAGCAAGAATGATGCCCATTTTGACCTCGCTCCTCGTATAGGTTCTTGTTGCAGAGTTCTCAAAGATGGAAGCATTATAGGCTGGCTGGGTGAAGAGCAGCAGGCCTTGTCCTGACCTAAGTTCTGGTAGGAACTGAGCACAGACTGAGGGGAAATGGATGAGGAGGAGGAGGAGGAAGCAAATGAAATGGAAAAGTAGAGAGATGCCGGGTAGAGAAAGCATTTTTCCCCACCAATTAGCCTTCATCACTATTCCATCACCCAGTCACCCTATTTGGAGAGAATAACAAAGAAAAACAGATCTGGATTCAGTCGGTGTGCTGCTATAGAGACATGTAGTCTGCACACCAAAAAACTGACAGAGAACTGTGAGGCAAAAGTTACAGACATTTCAGGGGCACTGCTGATCACCACGGGGATATGATAGCATATTCAATGTTGCGCTCAAACTGTTTGCATTCAAACACTGAATATTGTTCCCGAAAGGCTCAGAGGCAAAGTCTGACATGCCTTTAAACAAACCACTTCAAAAAAGCCCAGTGCACACTTACACAGCCTCAGTAAAACACATCATGTCACTATATAAAATCACAGCGATCAGGAACAATCATTGTTACAATATGAAATGCTGCCTAAAAGGCACCAGGGCTGATTCTTCAGCCAGGGTGGTGGTATAGTGGCACTAGCAAATGCAACTACAGGGTCTAGAGGTATCATAATCTGACACTGTGCACTCAACTGTATAACATCTTTTTACAGCCTAACTGGAAAAGTTATCATCAGCTTAACCCAAATGCACAGTCAAAGTTTAGATCCATTTATTAACTGCCAGTTTGATTTCAAATGCTTTTAAATATTGCATGGACTAAGTGTAGACTGTACCTAGTACTGAATGTCGAGTGCAGCCTTTTTCTGATCATTATAGGTCGTCATCTAGGTAAAATTATATGTAAAACAAAATAAGTGATTATAAGAATTTGAGTCCATTTGTGTGTGTGGATTCTGGTACAGATTAATACAATAGGACCCAATGGGCTGCCAGAGAAGACCTGTCCCGGGAGATATAACTGAGGTGCATTTATTATCTCCCATGTTGACGCAGAATCAGTGGAGCTCGTCTCATCTCCCTGCAAAATCCACGAGTTTATTAAGATAGGCTACTGCACGTCTGTAACTAAAGTGTACCGCCTGATTAACTACAATTTATGGAGACTTCTCTCACACATCGCAGCGTGTCCTACCTTTAGAAGAAACAGCTGTGATCAGTGAAAGTAAATCCATCCCCATCCTCTCTGCGACAGTGTTTTATCATATGAAAGAAGGCAAAGAAAAGAAAAGCAGTGGAGGAAAAGTCGGTGCTGATGCACGAATAGAAAAAAATTACGCGCACAAATCCCGACAGGCAGTTCTCTACCCGGCTGCAGTCCTCCTCGTAAAACTAAACAGCTATTGCCCCAGTTTCGTACACCTGACCACTGTAACCCCCGAGTACAGTGTGGGGTAGTCCCGCTTCTTCTGCTGTAGTTGACAGAAAACTGCCTTCAAACAGTCTGGCGTCCGTCGGCTGAGAGGTTTGAGTCCGAGGTCTGGAAGAACACGTCGCTTCACGTAAGTTTAGAAGCGGTCCGCTTCAGTTGTCGCTTCTGTGGGACCCACACGGTGCGCTCAGGATGGGGGTGGCAGCGGCGGGTTGGGCTCGGGCTGGCTTCCGATGTTTGCCGAGTGTAGCCGACAACATCCGGAAGTGCGTGCACTCAGTGTAGTGTACAGTTCATGCGGCGAGCGGCAGCGGCTCGTTATCTTCCTCACACGAGCTCCTTAGCGGTTTATTACAAATCTGGCCACCAGTTTTGACTAGTTCGTTTCTCCACCATGTCTGTTTTGTGTTATAATAAGGGATGTGGACAGCGGTTTGATCCAGAAAATAACCCGGACGGTGAGTAGTGTCTTGGTAAACTCTCGCTGTTGCCCTGTGCCAGTGTGTTAGCAAGCTAACCTCTGCTGCTCATCTAGAAATTTCTCTAGCGAGCAGGCCTGTTGGGCCCATGTAAGTTAGCTGACCCGGTGTTAGCCGGCTGGACTCTAAAGTGTAAACTTCATTCATTAATACTATTGTAGCCAGTAAGCCCGATAAGCTAATAACAGCCCGGTGCTCACCACGGTGCTATTAACATGTTAAACTCATGTGATTAGCAGAGAGACGTTTGACTTCACAGAGACATTGTCCCGAACTGAGCTCAGTGTGTTTAAAGTTTCAAAAATGAATTAGTCTACCTTTTTTATTATTGTCATTAAACACGAACTATCCACAGTTCGTTCCTCAATATTATCCCAAAACCAGGACTGTGTTGTCAGATGTTTCCAGCGTGAAACCATTTCGTTTAGTAACTCGTGAAGCAGACGGAGGACAGTTAATCCGAGTAGGAGTCAACAGTGAGGCTCAGCTTTTTAAGTTGTGTTCATCCCACCAAGCAAAAGTTAAAGCACTATGTTTATTGCACCAAACCGGTTGGCAAGTAGTTCAAACATCTTTCAATAGACACATTTTTGAACAGCTTCTCTGGGGCTGTTTGCTGTCAGAGAAGTTGAGGTCCCACAAGGCGTAGAGAGGAAGACATGAGTTGTACCTGCTGCAGAGCTGTAAAAGTGAAGGTAACGGTGGAACCAGTGGGATTACTGAAATAATCACTATTATGTGCAAGTATGTTAAAACCACTTTATCAAGGTATAGACTACAGTAGTAGGTTTGTAAGTACAAAGCATATACGTCTTTAAACAGACAGACATGCAAGACTACAAGCACCAAAATCTGAGAAAGAACAGAAGGAAGGAAGGAAGGAAGGAAGGAAGATGCCTTCATAGATCAGTGTAATTTTTTTTTCACCAAGGGGTGTTTTGCCTAAGGAAAACCAGAGTATATTTTGATCCCATCCTGTCCGCGGCCAGGTGGAAAGCATTGTGCAAGTGTGTGCTTCGGCTTCTGTTACATATCAGGACCTTTGACCAACATATGCCGTCATGATATGTTTACAGTGTGTCTTCCAGAATAATAGAATTGGCTGTTTCCTCCAAAAATACAGAGGAGGACATGGTTTAGTTGGTGTTTTGCACAAGGTTTTATGGCACACGCAAGAAACACCAGTTATTTATTATTAATTCCTGACACATTTAGCTTGTAACACAAAGGGAATGTTTGATTTTTCCTCTCCTTTCGTTGTAAAACCTGTGTGCTTCCAGAAGTGCAGTACCGCTGCAAAACCACTTGGAAGACACAAAACAAAGTTGTGTAGATAGTTCACTTCTTGATCTTGAGCTACTCAACATAGCCCAAAGTTTGTTCTTTGGACTATTGTTCATTTTGAAGCACTGATCTACACAGAATTTAACTTTGAAGGTAGTAACAATGTCTTCAGCCCCTGAAAAAACCTCAGCAAAGTCCATTATTTCCGTAGAAATGTTCTCCTCTCTGTCTTCTGGTAATATAACATTGCGTATGGCTAGATACTCAATACAGGAATCAAGTCTAATTTCCATTTTAATAGGATGCCTCTTTTCATAGCAGTAGAGTCTATTATCATTACCTTCTATCTAAGATGTGTATCTAAGGCGGTGGCACGGAACAACCGCGGCTCAAGGTGTACTGTAAGGAAGATGCTTGATCTTTGGTGCCACCCAATCAGATTTTTATTTCATTCCACAGTGATATGTCCTTTATGACAGCTCCCACAAGGATATTTAAAAAGTCATGCTGCACGTTTATTTAAGGCTAATTTCAAATTATGATTTGGGAAAGTAATTTCTGATTATATCTTAAGTAGGCTACATCCTAAATTAATTTGTTTAAAATGTGTTATTATTTAAATATTACCATCTTGCATCTGTTTCAAATAGCCTAGTCTTTTTTTTGTTTTGTTTGGATATTACTTGTGTTTGTGTGAAAGACTTTTTTCACACACGCAATTTCTTTGGATAAAAGGAGAGCGTAGTAATGCCCCAAGTTAATCATTTATGTATGTATTTTGTTTTGCTGCACTCCACAAGGACGAATGCAAATCATTTCATAAATTTTATGCAATAGGTGGAGGAAAATTATACTCTATTTTTATCAAAAAGGAAGTTTAAGGTGGAGTAGCTTTGAAAAACATTAAAAAATTATCATTATTTATACAAGTTTAAATTCTTTTCATCCTTTTGTGTCTTTTAGTTTGACAGATGATCTGTGGTCTGTTTGTTAGAATTGTCCATAAATGATCACAGTATGTTTCTCCCATTTTAAGTTGCTGTTCTGAGCACAAAGAACTTGTCCTGGTCTTGATTACATAACAAATGCTTTTCCCTGATAGATAATCAGACACATAAGCACTCAGTTTCCATTCAGTCACTTCAACGTGACGGCTAATTGGAAGCCAAACTTTAAGTCTTAACAGTAGAGCACATTGTGATAAGTGTTGCTGTTACCTGACCCCATACACCCCCCAAACGCTGCAGTAACCAGCGTCTAAAATTACCTCATGTTACTTTGTTGAAGGCGTCACTTTGGAGTAGTTCTGTCCAGCCGTAAGCACTTCCATCTGCAACAAGTCACTTTGACAGGGAACATGTGAAGGCAGTATCACGCTCCCGACCCAGGTCCTCTGAGAGAAGTTGCACCACACATGAAAGGATCAGCAAGACACCATTGATGTGCAAGTGCTGTACTAAGAAAGGCTCGGCGCCCATCAAAACAGCCGAAAACAACCATAGATTTCTTGTAATCGTTGACTCACAGAACCCCTCGCCACATTCAGAAACTACTCCCCCTGCAACTTTACTCAGCATTCTGTAAAATAAATGGGCAATTTGGCACCCCGAGCAATTTAAGGTGAACCCTTTCTCTTGAAAGATGAAAGTTTTAATCCTTTGTGAGTCTAAGGACAGGTGATATATTAAAGGGTAAAAGCTTGAAAAATGAGCGCAGAAAGGGGATGACTGCCCCTGCCCCTACCTGCAGGGGACGAGGGGGGTCACTGGGTGTTTTGATGAGGATGAAAATTATGTGAATCATTTGCCGTGACCTTCACAGTCACCGCAACTCAACCCAGCTGAACACCTGAGGGAGATTTTGGGGGCAACGCGTTAAACGGCGTTCTGCACCGCCATCATCACAACACTAAATGAGGGAATATCTGTTGGGTTACTAGGCAGCACTAGCGAGGCTGCTGTACAGTAGCAGCTCGTGGTGCCTCAGCAGCTCACTAAGATGCTTCATGTTGGTTTTTACCTTTAACCCATCTATGGATTTAGTCATTATTGTGCATTCTTTTCACAGATGGCTGCACCTATCACCCCGGGGTACCAGTATTTCATGATGCATTGAAGGTAAAATAATGTACAGTCAGCTCGTGTCCTGTTGTCCTGCTGCCTGCTCAACATTAATGTCTCTGTACCCTCCTCCAGGGATGGTCCTGCTGCAAGAGAAGAACGACCGACTTCTCAGACTTCCTCAGCATTGCTGTGAGTTTGCTGCCACTGTTCTAATCCATACTTTTAATCCTCTACGGTCCTGTTGCCCTTATTTTTTTTCATGGCTTCATAAAACATCAACTGCCACCTTTTTCTGTGATGATTTTCCTGGTGAGTTCAGCACAGTCACTTTTTTTTTCCTCACAGGGCTGCACAAAAGGCCCCCATAACAAAGAGAAGCCCCCCGAGCCGGTGAAACCAGATGTGACGTCGTCGGGAGAAAAGGAAGGAGATGACCAAAAACCAAAGTTTAACGAGTACATCATCTCGGCGCCAAAGCCTCAGGAGGCGATACGCAGACCAAGGTACAGTTGGCTGTAAACAGAGATTTTTATGTTAATCAATACCAAAGGAATACCCTGAGATATTGTTATTTGTGGAGTTTCCTTAATGATTTTGTTGATGGAGATTTATTCTGCACTAAATGTGTATTTATTTAATTATCTCAAAACTTGAAATTGTTTTTTTCATTTTATTTTACCAAATAAAAATCGACGGGCAAAGAAAGAATGAGCTTTTCTCCACTAAGTACATGAGCTAGACTTTAAGGTTAAGACCATATATCCGCATTAGCACCAAAGACTACATTCTGCTCTGAATTATTCTGGTTTAGTATCAAATGCATAAAGGGATCCGTACAGTATCAGAGGTATTAAATCAGCATGAAATCATCAAACGCACGCTGAGGATCCACAGTAAAGTCAGAGACGTTCTCTGGTCTTTTATCTGGGATACTTTTCACTGAAGTTCAAAAGAAAGTAGACCACTGATTGATGAAGCGATTACTACTGAATAGAGAAATTCTTTTTAAGTAGTGTATTGGTCTTTGGGTGGCTTCCTACCAGAAATATTGCTTTCAAGTGATTTTTGCCCAAAAAAATGTATTCCTCACTGAAAGCAAAAAAACACAAGATCCTTCCAAACTGTTTTCAATTAGCAAAATTAACAATTTGTCATTGTGTCATGAGTTATTATTCCTGTTGCAGTGCCGATGAGCCGATGGTGAGATTGCAGCATAAAGTTTCTGCATCTCTGAAGCAGGCTCTGGAGAAACTGAAGCTGTCTGAAAACACAGCAGAGACGAAAGGTGAAACATCTTCCTGCTCTTTTCTCCATGTTTTATTTTGCCCTCCGTGTCCTAGATCACCATCCACTTCTTGTTGTAGTAGACCGGAAGGTCATGTTGACAGCGAAAGTTAATGGATGGCCGCTGGGAATTTGTCCTCACCTGTGTCACTCACATCACGGCATTTGAGTAAAAGCTGACAGGGACAGGACAACGCATCATAACTGAGTGCATTTTTTTTTTCTTCTGCTTTTCAAAGTAATGACGTCAGTTCTTCCCTCTCTCTGTCTTTCCAGAGGAAGATAGCGACGAGATCAAGATCGGAACGTCCTGTAAAAACGGAGGGTGCACTAAAGTAGGTGAATGTGTCACTGTGTAATGGGTAGACATGGCATGTAGAATAAATACTCATGGTGTTTAAGTGTGTGTAAAAACATCTGTCTTGCCTGGAGGAGTTTGGCCACAGAAGCAGCTTTAATGCTTTGCTTTGTAAGCCAAACCTGGCTCACACATTTAAAAACAAAAATCTTCGAAGATGATGATCAGATGTCATTAACTGAAAAGAAAAGCAAATCTTGTTGATCTTAAAAGATTTAAGGGTTGTATAGAAATGGTTTCTTTTCTTACTCCTCCATTTGTGTTCTGATGTAAACCATCTTTTTTTTTTTTTTCTCCAAGCTAATCTTGCCTGTCGGAGCAGAAACCCCAAGATCTGAACATAAATTACTAGTGAAATTTGCATTGACGGCTTTTGTCGAAGCGTGGAGTGGGACCTTAATGATTTACATAATTGTATTTTAACTGATTTGATTGCCATGTGATATTCTCTCAAGGGCTGCCTGCTTTTAGTTGATTAATCAGCCGGGGTCTCACTAGAGTCTGAATGTAGTACTTTTTACATTTTCTCTCCAAGGTCTTTATTAGGGAAAGAAGTATTAGTTATTACTCATGCATTTCCCTCAGTCATTGCAATGCTATTCTAAAATTGGTTTGAGGCTTTAAGTAGCAGTAGAGTTGTGGGGATCCTCCTGCATGCTACATTTCATCCACACAGTAGTGGGAGAAATAATCATCGGATTTAGTCAGTTTAAATAACTAACTAGGTATCCTGTGACTCTTCACAATGAGTTTTAATAGGGAAAGTCTAATTGGCATTCGCACATAGTTTGTGTTGTATTTTTAATAACAAAAACAAAATCTGCTCCATCTATTAAACCACATATGTGTGAGATTTAAAATGTTGGACTCTCAACAGCGCACTCTTACTTTTGAACTTATATATATTATAGTACTTACATTTATGCAATACTTTATGTGCTTTTCATATTACATTTCTGTCATATTATATCACACTGTCTATCTGGAAGCAGGCACAATAACACATTTCACATTTCACTATGTATAATTATATATGTGACAAGTAAATTTTATCTTATCTTGTTGTCTTCAGAGTTTTGACGGACCTGCAAGTGATTCTGATGTTTGCCAATACCACTCTGGATTTCCTATTTTCCATGAAGGGTTAGTATTAATGTGTTTTTTGTTTTGTTTAGTTTTTTTGTTTTTTACCTTACTTAAAGCGATATTCCGGCGTAAGTGAAAGCCATGGTCAAACACACCGTAACACCGAGTCAGACCCCCCCTCGAGAGATCAATTTCCCCGACCGCTATATTTTCCAAAAGACTCCACACATTTAAGAAAAGACCACACTATCGCCACACACACGGCACTGAAAAAACATTTTAGAAAATAATGGTTTCAATAGTACATTACAGGGTCCCAGCACGGGAAAGCAACAAACATCCGCTAGCTTTACCTGTTTTCTTTAGCTCCGCTGCACTCGGTGATCCACTCGTCAGGGCTTCCCCACCAGCAAGCGGCTTCAGGAGGAGAAGTAGGTGAGTTGTGTCTGCTGAAGAAAACAGGTAAAGCTAGCGGATGTTTGACGGCTCGTCCTACGTGCTGGGACCCTGTAATGTACTATTGATGAACTTTGGTGCAGTTTTGAGCATTATTTGTGGCTAAAACTGGCGTTTTGCGGTTTTTTACAGTGGATATGCATAGCGCCGTGTGTGTGGCGATAGTGCGGTCTTTTCTGAAGTTGGTGGAACTCGTGAATATAGCTCTGACTCGGTGTTACGGTGTGTTTGACCATGGCTTTCACTTACGCCGGAATATCGCTTTAAGTCTGGCATTATTCTCCGTATCTTTCCATCTCCACATTCACTGACATGAAATGGTGGATATTCTCAGTAAAAGTGAAGCACGGAAAGCAACACTTGTATGCCCCTGTTTGTCTTCCTGTTTATCTTTTTTGCTGCTCTTTTTGAGTGACACTTTATTGACTGCTAAAAAATCCAGTGGGTGTATGTCTTTCCTCTATCTAAAGGATGAAATACTGGAGCTGCTGTAAGAGGAAAACCTCAGACTTTAACACCTTCCTGTCCCAAGAGGGCTGCACCAAGGGAACACATCTATGGAAGAAGAAAGATGAGGTAGGCGTGCCAGCTCCACAGCAAGTCTTCATTTTGTATGTGCATGAGGGAGGAGGCCTCAGTTGTGACTCCATCTTGTGGAGTCCGGTAAACACCTGCAACGTGTTTTGTGGCTAAATTTTTGAATTAATGCATTGAATAATCTCCATGCAGGGTAAGAAAGTGGTTCCCTGTCGGTTTGATTGGCACCAGACTGGGTCACAGGTCATCATCTCTATCTACGCCAAGAACGCCATCCCAGAGCTCTGCTACGTGGATGCAAACAGCACCACGGTGAGGGATATTATAGTCTGTCTGCTGGTTTCATTCAATATCTCAATAGCTGTGTTATTGTGTTTTTGGGGTGAATACTTATTCCTCTTTTTTTCCTTCAGCTCAACATTCATGTCATATTTGAAGGAGAAAAGGAATTTGAGCAGAAAATCAGCCTGTGGGGAGTAAGTACAGCATCATCACCTCTCCTACTGTATATACTGTACTTCTTAATCATTCAAGATACCACAATATAGCATCCCTATGTGGTCATTATACTATATCAAACAATAATAATAATGTCTCACTGGAGTTGGGGATCTCAACAGCACCAATAGTACTTTAATTCATATAATTAATTAGCACCTGAATATACAACACCAGTTGAAATGGCACATAAAACGCCTCATAATTAACACCTGTTTGCTAGACAGGTTCATCAGTGCTGTAGTCTGGCGAACAGGCAATCTGTTGTCTCACAGATTTTTCTGCTTTGCTCCAGGCTGAAATTTTAATCCCCACTGCAGCATCTCAGTCTGCCGGATCAGATCATTTTCTGTAAAATACATCTCACTACAGCTCTGGTTGGACCGTGAGCTGATGAGATGACAAAAGGACAAATTACATCAAAAGCTGACAGAGTGTGATGCAATGGAATAGCTATAGTATAATTAGCAAATAAAAGGGAACACAAGAAATGAATAATAAAAGCACAGATAAAATTTTATACAATGCAATTCGCAGCTTAATTACATTGGAATTTGTGAATCAAATGTAATGAATAAAATGAAGTGACTAATGACTAAAAGCCATATTTAATTCAGTGATAGAATGATAGCAGGTTTGCTTTAGGCTCTTTATTTTTTAACACCTGTTTCTTTCTTCCCTTGTCCAGGTGATAGATGTGAGCAAAAGCCTAGTGAACATGATGGCCGCCAAGATCGAGGTGGCCATGAAGAAGTCCGAGGTGATGTCATGGGCTCGCCTGGACCTGCCTCCACCAGTCACACTGCCCAAGGAGAGCGAGAAGAAAAACGAAGAGGCTGATAGCGAGGACGACGACGACGAATGATAAGGAGTTAAGATGGAAACACAGTGTGTATCTTTCGCTGAATCCAAGGCCACACAGTCCATCCTTTACCTCTTTAAAGAGTCGCCTCTTTTGCTGTCATGGAACTTTGGCCTCGACTCCTCAACATTTACAGCCACAACTAAGAAAACTCTTTAGTCAACTTTCTTGGTTTTGCCTGTTTTCCCCAATATTTTTTTTTTGTTCATTATGTAGATTGGTATGCTAAAAGAATATTGATGTATTTTTTACAGTTTTTTCACTTAACGACTGAACGATGAGAGGAACTCTGACTTTTGATAGATCTTCAATCAAGTCAGACCATGACACACTTTTGAATTGCACTGAGTAACATCACACAATAAGACACAACAATGTAGGCGTCATGCGAGACCAAGTTTAACTTCACACCCGTAAAGCCTTTCACGTGGACGACTCAACGTCTCAGCGGACTATGGTTGTGACCATCTTCTATGTCAACAGGGTTTTAGTTCAAGATGATTCCATCTGTACATTTCCATTTCTTCATACTCAGAAATTGTATAAATTGTTGCATTGTTTTGTCCACCAGCATCACATCAGACTAAAAGCTGTTTGTGTGATGACGAAGCTGCTCTGTAGTTTGGTTCTCAGAAATTTATTCCAGATACACTGTGTTATAAGAAACACCATTAAAATGAATTAGAAATTAAATGTTTGGCACATGTGCTCCAACTGTCCCACCTTTATCTCTGTTCATGTAGATTCCTAATTTTTTACATGATTATACCTAATGTATATTTTGTACAAGTTCTGCTTCCAAATGATCAATGCTGTATTTATCCTTTTTTTGTCAAAACAACATGGCACCACTTTAATAATCAGAATGTACTGTAATACTCTCTGAAAATGTCAAATGAATACAAAGTATTTTGGGCAAAGTCCTGCGTTATATTATAAGAAAACAAAAACAAAAGCTATGCTAGTCGACAGCATGTGTCCAGGCTTGGAATGTTTGAAATAAATGTGGCTGAATGAGTCCACGACATAAGGGTAAAGTTATTAGGGAACTAAATTGTCTTACCAAAAATAAACTTTTGTCTTCAACTTTTAAAACTGGGATGGTGTATGTGTGAGACAGGGAAAGATGGTGAACTACATGACCAGATTCTTCTGACCTCGTGGGACCTTGATGAAGTGATGAATGAGAGCAGGAGACGGCTCTCAAGAGAAGATTTTGACCCACATGCTACGTTGGTCGTTGAGGTGACTGTTATAAATCTCATAATTTATTTTTGAAACATGTCTAACTCCTATATGTTAGATCACTGAGCTCTGTCCTGGTGCTCTGTCTCTGTGTCAGACCTTAACATCTCAACAGACATTATCACCTCGTTCTTTTTCCCTCACACCACAGATGTGTATAAATTTAATCAAACTCCCACGTAAAGATAGCAGAGGAGAGCCCTCCTCTTCCCTGAAGACACATCTCAAGAGTTTGCCTCAGTTCCTCATGAGTGGCAGCTGGATGCATGTAGACTGTCATGACTTCATATTAAATGTATATGACTGACGCAACACATTGCACAGCCTGAATCTGAAGGTAATCGGCTAAAACCATAGAGGAGAAAAGATGTCAGGCGTCACTATGGAACATTTCCATGACAAGAGCCATAAATGTTTCACACACCGTGTCTAAAATGACCTACTGGGAGGAATTTGAGAAGTTACAAGTTGTGGGTGGAACATACTGAAAAGTTGAGTTAAGCCTATTTAAAAACTCTCACGCTCCGCTGTTTAAATACATCAGCTTTAATAGAGATTATAGATTTAGTACAATTAGTCGATATAATATATATTTCACATGGCTTTGATATTAAAGATCCTCCGATTTTTCAGATTCAGTGTATATCTCTTCACAGGGTTGGCTGCACCCTAACATAGTTGTCTGGTAGTTCCGGTGGCTGCTCTCCACAGTGTCATTGCTTGAGATAAGTGGCTGTCTCTCTCGAAGAGTAAATAAGTTTTTCCACCTCTTCACAGGCAGCCACGGCAGGCTGTGGTATCGCCGTTTTGCAGTGACTATGGCAGCGGCGACAGCCACTGCTACAAACCCTCCCGAGAGCCCGACAAGCAGCAGCCAGGGCCAGACATCTTGCAACGCCTCCAGGTAAGGTCGCATGGACTCTGCCAGCCTCTGATCTGGAAAGGGCAGAGAGGTGGTCACAGGAAAGCAGGCAAAGATATGTATATATGCATATAAATATGTATTTTCAGTTAAAAAGGTAAAGAAAAGAAACTTAAGAAATCTGCATGGGATACATTATTATCTTTTCACAGTCAGGATATCTTTTTGAGATAAGGAACTATGGTTTCAAACTTTTACTCTGAAATAGATTCAGAGTGTGGATATTTAGAAATGCAGAGGGAGAATGGAAAGCAGATTAGCAGATAATGGAAAACAGTAATAGACTTAGTCAGATACAAATGAAAAATGGAAATCGAAAAACAACCCGCTCTGAATTTGACTTACTGGCATCTAGTAGGTGAGAGTATTCATATCCAAGGTCTTTGCTGGAGATGAAGTAGTCTCTGTTCCTGTGCAGGGGCAGGAAGGGCACCATGTGATATCCACCGTTGTGCCCGATAGGAGCGTTGGAATCTGGGTACTGGGATGGAGAGGGTGTGTGCCTCCTGAGCCACTGCTCATAAATGCTGCCATTGGAAGAGAAAAACAAATAGAGTAATTACTCTAAATGCGCCTGCATCGAGCGCATATGTGCCTCTGTGAGTGTGTCCTCTCTCACCTGTCAACAAAAGCATGGTGGAGGAGGAATATGGGGTCATTCGCTGAGCCCTGCACTGAGGACATGGATCCATTCATGAACACGTGGAGGGCAGCGTGCATGCCCATTCGAGAGCTGTTTCCCAGCCCGGTCTGAGGATCCCCGAAACCTGCAGGGTGAGAGATGGCAACATGGAGTGGTATAGGAAAAACAAAAACAGGATCATTATTGTCTCTGAAACGCAGAGAGCTGTCAGCTTCGATTTCGAATTCAACATAAAATATAAAAACAACCATAGGAATTCTTCTTCGGGTGATGATGTTGTTGCCGTGTGAGCAATTCAGCTTTTGCACACAACACAAAGGTCAGGTGTGTGGTGTGGACTACCTGATGCATGCATTGTGGAGGTAGGACTTTACTGCTGAATGAAAAAAGGGACAGTCCTAATATTATTTGAAGTTTCAATTCAGGCTGAATGATTAATTGCATTTGCAATTTAATCGCCAAATTATAAAACCAGATTTAGTAATCACACGGGCTGCGATTCTGCTCAAGTTTCATATCAATGTTTACATAAGACTTACCTGTCAATGCATCGTTATGTTGGCATGGTAATTAATACAAGTATTGTTTCTGTTGAATAGCACAGATGATAAGAAACTTAAAAAATAATTGCAATATTGGGGAAAAAAATTGCAATTGGATGAATTTCCCAGATCGGTCAGCCCTAGTTTCAATACTACAGAAAATATTGTATTGGATATTATAATATTGGATATTGAAATTTAACCTTTCAGACATGAGTATTGTTTGGCTGGTGGTTTCCTTGAAGCTTTTCTTCGGCAAACCATTTTACCTTGTGAGATGCAGTATGTGAATATATTCAGATCTGATATACATCTCCAGGTATCCGTGGAAACCATCACAAGGCTCTGAAGCTGCTGTATGTTGGAGACAGTGCTTTGTTTGAATACGTCTGCGGTGACACTCAAACTATTATCAATAGAAAGCAGATGTGTCATTTGGCCTTCCTACACTTTCTGGATTCATGCTGACTTACTGTCACACACATATTTGAAAGGATCGCCTGAGACTTTACTTATTTGCAACTCTCGTCTTCATTTGTTTATCATCTGCAAAACAATCTGGTAAAGCCACATGCTATATCACTGACAAAGAACAGACACCAAACAACAGGAGCATGATGGTGTGTTACTGATGTAGTGTAACAGCTCCTAACCACAAATAAGATGTAACCTGAGGTGCAGGGAGTCTGTGAGTTTAGTTCAGACACAAACACGGGCCATATGAGGACACAAGTCAGACAGCAAATAATCAGAAACAACATACAGAGAAGTAAACACATCTCCAGCGCTCAGTCAGTCAGGGCACCAGATTAGCACAATGTGATGGAAGAGTAGCAGTGCACAGGTGTGTATAATTTAAGATTGAGCTGCCCAGTAAGTGATGGCAGTCTGACTGAGTGTGTGTGTGTCTTGATTTGTGTGTGTGTTTGTGGTCGAGCTTATCTGACCTTCCAGAGTGTTCCTGAAGCTCATGTTGGCGCTGCGGTCCATGGGTCCAGTGTCATAGTTGGTCAGACTGAGAGTGAACTCCACATCTGCTGAAGTTGGTAATCGTTGGACCACGCTGCGGTTGTGGTTCCCAGGGTTACGACGCAATGGGCCCTCTCCACTGACATCACACAACACTCCTCTGTCATCGTAGTCTTCTGCTCTGGAGCACAGCACCTGAACACACGCATAGAGACATGAAAGGCATTATAGAGAAAAGTGAATTCTCACCTAAGTTAGACTAGTTAACCTGAGTGTGGTGTTGGGATAATACAATAAAAAATAAAAGAATTTTTACAATGGTGATCAATGGACAAGGCCTTTTTTTGCACTCATTGATTTAAAAGGAGTTTGTACTTGCACAGTGAATAAGCAGGATTGATACACCCATCAATTACAATATACACAGAGCAAGTGGACTATTACATGTTTATGGTCTTTACAGCACCTATTTCCATTCATTCCATTAATTCATTTATTGTTGTTATTTATTCTTAAGAAATTAAAAGGGGAGAAAAGAAAAGGAAAGGGGAAAAGGAAAAGAAAAAACTGTTGTTTACCCTCCAAGAGGAGAAGACCGAGCCTGGACTGAGGAGACTGGGGTCCTGTGCACTTCGTCCCCCCATCAGCTCGTCCGTGCACACATCACAGCCCTTGGCGTCCCTCCAGTCCCAGTACGGGATGGTGAAGCTCGTGTCTCGGGTCAGCTTCCTGATCTCGTGCTCCCAGTGCAGCAGATACACGCGGTGCCACGGGAGAAATGCCGGCGCCCAGTGGGCAAAGTCCACATTGGTCCACACGTTCCCCGGGCCTCCGAGCTGCGCGTTCCGGGACACGTAGTAATGCATCCACACGAAAACATCATACACAGACACGTCGGTGAACATCGGGATGGAACCGTTCTCCATCTCCTTGTAGGTCCCCGTGGCCACAACATAGTCCCTGCTGACGGTCTGCTTGGCCAGGTTCAGATACGACACCAGCTTGATTCTCTCGGCCCTGGACAGGTGAAACACGTTCCTCCGGAGCGACTCCCTCCTCTCGTTGCAGTTCACACCATAGTAACCAAATTTACAATCCGCACAGTCAAAACCCATGAAGTTTCCTACACACTGACAAGTCCGGTTGTAGAAGACCAGGGGCCATTTTTCCCTGTCGTCCAGTCCGGAGAAGGGGTACTGCGGCCCGTCGGGCTGGTCCGACACCTCCACATCCTCGCAGACGCCCCGGCCCGAGCTGGCTCCGCAGGGCGAGCCGTCCCCGTCCCAAGGCGGGCAGCACTCCTTGATGCGCAGGGCCTCCTGGGTGGCGCACGGACGCGGGAACTGTTGGTAAGAGGGAACAAAATATAGCATGAAACTAAAGATTATCAATGGCCACATTACAGCTCTGTTTGCACTTCAGAGACAGAGCAGTCGCCGAGAAATGAAGCCAAGTAGAAAAGCCCATGTGATGCTTTCCCAGGCTTACATTCTTGAAGGTTTTCTGCGGGCACCCCTCCTCTTTGTTGAGCCAGTCACATGCTGCTTAACCTCAGGGTGAAGCTTACTTCATAAGGGGGGGCAAGCCCAGACATCCACAAACTGCAGCAAAACTCCTTTCAGAAAAAGGAATGAATCTAACAAAAATCAATTAATGTGGGCTTTACAGTTTGTATTGTGCTCAGTGGAGGCCTCATTAAGACATAATATCATCACTACTGTATACAGTATTATACACAGCCTACTGAAATACAGTGGAGTCCAAAAGTCTGAGACCACTTTGGACCCCATGGGGTAGCCCACTACCACGTCACACCTCACATTACTACTACACTATTATGTCTTTATTATTACAATAGCTTCTTGTTGGGACTCCTATCTGCTTGCACAGGGCCAGTCATGAGTGTGAAACAGGCATAACACATGATCACTCTTTCTCTTTCTCAGCACACTGCCAGTATCAAATAGACTGTTATTCCCAGCATTATAGCATGAAAATCACTATGACGGTACAGGCTCGACCAAAGAAAACAGACACAAGGCTGAGCATAAACAGGTTATAGCCCATACTTTCATGTTTATATGTGAACAATACCCTCTATGATGTGTGTATGATATTAGTCTCCTCTTTGAAAGTGTGAAAGTGACACAAGAGAATTGAGGGGAAATTATCTTCAGTCACCCACAATTTAACCAACAAACCTTAAAAGATTGTCAAACACATACTGAGGAGACAATATATAAACTATAAATAATCAGATTTTTTTTTTCTTTAATTGAATTACATAGGCCTAAATGTGAAATGTGAAAAGTGTTACCAAAAACAGTCTCTTAAAAATAAAAAAAATCACATTTGTGGTTATCTGGCCGCATGATACTTCATACCCTCCAGCATCATCTAGGGCAGAGGACAAGAAACTGAGGAAGAGCTGTGAGTAAAGTGTTGTAAAGCAGCCATCGCCTCAGGCAGGAATATGTGGTTTTTGTATGTCATTCAAGCTTTCTAAGTAAAGCTGTCTCACATGACTGCCTTCACCTGCATCCTGACCTCTGACCGTTAGTCTAATGGTATGAGTTGTTGTGATGCATGTGATACTCACAGGGAAAGATAATACGTTTTTTTCCCCAGTTGTTGATAAGAATCGATGGTGAATGCAAGCAGCTTTTTCAATCCTCTGAAGAAAGTCTGAGTTGTCAACATGCATCTTTGACCAAACAGCTGATTTCACCTCCAAAACTCATTCAAGTCACCAAAACACCTCATACATGTTTCAAAATAAGTTTGATCGGCCAAAGCACCAGCTGCTCCTCCACGGCCGCAGATCTAAAAACCACAAACAGCAGGGAACATTACATAAATGATGAACTTTTATCTTTGAAGTTTGAAGAACTTTCACATAAATCTGTATCATAGAATCAGAATCATCATAGAGTAGTCACACTTTTTCACTTTGTTGACTGCACTGAAGTAAATACACAGAATAATTCAGACATACAGCAAAATTGCAAATTGCTTCAGTATCCTTCATGTTTTCTTCACTTTTGCACTCTGTTCAAATCTTCACACAGACTTTAGGATAATAATCACTTAGTCCTGCTAATCCTGCACAGTTGACTTGTGCCAGTGGTTTGTGCCACTGCAGACTGTTTTACTGTCAGTCATGACTCCTGCCTGCCTCCATAGTACTTCCCCCATCCACAAAGATGAATATGGGCAGTTTGCCTGGCCTCCATCTCCATTACTCTTTAACATGCAGTAAATTCACAGTTTTATTGCAGCCTACTTGACATTATGCCTGTCTAGTTATTGAACAGACATCTTACCTGTACATTTTGATACAGGAGTTCTGTCACCTAGTCACAGCTTCCTCAACTACCTTTCTAGGTAGGCAGTTGTCATAGTGCTGACTGTAGATTCACATTCCCTGTAATACTTTCTGTCTGCACCCTGTGCTGGATTTCACACAGTTATACTGCATTACTGCCAATTACACTGCCAACAATGACTGCTGCCTCTCCTCTCTTGCTGTTTTTAACAATCTACATGATCTAAAAATATCAGTATGTTAAAATGTAAACTTACTATTGTATTGCATGGTGATGTTTATTATCATTAAATTCATACTATTGATGCAGCTGTTGCAGGGTACAGATTTGGTTGTTCCAGTAAACCAGCCTCTCTTAGACGGAGAGAACACGGTCATTAATTGTTGCTGTTATCTCATCAGAGACCACTCCACCAGAGACTGCTGGTCTTTACTGCCTTTGTCCTCCACACGTCCTCCCTCTCCCTGCTACTCTTCTTTTCTCACCATCCTGACTTCCTTCATCTATGTTTCCAAACAGAAGAACCCTTTAAAAAAAAAGCAAGCAGGGCCTGAGTATGCTGTCACCTGAGATGACCATCAGCGGTGTTTCATTGCATTGTTAATACTCTGCTAAGAGTTTAAATGTATTTCAATAACATATAGTTGCAGTTGCAGGTGTGCAGCATTGGCCATCAATCTTTTTTTTTTTAATCAATCAATATGCCTGTCTGTCTGAAGAGTTTTGACTTCAATTTTGACCAATGCACATCAACAACATGTCTGTTGTAGCAATCAAATTCATGACAGCAGACGAATCTCCACCAGAGGGCGCCATGTGACTGTTTCAATTCATTCAGTCAATAAATAGCAGTTAACCAAGGTGAACCTCTTCCTCTGGTCTCTCTAGGTAACTAATGTCGGTGACATGAAACATGCAACACTCTCACTATGCCAACTTTTACATGTTACTTTAATCCTCTAACACCGGAAACCACTGGATTCACATGTTTGTGCAAAGTGAACAAATCTGATTAAACATCTAAAATCTAAATGAATCACTGTGACTAACAGGTACTTACTGCACTGAACAGTTGGCTCTTGTTCTTTTAGAAGTGCAGCCTCTTTAAGTTAAAGCAGGAGACACTCAGCCACCTGAGCTCAACCAATGATGTGCTGACTGCATTTCCTAACACACTAAACTCAATAATTATAGTTGTCATATTGAGATGCTGTATATTTGACTCACTGTGCATCTGCTGTTGAAGCTACTAATCACAAAGCAGCCTGTGACAATTTATGACTTCAGTAGTTCACAGTCACACAAGTGAAAATGTAAACCTTATTTGTGCCTCACTAATTATAATTAACCTTTATAGTTTATAATTTTTATATATTCTCTGCATTTTACAAGAAGCAGCTGCTTTTCATGCAGACACTGAATGACACTGGTGTTTAAATCAAGAAAAGCATATAACTGCACTTGTTAGACATACACTATGTTTACCAAACTGACCTTTAATTATATTCAGGGTCACTGCGACCTAAGGCAGGAGAGGGAGAGAGTTGCAGTGGAAGTGCATAAAAGGATAATTTTCTCTCTTTTCTATTGTGAGCGCTGTTTTTTTTCCATCCAGCTCAGCTCAGCCTGTCTTTTTGAAAACACATATGGTAATGACAGCTAGAATGAAAAAAGCTGGGTAGATATAAAATACAAATTTTATATTTCAGGCTGAGGTCAAAACGACCTGGAGCACACGAGAATCACACAAAACATGAAATTTACAAATCAATATGAAAGTGACACAAGATAAACCTAATTAATGTTAAATGTAGATTTCGGCTAATTTGCTAATTTCATAATGGGTACGGGTGGGTAATTTTAACTGGAGGTGTTATAGGCTACCTGTAGCTCTCCAATTACTGTAAAGCTATCTGATGAATAATTAATAGGAATCGATCGTTTCGTTTCAACTTAAATTGCGGTAGAATGAGGATCTCATACTCGCAGTTCACTGGTCGCCCACAGATTAGCAACGATTTCCCGTCAATTGTTGCCTAAATAAGCTTAATAATCTTTGCTGATGTCATTTCTTACCCTATATTCTTATATTTGCAGATTTGTGTATTTGTTTACTTCCTTCTTTTCTTTTTTTCTTTTCTTTTTTAACGACAAGCACGCGGCTCGTGCGTCTGAGCTCTCCATAGCCGAGCCCATTTAGTCACTGTTGAAGCTCCATGCTCTCCACTGTTTGGGAGTAGGAGGAGGGGGAGGAAGAGGAGGAGGAGGCTGAGGAGAAGGAGGGGTGTGTGTGCGTCAGTAAGTTAAACATGTTCCAATAACGGGCTATATTATCTGCTGCTATTTGCAGTGTGCTGTAGCCAGGCACCAGACTGAGCTTGAGCAGAAACCTGCAGCACTTGGTCTTGTTGCTCCTCTGTGATGGAAACGCTCTCTGAAGGAATGGCATCTGCAAAGCAGCTGGCAGAGAAGAGGTAGGCTCAAGTTGTCTGTCAGTTTGGGGGAATGTAGAGCGCTCAGTAACAAGGATATAAGTTAGTTGTACATAGTTTGTTAATATTTAATAGGACCACCAGCAAGGATTAGGGTTACCTTAAATGAAATAGTGCAACATTATATCAGCACCATGGACAGCAGCTTCATTTTTAGGGAGGATGATTAGACATTAACTAGTAAAACCTGCTTTTTCTGGTATTCAAAATATTACAGCTTAAATACTTGACAGAAAGATGTCTTCGTGTACTGTCCGTTAAACAATTATACACTGATATCATTTACCTCCTGTCGCTATCCTTATTAGGAATCTAACGCCAACCCCCAGCATTTCCAGCACCATGCCAAAGACAGCACATTCATCCGGACCTCAGCTCTAAGAAGACAGAGGATGGCAGGAAGTGTAAGGAGGAACACAAGGATGGGAAATAGACCGGGGTTATACGTGAGGCTGTGGGCAGTGAGTGTGTTAATTGGAGCTGATCTGAGCTGGCTGGGCCTGAGAGACTGGGTCGGGGTCAACGCCCAGAACAACGAGAGAAGGGTACTGGCACATATACCTGGTGACATCATTATAGGAGCTCTGTTCTCTGTCCACCATCAACCACCTGCAGACAAGGTATGTGTGTGTGTGTGTATGTGTGGGTGGGTGGGTCTGTGTGCTCATTTTCTCTATGTGTGCAGGTGTCACAAGTGTTAATAATAATGTATTTGTATTACACTTTGCACAGGTCCACGAGCGAAAGTGCGGTGCGGTGCGGGAGCAATATGGGATCCAGAGGGTAGAGGCCATGATGCACACTCTGGATCGAATTAATGCAGACCCCACTCTTCTACCAAACATCACCCTGGGCTGTGAGATCAGGTCAGAACCAATTACAAAATGTCTTGATTTGCTCTAATGCAGCATTAAATTGTTTGTGAGCTTTTATTGATCACGAGAGACACTTAAGAGGGGCAACTAATTGTGGCTCATCATAGTTTGGCTGGCAGTGACACAACAAGGTGTATCTTACAATACAGTGATCTTCTCAAAGTTTGAATATATGATAACACACTTTGAGTTGGACAATACCCTGTGGTTTGTTGTGCAAATCGCTTCAGATGGGCCGGAATCAAATCAAGCAGTTTCGCAAATGACCAGAACAACTGGACAAGTTAATTACAGGAAGATTATCACAAATGAAATCCAATGTTGAAAACGATGCACTGTGAAGTGCCCATTATGTAAATTGCGTCGTTTTAGTCAGCAATCATTCAAGCAAGACAAAAAGGTTTTACCAGACTTTTAAAAGAAGAACAATCAGCTTTGATTGCCTGTGCATCTGTAATTTTTTTCTAAACAGCAAGTAAGTGCTTGCAAATTTCTTTCAAAGTAATGCTTTTTCATTTTAGTCCAACATTCCCAAAAAGAGAAAGACAGATGGTATGAGTCCCTTTAAATGAGTAGAGGGTCTGGGGGAGGTGTTATTAGGCAGCAGAGGAAGACAGACTGGAGATTTGAAGAAGCAGGCAAATTTCCAGGGAGACTATAACTGAAGAGGGATTGTAAGAGCTAGATGGACGGTGGCTGGAGGAAGTGGGCCAGTAATATAAGACAGGTAACCGGGGTACCCAGGTGGCTCACCCAGTAGAGCATCTACAGTACCATGTAGGCATCATACAGGAATCCAACCTGTGACAGTTTTGCCTCTTTCTGTGCTGGACTTTTCTGTCTCTCCACTTTCCTTTAATAATAAAGGCAAAAAAAAAAACAGGTTAAGTGACGGTTTCTCCAAGCACATTCACTCGTTAAAGAATGGAGACAAAATGCACAGCTTTGTTTATATGAGAGCGATATCACTGGCGCTGTGTCCTGTCAGCAAACCTACAGGTGATTACCAGGAATTATCTCTCCAGGGGATGTTTGTACTAAAAAGTCTTTGGAACTTTGCAGCTTGCTCCGACTGACTCAGCCTGATGTAACCTCCCATTAGCTTTGGCTGAACTTGGAGTTGCAATCTTCTCGCTGCTGTAGCAATTGTCTTTGTCGAGTGGTTGGTGAGGCACAGACTGTGTGCTTAAAAAAAGAATCCACTTGGCTACTCTAAGCCATCCTCACCTCTTGTTCTCGGCCTGCTTGCCAAAACTAAAATGTAAACTCTATCTTTTCTGCACCAGGGATTCATGCTGGCACTCGGCAGTGGCACTCGAGCAGAGTATTGAGTTCATCCGGGACACGCTGGTGTCCCACGAAGAGGAGGAGAGCCAGGGCAGGTGTGTTGCAGAGGCGGGGAGCTTACTGGTTCAGGGGAAGAAGCCCATTGTGGGTCTGATTGGACCTGGATCAAGTTCTGTGGCCATCCAGGTGCAAAATCTCCTCCAGCTCTTCAACATCCCGCAGATAGCCTACTCAGCCACCAGCATGGATCTCAGTGACAAGGTGATAAAAACATTAACGTCACAGTTTGGGACCATTTCAAACTTTAAACGTTGACATATACTCATGTCACAAACATGTCAAAAGTCAAGGCAGAAAAAAGATGCTTTGTTTTCAGTCTTTTTAAACAAACCCTGGTCTTGAGTTTGATGGAAATCCGCTCAGTGCCTGCTTTGTATTCTACAAAATACAAGTAACACGACCTTTACAGTAATTTGCTATGGCAACAAGAAAATCTGACACGTTTTCATCGTGATAGATTTACCCAACCCACTCTCAAGGACAGTTTTCAAAAAAACATGTCTTTCTACCCTCTAAAATCAATGGAAGTCAACGTACAGTGAAGCATACATGCAATAAGGTGTATAGTAGGGGTTCTTATGGATGCATGTGTGACAGGCTGTCAAAATGAAAACACACCAAATAAACTGCCAGACTTGTGAACATGTAAATTCTCTCCAACAGAGTCTGTATAAATATTTCATGAGGGTAGTGCCATCAGATATGCAACAGGCCAGAGCCATGGTGGACATCGTCAAGAGATACAGCTGGAGCTACGTGTCCGCAATTCACACAGAGGGTAAGACTGTATGTGTGTGTGTAATTCAGACATAGTGACATTTACCTTTTGTCTCTTTGTCACTAATTCATATTTACACATCGATTAAGCAGGATTAATGACATTTATACTGAATTTCTCAGTTTATCAGTTGCATCTGTTCAAACTATTGTCGTCCAATACAATAATACCAACTGTAAATCATAATTTTGTGAGGATACACCATTCAGTGGCTGAGAAATGGAGAAACACATTTTCACATTTTCGTGCCTGTCCTTGAATCAACTCTTAGTTGCACTTCTTTCTAGTTTATATAGTTTTTGAGAAAGGGCAGCAGAGAGGCCGAACCTCATATATCATTTTGTGCCTGTTTTTATATAGCTACACAACCACACACACACACACACACACACACACATTAAAGCATAAAGTAAATGCCACATACATAAAATAACTCCCCCGTAATACCGCCGACTTTACAGCAGGGGCCATTATATCTATGTCATGAATATGAACTTTATATGAAATTAGCTCTGCTTATACATTCTCTGTAATGCTGCTCATCACTGGCAAAGCTTCCCAGGGAACATCTGCCACAGGCTTTGAACTCTCTCACACCACACTGTCCACTGATTTCAGTGACGCCTCAGCCACTGATCACATTTCACAGCAGTTGCTCATTATCAGATTTGCATTTTATTTCAGTAGTTTTTGTCACTCTATCTCTATGAGACCAAAAGGCTGAATGTGCAAATGTGTTATTTTGCATTTTTTCTCTTTAAGTAATTGTATCGTATGTAACAGGCTGATCTCTAGTTCTCTCCTCAAAGAAATCCTTGTCCCCGACAGTGGACCCATGCAATATCAACACACAGGGTTATCACACCTTCAACAGATCCAGTCCCTGAGTCACTAATCCCACCTACTCAAAAACAAAACACATGCTATTGGCATCATTTTCAGTATCAGTCTAAATGCCCCATAGTGTCTCCATCGTTTTACTGTTTCTGTTTTACCCTCTTGGTGCCTGAAGGCCATTATGTTTATGGAATAAATCCCTCTTGATAAGAATAAGTGCTAAATCCTGACTGGATTATTCCAGTTTATACTGGAAATGTTGTAGAGGGGGGTTTAAAATAAAAGGTATTTTGCATGCCAAATCGTCTTTTACAGGATAAAACCTCATATATCTCTTATTATAAAAAGACATATGTTTTAACAGTCATGCTTCACACTAGCTTGTTTTTGTTTTTCAAATCCAGCAGGCAGTGGGATGTTGTCAAATGATACTATTCCGTGTACACACATTTCCCTTACTGAATCTGACATTACAAAGGCAGTCATATTCAAGTTTGCTAACTAGAGGGGAGACAAATAAACAAACACACAGTGCAAAATGACCCAGGATTTAATGTGCTCAAGATCTGTTTTTGTTTTTTGGGTTCTGAGCTCTGTGGATGCTTATTATTAATATATCACACAGCCTTGGTTGTCTAACAGCACAATTATAATGCCCTTGCTGTCAAATGCAGGCACACCTTGCTTGTTAATCTGCGTGGTATTTGCATGAATTAATTACAAGGGTTATAAGCCAATACATGATAATCAGCTTCCTCGCAAATTCAGCAACAAAACACAAAACATTGTTTTGAAAAATGGTCAGTACTGATATGTGTTGCTTTTTGTTTGTTTGTTTTTTTGTCTTTTTTAAAAATATATATATTTCAAGAAGAGAGATACAGAAATTTCATGTCCTCTGTAGCTCCAGAGGTTGTAGTTGTGGTTATGAAACAGAGTGCAGTGCAACCTACTTTCCATTGCATTTTTTCCTTTTCCTATGGGCAACAAATTCTTATATACAAAAGTTGGCCACATAGAAAAAGGCTTTCAAGATTTGAAGAGAGAGGGATGGAAGGTCCCTTAGTTTACTTTTCTCTGGTGTTGTATTTAAGATTCTTATATTCATGAGAAGATTCATGTATATTTGTTACTGTACCAAAAACATCTCATCTCCTCTCTCAGGGCTCTCCCTGGTGCCCTTGGAACAACAGCCTCTCTTCTGACTGGCTGACTCAATGGTCAGCCAATTAGAAGAGCTGAGTGACTGAATAAGAATGTAGCAGATTTCAAGTAAACATTCAGAGAAAATAAATCCGGGCTTGTTGCTGGGTCCAGCTGGGCTGTGCTGGCGGTGTAGCTGGAGGTGGAGACTGCTTCCTCGTGACATAACAGAGTTACAGATGTTATCCTGACAGCTCATTTTAAAGGCACACTAAATAGGTTTGTGGGTTGCACACTTTAGCACTCACACAGTATTGACATACCACCTACAGACCTCATTGTAATACAATATTAGACCTTTAAAGAGTAGAATAAAACAAATATAATGAAGGCAGTAATCAGTATCATCAGTAACATCAGCAGCAAGTTGAAAGTATGAAACTCACTCAAGGCATGTCACATATGGGAGTAAAATTCACACGTAGTGATGAAAAGGATGCCTCAAACAGTGTCATGCCCAGAGTGAGAGAACACTTGCAAAGCAACAGAAACTAGGTGACCTCATTTCCAGCAAAAACAGAGAAGTCTCACCCCTGACAGTTCCCATAACAGGCACTGAATTATCAGATTCTCAAGTGTTGTGCTGCATTACACCAGTGGATTCGACTATGTACCCTGTGCGTGCACTTTCTGTGTGTGTGTTTGTGCGGATGACGCACAGCGTGAAAGCAAGAGCAAAACATTAAAAACAAATGTTTGTACAACATCACATTGTGAACAAAGTGTACTGGAAATGTAGGTTTTTTTTAAGTGTAAACAAATACATAAAACAGGAACTGCAAAATATCTCATTAAAGAATGAGTCGCAGAGTTTGTCAGTTTGTTTGCTTTAATTAGGTTTTGTGTGCAGTATTGTGCATATTTCAACACCAGTCCCTTCGTTTGGTCCCTTTTACAGGTAATTATGGAGAAAGCGGTATGGAGGCATTTAAAGACATGGCTGCAAAGGAGGGACTTTGCATCGCCCACTCCGACAAGATATACAGCAACGCAGGGGAACAAAGCTTTGATAAGCTGCTGCAGAAACTGCGAGGTCACCTGCCGAAAGCCAGGGTGGTGGCCTGCTTCTGCGAGGGCATGACAGTCAGAGGCATACTGATGGCCATGAGGAGACTGCGCCTGGTCGGAGAGTTTCTGCTGCTTGGAAGGTGAGTGGTGGATTTTTATACTTAGTGGTGCATTTCATACTAATGGGAATTTTTGCTTTTATCAGAGGCTAAAATAACTGACTGAAATATTTGTGCTGGAGGTTTCTTAGTGTTATGCATTCATTTTCAACCCAGACTTCCTTCAGATGCTCAAGATGTGTTTGTCATGTGGGCCATCTTTGTCCTCTAATCATCATCATCCATATCATCTTCATCGCATCCATCATCTTCACAGTGGTCGAGGAGAATCAAGGTATTTTCAATGATAATTTAACTCTAAACTTTTGACACTGACACTATACCCTGCATGGTTATGAGATGAGTTTTACTTATCTTCAAATTTATAAAGCAGATGTACTTCATGTTCTATACACTTGTTACTATTGTTAAAGGCAAACTCAGTTTGTACATTTTTGCATTTTCTATTCCAAACAATGTTCATTCATTCAGATGTTTTATTGAAGCAGCAACATGTTGTCTGCAAGAACATTTATCAGCTAGAAACACATTTTCAGGTACTGAAGTGGGGAAGTGAATTCTCACCTCCCAAAACGTACAATCCCTGAAACCTGAGGCTCTCTATATAGAAGAATATAATGATGATATCAAATAGTAGAGATGAACAATGTGGCATGAGTTGCTTCTTCAGTTGAAATGATCATTTTTGCACTTCACTTCCTTTTTGTCTGTAACATCTACGTATGTGGCACCACAGTGTTTCATGGATGGTCTGTTGTAACACATTTCGCCTTTGGATAATGTGTCTTGGATAGTGTACTTGGTCTTTTGCAATTGTAGTTTAGTTTCAATTAATTAACCTGTCCAACTATACTAAATAGTAGTATTATATTGTGATTGTCACAGTCATAGCAATAAACAATAATCCAAAAATGATTAAGCTGTTAACCATAAAGTCACCAAAGTATATAGACAAATTGATAGATAAAGTAGAGGTGGTTTTCCAGTATGATTAGCTATGAAGCATCGTGATCCAGTCCTAGATAGTAATTTAAAAAATGATTTAACCAATGACATTAGCTGAATTTTCTCCCAGGGATATATCACCACTTCAGATATTGCATATTATCTAAAAGGTCACTAAGGTTAATTTAGGCAGAGAACATGTTAATGACTGGTCATACAGTGCAGGAAATAACGTTCTCAATTAAAAACACGTGGGGAAAAAAATAAGCGGGAAAGAAGAGGGGTTGTTGTAGCAGGAGGTTTCACTCTCTCTCCTAGAATAACGTTTTATTTTAAGGTTTAGCTCACTGGCTCACTCTCGTCCCTGGTGTTCTATAAATGCCTTTCCTCATTAGGAGCCACATATGTAGGCTGTCGCTCAAACCTGACAGCAGGAAACATATAATAACCTTGAACTACATATTGTTTAAAAAAAGTCCTCTATAATCCATATTTCCACGCAGAGCTGCCAGACAGGTGTGATGTTGTCTGCTCAATACTAGAATGATAGTTAAATCGTTAAGATGTTTCTCCTTGCTGTTCTATTTTGAAGGTAATTAGATTGGCGGTGTGCATTTGAGGAGGAGACGCATTCCTGTCTCATTTTGATGCACGTGCACCCACACATGAGCATGCACTGTTGTGTATACGTCCAGTTAAGAGCTGTGTCTTCCTCAAACCGAGTGTTATTGACCTCCCTTCATTGGCTTCATCACGCCTCTTGTTATTATAGATCCTTAATCCTGTTCATGTCAGCCTGGAGGATTTGTCATCAGGCTTGTGTATGTGTGCAGTGCATTCTTTGGTTCCATTTATAGAAGGAGCAGATTTATTTATTTATTTGTTTGTCTGCCAGCACTGCTCAAGCCTGTTTTGAAGGGTTGTATCCAAGCCACTGTCCGTCTTCAGCTTGTTTATATAGAAGTCCATGGAGAAAAGGTTATCGTGTACGCCTACAGTATGACAATGGTCATTCATTTTGGTCGGGGAAAAAAACTCTCTTTATGTAACTGTTCAAGTCTATTATATCCAAATTGAAAATATTTTAATCACATCTTTACTTTGTTTCGGGTTAGGTTAAATAACTTACTACTACTACCCACATATTGGCTGTAGCGCTTGTCTATGCAGGATTATTGAGGGGCTTGAGTCAGTCCCAGCTGACATAGTCCACCCTAGACAGGTCTCCAGTCTATCACAGAGCTGATATATAGAGACAAACAACCTCACACATTCACATTCACACCTATGGGAAATTTAGAGTCACATAGCATGCATGTCTTTAAACGTGGGAGGAAGCTGGAGAACCCACGCAGGCACAGGGAGAGCATATAACTCCACACAGGAAGTCACCATGCCCTTAACCTTAATCCCATTGCACTACCATGCCACCCTACTGCTACTTGCCCAGTGCTAATTACTGCTACTACTCACTTAGAAGTAGGGAGTAGGCCTATTAGCCTTGCAGAAGAGAACTGCATCCTTAGCCAAGATGCAATCTGTCTGTAAGGGTCTTGAGAGGATGTAGACTGTATTAGCAAATCAACATGATCTCTCCCTGGCTTCCCATCTGCAAACACCGCCATTTGTAAGCACCTGACTGAGCTGGAAACATAGGCCACGCAAGAATGTTTTCCTCTTGCTGGTTCAAATGGTTCTTCCGCTTTTCCTTTTTTCTCTCGTGTCATTTAGTTTCATTTTCGTCTCCAGCCTTATGTCCCACTACAGAGCTGTAGTGTCCACTCAGAAAACATCTGACTGGAAAGTTGACAAGTTTCGCGATGGATGAGGTGAAACAAGAGCATATTGTGTGTGTGTCTGTGTGTGTCTTCAGGCTTGTAGGTGGTGTAGCAACACGCTGCATACAGCATATTGCCCTCACAGGTCGATGTGTGGGTTTCAGAGCTCCCGTTCAAGAGTGATTCAAACTATCTAGAGTCAAAGCCCTCCATGCTTTTCATATCCATCCTGCTTTTTTTTTCATGCCAGTGTACCATTTCTGTGCTCACTTCTCTAAGGATGTGTTATGAAATGATCTCCTACCTCACCCAGAGAACCAGGCATCATAAAAAAAGAAAAAAAAAATCCACCCACACTACTGTTGTGTAACTCCAGCTTGGTTAGCGAAGTTTTCAAAAATGACTTCTTTTCCTTTCCTCGTTGGCGAGGAGGAGAACAGCACGTCTGCTTTGTGTCAGCGAGGTTTGCGTGTTTACATGTATGCACATGTGTGGAGGTGTGATCGACCGTCTGTCTTTGATGACTGTAGACAAGAGGGGGAGATATTAATAGATGGAGTAGAAAGCTTTTCAGTTCACTGATGAGATAGCTTATTGAGTCCAAGCCCACTGTTGTTTTTTTGTTTTTTTTTAAATAAATAGCAGCTCAGATGTGTCTGCAGACGCAGCAATCTAGTGTTGGTCTGCTGTCTAAACTTCATAGAGCAGCATCAGGTGTTATTTTGTTACTATAATCAAAAGGTGTTTCCTATCTGTACAATTAAACTAAAGCAGAATCACTTATGTAACATTCCCATGTTGCAAATCAACCAATAACCTATCTTTGCCAGAATTAAAAATACATTAACAGATTGGTTCACACATACAGCGTGATTCTGCGAGGCAAGGTTTCTGTCTGCAATTAGATATTTGCTCCTGTTGGTAAAGTCAAGCAAAATCAATATGCTCTTCATTACAAGAGGGTCTCAATGGACTTTGCAGATAGTGAGTCTACAGAGATCTAATTAATCATCAGCCAGACACAAACTTTACTAACAAAGTTATGTGACCATGGAAGTGTTACATACAAAACAACAAAGCATTTTGCACGAAACAAATCGCTGAATAGAGAAGACACAGCCGTTGATCCCTCAGAGATTTATTACAAGATTTCTTTGCACATGAACATTGTTTAAAAAAAAAAGAAAGAAAGAAAAATCACAATTCTTCAACTTCAACAGCAAATACTTTCCTTTATATCGCGTCACCCAGTGAGTCTGGTGTTGGTGTCTGAGTCATCCTAATAATTTTTTATTCCGCCGTAACTCTCTGCAGAGCAAACATTAGGTTCATTTTAGAAGACACCACCTGCCACCTTCAATCTGTGCAGCCGTGGTCTCAGGGAGTCATAAGCACCAACTAAGTGTTTTACAGCCGGCCACATTAAAATTCACTGCCATCGTAGACATAGACTATTATCTGTCTCCTTGAAACCATTACAGTAATGTGCTGTACCTTAATGCTTCATTTAGTTAAAACCTTGATTCCTTGAATATTTGGTTTGCCTTTAATCGGTTTTTAATTTGAATTACATGTTGCTGGAAGATTTGTTCCATGGACTCCTCGGTTTTCAAGATGTCAGTCTTGGCTGTAATAATGAACCCAGAGGTGGGAGCTGTTCCCTTGTGTCATCTTCACAACCCAGATTCTTTGACATGATGCTAAATGTCTGGATTCATTTTTTCCTCCACATTTACATACTTATTTGGCAGATGCTTTTATCCAAAGTGACTTAAAAATGAAGGACATAACTAAAGCTCCAGCACAGCAGGAGACCTTGATTTAAGTACAAAGTTCTTCATCTTTTCAATAAATCCGGAAGTGCACCAAAAGTGAATAGTACAGTAAGTGGTAGTTAGTCATGTTAATGTGTTAGAGGGGGTGAGAGAGGAGGTGCTCTCTGAAAAGATGAGTCTTGCAGAGATTGTTGAAGATAGAGAGGGGCGGCCGTGCTCTGATAGCAGTTGTCTGCTTATTTGGTTGTTTCTCTGTTTAGGATAATTGCAAGTGTAAGTTGCTTGTTTTTTTTATCAAGCAGTGTGTCAGCTTTACCAGCTGCTCCTTGAATGAAACAGAACATTTTCCACAAATGAAGCTCAGGTGACAGAGCTGTCTAAACAGTCAAGTCCCTGTGTGGTACACAATATTGAGCAACACTTTCCAAGATGTTAAAATATGTTACACTTTACACATTACTCTTTATAGCCCAGCAGCTTCCTCACCAAATGTAGATTTTTTTCTAACATCTGTCTGTCTTCACCTTTCTCCATCTCCTACCCAGTGACGGCTGGGCTGACAGGTACGATGTGACCGATGGCTACGAGAAGGAAGCTGCCGGTGGGATCACTATAAAGCTGAAGTCGGCCTACGTGACCTGGTTTGATGATTATTACCTGAACCTGAAGCCTGACGCCAACCTGAGGAACCCCTGGTTCCCCGAGTTCTGGCAGCACCGCTTCCAGTGCAGGCTGAGGGGCCATCCACAGGAGAGCACCATGTACAACCGCACCTGCACCTGTTAGTACGACAGAGATCGGTCCTGCATACATCTCAGACTATGTAAAAAAGTTTTACCATCAGTTTAGATGACAGGGATCACAGTGATGAGCAGGTCTCTGTTCTTCTCCACAGGGAGAGAGTCACTGCGTCATCAGTACGCCCAAGACACCAAGATGGGCTTTGTCATAAATGCCATTTATTCCATGGCTCACGGCCTACATACCATGCAGCAATCGCTCTGTCCGGGGTATAAGGTATGAGAGTGAACAGTTTGCATACAGTATCTGTGTGTTTTCACATTGGGAGTGACAATATTAACTGTGTTAACCCCTCATAGGGTTTGTGTGAGAGCATGCGGCCCATTGATGGACGCAAGTTGCTGGATTTCTTGATGAAAACTAACTTCACCGGCGTATCTGGAGAGACCATCCACTTTGACCAGAATGGAGACTCACCTGGCAGGTAAGGATTATCATGGTGGGAGGGAGGGGGATGAAATCAAAGAGCAGAAAGAAATCATAAATGTGTGCGTATGTGGTTTCATTTGTTTCTTAGGTATGAAATCATGAACTTCAAGCACATCGGTGAGGACGAGTATGCTTACATTCACGTGGGAAGCTGGGATCAGGGTGGCCTGAGGATGAACGATGAGGAAATCTGGAGCAACAATACTGACATCATCCAGTCGGTTTGCTCTGAGCCCTGTCAGAAAGCACAGATCAAGGTGTGAACCACTCCACAGCACAACACTTTGAAATCAACAAGCTACTGTATATTCAGTTTTCTTATAATTTAAATAAAAATAAATGCGTAGTACTTCCTGCCCTTTTAATTGGATGCATGCTGGAAAGCATATCCACGGCTTCAAGCTGAACATGATTGGAATTCAAAGTCTACATCCATACCAAGTTGCATATCACAGAAATTCAATTTAGAAATTCAGTTTTTGCTAATATTGGCAGCCACTCTGTTATGATCTCCCTCCAAAATACGTGGTTTCATGCACCAGAGAATAGAACATAGTTTTACTGAAGGAAACTGCCAAGCAAGACCCACACAACAGCCATAAATTGATCCCACAGGATTGTAACGTACAAAATCGTTCCAATCGGATCCTTGACTACCCCACTGGGGACTCTGCAAACCTCTTTGTTCAGGCTTTAATCATCTCCCATCTGGGCTTCTCTGACTCCCCTCAGCTTCTCCAAATCATGGAGAATAATGCAATCTGCCCCCACTTTGTCATCCCAAAAGTCTCCAAGATTAAACCCTCCCCACGCACTCCACACTGACTCCCGGTAAAAAAAAAAAAAAAAGTGGCAACTTGAGGAGAACTCAAAACTCCAGACCAGTGCATGAGTCTTTGAGGAGCTCTATGGCCGTCCTATAGCTCCAGGCCACGGCACCTCTCTGTGACCTCTACTAACCTTGTCAGTGCCTCCACACTCTGCTCTTTATTCCCTCAATCAGAGCACAAAGGAGTCTGTGCTCACTTCATATCAAAGTGCAGTCATTTCATTAGAAAAAAAAAGACTTGAAGTGTAAAGGTATGACAGTGTCCCAGGATACAACTGAGGACTTAGTTACCTGTCTTTGGAAGCCTGCAGGTGACAGGAGGCTACGTCCTCTCCGTGTTAAATAACTAACAACCGACCAACCAATCCCTGCATTTTCCTCTGTGCTTGTACGCCAAATGGCTGAAGTAATGAAGCTCATTGAGATTCCATACATCCTTTTCTTCTTCTGATCCCCCGACGAAGAAATCCTCATTTCTCTGCTCACAGGGCAGTCAGAGTGGAAGATTAGCTACAGGAAAGTGCCATTGGAGCTTTGAGACCTTTTCCGCCCTTTCATACTCGAGCATGTGTGTGACGCGTGTGTGCGCGTGTGTGTGTGTCTCCAGGTGATCCGTAAAGGCGAGGTGAGCTGCTGTTGGACCTGCACTCCCTGCAAGGACAATGAGTTTGTGTTTGATGAGTACACTTGTCGAGCCTGTGTCCTGGGCTCCTGGCCCACCGATGACCTCACTGGTAAACAACTTTGTTTATGTGTCTCTCACTTGCAAATGAACAATTTCCAAACAGGCCAGAGGAGCCGTCGATCTGGGTCACACACCGACGGTGCGCCCACAATCCCCTGCACATCTTTGGTGTCACGGAAACATTCTGAACTAACACAGTCTCACAGTAGAAATGAACACAAATACTCATGTACTACACACAAACAGACTTCAGATCCCTGCCAGAATACAGGATTTGGCTGAAGCTTAGATTCCTTAACTCCAAAGTCTGTCAAAACTATTTCAAACTCCTTTCCTGCCCTTTTGTAAACACGTATTATTATTACCCACAATATTTCAGTTCCTCTGTGGTTTGAAAAACCCAGGAAGCCTGTTTTTGATGTGAGAGCAGCAGTGCGTTCCCCCTGTTCTTACTCTGTGCTGTCGCTCTCTGATTTCTGCTCTCTTCCTCATTGAAACATTATTTTGCCTGATCTCTCATGACCCCACTGTCACAGAGGGAAGATTTTACACGTAATAATTACATTGTTGTTACATGTCGCAGTTAATGATGCAATATGATCAGACATCTGCTCATTATACCGTAGGACTGTTGTTTGAACTTGTCTGTGTCCTGTCTTCTCTGAGGTTGTGAGCCGATCCCGGTGCAGTACGTGCGTTGGGGGGATCCAGAGCCCATCGCTGCAGTGGTCTTCGCCTGCCTGGGACTCTTGGCTACACTTTTTGTTACTTCTGTCTTTATCAAGTAATTACATCAAGCCAACAGCTACAATAGCTACATACATGCAAACAGAAAATAAGTGGGTCAAAGCTGATCCAAGGATAGCAATAAACAGCTTTACCCAAAATCTACTGGTGGAAAATCACCACACACAAAGTGCTGTGGTGTTGTTGTTGTTGTTATACTACAGCCCAGCTCTTTTACCTTATTTGTCTTTATTAATATCAGAATCAGAAATAATTTATTATGAGTTGCATTACTCTATTCCACATATACAAATATAATAAATATAACTACCCATAGTCAAAATTCAAAAAATATACCTTGTCCATAATAAACTATGTAATTACTATTTACATGCCATTTATATTAAATTTGTGCAGATTGGCTTCCCTACAGAATTATAACTGGACTGATGTAATCTGACAATATATATGTATCCATTGCAGCTTTACAGCTTTGTTTTGTGCAAGAGCAGTAATATAAAAATTAACAGTATCTTTGGATCAAAAGTGGTCTACTAGGTAAACTGCTATTGGTTGAAGGTATTAGCCTACTCATTAAAGTTTCTCCCATTGCTTCTACTGTATTTTCTTAGCAGTAAATGTGATTGTATTCATCTGTAGGTTTTGGGACACGCCTGTGGTCAAGTCATCCAGTCGTGAGCTCTGCTACATCATCCTGGCAGGAATATGTCTGGGCTACCTGTGCACCTTCAGCCTTATCGCCAAGCCCCACATAATCTACTGCTACCTCCAGCGGCTGGGCATCGGCCTGTCCCCCGCCATGAGCTACTCCGCCTTGGTCACCAAGGTACTTTCTTTTCTGTGCAGTAATGTTCATATTTCTTCCTGCAAAACCTTGCAGGTCAAATATCACGTGGTTCCATCATCAGCTTTATTTATTTTAAATGGTTAGGTAGAGGGTGCAGGAATCTGCTAAACAGAACTGCAAAATGTTCAGGGATGGCAGCTGATGAAAATGATGACCATGATCATTTGACCTTATTTCATGCTACCTTTGCACAACCACATTTGATGGACAACTTGTCTGCTACCGCAGTCCTGTGTTTTGAGCATCAAGAGAAGGGCATCTGAGGATAGGAGCAGGAGTAGAGAGAACTACAGCCAGAGATTGGCTGTTTGCCCAGTGTAAGGGGAGGTATGGTAGAAGTTGAGGATCTGTGTGTGGGCTGAGGTTGATGTTTTAGATCTGAGAACCCACAAAAAAAGGGGGATTATTATTATGAATCAGTGCGAGCAGTGTTATCCGTAGTCGATGAAGTGACGCCTGCATAACCACTTGATCTATTTTTGATCCAGACCAACCGTATAGCACGGATCCTGGCAGGCAGCAAGAAGAAGATCTGCACCAAGAAACCTCGCTTTATGTCCGCCTGCGCACAATTGGTCATCGCCTTCCTACTCATATTGCTGCAGCTGGGGATTATTGTGGCACTTCTTATCATTGAGCCACCGCAGGTAATGTATATACGTCGTGTATATGTGCATGTATTTACCAATGTGGGGGATGTTCATTTACATTTAAGTGGAATGACCTTTCCCTTTGCCTCCTCTTAGGTGATCTATGACTACCCAAGTATCCGTGAGGTGCACTTGATCTGTAACCTGACCACTCTGGGGGTGGTGGCGCCGCTGGGCTACAATGGCCTGCTTATCCTCAGCTGCACCTTCTACGCCTTTAAGGTACTTCAACTGTCCCATTAAACTTTCACAGTGGAGGTTTTAATTTTCTGACTCTCTCTATACATATTTTAATTTTTCCACCTCAACTTCCACTGCTTTAAAGATGATATTTCTTCTTTTTCTCCTGCAGACTCGTAACGTTCCAGCTAACTTCAATGAGGCCAAGTATATTGCCTTTACCATGTACACCACCTGCATCATCTGGCTGGCCTTTGTTCCTATTTACTTTGGCTCCAACTACAAGATCATAACCATGTGCTTCAGTGTCAGCCTCAGTGCCACAGTGGCTCTCTGCTGCATGTTTGTACCAAAGGTAAAAGAACTGAAACACCTGCTTAATATACACACAATGAATTTGCAACATCTTTGCACCCTTACATCTGTATGCTGATAGACATTTGTCGGTCATTTTCGTTGACAGGTGTACATCATGCTCGCCAAGCCGGAGAAAAATGTCCGCAGCGCTTTCACCACATCCACAGTGGTGCGCATGCATGTTGGTGACGCTAAGAAAGCTGCCAAGACTGGCAAGTCCACCAGCAGCATGGCCAATCTGTTCCGACGTCGCGGCTCTGCACAGGACGACATCAGGTATATAGAGGACCAAAGTAGGTATTAAACTGCAACAAATGAACTCCTCATTGTTTCAAACACATGTGTCCTGATGGATAAAGGGTTCTGAAGAAAGCTTTTCCTCAAGTAGTTCTGGTTAATAAATGTAAATAAAAGAGCAAGTTGCACAAATTGAATTCAGCTCATGGAAAATATACACATTTAACTGCCTCCTTTTTTTTTTAGCTGTTTTCCCCCTCATTATCTATTAAGTCACTGAAAATAAGGGAAAGATGTTAATCTTCTTGTTTTTCAAAGATAAACTGATGACGGAGAGTGTTTTGAGCCACTCAAAACCAACATACAAAGACTATGTACTCCTTCAAATTGGCTCTAATTAGATCGTGTCTATTTTGCAATATGTGTGGCCTTTTATTTGGCATATTATGAGGACTGGAGTATTATATTTCCTTATTATAGCGAGTCTATTTTGGCCTTTTGGGAGAATAAATATAAGTAGGCTATGCATGCAAAAATATGTATGGTGGTGGCTACACACAATCCCTGTAAGGACTAGAAGTCCATAGAGATAGCAGACATGGCCTGACAGCTACATACATTTCTGCCCATAAGTCAATGTATAGTAATGAAAACCCTGCTGGATCCACTGTAACAGACTGGATGTGAAGCTGAGAAAGAAAAAAACCCTGCTCCCCGAGCTGACAAAAGGTTACCTCATTTGGGTTAAGTACTCCCACAGGAGACCCGCTGCCTTTAAGGATTTCTCTTTCTAAGGAAGATAAAGGAAAATAGTGGAAGATATAAAATTACACAGACTGTAGCAGATAGAATGGGGGATGGTAGAGAAATACATGGTGGATGGATGATCATCTTTTCTCAGTGTAATACTTATACACTAATTTATGCCATCATACACACATACACACATGTATTTCGTGGATCTTTCACATTTGTTATCAGATTGAAAACCTAATGTTCAAGTTGGTGTGGAGCTAATTATTCTGTGCCTCTCTATTTTGCAGTTCCAATGGGAAGTCAATGACTTGGGCGCAGAACGAGCGCGCCTACAGACCAAACCTGTGGAAGAGGATGTCCTTCCACGTCAAGAAAAAGGACACAGTGGAGACAAACCAGACAGCCATCATCAAACCCTTCTCTAAAGGAGGGGACATACCTGCAGACACTGCTGTCACAGAGCAGTACGAAGAGCCACAGGCCTCTCAGTCTTTCACCTGCTCGCCTCCCCAGTCGCCCCTGCCCTCCGTCAGCCAGCATGCAGCCAAGGCGAGGGGTCTCGAGGGGGGAGAGGATGGAGACGGGCCACAAGGTTTACCCATTTACCTACCTGAACACACCGCTGGGGTCAGAAGAAGAGGCGGGGACAACGGCCAAGATGTTGGAATGGCGGACGGCGGGGACATTAGTGTCATCCCTGTGGGCGTGGGGGACATCGGCATAGGGATGATTGGCGGTCAAACTCAGGGCACCACCATCATGGACCAGATCAGCTGCGTGGTTAACCGCTTCACTGCCAACATCAGTGAGCTCAACACCATGATGCTGCCTGGGGGAGCGCCCGTCAGCCCCACCTCCACCACCCCTCTGCCTGCAGGTGCAGATGCCGCCGTCGCCCCCGCTCCCGCCTGCCCTGCCCAGTACCTCGCACCCAGGAGCAGACAGGCCCCCTCCACCGTCACCACATACGCCGAGGTGGCAGTTGTTTCCAATTTCTGTGAGAATCGACCACCGGGTAAGATTTACGAGCACCTGGCCGGGACTTGCGTGAGTAGCAGGCGAGCTAAGGATATGGAGGAGCTGGCGGCTCTGACGCCTCCCTCCCCTTTTAGAGACTCATCCCTGAGCTCCGACGGCAGCTCGCCCCCCTCGCTGTCCCCGGCCTCTGAGGCTGAATACGACCAGCTGCTGCTGAGACATTACAGCCAGAGCTCCTCCTCTCTCTAAACCTGCTCCCTCTGCACCATTTTTCCTCCTTGTTTATCCTCTAATTGGAGTATTTTAAACTCCAAAGGGACAAATCCTCAAACTGGACCAAACTTGGATGCCTTTCTACTTGTGGATATTCTGAATGTTTAAGCAGTTTTTTAAATAATATACGTATATATTCTGTTTCAAATTGGATTGAATGCACCCACACATGAGAGATAAGAAACACTGGCAAGACTGAGCAATGTCAGTGCTTCATCTCTTCTGTCTGAGTGAGTTAAACACTTCACAAACACATATGGGCATTTAACAGTCTTTACACCGGTTGCTAACTTAGATTTAAACTTTTGAAATTCCAAAGAAAATACAAATAGGCCTACCCTATCAAATATTTATCCATCATAAGTGGAGGAAATCTACCAAAAATTAATGTTGACTGGTTCAAAACAGATCACATTGAATCTGGGAATGACATTTGATTTCTTTTAGGTAAGACAGATCATAGGACACTAAACATAGTTGTACTTAAGTTGTATATTTTGCAGCATCTCTCATCATAAACATAATGTGATTTGTTTTTATTGCTTGCATTACTGCGGTTGACTCTCTGTACATGTGATGGTATTTGTTACTGATACATTACCCTAACCTTTAAGATTTTGAGGCTCAGCTGGATGCAGTTTGGAGATCGATATGACGGCATCCGGCCAGAGGGGAATAGTTCAATTTACTTTGCTTGAAAGGTGAAACAAGACAACATTTTCCCCTGCCCTCTAATTTGTTGTCCATCCTGGGGAGACTTATCGTTTGTATCACAGCGCTAAAGGAGATAGTGTACAGATGCTGCGTTATGCAAATCAGGGAGAAGGGTTTTTTATTATTCATGCAGACCCTCCCTTTTCTTGGACAGAAATCATTAACTGAGAGGACAGGAGCTCGTTACGTCTCAAGGGAATGTAAGACATTTTCTCACTGGACCCAACACACCTCCTCAGGTGTCTCACCCACACACTAAGAGCTTATGGACTATAACTTGGATGTCTCCTTTAACTTCTCCTCTGTAGATGTGACATAGCTGAATGTAAGATAACCTGTCGTCACATGAAGTGGACCAAAATGATCTTCCACCTCAGGATGTCTGGACGAAAATCCTTTTCCTCTTTTTTTATTTATTTTTTATTTTTAGTTTGCATGATGTTAAGATTTGTTTGCATCTCTTTGATTTTGTACTTTGTCGAAAACAGTTAAGATGAATAGATACAGTTAATGATGAATGATTATTGATGTAGCAAGGACGGGGATGGTACTATTAGTGACTAATTTTGGCCATTTCAAATGATAAAGCCAATAGTGTAATAATGTAATGTTTTTTGAGCCAATAACGTAATAACTTTTTGCTTTATCGGCACCAGTTATTACATTTTGAAAGGTTTTTTTTAATACCAGGCCAATAACGTAATAACCAGCCAATAATGTAATGCCTTATTACATTATCGGCAAAAAGTTATTACGTTATTGGCTCAAAAGTTTTATTACATTATTGGCACATTATTACACTATTGGCTTTATTACATTTGAAATGGCCAAAATGATTACATTATTGGCAGTTATTACGTTATTGGCCGTTATTACGTTTTTGGTTGTAACAGGGTGGATGTGGACCATACTTTATTTGTCAGACATCTATTGCAAAACAGCTTGTTTCCAGTCTGACTTTTTACCTACATGCAGTGTGTGTCAGTGTCTCCCTGCGGTAAATGACATTGTGTTTCCGTAAATGGGCTCACACTGAGGATCCTGCCCTGGGCCTATTGAGATTCTGATCTCTCCAACACTTCAGGCACAGGGAGGATTTCATTTTTTATATAATGTTTTATGAGATTTTGACTATGTTATTTCTTATGCTTGAACATATTCAATGAATATCCTTTTTTTAATTCATTTTTTTGTATCTGCATCTTGGCTTGGATGTAGATGAATGTCAGATTCATGGGCTTGCTTTTTTTAAAACTTCTAACTACAATGTGGGAGCTAGTTCATGATTGTTTATCTAATGTTTACACAGGCAAGAATGTTTTCATGTTTTTTGAAATGCCCTGTAATTTATTTTCTAGTTTTAGCTTGTTTTTTTAGTTGCCAACATGTTGCCATATTTGCATGCAGGTGTGTGCCAGTGCCAATGGAAATGTTGCAGGTGCATTCGATGCTTGATGCCAGTAATTCATGGATATAATCTACAGGAGACGTCTTCCCGCTCACCTGCCATTCACATAGCCTGAATTTACTGATTAAATTTGTGCTGCATTAAAGATTTTCATTCAAATCACAATATATACTGTATATATATATATCTTGCACATTTTCTTCATTACTTTTATCGGGTAACTCAACATGACTCATCATTTTGTTTCACAAAGATACCATCCTGGAGTAGGAATCTCATAGCTAAATGCCTGTCATGTTTTAAAGGAGTCACATTTTCTGAACTGGATTGTGTGTGGCGTTATTTTTACACTTCCTCAGTTGATGTTACTTATGAACCTTCTTCTAAATAAGAAGATAATTGTGTCAAATCACTGTGCGATAATTAATAAAATGGGAAACAGGGTTTCTAGGGCACACTGCATTAAATAACACAAGATAATTTCCTGGACCGTAAATTGTTATGGACTGAAATTGTTCAGTGAAATTAATAGTCACAAGTTGGTGGACAAAGTTTATTCATAGTCAGAGCATATTAGCTTTGGTGAGCCCAGGGAGGCAGCGAGGCCGCAAAGGACCCTCTCATTGTTTATCGTTGGGTATGTTGTTCCATAGTGTACCCTCACTGATATAAAGACAATCTACTGACACTCAACATTTGCATATCACCAGCCAGTCAGTGCAGAGATGTGCTAAAACTCATAGCTGCAGGCTGGATCTATCTGTTGTATTTATTTAATGTAGGTTGGATTTGCATGGAACATATGGATCTTCACAGCCTTGCTCCTCCTTGGCATAAATATGTGTGTAATTTAAGTGCGACAACAACCAATTCAGCGTTATTGCTTTCTCTGTTTTGTGCCATTTCTAGCTCCTACATACAGCATAATGACATAGCCCAGTTCACAAACAGCTGAATATGTAAATCATGTGCTCGGTGCAAACCAGGATGCCAAACCTGGCTGGAGATGCAGGTTGAAGGAGGAGAGTGCCAGCCTCTTTGCACCTGAAACTCAGTAGCTATGCTGTGTTCCAGCTGGGAGACTGACTAATACTGTGATTTGTTTGAAACCCGCTCGCTTTATGTGTGTAAATTCCTATGAGTTGTAACATGTTATTGGTTGAATCTGATTTAACAGAGAAGAGTTTAACAAGCGGTTTTTGGTTGAACTGGCCAATTTGATACGTTTTCTGTACATAATCCATTTACAGTGAAGCATTACTCTAATTCAAAGAATGGCTCTAATTACATTCATACTTTGTGGACTATAATGTGATTAATGGCAGAGGGGGTTTTCCTCCAGTGTTCAACCTCAAACCAGCTCTTTGGTATGTCGCTGCTGTGGTTTATCTCTGTGATAATATGACAATCAAACTGAATTTTGAGGATTTACATTAACACTGAACATGAGCTGAAGCTGCACCCGGTAGTCTGTCTGGTAGAAACCTCTTGTAAATGATGGTAATGGAATATGCTTGGATGGCAACTGTGTTTCAAAATATGGAGAAATGGTTTATCAAGATAATGATTTACTTCATTAGATAAATTAAATAACAGCATCAATAGAACCATAGTTTTGACTATAATTAATGCCTTAATTGCATTATGACTGCATTTTCCAGATACAGTAGCAGAAGTTTGTGAAGCATTTTCCCTCGCCACCCAGTTGATAGAGGTGTTTTTTTTTACTGCATATGAAACAGGACAGACTTTACTCGGCACGTGACTAAACTGTTTGTTCCTGTTTGCCTTTATTAAAGAAAGCTCAAGACAGTTTCAGCTGTTCAGCCTCATACAGAGGGTTACAGTGTGATTAGTTACATAATGTGGCACCAGACCCTCATACACCCGCCTGACAGTTTAACATATAATAGTGTCTCCAAAGCGTGCGCACTGCTTATGGGTGGTGAGGCGAGGTCACAAGTTCCCGAGCTCAGCCCCTCAACACAGAGCGCACGACACACGGGGCGGAGGGCGGCTCCGAAATCCGTGCGGAGACAGAGGGAGACGCTCTGGGGACGGAGCCTCAGACCGCGTCCAGACCGAGGAGGTGAGCAGGTAAAATGAACAACCACTCGTCGCAGTCCAACGGCATGCAGAGTCCCCGGAAGGAGCACCTGTACAAGGTGCTGGTTATTGGTGACCTGGGGGTCGGGAAAACCTCCATCATCAGGCGCTACGTCCACCAGACCTACTCCAACAACTACCGGGCGACCATCGGAGTGGACTTCGCCCTGAAGGTGTTGAACTGGGACTCGGAGACTGTCCGGCTTCAGCTGTGGGACATTGCAGGTGGGACAGTTCTGTACATGCTGAGTGTTGGGTGTCATCCCCTGTGACTGAGGTCTGGTTGGTTAGTAGGCTACATATTGCACAACATATAAGCCTACATTGACTGTTTTCGTGATAAAAATGCATAGAAACTAAAAGTTCTCAAAAGATAAGTTTAAAAAAAAAAGTTAAAAGTGGTTTAGCAAGACTTTTAGTTCCTTAAAACTGATCTGGGGGAGATAGTGCTTATCTTCAAACAGACAGTGTGAGGCATGACAGTTGTAAAGTTATGAAACATTCACAGCTTGAAGATGCACTGTCATTGTGGAGAGCCTTCTTTGTCTGTCTCACACACACACACACACATAGACACACACTCACACGACACCGTTGCTAAAGGAAGATGAGCACACTGTCACTGTCATTCATTCAAGGTACAGTGCTGCATCATGTGATGGGACCCATGTGAGGCAGATTTTAAGGCCAGTCACAGGAGTGTCATTTAGTTTGAATAAAAAAAAATAAAATATCATTACTTACTCACACACGCACACATACAGAGAGAGAGAGAGACACGCACATGTTTTCATTTATCACTTTTATAAATTGCATAATTCTTAGAGACTTACATTATCACTCACTGCCCTAACAATAGGCCCTCACCTATGACCACTGACCCTGGAATCAGCATTTTCCAGTTGAGGACAAGGCTTTTGTCTCCAATTGGACAAGCTGTCCCCAATTAACCGGTATCTGGTCTGAAATTTATTCTCAAAATTGACTTAAATCAGACTCACACAGACACACACACACGCAGGCACATGCTTTAAGTGGTTAATTTGTATTGACTAAATGAAATTACAAGTCACATCTGATTTAGCCGTATCTACCTGCTTGAAGTTAGGCTCAGGGAGGAGTGGGGATAAACTAAGCAGGGACTGTGTGTTTGTTATCATGTATGGAGCCATAAATGATCTTCAAAGTCATGTAAACACAAAACAATTCAATAAACACAATGGTGCACATTGTGTTTATTGAATGACAGCGCGTCAGGTGACGCGTGTGACGTCTGTCGTCTGTCTGAGTGGGCCGTCATGTCGCACCACTGCAGATGAGGATTTCTTGTGATTAATGAAAATCGTTCATACGTTGTCTCCGCCATGAAAAGGGGAAGTTCTGGACACATGTGCTGTCAGATTTTCCATTTCCTCTTAAGCATTTTGTCCAGTTCCTCACTTCCACCACAGAGAAAAGTGGACTCACACTTATGTCTCTCAGCCATGTGCACTTCCCTGCTGCACACACCCAGACGCTCAGTTTTGGACTAACAAGTACTCACATTAAACAACAAGACACACGCCCCAGGGGGACTGTCATGTTGACAAACTGCTCCTCAAGCGTCTTAATTTCCATTCCCTGCACAAAGGACAAGTGTGGATTAACACACACACATATCTGCACATATTCAGAAAGGTATTGTGTGTGTCGTGGGTCAAAGTTTATTTTTATTGCAGTTTGCCCACAGTGCAGATTGAATTAAAATAAGTCTGTCGTAAGCAGGAACAAGCACTTTCGTTGATCGTCTGGTGAGGTGCAACGTGACAGTAAGACTGCAGGAATGTGCTGTTTCATGGGAATGCAGACCCTGCTAACTGCTGCCGTAATGCCAGCTGCATTAGCTGTTTTGCTGCAGAAATGTGGGAAAACAATGAGAATCTCATGGTAGCTGCCATGCCACTGAATAAGAGCTTCCTGTGTGTGTGTGTGTGTGTGTTCTCCACAGGTCAGGAGCGTTTTGGAAACATGACTCGAGTGTATTACCGTGAAGCCATGGGAGCCCTCATAGTGTTCGACGTGACTCGGCCTACGACCTTCGAGGCCGTGGTCAAGTGGAAAGAGGACCTGGACTCCAAACTGATGCTGGCTAATGGACAGAGCATAGCGACCGTGCTGCTGGCGAACAAGTGCGACCAGGGCAGAGAGCTGACCAACAACGGCATCAAGATGGATCAGTTCTGCAAGGACCACGGCTTTGTCGGGTGGTTTGAGACCTCAGCCAAGGTGAGACCACGGTATTACGATCCATTTGCAGGAGATGAATTGAAATGTATTCCTGTCTATCCTGGCAATGAGAGTTAGTAGAAAGGATCGATACCGTGGCCATATCTGCCAAGTACTTATAAATCTGGCAGCCAAAACGCTCAGTGTAAAGACTGGAAACTAAGGCAAACTGTCAGCTTGGCTCAGTCTGAAGGTAACATACCAACTCACAAATTAACATCATATTTCGATTATTAAATCAGTACAGAAAAAGCAAAGTGTAAAAATGAAAACTCATGGCTTTACAGGCCTACAGTATTTCTCCTAGCAGTTCCTCCTTGTCTCCAGTTGTCATTGCTAAGCCAACCAGCTGCTGGAGTTAGCTTCATACTCAAAAACACAGATTTCAATCCTCACATATAACTCTCAGTAATAACACTGATGAGCACTTCCCCCAAAATGTTGGAAGTATTAATTTTAATCAGCACGAGATGACAGTGAATGGGCCAGATTGTGGGCCCTTGGCAGCGAGTGGCTGATGTGCTGAGTGGAGGTCTTCTCCCACTCAGGTCACTTCAGTCAGATGAAAAACATCCCCACAGGGGGAACTGGAATTTCAGATCCTCGTGGAAAGTGGCTCAGCGAGATCAATTTACAAAGCAGGGTCAGAGCAAAAGGTGCTGGAGTGAAAAGTCAAAAGTATTAGAGGATTGTTAACAGTTCGACCACGTCTCATATAGAATATATTTTGTATCTGCTCAGTCCAACATAGAAACTAGACGTGAATCACATTTCCCTTTATCTGGTGTGTCTGTGTACACACTGCCATCTTGGCTAGAGTGATTTACTTCTGTGATGCAGTAGCCTACCGTGTGAATTAACTGCTTCCGTACTCTAATCCAAATGCTATTTACACATAAATTCTACAAACGTCTCCATTCACACTTCCTCTGTTGACACTAGCGTGTCAGCGCGGCCTCGAGTGCGCCGCCGTTCTTGTGGCATCGAGGCTCAGCATTCCCAAAGGTCAAAGGTGACAGAGTGCAGGTTTGGGGCCGATGTGTCAGAGGTGCGGTACGCAAATAAAGACACGCACTCCTCGTTTGGTAGAAGAAGAAGAAAAGCAATGTTTACACAGTTCATCCAAAGCAGCTTTAAGCACATGAAGTTGCTCACGCGTCGTCGACATGTCGGTGACAGCACGCGGGGAATCTGCATTTTGACTACACTGGAAATGTGAACATTTGAACAATTCTTATTAAGTAACAGTTTTATCTCAAGTCACTGATACTTTTGATACCTTTGGAGTGGCTGATGGGTCTGTTGAAATTAGTCCTTTGAGGTATATCATCTGACACAAGGCAGTCACAATCCAGACAGTTTTGATCTGTGAGAACAGGGCCGTCCCTCTCTGTCCTCAAGAATCTCTTGAAGACTCATTTATTCTGCGAGCACTTTGTCTCCAAACACTTCCATGTCCTTCTTTCTGACGTCCTTGCACTTGTTAAATAGCTGTAGCGATTAGTCCCAAAGTCTTCTACTGCACTGATGCTTAATTTGGATGAAAGTATCTGCTAGCTTAGGCAAATGTAAATATTATGTTATAATGAGCTGTTGTCAAATGTACAGTATACAGCTGAGTCTCACTGCTGTTTGTCTTTCTCTCTAAGGACAACCTCAACATCAGTGAAGCTGCAAACTTCCTGGTCAAGCACATCATGGCCACGGAGAACGACATCCTGAAATCCGTGGTCCCGGACACCATCTCGCCGCAGCTCGACTCCAACAGGCAGATGAGCTGCTCTGGCTGTTTCAAATGATAAAAAAGGAGGGAGACGCCAACAGGATGGAGTCTCAGTAGGACAAAGAGGGACAGGCGCAACCACACTGCCTTCCGTTGGAAATCTAAGTACAAGTTTTTTAGTTCCTCGGTCCAAACCGGAGTTGAACGTTTTATAGTTCCTGCAAGAGCTCACAAACTGAGGTTACGTGGACTCAGAGGCTGCACGTTTATCTGAGAGAGAGTTTGGGTAACTCGTCATACTGTGAGTGTAAAGTTTTTGGCAGAGAATCGTGTCTAACTTCAGTTTGGCATAGCATGCGTGTCGATGCTCTTTGGCACGATGTAGTAGATTATTTAAAGTATCAAACGTTCTGAGGCTGCTTCACTCCCTGAAGAAACTGAACAAAAGGAGTAAATACTCTCAGCATGGTTGATGCAACACACATAAGACTCATACCCGTCCACTGCTGTTTCAAGATTGTGTTGCTCTTCTCCCTCTATTAACCTCAGGCTTCCTGATATTCTGTGAGAGCCAAAGAAAGTAGTATTGATCCTATATTGTGTAATTATGTGAATTTTGCACACATTGTTTTTAATGACTTTAAGTTATTGCCCGTATGCTCATGTGTATTCAGTTCTACTTGTGTTATATTGTGTTGCTTAAAAACCTTCCTGCAACTGACGATTGTGTAAGGCTTGTTTAATCAGCCGGTTTAAGCAATGATACTTTTGTATCTATAGCAACGACTTGGTCAGGGCGATCAGCTGCAAAGAAATGACACTTTCACACAAACACACACACGGCATCCTGGAGCTTGTGTTCGTAGTTAGTCTTTTACAGCCAGTGGGCAGTTCAGAATTGAAGGGGCTTATCGGACATGTTGGTTTGTTCATGGTGAAGAGGGGTTGTTCTTTTTTGGCTGTAACGTCAGAAATAATTAATGTGTGTGTGTGTGTGTGTATGTGTGTGTCTGTATGTGTGTATACTTTTCTTCACCAGTGGAAAAAATTGTGTTGATTGTCTGGTTCTAAACTAGACACGCTCATGAGTTCACTTGCCAAAGACTAACCCTCAGTATCCATGGTAACTAGATCAAGTCTCTATTTTTTTTGGGCATCCACTAACATCTGTGTGAAGCTATTTCTCACTGTATTCACACACATACACACACACACACACACACACACACACACACATCCACGCAGATCTTTCCACTCTCCGTGTCCTTATTCCTTTTTTTTTTCTTATCTCTTCCTTTCTCCTCTCCTCACCCACTCATTCTGCTGCTATTGTTTCTTCTCCTGTAAAAAAAACAAACTCTGCTCTCTTGCAGTAAAGCGTCTTTCTCTTCTCTGTTCACATTAAACCTGCACCGGCTCCAGTAAACACACCCAGAGATGCAGGGATGAGTCATGACCTTGAAGAACTCTTGGATGTGAGGTTTTAAATGTACATTATGCAGTATGCTGCCATTTAGATTAATAATCATAATGTTAAGGTGCTTCCCCACCAACGTTGTTGGTCAGCAGTGTTTGCAGTGTCCGTGAGCCTGATCACAACAGTGTCATGTGCTATTGTGTTGAGTCCTTGTTGGCGATTTACACGCTCCGCTTTAGAGGGGAATAGGCTGAAACAATGGCTTCTCTACGGGATTAAGATTTCACAGTCTTTGGCCCATCATGTGTCATGTGACACCAGCATCACTTGACGCCTCTGATCTGTTTTTGCCTGAAAAAGAGCTGCATGGTCACACACACACACACACACACACACGCACGCACACACACACACCACACACACGCAGACACACACATACACGCCTATCTGCCTGTAAAAGATGAAGATGACAGTTAATTTAATGCTTTCTCCCACTTCATCAAGTAAGCAACGCGTCTCCGTCTGATTACATAATTTGTGGATTGTTCTTTTGCATTATTTAATGTGAAGTTGTAGAAAGAAATCATTTAACACATATCTCATGTCGTGCTGCTCTTTAATACAGTGTGACACCAAAGCACACTGATGCCATTTAACCTTTGACTTGGAACAAACCGTTTTCACTGTACTTCAGCTTCACAAAACGTAGAGACAGTGCATCAGTTTCCAAGTTTTATTAGTTTACACTGAGAAATATGTGTGTGTGTGTGTGTGTCAGTGTGTGTGTGTGTGTGTGTGTGTGTGTCCTCGGGCTGATCCAGGACTCTCAGGTTCTCATTAGGAAGCCACATGACTGAGTGGATTATTCTCTGCCTGAGGGATTGGATTTGGTCGTCTGCTCTTGGCTTTCGTTAAGACATCATCCACTACCAACAACTAATTAAATGATCCGAAAACACCGTTCAACCACTCTGGAAGAATGTTGTCATCTGAAATTCATCAAGCAATAAGTTAATTAAGACATAAATGACTTTGTTGTCAAAAAGCTGTGAGAGAGGGTTATTATATGATCACCATTTCAGAATTTTAATTATAGTTCAAAATGTGTAATTAAAAGCAAAAACAATGAAATAAACAACTTCTTTTGTGGGGAAAAAAAGAGTCTCCAGGTTTTTTGTTGTGTGTTAACAACACCTGGCACAGGTCTGTCTATTCATTAGTGGGATTATGAGCCCAGCATATTGTGCTGTTCTCAGGCTCTGCCAGAACCACCTACAGAAAATACCCACATATTCTCCCAGAGAGAAAGGAGAAGCAAGGGGGGGTGGCAGGTAGAAGAAAATGAGCTGTTTAAAAATCTCACAGCAACAAAAGGTTACAGACGGCTCGTCATGACTGTCCCCACGTAACCAGAGCTTCCTGGCCTGAACTGCCCCCGGAAATTCATCTTTCAGACAGATTATATCTGATAACTTTTTGATCAGAACACATCCAACCAACCGCCTCAAGCACACGGAGACCAACAGACCAGTTACATAATCCAGCTACAAGAACTTCGGCGACAGAAGAGACTTGATCTGATTTGATGGAGTTTCTTTTCCCCAGTTCTCACCAGCAGTAATTGCTCATGTGGTGCCATCTGTTGTCAGATTAGTCACACTGCAGGCGGCTGATCCACTTCAACGTTAACACATGGGAGTTGATTTATTAGAAACATGACCTTCACCAGCTTCCAGCATTATCTCAAGACAGTGGAAAACTGTTGTATCTCCTAATTTGAATGAAAAAAAAAATCTATAGGCCTACTGTATAAGGACTGATGGAAACTCTGTTAATGGGATCAGATGAAGCAGCACAACTCCTGTTTTTATTTTTGAACAGTTTTTTTGTTGTTGTTTGTTTTCCAAATCTACTTTCTATTTAGTTCCTACTCCAATTCGTGATCAGTTTCCCATTTCAATTTTTTAAATTTTATGCCAGAAACAGAATTAACACCTGTGTCATTACGCTTCCATTCGTGCAATTGTTTTTGTTTTTGAAAACAAATTTATTTAAATCATAATTTCAAATGCTTAAAAAAAAAGAGGCCTGTTCTTTGTTTTGTATGTTACTGGCTCAGTTTTCACAGCCTTTCATGGTGACATGTTACAAGAACTGTCTGCTGCTCACATCCCTTGTGTTTTACAAGAAAACCACAAAGGTAAACACTGCCAGGAGAACATGCACAGACACGAGCGCACACACACACACACTCACACACGTCAGAGCAAAAGTATTTGAGGATGACTGGATCTGAAACGTAATCACAGCGTGTGAACACCGAGACGTGCTTTCCCAAGAAAATTACCTCATCCATCAGGGCGACTTTCTCATCTCTTAGTCCTTGCTCCACAGCGACTCTTGGTTCCCACTCATTAGTGCCAAAACCCATTAGATCATGTTAACCTGCTCGACCTTTCGCCCCATCCATGAGATCTTCCTTTAACTCTCTCTTTATGCAAGGCCTTTAAAAGCCAGTGAGAGTGACCAACATTACTGTGATTTACAGATCTTCATGTGGCTTTGTAATCATCTGGCGAGTCTTACACTATACGTTTGATCACATAAAAGAAAATTGAGAGATGAAATAACAGTCCCTGCTAATTAAAATAAGCCCAAGAGAGAAAGATATGAGTGAAGTGAGGGGGAGAAAAGAAAGAGAAACTCAGAAAAGAAATTAAAAGTTACAAAGAAGAGAATACTGTAGGTGGTGGAGAGAGAAAGAGAAAGAGAAAAAGAAAATGAAAGAGAGAGGCTGGGAATCAGGAGGGAGAAACATGAAAGACTAAGTGTGGTATTAAATCATTAATATGTGTCCAGGTTGAGAGATGAGTCCTCTGAAGACCTTTGTGAACTCAGCTATTCATCACTCACTCCCGACACTGACAGATTTTACATCTCATTAACCGGACTGATGCTGTTTCAGTGATACTGCACTGCACCTTCACAGGTAGAGGATGATAAAAACAAACATTTTTTGTGGTTTGGAGTTTTTTTGTCAAGTTTAATGTTGATTGGTTCTGTGTCGCATTTTCATAAAAAACAAAACAAAAAAAACAATTCAACACCAACAACAAAAAACAAATGCATTTGGAAAAAGTTGTAAAAAGATACAGTCATTTCTGTGCACAAAAAATGTGTGTAGCCTATACAGTAATTTACATCTATACAGCTCCATTGAGTGTGAATGCACTGCCACTAGGGGGCAATAAGCACCAGTGTTATAGTGCATGTGTAGCCAGCAGTTGGTTGCTAAAAGAAACAAACAAAAAAATCCTATTTGGCAACCATCATTAAAGTCCACTATCCTGAAATAAACTAAATCTGCACTCTATCATAGAATCATGTGTTTCTGATTTCCGTGTTATTCCATATGATCTAATTTCATATTCCAGCTGCTCTGTGATGATTCAACACAGTCTCACTCCCAAGGCGTAATAAACGGACGTTTGGTCAGGGCCCTTGCGCGTTGTCTCCAGACGCTCAAGGTACCCCTCAGCGTGGGACCTGAACGCACAGGGTTTTCAATTGATTTTAATGCAATCCCCTCCCGTAAAGCAAGAAAATTCCGATCCGCAATTTGTAACATTTCAACATATTTTTATGACATTTCTAAAAATTAAATGAAAGCAAATTGTGTTTAATTTGTCCTGTATATCAGACAATGTGCTTGTGATTTACAATAAGGCCCGCAGAGACTCCGTTCCGGAGCCAAAATCATGGATGAATGAAGCATGACAGATTTTGACTACCTGCATGCTAAGCAATGTAAACTGCAACGTGACCTCATTTTAACCGAAAGTATATTCATACGAAGGATTCAAATTACAGGCCGGACCTATTTCACCAGCCGACCGACATGCGGACCACTTCCGCGTTCTACCGAGATGTGACGTCATTGCTCAGAACTAAATTCACCTTCAGTGTGTTTTGTCAGTCAGCTGTGATCATGGGGAGTGGAAATTAAGCCATGTTGATTTAATTCAACAAAATGTGAATAGACAGTGAAATCAGAACAGTTAGAATGCTCTTTTTCAACAAAGTCCAAATGATTCAAGTAACTCAAGTCATGTAGGCCTATATTTTTTTTAATTCCAGAAAACAACATTTCTCCCCCTTCTCCCTCCTCCCTCCTAGGAACCTTAGTTTATAATATAGTGTAGAATGAACCCATCCACTGTAGTAATGTTTATGTGCATCAGTTTAGCTAGCTCCTTTATTTCTGGTTTTACATTGGACAAGCTGATTAAGGCTCCATTTTCAAGAGACATATTTCCACAAATTCTTTTTAACTTCCACATGCTTTAGGTTATACGCCTGAAGTGTTCAGCGGTTTATCAACTAGGGCCATCCAAGACCTGTCCGACCTTCTCAGGGGTCAAACTTTTCATGTCAAATTTGACAAATTTTGCACTAATTCTATAGGAAAAATCACCAATTCTTTGAGCTGGGAAGTTGAGCTGTTATATCCTGGTTCAGACTGTGGAATAGATTGATTCTGCAAAAAATCAGATGTGCTCCATTCAGAAGGGTCAAAAATGGCCATGGTAAGTGTCAAAGGTCACAGGGTCAAACATCAGAGTGAATCCTAACAAAACACACACGTTTAAGTAATCATCATGAAATTTGGGTCAGTTGTATATCAGAGAGTCCTCTATCAAAATATTGTGGTCCCGTTGCGCTGGGGGCCATGGGGGGCCCTGGGGGCCACATGGCTTTCCCATGCTCCCACAGAGTTGGGTGTCAATGGATAAAGGCATCACCGTGAATCCACAGGCCAAGTTTCAAGTGATTTGGTTGGTTTCTATTTACAAAAGTAATGGCATCAGGACTGAAAGCACATCAACGCGTTCGTCTTGGGCCCCCGAAATATCAAATTCAGAACTGTGCGACTTTTGGAAATATTTTTCATCCATTTTTGCTTTTCAGATTCAGAGCCTGTCAGACTTAAAGCCTGAGAGACCCTCTGAGTCAGAAAAGCCAAAATGGACGAAAAATGTTTCCAAAAGTCGTGAAGTTCTGATTTTTTTATCAGTGGTTCGGGGGCCCAAGACAATCACGTTGACGTGCTTTCGGTCCTGATCGAGCCATTACTTTTCGAGAGGTGGGGCTTCAAACAGCCGCATTCCTCTGTCTCCTTGAGGCCGCCGTTTCCATAGAAACCAACCAAATCACTTGAAATTTGGCCTGTGGATTCACGGTGATGCCTTTATCCATCACCCCGACACCCAACTCTGTGGGAGCATGGGAAAGCCATGTGGCCCCCAGGGGTCCCCCATGGCCCCCAGCGCAACGGGACCACAATATTTTGATAGAGGACTCTCTGATATACAACTGACCCAAATTTCATGATGATTACTTAAAGCGTGTGTGTTTTGTTAGGATTCACTCTGATGTTTGACCCCTGTGACCTTTGACACTTACCATGGCCATTTTTGACCCTTCTGAATGGAGCACAGCTCTGATTTTTTGCAGAATCAATCTATTCCACAGTCTGAACCAGGATATAACAGCTCAACTTCCCAGCTCAAAGAATTGGTGATTTTTCCCTGTCAAATTTGACATGAAAAGTTGACCTGTGACCCCTGAGAAGGTCGGACAGGTCTGTGGATGGCCCTAGTCCCCTGATAAACCGCTGAACACTTCAGGCGTATAACCTAAAGCATGTGGAAGTTAAAAAGAATTGATGTGGAAATATGTCTCTTGAAAATGGAGCCTTAATCAGCTTGTCCAATGTAAAACCAGAAATAAAGGAGCTAGCTAAACTGATGCAGTTGTGCATAAACATTACTACAGTGGATGGGTTCATTCTACACTATGTTATAAACTAAGGTTCCTAGGAGGGAGGAGGGAGAAGGGGGGAGAAATGTTGTTTTCTGGAATTAAAAAAAATATAGGCCTACATGACTTGAGTTACTTGAATCATTTGGACTTTGTTGAAAAAGAGCATTCTAACTGTTCTGATTCCTCACTGTCTATTCACATTTTGTTGAATTAAATCAACATGGCTTAATTTCCACTCCCCATGATCACAGCTGACTGACAAAACACACTGTTGGTGCGTGACCAAGGTGTTGTTGCGTCCGAGACATCATTGTCCCTACTGTTGAACGCGGAAGTGGTCCGCATCAAATAGGTCCGGCCTGTAAATCGTTTGAATCCTTCGTATGAATATACTTTCGGTTAAAATGAGGTCACGTTGCAGTTTACATTGCTTAGCAGGCTGGAAAAGCGTGCAGGTAGTCAAAATCTGTCATCACGGCCGATCGGCTTCATTCATCCATGATTTTGGCTCCGGAACGGAGTCTCTGCGGGCCGTTGTTATGGCAACACGACGCCCAAAGCGGCTCGACAGTCACAAGCACATTGTCTGATATCGTTACAGGACAAATTAAACACAATTTGCTTTCATTCAACATATATTTAGAGAGTAAAACATACATTTCTCGCTAGAAATGTCATAAAAATATGTTGAAATGTTATTTTTGCGGCCAAATTGCGGATCGGAATAGGAGTGAATGGATGGCTGGAGCACTTGCTCTGAGCCACATATCAGGGGATTGCATTAAAATCAATTGAAATCCCTGTGCGTTCAGGTCCCACGCTGAGGGGTACCTTGAGCGTCTGGAGACAACGCGCAAGGGCCCTGACCAAACGTCCGTTTATTACGCCTTGGGAGTGAGACTGTGTTGGATGATTAATACTCTCTATAAGTCTATAAATATGTGCACATAAAATACAGTGAAAGTTGATCTTGAGGAAGTGTCAGGGATTTACAATAAGCAGCGAAAAGCTCAACAGGAAAGCTGCAGATATTGTGTGTAATGACTGTGATACACAAAATCGAAATAGAATAGATTTCGCTGCCGAAAGTCTGCTACAAAGACACAAAATATAAACATAAATCTGCTGCATCCATCAGTGGGTTGTTGCTACGTTGTTCTGCGACAGTGATTTAGATAACTAGGATTTTTGATTACACAGTGCGAGGCGGCGTTTCTCCTAAAATAAAGCGGAATTCAAACTGATGAGGTGCAGTTTCCTCAGACACTGGGTCAAATTTGAGGTCTGTTTCTGCAAGTCACAAAGCAAAGCAAAGCGGGAGACTTGTTGTGCAGCCCAGAAGAAGCTGTGTCACTGTGGTCAGCTGAGGAGAAGCCGCCACAATGACGGCCTGAAATATGAGCTCCAGACATGCGACCAGAAGGTAAACATGGCACACGCTACGTCAAGTCTCTTTTGTGAGATGCCTGTTTTTTTGTTTTTTTGGGTGCAAAAATGCTATGGCGTGTTGAGCTCTACAGAGAGAGAACACTGTGTGCAATATTGGCTGTATTATTGTTCCTGTTAACACCTGAGATATTGTATCAAACTGTACCAAAATAAGACTTTTCAAAGTACATCCTGAGGTAATCAAGCATTGAAGCACGTTTTAAATACACAGATCATTGTTCCTACTGATTGATGCTCAAAGCTGTGATCGTTTCAGTGCTTAAGTCTTCACATTCTCGCCGTGTTGATTTGTAAGCAGGTGCCTTTACCCAGAAAACAAACTGTAATAAACCCATTAATGCTGGAAACATTCATTTAGAGAAGGTGGTCTAAGACTTGAGATTTGTTGAATGGTTTTTGGGTACCTGGAATGATTCCTGACCTCTCTATATATAAGTCCAGAGAGTTTAGATCAATAAGGTAGCAGCCTGAGAGTTTGTTAAAACTTGTGTGGCCTTGTCATTATAAATGCACCGTGCTACTGTGATAAGATTGCAAGGATGTGATTGCTGTCTACAGCATCCTGAGCTCAGTCCATAGTCCATGGTTAATAATGTCCTTAGATGCTGTGTGATACAGGTTTGGGGACCCTGGATGACCTCAGGCTCCACCATGCTGGGAGTTTCATCAAAACTTTCAGTGTGTGAGTTGGTTGTGTACCTAAGGCGGAGGATGAGTATCTCCGGTGATTGTGTCCCTGCTGGAGCTGGATGAAGCCGCGTACTGATCAGACCCAGCTGAGAGGGAGGTCGGGGGCCGGAGCTGCAACCCCCGCTGTGAGAGGAGAGCGTCTATGTGAGGGAAGATTGAGGACAGGGGGCAGTCCGGGGAGGTGTACTTGGCTAACACCTGGAGCTGGTCCGGCTGCAGGTTGGCTTCGTTGCAGACCCTTTGGCACAAGGCGGTGACACTGTGGCACGTTTTCAGCTTCAGTTGGCTCAGCTGGCTCTTCTCCATCATCAGCTTCTCCCTCTCAGTCCTCTGTGACACACACAGCGCAGTGCACACAATCTTATTAGCAAGTCTGTGAACAAGAAGTGGCTTATTGAAAAAAAATATATATATATTTCTTACCAGCTTGTTGATTTCACACTGCAGGTTGTATATGCAGTCTAATTTCCTCTTGCGGCAACGCTGAGCCGCGAGACGGTTTTTACTGCGTCGCCTCATGTCGTGGACAAACTCCAGCTGTTCAGGTGTAAACACCTGTTGCTTCAGCAGCTGCTGGAAGTCGTTTCTACTCAGATCCACAATCCAGTCAACAGGAAAAGGCAGCTGCACCTGAGGACAGGGGAGGTGGACAAAACAGGAAGTGGTTAAAAAAGAGAAAGCGTTGGCATCGATGACAGTGTCAAAATCAATGCTTGTCATGTCCTGTCATAGATGCTGATGTCACTGTGTAATGTTCAAAATCAGATAAATAAAAGTAGATGTTCTTATTAGAAAAACAGAAAGTACTCCAGCTGCAGGTTTGTAGAGAAAGGAGGGATTAAATAATCACTGTCTGCATTCATTCTCAAAAGATATTTAATAATTAAACATGTGCGCATGTGTGGAGTGTGTTGCATATGGGAGCTCAGATAGTTATATATTTATTAAGCTGTTAATCATTAACTGAATTTGAGTTAACTTTTAAAAGCAGAGGTTGGGAACTGTTTATTGCTGCTGCTAATGTGTGACAGGAAATGTACACTCACCAGTTTATTGGAGCTGTATAAATCATGGACTGTTTTTTATCTTGTGTAAATAGATGGATTTTTGTGTGTGTGTGTGTGTGTCTGAAATGACCTTAACTTTGTCTGATCATTCTCTCTCTGCACTGTTTACACTGTCAGGAACATGGACTGTGACATGAGAGATTCCTCAAACCAGTTGTTTGTGTGCTGTCTGCTCAACTCAACAGGCTGAGGTGTCAAATTCAGCTGAGTTGGACTCTGGACCAATTAGCTAGACACATGCCCATGGTAACACACTTACACACACACACACATCAACTAAACATGGTGAATGATTAACCTGGCAGTGTAGCTATTCTACTTTCTGTTAGATTAATGCAAACACTCATTTGCATCTGATATAATGTACCAGAAAGTCTTATCTAGAGCAAACACAGTCAAGTAATAACCGCTGAGTGAGGTGAGCTGACGCTCATTGATGCAGTTACATAGAGGAACAGAGCGCAGCTGCATCGCCTTGGTAACAGACTTGATTCACCGCTCACCTGTCTGGCCCTCTCTCTTGCCGACGATTCACTGTCTCCCTCTGTCTCTGTCTCGGAGTCTCCATCCTCCCCTGAGGTGAGGGATGACACACCTGAGTGAGACGCCCCCTCGCTCTCGGACAGTCCCGCCGCCGCTCCCTTCCATAAACATTTGCTTTGCTCCAACTCCTGGAAGAAGGGGCAGCCGGCGCCGCTGCTGCTGGAGCTGAGGTTCATGTGAAGCTTCAGCAGCTCTAAAGACGTGGTGGTCTGCATCGGTCCGCTCCCCGTATCAGAGGAGCTTCCTGCATCGGGGTCCAGCTGAGACGAGCCCACGTCACACCCCAGAGTCTTGACCAGGTGCTCGGCCGCCTCCCTCTCCATGGTGCACCCCTCGTTCCCTCCTCCCATGCTGCCTCCTCTCTCCTCCATGGCATCATCTACCCTCCTCCTCTCAGCTCCTGTCCACTCCTCTGCCTTGAAATGAACAGAGTCACCAGACTCTGTCAGTTTCTTGTCACTGTTAATGTCCATGACAACCCCCTCCTGCCCCAGTGACCTAGTGATCACAGGACCCTCAGCGAAGGCCCTCAGAGGGCAATGGTGCATTATTAACCCTGGTGACCTCTCACCCAGCAGTGTGCTTTGGCCCATGGCGACAGCTTTGACACTGACTCCAGCCATGTGCTCCATCTCCTCCTCCATCTTCATAACATCAGCCTTTCTTTCCCTCTCATCCCACTTTCCCTGTGTTTCACTTGTGTTGTCTTTCTTAACCACATGAGCCTCCCCCATGCCCATGCCATCTTCTTGCTTCCTGTCATGTATTTCAGTTTTCCACGACTCATCTGCCCCATGATTTGTTTCTCCAATTTCATTCTTATTGTTCACGCTGCTGGGGCAGGGTGAGCAGGGGAGCTGGCACTCATCCCTGATTGCTGTTGCTACGTAGTTCTGACTTTTCTCCGTGGCGCACGTTTCCTTCCCACAAGCCATCTGGAACTTGCGGTACTTGGGACACTGCGTAAAGATATCATTTGCCCTTTCAGCTACAGGTGTAAACGTGCCTACACTGCTCTGACTTTCCACTTTGCTGTTCGCTGTTTTCTTGCAGAGCCGAGCCACTTCCTGCTGAGATGGTGAGTCAGCAACTGGTTTGACTTCTTTCTCATCCAACTGCATGTCGTCTGAGTCCATGCCATTGTCCTCCCTTGATAACCGCCTCTTGCACTTCTTCTTACAACAGGTCTTTCTAGGAAATGGGACGGTGCCCTTGCTGCTGGAGAAGAACTTAGGGAGAAGGAAATCAAAGCATGCTTCGTCTAGGTCTCTGAAACCAAGAATGGAGGCTGAGTTACGTATGTCTAGGACATCGTCTTTCCCAAAGAGGAGTTTGGATGTGTAGGCAAACTTCAGCAAGGGCTCAAAGCCGGCAACAGTCACCTGGGAGAGAGGACAACACACAGAAATCAGCACTGTCATAACAGCAGTAGATGACTTTACAACTTTTACGGTCAGATAATTATGCGCAGACGGTACTGTGGGTCAGTGACGAGAAACTGGAACTACTCTGCCTGTAAATGGAGAGGGAAATAAAGTCTATGGTTGTTGCTCAGCAACAATACACATGACCAAATAAAGTCTACAGTAGTTCCTGTGGCTTTTCTTCCATTTAAAAAAAATCTCATGATGCTTTCTCAGCATTATCTTCTTTGTGAGTTTTTCAAAAGAAACACAGACTCTCCAGAGAACTAGATAAAGACTTATCAGCACGGTTAACCAACACGGAAAACACTGATATGGTTACTGTACTCTTGAAGACCAAACTGGTGATTTTCCTTTTTATTGTATTATCTTACATGTATATATCTATGTCTTTGTATCTATATTTACATATAAATAAATAAATAAATAAATATATATATGTATTATGTGCATGATGTAGATATAGGTTTACATGTATCATAGTGGCACTGCTTGTGGCATCAAGAGGCGACATCCCACCATCTCACCTCTTGTGGCAGAGTGATGACCGCTCCGTGCTGCGTGAGGGGGGAGATCCTGTGCGTGAAGTATTCACTACAGGAAGCGAGCACCGAGCGGTGGGCTCGGAAACTCTGCCCCTCCACCACCACTGTAACATCACACAACATGTCCCGGCGCCGCTGCTCATCCAGGCTGCGCAGCACATGGGAGGAATGCACTGACGACTCAAATGTAAACACAGACGAGCGGGGAGCAGACATGGCCATCAGGGACATCTACAAACATATACACATACAGTCATTGTTAACCACTTCCCCCTGTATCAAGAAACATACCGAGAATGGAGTTAACACATAGAAACAACAACAAAAACATGCCTACCTTACACAGCTGACTTTATATATCCAAGTTTCTTAGAGTGGTACAGAAAGTCCCAGCTGTTGAGCACACATGGTTATTTCTAAGCTTCCCAGAAAGCCTTATCTCAACTCGGCTACAAACTAAAAACTGAGCTTGACTCAGTCATATGGCCTGTGTGTGAGTATGTGAGAGGGAGGGAGACATTGAGGGAGTGTGTGTGCGTGTGTGTGTGTGGGTATGTGTGTGTGTGTGTATTGCAACAGCGCTGGGTGTAACAGAGCAAGCGCTGACTCATGTACTCCTGCTGATAAAGGATGAGCAAGCAGTTTTCCCGTCCATACCAATCCCACCCTTGGATCCGTCTGGTAAACTAAACAGGCTCTTCCCCGAAAATCCCTTTACAGATTTACCCACAGACACAATTCAGAGATTAAGGTGAAGGTTGTCTCAAGCCAGTGTTTAGACAGACTCCTGTCTGTTGTCACTGTCTTTAGATTTTAGATTAGCTTGGAATTACTCAACCGACTGCAGGCGCAGGCCATTTTGAGAACAAGTTGTGTAAATGTGAGGGTTAGAAGAAGAAAAAGAAAAAAGAAACTAACCTGTAAAAGAAAAGAGATGGAGTCTGCTGGGTTCACCTACAGGCTCATGTTTCTCTGTGGGGTCCTTGTCCCATATCTTGCTGCATTTCCAGGTAGAGCAAATCTTTCTGTGAGCTTGGTTCAAGTTCCTTATTGTGTCTGTGTCTGTGTGTGTGCGTATGTGTGTGTGGGGGGGAGAGAGAGAGAGTCAGAGAGAGAGAGAAAGAGCATGCCCGGCCAGCAGAGGTACAATAGGTTAACAGCTGTAAAACCAACAGCGACTAATCCAATTGAATATTTGTCCTCTGTGGGTTTTAAAGTTTAGGTAACAAATATCTATGATGGGATAAACTACAGTGTAGAAAACTCTTTGTAAGTGAATTGTTTATGAAGAAAAAAGAAAAAAGGTATCTTAAAAGCTATAATATCAGGGTAAAACAGAGTAGAATAATCATCCCTACAAAGCACTGTAGCCAAAGTCACATGTTTTGAAGGAGGAAGAGAGATGCCAGACTCAAGACAGCCAATCAGGTGACTGTTTCATAATTCCAGAATGAGCTAATCTCCTCATGAAAAAAAAAAAAACAAAACAAAAGAAAAAAATCTAGTTCCTTTTTCCAAGTAAGCAGAGCGATATGGTCATAGAGCACACAGCAAACACCGGCCTGGAGAAATGAAACTACAGTAAGGAACTGATGCTGGTGTTAAAACAAAATGCATTTTATTATTAGACGAAGACGATAAGCGACAGTTTATCTCGTGCTGTGCTTCCCCTTCTACAGGTGAGTGACACTCCACGGCTAAATTCACAAAAAAGAAAAATGTACAGCTCTTACTTCAGTGTTGTGTCACAGCAGACACTTATTGTGAAATGGGTAATCTCCCTTTTTTTGTTGCACCAATGGCTATGATTCCCCATTCACCAACACTGTGCCCAACACTCATCTCATTTCCTTTTTACCATAAGAGGAACTTGACAGGCAAGTATTGGGGGGGGTTGAGAGAGCAGGGGAGGGGGAGGGGGAGGGGAAACACTCCTCAAAACAACATTTGGACCACATCACGGCGCCTTTGGCTCCCTCCACAGACCTCAGAGTCTCCACAGGGCCTGAGACAGATATCAAAATATCTGGTCACATTCACAGCTCAGCTGACACTGTATGAATATATACTGTGAGATTATCGCTATAGCAACCAGCGAGGTTTCTGCAAGATCACACAACAACAAAACAGTATTCAGAAAAACGTCCTTGTGTTGTAGCTCGGTGGAATCACTATCACAACTTCACACTGATGATGACAGCACATCTGCGGTTCAAACAGATGAGTCAGACGAGAAAGAACACGGCCTATTTTTCTGTGTAATTAGCTGATTCACAGGCTGTAGCTGCGTGAACCGAGCACTACCAGCTGAGCCGTTATTCCTGCTTGTTGTTGTTTTGTTTTGTTTTGTTTTTCCCTGGCCTGGTGTCAGCTGGATGTCCGGAGGTCTCAGGTTCTGCGGAGGTCTGAGGTCACGAGGAGTCCTGCCTCGTCCGATTGGTCAGGCAGAGCCTCTCCAGCTGCTGAGCGCGTTCGTTGTGGACAGTCACCAAGTTGCGGTTCTCCTCTGTCAGACGCCGAAACTCCTCCTCCAGGCGGGCTATCTCCATGGCAACCTTCTCATCTTCCACCAGCTCGGCCAGCAACTTACGCCTACATGGACAGAGTGAGATTTTAGAGATCTTAGGAACAGGTGCAAACAAAAAAACAAAAACAAAACAAAAACGTCAGCATTTCTCCAGGATTGACATTTAATTGACTGTCGAGACATTTGTTTATTTCCTGTCTCTTCCTGCTTTCTCCCTCCCAGCTGCTGCTGAAGTTGGAGACTGTCCCAGAATGAACTTGGCTGGAGGAAGGGAAACACCCATGGCAGGTTCCAAATTCAGAGAAAGGGAGACGATCACACACATTCATACCTATGAGAAAATTAGAGTCTGCAGCTGTCCCGTTTCTAGACTGTGGGAGGACGGCATTAAGATTTAAACCACCATGAAAACAAGCAAACTTACAGGAAGGCCCTAGGCTGAGAGGAAACCTGCTTGGTGTTGGGCAACAAAGCAGACAGCTCGGGAAGATGTGAATGAGACATATGGTGAAATATTCATGATGTTAAAGGGATAGTTCACCCAAAATTCAGGTTTCACTCATTATCTACTCACCCTCATGTCAACTAAGAGCTGTGAGAATTTTCAGAGTCCTCCGTTCCTTCTCTGAGTTACGGGAGGGTCCACGCAGCAGTATTTGTTCATACTGGTTGTCAATGGACACCAATGTTCTTGGTCCAAAATGGCATACCAAAAAACATCCAAATACCTCCATACTGCTCGTCTGTATTGAATTCTTGTATTGAAGCCTCCCGTGATTTGCACTGACCTTTTTGGACAAAGAAAGTTGGTGTCCATTGACAACCATTATATGGACAAATACTGCTGTGCGGACCACCCCGTAACTCCGAGAAGGCACGGAGGACTCCTACAATTCTCACAGCTCTTAGTCAACATGAGGGTGAGTAGATAATGAGTGAAATTTGAATTTTGGATGAACTATCCCTTTAAATACTATTTATATACAGATATCCAACACATCTGAGGTCCTTATCTATAATTAAATATTTTCTGATGATTTTTGGTGTAAATCTAAATTACTATCATGCGTGATTGTTCATTTAATAGCTATATTATAAGCAGCAGAATTGCACCAAAAGTACATCACCATTATCTATTGAAGCAGGCAGGTCTGGCCTCTGTGAGAAGAAAATATTTCTTTTATTGCTTATTATGATTATCTAAGGGGCCATACTTTTTTGTAAAATGTGCTTCATGTCTGTTGAGTTATTCTGTGTGGTAGATGATAAAACTTGAGTTGTGCTTTAGGAAGGGAAACACTTTAGAGGATGATTTCATTTGCAAAGCTCAGGAAGTGAAGGTGAAGTTGTTTGCTGTGATGCTATATTTAGGAGGACACGTTCACTTCTCGTCCGTTTATCTTGCGACAGTGTTTCTGCGGCTCGACATGACTAACTACATTTTTTCCTCTCCCAATAAAACCAGTTGAACTGAAAGACCCTGGCACTGTTTAGGCAGAATGACCTGGCAAACAGCCAGCAGACTTTGGACTTTGAAAGGCTATATAAGCATGTGTGTGTACAACGTGTCACGGCCTCACGCCTGAGTCTGAACTTCTGTGTGTTTATATGCAAAATTATAAATGAGTGTCTGAACTTTTTGCATTTTGAAGTCATATAGAGTCAATTTCTAAACAGAATTATAAATATTTTACAACCTCTTCTGTGTAACTTAACTGTAGACAGGGGACTAATGATTTCAAATCTTCTCTGCAGATCTGCAGACATAACTTGATATAAACTGAAACATATTACCATCAGGACTAAAACTTTACAGTAAATTCCCTGTTAATCCAAGATTAGGAATTTGCCTTTGGACACAAACACAAAGACACGTGATGTATGCCTTTAGAACTTCTTTGTACATGACTTCACTGTTGTATGGTTACATCATTGTTTTTAACTCTAATTAAGTGCAGATTTTTAACCACAATTTTTCAGTTGTTTGTGTGTGTGTCAGCACAGGAAAATGTGGTACTGAAGACACTGGAGTGTTTTTGAGTACTTTGCCAGCTGTGTGTGCACTGTCTGTCTCCACAGATGAATAGCTGAGATCAAAATGAGAATTTTGAGTTTGAAGATGAGAGTAGTAGAGTCTTCATGTAATAAATGTACATTAACATCTAACATCTAATAATGTAGTAATAACTACTCATGTCATGATGAGCATTCGTTTAGTCATATTAAGTACTCATGCAATAATGTAGTAAAGACTACTGAGTACTGACAAAATAGTGTAGTAATGCTATGAGTACTCATGTCATGATGCAGTAGGCTAATTACTACTGCATACTGAGTACTCATGTGGTTATGTACTAAGGAGGACTGATTAATGTAGTACAGTAATAATCATGGAGTACTCATGTAATGATGTAGTCGTAACTAATGAGTACTCACATAATAATGTAGTAATGAGCTCACAGACAAACAAAACTTCACTGTGTTGAAAGGCATCGTGTCTCCAGCAGGTTTTACCTTTTTTAGAAGCAAGTTGAAACTTGAATGTGTACAGCATACTGTGTGTGTGTGCGTGCGTGTGTGTGTGTGGGTGGGGGGCACAGAGAATCTTAAAAAGAGGAAGAGATCTTTTTCAATAAAAAAAAAAAAAAAATCCATCCACAAAGCAGAGAGCCCAGATTGAGAAAAACCTCATCTAATTTATATACAACACTTTTATTTCATTGTCCTCTCTGTGATTTGTGGATACAGTATCTATGTTTTTCTGAAAAGTCATGTTTTCATAATGGGGCTATGCATTGTGTAATTTCTTTTGGCACCAGTAATAGGCTTAAACTTCACTTGACTTAGTAACGTCTGAGTCAGTGTTTCTACAGTACAATCGCTGAAGGAGGTTTCTAAATCTCATTTGGCTTTCAGAACACTAACATTCAACATTTCTCTGTGTTCCATTGGTGGAATAAGATTCGGTTCACAGGCATCATGGGATTGACTGAACTGAGTGATTTTGTAAAATAAATAAAAAAATACAAAAGACAAAAGAAGGAAAATGTTACAGACCAGCATTGTGGGCAAATTTTGGAAAATCCCTAACGCAAGTGTGTTAACATATAGTTCCCATTTTTACTCTTTCATCATGTCACTGTACAGTACATGTCTAAAGCTCTCCTCTTCATCTGAATATAATCTTCCCATGACAGCAAAGGAAGTACCGACACTTTCATTGTACCGCTATGCTAATGTTAAAAGTGCATGACCAAGAACAGGAAATAAGAACACAGACATTCTTCCATGGAATAACGTCACTGTTGTGATTAATCATTGGTATGTGATGTTGTGACTTTAGGATGAAAGAGAACTGGTTGTGTACTGATGTCTAGGTGTGTGTCTGTGTGTGTGCATCTATGTGTGTGAGATCAGCATTAGAAAAGAGTTCTACCAACCTGACTCATCACGCTCTTATCTAAACTCAAGGCTACACTCATCCCATCAGAGTCTGCCTGCTGTTCTCTATTTAGCCCACTGGTGTAGGTTGAGTGTGCGAATGTGTGCGTGTGTGTGTGTCTTTTTGTTTGTATAGGTGTGGTGGTAGGGTAACAGCAAAGGGCCTTGAAAATCCCTCTGCTAAGACTACCCGCAGCTGCTGAGGACACAGGGGACAGTGTGTAGTCTGTGTGTAGTTGTGTGTCCGTGTGCGCCGTTATCTGCAGGCATACACGCTGCATACACCTGACAGTCGTTGCAGTTGCAGTCGTTGCTAGTTTGCCCAAATAGGAGCCAGAATCAGCCAAATAATCCCGGTGCTAAGTGTAACCTCCATAACTCCACTCATCCCTGTAGATGCTTGATGATGTTGTCTCTAATTGAAAAGTAATTATAACAACAAATACATGTGAAATGAAAGTCACACATTAGCAGCTGTTCCAATATCATGTTGAGGGAACTGCTCTCAGCGGGCCATGTGCTCAATGCTGTAAACAGGCTATTAACATGTGCCATCTGGTGGACATTTGATTTAAAATACCTCACTGCCCTATAACGGTTTGCATTTATAGCCAGAGTTCAAGCTCTAAACTTTAAATATGCAACTATATCACAGCAAACGATTCTAATAAATTCTCAATTGGTTTCTTTGACTGTTGATAATGTATCAGTGAATTAGTTTCTTCACGAGTCAAGTTTCTTGTCGTCTTCGTTAAGGTCCACTGTCAGTAATATTGATTGATTAGAGGCTTACTTGCGGTCCTCGAGAGCTGTCATCTCGTGTTTGACCTGGTGGAACTCTCTGGCCATCCTGCAGTGCTCCTTGTACACCTGGACGCTCTCTCTGAGAGACACACAGGGAGGCACCGGCTGTAACAGGTCACACAGATGCAGAGTTATTATATGATTTCAAGATATCAAGCAAAACACAAACACAAACATCGCAAGTAACATTTAACCAGGATCTGATATTTGGAACAACACTGTTGACAACGCTACCCCTTATGACTCTGAGTTAATCTGCTGAATATTTTCTACACTGAATCATCGGCTGTTGAGTCTTAAAAATGTCTGAGGGTGGTGGAAAATGTCTCTCCCACTTTTCTAAGGTCAAAGACTTGTTTTGTGTGAACAAGAGAAATGGGAAAAAGTAGCAAATCCTCATACCTAAATAAGCAAAATAAATAATCAAGCAATCGATCAAGAGAGCTGATTATTGCAGAATAAATTGTTCAGTTATGACTTAATCAAAAAGGCTGCTAAAGTGCTGACCCTCTAACCGTTCCCACAAAGCTCCACAGGCGACTCTGCCATGAACTTTGATCCACTGCAGGATATCTCCCACCATCTACCCCTGTGTCTTATATCTGTGATCAGCTTCTAAACTTAGCTGCAGATATGGCAATTGTATATAACATGTATTTATATGTATACTACTTATGTGAGATCTTTAATGGTTTTATTTATATATCCATTGTGTTCTGTCTGACTCTACCTTCCTTCTTTTATACAGTGAAACAGCACAGTATCACAGCTATCATTTACCAGCTTACTATTGTTCTCATTTGATACTCTACAGCAACATGCACTTTACTTGACCCTGGCATTGGCACTAGGTGAAGGATAATTCAATGACAACGCTAATATCAGAGTGAGCCCACATAGTGAAAACACTGATTCACAAGCTGGATAAACTAAACCCAAACTTCTCCTTATTTGGACATTCGACAAAGCGTCAATGGAAAATCCACCCTCAGCCTTTTCTTTGTCGGCTTTACTCCACTGTTTGTTTCGGGTTGATTGAGGTAAATTCTTAATCTCCTCATTTTTTGTTTTTTTTCTCCTTTCCACCTCTTTCTGTTGTTGGTGACGCCCAGAATGATTTCTCATGAGGGACTGAATGTGAACTTGTTTATCCTTGTACAAAATATGGAGAGAATAATAAAGATAAAGCTATTGAGCGAGAATATCCAAAATCCAAACTATTTTTACATAAAAGAAAATTACACCATCAAACCACAAAACAGAGCCAGACATGAAATTTGAAACAGTAATAGCTTCTCTTTTTCTTTTTTTTACTTTACATGATTGACTTCTCGTCTGTGTTCTACTTCTCTGCTGCTGTTGTGCTGCTCTGCCTGGTTGTGTTGTCAATGTGTTGTGATGCAACAGTATCTTGTGTTTACCTGTAACCGCTGCTCAAGGTCTGGGAAAGTCTGAGAGAGCTCCTCCACATCTTTGACATCTGTGAAACACAACCCAACTGATTATTGTAAAAATAATCGCACTGAGACAGTCATTCATTAAATCCTGAGATTAAAACCAGAGAATAAGATAATGGTGTAATATATATTGTGGCATAATGAAGCACAATTAATAAAGCACGTTGTTAATGATACTAACAGTATTTTTTAGCATTTATATGGCTTTTACTCACTATAAACTGCATGTTGACTGTCAATTAATATAGATTTAGACGTTATACTGATGTAAAAGCAGCAGTAACTGTTAAAAGTACAAGTTGCAGTTGTAATGGACCGTGTTTCCATATGTTGTATTTATACCTTGTTATCATCGGTGAAGTTGCTTCTACTTTCAGTGTTTGTACTTTCTAACTCTGGTTCTTAGATTGTTTTCCTTTCCTCTAGACATTTCCATTCATTTGAGCACTCAATGAAAATCAGTCTGCAATGCCTCAACTCTGTGACAGACTGTTCTCTCACATTTAAGTTGGAATCACGAGGCGATTGCGTGCATCGATTGTGTTGAAAACACTGGATCATTGGAATTTATCAGTGTCTGCTTCTCTTGGAGGACAATGTGAAGTCTGTGCATCTCTAATGAACAAGGTTTTGTCTTCAGCACCATGATTGACTGCGTACAAGCTCAATCTCCCTGCAGGTTGACTTTCATGGCGGGTAATAATAGCCATTTGCCTAAAAAGCAGGAAATCTTTCCATCTCCTTTGGAAAGTTATCTCAGCTTCATTTGGTGAATCAGCAAAGTGAATAATGTTCTCTCGTGTCTACATTTTCACATTCTTATGCCCTTCATATACGCTAAATTTACTTCCTCTCTCCAGGCACTCCCTTTAATGCATTTCTCCGCCTCATAAAATGGCCCAAAATGAAACACTATAGGGGCCTCTTATATGACACAACAACATAGCAACACATTGCTACACGTATAAATGAGCAACCATCTCTTGCTGAGAAGCAGTAATGAGCTGTCACACTGAAAGACGTGCAGGGTAGGAACACAGAGATAGACAAAACACGGAGAGAACAGACGGGCCAGATGTATGGACAGAGAGGAGGTTCAGACACACAGACAGCCAGACAAACAGACAGATAGCCAGACAGACAGAAACAGACAGGTTGTCTGCACCAGCCTCTGCCTCGCCAGTAATGTCCCCCTGGAGGTGGAACACATGTGGAGAATCCTGGGATGATGCAACTTTCTAAAAGCGGGAGTATTAGTGGACCAGCCTGCAGCCAAGGGGCCAATTATGATGTGGAATAAATACAGTTCTCATGCTTAGGATTGACACAGCGTGGGGTTATAACTATGCCTGGCATTAAGTCATGAAGGGCCTAGAGGATGATCCCCAGACGGTGTGCAGGTCTCAGTCCCCCCCTCCTCCTGCTGAGAAACAGGAATTCGAAGAGACAACAACATGATCGCCTGGGGAACATCCAAAGTTTGATTTTGGAGCTCAGGGTCGTAACATGTCTGGAGCTACAGCTAAAACTAAAATAAAGTGTGTGAGCATGATACTGTGCAACTGATGTGATGTTTAAGATCCATCAAAGAGTGAACCAGCCCACGACGAGAGCAAGCACCTTCAGGAAACAAAGTGAAAGTAACTGAATTACAGGTAAATGAGTGGGTCTAAAAACTGAATGGATATGAGGACACATTTTGAGAGAAGACATTGTTGCCCTGTGGAAATTAAAAGTCGAAACATGGAGTCAAGTGTGTCTCTTGCTCAGGGTCAAATCTGAGCGTCTTGCTTCCTTATCTCACTTCCTAAGAGAAAGACAAGGGGAGGGATCTGGGGTGGGTGGAGTAGGGACCGCAAGTGTTAACTGCTTATAAATATAGGCCAGTGTTCTAAAAGCTGAGCAGTGAATCAGGCAGCAGGACACTGTTAGTATTAGAGGAGAAACCTGACTCTGCTGTTGCATTGCTGCAGCTGCCGTCCCAGGGCCTGGCCCCACTGCAGTAAAACATCCCCTGACAGACAGACAGACAGACAGACAGACAGACAGACAGACAGACAGACAGACAGACAGACAGACAGACAGACAGACAGACAGACAGACAGACAGACAGACAGACAGACAGACAGACAGCACCTAGCTCCATCTAGCAGGACAGACATGTGCACGTTTTGTTTTAAATCACGCAACCTCCTGTGCGTACATGTGACGTTTTTTGTTTTTTTTTGCAAAGTGCACAGCTGCAGACGCGCGTGTGGTGGTTTGTTTTTAATATGATGCGGGTCCTACAGAAATAGAGGGAGCACCTGTCTCAGCTACAGCATAGAAGAATGAACACAGTTAAAGTGGTGGGGTGTGATGGGAGGAGGAGTGAGTGGGGGGGGGGCTGCAGCGGGCAGATTGTGGCTGGTCTGTTTTGGTGGGGGGAGGAATGTTGTGCATGTGTTCCACACATACTGGAAATGCAGTGAGAGTAGAGCTCCGGGCTTCGTCAGGTGTTAAATGATCACTTGAGTAATAGGTGCAACTACACTCAAAATAAGATGTTACCATGATTTGAGATACCAGACAGGTGTATGTGTGTGGGATGGGGGTGGGGGCATTTGTGGATGGCTACATGCATGCATGTGTGTGTATATTGTGTGTGCCGTGTGTGTGTTTACCTGATGTGTCGTCGAGGCTGAAGGCGATTCTAACTTCAGATTTATCAGGAGACACTCGTCTGGTTGAGGTGATCATTTATCCCTTCACGAGGCCACAGACACAAAACAGAGGTTTAGCACAACCACGAGGATCTCATCAAAGACCAGTGATGATGTAACAAAGGCATGATTGGTCGGTCAAGTGAAAACGTTTAATAATCTATAATTCAAGAGATTTAGATGATGATTTCCTGCCTCTGTCTGGTTCACGTGGCTGTGACTGGATGTGTGGGTTTTATTTTAAACTTGGAAAGTGAGAAAGTCACCTTAGGTCATCTTTCAGCACTTTTTCCTCACTTTTCTTTTAGCTATTTTATTAAACAGACCAATTGCTTGATCATAATTAACAGTCTGAGCTTCAAATTTGATGTTTATACTGAATCAAATCTGGCGTGGAAATGAAAAAGTTCAGGGTTGTTTTTAATTCCACTTTCCTCTCTCACTAGGAAAAAATGACACGTGAACTCAGCAGGTGAAGCGATCAGCTAGAATGAAAGTCTGCAGACCTGTTGATAAAGCATGTGATTAAACCACAGCTATGAAGGTACGGAGCCCTCTGAACATACACTCACACGGTCAGACACACACACACACACAGCCAGTGGTCATGCATTTAGAGTTGCAGAGGGATTAAATAATTAGGGAGCTTTGACAGACTGGCTCTGAGGTCTGGATTCTGCATGCCCCCTTCCAGTGAAGGTACATGCTTTTTATATCAGGGCATTTGCCTCCTTTAACCCTGCTAAACCCTCTGTATCACACAGCAAACCTCAATGACCTTCTACAACATCTAGTAATACTATAGAAGCCTGAGTTTTGCATGCACGTCTCTCTGGGTTATTGGAAAGAGTTGAAAGAGTGAGAAGTTGTGATGCTGTTCTAAAGGTGTAGTCATAAAACAACACAGTGTCAGTGGGGGAAATAGGAAACAGTGCACATTAGTGAGCACGTAGCTTACATTAGGATGGAGAGCAGTTTGCAGTGGGAAGCTGAAACAGACACAACCGGCCATTATTGTTACCTGAGGCAGCTGCGAGCACGAGCCTGGAAATGCAGTGTAGTTTAGTAAAGTTTAAGCTCAGGTGGTAGTGGACGTCCCACGGTGCTGCTGAGTGGTCCTGTCTGTTCCACCCGGTCGGATCAGGAGGAAACAAAAACAAAAAACAAAAAACGCGCAGATCGCCTCTCTGCGCAAATTCCAAGTAAAAGATGGCACAAGTATCTCACAGGACTGGCCTCCTCTCCCCTCTGGACACTCCAGATGAACTGTTTTCTGTTTCTCAAAGTTTTTTTCCCCCAGCCCTCCACACTCTCAAAAGAAACTCCAACAGCTTTCAACTTCGCGTGGGCATTGGACACGTTAATATCCGCGGACCCGCAGCCACGCGGCGCACACAGCAACACAACAGGGAGGCAGCCAGGGGAGGAATGCCGTCCGCTGTCCCCCTGTGGCGGCCCGGGTCCAATTAAATGTCTCAGATGACATGACTTTAGCCCGCAAAAATGCCCATAGCTCCGGCACTGCTTTGAGTGACACGGTCATGCCGGGATGGTCTTTGGCTGTGCAATAGCTGTGCAATGAGGCAGTTGCTCAGAATGAATATCTCTTGCTAGAATAGCTCCCGTGGAGGAAAATAGAGAAACTCCCCCACCCTCGTGTGTTTATCTTGTGAGAGGGAGGTTTCAGGGAAGGTAAACACACCTACTGTAAACCCAGGTGATACACTTGTAACACTTTAGGGGAGTTGCATGCATTACACTATAAAGGCTGTTGTGCCTCATAGGGTTAATATGAAGGGACACTCCATCAGTTTAACAAGACAGTCTTGAGTTGTTCTTCCACACAGAGAGGGAGGAAGACTGAATGGCTGTAACAATGACACTTCCAATAAAAGATGACCTCATGGGATGACCTCAGAAACATGTGATCAATTTCATGCATGACCACTTCCTTCCTGAGCTTGCACATGAAACTGCATGGCTGTGTGAAGAAGTGCAGATCTTTACAACCAAAACAATTATTGTAAGATAACACAGCTTTTTTTTTTGGAATGAGTCTACATTTTGATGAGTACTGATACTGATGAAGATATAATTATGTAATTTGTATTAGATTATAGCAGTGATTCTAAACATAGCCTGAGGGGGTTAGAAAAAAAGGAGGAATTGTTTCATGTGGGTTTTTTTTGCAACACATGCACTGTGGAATTGATGAGGATGTTTTCTGAATTAACAGCATGTTTGTGTCTTTGCATGTGTGTTCCTGTAAGTTGCAGTGCAGGGCAACTCTATAAAACATCTAAAAGCAAAAAAGTCATCAAATCAGGACTTCTTCACAAATGAAATTGGAGGCTGTGGTCTAATTGTGTCAGAAGAGAAGTCAAAGACAGAAGTAAAATGTGAGACATTTCATCTTTGCTGATCTTCACCATTACAACAGCTTATTGTGGTTGACCCCTGATCAGCTGTTGTGTATTACAGTGGTGAGTTCTTGTTTGCAGGGAACTGCAGGGAGATTGTGTAGTGTAAACTTATATGCATCACTTGAGTTGCCTCAGGACAGGGGCAGGTTGTGACAAAGGAACTATTTCAACACAGTCTCACTCCCAAGGCGTAATAAACGGACGTTTGGTCAGGGCCCTTGCGCGTTGTCTCCAGACGCTCAAGGTACCCCTCAGCGTGGGACCTGAACGCACAGGGATTTCAATTGATTTTAATGCAATCCCCTCCGCGGCGATATGTGCCGCTCAGAGCAAGTGCTCCAGCCATCCATTCACTCCTATTCCGATCCTGAATTTGGGGATGACATTTCTAGCGAAAATGTAAATGAAAGCAAATGTGTTTAATTTGTCCTGTAACGATATCAGACAATGTGCTTGTGACTGTCGAGCCGCTTTGGGCGTCGTGTTGCCATAACAACGGCCATGAAACTGTTCCGGAGCCAAAATCATGGATGAATGAAGCCGATCGGCCGTGATGAAGATTTTGACTAGCACGCTTTTCCAGCCTGCTAAGCAATGTAAACTGCAACGTGACCTCATTTTAACCGAAAGTATATTCATAAACGATTTACAGGCCGGACCTATTTCACCAGCCGACCGACATGCGGACCACTTCCGCGTTCTACCGAGGATGTGACGTCATTGCCATGGCGCCAACGCTGGACGGGACACTGCCATCTACGGTGTCTCGGACGCAACTACAACACCTTGGTCACGCACCAACAGTGTGTTTTGTCAGTCAGCTGTGATCATGGGGAGTGGAAATTAAGCCATGTTGATTTAATTCAACAAAATGTGAATAGACAGTGAGGAATCAGAACAGTTAGAATGCTCTTTTTCAAAACAAAGTGATTCAAGTCTCATGTACATTTTGAGAAAACAACATTTCTCCCCCTTCTCCCTCCTCCCTCCTACTGTTTAAACATAGATATATCCATTCATTTAATTTGGTTTTACATTGGACAAGCTGATTAAGATCCATTTTCAAGCATATTTCCATTCTTTTTAAACATAGCCTGAAGTGTTCAGCGGTTTATCAGGGAGGGCCATCCACAGACCTGTCCGACCTTCTCAGGGGTCACAGGTCAACTTTTCATGTCAAATTTGACAAATTTTGCACTAATTCTATAGGGAAAAATCAGCTGGGAAGTTGAGCTGTTATCCTGCAGACTGTGGAATTTGATTCTGCAAAAAATCAGGCTGTGCTCCATTCAGAAGGGTCAAAAATGGCCAAAGTTAAAGGTCACAGGGTCAAACATGTGAATTAACAAAACACACACGTGTAATCATTTTTGGGTCAGTTGTATGTTCTATCAAAATATTGTGGTCCCGTTGATGGGGGACCCCTCTGGCTTTCCCATGCTCCCACAGAGTTGGGTGTCATGGATAAAGGCATCACCGTGAATCCACAAAATTTCAAGTGATTTGGTTGGTTTCTATGGAAAGCGGCCTCAAGGAGACAGAAATGCGGCTGTTTGAAGCCCCAAAAAGTAATGGCTCGATCAGGACCGAAAGCACGTCAACGTGATTGTCTTGGGCCCCGAACCACTGATAAAAAAATCAGAACTTCACGACTTTTGGAAATATTTTTCGTCCATTTTGGCTTTTCTGACTCAGAGGGTCTCTCAGGCTTTAAGTCTGACAGGCTCTGAATCTGAAAAGCAAAAATGGATGAAAAATATTTCCAAAAGTCAGAATTTGATATCAGCGGTTCCGGGGGCCCAAGAAACGCGTTGATGTGCTTTCAGTCCTGAAAGACTTTTCGAGAGGCGGGGCTTCAAACAGCCGCATTCCTCTGTCTCCTTGAGGCCGCTGTTTCCAAGAAACCAACCAAATCACTTGAGACTTGGCCTGTGGATTTCATCTTTGCATCACTCCGACACCCAACTCTGTGGGAGCATGGGAAAGCCATGTGGCCCCCAGGGGCCCCCCATGGCCCCCAGCGCAACGGGACCACAATATTTTGATAGAGGACTCTCTGATATACAACTGACCCAAATTTCATGATGATTACATGTGTGTTTTGTTAGGATTCACTTGATGTTTGACCCCTGTGACCTTTGACACTTACCATGGCCATTTTTGACAATGGAGCAGCTTATTGTGTCTGAACCAGGATTGACCCCTGATCAGCTGTTGTGTTGATTACAGTGGTGAGTTCTTGTTTGATGTGGAAATATGTCAAAATGGAGAACCAGAAATAAAGGAGCTAGCTTGTGCAGTTGTGCAGTGTAAACTATATTATAAACTAAGGTTCCTAGGAGGGAGGAGGGAGAAGGGGGAGAAATGTTGCTGGAATTAAAAATATAGGCCTACATGACTTGAGTTACTTGAATCAAAGGAACTATTTTTGTTGAATTAAATCAACATATTCATCATCATTCAAATATATAGTGGTGAAGTTGGTAAAATGTTAGACAAATACTAAACCACTGTCACAAACTTTCTGTGAGTTGAGACAAAGCATCCACAGCTTCAGTGTTGCAGTCTTTTTTCTTTTAGAGAGTAAAACATACATTTCTCGCTAGAAATGTCATAAAAATCATGTTGAAATGTTATTTTTGCGGCCAAATTGCGGATCGGAATAGGAGTGAATGGATGGCTGGAGCATTTCAATTGTTTACGCTGAGGGGTACCTTGAGCGTCTGGAGACAACGCGCAAGGGCCCTGACCAAACGTCCGTTTATTACGCCTTGGGAGTGAGACTGTGTTGACTATTTGTATTCATCATCATTCAAATATATAGTGGTGAAGTTGGTAAAATGTTATTTATAGTAGACCAATACTAAACCACTGTCACAAACTTTCTGTGAGTTGAGACAAAACATCCACAGCTTCAGTGTTGCAGTCTTTTTTCTTTTTATTTTCTGTTTAATTAAAGCTCCCACATCGCCTTAAGCTGTCAGGTCCCCTAACTTTATGGAGGTGCAGAACTACATTACCAGAGTGTCCCTATAAGTAAAACATTTACACAGCTGTATTTCTTTTAACATATGCAAATTAAACCTTGTGATTTATTCACCAGGACGACTTCCATTATAGCTGTCCACTGAAAAGCATGTCCTTCAATGTCTGTGATTCTTATCTTCTGTTTCATATAAACTGCAGGATTAAGAGTTCCTTCATGGGCCGGAGAAAGATTCTCCTGGTCTTTAACATAGATAAATAAACCATTTTAAACTCCCCCAGATTATCTGAAGCTCACATCATGGCAAAGATGAAACAAACAGAAACAAAGCAGGTTGCACTTGTTTATAAATGTCCAAACAAATCAACAAAAGTTTACATTATTTTAACTTGTAAACTGGAGGAAGAGGCAAGCTGCCTTCCATCTGTTCTGTTTATGCCTCAACAATATTTTCATGACCAGAATCCATAACAGGCCTGTATGCAGCGTTGTAATAATGATAAGCTGACCTCAAGCCTGTGAGAATGGGGTTGAAAGAAAAAAGGCGGCATCATAAATTCAGCCCTGCGGTTGCTGCTCAGGCTTGTTTTAATGTTTTGATTTACTGATCCGTTGCTTTGTATCCATAAGGCCACTTCACCTGCACGCCAGCAGATGACAGCATTCCCCCTGAATTATTTACTGCTGGGCTCTCAGGTGGCGAGAGAGAAACACAGACAGAGATGGAGAGAGAGAGAAACATAGAGATAAATGATGCTCTGCACCTCCAAGAGTCCTCCTCCTCCTCGTTTGTCCTCATTGACAGGCTGTTGACACAGACCTGGCTTATCAGCCCCAGAGACTGTTCATCTCATTGTGATGGATGGGACACACTCAAACGTCTGCCACTCTCTCATGCTGGAGTCATAGTTTAGGTTTGATTCTCCTGCACTTTGTGTTTACAGTTGAGGGACTCATGTAAAGCCAGACTCGACAGGTTAAGGGGATTTACAAGTGTGACACACAAGGTGGCAGATTTTGGACTAATTCTATAAGAAATGCACAAATGCCTCATTATGTAAGACACACTTTGTAATGCAGCTGGTTTTATTTCAGCGTTTTCCTCCGAATTACTTCCATATACTGACCGCTCCGAGCTGTCTCTATCTTTCCTCCGCCTCCTCTCAATCTTCTTTATCTGTGCTTGTAGTATGAATGTATGGATCATAGCCTCTGACCCTCTTTAAACAGACAGATGCCACTATCCCTTCATCTCCCTCCCTGTTGTTCCTTCACCAAGGTCGTTAGACTCTGTGGTTCGAGATCATTGAGACAAATAGTCTCTGTTGACGAAATGAACAAAGTTATGAGCACAGGTGAGGAGGGGAAAATTGTTCCACAGCAGAGCAAGAGGTCAGGTGAGGTCAACTAAGGTTAGTATGAAGGAGGAGGGTCCTGCTCAGCCCTGTAGGAAGTAGGATGGCAAGGTCAGAGTTGTAATCCATGGCCTCATTCATGACGGATTAGGTAATGATAAAAAAAAAAAAAAAAAAAAAAAAATGCTGCCTTTGGTTTTGATTAAGAATTATGGGGTTAGGAGATTAGAGACAACCAAACGCTATTACGTTGGACTGAGCCCAATCCCAGAATTAATCTGAATACCAAAAAAGAGAAAACTCATTACATGAAGAGATTAAGAAAAGCTTGGTCCAATTCTCTAAGGATGCACACAAACCGGCGCGCACAATCCACCCCGAGACATGTCACAACAAAAACCTCTGACTTGAGCAATTTATAACGCATTTATACCCATTCATTGCTCTTCCCTGTTTGAAATGTGGGGTTGCTTTAGCCGGGCAGTTTTGATACTTGAGATGCTGACATGAGTGATAATGATATGTATTACTGCCCCATGCTCACAGCGATCCATCCATCTTCTCTACACTTTCTCTCTCCTGTGTCATAGTGATGTTGTCACTATTATTTCTAAGCATGTGCATGAGTTAAATGCCTTGATTCTTACTTATAACTGATTTTAGTGATGGTTTTATTTCCAAAAAGTGACTTCTTGGCATCAAAGAGATCTTCCATAAGAACACATAGAGTAGGCTACTACAAGTCCAGTCCAGTGACAGTGCATGGGGCAGGTGTGCGTTCAGACTAAAGGGATGAAAGGAAGGAGGGAGTGAAAGTAGATGCTGATGAGGAGAAAATATTAAAGGGGTTGGGCAGGAGGTGGTAAAGATAGAAAGAGCATGGGTGAACTCTTCCAATGATCTTCTTCTTTGGTTCATTTATTTCACCCTGAGGATGTAAACAAACTTACACCTGAGGAAACTGTGTGTGTGTGTGTTTTTGTGGAATGGGGCTACTGAATCACGTAACACTCATTGGGCTGACAGTATTAACGCCGTTACAACTGTTTGCTCGTTTTGCCCGTGCGCCGGTATCAACTTGATGTGTTCGTGTGCGTTCGGGCATCAGCGTTGATTATCCTGCTGCAGGATGCTGATGAGTGGAGCTTTATTCAAATTCTGGTAGGTGCATGTGTGTGTGTGAGTCAGTCAGTGATGATTGCCACCGGAGCTTTCTGTGCTCCTGCTGCTGAGAAGGTAATTGTGCTGAGGATGATGTGAGTGTTGTCATTTCTCATTCTGACTCCCTGTGACATTAGAGGTCAAGGCCAGTGGGTTGCCAGGTGAAAGAGCTTCCTGGGGTAAATGTGTTGTGGTGATTACAGGAAAAGCTATGTAAATGAGTCTTAAATGAAGTTTACCTAAGCATGTATTCTTTAAATGTGAGTTTTAATAAGGAATTATTGCTGCAATGTGATAGATTTCCACAACACAGGTCTTATGTTGATATTATGGCTGCATGTTTGGATCATAAATTATGTATGAAGAGCCTTAAAGCTATTGGCATGTATGTTAGTGTATATAACATCCATGCCAAGAGACATGTCAAGTACTTTTAAGGGAAGAAGAACTCGTTGAAACAGAAGCTTTTCACTTCCACTGGGATCCACTGTCACCACTGGGAGCTAAGATCTCCCCTCAGGCTTGCAAATTCGACAGCAGCAAACAGGACAAAAAAAATGACTTGTAGAAAAACAAGACAGTTCCCAGGGGAACAAAGAAATTGTGTTTTGTCTGTGACCCCCTGAGAATTTCACAGGTGAAAAAAAAAAGAAGAAAAAAACTTCTCATCTTGTCCTTTCCTCCCCCATGTATCCCATCCTTTCTCTGGTCCACAAACAGCTATATTTCATGATCACAAGCTTTCGTGAAGCTATGTGCAGCTGAATGTGTGTGTGTGTGTATGTGTGTGTGTGTGTGAGAGAGAGAGAGAGAGAGGGGGGGAGAGAGTGATTTGATGTCTGTAATGTTGGCACTTGAAGGGTATGAAACAGCAGGTGTGTTCCTGACTTTCCTTGGAGGTCCTTATCGTTTTTTTCACTGGCCAGGGTTGGCTGTTGCAATCTGCTCTGAAGCTGCTGAAGCTACCTGCTGGAAGGCACACAAAGAGACACACACCACACCAAACACACACACACACACACGCCGCTGCCAACCATATACAACAACAAAAATAACAACAAATCGGACGACTGTTTTAAAAAAATGCAAAAATCTTTTTACTCTGAAAATCAGTGAAGTTGTCGAACATTTACACAATGGGGGGAGTCTATAAAGTGTGTGTGAAGATCCGACTCTGCAAACTGCTCACAACAGTGAACTACATCCATGAGGGAACAGCAATGGTTTTTCACTACGAGAGAGCTTTCATTCATCAGCTGCTTTAAACATTAGTAACGTAACGTTGATACAAGGCCAAGACTTTGTCGACTACATCTACAGTATAATGTATAATCTGTACACATACAGTATAAAGATAGGGGTGATGATGATGAGGGAACAGCTTCATATCAGTCAGTGGAGCACAAAGAGAGAATTCAAACAGCAGTCTCTGATCTGTCGCCCTTTTAGATCCGAGGCTCAAGTGCTGGAGTCGCGTCTCCCTCCCTCTCTCTTTGCAGTACGTTTGGGTTGACAGAAGATGCAAGCCGACCTTGCTCCGCTGTGGGGTCGCGACCTTCTCCGCATGCCTTTGTAACACTGCAGGGAGATACCCAGCTCCTCCATCATGGCGCTAAAAGATACGCACTGCTAAAGAGAACAACAAAGGAAGGATCAGGTTCAGACAGCAATAAAGCTGACTCCCATTAAAAAAAATCGTTATGACCTTTTAGAGCCAGCAGTTTAAAGACCGCATGTGAATGTGCATAAAAATGACTGCAGATCCATAAAATTATAAGATATAATCAAAGTCAATTTAGATTCTGTGTTGCAAGTTACAGTAGCAGTGGCTTCCGGCAATGTGGCCTGCAGCTGAACGTGAGACAGTCAGTCTGAAGTCTGACCCGGCAAACAGCAGAAATGACAAGAGTCGCAAAAGACATGTAAACTCTGTTGTCTCATCACAAAATCCAATTACACAGACAAAAGATGAAGGACAGCGTCTGCTGTGCAACATCCTAATGCAGAGAGCTATGAATTCATAATATGCTAATTATTTGAAATTACCAAAGAGAGGGCAATCTGAAATGAGAAGCCCCAGGCTTATTTGATTCTGCGCAATAATACATTGCACCAAACTCATTAATCTTCAATCGTGTTTATTTGCCTTTTATTTTGCTCTCCTCCTCGAACGGTGTGCTCGGCAAATTTATTTTGTAAATTATCTTCCGCGCACACAAAGTTGCACAAAGTCATCCCATTTTTTATCTGTCCGTCTTCCATCCGTGGACCAGAGAAGGTCCTCCTCTTTCATCCTCAGGCGTCGCCCACGGCTCCTCAAAGGAATATGGCTTCCTGCAGGTTTTCTCACCGAACACCGGCAACTCTCATAATCAGTTAGGAACCTTTCCTTATAAACTAACTCATAACAAACTCAGAGCTCAACGACTTGGAGAGAGGAGCTACAGCTGCAGATAACAGCCCTGAATTAAAAAAAAAATCTATTTATTTATTCATTTTTGGATTTCAAGTGGAATTGGTTTACCTGTAATATCCAAAACTTTGGATATTTTTGGAAGTTTCTTGGCACCTGGCTGTCCACTTACTTTGAGACACACATTTGTACATAGGAACAACACAAACAAAACACATCCCATCAAAAACTGTGTTGATTCTGGTCTAATATAATGAGTTATTTTACATGATTATCTTATATACACTAATTCTATTTCATTTAACAATGATAATAGTTTATATTTGGCTGTACCCAACTGAATACTTTCTTTTGACTGTATTTTATAGAGAGATAGATCTTATAGATGGATGCCATGGTGAGTCATGTGGGGAAGTTAGGACTCATCCATCATTACTCCAGTTAATAAAACATCCAGCAGTCACCAGCACTTATGTATATGAAACCACAACTTTACTCTTGGCTTTGGAGCAGTGTCAGGGGACGCATTAAACTCGACATGTTGCTCCATCACTGTTATCCAAATTTCAGCCAACCAAACCAGTCTACCAAAGAGCTTAATGAGGAGGAAAATATTCAAATAACTTTTCCTATCTTTTGATTTCCCACAAGGCGCTGAAAGTCTGCCTCCAAAGTACACACAGATGCCTACTGAGACTATGGTGAATGAGGCAAAACGTTTGGGCTGGTGTTAGACGGCTACTTAACCAGTGCAGACTGAAAAAACAGGTTAACACCAGGGAAGAGCTGCACAGCCATGTGTTGACTTTATGAACTTAAATGCCACATTTTTCCCAACTACCATGAATTTTAATCAAGTTTGAGCTTAAAATAAAACAAAACAGGTAACATGCTTTATCTTTCCAAATGTCCTGGGTGTATCCCAGAGAATGAGTCAGTGTATTTATGTTTGTTTGTGCGGTGGTGGTCTGAAACTGTATTAGAAAGATAACTGACATCACAAGAAGCAGAGGCATTTTGCAAGGACACAATGTGCACAAGGGGTCGGCTATTGAAGGTTGAATGGTGTTGTTGATTAGGACTGGGATGGGGTATTTCCAACAGGGACAGGCAGAAGGACACCTGATTACAAACCTATGGTGTAGCCAGGGTTATGAGCTGTAAATGTGCTGCCATGACTACTCTGTGTCATCCCCCAGCAGCCTGCCGCTCTCCAGATCAGTAGATAAGGAGGTGCCAGAGGAGGAGGTGGATCCACGCCGCTGAAACTGACGGGACTGCACCCCGTAAAAGAAACAAAAAGCCTGATGGAGGCATGGGAAGAAAAGAAAAGAGGGGATGGAGAAGAGATTTGTAAAAGAAAATAAAAAAGAAAAAACAGAGCAAAGCATAAAGGATGGAAAACCAAGACAAAGAAAAAGAACTAAACTTGTGAATGGTTTGTCATGTGGAGCTGCCGACTCAATGTTTCTTTGCAATGCTTAACCCTTTTTCTTACTGTGCAAGGCTGACACACTGCTGTGCTTTAAATCCATTAACTGAGTTTCTTACCAGCAAGTGCAAATATGACGCAGCTCAGAACGACTAACAAAAAGAATCTCATAACAAACCCCAGATTCCTCGGAGAGAATAACCTCTAATCCACTCATTAGTCATCATCACTCACTCAGCAGCTCCTCGCCCTCCTCCGCTCACCTCCTCTATGTCTGCGTTCCTGCGGGCCTTGTAGATGAACTCTCCGATGGCCACGAACACGGAGAGGACCAGACCGGCAGCCAGGACGATGAAGATGCCCCCGATGTTTTCCACGCCAAGAGCGTTGGCCTCTTTGTTGTCCTCCTCCGGGCAGCCGTTACCTCTCCACCACTTCTCCTTCATCATGTGTAGCTTTCCCTCCTCCTGTAGCTGCAGAATGGCAATGGTCACTTTATCCCTGTATGGAGAACCTGGAAAGTGACAATTAGTGTTTTTATTTGTTATTTCTTGTGCATAAATACATTTAAAAGCCACAATTAATAATGTAACCAAAGCGATTTTGAAATGTAAGCCTTTTCCTAGTATAAGGACAGAATTAACTGGGTGTGACCAGAAACGTGTACCGACATTTATCTTGAGGATAGAAAACACTTGCATTTGTAATATCTTTTGCTGCTTATATTCAAACAGCAGCACATGCACATAATAAATACTGTGAATGAGGAGTGTAGAGATTCCTTAGTCCTTTTAAACAGTTTTGTGATTTTGGATTGACATTATTTATACACTATCAGTCAGTACTTGGTGGCAGAGTATGAACTGATGTGGTGACTCGGAGGTTGCCTGAGGTGACTGACTGGGACTAATGACCAGATGAGAAGAGAAGAGCCGATAGAAATGAATGAAGAAGGAGGGGATGAAGTAGATACAATAAATGTATCTCATCCAATGTGTCCAATGAGACTCCAGGACCTGAAACATCCATGATCACTTGCTACCGGCGCTCAGCTGTGTTTCCTTCTTAAACATGTCTTTGACCAAGAAACTGAACCTGCACATCCTCCCTGTGCTGTGAAAAAAAAGCTTCCTTCCATTGCATCAAAGAACAAAAACAAAGTGACTGGAACAACTGGTCCCTAGTAAAGCCATGACTGGACCCCCTGCAGTTTCCCTGCCAGCCCGGTGTCAAAGAGCCGAGGGAGGTTGCATCATGTTCCTGTTTGCTTTTTGATTTTTCCTGAGGTTTTAATGGTCGGTCGTTCAGCTGACCTACTTTGGATGATGCTCAAGGACATGCGGGCAGTCTCCCCTCTGCCAGAGATTAAAGTGACACTAGAGGGGTCACCTACAGTAACAGGCCCATCACAGGTGTTGACCCGTCCCCCCGTTGACGTCTCGGCCCCTCATATCAAGCCACCTCTCTTCCTCCTCCTGTAGCCTGCACCGACAGGGAGCGAAGGCTAAATACAGAGAGATGATGTGGGCTCAGCCGAGCTGCAGCTCAACATCAAAGTGGACAGGATTAGCAACACCGCTGTCTTGTACAAGAGGGGTCAGAGCCAGATTAACTCTCTGAGGAGGCTCCGGTCGTTTGCCATCTTCTTCCATTCTGTGGCGGCCATTATTGTTTCTTCAACACTGCAGAATATTTTCTACAGAGAGCAGCAGGCTCGCCAGGGAGGCTGGGTTACAGATATATATTGAGATTCTATATCTTACATAAGAGAAGTGGTACTAATTACTTCACAATATACACAGCATGTGCTAGATGTTGATAACCAGTGGACATCTCATGGTAATTACAGAAATGAACTGGATGAGGGGGGGGTCCACCCTCATTATATCCATTGTTGCGCCCACACATGTATAAATGTAGAGTCCATCCTGTTTATGTCTGTGTATGGATGTGTGCAGCTCATGCTGGTGTGGAGGCAGGTGAGAACAAATCAACTGGGTCGAAAGAGAGTTTGAGCATCTAGGAGGAAAACTTTTTTAGATGAATAAATTAAAACAGAAAAAAATAAATGAAGAGGAAGAGTGAAAACAAAACACAGACACAATATGTTAAGCACTGCTTAAGGAAACAACCGACAGCACCGGCTGCAGAACGGGGCCCAGCAGGTTGATTTGCATCCAGTCTAAACTTCTCGATTCCACCAAACTGGTCTGAAATCCTGCACGACCATTTGCACTGAACATCTGGTGGAGCTGTTAGACTGAAGTGCAATTTGCATGTCAAGAGTACGGGATGTCGGCTCTGCAAGTCAAAACTCCTGGAGAATGAAAAATGCTAATTCCCCAAATAAATTGAAGTTTGTATCTACAGTGCAAACCCTCCATTTACAGAGGTTCTATTAAAATTCTATTCTAGTAACAGGGTTGTCAAATGGCCTTCGGTACACTTTAATATTCCCTGAAGGGCCTGTGTGAATGTGATTTACGCAGTACACAGTATACTCGCCTTTTTTTTTATTTTAACGAGCTGTGAGGACGAATGTGTGTAGTCCACCACGGACAACAAGTGGCATAGTTTACACAATCATAAAACAGTCTCATCGTGTCTGTGTTAAATTAAAAGGAAGATTTCAAACTTCTCTCTCAGAGTACAACGTCAATAACCGTTTGCAGCCAAAGGTTTTGTAATGAGTAAAAGTAACAAGACATGATAAAATCATTATCGTTGATTCCCTCCTCGTTCTTCTTACCGATCGGTGTTCCCACCCCATAGCCCTTGGAGTCTATGAGACCTCCGATCTGTGTGAGGTTGCAGTTCCTCTGGCTGATGTACTCGATGCTGGTGGACTCCATCAGCATGGCGTAGTCTGTGGTCAGGACGCGGGTGATGCCATCTTTGTTGTTCTTGACCAACGCTGTGTTCTTCCTGCTGCTCATAAACGCCCACATCTTCTCATAAGTGGAGATCTTCGATTTCTACCAAAGAGGAAAAAAAGTTGGTCAGAAGTGTTAGTCATCTGTAAACTCTGGGAAAAACATAGGCCTTTGTGTGTTTGCGTCGGCGCATACATCTATATATTCACCACACATGCTGTGAACTATATCTCAAATGCTATTATAAACATGTTTAAGTCTATCTATGGGTTGCGTCTTGGTGTGTTTGCGTGAATGTGTACGTTTCTCCTTGCTCAGTCAGAGAAAATGGGACAGCTGTGTTCTAAATCTCCTCCAGCTGATTCAATTTGTCCAAGCCATCAACACAGCCTGCTTCTTCCTATCCAGGCAGCCGTAATCGCTGGCTGCAATCTGGGAGGATAAAGCCCTGCATGGATCACCCCCGCCGAGCCACCAGGATGCAAGGGGAGTGGGTGGGCAGTGGAGGAGGAGGAGGGGGGGGGGCAAGGAGTGACAGAACCGCCGGAGGACATCAGTACACTGATACATTATATAATTCTAACTAACAGGTTAGCGGATGTCAACATAGATGATGCCCTTAACAAAAGAATCACTTGATGCATCTGCAGTTTGGTGCCTTTCAGTAAAATAAATGCAAGTTTTTTTTCTCCTCTTTCTCTGTCTGTTGATTTCTTCTCTTTCATGGACGGTTTGGCAAAGATACAGCTGAGGGAACCAATATGAGGCTGATTTTATGGAGGAAGATGGAACTGTCACTGAGTCATACATACATGTAGAGGTGTGACGGAGCAGAAAGACACAAACAAACAAACTGAATTCACTCAGATGAAGACACGGGACGGGAGTGAGCTGATAACGAGAACATGCTACTGAGACCGCTTGGCTCAGGGGTCGATATTAAGACTGATGCTAAGAAACCTTTACAGTACTGTATGTCCTGCATTCAAATATAAAAACACAGCATAACGTGACTAAAGGTCTATTTTATGTTTGTAAATTGGTACAAAAAAAAAAATCTCATTTTGCCCCGCCGCCTAATTGACCCACTTCGATTGGGACCAACGAGTCCAGGGTGTCAAATGGTGGAAAACAAGCAGAAGTGATGACACCTATAGGTTACCATGAAACATTAGTCCCCTATTTGTTCCGTGTGTATGTGTGTGTGTGTCCACATTTCCTGGCGCCTGTTGCTTCCTCCAAACCTGATGGCAATCTACTCATCAAGAACTCCCATGCACCCCCCCTTCACTCCTCCCCAGATTGATCAATATGATCCCTCAAGCCAAACCAGTTAATCCAGCACCACCACTCCCAACCTCATCTACCAGACCTCCAGTTTTCAGCCATCAAACCTCCTCTCCAAACAGCCAGCATGCCCCTCTCAACCTCCTTAAACTATTTTTCATGATAATTATCTTTTCAACGCCCCAGCTGAGACCTGTGTCTGCAACAAATTACTTTAATCACACGTAAAAGGAAGCAAAAAATCACAGTTACTTTGCTTTGCTTCAGATGAGTTAAATTGAGGGATTCCATCTGTATATTCAAAATATTTTATTGGAGAACAATAAATCAAGTATTTTATTCGTGTGATATGGGAAATTACTATATCTACTATAGATGAGAAGAGAGAGTTTCATTTGTTGCGAAAGAGGCAATTTTGACCATTGCAAGTTTGAAGCAAGTGTAATTGATATTGGGGATAAAACACAAGAGCCTCCATCAATTTTACCTTGAAGAAGGTCATGGTAGATCCATCCCTCACCGCCCCATATTCAATCCTGGTCTGCTTGGCCAAGTCATCCGCTGAGTCGATGGGCGCGTCCATTCGTTCCACCGTGAGGAAGGCAGCCAAGTTGGCCGTGTAGGAGGAGATGATGATTAAGGTGAAGAACCACCAGATACCCCCGACTATACGGGTGGACAGAGCCTTGGGCATCAGCTCTGAGCCTGGAAGCACAGAGATGGAGGGACAAAAGGTTTTTAAAACAAGAGATGAAAAATAGAGAGACGGAGGATTAAAGGTGGAGAGAGTAGAAAGACAATGTCAACATAGTCGGCGTGCTAATGTCAGCACGGAGGACTCAAGTGTAGTTTGTGTGTGCGCTATGGGTAATTGCTCTTCAAAAAACAAACAAACAGGGTTATCATAATAGCAGGATTCACACCAGAGCTCCAACAGGGTATTCACCTCAACTCTAAATGACAAATTGTGCGTCTATACATGCACTGGTTTTTTTTTTTCATTTTCTTCCTTGCACAAGCAAAAACACAAAGTTAAAATACATTTATGTCAAAAAGCAAATACAAAGAAACAACAAAAAAAGGAGAAATCAGAGGAAGTAAGGGCACCAGACAACAGAAATATGAATATGAAACAAAATGAGGAAACATGAAAAAAAAAAAAAATGGAATGAAACATAAAAGCGAAACAGCAGAAGGAGCAGCGTGATTTATATTTTCTTCTGCATGCAGGGTAAAGAGGGAAATGGGAAATTGCAGAATAAATTCACCACGTTCGGTGCTGCAGCTTTGGGAACATTTGTGACTATTTTTAACCCTTCTTTCAGGTGGAGTGGACAAATGCTTAATGACGCTGGAGGGATGCTTTGATAGTCATGTTATGCACCTGAAGATGCACTTACTGTCAGGGACCACATCCCGCACAAGGCTCAAGGCTTAACCACAACACACATGCACATGTCACATACATCCAATAAATATATATTTATTTTTTTTTACCTGTGTAACCTTTTTTTTTACATCCAATAAATAATAACAAACTTGTCTGAGCTTGCATGTGAGGAAGTATGAATCCTGGTACAGTGCAGCAGTGTATGGGGCTAAAGGAACTTGATTTACAGATCACAAATGAACCTAAATCTACACTTTAAAAAGTCATTTATCAAAACTGTTGCATTTCATAAAGATTCTTGGTTGTAACTCAGGTGCAGAATATTTGGATTCGCTATCCTTGGGTAGAGTTTACAGTGTCAGCAGAGTCTTTACTGTTGCACGAGAAGTTCAGTCAACAGCTCTACAGGGAGAAGCCAGTGGCCTTTGCCTTCGCCTTGCAGCACTTTTTAAAAGTTGTTTTTCTGACCATCTGATTTAATTTAAGTCCAGTCTGTCTCTGTAGGTTTGTACTCGTCTCCAGGGGGGATTTCCTTAGTCCAGTGGTTCCCAAACTTGGATCCCTAAACTGGCACAAATTAGACCATGGGCTGCAAAGGTTTTTGCTTTTAGATTTTTTTTAGAGTTTCAAAGCCCATCAACAAAAAAGTAATACGCTATGTAACTGCGGTACTTATGAAATAAATGATAAATGATCTCTCTTTTGCTGCACATCCCTTCAGACCTACTCATGGAGCCATTTTCTTTAAAAGGATCATGTCAGAAAATATTTCTAGCTTTGTTTTGGAGGAGATTAAGTATTTTTGCTGTTTGAACTGGATGACATCTGGATGACTACTCCACTTATGAGTAATCAATGATTTGATCCATTGTTAAAGTCTGAACATGGATTATAACGGTCTTCACTGTGAGCTAAATACCTTGTCGCATGAGAGCTCCAACGCCGAACCAGAAGCTGTTCAGCAAAGTGAAATTGTTCTGTATGAGAGTGGAGGACGGGTTGCAGGGATGTGGGTTGTACCACTCGTATGGAGTAAACCTGCGTGACAATAAAAGAGCAGAGAGAAGCGGAGATGAAAGAAAAATTCAAATATAAAAGAATTTACTGTAGCTAATCTTGGACCTCGGGGGCACGTTGGCTTGCCTCATGAAAGAAGGCACCTCTTTTCAATCCACAATTCACCTCAATTTGCATTTTGATTTTCACAACAAATCTGTTTTACTTATTGGTTGCTAGGTGAGACCAGCTTGCAGGGGTTTTTACACACTACCTGAGAGGAAGGTGAAGAGCGGGCGTGCAATTACTCCCAACTACTTAACAGCCACGGTGAAAGCCAACCTGGCAGCTGACGGACAGCCAAAAGCACATTTTATCTTATTTTAAAGGACTGTGCAAAATTACAAATTTTCTGACGTACAGTCATTTCCGACTTTTTATGTTTCATGTCTCATCAATGAATATATGATACTTCAGGCTTAAATCTGTAATGTTTTTAAATGGTTTTCATACCTTTTCTACAAAAACTGTTGTTATAAAGCAGGCCCTGCTTGTGATCAGTAAGCCGTCACTATCTATATACCCCACAGTTCACCCCCACCAGCCCTTATATTTTTCCATCCCATCCCATCATGTATCATCTCATTATCACCGGCATCAATCCTCTTACCTGGCAATCACAAAGAGCACACAGCTGACTCCTGTGCAGGCCAGCAGCACATACATCCAGATGTCCGGGGACAGGGGATTAAGGAAGGAGAACACGCCCGGGTTGGTGCCGTTGGGTTTTCGGTACAAGATGCTGATACCCAAGGTCATGAAGGGCTTGGAGAAGTCGATGACCTTCTCTCTGACGTAAGTGATGGTCAAAGGAGCCACGGCGAGATCTGCTACCTGGAGAAGCCAGAAGATGATAGAAGGTAAGATGATACAGGTAGAACAGCTACCTTTGTTTTGTTTCCTCCAATCTAATAAAGGTTTGGGTTTAAAACATGTTCTGCTCAACTGAACTACAACAACAGCGAAAAACAACAGAGGGAAGCAGCAAAACTGTGGACGAAAAGTCCAGAGCAGAATTAATTTATAAATCATTACTAAAATCCCTTTTTACACAGTCAGAGTGTGCAACAGGTGCAAACATACTAATGTGGCTGATGGTGGCAACGATGCTAACTGTTTCGCCAAGAGGTCAATGACCCCTTTGCAAGTGGGTTAGCATGTCTTTTATGGACGAGTAAGTTTAACTTTAGTACCGTCACACATCATCACTTCTTCTCACTGGTACCTTGTGACTGTGTCTATACCTGACTTGACTTGAGTGTTTTCATTTTATACTTTTACTTTATTACATTTCAGGGGGGATATACTTGTAATCCTTCACTCACATGGTCGATCAGCTCTCGGACCATGCCGTTCCACTCTCCCTTGTCATTCTGGGCTCCGTATTTCCCATCACCCACCAGTCTGACTTCATACGTGAAACCCAAGATGTTAGAGAGCTCCTTCAGCAGGTCCAGACAGTAGCCCTCAAAACGATCATTCCCGATCAGCTCCTTGTCCGACTTCTTGTGCATCACATATGGATTTTCCTGCATCACAGAAATGAAGCACTGTATTTTACTGTTTTCAAGACATTTTCAAAATATTAATAACCCTTCATGCTACATGGCCTTGTTTAATAACAATATACTTTATTCTCTGCTGGATTTTGTCTGTGTGATTAATTGCAACAAGAACAGATTGGACGATTTCAAACTACACCCCTGAGCAAACATTTTCTTGCCTCAACACCACTTCCCACCGTTTCCCTCCCTCTTCCTCCATTGTCTCTCTATCTGCACTCCATCCCATCCTCATATGAATACCCCCCCCCCCCATCCCACTCCTCTCTCCCCATGCTGTCCTCTGTTTAACCTTCCTCATTCCCCCTCACCAGTATTGTGGTGACAATAAGCGTCCTGTTAGCCATAGAGTCTGTCACATTGTTATTCTTGTCTCGGCCAGACTTCTCCGTCAGGTTCATTCCCTTGTACGAGTTCCACACAGCAATCTGCAAAGACAAACAGGGCCTGAGATTTATTGAGCCACATTTTCTCCCTTGAACGACAGGAAGTTACATTTGACGCTTCCTACCAGAGCCACAATATAAGATGATGTTTGCATCTGTTTAAGCTTTGAATGAAGATGTTCTTGTTCCATCTCAGAGGGTCGATGCAGTTAAAGCAAAGACTCTGATTATTCGTATTGTTTTTCATACCAAATACACCAAGCCTAATTTAGACTTAACACTGCTTCGCTATGCTGAATATTAATCAACATTTTCTGATTCGTTGAACAGAAAAATGAAAAAGAAGTACAAAGGTTAAAAGACTTGTCACTCCTGGCTCCTTTTCAACCTCCTGCTTCATCCACTATTCTACAACATTTCCCTTTGCTAGGCTTCGCTGTGATGATTCTGGGCAAAGTGCTGAAAACTCTTCTTCCATGTATGATGAATATGAAAATGAAGTGTTTTGTTAAAAAAAACAAAATACAGCTGGCAATCGGCTGCACCAGGTGACAGTTTACAGCAGACTAACATCACTACTGATGTGAGCACTGTTCATCTGACTCTCAGGTACTGAACACAATGTGCAGCCAGTAAAAACAAAAAAGCTAAAGCTGTGTTTCATAGAAAATGTTATGATGAATTATTGCTTGGGATTGGCGTGGACATCTGTTAGCCTTTATATTGCATTCTGTTTGAAGCTCAAATCCCACTGACAACAGGATGTCTTATTTTGAATGCATTGTACTGAAAAAAAAAAAACATACCTCAAAACTAGTGAACAAATGCAAAACACAATAACTGTTAGACTCAGTTTGGTGTATATATTTACTTGTCTACTGACAAAAAAACAATATTTTAATAAGTAATCATTTTAGTCATTTTTAAGATACAATGCCAATTTAGGTGTGAGATAATAAACTATATATCTTTTGGTTTTTGACTGTTCTTGGTGAAAAACAAGATGAAGAATGATTCATGGATGAATAGAGAATATAATCCACAAAGGAATCAATAATGAAAAGTGCTTCTTGAATGTGACGGCGAGGAACAAGAAAATCACACCAGCAGGAACAGCATGAATGAGGGAAGGCAGGATCAGGGGGAATTCGAGGACGACGTGGTGTCCGCCCTCCGCACTGTCACAGTAACTGTGAATGAGAGTGTCCAGAGGCGGCATAATCCAGACAGTTATCAGATTAGGACAGGCGTCTGGCAGCTGGATTTTGACCCTTTCAAATCCCCTCACTGGTTAAAAGATGAGCAAAGGTCAAGTAGGCTCATGGCTGTGATGCAATAAAGTTAAGTGCATTAAATGATCAGGATTGCTTTGTTAACCGAACCAAAGTGAGCGACTGAAACAAGCTTTTCTCTATCTGCTATTAAGTCCACGAACATGAAGTAATAAATTTGGGTATTTTTAGTTAGAAACAACGGGCCGTTTATTCTTCTACCTCATAAGAGGATGAGTGCAAGCGAACGCATCAGTACCTCTTATTAAACCGAGATGAGGTACAGTCTTATTTTTCGCCATTTATTTTCTAGAAAAGGGCCATGTGGGATTACCTATTGGAGAAGATAACATGCTTTTCACTCCTCATTACATTCTATCTTATTCTGTTCTCCCAGTCTGACAGATAGAAAATGTTCTCACTTATAACCTTGCTAAAAGCACTCTATATCTCCACCACTCCATCGTGCCACTTTTTTTTTTTGCAAGGGTCCACTCTGAGTAGGAGTCCATAAATCTGTCTTATCTCTGGACACCGCAGATGAGCAACACGGTGAATGGAGCTGGATTTAATTAATTGTATTGTCCTCAATCTCCAAGATAAATGGATGGAATAAGAACAATATTTTTGGAAGTATTGAGGGTATTGTAGCTCCTCAGTGGTTTCACATTATCTCACTCAGGTTAGAGAACTGTGGTTTCTTTCTTTTTTTCATTTATGCCAATATGACATTGTATGAGGGTACAGTGAGTATGAAGTTTGAGTCATAAAATAAATAATCTACCCAAGCCAATGAAATCAATGATGAGCTACAACCTAGGATGATTCCCAGCATACAGTCATCATCTTATAAACTCCTAAGTCACAGATTTACTGCGCGTAGCTTTGCAAATTTATAGTGCGTTTCCCGGAGCAGCTCCCAACAACAAAGTGTGCTATAAAAACTGACAGGGATTCTCTCCCATATGCTGGGAGTAAAAATGTTATCTATGAATCCTAAAGCTCATCTCCATCCAGAACCAAATCAGACCGGAAAACCGTTACCACAGAGCGGGAGACACACTTAAGCCCAGCCAAGAAAGCTGAGAGAGAGAAAAAAAAAACTTATTTCGAGAAAGTCAACAACTTTAAGAGAAAATAATTTATTTCCCTGGAGACTTTCACTTTGTTTAGTCCCATCATCCTCTTCAGAGTGTATTTAACACTCCAGTGCCCAAGAACTAACACAAGTGCTACGGACTGATAATTCATTTTTCATGACCATAAAGTCGAGTTTTTATTTTTTTATTTTTGGGATGTGCTTACCATACAGTGGTATTTCCTCTGAGGCAAAGCTTTTGTGGGTTAAAAGTAGTGAATGGAATTAAAATGAAAGTATAAATCACTGCCTCTGCACCTTGACAGCTGCTTCCTGCCCACATAGGCCACCTGTCTGGCTGACGAGAGAGAGACGGGCGTGTTTCGGGTGGGATGAGTTCATCCAACATTTGCTCTTTTCAAGTTGATAAGCCATAGTAATTAATTGTCACTTTGTGTTTACAGAGTATTTTGGGAGACTGAATTAAGAGTTTTACTCAGCGAGGACAGCACAGGAATAAATTTGCTCTTTTTTGACAAAGGCAGGAATGATTTCATAAAACCAGAGTTGATTTGATGCATTCGATGCATGTAATTGCACTGGAGTGAGCACTTAACTTGTGCACTGGCCCGTGTGTTAGTCTAAGGCCGACAAAGGAAATCTGCCTCTCTTGCGGCAAGCCCCGATGCCAGACTTAAGCTGTCGTCTACTCTGCTAAACTGGATCCCTCTCGGCTGCAATTAAACACTACCGGCTTGTAAGATTTCCATGAAAGTATGAGGGCAGCCTAATAGTAAAGCACATTATAAGTAGTGGACTCTGCAGAAGAGAAGGATCTGCAGGATGAATTTCTTTCTTTCTGTCTTGTAACTCACAGCCACCAGCCATAGACGCTGAATAATGCTGTATTAAGTGAAGCTGCAGGGCTGCTTCTTCTTAATTCCAGTGGAGGAGTGCTACTATGTCCATGGTCCACGCAATCAAAAAAAGGACTTTTGTTGCTTTTTTTTTCTGCTGATAAAGTTTAGACAAGTGTCAGAGCCATGACTGGGCCCAAACATGGGGAAAACTGAAATGTCAAATACAGTGCATGGCATTGCTGTACACAGAATCAGTGAAGAGAAACAAGGTTGACAAGGCAAAGAGCGGGGAGGTGTGCAGCATACAGAGTGAGGGGGGAGGAAGAGAGTGAAGGAGGGGAGGAAAACAACAAACGCTCGGGCCAAACGAGGCACTGGCACAAACCTTGATCCACCTTTTTGTGAGGCGACTTCCACCCTCCACAATACCCTTTAGAAAATGTGAAGGAGGCGGCATGCAGCGCGGATAGCGTGGAGAGACAAAATCAGTTGTTGCAGCTTTGTTCATACTCATGTAAACCAGTAATAAATATGGTTGAATTGTAGGAAACAAAATCTGCATAACTCTCTCTTTCATCCCCACACACATACAGTACACACATGCGTTAATGGAAAGACCCAGCCAGCGTGGAAGCAGCATGAGAGTGGTGTAATTGGCTGTTCCAGACTTTCTGTGCTCACCCTGGTAGTGCCGTCCTCTTTGAGGCTGATGATGTCCAAATCAAAGTCTCTCCTCAGGCCATCTGTCTTATTAAGAACAATGTGCCCTGTCAGTCCATCCCACTGCGCCTACAGAGAGAAGACGCAGAGAGGCGTGAGCTGCTCGTCTGTGCCGAGTACCGGCTGAAGGTTTTGGAGCAGGGTGAAGGTGATGGAGGCAGCGAGAGGAAGCGCGGCGTCGACAGACAAGACAGACAGACGGATGGATGGACGGTCGGCTCACAGCATCACGTCAGGTGAGGGGTGGAAGACGTGTGCAGATTGTCCAGCGGTACAGTCTCATTATGCATGACGAGTGTATTCCTGACAGCCATTAATAACAACTTACACATCTCTCCACCACAGGTATATTCAAATAACACATACAGTGAGTTAATAAAGTGTCAAAGGCTCATATTCATATGGATAGGTATATATAAAATACATTCATGGTGTCTACATATTTTCTCACAAACCTGTTCACTGTTAAGGAAAGTACTTGTTTTACCAAATACTGAGTTCACCAGTTCAAACACTGTGGAAAACATGAATAGTCCCACTCTACAGCTATAGCCACCTCCACCTGATCATAATTCATGATGCACTGCTACTACAAGATTTCCCATTTGTAACAAGGAAGAACTCTTGAACCCGAATAACTTTAACTTGTTAAAATGCTAAAACTCTGGCTATTACACAGTCACGGACACATCTCAATTCATTTCTCCTGTGACATTGAGAAATCGCTTCTCTCAATTCTTACTTTTCTTAGATGCGTTTTATAAAGGAAATGTTTCTCATAGTAAAATACATTATGAACTTGAATGAACAAATCAATCAAAAAAAAAGCTTAAAAAGACATAAAGTGAAACATGTTCGTGCTTTAGTGGAAACGAACACTAAACCCCAGGATGTTAGCCTCTTCTCTGTAATGAGTAATGGAAACATGTCTGCACATTTTGAATTGCATGCGGTGCGGTTTTGTCCAGGCACAAACACACGGTAGCATTGTTAGCCAATACTGCCAGGAGAAAGGGAGAGCACACAGGTTACTGTGCCCGGGATTTAATTTCAGTCATTGAATCGAAAAGCTGTGTCCTTATATCCTGCACTCTCTTGTCAGAAATGGATTTTAATTGAGTGTTGTGCAAGATATATTACTGGTTCTTCCAATCAAAAGAGCTCTTATCTGGTGATGAATAGCACAGGAGGACAGATGCTTCAAAGGATGGGCAGTGGCAAACAAAACGAAAAAGCTGAAGAGCAAGAAAAGAGACGGAGAGAGAGAGAGAAGGAGGATGAGGAGGAAAATATGAGTGAGGGGATTGAATGATAATGTTCCCTCTTCATGGCAGGCAATGGTCCTCTGCTGGATTTAAGACTTAAGAGATCAAAACACTCGTGCATCAAAGGCCTCATTTCTGTCTGTAGGCATCCAGTCTGATAGTCGGGCCAGGCCCCGCATGCTTCCAGCTCATACATACGTAAATACTGTATATTTCCATGTTCTGCGCTTTCTGAAAGCAAAATATGGCTCATGTCAGAGGAAACATATGAAATAACATATCACATGAAGTGGTCTGACATGTAGTGATCAGAGGCGTTACATGGGAAATTTGAAAGACACGTCTCAAAAGTGCCTGCTGGTCAAGTTAACAAGCTACAGGGGTTTGTTACAGTACGCTGCGCTGATGATTCTGTGTGATTCCAGCCCTCGTCGGATACTCACCTCTTTGAAGAGGTTCATGAAACGCGGTCCGAAGCGCCAGGGTTTGTGCCGGTGACACTGCAGGGAGCTGACAGTCATCTGAGTGGCTCGCTGGGAAGCGACGGCAACCATGAACACGGCGTCGTACATCAAGGCGGCGTCTGTCTGCAGGGGAGGAGGAGGAGGAGGAGGAGGTGGTGAGAGGGAGATGTTGTTGGGATTCTTTTTGTTTCCTGGCGCTGCACAGCAAAGACAACTGTGATGTTTAACTCCAGGAAGGAAAAGTGACATGTGAGAAAATGCAGGATATAAAATTGATAAAATTATTGAAACTAAGGGTTATGGCTTCATCGCGCTGTGATACGGCTCCTGCAAAGACAAAAGGCAGTAGGTTGATGATAATGATGTAAACGTGCATGCAGCATACAGACAGTATGGGCCTTACAGTCATCACTCCGTCCATCAAGCCACTCTCTTGTTTGGGACCCTGCAGCCTCTCCATGGCCCACTTGTCCATAGTGCCGGCTACCCACGGGTCATCTATGTTCAGCAGTCGGAAACCTGTCATGTTGACCCCGCTGTAGCGGTACGGCTCCAAGTCCAACGCGAACAAATCCTGCCGGGGGGGGTGGAGACGAGAGAAGGAGACAAGAGGGGAAGGTGGATGAGTTTGTGTTTGTGTGTATGTGTGTGATGGAGAGAGAAAAGGCGGGATGGAGATTTAAGCTGCAGCTGATGTTCACAGCTTTTAACCGTGTTGATGAATAACACCAGCATTTTAAACGCAAATTCACCAAGCAGGTTCAAGGCTGAATGAGGACATAGAAGACAGGCTTTGTTTTATGATTCTACACAAACACTTTTAGTCTCAAATTTCCCATGAAAGCACCTTGGCTGTACATATTTCCAAACTCACCAAAGTCGTGAAGAAGAAATGGTAGTACTCTGTCATCATTCCCATTGAAGAAAGCTGTGAAATGAAGAGAAGAAATAAAGCAATAAAAGAAAATGCCAGGTCATGTTGCTTATAGTAAATGTGAAGAGTTCCCTGGTGCAGTTACAGAACCCCATCCTCAATAACAAGTTATTTCACAGGCCATTTCTATTTTGCATAGTTCAACCAATACATTATACATATAGTATATGTTAGGTTTGTTTAGTTTCAAGAAAATATAAATGGGGGGTCCAGCCATACTACACAAATAACCATCATGACAACATATTAAATATAGATTAGGATATCAGGATAACTGCAATTGCCATGTGTGTCATCTGATACTATACATTATAATCAAAGCATGGAGAATAAATTGTGGACCATTTTAATCTCAACAATGAAAAGGGGAAAGTGCTATTTCCTTTCAGAATATTTCATACCCGTTTACTTATACATAATACTGTATGCTAAAAAAAAAAAAAAGGACAATTGTATCCCTGTAATTGGAAATATCTAACTGTATTTTTCAATAAAAACATTTTGAAAAAAAAGAAAAAAAAAGAATATTTCATACCCATCAACTTGTCCTACAATGATATATAAAAGTGTTGAAAATAAATGTCTTTACCAACCTGCTTGAGGAGCTCTCCAGCCATGCGATAGGAACAGTCAAAGAGGATGAAAAACTCCTTGTCCTTCTTCAGCTCCTTCAGCAGTGGTCGGGCGTCTTGGTTACCCGGCGTGAGCTGGCGGATCTTGATCTTCAAGTTGAGCTTCGCTGGAGCCTTGATCAGCTCCTGCATCCGCATCAGACCTGCAAAACAGAGCGCTCAGTTCATCCACCCTGGGACATTTGTTTTCACTCCCACCTGCAGAAAGGTTTTACAGGAGGTGAGGGTCAGATACAGCATATCACTCCAGAGCTTTAATGTCTTGCTCGAGGACACTTCATGGGAACTTGGCTGCTTTGCTTTGGCTGTGGGATCTGATCAGTGTCAGTCTGCAGTCCAACTTCTTACTTAACTTTTTACATTTTCTTCTACTTTGCGAAGGCAAAGAACCACACATCTATGCTGCACAGCCTGGGCACATGTCCTAGATCCCTATACATGTGTGTGCACAACAGTGTGTAATTGAGCAGGTGTGTTGCTAGGGTGACATTTCAGAAAAATAAATTTCCAATTGAAAATAAAAGGCAAAGGGGGAAAAAATCCATAAACAATGACATTTCACTTGCAGCATTTCGTATTCTGTATGTGACGCTGCTGCATGTTGTGTTGCATTGTGGTTTGGCTCAGCAGTGTGATGTCAGAGGGCAGGGAGACTGGCAGCTGTTGGATATGAGGGACTGGTGCCCTGGAACAGATTGGGTTCACTGGCCAGCATGAGGAAGGTGGTTGTGATCGACAAGCAGAATTGCATTTTGGGAGTAATTATAATCATGACATATGAATATGTTGTAGGGTCCAGAAAACACAAGGCAGCACTTTTGACCTCTTCTCCTTATTGGTTGTTTACTTCAAATGTCATGTTGTGTTACAGTTGATAGCCATGAAATCATTAACTAAATACAATCTTCAGGTGTAGAGCCGGGTGAAACATTAAAACGGTATTGATATGATAATATGAGACACATCTGGGTTTTGGTAACCGTAATATGGTGATAAAAATTGATTTTTTTTTCCTTGACTGAAAGGCTAACTGCTCTGTCACAGCAGCATGAAATAACCTCTCAACCAATGTCACCACACACTAACCCCTCAAGAGCTTAAATCAGATCTTCCGTTACGTGCCTTTCAATGAATGACAAATTAGATAATCATATTTTGAAAGTTACAACCTGACCAATGAAAAAAAGCCCTACCTGTGCTGTCTTCATAAACCACCGTCAGCTTCCTCCATTTGAAGAAAGTGACTACATCCAGGATGGCCCTGGCGATGGCGGTGTACTCAGGAAACAGGTTGATGAAGAAGGTGTCCTTGTTGTCCACGGACGGGTGTTTCCAGCGGGTCTGGATGTGAGGGACTTCCAGGGCGTTGCAGATGGACTGGACAGCACTGACCGAGGAGCTGTGTGAAGGGCCGAACACTGCAACCACCCCAAGAGCCAGCTGGTCACACACTGGTGGTGGAGAGCAACACAAAATTAGACAGTGGATGGTCACTAGTTGGTGAACCTAGTTCACTTCTCTGTGGAGACAAACTGGACTATACATAAAATGCACAATAAAATACTCAGACTATACATAAAAGTATGAATAACTTTTTTTCCATGGTTCCAGCTTCTTAGATGTGAGGATTAACTGCTTTTTCCTTGTGCATATTTTAATAATTCCATCAAACATGCAGTGTGGGTATTTCTCACTATCTTCAGAGCAAGCAATTTATTGGGGAAATAATTAGCGGTTTAATCTATAATGAAAATAATTAGGAGTTGTAGCCTTTTGTGGGGGATTGGGGGGGTTAAAATGAAAAATGAGTTTATTCTGGGCCAGAAAAGTAGAAAAGTGAAAATGCTGCTTAGTCATTTCTGTATTATTAACAATGGTCAAATTATATCAAGTATGATAAGATAATTTATATGTTAACATTTAAAACTGTAGAATTTCCTGATTATAATTTAACATGTTCAGCATTTTAATGGAGGATACTATAACAGTGTGATAACATTTAAGGGGGGGAAAAAAACCTGAATAACCCACTTGTAATATCCCATTACTGTTAGCCTACTGCTAAATGGTAAAGTTTTTTATTTTTATGGAATAAGAAAATAAACAAATGCAGTCACACCTGTGACTAAGATTTACTGTGTGTCACTTAGAAAGATGTTACTGAACCCTAATTAAGCAAGGCTATGTTGCTGGTTAACATTTTATTTTTTATTATATTAGTGCATGAACACATTCATGATTTCGGCAACGATAACATCTTTCATAACCAGAATGGAAACACTTGACTTGAAGTCTCTTAAAGATACATTTAATGAATTGTTAACAATGTAAAGAGTTAGTTATATGTAGCTATCTACGCATAAATAAATTTTTGTGTATAATAATTTACAGTAGTCTACAGTAGTCTACCTGTCTACACTTACAACCTTTGTAATGACGATATTATCATTCATTGTCCATTTACTCTACCTCCACCTACTGTACAGGGGAGGTAGAGTAAGTGGAGTTATAAATACATTAATCTCTTACATTATAGTGTGTTATAACCATTTATTAAATGTTTTTGTACAGGCTAAATAGGGAGACATATTGTTGAGTGGTAATATCATTTCCTACCTCTCCTGGAAGCCTCAAAGCCGTCAAAGAGGTTGATCCTCTGAATGTCGTAGGTCAGGGTGGTGTTGGGCATCAGGGTCTTGTTGCGGTTTATGTTATTTACAGCAAACTTGAAGGCCAGCTCGTCCATACTCACTAGCTCGCTTTCTCGGGTCTCAAAAATACCACCTGCACATGGAGATGAACAGTGAGAATTGAGAGAGGGTTTTAATAAAAAACACTGTAGCTTCAGTAGTTGCAGCAATAACAGATCTCAAATTGATGGATTCATTCTGTGCTCCTGTGTTGGCTGAGAAATTCTGCCATTTCTGTTTAACAGAAAGCCTTTCAAAGCCCATCACACAAACCTAATAAAGCAAGACAGTAAATCTGAGAGTGAGGTTGATTCATTGCTACAGGTCAGTAATGATATGAGATGTCTTTTAATGGATGCTTGCAGTAACATGCATGTACGTTGTAAACTACAGTTAAAAATACTATAAAATCGGATATGAAAAATTAACCTTAGGAAAAAATAATTATGATGTTTCAGAGTGAAAACATGATCTGAACAAAGAGAAGGTAATTCAGTACGCGTATTATAAGGCCCGTGGAGATGATTAAGAGCACTGTGAAAAACGTCTAAGAGCAAGAACAAATAATGGTGAAAATGGAAAATGTTTTAATTAGCAGATGTGTAATTATGTGACCCTGTTATTTGACTTTCAATCAGCAAATGGTTGTTGGACACAAGTTCAAAACGACACTCACATGCTCATAGTCATTCCAGTCCTCTGCACAAAACAACTTCTGCTAATGAATTTGCTTTTATTTTATCAAAAATAGGAAATTGCAGGAAAGCAGACATCCTGGCCTTGGTGCTGAAGTGAACTCAGTTGAGGTTGTGGATGTTAGGTTTTTCAATATTACGAGAATCAAGTCCTCATAAGTGGCTTCACTAATGGCCATTAAATAATTCAGCACTGCTTTATTTAAAAAAAAAAAAAGCTATTAGAAAGAACAAGTATTGTCAGATTATTATTTTTTTAAATCTCATTTTGGTGGTATATCATTTTAAATCATTTCAGTTAACAAATATATCACTGAGCTATCACATCTGGAGTTTAAAACACTGAAGCTGTTTTATTAATTAAGGTTTTTTTTTTTAAATAAGCCATTAACAGATGGACATAGAAAAGTTATCAGAGATAGTGTTGTTAAGCGATAAAGACATATTGGATACTAGAACCCCTTGAGCCCTTACTATATATGATTGACAGCACATAGAAGACACTGTAGTAGACAAAATGTACTTTTCCTATCATCCACAGAAGCCAGAAATAGTTATGACACAGGTAGGTCAACAGTATACAGACAAGGTTGAAAACATCCACATAGCCTATATTTATTGTATAAAGCAGTTTGCACAATCTAAAATTACACCAAATGAGGGTCATTTCAGATAATTCCTTTTATGCAAACCAAATTTCCTAGTCATAAACAAAGCCATAAATGTGTTATGTCCACAATAAAAGATAATATTTGTGTTTTCAATGCCTCCAGCTTCAATATTTTACGAGCAGAGAATTAATCTGGAATTCCCACGGAAGCATGCAAAATATAAAGAGCTGGGAGATGAATAATCACAATGTGTTTTTTCCAAGGCATAAAGGAGTTTCTATGAGCAATTATGTCAGACGGATCCAAAGGTATCCACTCCTCCACTGCTCTCCTCTAACACAGCGTCGGTCACATGGACCAGCTGTCAGCGGGCTTTGAAGAAACAATGCTGTTCATACAGACTTCTGAAATTGCCCCTAAACTCTTCATCTGTCCTGTCATCCGGCTGCAGAAGATGAGTGGACTCAAAGGCAGGATGAAATGGAAGTAGCATAATTGCTCATGTAGTGTGAAAGGGCAGGAAATAAAAGGGCTTTCAGAGTTTTGTGGAGGTTCAGGACAGGCTTTTCTAAGATGAAGCAAGTGGTATTGGTCAGGACAAAAATAATAATAAAATGGACACGTGACTGTCATTCTTGTTACATAACAGGAGTCTCCTGAGTGTGACACCGTATGTCAGTGCTGCATTTTAGATACAATTCAAACCATTTGGCCTGTCTGTTGTATTATTTGCTTTCATAATAAAAGTGTTTCCTGTCTTTCCTTTGCAACAGCCACATTTGTTTACTCTCATCCTGGTTCCAGTCCAGATGTTTGCCATTAGTGAGGCATAAAGCAGCAAAAATGAAGGGCACACACAGAAACTAAAAATACTAAATGAACAAATTTTAACAAATGCCTTTCCATAAAAAAATGCTCACAGGCAGACTGAGGTTATATTAATCTCGCAAAGACTTGTAGATGAGCTATATATATATAAATATAACAGTATATAACTAAAACTTGTGTATGCTAAAACCATTTTTAAAGTATAATGTTATTCATGAAGAAAAAATACATTTGCTTGCCGAACACGCTCTAGTATAATAGCGGAATAATATAGCCCATTAGATCAAAAACACAAGTACATTTGTGCCATTAATCAATAGGCTGATATAGCTCAAAGTGTTCTAGACTATAAATGTATTCACTGGACTGCACTGCTTTTACTGCCCATGGCCCCTGGGGTGAAAGAGAGGTGTTTCAAGGTTTGTTTTCCTGTATCTGGTGTTTTGTTGTACATGATTCCCATTTCCACACAATCACAGATCAATGAGAAACCTTGTCATTTGAGACATGATTGGAATTGAATTATTGGGCCATCACAGCAGGAGGAACTTAACTGCTGTAGGACACTATAATATGGGAAATAGGGAGACAGGACTGTTACACACCGAACACCTGCTCGTCAAGTAATGTGCCGTAGCCTGAGGTGTCTTGTCAAGATGAGCAGAGGTCTGGTATGAACAACCTGATGTCTGACTGGGTTGCCAGCTGGGTTGACTTACCCGCAAGGGTTTGGTTTTCTATGAGGAATTTGAATGTATTTGATCATCAAACACACCTGCTGATGTTCTAAATCCCTGCTAATAACAGCAGCCTATTGGGAACTATAATCAAGAACTGTTAGTTTGTTAACATAAAATATGTGATTTCTTCTGTAATTACTGTGATTACCAAGCAGGAGGAAAACACTACCATAAAACTCTATAGGCCTATGTGGTATAACAAATTCATGGCCATCTTGCTGTAGTTTTAGAGCCTCACAGTGTAGTTTCCGCCCACTGGAATTAAATAATAGGCAACAAAGGAGCTATTTGTATGTTTTTCCAGGCAACATTAGCATTAACAGCTGTTTAGACTAAGCAGTACTATGAGAAATGTTGTAAGTTGAGCATCAAACTTTATTCTTTCCTTCCAATTACTTGTTTTGCTTCTATTCCTTTCTACTAGTTAAGTTAGCATGCTAACCAGCTATTCACTGAGTCACTGTAGGAGGTAGTGCTGATCAGAGAACGCTTTATAACCTCTTAAAGTTAACTGTCTGTACAACAATGGCTGCAGGCTGCTGGGAAAAAGTAAACAGCTAGCTGCTAATGCCAATGTGTTGCGTGAGGTCACCGTGACCTTGACCTTTGATCTTCGGGCACCAAATTCTGATCAGCTCATCCTTGAGTCCAAGTGAACATGTATCTGAATTCTTTCCAGGCATCTCTGATACATACCATAACGTTCATGAGAACAGGCAACCTAAACACATTCTGCCTCTGGTCACGGTCGTCTCCAGTGCAGAAGCATAAAAAAGCTGAAGAACAAATCTGAGCTTTGTGCCAATCTGTCACGCAGATCAATCTCTTCAGCAACCCACTGGAGAGATAAAGATATCCGTTACTGTGTGTGCCTGTGCCTGTGTGTGTGTGTCTGCACATCATCTACCCTTCACTTAACTGTTTAATTACAAATAATTATGTTTTACATTTGTCATGCGTCATTCCCTCCTGCAGAGCAGCTTGAACTCCACTGTGTGCTGTGACTGCTGCAGACATAAAAATGGCATTTGAAAAAAAAAAAAAGGTGTTTTTTTTCTTTGCAAATGAATTAATGTACCTCGGAGCACTAAAAGCATTCATTTGGCTCCCAAATAATGAGGAATAATTTGCCTCAGGAACACACATCCATCTGGTCTACAAGACAGCATAAATGGCTGTTAAAACTTTCAGAGGACCCACAGGACTCCATAAAGGCCTTTTAACATGCGTCTGGGGTTTGCAGGTATTTTTGATCTGCATAAAATAGAAGCACACTTAGGATGCACAGAGACTGCTTAAAGCTCGGGCTAGCTCATTATGGTCAAATTGAGGATGAGTGTAAATAAAAAATCTAAGTTCCACCACTCGCCTCAATGGTGATTAATATGTGTTATTTAACCCTTATTGAAGTTTTAAGGTTTATCTTCTTCTTTAGAGGCTTCAAAAGGGACCAGGAGGGTGCGATACAGAGAGGGCTACAAATATCTACAGTCCAGGGGCCAACACAGGATATTACTAATTTGTATATTGATGATGTGTACGACCAGTTTCAACAGGTCCTGAAACTCAACCACCAAAAGTTTTTTAACGCTCTAATATGACCTCAAGTAACTGTTAATGCCTCATGGAATAGTACACCTAAGGCACTACTTAGGGGATGACGAGTGGCGCTTGAGCAGTTGCCCCATATGTAAAGTATGTACTGGTTTGAATCCCACATTGGGCGGCCCAATGCATGTCATCCCCCCTCTGTCTGCCTCCCCATCTCTCACAACTATACTGTCCCAGATGGCAGTGTTGAGAACCACCTGCTAACCTGTACTAGTCAAACTAAGTGTGTAGTCCATTCACATTGCATTGCATGTAATTTTGTGTGTTCGAGGACCAGTATTTCTGAGATTGAGTTGTATATTGGGCATTGACCTGCCCCATGATGCATTGCAGCTCTTCAAAACACAATGGCAGGATACTGATGTTACTCTACAGTACGATGACTGGCTGCGCTGATATCTCTTCAATCATTGTACAAGATTTACAAACAGCCATAAACAGATGATAAATTGTACATCTCCACGGCTGTAGAGATAAATTCTTGTCTGAAAAATGTTTAAACCTTTAAAAAAGTGAACATTAACAGAGAATGAAATGAATACCCAGTTATTCAGACAGTTGCAAAAGTTGTTTGGTTGCTTTGTATGAAATGCATCCTGGGCCATTGGCTTCAGAGTGAACAACAGCTTGGTAATGGCACACTAATCTGATCATTTAGTCAGTATTATGCAGTACTCATTGAGTATGTAGTTGGCTGTTTGTGAGTGGGTGGTTCCAGACACAGCCAATGATTTTGGGTGAAAAGTGTTTTTAACAAAATTGGTTGCCATGGTTACTATAGTTATACCGATGTTAACTTTGTTGAAGGCTCCTGAGTAAAACAAAACAACTTAAAGAGTTTCATGTTTCACATTCTACAATGTCAAAGTAAATGGACTTGTGCTTATATAGTGCTTTTCTAGTCTCCTTCACACTGTAGGTCATTCACCCTTTCACACATTGCTAGGCACAGCACAGGAAACTATTCATACAGTCCACCCAATGCACACATCGGACCTCCGACCTTCTGAGGGAACAACCCGCTCTACCTCCTGAATCACAGCCGCCCAGAGTAGCGCCATATTTCTCTCTCTGCTCCTGTCATAATTACTATGGCAACTAGATGTCACCTAATTGTAAAATGTAACTATGTATGGGTCATAATAACAACTCATAGGCTCATTTTTACAGGACAGTTGTGAAATTTTTTGGGGGAAAAAACAACATAAAAACTTGCCAAAACTTATCATCTTGCGAAAGACAACATGTGTTATTTGCACAGAGATTATTCTAATACCCTGGCTGGCCTAGTGCAGCCTGGATGCCTGGATACAGGATATGTCTGAGGAGACTTGGATATCCTGTGCTGTGTTGGTCTCTACCAGACGACCACAGACAGTGATGATAAACTGATGCTTAGGTGCTGTAATGGTACATGAGAAGTCAGGATTTTAATCCTAATGGCTGTAACAACATTGTTCACACTTTGAAAAGAAAGACTCTGAGTCATATTTTATTGAGCATTACATTTAAGAGGAGGGCAGTTACACCTCACACTGCCACTCAGAGGACCAGATCTGTCTAACAGCTGTGAAACATCACTGAGCATGACAAGTAAGAGAGTTGTTCTTTGTCTGGAAACTAACTGCCATCGGCGTCTCTCTGGGACAACAGGGATGGCTGCGCCGTGTTAATGCAGGTGTCAAACTGAATGATAAGGCATGTTACAACACCCTAGAAAAGAACAAAATGGAAATGTTTTGCTTTCAATACCAACTATGGAGACATATAAATGGGCAAAAATGGTTGAAACGCTGTCAGAGATGTAGAGACAGAGGGGAGAACGAGATAGGGAGGGACAGAAATGTGAAGTCCAAGGGAAACAAAAGTATTTAGAGATCTAGAGTCTCTGTAAGTCATTAGTGGCAATTTAGCATTTCTGAAGAAGAGGAAACACTTGTTAGTGTTACCATTCAAGTAATAGCAAAAAAAGGGGGGGAAATTATTTTTACTTGTCAATTTCCATTTCGGCACTGGCTTCTTACCATGAAAGCAGTGTGTGTTACAGTTGCCATTATGCTGGCAGAAGAACACAGCTCGCTCTCAGGCTGAGTCTCTCCCAGGTTCCAAAGTCATTTATTCTTTTGCTCCCAAATCAGACAGACACAGGTGCCACCGAATCAGACAAAGAACGGGACGGATAGAAGTGACTCTGTCTTCGCTCGCCAAGCCTTAACTTAATCTGCACATCACAAGAAGAGCCCCACGAGACCGCGGGATCAATATGCACAAATGAATACCAACGTTATTCACGCTACTCCATGACACACACACCAAAGCTCCCTCTCGCAACCAGAAGTCCTGGGTTTCTGCCAGCACAATAAATGATACTGAGGCAGCCAATTCCACCGTGTATCTGTGCATCTTTGATAGAAGTGAGGCCAACTTTCCAAAAGTCTCTCAATTTGGCTGCGGAACGATACATTCGTTTTACTAATGCCCTGAAGGTTGTTAGAGAGAAAGGAACTAATGAATGAAATTAAGCAGGTATACTATCTATATATATAAATGAAGGTTACACCTCTATCTGGACATAAACAACTCAATTTAATCTTCTGATGTAGAGAGCTTAGCACCTAATACATCCTAAATCTATAATTTCCATATTAGTGAATTCATGTGGAGCTTATTTATTATCTTGGGTGAGTATATTCATAAAATACCACATTTGAAATCTTTGGCTCTCCTCTGTAAGGCTGTGGTGGGCGTCTTGTGATATGATTTATGACATTAAATTACAGCATTTAGTGATGCAGCGGAAAACATTTACGGGTCAAAACACAAGCGTGAACCCCTGGAGGAAATATGATCCTGTTAACTTGTGGGGCGGTTTCGCTTGTTATTTTCAGATTCCCTATAATAGAACACAGTGGGCCTTAAACAGGAGTGGGCGGACGGGCTGGCTTCAGAGCAAAAAGGTGAAGTACATGTGGTTGCTCTGTCAATGTCAGATATAATGTTAAACATTTACACTCCTGAGGAAAGTTGCACAGATTTTTTTTTATTGAAGTTCCACCTGCTTGTAATCAATGTGAGTCTATGATCAATAATTGAACACATTCTTCAGCAAATCTTTCATCTTTCATTGTTTTTCTGAGGCTTTTGGGGAGCACTGAGAACCTGAAGTGCACACAGCCAGTGTTGGAGCTCGCTCCATCTTTTTTGCCAATGACTAAAAATGTATTGTTTGGAATTACGATGGCAAAGAAAGTGAATCTTGTCAGTGTGGACGTCGGCAAACATGCTTCATCTGGAGAGGCTGAGAATTTAAACTGAGGGAGGAGGAGGTGCGTTTGATCAGATCTGGAACCCTGGGTTCCTACTGGGTTACTGTGTTGAGGCCAATATGAAGCATCTTGCTTTGTGTTGCTCTTCCTTTTCCGCCCACTACCCACAATATATACAATTCTGTTCTTTTGAAAAGCAAAGCCGCTTTGCACTTAACTTAATTGACTCTTGCTATTGTTATACCCTGGGATGTCCTCTTTTCCCTTTCTCTGATTAAACCAGCTCAAATACAGTATGATGAAACCAAAGCAGCAACATATCAGAAGCTGAATTCCAGATTTAAAAATGATTAGACCAATCATCTTCCCAGGGGCAAATAAAACCTTTTTTTTAATATCCCACAATAAAAATGCACCCTATTCATCCAGTAATGTGTCAGCAGCATGAGACCATTATGAGACTGAAGCCAATAAAAGTGGTCTCAACTGAACAATTTTTAAGCACAATCTCTGCCCCTGTTTATTTCTGCAATTATCTAGTCAGCCATCCATGTGGCAGTAGGACAATGAATAAACTTGATACAGGTCAGGTTGGAAGCTCAGAATGGAGAGAAAAAACTTGGTCTCAGAGACTTTGGCCATGACATGATTGTTGGTGTCACACAGGCAGGTTTGAGTATTTTTTAAAACTGCTGATCCCCTGGGATTTTCACACACAACAGTCTCCCCAAGTTTATATCCAAACACAGCTCTGCAGACAGAAACGTCAGAGAGGTCAGAGGAGAGAGACCGGACCGGCTGGAGCTGACAGAAAGGCTGTGATAACTTCTCTCTCCAACTATACATGACATTGTGGAACTTGAGAGTGATGGGAAAACCACACCAGGTACTTCTGTCTTTCCTCTCTCGAGTTCAAACACCTCACCATCTTAACTGTGACAGTACTAGGATTAAGGAGAACATGGCAAATGAACCTGCAGAGTATTATCTTTACAATGATACCATGGACGTGAATGAGCTCTGAGGGATCCTGGAATAATAAATAGTTTAAAATTTAAAGAAAAAAAGAAAAAGAAAAGAAAAAAGAGTATTAAAATACAGTCGTGAAGTGATCCTGAAGGTAACAAAGCAACACCTGGAGCCCCAGTCTGCAATGCTATGATTTCACTCACAGCCTTAAACACACACACACAGTCACACTCACTGATAGCGTCTATGTATGTAAATCTTTCAGAGTTTTGTGAATTTCGGGACCTGTGTTGTTAACGGTCTGAGCTGAACCCTCAAAGCTGAACGGATCAGTCCTGAATGGTCCTGAATATCAATGTGTGACCCAGAGCAAAAACTCCTGATCACAAAATCTCTGCATGTGCAACTGTGGACTTCACCAGATAAAGTGAACAAATACTATCCATACTAAAAGAAGAAGAAAAAAGTGGGATCTAACAAGTGGGAAACATGTGAGCAAGCGCAAGATGTTATCCAGATGCAGAAGATACTTCACTTTATCTACAGTAGTTCAGAGGTTTTGATGAAGAGCATGAAAAGACAGGATTTTAACTCATCACCAGTAACATCAGCGTTGGTGTTCACTGTGTGTCGGCTGATGGGGGATGAGGAAACAGAAATACCAGGATGTGTTTGAGTTGAGAAATAATATTTTCGCCTTTGATGCTGAGGCTCCATATTGACACACACGACAGTAATCAGTAGACACACAGTGAAGTGTCTCTGTCATCTGCTGTGTCCCCTCTGTAATCCATAGTAACAGTTTGACAGGTTGACCGGTCACTAAATGCCAGACTCTCAGAATTAGAGCGCTCTTTAGGACTGCAAGCTTTAACATGCACCGTTTCCTGCTATCTAAAGCTATAGTGATAGAATATGATAACAGATAACACATAAATCCATTTAATTTTAAATCCTCCCTCCCTCCCCCTTGTTGCAAGGATTGGTATAAGATATCTACCTTAATCCCATGCATTTTTCTAGTCTACTTAGTATCATCTGTTTTCTGTTTAAATGGGATGTTTTAATGAAATTGGTTATGCCAGTTTTGAAGGGGTGCACTGTTTGTGCAGCTGTGTGGGCGATCAGGATTAAAATGACAGTGAAGTCACTGAAACTTTGATTATATGATGCAAATGTATGATTAGTCAAATCGATAACAACGTTTTTCATTTATTCCATTTAATTTAATTTGGGGATGGATGGAGCAGAACAACTTGGTATGGCAGTCATAACCACCCCACTCTTCAGATATGCATTTTATGTATTGTTTACCACACTTTACTTGGCTGACCTTCACTGTGCAGAGTGATAGGTTACTGTATGAGCATGAGTATGTGGTCCAGTGGGTGACTTCATATGTCCAGCTCACATGTACTGAGATGTGTGTTCTGGGCTGAGGTGAGAATTATCAAAAACAATCGCAGCCAAGATGTTCAAACAAAAGGAAATGGATGATAATAAACTGACAGTCAAGTATAAAGACTGGTCTCATTGAATTAGGAGGTGCCCTGAGTCCTGCAGTTTAACATTTACTGTAAAGCACATTTGCATCTTTATAGATCCAGAATTTTACACTGAAGGAGAAAGAAAAGCAGTTAACTAGAAACCATTTTCAACCCATTGTATTATTAAAATATGTCTGGAGGGTGTGTTATAGGATAGGATCATAATGCTTAAATCCTGATTTGTAAAACGCTGAATCTGATACATTATTGATCATATGATTAATTGTTGAATTATACATGATGCATGTTGATAAGTGTGGGCTACTGCAGGCTCATTATTAGATACAACAACACTAACCTGCAAATACAAACCTCTTGGTTTCTGACAACTATCTCTACTGTAGATACATGAAATGTTGCTGATCCAGGACCAGTAATTGCATGTGGCCTTCCCCTATGGATCTCCAAGTGACTGTTCGCCTTTAAGTCTGAAAGTGAGAAGCTGTGATAATGAACAAAGCCCAGAGCGCTCAGCAGCCTCCTCCTGTCTAATCAAGTCCAGGTGAAGTTCCCTCACTTCTCTTAGCACCACCGCGCGGCCTATGACAGCAGCTCTGAGGATGATTACATCGCCCTCTCTGCCTGGATTACATCCAGGCCCGGTGATGGATAGGTCTCAGTGTTTGTGGAGATCTGCTGCTGAAAAAAAACCTCCAACATGGATGTGTGGAGGCCAGAGGAGCACACAGAGAGGAATCAATAATCAATTACACCTGCCCATGCGTCTAGGTGTATGTAGCAATAAGGACAACACAGCTCTCTGTAATGTAACCTCAAATCGGATTGAAATTTGAATGATTAAAAAAAGACACTTTCAGAGATGAAGACTGAGCCTCAGCCAAACTCCCAGATGGCAAAGTGATAGTAAACAAGTTCCCAAGGTGATTTAGAGTCACTGGCAACTTAATTAACAACATTAATTATCAAAGGTGAGTATTTTTTATTATCAGCTCAGAGGGAAGACTCAACCTGGATCCAGCTCCAGTGATTTCAATTCACACTTGTCTTTTTTTTTATCAGGCAGACGTGACTGGGTGAGCTCAGTGTGGATGTGGATTTGTCCTTTGCTGCAGGTTATCTTTGACTCTGTGCTGCTGACACAACCTCACTGACAGTGGAACCTCTCAGATAATAGAGGGAACAAGTGCTAATCCCATAATCACATAATGTGGGGCATACACAGTAAAAAAAGCACCACTGAACAGGGAATAAAGAGAAACCACAGACCAAAAAAAAGAGAAATAAAAAAAAAAAGTTGAAAAAGCACACGGAAAGACAGGGTGTGGAGGGATGTAGTGATAGTGTGATTGACACACACACGCACACACTTGACACACACGCGCGCGCACGCACACACTTGAACCTGTGCCTCGGTCTCAGATGGGAACTCTCCGATGCACCACTGACACCAACTCGAACACAGACAGGGACACACTGTGGCAGCACCGCCGCCGTGCGTAAACAGCTGTTGCGCTTACCGATTCTGAGGACTTGTGCTGAGCTCAGACTGAGCTGCGCCGCGAGGAGAAGAAGCCCGAAGAAGAAAAGTCTCTTTCTTTCCTCCATAGTGCTCCAGGGAGGGAACTCACCGCGAACACTGACACCATGACAGGGAGCTGCGACCTCCATCCATGCGCAGGGACACCTGACGAGCCATGACAGCGCGCAAGTTTTTTATTCCCAATAAGATCCTTTCAACTGTTTCATCACTTCGACTGCCCCCCGCAAAAAAGAGCAAAATACAACTAAAGAGAAGGAAGATGTGGATCTATAAAAAGATTAATCAAACTCTCCTGTGTGAAATCGATTCAAATCGCATCTTCAAGATAAAAAACAAGAATAAAGAAAAAAAACAGGCAGCAGCAGAAGAAGGAGGGTAAAAGTCAACCAGAGTGAACGCGTCCACTTTTACTACTAGTTCATGCGCCTCCGGGATGGCAGCAGATAGAGGCTGAGTGAGTGCACGGATTAGAGTCAAGAGAGACAAGAATTTAAAGACTTCCGGTAATCTTTTTCAAAATAAAAGCGATCTGCGCACCAGCTTTCAAGCGGACTTCATGACGTTATGATGTTTTTTTGTTGATGATGATGTTGTTCATTATTACAGTATTACGGACTCTATCTATCTATCTATCTATCTATCTATCTATCTATCTATCTATCTATCTATCTATCTATCTATCTATCTATCTATCTATCTATCTATCTATCTATCTATCACAATTATAGCTGCATATTATGTGTAGTTAATGAACAATTAATCACATTATATATATTTATTAATGTGAAGTGGGGGTTTTTTTGGAAATGTTACCAAATCGAGGCACTATAATGTTATAATTTCTCCTGATAATGGGTCTGTTACCTGCTGTGTTGTGTTCCTCCAACTTGGGCTTTTACACTGAAAGTACTCGTGGTCTCATTCTGCTCGTCTCTGGCTACTTTGGCTCTATTTGCTTTGGATTAAGGAGCAGATGGATTGGCAACGGTTCACTCCACCGGTCCTGATGAGAGGAGAATAATCTTCAGGTTACAGGGCAGATGCCAGATTATCTCTCAGAGCAGACAAACAAGGTCTTTATCTCACTGCACCACTGGACCCGCTCCCATCCAGTCCATGTAGTCTATTTTTTTATTATTTTTTTTGAAAATTATGTGAATGAAGTCACTACAACACAATGGCACACACCTGACTTTACTTTGCACTTGCACTATTCTATTTTGTCAGAGGTGTGTCATAAAGCTGAACTGATTGACGCAGCAGGTTTGTTAACTCTGGATTCCTGTTTGATATTTTGACATTTGAAAAGAAAGAGGTGAAGCTTCGTGTGCCAGCCGTCCCAGAAGTCTCTCACTCTCCTCGAGTAAAAATCTACATCACATCAGAATTGACATTTTGTTTATCACAGTGTTTGTTAACTCGGGCAAGGCCGCGAGCCAAATGATCTGAGGAAACCTGCCAGTTCAACCTGGACCTCTGACAAACAGCCTATAGACAAACTTAATTAACTCAGAAACTGACCATCCAGCCTCTCCAGGAGGACTCCTTGGGCAACAATTCTCACTCCACACATAGCCTGATATGAATACTGAGCAGGACATGCCACACATGTAAATGTCTGCTGGTGCAGCAGAAATAAGGGATACTGATTTAAATAACAAACCTCAAAACAAACATATTCAGTATGGACAGGGGCATAATTTCCCCAGTATATATGCAAATTGGGTTTCAGTGATATTTCATCTTACTTCACTGTATATCTGTGTCTTATTTAGTTTGAAATTTTCATGTAGTGTATTTTTATCTTATATCTGCCATGTTTCCACTGACCTAAGCTCCCCTCAAAAAAATATTTGTTCAGTAATGCATCATGAACACTGGAGCTGCTTTTTCCCACCACACTTTTTACCCAAGACGATATATTTTCAGGCAGAAACTGAATCTGTGAAATAGTCTGGCATCAATCATTTTTATTTTATCAACTCGATGTGATCTTGCAATAACCTCTGCCAGGAGGTTATGACGATAACAAAAACCTCCAGTCTCCAAGCGGAGAGAGAAAAGTTGGTTATTGAGCTTCATATTATTGCTGCAGAGAGACAAAAAGGAGCTGTTTGACCCAAGTCTCGCCAGTAAAAGTGAAAAATAATTACAACGTTCACACAAAAACTAAATTTAGAAAATTTATTTTAACATAAAAATGATAATACTCCACAGTTTTATGTACGAACACAGTTTTAGTACAAAGGGAGGAGTCGAAGAGGGTTCTCACAGGATTGTTTCCTCCAAGGCCAGGTGATTGTACCTCACAGTCTGAAGGTCCTTACTGAGCAGCAGCGCCCAGTAAGCTCAAGTCCAAGAAACCAGCATCATAATAAAAAACCCAATAAAACGTCCAATCATCTCCCTCCACTCCACTCACCCTCCGAATCGGAGCAACTCTGATTCCCACCTCCCCTCACAGTTGGGTATTAAGTGCATGTTCAATACATCCATTAAAGGAGTGATGACTGTGTTGATCAACAGTGTGTGGCTGTGACGATGATAGTGAAACAGCACAGCCTGGTGGACATGGGAAGGAATGCAGTGGGGGGGTGGCGAGGAAATAAAAAGGAGTGAGTGAAGTCTGCGTCAGCCAGAGTCTCTGCGTTTGTGTTGCCGTTGGACATGGTGATGGTCAGATGGAGCTGGACAGAGCGGAGAGGATGACGGGGTCAGAGGTCGACCGTGTCATCACTGACATGGCTGTGTGCTGGATGCGCCAAATAAAATTCAAGTAAAACAGGATTGTTGTAGGAAATATTCTGCTATTCATCAAGGACATGGAGCTTGAGGAGAGCAGGGCAAAAACGGATCTCAATGAAATATGATGGTTATCAAAATAAGGATGTCATTTTATTGGGGCAACAAAAGTTAAGACTGCACATTCATGTGAAGGACACAGGCGCTTTCTCTCTCTTTCTCTCACTCACTCTCTCTCAAGCCTGTTATGGCACCAAACACACAAAAAAAAGGTGGTTTGTAACACTGGGCAGCTGAATGTGGTGTAAACATTAAAAATGACAGTACAAATGTAATAATAAAGAATTGGTAGACTGTTCTCAAACTATCTTTTTTAAGAGGATATTCTAGGAGACAAAAGTGAGCTTCAAAACTTTTTTTTTGTTTATACAAGGAGGTTAACGGCACTCTATCGTACTCCTGACTATACACCGATGTGCGGCTGATATTTAAGTTAAAAATAATAAAAAGCACGATAAAGCTAGTCGGGTCCCACCGTCTTTTTTTTTTTTACGCAGCAGTCGTTAAGCCAAAAGCCCCTGAAGAGAAGTTTCAGTAACACACAGCCCTTTGAGTGTTAAAATACAAACACAGTTTCTGAGTCAGAAAAATATAACACCCACATTCCTGTGTTGAAAAATAGACATTTTTGGCCAGAAGGTCACAGTTCAGCGAGGACGTCTCTTCAGTACAATGTGTGCATGGTACGGTAGCTGCCTAGAGTCTCTTGTGTCTGTGCTTCTGTGTATCATATGCACTTACAGTGTACAAAACAACACACTAGCCCGTTTATTTTGCGTGTGCATGCAGTGCCGTCTTGTTCGTACGTTCACATACAATTCAGGTGTGTATGTCCGAGAAGGTGAGGACTCTTGTATTCTTTCTGGTTCCCTTTAAAGCAGCTCGGGAGGAGAATCTCTTGGTCTGAAGATTCCTCTGAGTATGTTTTTCTTTCCTTTTTTTCCCCTTTACTCACTCGGTGATTCAGTACTTTAGGATTGTTTGAACAGGGCAGATACAGGTGAGGTGGGAGGAAGAGGGTTGTGTAGTCAGGCAGGGAGGACTGGCTGAGGTTCAACACCTTCTATACAAGTGTTCTCCTTCAACTTCTATATATTTAAAGCTTGTTTCCACTCTATCCCCTGTTTTTCTCTCACTTCTCCAGCGGAAGAAGAAACCACCGTCCGTCTCCTTTCTTCATTACCGTTCGTTACCCCTCGGTTTCAGAAGACGTCGCTGTTGCACCCGTTAGCGAAGTCGTCCCGTCGCACCCAGACGATGTCGCCGTCGCCGTCCTCCACGGCGCACTGCTTCAAGGGGGCGAGCTTCAGAGTCGGGGCGGCGCCGCGGGACAGAGAGAAGTCACTGGAGGTGAAGGAGTCTACCGAGGCTAACTCCGCCTCCTCCGCATGTGTCTCTTCCTGTCTGTTCAGGTGGTGGCTCCTCCTCCTCTCTCCGCCCTCCTCCAGGTCCAGTCCCTCCATCTTCTCCTGCAGGTCGGCCGGTTCCGCCGACGCGGCTCGGACGGATTTGCAGTACTCGTCGTCGTCGCTTAGAATGTCCGTCTCCTTCACCTGCCCCACGTCGATTCCCTCTCCCTGGTCTTCGTAGCAGCCCAGGTCGAACTGCTCCTCCACCCAGCGGTCCGTGTCCTCGCCTTGAGGTTTGTGGGGGTTGTGACTGAACAGGGGCGAGCAGGAGGGCTCTGAATCGTTGCTGTTGTTGTTGTTGCCGTGGAAAACCAGGTCGGTGTCGATGGTGAAGCGGTTCCTCACCAGCTTCCTGCGGGAAAGCGTCCGAGACGGAGCCGAAGCTGAACAGAGACAAAGATTGAAAAGACGGTTTATTTTATTTTGATGTCAGGCCACAAACATTGTTACACACAACAACACGTTGGTCTTTTTGTTCTTTGGTGTGAGAAGCAGAAACTAGAAGACAAAGTTAATCCCAGTCACCTGCTCTGTTCATGGACGGCCGCGCTCCTTTGAGAGCACACAGGCGTTTGCCCCCGAATGGGACGTACTGCTGGTTGCGTGGCAGAGACTCGGTCTTAAGAAGCTGCCGGCGCTGCTTTTCTCTCAGGATGGAGTGGACTGCCTTCAGGAAGTCCTTCTTACTGTCTGGAGAACTGGAAATCAAACACAACAACTTAAGAAAACCACAGAAAGGGTCTTTGCTCAATGTCATACTCCTTCCAGTTACAGGTTTTTAAGCCAAATTTCCACAGTTTTTAAAAGAACATAAAATACCTGCAGCACAACTGGAAGGTTCTCTCTGGCCGTCCTTCAGATTCTGATCTTGTGTGAACGATCTCACACACTGCCGTACCCTCAGAGTCTGAGAGAGCAAGAGAGGAGAGATGTGATCTATATTTATAAAAAGCATTTAGTTAATTCCTGTCATCAATTTCTTTCCCTTTAACAACAAGTCATTATGGAGATAAACGATCATACTCAGGCTGAATTGCCAGAGGCTGATTTAAGGTTCATCTAGAACGTGGGTAAGATGCCAGCTTGAGTGCATGTAGACTGCTAATGGGTATTTATCTGGGTTTTTTTTGCATTGGGTTATTTATTTTCTGTGGAGAGAGAAACAGTAACACTGTGTGGACACAAAGGAAACTACATCCGGCTTGGGTGATGGAAAATTGTCTTTGCTGTGACATTTTAAAAGGCAGGATACAGTTATTCATATAAAAGAGTAATGGATAGGAGTTCATGTGCTGAGTTTGAGTGCTCTGCAAAAAAACAAAACAAAAAGCAAATAATTCAGTCTTGCCAAAATAGTCACTGTAGGGCTCAATTTCTCCTTTCAAGCTTCCTAGTTCACACATTTCCTCACAGAATTACGGGTAAAATATTTGTGTATTCATCAAGTACAATGCAAACATCCACAAGCACTAAAGTTTTCCCACTGAACTGCCTTCATTCACAGTGGAGACGTCTCACTGACAGACAATGTTTGAGTTTCGTCTGAATGTTTCATTTCTGGTCCAAAGCAAACTTTGGACTAATTACCGAATAATGAGAAAATTAATAGTGAGAGACTGAGCCAACCACGTTAATTGAGTGTTGGTGTGTGGCTCAGCTCCAACACTGACTGATCCTGACTGACAGAACCAGTCCTCAAAACGCTCAGTTTACCTCGAGGAAATATGTTGGAAGGTGACTTTTTGGATCTAACTGTGTTCAAAGTGGACGTACTTGCAAGGGCTCGAACTTGCAGCGAGTCTGTGGCGATCATGTGACGGAAACGGAAAGGATCCCTGTCATCGCTCACGGACGCACGGTGAGATCCGCCCTGGAATGGAAAAAAAAGGAGAGACATGGTGGATATCAAACACATGACAGCTGCAATACATCAACCTGCCAGCAGAGAGCACTAGAGTGCAGCGACAGAGAGGCCGGTTTATCAGACACTGTACTGTGATGCACTAACAGCAATGTGAACATACTCAGTCTCTTTGGTCTATTTGATTGCTGCTAGTAACTGGCCTCGCACTCAATAACTCTGACCACTGTCCCATGATATTAACCTTCATTTCTTTGTGTTCTCAATGTGATACATGTTAAAAACACACACAAAAGGGAAATTAATAATAATTTAAAAAAAGCACTTCAGAGTAAATGGTGTGTCTCAGACTGAATTAATCAGCAGCGTGAAAAAGAAAAAAGATAAATAGCACTTACGATTTTTTTCCTGTGCTTGGAGCAGTCTTTGTAGACAAACACAACGGCTGTTTTGAACACTAAATGAAGAGAAAGGGAGAGATGAAGAGGAAACCATTAAGAGGTTATGCATTCTTTCACTGCATACATCAAAAGACACTTCATTAGCAGCTTTTACAGCAGTGTGAGCTCGGTGTGTCAACATCAGTGGATGCTTTTAGTTAAAGCTTTTCCAAGGGGAAAAAATAGCCCCAAACTAGTGACATAGGATATCAGCGGCACAAAAGGGTGAAAATGGACTAAAGTCACGACATTGCATGCACAGGGCAGCCGCCTAGCCTCATGATCACCTTGTCAGGGAAAACCCTGGCATCATGTGGATGTAATATTTATTACCCAGAGTGTCTGAGCTGAGTGAAATGTTAAAAGACAGTGGGCACTTCTGGGTGTGGGACGACTTCATAGGATCCCATCAGCGTGAGGACGACAGGCTGCTCGCTCTTTATGCAATATGCCCGACTGGCTTTTCCTTTTACCACACCGTCTAAAATAGCACCCGGCATCACACTATGCATGACAGACTTGTAAGAAATGCAGCTAAGTGTTGGGTGCCGGAAAGTGTCAAGGTTTTGATTATTTAGTGCAGATTTTTATTTAGCGCAGATGATGTTCAAACATCCAGTAGAGGAGCTGAGAGAAGTGTCAACGCTCATCTACTGTACGTCTGGCAGAAGATATTTGTTTACATTCAACAACATCACACACACCGTCTTAGTGCTTTACACATCACCTGGCTCTCCATCTGAACTCATACAGATGTGACAGGAAGTTGCATAAATATTTGGACTAATCCTGTGCATTACAGTTGCGAAAATGAAAACTGTACATTTTACCAAGCTAGAATGCTACCAAGGCCAACAGCAAAGGGATACATTTTATCAGTAATGAATGAGCGTAGGTATATCAGTATGATTGTATTAGCATATTCTCTAAGGATGTTGAATCTGCCTGCACTCTGAATACATCTGTGAGAAACATGGGTCTGAATGTGCAGTTGATAAATCGTAAATCTATTAAATAAATCTATGAAACATCTGTATAAAAACCAATAAATAGCCAGAATCACTTCCAACCGAAAACCTAATTGATCCTCACCAAAAGCAGCCAAGTCAGGATCCTTTTTGCTTTTGACCAGTGAGGCTGGAGCGTTGATCCACACCACTGTGGAGTGTAGCAGAAGATCCCCCATGGAGAGGTCGGCCACCTGAGAGAAACAGAAGAAACAACACAAGATTAGAACGTGGATTTTTTTTTAAAGACGGTATTGGATCAATGATGGATAATCTATGAATGTCCTGTTCACCTCTTTTTTGTCTCCAGTCTGTTCGTTGATCAGCTGGTCAAAAACAGCCCCGTACTCCTCATGAAGCTTTTGCATCTCGTTGATGTGGCTCGCAACCTTGTTCATGGCCTTCATTGCAACTGAACAGGACAAACACTCATTATCTCAAAAATCACAATCAGCATACTTCTTTATATCATCATTAATTATAGCTCTATACCACTCTTACCATCCAGGTGGTAGTGTTCCTCGCTGTCTGGGTCGGTCAGAGAGTAGAGCTCCTTCAGCAGCAGCGGGTACTTCAGGACCCTCTGGATGGGTTTGATAAGGTAAGACTCCAGAGTGGATGAATGTTGCTGTTTTGGGTTTCTCTCAGCCAGGAAAGCTTTGAAATCTGGGTCTGTCTTTGCTGGAGGGGCAGAAATATGAGTTTTCATTCTTTTTTTGTACAGTTAGGCAAAGGAAACGCAGTCAAGTGCTTCGGAGAGAGATAAGCCGGTGAATCGGCACACGAGATAGAAAACTATCAAACAAACATGTGGGAACTTAAGTACCTCTCACGGCAGGAACTGCCCGAGGCTGACGCAGAACTCTACTGTACTTTCAAAATGTGTCTGGACAGCACCATCGCACACGCTGCCAATCTCATGATTACCTCACTGTGCAACCATTCTAGTTGCAGCTCGCCCCTCTGCGCTGCCAGGCATGTGACTAAAACAACACGCTTTCTCCACTACACTTGCCCCTCAAGCTATCGAATACCACTCGTAGGCAGAGAGCAATAAACTATGATGACCGTGTACTTGATGCCAGTCAGGAATGTCTGCAGGTTTTTTTTGTTACCTTTAGCCAGGACCTTGGGGACCTTGGTGTGACTGGCGCAGAAGGCGCTGTAGATCTTGAAACGGTCGGCATAATACAGAAATGAGCCGCCCAGGGAAAACAGCACTTTCTGTGGAAACAGATGAGCATGTAAGATAGACTTTATTGTTGTCATTGCACAAGCACAACAAAATTGGTCGCAATCCCAGGTGCAAAAGAATAAATAAAGCAGCAATAGACAATAAATTATTATTGTTATTATTATCATTTAGGGCAGCAATGGCTCTTGGGTAAAAATGTTCTTTAATCTATTTGTTTTTGCTTTAAGAGCAATGTAAGTCAGCAATGCCAGACCAACACAGAAGTTGGGCCTTAATGGTGTTTGATTCATTTAGAGTCAAACTACTGAGCACAATGTTTTGTTTTTTGGGGGGCAGAGAAGTGTGACCCCGGCCAGATGAGGGCAGAGGAAACACGTGTCTGCACATCTGTAATAACAACACGAGCCATATATCAGAGAATATCCATTTAAATGCCCTGCAGATGTAAGTAACTAGTGATGGATGGACTTCAAGAAAATGACCTCCTCTCACCTTAAATTGCTCCACTCTCTCCAGTCGGTCCAGATTTGGAACCAGCCTGATTCCGTCTTCCAGCGTCCGGAGAAACTCCACCTGGAACTCCACCATCTCTCCAAGGTTACCGAACAAAACATCCAGCTGCAACACACACGGAGCATCATTCTGACACTGCTTTTCATTTAAGAGCATTCCCAAAGCTTGGGTTACACATATCTCTTCTTTTAACCTTTCAACGATATGGAGAGTAAAAAGTACCTCATCCTGTGTGAGGAAGCTCTCCTTCTGCAAAGGTGTCAGGTAGCACTCGATCAAGTAGCTCAGGTCCTGAAAAAAAAGAAACGAAAACATGAACAAGATCGGCCTGTGAAGCGATGTTGGAGGGGGAATCAGACAGGGCATGTCGGGGCATCTCTTCATGTGAAGGCAGTTTAATGTGCGGTGGTTACTGAGGATCTTAAATAACGAAAAGCATGTTGACATTTTGCACAGTAATTACCGTGATTATGACAAACGCCACAACAATAGGTGAGTGGAGTTTTACCACAGCAGTTTTGTGTGTGATTGAGCAATTATCAGACAGATACACAAAACGCATGGCTGATTCGGCAGGCATCAATTTAACAATTGACTTCTACAAATCAAAGCCAGCCGAGAGCTTGTACTCACTTTGACATAGGTTTTCTCCGTCTCCACAAGTTCACTGATGACCTTGCGGAGCTTGTCGGCGTGGGAGAGCTGTCTCTGAGTGGCAGCTCCTGCTGCGGGCGGCAAGGCTGACACAGGGCTCGGGGAGAGCGATGACGAAGACGACGACGAGGAGCATGACATGGGGCACTCTGGGGGATTCATGTCATGGAGACTGCGGCAGAAAGCAGTGACCTGCTCCGTGCTCTGGACAGACAGGGGCAAAAGAAACAGGAAAATGTCAGATACCACACTTTTTTTTTCTTTTAGAAACTAAAAAAATAAAGGTCAGTTTATATCAGAGGAGGCTGCTGTTAGTGTGTTTGACATGTTCAAACTATCTGTCCTTCAAGACTTGCTGTGAGAATAAAAGGACAAGCTCCTTCATAACAAAATATCTATTGTGTAGGAGTAAAATACAAAGTAAAGATATCACGTGCACACACAAATATTCATTCTGCTCCTACCTAAAAACACTCAAACTGGAAGATATGCAGTGCCAACAATACTACTGCATACTCCTGCAAAACCTGCCATAACAACACCTACATGCCTGGTATCAAAAATACCAAGCATGAGCAGACTTGCCATCAAACTGGTAGACAGGCCTAATGTTGGGCTGGTTGTGCAGACCAATGCCAGTTCAGGTCATACAGTACATAATCAATAATCACTAATCACAAACTGGGGATCATAAGAAAGACTCTGCAAAGTTGGGTTCAAATGCATCATCTTGCGAACCGATGTGGACAAACGACAGCTGAAGAATGAACCAACAAGAGCAGAAATAGACCCAAGGCTGCGAAGGTGAACGCAGCAGCGTGTAGGCGACGGAGACAGAAAAACGTGAGACACAGAAGAGTCATCAAAGAGGCTGGGTGTGTTGAAAGTAAGTGTCCCATTGAATATTTAGAAATGCAAGTTGTACAACCAAGTGATAGTTCACTTCCTGCGATCAAAACCAGCCGTCATCTCTGGATTCACATGAATCATGGGTGATGAATCTGTGGTTTAACGGAGATGTTTGCAGGCCAAGTCCAGGCAGGCTGTTGCTTGGAGTGTGAGGTCTGAGAGATGTACATCTTTTTACTTCCCCTGCTCAGCCACGACTAATGGATTAAAAAGATAAAGTACAAAAAAAAAGACAAATCACCTTGAAATGTGGAATGAATGAGTTCAGCCCACACACCAAACACCAACTGCAGGGGATTTATGCTCCATGTCTCATGATACACACATACACACACCCAGTCCTAGCCTGTTACAAAACACATAATCATCTGAATCATGAATGAAACTGTCATTTACATAATATTTAAAAGTAATGATGGGCCGCATGAGTCAATGAGGCAGGACAATTAGTTTAGAGTTTTCCATCTTGTGAGACACTTTAGATTCTACACAGTGAATTATTGCAGAGAGCCTCTAATGCATCAAGCGCTGACAGACAAAATCAGTATATGCAGTCAACACAGAGCAGGAAGAGCAATCCAATTTTCAGCCATCATTCAGTTTGATGGGATTAATACTTCTAATTCAACCCTGCAGTCAGTGATATTCATAGAAGTGCCTCTGCAAATATTCTTCCACACAAACGACCCTCATCTCTCTCGCTCTGTCTCCGTGTATGTGTGTGTGTGGGGGGTCAGTGAAAGTGTTCATTAATTGTAATCTGTGATAACACACTGCGCCTGCTTGCGCGGTTCCCACTGACTGATTTACAGACAGCTGGTTAAGCTGGAGACATGGTTTGTCTTTGCCGATTCCACGGCTCGTCTTCTGCTGAGCTGCGGCAATGACAAACACAATTTCCATTGTGGTATTCAAACCAGTTTCGCAACTCTGCTCTGGAGACACACAGATGCACACACACACAAAATATAACACACATGCTGACACTGACAATCCTTTAAAAAGGAAACTGCTTCTACACAATACATCCAAGCTAAATAAACAAGTTAAACTACTCACACGTCTGATCACATCCCTGTTAATGTCAAATTTAAACGCTGCGTTGTGACTCACTTACACAGGACCAGCCATGCAAGCACATGTAACTAAAACCTCCTAAAAACTAGTCTTACTTTAAACTGACTCATGCACAGTCATCATGCTGCTGGTTAACACGGAGTATCGACACACTGAAAATAAAGCTACGATCAATATAATCATGATCCTGCCGCTGTGTTCCTAACAGCACACAAAACAATATGGCGTTAACGGTCTTGCCACTTATAAACGAGGTCTTGTCCTTGACAGCCAGAGGAATTAGTGACAGATGGAGCAGAGGAAGATGACAGCAGGAGATGGAGATGGAGGCAGAGGGATGGCATGGAGAAGATTGGCCGCATTAACGCTCCACCATCGCCATTAATTAAATAAGAGATGCTATGCTAATGAACTAATGCATCAATATGGAAAAAAGGTTGGTGCACATGTTAAATTGTATTCTATGATTAAAAAAAAAGATGAGATTCAAGATGATGGACATTTGTACTTGACATGAAAAAAAAAACATCTTGTTAACTGAAAAGATGCTGAAAAAGCTGTTAAGTCATTATCATAAGCATGAGATGATATGACACAGACAGGTCAAATCTGAATAGAACACGTGTGTTATCAAATCTTATATAAAATTTTCAGAGTGTGTCGCTCCACTGGGAACTGCACCTTTAACCCTCAGCACTGCTGGTACCGTGACATAATCACTAAATCAAAATCTCACAACAAGAGCCATCATCACGCACACATGCACTCACACAGCAGACCGCTCCGCTCACCAGCTGCAACATATCATAGATGGATTCAGTCGAGCGCTTGTAGTTCCGGCTCCTCCTAAAGGCTGACATGCTGACAGGTCAGGCCCAAGCTCAGCAACAAGTCAGGGGTCCGTCTCCACGTTCAGCTGATTCCAGTCCAGGTAGCTTCCATTCCTCCGAGACACTCGCCGCCAGAGTTGAGACTTGTTTTTTTTTTTCTTTAACCTTCCTTTCAAAAATCTGCGACCTGCACACGATCCGTGGAGTTTGAACTTGTCCACCCAAAGTGACTGAAAGTGCAGAAGTACTATTGCTATTCCACTCTCACACTGCTGAACAAATAGGTCATTACACAGATTGAACAGATTGCAATAAACAGCGCTCTCATGTCACCTTATCCTACAGTACAGCGTCTATCCAATCAGTCTCTCCCCCTCTCTCTTTCTCTACCCCCCTGACTGCCTCTACGTCCTCCTCTGTCAACTCCCTGTTTACACTCCCTCTTCTCTGTCCTTGCTGCCTGACTCACTCATGTCCAGGTGTTTGGAAGCAGCAGCAGCAGCAGCAGCAGCGCAGAACACAACATTAAAAAGCAAGACCAAACATCACATCTTCGTGAGAGATGGAAGAAAAGGGGGGGAGGAGGAAAAAAAGGAGGGAGGAGAGATTGGGAGGTGAGGAAGCAGTGGGTGGTAAGAGCCAAACATTCCCAACAGGAAAAGACAACAGGCATCTGGCTCCCCCCTCTCTCTCTCTCTCTCTTCCTCTCTCTGTGGCTCATCACAGCTAAGAGAGACTTATGTCACCACACTTGAAGGACGGCAGTCTCTTTACACAAAAAGGTAAATATTACGTATTTGAGCTCGGTCTCGTGTTTCAAAAACGAGTCTCTGCAACGCTCTGAGCATCAGCTCTGTGCCAACAGCGCAGCAGCAACACAATGCAGCTCCTGAATGATTGCCAAGATCAAACGGGAGGACAATCTGGACACCAATCTGAAATATAAAAACACACGCAGAAAAATGAGATCTGTCCCCAGTGCACTAAGAATCTCATTATGGTTGTCACAGCAGACATTTCATCCAGAGTGTCAAGTGTCTCATTTCCCCATAATTGCTCCGATCTGAAGCCTGAAATTCACTTTAACAAAAGCAGCTCCTGTGTCCAGTACCAGTGACAATATGACACCTGCTGCACACTTGTTATTCCTGAGGAACAGGAGTTATGTAATATTCAGGGATAAGACCGCGCCTTAATCCTAACTGATTTGCACATCTGACAGCAAAGATAAGAAAGAAAAAAAAAGATAGATGTTAAATACAAAGAGTCAGTTTTCTGCTCCACTGAGCAAGAAAACAAAAACTATGATAAAAATCTAACACAACACACAATATCTTTATTTTCAAGAAGGATCCTTAACCTTCTGTTAAATCAAAGTGTTGGTTTTAATGACGGATCCCGAGACTGATAAAAAAAACGGACTTTTACTTTGTTAATTATAAAATCAATTAGCAGCAAATGAGCATATGTGCACACACACACGCACACACACACACAGTACTCAACACACTGACCTCAGACGTGTGAAAACAAGATCACAGCTTAGCACAGAACACATAAACAAACAATTAGACACAGGCAGAATAGAAGAGGCCAGACAGCAGTACCTTCTCTCTAGTAAGTCCAGGACGTATTCACTAAACCCCGGGAACAAATCCTGAACCTTTTTTTTTTTTTAAACACAAATCTACTACATCCCTGACCCGCCCATCAGAACAGAGAGAGAGAGAGAGAGAGAGAAAGAGGGAGGAGCGGCATGAGGGAGGGATGTGGCTGCAAGCTCCAACCTGCCCTCACACCCCTCCAGCTGCAACCATGCACTGTGAGCGCCAGGATAAACAGAGATTACACATACCCACATGCTTGGCATACTGAAAACACATCACACACACCATTAACGCACACTTGGTGTGATTTTGACGCGTGGACATGAGACACATGCACAGGGAACATTAAGTGCAGCAGTTTTTGATGGCATGTGTCTAATCCCACCTTGGACATTGTTTCTCAGAGAGAGCAGGCATGTACTTGTCCATGTGAGTGAATGCAGAGGGAGGGAGGGAGGGAGGGAGGGAGGATGGGAGGAGAGTCTTAAAAGTTGAGTTTCATCTGAAATCAGGGAAACATGCAAATCCATAAATCCCTACGAGGAATGATGGGATATACGTCATAACAGAGGGAGCAGGCCAGAGAGAGCAAGAGCGACTTTAATCATTTAATCTGAAGTGAAAGGATGATGATGTTATGACATCAGTCTTCACAAAGCTATGTATGAACATTCAGACTTTTAAGCAGCCGAGCTGTGGTCTCCAGGCTCCTTCCTGTTATGAGGATATAGCAAGCGTCAAGTATGAGGCTTTTTTTTTTCCTTTCTTTCCTTAAAGCACAAGTTTCCTCCCAGCATTAATAGCAGAACATTTAAACTGTTGTTCATATTATCATACATTAAAACAAAGAATTGAGACATGGCTGATTAATGATCCAATCAGAACTGATAATCACACATGATTAATATTGTGTGGTATCTTGAAACAGATCTTGTCCTGGCAGCCTGCTTCTTGTTAGAGACACTATCGTTGTGTTGCAGGCTTCATTAATCAGCACAGAGCTCCCTCCAGTGGCAGACTGTGAAATGACAGCAACCACTGGGACGGCTGTAGGACAGGACAGTGAGAAGAGACAACTCCACTGAGAGGACAGTTTAAAGAAAAATCATTTTAAGGATAAAAAGATATACAGAGATGAATTTATGTATTTAAAGTGATTGCCTCCATTAAAAACAATTCATGCATTAAATAGGCTATGTATTGAATGTGACTATATTCAAAGCAAGGAGCCATTTAAGTGGAATTACGCCATCAGGAGTCAATCAAAACAAACCTTGATGAAAACTTCCCCCCCTGCACCCTTCACATACTGAATAATGTATTTTCCATTTCAAATGCCCCCTAGCCAAACAGATAGAGGTTTGTAAATTATAACCAGCACTTGTCAGTGAGGCTGACTACACCTCGGAGAACACTAGCAATCACCGTCATCTCCATTATCGCTGTTTTATCCTGAGCAATCATTGTTTTATTCTCTGGTTGGTTTATCATATTGAGGAGGTGGCTCTGTGCTTTGTCTAAAATAATGAACCTCCCCGTTTCCTCCGGCTAGCCAGACACTCATTTATCTCCACTAAATGATGTGAAACACTGGAGAATGAAGTAATTAGAATGTGGGGATAATTAAAATTGTCCCACTTTGCCTCTTTTTCCTCAGACTTGCCACCATGTAACCGCGGGCTCTGGGTGAAATGAGGTAAGACGTGATCCTCAGCGCTTCCTCACAATATGGGGAGCAGGGAAAACAAAGCCGTAATCAACATGGAGGGGGTAAAAAGGATTTTTTTAAAGAAAAAAACAAAACAAAACAGAAATTACATGGCATTGGAAGCATCCAGGGATTTTGTGGCAACTTTGGACTGTCTTTGTTGACAGAGGAAGCTTCCAAGCGCTTCACACTCAGGTCAGGGCTCATAGCCGACTGGAGAGTTAAAGGAGCAGGAGCTGTTTGAGAGCCAGCAGCAGCCTCATGTTGTTTATGATAATGAACAGCAGGGGGTTTGGGAAGAGGAGGGTAAGGAAGGACAGGAAGTCAGAAGGAAACTGGAAAGACAGGAAAGAAGAAAAGAAAAGAGAAAAAAAACATCCAAAACAAAGGACGGCAGATAAGGAGACAGGATGATCAGAAAGGACAAAGGAAAACAAAAAAAGAAAAACACAGAGCTGTAGCATCTGAGGACATGATCACATTGTTGCTTTGAATTATGAGACAAAATACATGAGGATAAATCCCCCAAAAAACCATGGAAAGAGAGGGGGCAGAGAGAGAGGAGGATGAATAAAGGAGGCAAAAATAGATAGCAGATGGAAATTAGGGCAGATTTCAGACAGCACATGTTAGACTGGAGCAGGGGGCGTGAGACTGAAAGGTGAGATGAAGAGCATAGACTCACGGAGCTTCTTTTCTCCCTGGATTGCCTTGATTTGCCAGGATTCATTTTCCCCTTAATTTCCACATGCAGCAGCTACTGATAATGAACCAAGAAGCACAAGCTCAGCATTAATCACCAGGGGGGAAACATCACCGACAAGGGTAAAGCAACATCCTTGTCGTTATTGTGTCTCAGAAGGGACTGCATGAGATCTACACCTCATCCACGAAGCTGATGCACAAACACGGTGACAGTACTGCTATTGTGCTGACTTGAAGTCTGTGCTAAACTTTAAAATGTTTCCTCCCTCCACATCATGTGCACTGAAACAGACTTAAACAGGCCTCTCATCTCTCTCCAGCCGCCCTGGCGACCCGATCTGTCAGGGTTTCTCTCGTCCTCCTTCCCAACTAATAATGGCACATTGGAGTCACAGAACCACCGCTGTCCAACAGGACGGAGTCTAGACTGGAGCCGGCTCTGATCTCACCCATTAGTCCTCCCTCGAAAAATAAAAGCTCACTGACACAAATCAAAAGAAAGAGCACGGCGCTGCTGTCCCTTTCCCCTTCCTCGTCTTTTGTTCCTGTCTCTGGCCGATCGACAGAGGGGTACAGGGTGGGGGGAAAAAAATGAAAAATGTTTCCGGTGGTTACTGGTTATCAGGCAATCGCCATGGTAATGGAAGTGACAAGCGTAACCAAGGGAGACAGGCTGGCGCGAGGCAAGTCCCAGCGATCACCACACCGGCCCTGATCAGACCAGACATAATCTTAATTAGAAAAATGATGCTGCTCACTCACTCTTTCACTCACCTGTCTGTGTGTGTCTGTCGTCTCTGTGCTCACACATCTGTTCATGTGCCGGGACCTGACAGGTTCACACACACATACACACTGCTGCTACTAATTGCACACATTGCACCACAGTCATGCTACTTTGTCAGCACTGACTAGTCTGCTATTTATGTAGGAATATGATTTAGTTCAGCCACAGTACCTCATAGAACTCAACAGAAATGACAAACGAACAAGCTGAATTTGAATTTACAAACAAAAATGAACAAAAAAAAACAAAAACACAGCAGCTTGTCACTCTTTTGGCAACATGCTACAGACAAATGCTCACAGCAGCAACAGAAAACATCTGTCACTGGGTTTCTATGTTCCTGTAAACTCATAGACTCTGAGCATTTGTTCAAACATACACCGACCGATCTGCTGTATCAGCGTTTCTGTCAGTCTGTTCTGACAGATCTGAGATCAGAAGTGAACTCACCATGACACCGACAAGCCGAGAGATGGCAACACAACAATGCTGCTAATCAGCTTCTTCAAACAGCAGCACTGATCCACAGGTGTCTCTCACACAAGCACACACACACACACACAAACAGATACCGAAGCTGCTGGTTTCTGTCTTTGTTGGTTGTCTGGTTTCTGTGCAACAATATAATCAGACGGGGTGTGTGCTATACCCTAACCTTTGTGCGACCAGACTGTTGATCCCCTGCTCTGTTATATGTATGTATGTGTACTGTATGTCTGGCTTAGTGTCTGTACGTATCAAAAGCTGTGGCTTGAAAATGTCACATCCTACCTTTTGTCCGGTCCCTGCGCAGGTTTTGTCGTCCTGGTGGTCTCCGGGGCTCTGCGGGGTCAGCCGAGGTCCTTCCTCCAAAGTGTCATCTGCGCTCTCCACTGTCAACCCCGACACCTCATCCAGGATGTCCTCTACAGAGACGTAGACAAGGGACAGGGATCACAAGGGAGGAAGTGTATACACAGTCGATGTTGTGTGTGGTACACATCAGGGATCTCTCTCCAGTACTCAATTACAAACCTATATCTCATCCCTGTTTGATTCTCTAGGCACCATGGTATGTGTGATATAGACATGACACGAATAAAAACATGCCTATCACCCTTTATGTCTCTTATTAAGATATGATTGCATAGTGAAATTGGTTATTATGCCGTCCGCATCTAGTTTATTGTCTTCCTGATGCTGAAAGGCCTCCTGTGTAAAGCCCGTCCCCTCTTAAGCATGATATCATCGATAACCTCCATCTGTCTGCTGAAGTGTTTTTACTCCCCGTCTGACCCTTTGCGTATGGCGCATCCTACACGATGACAGCTCCACGCCGCTGAAGGATTCATATTAATATTCATAGTCCCTGTATAAACAATGCCAGCTTGTCAAGCTTGTGCACTGCATCCCCCAGTTTAGAAGGAATACAAATGGTGCCCTTGCACAGATAAAAAAAAAAGAGCAGGTCAGAGGAAAGCTGGCGGCTGCCTGCAGGTTAGTTATCAGACAGCATCCATGCATAATTAGCAGATCACCCTATTCACCCTCTGCTTAAAGAGACGCAGCACAAAGCTGTATTCTTTTTTTTTGTGCAACACAAACTCAAGGGTTTGGAGGGTGCAAAATCATAAAAGATGAAAACATGAAAAAAACATGAATAACCAGAATTATTCCCTCGTGCTACTCTGGCTAGTTCCAGGTAATGTCCCCAGAATCACATAAAACATGAAGCAATTCTGGGAAATTTGCTGTTGAAGTTTGTTCAATGGCTAAAAAAAGTGTTTTCTGAGGTCAGCATGGCCTTTGAACAAAATCTAATCAATTTGCCCTTGAGTCCAAATGAATGTTTTTAACAAATTTAAAGAAATCCCCTCGAGGTGTTACAGTGATGTTGTATTCACAAGGCAAAAAAAACACATGTTTTTAAGATCACTACACCCTTGATCATTCACCCTCAAAATCCAATCAGTTCATCCTTGAGCTCGAGGTGTTACTGAGACACCGTGTGGATGGATGACACAAAAACAAAAAGGCTCTGATTCTGGCTGTTGCTGGAGTGGCAACAAATCAAAAGGACAATGAAGAAGCACTGTGCAATTTCAGATTCAGATCATGCTCATCTGATTTTAACTCCAGTAAAAAAAAGAAAGAAAGAACATGAAGCTCTTATTGCCTATGATTGGACTGATTCCTGTGACCCCAAAAAGGTCAGATCCTCCATGTCAACCCTGACGTAAGTTGTTGTCAAAGTAATCAGTAGTAGCTTCACTCTCCACTCCTTTAACTGCTTTGATAAGTTATAGTTTGAAACTGACATAGACTTGTCACTAGAGGACACTGTTTGTATACATCTGGTGAAACTTGCTTTGTTTAAAACTGAACAGAAACAACAACAACAACATACAAAACAGGAAGCTTTACCCTGGTTCTGGGAGAAGATATCTGTGGCTGGGTCGTGCTCTGCGTCGGAGCGCCGCGGCGGCGGCTGGGAGCACAGCACCCGAGGGTCCAGCTGGGGCAGGGTGCTGACGCTCAAGGTCAGCGCTTGGTTTACAAACGCAGCCCTCATGTCGTCCATTTGGAGGGCAGAGGCCGGTTTACCGTTCAGCAACAGGATCTCATCCCCGGCTTTCAAACCTGGCAGACAGCGAAACGACAAAACAACGTCAAAATTCAGCTTGTGCTTGGATGTAATTGTATCCTTTTTAAGTGGCTTTGTTTCGTAGACATACACACCCCCTAAAGAGAAAAGGGCTGAGATAGTAAAACCAACACAGACTAAAGAGAGAGGATTATCTGTCAGGCCATTACCAAACAACAAAGCGCCACCCAACAGAGGAGCTTTTCTGTACGCCATCAACTCAAGAGCGCTAATGTGTACAAATGATCAACACAAACAAAACTTTAGCGCCACAGCCCTTTAACAGCAGCTCTGAGGCTCATCCTGTTGGGACTCTAATGTGTTCCAATACATTAAAAATTCATCCTTCTACGCTTGTTTCGCTTTAGGCTAATACTGATTTAACAAGACTGGATGGGTTTAAGAAGGAGGGTGCAATGCATGTCTATTCCTGTCCTGTCATCATGTATATAAGTGCAAGTCCATATAGACTGTGTGGCACTATGCATGTATGGAAAAGAAAGCACACTGCTTCGGGCTTTTTCTCTTTAGCCCCTCCCCTCGGCCACCTGTGCTCAGCTCCGTTAATTGAGAATTAGCACTCAATCAGCCGACCAATTAGCAGTCAACCTCACCCAATAAACCTGATTGGCTGTGACAGCTGTTTGCAATATCTGACGGCAGTCTGAGATATTAAGTAAGACAAAGGGGGTTCGGTCCTGTTAACACAGTCACACATGAGCACATACCTCCTTGTTAGCCTGACTTCAGACTTTAGCCTCATTTTATATATGGACTACAGTGATACAAACGGCAGACGCGCCGTGATAGGGCTTTCATAATGCACTGCTATAAACAGACACATGCAGGCACATACACAAGGCACACATATAGCCCAAAGTTATGACCTAGTTGTCTGGGATGTGAAATGTCAGCTGTAGCAGAGTCTTTATTGGACAGAGAGAAAGAGAGAGAGAGATAACCCCTCTGGCCATGTATTGCTGTGTGTGTGTGTGTGTGTGTGTGTGTGTGTGTGTGTGTGTGTGTGTGTGTGTAGGTAGGGGGGAGGGGGATGAGGGTCTACAGTGAGAAAGAGAAAAAAGAGATTGCGAAAAGACCCTTTGGGGGCTCCTTGTCCAGCGCTGGCCTGGTTTCTGCATACACCCTGCAGAAATCAAAGCGTGATCTCTTTCACTCCCCATTCATTCTCCTCTCTCTTATAGTAAAAACACGTGCACACACAGGCTCATCCCAGCACACACACATACACACACACGGGCCTACTAATGTCACGCCTGACATATCTAATTCTGTGATTCAGCAAAAAATATATAGTGTAATGTTCCAAAACGATGCATTGTGTTGTCTGGATGCCACAAGCTTTTTCCATCTCTCCTGGCCTATAGAGGGGGAGAGTCGGTACAGTCCTCTCCTCTGGCTGCTGGCAGCTAAACTAGCAGCTTTTAGACGGCTGATACACTGGAGGACATAATCTCACACTTGAGTAACCTTGGTCTGACCCTGGGGGCACAATAATGTGGGTTTGTTATTTTCTATACATTAGTGTTGTATCTACAGAGCTGCCGTGTGTTTCTCAAACCCATTAGATCCCTCACTGTGTTATAAGACAGGGAGCAGCGAATGGGAGTTGATCTCTACACCAGGCTGTTCAGACAGAGGTCAGATGCAGACAAAGGAATGCAGTTTTTCTTCTTTGCTCCCAGGAGGGAAAAAAATATCACAATTTTTTTTAAAAAAAAGCTAGCAATCGTCAGAGTTCAGGTTCACTACTGTGGATTGTCACTTCATTTTTTATTTTGCAGTTGCTGGTTCATAACATGTTGTTGACGTGATGGCATTTGAAGCCTTCACAGGCGGCAAATGATCTTTCTCAACTACATTTCCATGTTGATGTTGATAGCCCTGTAAATCCTGAAAGACGAGAGCCATAGAATATATATATATAAAGAGTTGATCAGTCCTTTGAGTCAGAGCTTCACCCTTTTTTCTTTTGACCTGCCAGACACCTTTCTAGAAGGACAAAGTGTGTTTTCTATTTCCTCATGTTTTCTCTTTCAAACAGAAGAATTTTTAGCTGTGCTGGCTCATTGTTTCGTGTAAGGTCATATGGGATCAGGTGTTTGACATGTCAGCTGCTTGGGCGTTATGTGTGCAATGTCAAATCAAGTCAGAAATAACTGTAGATACAGGGTTTCACCTTCTTTTTACATGTCGCCTGTTATAACTTCACTCAGATTCAACTCCGGTAACCGTCCAGGATTTTTTGTTTTGTATAGGTACATGACACACTTCATGTTCTGCACGCTATTAAAAAAAGAAATATGTACCGTTGGCTGCTGCCAGTCCCCCTGCTTTCACTTCAGTGATGTGCAGCTGCTGTGTCCCGTCCTCGTCTATAACGGCCACAGAAAAACCTACAGATAATTAGACGGGGAGAGAGATTCAGTCGTTAATTCTTCCAGTCCTCTTTGAAATGTCGACATTTGACAGTGTGCACTGCTGCAGCATAACTGCTGAGCGATTAGATCCACTTAAGACAAACTGCGCTCACGCTGGGTCACAGCCCTTCAGTCATTAACAAAGCATGACTCAATGAAGTCCTCTATGAAATCAATTTGATACACACTTTAAAAAGTATGACAGGAACTGAGTCTATCTGGTTCAAAAAGGGCTAATGCCTGCGACAAGCGTACCGTATCCGATGGCGCAGGACTCGGCGTTGTCAAACTGGATCACCTTGGTCACTTTGCGACAAATCTCAATCTCTTTGTAGAGCTGCAAACAAAAGAGGTTCATGTTTTATGGTCAGAAAAATGGAAGGATAAGAGTGTTGTCGGACAAAGAAGGTCAAGGTCTCGGCTCTTAATAAAGAACAGATAGATTCATGTATTATTCAAGCTCCTTAACAGAGCAATTGCATTTCAAGGTTGTGGGGTCAACATTCAGGTCAAGTCTGTAAAGTGAGTGGGTGCTCAGACGGCGGGCCGACCTCATGGTGGGCGAGAGCATGGACACAGCTGTGTGTATGAAGCAACAGACAGGAACAGAAGTCTGCAGTGTGCAATGTGCTGCACTGTGGAGAAATAATAATGTAATATCATAGACTAAGGATGAAAGAGGGTGACAAGAGTCACTGATCAAAGCAGCAAGATAAAAGAGCTCTTGAGGAAAATAGCGAGTTACACAATGATTGTGCTTTGAGACAGAGATCAGTGTCTCACCTACAAAGCACCGTCACACAGAGAATTCGTTTTGGGGTTTACAGTGACTGATTAATGTGGAGGTGCGGTCTTCTTCAATGAGCGATTGTCTATATGAACAGTCCAAAAAAAGTGACAAACACAGTCGCACACAAACACAAATGTGTGCGGTTCACGCTGAACACACAATGTAGTTGGAAGATTATTTTGCATAATTTATAGCGTATGCTATGGTGCTTCTTGTGCATCCTGGGAATTTTGTATGCATTTCAAATGAAATCCGCAACCAAGCCATAAAACATGCAGAAGCTTGCAGCCATATCTGCAAGAAGTGAGACAGAAATTAACAGTAATTAGGTGAACCCCCCCCCCCCTCAAATCCAAATGGGACGTTGTGTCTCAGCTGAGACTGACAACTTATAAAAACACACACACAATGATAAATCTCTGTGTGAAGTATTAAAAAGAAGCATTTTATGGAGCTAATTTATTCCCTCATTCTGGGGAAGACGTACTGATGTGGGTGGAGTTGTGTTTTGTTTAGTTTTTTAGTTTTCCATACAGTAGGAGGCCCTTCAGTGTGTTTCCTCACCAGATCAGAGATGTCGTCTTCTAGCTTGGGAACAAAGAAGAGCATCTGGTTGTCAACCCACACTTTCAAACGCAGGTAGTGGTTGGATGGGTCTATCTTATGAGTCTGTAGGAAATAAAACAGGAAACAAATGAGGAAAAATAAATACTGTATTTTAACAGAGGAAATTGCTAAAGTTGACACGCTGCTTTCCAAATAAGAGACATAATCACTCTAATGACGTCCATTAAACCTTGACCTTATGATTTATGCTCCCTGTGAAAATTTCAAATTCCACTATCAAAACACAATTTTCTTCACCGCTGCCACGCACTCTAAAGCTTATGACATCCACTGACAAAATAATACAGATATGTATGTTTGAAACCATGTATGTAAATCCACATATATCTGAATATATGCACTGAGAGGGGGTCATGAATTAGACGCTCCAGTTCCTCATGACATGTTTATGGCATGCGTGCAGACGGACGCCCACACACACGTCCATCAGCTTTACGTGTTTGGCAACAGACCCTTGGGTGGAACGTATATACGTATCATTAGGCATTATGATTCTAGTAGTGCATCTCTGGCTGAGACCAATTAGAGAGAAGAGGAGATGAGATGAAGGGGAAGGAAAAATTGCGTGTGACAGTAATATGTGGTGTATATTGTAAGGTTAAGGGAATTACTAAGAACAGATCTATGACGCTGTCAATCTTCAGTAAGAGCAGTCACACATTTACTCAGACTTCCAACTCAAGTATTGACATAATCACCTCTGCATCTAATCATCCACATTGTTTATCAGTTACCTTGCACTGAATTTTAAAAAGTTGTCTCTTAATTATCTCCTAGTCGCAAGGAGTAGTAAGATACCGCCGTCCTTATGTAATCACTTACAGTATTCTAAACTTCTCTTAGCAGTGCGTACATTACCAAACTCATTCCTTAATGACTGCATGTGTCTGACAAACCCGTTAAGATGAATTATTATGCAGCTCGACAACCGCCACTTTTAGCTGTGCGTATATGCAAACTGTATGTCACCTGTCATCTAGCATCATGTATCATGTTCCACTAATTATCACATGCAATGTATTGCTCAGCGTGTACTCTTACTTCACAGTTAACAGACACGCAGCTGATGAATGATGTCCTGGAATGTAACATTTGTCAGAAGCGGCTCACCTTGCAGACAGCGCTCAGGACTTCCAGCGCCGTCTCCCCGGGCTGTATGATGGCCAGGACGGGCTGGTTGTTGGGCAGACACACCCAGGATGGAGTCAGGTAATCAGGGACCCAGATGTCGCTGTCTACAGTCTGCTGAGGGAGACTCTTCTCAGAGCCCTCTCTTTCCTTCTGAAAATACAACACAGATATTGAATGTTAGCCTTTGTGCTCCGAGAAAAAAATATTCTATTATCCACTTCTAAAATCATTCATCATGATTTATTCCCTCGCTCTCAAAAGAAACCAGATTTGCTCGGCCTGATGAGACTAATGTGATGGAGAGTGGTGGTGGCCCTGAAAGCAGCAGGAGATCTGATTACAAAATCTAATTCATCCGTGTTGATGAGAGTCTCTCCGTACCATCGCCACCCTGTGTGGGCTCCGGTGACGCTCGTGTGTGTGTGCACTTGTATCTTCAAGCATGTGCGCGTGTGTTCAAAGTGCAGCCCGTAACCTTTAAGCCCGTCAGTCTGACCTCCGACAATCTGGCAGCTAGACGCCGGCCTCTCTCCTCTCTCGCGCGCTCCCTCTTCTATTCGACCTCACACTGTCTGTCACTGATACCTTATCACCTCCTATCAAGTGGCAGCATCCGCATTTATTCTTTCATTCCTCCGTCGCGCACACACACTAATCATTGCCTCTCCTTCTGGTGGCCCTTCCACTCTATCTGTACATCACTCCATCATCTCCTCCTCCCCCCCCTCCCTCCATTCACGCCACACAATCTGCTGACAGTTAACAATCTGGCCCAGTGGTCCGTGTTTAAATGAATTTAGACTTGGCTGTGTATGTGTGTGTTGGACAGACATAAAGTGAACCAGAGATGCAAAAGCACATATGTGTGCGTGGAGACAAAAACACACATTATGTGGAGATGAAAACCAAATGAAGACACATGACTATATTGAAAAACACACATTTATATTTTCTCTGTCAGACAACAGACCGGGGGGCCCGTAGCTAGTACCTCCCCCCAACTCCCTCAACTCCCCAGCTCTGCTTAGCACCATCTGGCTCCCCTCCTGGCCCATCCAGGATGCCTCTGCTGGGGGGTGCAGCAGAGGCATCTCTCCCTCTCTCCTCGCCCCCCCCTCCCCCTGTATCGACATCAGTGGGATTCCCCAGAACAAACAAGAGGAGAATTTAAACTGGAAGAGTCCATCAGATATAAACATTTGGGACCAATCTTGTTGGAGATGCTAATTGAAATCATCTGATAGTAATATATCAAACTGAGGTGTTTGCGCAATTTCATTATTGTAACCCTCATACCCACACTGCCAGCTGAAAAGTTGGACGTGGGTGGAAGGAAATCAATCTCCCATGGTGCCACTGGGGGCTTCCACAGTCTGAGTGGGTTTGTGCTAGTTAAGTTTGCTCCTATCTGCTGAGTTCAGACAGAGGCCTGTATTCCCTCTCCCCCTCGTCTCTGCTTCCTGCTACCACTTCTCATGAAATATGGAGCTGGCATGCTTGTCCTTGCCACAACCCATGGGTAATTGGACATTTTCCCTTACAGTTCATATAAATTCATCAGACTGCAGTGTGTGCGAGGCACTAACTGGAACGCCTTTATTCCGACGGTGGCTGTAAATATTTCTTAGATCTATTTCTACAGATATTATTCATCATTTGCAATTGTTTTTTTTAAAAATGTGGTCAAGAGGACAGATACAAGGGAGCACAGATGGTGTGAAGCTGCCAGGTCCTCTGGTAGCAAAATGTCTGCATAATTGTTGAAACATCAGAAAGCTAATGATCTGAACATATCAGATCAAATTTGTCTCAGAGGGATTAGCAGACAGAAATATCCCTCCAGTCGATGGCCTGTGATGCTGATGGAGTCGGAATAGCCTGGAGCAAGTGAAAGGAAAAAATGGGAATCCGTCAAGACTGATCTGGAAATGGTGTTTGAAAGACTAAAAGGATGGTAGAGGACAAGAATGGAGGAAGAATAATGGAATTTTTTCTAATAAAGACAGAGAGACCGCAGATCCAAGTTTATCCTACAGAGATATTACAACGGAGATACTTCAAGCAAATCATTTGTCGGCTGACGCAGTAGAAACAGCTGCAGAAGATTATTAAAAAAAGTTGTTCGCTGCATCAACAAAAAATAAACACAAGAATCATCTGATGACACTGAAAGAAGAGATTCTACTGCTTTCCAAGTTTCATAAGCTTGCAAATCTATCTCTAACCCTATCACCTCATTGAGGAGAGAAGTGGACGTCAGGAAACATTAAAACAGGAGATTGAAAATTACCTCAAATGCTCACTGAAGCGGACGTGTGCAGGGATATTTTGTGCTTCCCCCCAAGGATAACCCACCAAATGAAGAGCCAGAGCACCAAAAGGATCTTAGTGAAGTGAAAAGAGGTGGAAAATCCAGCGATGCTGCTGGCCTCGGGGTCTTAAGAAGCCCGTAACCCATTATACAAGAACAAAGGTTCATCAGATGACCCAGTGATTTTTTATGCTGGCTTATGAGAAAGGCAAACAATGACAAGGAATTAGCCTAAAGCTACATGAGCTCTGGGTCTGTGAAGTGAATGCCAAACTAAGAGAAGGAGGAGGAATTCAGCGCTCAGCCTTAGGAAGATTATTACTGTAGAGATAGAAACATTCACTGTGTCTGTTGTGGCCTTTGTCATGTTGGTTTGGCTGCAGGACGGGAAACAATAACAGCGGAAACTGAGACAAGTTCAGGCCCATTTTATGATACACCAACCAAGATGAGAGAGTTATGTGGGTCATATAAAATGACACTAATGGACATAATCATGGTCCTAAATATAAAGGTGTGTTTTTTATTATCTATGTGTAGTCTTGTGAAGTAAAGGTGGCTGAGCTCTTACAGATTTCTCACTGGCAGAGTCTTCAAACATGCGCTCCAAGGGTTTTCTCACAGGCTCCATCCCGTCAACAAACACCTGCAACCACAAAAAGAACAGCACGTTGCAGCTGCACCTGAATACATCACAGAGCACTTATTATATTTACAGCTCAAAGGAACTCTTTCATCAACACTTAACATATATCCTGATTTCAAACCTACATTACACTCACTGTCTAACTCAAAGTTTTATCACCTCAATTACCAAAAGCTGTAAAGTCAATAAAACACTTGTAGTAAGGATGTATCACTATGGAGACCTGGTTGATGGAGGGATGTCCCTTGGCCTTCCTCTTGGAGGTTGTGTCCAGCCCCCAGAGGGAAGAGAACCGGCTTCTGCGTTTGCTGAAGGTACGAGGCATGGCCTGGCTCCGCCTCCTGATGCTGCTCTCTGTCCGGGCCGACACCTGCGAGGAAGACAACATTTTAACCTCAAATGACTGACATGCTTATTACAGTTTTTCTCGATTGTTTACACACAATTTCTGGCTGTTGAGGCACAATGGCCTCAACATCTAACTCATCCACCAACTCCCTGAACCAAATCTGCTGAACTACAAGCACAATTCCTGCTTTACACTCAAATTGCAGTTCAAAAACACACTTTTTTCAAAACACTACACACAATTCTCTGCATTTGGCACAATGTTTTCACGAATAACACAGTGTTATTCAAAATTCTAAAGTTAGTTTCCCTGCTATGCACACTGACTTATCACACGGGTAAACACCTGCCACACAGTTTTACAATTAGCAATCAGAGCTTTAGTAAAAAAGGGCAACAGGCAGTGATGGACTGACACCAAAGAGAGAGACACCAAAAAGAGAAAAGCCAGACATACTGTAACACAAAGACACGCACACATATATTTATAGACGTGATCATAATGATGAAAAAAGAAAATGCATTGATCACCAAAAAGATTTGTTGATGGAGGGATTTGAACCTCGAAGAACAAAGTATTTGACTACAGAGAGTGCTGCTCTACTCAGTGAGCTACATGTTACTGTTGTCTCATCTCATCAAAATATGTCTTCAGTCTTTCAAAATTGTCCGGCCGTAAACCAGCTGACCCTGACCCACTCTTTTTTTTTTTTTTGTGGTCACATCAGCATGGCTGCATCGTCACACGGCCACCTTTTATGCATTTCATTTGTTACCAAGTATTTGAGTGTTCTGAGTATAAAAACAATATTCTAAAATATTTTACAACACATTTACATACTGTAAATGTAATTACTGTAAAAAAGAAAAGAAAAAGCCTAAGTCATTCTGATGAATGGAGAAGAAGTGTGTGTTTTACACTGAGCACATCAGTGTTCAACTGGTTCTTATAAATGTCTAGTCATATGATGGTTTGTGTGTGTCATTTGAGACTAAAATAGCATTTTGAGGAGAAATTACATTGTTTTGAATGTAAAGTTTCATTTTGCTGGAGAAGTTAGGGGTTTTGCCCATTGTGTGTGTTATTTTGGATTTGTGTGTAGAGTTTTGAGAGTATGAGGCATTCTTTCAGAAAATGTGTGTAAACAATCGAGAAAAACTGTAAGGGTCACAAAGTGAAATAGAAAGTTTTACCTGGAGGTAAAGCATTTTAAAGACATGAATGCAATATTATTTAACTTATCAATTGTATTAAGCTCTATGTAACTGATGACCCATCAGATTTTATTTTACCTTTAAAATTCAGTAGTAAATTCACTCTTGTGCTTTGTTCTCATTAAATTGGTGAGAGGCTGATCAACTGTCTAAGAAAACATAAATGGACTGGGAGACTATGTTCACAATTCACTCACAGCAGTGTCTGGCTGTCTGTACTACGAGTCATTCCTTGCATTCATGGTTATTAATGCACACGGAGGCATGGAAACCCACCGACACATAAAAATCTCACATTTTTATCCCCCCACTACTGTACTGTATAGGCTAATGTCACACACTGAGCCCTTTCAACCTCTCATCTCCCTCACTGACCTACTACACATGCACAGAGAAACCACTCTTGGCATTTCTGGGTTAATTCATATTGCCTTACTGGGCTATGAGCAGCTCTGTCTCACTATATGGTACATGAATACATGCTTTGATGTACATGTATGTGTGCACACACAAGCGCATACTGAAGTTATGTGCTCATTGGTCTCCTGGCAGTCGCTGCTCATGAGACGCACACGCTTCAAACATAATAGGTCAAACTGTCTTCTTAGACTGCTGTTATGTAAGCTGCATGCATGAGGCCTATATACGGCCGGTTTTACTACCATGTCTCCTTTGAATGCGGATAATAACACTGATGAATGGTTGGAATGACGGTGGAGTGTAAGGGGAGAGAGAAAGGCAGTGTTTTTCAACCTTGGGGTCGGGACCCCATGTGGGGTCGCCTGGAACTCAAATGGGGTCGCCTGAAATGTCCAGTAATTGATTAAAAAAATTATTGATAAAAATTATTTTTTAAACTAATTATTATTCTCTTTAAAATTATGATTAAAACACCACACACAATCCTAAACAACTGTATTCTATACTTCCACTTAAATTGAGTTCAAATAAAATGCAGCACATAAAAATATCATATCATCTTGATTGATGGAGTTGCCAAAAATTTGTGATGTCAAAATGGGGTCACAAGCCAGAAAAGGTTGGGAGTCACTGCACAAAGGCAAACAATGTGAGTTCAAGGGCTTTTAAAAGTTTATATTTCAGCCTTCATTTCATAAATCTATTTCAACATCATTTATTTCTTTCAAATGTTCGACTATCCTCAAAAATGCATCCATCTAAAGCAGTGCTGTCTAAATCAATTATCAAAATAAATAGAAGCCTGGGAGGAAAAAGGGGTATGACAGTGAACACAGCTGGAAAAAAGATGGGAAAAACAAAGATGGGCTGAGAAAGAGAGGAAGAAAGGATGAAGGAAGACAGATGGGAAGAAAATAAGGCAGATAAGGAGAGGGAGAAGGAGAGACAGACAAAGGAAGCGAGGGAGTAGGCAGGAGAAAGAAGGGGTGGGGGTGGGGGGCTGCAGAGCAGAGAGTGTTAAGCCTGTTTGTGGGAAAGTGCCTCAGGGATGGCAGCTTACTAACAGAGTTTGTATTGATCCACCACCAATCACAAAAAAAAAAAACCACAATGAGCCTCTGATGTTGTGTGAACGTATTCATTTGGTAAATCAAACAGTCTGCTGCTATGAAACTGACCCACAGAGAAATTGCTTCCATCTCCTCCACATTGTCACCTGGACGATGTTCAGAGGAGCAGTAGGGTTGTACAGTACATGGCAGCCAGCACAGCACGTACTGCAAATCATCCATCAGCGGTTGTGTTTCATTCTGTACATTTTTTGAGCACTCAAGTTGACAACAAGAGCTTGTTGCAGAGCACGTAGTTAAAGAGAATCGACTTTTAGCCACAGGCTGTAGCAGTCAGCACCGTGCAGAGGAGAAACAATTGTCAGCATGCTTAGTGTTCATTTTCTTGCCATTGCTTAGAGGGGACAGTATGTGAGGGGAATGTTCTGAATGCTCCGAGGCGAGGACAGCGTGTACATCTCCCAGTGAACCTATCTTCTCGCGTACATTTACTTGTGAGAGGTAAATAATCCATGTAAGGATTAAAAGCTGAGTGCAAGTCCCCGAGAGAGAAAAAACAGTCAAGATGACTTCCCTCAGAATAAATTTAAATATGTTTTTACAACAGAGTCAAACCACTGAAAGTTTCTGCTCTGTTTCTGTTGTAGCTACCCAGCCATGCCAACACAATATGTCACAGCTGGAGTGAGTTTCACTGTGCATTTGTTTCCACTGAAAAGAAAATGATTGCCTCCTTTAGATTCCATTGTCAGGGTTTTTTTAAAAAAAAGCTCCTACAGATACAGCCACATAAGTTGGAAACTTTCCACCTTTAATTTAGACAGATTGCCATACTTGTGTTCTGGCTGCACAGAATCGTATATGGCCATATATGACCTGGCTCTGGTCCACATTTGTCTGCATTTAGTTGGTTTTTGAATGGACAGATTTCAACATACACAACAAGCTGCTTCAGGTCAACTGCACAGGATTTCTAAAAAAAAAAAAAAGGCTACAGCTGTTATGCTCCTGCTAGTCATTTAGCATTCCTTCTCCTGTTTGCTACTTGTTTGTCCAGTTGAAATATGTTTTACCCTAAGGCTACATACACTGTCAATTAGTTTGCACATTTGCCAGACCAGTAAAAATTCTCGCTTTCAGTAGGTGCAAGTGACAAGATGTTCATTTTAACAGCAAGAGAAACACACCCACTCTCCAAGCTGGGCCGGTGGACAACAGCAGAAACGTGTCAATGCACGTGGGACAGGGTTTGAGTTTTGGTAAGCAGCTTTGATTAGTTCTAAAATTAAAAGTTACAGAGAGTGTTGGAATGAGTAGCCAGTCACGAGTACTGAAAAGGTGTGCGCCGGAACGTGAGTGGATTTGTGGGCATACCAGCGCGTGGAATGAAGAAACGGAGAAGATGCCCAGTCGTCCCATGGCCAGCTTAGTGGGACGCGAAGCGAAGCCCAGCAGGCGTTTGGGGTTGGGGGGCTCGCCGCCCTGTAGACTGGCCAGGTAGCAGCGGCAGCGGAACAGATCCATGTGAAAGCGCTCCAAGTTCTGCTCCCACAAGAAGATCTAACAGAAGGAGAAAACGTGTGAGAACAGGATTTGCGGTTATGTAACGAAAGCAAGCGCTTTGCTACTGATAAGATCCAGATTTATCCATGCAACGACAAATGATGAAAACCGCAATATCAATAAAGAGGAGGAATAAAAAAAAAAGATTAAATATGCATAAAAGATGGCTGTGTGTCCGTTGGTGGTTTCAGGGAGAGGGAGATGTGGGTGTGCTGAAGCCCCTGTGGAGAGGTATTACTCACCAACACAACCCCCACCAGTTGGTGACCTGTTGTGCTATGTGCAATGTATCACAGGGTGGGCCGTGGGAGGTGGAACATAGGAACACACACACTCACTGTGCAGCACAACCTAGACTTAATTCACACTGATTCCTGCCTTCACCTGTTTTGTTCCAGGGCTGCTCTCTCTCTTGAATTCAACATCTCCAGCTCATCTTATGTAAACTCACTTTGTAGATGAATGTGGCCCCAGATACTCATCTTGAAAGGAGTCAGACCTGACCACTCAGGTTGAAGCCTTCTCTGCTCCTTTCATCCCAAGTGTTTGTATTAATGTTCCTTTACAATCGTCAATCCCAGTGTTTTCTCAGAAATGGCGAATGTTCTGCGTGATTGAGATTAACCACTTCCAGCTGCTTTTTATGTAATATTTCTCTTTGGTCTTCAGTCTGTGATTGACCATCAGCCAAATACTGCACACACACACAAAGACAGAGACGGGAGGCCATACAAAAGGAGGCCGATTGTTGGTGAGCATGTTCTTAAGCTCTCTTAAGTGTTTACATGCAACGCTGCTTTGACATTCAGCAGCAACTCCAGACATGCATAGTATTATAGAACAAAGCTGTATAGGCGATGTTCCTCTGAAAGCAAACAAACCTGATCTGAGAGCAGCTTTGACGCTTTGTCATGTGACTCCAAACAACTCTTGAAACAGCAATTAGATATAAAAAGATTTGCAGGAAGCATCAGGTTCACCTGCCCGCTCATGTAGGCAATGCATATGTTTTGACATGTGCGATGAATACTCTGCAGTGGCTTCATCGCTCGCATGTGTTTATCAATGAAAGCCAGTTGGGGTATCTGAAAACATCTGTCAGTGCAAGTGCTCCTTAAGAACATTTTGTCTGGATGACGACATGCAGTAAAGATGATTTATTGGAGAGTTTGCTAGAGCGTCAGTGCCACAATGTGCGTCTGTAAAGCCCCTTAGGTGTTTTCTCTGAACTGGAGTGGAAGCTGAGGACAGTCAGTGGGGTGCTCAACACATGAGACCACAAACCTGGTTCATATCAGCTTCACATGGACGTGAAAAGCATGACCAATTTGTGCAATGATATTAAAAAAGAAAGCTTCAGTACTCCTCTGTTTTGGATTTTGACAAACTCAACTTTAATCTATTTGACTGTTTTCACTGCTTGTCAGCCTTACGTACCTGCTCCAGTATGGTCTTCCTCTTCTTGGCGTCAGTGACAGTGGACAGCTGCATGTCTCCCATCTTCTTCATCTTCTCGTCCATGTCGATCTTCTGCTCCAGCTTGCGGATCTCCGTTCGCAGCAGCCGCACCGTGTCCTCCCTGTGGTGCTGCCGAGCGAGGGCGGCGGCGCACGCAGAGTGGATTGCTGTGATCCAGTTCTCCAGTTCTGTCTGGCCTGACGTCTGACAGAGGAGGAAAAAAAACAACAACAGGTAAGAGTGAGTTGAAGATCTTAAGAAAACGGGGTCACAATGGTGAGAAAAACAAATTAAGAAAATGACAGCAGGGAGAATTTAAATTCCTTTGATCCTGAGAGTAGGTGGCCACTATAATCTCATCATCATTTTATTACTCATCTTCCCATTCAGTGATTGAATGTCACTGTGGACAGCTGCCATGAATATAAACACATTTTAATATTACACAATAGTGACTGTGGTGGATCACTGTCACAGTATGACAGTTTGGCCTTTAAACATGTCAGACATAAAACAAACACATCGACACAGGACTGGCTTATCTCCCACATGCGGGTAAATGTCATGTACTTGTGTGCAACACGCACACACATACACACGCACACAAAAACACAGAAATACCCAAGAGAATTGAGGTCTTTATGCATTCCCATCCATTTTTGTCCCTCTTGGCAAGCAGCTGACTTTGTAGAGTCCCAAAAAAACAATGAAACAATTAAAAATCCCTGGACCCAAATTATCTATTAGACTGTGAAATACTACTGTTGTTTTAGCCTTAGTTTTATCCTTGAGCAAAATACGTCCCATGTGCCTTTGTTTTGAAAGGAATCCAAGTGTTACATCACACTGAGGTTTTAAAATACCAGCTCCTCTCTCACCTGGAAGAGGAAAGCGTCCCCCACCGAGTTGCTGAGGCAGAAGACAAAGTCTTTCTTGGGGTGTTCAGGTACGGCCTGGACGATGCTGTTCTCCACCCACAGCGCGTGTTTAGGAACACTGTTGTGGTCGATACCCGAACGGCCGTCCGACTCGTACAGGAAAAGGGTGCATCCTTGAAAAACAACAGAGAAGACAGATGTGAAAAACAGAAAGACAGGAAATTCATTCATGAATGTACAGTGTGCTTACAAATCATATTTCCTCAGTACTCAATAAAGGATATACAAATCTGGTGTGATCTGGGGAAACAAGTATTTAATCCCTCATTGGTATTCAAGCAAAAAAAAGTATACAATTCTGATCCTACATATCCAGGGACATGAGGTCAGGAGGCCATCGAATGCATTTATTTTAGGATGGATGGATTAAAGGAGAGGAGGCAGGCAGGAATGCAGCTGCAGAAGCTGTATCTTGCGCTGCATTTCCAGACTGCGAGAGTGGATTAGACACGGATGCCGGCGTAAAATTAAATTGTGATGAGGCCGAGGTGAGGCAATGTAAGGCCGCACAGATGAGGGTGAGAGAGGACGGCAGAGGTGACAACCAAGGGCACAGGCTGTGTTAAGACTGATGTGATTACACTCTAACAGGATGGAGGGAGTGGGATATTAAACAGACCGGGGTCAGGTAAAGATGTTTATCTGAATGCAACATCACAGCGGCACAAATTTGTCACAAAGAAATACTTTGATAATTTTTTCTTTTATGGCTAGGGCCTATTCAGAGATATTATACAGTAAGTATCTAAATTCATCCTCAACAGCTTGAAAACTGCTACCTACAATTTGTTTTGCTCTCCACAATCAAATACAGGTAAAAGACCAAACATAATCAATGCCACACCTTTCAGAGAAACCCAGTATTGTTTCCACTTGCGTCTCGTTGCAGGTTCCACCTTCTTGTTTTTCTTATGAACCAAGAAGTTCTTCACAGCCAGAGCTCCGGCCTTCCTGACTATGCCCTGTGCGCAGCCAATCAGAGTATCCGATGGATAGGCGCTGCTGAGCGTGCCGCTGCTCTGCTCATCGCTCACGGCCGAGCCGGCCTCCTCCGTGCAGTCCCGACCCTGATGTGTCTGATGAGACAGTCGTAGAAAGATGAAGTGAATCTGTCCCACGTGTTGACGTACAGTCTGACAAACTCTTACATTTATACATTTTTAAAATGTATAAAAAGTTGACTCACCCAGGCTTGATTGTCCAGCTCCTTCCGGAAATTCTCATAGACTCCTCCCCTTCCTCCTTCACCGCCTCGTCCCTCTCCTCCTCCCGCGCTGCTGCTGCCGCTGTCGCTGCCGTTGAAGACGCTGCTCTCGGCGGCCGAGTAAACCGAGAAGGAGGCCGACATGGCCTTACAGCGCCGGGACACCAGCTCTCCGTCCCCGTCCATCTCCGTGGTGACACCGTCAATGCCGCTGTCGCCATACTCACTTCCTTCACCCAAAACACCCGAGATGTCCTGTCCAGCAGAAACACAGGGTGGAAGTAGAACTAATTATAAATTATTTATATGTATAATATAAATTACAATGTATATTTGGATACAAATCACATGCACACACAGCTGGAATAACTACAGATTGAAGAACGACCTCCTACTTGTCCACTTGAGGTCATAATACAAGAGGTCATTTCACTCCAGTTGCGAGAATCAACCCCACAGCCAACGCAAAACAAGCGGTTTTTGACTTAATGTTTTATCTGTGTGTGCGTGGGTGTGGGGGCGTTCCATGTCTAGCCCGTATTTAGCCTTGCACTTCTCCTACTTGCACTTCTACATGAAGGCTTTTCACTTTGACTGAGGGGCTTCTCCGTGCTTCCACACTTGTCTTTCACCAAACTGAGTCTCCCTCTGTTCTTTTTCCCTTTGTTTTTCTGCGATGCGTCGATCTATTTATATCCAGTCTAACAACCCCCTCAGCCTGGCTAGATGAATTTATAATGAGCGCTTAGGGTGCTCTGCTATCCAAGGGTGCTTAGGGGTTGTGGGAATGAGTTGAAAGAAAAGCCTGGTTTGCTATTTTAGTACTTCCTTCTGATTTGGCAACTTTTTTTTAACAATGACACATGGAAATCAGAAAAACATATGATTTTTTTTTTTTTATCCCACTGATATAAAGTTTTATTTGTGCTCATTGAATCTCTCATTAACGGGCTTCTTGGTGAAACACTGCAGTGAATTCCTCTTTTACTCTCTGAGGGGGAAAGAGATGTGAGATTAGCTTGTAAATTCTGACCATGATGTCACTGTGTGTGTGTGTGTGTGTTTTTGTATGTTAGGACAGTGGTTAGTGAATGAGGCATGAAAGATATTACGCATTACTGCTTTAACTTCTGGAGGGCGGATGGAGAGAAACCAGGCCATCGTTAAACAAGTTCGCCCCACAGCGCATCCGCTTATCCGACTCCTTATTATCCATTTCCCCACTACACAACTGTACACACATACTTGGATGTGCAAACATGTGGTGTGCACACATACACAACTGAGGCGCGGGAGGAAAAGTCACACAGGAAATGTCTCCAGTTGTCAACAAAATGTTAATTGGGGGATTGACTGGTGTCCTCTGTGAGCCCCCTACACTTCCTGGATGCTTCTAGTAAACAAAGTCCTCTTTCTACAGTCAGTTAATTCAATGAAATGTGATCTAACCTGAGTGGTTTGTGCACGGCGCCCCTGGAACGCAGGACACGGCGCAGCTGGGATCCCGAGCCCGGCTAAGCCCTCAGACAAGCAGTGGGACCGTCGGCAGGGGAGCGTGAATGCTCCGTACCCGCCGCCGTCCTCCTCACTCGGAGACATCAGCCCCTCCTCCCCGTCTCCGTCTCCATCGCACTCAGCCTCTCTCCGGTTTTTAGCGTAGCGGCTCCTCTGCCCCCTGAGGCCTGGGCTCTTCTGGCTGCACAGATGGTCCAGAGACGATGCCCTTTCAGCTGAGCCTGGAACATACACAGGTGGTTAGTGTGTATGTGTGTATTTGTGTGTGTGTGTGTGCAAGGTGAGGTTACTGCATTCTGATTACTGCGAGCCCATACATTATTCTGAGCTGGCCTACCACCTGGGGCAGTGCTTAGACCTTCAGCAGTTAGGTTACCAGTTACCGCCTGCTGTCATGCTGAGCTCCAGCCGCTCCTGCACAGCAGCAGTTAGACTAACAATCCTATGATCAACCCAACTACAGCCAATGGTGGATGGCAGCTAACCTTCAATCAGCACACTCTCTCAAATCATATTCAGGGAATGTCTGCAATTTTCTCTACCTCTCTCCCCATCATCACCTATAAAGTGAACCAAATCAAGCTAACACTCCTGCACACACGACCCGATGTATGTAAGAACATTTTTCTTTCATCCATCAGTCAGGATTCCCTTTGAAAACTCCAGTGGTGCTTTTTGAAACCTAGTGCAATTCCAGAAACAGGAAAATATAACTTAATGTCCATCCTCATAAATGATATTGACAGCCACAGTGGATATCATTCTCAGTCACTGAGAAGGATTAATGTGTGTTCTTTAGGATTACAATAAATAGACTGTTCCGTGTATGTGTTTAAGGGCTCCAGACTGGCCCTTAAATGGAGGCATTTTGCCCCTAAAATTTGAGACAGTGCAAGTAAATTTGTCATCTGCTTGCATATGTGCAACCCTAAATGTGCTGTTTTGTCTTTTTTAATACTCAAAGAATCTGTTTTTTAACCTTTATTCATCTAAGAAGGATCCATTGAGATTTAACAATCTCTTTTTAAGGATGTCCTGGTCAGGAAAGCAATCTATCATTAAAGGTGGAAGGCCAATGTGTGTGAGGATCATGAATGAAAAGGAAATGTGAATATATGCTTTGCAAGTCGATTTACAGCGCGCATCCCAAGGTTTTCTGCTTGCATTTACTAACATTTTAAGTTTGCGGCCACTGTGCTCCTGGTATAAACAGTTTGGAGACCTGAATCCTCACCTGCCCCGGGGCGTGTGAACTGCTCCTCCTCCTCTTCTTCTCCTCCATCCACGATCTCCTCGGTGCTGGTCAGGTGCTCCTGGCTCAGGTCCGACAGAGAGAACTCCAGGCTGTCTTCTCTCCACATGTCCGCCGACTTGGACCGCTTCTTTTTAACGCTCCCTCCCTCCCGCGGGCCTTCGGTCATCCGCTGCAGGTACCTCTCCTCTCCCAGAGTGTCTCCGTCCCCCTCCCCCATCGAGTCTTCTCCTCCGTCCTGAGCGAGAGTGTCCGCCTCTGAGGTCTCGGGGGTCGGCGTGGCCAAGGGGTCGTCATCTTGCTGAAAGGACTCCGGCCTCATTGTCATGGCAACGCGCTGAGTCCAGTGAGGGTTGATGCCAAATTCCTCGAACGCATCTGTTGCGTTGAAGGGCTCCAGTCCGTTCTCGGCCAACGACTGCGGGATGCTGGGCGTGCTGGAGGAGCGGGTCGAGGCCTCAGAGTTTCTGTGTTCCTGTTTGACTGAGGATGAGTGGCGGGAGCGGCGGGTGATTGGCTGCTTGCCGGAGAGACGGAGCGAGCGGGATGTATGCTTGCGGGAGAGCCCCGTCACATCGCCATAGAAAGCACTGTCCCCATTCTGACTCTCCACGTTTCCCATGATTCAACTGTGGATTAAGGAAGAGGCTTTCGTGAAACATATTATCCACCTTAGAAAAGTTCCCATTATCCCATAACTATTTATTCAAAGTTTATAAAGTAATGAGCTAAGTGTTTTACAACTGTGCACCACATCTGTGCTTTATATCAAACATCTGCATTCATTAACTGGCACACTGATCAATCTGAGGTGCCAGATCTCTGTTTAGTTAAAGATTCTGAGTATTAAGTTTATTAGCGAGAACGCAGCTGTTTGTGGTTCTTTTTTTTCTTAATTAAGCTGTTATACGGGCCAATGCTTTTGCGGAGGTCAGATAAACAAACAGAAGAACTAAGAGGAATTCTGATAAAATAGATAAAGGTTTGTGAAAAAAGAATATCTCATTCGGAAAAACAAATGTTGAAAAAAGACAATTTTCGGGGGGATTCTTTGTCAAAACACACAAACCATATCGGCTGTGTTATTGGAAACTTTCAATACCCTGCACTCTCTCTTTCAGTCTTTTCACAAATTCCCCACTGAACTGATCTGAGTGCAGCTCTGCCTGTGATGAAGTGTGCGCTAGTTTAAGGAAGTTAGAGACCGTTTTCAGTTCAGCTCGAAACCACTGAGAAACACACGGTCTGATTTCACATCTCCTCAGCCAAACTGCAGGTTTGTGCTGCGCTCTCTGCTTTGAGCTTCCAATTACAATCTGACAGACAATTAACTGTGTTAAATGGGTTGATTATGTGTTCGTATTTATTGCTGAGAACCAGGTCAATCACTGCGCTGGATGACTGGGTTACGTTTGATGTCCCGTTAACTAACGGTGGTGTGTCTGAGCGCCATGTGGAAATGAGGGATCAGGTATCTGCTGACCTGAGGGAAACTCCCCTGCCGGCCTGTGGCTACTTTAACTGACCTGAATGTTTGGACTAGCAAACTCACTGAGACAAAAAAAGTGAATTAAAATTTTATCTAGAGCGTAAACACAGCTGTTGTTTTAGAGAAAGGCTTTCCGAGAAAGATTTTCTGTTTTCCTTCCTTTTAAGTATTTAGAGTGCATCAAAATCTCATTCCCCTTTTAGTCATAACAAAGACTTTTAAAACTTTAAATGCTAAAAATTTTCCATCTTTGAACTTTTACAGAGGTTTCGGTGCAATTTAGGTCGATAAATGTAAGTCCTTAGTCATTAAGTCCTTGTTACTCGTACTTTTCGATCCAGCATATTCATGAATCCTCTTCATCATCTTGTTTTATGCAATGACGGATGGCCTCATCCCACTGCAGCACCTCACCCCTCTGCACTGCTCACATTATGCATCAGGCGTATTCCCAGAAGCAGTTAAAATGATCAAAGAAATCCGTTTTTAGCTGCATTCTGTTGATCACAAAGTTATCTCAGCATCCTGCTTCACCTCATGCTCCCTGTTATATAAGCGCACGGAGCTGCTGAGTCAACTGCTGTCAGATCAGCTGGTCCGCTGTGAGTCACACATCATCAAACCTACACCACCGGGTTTCTCAGTGTGGACTCAAACAGCGGAGAGCGAGAGAGAGGATGCTTTGCAATGAGGCAAGTCTTTTTTAACAAGTTAATCTTGTATTTTAGAAATACAGTACACTAAAATACATTTTAGAAATACACTGAAACAAACCCAATATTCAGACGTATAACACATTCTGATAAATCTAAAGGATTTTACCTTCAAAATAAAATGAAATCATCAATGGAGATCTTTGCAGTGCTACTGAGTTACTGAAGTGTAAAAGCTGTGGTTACCTGTGGTTGAGCAGCCGCATCACCAGCATCCCCACATCACCGCGGCGTCGCCTCTCACCGACTGCAGGATCCTGCACACATCCTCATACGTTGGTGTCAGTTTGCCCTGAGAGGAACAAGAAAAGGAGAAGAAGTGTTTCAGCGGAGCTCTCACAACTTCAAAGTGACCCGACGTGTCAAATGCACAGAGAGGAAGAGAGAGACGGCGGGAAGAGGAAGATGCTGCTTCTGCGGGAGGATCTGCCAGGTATGTTACATAAAGAGGGTGAAGTAAAGTTGAAAGTGAAGCTGTAAAGCACAGCAGAGAGGAAACGTATAGGATGAGAGGAAGTATGCAGGATGAAAGGGAATAAGGGACACTGTGGTCAGTCAGCCTGGAGGTTGGATAGTGCGGTAAGAAAAACAACACGAGAATCCCACATTAAAATGCACACATACGTACATACAACCAAACTCACAGATCATCAGAAACAAAGCAGAGAGGTACCGTCTGAGCCTAAGGGGCGAGAAATAAAATTTGAAAAAACCCCCACAAACAACCGTATTTTCTTTGAACTGCACCCTGAAACTCTCTGCCAACCAGAAATCCACATCGGCATGTGCAGGCATGTGCACAAACATTTTGGGAAAACACCCCTTGTTTCCCTGCAGACAAAGAGATGCGCACGCACGCACACACTCGCACACTGTAAAATGACAGCAGATAAAAGCAGCTATGCATGATGATTTTCTGCTTAAGACTCAATTCAATGATCCTCACCAACACGACCTAATTTTCTCTAATACCAGCCCTGAGCTGCTTAGACTAGACCGCCATTTCCATAATGTTCTATCTATAGTGTGAAGGTATGCAAGTTCAAACATGCTTGCCTGCTCGTGTGTCGATTCGCACATATTTTCAGTTCACAACTGGCTGCCAATTATTAACATGTATGTTTGGTCCCTCTCAGTTTTAACGTTTCAAGGCCCCCTGGCAGCTGGAAGACAGACTGATGGCCACACTGCTGCAAACACCATCACCAGATTTGCTTGCTGTTCCTATGACGGGGGAAAATGTTGTAAAAGTAACACTTTCACAAACATATGGAAAGAGAAAAAAGAAGAAAAATCTCTTGCCAAGCAGATGTTAATCACGTGTGTTAGTCAGGATGCTGAAGAAGCATCATCAATTAGCAGCGCTGCTATGAGTATAATGTTGCTTCCACCAAACTCTGACTACAGCAGATGGTTTTATTATTGATTAAGTATCAGCTAACTGATAGAGTTCACAAAAAAGTGAACCAGAGAGGACAATGGAGGAGTGTTTCGTCTCACGGGTCGGCTCTGACGCCGCAGCGTGCCAGCATGTGTGTTGTGTTCATGTATTTAAACTTAGCCACTGCAGCACATTTCGCCCCAGCTGTGGGAAGCAGTTACATAAGCTAAACTTGACCCTGATACTTCTCCTCCTCTTCCTCTGTTCGTCCTAACACCCCAGTCTTTATTATTTCTCATCCGCCCTCCATCCTATCCGGCCTGATGAGATTCATCCCAGCCCACATGCTGACCGACCGACCACCCACCAGCCCAACCCCCCCACCACCACCACCACCACCCGAAAAACAAACAAAGACGCGGATATTATCCTCCACACATAATGCTTGACAGGTGCTGGATATTCATTTTGGAGCCGGTCCTGTTTGCCTGTTAAAGCTGGCATCAGTCGGATTTTTTTTTTTGGAGATAATTAAACATGTGCAACAAATATCAGTGCTGAGAAGTTACATGTACTGTAGATTGCCATATAATTCATCTGAATGTCTGGTTCTACGGTGCAGTAGGTGGAGGTGAAACACACACACACAGACACACAAACAAACAAAACAATCCCGCCTGACACAACACGAGGGAAATCAAACCACTGTCTTTCCTCTGGCGGTGTACAGTCTAAAATGTTTAGTCTCCTCGTTTTTCCGCTCCCCGTGCCCTGCAGCGAGGAACGGGAGACTGAGAGGGGTAACGAGGAGAGGGGAGAGAGAGCTCTCGCAAAAAAAAAAAAAAGAGAAAACCCACATAGAGCTGAGAGGTGAGGCAGGGCTGTGGGCGAAACACAGAGGGGGAGGAGGAGAGGGCGCCGAGGTTGTTGGTGCAGACAGTGGAGGGAAAACATGTTAGGGTTCTGTGCTATGAATAGAAGTTTGCTATGGAAAAGTGAGACAGAGGGGAGGAAGGGGTGAAGACCGCAAAAGAAGGAGAGATAGACAGAGAGAAATTTGGATGGGTGGTTGGGTGGTTGGGTTGGGTTGGGTGGGGGGTGCTATTGTTGCTGAGCTCTAAGTGGATAAGTAGACATGTGCTCTGGCTGCCTCTCTTCGGGCTTAATTGAGGCAGGCGAGACAAAAGGGGAAACATAATTATTCGCTCTCTTTCTCTTGGTCTCTCGTTCTCGCTCTCATTTTTTCGCAGTATATTAACACATTGAGAGAGTGTATTAACACAATGGCCCGAGCAACAGCAGCCAAAGCGGCATTACAGTACCACGCAGACACAGGCCTCTAAAGCGAGCACCCACGCCGAGATGGGACAATGAACAATTCTGTAAAAGTCATATTTATATGAAAATTTGGGTTTTTATTTCCTGAAAATATCTGCAACAGCATGTTTTATTAGAAAAAAAAGCAGGTTGTTTTCCAAGTGCAAAGCACAAAAGCTCTTCTGGCTTCTTAGGATATAAAAAATGAGACGGAGCTGAGCATCGTGCAGGGACCGGAGGAGACTCTCGACTGCGCCGTCAGAAACAACTCTGTGCTGGTTCCTCAAACTCACACTGCCACATTGTCAGAGCCGTTTTAAAAGAGAGGCTTTTACATCTTCCACCTAGCTCATGAACGCAGACACGCACACAGGAGCAGGTCGTTTTCTGCTGCATTCACCGGAGCACAATAGCATAAAGAGAAGACATACTTCCAGTCGCACACACCTGCACAATCCCTAGAGAAATGCGAGCAGGTTTTTCCGACTCTCACACACACACACACATTCTCTCACACTCTTTGGAAAAATACCAAAGGCCTGTCAGAACAGCCACGGAGCGGGGAACACCCTTCTTTCCCCCCACAGCCAATCTTTTCATCTCTGCACCTGTCTCTCGCAGCTCCGCCCCAACATGACACACAGCTCAACGCTCCCGACTGAAAACCTCACATGACGTGGATGCGCAGCGCGCTGTGCGACTGTACGACACTGTACTGCTGCGAACCAGCCAAACAAAACCTGCCTCATTGTCTCGCTGACAGTCATAGTCTACACATCACATTCTGGAGAGGCTGTCGAAATCAGACACTGGCTTCCTGTTATGAAATCCCTGAGCATCATGTATTTAACCAGCTTTATTCCCATTGTAGATGCGCTTAATGTAGAACTGAAGAGCACAGTGCCCGTCCATAACCACAGCCAGTGTTTCAACAGGTTCATGTGACACATTTTTCATTTGGTGATCTGTATGTTTCCTTGTGGAGGTTTTGCTATGTTATTATTCAGTCATTCATTTATTTAGGTGGAAACCTTCAATGGTGCCAAGGTACAGATGCACAATGAATGACACAAAACACAGTTAAAGGTAAACTCAGGAAGAAGAATAAACTGCTATATCATTTTAAAAACGGAAGTGAAAGTGTAGAAACAGATAAAAAGTTTAGATTAACCCATTAAAGGGATAGTGCAACATTTTGGCAAATTGGCCCATTGCCATAATCCCTATAGTTTTAGGAGTAGGTTTGTTACCTTTAATTGTCAGTGCAAGCTATTTTTAGAACGGCGGAGCAGAGCGGCGAGCTGCTCAGAGCTACGCTATGGAGACTAATGGGATTTTTTGGTTTCCCTCATCAAACTCATCAAATACACAATCCAACAACTCCAAAACGCTCTGGTGAACAAGTTGTGACCTGCACAACCATGCTATGAGATAATGTAACTTTACAAGACGGAGTTGTTTTCAAGGCAAATGCACTGCTTGCCGAAAAACTGCCCCCGAAGGAGATTCACATCAGCGGTTTTGCATGAATTTACCTCGTAAACATCTCAGTTTACGTTCCGTTATTATCTCATAACATAGTGAATGTGCCGGTCCCAACTTGTCCACGAGAGCGTTTTGGAATTCTTGGACTTGATGAGTTTGATGAGGGAAACCAAGAAATCCTATTAGCCTCCATAGCATAGCTCTGAGCAGCTCGCCGCTCTGCTCCGCAGCGCTGTTCTAAAAATAGCTTGTACCGACAATTAAAGGTAACGGACCTACTGCTAAAACTATAGGGATTATGGCAATGGGCCAATTTGCCCAATTTGTCCTTTAAAGCCTGGTGTGCATTAGAAGCAATAACAGCCAACAGGCCTGTGGGTGTTTAGGGGATTTATTAACAGTTGTCAGTTTTATCATCTCATACTGCTTTAAAATGTTTTGGGGGCCTTAAATGTGAGAGTTGAAACATTAAGATAATAGAGCTTAATGTTGTGTTTTATCACTCAGTGTTTTCCTCAGGGAGTGAGCTAATGAAAATAACTTAAGAGAGACACTGGAGGTAGCAACAGTAGTGTCTAGACGCTGCTGTAACCAGAGAGACCCTCAGCTTGACTGACCTCGCTGACCCTCCTCTGCACTCTTGAACCACGACCAAACCCCCCCCACCCCTCCCACCCCCCAACACCCCCCATCAAGGCCCCAAAATGTATGAAGCAGTTGCTGGACTCACCCTGCCCTCGGGCCTTTTTCCCGCACCTTTCACATACCCCCACCCTTCCTCCAGGCATGTACCCCTCCCTCCCTCTCTCCAGGAGCGAAGTCGCCGAGGTTAACGCTCTCTCCGGGGGGTAAGCAAAGGAATTCCTGAATGGGAAAAACTACATTCCTGGCAAGTCAAAATAGAATGCCATGGGAATCCTCGAGAGGCTTTTATCAGAGTGCCCCCATGCCCCCATATACACACACATATGTGCACACCTACAGAAATGCGCACAAACACCTGCACATGCATGTTTGCACACTGGGGGCTTCCTTGTTGTTGTTTACGCTGAGCAAACCTGCTGAAAAAGATAACAGACACTCTGCGAATAACAGGCGCATCAGGACGAGGTGCGGGACGGCTCAGTGGTCCAAACAAATAAGGATCAGGGACTTATTTGTCAGTGAGTGTCTGCATGCGCACGCCTAGGTGTGTGTGTATTGTTCACATTTGAGTAGCAAATGTATCCATCCAGCGCCGAGATAACAGTCAGATGGGCTCTGAAATCATCCTATTGTAGCGATAGGAGCGCACACTCCACTGCACTCCCACAGTACCTCAGAGACGTGACTGTCTCAGACATCACCGCCAGAATTCCCTGGAAAAGGGAGATTAGCTTCTTATTCATCCTTTCGGGATCTGACAAGACACGTGCCACCCCCCCCACCCCTCTCTCTCTCTCTCCTCCAGCTCTTCCCCTTCTCTCCGCTTAAACACACACATGCACATACACAAACAGAGTGCCTGCAAGCACGAGTCTCGGCTGCTGCTTAAATCAAACATTAATTTCTTCTACATGGTGAGAGACAAATTATAATTCCTTCCTGAGCGAGGCTCTCAGAGGAGGGCCAAGTATAAAAATGACAGAACTAAGTGGAGAGGGAGGAAAGGAGAGATGATTGTTATTAATTTACGATGGATGCCTCATAGAGAAGTGTAGAGGAAAGAAAAAAAAAACTGAACAGAAGCAAGATTTGGGATTGTGGTGATAATACTAATAAGCGAAAGGAAATTCACTGCCAAGTTCTGTCAGAAAGCGTGCCAAAACGAGAGTGGAAAAAAAGCAAAGATGGATCTAAATAAAAAAATAAATATAATCGCTTGAAAACGGGGGTAAAGAGATTGTCATGTAGTGTGGCGTATCATCAGCAAAACGACACATGAAAGATTTGAGATTTTGGGGTCAGTGGTGGCATCTGAGGCTCAAAAAAAAAAAAAGATAACGGGCAGTGGGATTCAGTGTCAATCAGTTCATCCACTTTGCTCCTCAAGTGTCGCTAACCTCATTAAATACGCTCCTCCATCTTTCTAGAAGCTTACGCCGTACGCTCCTTAACTCAGATTTCAGCTGACTGTGTCGGCAGCGCGCCGCAGTTGGGGGATTACCATATTTTGAAGGAAAAATCCTTCCTCCATTGAGTGAGAGGGCCCCACGAGAGTCAATGAGTGTGCGTAGCTTTTTGACGCTCCGCTCCCGAGTTTGCAGAGTGCAACTTCAGCGATGACGGAGCCCGCCGTATGAAACCTCCACATTATGATCTTTCAAGATACACACTTTAACGTGAGGCTTTTACACCGTCTGATCCATTCTCCCACTTGTTCTGAGATGAGGAAGATCAAGGGGCGTCAGTCTAAATGAAATCCTTCCTGAACTTCTCTTGTAGGTTACTGCGCCACTTGAAATCCTCTTGTTGATGAAGTCTGACTGTACAGGTTGAATGACAAATGCTAAAGCATCGCCGGCTCACACGCGCAGCCCGCCGCCATCCCACAATCAGCGCTCGCTCCATCGTCCTGATGAAACCCCTGATTGCACAGATGAGTCATCACAACCAATCAACTGTATATTGATGTGGTGATTTGCAGTTCCCAAGAAGTGAGAGGCAGTAAAAAAAAAGAAAAAAAAGTTGTTTAATTATTCAGGCAAAGTGGAATAAGACATTGACTGTGCTCCAGATTCAGCTGGTAACCGTAGAAACCCTGCGGGGCAAGACGCAGCCGCGGGGGGAGGAGCGGCTGGGAGGGAAGGAGTAAGATAGAGAGGGATGGATGCTAGACGAAAAAAAAGAAACAGAATAAAATGAGGAGAGTAATATGCAGACGTGGCAGCATATTTGAATTTCACATGGGCAATGGCATGCAACTACAGGATTTCATTATACAGCAGATATCATCCAGTCAGCCTCATCCATCGCTGATATCAGTGTCAATCAACTTTTATCTGTAACAACCCAAACCACAGCTGACTTATTACTAACTCATTCAAAACTTATCCAGACTCTTTCTCAGTCTGCTGCATTTCCCTTCTGTTCGCCACTTAGTCTGATTTATCCCTGCTGCACTTTAACACACAGAGGAATCCTGCACTGTCTGTCTGTTATGCTATTGGTTACTTTGCTGTGTGTTGTCCTGCTTTTCTGCGGTATCCCAGTTGCACAGGAGACAAATTCCTTTCAGCTTGGTTGACATGGCAATAAAGTAATGAAGTGGGACAGGACACACCGCACTGAAGAGCTTTTAATCCTGAAATTATTAAGTAGGACTACGGCTTGTTGTAACATCTCAAGACAGGGAATTCCATCCCTTTTTTTTTCCTTTTTTTATGTGGGGTGATAGATTTAGTCTAAGATTTAGGAGGTTTATTTTTTCATAATGCAGGCGTTAAGGATAAAATTGATTCAGTCTTTTGAAAAGTGAATGCGATTTCAATTTCAGCCTTGTAAAGTACAAAAAAACATCTTCTTTGTCTCTAGAGATCCATATCAGTTAAACCACGGCATCACAGCAAATGCAGACACTGACACACATATACACACCGCCTGACAAACACAGACAGGTGTGAATGGAGCCAAATTGGCAGGTAATACTTCCTATTCCGCTCTGTGCAGTCTGAAGAGACGGCGAAATAACAGGGCGGATGGGTGGGTGAGAGAGCGATAAGAGGGTTTTAAGCAAAGGTAGAGTGAGGTGGGAGGTTGAGGCAGGGGGGATGGGAGCAGAGCGAGCGGTAAGAGGGTCTGAGAAAGAAAGAAAAAAAGAGATGATGGTGTTGAAAGGCGGATGAGAGGTTGTTAGAGCGCTGGGGAGCGGGTGGAATCGAGTGTTGGGCCACAGGTAGACAGACAAATGATGTGAGCTGAGGTGGAAGGAGACATGAGAGGGAGAGAGGTGGAGTGGTGCTGATAGGTCCTGAGGGGCCGATAGAGATGGATGCCGTGTCGAAGTAGGGCAGATGTGAACAGGCACGATTTGTTGTCATTAACAATATGACTGGAGTAAGGTAGAGAGCCACTGTCCGAGGGAGCGTGTGCTGATGTATGTAGCTGCAAACAGATGGCCCACAACAGAGACAGAGGAGCTGTGGTTTGTTACTGTACGGAACTATTGTTAAAGGGGTAGTTCAACATTTTAGAAAATTGGCCCATTGCCATAATCCCTATAGTTTAGGAGTAGGTTGATTACCTTTATTTGTTGGTGCAAGCTAGTTTTAGAACGGCGGAGCAGAGCCGCGAGCTGCTCAGAGCTACGCTGAGGCTAATCATCTGATTTCTTGGTTTCCCTCATCAAACTCATCAAATACACAATCCAACATCTCCAAAACACTTTCGTGGACAAGTTGTGACCTGCACATTCACCACTCTATGAGATAATAACGGAGACAGAGTTGTTTTCGAGGTAAATTCACTGATGCGCGTTAATGTTGGGGGTAGTTTTTCGGCAAACAGTCTTGTTTTCCTTAATGGTGCACAGAATAAGGTATAAATAGTGCAACAATGCAATATGCAGGTATTATCTTGGAGTAAAACGAGGACAGTTAATAAAACACAGAGCAGGACTCTCATCACTTTTTTTAATTAGGAAAACTGCTGAGGTCGTGCAAATCCTTTGTAGTACTACCATGAGTAAGAATGAGGCTTCGGCGTGACCACACAAAGACAAAAGGGGAGAAAAAGGGGAGAGGGTGTGATATGAAAGGGCCCGGGGTAAGAGAAGAGGAGTAAGGAGACACGGGGGAAACACAAATCTTGACAAACTGCGGCTGAGGCGGGAGGAGCAGGTAAGTGTTTCAGAAGTTAGTGGCACACAGGAGGAACGGCGGGAGAGGAGGTGGGGGAGGGGAGAGATGGCGGGTGGTGGAAGGGGAAGTTATCTCAGTGCATCTCCTGCACCTGAGTCAACAGCAGAGCTCACAAACAAAGTGCCCCCTTCAAGCAGAGACAGGGGACAATGAGCGGCAGAGAGGGACGGGGGTAAGAAATGTTCAACAAGAATGTGACAGACAAACAGCAGCACCGCTCTGAGGAGGAGGAGGACACCAAGACAATTCAGTTCTGTCCTGTGATGCTTTCTAGGTATTATTATTTCTAATAATAAAAGACAAGATGTTATTAAAAAGGGTGGGAAAAAAACACATTGTACTTGCAAATGAAGGGCAGGCTCTAAATAAAGACAGACTCTGAAATTTGGATCACATGTTGTTCTTTTCACATCCCTCCTTTTTGCTACCCACTTCTTCATTTGTGCATCTCACACACACACACACACACTGTCAGACATAATAAGGTGTGACAGATTCAGAGAACGAAAGGGGAACTCCGCCCAGAAAGTTGCATCAATCTTCTGCAAATTTCAGCGACAACAAACTGCTTCAGTGATCTTAGCACACAAACATCAGGGTACTTTCCAACACTTTGTGAAGCACCGTGGAGATGATTTTATTTCTATTGATCAACGTGTCTTTTTTGATTAACCGGTTCATTATTCAGTCGAGAAAATGCTAAAGCTATCTCCCTTTAGGAGATTCACTGTACGCAACAATGATCACATTTAAACACAATCATGACTTAAGCTTGATAACACACAGTGTAAAAACACTTATGTTGTGTTTTTTTTAGCTCCACCAGGTTGACACAAGCAGATGCTGCAGAGCTGCAGAGGAGAACAACATATGGAAACGAGTTGTGTCAAATTAGCATACGACCTCCAGGCTGGGATCAACGTAAGGCATCATTTCCAGAAAAAAAAACAAAAAACAAAAACTTAGCTTCCTTTTTTTTCCAAAGCAATATCATCCTGGAACATTCTACTACTTAACGTGGTCGGAATTATTCATTTTACCTCATTGAAATGAATTTCACTCTATATAAACTCTATGCGAGAGTTATAAAAGTGTCTAAGTCGTCTGTTTGACTCCTCGCGTTACGTTGATTTCGTCCAATGTCTTGTGGCCATCGATGAGACGGGGATGTCAACAACATGCCAGCGAAGCGGCGTCTCTTCAGTGGATGGGGTTGGATCTAGGTCAATGGGTCCATTTCCTGGTAGTTGAGCTCTTGTGCGGACTCGAGCTGGGGGTTATTGTTTGGGCTCTGAGTGGCTACAGTGAATAGAGCCTCCCCTCTCAGTGCATTAGTGACCTGTATAAGCTCCACACGACTCGCTGACATCTGAGTGCAGGCCTGAGGGGAGTGGACAAAGGCAATCTGACCACACACATGCACACACATACACATTCAGGTGCCTAAAAGCTAATGCACCACAGGACAATAACAAAAACACACAGTTTAGTTTAGTTTTTTAGTTTAGTTTTTATTTCGGTCGATACGTTTCATTAAAAATATATATATGTATTTTTTTACAATCAAAAGGAAAATAATAATACAAAGAACATCAAAATACAGTAAGACAATAATGTACAAAAGAAAAACAAGAGAAGAAAAATAAATAAATAAATCAAGGAAAATAATTGGACCGAAAAGGAATAGGCTGAAGCATAGCTTATAATGCCTACCCTGTTACAACTCTTACTTTAAGTTACTTTAAACATTTTAAGTGTACAATTTGTTATTTGAAGAGAGAGAAGAAGAAGAAAAAAATAATAATAATAGTGACAATAATACTAAAATAAAATAAATAGATACATCACAAAGGAGTGAGAAGAAAGGAGCTGAAATGTCCCTTTCTTCTTCCCTTCTTTCCCCTTCATCTCCTCCTTTCCCTTCTTACTCCCCTACTTTCTTCCCCCTCAAAAGATCGAGAGAGAGAGAACAAAAAACAAAACAAAACAGACAAAGTTAACAGCAAACATGTGTCGCCACTCATTTCTCTAACGTATACAATTTAATCATCCTATTTTTGAGTACTTTTTTAAATAAGAGTATGGTATTGAATGTTTGTCAGTTTGTCAGTCTGATAGAAACCTTATACAGCACTCACCACAGGCTTGTATTATCCCCAAAGAAACTCAATCCAAAGAACAAAAAAAAGAAGAAAATAGAGAATCCATGCTGCTCTGGCTGTAAACCTTCATCCTCGCTTTTGTTGCACACACACTTTCAGACATATCCACATACATATTTGCACATGCACACACTTACAAATGCATACACAGGCTGTTTCAGACCGCCTTGTACAATCCCACCGCATCACTTCCAGGTCAACAAGCAGGAACGTGAAGTGTGACTACACGATGAAGGCTGAGTCGCAAGCCAGGTCGGCGTTCTCTTTAACTAACCCTCTAACTAACTGTAACTAATGTAATGTGAGGGTTGAAAGGAAAGAGGGAGTGAAGGAGAGGAGGAGAGGAGTGAGGAGACAATGGCTAAGTGACCTGTTTCCTCTGCTGCTGCTGCTGCCTGGACAGAGAAACACACTCAAAACCCACAAGACACTCAGGCAAAGTAGGAGGTGTAAAGATTTCCAAACAGCGATTTGAAAAAAAAAGAGAAAAAAAATCCCAGGAAGGGCAAATCTCCCCAGAGCAAACAAAGCATAAACACAATCTTTGAAGACACTCTTTGCACTCCTGCAGTAATTCCTGCCTTAAATCCCTACTCAGCACTTCACACACAACTGTGTTTCCACTCTCTGGCTCTGAAGTCTTTAAAACCAGTTTCCTGCTCAGGTAACGTGTCTTGTCTCAAGAACTGCTCTTTCCGTTTTTTTTCCACAAAAACCACACTTCTATAATGTTCTGCCACTCGCTTAAAACGCTCCCCGGAATAACAAATATCAAGTTGTTTACAGCAGAAGCATCCTTTGTTCGCTGATCACTCAGTAAACAAAATTACGCATTATAACTCACCGCAGTTTTTTTTTTTTTTTCTTAAGCAATTTCTAGGGCACCCTAGAAACATCTGAGGCTCTAACCATATCAAATAAGATGTAGATGCATGTAAGCACACACACACACAGTGATGTGGGGGCTGGAACGCAACACTGATCAGAGATAATGGGCAGACATGACAGGGATGGCAAATGCTGTCACACCAAGAGAGGAGGGGATGGAGGGATGATGGAGCAAGAGACAGAAAGAGAGAGATGGGCGGAAACAGAAAGATAGAGAGAGACGGATGGAAAGAGAGAGGGAGAGAAGGAAGGAAGAAAGAAAGAAAGAAACTCCCAATTCATCAGCGCATGGCGAGGAGACAAAAGGGAGGAAATGAATGAGGGCACATGCCAGCTCACGTCAGCTCTGAGACACCCCTCCCCCGTCTGGACCACTTCTCAATTAGAGACATCCCCTTCTGCTTCTCCCACTCTCTCTGCATCTTCTTCTTCTTCTTCTCCTCAGCAGGAGGGGCGTGGGGGGTAGAAACATTCTCCACCTGATGTTATGCACTCTGCAGGCTGACAACTCTCGTGCTCCTGTTCGACCAGACGAGCGACATTATGAACGGACGCACTTAAGCAAACACGTCGTTGCCGTGACATAATGTTCACACTGACTCATTCTGCCTCTCTGGGCTTTGCACATTTACTCCAGCTGAAGGCCAAGACTATGGAGCACAGCCACATAAAACACAATACACACTAATAATGCTCCTCAAACTAATACTTAAAGGGATAGTTCAACATTTTTGGCAAATTGGCCCATTGCCATAATCCCTATTAGCCTTAGCAGTAGGTTCGTTAAACTTTAATTGTCGGTGCAAGCTTTTTAACGGCGGAGCAGAGCCGCGAGCTGCTCAGAGCTACGCTTCGGAGGCTAATCTTGGTTTCCCTCATCAAACTCATTAAATACACAATCCAACAACTCCAAAACGCTCTGGTGGAGAAGTTGTGACCTGTACAATAGTGTAGCTCTGAGCAGCTCTGCTCCACCGTTCTAAAAATAGCTTGCACCGACAATTAAAGGTAACGAACCCACTCCTAAGACTATAGGAATTATGGCAATGCGCCAAATTTGCCAAAATGTTGATCTATCCCTTTAAAAACATCTTCATGGTTTTGTCTGAGGCTTCAGAGCCGCTGATCTCTTTGCACCCCCACATCTGGAGCTACATCTGGATGGAAACTTTATTTTTGTCCTCTTGTGACCCATCATCCTTTAGCAGGTCAACCAGAAAGTTTTTGTGATTAGTTTTCAAGATACCGTTGTTGGCTTATTCTATCGTGGACACTCCAAAAGGGATTCCCCCTGCTACTGCACGCACAGCAGAGAAAAAACAAGCACCTCTCCACCCCCAGCTGTCAGCTTCGTCTTGGTTTTCCCCAAAACAGATTTCAACAATATCCGTCTGGTCGTGGTCTGCAAGTGACAGCAGCGGAGAACTGGGAGAGTGAGCGACAGGAACACACACACACACACACACACACACGTACAGTGATAGAGAAGAGAGAGACACACAGAGAACCCCACAAGGCGCACACTCAAACACAAACATTTAAACAGCTTGATTGCATGTGGGGAGATGGGCACTGTGGGGGCTGATGCATAAGCCCCATATTTGCTCAACAGCAGAAATAAGTGGACCACTGAGGAAGAGGGGGATGAAAAAAATGAGACACAAAGATGAGAGAGAGAGAGAATGAGAGAGGGAAAGAGAGAGAGAGAGGAAGAGAGAGATCATCCCTTTCATGTTAATTGCATCATCCCTTTATCATGCCCGCCACATGCTCTTCAAACTGCATCTTATGTGCTGCGTCCATAATCATAAAGAGAGAGGAGAGGCTGCTCCTCTGACCTGCCACAAGGTCACAAGAGTCTCATTCTCTGTGGAGGATTAAGATGTGAGTATTTGCAGTAAGCTTCACTACAATGTTGTTAATGATGATGATGATGATGATGATGATTATTTTTTCTATTTTTGTAATGCATTATTTGATGTAGCTCTATATGAGATTTACATGGACAGATCAAGAGATAAGTGTGATTCATATATTTGTATTTGCAGTGTAGATTAAACAAAGGCTTCTTCTGTTTGTATTCGGTTTGTATGTTTGTTTTCTTTTTCTTTTCTTCCCCCTGTTTTTTTCTTCTTCTTTGGGAAATAAATAAAGAAACTGTACGAGTCACTCGGTCACTGATGATTGTATCAGGATGGATATTTTTGTCTTTTTGTGCTAATTCATTGGAAATAAAAACATATTTAAAAAACCAAAGGTTGCAGGATATCAGAATGTGACCCATGTATCATCTGTCTATCACTACAATCTGCTCCCTGCAGTGTGAACCACTGAGGTTAAGATACAGTAAGGGTTGGAGTTATACAGTACTCTGCGGTGGTTATGGTTTCAGATTGTCAGTGAATGCAACGTCCTCCTTTGAGAGAAAAAAAACAAGTGGCTGGTTGTTGTGTGTGTTTACAGCGGCCTGGAAGAGGATATATCTACCTCCATCTGCCCTATAGGTGGGCTGGCTGAGCAGGAGAGCTGTGTATCAATCTGGGTCAGTACGTACACATCCTCACACACAATACAAACACACACACTTTGCCCACAAGGCTCACTTAACGGAGCCCCATCCCCCCCTTCACGCTCACACACTATATTAGCTTACTGTACGCACACAGAGCACATGGTTTGCGGATGCACACACACTCTTGTTTGTCCAAAACACACACGCACACATGCTTGTGTGGTAAATGGACACACATAGGCATTAACCTGAATGAGCTGTGTGTAAAAGTATCTGAGATAATGGCTTTTTCACAGCCCCCGGCTTTCACAAAGTCTTTGTCAATTTAGAAAAAAGTACACACATCTACACACACACACACACACACACACACACCAGTTTTTATCTGTCACTATAAATCCCTTCACGGATCACTTCCTCAAAACACCCTGCCAATATTCAACTTCCTCATGGCGGCAACCGAAGCAGTGAGTTGTAGCGAGAAAGATAACATGAAGGAAAGATAAGAGACAGGGAGGGAGAGAGAGAAAGAGAGATAGTTTAGATGTTTTCTTCCTCTCTAAACAAACACACATTTTGATGGTTGATAACAGATTATCAATCTCAAGCAGTGGAATCCAAATGTGTGTAGATTGATTCTTGTTCTCATCAGGACTTCACTTATTCTAATTGCTGCATGAATTAAAAACGAACAAACATACAATTACTTTCTTTAACTGTTTTCACCGTGTTATATCCCACATGTTGACCTTTCTGAATGCAGCGAACCAAATTGTCCAATTTGTCTGTTTGTTTGTTTTTAGACAAGAGGCACAAAAGTGAGGGAGGAGACAGGACAGCAGAGACTTTGCGCCCTTTGCCCCCTTGTAACTCTTCAGCTGTCTGGATGCCTGAAGACGACCCTGTGCACAGCTGAGACCCAACACCTCCACTAATGCCATTATGCCCCCTCCCAACACACACAACACATACATTTGAGTGACAGATGTTAAATACATGTGAAGTATTCACAGGGAGGTAAAAGTGAACACTCACAGACTCCTGCTTCTGCTCCTTTGTTTTTGTTTTAATCTAATCTTCTCTGTCTTGTCGGCCACACTGTCACTCTGTCTGCTCTTCAGATCCTCACTCCCTTTAACTGTTGCTCTCTGAAGACTCCCAGCAGCTCTGAGGTCTCTGCCTTTGTGTAGCCCCTCTCTATCTGCTCTTTAGCTGCTTCTCCTCTTCCAAACGACTCATCTGACACACACACACACACAGCAGGCTAATGTCTTTATCATCCCCAAATGCTTCAGTGTGTGATCTCTCTCTCTCTCCATTTTGCGCCTTTGATGGCAGAACCAGTAATTTTGAGGACTGATGATCTTCTTTTTTCTCTCTCTAACGAGGTTTCAAAAGCCCATAACTACAACAAGCACCACTTGATTTTTTTTCTTTTTTCTTTTTATACATCCAGAGCGTAATCTGACTCTATCTAAGGGAATTTCATCTGCTCAGTATTTGTTACGTAAAAGCTCACAATTGATCAAACGGCGCTGCCACGGTACAGTACAGTAGTACAGTCTGCATCACTGTGTTTGCCCTTTGAGCGACACAGTGTGTTCGCCGGCGCGGGGAGAGCCAGGTGCTGCCGGTCTAGAAGGCGGTTACAGGTATTTTGTTATCACCAAATGAACCTCCGGTAGGAAACTAGGCAGAGTCCCAGGGAGAGCATTAATGATTGATCAACTTTCCCCAACGCACACACGCACACAGCTCCATTCAGCCCGGCTAGGTGAACAAGATGTGTGCGAGCCCTTTTCTCGCTGTATTTATTTAAATGTATATGACTATGTGTGTGTGTGTGTGTGTGAGAGAGAGAGAGAGAGAGAGAGAGAGGGAGCGAGGGGAGTCCCAAACACCAAACAGTAGTATACTGTACTAGCAACGGAGAGGAGCCACACTCACACACAGAGGCACGTTGTGTAAGAAACTATGGCATCTCAGAGAGTACGTTGGTAACCACACTTAAACACACACACAGAGAGACACACACACTGTATACAACAACAAGCTTCTCTTAGATTTGAACCTTTCACTGTAACTTCAAGGAGAATCATTTAATCACATCCAACATGAACGCACAATCAACTCCATCCACGCAACTCGCAGCTAACCCACACGCACACACAGCTTCAAAACAAGAAAAAGTGTCTCTTTACCTTCGCTCACACTCCACACCTGTGTGTGTGTGTAACAGTTAATTCCCTGTGGTGGTTAAAACACTGTCAAACACGTGTCCTCCTCTCAGAGAGCAAACAGGGGCGGAGGAGGGGGGGAATCCTTTTTGCACCGGTGAGACGTCTCCTCGTGCACTCCAGCGTAGCTCTCTAAACACAACGCACACATACACATACACACACATCACAGCACATACTCGCACATGCTGCCTCCTGCACGCCTAGACCAGACTGAGAAGGCTGAGGAGAGGAGGGTGTGTGAGCCGCTGCCTGGAGTCTGAGCCCGCCCCTCTTTCTCTCTGGCTCTCCCCGTCCCCGTCCTCTCCCACATGCACTCACCCTGCCCTCCCTCCTTCTCTCACTTCCCTCTCTCTCTCTCTCTCTCTCCAATTTCACCTCCCCCGGCTTGCCAATTGACTGCCAGCATGTGTGCTGGGTCTGTGCCTCTAAGCCTTTAGATGTCCCAGTCCTCTTTTTAATTGCTGGCTCTCTGGCCTCCGAAAGTTCTAGTCGACACAAACACAAAGACAACACAGATGATCAAGTGGACAAGCGCAATCATGCACAAAACATTTAGGATACAAGAAAAGACACTCGCACACAACTTAAAGACAGGCTGATAAAGGAAATGAGTGGAGGACTATTCATTGGATTATACAAACGACCAGTGAAAAGTAGAAATGTCATCTTAACTTGTACAGTAAGATTCAATACACATGAAAAGAGACGGAAGAAAGCAGGAAAACATTCACAGCCGAGTACAAGAAGAATCCATCTCTTTCTTATCAATCTTCCACAAGAGCTGCTGTAGCTCTTTTTTTGTTCCCTCTCTTTACTGTTTTATAACCCAGCAGGCTTTTTGTAACAGCAGCTTCAAAAAAAAAAAGCGATGCGCCCACCAGTGGTACAGTACATTTCGCTGTTGTTACTACTGTCTTTCACATCTTACGTACGTCAACATATCAGCGCCTGTGGGCCCGGAGAAGGTCGAAGCCTGCCTCCTTCACTGGCAGCCGTTGCAGCCAGCTTGGATTCACTACAGTCACAATGGACTCCAACAGTGACCCAGTTTTATGTCTTAAAATATCAAGATATCCACAGAAAAACTACACAAACCACTTGCACAACGTGTTTGCCCGCCGTAGCCTACTGCGCCATCCATCCCAGGCTCAGTATGACGACTCATGTTTTTGCCTACGTGCGCCAAAAATACCTCCAATTCAAATTCACAGCATTTACATGCCGTGCCGCCGGCGCGGTTAGTGGTTGAACTTGCCATCAGCTTCAAACATAAGCGCACATGGCAAAGGTTTGGTATAACAACATGAAGTTTCACACAATTTGGAACAGGAAATAGGCTAATGTTGCATAAAGCGTATTTATTAAATTCAATGCCAGCAGTCCAAAGATTTTAATCTTTGAGAAATTGGACCTCTGACTCTCTGTTTTTTTCTTTTGTCAGCTGGTGGGAGCTCGGCACATCACAAAACGTCTGCACTTGTTATATAATACATTCTCATCCATGTATTCCAGTTGTCAAACCCATCTTTGGAACAATACTGGGCAGCTTGCACACATTTATCTCATTTAAAAAAAAAAATAAAAAAAGTACCACCAAAAACAGGAAGTGTGGAGAAATTCTCATGTGGAGCTGAATCAGCACTCCAGAGACATTTATTTATCCAAGAAATAAAGAAATCTGCTTCAGATGCTTCCTTTTCTTTCAAAACCGACGATCCAGGTGAGGAGGCCAAATGCTGACATATGTCTGACTCTATTCAAATGTTTTTTTCATCTCAAAACATGAAAATCTGTAAATATAATTAGGCAAACACACACTAGAATGATAACTCTGTCTCAGAGGACGGCTTTCTCAGATTTCTCAGGATCATTAAATGGTTTACCCAAAATGTTTGGCTTGAGGACATGGGAATCTACGGCAGAGACGGGGCCGGTTACGTAGGAGGCTGATGATCCCCATTGTCTCTGCCTGCTGTACTGTGAAGCCAGAGAAGTAACTGCTGTTCGGGAGTATTTAACATTTATGGAGGCAAACATGCCGGGACAAAGGGCAGTGAAGGTAACAGATCCGCCTAACAAAAGGACCTAACACGGTCTCCACGGGGGGAAAGAGAGGAGACAGAAGTCGCTAACCTACGTGTACACTGTTTGTGGGGACAAGACACACACACATTCACCGCTTTTTACCTCGGGGCACACGATGACATTTCAGCATCTACCTCAGACATTACAGCTGTGTCCCTTCTTGCCTATTTTCATTCTTTTGTTCAAACGTGTTTGTATGTACATGCACATATGTTGTCTGTCTCCTCTCCCGGCACCTGTCCTCTCATCAGACCTCTGTCTCCTCCTCCCAGCCCCGTCTCCTTCCTCTCCGTCGTTCCGTTTTGTTTCTCTCTGTTATCTAACAGTGGAGCTTGGAAAAGGTCGTGTCCTGCTGGAAGCCGGCTCGAACAGGAAATAACCAATCCAGAAGGATGAACAGCGACTTAGACAACCGGTTCCCACACTCCTACCCAAACACGCCAGTTATTGGGCTTTAATGCAATTATACAAAAGAGTGGGAAGGAATTGGTTAGTGGTTTAAAGACAATCCAGAGCAATAGCTGCGATGGCATGTTGGCACAAGCCGACCACTGAAGAGGTAATAATAACAACAACAGCAGGTGGAGGATGTTATGTAAGCAGAGACGAAGGCTGGAGATGTCATGGGGGTTGGGGGGCTCTTTCTTTTTGTTTGCTTGTTTTGGTCTATCTGCACCGGTCCCTCGGCGTGCTGCTTTTTGTAGTGCGAACACGCTCATTGTTTGTTGTCAGCTGTGCGCTCGGCAGTTAGACAGCGAGGAGTAAATGAATATCAAAGCCCCTTCGCCGGTCGTGGCTTTCTGTTGAATACACAGGCTATTTGGTAGCAGCGCTGTAAGTGTAGCCATGGTTTTGGTACCCCCCTCCCCTCCCCTGTCTCCCTGCACACCTGAGCTGGCCTTTCAGCACAATAGACTCCACCTTTCAATCCTTATCAGATGTTATCGCAGTGGGTGTGTTGGTGGGGAGGGCGGGTGGCAATATCAGTAAAAAGGCCGGCGGGATGAGACACAGATTGGTTTCCCATTTCAAGCCTGCTGCCATTTCTGTTGCTAAACATATCATATTGAAATTCATGAACATACTGTACTGGGGACAAAAAAAGGTATGCACATATACACAGCCAGGATGCCCATTTTTCCCCCACCCAACCAACACCCACCTTGCCAGATTTGATAAAAATCATTTTCACCAGCCATGCGAGTGGAGCTGATGAATAATGTATGCACTGCTGGGCCACAATAGCACATCGCTTCTGGCCTGCTACCTTTTCCTTGAGTCACATTAGCTACCGGTTGCTAGTTCTACTGCTTAGGGTCATATCAGCTAATCCCTGTCTGCCGCTATTACATTTCCCATTAGCATGGCACACCTATATGCATGCACACTGTGGAATGCTCACAAAGCATGTGCTGAATGTACGCAGACATGTGCACAGAGAATAAATTGGACAGGTATACTGAAAGACACATTCATTAATAGTGAGGACAGATGTGAGTGACAGGCCCTCAGACTGAAGAGGAAGCAGGCATCAGGTGTTAGCCTGCTTTCCTTCATCACCTACACAAAGAGACGATGATATGCATCAGGTGTAATGCTGTGATGGACAGCTTGGCTTTGACACGATAGGTGACACGTCAATTACTTCAATCATTGAGTGTAGCTGATCATACATGGGCACGGCCTCCTCCAAGGCCCCTACGCTTCACCTACAAAAACACAACCACAAATGCGCGCTTGAAGGTAAGAGTTCATGCTCATTGTTGGTGTCAAGCTTGTCTCGGATTGGTCTCAGTAAATGTCTTTGTCCCAGCCAAATCCAAAAAAACACATAAAAAACAACAATATACCGTACAGTGTAAGTGAATGGTTCTGGTAAGAAAACAGTCAAGTTAGTGTTAACATTTGCTAATAGACAAGTAGATTCTTGTCCCTTCAAGGTCACACAACACACATCTGTGCAACATGCGCCCAGAGCTATGAGTCTAATGAATATTCAGAGGGGAGAGGTTAGCTCATTACCTGCAGTGCAATTAAAAAATCAAGAACGTTATACATTATACTATTTATTTTGGCTATTTTCACTGTTTCATTGCTGTTCCTCTCACAGTACAAAGACCCTCAGCCTGGCCCGCACGTGTTTTCCTCTGAGAAAATAATCAGAGTTGGTTATATGTGTGTGTGTGTCTGACTGATCACCACACATCAAGTATTATGATTAGACATTTGGTAATATTGCAAAACAATAGCGAGAGCCAAATCTTACAGGGAAAGGTATCCTCAAAATTTGATGTGGTGTAGTTTGGGTGGGAAAAAGTAGCCTATTTGTTTTTCAGTGATAAATTAATGTTTAAGAATAAACATTAACAGTTAAAAACACACTAATCACCAGAGCAGGCATGTCAAAAAACTTAATCAGTTCAATCAAGTATGAAACTACAGAGACAGAGAGAAAAAAAGCTACAATTATCCTAAACCAGATGGACAGATGCTCCTATAATTTACTTCAGTCTATACTAATAAAGCACTGACTGACAATACACGGTCTAATTATCTGATAACACACTGAAGTTGCAGTTGTTCCCTCGCACACAGCACAAATAGACGTGTATAGACAGAAATCCTCACCCTGGGGACACCACACAGTTAATACTACACACTTGTGTACAGTATATTTTTCTAGTTTGTGCTGAGATAAACAGAAAGATGAATGAAAAACAAGGAGTGCCACCGTCAGCACTACTTTATTTTAGGATCAACCCTGTTTAAGACATGATTGTGTCCGATGTGGATTGAGATAAGCAAAAAATTATATTTAAAGCATCTTGCAAGGGGGCATCATGTGGCGCAGTGGGTGTCATTCCCTGTCTCTCCCAACTATACAAAATATCAAATATCAAATAATGGCCAAAAATATACTTAAAAAAGAAAGTATCTTGCAAGAGCCAGAGAAGTAGATCTAACCTTTCAATAACCAACTACCCAAGGCTGCTGATCATTTCATCTGCAGGTCTTGGAAGACAATAACTATGCAGCAGTGAAGTAGTCAAGGTATGTCTTTAAAGGTCTGATATTGTGGAAATGTCAACACTGGATAAACTTCAGTCAATGGCCAGTAGTGGGGGGAATGTTCAGCCATACTGACAGCAGCACAAACACACAATTTTAGAGAGAGAATGGAGAATTTGCAGTCATCGACTGGCATGCAGCATTATTGGCAAAAAAATCAACATCACAGAAAATCACATATACAGTAACTAAGACAAAGTACTATCACTTATAAAGACATATTCTTCCTCTATACCATATGCTGGATACCTTCAGATCAGTGGTGAAAATGTACTGTATCCTCCTCATCAATCATCATAATCCCCATCAGTGTAAACAGGGAGCAGCATTAATTAGGGTGCTGCACTCAAAGATGATTATCTAGGATACAGGCAGATGGGAGGAGTGGGAACTAGTGGGGAGGTTAAGCCCAAAAAATAGGCCATTGACTTCAAGTCATGATGCAAAGGTCCCCTTTGGCATGGACTAGGGTCAGACACAAGTGAGATCACACTTTGTATCCGAAATAAACACATTTTTAAAATGCCTTTTTTTAATTGAGAAAACCCATGTTAAAAGCACATTCCATTTAGAATGTCCATATAAACTCAGGCAGATGCCCTGATGTCTTCAGCTCCTGGATGATATCTACAGCTTCTGAGACAATATGGAGCTGCTTCTGTGACAGGATATTGGATTTTATGAATGTAAAAACATTAATAAAACTATACTGATACTGATTTGTTGAACATCAGACGGGGTGCAACAAATATAGTCTACAAGTAGTTAAATAATAAAATGTAATTCATATCACAGTAGTGTCAGGAAAGACCAATTAAACAAATATTGTGTTGGCCAAAATATAAGCCTACCTAGAACTAGTTCCTGCTTGTGTATGTTAATTTAAAAAAGTTGAATTTACATGTATGACCCACACTGGGTCATATTAGAAGTCAACTTAAAGTCAAAGTTGTTACTATTCCCAAATGTAAAAATGGGTAATATTGGACCCTCTACATTATTTAAGGCTTATATAACCTGATAATGAAAACATTTTACATTCTGCTGCTAAAGTAAACTAACAGATTTTATTGTAGCACACCCTTAATAAGCAATGTTCAGCTTTTATGTACATATAGGGAAGTTTAGGTGGGCATTTCCCACATAAAGCATATGATTAGGACTGACTTATGTCACCTGGGCAGTACAGCTGGCTAAGATCCTCTCATAGATTAATGCTGAGAAACTGGTGAGCTTCATTTTGGTAGATTTTTACTTTTGTGAATGCATGTTAATGCTCATCTTATCAATCTCATGATGTTACAGTATCTTTATTTCTTATTTCAAATTAGCCATAATGGAATGTTGTGACTGGACTTTATGCTTCCTATGTCAGTCCACCCTACAGATTGAAAGGCATTAGATCCCTGTTCATCATTAAAACTGAGAAACACTCCTGAAATATTGCAATCATGTTACAAATAAGCTGTAGATAACATCCAGGAGCTGAAAACAGTGTAGTTTATATGGACATTCTAAATGGAATGTGATTTTAACATGGGTTTTCTCAATTGGAAAAAGTCATTTTAAAAACGTGTTTATTTCAGATACAAAGTGTGATCTCACTTGTGTCTTTGGATAGATTTATTTGTATGACCCTAAGGTACTTCCATGCCAAAGGGGACCTTTGCATCATGACTTGAAGTCAAAAGTCGCTTAACCTCCCCACTAAACAGTGTATGTCTCTTTTGTTTTCATGCTGAATTACAATTTGGGTCTCGCTTCCCCCTCATCTCGCTCGCTCTCTGATTCCCACTTGTTAAAGCAAAGAACAAACAAACAAAAGCGCGGCGGCAAAGGCGTAAAAAGTGTGCGTCTGTGCGAGCAGGTGACAGCGTAGGATGTGAGGGAGTCGTCCGAGAGAGGGGGAGTGTGAGTGAGAGGCGGCTGCACACACACCACACAACCTCCTGACCTTGTCACAAACTCATGAGCGTCAAACTGCACAGTCCATTTCATTGCTCACACACCCCAGTAACGCAGCCTCTCCAGAGATAGGCCTACACACACACACACACACACACACACACACACATCATCCTGCGCTTTTGTTATTAAAGCACACTCCAGTCACATCAGACGCAACGGGCTCAAACCTTTCTCACAAAACATCAAAAGATCTCACTGCTCATCAGAGACTCTTGGACAAGGACGATAATGGATTCTGACACGGCATCCTGGAAAAACCAGCTGGCCTCAAGCTCTGATATCACATGTAGCACTGACAGGCAAACAAACACACTTGCACATGTGAAAGACGTCTTTGCCACAGACTGGATACAAAGAGGCAGAGGAAGATCTGAACTCCCAGCAAACAAAAGTTACATTTAAGCTGCTGTGACATTTCACAGGAAAGATAAATGAATGGGATTCGTTCTCTGGTGACGATGAATGTCTGGAAAAATAATAATTGCAGACACTGAGACTGGGCTGAAAAACATTCTTTGATTTCATTGATCTTAATTGGAATAATTAGATATTGATCCATATGAACTCAGACATTTATCTTTTAGATGTGCTTGTGTGAAGCTAACCGTTTTAGTCTCACAGGATCTGGTCATGTGAAAGACAAAAACACGGCTGACAAGCCTGGGTTGACAGGCACATTTTGGATTTAAAAATTATAAAGTTGGACAAACGCAAAACCATGTGTAAGGTGTGGAAGAAGAAGCTGGAAGAAGAAGAAGATGTTGTGTGTACTTGTATACTGCAGCAGGGATACAAGGGTTTGTTAGCAAAGCACATTACCTACCAATATACAATTGACAATTTACAAGAGGATCAATACAGTCTCCTGTACCTGTACCTGTGAATCTACTATCATTTCCATACAAAAAGTCTTATCTAAATACCAAAAACCAAATTTTAAGTTTTTAACTGAATGGATTGTCATAATATAATGCAAAACCGCTGATGTACGTTCCCGTTCCCGAGCAGTTTTTCAGCAAGCAGTCTCTGTATTTGCCTTGAAAACAACTCCGTCTCATAACGTTCCATTATTATCTCATAGCGTGGTGAATGTGCAGGTCACAACTTGTCGCCGAAAGCGTTTTGGAGTTGTTGGATTGTGTATTTGATGACTTTGATGAGGGAAACCAAGAAATCCCATCAGCCTCCGTAGCATAGCACTGAGCAGCTCGCGGCTCTGCTCCACAGTTCTAAAAGTAGCTTGCACCACATAGGAGCCTACTCCTATGTTCAAAACACTCCCCCTCTAGGTAAACTTTGCGTTTATACCAGTAAAAAAAACAAATATCTCTCTGTAGCTGTGTTAGACACAATTTAGCTAATAGCTACAGACTGGTCAAGAGTGCGGGACCGGAAGTGTCTGTCGTGCGTTCTGTCTTGCCTCGTGCTTCTGTAAAAAAATAAGGTGAACAGGGATTATGGCAATGGGCCAATTTGTCAAAAATGTTGAACTATCCCTTTAAACATTATACCTTGTTCATCATATTTCATGTTGTATTCAATCACACGTCTGAACTTCTTGCTCATTAAAGAAACCTCCAGCTTCCTGCCTGTGTACATCCTTCCTATGTAACATATAGTCATGTAAAATCACGCCTTCTGCCATGAGAGGCTCTCATGTTGCACAGACTAAATATTACATTATACAGAGTAAGAAATAGCGTTAAAGGCTAAATAATAGAAAGGAATTCAAAAACATCAACGCCGCAGTCACAGCATGTGAAACAATGGTACAATATATTTCACACTGTGTGATACCACTGTTATTTAATACTAATTCAATCATTTATATTCTTTTTCAAGCCTTTTGTCATCAGATTAGATGATTTGAACATCTGAAAAGCACAAAGCTGACAGTTACCAGAATAAATGAAAATACTATGGCACTGAATTCATCAGAAGGAGCTTGAGCATCATCACAGCTTTTAACATAACCACCGCTACTGCATCTACTGACTTTTAGCCACTTCAGCTGAAAGTTGACAGCGCCAGCGAAAAAAAAGAAAAAAGAGGAGGGAGGGAGGAGAAAAAACGGGAGATGAGGTTAAGAGGTTGAGTGTGGGAAAAGGAGGGGAGGAGAGGGAGGAAGGGATTAAAGCATCAGAAGGTATAGTGTTCCTCAGAAAGATGACGGGCTGATGGCTGCTCCCACAGGACTGACTGGAGGAGTAATCCCCCCAAATGGAAGAGTTTAACAGTCACCACCCACAGAGAGAGATACACAGAGACAGAGACGAGACGCACCCACACACACACACACACACACACAGACAGTATACACAGCCACACATACACAAACATGTGCAGCATCCACATGTAGGCACAGACAAAACATGTCTATCTCAGAGAGCTAAGCTGATATAGGGCATTGTGACAATGGAGAAATTACGTACAAGAAAAAAATAAACAAAGAGTGGAGACTGATGCACGCACTCGCATGCACACACAAGCATAAATGCTCATAATTACAGTGATTTGTTCAGCACCAACCACAGCCCAAAAATGTAACTCACAAAAAGCACATGTCGGCATGTGTAAAGACCCTTTAATAATAATCTAATGCAATAAGATTAAACAGTAGTAACTAAAGAAAAAACATGATCATTTTGTGCGGTAAAACGCACTACATTCTTGCACATTTGTGGACAACACTGAATACAGAAAATGTTCAAATCTGCACTAACACATGAAATCCCCTTCAGCCTGCAGAGGTGGAAGATACTGTGCAGTGGGAAATCAGGCGAAGACGCCTGACACCCCGCTGCATCCTCCAACTCTGAAGCTTTCTGTGTACATCAGCAAAACCGAGGATGTATGAAAAAATAAAAAATGGGGGAAAAAATCAGGACAGTGTTTTGCTGTTCTCCCCGTGTCTGTGGCAGATTTGCACTGGTGTGACCCTGCTAACACATCAGTGCTTTGATAGGTTTATGCCGCGTTAGCTGGCAACCTCAAATAATTAGAAGCACAAATTGCCAGAAAGAGGCAGACAACAGGAGGCAGAGAAGGACGGGATTTAGTTGAGGCTGAGAGATGCTGCCAAGCTGGTGAAGGGTTTTAGCTCAGTGAACCCCACATAGCCTCAGGACAGCCCATACTTCATCTGGCCATTTGACTTCAGAACTGAGCACACAGAAAAATAACAAATTATTCATGGTTATATTTAACCATGAATGAATCCAAAACTGTGTCTATGTTTCCATATGTTTTTGTGGAGGTCAGGACGACTCATGGCTCACTAGTTCTCTCCCACATTAATTGATTTTTTCGATTTCTTCGTTGATGACATGTTTAAGGGATTAATTTATTGTTTCATTGTCCGCTGCTGTCAATATTATTGGCCTACCTACATTATAGGTATTTGTGAGGTATTGTTCCCATTTGACAAATTAGCTTTTTTTGCAATTACCTATCCGATACTGACTTAATGGATTACTGAATTGATTTTCAGTTAGTGGATCTACACGGACAGCACCGGTCATATGTCTCCATTACAGATCATAAATATCATAAATAGAGAGGCTTCTACACACACAATTTACTGTAGCCCTGGGTTATATTAGAAGGATGGCTTTGACCTTTACACAGTGGATGTGAAGCAGAAGAAAGCTGTTCCCCATCCCATTAAACACCAACCGCTCTTTCCTCTTTAGATCACGGTGCTTAGAGTATAAATCAGCACATTCAGGTAAGATGACCTCTTCCCTTCGCAACTGATTTATTGAGCATTTAGAGTAAACTAAAACAAAAAAAAGGCCAATAATAATTCAGCAGTCACTATAGAAACAAAACAAAAAAGACCTACATATAATGCACCAACAAGGGCATTATTGTGGAGTAGATAAAAAGGTGCCAGTCAATATTTTTAGTCACAGATCTGAGAACGCTCAATGTTAGATTAGTCAGTGAACTATAATTGTTATTGAACTATGCCAGAAGGGGTTACAGCTAGTGAGAGAAACCAACTGCTGGTGGCAGAAATAATCCATCTCACTCAAACCTTCTCCCTGTAATTGCAGGTGTTGATGTCTCACCTCCTACGGCAACAAGGCACTAATTATAACAGGTTAATTGCTGTCCAAGACTAACAAGACTGAGGGCCCCGCAAGTAATTAATACGCTAACTTTAACCACCAGTAAAAATGGATTTACACCCCTGCACACAGACACACACACACACTTTATGAACGACTGACTGTGGATAATGTTAGAAAAGATCTGTGGTAGAATGAAGGCAAGTATCTGTTAGTGTGCTGTACCCCCCTGGCTAATGCAAACAGGTTTACATGTCCTTGGATAAACGTAAGGACCCAGTAGAGGTCAAGAGCCCTTGGGCTGTACTGGCCACCATCGTGTCAGTATTGTGATTTAGAAATGAGAGAAGAATAGATATCTTTATGAGATCAAGAGCTTAGAAGAAAAGAAAATTCACATCTCAGACAAATGGGTCATTTGCAGATTTCTTGAACTTGTCAGACGAGGTTTTTACAGTTGAAATGATGAGCCATTGAATGAAACTATATCAACAAAAAATGATTTCTAAAATGTGTTGCTCCCAGCTTCTTAAATGGAGCGTCCCCATTTTCTGAGACTTTATAGGCCAAACGATTAATTGAGAAAACAGTCTGCAGATGCGGCCCCTGTCTCGTTACAGTTCAGAATCTCTGAACATACTTTACTTTCCAAAATCTTTTCAGAAGTAGATGAATAATTAAGCAAAAACGTGGGGTGAAGTGTATAATTTTGGCCTGGGTAATTCAAAAGAATGCAAAATATGTAACCATTTTTAAATTTCTACTTTTGAATACACTGGTCCCCATGCCGCTGCATATCAGAGCAGTAATTTCATCCTTCATCTCACTGAGAGCACTTTATCATATGGTATGGGGTCTGTCAGAGCCCAGACTCCCTCCATTATCTGTAATGGACAGAAAGTAGCAAGAAAGAAGAGCAGAGGAAAAGAGGAAAGACATCAGACACAGGGACTAAATGGTAAAGGAAAGGACAGTCTGTGATGGGGTAAAGAATATTCCCTCCGGTCTGGTTATGCACTGCAGAGTTTGTATTTTCAAGGAGATGAACAGGAGCATCGGTGACCTCTCTCTCCCTCTTTCATTCCCTCCTTCTCTCCGTCTTCTTCCTTCCTCCCATCCCCCCCAGTCTTCCCTCACTCCGTGACAAGAGAAGAGTGCATAGTGGTCTCCATTCTGCTGGGAACCGCAGAACACTTCACACCTGAGCAGCACATCTCACACACACAAGAGAGTCTTAAATGGAAAACTCGCCCCAACACACGCCCATGCACACACACAGAGTGCACATCAGAGGCTCTCGTGAAAGAAAATATTATGGAAGCATGAAATTTGGACAGTGTGACTATGCAGGAAAGTCACCTTGTAAGCGAAAATCTGTATACCACACTAGTTTTAGTGTGAATAAAGACAGATGTGTGCGTCAGAGCCCTGAACACAATGTGCAGTATCTCCTAACTGTGGCACACCCTTTCCTTTGCACTGTCCTCCCTACGATTTAAGCTGACAAACGTTTGGCAAACTGGTTTGCTCTTTGTCTTGTTCACTACTTCCTCTCTCCATAACTCCCTGATAAATATTTGCTTTGATAACATTTGAGGTGGGGAATGAATTTACATAACGGAATCCAGACTGTGCCTGCAAGGGAAAATCTGCATGAGCGGGTTTTAGGGAACAGTGCAGAACATCTATAGTAAGATCTAATCATACATCTGCTTGAAACAGTGTGTGAGGAGGATTATATGTGTTGTACATCGATGTACACAAACACAAAAGCATGTGTAACGTGTCCTATTTATGTTTAGTCTCTATGGTTTTTCTATTTCTATTATCAAATAATCTGCTAATTATTCTTAGCCATGCTAGCATCATACCTCTTGGTATGACAGTGCCACATTTTACTTTTTGGTGGCACCATCAGGTTAAACTATGGTCTTTGAATGCAACTCCCATTAGACTCAGCTACACTTTTCCAGTCATTCTCTAAGTAACGCTCTACAGTTCTAGGTCTAAGTGCGACCATAGGAAAAATATGTGCAGACCGGTCCTAGCTCTCTTCCTGCTAGCTGTGCTACAATGCAGTTAAACAGTGAAGTAATGGGGGCAGTTCTTCTAACCGCAACTGTGACCTCTATATAATGCTCAAAATATCACTAAAAATGCTTTGCAACATCCACCAGTTCCTTACCACACAACACTGAGTGTGCATAACTAATATGAGAGAGCAGTGTCAACGTGTGTTTTTATCACGTAGCCTACCTCTGTTGCTTCCTGGGTAGATCTTACTAATATCAACAAAGGCCAAAACGCATGAAAAACATGGATTTAGGAGGAAAAAATTATTTTGGATGGGAAAAAATATGGGAAAATTATATTTATATTGATGCTTTTTTTGGCTGCCATTACTTCACTGTTTAACTGCAGTGTAGCAGCAGAGCTAGGTCCAGTCTGCACATATTTTTCTCTGATTTTTCCTGTGGTCACACTCGGGGACCTAGAGCTGTAGAGTGTTACTTAGAAAATGACCGGAATTTTCCTTTAAGTTTAACATCACAGAGCCACTAGCTCTAAATTCTTTGTGACATTTATCAGTTGATTATTTAGTAGCTCATTGTTTTCTTAAGTTTTTAACAAAATTGCTTGTCTGGCTCCAAACACCAAAACTTTCAATTTATACTGATATGAAACATCTATGCATGGATGCTCGATAGATTATTCAAATGATCAGTTATCATTAGCTATAAGCCATTAACTTTTTGGCAACTCAACTCTGCTTAATCAACCAATTCTATAGCACTCATTTAGATGCCAAAATGTGTAAATGGTAGGTAGAAAGGATGTGGTGATAGTTAAATCTAATTATCCTTCACACTGTTTTACTTCGCTGCGTCTTGATCATGGTCAACACATGTGATATTCCTGCCATTGACCATTCAGGAGTTAGACACAGGAACATCTCTGGAATGTCGCACAAGGTCAGTGTCTGGCAACAAACCCGGCTGCCAAATATCCAATTAAGTCCGTCTCCCTGCTTTTCCTTCATGCAGAAACCTACTGAAATCCTACAGACCTTCATCCTAGAAGGAATTATAAGCGCCGTCTTGAGCGAAAGTGAGAGTTATGGTTGGGGCAGGGTCTGCAGGTCGCTAAGTTCAAAGGTCAGACCTCCAGACTGCTGTTTGACCATGGATGAGAGGGGACTGTGATGTGTTAAATGGACCTTTGAATCCCTCTGGAGTCATCTCTACGCAGCACTGCCCCCACGGTGTGGCCCCACCCTGCAGCTTCTGGACCACTTCCACATATTATAAATAATACAGGGTTAACACACCTCTCCATTTTCTTGCTCAAACAATGACTCTGAAGAGATGAAGCGTAAAAATGATGTCAGGTGCATCCGAGGGGAAAATGACCAGCACAGAAAAGAGACCGGCTGTAGTGTTGATGGGTGCCACTCTCTCATGATCACATGACACTGCACTAGGGGTCAGAGGTTAGGTCACAGGGGCCTTGTAATTAGTCTTGTCTACCAACCAACCATGTCTCATAGGACGGGCACCATTTATGGCATCTCACCCCTGACCTGTGGCTCCTAGCCTCTAAAATATCCCCATGATGTCAGTGGCATAGACAGTGGTACCGGAAGGTGAACTCTCTCACCCCAGAGAATAGAGGAGAGTCACAAGGGAGTGAGTGCCAATATCTCAATAGGAGCATTCAGGCTGGAGAGCAGAATAGGTTTTTGTGTTTGTTTGAAAACGCGTCCATGTGTGCATGCAGTTAGCCGACTGCCACATGTCTCTCAAGGGAATAACAGCTGTACCCTAAATCACACCAACCTAATACAATCTTCCTGGATGAGGCCAACCGCTCTGTTAGGAAGCCACTGACCTAAATGAGCTTTTCATTTTCCCAGCGGCTGATAGCAAAGAAATCAAACGCACAGATTGGAGATGGGTGGGGATGTAGTATGTATAACAACGCCCAGCTGTTAAACAAGTCAAAGCCTGTCGAAAGTCTTCAGCTCGAGTGGCTGGGGCCGTACAGTACATACTACTGCTGCTGCAGCCCTGGGGGGGGAGAACGGTAGGGAGCCACCTCCAGAAATGTGACCGCACTGGTTCTCGTCAGCAGTGCTGCAGAGCGCAACGCTGAATGCTTCTAGACCCGGTGGTGGTGACTGCTCATGGATGAACTATACGCCTACAAACAGAGGTACACAGAAACACACAACTCCACACACGTACAGACACATGCCAGGAAAAGGGCACTTCTCTCTCACTTACGTAACTCGATTGAAAAGAAGAACTTCCACCTCTGAGTCATCTCTGAATGAACACCAGAGGCGCAGCCTTACCACCTCTGAATATGACTGTGTACATGTGGGTGTTGGATCTCAGTTATAGACTAGATATTCATCCCCCCTTTCTGTGTTTTTTTTCACATGCAGTGTAACCCTGAACGCTGTGACACCGGTTCAACAGTATTTATGGGAAGAACACGAATGCAACCGCAGTGTCATATAAAAATCCTGAGGCAATGGCTGCTGAGGGAAGAATACCTGAGGCATTACCTTTCACCTGAAAGCATGTTGACAGTGACAGTATGTTCCAGGTCTTACACAACAATACCTGGCGTGTATTTTTGTTGGCCCATTCCAAAGTTTGACAGATGTTGGAGGGTGAAGGCCGATGCTGATCAAGCTTCTGTTGGTATGTTTTCAGAAATCCAAAGCATTCTCCTGGAGGTCCTATGACACAGGGCAACAGTCACGGATATTTCAGATGTGAATGCGGACGAAGTTTAAATGAAAAATGTCGTCCAACAATGTCTGTCAATTATGTTACATCTGAGATAGAAAATAGCGATAAGCTGATCATCAAAAAGGGCCAATATATTATGGACATGTCACCTCCAACTTGATATTCTGTCAATAGCTGGTTAATCAGTGCTCTCTCTGTCTTGATCATTCCATTCAATGCTATTCTTTTTATCCGAGGCTTTGTCGGTGTCTCCGGCTGTCACGGCCTCTCCCCCTCACTGTCAGCGGCATTGGTAGCCTCTATTATTCATCACCTCCACTCCCTGGCTATTTATACCAGCTTTTACAGTCAGTCTGTCTTTCCGCTCTGCTTGCTGCCTCTGTCAACACTAATACAGATGTTCCAACTTGTATATGCAGTTTTGGGGCTGCCTTTGAGTTATTGGCCCTAAAACAGCATCACTACAGGTAACCAAACATACACATGTATTGACTAGCATATAGACAAACTATATTCTGGTACCCTGAGAGGAGGGGATTGAATTTCTATATTGTAAAAGGCTGGATTCAAAATTATTCCTCAATTAAAGCCCACTGGTGGATTTTACTGCAAAGCAACAGCAGATGTTAATTATAAGGAAAATAACAAGCACTTAAGGTGCCCTATTTTTTATTCAGCACTGTCAACAATTTTGCTGCCTGACTTTCTTCAAAGATGAAACGTATGAGCAGTAGATTAACAGCTGCTGAGCAGGAAAGCAGTGAAAAAGACATGTTCCATATGCTAATACATCCATGTCTTGCAATACATGTGATTATTCCACTGCGCCTATTCAGAGCTAAATGTGTCATGTATGAATTTCAACTTCACACACTCTGCAGCTTGCCTCTGGATTTAAGTCTATTGAGAGACCCCCAGTCTCTCATTTCCCTAGAAGAAGAGTGTGCCAAGTCACTTCACATGGGAGCATCCGCCATTCCCATGCAAAGGAAACGGCTTTTAAAAGCATACAGTTCCTACAGCCTTGTACAGGCTATCTGTATGGAAGGACGTGTGTACGGTGCGAGAGGGTATCCATGTGTTACTGTGTGTGTGTGTGTGTGTTGACGACTGCAGGGCACAGCTGTTCTGTTTAATGTCATGGATGAAGAGCAAAGACCAGATTTCCAATTTCAACACAAAGTTTCTAATCAAAAAGTGCTATTCATATTTTAGTAGGTTGGCTCACATGGCCCATCTGAGATGTTCATGAAATGTAATGTTTTTATGTATGTGCAACAGAAAATTAATAATTAAAAAGGAGATCATTGCAGCATTTCCCATCATCAGTGCTGGACGAAGTATTCAGTTGTGGACATTTGCCATCACTTGTATGCACAGCTGTACTCCTACAGTGTAAAAATATACATAACCCCTGGAGAGCATTTATAACTCTTGATGAGGAGGAGCTGAGCTCTTTGTGTTGCTGTATCAGAAGTGAGTCAAGAAGAGGCACAACGCCCTCTAGAGGATGATATGCCTTAATACAAAAAACATCAGATGAGGTGTTTCAGTGTCCTTGAACCATCCTGCCTAGAGCAATTTTAGGTGACTGGCTACCTCTGAATCAAACCAGTTTCTCCTAATGAACCCGGTTTGATTAACTTGTTTTTGTTATCCATACACATTTCATGTTCTTACCTGTAGCCAGACTTGACTTGAAGATGTGATGTTTGTGCAGCATCATGACTGTGTGGCCAACAGTAACCCCGTCTGAAGTCTGACATAACTGAGGACAGTGTCAGGAATCTGTTGTAAAATAAACACACAAACCAAACACCAACATTCACAGTTGAACTCACATTATATTAACTCTTGAGTTACATACAGCATAGGGTATTGTAGCCTACATTATACAGTATATCTGCTGTTTTACCTCACTCTTGTATCTAAGGCACTGGAGCTCAGTCTTCTAGGCAATGGACGGATGTAGTATTTCCGCACCACTCAAGTGTTGGTAACTGCAAGTCACCACAGAAGATGACGAATTACTAAAAGACCCAAGAACCAAAAACCAAAACATACAGTAGGCTATGTCAATAAAAGATAAATAGCCCACAACTTTTTAAACTTTTACCTGACATATTTATGGCATTGGCATGCACAATACCCTGGAAAGTAAATAGTTTCTTATTAAAGTAAAGAAATAACTTAAAACAGTGCGTAAAGTTTCTGTAACTGTAATTAAGCTAGCTAGAGCTAGCGGTTTACATAGCTTTAGTTACCCTGCAATACTCAATGCTTAGCTAATGCTAACTTACCCACTTTTTCCTATCGCCTGTATTTCAAAATAAATGTTGATGCTATTGTGACTATATTCCTACCATATAAACATGCAGCAAGCAATAAATAACCGACCACAAGGGAATAATGTAGTTGAGTCAGTTCCTGACTTACCTGAGGATTTGGCAGATGCTAACATGCAGAGGTATCAGCATCTTCTGTTGGGCCTTATCGACACCCTCAATGAGGAAATTTACATCATTTTAATTGGCAACAATGCGATGGAGTAACAGCGTTGGTTTAGCTCTGTAATCACTTCATGCACATTAACATTTAATGTTAGAGGTCACAAACAAAAGCTTGAGAACCACTGTTAAAGGAAACAAATCAGTTTTATTAAAATGCACACTTAAGTATTTTGTGAGTAATCATTAATTGGTTGACAGTTCACAGTCAAGAGGAACTTCTGTGGGCCCATGTAGCAGCTGCCAGCTTTAATAAAGGCCTAGCCCTTCATTTTTATTAATATGTAAATGCTATGGTGCTGCAATAAACAGACACATTAAGACTTAGTTTTCCATAAAGTGACCCATATTTGTAAGACTAAACCAAAATATTTTGTGATCATCAAGTTGCAGTGGAGCTAAATTCTTAGTCAGATGACAAAAATGTGAAATGTCAATGTCTGCTGAAGATACAAACCAGACTGGAAATGATAATTCGCCTTGAGTTCAGTCAACTAGCCCAGTTATTGTGCAAACAGCTGTTTTCAGGCACACCTTTAATGAAGAGCTGCTGTTCATGTTAGTCAAACACCTATGTTTAACAACTCAAAATTTCCACTGTGAGAGACTGTTCAAGTTGCCAAACCAACCTTTTACACAACTTTATGACCTGGAAAACAAGGCGTCTATCCTGTTTGTTTCCACTGCCAAACATCTACACACACCGCAAACACAATTGTCAAACACCATTCAGATAAACTTACAATTTATTGATGAACTTTGTAAATTGTATACATTTGTTTATCATTTGTGCGTAACCAATTCTTTGGGACCAAACCTACTCAGCAGACATAAAAATCCATACATACAATTGTCATAACAGGGGAGCAGGGTTAAGCATGGCTCACTTTCTCTTGACTAGTCGATAAAAAGCCACAGAGTATTGAAAAGGATAAAGTGTCACATCAAGTAGCTATGTTGGTCTTTATTAAGTGCTATGGGGAAAAAGCTATTTCCAGTGCTCTGAGTTCTGGCAGACACTTTACTGGGTGATGCCAATGACCCCACAGGCCAGACGTCCACCAGCATTGCCTGTCTTTAGACTCTCCTCGTTGCCTCCTTTTCCCAGGTCATCTGCCTTCTCATGGATCTAAACCAAAGGATAAAAGTTAAGTTTATAGTTTAGATGCTCAACTTCATACAATATGACATTCAGCTGGTTTTATTTCCCTACCACATAGAACATGAGAAAATTAACAACTGAGATTAACACATAAACAGTTTGTATAGCATGGTACTGAAGTAAATTAATGTTTCCTACACAAAAGTACCACTAATAGAACAATTAACCAGCAATTCCTCTGTTGTTCCTCAAAGGAGTCTTGTGTTTTAGAGTAGAGCAATAAAGACCCATTTCAACTTAAAAAGGGGTCTGATTCTTTATCAAGTGCACCCATCTCTGGTTTTTAAAAGTCCCTGCGTCATCCCTTAAACACAAGTTAAAACCTGGCTGACTAGTTTCAAATTTTGTTCAGTGAAAATTAAATAAGAAAACGAGAGATGCTCTTCCTTACCACCATGGTTCGGCCAATGATGGAGTATGGGCCAGTGAGGGAGAGCATCTTGTCTGTGATGTCGATCTTGGCAACGTTATCTCCTCCAGCAGTCACATTCCCCAGGTCTCCGACATGCCTATTTCAATAAAAAATAAAAAATATTGCATTAAACTAACTTTAAACAATGGCATTAGTATCATTTGACTTATTAAATTAAACAAGCTTGCCAAGAAAAATAAAGTTTATTTGTTGACATACCACTTAAATCCTGAACATTTCTAACACCACAAATATTTCCTGTGCAAAGTCCAATCTCAAATGCAGGTTGAACTTTGCTCTCCGTCTTGTTTTCTACCAATAAAATGTGGCCTGGGCCACACTTTGACACCAACACACTACACATACCTTTGTATGAGCAGACAATTTAAATAAAACACAGGTGAGCCATCTTTAATTACAGCTGAGCCAGAATGTGACTCAATTTATTGTACCATCCTAGCCTGGTTGTCACGACTTTCCAATGTTGATACTCAGCATTGGGTTTGGCCAAGACATTACGAGAATCCATTTCTCAAAGCACATCCTTCAAACTTGGTTTACCCGCCTCCCTCAAATGCCTCAGTCTGCTATTGGTCAAAGCCAGAATAGGCGGTGTCGAAGCTTCTACTGCTGCTCTACTGCATCACTTACTTGAACACGCCCCTACCTAGAGCCGGTGGAGATGCTCAACGTTGATCCAGGGTTAGGGTTAGTAAATAGTACGGTTGGCCAGACTAGCAGTCAGCCGCGCTCGCGAGGCGTGACGTCACTAGTGTGGGCGGGACCAGGCTAGTACCATCCACTACAATTAATCAAAGTTTCCGTTTGTCCCTCCCTCCTACAGAAACTCGCAAAAAAAAACAGGTCTTCCCATGAACTGAAATGACAGCAGGCATTGCCAGTTTCCTCTGCTGGACACTGTAATGGCTCAGCATAATACTACTGTTCAGTTAAGCCGTTAAGTTCCGATTAAATGCTCAATCGCTCGTTTACATTGACTTCATATGTAAACTCGTCGCTTGTTCAAAAAACAAAAGTTCCAGTGTGAACGCAGCTTTAGACTGAACTCACCTCTCTGCATCATTAGGACCAGCATGATTCTTGCCGTGGGGATTGTAATGGGGACCTGCACTGATGCACCCTGTGAAAGAGGGGGAGAAAAAAAAAACATGAGAAAACACTTTTCATTGAGTTTGAGTGTGGGTTCAATAAGACCAGAGAACACAGAAGCAGTTAGTGACCTACCGTTGGTGTTGTCTCCAAAAGCATGGACATGGAAACCATGCTCACCAGGGGTAAGACCTTTGATTTCTCCTGACAACTTCACAGGAGCTGAGTCACTCTAGCAGAGTAGGATAACACAAATCATGAGGAGAAAACAATGACACAAAGGAGCTGTCAAAGCCAGGCGGTTAGGAGTTGGCGCTGAAGTAAACAAAGCAGGGATTATTTCTACATCTCTAAATCAGCCACATGCCACAGAATGTTAGCAGTGCAAAAAGAGAATTCATTGTAATACCTTAAAAGAAAAGTCACAGACATGACCAAATACATTTTGAAAAAAATATATCATGGAAAACAGGATAACAAAATTAACTTGCACTGAGCAAAATTATTCAGTACAGTGATTGTATGCAAGGTTGAGTATGCAGGGTTGTGGATACTATCATCTAGGTCTATAAGGTGAAAACGCAGTAAATCACCTACTCTCCCCACCCCCCTCCCCGCCCCCCACCATGACTCATGGTTTTACTCTTATCAAGGGTGAAACAAGGCAACAAGGAGGGATATACGCAGTGACTCAGCAAAAACCTCCAACGGTGGACCAGCGTTTATTCTTTAAATTCTTAAAGCCACATTGGATAGTGCAGCAGGTTAAGTCAGCAAAACACCTGCGAGCTAAGGTGCATCATCCGTTTCAATGTGATCCAGCGAAACTACGCAAAACTGTTCATATCCGTGCTATCACACCAAACCGACAATGCAGACCTCCAACTTAAAGCAACAGGCGTTTTAATACACGCACCGTTGATCATTAACTAACGTTAAACACAGGCCGTTAGCGTCCAAAGGTTATGACTTTTATGGATAGCACAGATTTTGACAGTTATTTATGACTGGACATTTATTGCATGTTTAGATATTTACTCTGAATTTAAAAACAAAACAAAATGCGCACTGAGCGTCAACGTTAATTGCCGTTTTGAGACGTCCAAACGAGGATTAATTTGCATTGAAAACTGTGCACACGAGTGGGAAAACCGATGCAAATTAGCGGCACGGGGCGGCTAAATGTAAAATCAAATGAAAATCGTTGCCTGCTCATAACACACAGCTAGCTAGGTTAGCTTCTCCTAAAACATGACATAACTTAGCTGAAGTGCGCTCGTGAATGGGTGAGTTAGCTCGTGTAGCATACGAGCGCTAACGCTCCCTGGAGCATGCACGTCAAAGAGTGCTTGTATGGACATAACTATCTGGCTGGACATTTCCTCCTCTAAATGCATGGTAGCACCCCTCACCTCTTGCTCAAAAAAGACGGTCCCGGTGGTCTCTCCGGCTCCTTTCAGCACACATACAGCTTTCAGCACCATTTTTGCGGTAGTTTCAAAGGACGCCCAAGTTCCTGTCGTGCGCTCTCGCTGTGGACACCGAACAAGCTTGCAAGCTCTTAATAGGCGGGACTATGACGGAGACAGCCAACCAGAACGACGCACGGTCAAAACGGCTAAGTTTGATTGGTCGCTGGCAATGACAGCGGTGAGCTGGTCATTAAGCCAGTGAACAAACTAGTTTTGCCATATGATATGAATGGAAATGACCTAGGGCTTCTTCCATTCATAAGTTTTATATTATCAATGTCAGAGTTTATATTATAAAGTTATACTGTCTCTCTTTTATGAGCATTAGGAACAAAAACCATGTTTACACTAATTTGAAGCCCTGGACCGAGGAAATTGTCTTTTACACGATCAAGAGACTCTCAGGAGAGAATGTGTGACTGCAGAAGTGTTTGCAACTTTGTGGAGACCTAAACTTAACAAATAAAGAAAACCTTACGTGCTTCATTTGTCACCATTGATCTATCAGTTAATGCTTTATCATTAACTGAATAGTCCAAAACTCAACAGCAAATATTTGGTGTGGCATATAAATCGATCATTACAATTTATTGTGTTGGAGATGATTTCGTTGAGTGTGGGATAAGAACAGAATATAACCTGAATGAGCAAAAATGATTTGGTAAAAAAATAGTTTATTAAAAACAATTTCCTCTGGTTGAAATATTGAAGATTTTAAATCCATGTCTTTTGTCGTTTTTTTTAACAAATCATAGAAACATCTCTTTCAACTTTTGAACCACGAGGAATCAAAAACATTAAAGCAAAGGGCCTCTGTTCTTCCTTCAAAGTCAGCTTGTTTCTCTCTGATAAACGAATCACAGATTATAAACAACAATTACCATGACCTTAGAAGTGTCAGGGATACAAGCATATTTACAGCAGTGTCCCAAGCAGTACTCTTCATTCCATCACTTTAGCTTTTGCCCTCGGTGTTAAAATTATTCAAGAACGAGAAGGGGGCTTGCAGAATCTGAGCTTCAAACGTTGACAATGTAATCAATATGAGATACAGTGTCTTTAGTGAAACAGACACCAAGTTTGAAAGCTGTGTTTATCAAAGACAAAAAATAATTCAGCCACAGGGTTTCACTTTGCATTTTCATGTGGACAAAACGTATTTATGAGTTTGACTGACACACATTGGACAAAGAGAGGAAGATACCAGTACACAATGCAGCTCAGCTCTGATTCAATACTTTGCCTCCTTCTTTCCTTACACACAGGGCAAAGAAAAGACTTCCATTAACATAAAGCTTACAAAGTTTGTGGCCAACTTATGTTTATACTAAATGCTCAAAAAGCCAAAATATGGCCTGAACTTTTTTTTGTGGAATACGGGTTTTCCTGTTGGAGGTTCAGGAGGATTTGCTTTATTTCATTTACTGAAAAATAAAACATACACCTTTTGGCAGGAGTGTGTAATTTACACTTAAGAAAAAAAACATTACAAAATATACATGTTGGAGGATTTCCAGAGGAATTAACTTCAGCATAACTTGTATGATGTTAGTTTTGAAAAACTGACCATCTAAACATTTCACAGATGCCTAGATGAGAAACCATCTGTTTTTGAACAGCTGTTGCTTATACGGGTCAAAATTCATTCCTTTTTATGTCCCTCCAACCTCTGATATGAAGCCCACTTACATAAAACCACATTTCTTTATTTCCTATATATCCCAAGGGAGCTAAACCACGATACAACTGGACGTAACTTTTCTTGTCAGTTGTGGTGCATCTTACGTTGAAATGTCTCGTCTGAAATGCCTCTTCAGTCCATTAGTGACAATGTCTAAACAAAGGAAAATATATTATGCCAACGATAACGTTTAAGTCCTTGGTTTTCAGCCTCTACAATGATTGGTTTGTCCAATATTTCTGTAATGAAACTATATGAATAAAAAATTATCATAGCAACTTTACTGTAAAGTCACATCTGGGTAAATACAGTACAGTCAAAGAATGTAAAACATTCTTAAATAATATTAGAATGAAAATCTTTTTTTCACAAGGAATTGGGTGTAATTCCTGTTAACAATAAAAAAAATGTCTACTAAGTTAGATCCAGAAACCTTGCAAGAAAAAGCTCAGCTTCAAATCATTCCTGTGTCTGCAAGAGTCTCAGCACTGACAGTACTAAAACAATTCTTAAAAACTTAAATTAAACATATCGAGAGTGGATTTTTTTTAAGGACTCTGGGTATTGGCCAGTAAATGTGTACGTCACAGATACACCAGTTACTGGACTGATGGATGTTACCACAACATCAAGAAGGATGTTGTCCCCCAATTCATAAAATACCTACGAGAAACTTGACTGGAGTTTAAGGCCACCATAGTCCTTTCAAAGCTGTGCCTCACTGGCTGACAAGAAAAACAAGGTGAAATGAAAACCAAGAATTGATTAAGAAGAAATTCAGTGTTTGACATGGCATTTTGGCAAGTAAAAAAAAAAGAAAAGAATATATTCACACTTTGTTTAAGAGTGCCAGCTATAGCACAGATGAGGCCATGAAGTAAAAATAAGTCTGTGCCATAGAAATCATTTTGTTTCCTCTGCATATCAAGATGAGTAAAATAATGTGAGCTGCTGTCATCACATTGACCTCTGATGAGCAGAGCTAAGTTAACATGCAAGCACTAGTATGTTTAGTCTTACAACTTACAGGAAGGAGAGAAACTAGAGGTGACAGCCAATATTCAACTACAGCCATTATTGCAAACGGACTTTCACGAGGTTGTGTGTTTTGAGACATCGATGCAAAGCAAAAAACTTTGACCGTGAATTCTAAAAAAATGTTATGTTTAACGACGTGTGGGAGACGTTTGTTCACGAAATGTGTTACTTCCCAGAAAGTGTCAAACATCGACTGACAAACTGTGATGGTGAGAATTCGTCTGCCAGGAGTTGAGGTTGGCTACCATGGTGAAAAACACCGTCGTCAGGTCCCAGTGGTTCACAGCAGTCTCTGGCTGAGGGAACAGTGAGCCAGTTTATGAAGCTGCTTCCTCTTTTGTTTCTGTGGGTGCACACGAGGGTGAGGGCTCGGAGGGCGCCGGCTCTCCTGCTGCAGCGCTCGCCTCCGGGGCCGAAGCTACATGTTCTGATTTAGCCTTTTGTTGAGAGGCGTCCGCTGCGCTTGGTTCTTTACTGGTTTGCGTGGCAACCACAGGAGTCACACAAGGTTGCTCGGTGCTGTTAGAGGTCCGAAATTTGTCCATGTTTTCTATTTCGGCCAAGCGGTCGTCCCTGTCCCACCGCGTGGTCCTCTCTCGTCGTTCGGACCGCCTCGGCCGGTCCCCTTCTTTCCCTTCGGCTCCTCTCCCTCTGTCTCGACTCCCTCCGTCTCCCTTTCCTCTTTCTCCTCCGTCCCCTCTCCCGTGATCCCTCTCCCCGTCGTCACCCCTCCCGCGTTCTCTGTCACTGTCCAGGCTGCTTCGCCTCTCCCTCCAGTCCCGTCTGTCTCTGTCTCTGTCTCGGTCTCTGTCCCGATCGCGGTCTCGGTCCCTATCCCTATCCCTGTCTCTGTCCCATCCTCCACGGTGGCTGCCGCCATCTTCCTGCCAGCCTCCGAGCCTGTCCCTCCCATCCATCCTATCACCTCCTCCTCCTCTCCCTCCGTCACCGAATGGACGCCTTCCACCTCCAAAACCTCTGTCTCGCTCTCTGTCCCTGTCCCGATCCCAGTCTCTGTCCCTCTCTGGCTCTCGGTCTCTGAAACTGGGCCTGTCTCCCCTGAACGGTCTGGCATCCATTTCTTCAGGCCCATCCAGGCCACGAGGACCCCCTGGTCTGATAAAAGGAGGCGGGGGGCCCTGAGGCGGAGGGCCGTGCCCATGTGGAGGGAAAGGAGCCCTCATGTTGTGGGGAGGGGGCATCCCAAAGCCTCCTTTAGGCTGGGGGGGCTCGTGGTGCATCAGCTGAGGGTGCGGTCCCCTGGGCATCATCTGTGGGGGTATAGGGGGCATGTTGGGATGAGGAGATCTCGTCACGTGGGGTGGAGGGAAACGCTGCATGTGTGGTAGTGGGGGAACAGGAGGTCGCTGGAGTGGGATTATACCAGGCCGTGCACCAAGCAGACCACCAGAGGGGGGCTGCATGTTTCCTGGAGGGCCGCCTGGAAGAGCACCTGGAGGTCCGCCCGGAGGGAGACCCGAAAGAGCACCTGGTGGCGCACCTGGGTGTAGACCCAGTTGGTTACCTGATGACAAAACAAAATACAGCTTTAATTTCATCCCATTAATATACTGTACTGATTTTTTTGTATAATCTCTAAAGGGGTCCTCAACTAAGGATTTTCATAGTCAAATTTGAGTCATCAGATTTTGCCTTAAATGGATAGTCCAACATTTTGGCAAATTGGCCCATTGTCATAATCCCTATAGTTTTAGGAGTAGGTTTGTTACATTTAATTGTCAGTGCAAGCTAATTTTAGTACGGCGGAGCAGAGCCGCAAGCTGCTCAGAGCTATGCCAGGGAGGATCATGGGATTTCTTGGTTTCCCTCATCAAACTCATCAAATACACAATCCAACAACTCCAAAACGCTCTCATGGACAAGTTGTGACCGTACATTCACCACGCAATGAGATAATAACGCAACGTTACGAGACCAAGTTGTTTTCAAGGCAAATACAGAGACTGCTTGCCAAAAAAACTGCCCCCGACAGGAATGCGCATCAGCGGTTTTTGCATGAAATTACCTCGAAAACAACTCCATCTCATAACTGCTCCGTTATTATATAAACTTTAAGCCCTCCAGTGAAGGGAAACAACATCAAGCAGAGAAAGTGAGAGAGGCGGGTGCTCCAGCACTCACTGTAATGTTTGTATCAAAATAGTCACACCTATATATTAAGAAAACAAAAAAAATCAATGTAATATCAGATGTTCAGCAGCAGAGAGCACGCCTACATATTCAGAATGGTACAATCTTTTTTCATAACCACATTTTGTGACGTTTCGCCAATGAGGTTGATAGTCGAATCAGACCAAACTGAATCATCAAATACTCAACTATTCAGGGTCACCTCTAATAATCTCACAAACGACTTCAAACAATAACTTTTTTGAAGTGATGCCAGCTTGCCCTAGTTTTAATGGCCACATTCATGTTGACAGACTTTCTATGATGGGGTGAGAAACAACAAATCACTGACCCATGGGTCCCATCTGGTTGTTGAAGATGTTGGAACCCTCTGGGACCTCGTCATTTTTTCGGTTTCCCAGCCCTGCTGGGTCCAGAGCCGGGTCCTCAATTCCACCTTTGGAAGGTGGTGGGGGACCTAAGGGCATGCCACCTGGGGGTGGAAAGCCTGAAAGAGGAGGGGTGAGACAAGTTAGGTTGCTTCCTAACAACTATAGTCCAGTTTGCTCTGGGGTAAAACTTCTCTATCAAACTGGACATGTGTGTTTTGTTTTAGTGTAACAGAAAAGCAAACAGACCTGTAATGTAGAGAAAATCTGCATGAGCATCATCACAGATCATTACACATGATGATCTTATAAGTGATTTAATGTTCAAGTCTGTGTGTTGTGCTTGTGTTCCTGTGTGATTTTTTTCAACTTATTATCAAAAAAGTTATGGAAGCCTAGCAACTACACACAAAAGATCTTCTCAATATCACAGTACAAGATGCTTCCCTTTGACCATCATTTGAGAGCAGGCACTGTGTGACAGAAAGCGACAACATAAAAGCCAGTGGGAAAAGGGGTGATGACAGTCGTACGAGGCGCTACCTGGAGGCATCTGCATAGGGTTGAAGCCAGGCCTGATGAAAGGAGGAGGTGGGACGCCTGGGGGGAAGGAAGGCGGAGGTATGCCCATGGGACCAGGAAACACAGGAGGCTGGAGAGAACCCACACCAACCACTGGCTGCTGCATTGGAGGTACCTGAGAACATGTGCAGGGATTTAATGCAGATTTCAAATGAGAAAGGATTTGTTAGACTTCTAAGTGACATTCTGGTTATACACAGCAGGTTACTTCCTGAAAGAATAAAAATCATGTTATATTACATACTGGGGGACTCGTCACATCCTGGTCACCCTTTGTTTGAGCTGCTGCCATCAGGCAGGAGATACAGGGCTCTCAAGGCAAAAACAAATAGATTAAAGAACAGTTTTTACCCAAGAGCCGTTGCTGCCCTAAATGCCTAGTAAAATGTGCAATATGTATGGTGTGTGTATGTGTATGGGAAAAAAATTCTAGAGTTTTTAAATTATTGTTTTTAATTTATTGTCTATTGCTGCTGTCCTTTTGCACCAGGGATTGCGACCAATTTTGTTGATAAAGTAAAAATAAAGTCTATTTATCTATCTCATCTATCTATCTATCTATTTGAATGCAAGTCTGGAGCAGATCAGCAAATGTTACCTCCACACCAAAATGAAACATGTGCAAAGATCAAGTTTTCTTTTACCAATATGTATTTCTTACTTGTGCAGGAGGAGCAGCTGCAGCAGACACAGGTAATCCCTGTGTCTCCTCAGGTTGCTGTGGCTCCGAGCGGCCGTTGGGGGTGTGCTCCTCTGGGTGGTCTAGACTCTTTCTCGCTCCACTCCACTCTGGAAGAGATAAAATATTCAGACTTAAAAAAGAAAACAAACAATTTAATGTCCTAATATATTTGTGCCTGTCAGAGGTTGTACCTGGTGATAAGGTGTCCACATCCAGTATTCCTCCTTCTTTTAGCTCGTCCAACTGGTCCTCTCTGATTTTAGACCAAGGTACGTAGGTGACACCCAGCTCCACATCCCAGTACTGCTTAAACTCAGGCTTTATGCCTTTATTCAAGGCCCAAGCAATCTGGAAATAAATAACAAAAAACTCCCAGTCAATTAAACATTTCTCTATCTTTTATTTTCTGACTTTTGGTTTAGCAGTTTATTACTTCACAAGCACCCGAATGGCACACTCACCTTGATGGCCTTCTGGTTAACTTTGTAAGATCCTCTACTGAGCTTCTGTAGAGCCCTGTAGGCATCTTGCCTGTGTATCATGACAATGTAGGCGCAGCCACGTGGAGGGATCATCTGAAGCAGAGAGGACAAACAGGCAGATGAGCAAAAATACAAGCTGATTGTGTTTTCCTCAGAGGCTTAGACTTCAAATTACTACACTGTGGTCTCCTTTTTAAATGGGTTAGTATTTAAAAACTCACTCACATTAATTTAAGTATCAAGTATAAACTAGAAAATGCATTTCCTCAAGGAAATACATGTGAATGCTGAAAGCAGCTGAACGCTATTGTTGAATTAGCAAAAGAAATTGACAAATAGTGATGCAGCATGCAAAGGCAGGAATCAAACCCATCAGCAACTTTCAGCAGTCACACTAACTACATAGCACAGCTATTGAAGTAATGACTTATGCAAAAAATATATATATTATACCATTTCACTACAAGAAGACTAGGAGAGATGTTAGGAAAAAAAACCTTTTGATCTCTCACATAGATGGGAATATACAATTTCTGTTGCTACAAACCACAGGGTGTAGTCACAGCTGGCTGATCTCTACAAGTCCACTTACATTGATGGATTCTATCTGCCCAAACTCCTCCAGTAAACAGGCAACATCTTGCTGTTGTGTTCTTTTGTCCAACTGGCCAACCCACAGAGTTGTACTGCAAACTGAAAAAGGACACAGAAAAATGTATCATGAATCAGAATCAGAAATCCTTCATGAAAAACAACTCAGAAATTCAAAAATTGAAATACTTGGTATCTGATGGATGCCATCATCCGTTGTTTGAAAAATCTACTTTCAGGCCCCATTCTCCCTGAATAAATGTAGACAGATAAAAGGTTCATGACTCACTGCTTAGTGTCTCGCTCTTGAGTGGTGGGAGGCCTTTCTGCCGCCGCTCTCTCTCCTTCTCTCTCTCCCTGCGTTCCTGTGAGCGAGAGCGTGGGGAATGGTGACGGCGGTCTCTGGAGCGCGAGCGGGATCTCCTGTGCCTGGACCGTCGTGTGCGGGAATTAGACCGTGACCTCCTCCGCTTTGGAGACCTGGAGAGAAATAAAAGCAATGCGATTCATATTACGGTTATCACAGATTCACATAGCAAGAGCACATGAAGGGAAAATAAATAGAAAATAACAAATTACACTGAAGAAACCAACTTTGACAGGTAGTGACCCACTTCTGATTCTTACCTGGAGCCTGAGTGTGACCTTCGACCATGTCTTCCATCCCTCATGGATGAACGGTCCACATCCATGGACATATCCTGATCATAATAATAGTATGAGGAAATTACAGTCATGATGAGTAAACAATTCTTCGTCTTTCAGCTAAGCCATTTCTACCCACAGAATTTAACATTGTTACAAAAATATGAGCATGAATATTACTTGTATCAGTATTACGTCTACCTGTTGTTGCTGGGCTGCGTTGTGGGAAGGGTATACACCTGGGAAGCCTGGAGGCCCAGCAGAACCAGGGAGGGGCTGCCCTGGCAGGGCATGGCCCATAGGAGGTATCATGACTGGGAAGTTTTGCCCTGGTGGTAAACCATAGGCCTGGAGCTGACCATTAGGAGGGAGATGAACCTGAGGATTAGAAACACAGTAAATATTCTCCTGCCATCCACAAACACAAACAACAACATGTACTGCACAGTGCATAGTACATGTATTATGTAATGTTACATAAGTGATCATGTTAAATATGAAAATTTTATACTATATTTTGCACTTATAAATAAGTATGTTAAAAAAGCAACCGATCAAATAATGGATTAAAAGAACAAGACTTGTCAGGAAAGGTTATTCCTTTCACAATAAAAAAAAATACAATCTTACTGCCTGTTGTGAGAGGTCTTGAGACACGTTGATCATTGGTGGTTTAAAGTGCTCCACGTGCTGTGGGAAGGCTGGAGGCTGCTGCATACTGTCATGATAAAAAACAAACACAATCAGCTTCATAGCTTTCATTTCATTTCTGAGTAGAAAAAAATCAATCAATCAAAGCTTCCCACTCCTTGGTATCACAGACTGGTTGTAATACATGAAACACATCAAGAGCTTACAAGGAGGGCTGTGAAGCCATGTCATCCTTCTTTGTTTCTTCTCCAACCTCTGGTTCATCATCATAGTCAAAACGGTCCAGCAGTTTCTAAAGAGACAGACAGGTAATGAATGTAGGGGTGACGTGTTGAAAAAGACAAAACATTTTTTTCTTTACTCCATCGCACTTCATAGTGCTGTTAATATAGCTGCTATTTTTAACAAAAAAAAGGAAACACACCGTCACTTTGTCGAAGGCCGTTTTCTGTTGGATGGGCGGAGTGGGTTGGGTGGGCTGGAGGAGCTGTGGGGTGACCATGCTCGGCATAGTGGTGATGTTTTGGCCTTGTGTTTGGATGGTATGGAGATGAGGCTGAGCGTTGGCGTCAGGCTTCACTGGCTGCTGCTGAAAGTTCTGGAGCATCTGTTGCAGCTATAAATGCCAGTGATAGAGATAAAGAGGCAAAAAAATCAATATTGTTTGGTGGTTTGTCTAAGAGATGTGCAAGAAATGACAACAATATAAGAGCAGACACATTGGACCGAAGCCACATTAGTACGAACTCACCTGCTGGCCCTGTGAGGACTGGAAGAGCTGCGCCACAGCAGCAAAGGCATCAGAGGTTTGCAGCTGAGCTGCAGATGTCATGGTGGAGTTTGCCGTTACTGCGGTAACTGGCTCTTTGGCTGGAGGCGGAGAGGAACCTGATGGAAGAGAGAGAGCTTTAATATGTGTGAGGAGCACACAGATGCATTCAAATGCCGGCATTATACCCTGATACTTCCACCCATCTACATTAGATTTTTTTTAATGAAATATTGTGTTTGTCTTTTGGCTGATCACCACCTACATGTTTTTGAATTAGCTTATGTTTATGTTTTTTTCCTAATCAACCAATCATTCATATCAGTTGTACACACATGTATATATACACACAAATTACCTGGCTCATCTGCAGCTGTGTAGGGTACAGCAGCACTGCTAGAGCCAGCTGCCATGTCCAAGAGGGGCTGAATAACCTCGATCTTGAACACCCCGTTCTTCTGCCACAGATTCAACACCCGCACAATCTTACTCTACGAAAGGAGAATTAAAACACAAGGGACAAGATGAAGCAGGGGCAATAACAGGAAGAGATAACAGAAGAATTTGTGACTGGAACAGCACTGTCACAACTGTTCTTACCCTGTCCTCGATCGGGCAAAGGCAGAGGTTCTCAAAAGTCCCCGTAATGTTTTTGGTAAACCTTGGGCCAAACACGTCCTTGTCCGATCCGAACTGATGTCTGGACTGCCTGACGATGGAATCCACCACATACAGGCCTGCTACCTTGTACTCAGGCTTGCACTGAGGAGAGCAGAGAGAGGGAGTAAACAGATTCCCAAGTGAGCGTATACAAATTTAGCATGGGGAAATAGTGCGATAACTGAATTTAGACATGTGTGTCTCACCTTCTTGATAAACTTTTCCACAATCTGTACCACATGTTTGTAGAGCTAAGAAAGAGAGGAGCAAGAGATCGTGTCAGAAGCTAGATATTGGCTCAAAAGTCAAGCTATATAAGAGGATATAGCTCAAACAGAGAAACATGAAGTGACCCAAGACAAGGAAAACTCATTCTTACTTTCATAGCTTTGATGGCTGATTTGGTGATAGAGATCATCTTTGCCCGAGAGATCGGGGGCTTGGAGTCCATCAGTGAGAATAACTAGAGACAGAAAGAAATAATAGATGAGTGACACAAGAGGCGGCCTGGGAGAGGAGGAAAAAAGTCTGTACAAATAGACCGAGAGGGCACTGGTAGAGGAATGACAGAGTCGTCAGAGTTGATGCAATTGACTTTTCCAAACCCACATTTCACTCAACCGTGATACAGTCAAGCTTTAGCAACAATGTTTCTGTCACAGGTGGTAGAATTTAATCTGGTATTACCCCAGTCTTAACAGGCTGACCATGATCGTCTATTTGTTTATGGGATCTTGAAGATCTTTCACTGGATGCTAACTGCATTCTGAAAGATGACTCTCTGATGTTGGTTATGTGGTCTTGTGATTGTTTGCCACTGTTAAATTGTTTGACTGTTGTATTCTTCATTATTCTCTGACCTGGGACTGTGTTACGATGATGTGTGTTGTAACTGTTCGTCACTTTCATTTCCCACCCGCTCTAAACCCTCGATATCCACAGACTCAAGTCTGATGAAATGCAGCGATACACCACGATGGATGCTCTCAGGTGAGGATCCAGGGGTTCAACACACAGCTGTACAACTCTCATTATGTTACATGAAAACATTCAAGCTTAGTTTTACCACAATGGAAAGAAATTGGAAATAAACTGCACACAGCATTTGTGTATCAGAAGATTTTGTTGTCTTTACTCTGAACTAAACAATGGTTGTGTGTCTGAGAGAAACTCCTTTACACAGTGTATGTTTGCCTTTATATTGACAATATGGGCGAGTATAGGCAGACATACAGTATATATCTGTCCTGATTCTAACTGTGATTTGCATACAGGGAAGACTACCACTTTCTCCGTTTCTGTGTAATTGAAACTGCTCAAAACTGTTCAAGAAGAACCAGAAGGTGCACATAGCCCTGGGGATTAGACGATGTGGTGCAACAAACAAGTATGGGCTGAGGAGGCTGCAGAACCGATACACCAAACCCAAAAACACCTTTTGGTGGCTGGACCAGTCTACTAACTGAACTTTTAACGGTTTCAGCTGACTAGACAAACACAGATTATAGAAACATGTCTGTTTCTAGGCTTACAAAGTGACAACAACATCAGAACAGTGCATGCTGGGTGGTACTGTAATCAACAATGTTAGTGACCACACTCCCACTGCCCAATATTCACGCTAGTGTAGGAGCCAGTGTTGATTGGCTAACGTTGTTAGCTTCCTAGTTAGCACATAATATTGACATTTGTTTGACTAACAGCAATATTTGCGCCACAGGGTTGCAACACGGACGCTAACTCGGTTAGCCCATAGCCATTTAAGACGGACATGTCCAGCTAGCTCGGTGAGAGAGGCCCACAGGTCGGTCCTGCTCGGCTAGCTCCACTGCTGCACAGCACCGTGACCAGCACCCCCGGGCTCGGTGAGTCCGGGGTCTCAGGGAGCCCCGAAGGCGGCTTACCTCCTGGTTGAAGGCGTTGACAGCGTCCATGGTTGCCCAGCGCTCCGAGCCTCCCCCTCAGCTCTCGGTTCTCTACTTACAGCGGTGTTTATTCAAGGAAGGGTCGGTACAACATGTCCGCCTCCCGGTAGCTAGCGGCAGTTAGCCTAGCATCGGTAGCTGCTCGGGTCGGCGGGCACGGCAAAGCATGCTGGGATTCAATCATGTGGTTACACCGCTTGTCCGCTGGGTGGCGGGCTGCTCCAGGGAGAGTACGGTTACAGAGAACCAGCTCATTAGCATTTCCCAATAATCAAAAAAGAAGCAAACTATACATCAATTGAAGCATGAGGCAGAATAAAAACAAAGTCATAACAACAACCACCTCCGTGTCTTTCCGACACTATACTACCCAGTCACTTTAACATTCAGATTCAATAGGGGAGTATAACTTTTTGTCTTAGCTCCTACAACTTTGTCCTCATAGTGGCATGAAGAGGTTATAAGAAAAAGAAATCCTTAATAAAAGTCTAAAAGAGTGTTCATGGTAGGGCTTATGGCACAAGTCGCCTCATTTGTCCACCACAAATAACAACTTAAACTTCTCAAAGTATACCACATAGCTTATGTCAAATGCAATGAGTGCCACTACTCCACAGTGAGATTGAAAAGTAAAAACTGAGAACACACAACAAAATATTCATCTATGTAAGTTTATTGTGCATGTTCCAACACTAAAGCACCTTTAGTATTAACAAAAATAACTCACGACTGATGGTTAAAGAACAGTGTCAGTGGTGTGTGCATCCCAACATTATGAGAGCTTTCTTAAGAACATATTCTGCAGTGAATGGTGTAATGGAAACGTTCAGGACGAGGTCAGAAGCAGATCATGGGCTAATCCCTGCACAATTCCAGGAAAGATGGTGACACTATAACTATTCAACAACAAATAAACAACAAAGATATTGTGTTACAATCATCCCCACCCCTGTCAGTCATTGTTTGGCCAGCTTTACCAGCGCAGTGGTTTGAAATGAACATCGATGAAATGACTCACCTGCTCTTCAGTCTCAGAACGTCATGGTCTCATACAAGTACCTGATTCAAACCTCCTTGGAAATGAGTAATTAGTTTTTTTCCTAAAGAGAAATATTTGTTGTTGTTTTGATTTGTTTTTTGGCTGTAAAACCTACTTCTTCATACAGCCATGCAAATTCACATGCAAGGTCATAGCCTACACTTTTTATACAGTCTATGGCCTACACATGATATTGATCACATAACTTTAATGTTAACCCTGGTGAAAGTGATGCTCTTACAACTATCTCCGGTCTCCCTTAGCCTTAACCATATCCATCATGCAGGCAGGGTTCATGCATTACCCCAGCAACTACACACACAAGATAACATATGTAGCCTAATCATATATTTTACCCATACTCCCATATATTACCATGCGGGGACACTATGTGACAATATTAAACCATGAAACCAATATGAAGGTAGCCTACACAATGCATCTGACAATCAAAAGTGGCAATTATTGTTGTGATCATCATGTGAATTTTTTTTAAATTGTGAATTATGTAGAGCAATGATGCCAGTTTATGTAAAAATGTAAAAGAAGAGGAGTCAGTGACTTTGAACATACACCACTCATAAAAAGTCAGGGATATTCGGCTTTCAGGTGAAATGTCAGAATGCACCTAAAATGCAATAAGGTGAACCTAATTTGATTTTCTCTAAACCTTTGAATGCACATGTCTCATCAGTGATATAGTACTTACATAACATGCTGTTCTCTAACAAGGTGATTAACTGCAAATGTCACAAGTGTCTGACCCATGATTCCACCACTAAATGTTCTGGCTCAGTGACAGTTTGTGTGGAAACATCCTCTCCATCATACTGTTCACATGTTGACATCATGAGACCAAGACAACACCTAACCATCCATCAACAGTACGTGGACATGTTGAGGCTTCGGATGGGATGGGAAGTGCACTGAGTTCAGAGTGTCACAGAGATTCATCAGCAGGTTGAGACCGGAAGAGTCACAGAGACACAGAAGTGGACGTCAAGACAACATACTGACACACTGACAGTTTTTATTGTGTTACTGTATAGCCACCACTGTTGTTAGATTTTGTTTTAATCAAGGGGGCAGTTGTTGGTCTGAGAAGTGAAGCTCACTTCTGCGTTCAAAAAACTGCAATCCCCCCGGCTTCCTCTGGGGGCTGGTGTCAGAAAGCAGCATGTCTTCATAGACCCCCATGTTAAAATCACAGACTTTACATCCTCAATAAACATGATCAAAGCCTGGTGTCAAGACATTTTTTGGTCTCAATTGATAGTTTCTACACCCGCACACACTCTGAGGGGGGTGAATTTTTTTTTAAAAACTCGACCGTTTTACTGTTATTAGGTTAAGATTCCGGCCAATTAGGGCACGGAAACGTTGAGTGACAGCTCTGGAGCGGTCCGGAGACAGGCTACTTCGAGGCCAGTGGGCGGGTTCTCGGCCGGTCAATCCAACATGGCGCTGTTCAGGTCGCCATATTTGAGTCACTAAAACGACTCCCCAAAACCAATGGGTGACGTCACGGACGCTGCGTCCATTCTTTTTACAGTCTATGGTTTTAATACATTGAGATGAAAAAAATAACCATAGGCTACATCTACTTTAATAATATTCACTGTAGCATGAACTTATTACAATTTATCCAAAAGTTGGATATATAGTTTTTTTTCACTTTGTACAGATTTTTTATATTGTTTTTCGTGAAAAGGGTATTTTTCAGGGATCGAAGCAGCTTTAGAAAAGTTTTTGCATTTGTTATTTTTGCAGTTTTGCGTTATAAGTGTTCTTAATGTGAAATGTCCCTTTAACCTAACATGTAAAAGTAGCTGCATAGCAGTGTCGTACCCCTCCCAAAGCATTTATATAAAATTTAGATGAATTAATTTATTGCAATATCATCATTGTCTATTAGTCTACTCTTTATTGTTGCAAAATTCCAGTCACAGAGATCAATTACATGGAACAGTTACCAGTTTGCCCTCTGGGCTACTTACCATTTCACTGTTGTGTAGAGTTTGTGATGTGTTCCATATGTTCTGTGTTTTTCGCCTTCCTGCCTTGGGGACAATAAAGTTGAAAGTTTAAGTTTAAGTTTAAGTTGACGTTGAAGTTGACCCCTGTCAGGAATTGTTTAACTGGCTGTCCCACAGCGGTTTGAAGTCAACACTGATGAAATGCCTCACATTTTACCAAAGAACCTGCTCTTCTGTCTGACACAAGTTACCTAACTCAAACTTCTTCTGAATCAGTAGGCTATAGGCTTGGTCCAAAAGATTAGGTAATTTCTTTCCCAAAGAAAACTTTTGTTGTTTGTCTTTTCGCTGTAAAACCCACACATGTCACGCTACCAATTAAAATTGGTCGATAAGATGCATTTCTTTTCTAATGAAAAATTTAGTTTGTTTTTTCGTTGTAAAACCCACACACGTCTTATACAGCCATGTAAACTCACATGCAAGGTCAGGGAGGGATGGTATTTTCACATTGTACAGCTTGATTTTATTGTATTTCGTGGGGGAAAAAAGTGTTTTTCAGGGATCGAAGCAGCTTTAGAAAAGTTTTTGCATTTGTTATTTTTGTAGTTTTGCATGATAAGTGTTCTTAATGTGAAATGTCCTTTTAACCTAATGTAGCTGCCATAGCAGTGTCGCATCCCTCCCAAAGCATTTATATAAAATTTAGATGAATTAATTTAGTGTGATATATATCATCATTGTCTTTATTGTCAGAAGCAGATCATAATTCTTGCAAAATTCCAGTCACAGAGATGGTTACTTGATAAAACATGATAAAAGGTGTTACAATCATCGCCACGCCTGTCAGTAATTGTTTAATTAAATGACTCACATTTTACCAAAGAACCTTCTGATGCAAGTTACCCAATTTAAACTTCTTCTGAATCAGTACACTACTAATTAAAATTGGTCCAAAAGATTTATTTCTTTTCTAATGAAAAATTTAGTTGTTTGTTTTTTTGCTGTAATACCCACACATGTCTTCATACAGCCATGCAAACTCAGGGAGGGAGTGGTACTGTAGGCCTACAATGATATTTATTTCCACATTGTACAGCTTGATTTTATTGTATTTTGTGAAATAAGTATTTTTCAGGGATCGAAGCAGCTTTAGAAAAGTTTTTGCATTTGTTATTTTTGTAGTTTTGCATGATAAGTGTTCTTAATGTGAAATGTCATTTTAGCAAAAAGCTCCTATAGTTAGTTTCATTTATTGTCCACAATTTGGAAATTTGTCTTTGGTCTCATGAAGCAGGACAGCAACAACACTTTACACACAAACATCTTGAGGGCAAAAAACCATGATATGAATGCCAGAACAAACTGTCAGGCCGTAATGTAACAGGTGCATATTTCAAGTATTCTTCGTCACAAAGTGAAGGATTACCAGTGAAATATCACCTTGACCTTGAAGTTGGACGCCTCTCTGCATTAACTCAACATGACAGCTTAATGACCTAATGAAGGGCTGAGGACCCAAAACGTTGTCAGTAAAAATATTTGGAGCATAACGAGGTTGCGTGGCCTGTTTCTTTTTTCTTTTTCCCTTTGACAGCTTTCAAAAACAACTTTAGATGAGAATCACTTATCCAAATGTCTGTGTCTCCCCCTTGAACGCTTCACCTTTATGTCTGGTTTCATGTATTTTATGGGCTCATGTTAAACTTCAAGGATTTATTCAAGGACTAAGCCATAATTTCATTACAGCACTACTTGCTGTCAGGACAAAGAAAAATTGCCTTCAGTTCAAGTTCACCAAAGCCACAGTCTTACTAATGTCTAGACTTGAAGGACTGACAGTGTGCCCCTGTAGTAGGCCTGCATAATAATTTCCAATAGGTGGCGGTATAATACTTTTGGTTGCACGTCTGGGTGTGTGGTTTAATGTCTCGAAAGCATGGTCCAGCAGGCAAGACTAACCACATGTGTGGATACAGCTCTCACTCCCTCTAGGAACCCAGCTAAAACAGAGCACATGTGTATTCATAATGAAATCTGATGGCAACACCTCAAACTACAGCCTCACTAGACACCACAGATTTGTCTCAACATCCAGACAGATTCAGAGGTAACACGAGCTTCAGTGGGTTTTTCTTTCTTCTTTCTTTATTTCCTTACATGGTCAGGTGTTTGTTATTCTTCCTCAGCTAGAACAGGTTTGCATAAAACCACCCAATAAAATTTTGAGTTTGAGTCAAATGAACCCGAGCTGGGGCCAAATATACAAGCAAAACGTGTCTGAAATCGTGACCGACCCCTGCAGGTGTCCTCCTCTGATTGATAAACACCGTGTTAATTAGGTCATTGAATGGGTGATGGAGGCAGGCTCCTTTGTGCAGGAGTCTAACTTTAATACCTGAAGGCACGAGTTGAGCCAGACCCAACGTAATCCTGGCATGTTAACAACATCTGGATGATAGCGCGTCTTTAACTGAACCTGATCAGTTCTCACAGGCAAAATGCATTATTGGGATTAACCGCAAACCACTAATAATGACATTCACCTCTGTGCCGGTGTGATGGAAACGCATGTGCGCTGCCTCGTGCACGGCGCAAAGGTACGTTTGGGCATGTATGGACGCACAGTTCAACCTAAATGAACCTGGTAGAAAAAAAGAAAAAAGAAGGGGATGGATGCAGACACATGCATCAGGCTGTGCTGTTGTGAAGGTGTTGCTGTCTCTCTGCCCCGCTACAGATGTACTCTTTGTTCACAGACATGTACAGTCTGAACGCACCATGCGAATCGGTGCGCGGGGGCAGCGGTGCCGGGCGGAGTGCCCACCCCCAACCCCCCACCCATGCGCTCCGCCCGCCTCGCGCTGATTGGATTGAAACCACCCCGGCTACCACCACAATGTGAGAGAGGGTCTGTGTGAGTGTCTCTGTAGCTACATGTGTGTGTGTTTTTTTTACACTCACAGTCACTAAGCAACGCCCACCCAGATGACCGGGAAAGTCACTTCAAACTGAAAAACACGCTGCCTGCTCACAGACTCCTCGGGAGGCGCTCATGTATGGAGTGTGTGTTCTTACCGGAGACAGACACACTACAGCCGCTGCTTCTTTTTTTTAAGACCCAACAGGTATTAACACAGATTGCGTCAGTTATTAACTTTCCATGATTGAGTCGGGCATTTTTTTTTATGTGTGTGTGTCATTTCAATCTGAGCGGTGACACTAATAACTTGGAAACTGCTGAGTGCGCTCACTAGATGCTTTGGATGAACAGGTGGCGCGAGCTCCGGTTCCCTTAATTTGTTATTAGGGGCGAGACGCACACAGCCCGGGAGTTTACGCACTTTACCGGACGTTAAGTATTTAATACCTGCCTGTCGCTAAGGTGGGCGAGAACTGCCTGTTCTCTCTCTGTCTTTTTTCCACCTCCTCCTCCTCCTTGTTAAAAGGAGACGCTTGACAGGGGAGCGGTGATGCCAGTTGCGGACAGCGACATGGTAGTGGACAACAGCCACGCGTTATACGAGGGCAAGACCCCCAACAGCGCCGGGAATGAGAACATCCTCCCGGGCTCTCTGAGCAGCCCCGCCGCGGACATCCTCAAGAACTTTTACCACACCAAGCGGGTCGGGAACTATCTGATCGGGCGGAAGCTGGGAGAGGGCTCGTTCGCCAAAGTTAGAGAGGGTCTCCACGCTATGACTGGGGAGAAGGTGAGCAACAGTGTTTGGATATATAAATGTAAATAGTCAAAGTTATAGCTATTTAAAAAAATATTTTTGGAAAACAAAATAAAACAGTTTATTCTGACTGTTTTTTTGTTTTGTTTTTACATTTGGGGGTCTGTGGTTTTCAATTTCATTTAATGGACAGTGTCAGCTGTCACTTGACTTGTGCTTGCTTGGTATTACATTCTCTGCTGCATGCCATTGTCAACACTTCAACCTGCTCAGATCTGTAGCTGAGCCATGCTTGTGTGCTTATTACAGTGTCAGTCCATGTCTTACTGATAAATCAGCTTTTAGAAAGTGATCAGCCCTGTTTGCAACGGGAGCCTTTGTTAATGAGCTCAGGAGGCAACCACCAGCTGCTGAGCTCCACCACATGCACTGTAGGGCTTGTTTTCTAGCCAAGGCTGTGGTGACAATATTTACCCCTTCTGTGTGTGTGTTAAAGAAAGAGAGAGAGGGAGAGGTGTGTGTCTGTCTCCATACATGTGGCTGGATCATTTCTGAAACCTTCTGCTTTGTCTGCTGCTGCTGGTGGTGAGCTCACTGCTGTGGGCGCTCAAGCCTGTGATAGGAACACAGAGGGAAATTGCCCGGCCTATGAGGGAGCAGAGCTGCTACTTGCATATGAAATCCTGTCGTTGATAAATGGGCTTCAGGCTCATTATAATTCCTTCAGCACAGGGCTTTGATATGGGCAACCATTGGCCACTGGTTGCCTTTGTCTCTTCTAGTTTTTTTTTTTTGAAGAGCAGCCAAGACATTTGCATTTTAGAAAAACAAGCACTCCCCTTTTCCGTACATGTTTCTACATGTAACCACTAGTATTGGCTCTATATATGCACACAATAGAAAATATGCCAGTGTGCCAGTGAAATTCACATTGTGCGTAATATAAATGACCTCATCTTGAGACCCCCCTCCCCAACTCCCATTCTGTTGCTGTGGGGAGGGAAAAAAAGCACACCTCTCCTCATCCCTCCTTCCCGCACTCTCTTTGTTGAGGATGATGCAAACACTGGCAATCTGAAAACCAAGCACATCCCATGCTCTCGCTCTCTCTCTTCACACACTCTCTCTTTCTCATTCATTTGCATAAAGGGTCCAACAGGCGAAAGGAGGGGGGGTGTGGAGGGCAGTGAGTTTATTCAAGCATAAGGGCAGTCAGGGGGAAAGGGAGCTAAGAGAGGACTCCCACATCCTTTTTTTAGCATCACTAAGAAACTCAGAGTGGATGCAGTGATGAGGAAGATGGGATGTTTGTGCGTTTAGGGAGGAGTGAGGGTGGGGGGGTGAAAGTTAGGCGAGGTCAGAGATGGTGTTGTCATGGTCAGGGGGCTAGGGAGGTCATATGCATGTGTTTTTGATGTCTGTAACCCACTTTCCCCTACATACTCACCCCATAACCTCCCCCTCCCTTTTTTTTCCTGTCTGAGGGGCGCCTGATAAACAACTGAATCCCCCAGAAGCCCCCTGGCAGGGCACACCCCCTCCCCCCTCTTATATCCCTCACCCACCCCCACCTACCCCCCTCGCTCCTCTTATAGACCAGCCTACTGTAAATACAGTGCCCCATCCCCCCACATGCATACCCTACACCCCCTCTCTTATCCACGCCGCTTGTCGTAAACATGGGCCATCTATTACTGTATCATGACAGCTCAATGAACACACACACACACACACACACACACACACACTCAGCCAGGTTTAATTAGCAGCTGTAAAAAAGGTTGAATCAATTATCAAAGATAAAAGGACGAAAGTAAAACAGAAAGACAAGCTGAAGGACAGGAGAAAGAGGGGACGCACACATGCACACGTACACGTACAAAACCACACAACCACTTTGGCCCTCACCATTTCATTAATGGATATGGTGATTAGTTTCGGTGGTCATGCCTTTCCATGTCTGTGGGCTCTCCTTGAGATGATTTGCTGTATATGGTCGCCGCGCTCTTGAACTCGAGTCTAGACGGGGACACAAGGAGACGCGGGATGAAATAGAGTAGACGGGTGTGTTATTGAAAGCAATTAGCAAAGTGTTCGTCATTCAGGTAAAGGACAAGTCCCCAGGCTTTTTTTTTTATGAGGAGATTGTTCAAGGTCCCACTTCTTGATTAGGTAACAACAACTGAGGAGCACAAACAGATGATGACACGATGAGTAATCAATGGAATAAAACAATCAACAACACCTCTTTACGGGAAACTGAAATGTTTCAGAAAGCTGGCCCCCGTGAGTTAACCCCACTCACTCTGAGTTCCACATTTGTCACCCACTCTCCTGTGTGTGTTCAGCTGCAGCTAAACTCTGTGGCAAATGGAGGGGGAATAGTTACTGTCCTTTTGGCCTTGGCGCCTTTCTCAGCGGATAGGGTAACATTTGCTTTTCCCCCTAGTTTATGATGGTTCAGTAACCCCTTCAACACACACACACACACATATACACCTCCCCCTATAGCAGCCGCAAGGCCCCGTAGCGCCTGTGTTGCCCCACATTTGCAGCAGCTGTGAGGGAGAGGTCAGTGTCGTGTTATATACCCTGCAATGGAGACTGAGCAGCTTGTCACCTGTTACACACATTCCCCGAAAAGCCTCCCTTTAAGAAATCTAGAGCCATATTCTCCGCGGGTATTACTCACAATATCATATAGTGCAAAATGTCTCATCCTCTGTCTCTCCGTCTCTTCCCTCCTGTCCCAAACGCTCTAGGTGGCGGTGAAGGTGATCGACAAGCGGAAGGCGAAAAAGGACTCGTATGTGACCAAGAACCTGCGGAGGGAGGGTCACATCCAGCAGATGATCCGCCACCCCAACATCACGCAGCTGTTGGACATCCTGGAGACGGAGAACAGCTACTACCTGGTGATGGAGCTGTGTCCCGGCGGGAACCTCATGAACCGCATCTACGACAAGAAGCGGCTGGACGAGCGGGAGACGCAGAAATACATCCGGCAGCTGGTGCTGGCAGTGGAGCACCTGCACAGGGCAGGAGTGGTGCACAGGTAAGGAAAAAAAAAGAAATTGCACAGAGAAAAGAAAAATATTCAGGATTATAGTGTAATGAAGGGAGTTATAATTGCAAAATAAACATCAGAGAGATTTGTGTTAACGGGTTAGAGCTGCCTAAATGATCTCCGAGTCAGACATGATCCTCTTTCTCAAAGTGTGGGTTTAGTCCTTATTGTGCACATTACTGTTAATCCACAAATAACTAGACCTGTCTCAATAACTGCATTGAGATCAGTAAAGATTTTTCTAAAGCAGTCGTTAAAAAAAATAAAACTTGAAATCCATGCACTGTACAAAAAACTAAAAATAAGTCTACAGTGAATTTTTCCTGCAAATATAGTTACATCTTATATAAAATAAAATGTTTGATTTAAGAAAGAAAATGCGTAAATTGCATCTTTCTCATCAAAATCAAATTTCACATATACCGCGCCCCCCAGAAGTATTTAATTCTTTGTCGCTCTGAGCCTGGGAACTACTTTTCTCTAGATGACTGTGTAACAGGATTTCTGACACTGACGACGGATCTTGGGGAACACAATAGATCCTGAAAATCAGCCAGTGTGACCCACATTGGGAGGGCTGTGTATGTGTCGGGGGATTGTAGGGACAGTGGGTGGGTGGGTGGATGAAGGGGGGGATTCCCACTGACCTCTGTCCTGCTTGTGCATTGTATGACGACAGCTCAGATAAGTGATCTAATGTAAACACTGAGTCTGTGCCGGCACTGACGTCTCCGCTTTGTCTTACAGGGATCTGAAGATAGAAAACCTCCTGTTGGATGAGCAGGACAACATTAAGCTCATAGGTGAGTCGCACGCTCTTACATTTACAACGTCTATCTCAAATAAAATCTCAGAATTTTATTTCATTAAAGAAAAAAAGATTTAGTTAAGTAGCTAATAAAAGACTTAGTATAAATGCCAATTACTGTACAGCAGAAAAAAAGAGATTTTCTCAGTTGCGGTGTCCCACATGTGGTGATGAGCTAAAAGCAATTCAATAAACCTTTATAGGCTCTCACCATAGTGCTAATCTGCTTCTGTTTGTGTGTGTAACGAGTTTAAAAAGACAGCAATAAACCCAGAAACAACACTCACCCCACCTCTTCTGTCTTTCAGACTTCGGCCTCAGTAACTGCGCCGGCATCTTGGGATACTCAGACCCGTTCAGCACCCAGTGTGGCAGTCCGGCTTACGCCGCCCCCGAGCTGCTCTCCAGAAAGAAGTACGGACCCAAGGTGGACGTTTGGTCTATGTGAGTGTACTCTCCTTTTTTTTATTCTTTAAAGTCAGTTGTTGTCTAATATATATTTAAATACAGCTGTTAAAATGTGCATTCAGAGCTAAAGTGTAAATTTTATTTTTTTCAGTGGTGTGAACATGTATGCAATGTTGACGGGGACTCTGCCGTTCACCGTGGAGCCCTTCAGTCTCCGAGCGCTGCACCAGAAGATGGTTGACAAGGAAATGAACCCTCTACCCCCATCGCTCTCAACAGGTAAATGCCAAACACACCTGTTATGAGCACCTTTGAGGTCAACAAGCTATGACTCAAGTCATCTTATATTTCCAACAACTTCCACTGTGACATTGGCATATGATTATACACCAGAGTGACTGTGTCACACGACTCAGATAATTATAGGTTAATACTTGCACGCAGGTAAGTTGACATTTCCAGTTAAAAACATTCAAGTGTCTGTCATGTGAAGCAAGAAAGGCAGATTGAATACAGAGCTGCTGTGTATCACTGAAGAAACTGTCAGTTGCCGTATGTGCCCGTAAATGAGCGGCAGGCTCATGAAAGTATCGGTTGTATTATCCAACTGACCGTCAGTCCCTCGTGTGTGTGGTATACCAACATTAAACTTAAAAAAAAAAAGTCAGCCATTAAAACAAAGAGCAAATTTTTAAAAAGAAACTAAATAACACTTGCGCAGTATTATATAATACAGTAGTACTGACAAAGCTGTCACATGTCATTATGATCACGTAATTAAGATTTCTTTTTTTTCCACTCCGTTAACATCGCCTGAAGAGAAATCCTACCTCAGCTGACACAAACAAAGGGCAGCGATTGAAAAACATTTCTCAAGAAGAAGCAAGGCCACCTTGGCAGAAATACAGAAGTAAACATGATGAAATCTTACCTGTCCTGTTAAGCAAGGGTTGCAGAGAAGCCGTTGGCGCTGCATCAAAAAAAAAATGTATGACCATAGTTGTTTTAAGAGAGAATTCTTCAAATTTCTTCACAAGATACACCTGCTTATTTGCATACAAGTCAACACCTTCATGTTAACCTTTGTGTTCACATTTAACCTTTATTGTAGTGATCATGTATGTCGTGAGAGCATTTGCATATACGGCTAGTTCATTCTAAATGTCGCATGACGATCCTTTCATGCAAAATACACAGTGTGGAAACGAGTGAGGGGGGAAAAAAATGTCACGGGAACATAGGTGGTTGATTTCACTGGAATTTGTGACACATGTACAGCGTCCTCACCGCCCCACTTTGTCACAACAGTGTCACTGACTAAATTGCAAAGTAAGGGATGGATTAACCCACTTACGTAAGGACCAGTTAATCAAGCTAATGACACAGATATGTCACCTCATCTGCCTTATGTAATAACACAGCGAAAGCAGATGAAACGGATGAGCGGCGGTGTTTGTGTTGGGCGTGTGCACACACCACGCTCCGAGTGGTTTGGTAGACGGCAGGAAAATGAGGGAATTTTATGTTCCCTCACAGTTGTCAACTAAAGCCGTCACATTTCTGAAGATAAATCTATAGTAACATGTATTATTGTAAAATCCTTGCTCTATAGGTATTTAGCTGAGTGTCGGTGGCAGCGTATGAACGTCTATTCTCTCTTTCTCTTAGCTGCCATCTGTCTTCTGAAGAAGCTGCTTGAGCCAGATCCCAACAAGCGTCCCAACATCCACCAGGTGATGGCCGACTCCTGGCTACAGCTGGCCAACAAGAACACCGGAGCACCGTACCTCAACAGGTAGACTGCTGCACATTTGTACTAGTTTCTCTATAAAGATCTGGTTTTAAGCATTAAAAAAAACATTAAACGTCTCGATCTGCGTTCAGGATCCACATTGAGGAAATAAACCACACGGTGTTGCTGCATATGACTGAGAAAATGGGCTACAAGCACAGCGAGGTTCTGAGCGCCGTCCTCACCAACCGCGCCTGCCACACCCTGGCCGTCTACTTCCTACTCAACAAGAAAATGAAGAGACTATCTAAAGAGTACAGGGTAAGGAGAGAAAAGACTTTTCAAAATGTTTCTTAATGACGAGTGAATTAATTCTGGTTTACACAGAAGCAGCACGGTTTGTTGAATGCTCTAGGTTATTTTAACGTGTCGTCCGCACGTGTCTTCCTTTTAAGGAGATGCAGTTCCAGGAGAAAAAGAAAGGAGAGAAGCAGAAGAGCGAATACTTCCAGACCCAGTGGAGGAAACACGTGGACAAGCTCACCATTCCCCCCAAACAGACGCCTGTCTACCTGGCTGTCAGCAAGGGGCCCAGCAAGGAAAAGAAACACCGGACAGGTGAGAATTCATATGATGCACTTCATTAAAAAATATATTTTAAATAAATGTGTAATACAGTTTATTCATTCAATCTATTTTATTTACCTTCATACAGGGTAGGTTGACTGAGCATGCATGTTCTTGTACATCAACGAGCTGTTTCACACATCTGTAGTTACCCAGTCATCCGTCCATTCATCCATCCATCCACCCCTGCCTTCCATTGTTTGTCTGTCCATCCATCCACCAACCCATCAACCCATCAACCCACCCATCTATCCGTCTGGGAGGATACAACTTGGACAAGTTGTCAACCAAACACACAAACACGTTTTTTTTCTTCCTGTAATTTGATAGAACCTTGTGACTGAGAAAGTGTACCACAGAAGCATTTAAGGGATTTAGAAGTCGCAGCTCAACGGGATTAATTAAATTCAGTTCTTTCAACTAGGCCTGGGACTTTTAACAAAGAGTAGTAGGTGGTTGGAGTCAGTCAGATAAGATTTCCTAAAGAAGAGCTTTCAAGTGACAGACAAGGACCTGGGGGCAAAGCTGAGGACTAAGCTCCTTTGCCTGTCCTCATACAAGTGTGATTGAGAAAGCCCATCAGGCTTCCACACTGAGTGCTGATGTAGCATGTCAGGACAGGCTGTTCTTAACACAGTTAGATCAGGACAAGCTGCACCGGCATCTTTACGCTTGGTTGTTACATGCCATCAGATGTTTATGTCGCTGAAAGCTACGTCTTCACTGAGGTATTGGATTCACCTTATATACAATGTACGAGTATTAAAATGTTCCGTATTTTCTCCCCAGGTCTATTGCGTGCCATAACAGGAGGCCATCGTAATTCACCTCTAGCGCCCCCCGGCACCGTTGCTTCATCTTCAATGGAGTATCTCGAGATCCATCCGCTGTTTCCCAACACGCCTCAGCAGCGCAGGCGGCTGGCCACCCTCCCACAAGTCAATACGAGCCCAGAACACAACATTCCCGCACCACCGGCACCGTCACCCATCGGCATGCATTCCTTCGGGTCCTTGGCCAAAGCTGAGCAAATCGAGGACACTCCGTCTTCGCCCTGGTACAAGCTGACCAACGGTACGCTGTCTCCGCCCCGCCACGTGTCTGCCTTCCAACCTGACTCCTCTTACTTGAAAAAGGCCACGATCCCGAGTCCTCCGGTCCTCATTGTAAATCCTCAGCCCAAGAAGAGCATCTCGTCAGATTGGTGCGGTTCTTCCGACACCAGCGGCAGCCCACCCAGCACGGTGGGTAGCCCCCCGGGGAGCTCGGCTTTCAGCCCTCCAAAGTCTGCCTTTAGTCCGCTCAACCCCACCTCGGCGTTCAGCCCTCCGTCCAACAGCAACAGCAACAGCAGCAGCAGCGATCCAGAAAGCCCGACACACCGCAGCAAGTTCCCCTCCATGGGAATTGGACAGATCCTAAAGAAGAAGGTCCAGCTGCAGCCGTTCACCTTTCGGCCAGAACAGGTGGTCGAGGAAGTGGTGTCGCCGCCTCCCTACCCCATGCAGACTCTCCTCTGCGCTTCAGGTGCACTCAAGACCCTCTGTTGAGGGATCCAAGAGGAAGGAAAATGAAAGACAGTCAGACTGAAGTCAAGGCCCCTCGCAACATTTTATTTAGTTGGAGAGGTCTTCCAGAGCGGCCTTTTGAACTGTGAACTGTCCCTTTATTGCGACTGAGCCACTTTTCATTAAAAAAAACTTGATCCTTCAAATAAGAACAAAAAAGAAAACAAAAGGGATAAAAGTTAAAGTATGAATTGTTTTTATCTCTCATTACTGCTCTTGTTACGTAACAAGAGGTGGTGACATAGAGAAGATGAGATTTGAAACAGATCCCAGAGCAATGACTAACCCTCGCTGTGTCCCAGATACAGAGCGGTCATGGGACATCATGTAATATGGGCCTTGCCTGCAAGGTGTACACACACATACACACGCGCACACACAAAACACTGTATTATACACTGAGTCAAGAGATACTCTCTTATGTAATATTACTGTAATTGGTTACTAATTAAGCCGCAGACTGATTCACACCAGCTAACAGACCCTAACCCTAACCCTGATTACATGTATAAGTGTTTGTCTCTGTGAAAGCTCTTCTTAAGATACCCACTGACTTCCAGCCAGCTGGCAACGTATCCTCAACGCTGACTGGACGAGAAGCTCACTGCACTATTCTTGAAAACCAAAACCCGTAGAAACAACAGTGTTTACCATCTTTTTACCTCACTGCATTATTCATACACTAATGTATAACCGCAGTTGATTGTGACATGCTTGTGTGGACTTTTGCCACGGTGTTGCAGTGTCTGAGCGTTAGTGTCATTAGAAACCACACTCTGAAATAGAAGTAGGTCCCGTGAGCAGAGTCATACTCTCACTCTTTTATAGTATTCTCAGAAACAGTCACACAACACTGATAATAAATCACAGCTATAACTTTTGATACAAGTCTTACATCACCTCTTTAACCCACAGGGAAACTCAAACTGTTTAAAGTCTCAGTGACTTTCTCACAGCTGGATGTACCTATTCTTAGTCAGTTTTTGAAACAAAAAAGAATAAAGAAAATATAATAAAAAAAATAGAGCATCAAAGGCCTTATGAAACTGATGATCCTCGGCAAAGGCTGGGGGTCTGAAGGTGGAAAGAAAAACTGCTACTAGGATCGCGTAACATCAATGGAAATAATTCACTTCCTTTTGTCTTAATGCTGTAGTTTGTGCAATAGTCTTAAGTGTTAACTGCAATGACGAGTATTTGCCAAGAGCTCTCCGAGAGTGATGTGAAAATTGTGCTTGTAAATAACAGTACGACTCCTGTGTTCCTGTCACCCACAGTACGTATGAAGGGATTCTGAAACGGTTGTCGAGCTGACACCTTTTGCGTCTTAAATGCTTCACGGAACTATTTAACTCTATGAAAAGACTTCCACAGGCACACGAGGCTTCGCACTGTTAAGATACTACAGAATCTCTTCCTGTCCAAATGAACAGTTGCATGCAAATGTTTCACCAGTTGAACTGTACTGTCAACATTTGAAATTACGTCTTTGTACTGTTTTTTTTTTTTTTTTTCTCCTGGTTGATACTGAGATTGATACAGACTTGGGGGTCTTTTATAAGATTTTGTAATGGATGGTTTTGATTTGAGTGTTGAGAGATTTCTATGCTGTATAAAGTATTTTAAATATTTATACTAAATCCATTATGTGTCTGTCTGGTGCTTCGAACACATCTGTTTACTGTCTGGCTTTATGTCGGGCTCACATACATACACACGCATATGAATATATATAACTTTTATTATTAGCTGAAAAAATATAGAGAGAATAGCAAAAAAAATGTTAATTAGGTAACTCTACAATTATCCACAGAATCCTAAAATGCTTCTTAATTTATGTATAATTTACACAATGCCTGGGGCTTATCATTTATTCCTAAAGCTCCTGGAAGACTTAATGAAAATCGTCCGCTCTGCTCTGGAGAGGTCTGCGTTGCTTTACAACCTCAATGTGTCACTTGTCTCACATACCATATACATTTCCCACAAGACACCTGTGGTGGGTAAAAAAAGAAAAAACACATCATTGCAACAGCTGAAGGGGACACACATACTACAACCCCTCCCTCTTTAGTCATACACACACACACTGTAGACACTAATCTACTCAGCTGTGGCTCCCCCGTCCCCATCATAAACCTCTTTGGGTGACACTGCCCTGACGAGACAAAGAAGGGGGCTCACCGGAGCTCTGAGACAAACACACGCATGCACAGGACAACACAAACAGGGGCTGCCCGATTAAATCGGCGTGGCTAAGCTGATAAAAGCCGAGGGGCAAGAGTGGCTCTGAAATGCATTAGAGCCGGAGCCTTTTGTTTATCAAAGACAGGCGGACAGTTAGTCAAAATCCCGGGGCGGTCTGGTGAGACAAACAGGCTGAGGCTTAAGCACAGCGCTGAGGGAAAGGATAGAGCAGACGACAGAGGGTGAACAGGTAATACCTGCACCTGAGTGTTCAGAGCTGCTCTGCTGATACCTGTAGGAGGTGTGCGCACAAAATCAAATATTAACTTCTGACAGAGCCGAGCTCCCAGAGAACCTTCTCCGGTGATTTACCTCTCTACTGATGATTATGTTTTAAGAAACACATCAGTCAGGTGGGAGATAGCAACGGAGAATAGCAGATGTGGCAACTATTTAATGAGACTGTCATTGGAGCGGAGAACTGATCAATAGCAATTTTTATAATTAATTAAAACAATAGCTTCTCCGATATGAAGATCTGCTCTCGATGTTAACCTCATATCTTTACATCTTAGACAAAATGATCCCCGATGGACATTATCATTCATTTTATAGATGAAACTATTGAATGGAATAAAAAGCAGACAGTGTAATCAATAATGAGAATGTAAGGAAGAGCCGGTGCAGCACTGGAATGCCTTTCGCGAGACTTAGGCATCAATGCATCATCTCAGGAGGAATTACTACAAAAAATCCATATTGATGAGATAAAGATTTTAAAAAATAATTATTTTTTTTTACTTGACACAAATATCATTTGATTATTTCAAAGTTAATCTGTGTGTAAACGGGTCAAGTTACAATGACCAAGTTGTGACAAACAGCCCCCCCCCCTCCCCTCCTCACTACTCCACCATCCCAGCGGGGGTGAGCAGTAAGTCAATATTTTTCATCATAATCATATTATGGATATCTTAATATTATGGACAGTGACTTACAATTATGTGGTCTGGGACGATAGCGAGCAGTCGCCGCATCATTTGCTGGATGAAAACATTTGATGGATGGTTTTCCATGTGTTCCATCCACATCTAAATTTAAATTTAAATCACAACTGTGCCACACCCTAGAGAAATTTAACAGAATATTAAACATCCATGTTGTTGCTGTATTCAATCTGAGTGATGGCATTTATAAATGTCCACAAGTGCCTGTTTATTAACGGCCATTGCCCAAAGAAAAATGTTTTAATATCCAAATTACTTTTAATGTGATGCCAAGCTGACCACTTAGTGTCCAGAGGACTTTGTTTCTATCAATCTGTTCAGGCTTAGATCCTGATGACATTAATCCTGTTTTTAGCCCCCATCTCGTCACATATACACACACACACACAGACACAACTCACACCAGGGTGTCACTGGCAACAGGATGAGCCTTTGTGTCTGAGAAAAACAGACGATTAACCCGCTGCACAGTAACGGACGCCGGGGATGTTAAGACACACACACACAGACACACACACAGACTACCTGGGCATCCTGGTTCAAGCTCACAGACCGGTACCCGCCTTCCTCTCTCACACACGCAGAGGACGAGGGGGAGAGAGTGAGAGGCTGCCAGACTACCTGGCAGACGCCGGCATACACAAAGACACGGGGGGAAATAAACAAGCAGATGTTTCTAATGAAGTAGGAGGCTTTGAGCACTCACAGGGGATTTGGGTTATGCCGTCAGACGAGTCACTGACCGGCCGGCCATCCTTGTCCCATCACAGACACAGATGAAGGTGATTAATGAAACAAGGAGGCTGTGGCTTAATCGTGAGACCTGACGCTTTCGCCATAGAAGTCAGTTACAACAAACAAGGCTACATTTCCCACATGCTCTTGACACCGAGATCATCTTACAAACAACCACTGACTCTTGAGATTAATCTAAGATGAGGGAAGGTTAACTGGCTGACCTGCCGTCTCGTCTGGGTGACACAAAGACAATGAGACCAGACTTACTTAATGACTTTAGATCTTAAAGGGAGATCAACCAAGTGGAAAAAAATTAGTTGACTTCTCACCCAAATAGTTTTAGTTTGTTGTTTTGTAGTAGTAGTAGAAGTGGTAGTAGAGTCTTTGTTCAGTTTTTGGTTATATCATAACTATTTTACATTACATTTTTTATATTCTGTTTAAAAAAAGCATCATCCAAGTGAATATATAATAATATATTAGTAGAAGTGGTAGTAGAGGCTTTATTGAGTTGGTTTTTGGTTTTATCATAATTATTTTACATTACATTTTTTATATTCTGTTTTAAAAAAAGAATAATCTAAGTAAATATATTATAATATATTATTTAAAAAAAATATTTTGAAAAATTCACTCAACTAGTGCTGAAATATCACAAGCACAGCAATGAGAAAATACACCGTTATGAAGCTGTTGTGGAACACAGACCTGAGGGTTGTACTCTGTAGGCTGCGGGAAGTCAAGAGTTAAACTGGAAATTGGTCATAAAGAGGCGATGAGCAACTGGTGGGGTGTGGTTCTTTGTCAGGGGATAACCACATCATATGATGGGGATGCCAAAAATGGCAATTTAATAGCAATTTGTGATGAAAAATGATCATTCAAATGAGGCAGTTGTTATTTATGAGTGGACAAAAGCCCACACACTAACACAGACACACACACCTCAATATGAAAAAAAGTTTCACCAGTGCTTCTTTTTGTTTTCTACAGGAGAAAAAGAGGCATTGAGTTTACATCTCTTAAGCCTCTTAGAGAGAAACATTTTCTTTCTCCTTGGTAATCCTTTTCACAAACATATTTTGGAAGTTGGCACACAGGTGGCACTCCTTGAGATATTCTCTCTCTCAAAAACAAGATCAGAAATTCAATCAAAGAGCAGAGCTCGGCCAATCAGATCTCAGTGTCTGTGGCAACAGCAGCATCAGTCCGTGCAGCCATTGGTCCGATGTTTCACACAGCGGAGGCAGTAATTGGCTGATGGTGCGCCGAGGCTTCATTGCCTCCATGGCAACATTGCTTCCTTATTGCTTAGGGAAGGTGAAAAGGAGGGAAAGAGGGGAGGCGACTTTCACTCAGACGCTACCTCTGCATTATTCATCCTTTGTCCCCGAGTGCTCGTAGAATGTGTGTAGATGTACTGACTGATGCATGTGTGTGTTTGTGTGTTGGTCTTGATTTGCCTGGTAGTGATTGGTTAAGACTTTAAGGGGTGAACGGGGTGAAACCGGTGCAATAATTGCACTCAGCAGTGCAATGCAACCAGCAACATCATGTCTATATATAAAACGGCTAAATGAGTTCAGAGCCCATTCATAGTGATGCTGACTTCAAACACGGCTACTAGCCTTTAAGCTTTATTACTCCGAGTGGAACAACAGAACCATTTGGGACTTTATTCTCCAAAAATCAGTCTGGTAGAGGGAGCAGCGGCACACATCTGGACAGCCGAGCGGCTTGCATCATCCGCATTCTGCTCAGGCACCTCATCCGTAAGCCAGGACTGGATGAAGACAACAACACCACCCACCAACAACACCATCACCGCCAGAAACAACAACAAAAAAAAAACACCACGCGGCTTGTTTGTTGTTGTTTTGACTTTTTTTCCCAGCAGTTGAGGGTGGGGAGAATTAGAGGGAGGGGGAGGGAGAAAGAAGGGTGAGGGTGGGGTTAGTAGAGAGAAAAACATCACACAGAGATTAGGGTGGTGGGATTGTGACGGAGGGAGGAGGGATGGGGGGGTTCAGGACTCCTCCCCCATGTATGTGTCTGAGCATGAGTGGGGGGGTGTAACGTCTGTTGACAGGCGTGCCGGCCAGCGAGCTGGCTGGCTGTTCCTCCGGCAGTGAACACGATGACGAGATGGCAACAGGCACTCAGCATAGCACGTGCTCTCAGTTGCCATCGCAACCTGCCCTTGGATACAGCGTGCTGGTTGGCCGTTTCTAACTGTTGTTGTTCTGTGAGGCTGATGAAACCTCGTGGGTGAGGGAGGGCAACCGCTACAGCATGTATCTGCTTCTCCTGTCTTTTTAGAAAGTGTTGCTAGGCACATTAGGGGTCAGTTGGTAAACAAACACACCCATTAATATATAACCAACCCCCCCCACACACACACTCAACCCCAAAGACCCTAAACTTGCTGTTTAACTCTTAAATCCGACGGATAGTTCTAATTAGAGACAAAGCAGGATGATCCACTGACTGTTGGTGAATAAAGTCTGAGAAACAGAAACATTTAAAAAGATTATCCTGGCAGTTTTAACTTGTTTTTTTTTGTTGATTTTAGTCCTGCATGTTAAAGCTGAATGATATTAAAATAATTTCCACTTTTTTTTTTAAACAGGTGAACATTTTATTACAAAAGGAAACAAGAGACAAAACAGGCATTTACAACTGTAAACAAACAAAAATGAACAAACCAACAAGGATTAATCTGATAACAATAAACAAAGGGGCACAAAGTGCTGTACATTTAAAATTCCAATGATATGTGATGTCTTTTGATGATGATCCCAATAACGTGCCCAACCCTGTTGCAACAAGAATTCTTGTTGTTCAGTACCAACCACTGAAAGCATGCATTCAGCAGTACTGTCTGCCTTGGAGGCTCGGTGCTGGAGGAAGAGAACAAAGACAGAGTGTATGTGGCCTTGCGTGGCCCGATCGATACGGCGTTGTGCTGAGTGTGCAGCTTGCCTGATGAAATCCTGGACAAATAAACATTCTGCTCTCAGCTTACATTCCTTCTGCACCGAGACGCGCGGGGAAGATGGTGCCATGAGCCACGGGAGTTGAGCTGACAACATGATTGATTACAAGCGCAGGCAGTCTTTGTTTCACCATCGGTAATCAGAACAAAGCGGAGTGGAACATGCCTGTGTGTGCGCATGTGTACTGTAAGTATTTGTGCACAAGGTGAAGCTAGGACAAAATGTATGCGATGAAACTTGGAAAAGGAAGCTTTAGAGTAAAAGTAGGAGAAGGGAGTGAGGGTATCACATCCGTATATTCAACACCTGGACAAAGGACCCACCCACACAGGCTGACGTCCATCACTGTCACACCTCATCACAGTCGTCCTGAAGGCCGATTTCGATATCCTCCAGCCTCTGTGCCATGGACATGACCAGCATTTTCATCTGGGGAGGGTGGGGACAGAAGGTAGATATTTTAATAGTGCCCGTGATGTACGTGCCAGCGAACAGGAAGGGTAGAACACAGCAGAAAGATGAGTTGAGAGTGGATGGAGGTTACAGGAGGGTTCAACAAGGGAAGAAGCGGAGGAGAAAATTGGACAGGTGGGAAATGAGGGGAGCAGCAGGAAGCAGTGAAGAAGAAAGAGAGGAGGAGTAAAGATAATTTGAAAAAGGGGACAAGGAGGGAGGCTGAGAAAACCCAGAGGGGAAGTGGTCGGGGATGGATGGGTATAGAAGGGGAGGGGGGTGGTGGTGAGAGGAGGAGGGGGGGTGGGGGGTGGCAGGTCAGTGAGTGTACAAGATGGAACACCCAAACAAGTGTCTAGGAGTCAGACAGACAGACAGAATACATTAACTCTGGCGGCAAGGTTGATGGGCATCAGCGTCATCACATACATAGCTGAGGACAAAGACTGTGTATGTACGACCTGAGTGGAAGTCGTCTGAAATCACAAGTGATGCCAGACAAACTTTTTTTTTTTTTTTCCAATAACCTACTTTGACAAACAACAAGGTTTTACTTTTTTATGTAACAAAAGAAGTGGGGCAGCAATTATAGTGATTTTCCATCTCAACGTTTCACAACCTGTCAGCTAGAAGCTCATCTAATTAATCACCTGGCTAATAAAATCAGCTCAGAATGCCTCAGGTGACCTCTATCATATGCATGTTGTGTCCGACCGACAACCCCAAACCCAAAGATGTTCGATTTGCAGCTATTTAAACTTTATTTGTTGTTTATGCTCAATCTGTTTCTTTAAAAAAAAATCCCAATATTATTCTTTCCTGAAGCATTAAACATTACATCAGGCAACACTTTTTAAGTATTGCTCCCTTTGTGTATACTACCTTCTAATTTGCACTGTTGCATGTATGTCTTTAATGTTGTTATGGATAGTATATGTATTTTTACTCTTCTCTGGGAGAAGCCAAAGAAACATTTCCACTGAGGTGATTCATCTATTTACATTTCATATTCAGCTTCAAGCTGATTGAGTCATCAATGAATCTACTGATCAAAAAGAAAAGAAAGACTAAACAAAAGCTACACTACAGGAACTTTGTGCACGCAACATAAAATTTTAAAAAAGGCACGACATTTATTTGAATCTGAGCTGGATCATCGACTTGTTGCCACAGACATATTTTTGAGGGCACTGAAAAGTGTTGGATTTCAAAGCGTACAAGAGGTGCGGACAGAAAACTCATCACATACCAATCATAGTGTGTGTGAGATGAACTTATGTCAAGCTGGCAAAACAGCTTTGGACACAAGCTTAAACACAGTGCTGATGAAAAGTTATTAGAGAAGGTTATTTGGAAAGAAACCACTGGTTTAAGTTCTTGACAACATTAAAGGTCTCTATAATCTTGTTATGATGCACCAATCGGTGGCGATAAGACAGCCAACCATTAATACAATCAGTGAGCAGTCGCAGTCAGATTAACCCTCACACTGATACTAAACACACCCAATGACAAGGTGGATTTACGTGCTAACCTACATATTTTCATAACCTACATATTAACATAATTGTGTGGGATGCCTATTCATTGAGCCTTTTGTATGAGTGACACATGGTGAGGCTGATTCACTTAGAAATGTTTTTGTTTTGTTTGTTTTTTTCCAAAGTGGAGCAGAGCTGGACGTAGGTACCGGTAATTAATAATGGAAAATAATTACAGCCGTCATACACACAATAAAGACATGGTAATTAATGTGCTAATGCAAACACACACACACAAAGACTTTGAGTCTCCATAAAAAGAAATACGAAAGGACAATTCATGCTCTGCTGCTCACGTGCAGTGTTTTTTTTATCCTCTGTTTGTAAGTAGTCTAACCCGTTTAAAATAAACATGTTGGCTAGATGTCAGCTCTAAACACAATGGATCGGTCCTGACTTGCAGAAAACTCAGTGAGCAGTGACAATAAACAAAATACCACAAACACATCCAGCTATAATGACAAAAGCACATGAGCAAAACATGTTTTTCCTCCAACAAAGATTCCTCAGCATGTTCCCCATCACAGCTATTGTCCCTGGTTCAAGAGTGTGGGAGGGCTGCTGGGGACTCCTGCATGCTATCACCACCTACTGGCCAATTTGAACATTTATGGGTATTTTTCAAACAAAGGATGCTTTAGAATAACTTTGGGAATCAGTGCATTACTCCAATGAAAAATAGAGAATTTCAGACTTCTAATACTGATGCCCCAAATAAAAATATGCAGTTAAAAGAGGAAAGGAATTAAAAGTGAAAATTATACAAATTTATGCTTAGAAACATCTGGATGTTGACATGTGAGTCCTTCAAATGTAATTTTTTGTTGTTGTAATCTACTTTAAAACAGAGGAGAAAATAGACCTGTTTGCAGAGGAGTGACATGGAGAGATGAGGTAATGTCTGATTTAAGAGTCTGCCCATCAGAGCAGTGAGGGCTTCCCAGAACTGAGCTGATGTCATCACGAGTGCAACCTGTGCATTGATAATCAATGAGAAAGAGCTGTGTGTAATTTACTGAAAGCAAGACGATACACAAGAGAACACTTAACTGCCGCCGCCACTGACGTAATGTGTATATCCGCTCTTTCCTCATGTGTGTTTTTTTTTTTCAACCACACAAAAATAATACAATTCTTAACTGAACTGACTGAACTTTGTCTGTTTTTGGAAAAATAGGTGTGGTTATGCATTGCAATGAAGCCTGCAGCAACAACTCACAGCAAGACACTATCAGAGGAGCCAAACAAAGAAAAGCAGCAGCAGCAGTGTAATTTACCTCTGTCAGCTGTTGTTCAACAAAGCCTCTGTACTCCAGTGTGACCGGCTGCTCTTTGGGGCCCTCTGCTGCCAACATCTGGTTTGCAGAGCCAAGAACATAGCTGAAAAAGATTTACAGTATATTATTAAGAGTGGCAAATTCAACACAATACACCAGTCATATAGCTATGTATAAAGCTCATCACATTCAGTCTTATGTGCTGTGGTACTGTGCATCATTTTCAAATTCGGAACATGACTCACAGTATATCTCATCCTACTTTCAATTCATTATTTAAAACATATGGGAGTTTGGCTTTCAGTTCCATATGCCCTTAAACACAACACCACTAGGTTTCTTGTAATACCTCTAAATCTTGTAGATGAGACATTCTGTTATGCTTACGTCATTAAGATATAAGTTTTCCTATGTGAGAGTCCATGTTCTTAAGTTTGGGGCAAGATGCTTGTGTCCATTTTTCCAAATATAATCAATGAGGAAACAGTTGAAATTAAGTGCACCTGCATGATGTTTATTTAATTTACAGGACAATAAACAGTGACTCAAATAAATGTTAACTCGTGCCTGTGTATTCAGATATTCCTACCAAAAATACGGGCATTGAACATACCTGTCGATGCTTGCTACATCAAAACAGAATGCAAATCTCTTGTGGTCCAGGTTCTTAGGTGTTGATGCATAAACCATGCCAAGCACAGAGTGGCAGCCTTGACAGAAGAGATCTGTGACCAGGCTGCAGTGGGAAAATTACAAGAAACATGAGCATAGTTTAGCCCAAATCAGACAACAAAGTGATACAGATTCAATCAGATGAGTAAAAAAAAACACACCTGTAATTTTGTAAATGAACCAAAGAAATATATTTAGTGTAAACTATCAGGGTATGTGACTAATGATGTTTCTTTCCTCTGTATTCAATTATTGAATTAAATTGTAGTTTTATGAGGCTGATAAAGTTAGGTGGTAGTTTGTGATACCAATGGGTGTGGGGGAACACTTTTCTTACCAGAGAGTTTTTTTGCCTGCTTCATACAGACGAGTCTCGTCTCCAACCAAGACGTTGTCAGTGACCCCTGAGAATGAAACACCAGAAACGTCAGCACCATAATGCAGCATTGTCTTTATGTCGCAGACTCCAAATGTGTAAATTCCTGACCTCTACAGTTGTTTGTGAATGCATCACTCAAGAGCTTTCAGGCATTATACATCTAATATTCTTAGCTGATGTAGCATTCAGATTGGATAACAACTGTTTTATGGTTAAAGATATCTGAACATAATTCTTTTAGAGTAGCTATCTTAATATGGATATAATTGTCAGGGTACATTCAATACAATATCATTTAATTTTATGCACTAAATTGTGGAGATAACAGTGTGCTAAATAGTTTAAATCTTATCTCACTAAAGGGTTGTGACATGATACACGATGATACACTCTGCAACTGATCATGTCTTTGCAAACATACTGCTTTCTTAGGTACCAGAGCACATGAGCTTTGGATACATGGTTAGTGCACAATATTCTCCCTATTTTTGAGTGAGAGGAAAACAGAAACAGAAGTTGCAGAAAATAAAAAGGAAGAAACCTCTATTCGAAAAAAAATCCAGGTTTATTATGTTACGATCAAAAAGTGACTTTTCATCTAATATCTGTTATTATAGATGATTTGTTGATAGAAAATGTATCATGTATAAAAGCTGACACATGTAAGTTAATTTTAAATCAATTGTTAATAGAGTTCACACCATACACAACATTACAGGTGTAAGGTGCAATGGCAGTCATTCATGTTATCAAATGGGGGAAGGGTGGGGGGTACCAAACATTTATGGAAATACGTAATTATCATTTTCTGTCTTTTTTTTTTATCCCGATATAAGTTATGGTCATTTGTTCTCTTTGTATGCTAGAATTTGCGTGTTATGCCTTGGCTTTGGCTGTTTTAATATCAGTGCAGTTATTTTATTCTTTGACAAAATGCTTTTTATTTCCTAACCCAACAAAAGGGCAGAACCCGGACAAAACCAGTATAACTTCCATACTCACGCTTCAACTTGATTTGGTTTTCGCCGTCCTCACTTCCATCCCAGGCCAGTGAGTCCCCGACAGGTAGTTTGCACTTCCCGCAGATGAAGACCACAGGTCCGTCCTCACCGTCCTCGTCCTCCTCTGCATGGCCGAACAGCTTCGCTTCCACTGCAGTCGAGTCTACACTGGACGTTTCAAATGTGGCGTTCGCCCGTCTCTGTCGATGCTTTTTCGACTTTGTTTCGACGATGGTAGAGTCTAAAATGGACATGTCAAATGCAGCACCTTTCTGTCGGTGTTTTGCTTTAGTTAACTCTCCTCTTGTCGCCATTTTTACTAGTTCCCCCAAAACAAACCGTTTCAAACTTTGGCGGGTGGTTGACAGTGAGAGTTCACCTCTACGTATTTCCGTCTTCGTCTCTCCACCCTGTTGTTTTTCCTATTTGGACTCTGACATCAGAAATTGAAGCAAAATTTGTTGTGATTATGAAATGTAATACATCGGTTTTGCTTAGGACTTCTTTGCGAGCTGGACGCAAGTATAGATATATGTTTTTAATTAATTTCATTTTTGCACGCCTGATAACTCAAACGTATGGCAAGCCGGATATGTCAGTTCAGTTACATTACTTTGTTAAACGTCAATAAACGAATATAAACTCTAAATGTATATTTTCCATGTTTCGTACATGCATCTTGACAACCTTATTATGAACAATAAGAGACAGACCACGGAGTTTGTTTCCCTTCGCTGTTAACATAGATATACACGTGTATATATCTATGCGCTGTTAAGTTTCGTGAATTATCTTGACCAGTTTCATTTATCTTTGCAACGTGGGCCGGATAACGTTTGAAATTAATGAATTAATGAAATTAATTGTCTTCTACTGCATATCTCGCTTGTACTCAACTTAATCGGTCACCAGTTTTCGTCTATTTCTAGTTTGTTAGTTTTAAAAAAAATATATAAATAGTCGTTGTTGGCAAACGTAATAAGGAACCTATTTTTCATTGGTTGGCAACTAGGAAGTGATTAGCATAATTGTAGGGGCGCGAAACTAAACATTAAACAGTTCTCGTTTTCCCTGGAGCTGCAGGACCTCTGGAAGTTTTGATGAGATTCGTTGTTCTGGAGTTTTGTATCTTTTTTCTCCATAATGTGTGAAAAGATCAAGAAGGTAACTTTTACTGCTTCGGTAACGCGATGTTGCAGGGACTGGGGTTGTTGCTTGTTGTTTACTCTCCGGGTCCTCTGTGGCTCATCAGGTGAACAGCTGGCTCAGCGCGGTGTTTGGGGATCAGCCGGTGCCGCAGTTCGAGGTGAACACCCGGACGGTGGACGTCCTGTACCAGCTGGCTGAGTCCAGTGAGGCCCGGTGCAGCGACACGGCTCTGCTCGCAGAGGACCTGAAGCAGAAAGCATCAGAGTACCAGGCTGATGGTGAGTTAGTGGTGGAGCATAGGCTGAAAGTGACTGATGGTGTATCAGTCTGGTTCTACAGGTTTATGCCACTGTGATATTATTCTTTTCATTAAATTATTCATACATAAAACGTTTTACCTTTTATTTACGAAACACCTAGCTACATTGTTCTATAGGACACTAGCTTTGATCATAATTTCAGCAAATCATAATGACCAGCTTTACGTCCTGGTTCCTGATGACATTCACAATATGAGTTGCTATTAACTGTGCTGAATTTAGATCCAAAATAAAGCAATTCTTATTAATAACATTGCTACTGTGTATGATATGCCAATACTGTCTCCTAAATCAGGATTTATCCCACTGGTCACTGGTGGGCCACGCTTATTTCACTGTCATGTCAGTTCTTAGTGATGATTAGATTTGTTTTGTGAGGAAACTTCCCATTGATCCATTGAAATCTGTACCAGGAGAAAAAATATGTTGCCGAATCAAAAACTAGGATTCACTGTTTGTTTTAAACTTGAATGATAATGTATGATCATTTGCGTTTCTTAGCAAAGTCTCTTCTTTTCCAGATGATCACATGTTCAGTAAAATGTTATGTTATTAATACTGACAGGAATTAGCCCAAATTAAGAATCACTAACTCAACATGCTTAACAAAGTACTGACAGCATGTTGCAGATCTAACAGGTGTTTTCTCCATCCAGCTGCTCATCTCCAGGATGTTCTTCTACAAGGTGTTGACCTGTCCCATGCAAGCCTGTCAAAGCCTGCTGCTGACTACCTGTCTGCGTTAGTGGACAACGCCATGGTGCTTGGAGTGAGAGACACATCACTGGGCAGGTAATGTGCCGTTACACTGTCAGCATCTGTTTCCTTGTCACCGGTCACCCTGAGGAAAGACATGACAACTAGAAGAGGAAAGGAGACACTTTGGGTCATCTTTGTTATCATTTCTTGTGTAGCTTCATGCCAGCAGTGAACAACCTCACCAACCAACTCCTGGAAGCAGAGAAGTCAAACAGAAAACTTGAGAGGGAGCTCAGAGGCCTCAGAAAAAGACTCGGTGCTACTCTGGTGCTGAGGGGCAACTTGCAAGAGTAAGAACATGCACGCTGCTGTACTGATGCATTATGTCATTCTTTGAGTTTTCATCATTATCACAGTAAACACAAATAAACATCCTAGGGCTTTCACGTACTGTATAAAGACACATGCCAAAAGTTAGAACAGAACAGATATGACATTTGCTGCTACCAGCTTGTTCTTCATCTTTACTCTCTGCTCTTAATCATCCTCAGGGACATCAATAAAACAGTTAAATCTCAAGCGGTGGAGAGCGCCAAGGCAGAGGAGAGACTACTCAACATGGATTTTGTGAGAGCAAAATCTAAAGAACTCAGCAACAGACGGGAGAGAGCAGAGGTACGTCGTTCTGTATCTGTACCAGCTGCATTGTGGTGTTGGTAAATGATACAATATACTGTTATGAAGGAAACTGTTGTATTATTTCATCCTGTCTCTGCTGAGATGTTGGTGTCTAAGTGGGGCGGTCGTGCTGGGCTGGAAGACTGAACAAAATGTTACTAATATCAAGTTGCTATGCAGCTGAAAGCGGCATAAATTATTGATGTCCGCTGCCTCCAATTAATAAAAAATCAAACAAGCAATGGCATAAAACTAATCAATTAGAAGGGTGAAAGATGGAGGGGATGAGAAGAGTGTCTAAAAACAGGAAAGAAGACAAACTTTGCCAAAAGTAAATAAATTGATTAAAAAGTTTGTTGACTGACAGGGTGTTTTCTGACCTGGATATAATGCGGGCATCAAGTTACAGCCTCTGGTTTAGAAAACAGAGGTGATGCCAACATGTAACGCCCTTCGTATCATTGTCGGGAGAGACCAGGATTTCATAATATCGCCGCCGTGCCAGAGTGTTGACGTGGAGCTTTATCCAGTTCTATCGATCCTACAGGCTCAACTTGTATCCAGGAACATGGACAAGTCTATCACCCACCAGGCCGTTGTGCAGCTCTCTGAGGTATTTAAGCTTGTACACATGCACCACCGTCATCACCATGGAAATGAAAAACGCTGTAGCGCTTTTGTGCTTTCACAGGGTTTAAAACGTGTCATCTTATTTGTCCTCTCTGCAGGAAGTCACCACTCTGAAACAAGAAATAATCCCCCTCGCAAAGAAGCTGGAGCCGTACATGGACCTGAGCCCAGTATGTTTGTTTTCAGTCTTGTTTCACATCATTCCCTCTTTTTCTTTCAGAATCCTGCTTCATGTCTAAGTCCATGAACACTGAACTAACTTACTGATTGTTTCCCCCCTCTAAACCTCAACAGAATCCGTCTCTTGCTATAGTGAAGATCGAGGAAGCAAAAAGAGAATTGGTGAGTATCTAAGAAGTCCATTCATTAACAAACAATATATGGATGCACAGTGTTTTATCTGAATGCAACTGTGTTTCCTTAATTACAGGCTGCCCTCGATTCCCAGTTTGAGATGAATGTGGATTTCAAGTAAAAATGTTCTGTTTTATTAAAATCCTTTCTGTTTTTCTGTGTTTGAATTATAACATGTATTAAAGTTATGTGTCTGTCCAACTCAGAGATCCCCTGTGTTATGTCAGCTTCTGAATGTCTTACTGAGCTATTGTATTATTATATATTTATAGGAAGGATCAGATTCTCAATTTTGCAAATTACAACTTATTATCCTCCTTCTTTTTTATATTTGCTTAAATCTCCAAAATATATTAAGTTTAGCCTTTGAAAACATGCATCACCATTCACAGGTCCATTGCAAACAAATAATTATTTTTTTAAAACTCATTTACTGTACAAATCTTTTTAAGTTAATAATATGTGTTATAAACGACCTCTCGTCCCTTCAGTTGGACTGATTGTCTTTATCTCTGTTACACAAAACATCATAACACTAATCAAGTGTTTTGTCTTGGCCTCTGCAGTTACTTCATGGGGTTGTTTCTTGTGTGGTTGAATAAGTTCGTCATCATGTCGTGACAATATTTTCTTTAATCAAGTTTATTTTCTAAATTTGCCTCATCCATTAGGTATGTTTCTGTAGGTTGATAAGAATCTTTGAGATATACTGAAGGGCCTTTCACGCCGTACCAAAAACACGACTCTAATCATGTTTTGAGTGCATTCACTCCCATGTAATTTGCCTTCCTGTTTAACCTATATGTCTGAGGGTCGTCTCAAAAAACAAAGTCCAGGAAATTTTTTCCGTTTGACAACAAAATTCCAACGGCTTTGGGGGGATAACAGCACATGAAAGGCTGTTTTTGTGGAGCCACTCCCTGTGCGCCTAAAGCTAAAGTACAGCAAACGGAGCTAAGAGGAAGAGGGGGATGTCTGCTGTCCAGTTTGTATGCAAAATGTCACCTCTCAATTCCTCCCCCCCTTGCCCGTCCCCTCTGAGTGTGGAGACCCCAACGTCTCCGTCAGCTTGACTGTTGTAGGTCTGACATGGAGATTGACCGGTTACCATGGAGTGGGTCATGGATGTGGGCCGGGGAGCTGTTTTACCCAGTAGGCCCCCCTGTTTCATTCAAACACACCACGGGCTGGGACATGAGCAGTTTATGAAAAGACACAGAATCAAAATATTGTTCACTTGAAACTGGATTCTTGTAGATTATAAAATAGAAAAATGTAAAGTGCTGTGCCATTATTTATAGATTCATAGATAGATAACAGAATAACAGATAACAGATCAATTACAATATTTTAGTGCAGGGAGTGGAAACATCCTCTTTAATCCCAAATAATTTACATTTCAGGAAATGAAAGTGAGGAATGAACAGAATGAGAGCGTTTCTGCCATAATCCAGAAAGTAAACATGTGCCTCATGGGTAGGTGGGTGGTAGGTGGGTGGGGGCCAGTGCGTCATACCATTGAGCGCGTCGCCCCTCGCTTTAAAATAGTTTTGATGTGCCACGCCCACTCTATAATTCCCACTCAGCTGTTACTGGAAGACGAGTTTAGTTTCCACACGCGTCCATTCACAAATCTGCGCCGTGGAGCTACAGGACAGTCGGTCTGGGACTCATCATCACCATCACCACCATCATCATCCTCATCACCGCCATCATCATCACCACGCGTCACATTAATCAGCTGTCTCTCACTTTTGAACAACTTGTTGCGCAGCTGCTATTTCTCCCCCTGCGGTGCGTCGCCGCTGTTATTTGGCAGCAAACAGTCGCTGCTTTGTGTTAGTTACTGTGATTTTTTTTTTTCTCGCACGTGAACGAACCACGTTTCGTCAGAGATGAGTCTCGACCCGCGGACTCGTTTCACCTTTCCGCGTGAGTCTTCCTCTCCATGTGAAATCCCGGAGCCTGCGCTGGTTTCTGGTGTCTGGTCCTCCTGAATATGAGCCCAGAGCCGGGGGATGCGTCCCAGTCACGGACCAGACTGGAGCCACAGCCTCCTCTACCTGACTCTACTGCTGTGGACCAGGCGCCTGGACGCACTGGCTGACTTCTCAAGTAAGATGATGGTGGTGGTGGGGATGATGATGATGATGGTGTGATGGAGGAGGAGGTTGATGTTGTAAAATGGTTGTACTCTAGTGACTTGTGTTTCTGATCTATATAGTGCAGACTATATGCTGGTTGCAGTGCCAGTGTTCTTAAAATATCATCCATGTGTCCCCAAGATCCAATTTGAGATTTGGCATGGAGCAGCACTGCACAGCAGTCAAAGATGCCATGACAGCAGTGTGGAGTGTGATGAGTGTAGTATGTCTATCAGTATAGATGCATTGTTATAACATAATAAAGAAGCTTACACTGTTCTTAAACTGATCATCTGGTTCAGTCGCTTCTGAATTGTGCCAGATTCCTCCTCTGGAAAACAGACAATGTAAACATCACAAGATAAAACTGACTTTGAATCAGACGTAATTTAATCACATCAGCATGCCACACAACAAAGGTGGGTCACATTAGGTTGGAGTGCCAGTTGGCAGAATTTGCCACCCAGGAAAGAGGACTGGCAGTCAGGCAGCACTTTGATGGGTGACTTTTCAGAGCAACATGAGACAACTAACAGAGCTGCAAGGAGGCCAAACGATCTGATCCCAGACCCAGATGAAACAGACTGGGTTAAAAAGAAAAAGAAAAAAAACAAAGTTGCTTCAAAGTTAAAATCCTTGTTGTTTCCTTTTCTGTTGCTCCTGTAAATAATAAGAAGCCTATAGCTGCACCCGGAACACACATTCATTTGGTTATATAATGAAGGGGATTTAAGTTGTTCTCCAGGTGTATTCTGTAGCTCCTCTATTGAATTAAAGGACCCACAAAGAATCAGATTTAAAACTTAGTGGTGAAGATAGATAAAAGATAAGATATAAGTCTCATACCCCACCTTGTGTGAGACAGCTTCCACCAGAACCACAGAAGACAGTAAAGCCCTGTTTTCTCCATGAGTGAACTCCCCTCCAATACAAAAATAGGCGGAGTGATTTGTGTGGAGCTCTTGGTAGATCTTGGAAGATCTTGGTACATGGTAGGCTACAAGCAGCACACCCTTAATTAGTGAGTTTAATGGCCTAATAATTCAACCCCTCCCTGTACAGTCGTCATGAAGGAGGACATTAGCTGTAGGAATGAAACCAGTGTAAACATGTTATTTTTCTATAAAGGTGGTTATTTTAACATGGGAGTCAGTCACTTTTGGAACCAGTCTCAACTGGTCATTCACAGGATGAGAAATCCTCCTCATATCAGGGCAAGTAAACACAACTTAAAGTGTAGAACTGGTTGAGTGTCCCTTTAAATGCTCCGTACATATTGAACTGAATGTGTACTACGGCCTATAACCAGTGTCCTGTGTGCAGCAGACTACCTGTCCAGGATCATCACCAGTCACTCTGCTCACGCCTGTGACGGACACCCTCTGCGCCTCCACTGCCCACGTCACTCCACCATCTCCATCCAGTCGGCCTTCTACGGAGGTGGCGAGTCGTGGCAGTGCAAATCCCACCTGGATCCTCCACCCAGACCCCACCACAACCACAGCTGCTCCGCTTTTACTGCTCTACAGGTGCGTTTTTATGGCACTTTTCACTCTCACTGGGCCACCGTGAGAGGGTGGGTGTTCACCAGTTTCAGCTGATTTATTCGAGTGGTTTTCTCCTCCCCATGTGTGTTTTACATTAGTAGTGAACGCACCACCCTAAGGTTAGCAAATCACTATGAAGGCACAGCTCACTCTCTATTCCATTTATTAGATTATCTCATTAGCCCACTGCGAGTTGAGGCATCACTTCCTGTTTACCGCTGAATGCTTATTGGTGTTTTCTCTGCAGAAGCTGCTGTCTGAGTGTCAGAGCTACAGAGACTGCCAGCTACCTGTCAGTCATCTGCTGTTTGGGAAGGACCCCTGTCCCGGCACCAGCAAATACCTCCATGTGGACTACAAGTGTAAACCCAGTGAGTTTAGCAGCTCAGCTCCCATGTGTCCCTCCCCCTGTTAAACCTCCCCTCAGTCTCCATGTTTCTCCATCAGTTTCTTTCACTGGGAAGTAGGGCTGGGCGGATCGATTTAAAATATCGATAGTATCGATACTAACGTTGGTATTGGGTATTGATCGATACTTGTGTGATGAGATGGATTCTTAAGTTTCAGTTTCTCTTCTGTACAACTACAGAGTGACCGACTGGCTGTACAACACCGCTCTTCTCTCACTTCGCTGAATTAGCCCCTCCCCTTTCCTCCGCTCCCCCCCTCCACTGTCACTCACTGCCAGGCAAGCAGTGCACTGCTGGCTGCATGATGGCAGAGCGGAAGAGGAGCCGTTTGGAGCTTTTTTCACAGCTAATGTTATTTTTCCATCACAGTTATTTAGCAGACTGATTAATAGAATAAGACAACTTTGTTCTGTGTTTTATTATCATAATTGACATGATTAATTAAAGGAAAACTTACAAAATTATTAAATAACCATGAAAATGTAAGTTTTTATTCAAATTTGCATATAGATGATGCATATAGATGGTAGAAGTAAAAGGTATCGGTATTGGTATCGGTATCGGCAATACTGGCCCTGTATTTACTTGGTATTGGATCGATACCAAATTTTGTGGTATCGCACAGCTCTACTGGGAAGTGGGCGTGGACACAGCCACACATAAATCCCACCATGGTTCCCCTCACCTCCCCCCCTCATCGTCTCCATGTTTCCCTTTTCCCTCAGCTGAACACAAAAGACATGTGGCATGTGAGGGGGAGAACATGTTCCTGCGCTGCAAGCCCCCCAGGGTGCTGAACATCTACGCAGCTGTCTATGGCAGAGGTCTAGGAGAGAGTGACACCTGCCCCTCACACCTGACCAGACCACCCCCGTTTGGTGAGTCGACAGGATGTTCAGTTTTTTTTAGAGCACTTTACACAGCAAAAGAGGAAGTTGAGATTTTGTTTTAAGTAGCTATTAATGTGAAAAAGAAATCCCTTTAAAGGTGCAACATAAGGCACTTTAATATACCGTATTCTCTCTTGGTGTTTTCTAATTATATTTCATTAATCCATATTATGCAGAAGATGTTTTTACTGTGGTAAATGTGCTGAAACAAAATTTCCCTCATTAACTATTTACTGCACTGTATTCACTCTCCTCCATTTTAATTGATGTAAAACCTAAGCACTTTATACACAAATCAATCTGCTTGGTGCAAACAGTATAGTTAAATATTATTTAATACTTTATGATAGTAATGCCATCATGTGCTGATGGTAATTCACTCCTCACTATAAAGTGAACTATTAGTCTCTAGCAGTCTGTGAATGAATAAATGAGAGTGAGCTCAGACAGAGCCAGAGGCCTTTTTCTCAGCTCATACTAGAAGCTGTAGGCAAAGCACAGGTGTTACTAATAAAACATTACAATGGTGTGTTCTGTTCAAGCATCCCAGTGTGACAGTGAGCCAGCATGCACAACACCAGGACCCTCAAACCAAATGATACTGAACAGGAATCTACCATCATTAATGTTTATCATCCACAGCTGTGCTTTTCCTGTCCTAACACCTGCAGTGTCTTCTGTGATACAGCTCTATGACGGATGGGGACACAAGTGAATGTCCTCAGCGTCAGCCTTTGCATTGAAATCAGAAATTCACCCTTCAGCACAGAGTAGGCGTTCAATGGAGCAAAGTAGTTTTTATAAAATAGAAAACTAAAAGGCATACACTATAGCAGATGTTTTTCATTGCTTTTATTTTTGGCACGCTGCAGCAGAAAACACAGAGGTGGGACCAGTCACAGTAATGGCTACAGTACAATCAGGTGTGTTCCTGCCATCAGTGACATAAGTGGCTGCACCTGTGCTTTTCCGGCTAAGACAGGTCGGAGCATTTGCGGAAAAGCTTGGTGATGAAACTCTGAATGATCATTAGTCATTAATTCCGCAAAATTAGATCCATTTTACAATGAAATGACACAATGCCTGAACATATTGTGACTAATCCTCTTTTAATGATTTTGTTTTTTATTTTAATACCTTGAGAATAAAATGGTGCCAACAGTGCATCCTGGCTTAGTCATCATGACGTGAATAAAACAGGATTGTGATATTGGAATTAATGTGAAGACCGCTCTGCCAGAGCTTGATTTAACGGGCAGATGCAGAATGAACTTCATTTTATCGTCTGATGTGGCTGATTGATTGCTTATTGAAGCAGTGCGGTTGATTTATTTTGGCGCTGTAGCACTAAAAAACATGAATGAATGTCTGTCTTGCCCCTGCACTCATTCAATGAGTAGATGTGTGTGTGAAACCTAAAGGTAGCCTACCAGCAGACAGGTGCTATGAAATACAATCCACCTGGAGCCAGCACTTCAAAACATGACGTTATCTAACACAGATGCAATGAGTTAATTATTTGCTTTGCTTAAAAAAAAACAAAAAAACACACATACACACACCAGATGGCTGCCAAAGGAAAAGGTGATTTCATTTGAGTTAAACTACAACCAATCTATTGCAGCTGTGATCGCTGGACACGCACTAACAGAAAGTGTCTCATTGTTTGACCTCACAGACTGTCTCAACCACGAGGCTGTGCACGCCGTGTCCAAGTCCTGCTACAGCAAACAGAAGTGCGTTGTTGCCGTCAGCAACCAGACCTTTAGGGACCCCTGCTTTCCAGGAACCAGGAAGTACCTCAGCGTGGTCTATTCTTGTGGTAGGACTCCTTGTGCTTCCTCATTCACAAAATGTAATTACAGGCCTTGTGATGAATTAGAGAGTGGTCTCGAAATAGGACCACGTTATGTCTGTTTTTTTTTTTCTTTTTACCCTTTAGTCATTATCAAACAGCTCAAACAGTCAACATGTGAAGTTTCCTTCTGTGAATTCTTATCTGCTGATCTCAGCCATCAGATTGTCTTCTGGTATCACACCCAATAACACAGTTAAGCAGAGAATAATAAGACTGTGTGCTCAGATTTGACATCCTGGTAAACTTCCTGCGATTGGCACAAATGCCAGTGAGGTCATCCGGCAACAATTGTTCGTGAATCATAATTTGGAGAAGTGACTTTAGCCGGACGGTGGAGAGGGAATTCTTCCGACTGGCTCTGCCGTCTCCATCTGCCACAAAACAATGTGTGTGTTAACCTTGTAGAGCGATGATAAACACAGCAGGGGCAGAAACTGTTCATAATGTGAGGGTGGATGTGGGAAGTGGTGCACAGCTGAATGGTCTCTGAGTCTTTATCAGCAGTAAAGACAGACCGTCTCCTCTGTCTTTCCTCCGACAGTACCACGGACTTTACTGCAGGAGGCCGACCCCGGCGTATTCAGCGCCACCTCATCTCCCGCTGTGTCCACACAGAGAGGTAGCATCATGTCATCTGCTGTCAGTCAGTGCACTCATCTGTCTCAACAGGCTGCTGCATGGAGCAACCAAACAGGAAGTGCTTCTCATAGCTAGGGGGCTTAGCAGAATTACCGTTACGAAGCGGACAAAAGTGTCAAAATTTGTATGATGTTTCTTTATGGTCTAACAAATAATTTTAGCCTAGGAGCCCTGAAAAATTTTTCTGTAAAATGTCATATTAAAAAATCATCATTATCAATGCTATTTTTAAGCCTCAAAGCATCATAAAATGATTTAAAAAATATATAAGAATACTCACACAAAATGTGGGTACATTACATACATGTGTGTGCTGCATATGTGTGTTTATTATATACTATATGTGTGTACAGTATATTGCATAATGTACGTATTGCATAGTTTTAGCTTTATATTAAAAGTGAGAAAGAATAAAAAAATCTTTTTTTCCCCCTCATCAATCTACACCCAGCCCCCCTTAATGACAGCACAAACCCAGAATTTTAGAAATGTTTGCAATTAATAAAAATAGAAAAAATGAGGCTACATATTTGAACATTCAGACCCTTTGCTGCAATGCTCATGTATGCCATTCAGGGGCTGTCAACTAATTGTTTTTGATAAATAATTAAAATTAAATAGTTTGGACATGATTTAAAAGACGCACCTCAATAAGATACAGTTAATACAGCTCATTTGCATATCTGAGCAAAGTGAGATCCATGAGGTCAAAGGAACTGCCCTAAGAGCTCAGATGTAGCAAGACATAGGTCTGGACAAGGCTACAAAAAGAAATGTGATAATCCTTCAATTTTCAGGCTGCTAATTATGGGTGGTATGGTGGTGCAGTGGTTAGCACTGTCGCCTCACAGCAAGGGGGTTCTGGGTTCGAATCCACTGACTGACTGAGGCCCTCCTCTCGTCAATGACGTGAGAGGCTCCAGCTCACCCGTGACCCTAGTGCAGGATAAGCGGTGGTCAGTGAATGACATATGAAAGGTTTGAATTTGAAAACAACCACCTAAGTAACTCTATGCAGCCTCTCATGTGTGTAACACTGAGGAGTGAGTGTTCATTGGTCCACTCTGCTATATAACCCAGACTGGTGGAGGCTGCAGCAATGGCTCATCGGCTCATCTTCTGATCCATCTTCTGTTCTTCCTTCTCCCAAAATGATCTGGAGCTCAGCTTTCTTTTGTTTTTGAGGTTCTTTGTTACCTTTATAACCAACTCTTATCAACTCCACCAACTGTTCAGTTTGGCTGGATGGCCAGCTCTACGAAGAGTCCTGGTTGACCCAAACCTTTGATGGAGGCCACTGTGCTCTTAGAAACAATAAGTGCAGCAGGTATTCTTTTGCAGCCTTGTCCAGATCTGTGTCTTGCTACAATTATGTCCCTGTTTTTACCGCAGATGCATCTGTGCAGTTGTTACTGTCAATAGTTACAAGATCTTTGAAATCCTCCAACAAAGGATTGCCCATTCTAGTAATAGATCATCAATTTACTACATTCATTAACTTCATTTAACTTATAATAATTTACAATAACTTTGGAATAATAAGGCTCCAGTGCCTCTCTATCTCTTCCAGATGCTTTTGCGTGTTTGCACAATTAATCAATAATGATACTGTAATGCATGTTTTATACACATCATTTGGAAGGTTATTGTCAGTGCACAAATTAAAAGCAGATTCAGGTTATACAATGGTCGAAAAAGAGCAAATTAGCTACCATCAATTTCTTCTTAAGACTTCAGAAAAATGACATTTTTCATCATATAATTTGATCAAGAGAATATGGTTATTTATAGGGATATTTCAACAAAATTCTGGTGGGCTCCTAGGCTAAAATCGTGTAGTAGGTACTGGCCTAGCCTCGTGCAAAATTTCACGCTTTTGTCCGCTCCGTATCGGTAAGCCCAAAAAATGGTGCTAAGCCCCCTGACTATCAATTAAAAACATTAGGCTTAATTTAGAGCTGCTGATTGATTAAAATTAATTAAATGATTACACACATTTCTGTGTATAGTCACAATGGATTTCTTTCTTCTTTAGATAAAATCACAGAATTATTATAGAATGAGCATAAAGGGAATATTTATATTTAAATACTACTGTTTGATTTTGTTTGCATTGTTTCAAGTTTGAACATAGATTCTCTCCTGTCAGCCACAAACTTCCATCGAAATTCACTGTAGCCTAAAGGCATGTTTCTTATATAATAGTAATATTTAAAACCAAGCCTATACTGTATTTTAGTGCCAGTTTAATTCCAAAACCAGCAAGGCCAGTAACATTATCAGCAATACTTTGTAATGCACTAATGCAGTATAATAAATGATAGATCTACACAACCACAGAATAATTTATTATAGTGTATTAAATCTGATTAAAGCAAGCAGGTAAGCAGGAGTTGTTTGAAAAGCAAAATATTAGCTTTTTTTAAAAAAAAAGAAAAGAAAAGGAAGGAAAGGTCTGTGTGTTTGGCATTTTATTTGCATAGAACAAAGCATCTACAGCTATGTTTAAAGGTGAGCCTCTTCCTATTTCTCTCCACATCATCTGTTCTGATCTCTGATGTTCTCTGCAGCTCCTCCTGTGGATCTGGAGGAACCGTTCCCTAAAGGGTCAAGAAGGCCAGAGAACTCAGGAGCAATGATGAGCAACTCTCTCCTGACCTATGCCTACATCAAAGGTACACTTCAGCTGCATGCACGCATGAACACACACACACAGTGTTTTCTTTACATCTCCTCCCTTCACTTTCCCATCGCAGAACATCCAGAGATGGCGGCGCTGCTGTTCACCTCCAGCGTGTGCATCGGCCTCCTGCTCACGCTGCTGGCCGTGTCGGTCAGAGTGACCTGCAGAGGGCACGCACTCAGAGATCACAGACCTGCATCCAAGCCTCACAGCCAGGTGGAGGACGAGCATGAGGATGATAGCGACGACGAGGACGACGAAGGGACAGATAGCTCTTTGATCTCTGCTGCGGAGAGGAAGGCCATATACAACTGGGAGGAAGTGACCTATGTGAGCGAGGCGGCCGAGCGGGCGGAGAGGATTGAGCGCAGGGAGATGATCATACAGGAGATCTGGATGAACGCCTATCTGAACGGCAGCCCGTCCTAAACACACATGTGCTCCTCAGCACCTGCAGGATTGTGTTTCAGGATTCTCTCAGCCTTTGATTATAGAGGAAAGGAAAGGGACCATTTTTATGACATTGCAGAGCAGTTTGTTGTGTGTTTTACCTTTTTTTTTTTTTTATACAAGCTTTCAATTTGTGATGAATGTAATGTTCAAGTAAACCGCAGTAGTAGCTATTTTCAAGGGACCAGCAGAGCTATAAGCTGAGAGACGTTTGGTTAAAACATTGTATTTATTCATATTCGCCACCAAATGAAGCTCACATTTCAGGTTGAGTCTGTTTACTGAAGCAAACAGGAGGGAATCACTGGCCACAGCTGCCACAGTCACTGATAAAAACTGTATCAGTGGAGCTGATAAATCACTACAAACCAAAGAACAGGTCAGGGAATGTGTCAAACACACACACACACACACACACGTTTGTATGGCTATCTTTGTGAGGACACTTATTGACATATTTTCCCTACCCCCTTACCCTAACCTAAACCATCCAAAACGAATGCCTAACCTTAACCATTACTCTTAACCTATCTTAATTATAATAACCTAGTTATTATAAAGTCTTAACCCTCAAACGGGAGTCTGAGAAAGTGAGGACCGGCCAAAATGTCCTCACTTTCAAAAATGTCCTCACTCTGATGGTTTACAGTAAAACTCAAACTGGTCCTCACATGTATAGCTGTACAAGTACACACACACACACACCTCCAGTTTGTCTAAAGGGACCATGAAACCGTTACTTTCATCTCTGAACTCCCTCTGTCTTTTAACTCCAGGTGGGAAAACCAGTGCTTTTCAATCATTGTCACACATTTATGGTTAAATGGTTAATTTAGTGTTCAGGATCAGATTATCTAACAGTGGTAAAAATGTTTTGTTTACTGGAAAGAAAGGATTTATCATGACTGACAAAAATAGACACATCGCAGTGTTTTCCCTACAGTATAGCTACATTAGGGGTCATTAAAATTGGCAGCTGTTCATACCAGACACTCAAGGTTTGTTCAAGTTTCACCTGCCGCAGCTCGTCACTGTCGTTTTTTTTTCTTTTCTTTTAAAGAGCCTTCTGACATGGATGTAGAATAAGTCAAATTCAAATTCTTTAGAATCCACACATAACGTCCAGGTTTGTTTTTGTTGTTAATGCAGCGTTCCCACACCTCCTCACCTCTCTGTCAACAGCTCCACCAACTTTTCCACACCCCTCCAAACACCCTCACGCCGAACTCTACAACTTCCTCATCCCTGCTGGGACGAGAGCTGGAACCACCGACTGCTATGTGGCAACTTCCTGCAGCACTGACTTTCAGAGAGTTTAAGTGTGTGTCAGCACCAGCAGGAGACAAAGAGAGGAAAGGTGTAGCATCCTTATCCCTGAACTCCGGGTGATGTTAACACCGTGTTTCAGTTGAAGCACAACTTCTGAGACTTTGCCTAACCGTTTAGCACATCATTAACATAAATGTAAAAACACTGTGTATACCTTTTGTAACCCTTGCATTTGTATTTCTTTAAAACACTGTAAAAATGAGCAGTAGATATAGATTAAACTTAAAATTTTACTTTTCTTTGCACAGTTTCAGTAAAAATGTAACTTTACAACAGGGTAATAACAATCAGAAGGAACACAGGGAGAACATTCAATAAACCAGGTTTATGATGATATCAGCCTCCATGTGACATCATTATCCGGGTTTGTCATACTTTTAAATCCAGACATCTGCTTCACATTTCAGTTTGGTTAAAAATAAGCATAAGTGTTCATCCAGATACTGCCTCAGAAGCAGCTTTAGATGTTTGAGCACAGAAGCTGTATGACGTCCTCTGGAAGACCTCAAATAAGACCAAAGGTGAACACAAACATCGGGATAAGGCATCTCAGCTGGTATCAGAGTGGTAGTGGGCTTCATCTCGGCCCCCATTTGATGTTGGTGAGTCCTTGGAACTGTTTTTTCAGGGCCTGTCTGTCTGACCACTCCGAGTCCATGTAGCTATCATCATCTGCTTCCTCCAGTTTCTGAAAATGTTCGTAGAAGACAGTTAGAAAGGCACAGTCGGTACAAACAGGATTGTTTGTCCCCCTCTGCCTCTCCTCACCTTGAGCTCCTCCTGCCTCCTGTAGTAATGTAGCATCATCTGTTTCTGCTGCTCATCAGTGACCAGAGGCTCCCGTGCTGGTGCCCCCTGTCCTTTCTGAGGGGAACAGCAAGTGGATCACAGTTTATTCTCAATACCGAGACACACATGAAACAACAAAAACACAGCCTGCACTACAGCACGCCATCTTACCTTCTGGATTTTGACCACAAGTTTTGTCTTCTCATTTTTGCCAATGTAGTCCTGCAGTTTTTTCCCCCTCTGCATCTCTTTGGCAGCCCACCACAGCTGACACTCGTCCTCTGTGATCACTTGCAGGGACGCCTGAGACAGGACACAGAAGACGTTACAAAGACAGTTGCATAGATTCCTGAATTTTTTAAAATCTAATTATCTATGAGAAACGCTGCTGAACCTGAATCAGCTGCTCACCTGTGTTCCTGAAAGGTCTTCACGCTCTTCAAACTCCATCCTGATGGGGTCGTGGGGAGGCAGCCCCATGGGGTACACAATCATGACGGCACCTCTTAGCTGATCCAGGGCCTCTTTTACCGTCTCCATGGTAACGCAAACATTGGCTTGAACCTGTTTCTACAGGGAGAGAGAAAGAAAGGTACATGAGTAGAAAAAAACACAGATGACTGATGAACAAAATAATGGAAAATAACTCTGATACTCACTTTGGAGATCAGCGCCTTCGCCTCCTCCATTGTCTTCATCAACACCTCTTTCATTTTATCATTGGGAGCTGGTGGAAGGCAAAGATATGAGACATTACATTACCAACACCAAAACAACATTTTGATGTATTTATTCAGCCTTTATTTAGCCAGGTTAGTCCCACTGAGATCAAAGGTCTTTTTTCCAAGAGAGACCTGGCCAAGACGGCAGCCACATAGTAAACAACAGATTACACTAAAACTTGCTCGCAAAACATATGCCTACACACATTAGACTACAATGATTTCACCAGAACTCTAATAAAATAGTTTCATGAAGATTAAAAGAAACTACTTATAGCTATGTGTCATCCTTTAACGAGGGATTCACATGTGTCACTTTTTGTGATTCAAAGCTACATCCTCATGCAAAAGGGACAATATATATTTACCATGTATACTATTGTTTATCTCTCTATCAATCGATCAGAGTCTCTCACCATGTCCATTCCTCCTCCCGATCTCATCCTTCCTCAAGACAGGCCCTCCACTGGGAACACACTTGTCCTCCCACTCATCTATCAGCTTCAGCTCCACTACCTGCTCCTCTGTCAGCCCCTGCATGTTGGGGGGCAGAGTGACTCCGTGGTCCGCCAGCTCTGGGATTTCTGAGGGAGAAAATAAAGAACAAACAGACTTTACACACTGAGCCTGCTCTTCTTTACAACTGGAAACAAGTGAAATACAGTAAGATAATGAACGCAGGCCATAGTGTCCATGCCCGTTTCACCTGAACATATCCTGTCCACTTTCAGTCTCCCGTTGTAAATGGCTGTAATTTGCTGGATCACCGTCTCCATGGACGCGTCCACAGAGGTGATGAAAAGGAACTGGCTCTCGTCCCCTCGCTTCACATGCAACTGCACCATGTTGTGGAGGAGCTCACCGCCTGTTCACCTGCTGAAAGACACGATGTAAGACGAGCTCAAGCCTGCTCCTGAGTGAACCCGCAACCGTAAAAGCCTCGGCCACAACACTGTAGCCATAGCAACGACCCCGTGCGGACGCTTCTAGAAAAACTACAGATAGCATTACGTTAGCGATACGGCTAATATAAAGTGTTTACACTCACAGGCTCGGTGTGTTTACAAGTACATTTCTGTAAAGTGGAGGTACGTACCTTTACAATGAAACGGCAAGTACAAGGCAGATCGAAACACAGGTAACACTGGGCTTACACACTGTTTACAACCGGTGACATCCCAAGTTAGCAGCAGCAGCAGCAGCAGCACGTCTTCTTCTTCTCCCCTCCTTCGCTCTTTTCTTCTTCTACGAAGTTTAGGGTTAGGGTTGACAAACCACGAATCGATGCATTACCGCCACCTACTGGACTTAAGTATGGCTCAGTATAAAAACTCAAGATAAGTAATTATGTGAGTAATCAAATAAGTACTACATAACTGATCTCTCAGTGTATCCACTAGGTTATTTTAACGATATTGGCAGGGCCAGACCTAGGATTTTTGTGGTCCTGAACAAGATTTTGTTTGTAGCCCCCAAAATACTCTTAAGTGCAAACATGTTTGTGTTAAATTAGCCTAATTGAATTGGACAGCAGTTGCATATCTGATCAGCAAATTAATTTAACTTAGGCCATCTTGTTTTGGACATCCAGTAAATTACTCTGCCTAAATATCTTTTTTTGTGTTGTCACAATTCAAGGCTATACAATAATAACAACCCACTATACACCACTATACCATGTATGATACATTTACTTTTCTTGTACTAACATACATTTCGCCATTAAGAGTGTAATTTTTATGCTGCGCAATGAAAAGAGAAAAACATCAGGTCAACGTACATTTATTTTTGCATACATACAACATAAACTGCTTCATACATAAATGTGCAATCAGCTGTGCACTTAAAATATGGAACGTTGGATATTAACATGAATCGCAGCTTCATGTTTTCTCTTTAATACATACAGAATATGTTCAACAACACAGACTCTTATTTACTATGGGTTATAGCCATAAAAAGGGACACCGACCTCACAAAAGGAGCATTTTGTTTCCTATAAAACCTCATCTTGAACATGACATGACACAAAGCGCTGGCTAGTCACCTACTGTTAATGCAGATACAGTTTCTACTCATATGTTTAAACAGAGCGCAAAAGCGTTATTTAGCTGGTACTTTCTTGGTTCGCGTGTTTTGTCCTCCTTGAACCACTGAAAATGCTTTTAAGACATTTCAGCCCGTTGATTAACTTCTGAAGGTTGAAGGGGGAAATCACACCTGATTAGTCTACAACAGCGGACATGTGTCCTTTTCAGGGACGAGTACTCTCAATGACCTCTTTGTAAGACTATTGCTTGTCATCACTGTCGGCACAGACACTGACCTGTAAAACTCAACAGCAGTGAAAAGAGGGAAGTAGGTAGTACAGGAAGAAAGAAATACTGACACATCACCTGTGACAACACCACACACCCACACGCACATACACACACCACACACACACATACCATAAGAATGGTTAGGAAATCAGCAATGCTCAGTAACAATTAATTCTCAACCGGAGGAAACAGCTATGGGTGAGATATCACAGATGGAGTTTGACACCCAACACTCATATCACACGACTGTCTGGAATGTGCGCAGCCTGGGAAGGACACGAAAACCTGCCAACTTCGAATGTTATCTGGGGATGTGTGTGGGTCTGAGCTTAGAGTGTGTATCTACAGTCAAAGTGAAGAATCATCATCCAGTAGTGTTGCTACAGGGTGTGTGGAGGGAGGGGTGGGGGTAGGGGGGGATGTTTGGTGCTGTAAAGGGGGAGAGAGAGTCCTTTGTGTTGTATTGTTTACATTTTCGCATACAGTGGGCAGAAATACAGTGGCAGCCACGAGTGAGCGAGCACACTGGCTGTTGGTTCAGAGCCTGAGAGCAAACGCATCGTATGTACTCCGAGGGGGAGGTATCCCACCGCTTAGTTTGTACACACACTCACATCCAAACACAAACACTGTCAAACACAACAGCGGACGGTACGCACCTCAAACACGACACATTACTTCTTACCACGGTATCAACAATAGATTATTTTGAGTAAAGGTTCTTACAAATTAAAAGCATGACTTTTGCAATAAACAAAAGTTGAAGTAAGAAAAGAAATGTGCCCTCATTATTATTATTATCATCATTATGCATGGCATACGTCTGACGCCATGCATAACATACTCAAATCACACTGTCGTACTTTGAGTAACTGAAACACACACACACGCACGCACACATTTACACGTACACTCACGCGCCGCATTCTCGTGAATTTACAATGGTATGGTTTGATGCTTTGGGTAAATCAAGAGGGATCAAAACACTGTGGAGGTGGAAAAGGTTAAAACACCCTCTGATCGGTTCAGTCCTCAGGCTCTCATCGTCGTCGTCGCTCTGCCGTCAACAATACACAACCAAGAGAGCACACACAGCATTTTCAGTGCATATCAGTTACATTGTGCAAACCACTGTCACGGTTATCACAAACACACGCACGCACATATAGCGAGAAGTTTTCCATATTGAAAACATAGTACATTTATACATAATCACTATGTATAGGTTCTGATATGGAGCTACAAAATATATCCAGCTAAGCAGTAACGGCCCGTAGACAAAGAGAGTGAGCACAGAGTGGGTAGAGGAGAAAAATGTCTTCCTATCAAAGTGGATGAGATGATATTACAGAGCGTCGGTCCTGCGGCAGTGAACAGTTTGACTTAATATGACACTGACTCATGCTGCTGCTGCTCGCATGGTGATGTCAGTGAGGAGGCTATGACAAAACCCAGTGCAAAAATAAAGTACATTCATGATCAAATCAAGCACACAACATGACCTTTGTCTCTGCACCCCTCAGGACCCCAAAACGCAACGACAATAACAACAAAAAAACTCACAATGAACTCTGCGAGTCAAAGCACTCTCTAGTTGCTGTGTACAGCAGCAAACTGTGGGGGGCAAATGTAAAAACGTGTGTGGTGCATAGCCTTCTACTACGAGACCAAACCGAGTAAAACACAAGATTACCATCTAGTCTGAGAATCCCACTCTTATGTACGGATAAGTCAGAGTGAGGGATATGAACCGCAGTGTGTTTGCAAATGTTGATAACGCGAAGGCTAACACTGATTTAGGTGAAACCTCGCAGGCGCATGCAGTGTGCTGCACGGCCACACAGACATGTCTGGATATTGCACAGGTGCTTACACACATGATTCGCAAGTATAGATATACTTTGTATAATTGTATATACTGTAGACATAGGCACGTTCGCTGCCATAAATAAAAATAAACATCGGAACAATTCATATTAAAATAAATGTTAATATCAGGGAACAAGCAGATATCTCTGTGGTAAAGATAGAACACACATTTAGGCTCATACACTTCTCATGTTACGGCTCCAGATAGAAATCCTTTCTGAGGGGATTGGTCTAGACTTCTTAAATACTGTCTCTTTTGTACATACACAAACACATTTACACATTTGTCATAGATCTATACATATCTTGATATGCCCTTTACATAATAATGGTAATCCTATCTTTCTGTGGACTCCCTGGGGAAGAAGCAGCTGTCACTGGGTCCCTCTGGTAGCTTGGGGTTCGCGGTTGCAGTCCTGGTTGGGATGGGAGGAGGGAGGGTGGGGAACACCGAGGGGGCTGCGGATAACCAGTCGGGCTCTGAGTCAAACACAGAGCGGGACGGCAGAGTCTGACTTTGGGGCGGGAGGGAAGTGAACGGGTTCTGTAGCGTTTTGGTCGTAGGTGGAAAATCCAAATCGTCGTCAAACGTGACCCATTGCTGGGCGGGTTTCCCTCCGGGGGGAGGCGGCTGGCTGCGAGGTGCAAGGGGGGGTGGAACGGAGGAGGGCGGGGCCAGAGGCAAGGCTGGAGCGGGAGACTGGTCGGAGGTGAAGGGGAGCAGAGGAACAGGTGTAGAGTTGAGAGTGGATGATGGCGCGAATAGAGATGCAGTCCTTTGAAGGTGGGGGGCAGGCAGGTGGGTGGGGATGAGTGGCTGGGTGAGAGCGGACGTGGTCCTCTGAAGGTTTGCCGTCGGGGCTGGACGCTGGACGGTGAAGTCCGGGGTGAGCGAGCGGTGCTGCTGATGCTGCTGTGCCAGCGGACCTGTGAAGGGGTTGGTGCTGCTGGGTCGGGCGGGGAGCGGCTCGGCGGGGAAAAGGCTGGGGGAGGCGCGCAGCGTCTCCTGCGAGCGGCTGCGGGAAGGGACCGGGGGAGGCGGGAGAAGGGAGGAGGCGAACGGCGACGGGGTGGAGAGCGAGGAGGAGGAGGAGGAATCGAGCGCTTGCAGGTCCGACAGAGCGGAGGACTGGAGGGAGAAAGACAGAGGGAGAGTGTTGGAGGAACAGGCGGACGGGGGGACGGAGGGGGGAGCGCGCAGAGAGGAGCCTCTGGTCAGGGACTGCGTGGTGCGCCAGGAGGAGGAGGAGGAGAGGAAATCAGGTGCAAGTGTTTCGAAGGGGTCAGGCTTCCATTGTGCTTCTCTTTGGATTCCATTCAGTCCGTTTATCTACAGAGGAAGAAAAAAAAGAAAACACTGTTTAACCGTCACAACAAACTCGGCTGATATTATTAACTAACTAATAAGGTTCTTTATAATGTATGTTTAAAGACATCCCGTGGAGCTTTTTTGTAAACAAAAATTACATTCAGTGTTTCTTACTATGCAGTGTAACATAGTGCATTAAATACATAAACATCCGTCAAGTGGATTCCTGATGATTTAGAAATTTGCATTGTTTATATCCATGTTTATGTCGTAACTCTTTCTGTCTGATAGCACATTGCTGGGTCAATCACCACAGCTAAAGGTCCAAACACAGAGGGAGGGAGTACTGTGGTCTGTCTCTGAGCCGGCGGGGGCTGTGGTCACTGAGCCAAACTGATGAGTGTACAAAAGGCAGAGCGGTCGTGGTGGGACATGATGCTGCTGCTCCACTTCTCTAACACTAGCAATGCTGTCTACAGTCACAGCCGCATACTGGAGCCGAGTTACAACAGCTTGTTGGGTTCAGGGTAAACAAGCAAAGATTGCAACAGAGTCTGTATAAAAGCACCAAATAAAGGAGAATGATGTACCTCGTCTTAAATAGATCAAGTCTTATTTATTGTAGTTTATAGCTTGCCTCAACTACACGTTTGCATTATTGCGCCCTGCAGTCAGCAGGAACGTGTACCAACTCCTCCACACACGTGATGATACATATGCTGCACTAATTTGATGAAACCAATTTAGACCTGCTCATCAAACACTGATCGAACACTGTGTCATTAGTTGTCAAAAACTGCACGGGGTACCTTTAATCTGGCTGATGAAAACACTTTCAAACATATATTTACTAATCGGACTACTGCTGACAACTGATTGGTGCATCACAGTCCACATACAATCACTAACTCTAATACAAATGAATGAAATAATAAAAATAAAAGTGAAATCAAATTATGAGGTCATTGCATATGTGCTCGTTTCACACACCTGAACCGTTGGGAGAGAACACATATGAAAGGACCAGTGAGGGGAACATGGCCAACAACAAACATCACATTTTCATCCATTCTTTTTTTTGTTTGATATGTTGACCGACGAAAACAAGTAATGCTCCATTTTGTAGTCCTAACACAAAACAATGTATGGCCTTGACTAAAAGCATCAAGGTTAAAGTAACTTGGGGGGAAGAGATGTGAAAGGAAGGAAAACCATTTACGACATGAGAGGAGGAGGAGGTTACTGGGTGTAATGCATGAGTCATAACATCAGAGCAGGACTGTTGTGCTATGGAGGATGAGACAAAGAGGTGGTTTAATATCAAGTACCTTTCACCCTGAGGGCTTCTCCAGCTTGTGAGAGAGAGACAAATGTATCAGAGAGACAAAAGCAGGAAGAATGACACAGACAACTAAGCTCATCTGATGAAGAAGCAGAAAGAGGCTCTTCTCCTATTGTCACAGTTCACCTCTTATAACAGTCACAATTTAGCAGAAAATATCATGTCTAATGAGCAGAACTGGACCAAGAATCTGTTGTACATGTTTTAACCTCATGCAAAAAAAATGATGTTAGTCTTCTTCAATTTCAGCGGCTGAAATGTCAGTGATTTAATGAAAAGGAGGTTGGCACCGACCTGTGCAGCTGGGGCTGTCTCAGACTTGGCAGCATCAGGCGGCAGAGCGTGAGAGGAGCGGGAACGTGGTGGGGGTTTTGGGGAGGCTAGACCCTGTGGAGGCCCAGCAGGGGGAGCGGCTGCAGCAGCCGCAGCAGCAGGAGCTGGGGCTTGCTGTGGCAGCAGAGGAGCTGGGAGCGAGGGCTGCATCGGTGGTGGGAGCTGGGACTGAGCCGAGGGGGCAGCGGGTTGCGGCTGCATGGGCGGCTGCATTGAAGATGGAGCCTGGGGTCTCGCTGCGGGGGGCGCCGTTGGAGGCGGTCCAGAGGGAGGAGGACCTGAGGGAGGAAACAAGATACGAGTTAAAGCTTAAAATGAATAGATCATATCATGAACATTCAAGAGTTGAATATCTGGTTTGTTACCCAGTGGCAGGTCGGTGGGTTTAGCCAGCACAGGTCGGGGGGCTCCGGGATGGGTGTCGGGGATGGGCCGAGGCGCCCCAGGGTGCACCTCTGGGATCGGTCTGGGTGCTCCGGGGTGAGAGGGAGGTGCTGGGCGAGACTGTGGGTTCACACTGATCACACCGGCTCGAGGGGGGATATTCTGGAAATAGTCAGAAATTAAGTTGAGTAAAAACTGGCGTAAGAATAGTTCCAATTAGATGATTAGATTTATCATCTCACCGGTCTGGGGACACCTGCAGGTCCAGGAGCTCCTGCTGCTGCTTGGCCTCGACCTGAAAGAGTTAAAAACAAACAAACCCACCACATAAGCAACAAAAAAAAATGAACAAAAATGACTGCATGTTTCATGAACTACATTTGGAAGTGACGGAGGGAAAAGAAGGAGCAGTGACAATTTGTGCGAATGAAAGACCCTCAGTTTTACATGAGCCGACTAATCACACTGCAAACCTGCCCCGGCCTATGACAACCTGAATTCCCCATGCTTGACTTCATTAGGAATGATGACTCAGTCATTCCTGAGCTGCAGGAGATCTGGAAGAGAGGCAGGCCTTGTTCTTTAAGCCAGCTGCCTACCACACACACACACACACACACACACACACACCTCTTCTTTCACTATTCTTTGGCCTAACTCCTCTCAGAGCCTGTGAACATGTTCCCACGCCACTTAGATGTCTGCTTCTGTGTAATACTTAAAGCAACCCTGCTAACCACCCCCCCCACACTGTAACAGAGGGGTTTAGCCAACTACACACACACACACACACACACACCGTGCAAACGGGTCAGGTGAAGAGAAGCTAAGTCACCGTCAGGCTATGCAACCAGAACCCTGGGACTGGCTCCTCTGCTTTTGTGCCCGAGTGTAAACACAACACACAGGAGCATCACAGATGGGGAGTGATAACCTCACCCCCCCCCATATCACTCCCTACGAGCATATCACTCCCTACGAGAGCAAGGAAACTCCCCACGTAGCTGGGTTTTATCAGACTAATACAAACCGACATCACTAACACTGCTTTGTCTTCAGTCGTCTCCTAACTCTACTCTACGTGAGGCTGCGTCATGCTTTGTGCCACTCACCTGCGGCATCTGGTCGGGGCAGAGCGGGGCTTTTTGGTCCTTTGCAGCACAAAGGAAACCAAACCACAGGATTGTTACACACAAAGTGGAATACCAGTCACGGGGGAAAACAGACATTCCCCCATGACAACACTTGACAAGTAGCACCAAGAGTAGCGGATGGTGGTAGTAGTGAAGCAGAGCAGTGAAGCCTGAGATGCTGAGCATTTACCTGCCTGAGAATTTCCCCCATGTTAATAACCAACTAATAATCCTTTATTAATCAAAAACCCTCCTTTATGAAGACTTGAATCATATAATGAATACTTTTTCAGCGTACACACGAGGTATCCTGCTCATCAACCATTTGAGTCACATGGTTTGAAACGTCCTGATACTTACTTTCAGAACTTGACACAAATGTTGAAAAAGTTTCATTAGCGAAACAACACTTGTTGTTGTGTTGTTACAGTATGCATTATGTATAGACATATTACACTACGCATATCTGAACGTTAAAACGGGAACAAGAAAATAAGGTTTTCTCGGTGGAAAAGTCCCTTTTTGTCCCTGCAGCCCTTAAATCTCATGGGGATTGTGCATTCAAAACTTATCCAAATAAGCTAACTAGGTTTAACAGGCTACTAAACACATCTCTCTCACCCACACACGGCTAAGATGGCCCACAATGATGCAGAATCGGTCAACAGTGAACCATCAATGTCAAAAAGCATCAGTAACATTGATGACGGGGTGTGAGACTAAAGGGATTAGATGACATTTAACGACACACCGCCTGGCCAGTTACCTTCACTGCCTCTCCTACCAAGCAGTGGGCTGGGACATTCGCCACAGTCTTCAAGTCAAAGAGGGGAAACAGTTTTTTCAAAATAAAGTAGAGGAGGGAACATAAAAAAAAAGCAATAGATTAAAATAAAAGATTTCAGTCGCAGTGGCGATACAATAAGAAAACACACAACTGCTACATGACAATAAATAACAATGTCTAGGAGACAGTGCTCATACACATAAAAGGGCAAGTTGTAAAATGTTACTGTAAAAGCCAGCTGCATTTTCTCCATAAGAACATCAACCAACAGGACTTACTACTTTACCTCCATGGTGTTTCACTGCCTCACATCTCTAAAAGCTATTCCCATGTCAAATATTCTAGATTGATTTTTATGGAAATCTCCAGTTTTAAAAAAGATGAAAGGGGGAAGCTTAGGCCAGAGAGTGTAGTAGTGTGTGATGTTGATATTTCAGTGAATAAATATGCGGTGTCCTGCAAAGTAGCTTGATCTATGCCCAGTAAACACTGAGGCAAATTCCTGTTAGGATGAATGAACCGCAATGTGCAAAGAGAAAGTTGTGAGCAGGAAATGCTAAGAGCCACAGTACGTTAAAGCATGATCTAGTTAATCACATTAACTATCAATAATAGTCATACATGGAGTGAGTTTTCACTATGTGTTTGCTGGATTATTGATAATGATTTATGATACTTTGGGTTTGAACTAAAATGAGTACAGGAGCTCAATATGAATACAAATAAGTTATAAGGCAGCTTATAGGATCAGTGCTAATGCAGTGTGATTCTGTGTGAGTTCTGTCAGATGGGAAACAGCAGCCACTACTCTGAATGCTTCAGCAACGTGAGCGCATAAACACACAGTTCCACAGCCATCACTTTACCTGCAGAGTCCTTTCTAACGGGCAGAGGGCTCATGCCGCCTTCGGGAATGAGGCAAAGCAGTGGGATAAAGGTGAAAATGTTAACACCTGCCTGAAGCGACTAAATTATAAAGTCACACTTCCAAAGTGATTCTGTGATCAAAATGTCAGAAATGTGGACTTTGACAACTGAGACAGGTTTAAGGATGATGCGCTACCTGAAGGTGGCGGTGGGCGCTGAGGAGGTGCTGGTCTGGCAGGTGGGGCGTTAGGGCGAGGGGGAGGCGGGCGTTTGGGCTCCAGAGACGTGGGGGCACCAGGCTGGAAGTCAACAGGAGGCCCTAAAAGGAAATATAATAAGAACACTTAAAGAGTGGTACAGTATAGCAGGGATTTCCTATGTGAGAATTAGCATTTTCAGCCAGTGCAGAAGACTATCAAATGTCTATGGAAGCATTTCTCCACATCCTTCACTTCCTGTTGACCATAGGAAAAATGAAACTACCACTGCACGCGTTTTAATACTGCACATGAAACATGTGCTTTACTATGAGACACACCACAAGCCTCTAACACTACGCAGTCAGAATCCTGGAGCATTACATTACCTGGGAATTCTCTTCTCATTGCTGATGGACTTAAATCTGTTTCCATGCATTACAAACAGAGCAAAATTGCAGTTTATATTCAGGCAGGGAGAGACGACAACCTGAACAGATGACAGGTCTGAAATTGATTTTGGTCATGCTGAACGTGCTGTTCTCACCTTGTGATGGTCGGGAGGGGTGTGCTCCACGACTGGGCCTGCTAGGGGCGGACGGTTCTCCATGGGTGGGGGAGGGACAGGGGCTGCTCCGGGGGGAGGGCAGAGGAGAGGATCCAGGGCCTGTGCCAGCTCCGGGCTGCAGGTGCTGGGGAAGGATCTCTTCCACCTCATCATCCACGTCACCTGGTGTAAGAAATGTTTTCTTTTTGTTATTTTTTTTTTGGGTTGCTATAGAGTGAGTTACTTTACAACTTATTTGAGTTAAGATGTGAATTTATGGTTAGCGCATTAAAAGTTGAGAGATATGTAGTATGCACACACTGATTATATGTTTTGATCTATTTCTATGTCATTAGATGTATGCTTTGTTGTAGATGTACTGTATGTTGTTGAATATGTTGTTTTGTTGTAGTTTTATGTTGAATACGTTTTGTTTTATGTTTGTTATTAAAAAAGTAAAAAAGAAAAAGAAAAAAAGAAACAGCCTTTCATTCACCTGTAGCGACAATTGCCACAAACAGAAACTTAAAAAAAAATCACATCTCTGAGGATAAGGCTTGGTATTACACGTCGATCACTCCTCACCTTCCATATCGTAATCATCATCGCCCATGTCTGTGTCCTCAGCCAGCAGAGTGGAGCTGGCTGAGGTGGGGATGCTTCCACAGATCCTCTCTACACTCATTTCCTCCTCCAGACTCTTGATCCAGCCTGGGCTCTTCAGACGGATATCAATCACCTTGCCCAGGACCTGCAGGAGATGAAGGCAAATAAGAGAAGTAGTGTTCATGATATACAACTGACAAACAAGTGAGAGTAGCAGTTTTTGATTAATTTTTAATGTTAATACTAAGGGGGACATTTTTAAAGGTTGGAAGTAATTAATATTAAGTAGTGAAGACTTACAGTAGAAGCACTGAGAGACAGAGCAGCAAGAGCAGAGTAACCCTCTAGGAAGGTTACCCACATTTTCTCCTCAACAAACCTGCAACAAACAAGGACACGGTTAATGCGGTCTGACTGTCTGAAGGTGACAGGCGTGTGTGTGTCTCTGGACAGCTGACTCAATCAATCAAGACTCACCTGATGAGAATGACCTCTCCAAAATTTGCAAATTTGTCCAGAAGCTCATCAATGAGAGGATCGTCAAAGTAGTCGTCAGGGCCGGAGGTGCAGAGCGACACCAGGATGGTGCCGTCTGGAGGGCCCTGCAGGGCAATGACGTCTTTGTAGACCTGGTGCCGAGCCTCCGGGTCCACCTCCAGGATGTCAATGTCCATTATTGCCACCACAGGCCTAGAAGCACAAGAGGGTAAGCAGAGAGAATTGAGTCAAGTAAGTTAAAAGGAAGAGCAAGAAATTTTACTTTTGTTATGAAGCTTCTTTAAATTTATCAGTTCCCTTGACTCTTACAGATGTATCTTTATATTTACCTGTGGTCTGAGGTCTTGAGCTCAGCCCTGCCGTAGTACTTCAGAGTGCCGGGGCTCCAAGGGTAGTCGGGGTCATCCTCACACTCCGCAGATGTAGAAGTTGCACCGACTACATTCATCTCCTCAGCTGCAAAACATGCAGAAGTACATGTTGGTACCAGCTTATAGTAATATACAACAAATTGATTCTCGTGTAGGAGTATAGTTTTTTGAAGTTTATTCTATCATACATAAGTGGAGAGCAAAAGAGGACAGACGGGACAGGATGAATAAACTTGTAACAATCTATGCCAGTCATGATGGGAGGCTGGTCGGTCTCTGTATCACACCTGTTTTGTCGAAGTTCCACTTTCTCCTCTTCCAGAGTATGCGGTCAGTCCAGGCTGGTGTGCGGCACTTCTCGCTGGTGTCATAGTCCTCGGAGAAGAGGTCATACTTGTAGGTGGGAGCGAAATCTAACTTTCCTTCGATGAAACCTCGGAAGACCTGTTGAAGACATCCACAGACTTGTTAACAGCTAACGGCTACATTATGTAAAATCGGGTTTGTGTGTTTCTGTTTTGTTTTGTTTCTTAAGCAGAAGTGAAACCTCAATAGCAGTTTCCTTTGTGCACATATCCATGTGTAGGCCTTACCAAACCAGCATTCTTCTGGTCAAACAGTTGGTCCCCTGCTGTCAGAGCGTCCCAGTTCTGCTGCCTGATGAGCTCCTTCACCTCCTCGTTGGGCAGGCCGATACGATAGTTAAAGTCTCCACACCAGAACACATAATCGTGTGAGTATAGCAGGCGACCCTGAAGGACAAGACAGAGGCTTCCTGTAAATGTCACTCAGTTTTAACCCAATATGCTTCTTTTATACCCTAATTTTATTATGCCCACCAGATGGAGACCTTTTTTTAATGCCTAAATCTGATTCATTCTATATCTGATACTGTGAACTTCCTAATTAACCGGCCAGCACCTCTGAAAGCCTTGGCTTTGGACTGATGTCCATGGCCTCATTTCACCCTGTCCCCCCTACTGAGGGTCTGTAGTCAAGGACTATAAAAGGCTCTCTCTTTCCGTCTATAGTCCGTTCATGTTGACAGTGTTGAGGCCACTGCATTTCCCTCCTTATTTTCCCTCCACAATTCATCTTGTTTTAGAAGTTTTCCGGTTCATTCCTTTTATGCTTTGTTTTTACTGTAAAGCACTATTATTGCTTTTATCATTATTGTTACCATGGGGAAGGTGAGTCTGCGTGTGATTTCGTTGTAGTCATCATTCCTCTCCTTGACCTGGGATTGGCCAGCAGCAAAGTGGGAACAGACGAAGCAGATGCTGGTGGTGTGGAAAAGCAGGCGGATGGCCACGCCACCTTTATTGCCTGTAGCCCCGCCCATTCCAGTTTTTACAGTATCTACAGCTACATCCCTGAAAAACATATTAAATGACAAGATTATCATCAAATTTGTGTCTTACAGTAAAACATGTTTCTCATTTCAATGTGTACCGCCCATACCTGATGAAAGGTGCATGTTGTGGGCGGATGAAGACAAACAGACAAACTCCCACCAGCTGTTCTGAAGCGAGCAGCACATACTTGTGGTCTCGGGAGATGTTTTTTTGGAGCTCAGCTGCCCACAGCTTCTGGTTAGTGGTGCTGAAACAAGGAAGAAAAATGCACATTAATGCAGAAACAGTATAATAACAAGAACAAAACATAATATTTAGATAGTTTTAAAATGTATTATCCAAAGAATTCACATCTGGGTAAGTCCTATCCGGCTTATCTGATCAAACCTAAGCAGTCAAAGCTACTGAGTCTGCAAATTCATGATCACCTTTGAAGTCAACCTCCTTTCTTAGGCTTGAACAACTTTATTTCTAAAGGTAAAAACAACATATGTGCTCTTGATATTAGCTGGCATACCTGGCACTGACAATGTTGCCAGCATTCAATTCAACCATCTCCTCAAAACCAATGGCAAAGATATCTATGGGCGGGTTGGCTTTGCTGTCTGTAAAGAGAGAGAGAGAGAGAAAACAAACCCAAAATGTTCAGTGCAAGTGGAGGATCAATGAGTGATGAAAAGTAAATTCATTTTTACAGCATTAGTTTTCCTTTATTGTTTTAAAGGAATTTTAAAAAATGTTTCTATCTCTCAACATTAACATGGTACCAACCTTCATTCAAAGAGAGACAAAAGACCGGTGCTTCACTGAAAATATTATAATCACTGTAATAAAGGTTATCTATTATCCTCCCTTATGCTCATACTGTATATGTAAATATATTCAGGTGGCAAATACACCACATGGACAGTGTCAGTAGTGTTTGACCAAAAGGTATTTACAAAAGGACATGGAAGCACATGTATTAAATTTTCCCAGTCTCCCTGAAGATTACATTTTCAAATTCTTCATTCTTACATATCAATAAAACATCTTCTAATATAATACATTATATCAGATCTATGTAACATAATCCATGAGTAAAAGCAGATAAATCAATACCAACATACCCTGGAACTCAGGATGCCCTGCCTTCTTTGGAGCATCCAACAGCCAGTCGTTCAGAGTCTGGTTGCGGAAAGCAATGCTGCGAAACTGTTTCCCTCCGTTCACATTCCAGGTGCCCACACACACCCGGATCTGCTTGGGCCTTGTGTATTTATGGTAGTTCTGGCACATTCCCAGCAGTACTCTTGGGGAGGCTGCAGATGGGAGGGGAGTATGATTAGAGTGTAAAATGGTTGAATATCTGTCTACAGGAAGGGAGGCATACAAGGAAACAACAAAAATGGGAAAACGCTAATCAATGGGAGACCAATTTAAATACAATGGAGGGAGTTCACAACAATGTTTTTTTTTTTAAATGGAGCATCAACCTTGGTAATGGTTCGTTTCTATCTTAAATTTGCAGTTAAAGAAATGTTAAATTTCATTGCAAAATTCAACATTCGCCTTATTTTAGGGACTGCTGCATGAGTCTGGTTGTATAAAAAAAGGTTTTAAACCACTACCAACATTGAATAATAAATGAATGAGTAGCAAACACAGATGAAAGGACAACTACAGGGGATAAGAGGATCCATCCACTGGGGCAGTCTGTCAGTTACTATACCTGATTGTAAGACGGGCTCAGTGACTAAGATTGTGTGCAAGAGCAAGGGGGGGAGAGAGAGGGGAGAGAAGGGCGGGTTAACCAGATAATGCTAGCAGAGCAGTCGGTCAGCATTAATCTAACAGGGACAGAGATCTGACACATGGAGATTACACCTCCCACTTGACGCGGCACGGACAAACCCTTCTATTGTGCAGAGTAGCCTCTGGCTAACTGTGTCACATCAGATACGGGCCAAAACTTGTCAAAATATTCAAACAATTCCCCTTTGATGGAACAAAGACAGAATTAGATTATTTCAATAACAATTAGAAAAGCAGAAGCTACATGTGGTTAAGAAAAAACACTGTTACCCAAAGATATGGTCTGTTGTCTCTTTTAAATTATGTTTCCCTGTATCCATTTTGTAAAGAATTACCGTAAAGACTAGAAGTGGTGAGCAAAGCCCGAGCTTTGTCAGCCAGGTCACTGTTGAGCGTGGAGCCCAGCCTCAGGATATCAATGGCCTCCTGCTTGGAGCTGTCAAAGAAATTGTTCTGGATTGTCCTCGTCACCGATCGAGCTCCGTCTTTTAGCTTCCCCGCCTATAAAAGAAGACACATAAGCACACTAATTAGAAGCAGAGAAATCACCCAGTCTTAATTATCACCTGCACCGCCACTTGAAGAGAAAAAGTCTGAACTTTACACACCAACCATGGAAGAGAAGCAAAGAAGAATCACTTGAATAATATAGATTTAATAGATATAAAAGTAACACAGGTTTTTGAACTGACTGGGAAGGAAAGAAAAGGTGCAACTTCAAAATCTCCCTGATTGATGTGGAACATGATTTGAGTTTTCGCCGCATGGAGGTAATTTTGATTGATTCCTCCTGGTTCACATCAACGGGACAAAAGATGTTGCCAGATAATTCAAGCAACAGTTGGATTTGATACGACAGCGGGTAAATGATCACCCAACCCTCCCTCCCAAGGACAATGAAAATGAAGATTTCTGTAAATGTTACCATCACTTGACACATTAACACTGTAATCAATGAGGCACCGGAAACAGACCCACAGCTCAAAAAACGACATCGACTGACTTGTTAACTTACCACACAGATGGAGAGGTCCAGAGAAAAGCAGAAAGAGATAGCACACACGAGTTAAGAAACAGAAACACACAGTTTTTCTCACAGGTGGTCTTAAAGTCGTTCATGCAGACTTCACTGTCACATAATGCACACCTGGCTGTGACTGTTTTCAAGTGGCAGCAAACTGGGAGCATTTCTGGTTATAATATGCCCCCAGCCATGACCTCTCATATTAGGCTGCTGAGCTGGTCAAGACTCTGAGCCACAGTGAATGTCTGTCAGCATTAGTGAACAGTTAGGATGAAAATAACTTCATCTGGCTGCAACAATCTGTTGTTTTAGCAGCCAAAATGTCAGTGTGTAACTGTTTTAAGACATTTTGTGTTTGCTTTGTTTTATGTTTTGTGGTTTGTTTGGTTTTTTTTCTTACAAGTCACAAGTATTCATCAAAATTATCTGTTCAATAGCTGCTAATCCAGTTCCTACCCTTTACATCGTTTTAATGGTACAGTAGCACTTAAGTTCAAATCCCTTTAGCTGAAGGAGAACACAAATTCAAAACATACAAAACTAGAAAGCAGAACATATACAACACTGAAATCTAATGCTGCTTGCAGCTTAAATCCACTGATGTCATTCACTGTGTCATGTGCTCAGCCAGTAGCAACAATTGCCAGGATGTTGTTGCAACAGGCAGAGCTATGTGTAACCTAGTATGTGTTGAAATTCATAAAATCCAACCATATAATGGGAATCCTGTATCACATGCAACTCTGATAAACTACTGTGGCTACGAGGGTGTACTATGGATTCCTATGAATTTGCACATGTGTTTTAGGGTCTCCACATTGTGTACCTTGGCTTTGCCATCCAGGGCACCAGTGCCTGCGTAGATCTTACTGACGGAGTCTCCGTTGGCGGACCACATGGTCCTGAAAACTTCCTGGAACCTGGCTACCAGCTGCGGTTTCTCTGTCAAATTCATTTGCTCCAGTTGCTTTGGCAGCATCTGGGGTGGTGAGGAACAAACGTGTTAGCCTAAAACTAACTATACGTTGTATTAAAACAAAAGAAGAGCTTATTGTATACCATATGAATTCCTACCTCAAGAGCAAAGAAAGCCTGTACACTGTTGGTTCTGTCCAGACAGTCCAGACAGTTGGTCCTGAGGGTCCCACCTTGAGTCCTACAAACACAGACTATGTTTAAGAAGCAGAAACAAAAATGAGATTTACTTCTACTTCATACACATTTGTATTTACATCTCACCTCGCAATGCCCGTCTCTCCCGAGTAGTAGAAGAACCCACACTCCTCGACGAATTTGATGAGCTGGGGTTTCAGGACACTGTTGAGTTTGTCTGCTTTGCCACCCTTCACGTTTTGATGGTAGTCGAAATTCACCATTTTCACTGCTGCTGCATGCTCTGATGCCTTCAAGTGACTCTGAAAACAGACGACAAGGGAGAGATTATTCCAGAAATTCATACTGGATGCAAATGTGTGATTAGTCTTGCCTGAACCTATGAAACAACAATAATTTGCATTTGTTGATGCAAAACCAGTGGCTTGAATTTTAAGGAAATCTTCAGCTGTCAACATGGCCACTAGTAAGCTGACAGACTACCACTAAACTCTCCTTTAACAAAACCAGAGCAGCACAGAGTTAAAGAGCCTGCAGCTTACAAAGCATTTAACATGGAATGAAAAAGATTCATAAATTATTTGTGTTATTGCACTAAATTTTTACCTAGCCACGAAATACATTTTTTTTTATATTACTCAAAGATAAATAGGTTTAAACCTCAACAGCAACAAACCTCAAGTCTTTTCAGTGGTTTTGTGATACAGTAGCTACAAGTTAAGAGATGACTAGTGGCCTGACAAGAGTTCAACGTACAGCATGTCAAATAAAGAACCCCAGGGAGTGAGTGAGTGAAAAAAAAAACATTGCTTTTTGATGGTGTCCACTGACTCCTCAGCTGGAAAATATGTCAGTGATGCACCCTGTCTTGCACCACAAAGAATCCCTCACTAGAGTGTGTGTTTACAGAGGGAATAAAGGGGGGATTTGTTCTGTCACACACTGTTTGATTTGCACTGATGCTTTCATCTTAGAAGCATCAGATAATAACTTACATGTCAGTATCAAGGGACATGGGACGGCTCCTCTCACCTGAAATGCTTTGCTGAGCATGTGTTCCCCTTCCTTACTGCCAAGCAGGTTGACGATCACCTGTTTCCCGTACAGCCTCCGCAGTGCTGTGAAGTGTCTGCAAAACACACACAGAGTCACACAATACACAGTGCACATGTTAAAATGACACCATTTACCAATACTAAGCTTTTTTAAATTGACAGTAGAGTATTCATGTTTGTATCTGTTATTCTTAAGCTTGATAAATACTGTGCACACAAGATGTCTGTGTTTCATAAACAACTTCTTAAGGTAAAGTGATGAAAGCCAGACAGTATTCATACAAAGAGAATATCCTGGGACCATATTTGTTTCTATGAGCAACGGAAATGTGGGACGGATAAAGGGGCTGTACAAAGCATAAAATAATCCGCTAAATCAAACTGGTGCAAAAATCATAATAGGTGTGGAATGAAAGGCAACAGCTATCAGCAGTGGACTGCAGGCTGCTATGTGTTTATAAAAAGATGATCGATCCTGTTCAACAGTCAGGAGAGATATACTTGGCTGTTACTGCAGAGAACTGGCCTGATATACAAAAGGGTGACTCATCATTCCTCCTCTGTGGAGACATTAGAAAATCTGGTGGTAGTGCCAATTACTTGGTGGTGAGAAGCTAATCTGTCATAAAATACTATTTGTGTATAGTCTGACATGCTTGTCTTAACATGTCCGAGATACTGATAAGCGGAAGAAAACGAGACATGAATACTGAGCTCAGCCACACAGTGTCCGTCTGTCTGCATCTTCTGCAGTCTCAGATGTCTGGAAATCTAAGAACCACTGATTGTCTTTGTGGCTTTCCAACAAAATGTTGTCCGAGGGAACACTACTACAACCTTGATGGGGTGGCTACAGAAAGGTGATTAGGATAAAGCCAGGCACAGTGCTATCAAGGTGTGGCACAGTGACTGTGCTGCATTTAGACAGCAGTAGTAGTCCATGTGACTTTGGTGTCCTAAAGCAAACTAACAGTTCTCCAGAGCCCTTTCTCCTGACTCTGCATCTGTAATCTGTGTGTGAAGCAGGGAAATTACAATTAAGTACTTGACTATTCAACTCAACTACTTTATGTAAAGAATTTGAAACTACAAGTGTTTAGATCACTTGTAGACAGTCATTTGGTTGTTTAATGTTGATTTAGAACAGGAAAGTGGGTAGATGTAAGTAGGTAAAGTGGGTCAAGCACTAATTGGAGGGTCAGTTGAATTCCAGGCTTTTCCTGTTTGTATATCAGTGTCCCAAATTGTCCCAACTGTAACACTGGTGAGTGCATGTGTTGGAAAATTGCTGTTTGTAGACAGAAGTGCTGTATGAATGTGTGGGTGACTGTGGTTTGCAGTGTAAAGCACTGTCATAATGGATTAGGCTAGAAAAGCTATGAGTGCAGTCCATTTGCAATTCCATTTACTTTACTAACATGATAATGTCAAAGTCAAACACTCTTATAAAATAAATTTAACCTCCAAAAGAGATGCTAATAACAGCGAGAGAAGGACTTGTACTTCTACTGTCTGCAATAAATATAAAATACAGGTTACAGAGGTCAATGGATTATCAAGGGCGACTAATGTGTCTGTTCTGTTCCCTGCAATAAACCTGCCTCTGTGGACAGTCTTCAATTAACATCTTCTCCTCTAGACTCTGGAGAGCTTTCCTCCATTGTAGCCTGGGCGGTAACTGCAGGACACATAATATCATGGTGTCTCCTATTCTAGTCTGAGGGGTGGTAATCTGTAGGAGGCCAGATAAAGCAGCTGGAGGCTGCTACGCACACACACATACACACTCTTGTGCACACCAAACACAGCATGTTTTAATTACCTTTCGAATGCTGGTGCATTTGCCTCAAATCCTCTGGAGAGTTTGACACGATGAGAGCCAACCTACAGGACAGAGACAGCCAGAGAAGACAAAAAAAAAAGAAAAAGAGACAAGTCATGGTGTCCTTTTTTGGTAAAGATCAAAAATGGAAACGCGCGTTGCAGGCGGCCAGAAAACCTGGTGATGAGGAACAGATAATGAGATAGAAGTTTTATATAATGTTTCAACAGCGGAAATGAAACCTTAATAATGTCCAAAAAAAAAGGGAAGAAAAAGGGATCACAGGACAGCACGGGGGCAAAACAGGGGACTTGTTTAATGAAAAGCCACTGAGCAGCAAAGTAATCTTGTTGACTTGCATCTCTCCAACACCTTTAGTGGAAAGTTTTGGCTTTTTTTCCTACATTTCAGGCTCTTTGTCTTAATAATAATGTTCCTACATATTGGTGCTGGCTGCATCATGAGTAACACCAGAGAGCATGACAACATATGACTGTACCTGGACGGGCTCAGCAGGACACAAGCCATTGGCTGTTACATGGAAACCTGCTCATTCTGCACTGCAGGTCCTTACTTGTCCCCTATCCATCACTGCCTGTGGACAAACACTCCCTGGTTTCCAGATAACTCCCCCCTCTTCTCCTTTAATCTGTTAATGCCTCTGAAAGCTTGTTTTCTACTATGAAAAAAAAAGTCAAAACAAGCCCGTTGTTTTTTGGCACCTACTAGTCACTTACATACACCCATTGGCCATTCATTATTTCCAATGCACTGTCTCTGAACATTATGGAGATCTCCTGAGTGCACTTCTTTTACCCCGTCTGCTCATCTTTTACTCTGTTTTGTATTCATCTGTTTAAAATCTTTGTGAGTGCCTACTGCAGCTGGGCCTGCGTTTGACGGGACAAGACATTAAGCCCATGCTGCTGCCATTTTATCACTGCTTCCTTCCTCTACAGTTTTGCAGGTCCTTTTCTATGCATATTTGATAACTTCCTGAGATGGCACCTGACAGGACTCAGGTTACAGCCGCTTACACCTCAGAACAAAACTTTCCTCCTGCTCAACAGATAACAACCGGTGTGACAAGTCCAGTCCTCCTTTTAACTTGCTCCTTCTACTCAATTATACTATAGAGTCTTTAACATTCACTAAATATTTTCATGGCAGGATGTTTCACAGCACTTCCTGTGGGTTGATGTCTAATAATACAACTACTAACAAGTGGTACTGTATGTATTAACACAGTTCATTAAAAAAAAAAAACCCAACTGCTTAACTCAGGGTCCCCGAGTTACTTTTCTCCATTAGTAACTAATTCCAGTAATTGCTTTATCTCCAAAACAACCATACAAAATAATTACTAATATTCTGTCACCAGCCAGGACTCTAATAACTAACCAGCTACGAAGGGGCAATCCTACCACCTTATGAGTTACATCTTACCTAGCAGGGTACTGTGATATAGCTCTATTACACAAAGACTAATTCACCACTATTTGTAATGATACTAACTGTAAATGTCAGTTACTCTTCTGGATAAAGAACAAGTTTATCCATCCTGCTCAAGGAATGAATTGGAGAGAATGGAGAAGAGAAGGTAAACCTACAAGCCACAGTTGGTAGACAGGGTCTAAGAGCTAAGAGTGCTTTAAAAGCGCGGGGGGAGGGTGGGGGGCTACAGTTCTGTCTGAAAACAACCCCGAGCCAACTATCCTGTGTTTTGACCACACCAAAGAACTTGTGGACTGAATAGGGGGATTAATATGGTCTTGGCTTGCCTTAGCCCTCTGAAATATTGAACAGCTCAGTCTTCCATACTATAAGTCAACACCTATCTGGCTGCCTGGGCAACACCAGCAGCCTTTGAGAAGGGAAGTGGTTGGGGGATGTTTTCAGACCAGGCTCTCACCTGACCAAAGAAGTCTGGGAGCTGAGGAAAACAGAAAAATGCCCTTTACCAATCGCCGCGTCTATCATTAACCTCCCCCATGGCTGCTCTAATCCACCAGTCTGTGCAATGTCAGGACAAGGGCAGGAGATTCCCAGTAATGTTGCATGAAGTAAATGGATGATCCTTGCTCCTTCTTTAAAGATCCAAAATCTGCCTTTTCTGGATGGGTACTCTCTGTATGGCACCTTGATTAAAAAAAATCCATATTGGGGATTGCCTTGGTTTTCACTCCTGGCCTTTGGCATTGCACAGAGAATCCCATCTGCAGTAATAAAGCGCCAGCACCACATAAAGCCAAAAAAACCAAAACAAATACTGTACAACAGGTTGTACCAGGTGGGGGTTTTCATCCAGTCCATTAATGTTCCGATTCTCATTCAGGTACAACCAAACACCTTTAATGGACTTTTTCTGAACACAGCATGGACAAAACATGTTACAAATAGGATAAACGTATCCAGTGTAATGACTTCTTATTTCCCTTAAACTGTCTCAACAGATACAAATGACAAGAACATGATATGATGGAAGTTTTTCCTTATTTTGAAGGACTAGACACACACAGACTTCATCAGAGTTTGGTGTGTAAACTTGTAAACCGGAGTGAACCTGATTTAGAACAACTTTAGTACAATATGTTAAGGATTAAGACTTAAGTTTCTTTATTTTTAGGTAATGTGACTTAATATGAAAAAGTAATATTTTAGAATTCAAATCCGGCTGCGTGGAAAAGGTTTTGTTTCCATTACCTGAATTCCTGGCTGTTCCCAAAAAAGTGGAATGGACCCACGGATCTGAATGAAGGCTGAGACTCTGTCATCGAGGAAAATAACCTGCATAAAATAAGAGGTAAGCTTGGTCAGATTTATTTGCAATGTGACAAAACATGGATGCTGTTTCAAATATTACTGTAGGCAGGAAAAACAATCGAACAAAGCAACAAAGCCTCTGTAAACAAATAAAACCATGGGGAAGTGACAACATTAATTCCTCTATGAAGAGAACACAGCAGACCCAAATAACCACAACGGCTGACAATCCAATATAATCCAACCCAAAAACCCTGCAAATACCACCACACTAGTGAAGCCTCTGATGTTCACTTTCTATTCAGACTTTTGGGCAGCAAATAAATGAGTAGTTATGGTGCATTTCTCTGTCTTTTCTATGTAATTGTAGTGGTTCTATAACTGCGTGTGCCCAACCTGGAACTTTCTTTTTGTTTCTTCGAGCTGAAACTTTAAAAAAGGGAAAATGTGAACTGAGTCATTTCCAGAAGAGCAGAAGCTTCCACATTCAAATATAAATCTGTTTTCAGACCATACGCTGACTCAGCCATAAAAATACTGACAGCTTTAAGATTTGCTCAGTGGCGTTTACTCATTATTAAATCAGTGCGCCAAGATACTATCACCACCTACAGTACTTACTTCCAACTGGGTTTTCTTTAAGTTTTAATATTAACTGTGCATCTCTGATAATTATTAGACAAATTTTTTTTGGACCATTAGTGTTACATCAGTCAATGGATAACCTGTATTCAAATAGACTGTATTAACAAAGGTTATGCGACTCTGCAAGCAAATGCATATGACGCATTATGTAAACATTAAACTGACAAAGCTTTTCAGTGTGTGTGGTAGGACATCTTATCACTGCCTCCTGCTCTGACTGACAGAGGACAGCCATGAGCCAAACACAGTGAATCTCATTTACTGAAACCGATCGAACTACTGCATTAAACTGATTTATGATGGTGTTTTATCGGGATGTCTCATTAAGATAAAGAAAGACCACGTACAACTGTGAAAGATCTAATTCACCTGTTCAGTCTCCACAAAGTTGGCCACTTGTCCATCATCATTTGTTCCTCGGACATTGAATCGAGTGCCGGCTCGCTCTGAGCTGAGGCGGGAAAAGATGCAGGCCTTAGCCTGTTTGTGACCTGCATAGATGGTCCTGATCTCCACGCCACCGCACATCAGCCTCAACAGCCAGTCATCGCAGTTTACTCCATAATGTTTCAGGTGCAGGTGCAGAGATTGGTTCCTATTGATTCATGAAAAACACACACAAACACGAGTCAACACACAAACAAATTCACTGTGAACTGAAAAAACTACAGCAGCAATATCACAAATTGATAAGAAACCAGTTCCCCACATATTAACCACGGAGGATTACAGAGCATTTCTTTACATCACAAAAGAGATTTGATTTTAAGATCCAAATCCTTGACTGCTAATCCCCACATAACCGTGGAACAGTCATCATTTCGTGCTCTTACCAAAAAAAGCGGTTGTCTGTAGTGTCTTCAAGGATCCTGCGATGTGCGTTGAGGCTTAAGTCCATGCTGACTCCGGTGGAAGACCAGGCAAAGTAGAAGTGTCCAGAGTTGAGGACTTTGCGCACTTCAGCGATCCGGTCCTCATCTCCTGGATCATTCTTCAGCGATATAAAGTCTGTCTGTGTGACCCTGAAAACCTCAGAGTCCTGCACCTTCCCCACAGAGCTGCATCCTGTCACAACCACCAGACTGTGGAGCATGGAGTCACCTAGAGGAGTAAAGGCAGAGTATTAACAGGAAAAATTTAAGAAAACTAATGGAAGCAACCAGTATGATGACAGATACATGTATAAAGCACTGCATTGCAAAAGAAATACAATAAAAGATTTAAGCATCAAGTGATTGTATAAGGCTAATTAAAATCTGATTCAGTTTTACTAGTTTACAGAAAGTGCCCAGCCAGTCAAATCTCAGCCATCTATAAGTCTGAGCTTTAATCTTTTACACAGTGTTTTCCCTGTTGTGATAACAGGAGGCTTCAAGGTCACGTGGAGGACAGGAGAAAGCAGCTTAGAAGTAAGAAGTGACAGGGCTTCAAACCGGAGGGCCATTACAGTCCCAAATTAATTAAGGGGCCAGAGCCTAGACCACGCCCAAGACATTTCTTCAACGGGACGATGTTTCTGTAGCTTACCCAGATTTAGGCGAAGAACTCCCAGGATTCCATAGGCATCAACAATCTTGCTATACGTGTTTTTGATGGCCTCCTTTTCTGCTGCAGCTGGAAAACAAAAAAGCAACACAATGTAAAGGAAATACTGACTGTATTTTTCCTGATCACATTCATCCTTGTGCATGTCCCTTGTGGTGTCTTTATCAGTGGCAAGTGTTTACAGACTACTTATATCTACATATCATTTACAGGGTATTCAAACAAGATGTCTTACAAAGAACAGCAACAGCCCCTGACTCGAACATGAGGCATTCTTCCCTGGCCCTGGTTTCCACTATGACACTGTAGGGGGGTGGGTCGAGCTTGTGGTAAATGCGATATCCCTTGCTGAAGGCCATTGTTGATCCAAGATGAAAAATCCTATATTATGACCTGGAAATCAATGGGGAAAAAGAAGAAGAAGAAAAAAACAAACAACAGACATTATTATCAGAAAGAACACCAGTAATTACGCAGAGAGATAACTCCAGATCTGATCCAGTTGCGTTTGAAGGGTTGCTGCATTTTCTAACTTATATGAATCGAAAATACGAATACTTAAATGAAAAAAAACTCGCATCAACGCATTGATAACTGTACACCACTGACTGTTGTTATATAACAATTGACCGTGCATTTTGGTAAATTCTGCAGAAGTTCCTGCAGACTGAGATCAGTCATGTTACTCGGCAATATGATGAATGATCCAGACTGACGAGGGGAGTAAGATTGCAAAACCAGAAGCCTAACTTACTACTACATTACTAGCTTAGGCCCAGACATAAATGGCAAACACATCTTAGTTTAAACGGAATATCGCAGGTGGTTGGAGATCATAACCAGCGAGCGCACTGTGAACGATAATATTAGTTAGGCCGCCGAGAGACTGAGACATCATCCATCCTGACACGGACAGTCACGACTTTAAAACACAACTGCAGCAGGCGCAGCTACCGCTAACGGGTAACCGCCTGTTAGCTGTACCGCTTGGTTTAGCTGTGATGGAATACCGACGATGAATGCACGAGAGATAAAATGATAAGGCAAAAATACCTTGACATCTACTCGACGCTAGCTGGCATCGTTAGCCAAGTTAGCTAGATTAATCACAGGGGTAGCTATCATTCGCTAGCTTAGGATACTTTGATGGTGGTACTACCTGCACGTCCGGGAGGATAAACTCCCGTTTTCTCAGAAGTACACTTGACTGACACGGTCCCGTTAATCAAATAAACCTATGTAGACATTTGAATTATACTACTATCTGACAATTGCGGGTTTTAATGGAATAACACGGACGGAACACTGCGGTTGTCTCCTTACCGTTTCCCCCCACCGGGTTGTGACTCCGCTGTCACAACAAAATCCTTCCCGGTGTGTTGGCAAAATGGTACATTCCGACGCAAAGCGCCTACCTGACGTTATCGTAATATCAAGTGAAATTGGAGTCTGCGCTTTTGAAACGTAACGAAAACACTAACGTTAAGTAAGAAAATGATTTTACTAGCTAAATTATTTTAAAAGTGCCTTAGATGTATTTCCAATGTCGGTGAACTATGGATGTGTGGAAAAAAGACAGTAACAAAATGTTCTCTTCCAGTTTCGCTCATGATTGACAGTTGCCATGATCGAATCAGCGCATATCTCCTTGGGCTGTGGTCCAATCAGAAACGATTAGGGGTGGGACCTTTGTTTTTCATAACAACGCGGACGCACACATAAAAGAAGAGCCCTGACCGAGTTTCTTGGTCTCTTTTACAATGTCTGCTTAAAAGCGTGAATTTATCGACGAAGACATGACTCGGGCGACTGTCTGAAAGGTAGGTGTTTTGCTGCATCTCTTTCAACATCTCTCAAGAATGGGCATAACCTATAGAGATTGCCAATGTGTCGTCATCATGGCTGGGAACGCAAAGCATTGTGGGAATCTTTGGCATAAACAAACGCGCTAGACTTGAATTTATGCAGGCAAGAACGCAGTATTCAAGATGCTGTCAACCTGCTGTGTTATAAAGTGCAACAGTCGTTCGCACTTAGACATTTAGTATAATATGATTATATATATGGTGCTGGAAGTTGTAGCCTACTGCGAAGCCAGTTTAGTGGGTTAGTGAAGTATAAGGTAGGAGGTACCCGGCGGCCGGCGAGATCACCATGGTAACTCGTGCTTAGCTCATGAGGTCCCGATGTTCAGAGTTTCATCATAAACTGTTTCACGGACTGTTTCACGGAGCGTTTGTACGGAGGGAGAGATCGCGCTGAGCAGCTGCTGTTGACAGTTGATGTTGCTCCTTTATTCCTAGTTAAAAATGAATAATGCTTCATATTTAAAAGTAGCGCAAGAGCTGTCATAAATCAAAAGCAGCCTCTCTCGCCATATTTGCAGCAACACTGTTGCTTCGTTGCTCTGTCCGATAAAACATTTGCACTCCTCTTGGCTGAAATCAGCCCGTTGTGGATCAGTTTCGTGCGAAAGTTGATATGACTCCTTCTTCTTTGGAGGAGAGTCTGGCGAGCGAGACTAATATGACGCCAAACGCCTCCTTTGAATGTGTACACTCACAGACCATGAAGCTGAGAGCCGGACTTAACAAACTAAGTTGATAACCACCTCCGTAGTGTTAACCCGGGCCGGGACTTGAGGTTTTGTTGAGCTGAAAGGTGAGCACAACTCATGGCCATGTCGAACCTCCTTCATATAGGCAACATGTTGGCGGTTGGATTCAGTTTTAGGCGGTATGGTTCGTTTTTGTTTTCCTTAGCTGCATTGTGTAAGTTAATTCTGTTTTTTATTGAATTTATCTTATTATTTACATGGTCAATGACTAGCGCGCTATTCCAGTCTATGTAAATCGAGAGAAATTGGCCAAAGATACCCACAATCCTTTGCGTTTCTGATGACGTTACCGCCCAGTTGATCACGTGTCTTGGCAATCTCTATACGCTGTAAACATTGACCTGACCCTGCTCAGCCTGCAGCTCACTGTATTCTCACTAACAAACTGCACATCGCAGGGTTATTAGCTACTATTTCACCATATGTCTCGAACTGTCCAATAATAATGGATCAATCATTTTGTGTAAACGGACTCATCGAACATTTCCAGAGGTCAAAAGACAACCAAAGAAATATCATCTGCACTTCCACATAGACACGATCTTATGACTTTAAGTTAATTACCGAAAATATTTAAACAGGAATGATAGAGGTGTCATGTGCTTACTGTACCTGAATGGTGAAGGTTGCAACATTAGAAAACACCTTTACTGAGCTGTGCAAGATCCAAAAAGAATGTTTTTTTAACAAGAGCAATTCACGTTTCCTTCTGAGATCATGTCTTTTTTTAAACCCTGTGTTTTTCTCTCAATTCACATTTTCTTTTTTTTTTTCAGGAGACATTTCAGCTGATGAAAATGAAAGGCCTTTTCCTTGTAGAGCCTGTGGTGGCCCTGTATGCTTTCTCCAGTTTTCTCATATATCCCCTGGTGCAGCAGTATGTGTACCGGAGGCTGTGGCAGGATCTGACAAACACCACCTACCCTGTAGCTGACAACATCTCCAGATGTGCGACAAACAGCAGCAACCACACAAGCCATCATGGGGTGAGCCATTACACACTGGATGTAAAAAATGTTAAAAAATCATACATAAAAGTAATTGATGGTAGAAGCATGTTCTTTACAGTCAGTTAACACCTTGGAAACTTGTTTCAAGTTGATGTACGGGCCGTAAAGTATACCCCCGCAGCCCCTGACGTTACCAGTTCACGTCATGATAACTTCTGTATTTTGGCTATTCAAACTTCCACAGTCAATAGTTCTCTTGTTTGTTTGATATTTCAACAGACTTTTGGTTAAGTAACCATGCTTAGCTCCTAGGCGGGATCATTCTGCCTTGCCATATTCACTTGGACTTCCTCAGTGCTGAAATTGTGTTATGTCAGTATTATTTTAACAGTTTTTATACACAGTCAATCACACTTGTCAATCATTGATGTCATGGCTTCGTTCAGTTGATGGAAAAAAAAAAAGCTCACACAGTAAGGTTCAGTTTGTGTTATATCTGTACTCAACCTTTACCGTCCTGACACAGCACAAGTTTTTCATATTGCATTTTCAGATCCCCTCTTGCAACATTGCTCACTTAAAAACCACTGATTCAGCTACTGCTTATTATGCACTGGGAGACTTGTGACCAAAGTTTACTACTACTGCTGTTTCTAACTGAGTTCTGCAATACAACACTGCAAACTGCAAATTAAGAAAGAAGAAGAAGAAGAAAACATTCTTCTGCAAACATTTTATATTCTGCCTGTATTTATAGAGGCAGAATGAAAACGCTACAGGGAAGTGAGACAAAACCCACTGGTCTTGAAATAGCCATTTTTGCACCTGGAGGAATTTATTCATTTTGGCTGTGACTGAAAAAACACCCACATTCATTTTCTTTACAAAATTTGGTTTGGTTCCGTTTTATGATATGAGATTGTCACTATCTCTGTTAAACTTTTATTTTGGCCCTGGTATTACAGTTTGACCCATACATTCCAGTGTCAGTCCACTTGTTATTTTTAGACATGACTAACCAATTTGCTCTGTCTTCTCTGTGTTTCAGGAGGTGCAAAGACAGGCATCTCTCTTCTCCCTCTACACAGAGCTCTTCTCCACAATCCCCTCTTTGGTGGTCACTCTCATGCTCGTGGCCTACAGTGACCGGGGAGGCCGCAAGATCACCATCATAATGCCACTGATTGGCACACTGATCTACACCCTGGCCTTCTTGACGGTGTCCTACTTTGAGCTCAGCATTTACTTGCTCATCGGCTCCTCGCTTCTCAGTTCTTTATTCGGTGGCTTGGGCACGTTTCTGGGGGGCTGTTTTGCTTACATCGCCGACCTGTGTGAGGACGATAGACAGAAAACGCTACGCATGGCCGGTCTGGACATGATGATCGGCCTGTTGGCAGGAGTGGCTGCTATATCAACTGGCTACTTTCTGAGAGCTGCAGGCTTTAACTGGCCTTTTGTCACTTCTGCGCTTTGTCAGTGTTTAATTCTCCTCTATTCAGTCTTCATACTGGAGGAGACGGTGAAGAAGAAACCAGATTATGCCCCTATTGATGGGTCTCCTCAGCCCTCGGCCCTGAAGCAGATGATTTCCGGGGTCTACAAGATGTTCACAGGTGCCAGTCGCAGGTGTAAAACTGTTTTAGTCCTCCTGATGATCATCTTCGCCAGCTTCTCCTTTGCATATGTGGGTGGGATCTCCTTAATGACACTATATGAGCTGAATGAACCGCTGTGCTGGACTGAGATTTTGATTGGCTACGGCTCCGCGCTGTCCACCACTGTGTTCCTAACCAGTTTTGTGGGCGTGTTTGCGTTCACGTACTGTGGTGTACCAAAGCTGCTCATCGTCCTGATCGGGATCCTGTCTGTGGTATCGGGGATGGTCCTGGTGGCGTTTGCTAAAACCACTTTACTGATGTTCATAGGTGAGAAAAACCAAATAATTAATTAGATTAGATTGGAATTAAAAGATGAACGCAGTTTAAATTATGTTTCCCCTGTTTTTAGGGATTAATAATGTTAAATACTTTTATGATGATGATAAATAATCTTAAATTACAGTAGTTTCACCCTATTCTCTATGTCAGATATTGGAAATTGCACTGTGAAACAATGCACAGGGTTTGTGACCTGGTTTAATAACCAGCAGACATGTCCCAGTATTGATACTGTAATTATTGCATACTCTATGAAGGAAATGTGAAAATTGATATTACTTATTTTCTTAACATGTAACTCTGCTTATTGTAGTTATAGTACTTATTTTAAAAGAAATATGTGTATATAGACAGGACACATCCTATAAAGAATAAAACATGCTCTAGAAGAAATAGATAAAATAAAAAGACTTCAGAGTGATATGAAACAGAAATTTGCATAAATGAAGGTCAGCCACACAGGTAACTGATTGACAGGGCATGCCTTTCCTACCACCTTTATGAGGCATAAAAAATTGAACCAGGTCGTGTAATCTTCTGATTACTGCATTATAAACTGGCAAAACAATATACATTATTATGGCTGGTTATCACTGCTTTGGTGATTTCAGGTGCCATGAAGCCAGTATCCAGATGATGGGGCTTACATCATAATTTTATGTTGTTCGACAATGTTCTTTACAATGTCCTTTTTTCAAACGTTTCAACTTTTTGATTCTGTTATAATTCCTGTGTTTGCTGTTGTGTCTTTACCACAGTGAGGGTGCCAATGCTTCTCTCTATCATGCCTTTCCCTGTTCTGCGCTCAATGATGTCAAAGATCATCTCAAAGTCTCAGCAGGGTAAGTGGGCTCAACAGGTCCGTATCATGTCTGCGTGTTTGTAGAGTCAGAGTCCAAAGTTTCCTCATGCTGCATTTGAAAACACAACAAACACAAAAGATCTTGAAACTTGATTTTGGACATCACACATGTTTGTCAGTCACCCTAGCACTTCTTTAAAAACAGTATTTCTTCTCTCCATGTGTTTTTTTTTTCCCAACAGGAGCTCTCTTTGCCCTCCTTTCCTTTTTGGAGAGTTTAACTAGCAATGTGTCAGGCGCTGTTTTCAACAGTGTCTATGCTGCTACAGTGGCCTGGTGCCCTGGCTTCATCTTCCTGATGTCTGCAGGACTGTGTGCTATCCCTTTGTTTGTCTTAGGGTAAGTTGATTAATGCTAATGCACATTACACTATATTAACTGACCTACCACACCTGCAAAAATTATTAAGGTAACACAACCATAAATCTCCAAACTAATAACCTGTTGTACCTTGTGGGCACATTCACCACCTTTGTTGTTTTTGTCCAACACATAGGAAGCAGTAACTACACTGCCATTGGCCTGTGTGGATATGCTTCAGCTGTAGGGCTGTACTGTGTGTTAGGTTTCATGAGAAACACCTATTTTTTTTCTGCTGAGTCACTATTTGCCAGTTTTGTTTGGCTATAAAAGGGAAACGCTCTGCTAGGTTTTGGCACTCAAAAAACAAGAACTCTCAGTTCCTCGTTCCTACATTCACCTAAACCACTTCCCTCACCAAACTACACAAACTATTTTTTTTTCATTGTTATTTAAATCTCCTTTACATTTACATTACAGCTTTAACCTTTAAGCTTTAACCTTACATTTTGACATATTATACATAGTTTATGCTGATTCTTCATCATATTAAAAAGAAAAGGGAGGAATGGCCATTGAAGGAGCTACTTATCCATGGTACACTGTGTTCTTGGCTTCTTGCATATGTTTTGTTGACAGAGAAGTGCTGCTGAGTCAGTCTGGGAAGTGTAGCGTATAGCCTAAGTGAGTCGACCTCTGTCACATGCACCACTTCTTCTATTACATGGTGGATAGTTACAGAATAACAAAGCCACAACAATGCTCACAGTCTTAGGCCAGTATGAGATGAAGTGATGTGAAGCCCTGTGGCAAAAACATTACAATGTATTTACTTTAATAATTCCTAAGTCCCTCATACTTTTAGAAATCTAGTATTTGATACAATAATAATAATTTTGATAATTATAATAATAAGTAGTCCAGAATGTAGAGCCAGTCATCTTATACTTAGAAGATTCAGTGATTTGATCCCTGGCTTTTCCAATATAATATGTCAAAGTATCTGTGCATGATACAACAACAACAAATTGTATGTGCGTAGTACTATTCCTATAAGAAACGCAAAAAAAGACAGGAATAATCATTAATATGGACATAAAAAATTAAGGTTTTAAAGAATTAATGTAAAAATAAGAAGGATAAAGGATTTTTTAAAGCAACTGAAAATGAGTGGATTAAATAAAGTGAAGAAAATTAGGAAAACCTTTTCTACTAACTGGTGTCTTTCCTGGAGGCAAACAGCACTACGGAACCACTTTACCCAACATAACCTTGGTTTGCACCATTTCCTCCTTGTTTCAGGGTGGTTGGTCTGATCGGAGTGGATGTTGATGAGGAGGTCAAAAAGCCAGAAGAGGATGCTGTTGAAGATGAAAATGAAAACAGTCCTCTACTGAGCTGAGTTGCACAAAACCTCACCAGCACTTTGTTCATTTTTTGTCTTCAGTCATTTATTTTCTAAGCTACTTCTCCCAAAGTACCTCAGTAACTCTTACAGGTTATTAATAGGATACACATTCATCTCCTAGATTTTGTTGCTGTGGTGTTTTTTTTAACAGACTATTACTGGATACACACTAGGATAGTAGCAACAACAGGATGCGCAGCATCTCAGTGAAGGGATATGTGGATGTGGTACATAAGAGCTAACTGGTCTGTCAGACATTATAGGCTATACCTCAAAGTGACCTGACTCTGACCTTACTAATATGAAAGGATTCCATGTGTTTTCATGAGGTTTTACAGTGTGATACGATTTGCACTTTTAAAAATATTTGCATTCAGGGTTCCAGTTATGAACTGATTTTTGTCTCTGTGTTTTTCCTTTTTAGTCCAATGTTAGTTACAAAGAGCTACACTGCCCTTTTCTTTTCTATAATTCTAGAGTTGAAATATGACGCAGTGCACCGACTATGCAACATAACACAAATCTTGTTCACTATGTGAAGTTGCTTATATCTATGAAACAAAGCTACAGTTTAGATGCATTTTAACCCACAGTGAGTCATGTAAGAATAAACAAAATGATCACATGCATTTGAATGTGAAATTAATCTGAAGTGAAGCGGGTAAACCACTGAGGAATAAAAGGGCTTTTAAAAGGAACCAATAACTCTTGGCCAAGTTGACAGCTGGAGTTAAATGTAATGTGAAAAAATAGAGAATAGGTTATTAAATTAGAATATCTCACTTCTATATATCTGCCCTTTACTCTGCCAAAGTTGTATTTGTCTAATTAATTGTCACTTTTAATATTGTTATGTGACTCGGTTCTAAGTGTTGTTTCATAGAAATCTAACAGGAAACATGGGGTTATTGTTTTTTTTTTGTCTTTTGTAAATTTTTAAGTGCAAGTAATACAATAAATAATATCATAACTCAAATGGTGGTAGGTGTCTATCATTTGGTTCTGGTTGTGCAAGTACAAATAAAAAAACTAAATCCAGTGAGTTCAAAAAGCTCGGATAGTCAATAAAACTATGTTTTGCTGTTGATGTGGTCTGCTTATATTGACATGACACAGAGGACCTTCCTTTGCAAGAATCAGCAGTTACACCCAGTCAATGAAAATATGTAGACTTTGTTATCTCTCTGTCTGTTGAGTTTGAACTGTAAAAATTAAGTAAGAGAATGTCATGAGGGAAGTAAACCAAACGAACAACAATCAAGTTAAACAGGTTTTGAAGTGAGTCTGAAAATCTCACCAACCAATCAAAACAACACAGACTGAAACAAGGGACGCAATCTAGTTGAGTATCAAAGACAACAGTGGGCTCATTTCTAGACCTTTGAATTGCCTCTTATTCTGATCTTTGTAGAGTGATCCAACTCGACTGAAGACAGTGAAAGAATTGACAGTTCAATTTGATTATTCTCACTTGTTTATTCTGTTGCAAGGGAATCTTTCTTGGCTGGTGAAGAATCTTTAAACCTTTTGGCAATAATCTGTTCCCATCTTCTCAGCGCTGTCTGTGAAGTTATAGACTCCCATTTTCACACTACTGTTGTGTTCTAATAACTCTATCAAAGGAAAAGTTTGAACTGGTTAAAACCCTCATGAAGGCCAAGATCAGCTGTGTAGACAGTGCTGTCTTTTCTACAGCAACCACTAGATGTCACTCTTGGTCAGGACAAACAGACCTGCTGTAAACTCACACCATCATCATCAGTTAATACCATGATCTTTGAGTATGTTTATCACTGCTGCTGCTTTTTTATGTTATAATGAATTGCTGACCAATCACTGTGTTTCCTTATACTCTGACTCTATATGAAGCCTATACATTCCTCTCCATTATACATGCTGAAGTTCAGATTGTAAAGATAAACCAGTTTTACTGCTCTGCTCTGTAGATTCTCAGTTTTTCACAGGTTACAAAAGGCCTATTGACGACTATGTGTTCCCCCATAACAAACTTTATGTTGTCAGTGCAGCCACAATTTAATTTAATGGTCCGATAACCACTTAGGAATTGTAGCCACATAATGTTGTGGTCTGCAATAAAAGAAGAATAAGAATATAAACTAGGATATAAACTCCCCCGAGCACTGGAAATTATGTTGGTAAGCAGTGAATGTTGATTAAAGTCCATCTGAAAAAGAGGTGTCAGTTGTTTTCCCCAGTACCCTATGTGCTCTGTTCTTAACACTTCAGCTTTAACTCAGCACACTTCTCTGTCCTACACATAGCAGGGTCGTGCATGCACGAGTGTATGTGAATCTAGTGTGCAAGCACGCAAAGGATGTGCATTTTATGGAAGATGAATGGACCTCTGAGATACTGGCGGCGATCCCATCAGATTGCATGGCTGTGTAGTTACTGGAACAGTGGGTTAGAGGAGCATGTACAGTAACCAACGGCTGACACTACAAAAGATGAATGAGATCACGTGAATCTACGCTGAATATGCCTCACATAATCCGATTAGACCTACACATGATGCATCACAGGGTACGGTTATGGGGTCAGCTTTAAAATGGATTGTTGGTTGACAAGTGAAACTGTCCTGAAGAGATATTTCTTAGGATGGGAGACCTCGATGAGAACGGAGCAGGCCGCCATTTATACCTTGAAAAACACAGCTAAATTCTGTCATAGAGCAAACCCCTAGAATTACACATCAAATGGGATTAATTTCTGACCCATATTGCCCCCAGGGAACCTTTGGCTCTGTTGTATATGAGAATGTCCAGGGATTTTGTATTTATGGAAGAGGATAATGAAGGTAATTAGCACGATAGCAGTGCTAACAGGGGTATAGTTACCAATGGAACCTGAAGAATATCTGACCTACCAGAACTTTTATTGAACTAGCACACTGCGGGTGGTGGATAGGGGAAGGAGGGAGGGAGAAAGTGGGGGATGGGGGGCATTCTGGGGTTAAAAATGTTGAATATAAAAAGTGTAATGTAATTGGAATAGACCTTTTACATTTGACATTCATATAAAAAGTCAATAATAATAATAAAAAAAGGAAGAACACGTTTAGAGATGCTGGAGATGCTGCTTCGGTGTAAAAAAAAGAAGAAGTGTGGCAGAAAAAAAAAATCTTGTTGCTTCTGAAAAGTGTTGAAGCGGAAACATGCCAGTGAACGTGTGTGTGTAATCCCCCCCCTTTTTCCTTTTTTAAGAATTTATATATGGCACGTCAGTTGGAATTGGCTTCATCCACGGAAACCAAAATGACGCCTGATCATAATGTGCAGTTATTTGATTTCCACCCTCAAGTCTTGAGAACCGTGACTTCAGCCTGATTGTAAGGTAACGCTGACACTGAGTCTGAATGAAGCTCGGGGGGCTGTGGGGGTTAGACCGGGGATCATCTGAGGCAGGGCCTGCTTGGCACCAAAACCTGAGGTTTCTGGTTAAATTAGAGATGGAGGTGTGGTGAGCACTGATGATGGTTTCGCAAAAGGAGGAGACAGTTTTTTTCTTTTCCCCCCGAGGGTAAAAGGGCTCAGGAGTGGGGAGAGAAAGGCGTGGTGGTTGCTAGTAGTGTGTGTGCATGTGTATGTGTGTGTGTGTGTGTGTATGGGGTCGTTGAGGATTAAAGAAAAGTTTGACGTGAATCTGGTGGAGACTGGAGGCAAGAAGGGGTGGGGGAACGAGGGTCTCTGGTTTTTGGTTTCCAAAACGCGCTGAGTCAGCAATATACGATCATCTGCACCGCACCACATCACATCACCAATAGTCTAATCTCTGATGTTGATCCAGTATAAGTTGCTAACAGACCTCTCTTTATCTCAACTCTCTGTTCCCCAGGATGAGATAATTTACTCCTATAAGAAAAAAATAAAACACACGCACACATTTGAGGTGGTTTGTGTGACTGAAGCTGAGGGGGAAATAGAGGGGCTTCCCAGTCTGGGGAGCATTTGATCATCTGAGGATCATTTCATCACACCAGGGCCTGTTGCATATTTATTTTCATTCACAGGTCTCATACAATAAACAGCAACAGCAACACCCTTTGAGACTTACAGTTGAGAGGTGGGTCCTCCTCTTTGTTTTAGATTTTGCTTCACCACAAAAAATATAAAGTGTTTATCTACACTTTACACGTGGAAACTGACTAACACAGATACATTTACACACAACCAGGGCCGTTGCTAGGAATTCTGGGCCCCCTGAAAGAGTACCAAAATGGGCCCCTGACTTTTCCACTTTTTTTCTTAGACCACGGATGTATTATCATTTTTTATTTAGCCCACTTTATTTTTATGCTAATGCAGCATTACTATGAGTATTAGTCAGTGTCTTATATGCAGAATAATTCAGTCAAACAAAGATTAGACTACTGTTTTTTTGTGGGCCCTGAATTGTCGTCACCTTTCTCCCCTATACAACGGCCCTGCACACAACTTCACTGACTCACCTCCCTAAAAGGCTCTTTGACAGCAGTTGAGACAGAACAGTCGGAATATCAAAACACAACAGTACCACAACCTTGAATGTACTAGCGCTTACAGTCGGTGTATGAATCACGCGAACAAACCTGGATTCATAGACAGACACTCCTCCACCTTCCCTCTTCCTCTCGTCTCCAAAGGTCACACACTGCTGTGTTGGTTTTCCCCTGCTGACAACTCTGCCATGTGTTGTGGATAATGTGTGTTGGTGATTTTCTTTTTCTTTTTTCTTTTTTTTTGCAGCTCCGATCACTCACTGCTCCCCACATGTTAAGTGCGTGTAAGCTGGGGTGAGCGTGATTGTGTGTGCTTAGTCGGCTGGATGTTTTTGTCAGAGGTCCAGAGGCTCTGTCCCCAATACACTGTATAATCACAGCACATTCTCCCCAGGAATAAAAAAAATCACTTGTTAGCTGAAACAATCAGTGACTGGATTATTTGGATTGTCTCTCTGTGTCTGTCTTTTATGCATCATCGTTGCTGTAATCAACTCAGTCCTCTACCTGCTTCTGCACCCATCTGGACTGCATGGCTTCATGTGGTTACCCACTCCCTCCACAGATGTCTCTAACCACTCCTAACTGCCAATAATGTCTATTCCCCTGTCAGCCCTACTACCTCCCTCCTCCACATCCTACTTATTTTCTCTCTCCACCACTTCACTTAAACGAATCGACTGAGCCTTTTATGATCTGTTTCAAATATAGATCCTGCAGCCGCCATTGTTGGCACATGCCCCGACCGCAGACCCCCTCTTCTCTGCTCCCTCTCCATTTCGCCGTCCATACTGCGCTCCAGACTATAGAAGTGGTTTCACTGTGAAATCTCGACACCCTGCACCCCAACCCCCACAATGCATATCCACTGTAAGGGGTCTCCTGCCCCCATCCTCCCCACACACTCTCACTTAAATACAGTTAGTATCTGGAGAGAGAGGAAAAGAAGGGAAAAAAGAAAAGATAGATATCGAGCTGTGTCCACTGCTATTTTGCTTGTTTGTTTTCTTATTATTATTATATGTTTCATCATCTTTAATTTTTTTGAAATAGTGTATAATATTGGTGTTGATATTAAGCCAATGCAGTTATAACTATAGAAAGGGGCAGGTACTATACATGTTTCTTCATCCTGCTCTTTATGGTGATTATGTACATCATGTAAACCATGAATGGAATACATGTACATCGAAATGAAATGAATTTACGCTCGAAACCACATTAAATACAACTGTTGTGGACAGAATGATAACACAACTGGAGCTATGATTACATGTTACTAAAATAACACAGACGCTGCTGCCTCTCTTGACCATGAGGAGTTATTTACCAAAGATGAGTTATCCTGTTATCATCACCCTCACTTAGGGGGTGGTTGTTGTTTAGTGGTGCAGTCCCACTGAGACCACGATGATTACAATTCAGTATGTGAAATCTATGTCATTTGTTCCTCCCTGCCAACGCTCCCGTCCTCAGCCTCGCCGGCCCGCTGCCGAGCCAGACACTTAAAGGAACGGCAACCCCCCACATCTGAGGAACAGTGGCACAGTGAAAGGTCACTGTGACAATCAATACACCGCTCCCTGCTCGCCTGGTTCTGCCTCAGTGCCTCAGACTAATCAGCCGACTGCTGGATTGGAAGAAATGTCAGGACTTGATAATCAGAGAGGAGAGGAAAGGGGAATGCTTGACTAACGGTGATATATGGGCAGTATTCAGTGTCTGTACTTTTAAGGGATTATATAGTGACCATTAGTGACACTGTTAATGTCATTATTATCCTCCTCGTGATTTCCTGTGCAGTCCAGATTCTTCTCTCGTTTTGGTCTTTTACTCTGCTCTCAATTTTGCCTTGGGAGGTTTTATTGTCTCTCCGGGTATATTAACAGCAACGTGTGTCTTAAGTGGGCTCACACTAATTGCATTAGGTTGGGGCGTGCTCTTAAACACACAGAGACACAAGCACACAAGCTGACCGAGAGCGGTATCTCTGGTGGAATCAGAAGCTCTCCGCTTTCAGTCTGACATTACAGGAACCACAGAGCCAGTAGGACCTTCTGTTTTAGCCGCACTGGCAAACAGTAAGCCAGCACGCTGTGAGCACACACACTCACATCTGTATTTATCAGATTTTCTCTGACCCAACCCATGCCTCTGCTCTTTGCAGTGAGCTCATTTTTTTTTTTTTTTTTACAGCCTGCAGTCGGCTACGTCTGGTTTTCACTAGTCTATTAATAGACATTTTCATTTCGGTTTGTATTAGCACGGTTTCTGCAGCGCTCACAAGCATCAGGTTTCTGATTATGGCCTTGGAGTGGAAACTGTCTGCAGAAAAAAAAAGTTCAAAGTCAGTATAATCAGCACAGGGGACTATTTTCTCACAGAAAACCAGAAATTCAATTGCGCAATATATTCAGTCAAGAAAATCCAAAATGATCAGTCATATATTAAAAAATAATAAAAATGTGTTATTGGTTTGCATTGAATAGAATTGGTCAACAAATTCTATTAAAAGACTGGAACCAACAATGTTTGTCTGATTCCCAGTACTATTTGATTTCCCTCCCCCTATAGTGCCCAGCTCCTAACCTATTCACTCTCACTTAAAACCTGCATCTATAAAAAGTGGTCACAAATATGTTTTCTTGTATTTCAGCCAAGCATCTCTGTAGGTTTGTGTCAAAACCTCCACAACCAACAAGCTCTGGCTGGGCCCCCCACCCCCCTCATCACTGACCCTTTAAATATTATTGTTTTGCTTTCATTTGTCCGAATTACCAAATCCCTCGATGTTCAACAATGGAGTCAAATGATACATCTGGACCAAGTTTTAATGAAGGGAGTTATTTGATATGGATTGTATTTTGTCTATCAGGCCTCTGCTGTGAACCTAAACATGAGAGAGGAAGTCTCCATCACGTTCGGTATAGGGAAGCAGATGATAGTAGACAGGGGTTGGGGTTGGGATGGAGGGGACATGGGGATATCATGGTGGGTTTGCTGTCCGTGCAGTCCTGTGGGATTCCTCCCTCTCTCTCCTGTTTTTCTCTCCAACATTGAGAGATGTTTCGGCGGGAATGCATGCCGGCCCGGCAGTCAGAGTGAGGCCACCGCAGTGTCCTTGAAAGTTTCTTTGTTCTGACCGAGGACAGGGCTGGGACAGAAACCTTCTGGAGTATGTAAAGCCGTGTAGCAGGCGCGTTCGCAGAAACAGAAACTCTTCCAGCGAGGAAACTCTCAGGACACAGATAGTATCCCAAGGGTTGTTTTGCCCCTATCTTCTTTTCAGAGGTCTCTTCTATACCAGCTGTTAAGACTTACTAGATTCTACTGGAACACTGCAAACATCTGTCCCGTGTCTGCTGGTGATTGATGTCAGCCATGTGAGTGATATCAGCAAATATCACAAACACGACCATGTGCGTTTACAGTACGGGGGAACACATGTGTCCGTATACATGACAGCAAATGCAGACATCCCGACATGTGTGCAAGATAGCTTTATTGACTGTTACACCACAATTTGAGCTCTTATTATGGCGAATTGGCAATACTTCCTGGAAATCTGTAGGTAGTACCTGAAATTGGATGTCGTTTCATCTTTCTCTGCTTAAAAAAATAAATCAACATGTTTTGTCATCAGAAGGATTACACGAGGAAAGAATGTCAACAAAGGATTGTTGTTCACTGAGCCTGGTGTTGCTGCGGTTTGGTGGCGTGGGAATGTGTTATACATTTTAGCTACTTTTTTCTCACCAGAACAAAAGCCAAGACTCAAACTTACTTACCTCTAATTATTTTCATTGTTTACCTTCCTAAACAAACCTGTAACCTCCATCCGAAACTTAAATAAAGTCGTTCAAGTGGCTTAATCACAATCTGCCTCAAAGTTATTTTACTTGCTGTAATATAATCATGAGATAACCCTCGCACATTATCATCACAGCTATTCCCTGTCTTTGGCCCAAATGCTGTGTGCTCATTTCCTGAGGAGATCAGGCTGAAAATTTGGCCTTCGGAAGATAATGTTGATATGAACGCTGTAATATGAACCATGCGTCCAAAGGAAGAATCATTAATAATTATCTACATTCATCAATAATAAAGTTAAAAATCCACCTTACAATTTTAAGGTAAAAAAAAAAAGAGTAAGTAATTAATATGGAAATGGCCCACTTACAATAAGGAGGCCACACCTTCTGTACATTAAAAATAATTGCATCCATTTTTAAAATATGTGAAAACCATCCTTCATTATTTGGATTGAATCTGTAGCACTGGACATTTCTTCTATGTCGCTCTGCAGCAGTCTCGTGATACAGTCACCAAAGTGGTCGCCATTCACGGGAAAAACCAGACAACCATTTTGCTCCGGAAGAACTCACCGACTGTTTTATTTTGCACACGCTCACAACATCACAACCTCGCGGGCACACCTGCTCTCGCGTGACTTATTAAACCATGGCTTTGCCACTCTTATTTAATGTGCTTAACACTCCCACTCAAAGACATGTTTATAACTCTCTAGCAATAAACAAAATAAACACATATATACATATACAGTATATATACCCCAACATAAAACATTTTCCATAATGGCAGTGTTCTGAAAACTTCAACAAAAACATTCACATTTTCCAGTTCACATTACTCTCCAAACAAATATTCCTTGAACCTCTCAAGTTTAGCCTTTGTCACTGGCTTTGTAAATACATCAGCTACCATGTCTGTAGTAGGGCAATACTCTATCGATATTTTCCCTTCTGTGTGTGCAGACCGTACAAAGTGATACTTTATATCTACGTGTTTGCTTCTCTGTCTGCATACTGGGTTCTTAGATAAAGCTATCGCTCCTTGATTATCCTCATGTATCTTGACTGGTACATGCTGGTTACTACTATCTGTCCCTTTAAGTAGTTGCACAAGGTACATACTCTCTTGAGTAGTGGCTGCTAGTGCCATATACTCAGCTTCGCAGGTAGATAGAGCAACAGTTGGCTGTTTCTTACTTTTCCAAGATATAACTGGACCATTTTTGGTTAAACTGAAGCAGTATCCAGTTGTGCTCCTCCTATCATTTTTATCAGCCGCCCAATCAGCGTCGCTGTACCCTTCAAGCTGTAGGTTTTCCTCACACTTTTTGTAATGTAGTTCTTGATCAATAGTACCCTTTAAGTACCTCAGTAGGTGTTTTGCTGCAGTCCAATGCTGCTGCCTGGGTTCTGCTAGGTGTTGTGATAGCTTACTGACAACCCAGCTCAAGTCAGGTCTAGTACATGTCATAATGTATATCAAACTACCTACTATCTCTCTGTATCCTGTTGAGTCAATGATTTCACCCTCATTGTCAAAGTTTAACTTTTGTTCACATGGAGTGAATCTTGGTTTGCATTCAGACATTCCAAACTTTGTTAACATTTTCTCAATGTGTCTCTTTTGAGTCATTTTGATCTCTCCCTCACTCTGTTCAAAGTTGATACCCAGGAAGTGTTTAAGTGGGCCCATATCTTTCATCTTAAACCTTCTCTTCAACATTTCTTTTACATCACAGAGTAGGGTGTTGTTACTTGCTGCTATGATTAGGTCGTCTACCCACACTAGCAGAATCGCTTTCTCATTTTCAGATTTCTTGCTGTAGACACAATGATCAGCATCATTTTGTACAAAACCATTCTCTGTAAGGTGATCATGCAGTAACATATTCCAGTTACGCCCGGACTGTTTTAAACCATACAGTGATTTGTTGAGTTTACACACTAAGTGTTCTCCTGTTTTTGACTTAATCTCAAAACCTTCAGGTTGCTCCATATATACCTCACAGTCCATTGGAGCGTGGAGGTAAGCAGTCTTTACGTCCATCTGGTGTAGGGTAAGATCCTCTTGTACAGCCACCTGCATTAATGTTCGGACAGAGGTCATGTTGGCTGTTGGTGAAAAAGTCTCTTTATAGTCAATTCCTTCAACTTGACCATATCCTTTTGCAACATATCTGGCTTTAAAAGTCTCAGATCCATCTGGGCTCTCTTTCACTGCGTAAACCCAGCGACCTCCCACTGCTTGTTTGCCTCTCGGTAGTGGGGTCAAAGTGAAAGTCTCATTCTCTGTTAAAGAGTTCATCTCCTCTTTCATTGCCTCAGTCCACATTTTTGACCTTTTAGAATCCATTGCCTCTTTGAATGTTTTAGGCACACCATAAGTCGCTCTGTAGAAATAATCTATATTTTCACTTTTGTCATCATTACACTCAGCTTTACATTGGTACTCCTTTAAGTACTCTGGAGTCTTTCTTTGTCTTGTAGGGTACCTTTCTCCCCGTTCTTCTTGAATACTGTCTGTCTCGGTCGGACCTGCCTCAGCAGTTTCTTCAATACTGGACTCTTTACTCTCTTTAGGCTGTCTCTGACCCTGGTTGATTATCTCCTGTGGTGTATCTCTGTAACTCTCAATGTCTTCCCCCATGTCAAAAACTGTCTGAGTCTGGCTATCTGTGCTGCATTTTGTTATGAACTTAACCAGCCTATGTTTTAGGACTTTTCCTGTTTCAGGATAATACACGTTGTATGCTGGACTATACTTATCATAGCCCACAAAGATTCCCTTTTCACACCTTGAATCCAACTTCTTCTTATCCTGTTTATATATGTAGCACTCAGAGCCAAATATCCTCATGTTAGAAAGGTTAGGTGTTTTTCCTGTGAAAACACGGTAAGGTGTCTGCTCTAACCGCTTACTGTAACACCTGTTGCGAGTTTGGGCTGCTGTCTGTACAGCGTATGTCCATAATTGCCTTGGAAGGTTACTCTCCAATAGCATGCATCGAGACATTTCAAATAAGGTTCTCCAACCCCTCTCGGCAGTCCCATTTTGATGGGGTGAGTAGGGTGCACTTGTCTCGTGTCTTATTCCATTGCTTCTAAGCAAGGACTGAAACTCCTGCCCAGTAAACTCTGTGCCATTATCACTCCTTATGCACTTTATCTTTCCGTATGGAGCTACATCTGCTATGAATTTTTCTGTAGCTTTTGTTGTGTCACTTTTTGCTTTGATAAAGTATGGAAAAATCATCCCACTGTAATCATCTGTAAATGCTATTGCATACTTGTATCCATCTTTATCTGCTGGCTCTATAGGGCCGCATAGGTCTGTGTGCACAAGCTGTAGTACAGTTGTAGCTTTAGCATCAGCCTGTCTGTTTCTGCTCTGTGTAAACTTGCCCTGTGTGCATATTTCACAGTTCTGGTTGGGCTTATCTCGTTTACCTTTTATTGACATCCCTTCAACCACTTTTTCTAATTTTGCAACATCATCAAAATTACAATGACCTAGTATTTTATGCCATGTTTGGATGTCATGACAACCGTACACTTCATCAACATTTTCATCTTCGACTGTGCTAAGATAATACATCCTACCATACACATCCATTTTGAACTTGGTGCCATCCTTGTGGACCAGCCAGTCATCACCGTCCTTGAAGCGGATCTCGGCTCCATTGGCTGTTGCAGCTTTGACTGAAAAGATGTTTTGTGGAAACGATGGGATGTAGAGCGCCTTCTTGAGCCTCGTTTTCACTTGTCGTCCCTCGCTGTCCAGCAAGTAGATCTCGGCGTCTCCCCTCATCTTTGCCATCCCGCTCACTTTCGTTCCATCTGCAAGCTCGATCATGTGATCCTCTGGTCTGAAGCTTTTATCAACTGTTTTGAACTTTGTGGCGTCGTTGATCATGTGCGCTGTGGCGCCGCTGTCGACCATGAAACAGTTCTTGTATGTTCTTTGTGTATGACAGTCACTTAGCTTGAAACAGAAAGATGCAGGCTCTGTCTCCATCTCTCCATCAGCTTTGTTTACATAGTCACGGCCACGGCCGCGTCCGCGCCCGCGTCTCCGCTGTGGCGTGTCCCATTTTCGTTCCTCTCTTCTCGCCTGGTAACCGTCAGGGCATGTCCTCGCCATGTGTCCCTTTTTACCACACGCGTAACACTCGGTGTCAGCCAGGTCTATTTTCCTTTCTCTCCCTCTTCCACGTGTGCGTGTTGCCCCGCTTGTTTTCATCACGTTGTCTCCGTCCACATCCACGTCACTCCTCCCGTATTTTTCAGTACTTTCATAACTTCGCAGTTTCGTTTTAAACTCGCCGAAAGTTATATCATCATTTGTCTGGGTGATGTGCACGACGAACGGCTTGTATGACTCAGGCAGCCCCTTTACCACCATGGCTATCTGAAGTCCATCACTAATTTGTTCGTCTGCTCTTCTCAATGACGTGAATATAGTCTCTGCTCGAATAATATAGTCCGTGACTGTTTCATTGCTCGCCTTGTGGAGCGAGGAAAGTTCACAATACAAACTCACCACTCGTGGTTTGTCTTTTCCTGCATAATGCTCTCGGAGAATCTCCAGGGCTTTTCTCCCGTCACGTTTTGCGTCTCTCATTATCAATGACAAACTCTTGTTGTCCAGGCATTGCACCAACTCCGCAAATGCCTCTCCGTTCTTTGTTTCGTCTTCCGCTAGAGCTACTGCGTCTCCCCCGTCTATCCTCGGCCTCTCCAGGATAACTTTTCTGAGGCCGCGCAACTCCATGTGCGCGAGGAACCTCGTTTCCCAGAGCTCGTAACTTTTCTCGTCACCGTCGAATAAAAGTCTGAACCACCTTTGGCCTGCATGACTGGGCCCATAACCTGTAGCACTGGACATTTCTTCTATGTCGCTCTGCAGCAGTCTCGTGATACAGTCACCAAAGTGGTCGCCATTCACGGGAAAAACCAGACAACCATTTTGCTCCGGAAGAACTCACCGACTGTTTTATTTTGCACACGCTCACAACATCACAACCTCGCGGGCACACCTGCTCTCGCGTGACTTATTAAACCATGGCTTTGCCACTCTTATTTAATGTGCTTAACAGAATCCTACGAAAAGTTGCGATTGTGCCAGAAAAAATACGAAAACCTTCCTTTAAATGGTATTTCAAATATGTTGGAATTGCCTGATATAGCTTGAAGTACTCCCACCAATCACAATCAGGTTTTTGGCAGAGCAACTGTAAATCTAAATATAACCCCTGATAATACCTCTTTCTTTCTTATTTTTTTACAGCCATATGTTATGGGAAACATAATGTCGGGTATTTCCTCCTCTTAAATGTCCACATAGTCACCATAGTTGAGATTTCATTGAGCATCTGCTTTATGTACCGTTCAGTGAGAGGAAACCACTGGACAAATACCAGTCTACCTCCAGATCTAAGTATGGTCAGATAACAGCTTCAAGATCAGACTCTCAGACCTCTGACCGTCACACACACAACAATTGTGAAATAGCTGACTACCCCAACCAAGTGTGGACCTCTATTTCTGGCCAGAGAGGCAGTCTGGGACTGAAATACAAAGAGATTACATTTATTTTCACAACTCAGTTTGACAAATATTCTCAGAATGGTCATTTAGTGTTGCTGTAGAGTGGGCAATGGGAATGATAATACAGGGAGCCATTGAAGTGTGTGATTGATTACCATTAGCAGTTAGTGGTCTAAACCTTTCACACCACTGTTTTATGACCGTTTCAAAAATCTGCCAACATATTTAAAAGCCTCCGTCCCACCACACCCCCCTGCTGCACTGGCAGCTTCTTTCTGATCGCTTCACTTGGTTGGTAGACTTGAAATTTCGTTGAGCCTTGTAAGTATCAAACCCACATCCTTAAAAGTTCCCTATCACATTATTTGGTCAGTGACACCCGAGAGCCATTTATTAGAGTGCCGTAGTTACAGTCTTTCATCTGGGTGTTGGACTGCAAAATTCACCCAGGACTCAACCCACAACTTCAAAAAATTTGGAAGAGTCTCCTAACACCCTGAGCCATTTGATCAGCCACTGCTGAGTTCTGAGAACCCACGGCATCAAAACGTCCATGCAGTAATCTATAACCCAGAGTGAAAAGACTCTTGACAAATATTTGTTAGAGTGTTTACGTCAGCCCGGTTCATGGCAGTGCCAAAGGATTGAACCAGTGGAATGAACTCAACATGTGAAGATATGGGCCTGAGCCCTAAGAGGCTCAGTAAATTTCCAACACCCAAAATGATGAATGAAAGCACTAAGAGAGAAGAGGTTGAGGACTCCTGATGGTGTGGTGGGTTTGTACACAGCTTCCACAAGTCTGGTCCGATTCTGCTCCATTGCTTTTATGTAGAACATCAAAACAAATCCCACTGCAGAGAGTCAGATACACTTCAGAGGAATAGAAGCACAAGGTTATGCAGTAGAGTACTCTGAGTAAATATGAAGCTGGAGACTAGTTAGGACATTAGCTGAAATCTGTTAAAAAGCTCCCATGTAAGCCTGCAGACCACTCACATTACAGACGAGTGTGTCTGGGTGAGTCATTAAAATCCCTGCTCCAGCCTGGGGAGGCAGTGCTGAGTATGAACTTTGACACTCACACACCTGCAGGTCTCCTCTTGGCTGCAACTGTAATAACTTCATCAGTTTTAGACACAATTATAGCATGATTTAAGGTATGACCAACAGTGAACCTCCAGAATACCCCCTGTTGATTCACCAGTTCACTGTTGGTTGGTGTGTAATGATGGGGCGGTCACTGCTGAATGTGTAGGCAGACACACAAACACACACGCACATGCACACACACACACGCTCCATACATGTAAAGCTTGCATGCAAACACATTTACGCACCGTCTGCCTCGCTCGTTCCCAAAGCCATTAATGTTGCATTTGAAGACATTATATTTCTTTTCTTTCCCGACAAAAAGAAGAAAAAAAAAGTAGTTAAGGGTGCTTTCGACTTCCCTGCACCTGGAAATGTGCAAACCCTGCCAAGATGTTTCCTGGATTTCAGATGTTACATGCTAACCACCACACTAGGAGGTGAAACCAAATGCTTTAGACAGGAATTTAATCCTTTTCTTCCACAATACTCACTGATATGGAAATGACCTTTCTGGATAAAAGAACTTCATTATAAACTAAATGTTCAAAAATCCCAGCAAATGCAGGCATGAGATCTAATCTTTCTTTTATGGACGAAACCTTTTTTGTTTGGAATAATCGTTCGGGGTTTCCTCCAATTACAGTAAGATATTTCGCCTGAAAAGAAGCTGGCTGCTTGTCAGCTTTTCACTTTACATGTGTTGCCATTTTAGTGAACTTTAGTGAAAGTGAACTTATGTGACCCAAATTATCAGGCTGTGGACTATTATCTTACCAGCACCAGATGCAGTTTTTTTGTGTGATACAGCTTGCACTGGGCTGACTGTGATGTTTAGCAGTGATGCAGAGAGCGGTGGTTAACCTTCATTTGACCTTATTGATTATCCTCTTTATCAGCCTGGTCTGCTTGTATACACTGTTTAGCGAGCATTGCTTTGCAGTAAACAGGAAACAGAGATGGTGTAGTAAAGTGCAGAGTGCTGACGTTTCAGCAACATTTAAGAGCGGAGAAACTCCGTGTCAACACTGACCAGCACTTTCAATCACTGGATCTCCATATCGTGCCAGACTCTGTAAGGGAAGGGAAGGTCAGTTTAACGGGAATAGAAAAGAAAAGGGTTTTATGCCATTGGTTTTTCCATCCCCTTTGCTGCACAATGGTTACAGTTTCCTAAAATCAGCACTTCCAATCTTTAGGAAAAAAAAAACCCATGAAATTTTCAGAGCCAAGTACCTTCTCGTGTCCAAAGCCAGATCTACAGATGGACCGAGTCCATTGTTCTGTAAGATTTATGGACAATATGCCATTAACAGCCCTGCTGAAATATTTCCTTCCATTTAGCGATGGAGGCTAATGCTGAACCAATTGGTGCAAAACGTCTGCAGTAATTTAATTTTAAACAAACACCCGACTATAAACTTCAGCTTTTTCTATTTAGTTATTTTTCCTTTTGGAACATAAGTAGCAGGGGAAGTTGTTTTCCATTAGCACCTAACAAGTAACTTATTAATATGTTATTTGGGATTCTCCAGTAAGCTATAGCTAAGATGAGCTTCTCCTTGCTATCTCCTGGTAGTGATAAGAACCTCTAGCCAATAAGCACATCTTCCAAGTCTCATTGTTTTATGATAGGCTATCTGAATAAACAATAATAATAATAAAATAAATAATAATAACAACAAAAAAATTCTCCAGAGTTGTATTGACTTGAGTTTTTCCTTGGAGGCCGTGCTAATATGTTGACAGTATTTCGTTAGCCTACGGTCGTCAGTGTTTATCTGTCAGTTTTACGTTGACTTATGGATCAAGATGTCTGTGCGTTTATAAAGAAGGTTTCGTGAATGGATACGACCTTTGAAATACTTCAGGGAGTATAGGCAGCAAGAAGTTTTAAACAGTAGCCGAGCTTTGATGAGGTCTGTGACTACCCACTGTATTTTAAGAAAAAAAAAGAAAAAAAGCCGGAGCCAAGTGGAGAACGAGCCCCAAGCACACACAACCCAAACACAGATTTTGTAAATTACAGCCTGCGCATAGAGCTCTTTAAAAAGCGAACACTTTCTCTGGTGCTGCTCAATGGAAAGCAGGCCACCGTCTACACACACACATACACACACAGCCTATGTGTATGTGCAGTGGACTGAGGTCTACTGAGGTCAACAGTGTTGGTATAGGATGTCCTGTTGATGTCACTCCAAGGATGAGGACGTTGTTAAGGGAGGGAAGACGCAGCTGGAGCCGCTAAAGTGACACTTTGATCTCGATGCGTTTGTTGGAAACACAAAAGTTAAAGCTCACAAATGTCTCTCCCGGGGGAGTGCCTTTATAACATTACAGCTTAAAGAAAAGCTGGAACTTTGAACCGATGACAAACAAATGAGAGAGGAAAAACAGACAGAGTGATTAAATGTCAGATTTCCTCACGGTTCTCTTTGCTGTTTTGACAAAGATAAGATGTGTCTCTGATCAGGTCAGATGGAAAACTGATGGAAACTATAGTAAAAATGAGTGTAACACAAAAGGCATAATCATTGCCTTGATACCTGGCTGAAAACCCAGTAGAGACGTCCTTGAGTCTCTGGCCTCACAAGAACCTCGATTCTCTCATGTCTGTTGGGACCGAGAAAACAGAAAAACAAAACCACATGTTGTCTCTGTCTCTGATCGCCCTTGTTTAATTGCATTGTAAATATCTGTTAAGTGTTAAGATGTATACTAGAATTACTGCTAATACAAACAGTCCATCTATTGTATCTGGACAAGGAAGTTAGTCGCAGAGGAAGAGACTTTCCAGAATCATCTGGTCCTGCACAAAATTAGGAGATGATACAATTAGGTAAAGCAGAAAGAGATAAAGACTGAGGAAGCCTGTCATCATGCAACTCTTTTGACTTTGTAGAGTACGAAAAACCTCTGGAAGCTCTGACTGTGTTTTGTGCCGGGCTACAAAACTGTGGTGTTTCCTTTTATATTTCACATTTACGTATGTCAGAACTAATGGCTTGGAGGGGCCGCCTTAAATGTGACACGTAAGGCACTTTTAAAACCCAAATTTACCATTGACGACATAACTCTCGCTATAATTCTTTTGTGTAAAATTATCATGAGCAAGAAACGGGGCCATGGTCAAGATGATTTGCAGCTTCTGTCCCACAACAGTGGCCGTTTACTGTAAGTGTTTCTTAAAATTATGACCACATTTTCCATAAACTGCTTCCTTTTGCAGAAAGCAGCTTTATTTCTTCTGGCTGACGGAGTTCGTCTTTGCTTTACTCAGGAAGGTAAACACTGGATAAACATGGAGATCTTACTGAGGGTCCTTTAAATCTTCCCATCTGCCAATGCAAAGAACTGCAGCTCTGTTTGCACTGTGAGAACCAGTTGGTTTAGCGAGTGAGTCTCACCTGAAAGCACAGAAGTAGAAATAATGTGTCTATAGTGATTAAGAATTCAAATCGCAATTGGGTGACAAAGCATTTGACTGTTTGTTTTTTTCTAGGCCTATATGAAATGTTCTCAAGATGGCGCCTTCCTTCTTTCGGTGCAGCTTGAAAAGACACAGAGAGAAAGCAGAGAAGGGGAGAAAAAGCAGGAGTTCAGAGAGGGTAAGTGGGGACACAGGCGTTAGGTAACACAGAAAAAGAGGGTGGGTCTGAGTGCAGGGGCCAGACAGCTGAAGAGGACAAGAATCTGAAGATGATACTGTCACCAAAATGAAAACCACCTGCAAATTACTGAAGCAATGGATTCTTCCCTGTGGCCTGGGATTGATCACAGTGTCCCTAAGGGAGGAGAGAGTGGTGAAGGGGGGGTTACATTTTCTCTACGGTATTAGCTCCAAATTACACCGTCTCATACCAACAGATAGATACACAGCAGAAATGAGATCCTGTATCCAAATAAAACTGACAAATATTAACATTCACATGCACACGCACAAGATGCAGGCACAGGCAGACCTGAGCTCAAAGAAAACACAAACTACTCTCTGTTTTTTTTTCCCCCCTTCTCCCCCTGCTACATTTCCGATAATATCCCTGAGGCTTTTCTGGACTCCCCTGTTCATTCACCTCCATCTGAAATCATCGGGCTCGTTACCCGCCTCCGATCTCCTGTTGGACCGCGCTGCCTTGGGAGAACTACCACATCAGAGGATGACAGACCTTCGGCATTAGTCGGAGCCGAACAATGCTGGCATGTTCAGCAGTGTGACAGATGGACAGAATGAAAGAAAGAACGAGAGAAGCCACAAGCCATGAGAAGGCGCTCGTAAAAATCGCAGCCACCCCCCCCACACCCACACCCCCATGCCTTCGTTATAGGGCCTCTATCATCACAGTGGCTCAATAAGAAGCGATAGATGCCTGGTTAATCTTCACAGGGGATCAGTTGAGCTCAGGGAAGTGTTTCATGTTATTGAAACCCATTGACATAATACACAGTGAGATATTGTTGCATTATTCCATTAGTACGAACAAGAACTCCTGTGTTCAGCGTCAAGCTTCTTTTATGGTCACGCTGAACACCTGGAGCACACTGTGTGGTGCCCCAACAGTCATCAAAGTAGTTTCAGAGCGCGCCTGTAGCAGCAGATCAAATGGTGTACAAATGAGCGGGCCTGTTAGGCTTCCTCTAACACCTTCAACCCCACATGGCACCCATATTTCCCTTCACACACATTCATGAACACATAGAAAGAGTGCTTAGCATTGCACAATAAGCTCATAACTATCAAAGCCCTCCATCTTTCAAACCCTTTCCCGTCTTTGTTGTCAAACCCACCCCTGCTCTCTCTGATGTGCAGGAAATTAAGTCTGCGTCTGAGGATGTAGGTTTGATACTTATGAGGCTCTGTGAATTTTGGATGCCAACAGCCATGACGAGCCGAGACTGAAAGGCACTCAGAGAGAAGTTCCCAGCAGTGAGCTCGCTAAAGTTTGTTTGTAATTGTAGCATGTGCAGCATCTTATTAGCATCGTCTTTGTTTTTTCATACTAAAGGCACAGTCATTTCCACTGCAGAGACTTTCCCCTGGAACCAGGAACCTTTCGGGGAACCACAAGCATTTTGACCGCAGGAACCAGGAGCTACATTTAGTTTCAGAGTAAAAGATTTCCCTCCAAAAATAGGGCCTGGGCGGGGGATCGTACTTTCTGAAAGTTCAGGAACTTCGAGGGGTATGGTCTGCATACTGAACATCACTGATTGGACGAGTACTCACAGCATTATTTCACCCTTCCAGCTGCAAACCCACTGTTAAGCTTTTTACACGGATTCGTTTGATTGTTTTCCACCATAGATAGAAATAAAACTGTAATCCTCGAAGGTACCATACCTTATGAAGTTGTTATCTCAATTACATGTAGTGGATTGATAAAACAACCTGAAGGACTTTTAACACTGAAACAACACAATGAAACACTAGTGCTGTCGTGGCAACTGTTATGTTTGAAGTTGAAGTTGAAGAAGTTGTATAAGGGCGTTATAGTCAAGAGCATTGGCACAAAAGCTGAGTGATACGTTGCTGTGGATGGAGCCATCTGCAAAAACATGTTTTAGCCTCTTGAAAATATTTGGACAGCCTTATCTTGTCATTAAATAGTCAATTCTTTTGGAATCGGGTTGTGAGCCGCTGATCTACTGTATTTCTACACACATATGCAACCATGGCCATGCTGTATTACTTAAGTTGTTGGAATCAGACAGAGGTAAATAGCCTTTAGGTGTGCTTGTGTGGTACTTCAGTGGCAAAAAAAATGCATTTCAAAGGGACTGGGCTGTTTGACAGTTAACTCTAACCCTAAACCTAGCATCGTGAATCTAATAAACAATATAATGGTTGTAAAGGGAAACATTACATGTTTTTTTTTTTTTTAATATTCCTTAAAGCGGGATACAGTATGTGAATGTGATGAAGAAAGCATAGCATTAAGATCTTTGTATGTCTTCATGTACCACTGCAGGCCTTTGACAGGTAGACAGGCTCACGTCTGACAAACAGTAAGAGAGAATCACAAAAGAAATTTGCATTTCAAATCAGAGAAGTCCTTGAAATTAAGTTTTACTAAGATGACATGACTGGAAATAGATTTCAGCAGTGCACTGCTGATAAGGTGGACTGACTGTATGTCTGTGTGTGTCTTAGGCTCAGGCCAAACTGGTTACTGTGAAATGCGTTGAAGTTAATAACAACAATCAGCGGTCACCTCAGGCAACAGCACGGAGTCAAAAATCATCAATGTCCAGCTCTGATTGATCTGAGTGGGCTCAGGAAAAGGGAGGATTTGGGTCAGGCTCTCAGTGGAAGTTTCTCTCGAGCGTTGGAGTCCAACACTTCATTCCTGAAGTTAATAAAGGAGTGAACTTTCCATTTGATTTAATTAAAGAAAAAAGTCACACAGAGTTTCCTCGAAGAATCCTGCCATTAGATTTTTTTTCTGGAAGCTGATCAGTTGAAAAAAAATAAACTCTGAGCATGACCTCTAGAAATCAACTTAATCTATTGACTCTTCCAACACCCAGTTTCTGCTGAGACGATTCATTGCACGGTCATATTATTCCTCCAGTAATGTAAACCACTATCATTGAGCGGGTTCTTTCTCTTTTGGCGCGATTTGCATAGCATCTGCATACTTAGTGACTTTACCGGCACTTCGGATCTTTCGTCTCATTAATGAGCTCTGACTTGCCATGATATAAAAGTTGATTGCAGAGCAGCACATAATATATCCATCATGCAGCGTTATTTCATCACAACTTAAGATAACATTCCTCACAAAAGCAGAAAAAGATGTGTGTCTCCTTCAATTGTTATTGTTGAAGTGCTTTGCTCAAGTTGTGTATACGTGTTATATTTTGTCCCTGTGGCGGGTGGGAGGCAAGCGACGGAGGATGTGGCAGCGTTAGTGGGATATATGTCGAGGTTTCTAGTTTCAGTCATGACTGACAGAATATCTTTTTTTGTTTGTCGGTGTAAAACACGTTCTCATTGTTTATTTCCCTGAGTATCGGAAAGATGGCTCACATGCTGTCTAAATCTTTTCCATGCTGTGTGTGTGTGTGAATACGTGGCTGATGCATACTGTGCGGGGTATATGCACGCCAATCTCCCAGCAGCCTGCCAGTGGATGGGAGTCACATTTAATAAACACACGATGGAGCGCTTAAGGCCGGGGGGATTGTGACAGAGTTTTCACATTCTGATTCATTAAAAGGAGCGAATTGCTGCCTTTCATGACAGTTGCGACCGCGAGCTCTGTAATGAATTCAACTTGGGGACAAGTTTGTGGGTCTCCCGCACATATGTGTGAGCCTGAGTATAAACATTTACAGAAATGTCAGCTTGTCATTACACCCAGCTGATTAATAGGAAGAAGTCATCAGTCAGACATCCACGACTGGAGCTGATTAAGTGTGAGGATGAAAAAAACAAAACAAAACAAAACGGTTTTTGCCTTTACCCAGCTTTGTTGTTCTATCCATCCCATATAAATACCTCCTTCTCCTCCTCCTTATGCTTCAAAATAAACACATACACAAACACACACGCTTCTCCAGCTGCCACCGCTCTCAGGCCGTCACGTCTAATCTTAATCTTACTCTGTTTATTATTCCTTACAAGCAACTTCCACCCTCTCCATGGAAACGCTCACTATCCCTGGCAATTTGCTGTCTAATCCATAGTCAGATTGCACCGAAATAGTCCTGTGTACAGGGTGATTACAGAGCTCAGAAATCAGTGGTCACTCTGATGTGGACAGCCGGTGGGTAACCTAAGCGGTGCAGCAGATTTTCTGGTCGCGGTTGCACACACACACACACATATATATACACACACACCACCTTGCTTTTCCATTTAGGGCTATCTGAATGATGGGAAACACAGTGACCACTCTGTCCTCATGTAAGCACCACTGACAACCGCCTCTCTGGCATGAGTATGGTGGTACGCATGTGTACGGCACGTTCAAGTGCGATTGTGTAAAAGCTGCTCTAGTTAAATGATAATTGCCTAAAGCATGGAAAACTTGGGGATAAAAGGGTGGTCGCCTGGAAGACAGACGAACGCAACCCCCCTCCCTGCCACAACCTCAATATCCCCCCAATCCCTGCACCCCTCTCCCAACACACTCCTACAACATGAAACACACAGCCTCTGCACAGCACGGTGATATTTCAGAAGAAAGCATGAAGTCAGACCTCAGAGGCAAACTGAGAGAGAAAAGCAACCATTAGTTTTTAGAGCAAAGGGGAGCGGCAGAGAGGGAAAAGAAAAGTTGAGAGAGAAACAAAATAAAGGGTGCAAGCTTTGTGTATATATTAAATAAAAAATGTCAGCACACCAGCATCCAAGTTTACAGATTTCTGTGACTCTGGCTGATTTCAAAAACCAGAGACCAGGCAAAAAAAAAAAAAAAAAAAAAAAAATGAAGTCATGATGATGTCAGCGCTGTACTCCAAAGGTGCCTGGCAGTTCACCGCCTGCCTGATAGGCACTATTACTGCAACAGAGGGAACACATTTCATGCAAGGGACTGAGAAAGTGCCTACAGTAGAATGGAGAAAATGTGGTAGTTCTCTCATAAAGTATGCATCACACACACATACACAACAGCAACTTCACAGCAATATAAACACGTTATTTATTCTTTTTATAATCAACTTCATATTTCATTGTTGGGATCAGAGCGAGCTGGCAGCCTCATCCTTTAGTGTTCAGTCGTCACTGTGCTAAGCCCTCCGCTAATCAAACACAGTGGATCTGTGTGTGTGTGTGTGTGTGTGTGTACAGTATATGTGTGTGTGTGTGTGTGTTAGCATGCTCCGCAATGACATAGACAGAAAATGAAAACACAGGTGGAACTAAAACCGTTCTTCTTGTCCGACAGCACAAATCTGATCAAAGGGGGGCCCTGCCAAGATGTCAAAACGACCTTTTGGAGCAGTATTTTACTTCTGCTGAACCGTGCAACCACATGTATTATATTCCAAATCCATATAGGAGCAGGCATGCTGGGGAAAAAAAAGAAAAATTAGCTGTCAGTGTTGGCACCCTTTAACATTCATAGTGATCTCATTCATTTAGTCTGTTATTAAAAATATGCAGACATTGGTTTTTTTTTTTTTCGATGAAGGCTTGTGAAGAAATGTTTTGGAGTGTTTGGAAACATCTACACTACAAGTCAGAGAGCTTGCTGCTTTATGTCGTGGCCTGGCTATATTCATGAACTCGCGGAGGTATGCATGCTAAAATAACAAACGTTCAATAAAAGAGAAATACAGTTGTAAATTGGAGAATACCTCCCTTGTGGTAGGTAACTAGTAGCTCATACAGTGCTCTTTGTAAAGCCAAAGGCCCGATTCCAAAAAATACCTCACCACGCTGTCGGCTCCAAGCGGCGTACCTGGACCTTGACTCGTGCAAAAAGTAGTGTTTATGATTTCCTCACCAGTCAGAATGGTTTACAGAGAGTATTTAACAAATGTCATACATGCATCCAAAGTTTCTCCCGGTCTGTTTTGAATCAAAGCCTTCGGGACTTTGCAGTTGTTGGTGGAAAATGCTCACAACTTGGCCGAGATCTGCAGTGCTCTTTTTGTCTCTGTGAAATGAAGCGTAATTGAATAAATATGTCATATAGAGAGGGTGTTTCGATGGCGGACAAGAAACTGTAAATATTTGGGTCTTACTGACTGCTGAACTGCCATGGGACAAAAAAAAAGTTAAATCCTCTGCGGAGGGGAGTCGCTGATGGTCTAAACCTGACCTAAGCTCTGAGTGGGCTGGCATAATGACATTATAAAAGGACTGATGTTGATCTTGACTCATCGTTACTAGGAATTTCGTCACTGCACATCTTTCCATTTGTTTATTTCCTTCTGCTCTATGACCATATGTCCATGTATGACCATATATCTATAATACGTAATCTGCAGTGGGATATATCATTATCAGATATATACATATCCATTACCCATAGTAAAAATCTATTTGTGTATGTACTGGAACTTGCTGAATATTTATATGGTTGTTGTGAGAATATGTTACAAATATAAATTTAATTTCAAGCAACACATATAGAAATAGATGCTTCAAAAACAATCTCATTCAAGTGGTATATATATATTCATGTAACACCTAAACAAAAGCTTACATACATAAACATACATATCTATTTGAATGGGCTAGAAATAAACAAATGTAGGCTACTATATGTAATGTACAGATGTGTCAATGTATAGAATACTGTAGTTGCAATAGGTTTTACACATGTGTTTTTATGCAACTATTTCATGTTCTTACTGTATAGCCCTTTCAGTTCAATTACAGATGTTTACGTATGGGAAGAAGACAGGCACCGCTAGCTTGAAATTGAGTTTAGCGAGTTAGCTTAGGGAAGAAGCACGACCGTCATTAGAAACTCTGAATCTGACAAACACGGTGCATCATCAGTGGCTCCTGTCCGTCTCCAGCTCTTATCACTGTGGAGTCTAGACTTAACCTTATTTACTTTATTTACTATGCGCCCAGGTCTGTGTGTGTTTACAAAAAAGTAGTTCACCAGTGTGTGAGTATGTGTGTGTGTGTGTGTGTGGCGTGCCTTTCGTGAACCGTTTAGTAAAGGGAGACTGTGGATGATGTGGCCTCCATGGTCCAGGTCACATGTTGAGGGACAGGCACAGGTTACATCTGTTACATCAGCAGAGATAAACAACCCCCCTGTGTAGCGGCCGACACGCACTGGAACCAGAGTAGATCGCATGGAGACGCTGGGGTGCTGAGGGGGGTTCGGGACGGCTCATGGCTTGTTATTCAGACTTGTTGGAGCGGCCTGTTGTTGGTTTTATTTTGTCCTTCTCCTTCGCCTCCTCACGCAAACTCTGTTAATGGCTGCAGCAGTTGAGAGCAGAGAGGCCTGTCTGCTACAGTCCAGTCCAAAAGAGATAAAATATTGCCTTTGAACAAGCATCCAGTGATCAGTTCCCATGGAAATTTACAATACTCATGTACAAGACCTGAGCTGCACTGGTTTCTCCTGTTTTTTTTGTTTTTTTAAAAAAGTTTTTTTTTTAAACTATGGCCTTAACTTCACCGTTGCTCTCCATCTTTCTCCAAGTCTGTGTATACTTTTGTCACTTTGCCAAACTAGCCCAAACATCCTTATGAACAAATATGAGCTTTGCTGGAGACTTTCCATCCCCTGGCCCTAATCCTTCTAAAAGCTCAGACAGCCCTTTCATAATGTAAACACGCTGTGACCTGCACTGTGTGTGTGTGGCACCAGGGAAACAAGCGTTACCTTATCTTGCTTATTGTCCTTCTGCAGACGGCAATTTATTGGAAAAGAAATCCTAAACTCTTCCAAAATAACAAACAATCAAACACAGAGGAAGCAGTGGGAGAAGACCGGACCCGACATAAATCACACTCTAGGAAGGACGGAGAAAATTCTCCAGCTTCTGCCCTGGCTCCAGCCACAGACAGCTGCGAGAGTTACAAAGCCGATTTCAGAGTTTTTCTTGACCATTTTCCAGTCTCAAAGTGGCCTTAAGTTCCCGCTCTCTGATTCCAAGAAGATAAGTTAAGTTTTCAAGAACACTGTATCGTAAAAAAGTTGAACGTGATCCATCGGCTCCTTTCTGTCTTAATGGAAACATACACCCTCGGTTTTATTGAAAGAATAACAGATTGGGCTTAAAGGATAGTTTTGTGCTCTGTATGGTAAAGCCAGGTGACCAGCTGAGTTTTATACGCCATGTCAAAGGCATTCGAAGATCTCTGCGCAAATTCAAATAAGCTGTGCTCATTTATTTCTAAAGGTTAAGGTTAAGGGTTCGCACAGATTTCACGTGTTAGATTTCTCCCTGTGGTGCTTTTGAAAAATAAAAGGGGGGTTTTGGCGTTGGCTGTAAACACACAAAAGTTCGCCATTTAGTCCACATTCAGCTAAATTACAGCCCTGCCCATGTTGGCTTACATTAATTACAGTTCAATGATGGATGGTGATTAATGAATAGAGTGATAATAATGACAAGGTAAACACATATTTTACTGGGAAGCCATGCTGCACTGCACTGTAACCCACTGTGATGTACAAACTTTGTCCAAAAGAGAGTAGCTGTGCAGGTCACAGTGGTTGCGCGATGAGCAAGTGATAAACCGCTGAACAATATGGCATCCGTCGCAGGATGTGCTTCTGTTCCGCCAGAGTCAAAAGTCAAAGCCTTGTTATCTTCATAGGACAACCCCTCCGCGCAACAATAAACAGGAAGCAGCTGATTCGGAGGACCAACCTGAGGGGTCGACTTATCTCCCCCTCCGACGCACTTGACCTTCTCATCTTCCTCTTCCTCCGTAGTCCTCTGACACACACACACGTCTTCACGGCCTGAGCCAAGGTTAGGGGTTAGGATGTCTAATAACACACCCACCACACACGTACGGACATAAACAAAAGAGTAACTGTCACATTAAGCTGCAAATTTTGTTCGGAGGGAGGGACAGGAGGTGATGGAGAAACAAAAGGGAGTGTGTGTGCGTGTCAGGTTTATTGCGGGGACATGTATCCGGCTCAGAGCGTTAACCTTGGTCATGCAAATAGAGATCAGATTGGTTTGGAAGTGTGTAATCTAGCAAAGCAAAATAACACCCTTTTTCTTTCTTTCTATCTTTTTTCAGCCATACACACACACACAGAGCCTTGTTATCAATCCGTCATTCACTCTAAATAAGGAATCACGTCGACGATCCATGTGGCACATCGGCGGCCTTCGGATCCTGACAGCACAAACACATCTGGCTCACAACATCCACTAAATCTGTCCCCGCCTCTGCCGCTTTATGTGTGTGGTGAGTGAGCAAGTGTGGTGTGCAGAGGTGAGACTTGCTCTTTCCCACGATGCTGTGCAACAGGAGGTTGAGGGCAGGGAAGGAAGCAAGAGGGGATGGAATGGCAAACACACACACACACGTTTGTACAGCAGTCGTTGTGAGGACACTCATTCACATAAAGCTTTCCCTAGCCCCTAACCCTAACCTTAACCATCCAAAACAAATGCCTAACCTTAAAAATTACTCTTAACTTACATCTAATTATAACCTAAAGTCTTAACTCTCAGACAGCCCTCTGAGAAAGTGAGGACCGGCCAAAATGTCCCTGCTTTCCCAAAAGGTCCTCACTTCGATGGTTTACAACTGAAATGGGTCCTCACATGTATAGCTGTACAAGTACACACACACACACGCACACACTCAGGAACCTCCTGTGCCCATACTACAGAAGCTGGCCAATAGATGGGCCTATACAGGAAGTTCTCAGCTCTGGCTACTTCCTGTTTGCTAGACGCTTGTATTAGAAGCACATTGTGAGGTGCAGAAGCCTTTCAGCAGCTACTCACCGAGTGCAATGAACCACTACAAGACTATTATCAAGCTGCTGTAGCTCGTATTCCACTTTATATATATACATAAACCATTTTTAGTAACAGTCGACATTTAATTTATTTTCCCACTTTTCAGCAGCTCTCAGTCAACACAGCTACACTTGGTTTTATATTCTCTATATGTTTAAAAAATTTGCACACATTTCTGGAAGAGAGTCCTCAATTAATCCGTATCAATCCGTTAAGTCCTTGTTTCATGGTTGCCAAGATTTTATAGCATGTCTGTTAAAGCCAGCCGCTAAATAGTTTTTCTCAGAATCGTAACAATCTCCGTTGTTTGAGTGGGGCCGTTTTGATTTAATGTATCTGTATCTGCTTAATGCATTCGCTTCATAACAATAAAATATTCTGATAGAGGGAGGAAGGAGGAGGAAGGAAGGTGTCATGGGGAGATAAATTAGGAAGGAGTAGTGTGACAAGAGTGCTGGAGGAGGAGGAGGATGCAGTCTGCAGGTATTGTGTTGATGTAACGTCCGGGTCATGAGGACAAAGACATCAGGATAGTGACAAGAAGTGGAGGAGAGGAGATTTGTAAAAAGGTGTCATCATAAAAAAAGACTCCTAAGCGAGGGGATGTATAGTGATACTAGCCAAAACACCCCCCTGGATCCTAAATTACACACACTGATATTTACACCAGCTGCCACAGCTTCAGAAATGATGTGTGATGATGTTGGGAGAAAATCCACCCCCCCTCCCACTGGCGAAATTAAGATTTGTATCCAGAGTCTTGTGTAAGAACCCGGTGGGACAGCTCTGCTCGACACGACTGTGATACTGCTTTGTTTTCATGAGAGAGATATGACACTAGTGAGTGCGGCGAATATTCCCAACGGCACCCAAGAGCCTCAGATGGATCGTGACCTGTAAATTTCCTCTGTTGTACAAAAGCTGGAAGCTCGTCAGAGGAACTGTTTAATCTCCCTCTCTGATATCGGCCTTCATGTAAAGATACAGCGAGAGCAAAGGGGCATTTCAAGCAAAAAAATAAAAAAAATAAAACCTTGACTGCTATTTTCCTGATTTCACCCTTTTACTTCAAGATGTTGTGGATAAGAATAAAGTTACGGCCTTCATTCCTGAACATAAGATAAGTTTCTCAGCAAATGTTCTGTTAAATGCTGGGAGGGATAAAACTCAGGAGGAGCTCGCCGAATGGAAATAGGCCAAATTCTGATGTACAGGCTCTGAAGTTACATCAGTCCTGTCAGAAAAACAGACAAAGTTTTAACATTTCTCTCAGCTCTAAGCACATGACGTCATTCTAGATAAGGCTGAAATATGAAGCTCCGAATTGGCGTAATTCTCAGCTGAGTGAAAAGAGGATTTCATGATGGATTCTGAAAGCGCTGTAGTACACAGCAGGTATTTGAGGGGGTAAGTAGCTGCCACGATGATGTCATGACTGAAAACACTTTATTTCAGACATAATTTCCGTTTTATGTAGAGTTTTTTGTTTGTGATTTCATTTTAACCAAGCTCAGGGGAAGCACTATCGCTGAGCTGCTGCTGATAACAATGCCCCTTTTCCTGCTCTGTCATCCCTCGGTCTATTTATCCTCACAGTGCCCACTTAAAATAGTCCAAAGGCTGCACACGGCCATACAGACAACAGAAGTTTAAAAAAAAAAAAAAAAATCTGTGAAATGGCTAAAAAAGTCTGGAGGAAACCACACACAACCAACAGGAAGCATGATGCCAACACCCAACAAAAGGAAGCAAAACCGTTTTTTTTTTTTCCCCCTCGGCTGGCAGAATAACATTACCTCTCCCACAGATTCACATTCAATGCAACCATTTTCCAGTATACTTAAGTATTGGTTCCCTTCTAGTGACATCTGCAGAAATGCACAACATAGCTTTGAAAGAGCAGCCAAAGTCGTAGGGCCAGTGAGTGGATGGCTGCACGGAGGGCAGAGGAGCCTTGGAGTAAAGCAGGCTATAATAACCTCCCTAAGAATACCCTGTAGGCACAGATGAAGACATATACAACTCTGTTTGTTGCCAGACACTTGAGAGAAAAAAGGGAATTGTCCATAATGTTATTTTTATAGAAATTCTTGAACATCCAGACGCAGCCGATCTAACTCTGCTGTTGAACCTTCCTGAAATTAACAGCATTAAAGGCATTGTAAAAACACTTTTCACATTATAATACCGTGTTAAAAAACAAAAACAATGTGCTATAGTTCTTCTCCGAATACTTTATGACTTCCACGCCCTGTCTGTGGCACTCAGCCCAAGCCCATTTATTCCCACTGAAAATGCCTCTGTTTAAAAATGAATCACAAATACATAGTTTCACTTGATTTCACTCCATTTAAAATAAATTACAGTGTGTGTGTGTTCATTGCAATGAAAGAACGTGTCACCCGGCTCAGCTCAGTATGGCTCAGTGTTTTCTTAGTAGCTTTTTGGGGGCGCCAGTTAATGTCTATATCACACATGTTGGTAAGATCAATTCATTGTCTATTTATCTTTACCTAAGATTTATTTGAGTGTAAAAAAAAAAAAGTCACATATTTTCCACATTTCTGATTAATTTTGAATATACAATCTGTCTTTGCCCACAAGAGTCACAGAACTATATGTCTTTTGAAAGGAAACCTAATTAATGACATAGTGATATTTTGGCCATGGGAAAGGAAGGTCTGATTAAGCCACCGCTCTTTCCGTTCTTGGCAGAGTCACTGAGTGGAGCTGTGACCTCATCTCATCCTGTCGCACAGGAAAGGTGGATCAGATAGCATAGGGGCTGACACCTGCGTGGACACATGGGTCAAAGTGCCTGTGAGGCAGATGGAGAAAAAGACGAGGGTTGAGCGCTCAGAAATGAATAAGTCAACGTATGCACAGCACTGGAGACATGGACTCGTGTCAGGAAAGGGACTGAGTCCAAGGTGATGAAGTGATAACAGTTGAATGAAATAAGACGTGGTGGAAACAGACACATTAAGCCCGTTTTTTTGGAGGGATGGAGCTGCCAGGACATATGGAACTGGGATATTATGTTGCCTGCCAGTCAAAGAATTGTTTCAGACATATTTTCCAAAAGATTTTGCTCAGAGGAAGAATATTTGTTATGTTACAGTATTCATCTGATTATTACTTTTAAGTGATGAAATCTAAAAATTAGTCTCAGTCCACTGCATATGCAAACATGTCAATTTGGCTAATTTACTGCCTCAGAGACATCGCATTGCTGCAGACAACCGTGTGTGTTTGTGTGGGGGAGCCCAGGAGCCCGGCCAGCAAGTCCAATCATACAGCCAATGTAGACAAGGCCCCTCCATTAACTCCTAACGATGCATTTCCAAAAAGACCTCGCAGCTACTAGCTGTGAGTAAACCACTTTATTTTTTTGTTGTGCTTATGGCGGCCATAAGCAGAGTGACTCCAAGGTCATTCAGATCAGTGAGGCCAAATTCAAGGTCCCATATTTTACTTTTTCCGGTGTTTTATGTTTTTGATTCACACGGAGATACAGTACATTTGTGGTTTTAAGTAGATCATCTCAGTTTACATCTCCCTTCTCAGGCTTCTCTCTGGAGCTCTAGTAACCACAGGCACATGAGCCAATCAACTGCTGTTTCGTTCAAATGACTGTTTTGTCAAGGAAATATGTATAAACTAGAGCAGATTTCAGGTAAACACACACAACCGCTGCAAGGTTGGATGATGCATCCTATTGGTTGTGGCAGCAGCGACTGCTGATTGTTAAGGTTAGGGATGATTGATATGACATCACAAAGTTACAGTATAGTCCCGACGGCTCATTTTAAAGCTCAGTTTCTGAATACAGGATGTGTGCATTTCTCTGTGGACTGAGCGCTTTAATATTTTCACATTATGAATTCAGAATGTAGAGCTGCAAAATGATGAAAAAAGAAATGGAAATCTACTGTTGTATAAATATGGGACTTTAAAGAGGTTCTCTGGGAATTTACGGCTCTGTGACTGATGGTTTAATCAGTTTTGTTATGAATTCATGGAGATGAAATAAATATAAGGCTTATCTTATCATGGCAGACAATAAATCGTTCAGGTGTGCTAAAGGTTTGAAATGTGGAGCGGGGTTATCACGGTCAGGCTGAGGAGTTTGAGGTTGGAGGGAGGAAACGACAAACAGGATAGACACAGGAACCAAATAAATCCTTTGACGGTGCGCCATGTTCATGACACATGTTTATGTGAGTGTACGTGTATGTGAATTTGACAGAGAGGCGTAGAGAAGTTTTTACATTTATAAATGTGTGCGGCAGTGATATAAATCTTGCACTGGTCTCCTCCATCGTGTGGAGCCCCACCAGAAGTGTCACTCCTCAGCCATCTGCTCCTGGTTAAAACTGTGTAATTGCTACTCTGCGGCAGGTTTTGACACAGCAAGTTCGGTGCCGAATAAATTCGCTCGCAAACACAAACATTTGCAGCGCATTTACACACACGCAACCACACACAAACACACAGACAGACAGACAGGCGAACCCTCAGAAGGACACAGATAAAAATTGGGAGTCTTGCAGAGACTCTGGAGGCAGGAAAATTCTTTTTTTTATTTGTTTGCTGATATATTTTTTCATAAATTCATTTTGGTTTTAGTGGCTGTTGAGACTAAGATATTTTCCAAAACTTTAAAGAAACTGACACAGGTTTTTCAGCCATCAGGTCTTTTCCTGCCAACCAGGCCTTTAGCAGATAATAGCCCTCATAACTCACCTAGGGAGAAGGCACCATCGAGTGCTGGATCATTTTCTATCTCGACTATAAACTACACCTTTTCATGTTAACCCTTTGGTATGTTATCAGAGAAATGCAAAAATATCTGAGGCCTTGGGTTCAGTCAGGAGGTGAGAATCAAAGTCTGGGAATACTTGCTGGATTTCACATTGGATCAACTGGAACTCCTTTCAAAAACATGTATTTGCCCTAAAAAAAGAGAAAAACTTATGTTGAAGCAGTACAGAAAAAAATGGAATTTGAGCCCACTCTGGGTCATAAAATTAGTGTATTTACTGATGTATCAGACGATGTAGGCCAAACTTTATGCAAAATTCTATTTTTGAGAAAATCCGGGATGAAAGTGTAGTTCATTAGCCACTGATATTGGATCCGTCATCCGTCATTCAAACGTCCGAGACAACACACACACACGGAGCTCGGACTTACCCCAAACTTTGAATATCCCACCCGCTCGATAATGACCAATCAAATCCATTTTCCTTACTCAGGTAAACTCGTGTTGCAGGTCGTGACAACTCAGCGCGACAAACGGGGCAAACAGCCATTTCTGTACATCTTTAAGTTAAACTTGCTCTCAAAACATCAAACACAAGTGGTGTATGGCAAGTAATCGTAAAATGAATATGTCACCAGGAATCATGTTAATTTGAAATCTAACAACAATAGTACAGCCAGAATATTCACACTTTAATTTCATTTGCAGCATGCAAATTATGTTTATGTTTTGATTATGTGTTTTGGCTTGTTGCACCACCCACCGCTTTTCCCAATCACTAACTCAGTAGCATTTTGGCATCCAGGTTGCCAGTTACCACTGAGCTGCAGCTACAAGCATTGAGGATTATGTTTGACTTGAAAGACCTTGCTATGACTCTCAAAAACACAGACAAGACAATGCACTGCAGTATATTGAATTTGACTGCAGCAACAGTTTTGGCCACATATTCTATCATACAGCTCCTTTTATTAGACTAATAATTTACAACACAGATGTTATGTTTATGGCTTCATAAAGATGAAAGGATGATTATTAGTTATTGTACGTCCACCCATCTGTTCATTATATGCTGCATATCTGCGCAAGGTCGCAGGGGGGGCTGGAGACACTCCCAGCTGACATTAGGATGAGGGCAGGGTTCACCCTGGACCTGTGTCCAGTCTATGACGGGCCTGCATACAAACAAACAACCACACATGCTTACATTCACACACTACAGACAATTTTGAGGCAGCAGTTGACTTTCTGTGCACGTCTACTGTGCAAGCCTCGAACCTGAAGTGAACCCATGGCACAGGGAAAACACGCGAACTCCGCCCACAAAGTGGGATCAAACCCTAAACCTTCTTGCTGAAAGGCAACAGTGCTTTGCCTTGTGTGGGTCTTGACTTTATTCTTTGTTAATTTTAAGAAGTAGTACATGATAACAATGCTGCCGTGGCTGGTGGTTAGGTGACCCCAGCCACAATATGGGAAAACAAGGATATACTGTTTGTTTTTCATGCATTGTTGCTGTCTGCATTCACTCTTTTAATGTAACCTCTGTTCAGTTCAATGAGGCTGAGCCCATGTCAGTTTGGGTAAATATACACTCATGAGTAATAGTGTCAATGCACCATTTCCCATTTCATTGACTGAGACACACACACACACACACATTGGGCACGTGGTCTCTGGGATTGATTGCTGTCCTTGTTCACCACCACCATCTCTCCCTCCTCCACACACAGCTCCTCCCGTGCTCTGTCTGCAGCCATGCAGGTGGAGGCTTGACCTAAAATCTTGGGTGATGCATGACTCCATTCTTGCTGACGCTGGCAACTTAAAGGATGTGTGTGTGTGTCGGTGTGTGTGTGTCAGTGTGTGTGTGTGTGTTCTGAATCTCAGCCCAGCCCTCCTCTGCTGCTTCCTCTCTGCGGTTATAGTCTTTAGCTTTTACATCCAGATTTTTAAGACCATGTTGAAAATGGATACCTTGAATGCAACTTTGGTTTTAGGGTTATTTAAATTATTCTAATATGACTTTATTTTACCAACAAGCTGCCAGCATGTTGCAGTATTAAAGAGTCTCTCTGGTGGAAACATTGTTAACATGTCCATATACTATAGCCTAATGTTTTTTTAATACATGAGATACAGTAACATAAGCAAAATGAATACCAAAACAACCAAACAGTAAGATTTTACATGAATTAGCACAATGTTAGCTGCTAACACCATAATAGCCAATGTCACTGTGTTGTCCTCACTCCAGTGTAGCAACTGGAGCTATACAACCAGGTAAACTCGTGTTTTGCAAGCAAAGGATGAGGAGTCGTAGTAAGCTTTTTTGTCCTCTTTTACTGTGGCTCTTTACCATCTCACACAGGCAGAGTGAAAACTGTAATAAACAACATAGAAAACTGTTACATTCACGACGTGAGCTTATTCACAAGCCTAGCCCAATGTACATACACATTTGAATTATTGTTCTTAATTACAACAGAATATTATCTTTGTAAATATGTATTTCAACATTAATTCACTATATTTATTATTATTTGTTCATTATCTACCGCGAAATTACTTACAACATTGCCTCCATGGCGTTCACAACACAAGAGATGTGGATATCAAGCAGATTAGCCTGCTTCCATGCGGTGGTTAGCTGTTAGCAGAAGTGATTAGCTGTTAGCACAGGAAGTTAGCTGGTAACAGAGGAAATGTTCAACAAACCGTATCAAAATAAAAGCTCACTCTTCAAAATAAAAGTCTCAGTGTCTTAAAGGACAAAACACTCCCCGCCTGGCCTCTGTGGGGTCACTACTAAACAAAACTATGAACTGAGCGGGTTTCTAATCTTCAGTCTTTGGCTAGAAGTAAGATGACTTCTGAAACTGGCCTAAAGAAAGTCTTCGGATGTCCTTGATCTGTAGTCTTCAATTCCACTTTCCTGACTCTTCCATCGCCTCCAGGAAAGGTCTTTGTGATCATAGCCATCGGCCAGTTGTTGCGGGCAGCTTGTTTGTCCTTGAGAAGGACGATGTCGCCTTCCTCCAAGTTTTTCCTGGATTTCGTCCATTTCTTCCGGTCTTGCAAGGTGAACAAGTAGTCTTGTCTCCAACGATTCCAGAACTTGTTGGCGAGACATTGTACCTGCCTCCACTGTTTGGTGAGGAGATCTTTATCTGTAAAGTCCCCTGGTGGAGGTGGGACTCCAACTTTCTGAGTTAGGAGGATTGATGGTGACAGAATGAATGGATCCTCAGGGTCGTTTGAAACTGGGATCAGGGGCCTTGCGTTTATGATTGCTGTCACCTCTGCCATTAATGTACACAAGACCTCATGGGTTAAGCGCACGTATTGTTGTAGCAGCATGGAGTCCAAAATTCTTCGGGCTACTCCAATCAAACGTTCCCAAGGGCCACCCATGTGCGAGGCATGTGGGGGGTTGAAAACCCAGGTGCACCCTTGTTGGCTTAGGAACCTCTGCACAGTGGTGTCTGGTCCATCTTTACTCATCCCAAGTTCCTTGCAAGCTCCTATGAAGTTTGTGCCGCAATCAGATCTTAGTTGCTTGGCAGGTCCTCTAACTGCAAAGAAACGCCTTATAGCGTTGATGCAGCTCGACGTGTCCATAGATTCAATGACCTCTATGTGCACTGCTCTAGAGCTCATACAGCAGAACAATATGGCCCAACGCTTGCTCTCGGCTTGTCCTCCTCTTGTACGTCTGGTGATGATGGACCAGGGTCCGAAGACGTCCAACCCCACGTATGTGAATGGAGGGCAAGTTGCAAGGCGCTCTGGTGGCAAGTCTGCCATGCGTTGTTCCTGCTGTTTTCCTCTAAGTCTACGACAGATTACACATTTGTGTAGGACTGAGTTGACGAGCCTTTTTCCTCCCAGGAGCCATAGTCCTGCTGCCCTGACAGCACCTTCTGTCAGGTGACGGCCTTGATGTTTGACCTGAGCGTGATAATGTCTGACAAGTAACAAGGAAACATGGCTGTCTTTTGGGAGGATTATTGGGTTCTTTTCTCCAATGTCCAGGTTAGCATTTTTCAGACGGCCTCCGACGCAGATGAGGTTGTTCTGAAGGATTGGACTGAGACGATCAAGGCTGCTGTTTGGAGGAGCTGGCTTGTTTGTTTCCAATGCTTCAAACTCCCTTGGAAATGCTCTTTTTTGAACAGCTCTGATGATAACCTCCTTTGCTTGGGATAGTTCATCTGGAGTGCGAGGCAAATCGCACTTATGCCATCCTTTGCACTTGTCCACACTGCTAGAAGACTGGTAAGACCTTGCAATGTGAATTAGAAGAGCTACGGCTCGGACGAGAGTATGGAAGCTGGAGAACCTTTGAAAGCGTTCTGTGCAGAGGCCTCCCTCTTTGAGTTGCGTAGCGTAGCTCCTCACCTGTGGACGGATTTCGACGTCTAGCTCTGGTTCGACTAAATCGAATGAGCACAATGATTCTGTGTCGTTGGACGGTTTGAGCAGAAAGGCGGGTCCTGTAAACCACGTTGTTTGTGCCAAGTGTGAAGCAGGGACCGCCCTTGACGCGTGGTCAGCAGGATTATCCTCCGTAGGCACGTAGTGCCATTGGTCCGATCTTGTGGTCTGACGAATACGCTGAACTCTATTATGGACATAGACGTAGAAGCGTTTGGATTCGTTGTAGATGTAACCGAGGACCACTTTACTGTCGGTAAAGAACTGGGTGGAGTTCAGCCTCAAGTCCAACTCATCATGAATTAGTTCTGCCATTTCCACGGCCAAGACTGCAGCGCATAGCTCGAGTCTTGGAATGGTTGGTTCAGACTGGGGTGCCAGTTTCGATTTACCCATGACAAACCCAATGTGAACTTGTCCGTCTTCCTGTACAACCTTCAAATACGCAACCGCACCAATGGCTTTGGTAGATGCGTCGGAGAACACGCAGAGCTCTGTTCGAGCTGCCTTGGCCAGAGGAATTGCTGTGTAGGCTCTCGGTACGTGAAGGTGTTTTAGATCCTGGAGGGAGTCTCGCCAGGATTGCCACTTACTGAATTTATCTTCAGGTAACGGTGTGTCCCAATCAGACAGCTCAACTGTGAGTTCTCTGAGAAGAGCTCTTCCTTGGATTGTGATCGGGGCCAGAAATCCCAAGGGGTCAAACACGCTATTCACTGTGGAAAGAACTCCACGGCGAGTATAGGGCTTGATGTCAGTTGACACAGAGAAGGTGAATGTGTCACTTGATATCTCCCAGAGGAGGCCCAGGCTCCGTTGAGTTGGCGTAGCTTCTCCACTGAGGTCTATGTCTTTGATAGTTGCTGCCCGGTCCTCGGGCGGAAGAGCGTCCAAGACCACTTGACTGTTCGATACGAACTTGTGAAGCCGAAGGTTCGACTCAGCAAGCGAAGCTTGAGTTCGGCGTAACAGGTCAATGGCTTCGGCATCAGTTGATACTGAACAAAGTCCATCGTCAACATAAAAGTGACGCTCTACAAAGTTGACTGTGTCGGTGCCATGTTCTCGAGCACCCTCTCTGATAGCTCTTCTAAGCCCATAGATAGCTACGGCAGGAGAGGGGCTATTGCCGAAAACATGCACTTTCATTCGGTAATCTATGATTTCTTTTGTGACATCATTGTCCTTGTACCACAAGAATCTCAGGTAGTTCCTGTGGTTTTCTTGCACCAGGAAACAGTGAAACATTTGCTGAATATCAGCAAGGACAGCAACCCTTTCCTTCCGGAACCGCATCAGGACTCCTAAGAGCGAGTTGTTCAGGTCCGGGCCTGTGAGGAGCACATCGTTGAGAGAAATGCCTGAGTGTTGGGCGCTCGAGTCAAACACCACTCTGATTTGGCCCGGTTTTTGAGGGTGAAACACGCCAAATGTTGGCAGGTACCAACATTCCTCGTCTTCTCTCAATGGTGGTGCTACCTCAGCGTGGTCGTTCTCAAATATTTTTCCCATGAAGGCCACGTACTGCTGTTGCATCTCTGGCTTCCTGGTTAGGGTTCGTTGGAGTGATGCAAAGCGTTTGATCGCTTGTTCTCGGTTGTTAGGCAAGCGAGGTCTTGGTTGCCTAAATGGGAGTGGAGCTACCCAACTATTCGCCTCGTTTATGTAGACCTTCTTGTCCATCAGTTCCAAAAAGATCTCATCTTCAATTGAAGATGCCACCTTGTTGTCATTTTCAGTGTGATTAAACACTGTTCTTCCCAGTGTCTCCTCCGGTGCTCTGCTACCCTCTTGGCTCCTGTCTCTAGGTTGGTGGATTCTTTCTTTGATGTGTAAGAAGTTTGTGCAGGGTTGGAGGAATGAAGGCCGGCCATTGTCTAGCACAGTTGTTTTGAAAGAGCTGACAGTTGGCTTGTGTGCATTCCCCAAGCAGACTTCTCCAACCAACACCCAACCTAGGTCTAGGCGTTGGGCGAAAGGAGCGTGGTGAGGGCCGTTAACTTGTTCCCGTACCTTGTGCACTCTGATTATGTCCCTGCCAAGTAGCAGTAGGATCTCAGCGGCAGGATCAACCTCTGGGATGTGCTGTGCTACTTTCACAAGATGTGGGTAATGTAGAGCTGCATGAGGCGTTGGAATTTCGGACCGATTGTCGAGTATATCATTGCACTCGATGAGTGGTGGGAGAGGGATTGTGACCTTCCCATTGAGCGACTCGATCACGAAGTCCTCAGCCTTCTGGCCAGATGTTTCCATTGTACCAGAACATGTTCTTAGATAATAAGAGCAAGGTTCGCCCTTGATGTTGAACAGCTTGAAAAAACTAGACTTTGCCAGAGATCGGTTACTTTGGTCATCCAGGATGACGTAGGCCCTGATAGCTTTGTCTGGTTGACCTTTGTGATACACCTTCGCGAGGCAAATCTTTGAACATGAACGGCCAACTTGTCCTGTGCCACATATTTCGGTGCAGCTGGAGTTGACAACGTCTTTAGTGTTGTCGCTTCCTTCTCCCTCCCCGCCATCATGGGGTGGAGTTGAAGGGGCCTCGACTTGAGGTGCAGGGCCTGGATGCATGGCAGAGTCATGTTTGGTGCTATCACACTCCATACATTTGATGGCGGTTTGGCAGTCCTTGGCCATATGAGTGGTTGAGCTGCAACATTTGAAACAAATTCCTCTTTCTTTGAGGAAGGTCTTCCTATCTTCTAGGTTCTTGGCTCTGAAAGCTCTGCACCGCTTGAGGGGGTGAGGTTTGCCATGAATCGGACAGCTTCTGTTTGGGTCGCTGATGCTTTTCTCACGACTGCTTGTGCTCGAGCCTGTTGAGACAACATCTGTCTTATGAACTGTGATGGGGTTCCTCGTCCCCTTAAAGGAGAATTTCTCAGGCTTGACAGGTGAGTTGGTAGCACTCGACAGAGCAAAGCTCGGGTCGTTCCTTTTCTGTGCTTCATAGCGTACAAACCCAGCAAAGAAGTCAAATGGAGGAAATCGTCCATAATTTTCTTCCTTGAACCTTGAACCCTCCGACATCCATCTTTCTTGAAGCCCATAAGGAAGTTTTGCCACTATGGGTTCAATCCCACGTGCAGTGTCCAGGTAAGTCAAAGCTGTGAGGTAGCCATCCTCCTTGGCACACTGTAGTTCCATTAGCAAATCTGCTAGTTCTTGTAGCTTCACATGTTCTTTTGCTGAAAGTCTTGGGAAACTGTCAAGTCGGTTGAAAAGAGACTTTTCGATCATTTCAGGTGCTGCATAACATACCTGGAGCCGTTCCCAAGCCTTGTTGAGGGCTTTGGCTGGGTCCGTTAGTGCTGACCGTAGACGTTTGACATGGTCGTTGGATTCCCTTCCAAGCCATTTGGTCATCAAGTCCAATTCCTCTGTAGCTGAGAGTTCTAACCCTTGAGTTGCGTTGTTGAATGATGACTTCCAAGCGCGATAGTTTTCAGGCTTGTCATCGAATTTGTATAAACTTGAACTTAGCAAATCACGCCGAGCTAAGTACTGTGCCAGGTTTTCAGTTGCAGGTCTATTGGGGCTTGGTGGTGGCCTAAACGGTGAATGGAAGGGCCGTGCTGACTCATTCATGTCAGAGTGACGTGGTCTTGGATTTCTCCGTTGGTCATATTCTCTGTATGGAGCCTTGTTTTCCACTTTAATAGCTCGTGGCGCATACACATCACTATAGCCATCGTGGGCTGATGCAGAGTAATTAGTGACATGAGCATGCCGTGACTCGCTAAAAATAATAGGGGCCCGAGATATTGGGGGGCTAGGATGCACAACGCGTTGCTCTTGGGCTTGGGCGGACATTTGGGACTCGACGTAGTTCCTAGTTCGCTCCATTTTGTCTGCTTCAGATGGTCCTGCCTCATCTATAACATCACAATTTTCCATTGCATCAGCCGCTTCCCACACGGCTGCTTCAGCGGCAGCAGCCGCTGCCTCCTTTTGCACGGCGAGCTTTTCCAACTCAGCATCCTTTTTTGCTTTTTCCAGCTTTGCTTCCGATTCTTTAGCTGCAATCTCCTTCTGATATTCAGCTTCTTTAGCAGCTCTCTCTATTTTAGCTTGAGCTTCTTGGTCCGCAAATGCAAGACGTGCTTTAGCTGCTTCCGCTTTAGCACGCGCTCGTGTTAATGAGCTAGTCGATGACGTTGATGACCGTGAACTGTGCTTGCTCACCACTGTAACCTTGTCGGTTTGCTTTGCATCCATCTCGCCGCGTTGCGTAGAGCCAGTGTTCTCTGTTTTTTCACTGTGTTGTCCTCACTCCAGTGTAGCAACTGGAGCTATACAACCAGGTAAACTCGTGTTTTGCAAGCAAAGGATGAGGAGTCGTAGTAAGCTTTTTTGTCCTCTTTTACTGTGGCTCTTTACCATCTCACACAGGCAGAGTGAAAACTGTAATAAACAACATAGAAAACTGTTACATTCACGACGTGAGCTTATTCACAAGCCTAGCCCAATGTACATACACATTTGAATTATTGTTCTTAATTACAACAGAATATTATCTTTGTAAATATGTATTTCAACATTAATTCACTATATTTATTATTATTTGTTCATTATCTACCGCGAAATTACTTACAACATTGCCTCCATGGCGTTCACAACACAAGAGATGTGGATATCAAGCAGATTAGCCTGCTTCCATGCGGTGGTTAGCTGTTAGCAGAAGTGATTAGCTGTTAGCACAGGAAGTTAGCTGGTAACAGAGGAAATGTTCAACAAACCGTATCAAAATAAAAGCTCACTCTTCAAAATAAAAGTCTCAGTGTCTTAAAGGACAAAACAGTCACAAAGCTGATCTTATGACATGCCCTCCGTCCTCTGGTCACAATAAACTCCTAAAAACATCTGACCGATCATTGTTGTGGCCGAGTCTCTTCATCCTGATCAAACTTATTGATACTTTGCTATTTCACCAAATAGTCCAAAGTGGGTGGGGGCACAAGGCCTTTAGATTTTCTAGTCATAATAATTTTCTCCCTAAAGCAAAATGTTAAAGGAATACTTCACCCCAGAATGAAATTGCACTCATTATTTACTCACCCTCATGTCGACTAAGGGCTGGGAGAAGTTTCAGAGTCCTCCATGGCTTCTATGAGTTACAGGGGGTCTCGATGTAGCAGTGCATGTCCATGTAACAGTTGCAAATGGACACCGTCACAAAAAAAACACACCAAAAAACATCCAAATACTTCCATGCTGCTCGTCTGTAATGTCCGTCTTGTATTGAAGCCTCGAAATGCAAAATTGTCCCAAAAAAAATTAAAGAAGTCCATATTTCAAGCTTGTTTGCAGCAGAAGCTCCTCCTCTTCTTCCTGCGAGATGTGCGTCAAAGTTATTGTGATTAACTGACGCAAATCTCGCGAGACTTGGACGGACCAGGAAGAGGAGCTTCCGCTGCAAACAAGCATGAAATATGGACTTATTTAATTTTTTTCAGGACAATTTCGCATTTTGGGGCTTCAATACAAGACGGGCATTATGGAGGTATTTGGATGTTTTTTGGTGTGTTTTTTTTTTGTGACGAAGACCACCGGTGTCCATTTGCAACCGTTAGCCTATATGGGCAAGCTTGGGGAGTAACGGAATACAAGTATAACGGCGTTACGTAATCAGGATACAAAAAAAAGGTAACTGTAGTCCGTTACAGTTACAGAAAAAAAACTGTAATCAGATTACAGATACATTTGACAAAAACGGAGATTACTTATCTGATTACTTCACATTTTTAAAATCAACCACGGGCTGTAGAGCCGCCGTAGAATACACTCGCCGTCTAGTTTCATTTCAGAGTTGATCACAGACGGAGCTCCTGCCTCTTCTGCCCGTACGTGTATGTGGCGGAGGCTACGCACACTGCGCTGCCTCATTACGTAACTCTACTGAGTGTGAGCGGCACGTACGTTTACGTTGCTTTCGTGAATCGTCCAGCAGTTTAGCCAGAGACGTTCTAATATTGACACCCTAGAAGGGCTTTGGTTTAGCGGCTAATTCAACAGCAGTGATGGATAACTGTACCGGAGAACAAGTTCATGAGCTTCATCTGAGGAATAAACGGCAGCTTTTACCTGACGAGACCAACGCCTGAGCCACGGTAGCACGGTCAGCTAACTGTTAGCAGCTTTTACCTACTTTCTCTCTCCCCCTCTCTTTCTTACACACGCACGCGCGCACACACACACGCACACACATACACTGCCCAGCATATCTGTCACTGTTGTAAACCTCTTAATAATAGCTTGTTGAGTACAGTTCACATTATTGTTGCTTCGGTTTGAGTGTGGATTAATATCAGGATGAGTTGGGTTTTAATAACAGCTGATCTAGACTGTGGATTGTGATGTGAAGGTGTTGCACAAATCTTAAGACTTTCTTGCGTGATAAACTGTGATAAGCTACCCTCCCCTCCATTGTGTTTTACTTTGAAAATTACCGGATGCTCTGTGCGTTTCATTTCCTGTTTCCAGAGTGATCTAGTCTATGGCATGGATGTATTATATTAACGGTCTATGGATGTATAATACATCTAGGGTCATCGTGAATTGAAGTGTGATGGCTGCGTGACTTAATTTGGATATATTTGGTATTAAAGTAATCCAAAAGTAACTAAAAGTAATCAGTTACATTACTTTAATTTTGGGATACTTAGAATACGTTACTGATTACATTTTTTAACAGGTAATTTGTAATTGTACTGTAATACATTTTTAAAGTAACCCTCCCAACCCTGTATATGGGCATGCACTGCGACTCCAAGACGCCACGGATAACTCTGAAACTGCTCCCAGCCCTTAGTCGACATGCTAATGAGTGAAATATCATTCTGGGGTGCACTATTCTTTTAATATTGGCAAAATATCTAACATACTGTATGTAAGGAGAACTTTGAAAGTCGCAGTATGAAAAAAACAAAACAATAGGCTGACAAGTTGATAAACTTCATGCACAGCCTAAATGTAGATTCCATGACAAATGGCCTTGGTCTACATTTAGTAGCCTACCACATAGTTGAAATCTAAATGTAGCCTACTTAACTATCATTAAATAATCTACAATCATAAAAAGGCCAACACATTTCATTTTCTAAATTAATACCTCACATCCAAAAATGATTAATATTATCATTATGTAGTCGCCTAGATATAAAATTATAATCCAAAACACAAAATTATTGGACTGCAGTTTTGTGAAATTTGTGTTGTGTTCTCCTAAATCATGTCACAATATTAAGTGTTCACCAGGAAGGAGAAGATTAATTATGTGGCTAATGAGACACATCCATGCATAATGCGCCATGCTGACTTAAACTCCTCTTTTGATCGTGCCTGGTGCGCCCCTTTGTCTCAAACTCTACTTCCACTGAGCGGAGCTGGGGGGCACCAGAGTCTGCTCTCCAGCCTCCGCTCTCCGCTCACTGCCTACTGTATTCCACTAGCTCCCTCTCCTCCGTCCCCCCTTTTGTGTAGCTACCCGAATAAATTAGCAGCCCGATCCAGTGAGGGGAGGAGGAGGAGGTATTGAGAAGAGTAAGGGGAGGGAGGGGGGGAGGAGGGGGCTGGGCCTTGTGGCGGAGGAGTCGGCTTTCAGTCTGTGAGGTGCACGGTGCCCTGAAGCGGCGGCTCTGTCTTTAGCGCTTACACACATACACACACATTTCCACACACACACTGTGGCTGAGTGACTGGATGCTGAGGGAAGGAGAAGGAGAAGGAGAGCAGCGTTTAAGCTCAGCGACAGGCAGGGCAGAGCACTGCAGGGCTGGAGACGGCTCTTTTCTCCCGCAGACACCATTGAGCTCTCCAGCTGATCCAGACGCGCTCACCTGACGCGGGGACGAGGACGCGAGGAGGTCCCTTCATCACTGGAGGAGTGATCCAGTCTAGTGGCGGTCTCTACCGGGGTTTGGAAAAATCTGTGGAATTGACTCTACTGTCATCTTTGTGGATACTATGTGAAAAAAGCCCAGTCCAGCTGGCCAGCGGGGCTCCATTCAACATTTTTGTCCTGGTGGCTTGTCTGTCGTTGAGGGGGGGAATTGGAAAAACCGTTTGCATACTAATCAGGTTTTGGAGGGGATATCTACAAGCGCACATCCAGAGCAGCGGACTGGGTCAGATGAATGTAAGTGACAGCACCTTTTTTTTTTATTTTTTAAATTATTATTCCCATCTGTATGTGTGATCGTGTATGTGTGTGTGATTGTGTACTGTATGTGTGTGTGTATGTGTTCTCGTTCACTAGTGCATCTGATCATGTAAAAAGCACTAAAGCGCAGAAATGAGCCCCGATGGGTGGAAGCTTCTGGTTCCTGCACCCTGCATCTGCACCTTGCATGATGAGCTGGTAGCTGGCCGGGCTACTGTGAAAGACGTGGGGAGACCCTGCTAGAGGGACTACAATGGCTTTGCAAAAGAAATCAATCATTGTGATGCAGCACAGCTTCATATTGATTATTGATTACCATTCACAACCAAACTGGTTGAAGAGCCAGGTTAGGGGGGGAAAAAGGAAAAGAGTGAATTTCCATTTAAATCCTATGTTAAACATGAATAGGATGTTAGTCAAAGAGTATAGGTTTATTATGACTTATGGAACTATTTTATAACAGCGAGTCAGTGATTTCTTCCCCAGGGTCTGGAAACTTAGAGTGAATACACTTTGTTTTGGAGGGAGGACAGAACCACTAAAAGGGAAACACCATCTTGAAGCGCACAAAGTGGGCCAACGCAGTTTGAACTATTTCCCGGAGAGACCGACTGATGTGACAGTGTGGGGTTGAGAATGAACGCAAGGCACAAAGTATTGTTGTGTGTGCCAACGAGCAAGGCACTATTGGACTGGGCTATTATAGCTACAACAGTTGGTGTCCTCTTTACTGTATGATTAGGAAAACAGAGCAGAGATTGCAGAGGGACTATCCCAAATACAAAGTCCAAGAGGATTTTCGGGCAGTTTTGCTATTCAGCAAATAGATTCTGACACAGCTATATGGTTTTTCCTAACATGGGGTGTATTTATAGCTGCCACTTCTGTCTGTATATGTTTACATGGCCAGAATCTAAAAAAGGGAACCCAGGGGCATATTTAAGCACCTCGCCACAATAGTTATTCTAGTCATATCTGGTGTCCGCTGGCGTCCACAGCTCCTGGTTTTGTGCTGTTAGGAGGGATACGGATCTTTGCATTATTACACTATCCACTTACATGGTCCCGTGCTCCAGCTCTGCAGTATATATACTAGCCTCAGCAGCAGCCTCAGCCTTTGGTTTGCATACAACCAGTAAGAGTTTGGTTTCTTGCAGAGTGATGAGGCGTGCAGCAAGACATTTTCTAACAGGAACCATATGGATATCTGCTGGTGCGCCTGCAACTGAGTAGAGCTCATGTTTGTACAAACAACTTATAATTTACATCAGCTGGGTATAGGAACAGGTTCCCTGTTACAGGAGCAGGACTAACAAACCAAGGATACTTTCATGGTTGTGGCAATAAAAACATTTTTGTCATATTTAGATATTTATCTTGGATTATTTCATGACCTCCCAACATTTTTTTTTAGATTTAGCTTTGGGACATTAATCTGAATTTGGGGATGCTGTGTTGAAGTGTGGCAGCTGAGGTGTCCACCTTGACCTCTGACCTCCCTTTACTCATCTTGATTTATTTGTCAATAAGGCTCCATCATGATAAATGCTTTTATTGCTATTTCTGTTTGTGCTGTTCACATTAGAAATGATAAGTGTGTCAAGGCAGAGAAGATGTTCATTCAGTTCAGTGCCAAGTCTTTTTTTTTGTCTATCTTATCAACTAAGTAAACAGACTGCTGTTAACCTTGCACTTCAAGTGGTTATGCACAGCTGAATGGTTGAGTGTGATACTGACTCTCCCAGGGTCACACGTGCTCTTCTTTGACTACAGCATCTGCTCAATTACTTTATATTGGGGGAGGTGACTGAATAATACCCATCACCCTCCAACCCCCATTCCCTTTATTGTATATCAGCTTATTCAGGGGAGAATGTTGGCACAGCATTTCTCTTTGTTTCTGCATCTTATTCTTCCATTTGAATCATGAAAACTTCCATCAGATGTTTGTAAATCTCAGCTTTAAGCTTCCATTATTTTTTTTTTCAAGATGAAATATAAGATCACCATCCACAGTCTTGAGGGACTTTTTTGTTGTTTGTTCTAATGGTATTACTGTAGGGAATGTCCACGCTGACGCTTTATTCCTTTGCAAATCTCAAGCAATCTTGAGAGTTTACTTTAAACTCTGCAGATACACAGTGTAATCAAATTGCGCATTTGCCACCCACATTGACACTGAAATTCAGCTTGCAGTGTATACACCGTTGTCCGCGCTGTGGCTCCCACCAAACCCACATGAGAGGGAAAATTTGTCTTTTTCAGTCATCTTATATTACGTGCATGATTTTTATCCTCTAACTCCCTCGTCATATGATTCAGAATCGTTAATTGTGAACACGAATGCACCGCACGTGAAATAATTGTGTTGTTGTTGTGATGTTTTTATGTCAAACCATGGAGTGCCGCCAAGGAAGAGAGTGAGGGGAGAAAACAGAAAGCATCTTCCCACCCAAATGTTGCAGCTCAAAGAAAAATCTCCCTAATTGTATCCCAGAACTGTTTCTTCCTGGGTTTTGTTTCTTATGCATGGGAAATAAGCGTCTGAGTACAAATATCGGAAAGTGACTCACTGACCAGCCCCCCTTCCCCTCTCACACTCACACACATGCCTGACTTTACCTCACTCAGTCATACTCTTAACAATGACCTCTAGTCCCAACCAAAGCCAAATCCTCACTCTTTACACCCAGCCTACTGTATAAAAGCTGAATGAACATTTTAAGAATAAAGTGCAGTGACCTTTTTGTCCTCACTCGTACAGATATACATCACACGCACATACGGCAGTGTTGAACGGCTAGCAGATGACAGCCAACTAAAAAACTCAAGTAACATAAATAAGATTGTTTTCCTCTTCCCTGGCTCCACAAGTAGCTAGTGGAAATATTTACACTAACTCCATCCTTCACTCACTGCACACTGTTGATGCCTGGGATCTATGTTGGTGTTTTTATTTACCTCCCAGACCACCATCTGAGACGTAAAGTAAACCAAATAGTCGATATTTGAGGGGGATTTTATTGGGTTTCAGTTTATAAGCCGGCATGTAAACTGTAACCTGGGCGACGGCGCAGCGGTGCGTGAGGAGAGTATAGCGTTGGTTTCCTGGAAAGCCACTTGTAGTTTGCATCATCCATCCACAGGAAGGCCTGGCAGTTATTAATAGCGTTAGTAGTAGAGTCTGAGAATAAGATTCCCATTGATAAGGATTCCCCCCCTTCTTTTATCTTGATTGCTCCACATTTCATTAACTACACCCTGAGGCTCCCTCGGTTGCCATGACAGCCACAATCACAGAGTCTGCCATCTTGCTGTGATTATAATCGTGAAATTTAATTACATCGCTGTAAAATTTAAGTCGTGTGTGCTTACATGCAAACAAAAAAAAGTGTCACCTATCACACTGGGATTAAAAAGCAGCTGCGTCAGGTAGGTTTCATGATACACTGTGTATAAAAGAGCTTTCAGCCTACCCAGAATTCCAAGCTTCTAAGCATTTACCACCATTGCTTGCTGTTTTTTTTTCTTTCTTCATTCCTGCTGGAGCCACACGAGCAGATACTGTTTGAGTTATGAGGCACAATGTCATACTTTGCAATGTGTGGTCATAGAAACATGTTTATGTTAAAATAAATTCTAGCAGACCCTGATACATAATCATCCAAAGTTATACCTCATCTTTTAGCTCAGGCTGAAGTCTTTCCCGTGGGGAAATACACATCTCCACTTCTCGTGTGCACTACGAAGAGCCATGTATGTGCGGCTCTGGAGAAGATATTACCACATGATTGACTCGCCCAATCAAAGAAAATGACTGTACTCTGCTGTCAGATGCAGAGTGATTGACTAGCTGGAGCTCTGAGTCGGTGCAATTCCAAATTTTTGTTTGTTCTGAGGCCCAGATCTGAAGTAACCGCCTTCGTCCTTATTCGTAGTCTTTATCCAGGCAGCAGGGATCCTGATAGTGTAATGATCAGGTCAGCTGGATGGAAAAGACTACAGACACTGGCCAAATTGAAAAAAAAGGAGCTCATTACGATGCATGACAATAGGTACTAGCTGTAAGGCTGGAGGGAGGCTCAAAGGGCTCAGACGTGCTGCAGTGCAATCTTCAAATTTGACAACATATGTTGATCCAAACTGGCGGGCGTAGCCAGACCAGGCTCTTTAGCAGGCTCATGATTAAGATGTGGGATAACGATGGTTGGAAAGTGGGGTTGTTATATTACTGTAGGAAACTGCAGATGGAAGTCCTCTAAAGCCTGGTGTTGTCTCGGGTTCCCCTCCTCCCCTATCCTGTGCTTCTCCGCCGCGGGTTGGACCTGGGACGCCGGCTCCCCGGTGCCAAAGTGTGGCTAGGTCGTTGGAACTCTGGCTTTCTCGTTACTGCAGCAGAAGCGTGTCTGTTTCTCTCGCATGAAACGTGTGCACGCGAGCAAATGTGTGGCCTGTGCCGTTGATAGAGATATGTCAGTGGAGCTGCAGCTAATGACAGTTTCCAACGACGATTAATCTCTCGCTGAGTTTTTGAGTGATAGATTAACTGTTTAGACTATAAAATACCAGAAACCAGTGAAAGCTGCTACTCATCGTGTCCCAAACTCAAATTTATTCAATGTACAACCACTTAAAACATGTAAAATGTTCAGATTTGCAAAGCTAGACCCAACAGGTGTGCGACATTTTGGCTTGATGAGTGTAGTAATCGTCACTGATGCATTTTCACTGCATAGAGTAAGCATTTCTGTTCTGTCAGACGCCAGCAGATCTTCTTTTCACCCCCCGCTGAGTACAGATGACTGGCACGGACACATGTGCGCCGTCCACGCTCATGTTTCTAAATGAAGTGATGTATTAATTTCTTCACACACATGAAGATATAAATGTGGGAAAAAGGCTCTGAGCAAAAGATGAATGAATCGCGGTTACTCCTGCCCATCTGGGCGCTTGATGGATGAGAGGGCGTCTGAGCTCTAAAAAGGCGAGTCAAGAGAGAGCGAGAGAGGAAGAGAGAGAGAGAGGGAGAGAGCGAGGCAGTCTGTGTAGTGTCTCATGTGTTTTTAATGAAGTAAGCGAGATGATCTGAGCTTCTGGTAACTTCAAACACTCGCACAGAGCTGAGAGCTGCATGTAGGGCACCGCGGCTCAGGTAGAGCAACGTGTTATGCAAGTTAAGGGATTCGGAGGCTGGATGTGTGTGGGTGGTGTGAGACAAAACCAGGAGGGGGAAAATGAAAAGTGAAAAGGAGGAGAAAGTTTTTCTTCTTGATATCCTCAAGACTGAAACAAGTGACCTTTTACTCACATCAAAAAACAAAACTAAAAAGATCCTTCAAAAAGCTATCGATCATCTCGGAGGTAAATTCTTCATTTGGAGCCTCAAACCCATGGAACATCTATCACGTCTCTGACTTCTTCTTCTCTTAAATTCATGCTTTCATTCGATAGGTGTTAACTGATGAGTATTGACATTCTGTTTGACTCTGCAGAACAAATTAAAACAAAGACAGACAGACTTAATTCCCAGGCTTACCACAAGAAATATAATGGCGTAACATGATACAAAGGCATTCTCCTGGAGAACAGCTGTCGACGCGCCACTAACCCCGAGAGCTGATCGAGGCTTTATTAACTAATAAGCCAAGTCATTGTCCCGTACTCAGATGGAGCTGGAGATGAGTAATTACAGATTTTTGACAGTTTGTCAAATCTGTCTGCCAAAGGAAAAAAAGAACAATAAGACAAAGTCCCAGTATCTCTCAGTGAAATCAGTCCTGTGTGTTTCTCTTAGGACGACACCGACCTCCTTCCTCTCTAAATGAATTGTTCTGTCGTCTGGCAGACTCTTCAACAAAATATTTGATCACTTTGATTAATATTTATCTGTTTTATGAAACAATAACATGACCTGGTACAGCTTTGTGCCAGGCATAAGTGTGTTCTTCCCCGTATGAGTGTTTAAGTGACAAGACAGATCTTTGGTTTCTCTTCTCCCGGCCCTGTTTTGGCTATCAGCGAAGTGTTTTGTCTTTGAACTTTTCCTCTGTTAGATCATTAATGAACGCTGTGACTCTTATGACTCTATGGCTCTGTGTGTGTGTTTGTGCGTGTGCGCGCACATGGGAACCAAAACCCAATCCCCACAGCGCTAAAACATTCACTTTAGAGTTTTCAGTTGAGAGTTATGGCTGGGTTAAGGTTAGGGTAAAGGTTGGAGCTAGGCATTTAAGGTCAGGATAACTCTCCAAGGGATTCATGTAAGTCAATACACTGTCATCACTGACAAGTGTAAGTGCTACAAAACCATGAAGAGAAGCCGTGCAAGTAATTTGATGAATATTGCAATTGAGATTCCAATGATAATCTAATTATAATTTCATATAATTCAATCAAAAGACGGGTAATGACTATTCTGTGAATTCAAATGTCATCACTTATGGCAAATACCAACCTAATAAATAACTGTAAATGGTATGTCTGCAGCATATTATATCACAGTATGGAACCAAATGGAGCCAATAAGTACTTTCACATTTCCACACTGACAAGAATATTTCCTCACTTCTAATTTCCTTGCGTTAATATTCTGGTTTTCACCGCTGAGTGAAAGATAGAGATCAGACTCAAACAATGAATAGAAGACCGGTTTGTTTGAGCCACCGCGAGGATATTTATCTCAGTTTCACCAGTGAGGTAATGATGTTTGACAGAGAGGCACGGACATGGCTCTGGCTCGACAACATGCCCTTGTGGGATATTAAACATACCCTGATGGGGAGGGGCGGTGAGTGATGGTGCATGGCAGCTGACGCTTCACCTTCGGGGACATCTCACCACTCCCATCCTTTTATTTTGTTGCTTTATCTCACTCTTTCTTGTCCTATTCTTTTGAAAATTACTTTCTCAATTTTTTTCCTTTCAGAATAAAAGCTACTGCATGCACACACTTGAACACACACAGAGTCGTTTGAAACACAAAAGTTCCTGCACATCGACTTGGCAGCATGGCCTTGGAGGTTAAGAGGTCAGTGAATCGCCTCCGGTTGTGTTTTCACTTGCCCTGAGATGGTCCACAGGGTACGTTATTTATGTGCTCCAGCACTCATCCGGAGTTTAAGTCTAACTTAGTGTTTTTTGTCTCTGGACCAGTTTTTTGTCTGTTTTTTTTTCAAGGAAAGCTCATTCACAATCAAACTTTCCAGTAGTTCCACTTCTTCTCTCTGCTCCCTCCATCCATCCCTCCCTGTATTGTTCTCCGTCTCCCTCCGGTCTGCCGGGCAGTAAAAAATCTGGGACGTTTTGTCACAGGGGACCCGGTGCAGTTTGTAAGTGTGCGTGACTATTCCAGCTTGACAGCCACTGTTTGGGTAAATAAACAAATCTGAGTCATCACACCGGCTTTGAATTGTTATGCCGCCGCTGCGACAGAGTTTCAGAGTCTTCGTTGTTGTTTTTCCGCAGCTAATATCCCAATGGAATCTGACAGACTGTTCGCAGAGAGATACAAGAAATATAGTTTGGTCGCAGTTCTTTTGCAGCAGCTTGGTGAATTGGGACTGATGTGTTAATTTAAAGCATTCATGATGGAGTTACTGAGTATAAATTAGTCAAATATAGAGTCTAAAGCTCAATACACGCATGAATTAAGTTCTGCAGTGAGCACATAGGACCTGCTGATGGTTTTCTTTAATGCTAAGTATGTGATTTGACACCGAGTATGATTTTTATTGAAAAATAGCACTGACCTTAAAGTGAGGACACGTAATGTACAGCTATGACTGTTCTTTTATGACTGAGAGTAATGCGAAATTTAAACATCAAGTCGGCGCTTAAGCCTCATTCTCAATGCATCGTTTCCCATCCAAATGAGGGTTTGGAGCCAAACCGTGCAAAAAAAAAGTCTCACGTTCCAGACACCTTTGGATCGGAACAAAACTTTGATCCGAGTGTGATGTGAATGTGAGTGTCTTCCATTTTCTTCCCCTGGATCTGAGCTCTTTCCGACTCGACAGAACAGAAAAATAGAGCTGTGATACGAAAAACAAAGCGTGGACCTGAGCCCCAGACTCTTGGTCTCGGTAGGCTCCTGGCACAGATGCTCGCTCTCACTGTGAACTGACTAGTCTCTGCGATGACGTGGTCTCACCTCCCTCCCTCCCCCTCCAGCCCTTTAACACACACATTTTCTGCAGCCTCACTGATGTCACTGACATGGACGTTTATGTAGGAAATAAGTAATAAAGTAAAACCCCAGAGCAGTGTTTCATGGACAGAATTAAAAACAAAAGCTTTCACAGCGTTGAGGTAAACTGGGAAAAATGTTACAGCTCAGCTCCTCTGTACCAGTGTTAATAATCATAGGTAGTCTTGAATTAGCTTGAACAGATTAGAAAATAATGAGCTTCAAAGCCTCAGATCAGTCAGGCTGGATAACTTGTCACTCCGTGTCAGATCAGCCATTTGAGCCACAGGAAGGAGCGGCCGAGGAACCGCTCCTCACCTCATAATTAATTCACACTCACTTGCTTAGATTGTACCAGTCTCCTCGCACCAGATTGGTTGGGTTTCACGGGTTGTGAGAGCTTTTACCTCTGCGGGCTTCTGGGTGACACAGTCATGAACTCTGTCTTCATGTAGTGGTATTAATATTGATTGTGCTTTGGTGCAACACATCCATGTATATTTCAGCACGAGTGTAACCGTCCAGACGGCGGTCGTCTGGCTGTCTGAGGGGCTGGTGCTGTGATACTTTATATACTCCAACCACAGGGTTTTAATTGAGTCAGTTAGGGCAATAAATTGAAACTGATACCCATCTTTAGTGTAGACTCCTAAATTGACGTGAAAGTAAAAGAGGAACTGAGGAAACAGATGTATATGTGCATAGATGGAGACACAAATATACACACTGACAACACACATACACACATAGGCATATGCTCACTGTGCTGCATGGTGACAGCTGGGGTTAGAAGTGGGGCGTCTATATCCAGAGATCCGGGGAAAGGCAATTCAAGGGGAGACAGGGGTCATAGTTGTCGTCCCCCTAAACACACACAACCCAAACGACATGAAAACCGAGATGCAAAGCATTCCTCCATCCTCTAACCCCCACCAGGACTCGTGGCGCTGCCTCCCTCTTCACACAAAGCTGTTTTACCACCGCAGCCTGTTTCACCACAACCTGCCCAAACCTTTAATTCTCACTCATTTAAAAGATATGGCGTTGCTCCAGCCTCTCTGTGATTATACACTTGCTGGAGAACAGTCTTAAAAAAAGATTTTTATTTTTTTTACTGCCTCTAAATGACATCAAAACTACAACAGTTAAACGTTTTAACGCCGTATAGAGGATATGCATGACAAGGATTACAAGAAAGCTGTTGCAGGATCCTCCTGAAATGAGATTTTTGCTGTTGAATATGGAAATGCAAAGTTGCACCCCCCTCCCTCCCCCCCATTGGACTTAAACTGTCAATCACAGGATCTGGCCAGTCTTTGCTCTGGGTGACACAGAAGCTGTTTGCAGGGCAGAATGAGTGGCTGTCAACTGTCTGCAGACAACGCCAGACCTCTCGACCGCCGAGGAACAACCTCGTGCTGTTCTGTCAAAACACAAGAAACATAGCTGAGATAGAGGCGAAATGGAGTAGCAGCGCTTTTTTTTTTCTTCTCTAACTTGGAACTTCGTGACTTTGGGTCTTGTTTAGCTTGGCCACGGGTAGCTATGGCGTGCCCAACCAGATCTGCTAAAGCCATTAGAGGGGATGGAGTGAGGGAAGGTGGGAGGAGGGGACATGGGAGGGATACGGAGATAGGGAGGCCTGTTAAGAATTGGCACTGCATGAGGAAAAGCTATTCCTCACTACTGTGATACGGCAGCATAAACACACTCGCACGCATCTTCAGACACACACACACACTCTACTACTGCTCTAAATGGTCACATCCTATAGAAAACACTATGGTTTCCTATTATATGGTAACAGCACTTAAGAGCGGAGGCCCATGTATTTGAGGCTTTGAGGCTTGTGTGCAGCGGAGGCAGATTATGGGGGTGCAATGCCAGATATAATGTGGCTGAGACTGCATGGAGCCCTCTGGGTCCGTCCTGCCTGTCAATGCGGTCGCACAGAGATGATGTCACTTTTTGCATGCACATGTGTTGTGCAGACGTGCGAAGACACGGATATGTAGAAACACATGTAGGCAGACGGACAGGTTGAAATCTGTTTTCTTTGCAATTGTTCACACACGCTAAGTGCATCTCTTGTATGTCGGGTGAAATTACATACATTTTCACCCGTCGAAAAACCTAATTCATCATAATTAGCAGAATGTTATAAAGAGTGCCACTAGGGGGCGTGTCTCTTTACTCCACTGACCATCTGTTCGAGCCAGGATCCTTTCAGCATGCGCTGTATTTTAGCCCCTGCTCTCCCCCCATTCTTCATCGGCTCGCGTTATCCAGGACAAACACAAGTATGTTGCAGAACACGTCGAAAGGGAGATGATGTCATACGCCGACCGCTCACTGACAGTGACAGATCGCAGCCGTGAGATCAGTTCATCAATATAACCTCTCACTGACACTCGACCAAAGCAATGAGGGAGTGAGGACGTGCACATACGCACACAGACTTTGGAAAACGTCCTCTCTGACTTTATTTTTTCAATCAGAAGGTTCACCTACACAGCTCGGCAATCTCTAAAGACAATAAGGCCCTGAAGCCAAATCAAACTGTAATCACGCCTCATAATGTAACTTCTTCTATTGTGTCCTAAATCCACTCTTTCCATTTGTCTCCTTTGTTCTTTTTCTTCTGCTCTCAATGGCTTCATTATAGTATTGGGCTCTGGTGCTCATGCAGACGGAGCGGGTTCTCTAAAGGGCCGAGCTCTGTCTGCGAAATCCCCTTTTCAGCATAAGAAGGTCTTCTTTTCATCATCACACCCTCAATTATCTCAACCAGACCTCTTCCTTTTACTTCTCTGCCTTTCCTCCTCTCCTCCAGCTCTATTTGAAGATCGCCCCATAGACTAACTGTGTGCAACTACGCAGCACAAACACAACAAAAGAAGGGTGTGTACGCCAGCCTGTGCTCGGTCTTAGCTCTGCTTCCCCCTTTGTGTAGGAGTGCAAGCAACTGTCCAGAGCAGCCGTCTGGACCAGATGTAGAGGTCAGTGACTGTAGCAGAGGGCCCAGTATCCGTGTCCCGCTCTCTGTCCCAGTGGAGCTATAGACTTTATTAATCTCTCCTCCTCCGAGGCCTCAGAAACTACCGCAGGAGGTCAGGGTCAGCAGGAAGACTGAGGGGTTGGGTGATTTCAGTAGGATTCATTAGCTATAAAATGATATTTTTAAAATGTGCTCTGTGTTTTATAAAAGAGTGGAATTTGCTCAGTCTGTGAACGAGCGCTGTGTCTTAGAAAAGAGGTGCTTTGAATTCTTTTATTTTAATTTGTACGGGCCTGGTTCACAAGTAGAAGGTACAGTATATATTTTATTTGAGTGAGCATGAATGCCTCAATTCAATGTATGTGCATAATGCTGCAGCCGGCAGCAGCCTGGTTTTCCCTCTAGAGGTGGCAGACATTCCTAAAGTTAACTGTCCAGATTATACATGCACTGTGGGAGTGATTGTCTGGGTGAATATGGCTGGACAGCAAGGGCCAACACCCTCCACTGACATCCCACCTCCTCTCTGCTACTGGCTGTTTGTCTGCGTCACAGATTTGTACTTTTGATCAATCGCCCCAATTTGTATAGGCTAATGGAGGCAGGACTCATTCAGATCAATGCAGGAGACTGGTGCACATGCAGCATCCTCCTGGTCTCAATGTGCTGTGGATGACTTATCAGCGCTGGATGGTTCTGCTCATTGCAGGATGTTTTGCGGAGTTATACGCTCCATAAATCTTCCCTTATAAATACTAGAGGAACACGCATAAACAATTGCTCTCATTTTTGAACATAATGTAAATATTTGCAGACCTCATCAAGGGGGTAAAAATGAGCATCTATCTCGTGAGAGTTTAGCGCAGCCACACAGGTTAGCCTTGCCAGAACAGTTATTGAGTGTATTTTCAGAATTTTATGGTTGTGCACAAAAGTATGCGTGTCAAACCTGGGTCAAATACCATTTGCAAATAATTATTGGTGTTTGTTTTAACTTGGTGGAAGTACCAGATGGCGGTTTTGCTGTAGCATAGCTCAGGCAGTGTCAGGTGGTGTTTTTCAGATTGCCTTTTCAAACACCTGTGATCGCCAGCGTGCCATCCACTGAAGTGTCTCCAAGTGGCGCGCCGGGTTAACTGGCAAATATTAACACATTTTGGAAAGAAATGTTTAACCCTGGACTGGTGCAGGACTTTGTGGATAGTTACAGTATGTGTATCTGTTCATGGTTATATTCAGCCGTTGACTGATAAGATTGATTTAGCATTAGCATGAGGAGGGTATTATCTTTATGGATCTGTGCATGATTTAGAGTTTGGGGAACATAGCGGCTAAGCTTACAGTCTTAAATGACTGCTTTTCCCCATGAAGCCCCAGCTGAAGCAGCTATATACTTACTTTCCCATGCATTCCATGCGTTTGTGTGTGTGTGTATGTGTGTGTAGGCATTTTGCTAGCGTTATCTGCGTTGGATTTAAAAATCCTACAAAGAATCTTGATGCTCATTTCAGTGTCTTTAATGTGTTTTCTGTTGGGATTTCACCGTGTGACCACTCTGGACACTTTAAAATGTTCTCACCCAGCAAATAAAACTTGTGATCCCTCAGATAAATATAGTTTATGGCGCTGTCCTCAGTGTGGTTCAAGCCAATGTGGATCCTGGACAGACTTCGGCTCCCATTTTTTATGTTTTTTTCAGATCTTCCTGATTCTAGCTGAGGAGTTCTTTCCAAATGTTATGTATAGGCATTTTATGGGGAAAAAGCTGAAATTCATCAGGCAGTGTCTTTAATACAGGTTCTGCGTTGTAAAAGTGTTAGCACATTGTCATGCGAGGATTTAAGATACAGGCTCCACAAAAGAACAGTTTGTTTCCATTTTGTGCTATGAGAGGAACTGAATTTTCAAGATGTTTTCAGGGAGAGAGTGAAAAAAGTGCTTCAGCTGCTCCATTCACATATAAAATACATCTCTTGTCTTTTCTCTTTCTCTTTTTCGTTCTCCCAGGTGTAGCACAACCCAGCCATGCCGATAACAAGTAAAGGGTCAAGACGGAGGCCTTGGGTCAGCGGGCCCTGTGTGTGTCTCTGGAGGTGGAAGCCACTCTTTTATTCCTGCATCATCCTTGTCCTTCTTCAGTCCACATCTGTCCTCGGGGCGCTGGAGCTGCAGCTGAATGAAGAGCAGCCTGCGGGGACCATCGTCGGGGATATCAGCGCTGGGCTACCGCCCGGTGAAACTGCAAGTCTTTACTTCATCTCGGACCATGAAGGCACCGGCGTCGGCAGCGACCTCAACATCGACGAAACCACCGGCATCATAACCACCGCACGTCGTCTAGACCGCGAGCAGAGGGACCACTACAGCTTCATCGCCGTGACAATGACGGGAACCACCATCGAGGTGTCGATCACCGTCAATGACATCAACGACCACGCGCCTGTGTTCCCCAAAAAGAAAGCCGCCCTCAAGATCCCCGAGCACACGGCAGTGGGGACGAGGTTTTCCCTGGAGCCTGCGACCGATGCGGACAAGGACCAGCTGACCACCCAAGGCTACGCCATCAGAGAGGGCAACGTGGGCCAGGTGTTCAAACTGGAGACCAAGAGAGGTGCTAACAAAGTCCTGTATCTGGACCTGGTGGTCAATGGACAGCTGGACCGGGAGAAACGCTCTTCGTACTCCCTCGTCCTCGAGGCCTTTGACGGGGGCTCGCCTAGGAAGATGGGATCCATGAGCCTGGAAGTGACGGTGACTGACATCAACGATCACGCACCGGCCTTCAATCAGAGCAGATACCACGCTATCATCTCTGAAAGCCTTCCACAGGGGAGCAGCATCCTACAGGTTAGCCAAGTGCTGTCAGTGTTTGTGTAGCTTCTTATGACTCCACCTGGATCTACTTAACTTCAGCCTGTGACCTTTCTTATCTTTTGTAGGTGTTTGCAACGGACGAGGATGAGGGCGATAATGGTCTGGTGCTTTATGAAATAAACCGTCGCCAGAGTGACCCAGACCGCTACTTTGTTATGGATATTAAGTCAGGGGTCATCACCCTGAATAGACCCCTGGACTATGAGCTTAAGAGGGTCCATGAACTGGTGGTCCAGGCCAGGGATAACGCCAGCCACCCAGAGGTAATTGCATTATTACACTACAATAGGCACAGTCATTTTCCAAAATGAAACACAAAACTAGAGTCCTCCGCTATAAAGACACACAATTTGACTTTAGCGCAAAGTAAGTAATAAATCATGCATCATTATCTTTTCCCAGGTGACCAACGCGTTCGTGACTATCCACGTCCGCGACTACAATGACAACCAGCCCACCATGACCATCATCTTCCTCAGTGAGGACGGCTCTCCAAGAATCTCAGAGGGAGCCCAGCCGGGCCAGTATGTAGCCCGGATATCTGTCACCGACCCAGACTACGGAGAGTACGCCAACGTGAACGTGTCCCTGGAGGGGGGTGATGGGAAGTTTGCTCTTACAACCAAGGACAGCATCATTTACCTGATATACGTAGACCAGGTCTTGGATAGGGAGGAGCGGGATTCGTATGACCTCAGGGTGATGGCCACAGACTCCGGCACGCCACCCCTCAGGGCGGAGTCATCATTCACCATCCAGGTGATGGATGTAAACGACAACCCCCCTCTGTTCGACCAGCAGTCCTACAGACAAACTATTCCTGAGGTAGTCTATCCTGGCTCCTTTGTTCTTCAGGTCACTGCCAGGGACAAGGACCAGGGCCCCAACGGGGACGTCCGATACAGCCTCCTCAAAGGCAAAAACTCTCACTCTGATTGGTTTTCCATTGACCCAGTCACGGGGATCATTACCACAGCAGCCGCTCTGGATTTCGAATCAGAGCCGGCTCCCAGTGTGACTGTTGTTGCGACGGATAGCGGCCGCCCGCCTCTGTCATCCACAGCAAAGGTGGACATTGTGCTGCAGGATGTTAACGATAACACGCCCACGTTCTCCAGCAGCTTCTACAACGCCTCCATCAAGGAGAACACCGCAGCCGGGACCTGCTTCCTTGAGGTAAGAGAAACCCTGAAAAACTTTACTCTGTCTTCATTTATCTTCCTCCTTTTTCTCCCTCTCCACTCTTCCTGTCTTCATTTCGTAGGGAAACTGCCGTCTCTAATTCTCAGGGTGTTCAATCTTTCTGCATGTTGGCCACAACACTACTGTCCTACTTACGCAGCCAAAACCAAGTTTTCACTGTCTCCCTCCTTCTCCCATCTCTTTATTCACTCACACCCTCCCCTTAAACCCCCTCTGATTACTCCCCTGGCAAAAGCCTGATTTATACCTCAATATAAATGAGTCTGGAAATCAAAGTCATGTCTGAAGTGAAAAGCGGTCTCAAAGTCCTACTTCAGAACGGGATGGGTGCACTCAGATGCACTGACACGCTGTGATGTGATTCATAAAAGGAGAGAGGGAGGAGTAAAGAGGACCAGATACAGTAGAGAGGCAGGGAGTGAGACTTCACCTGCATTCCTGAAGCTACTGTGAGGAGATTTACTCTGGTGCTGGTATGTCCTCTCTCTCACCTCGTAGGGTTGCCACGGCAACCCAGCCAGCAGCATAGGGTGAACCCTCGGTATCTCGCGGCAGCTTGACTGATCTCGCTTTTATCTTAATACCAGCAACTCTTCTACTTAAAATGAAAAAAAAAAAAAGGACGAGCATCTGTCCGTCCTCCAGGCACCATGACTCGGCACCATGCACCGTTTAGACTAACTGTTTTTACAGGCTGCTTTTTACACCACTGCTGTGGAGCAGATGAGCAGAATAAACGCTTTTCATTTTCTCAGCACTTTTTTTTTTATAAACCCGCTGCCTAAACTTAAAAATACAGCCTTTCCTAATAAAAGGGTTTCGACTCTCCAATCGTGCCAACCGAAGTGGAATTAGATAAATAGTTGAATTTCACATTCTTGCAGGTTCATTTAACATGTCTTTGGAAGGGATGGCTGGTTGGTATTCAATGGAAACTGGCATATGGGCTGCTACTCTGGGAGGATGAGAGATGGGAGAAGTAAGGGAATGAAACGAAGTGATACAGTATGAGACGCAAATGAAGTAAAAAGTAGAGCTTAAGAGCAGTGGAAGGAGTGAGAAAGGGAAAAAAAGAGAGGCCTTAACATGATTTATTGTTTCTTTTTCTATAGATACAGCCTGTCCGTTGCTGAATTCTTGAACCCTGTAATTTGCTCCCAATTAAACTGCTCTGTTAAATTATTATATCCCTCAACCAACTAAATGACCCCCGCGGACCTCGATTCCAGTTGTTGCAGCAGTTGTAATCAAATGTTAGTGTGCTTTTTTTCTAATCCTAGCCAGCAGTGATTCTGGCACTAGGTGCAGGCGTAATCCCGTGCCAGACATCACGGGTGGTTTTCCAGTTTGCCAGAGCGGAGTGAATAAGGCTTGATTTGCTCATTCCGGCACGTTCCTCAAGACTCGCTTGGAAAAGGAGTCAGGACTCTCCAGGCAGGGGCTGTGATTTGCAGGGTAATGGTAGATGGAGTACACTTTTTTTCTGGTCAATGACATATGTGTGGCCTCTAAGACAGGACACACACACACATACAGATAGTGTGTTTGACCATAGTCTAATGGATGTTGTTCAAGATTTGCTCTGTATTCTCCGTGTGCCTGCCAACCCACTGTTGAGGTTGAGGAGCAGTTTTTTATTCCACTCTGTCAAGATAGTGACAAAGTGAAGAATTGGGTCAGCTGGTCCAGTGAGCCCAGTTTACATTTTTGAGTGATGTTATTTGGCACCGACGACTAGGTAGTGAGATTTTGTCACGTTCCTAACGGAGTCGAGACGAAGAATGTTCTCAGAATTGTGCTAATATTTACAATAGATAACAATCGCTTTTGGCTTTTGGAGCTATTATACTGGCCCGCGCTGGCTGATTTCGGACACTTTGTATAAAAATGAGGGAAAATTAGCAAATGTTTAATATCTAAACAAGGAAATGAGCATGAAGCATTGGGTCATATATGCACAGAAGGTAAGGCTTGGTCATTCTCTGTCTCTCTGTTTCATCAATCTCTGTTTCTGTTTCTTCGTATCTTTCTCTTCATGTCTCTTGCTTTCTGTCTGTCTCCACTCTCACACACACATACACACACATATGTACATGTAGTGATAGTGTAGGAAGCTTCTTATCAGTTTGAGCCACTATAGTAATCTGTAATGTGCTGCACTGTTTATGTAGCCGCGACACAAAGGAGTTATTTATTTCTTGGTTTCCCCGCTTTCCTCTTCCCCTGCTTCCTTAAAGTATTTCCCAGGCAAGAGAGGCTATGGTGCCTCTGTGTGTGTGTGTGTGTGTGTGTGTGTGTGTGTGTGTGTGTGTGTGTGTGTGTGTGTGTGTGTGTGTGTGTGTGTGTGCGCACATTCTTCTGATTCATATCCTGAGAAGGTAGAGGTCATGAGAACACTGTGCATTGTGGCTGGTGATGAAAAGCGGTGGGCATATCTAGAGTGGATCATGCTATTTGCTCCAAGAAAATCTTATTAGCATGCAAAGGTTGTTCAAATCTGCTCATCTGCATGGGGCCTGTGCATATGAGCAGTAATGTTACTGAGCTGATATAACTACTGTCAGACCCCGTGCTCTTTTTTTGGGTATAATCTGTATGTTGCAGAGTCTTTTCTCTGTGTGGGTTGTGCCTCGCAGAGTTTTTGTCAAATCCGATGACATGCTCACTTTAAGCATGACCTGGCTGCTGGGAACCCACCGCTGATCTCACAAGCATCGACATCTTTGCTCATGCCAGCGCACCAAATGACATCAACAGACTATCTGCTCACTGGAGAAAAAAAAACGAAACAGAATAAAATAAATTATAAATAAAAATGGGAAATTACATTTTTGAGGACCCGGCATCGGACCAGAGAGCAGAAGTTTGCACGTGTGCTCACATGTACATGTGCATGCCTGTATGTCATGCTGTACATCTGTGTATGTGTACTTGTGTACACTGTTGAAGCTAAGGGCTTACTGGTGAGCAGGTGATGCATCTCCCCTGTGATGTTCAGCATGTGGTTTCCTGGTCAAGCCTGTTAAACGGCACTCAATCATCTCGACAGACACACACAGATGTGTTCAGCTGGGAGACATACAGAGGGGCGGAGAATGGCCTGCTGGCATTGTATAATGGTAATGCAATGTCTGTTCTAAGAGTACAGTTTCATACTGTGCTTTAAAAAAGAAGTTTTTTTCATTGTCAAATAGAATAGAAGTTGAAACACGAGTAAAAACGGAATCATAGAGGCGTCAAATTTGATGATACTCATGATTTTGCTGTGAAATTGCTAAAACTTGAGATAAGATTTCTTCATTATGAGAGCCATGCTAGTGGAAAAGAGCCATTAAAAGGATTTCAGGTTATTTGACATTGGGGTTTTGCGAGGTAGTTATGAATAGTCAATTTGTTACCCACAGATATTTGGAAATAAAGAGCTTTAGACATTTTAAAACAACGCCCAACAAAACAATCCAATATCCATTTAAATATACGATGCGCTTTATTGGCCCATCAAAACAAGCTGAGCTCTTTCCGATTCACTCAGCCAACCTGTGACTGTGGTGTAATACACAAGTTTATGTTTGGGAATATTGTAGTTCGATAGTTGAAAAAAAAAAAGTAAAAGCCGAGGAAAATGCTGTTTTTATGAGAAGATAAAGAGCAGGAACTCTTCTACATGAAGCGAAACATTAACGGATATCGGATTGTTTTGGCGGGCATCTTTTAAAAGTGCCTGCAACACTATTTTTCCATCTGCCGCTGCAGCATATAGCTCTCTGCTGCCTGTGCTAACTGACAGCACGCCGCTCTGATCCAAATCTGCTGAAGGTAACACACCGACTACCTCACACAACCCCGCGTCAAATGACTCAAAATATCCCTGTAAACCTGCGGTTTTTGTCCCTGAACACGAATGTGCCACAAATATGACATGGAGGTTGACAATCTTGTGTAAGAGGAGTATCCAGAATAGAAATGAAATGGTTCATCCTCTGGGGAGCGCTGCGGTTGAACCATGCAGAGTTTAACATTGTGAAACTGATTGCCGCTGATACTATTCCAGCAGAAAGACACGGAGAAACTGTGCAGGAAATGTAAAAGAAATCTGCCCATTAAATTAGAGCTTCCCACTTGGAGACCACGACTCTCCACAATTTCATGGAAATTTGGGGTAGTTGGTCATGCAACAAACTGCTGGTCAAGGGGAAATTTTGACCCTGATGGAGGTGATTTTAGTCAAACCTCACACAGTCAGATGTGGTGAATTCACCTACAGCTGCGATTCCACCTTCAGGCCTTGTAGGCGAAGAAAAAACAGATAACAAAATGAGATGTGAAAGTCACATGTGCGTGTGGTGTGAAGATGGAAATACACACAGAGACAGGTTTCTTTTGACAGGTGGACTTAGTCCTCCTGAACTTCCCACAAAACCACTTGGATAAACAGAGCACGTCTGCCTGTCAGAGCAATCAGGCCTTTTAGTGTGAAGTCCAAAGTTGGGGACGCTGTGGCTGACGTCTATGCGTCTCTATAAGGAAAGACTAATCGTATTTAAAACATACACACACGCGTGCACACTGAGACTAATCACATTTGATAAACCAATAGAGCCAGAGACATATGGTGTCACACTCGACGCAGGAAGGTGTTCGGTTCACGCTTCCTGTTACTGCCGACCGGCCTCCTGCTGGTGTTGCGCTGAATACGACCCCTGTGGAAACCAGAGCCAGACCCAAACCACAGCTTCCACTTGGAGCTCACACACTCCCCTCCAGCCCAGACTCACAACACACACACTCGAGTTTTTATTAAGCTTGAAAAGTGTGCGGGGAGGATGAAATTTATTGTCCGCTTGATGTCTTCCCTCCTGCTTGCTCTCGTACGGTGGCAGCTGCGCATTAATGTGGCCCTGCTCTGTTGAAACTCCATTTAGTATTGTTTTAATTAATCTGTCAGTGTGTCTTATCCGTCAGGATCGATATAGTGAAGGAGAGGCTGCAGGTTGGGAGCGGCCACTGTCACTGTCACCGTCACTGTCACCGCAGGCCTCGGTTGGGCCTTAACAGGTGATCAGCGGTGACGAATGGTTGGTTTCACACGCATAAGGGACGACAGCGAGATTGAAAATTCCCGTGAATCGTTTCATGCTGTTAACAGCTGGCCTCCGTTCTGATACACGCTCGCTCTCTCATCTCCTCCCTCTCAGCGACTCACACTTCTCTCAGCTGCCGGCGTTGTTGACAGGATGTGGGTGACGAGGGATCGGGATGGTGTGTCTGCTATGCGAGCTATTCTCATAACATCCATCAACGCTCGCTGTGAATTCATCACCTGTTTGCTACTGGAGGATCCAGCGAAAGCCCATCTTAAGCCCTAAACCTCCTAGATAATGAGATGGGCTCTGTTTGTTAACATTATGTTGGTAATAATGGAGGGAAGGTCTGACCCTGTGAGGGTGTTTTCTGAGATGGTTATAATCTCTCAGCTTTTCACTGCATGAACTGTGTTGCTTGTGTCTGTCAGTCCACTGCTTTGATCCAGACTCTCATATCTCAACAGGTATGGGATGGATTGCATGAAATCCTCTACAGACGTGTATTATGTCTAGATGATAAATCCCTCCGACTTTGGAGATCTTCTGACTTTTCCTTTTTTTTTCCCACCATCATTTTAACATTTTTTTTGTTAGTTTTGGTTTTAGTCCCTGGATGAAGGATGTGTTGCAATAACTCCAGCAATATCATGGTTTTTCCTGTAGCTCCGTTTATTCAATCTACTGTTTGATGACCCGATGACCCTCCACTTCTGTTGAATACCCGCCCAAGTAATTTCTCAAGGTGTGCTTGGCAACATTATGATTATTAATAAAACATACAATACATCTTTATACTGTATCCCTAGTGCAAACCTTTCTTTTTCATTCAATTTATTTTTTGGTGATGGCACCAGTTCAGAGCACAGAGTCTCTATTGATGTCAACCATATCTCATTCTGCTGGAATATTTTCAGTAGCAATCAAAATGTTTCAAAGCCTCAAAATGTCAACCTCTTATCAGTCAGATTTCTCTTTGCATTTTTCAGCTCTTTGGTGGCTGCTGGGATGTGGCCCCGGGCTGGGTAAATAATGTTGTTTCTTTTCTTTTTCCCCTCAGAAGCTGTAGTTTGGTTCCATATCACTAGCTGTTGGCATATGCTGTGTTTTAAACCTATCAGAGTGTTCATTCATGTGTGATCTGACTGGCTGATGCCTCTGTGGAGAGGATGGCCTCACGCCTCATTAAGCCCAATACTCTGTACCATATGGCAGTGAGGGGTTTTCTTCTCTTACTCTCTTTCTATCTCTCTCTGGGTTTTACTGATTTCTGTTCCATTTCTCCATCTCATCTGCTAGTGAGTACCTCGCTCACCCTTCTTTTTTTCTTTTTAAGTTTTCACCTCATGTCCCAGGCCTTTCACCGTTATGGCTTTGCATGGTCTTGGCAACCCAATCTTTCCCAAGGAATCAATCTTCCATCAGTGAGTGAAACCATCAAGTATGGAAAGAATTCCCTTCTTTGTACTTGGCTGTGTGTTGTTGTTGCTCAATTCTAAACACTAGAGCAGTAAGCACCAAACCATACGTTAAGAAGGAATGTATAATATGATACCCAAAGACACTGTCCAGATCTGAAATGGACTTAAAGCAGGAGGCAGGACAGGATTTTTTTTTTTTGGGAGGGGTTCTTCTAAACAAAATTAATTGTGACATTTCCCCTTATTGCCCTATGACGAGTCCGTCACTGTCTACAACCTTTGCATGCACAAAGTTTGTGTGCTCTTGCAGACACCTATTTTCAGACAGCGACAAGAAATACTATTTTCCGATTGGCTAATTCAATACAGCTGTATGGATGGACTAAGCAGAAAACTGCCTTCATATCATCCAATCCTAGATTACAAATTTATGTGCAGCGAGTTTTATCACTTCTCAGCGTGAGAGATGTCATGTGTGGCGTGTAAAGCGAGAGTGTGAACTCGTCTTGAGGAAATGTTGTTGTAGTTCAGCATCAAACTTCATTTTTTTTAGTAACCAAGAGCTGTCTCCATTTGTGGAACGTAACCAACCTCCTATTTCTCACTTCTTAGCAGTCCTAGTTTAGCACTGGCCTTGCTACTGTAGCTTAGACTCCCCTGGAGAAGCAGCACTGCTTAGGGGACGTACTATTACAATGCAACAATAGCTGAAGCATCTTGGCAAGACTGCGGCTGCTAATGCTAAAGTTGGACATGAAATAGCAAAAAACTTGCTAACTTGCTAACAGCTCATTTAAAACTGAATGTTTGTGGGACAGGGAGCTGGTGCAGGTTTCTGCAGGTCAGGGTATGATGTGGTCATGGGAGCGGGAGCACAGCTCTGAATGTACTGCAGTTTATTAAGGACTTTGCTTGATGTCTGGTAGACAATGCCGTTGCGGTAGTTGAGTCTGGATGTGATGAAAGCATGGATCAGTCTTTCAGCAGCAGAGAAGGAGAGTTATGGGGAGAGACCAGTTATGTTTATTAGGATGGAGGAGGAAAAAAGGCAGTTCAGTAAATTTGATTAACGTGGTGTCCAAAATAACTTAAATGAACTGAAATGATGAATTGTCTCAGGACTACTGGAGATCTAATCAGGGAACATTGTTGGATTCATCTGTCTTTTCTCTCCTGCTTATCGCTCTGCTCCAGTTGTCCTGGGCTGCTTTACATTGTGTCTATCTGCCGTCCACACCAGACGTCCGTCGTCTCTATCTCTGTCTGGTCCTCCATTTTGTCACTGTCTCATTTCTTTTCGCCCCGATTCTTTCTCATTCAGACAAAGGAACCGACTCGCACACAAAAAGTGCACACAGCACCACCACACACGAGCGGCAGGTGATCCTGGGGCTCTTCAGAGTTCATCAGGTCACACTAATCTAATTTCATGACACACTGAGTTAAGTTGGTGTAAATTAGTATGCTTCCCGTGTTTCTCTGGGTTGTATTTGCTTTGGGAGGGGTTCTCCAGTTTGGAGCAGCAGGTGGTCAATAAGTTTGGGGTGAAGGGTGGTACAAGAACTTGTTTCCCAGTGTATCAGATTCAGCAATTTTGGCTTTATGGAGAGTTCAATGTCAGGTTTGAAGTCACAGTTGGATGCGGCTGAGACATTTCGTTCAGAGAGAAAGATATGAGTGATTCAAATAATTTGAATCATTTTTCTTTGTTGTCTTTATTTCTCCACAACTCTAGGTCATGACTTTGAGTTGTTGTTGGTGTGTGTACGTGTGTGTGTGTATGTATGTGTGTGGGTGAGTGAGTGTGAGCAGCAGCAGGCTCGGAGCTGTTATCTGGCTGACTCCACTCTTCTGGTGTTGTGTCTGAGTCCCAGCTCGCTCCACACTATTTATTTTCCTCTCAAGGGTCAAAGACAGTGCAGCTACAGATATTTGTGTTCTCAAATGAATCATTCATTTAATCATCTCGCTTGTCCTCTTCTTTTTTCTTCTCACCTCTGGAGCTTCAGACGTGGCGAGAGATGCTGAGAGAGACACGGAGGCAGACGGAGGGGGGGGGCATACATAACTTCTCCAGACCGTTGCATCTAATCGTGCCAAAAGACACAATATTAAACAATACCGCTGATCTCGCCTGGTCTATATGAGATCACAGAAATGGCACTGACCAAGTTAAAAGCATTTTATATTCAATATGGTCCACATCACGCCTCTCACTTTCTTTACATCTCCCAGATGCATTTCTGTCATGCGTGCACCTCATATTGTCTTTTCTTTGGACTTCAGCTTTTTTATAAGGATAGTTCTCACCATGAGATGTCTATTAAAGGTTAGAGCAACACCAGAAAGAGGGATAGAGAGTTTCCATTCCCCTATAGTGGAATTTTTTACGAGAGAATCTCTTACTACTTCCCACCTGCCCACACTAGCCTCCGCTTCCTTTACTCCCTCCTGTTTGATTACAGCCTGGTGTCGCTGAGTGGTACTGCAGGGCATCGCACTGTATACAGTATGTACTGTTAGATCACATTAACATGTACAGTTGATATTTAAATTCAAATCAATGTATGCACAGAGGAGAGAAGAAGCACAGGATGAAACCATGGAGCATGGGCTTCTGGGATAAAACCACAGAAAAGCCAGAGACTTATTTTCACTGTGGGCCGGGGTGCATGTGAGCGTGCGTGTGTGTTTGTGGTTGCTGGCTGTGGTCTGTCAGACAGGGCTTGGATGGACTACAGGAGTGGAAATAACTTTACTGTTTGCATGGGCAACTGCTGTGATTTGTTTCGATGAACTGTACAAATCTCGAACCGCGAGAGAGGCGGCAGGAGGAAAGATTGAAAGAGCGATGACAACGAATGGAGATGTGATCGGAAGAAGAGTAAGAAAAAAGTTTGGAGGCAAAATTAATCGACACATGAAGAATTTATTCATAGAGTGAGAATATTAACTTTTCCTTTTCCCTTAACACAGGCAGTTCCATCTTCGTCTTGTGGAGATTCCTCTGCTCTGGACCCAGTGACCCCGTACATGCAGGACAAGCTGAATATTAATTTAATAAGCAGCTTTCCGATGCAGGATAAACCTCAGTGTGTTTTTCCTTTAAACTGAAAACCAGCTATCACCGTGTTTATTGCACTCTTGTATATTCTTTCTCTGAATTTATACCTACTGGGCCAAGGTCTAATTTATCAATCATTTCAGCACAAACCACTATTATATCCATTTGAATGAACACTTGCTGTAATATTTGTAAAGCTCCACTGACATTAACACTAATAATAGACTTATAAATACAGTGAGCCATTCATCAATAATAGCTTTGATTATTTCTCTAAGCTCTTGAGTTTTAACATTCTTGACAAGCCGGACTGGTTTCCGAGTCAAAATTTTGCTTCGAGCCACTTTCTGCTGCTTCAGGGTGGTCTATCCTTTTCTGACCAACCACACTGTAACTTGTTATTAAGGAAAAGAGATTCTTCATCTCTCCTGTCACTGTGACTTACAGGATTCCCACACTGCAGTCTGAGCAAAGCTCTTAGTAGGGACTACGACAGAGACGGTTTCTTTCTTTCTTTTTTTTTTTTTAATAGATGCATGTCTCGCAGTCGGATCACGAAGGAGGTGTTTGTTTTGGAGTCGCACGAGGACGCCAAGATGAATTAAGATGAAACAGTAGTCGCTATGTGTTGTTTCAGCCTCACACTGAGTACATTCACAGGCGTTTGGCCTGGGTGATAGGCGTTTGGCGGAGGTTAAGCAAATTAAGACAGATTTAGTCTGTCTTGCTGTTATAAGTGATTTAAGTTTTACTCTGAGGATGAGTCAGATTTAATGTCAATTTAGGAGAACCAACATTTGCGGTGCGCGTGGCCCAAATTCAGCTCTGTGGTTTTGGCCCAAATTTACTGCGGCCTAACACACCCTGGTGTGCAGTTAAGGAAGTTCTTTGTACTGCTTGGAATAAATCTCTTGGTTTTGAAATAACACGTCCATCTCGCAGAATTTAGCTGTAAAAGTGCTACTAGATGATGTTTTCAAGCCAAAGTTCACAGACGGTGGAGAAGAAAAAAAAAGCAGGTGTAGGCTACGTTGCTGCAGACAGAGGATCACTCTGCTAAAGCTCGTGACGGAGATGCATTATTGCCATCAAAAGCTCCAGAAGCTGCCGTCGCTTGAAGACGTCGCTCTGTTCCTCCTGGAGGGATCAAAGGCACTGACAACAGGAAAAGTAGCGGGGAGTTGCGCGAGCCATCGTTAAATGTCAACATCTGGAGTCCTCGCTGCTGTCACTCAGGGCGGCTTAATGTTTTCACATCATGGCTCAGCAGAGCGGGACTGTTGTGGAAAGAGGGAGCAGTCGGTTGGTCGGAAGATGAAAAGAGAAGCGCTTTTTTATTGAATCTGATCTCCTACTCATTCATTTTCCAACTGAGGGCCATCTTGTTATAATGGAGGCACAAGGAGGGGATTTCCTTCAGTCATTCCCCTCGTCAGCCAATAAACCTCATGTCTCTGTGGGTGTACATATTAGTACTAGTGATACTCATGAGGCTTTACCTCAAAAAAGTATGAATGCTTCTCAACACAGTGGGTGTGAAACATCCTCTGACAGCAACTGAAGACACAGTGTAGACAGAAGTGAACAAATAATTATAAAAAGTTTCCTCTAAACACTGGAACCTTGCATGGCGTATCTACATCTGTGTTCTAAATTGCTGTCTACACATACGTACAGTATATTCAGACGCACATAGACATTTATGCATATTCGTCATGCATGGACAAACCCACAGACACGTCCACATCGGTGCCCCCCACAACACTGGCGGGCTGGTTGAAAGTATTTTGTGTCCTGCTCCGGGGGATGATTATGGGGGAGCTGCTTGATTGCAAGAATCTCAGAATGCCGGATCTGCTGCTCTAATACCGGATACGAGGGGCTAATGTGAATCCATCGAAGGATATTTTCTCCTTTCAAAAGCCTTTGTTTCTTATCTAAATAATGGTTCTTTCAAGCTGTGCAGATGGAGAAAGTGAGATCAAAGTGCTGAACAGATGATACTGTTTATTCTGAACGTGTAACGCGGTGAGTCTACACTATGCTGTGTGTGGTGATGTTAAATGAATTGCAAAAGCCTAATGCTGAGTCATTGGCATCATTGCTGTTTAATCTTACTAGGTTTGTATTTGATTTCATTTAAGGGTGCAAACGGGAGATTTGAGAAACATGTTGAGAAACATGTTGAGATGTGAACCTATGTGTGCCCAAGGTTTCCATTTTTTACCAAATCTATGAAGCTTTTACATCCTCTTGAAGCTTCACATCACATCAACCTTTTTTCTTTTTTCATTTATTTTATCCTCTACACTCAATTTTCTGCCTGCAGGAATCCATTCATACAGTGTTTATATACCATTTTATCATGTCATATAAATAAATCATAGCGCACCATAGTGGGCGTACATCCTTATTGCATTGCATAATATACAGGATGATACACTTAATTACAGGATTAAAAAGAGCAAGAGCTCATATCGAAATCACACGTCACACGGTGAACACTGGCTGATGCTACAGCAGCAGACATAGGAGGAGCGGTCAGTGTGGCAGGTAGCTGCTATTACAGCTTCTCAGTTAGCCTGCATTATCATATTACAAAACTCCATTGTAGTGCGTATATATACTGTATGGTATAAAGCGAATAGGGAATTTCAAACTGTATCAATGCTCTCACTTGGAGGTTTTAATATTTCATAATGTAGAGCAGAAGCTGTTGAATATATGTAGTGAAGAAATGAAGCTCTAGAAAGACCAGGACTCAGCGTATTTTAGTCAGCGAGAGGGAGTGATGAAAAGACTGGCTGCTCGTGGTGTGAAAGCATGAATGCAGGATGCAGCAGAGGCGCTGATGGTTACCATGACAATGAGAGAGACAGTCGAGGGAGGATGGAGGAGGTGTGGCCAGACCAATTCATCACCACTTACTCCCGTGTGTGTGTAAGCGTGTGCGTCTGTGTGCATGACTTCACCTCTATCTGTCTGAGTACGCCCTTGAAACGGGCTTTTTTCCCTCCTGCACACCTTGCCTGCCAACGCATTTACACACACACATTTGTTGAAAGAAGTGGAGCAGTGCAGCGGAGACTGGTGGAGAGCAGAGCAGCTGTGCAGCTCCACTACCACCAAATTTTCCATTGAGAAAGAGAGAAGAGAGACATTTCTTTCTGGTTTTCTTCTGCCTCTAAGCAGCCCTGTCACTCTCTCTATTGTTTACAAGACATTATCTGCGACAACACGCTGGCTGAGAGTGGTATCACAAAATGCCACCGGGCTGCACTAGAAATGCTTTTGATTAGATGATAATGGCCGCAGCGAGGGGATGCTATCTGTCTTTGCAAATTAGAATAACCAAATGGCTTCAGATTAGACTGTGTGTGTGTGAGAGAGAAGGAGAGAATGAGAGAAGGAGGGAGGAATCTTCCTTCCAAAGGTATTTTTCATTGCTGTCAGGGGGAGAGTGGGGTCATGTTATTGTAACTGGGCACAGAGAGGAGCAGGCAGACAGTCTTCATATGAACACTCAGCCACGTGAAGGATGATGGCCATTACTTCATACAGATAGCGTGTGCATGTGGTGGGGCGAAGCATGATGGGTTTTGCGAAGGGTTGGAGCCATCGTTCAGCGGTAACCATGGTAACAGGACTCTTAGGACCACAGGGAGCGAAAAGAGAAGAGAAGAGAGGAGGAGGAGGGGTTGGGGTGGGGTGGAGGAGTAGGGGGGTGGGGGGAGTGGGGTTGGCGTCTGTATCTCACGATAAGCGGTGATGGAAATCTGGGCCTCGCCGATCCACAATGGAAAGGGTTTTTTTGCTTTTATTCCCGACAAATCAAAGTGAAACTGAAGTGAAGACTTTACAAAAAAAAAAAAAACACGTTTCAGAATAAGTGAAGTAACAGAGTGAGTGTGGGATTACACAGAAAACAGCAGCACGCACACACACGACTCAAGTGATGCTGGTTGGGTCATAAATAACACAGGGAGATAAAAACAGTCACTTCAGATTAGTTTTCCACTTGCCAAAGCGTTTACTCACAGAGCAACATATGCAATTGTTTCAGAAATAGCTTCATATCTTTTTTAACCGTTCCCATAGTTCCCTTTAAGTGGACTACAGGAGTCCATTCTATAGGCCAAAAAGCTGTTTATTTACCTCACAGGAAACAGGCCGCAATCCTGCACCGCTCTCCTCGTGTAGGCAACGCGTGCGTAGTGCGTGCGCAATTTAATTTCATACACATTCGCGAGACAGATACTGCGTGTGTGTACGTGTGAGAGCGCTCAGACTGCTTTTCCAACACCCGAAGTGTGACTTAATGCAAGGTTAACGATCCTCAGCCAGCTAAAAAAGAAACACCATGTGTGCGCTTTATTTGCATCACCTTTAAGTCCCTGTGGTCCGCCGCCGCTTTGAGGTAAACTGAGGTAATGCTTAAAGCCGGCTTTTTAACCCTCGCTTTCCAACAACTGTAAACGCTCGGCGTATGAGCCAGAGCGACTGGCACAGCAGTAGGTTTCGGCCTAGTGGTTTGAATTAGCAGAAAACTCAATTCCACCCCCCCTCCGTTTAAGGTTTACTCTGCTGCTCTTGCCTGCTTTTGCTCACAGCTTCTTTTCTCCCCTGGCTTATCTAAACTGACGGTTCAGGTTTGCTCCAGCTTTTTGGGCTTCTGCATCCACAAAAACTTCCCACTCTGACTCCCTCAATTCGGCGCAGACTCTCGTGACGAGCACGTGCACTCACACAATATGCACAGCCTCCCAACTGTGGCTCTAAATGGAGTCCTTTGTTTTCTTAATTGTCAAATTAAACATGTCACTCTATTTGAATGGGACACACATATGCCAGCTGCCAGCTTCATCCAATGGAGAAATTGGAAGATGGGGTGGGGGTGGGGGTTAGCTCTTATTCATTTAACACACCCCGCTAAAAAAACTACTTGAGCATGCTTGTAAAATCTCTCTCACTCTTACACACACATATGTGCCTGCTCACACACACACACACACACACAAGCGCACAATGAGGAGAGGATGAAGAAAAGTCGGTGCAGCCTTTTGTCTGTCACAGAGTGCGGCTGGATGGACGACCCCCCCCATCTGGTAACAATCACCTCACAGGCTGCCTCACTGTGTGTGTGTGTGTGTGTGTATAAGCATGTGTAGCTGTCGTGAGCGGGTAGATGTTCAGACAAGCGTGTGTGTGTGTGTGTGTGCCCTTGTTGTGTGTTTCTAATTCCCCGAGTGCCACTAGGAACCCCATCCATCGCAGACCTGTCTGTGAAATATGAAGGAAGAGGAGGGAGAGACCCGCTTCCAAAATGGAAAACTACAACAGCGAACGGGCACTTTCATTCTTTCTGTCCTTCTTTCTTTTTTTTTTCTGTCTCGGAGGGTGATTATTCTTTTATATTTATTTGCTCAGCAGACGTCTTGTTCTCCGTCCAATCACACATCCTCCATTTTATACATTAGTCTGGCCTTTTTCCTCCAGCTGCCCCTCTCTCTCTCCTTTCTTTTTCACAGTGGAGGATGTGAACCCTGTCGTGTTGTCCGGACTGCCCACGGCTCCATACAACTCACACCTATATTTCACGCTGCGGGAGCACTTCTCTCCGCTTGTTCCTTGATGAATGCTGCGAGATGTTTTGTAGAGGAAGGATCATTTAGCTTAATTAATGTCCTCCTGCTGCACGGCCCCGAAGACCCATCATTAAGGCTCCCCCGATTCAGAGCCGTCTTTATTGGTTTAGGATTCAAAAGAGCCAGGACTTGAACCTTGGCTTGAGGTCCAATCAGTGGCTCGTTTTCGGAGGCAGGTGGAGTTTCTCCGTTGGAACGGTTTCACAGGGAAGTTAAAGAAAGTCTTTTTTAAAAAAAGAACAAATAAATCATAGAGTCTGGCAAATGTAATTTCTCAATGAGCCACTGAGTTTAAGCCATATCCCTCAGTTAGATTTACATTTATTCTAAAAACAAAACAGGTTCCTTATTTTCCCCGACCACACTTTTTCACATCGTCTCTTTTTGGGTTTCAGTCGCAGCTCCAATACCACTCTGCCTGTGCAATGTGTAATAAAGCGATTTGGCTGCTTCTTCCCCCTGCCATTTCATCCGCAGTGATTTAGAGGACTGTAGTCAGGTCCATACATTCTCACAAGGTTAGGTTTGATGAATAAGACTTCTTCTGGCACAGCTCTCCTGAGTGCATGTGTGTGCGTGCATGTTAGAGAGAGCTTTGCCTCTCCCTCTTTCTCTTTTTTTTCCGCTTACATCAGTGAAGCATGATATACACCAGAGGATATCTGGCTGAAATCCTTAATGAGATGCACTGAATCACCGGGGTAACAGATAAATGCCTGAGTCTCTAAAGGGGTGAGCGTGAAAAAAAAAGCAAGAAAAGTAACTTTTGAGGTTTTAAAATATTCTGCCGGGATGAAAAGCCTACACTTTGTGCACAAAGGGAAGAGAAGGAGATGAGGACTGAAGGAGGAAAATGAGATGGACAGGCGTGCAGGTGGACGGGCAGAAAGGCTCATATTCAGCCGTACACGCACAATTTCATGCTCTCTGTGTCTCAGTATCTCGGTGTACGAGGTTAATGCAATGCTGGTGGTCTGCGTGGATTTAGCGTGCTGAGTGTTCCATTAATCCTGCTATGTTGCACGCTGCCCGCTCCAACACACACACAAACACACACACACGTGCACGCGCGGGCACACACACACACGCCGAACATCCAACAAAGATCTGCAGCCAAGATAGAGGAGAGCTGTGGCAATTATACACCTAATAAATCAGTCATTCACTCATTTTTGTATGTATGCCTTCACTGTGCAACCTCAACACCGCTGACCTTTACACACACATTCATACACTCACACACACACCCACGTATATGCAGTCTCGCAAATACAGAGGATTGTATAATCACGTTCATTCAGAAATCACCTCAGCTAGAGTGCAGTGCATGCACACACATTATTTCATGGCTGACAGCTGACTAGCTTATGAAGTGACTGAGCTGTGGTACCAAAAATGTCACAGTTCAGACTTCGTCCACTGTCGGGGGGAGGGGAGGGATTGTCCCCAGGCCGAGCCAGACTCCCTTAGATTCCAGAGTGGGTATCGCAGACCTGGATCTGGGGCATAAACACACTGCCTGCTTTAGCCATCAAGTCTCCCCCACTTTTTGGAAACCATAGAATAGAGAGGAGGGGTGGGGTTTCTGTGTCCGAAAACTAAGCCAAAGGTGGGGGCGAGTGGAAGGATGGGGGGGGGGTTGGCTCCTCAGCAGGGCAAAACAGGATGACTGTGTCAGATGTACTCGGGTTTCTCAGGTGTGAGAGACAAAGGTACATTTACATCCCAACACGTTTGAGAGAATTACAGCTGACAGCTCCGTCCCCGAGGCTCGGCCACATGCTCCCACCAAATTCATATTCATGGTGAACAAACGGGCCTGTGCTGCGGCGTAGGTGAAAAGGACAGGGAGCAACGTTTTTTTTTTGACTGACACGCAGCAGTTGCCAGGTTTAACGTCAAGTTGTATTAAGACAGAGATTCGAGAGTTAAGGCAGGTAGCTCAGAAGTGTGGAAAATCATCGTAACAAGAAAGTTAGGTACAATAACTTCTCTTGTGATCATCCCACTTTAAATGAATCATAAGTCTTGGTTCTCAGCTCAGGCCTCATCAATATTTCCATGCATTACAGTGAAAACGGTTCACTGGCAATCTGGGCATCTTAAGGATTTTTTTTAAAGGACCTCTTTTCTCAGATTTTGATAGGACAAAGTGATTTTCTTAATGTCGCAGATTTTCTTCCATTGTTTAACAGCTGTTTCTTTTGTAATTATAGCGTTTGGGAAAACAGTGTTTTGGGCACAAGTAAATCAAATGGCCTGTAATTCCCTCTGCACCAATTACTGTTCACCAAATGGAGGGTCGGGAATCAGGTGGAACGATAATAGTACTGAGACCACAACAAAAGCAAGGAGTAGTTTTATAGTGTGTCTTTGTTGTGTCTTTGTTGCCCCTCAAGGTACCCTCATAGAGTCTGGCCCCAGGTTTGGGAGCCCCAGATCTAGGCTTATGCTACCTTGAAGCAACATAAGAGCCAGGAGTCAGGTTTGGTTAGCCAGCAGACCACAGAGCCAGGACAGAGGTAATGTGAGCTGCAGACTATAGCAGACGTATGGAAACAGGGAGACGTCCGTTTATAGTCCAGCTATAGAGATTTAATCTGTACTATTAAGCCGGCCAGCACCGTCCCCTCTGCTGCTCCTCTCTTATGGGAATTTTTTTTAAAGGGAACTATTACTTTGATTTACTGTGGACGGGTCTCAAATAGTCCACACTCATCGTCCGTGTCTCTGCGTCTGTTCTTTTTTTTTCTCCCCCTCTTACTTTGTCTTATCGTACCTGCGCGCTGAGCCAGACGAGCACATGCCTGAGTGCGACCCTGAAACTGTCATATATGGTACAGTGCGTGGTGTGTTTATACATGCAGTAAACCTCAGAGTCTCTGTGTTCACACATGGGTTTGTGTAGTAGATCCCTGCAGGGTCTCTGAGGTTAGGGTCAGGATCTCATGTAACTTACCACTCCCTGGTTTTAACTTCAGCCCCCCTCCTTGACCTCACTTCAATGTCCTGATCAATTACAGTTACTATAATCACATCAGGCAACCTCCTCCTCCTCCTCCTGCTCCTCCTCCTCCCCCCGCCTCCCTCACTCAGCCTCCCTCTGACCTCACCTCCTCGCTCCATCCCCTCAGACCTTTTTGGTCATGGTAAAGTTGGCCGTGCAGCACAGTTGCCTGCCTAATTTCCCTGCGATGAAGGATCTGGACAGCAGTGTAGTTGAATGTTGGCTGCCTGTCAGCTGAGTGCGCTGCGTATATCTAACAGTGCCACTGGTTTTGCAATATCAGTATTTAACCATTCTGCTAATCATTTCCATACATGATGTTCATTTTTCCACCCGTCGTGATCTGAATTAGTCATTTTCTGTGCATCGGCAGTTTATTATTCCACGAGAAGACATTCCTTTTAAGTCAAAAAACTAATTTGTGATAAGTAGTTGAATATTTTGGCCATCTTTGCCCCATTTTCTCTTTTTGCTTTTTGACTTGCACACTTGGAAGCAATCACACACACGGCCGCACTAACACTCCCACTCCCACATGTTCCATCGCTCGCCCGTTCCTGTTCGTTTGTTGAATGGTGGGAAAAAGTGAATTATCAACAATGATCTCAGCTCAGTGTAGCACTGTATTCTCCATCTGGCGTACAGTTTAATACTGACCGCCTCCGGGGTGAGTCAGCTGTGAGGAAATTAGTCTAATTATTGGTCTGAATTTGCCGCAACTAAATGCCGCAGAGAGCCGGCGGACAGAAGAGGGGACGAGGACAAACAGAGGACTTTGATCAGGTTTTGGGATGGTCCAAACCCTGAGCGAGACACTCCTTACAAATTAGATACTCCGCCATTTTCTTTGGCCTTTGTTCCTCCCCTGTGTCAATCTAATTGTCTGCCCGTCTCATCCTTTCAGTCCCCTCTCTGCTAAGGGATAGGTTTCACAGACGTATGTAAATATCCACATGTGTAGGTCTGGTTTATCCATCTCTCTGATTGGGTTATAGCCTGGGCCCGGGCGGAGACTGGGGTGAAAACAGGGGCCCGCTACTCATGTGAGGTGGTGAGTTGGGACCCTAAGCCATCTGTCAACCCTGTCGTTCTCACATAATGTACACACGGATGCAAAAGGAAAGTGAGGGCGACTCAAAGCTTGAGGCAAAGTTTATGTTACATAATGCTGTCATTTTCTGGAGAGAGGAAAAAAAAAAGAGTCTGGAGTTTAGTCTTTTTCTTGGATTGAAACATTATGAGCTGATTGTGTTTCACAGCCATGATGTCTGTGTAAACTCATTTCAAAGAGGATGTCATGCACTGGCATCAGTGAATTTTTTTTTACTCTCTTGAGTCCAAGATGCTGGCTTTCATCTGTCATCAGCGTTACGATGAACATGTAGTACACTGAAGGCTGCCCTTGTGAGAGGAAGAACAACACTAAATCTCAAAGAAAAGAGAAAAAAAACAAGCAGAAAGGTAAAGGAAATTTACAACTAGAGCAGAACTTTTGACACTTTGGATGAAGTGTCTCTTGTGCTTTGAGAAGATGAACATGTGCTTGTGTTTCTGCGTCCCTGCTGGAGGCCGTCACGGTGTCAAGTGGGTTAAGAGGTTCGCAGCAAAGTTCATAGATTGGGAAATACTGAATGTGCGCTGGGAAGTGAGAAGCAAAAAGGGATTTCGCACAGTCACTTGTCCGGTTGTTCATTCACCCTAAAAATCCCCTGCGTGGTTAAAGGCCCCATATTGTATTGTGAAATGTCCATGTCTGTTTATGAAGCAGGTTTTAGGTTCTGTATTGGCACTGTGAAAGTATCACAGAAAAATGCATACAGCCTATATTCAGAAAATGAGCCATAAAATGAGCCTGATGGCCTTCTGTAACCTTATGATGTCACAAAATAGCTACTGTTTATATGGTTTTATGATTTTAAAACTACAAATACATATTTTTATGGCTCAGCACTTCAAATCAAACAAGTGCAAAATATAGGACTGTTTAGAGAAATCCTGGTTCATTACAGCTTTTTACTGCCACTCATGTTCTTTCAAAGATACTTCAATACGGTTGATGGAAAGAGTCAAATTTTAATCTCCTCATGTCCCTGTGTCCAGCTTCCTGTTGAACTGATATCAGTTTCCTTTGTCATAAATGCAGCCGATCGTGTTGCCCCAGTCATAAAGTTAGTGTCACACGGAGGCCCAACTTCCACTCCTCTTGTCATCCAACACCCACAGTAACCTGAGGTCAGCCTTACTGCCACGCACTTCCGTTGCATTTGTATTTAGGCTACTTGTAGTATACTATGTGTGTATGTTTAGTGCATAAAGTAAATGTGTGAGTGGGTCTGTTTGGCTTTGAGTTCATTTTGTGTGCGTGCGCTTATAGATCCATGTAAATCATGTGGAGCCTGGCCTGAGTGCAGTGTTTGCGAGTGTGTGGGACCGAGGGAACGGGAGCGATTGAAGGTGATCGCTCATGTCTGCGGTTGCTGAATGGGAAGCCAGAGTCTGAGCTCCGTAATGGTTTATATGTAAACAAATTATACGTAATCTCCTCCACTAAGTTTGTGTGTGTCTCTGTGTACAGCCATGTGAGGATGGACATCTTGACCTCCGATTGCCCGCGTGAATTAAATACGTTGCATCTTCCTGTCAGGGGACAAATCCCTCGCCAACTCAGAGATCAATGTAAACTGGTCGACAAACCATTTTAGGCTAAATTGCTCATGACATTTACAATCTCTCCTGCCTGTCTCTTTTACTCTCTTCATACAAACACTGGTGTAGAGTGACTGATAGGCTGGTTTATAATGCTGACTGGCTTTCTAGGGTTACCCCCCCTCCCCTCCCCACAAACCCGCAATCCCTCCTTCATCCCATGAGGTTGTGTTTCACTCTGTTGCTTCAATATTTTATGCCCCTGGTTGCGCCAGCGCCTAAAACATTTACTGGCCTATTGATCATGTGCATGATGGTGCAGTTTGGAAGGACCACCCTCCCAAAACCAGACGCAACGGCATCAAAGCTCTGACCCTGGATGTTTATAGTATGTCTCCTCTTGCTGTGGCATCTGTCTGTGTTATTCAGAGTGCATGGACATCACATGCACAGCTCTAACCTTGGCAGTCCAAGTAGCCTACCAGGATTATTCACCATCCCTCTGAAGTTATAACCACTCTGGAAGTCATTACATGGAACCGCCTTCCCCTCGGAGATTTCAATTGCTCCAAAAGTGTGATGACAAGTCCTGTTTAATTTCTCCTGGCTCTGTTTGTGTTGCCTGAGCTGATAGGATGAGGTAGACTGTGTGTTTTTGAGGTGAGAGAGAGAGTTTTCTGTCATAAAACCCAAAGATACAGAGAGATTTATGGCACAGAAACAAACAGAGCTCAGTCTTTACCTGGGCGGGATTGTTTGTTCTGAGATTCCAAATCATTCGAATGACAAAGTCAAAGTTGTGTTACGCTTCTGTTTCATGTCTCGCTCCGTCACTTGTAAGCCAGCGAGCTGAGGGAGGGCCTATGATTTGTGAGTTTCAGCACCACAGAGGATCCGTCCTGAGACACTCTTGTAGTTCGTTTGAATAAATGACCATGGGGTGTCAAAGATGTAGAGAAAAGATGTTGTTGTCTTGCAGGAATTTCCCCAAGAGGACGAGGAGCTCATAGAAAGAAGGGATTCAAAGCAATATTATCTACTACATTAGGCCACCACTGCAGTTTCCTTACATAACAAGCCCAACAATGATACGGAGAGAGATTCATTGAATCATTCACAATCTAACGGCTTCTAAAGCTAACCATGTAGCATTAGCGGAGCTAGCTCCTCAAAACCCCAGCGGGAAATGAGATAAAACAAACAACCAAAGGAAATGAAATTTATTTGATAATGGTATCTGACCCATTTCTCTCCCATGGCTGCCGCCTCTGTGTGACTATCGTGTTGCCATAGTAACGCAAAAGGAGATGCATGGCCTCATCAGGGAGTCCTCTCTACTGTAGGCTAAAGATGATGATCACTTTTTTCACAGTCATAGTCAGTACTGTAGTTATACAGGATAAAACTGTAACTGTAACAAGCGCACGTGCACAACCTCTCACAGTGACGCATGTTAACTTGGTAGTCTCCTTGTGAAACCAGTCGTGCTCTCAGCCAGCTGTTTGATTAAGGCTGTATGAGTAATCCAGATGTGTTCTCTTGTGACTCAGTTCCATAATGAATCCATGAAAAGCCCATTTTGTCTCAGCCTCTGTCTACGAAGCTTTTCTTCTTTATTATTTCACAGGGCTTTGGTCACGGCTGTTGGGGATTGGTTTTTGTACCAATAATCCCCGACAAACGCCTCTTACAGTCTAGCTGTCACTGCTGGGTGCTTGCTCATGTCTCCTATGCATGCACATGTAGGCCTATACGTTTGAGCATGTGCTCGTACACATTCTCCCACTGTCTACCGCTGTGAGCAGTATGTAAAAATCCCATGTAATTATGATTTGAGTGACAAGCATCCTTTTTTGTCCTTGTTTGTAATGAGGTTGTCCTGGTAAATTCAAATGGCAGATCTGTCTGAAGTAGAGTTAAAGTGGAGCTAAAGAGAAACAAGCACAAAAAGAGCAGATTTAACATTTGCTTGCTTGAAGCCATTTCAAGGCCCCATGATGCGTGTGCTGTTGTATCCTGTACGTATGTCTTTCTGTCCGTGGAAAAGAATACAGGGTGTTGATAAGGAGGTTAAGGAAAGCTTAGATGTGAGAATCAATGCTGTGCAGCACAGACACTTGGACGCAAGAGAGAAAACATTTCTGTCACCAATCCTTTTATGTGTGTTGCAAGGGGGGATGTGCGTGCCGCTCCTGAGGCGATACTGTAAAAAGGTTTAATTGAATCTGTCGAGGAGAGGTGTGAAATATGTGTCAGCAAACTGTAGCAATTGTCGAGTCAGACGAGAATAAGTGCCCATCCTGTCACCCTGGATCTGGAGGTTTTTTTTAAAAGCAAACAAAGACACAGTTGTCTGTTTGCATGTGTACTTCTAAGAATGATCGTATGGTCTGACAAATCTAATTTATTACAGACCTGCTTGTCACCTGCTCATCGGGGTTTCCCTTCTTATTAGCTAAGGTACAATAATCCCTCAGGTCAACAGCCACAGCTGTCAGCCATGTTTATTAGCCAGACCATAGGCTAAAAAAACAAATAAATTATTTCTTATAGCTCTCTGCAACATAAATGTTCTGTTGTTCTTTGACCAGATAGGCTAAACTTAATGTCTTTCTCTTTCACTTATGTGAGTCTGTGCTTCATAGTGTTTTAATGTTATCAATTGTTTAGAGGTATGTTAGCTTATGACCTCAGTGTTTCCACTTCATTACAGTACAAAGCTTGAGGAATGTCAATCACTCACTCCGTCATAGGTGTGGCAACGTTTTTGGTTTTTTAATACATATGTCTTCATCAGTTAGACAGATCTAAAAACAACTGTAGACTTGGTAGATGTGTATTCAAATGAAAAATATGAAGTTTTTAGAAGTTAATTAGGGGAAATGAGGCTGAGAAAGAGTGTGTGAAGGCATGTGTGTGTTTTTTCTCCATGTGCTTTCTTGTGTGATTCCTGCATATGGAGATCCAGCTCCTGAGCATATCGTCCTTAGCAGAACTTCCGCTCTCGGTCCTAACAATAGTGGCAGCTTCCTGGTTTATCGCATCATTTCCTGTCTCGGCTCTAATACCGTCTCACGCCGCTCATGCGTCTCGTCCAAGAGACTGGAAGTCCACTGTAACTCGCGCAAGTATAATCAAAGACAAGTTGAAGGACAAGGCAGAGCTAATTTCATTCAGTTTTTTGATTTTATTCACTGTAAATCTTTTCTTCTGTTTCCTCAATGAACTGTAGGAAAACATGAACTCATGAACTTGTTCCCATTAAACACATCTTGAGAGTGTTAGCTCCCCATAAAATTCAAATGTTACACTGATGCTGCAACATATTCCCCTGTATCTCACATTGAAATGGCATGGTACAGTGTCGAATTGGGTTGTAATTCATTGATTTAGGTCAGATATTTATAGTAAACGGATAAATAGGATGATGAGGATCACATTTAGGTTAGGGTATGGGTATGGTACTGTGTTGTATTTGATATGTGATCTCTAATATGAAAATTCCCATTGTTTATCATACAGTACGTACGAATCCACTGTTAGCCATAAAATATACCTGCAAACCTGGAAGTGCTCATTTGGACTCGTCTTCATACACATGACAAGACTGGATAATGTAATGTTCCGTTATCCCTGTGTCGAAATGACCAGATAAGGTTTGTGTTCTGCTTGCTTATGTATGTTTTGTATGTGTGAGTGTGTCTGTGTGTAGAGGAGGGATCTCAAAAGGCTTTCAGAGGGATTATCAACCATCTTCTCGTTCTTGTGGAACAAAGGCCGCCGCTCGGGTGGTCTGGTCTCAATGCGTCCAGCCGAACGCGTCAGTCTTCTAGTCGTCAACTCTTAACAGCTTTACTCCTTCTCCCTCATCTATGGTTTTATTTCAAAGCCCATGTAAGGCAAGCGTTCAGAAGTACTCAACAATGACAAAACCACGGTGCTCTGCTTAGCTGCACGTTTCATCATTGTTGAATTAAGTCATGCCAGTAAGGCTGAATCCCTCTGTTGGGTTTCACTGGGAAGTCACTGGATATACCTGGCCCCGAGCCTTGTTTATAGCAGCTGCGGAGTGTGATGAAGCCGGCAAAGACTGCACTGTGTGCTGCGGGACATAATGCAGGCAGGTCAGAGTAGGACAGGACCTAACTAACACAGTGCTGACAATTTAATCTAGCTTCGCTCTTCATCCAACACTCACTCCCATGCCAGCGGGGTATGGGGGGAACTGAACCCGGGGGTAATGACGTGGACTTCCACATTAAACTTGAGCTGGAGTTGCTGCGCTGCTCGCCTCAACCTTTACAGTACTTTTTGTCATACATTTCATCTTGCTCGGGGACCCGATCTAATGAAAACATTGTCATATTGCCATGTAGCGATGATGCACTGATTGTGTGTAATCTCCCTTGCTGATTCTAGCCCCCATCATATATAATCATAACGACTTTGGCATAATGTAAACGTAGAATTGCTTCATTGTATTGCGAGCATTTGGCTCCATGGTGTAAGGAGCTCATCAAGTGAAGGTTTCTCGTACCAAAACGACTCATATAGGATGACAAAAAAAATCAGTGTAAATTAAATATATCTGTTCCTATAATACTCCAAAGGAGAGGAGTTTAGCAAGTAACGACCTCAAAAGCTCTTTTTTTACTCTCAGACTTACAACACTGGGCTCTAGTTTAGGTCAAATTCAGCCAAGTACATGATTTACAATCTGCTGCTTGCAATGATTTTTGATATCTCCTGCACCTGTCCGCCAAAGAGAGAGTCAGACCATTAAGGCTTGAACTGAAGATGTCATCAGATGACTCTTTTTGTGTCCATTTGCCCCGAAAAAGTGACTCACGGAGCTCTCATAGTCTCTTGTTCAGAAAACTCCATTTTGCTTCCAGCTGTGGAAATCCCCCCCCATGTTCCAGTAAAACCTGAGCAGTCACACTGTTGCTCATTGCGATGGTTGCATTATTCAGAAAGATATTAATTATGTTTCTTTTAGCCAGGATTTAAGTGTTTTCAAATGGTGGGTATATCACATTTTTGTTTATTGTATACAGTTATGTATAAATCTCACGTTGGCCCAATCAGAAATAAAAATAATAACGTTGATGATGATGATGATGATGATGATGATGATGATGATGATGATGATGATGATGATGATGATGGGTAACTTTAAGCAAAGTAATCAACTGCATCTGCATGCACGTGTGTGTGAGTGACTCCACTCAGCCTTTATTCATTGTGTCTGAATCTGACACTGCTCCGTCTGCTACTCTGGCGAAAACACTGACAGAGGGAAACACAGTATCTACTGATGAAGCCAGTTCCTTAATGAAAGGTGCACTGCAGCTGGTGTTCTGCTGCGCTAAGCCTCAATATGACTTCTCATTATGCATTGTGCTGATGGGAAGATCCGATTTTGCTTCATTGGTTTGCACAGAAATCGTTCACCGATGTCCATTGATGTGATTGTGTTTAGTCTTACCGTCTGTACTGTAGCCTGCTCAGATTTGTACTGTTAGTGCCTGTGCACAGGTTTGTGTGTGCATG